>OY829539.1:17344406-22144406 GCA_963691705.1 Viola odorata | reverse complement strand
CCACAAAATCTTTCTTAGCACTTCCAGGTGTATGTTTATGTTCTTCAACCGCTTGATCAAACAAATCATCGAGTTCTTTTGCGGTTGATCTCAGCTGCGGGATCAAGCCAGTAACATAATCCATCCATTCCAAGGATCGAAACAGATCCCCAATACTAAAAGCTGTAAACTGTTTCATGAACTTTCTTATCAACGCTCCACACTTGCTCCGACCACCACCACCACCTCCCTCTTCAGCATTTCGACCAAGAACAGATCTTGAAACTATGCTGCTTGTAACAGCAAGGAGCATCTCAGTTAGGTTAACAGAATCCCTACTAAGACAAGCGCCGCGAATTCTATCAATCAAATTGGCTCCTTCTTCTTCCCTTACGAACTGAAATGACTGCACCCTTTTGAAGGTCAGAAGCTCAAGAACACAAATCTTCTTAGCTTGTCTCCAGTATTCGCCATAAGGAGAGAATGCAACATCTGCGCATCCATAGAGAAAGATCTTTGCTGCTGTTGTTCTAGGCCGGTTAGAGAGAACAACATCATTGGTTGTACTCTTGAATATTTCTTTAGCAGCCTCTACTGATGAAACAATAAGAGTTGGATTCCCACCTAATTGCAGAAGCATTAGATCAGGGCCGTACTTTCCTGCAAGGGCTCGCAAAGAGCGATGCGGGAGGCTGCCTAGCTGGTGAATGTTTCCAATTATTGGCAGTTTTGGCGGGGAGGGAGGCAAGTTTAGTTTAGGAACTGCAGATCTAGTGATCATTAGCTTATACAAAATCAGAAGGAAGGACAGGAAAATAAGAAAAGAAAAGAACGGAGTTGACTGCATTGTTTCCTGGACTTCCTTCATGGTTTCCCACAAATAATGCCCCAGAACCATTGTTAACTCTAACTCTAGTGCAGCAATAGCAGATTATTTTCTAACTAAAAACTGTATCCGTGTTATAGCTCTTTCCAAGCTTCAATTTATAAGAACAAAATTATAGAATATATAAGAAAAGTTATATAATATATAAATGTTGAATAAGAATTCAACGTAATTTAAACAAATAACTATAAGTGAAGCTACAACGTGATACTCCCTCCGTTCCACTTTAATTGACTTTTTAGAATAGTAGAAAAACGTAAACCGTTTGATTTACGGACTTATTTTATTCCTTATTGTTTCATTTTTTTTTCCAATTTCCACTGAAATTACCACACCATCATCAAATTAGATTGATTAAAAAAAATAATTATCATTTGCACAAAATATATACTTCGAAAAAGATAAAATGACAAATACCTCAAATAGTAACAATTCGCAGAAAAGTGACAGGTAAAGTGGAACGGATGGAGTATAAGTCAAGTCACATGGAATCATATGTTTTTTAGACGACCTAATGATATTTTTGGTCATTATTCTATGAAACTTTATTTAATCTGATCCCTTTTGATCTAAACGTCATTAATTATATCCCTGTGGTACGATCCGTTGGTTAATTTGATCCATGAGTAACTTGTAACATGCTAGATTTAATGGTATGCCAATCTCTGCCCATGGAGTAAAACTTCAGTAAAACGGATGCACCAGTGCATCTTCCGTTGAGATGATGCCACATGTACAGAAATAAACTATTCTGTACATGTGGCATCCCATCAATGGGAGATGTATGGTGCATCCGTTCTACTGAAGTTTTTTCCCTGCCCATGTGGCACGTATATGTCAAGTGATTTTTTCTTTCACTTTAGTGGAATGAACTCTCCCGTATTTGTTACATTTCTCCTCAAATTTTTATAATTTTTTGAATTGTTTTATCACATATTTTGAATTTTTTAACCACTATAAAGGTTAAGATTAACTTCTAAAAAACTATAAAGTGTACATTGCAAAATTTTAAATTATAGGAAGTTAAATATAATGTTTTATAAATTATAGGTTTTTTTTTATATATGTAGTTTACCCCTTTTTTTACGAACATAAAGGTTTTTATTAGTTACATGGAGAGCATGACCCCTTCTTAATGAGTGTTTTTTGTGTGCTCGTGGAGTGACAAATCATAATTTATACTTATTTATATAAAGTTACTAGCCGATTTACCCCCTCCTTCATCGTAATTTATACTTCTTAATGAGTGTTTTTTTCTTAGTTATATCAGTTTATACTAGCCGATCTAACGTGAAAGAAAAATTACTTTTTTTTTAAAAAAATATACTGTATTTACTTGTTTAGTCATTTGGAAATATTATTTCACTATATTCACACTCACGACAACACACGGGCTACTATACTTGGTATCTATTAGGTTTGAGACTCGAACTGTAAAAATCCGCATGTAAATTTAAAATTTAGAAAGTCGATGAATAAGAATTAATCCAATCTGAATTTTTGTTAAAGAAATTTGATATAAACTTATACTGATCTCATTCGAGTCCGATAGATATGATACTTTTGAGAGAAAAAATTAAAGATGTATGTGGAAGAACAGTATGTAGGCTACGGCGTCGTTTTCTTCAACCATACCAACTTTCATGTAGATCAACTAAAATTAATTGGTTAAATGATATGAAACAACCCTGCACTTTAATATTTTAATTAATTACAACCCTCAATTATTTGTTTGTTTAATTACCCCCTGGTCGAATTTATTATTGTTTAATCACACTCCTACCTTTAAAAGAATCTGACCTATCATCAAACGCCGTCAGTTTTTTGCCACATCAGCTCCCGTCGCTACATCAGATTATATCCGCTTGCCACATTGGTGAACAGTGACAAGTGGGCCCGCCACTTCCCTTATCCCAACTCGTTTCCTTCATCTCTTCTCTATCTCTTCCCAAATCTCCTTCATCCTCCATCCTTCTCTTATTTGTTCTCCAATTCAATTTCCTTTAACCCCACTGCTAAGAAAAATTTCCAGTAAATATTTGAGTTGTTTATGACAAACTAGATACATTCCTCTCTCCTGGACACAGAAACAACTAAACCATCCAAATCAGCTGAAAGCCTAAACCCATTTTCAGCACCAAAAGTTGAAAACTTTCTGATAAACCATCCAAAGAAACACTTTTCAACAAACACCCACTAGCCAAAAATGCATTTCCAGAGCTGATCTAGAAATTTGAGAATGGAAAGTGTACCTTTTTAATTAAATGGAAGGAAGTAGGCAGATCTGGTGGAGATGGTGGGATACGATGAAATGAAAAAAAGAGAGGTTTTTGTGTTTGTTAAGGAAGATGTATTAATAAGTTGGTTTGGTTTAGTTGTAGAAGAAGGGTGAAATGAGATGGCAGATTGAGATGACAAGAAATTGATGTCGTTGTTTTGTTTTGTCCACCTTATGAAGGAAAAACATAGAAATGGAAATTGCGCCATTGGTTGGGGCCTACGACGTCATTTAGAGCTTCAAAATCGGAAGGAGTACGACAACCCAAAAATTATCACTGTTCATATTTCTTGGAGGAGTCAGGAATTGGTGCTTGTGGTTTTTAATTTAATTTCTTAAAGAAGCCAAGGATGGGTGGTGAGATGAGAAGGTTGACGGTGGTGGTGGCGAAGGATGGCAGTGGTGGTGGTGATGAAGGATGATGAAGATAAAGACGAGGGAGGGAGACGAGGAGATGAGGATGAAGGAGATTTGGGAAGACATAAAGAAGAGATGGAGGAGACGAGATGACATAAGGGGGAACGGAAGTGACGGGCTGATACGATCATGGACACGTCTACACCAAGCGTTGAGGCTAAGGTGAATCAGGATGTGCATCAAGACGAAGTCTGGAACTCGACGATGGAGCGAAGAGCCAATCTCTCCATGTCTGGTGCTAGCGGCATGTCGCTAAGACCCTAGCGGCACACCGCTAAGCACTGTGACATTTTGGAGTAAATCTTGCCGAAGCTAACGGCATGTAGCTAAGGCCCTAGCAGCATGTCGCCAAGCGTTGTCCAGAAAAACAAACACGGACATTTTGAAAGACTTTCATGCTTATTTTGTGTAATAGTATAAATATAACTCTTTAGCTCATTTCTCCTTAGTTTAGACATTGAGTGTAATTATTGAGTGAGTTTCTTCTCCCTTTTCACTCCTAAACTCTTTCCCATCCCTGGAAGGGTTAGCTTGAGTTGAGTTTACTCCTTCCTAACCCCTCTTGGGAACTATTATCATTGTAATCGTTTGAGTGTGAAATATTTGATCTTTTGCCAACTGTTTCTTCTTGCGAACCTCCAAGCTTTCAAGTGTGTGATACATCCATCATCGTGCTCTAAATCATACATCTATCCATCCATACAAATCCATGGTAATATCTATTTCCTTTCCTTGTGTCCCTTATCGTCTTCCTTTCTGATGCGCCATTACAAATCCTTCCTTTTCATTGTTGTATGGTTATCAATCATCTTGTGTGTGACTAGGGATGACAATTAGGCGGGTATGGAGCGGGTAAGCACTATCCATACCAGCACTCGTAAATTTGCGGGTAATCCATACCCGCACCCGCATCCATATGGAGCGGGTAAAGGAAGAGTAATTATACTCACAGATAACCCACGAATACTCGCAAATTTGGTTGAATTTCAAATTTCAATCAAATTAATATATAAAAAAATCAATCTAATTTAATAACAATACCACACAATAATACGATACACTAATCCAACATTAATAATCCATAATAATTGTCGCACCCTCTCGAGCGATTCGGACGGGCGAATGAACACACATACAATAAAGTCGTCACCCTATTATTTCTAAGGTTTAAGGAAACCTAAAGTCCAAAAAAAGGAAGAAAATAAAATAAAAACTAAGGCACAAAAGAAAGGGTCTAAATCCGAGAACTACGGTTCGGGGTCGGTTTATGGACTAGGTAAGATTACTATCATTTTTATTAATCTTTTACTAAAGCGACGACTAAGTTTTCGTCATCTAGCCATGCATGATTAATTATATTAACTAGGTGATCCTAAACATGCATATACTAACAAAGTACCGTTTTGAATGAATGCGAAAAATACGTTGAAAAGAGTAAAAACCGGAGAGTGGGATCGAAGCCGCTCACGAAACACATACATCAAGATAAGCGTAAATTAAAACACATTCATCAAGGTAAGTATAAATTAAAATACATTCATCAACAACCATAAACAACCATAAACAACCATAAGAAATAAACTCTCAATAAAAAATGATCATGCAACATTAAGGATTAAATCATATTTTAAAAGGGTAAGTCTAAAGCATTAATTAAAAGGGAAATTAAATATGGATGTATTTTCTATGAGCTGGACTTAAGGCCCAATTACTATCTTTTCGCTTTCGAGTGATTATTTCTTTGGTGATTTACTATCCTATAAATTTAGAGGGACTTAAGTTATTGAAAAGGATTAAATCCTATGTTTGCTTACTACTTTGTTTGGTTTTCTTGGATTGATTTTATTCGTGTTGATTCATTGGATTTATTTTAAGGATTGAGGATTCTAATAATTAATCAGTTGATCATGAGATTAAATTTAAAGAACGATATTTAATTACTATCCTATTCCAATTCATGCATTTAATAAAAAAAGTAAATTAATTATTATCCTAATTCATTCAAGCAAGAGTTGATTAAAGTGATTAATTACTAAATTGGGTGAATTTAATTAACCTGTGGCGATTCTTGATAGCATGTTTAATAGTCTCGGTTTCACCCTCCTTTCTAGCCCTTTCGGGGGCTCGATGTTACTATTTGACCTTCATTTCAGTTTTATTTGCAGATTAACATCAAAGGAGGGAAAAGGCCGAAAAGGAGCGGTTTGAGAGCATTTCTGTGGATTCCCAGTTTCAAGGCCTAGAAGATCGAGCGATGTCAAGACCTCGACGCGAACCAGACCAGTGCGCTGTCCCAAGGCCTCGACAAGTTCTGAGCCTTCTTCCAAAGAGCATCTTCTGAGATCCGCACGGAATCCCAGGCGCTTCCAGAAGATACCAGGCGTGCCAGGAATCCCATAATATTCCTTTTGCAAGGACGTGTGCTGTCACGCCCTCATTGATCCTTCCTCTCCCCTTAGCTGTTTTTTTGTCTCCTAGCTAGGCTTAGGCTATATAAGCATAGTTTTAGGGTTTTGTAAGGACGACTGTTCCAGGGGATAATTTCTTACATTAATTTCAGTGCTTAATTTCTGGGAATCCTCTCCTCTTCCAAGAGCAGCCATTGTCAACAACTTTCCTCTTTGATTATTAATTAATCTATCGGTTTACTCTACTCCCTCTTTACTTTTATTGTTTTATCATTGTATGATTATATATACTTGCTGTTTATACTATAGTATGAGTAGCTGAACACCCCTTTCTTGGTGAAGGGTGTTCCACGGGTTGTAGGGTTTGGCTAAGAGGTCTAATGCATGCTTAATATATTCTCTTGTGACACATGACTGTTTATCGATTTCATTACATGCTTGTCTAGAACTGTTAAGAGCTTGATCATCTCTTAGTATTTCTGCATGAGTAACGTCATATTCCAGGGTTATAACTGACGCGAAGCCCTGGAGTTAGAGCAGGCACCTAGGGGAGGCAGCGCGAGAGGCCTCACCTAGGGGTAAACGGTTATCTAGGGTATGCGGTACGAGTCTGACAAGCTGAGCTATCGCACCCTAGATCTGTCTTACCTCTCCTTCATGGGCGTTCTGAATTTAGCCTCCCTACTTCGAGCCGTGACAGGCCGGACGGTCAAGGCTACCTTTTGATGACAAGGAAGGTAGCTGGGAGGACAGCTAAACGTCAAGGTCACCTCATATGTGGAAACGGGGGGTGACTCTTATCTACGAAGGTAAGCAGGGGATGCGGTGTGGAAACACGGTCCCTATAGCAGATCTGCACATGAGTCTAGAAAACCTCTGCACCAATGACTGGCCGACCTAGAAAACAACCCAAGGGAGCACCTTTCACTAAGATCTCGTCTCATTGGATTAATATCCTTTTCATTACTTTTTCCCGCATTCGATCTATTTACATCTCTTGCTCTGGATAATACTTTACATCTCTTGCTCTGGATAATACTTTACATTTCTTGCCCTGGATTGCGATTTACTTTCGTGCCCTAGATTAGTACTTTCCAATTCTATTTTGTTAGCTCCCCTACTCTGCGTTAAAACCCCCCTTGTTATTGTTACTTTGGTTAGATTTGTTGCATATTGCCCTGTCATACTAGTTCACTAACAAATTAGTCCTTCAATCTTTGTGGTTCGACCCTGACTTGCTTTATACACATTACTTTGTGCATTTAGGCATCAGGATAAATTTAAGTATATTTGAGTGACGATCAAATTTTGGCGCCGTTGCCGGGGATTGCGCGGTACTGATTTTGTTTTGTTTTTCTTGTATGACCAGGAGATCTGCTCCCGATCTACTTCCTCTAGACCTAGAGTTGACCAGAACGGAAAGAGGACTTCGTAAGCAAGCTCAAGGGACTTCTTCTCATCGTAGAGTGATCCCTCATCCTGCCCTCGACGGTTCCCCTTCTAATCTGGCTGACCAGGAACATCAGCTTTTCCCAGACCTGACCTTTCTCCATCGTGACCCCGAAAACCCCATACCAGATCACTTTAATTTTCCAGCAATGGATGACCTAGACAACAATGACAACCGTAACAACCATGAAAACCACGAAGATCCACCACGCCCAGACCAGCAAACCATCGACAATTTCCATGCAACTCCCGATATGGCCAGTAGCTGCATTGACTGGCCCAATGTCCCTAATGACTGGACTCTGAAGTCCGCCGTGCTTCATCATCTGGCTACCTTTCGAGGGGTAGCCAAGGAAAATGCTCTTCGCCATCTCCAACAGCTCCACTCCATTTGCGAGGCCATGAAACCTGCAAACGTTAGTATTGAGCAAGCCAAGCTTCGCGCATTCCAATGGTCTCTCAAAGATGATGCCCTAGATTGGTATTACGACCTTCCCGCAAGATCTATTCGTTCTTGGGCGGACATGTCAAAAATCTTCACTGAGAAATATTACCCGACTTCTATCTCAAATACCACTCGCAAGCAGCTCGTCTCCATTGTTCAGAAGAAAGAGGAAACTCTAGCCCAGTACTATGAGAGATTCTAGAAAATGCAATCGAGTTGCCCAGCCCACAACCTTACCGAGCACGCTCTGGTTCAATGTTTTTGTGAAGGCCTCAAGGCTCAGGACAAGGCTCTGCTTAACGCAGCCGCCAATGGATCCCTGACTGCTCTAACCCCAAGAGCCGCACGAGCAACGATAGAGCTCATGGCCAAGAACACCTCTGACGACCTTGCCAACAATCCAGGCCAGGATGTCCAAGTAGCTGCCCTTTAGAACCAGATATCTTCTCTTACAGGAATGTTCCAAAACTTCATAACAGCACAACCCGCACCTGTCAAGGCCTGCCAGATATGCAATTTCATGGACCACCCCACTGATGCATGTCCGCATATTCCGGAGGAAATACAAGTGAATGCTGCTGGCCAATTTATTCCAGTCTCTTACGCTCAGACTTACAACCAAGGCTGGAAACAACCAAACCAAGGATGGGTTCCAAACACTCAGCTTTCGGGACCTGGCCATCAACAGCATCAGAACCCCTATGGAAATCCCCCTCCTAATATGCCAAATTTCAGACCTTCGTCCACCCTCCAGACCAGAATTTTGTCCAGCCCCCGACTGCTGAAATACCTAAGAATCCCGAGCAGCAGAAAGAAATAGATGAACTCAAAAAGCAAATGAGTACCCTGACTGCCACACTGCAAGAGTTAACAAATCATGGCAGACTGCCACCTCAAACAGAAGTAAATCCCAAGCACAATGTCTGTGCATTAACTTTGCGAAGTGGCACGACCTTGAAAGCACCTACTTCTCCAGCCCCCGAAGTTGAAAACTCTCCAGAGACCGAGATTCGACCTAAACCTAGACCAAAGCTCCCTAAAGTACCCAGATCTGTCGAAGTCATGGAGGATAGAATCCGCTCTCCCAGAGGTTCACCAAGGAATGACCCTAACCCACCTGAATTTACACAGGAATACATTCATAAGATTCTCGAGCCCCCGTTCCCTCACAGATTGGTCAAGACCAAGAAAGATAAGGAGGACCGCGATATCTTTGAAATGTTCAGTAAAGTGGTTGTAAACATCCCTCTTCTCTAGGCCGTGAAAAACGTCCCTCGCTATGCCAAATTTCTGAAGCAATTATGCACGAACAAAAATAAGTTCGCTGAAGTTTACAAGATCAGCGTAGGGGCCAGCACGTCTGCACATATCCAGCGTCGGATCCCTCCAAAATGCAAAGACCAGGGCATATTTATAATCCCTTGCCGAATCAGAACGGTTGATATTGGCAAGGCCATGTGTGACCTCGGAGCGGGAATCAATGTTATGCCCCTGGTAATCTATCACAGTCTAGGCCTCGAGCCTCTCGTGCCTACGGACCTCGCCATCCAACTTGCTGACCGCTCTATCATCTACCCCGAGGGGATCATCAAGGATGTCCTGGTCCAAGTAGGAGAATTCTTGTTCCCTGCGGATTTTTATGTGATTGCAATGGAGAACGAGGACTCCACCAAGTCCACAGATGTTCTTCTAGGCCGCCCATTTCTGGCCACCGCCCGAGCAAAAATCGATGTTCATGATGCCACCATCTCCCTCGAATTTGATAGAGAGATCATCAAATTCAATATACTAGAAGCCATGCGATACCCCTCTGAATTTTCTAGTGTGAATTATGTTGATATTGTTGATCCCATTGTAGGGGAAATTGATGATATATATTCTACTGACCCCTTGCAATTTGCCCTTGACAGGAGTCTGACGCCAGCTCTTCTAGATGTCGTGGCCTCGACACTTCCTATTCCTTCTGAATTACACTCAGTCGTCGCTGCCCTAGAGGAATGCGCTGTTGCTCAGCATGAATCTCCGAATCAGTCTCCCGAATATCCAGGCCATGCCAAGTTATTTCCTTCTATTGACCAGGCTCCAGCCCTAGATCTGAAGCCATTGCCTACTCACTTGAAATATGCTTATCTAGGCCCCGATAACTCTTTACCTGTCATTATCTCCAACAAGCTCGAAGGCCTCGAGGAGTCCAAACTCATTTCCTTGCTAAGTAACTTCAGGCGAGCCATAGGATGGACCATTGCGGACATTAAGGGCTTGTCTCCAGCATTATGCACTCATCACATCCACCTAGAAGACGCAAGCAAGACCATTCGCCAACCCCAGAGATGACTTAATCCGCCTATGATGGAAGTGGTGAAGAAAGAGATTCTCAAGTTGTTGGATGCGGGAGTTATCTACCACATCTTAGATAGCCTATGGGTTAGCCCTATCCAAGTTGTGCCCAAGAAAATAGGCATAACTATCACCATCGGTCAGGCTGGAGAATCCATCCCTACCCGGATCCAGAATGGGTGGAGAGTGTGTATCGACTACCGCCGGCTAAATTCTGCTACCAGGAAAGATCATTTTCCACTGCCCTTCATCGATCAGATGCTTGAACGTCTCGCCGGTAAAACCCATTATTGCTGCCTAGACGGTTATTCCGGATTCCATCAGATCCCAGTTGCTCCTGAAGACCAGGAAAAGACAACCTTTACCTGTCCTTTCGGGACCTTCGCGTACAGACGCATGCCCTTCGGTCTATGCAACGCCCCTGCCACTTTCCAGCGTTGTATGGTCAGCATTTTCTCTGAATTAGTTGAAGATGGAATCGAAGTCTTCATGGACAACTTCACCGTCTATGGAAACTCATTTGAAGAATGCATGAACAATCTGAAAAGGTGCCTAGAGCGCTGCATTGAGACGAATCTTGTCCTGAATTTTGAAAAATGCCACTTTATGGTAGATCGAGCCCTGGTGCTTGGTCATGTTATCTCGGCCAAGGGAATTGAAGTTGAAAAAGCCAAGATAGAAGTAATAGAATCCCTGCCCTACCCATCTTGTGTCCGCGATGTGAGATCTTTTCTAGGCCATGCCGGTTTCTACCGAAGGTTCATTAAGGATTTTTCGAAGATTGCCCAACCCATGTGTAAATTGCTCCAGAAGGACGCGTCCTTCGATTTTAGCGAGGCCTGCAGGACCGCTTTTGAACTTCTCAAGAACAAACTTATCTCGGCCCCGATTATTCGAGCCCCCGACTGGACACTACCTTTCGAGGTCATGTGTGATGCCAGTAATCAGGCCCTAGGCGCCGTTTTGGGTCAGAAGAAGGATAAAGAGACCCATGTCATCTATTATGCTTCCAAGTTGCTAGACCCGTCCCAGCAGAACTACACCACCACTGAGAAAGAACTTCTGGCCGTAGTCTACGCCCTAGACAAGTTCAGACAATATCTGCTAGGAACTCAGGTCCTCATCTACTTGGACCATTCTGCCCTTCGGTGTTTGTTGACCAAAGCCGATGCCAAACCCCGGCTTATTCGTTGGATCTTGCTCCTGCAAGAATTCAATATAGCTATCAAAGACAAGGCCGGAAAAGAAAACCTTGTGGCCGATCACTTGAGTAGACTTCCAGCCCAAGAAGATAATTCGCTTGTGCCAATCAGAGATACTTTTCCAGACGAGCACTTATGTCTAGTCCAAACAGTTTATTCCCCATGGTTTTCCAATATTGCAAACTTTTGTGCTATAGGCACTTACCCAGCCGATTCCACTTCCTCTGAATGCACCAGAATCAGAAGACAAGCAAATACTACATATGGGACAGTCCCTACCTATGGAAACACTGTTCAGATCAGATCATCCGTAGATGTGTAACCATGGACGAGGTGCCCTCGATCCTTAAATTCTGCCACTCAGAAGGAGGCCATTTCGCGGCCAAGAAAACTGCCCTGAAAGTTCTGGAAGCTGGGCTGTACTGGCCCACCATTTTCAAGGATAGTTACATGTTCTGCGCTTCATGCCCCCGATGTCAGGCCACTGGAAATATCGGGGCCAGGAATCAGATGCCCTTGACTAACATTATCGCTTGCGAGATCTTTGATATCTGGGGTATAGATTTCATGGGCCCTTTTCCCAATTCCTTTGGCAACATCTACATCCTTCTGGCCGTCGATTATGTCTCTAAATGGGTCGAGGCCAAGGCTACTCGAACGGATGATTCCAAGGTGGTTGTAAACTTCCTCCGCACCAATATCTTCAATCGGTTTGGTACACCTAGAGCACTGATCAGCGATAGGGGTGCCCACTTTTGCAACCGTGTTGTGTCCTCTCTTTTGACAAAGTATGGAGTCCACCATAGAACATCCACTGCTTATCATCCTCAGACCAACGGACAAGCTGAGGTCTCGAACCGTGAGATCAAATCCATTCTTGAGAAGACCGTTAACCAGTCCAGGAAGGATTGGAGTTTGAAATTGGGTGATGCTCTCTAGGCCTATCGAACAGCTTTCAAGACCCCGATAGGGATGACCCCTTATAGGCTTGTTTATGGGAAGTCGTGCCATCTCCCGGTGGAGATAGAGCACAAGGATTTCTGGGCTATCCGAAAGGTCAACACAGATCTAGGCCTCGCTGACCAACAGAGGCGCTTGCAAATTCAAGAGCTAGAAGAGTTAAGGGATGATGCTTATGAGAACGCCCTGCTCTATAAAGGCAAGACAAAAGCCTATCATGACCGATATCTTCGTCCCAAAACGTTCTCGGTTGGATAGCAAGTCTTGTTGTACAACTCACGACTGCGACTCTTCGCTGGGAAACTGAAATCCAAATGGTCGGGACCTTTCGTGGTCACGACAATCTACACTCATGGGGCAGTTGAAATCCAGAACCCTGTTACAGGAGTCATCTTCAAAGTCAGTGGGCAAAGACTGAAGCCCTTCTATGAAGGTTTCCAACCCTCGGTTGTTGAGGAGGCTATGGTGGAGGACCCACCTGTCCAGACCTAGAATATCAAAGCACGTCGAGGTACCGACGAGTAAATGGACCACGTTGGAGGCATTTGATATGCCAGCCGTATCCTTTCTCTCTCCCTTATCTTCTCTGCCACCTTTTGAATTCTCTGATTTTTGTTGATTTTATTTCCATGTTTTATTCCTTGTATATATCTCTTAGCTTTCCCTTTCCCTATGATTTTATTCCTTTTTATTAGCATTAACTCACCTTTATTCTCCCTTTTTATCCGTATCTTAAATATACCAACTGCCATTTTGAAATTTAAAAAGTTGCTATCCTTTTTGGGCAGTTGGGATACGCATGGGTCATCGTGCTCCACGCCCAGGGTGCCAAGTCGCCTGTCAAGCCGCAGAAAATGCAGACCTCATCAATGAAAAGGCTGCACCATTTATTGCCAGCTGTGATTTTTACTCTCTCTCCCACGCTCCCCTTCCATTTTTCACTCATATCACTTTTAACCCTATCACTTTCAACCCTATCACTTTCACCTCTCTCCCTCACCAAACACGCAACCACATCCTCTCTCCACCACCGTCTCCTACTCCAACACTGTCTTCTCTTCAACCACCATCAATGGCACCCAAAACTAAGAGGCCAGTTCGCAAAAATGCTGCCGGACCTACACCAGTAGACACTTCTAGCCCAGTTCCTTCCCGATCTAGGTCACAGTCAACCACACCCAACTCTGCTTCGTACAAAACGGTCACACCACCATCTGACCATCCACTTCCCATCCCCTCTCCTACGCCGTTATCACCGGCAGCCGTGGACCAGACCCGGGAGTTTACCCCGGTGGAAGATGACATAGAGATCACCGGCTCCGTTCCCCCAACCACCACGACCACTAGAGGCGGCCGTGTGGTGAAGCTCCCTCCAGGTTCATCCACGGCCAAGTCCAAGCCAAAAAAGCCCGTTACGTCCGCCAAACAGTCCCCCCTTGACGCGGCCGTCGATTGTTTCCTAGCTCCCCATCATTCCCTAACCGTTGAGGAGGTCCTAAAGGACATCCAAATCTCAGACGAAGAACCAGAGGTTATGGAGGAGCAAGGAGAGCCGGGTGAAGGCCAAGAGAACGAAGACCTAGAAGGCATGGAAGAAGGGACATGAGAAAGTGGGGAAGCAGAGGGCAGTGAGGAAGAAGAGGATCTCAAGGCCCAGAGAGCAGCAGAGGAGGAGGAGAAGAAGCTGAAAGCAGCCGCAGCAAGAGCAGCGGCCAAGAAAGGGAAATCAAAAGCCACTCCCGCATCGAAGAAGCCAACCGCAGTTGTAACGCCAGTAGGTGCCAAGAGAAAACTCCCATCCACCAGTTCTGGCAAGCCCTCGAGCTCAAAGAAAACTCGAGCCCCCGAAGTAGAGGATGAAGTCGAGGCCGAGACCCTAGAACCTTCATCCCTCCCCAAGCCCAGTTCCCACCAGGTTACTTCTGACCTTTCTTCACCCCATGAATGGATTGTTTTTAATGACAAGCACTCTCTTGACAAGTTGAATTTGCTGAATTCCAAGGGCGTTAGCTCATGCGCGCGCCTGGATTTTGATTTTCTTGCCAAAATGGGTATTGAGTCGAGAGTCAGGGAGTATGTTGCCAACATTGGTTGGGAGTCCCTGTTCTATCTAGAGCATCCGACCTATGTTGAGCTTTCCCTAGAGTTTTTCACAACTTTTTGGGTAGATGGGACCTTTAGGCCAAAGGGCAAAGTCGGTCCGAATTCTTCTACCCCTGGTTTGATCAACTTTAGGCTAGCTAACAAATGGGAACACTTGACTCTTGGTGAATTTAATTGTTGGTTGGGATTTGTGACTAAGGATGAATTGAACACCCCTCGGTATAAAAATGCTTTAACTGTTATCCCTGCTGTTTTTGATGCCACTGCTGCTTTTTGTGAGTTAACCAATAAGTCTGATGCTAAATATGATACTAAGGGTAGTAAAGCCCATGAAATAGTTGATCCTGCTTTGCGTATCTTGCACCGATATCTAGCCCTCACCTTTTCCGCAAGATTTGGTTCCTCAGGACAGATATCTGTGCAGGAACTCTTCTTTTTATGGTGCATGAAACACAAATGTAGGGTCAACCTAGGCTTTTGGATAGCTTCTGGTGTATTGCATGTCTTAAATGGTGGTCGTGGGCCTATTTTTGGTTCGTTAATCTCCCTGTTTGCTGTGAATATGCGTCAAATTGACCTAGCTGCTAGTAACCTTTCCGAGCCCTTGGCATTCAAGGATCTGGATATCAGAACCTTGGATGTCATGGGCCATTTATGTCTCTCACGCGGTGTGTTGAGCTTTTATCCAAGTTGTGCCCCAGCAGCGGAGAAAGTTTTCGGGACCAAGAATGGTGGCATTTTTTATTATCCAGATCTCTCGGATCCCCATTCCAATGCCATCCCTCGAGCCCCCGAAAGTCAAGCGACATAAGGCCAGAATGCAGCAGCACCAAGACAGCCCCCAACTCCTCTCATTGTCTATGATCCGACCCAAACAAGGCTGCTCCAGCTTATCCTACGGGAACTTCAGGCTTTGACGGCTGAAGTTGCCCGCAGAAATTTGCCTCCGCAGTAACCCACCCCCGAAAAATTTCATCTCTCCAGCCCCCGAAAAGGGGCGCTGAACAATTTACTATTTTTACTTTGTACTGTACTTCTAATTCTTGAACTCCTTTTTATACTCTCCCCGCATTGAGGACAATGCGCTGCCTAAGTGTGGGGAGGGAGTTATTTATGCATTTTGCCTGTGTGTTTGCATGTTATTTTTACGTTTGTTGCATGATTGCATGATCTTCGGATTTTATTTTTAGCCATGCTAGGAAAATTTTCAAACCCTCATTTTTGGCATGTGTTTTTCAACTTTCGATGCATAGAAAAAGCATGACATCCATAGCACCTACGCCTGAGCACGCATTTTTAGACCTGCTAGCCCTTATATCTATATCTAGGCCACGACGCCAGTAGTCATAATTTGATCCCGTGAGCATATTTGAACTTCATGCCTTTTATTTTTGAGAAAAATGCTTAGCTAAGCGCAGTCTAAGTTTGCATGATATCCCTGGGTATAGTCACTGTTAGGACATGGGAAAGCTTAGAAATGACAGAAAACTTCGCATCAATGTCTCTTTTCTTCTCTTCTCCCATCTCTTTTCTTCTCGAGCCCCCGACATTCCCCTTCTTTTCATACTCTTTCCTAACCATTTGCCTTTTCTTGATCTTTTTCCTTGGTAGGTGAGGTAGCAATTGTTGAGGGCAACGAGGGCTAGACACCTAAAGTGATCAAACGAGTTCAAGTGTGGGGAAGGAAGGCAAAAGCAAAAGACTTCAGGGCAAAAAGCAGGAGTCTAGGGCAAGAGTTTCGAGCCCTAGATCATTCATACAAATCGAGCCCCTGAAACCTTCAAGTGTGGGGAAGCGAAAAAGAAGTCACCATCGATGCAGTAACCAAATCAAGGGCCATCTCCTCTCCTCTTCAAAATTTTTTTTTTTTTTTTGATTTTATCTCAAAATAAGAGGAGAAAGGCTCCGAGCGTCCAAGAAAAAGCATCCGCTTCCGAAGCTTCAATTCGAAGACTTTCCTGGCCCCGAAAGAAGACCTCTGTCTAGCCCTCGAAACATCCCGTGCCCTCAATAGAAGCTGCCTCGCCACTTCTCTTTTCCCCAGCCAAGGGATCCAACCAGGTTTTGCCTGGTTCTTTCTTTTCTTTCCTTATTTTCTCCCCTCTTCCACCTTTCTAACTCTTTCGACCCCTTTTCTTTCTATTAGCTGATGCGATGTTTTCCCGATTGTTGATTGCCCATGCATGTGCTCTACAGTACTCGGATTGACGTGCAAACCATGCCTGTGTTGTGTTATTTGTATTCATGAGTGATAGCCTAAACACTTGTTTTATTCTGAGAATGAGTGCAAATACATGCCTATGCGAGGACTGCTGGTGATTAGGCTAGATTTGGGAAAGTCTGGTTGGTAGGGTCATTATCCTATCAGCCGGATGCAGGTGCTTTTCTAGGTCTGGATTTGTTTTGCTTGGGTGTAGCTTTTTGGATGACGTGCCGATTCTGTATATTGGGAGTTGATTACGTATGTTTACGAATGAGGTGGTTTTCCAATTTTGTTTATGCTCGAGGGCGAGCATAGGGGCAGTTTGGGGATGTTTGATAGCATGTTTAATAGTCTCGGTTTCACCCTCATTTCTAGCCCTTTCGGGGGCTCGATGTTACTATTTGACCTTCATTTCAGTTTTATTTGCAGATTAACATCAAAGGAGGGAAAAGGCCGAAAAGGAGCGGTTTGAGAGCATTTCTGTGGATTCCCAGTTTCAAGGCCTAGAAGATCGAGCGATGTCAAGACCTCGACGCGAACTAGACCAGTACGCTGTCCCAAGGCCTCGACAAGTTCTGAGCCTTCTTCCAAAGAGCATCTTCTGAGATCCGCACGGAATCCCAGGCGCTTCCAGAAGATACCAGGCGTGCCAGGAATCCCAGAATATTCCTTTTGCAAGGACGTGTGCTGTCACGCCCTCATTGATCCTTCCTCTCCCCTTAGCTATTTTTTTGTCTCCTAGCTAGGCTTAGGCTATATAAGCATAGTTTTAGGGTTTTGTAAGGACGGCTGTTCCAGGGGATAATTTCTTACATTAATTTCAGTGCTTAATTTCTGGGAATCCTCTCCTCTTCCAAGAGCAGCCATTGTCAACAACTTTCCACTTTGATTATTAATTAATCTATCGGTTTACTCTACTCCCTCTTTACTTTTATTGTTTTATCATTGTATGATTATATATACTTGTTGTTTATACTATAGTATGAGTAGCTAAACACCCCTTTCTTGGTGAAGGGTGTTCCACGGGTTGTAGGGTTTGGCTAAGAGGTCTAATGCATGCTTAATATATTCTCTTGTGACACATGACTGTTTATCGATTTCATTACATGCTTGTCTAGAACTGTTAAGAGCTTGATCATCTCTTAGTATTTCTGCATGAGTAACGTCATATTCCAGGGTTATAACTGACGCGAAGCCTTGGAGTTAGAGCAGGCAGCGCGAGAGGCCTCACCTAGGGGTAAACGGTTATCTAGGGTATGCGGTACGAGTCTGACAAGCTGAGCTATCGCGCCCTAGATCTGTCTTACCTCTCCTTCATGGGCGTTCTGAATTTAGCCTCCCTACTTCGAGCCGTGACAGGCCGGACGGTCAAGGCTACCTTTTGATGACAAGGAAGGTAGCTGAGAGGACGGCTGAACGTCAAGGTCACCTCATATGTGGAAACAGGGGGTGACTCTTATCTACCAAGGTAAGCAGGGGATGCGGTGTGGAAACGCGGTCCCTATAGCAGATCTGCTCATGAGTCTAGAAAACCTCTGCACCAATGACTGGCCGACCTAGAAAACAACCCAAGGGAGCACCTTTCGCTAAGATCTCGTCTCATTGGATTAATATCCTTTTCATTACTTTTTCCCGCATTCGATCTATTTACATCTCTTGCTCTGGATAATACTTTACATCTCTTGCTCTGGATAATACTTTACATTTCTTGCCCTGGATTGCGATTTACTTTCGTGCCCTAGATTAGTACTTTCCAATTCTGTTTTGTTAGCTCCCCTACTCTGCGTTGATTAATTTATTAATCAACATAAAACCCCCCCTTGTTATTGTTACTTTGGTTAGATTTGTCGCATATTGCCCTGTCATACTAGTTCACTAACAAATTAGTCCTTCAATCTTTGTGGTTCGACCCTGACTTGCTTTATACACATTACTTTGTGCATTTAGGCATCAGGATAAATTTAAGTATATTTGAGTGACGATCAATTCTTAATAACAGATCCCAATGAGATTTAATTAAACCAGACCAACCCCTCAACTCTCCTTCCCTTCCTCCTAGTGGGTCAGCCCAATACCAATCTAGGCAACCCACAAACCAACACTCCTCCTTCTTCTTCTTGATGGGCCAACACTATTCAACCAGCCCAACTCATAATATATTGAATTAATTATATATTAAAATATTATATATATTGTGGATATTTAGTGCGGGTATTGGAGCGGGTAAGCACTATCCATACCCGCACTTTGCGGGTGTGGGTATATCCATACCCACAAAATACCCGTAATGTGCGGGTAATATCCACCCACAATTGCGGGTATTGGGCGGATATCCATATCCGCGGGTGGAATTGCCATCCCTATGTGTGACAACTCATGTACTATATCCTCTATTAAGAGCTCCATATTCTACGGTTCATTTAAAAATGAGCTGGAGCGTATCAAGTGGTAGCGGAGCTTAGCTGTCTTTGAGTTTGTCTTGTGTTTTGTATTGTTTTGTGTCTGTTGGACTACCTAGAAAATTCTGAAATTTTGTGTCCATAAGATTCTCTGTGTTTGTGACAAATTTCATTCTTGATTCGCCTACAAATTCTATGAAAATCTTATACATTTTGAGCAAAACATAAAGGTGTGCAGATTTTCATCTTAGAAAAAGTATTTCTGTGTTCTAGGTCTATTTTCTATGTGTTCTCAACCAAATTTCTTTTTCTTTCCTTCATTAAAATTATAGATCTATGTCTTAGGAACATCTGTGTTTAATTTCATGAATTAATTCATTCATTTTTCTGTCGTCCAAGAACAACCCCACCAGATAACTTATTGTTCTTGTTGTGTTCTTTATTTTTCTTGAGTCTTTTCTTTTGATCCAATTGATTTTCACCAACACCAAAATTCTTGTTTACATCACTTAAGTCTTGTTAGCTGCCCAAGGATCCTCAAGCCTCTCAAAGGTATTAAATTCCTTGCCAACTCCTCTCACCTTCTGTCACAACTGCCCCCTGAAAAATAGGAAAAGTTGTCAGCCTAAACTCTACCCTACATCCTCCTCTCAACTGCAAACCGTTACCTTGTCCTAGGTTAGGGAGAATAGCCTACAATCCTACCCCGACCTCTGCCCTACCCCAACCTCTGCCTACCACACAACCCTTATCAAAAAAATAAGAAAAGAAAGGGTTGGACGATAGTGGACACGCAACTTGCAACACAATTCGAAACCTAGGATTGAGCGATTTTTTCAAGGAAAACTTTTACGAGTGCTTAAACACGAGAGTACACACGTGAGGGAGTGTTTATTTTCCTAACATTTAATTGAGTGTGCAGGTATGAATTAAATCATGTCCGATGCAAGTGTCGTGGGTAATAATGAAGCTAAGTCTGACGAGGTTAAGCAATCCTTGTCGATCTGAATCCTTGACGCTATCGACAGAGGTCAGGTCGCATTCGACCACAAACATACTGAATTAATGGCCATACTCGACTCCATGCTCCAAACTTTGGCAAAGGTCATTGGCAAATCGATTGAGGCTCCCATAGTTCTTACCGCTCCTAGCGCCATAACTCCCACGGATCCCACAGAGACCAATGAAGACAAAGGTAAATGTGAGGATGTAGAGGAAGGCCCCAAAAGCGATGATGAGTGTGATGATTCAGAAAGGGTGGTCAGCCAAGACCTCCCAAATAAATCCGTCATGGAACCCGGAAAAAAATTGGCTTTTTATGATCCGGTAGTGTCCAAGGAAAAGGTCCAAGCAATACAAAGCAAGTACCCCCAGCTGAGCCAAGACTACCGCGTCCAAGGATGTCACACCACTAGGACCTGAGGCTGTGGACAACGCAACACCGAAGGTCCAGCACCTAGCGGCATGCCGCCAACCACTAGCGACATACCGCTAGCCTTAGTGAGTGGCACACAACAGCTTCAAGAGGCCATTCCCACTCCTAGCATCCCAGCACCTATTCCTCACTTTCATGTAATCACCACACCTTATCAAGACCGAGAATTGTATGAGTTTGAGTGAAAGCCAACGATGATTTTGAGGAGTTGGCAAAGAACCATGGAGCGAGGAGGCCACAACCATGGCCACATTTCAGTGCACACTATGAGCGGCCCCTAGAACAAAGACTTGATGACAACATAAGTGGAATCAAGGTCCAAATCCCATCCTTCGTCAGCAGTACCAACCCATCTGAGTACCTAAAATGGGAAGGCAAAATTGAACGGATCTTTCAATGCCACCAATATTCCGAGAACAAGAAAATCAAGCTGGCCACAATGGAGTTTGATGGATATGTGGTTAATTGGTGGGAGAGAGTGAGCAAGGAAAGAGGTGAAGAATGAGTTGTACGTCATTAGGACGATATGAAAGTTGTGATGCAAGAGAGGTTTGTGCCTTAGCTTTACAAGCGGGGATTGCAAAACAAGTTGCAAGGGCTCAAGCAAGGTACAATGACCGTAGGAGAATATTACAATGAGCTAAAGTCACTCCGTACCAAGACTGCAACCGAAGAGGATGAAGAAATTACAATGGCAAGATTTTTCAATGGGCTGAATGAAAGGATCATGTATAAGTGTTGATACCCAAATTTTGACGTCATTTTAAATTGAATTTATCATTTCTGTTGTTTTACTTAACTTACTATCATTTTTAATTAATTTACTATCGTTAGTATTTTTAATTCTCATCGCATTTTATCATCATCATTGTCATCGTCAACATTCGAAATCGCATTTTTAATTTCTCGTCACGTATTTTCATTATTATTATTATTAATATTTTCAGCCTTAAAAATCATATTTTTAATTATCTGTTAGTCGTTTGCTATTTATTTTTCCGTTTTAGGTCATCGCATAAAATTTAGAATTTTTAGTATTT
This sequence comes from Viola odorata, assembly GCA_963691705.1. Taxonomy (NCBI): domain Eukaryota; kingdom Viridiplantae; phylum Streptophyta; class Magnoliopsida; order Malpighiales; family Violaceae; genus Viola; species Viola odorata. The sequence continues at coordinate 22,122,865 of OY829539.1, read as the reverse complement.
TATCATATTTTTAGCATTTTTTATTTTATTATTATTTTTGTTCGAGCCTTTATTGGACCCGAGTAAATTCGCTCGGACCATTGATCGAACGTGTTATTTCTTCAGTTGACAATTACCTACTCTTTTTTCATTCACGCCTGTTCACTTCGTCTTGTGCAATTTTCGTCATAACGTCATTTATTTTTCATTCGAACATATTCATGTTTCCGAACGAGAAAATAAACACGTTAAACGAAAAAGTTTCTTCATTCGCTGTAGATTGTTAAACTCGCCTTATTTTTCTCTATGCGCTGGTACTTTTGGCTCAAAAATTTGGAACGTTTGTTCACGAAAATCATCACCAACGACCATCATCACCAACGACCGTAGCTGCCAGCACGACGACCCTAGCCCCGCCAGCACGACATCAGCTCCTTCACGCGCAGCGCCTCGCCTCACCCTCACGCGATCTCGGCCTATAAATACGAGGTCATTCCCTTCGAAAATCTTCACGAATTCACAACCTAAGCTACACGCTTCTTCTCCCTCTTGACTAATCGCTCACTTGGAGCGTCGGTCGCCACTAGTTTTTCAAGCATTTCAGTAAGCTTTCTTCAAGCTTTTTCTTCATGTTTCTGCGCTTCCTTTCCTTAATTTTATTATTATCATTTTGATCAAACCAATTGCTTATATTTATGCCATTAATTCCTATATATGCCATAGATTAAATCCATGCTTTTAATTTGCTTAATCGTTAGATAAATCTTGTGAATTTCGAGTTTTTCATTAATTACCGCTTTTTACCATTTTTTCAAAATTAAATTTGGTACGAGTAGAATTGAGATTCGAGGTTTAGTGTAAAGATCTGGTGAAACGGCCACCTGTGGCCGGAGCTTGGCCGCCGGCAGTGGCGCCGGCGACCAAAGCTTGATGATGATGAATAGTGCCATTGCCATTTTTTTATTTCCTTGTTCCTAGCCCATTTCTTTTTATTTTTCAAATTGGGCCCAACCCATTTTCATTCTTTCCGAGATCTCCGGTCGTATTTTTCGTAAAATGCTCGCATGCTTCGTATGATATTTTTGGGGGTTATTTTTTTATATTATATGCATGAAATGTTTAGCTTTTTCTCGTAAAAATACTCGTATGTTTCGTTATGATTATTTTTTGTAATATTGCGTTAAAATTTCGTACCTATCAAATGTTTAAAATTTCGCAATTTAATTTTTCGCAAATATCAACTGCTTTAAATTCTTGCAAATATCAATTGTTTAATTTCCGCAAATATCAGCTGCTTTAATTTTCTGCAAATCGTTGACTGTTTAATTTTCTGCAAATCGTCAACTGCTTAATTTTCTGCAAATCATCAATTGTTAAATTCTTCTGCAAATCATCAACTATTTAATTTTTCTGCAAAATATCAACTGTGTAATTTTTCTGCAAATCATCAACTGTTAAATTTTCTTGCAAATCAAATCTTTAATTTTTCATCAAATCACCATTTAAATTTTCGCATGCATCAAATCATCATTTAAATTTCTCGCACTTATCAACTGTCATCATTTAAATTTCTCGCACTTATCAACTGTCATCATATAAATTTCTCGCATGCATCAAATCATCATTTGAATTTTCTTGCACTTATCAAATCATCATTTAAATTTTCGTATGCGTCAAATCACCGTTTTTATCTTCGTATGCGTCAAACCATTATTTAATTCTTTGATGTATATCAATTGTTTATTTAAATTCTCGCATTCATAAACTGCCTATTTATTTTTCGAGCTATCACTAACACTGTCATTTTGCAGGTTTAAAATTTAAGCTTCGCTCGAAAGTACGCCCTTCTTTCCCTTTTATTTATTCAATGCTTTACGTAAATATTAATTGTATGCATGATATATAGAATTGCTAGAATTAAAAGCAACCCACATGAACAACTTGTTTAAAGACTTGCTTAAAATGCCATGTTCGTTTGATTTTAAATTCCGCTTATATTGTCTGCATGTATTTGGTGGCTTCGATCCCACATCGGTTTATCATTTTAAAATATCTCTCATTTAAATTTGTACTATGTTAGCAATCCATGACAGAATCACTTAGTAATTAATTTAATCATGCATGGCCCGATGATGAAAAGAGGACGCTCATTCAGTCTTACGGAAAATTCAGTCCCATCGCACTACGATCAGGAATAATCGATCGGTCCTGAAAATGGTAACCCCGTCCGAAAAGATTTTTAATACGGTAACCCCGTCCAACGATTAATTATTCCTGAACGGTCCCGATCATGGAAAAGGCTAAAGTGACGATTCCTCTAAGGACCCCCTTTTAAAACACATTTTTATTAAATATCTTTTAAACACCTCTCTTATCAACCGGTAACCATTTTCGAATGTGACTCGGGTGCCTAACACCTTCCCGAGTCCATAATACGACCCGAACTTTCATCTTGGGTTTAGACCCTCTTTTTGTGCCTTTAGATTTTTAGTTTTTTTGTTTATGCCATGACGATTAGGTTCCCTAAGCCTAGAGATAAAAATTAGGGTGACGACTTCATTGCATGTTGCGAGGCGTCCTTTTACGCCAAGCATCGTAAGGTCTCAGATTCGTCGTATACTCGCGAATTCTCTTTATTGATTTCCGGGGCGCGAGAATAAGCTTGAGTTGAAAGATTTTGTATGCTTGCAATCGATGCTCCATTTTGCAGTCAAGGTGGAATCCCATATAACTACCAAGAGGAAAACCTTACCAAACCGAGACACTACACAACTCTATTCCTCCTCAACTAAACCATCATGAAAGTCATATCAACGTGACCAAGCCCCTCATTCCAAAAGTGAGACCTCCAACCCACCGAGACCGCCAAATGACCTTACGAATCCAAACCAACCAAGAAGATCATCAACCAATGAGTGCTACAAATGCCACGAGAGAGGACACATCTCCTCTGAGTGTCCTAATCGTCGTGTGATAGTGATCCGGGAAGGTCACTATGAAACCGAAAGTGAAGGAGAGATGGATGATGACGGGAAGGAAGAAGAAGCCGATAGCAGCGAGGAAGAAATCATTCCTCCCAAATTGACCTTAACTATGAGGCGGCGCATGAATGTTCCCGCCAAGGTTGAGACCGAGTGTGAGACATTATGGGAACATATCTTACACACATCTAACATTCCCTTTCCTCCACCAAGTCCAAATGTTTCCTTCTTGTAGGAATGTGCAGTTGGCCTGCACAACCATGGTTCGTTACCGTTCCTCCACCACAACTACATCGACGACTATGTTCTCGATCTACCAAAAATGGATTCGAGGGTGAATCTTTTCAAAGGAGGAGGAGATGATAAGATCATAGACACGTCTACACTAAGCGTTGAGGCTAAGGTGAGTTAGGATGTGCGTTAAGACGAAGTCCGGACCTCGACTATGGAGCGAAGAGCCAATCTCTCCATGTTTGGTGCTAGCGGTATGCCGCTAAGACCCTAGCGATATACCGCTAAGCACTGTTATATTTTGGAGCAAATCTTGTCGAAGCTAAGGTCATGCAACCAAGGCCCTAGCGGCATGCCGCCAAGCGCTATCCATAAATGCAAACGTGAATATTTTGAAAGGCTTTTATGCTTATTTTGTGTAATAGTATAAATAGAAGTCTATAGCTCACTTCTCCTTAGTTTAGACATTGAATGTAATTGTCGAGTGAGTTTCTCCTCACTTTTCACTCCTAAACTTTTTCCCATCCTTGTAAGGGTTAGCTTGAGTTGAGTTTACTCCTCCCTAACCCCTCCTGGGAACTATTATCATTGTAATCGTTTGAGTGTGAAATATTTGATCTTTTGCCTACTGTTTCTTGCTGCGAACCTCCAAGCTTTCAAGTGTGTGATACATCCATCATCGTGCTCTAAATCATACATCCATCCATCCATACAAATCCACGGTAACATCTATTCCCTTTCCTTGCGTCCCTTATCGTCTTCCTTTCTGATGCGCCATTCCAAATCCTTCCTTTCCATTGTCGTATGGTTATCAATCATCTTGTGTGTGACAACTCACAGACTAGATCCTCCATTAAAAGCTCCATACTCTATGGTTCATTTAAAAATGAGCCGGAGCGTATCACGGGCTCACCTGTCACTATTTACCGACGTGGCGACGGGAGCTGATGTGGCAAAAAAGTGACGATGTTGATGACAGGTCAGATTTTTTAAAGGTAAGGGTATAATTAAATAATAATAAATTCAACCAAAGAGTAAGTAAGCAAATAAATAGTTTAGAGTTGTGATTAATTAAAACGTTTAAAGTCAGATGTTTTATATTATTTAACCAAAATTAATTACCGCATTAATTTTTTTTTTAAACATAAGGGGAGAAAATAATCCCATATATAAACCGAACATAATCCTTACAACTCGTCACAACACAGTTTCTCCATTCTTTCTTCTCCGTTGTGTCGTTTTGATCATCGTCTTCACCCGCTAGCAAGAATGAACGATGCAGATGTCTCTAAGCAGATCCAGCAGATGGTCAGATTCATCCGCCAAGAAGCCGAAGAGAAAGCCAACGAAATCCTTGTCTCAGCCGAAGAAGTACACTGCCTAAGCACGACCTTTTTGGATTCGTTGAATAATTATTAACTTCTGTTTCACTCATATTCATCTCCTTCTGCATTACTTATATTATCAGGAGTTCAATATCGAGAAGCTACAACTAGTGGAGGCGGAGAAGAAGAAGATCAGGCAAGAGTACGAGCGGAAACAGAAGCAAGTGGAAGTACGAAAGAAAATGTGAGTAGTTGTGATTTGTGGGTCTTTTTGGGTTTGGTGTTGTTGTTTCAATTTGCTTGAAATTTTATGAGCGCAGTGAGTACTCGATGCAGCTGAATGCGTCGAGAATTAAGGTTCTGCAAGCTCAAGACGATGTTGTTAATTCCATGAAAGAGGTAGCAGGGAAAGATCTTCTCAATGTCAGCCGCGATCAGCATACCTACCAGAACCTGCTCAAAGATCTTATAGTTCAGGTCAGTAATCTTGCCATTGTTTTGGGAAGACATTAATAGGTATCACAGTGAAGTTTGGTTAGTTTCAGAGTGTTACAATATGATAGCTATCCTGTTTACAAATGATTCCCTGTTGTCTTGATGTACGGATTTTAGAAAATAGAATGAACCAACTATGCAAATTGCTATACAATCATTTCCTGCTTGTGGGTTTAACAAATTATGCTCACATGAGCTGACCATGATAGCCAGGGAGATGTTTCTGGATTTACTGGCCAGAATTCAGAAACTTGGTTCTAACTTACTTTTTGCCTAATGTAGAGTGATGGTAATGAACATGTGATTTAGATGGTTTGTTTAAAACTCTTCACTTCTTTGTGTGAATTGGTGCTTTGAAGATGTTTAATTTTCTTCCGTATTTTAGTTATAGATTTGTGGATATACTCTAATCCAAATAAGGTTCTTGTATTTTATACTTTGCCTGCTCCAGCACCCTTCATTCTTATTATTTTTTTCCTAATTTGGACTCTTCTTGGGACAGAGTTTGTTGAGGTTGAAGGAGCCTGATGTCTTACTGCGTTGCCGAGAAGATGATTTGCAAGCAGTGGAGTCTGCCCTGGACTCAGCGAAGGAGGAGTATGCTGAGAAAGTAAATGTTCATCCTCCAGAAATCATTGTTGATAACTATGTTTATCTCCCGCCAGCCCCTACGCATCATAACTCCCATGATTTGTTCTGGTAATTTTTCTACTAATCTTGAAATTGCAAGAACTCTTCGGTGTGCATAATTTTGTTCTCGCATCAGTTGCTATTTGTGTTGTGTTGTTAGAAAATATCAACTATTCTTGCTGACTATACTTGGAGGATAGCCAAATTTTTCTCTTGGATAAATTAGGGTTTGATTGTATGCCTGATATCTTGAAACTGTATGAAAGCTTGTTAATTAGGATTATGTTCTGAATTAGCGCATGTTAACCTATTACAGCTCCCTTTTAATGTAATAGAGTGCTTAAAAGATGAATTTACTATGATATACTTTACTGTTCAGTTCTGGAGGTGTTGTGTTGGCTTCCCGTGATGGGAAGATTGTCTTTGAGAATACTCTTGATGCAAGGCTGGATGTCATATTTCGCAAAAAGCTTCCTGAGGTATGTTCCATTTAAAAATTTAAGATTGTTTTTATTATTTGCCTCATGGCACCTGGCTTATGCTACCAGCTAAATTCTTGATTGTGGGGAACTTGTTGAGAGCATTAACGAAAGGGATAAGGTATTTGTTTCTCTTGGATAGGCAACAGTAATGGTTGTGAAGAACCCACAAAGCCATCCGTCACGTTCTCTTCTGGAACCTGTCATGATTTTGAGGCAACCAATAACTGCATTTATGGGCATTCAGTAGCCTTTTGATTCAAACCTTACAGCTTCTATCAATTAGGGCCTAAATCATCATGTATACATCTTGGGATAGTGTTGTGATTACTTGGTCTGCTTGGTAGCTTACCTTCCATTATTGGTTTGCCAAGTTTGCTTACTCTAAACACAGGTTGCTTTCCTATTGCAGATCCGCAAGTGGCTCTTTCCTCAAGTTGTTGCATGATGGAATGGTTCAAATACTTGTTTACTGGTGGGAAGTTATTTCCTAATTTTTATTTTATACTAGCATTCTGTCAAAGATGTTTGGTTGTGTATTGTTTCCTTGAAACCTTGTTAAACGAGTGGAACAGATGTTGGGTTTGATGCTCATACTATCTGGGGTACGGCAAAATTGAAGTACTCGTTTGTAATAATGAATAATAAAGCAGTTTTGTTCAAAATGCATCTTTCACATCCTCGAGCATGATTCCAGTTAAGTTCTTTGTTGGTTGAACTAAATAGTTTCTCGATACTGATTTTTTTTCTTCTCGTGTGTATAGAAATTTGAAGCTTTGAAGTCATTGATAGCTACAAATGTCCATTCGTCAGAAGGGTATTCTGTATCTTTTTGAGTGAGCTGAAGGGGTTAAATCCATGATGAAAGCATTGTATAGGATTAGAAGCCATCCTTATTATGTAAGAAAACAACATCGACTGCTAGAAATGAGACAAAGTTGCTAAACACCATGAATGAAGAATCTAGTTAGTGGACTGCAAGGTTTTCCTAATGGTTGTTCATTCAGAACTGATTCTGCAGATAGTTCACCACATTCTTGTCCACTTGGAATGCTTTTGTAAGGACATCAGGATTAGTGGGTGGTCTCGATCCAAACACTGTATTCGCAATAGTGATGACTCTAGGATTTTGACTGCTCAATCCAGCCAAAGCAACTGCATTGGTTTGGCCAATATTGAATTGGAAGTGAATCAAACCAATCGGAAACACAAATACATCTCCTGAGTTCAGGACTTTGGTGATGAGGCGATTTTCAGGATTGGAAGTGACGAAACCCACATGAAGAGTGCCTCCAAGAACCAAAAGAATCTCAGTCGCTCGAGGGTGAATATGAGGAGGGTTTAGGGCACCTTAGGGCACGTAATCAATTCGAGCTAGGGAGATTCCTAGAGTGTTTAGCCCTGGAAATGTGTCAGCATTGAGAGTAACATTTGCCCCAACTCGGTTGGATGTGTTCCGAGCAGTGTTAAGCCCTGAAAGGGAGAAATCATCCGCTGTGGCTTGCATTGGGTGCTTGCAGAACTTTCCATTCACAACACTGCATCAAAACATAGATTGAATAAGATTGAGACTGGCATTTAAAGAATAAAATGTTAGGAAGAAGCAAAATAGTTAGGATGGAAGGTATTGGCGACGCGAGGGTCCAACCACTTCTGGACCTAACCATATAGCTGCGTTGGGTCACACTAGAAGTGGTTAGCCATGCGCCCAATTAATTGATCTTTTTCTACAAAGTTAAGCACGTACCACCATTGGCTGTGTTGTTGGTGGCTACACAGAAATCCTGAAGGGACTAGGATCAGAGGCAAACACCGATAGGCAGACTCCGATTGAATTATCATGTTCAACCATTTACATGTTTTGTACCCTTTTATCTCAGTTAGTAAGCTGGGTAATAATTTGTGTTATGGGGTAGGGACTATTCCGTCAATAGCCGCGGTGGTAGAGTAGTAGGATTGCCTCAAGCATAACCTGCAAATAGCCGGAGGGGTGCCCCCCGACGTAGAGCCTCCGATGATCAAGTTAGAATCGTGGATAGTACGAGTAAGTGAGGGATATAGAAGGAATACCGCAGTGATCTCATGTAGGTGCTTAGTAGGGGGCAAAGGATGGGTCCTTTACCAAAGTGTCCTGGATATTTATCTAGATATTTAATAGAGTAGAGTACTAAAATGCCCCTCATGATATTTCTATGTATTATCAGAAGCCCCACCGAAAACCAGCCTAAGTGTTTACCAAGGGCTGCCGTTTCCGCTAGCTTCCCTGAACCGAGGTAGATTCCTCCGAGTATGATCGAGTTGTGGGACCTCCTTATTCGTTCTTGCGGTATTTACCATGGCACCATTATTATTTAGTTTTGGCTATGCTACTTTTCATTGCCAACTTTCCCGTTAGCTTTCCTGGGGTGCCTGGGGCCGTTAGTTTGTATGAGGCCAATACATATGTTGGTGCCGTTTGCATCTGTACGATGAACATATTCCATGCATGCTTGCATGCTGATAGCTTACTTGCATGCGGTATGCTACCGTCAGCTTGTGTGGATCGTTTGCCTTTTTTACGGTGGTACCTCATACGACAATTCACGGGATCCATTCGCATGGCATCCCGTCAGTACGTGCAGTGCAAGGATTTCCTTTTGTGCCCATATTTCATAATATGCCTGCCACTGTGCATGCCCTGTTGTTGGCTTGTATTTATCGGATGATAACCCATCGCCTCCGGGAGGTTTATCGGGTAGACTTTCCTCATGGCTTTCGGACGGTCACCGGATTGCTTCTCTCATGCTTCCCGAATTGCATCTGGATTGCCTTTCACAAGGGAGGTTACCGGATTGCTTCCTGCTATATATATTTTTGTCCTGAAGAAAGCATGTATGCAGAAGGAATTGTATGTTGTGTCTATTCATGTTTGGCGGGCAGGTAAGCCAGCCATACCGATTTTACCCGCAGGCAAAAGCTGTGATGTAGCATCCAACCGGTATAGCAAGTAAGACAATGTACCATTTCTGTCCATCTTTCTCAACCCAGGCACCATTCCTTGCGGAATGTGTAAAGTCTAGTAATATAATTACTTCAACCAATAGAAATAACCCCGCCCTAAATTTTGATAAAGTGCCATAGATTAAGATGATGACTTCGGGGACAAAGACATGAGAACGACAAGCAAGAGATAGATAGTCGTCTTGCAAGGCCAGCCACCGTGGTGCCAAGGATCACGTTTATCCTTTGGGTCCTTCACACACAAATCATTATTAAAGCATAGATTCCAAGAAACAAAGAATTCCTTATGCATATACGAAGTACTGCTTGCATTTGAAACCATTCCCTTGAATAAGAACCAGAGGAGTTTACTCGATTAATATGAAAGCCAGCCATCAGCAATGAACAAATATTCATTCCGTTTGTCTCATGTTTAGACATCAAAGATATTCAAAGAATTACTACGTCTCTCAGGCGTTAGATACCGTTAGATGCCGAGCTTGTCCCGATAGGTTCCATCCGTTAGATGGTAAACCATGAGTTTCTCCCGTTTGCCCCCCTTTATGGATTACGGCTATGGTAATGGAGATGATTCCGATATGGAATGTAGAGATGATGATGATCATGATGTTCTGTTAGGTTCCTCTCCGATTTGGATTAAGAATATCTCCCAAACTTATGGCGTTACTTTGAGGCTTAATAACGCCTAGAAATATCTAGTATCTCGCTTAGATCTCTTCATAAGAATTGTGGCCCTTTCAATTTCCTTCAACTCGGGCTCTCAACCAGAAAATTCTGTGCGCATATGAAAAAGATATGATTTGTTCCCCGAAACTAGTTTTACTTCCTCAAGTTTACCAATCATTCTTCCCTAAGGCTACTTTTCAAGGAGTATGATTACCATCAACAAAGAATGAAGAATGGAGAGGACACTTCCATAAGGCTACCATAATAGCTACCGGATTTCTTTCAACGAGGCTACCGGATTTCTTTCGGGTTTACTCCCACGAGGTGGTTACCGAATTGCTCACTTTCCACAAGGCTACCATAATAGCTATCGGATTTCTTTCGGGTTTACTCCCACGAGGTGGTTACCGAATTATTTTTCAAGGAGTATGATTGCCATCAATGAAGAATGAAGAATGGAGAGGACACTTCCATAAGGCTACCATAATAGCTACCGAATTTCTTTCAACGAGGCTACCAGATTTCTTTCGGGTTTACTCCCACGAGGTGGTTACCGAATTGCTTTTGAAGGAGTATGATTGCCATCAACGAAGAATGAAGAATGAGAGGACACTTCCATAAGGATACCATAATAGCTACCGGATTTCTTTCAACGAGGCTACCGGATTTCTTTCGGGTTTACTCCCACGAGGTGATTACCGAATTGCTTTTCAAGAAGTATGATTGCCATCAACGAAGAATGAAGAATGGAGAGGACACTTCCATAAGGCTACCATAATAGCTACCGGATTTCTTTCGGGTTTACTCCCACGAGGTAGTTACCGAATTGCTTTTCAAGGAGTATGATTGCCATTAACGAAGAATGAAGAATGGAGAGGACACTTCCATAAGGCTACCATAATAGCTGCCGAATTTCTTTCAACGAGGCTACCGGATTTCTTTCGGGTTTACTCCCACGAGGTGGTTACCAAATTGCTCACTTTCCACAAGGCTACCGTAATAGCTACCAGATTTCTTTCAATGAGGCTATCGGATTTACTTTCGGGTTTACTCCCACGAGGTGGTTACCGAATTGCTTTTCAAGGAGTATGATTGCCATCAACGAAGAATGAAGAATGGAGAGGACACTTCCATAAGGCTACCATAATAGCTACCGGATTTCTTTCAACTAGGCTACAGGATTTCTTTCGGGTTTACTCCCACGAGGTGGTTACTGAATTGCTTTTCAAGGAGTATGATTGCCATCAAGGATGAATGAAGAATGGAGAGGACACTTCCATAAGGCTACCATAATTTGTGTTATGGGGTAGGGACTATTCCGTCAATAGCCGCGGTGGTAGAGTAGTAGGATTGCCTCAAGCGTAACCTGTAAATAGCCGGAGGGGTGACCCCCCGATGTAGAGCCTCCGACGATCAAGTTAGAATCGTGGATAGTACGAGATCGTGGATAGTACGAGTAAGTGAGGGATATAGAAGGAATACCGCAGTGATCTCATGTAGGTGCTTAGTGTAGTGATTTTCTCCCCCCCCCCCCTCCTTGCTGGTTCTGATCCTCCTTTTATAGGGGCAAAGGATGGGTCCTTTACCAAAGTGTCCCTTAATATTTATCTAGATATTTAGTGGAGTAGAGTACTAAAATGCCCCTCATGATATTTCTATGTATTATCACTGGGACATTATAATTTGAGACTACATCAATTATTTCTCTCATCAATACTGGAATAATTTTTTTTTATTGAAACTTATTTTGTTAAGTTATTACACTTCATGCACTATTTTGTTGCAAGTATTTTTATTAATGAAATTATTGTAAAGTATCTGGGAAAAAAAATTGCAATCCATTGCACTTTAATGAATTGGCAAAAGAAATTACTATTGCATATTATAATGGAAAAAGAGTTTGAAATTTGAAAGAGTCAGGCAACGAATCATTTAGAATTGTTGCAACAACTCCAAAGGTCGGCCAATTCTCATTCGAAATTGCTTGCTGAGACCGTAGGGAGGTCTTGGTTGGACGCCATTGAAGAAAATTGGGGGAGCTTGAATTTTTTAGGCCGGCTCACTCAAAAGGATCCAACCTCTCAACGAGAGCACCAAATGATATTCCTCCTCGAGGGGGGCATGAGTGTAATCCTATCAGGGAGCACCAAAAGTGATGCCGTTGGTACCTGCAATGCACCGGAGGTGGACTCCAGTGTAGAATCTCCGAAGAGGAGGGGGTGGGAGGTCATGTCTCCTTACCTCTTCCCTCTCGTACTGTATTTATAGGCACGCCCTCACAGGGGGGTTATATGGACACATGGCTCCTTCGTGTCCATCGGGAAGCATGACGCCATATAATGGTAGATCTATCGAGACGCGTGGCGCCATTCATAGATATTTTTAATATACCCGTTAGGACACTGTCTCTTCCTCGTAGTCAGCCGACTTGGGGGGCCCGCCCCAGTAGAACTCTATTGGTCACAATATCATTCGGGTGATCTCCATGTATTATCAGTAGGCTAAGAACCTCATGTCACTTACAAGTTGTAAATTGCTTTCGTGACATGGTAACAAGCAAGTCTTGAGCAGCTTCGGATAAATTAATAAAAATAGAAAAAGAAGACTACTTCAATGCAAGCCCACTGCCTATAAAATGCAAGTGACTTCCATGCAAAGTGACCCATACCTCAGGCTCTCAACTCTAATACATTTTCAAGAATTAGTTAAGCAAATATGAAAGCAGCTTACTTCCTTGTAGCTTTTGCAGTTCTTGCATTAGTCTCTGCCTCCGATCCCGATCCTGTTCAGGACTTCTGCGTAGTTGTAAATGACACTAGAGCTGGTGGTATGTGCCCTTGTTCCCCCAATTCACATCACTTATCTTTTGTTATTTCTTTTAATTATTACTGAAGCAAAACTATATTTTTTTTTCTCCTTTTTGAGTGTCGTTTCTGCACTGTTCGAGTAGGAGAATAATCTCATACTTGGGAGTAATTCTGCAAGGACCCCAAGCTTGCGATGGCAAATAATTTCTCCTTCTCTGGACTCAACATACCCAAGAACACAACAAACCCGGTTGGCTCAACTGTCACCCCTGTGAATGTTGTCCAAATCCCAGGACTTAACACTCTTGGCATTTCCATGGTCCGCATCGACTTTGCCCCGGACAAAACCCACCCCACACCCACCCGCGCGCCACAGAAATCCTATTTGTCCAAGAGGGGACTTTGTACGTAGGATTCGTGACATCAAACCCTGAAAATCGCCTCATTTCCAAGGTTCTGTACCCAAGAGATGCTTTTGTTTTCCCAATTGGGCTTATCCATTTCCAATTCAACATGGGAACTACCAATGCTGTTGCCTTCGCAGCTCTTAGCAGCCAGAATCCTGGTGTCATTACTGTTGCAAATGCAATTTTTGGATCCGATCCTGCGATCAACTCTGATGTTCTGACCAAGGGTTTCCAGGTGGATAAAGATGTGGTGAAGTATCTCCAAAAGCAATTCTGGTGGGATAACAATTAAAATCACAAGATTATGCTATGCTTTTTGATCTTTCTGAATTTCTTATTACAATTATTAATAAGGGGTTGCCCATGCAGCCCTGTCTTTGTTGGTTTTCTTTATTCTTTTAAATAAATGTTGTTGCTTCTTAGATTCTATCTTTATCACTGCATTTTCCTATGCTATCTCCTCTCTTGCTCTATCGCATTGTTGGCAATGTTCGTTCATTTAGGGATAAGTCGGTTATACATTTAGGTTTTTTTTTTTTTTTTTTTGCACTAGAGTTTGATCACAACATAATATTGGAATTTTATTTCCACGTAATATCGTGTGATATCCATTTATGATTTGATGCGAAATCCCGTAGAAATTGATAAATAACCACTTAGAACTTTACATATATAAATTGCCTTATTCTAAAAGGAACTTGAGGAGTAGTGTCTAATTTTTCACTAAGAAGTTTTTTACTCTTATTGGATTACCGTGTAGACAAGTTGATCTGGATCGCCCAATCAATCGACAAATTATACATTACTCCTAGTTATCTATCTCAGTGTGTATACAAAGATCTCCTAATCAATAAAATCATGTCACAACATTAGTGGATGGTTACATATAAGTGGGTTAATCATTGAAGCAATTACACAATAGGTGGTTCTACGCGGTAAGGAGAATAAAATTTAAATTTTAAGAAAACTAAACATCTAGGTAGCGAGCAATGTATAATTTCTCAAACTCTAGGCAGACTTAATATAAAAATCGGCCCATATATATATATATATATATATATGATCTAAACACGCTGAAATGTAAAATCGAAATTACTATATTACATTTAATACTCATTGATTGGTCGTCCATATAGAAGTGCCATCTGAACACGCTGCAAAGGAAAATCAAAAGTATTCTCTTTACCACAATTCTAAGGAGGAGCTCGAAATCAAGAACCATCGAGTTTAAAAAGTGCATTATTCTTCAAGGTGATTTTTTTCATTCCATAAACTCACACTTAAGATTACAATTAAGAGTGGATATATTTTTTACAGTTTAATTACAATTTCTTGATTCAGACCATGGCGACCGGGTAACCTGATGGTTGTTAGTTCAAGTCTCTTGAAATAGTAAAACTAATGTTTGAATTTAATGCTAAAAAGAATTAAAAAATCAAGTTCCCACAATGGTGTTTGATCCTAATGTGCATGGAACCAAAACCCAGACGGGATCAAAGCCAAAACTGTGTTTGCATTGAGTACAGATAAGTTGGTTATACATTTAACCACCCCATTCACATTTACGAAAACTTATATTGTACGTTCTAATAACTTTTATTTATATATTTTTTGTGATTTTATTGTATAATCTAGTGACCTTTTGATATTTTTTAATTTGGATGTATCTGTAATAGTTATAAACTAGATAAACTTTTCATATTATTTTTTAAATTAGATGTACGCGTGGTAGTTACTAGTATTAAGTACCATTTTTATATTTTCGTAACTTAGAGATACGTGTAGACGAAATAATTAAACACTACACTTGAAGCCTTCCATGACTCTTTGGTAGTATGGAAATGTTGTCACAGTGCCAAGTCTTGTACAACTACTTCCACATACGTTTATGATAACCTATATTGTACATTCTAGTAACCTTTACATGTATTCTTATTGACTTCATTGTACAATCTAATGACTTTTTCATATTTTTGTAATTTGGATGTACATGTAATAGTTACCAATTAAGTAAACTTTTCATATTTTTTATAAATTAGGTGTTTAGCTGATAGTAACTATGAAGTAATCTTTTATATTTCCATAACTTAGGCATATGTTAGACGACTTAATTTTAAAAAATATGAAAATGTTAATTGATTGATAACAATTACACGGACTCGACGCAACTCAAGAAAATCCCTCGTTAAGATTTCTCTATATTTGATTTTATCTCATTTAATCTCTTGTTCATTTTGTTTATGGTTGTTATTTCTGTCGATTTTATTATTCCTGTCCTTGTTAGTTGTCCTGCCCTCAATCTCTCTCGGATAACTAGTTTAACCAACAAACCCCCTATGTTACTTTTTGGTTGCATTTGTCTTTGTCATACATTTAGGGCAAGTTGTCATCTTTTAATTCCTATGGTTCGACCCTGTTACCATTGTACTCAAATTAATTTGTGCATCTAGGCATCAGGATTTATTATTATTTTTGACCCGTTTCGACAGCAAGTCACAAACCACTGTTTTTTTTTAAACCATCAGTTGAGAACTAGATCGAAATAAAAATTTACAGTTTGGTCCGGTTCTCCATATCTAAAAACTGTAAACCGAATCGTAAAACTAAGAGGACCGTTTCATATATATGCATTATAATATTAAAGTTTAGCTTTTATTCAATGGTTAACTCATCATCTCTCCTCTTAAAGGGGAGAGGTTTGAATCTCTTTGGCTCCCTTCTTCTCTTTTTTTCTTTTAAACTTAACTAAAAGTCATCTTTTTTTTCTTCTTTTAAACTTAATTAAAAATCTTCATTTTTTTCTTTTATTTTTTCTTTTAAATAGAATACTTTATTAAGAAAATTATATAAGAATTATTAATTATGAGAAAAAAATATTTTCTCCGTAGTAAGAAATACAAGAATTTAAATTTTTTTCCTTTTTTTCTTTTAAACTTAATTAAAAATCCTCATTTTTTTCTTTTATTTATTATTTTAAATATAAAATTTTATTAAGGAAGTTATATAAGCATTATTATGAGGAAAAAAATATCTTCTCAGTAGTAAGAAATAGAAAATTAATCATTTTTTTAACTTAATTAAAAGCATTATTTAATACTTATATGTGTGTGTGTGTGAGTGTGTGTGTCAGGCTAGTAAGTAGTATTCGATACTTTAATACTTATACTTACTCGATACTTGATATTTGTTAAACGTATCTATTACCTTTCTATATATTAATACTTATTATTTATTATATTTAGTCTTTTTAAATTCTTATACGTATTATATCATAAAATGTAATGATTAATCATACTAAAATATCGTGTTGTATCATTTATGTATCTTATTATACTATTATTTATAAATAGGTAAATAAAAGCTTGGAAAAAAAATTTGAGTTAATACAGGATCCAAAATATGATTATCGCAATTATAAAGTTCAAATTTTGTTTGCTCCCCATCAATAACACTAGGTGCAATATATAATTTGTCATCAGAAACCTTCCTTTATTTCTCTCTTTTTTCTCAAAGAAAAAAACCTCAATCTACGAAGGTTTTTTTATCATCAATCCTTGCCAACCTCTGGACTTAATTAAATTGTTAGGCCACATTTTAAATTTTAATTTTAATTTTAATATTTAAGTAGTTTCAATCAAATCTTATCAATAAGTTTCGGTATATTTCAAAATTATGTGATGTGTATTCCTCATAAATATGGAGCCTATTACTGCGGCTTATAGTATATTTATGAGTAACAAATTGTGGTTTATTGATGGAGGTGCTCCGAATGAATTATCATGTTCAACCATTTATATGTTTCGTACCCGTTTGTCTCAATTAGTAGGAAGAGACAAATTATTATTTGAGACTACATCAATTATTTCTCTCATCAACAGTAGAATACAAACTTTGTATTGAAACTTATTTTGTTAAGTTATTATACTTCATGCACTATTTTAGTCCCAGATCCTTTTCTTGTTGCAAGTATTTTTATTAATGAAATTATTGTAAAATTTCTGGAAAAAAATTGTAACTAGAAGCTTTGAATCCATCCATTGAACTTTCATGAATTGTACAACAAAATCTCTCATCGATCCAACAGCCCAAAGAAATTGCTATTGCATATTATAATTGAAAAGTGATCTCATGGAAAAAGAATTGAGAAATTTTATGTGGTTGGAATTTGAAAGAGATTGAAAACTAAACATTCATTGCGAATAAGATTAATTTTCACTTAATTAAGGACACTTGAGACTGAAACTTAAAAATTCACTACATTAATTTTCACTTAATATTAAGCACACTTGAGATTAAAACCTAAAAATTAGTCCAACGTATGACTTAACATTTGGGTTTTGTGGACCAAATTCATTGTAAACCATAGTGAAGATAGATTTTAGAAAGAACAAATTGGGTAGTTGGTAATGAAAAAAAACATAATAATTACATAAATCTAGAAACAAAAATCTAGAGACAAGTCTTGAGCAGGTTCGGATAAATTAATAAAAATAGAAAAAGAAGACTACTTCAATGCAAGGCCACTGCCTATAAAATGAAAGTGACTTCCATGCAAAGTGACCCACACCTCAGGCTCTCAACTCTAATACATTCTCAAGAATTAGTTAAACAAATATGAAAGGAGCTTACTTCCTTGTAGCTTTTGCAGTTCTTGCATTAGTCTCTGCCTCTGATCTCGATCCTGTTCAGGACTTCTGCGTAGCTGTAAATGACACCAAAGCTGGTGGTATGTGCCCTTGTTCCCCCAATTCAGATCACTCATCTTTTGTTATTCCTTTTAATTATTACTGAAGCAAAAGTATATTTTTTTTTTTTTTTTTTTTTTTTGTCGTTTCTGCACTGTTCAAGTACGAGAATAATCTCACTCGAGCATTGTCAAGTCTGAAAAATGTATGTATGCTCATCATTAACTAACTTTAACAAGTATGTTCTTTGTCATCCACAGTATTTGTCAATGGGAAATTCTGCAAGGACCCCAAGCTTGCGATGGCAAATGATTTCTCCTTCTCTGGACTCAACATTCCAAAGAACACAACAAACCCTATTCGCTTAAATGTCACCACTGTCAATGTTGACCAAATCCCAGGACTTAACACTCTTGGCATTTCCATGGTCTGCATCGACTATGCCCCGAATGGCCAAAACCCACCCCACACCCACCCGCGCGCCACTATTTGTCCAAGAGGGGACTCTGTACGTAGGATTCGTGACATCAAACACCGAAAATCGCCTCATTTCCAAGGTTCTGTACCCAGGAGATGCTTTTGTTTTCCCAATTGGACTTATCCATTTCCAATTCAACATGGGAACTACCAATGCTGTTCCCTTCGCAGCTCTGAGCAGCCAGAATCCTGGTGTCATTACTGTTGCAAAAGCAGTTTTTGGATTCGATCCTGCGATCAACCCTGATGTTCTGACCAAGGCTTTCCAGCTGGATAAAGATGTGGTGAACTATCTCTGATAATCTGGGATATGGGGTGTGGGTGAAAGGGTAATTGCGTTGGGTAGGGTGGATCTGTGGTTGCTGAGTGGGTCCCTCTATGGGTCCGGGTTGCCGCGTGGTACCTGAAAAACACCGGAGGATGTCTCCGGCGTAGAGGCTCTGACGGTCAATTTAGTACGAGAGATATCTGTAGTGAAGGATTTTAGTGAATAGTGCAGTCTTGGAGCTTACCTCCCATTAGTGGGGGATGGGGGGTATTTATAGACCTTTCTCTCTTAAGTCGGCGGGACACGGGTCACCAAGGAGCCAAGTCCGTTAGCGGAACACGTGTCGCTCACGGACGTATCGGGCCTCTGTTAGGCCGTGCGTTGGCCGTTAGCCCCAAGAGGCGCGTTGGCCCGCAGTTTGACTGGTGCGTTGGCAGTGGTCCCCCGGGGGGAGGGAAGGTCCATAATGCCCTCATTGTCTGATTATGTATTATCAATCTCCAAAAGCAATTCTGGTCGGACAACAATTAAAATCACAAGATTATGCCAAGCATCAGTTGGTTTCTGATCTTTCTGAATTTCGTATTACAATAATTAATAAGAGGTTGCCCGTGCAGCCCTGTCCTTTCTTAGATCCTATCTTTATCACTGCATTTTCCTCTCCTATCTCCTCTCTTGCCCCATCGCATTGTTGGCAATGTTCATTCCAAGTTCTTGAGTAGAAGGTTTTTGTTGATATTGAGTTTAACTTGATTGAGCCATGAGAAAAGTTATATTTTCTGTTTTGATAGTGTTAAAATGAAAATGTCAATTATTTCATAATTAGTGCAGGAAAAGAATCATGGATAAGTTGGTTATTTTCTTAAAGGATTTAACTGTTTATTTTCTTTTTAACAACTCGATAACCAATTAGAATAAAATCAACAAAATCAACTCAAGAACTAAAGCGACGCTTCCTTATGAAAGCTCCGTGATTTTCAAACACTTCTTTTTAGAACCAGTAACCTTTTTAGAACAAGACTTAGGTGCCTTACACTTTCTCGAGACCATAAAAAATAGATCCTAAATCGTAGTTCTCAAGTTAAGACCTTTTCCTTTTATACCTTAGTTTTTTTTTTTTTCAGACTTTAGGTTCCCAAAATTTAAAAAATAATAAGGTGACAACTCCATTGTTTATGTGTGAAATTTCTTCTTCGTTGTTCGAAACCATCACGAGGGTGCGATAAAAATTTCTTTATTATATATACTTTTTATAAAGCTTTGTGTATATATAGTTTAAAAATTAAAAATTACTATAACAATAACATTGTATTTTTATTTTTTTTCAAATTACACACTTTAGGTCCTCTTAAATATACACTAAGTTTTTTATACTTAAAGAAATCAAATTTTAAAATTGTTTTTTTCTCATGAAATTATGTACTTTGTTGTAGTTAATGGAAAAATTAAAGGTGTTAAACAGTAAACATGATCTTGGGGATAATTTTGAGTAACCGATGATTGTTTGGGGAGAAGAGTGGATGGAACCGAGGGATAGTTGGGATATATTTGGAAGTATCAATAGTTGAGGGATGAGCTTGTATTTTTCAGGTTACTGGAAATTAGTCTGGTGGTTACCGGATCGTATAGTGGTTACAACCCCGCCTTTTCAATCAAGTTCCAAGCATTTTCTATGAACATGAATGAATGCATCCGTGTTGTTGAAAAGATGGAAAGTATCAGAGGTTTACGATCAAAACAACAGACAACCAATGTATGACTGTGCAGGACCCATTATCGTTGTCTAATTGTAGCTTCGGATGCTGCGTTGGGGCATGATTGAAGACTTAGCCAACACCAGAAAATATAATTTTGTTATTACAACCTTTTAATTTACTGAATTTGTACATCAATGACCTTATGCTCTACTTCTGTCTTAGGAATGGCAATGAACAGAACTCCATTCTTCAGCTCAGCTTTGATCTTATCCTTCTCGCAGTTATCCGGAAGCCGAAGACGTGTATCGTACGAGCTGAAACCTTTGCTTGACCACCCATCATCATCTCCACCACCGTCTTCCTTCTTGTGCTCTCCCTTTATAACAAGAACATCATCTTCCACAAACACTTTCACATCTTCTTTCGCGAGTCCTGGCATGTCAAACCTCATCTTGATCTCATTCTCCTCATCTTTAATGTCCCACGGTGCGCGAATTTCCCCTCCTGTTGCTGCTCCTCTGCTCCTGCGGGACGCAATTGGCATTGATTCCTCAAACAACCTGTCGATTGTGTCCAGCATTTGCCGCATTGTCCTCATTGGTGACATAGGATCAAGCAAACCTGCAACCACATTGATCAAATTTACCAGTTAGTGAACCAACCTGATATGAACAAAAATAATCTGGTGGTTTAAACCTATAAGAAACTTTGTTTCAATCAACGGTTGGTGTATTCTTTTTTAGATTATTACCGAATGGTGAGATGTCAACAGCAGTTCTTCTTGGTCTTCTCTCAACTGCTGTTCCTTGGTTGTTTGGATTGTTACTGCTCTGACTGACATGCACATCCACTGAAGTATCCTTGGTGTCTCCACCTGCCATAGCTCTCACCAGAGGCCTGACCTCACCACATTTCTTTGATGGGAATGAAACTGAGCAAGCAACCGATCTTTTTGTTGGATTTATAGATTTGTTTGCCAGGAATGGTGAAGATGACCAAGACACTGTTGAGGCAGCCATTTTTTCTGTCTGTGTTGGGAATTGGAAACACTGGAAATTGAAATTGAATAAGAGAATGTTTAATTTCTTGGGTGTTGAGTGATGCAGAGTAGCAAATATATAAAGAGAAGGAGAAGGAGACAAATGGAAATGTGGGGATGGATCAAGAAGGTTTGAGAGTTGTGTTTGGACATGAAAAAGAAGGTTTTATGTTCATGGATATTATTGGATGTTTTCTGAAAGTTCTGGACTTCAGTTGAGGTGTCATCTCTACACCTTTCCTTGCTGGCTCTTTCGGGAAAGATCCTTATTATTACCCTCTAGTGATAAAAATAAAAATATCAGGTCTGGTCTGGTCTATCTAGCTCGACTAGACCAAGCTGAAACTAGACTAGTCTCCTATTGCAAAAGCAGAGAAAACACCGAGACCGAAAAAGAAAAGAAAATACAATATGTAAACTTTCACTATTCACTGCTAAGATATTAAAAATGATGGCATTTTTTTTTTATTGTTCTTGAAGTTTTATGGGGTACATACATGCAAAAGGAGTAAGGCAAGTGTCATTTTCGCCTCAAATAATGTACCTCAAAACTGAAACATTACGACATAGAACCTTAACAAATGAAAGTCTAGTAAGAAATTGTATTTTCATATACATAAACTAGTCTCCTGGCAAAAAATTCTAGGCCGACTCAAACCGTCTTTGCGACTTGAGGCAGTGATTTGAGAAGCGAGGCTGATGGCTTTCGCACCGTGTGATTGAGTAGAATCATAAAGGTCAAAAGTGTTAAAGCTCCAGCCTGATGTGCAGTGCCGAGGGATACAGGTACATATGACAGAAGTGTTGATATCCCTAAGGTGACCTGCCGCAACCAAAGTTAAACAACTTGGTACCGTCAGGAAAATCAAATAAAATTAAACAAGCAACCGTAAAGTTTTTAGAGATGACCTGAAGAGCAGCCATGCCAACTGTGCTTCCAATCAAAGATCGAACTGCTGGATGCATGTCAAACTTTCTGGTGAACCAACATAAAGCACCGATAGAAGCTAAGGTCGTTGTTGCAAATATACGGTGGTCAAGCTGCAAACCATCAGGAAGAAGAGCAAATTCAACAGTATAATCTTATTAAATAATGAGAAAACAAGTAGATGATGAACACTGGAGATTATCAACGAGGTAATACCATCTATGATTTAAATCTGCCGTAAGTAGTAAACATGTCTGTTGCTCTAATTATTATCTTCTAAATTTGAATTTAAACAACTATAAATATGCATAAACCAGGTAAGGTTCAAAGAAAAGAAACGTATATTCCAGCCTAATGTTGCATATAAAGATACTTTCCAAGTTATCTCCTCTTCTTTCTGCCTTGTTCTCTCTGTTATATTTAATTATGTTTACATCTTTGCTAGAACATCCTGAAGATAATACATATGCAATTAGGAAAACCATGGGACAAAAGCTATTAAGAATGCAGTGTGCAATAACAATTACCTGCACTGTTGAGGTATTCTCAAAGAAGTTTCGAATTAATGGCTGCATGTCAAATACATCATCAGGGATCCATGTATCTCCCATCATTGGAAAAGTATTGTATGCATGTCCCTGCATTGTAACACATGAACCCATTAAAAACTCTCTATCCATATATCATAGGCTACACAGCATATTCTTGAAATAGCAGGGCGTAAGGTGTGAGGGAGGGTAAGTAAAGACCAAATTACATACAGCATCATTTCCAGCGACAAATGCTCCTGAGACAGCAGTAATGCCTACAATGATGCTAACAGGTAAGGCAAGTCTCTTCACTTTTGCGGCGCCCTGAACCCAAGCTAGTGATTCAGAAGGTGGTTCAGGCATTACAACAGAAAGAGCCGTCCAGAAAAGACCACTGTAAATAACGAATGCTGAAGTAAGATGAGCTGCCAGACGGTAAGGGCTTACTCTTGGTTGAGCATATTCAGATGGTGGTTCCTAAGAAAATAATTTATCTATAAGTTTCATAATCCTCCACAAATTTTACGTGATTAGTTACAAGAAAGAAACAAGAAAGTTAGTGCCTGTAACCTCTAAACCACTTTTGACCATCCACCAACCAATTAGACCCTGGCCAGCACCAAGGGCAAAAAGCCCAGATAGTTGCACTCCCAGTCGCAAAGTTATGTATCCCTTACGAAGAAAATATGAAAACGGTAGAGCAAACATGATACCAAGTCCTCTTCCCCACATACGATGCACATATTCCATCCAGTAAATAAATTTAAAATCTTCAATTCTCATCCCTTTGTTTACCCTGCAAGATAACAAAAGGAAGTTATAACTGATTCACTATAACATAACAAAAGGAAGTTATAACTGATTCACTATAACATCAATCCAAACTGAATCTTATTGTAGTCAAGCTAATAAATAATATAAAGAATCCAATTAATTGGCAAACAACAAGTTGTAACTTCTACAAAATCAAACTTTGATATTCAAAGAAGTAGCAGTTGTTGCACTTACCGCTTGTACTCAGGAGACAACTTATACTTTTCAAACTCATTCAACCACTCCTCATTTGAAAGGGGAGGAAGGCCACCAGTAAATTTCCAGTCAGTCATTGAAAGACCAGATCGAGTTAGGCGTGTCACACCACCAAGCATCACCATGCTAAAGACCCATGCAGCAGAACCAAAAAGCCATATTCCGACCATTTTCTGAGCATGGGGTCCGCCTGTTACAAGCAGCTTCAGCCCTTCCTTACTTTCCATACCAACAGATGCTGCAGTGGACATACTCCTCATAGAAGACACGTGATAACCCTACACCACCACCACCACCATCATCATCAACAACAACAATAATAAGTGATAAGAATAAATGTAATGATACATCAAGTTTGCTTAGAAAATTGAGTGAGAATTCTGAAACCATATCAAGTTTGCTTAGAAAATTGGGTGAGAATTCTGAAAACATATATGATCCAAAATTAAAGATATAATGTATCAATGGTTTGATCTAGAGAAACCACAAATTAAAAAGGAATGTCAAGGTCATGTGTTCTTACCTTGGGAAGAGATCTAAAGATATGGAAGAAGGATGAGGTAGAGGGGTGTTCCTTTGCATCTTTAAAGGATGTGGTCATGGTTTTGCTTCTGATGTCGTTGAAGACACTGTTAATGACAGGTCTTTTGCTCCTTTTGAAAATGGAGGACAACACTCTGCTTTGAAACATCTCTCTTGAGACTCGTTGCAGGGTTTAGAGAGAATTTTGGTACGGAATGCCTGCACACAACAATCACCATCCTTTTTAACTACAAAAATAAAAGCCAAGAACAGGATACCACATTTATAGAGTGCACAAATCCAAAATTTAACA
Organism: Viola odorata; assembly: GCA_963691705.1. Classification (NCBI taxonomy): domain Eukaryota; kingdom Viridiplantae; phylum Streptophyta; class Magnoliopsida; order Malpighiales; family Violaceae; genus Viola; species Viola odorata. The sequence continues at coordinate 22,098,377 of OY829539.1, read as the reverse complement.
GAGAAAATAAAAGCTATTGTAATGAACTCCACCAGGCTTTGTGACACCCGTAAAAGTTAAAATAAATTCTCAATGTTTGTTAGACAAACTAGAAGAAACCTAAAATGTAAAAAATAAAAAAATAAAAAATGAAAAAGGCATTTGTCTTAATCCGCGAAAGGTCATGTGCAGTCCGTGACTCATGTTAGAAACGATAGCCAATTTCAATCAAACGATTGTGTAGGGTATGAAGTAAGGAACAATAAAATAAAATATTGATGCATGCTTTCAAATAAAAAATCAAAAAATAAATTGAAGAAGAAAATTAATGAAAATAACAACTATCAAGACAATGTGAGAAATCAAGTTTATAAAAGAACATACAATTTTGAGAAGAATAAGTTTCACCATTACACTTTGTGGTTTGAAACTTGGCATGAAACATGACAAAACAAGTCATTATACATGAATAAAATAAGACATGAATAACATCTTTACTTAAATGCAAGTCACAAAGACATATCAAGGCGCCAAGTTGTGAATATAAACTTAACAATGAAAATGAAAGCAATCTCAGGCTGCACATAGGACTACAGTACCAGTATTGGAGGATTAACATGTGTTGAACTAAGAAAATAATGATCACATATTGTGTATTTTCTTTTTTCTATTTTTTAGTAATGAAACAATGTACTCATAAACTTCATAAAAGGTGATAAATAAAGCGCTCAGTTTTTCTGTCAGAACAGAGAGCACCATACAGTAAGACATAACAACTTGTCCAACATTAGAACATTACATAAAAGTTCACTACTTAAGGATGGACTCCTGATACGAATAACAAAACAGCTAGATAACTATTCGACACAAATCTTAGACAAGCCTGACAAGAAAACAAGTACAAACCACGGTAGGATCCTCGTTTGAATTCATTTCGAAGCTAGTCTATCACAAACGTAACTCCTGAAATAATCCCAAAAAGCTACCTTGTAAACTGCTTGGCACAGCCTGCGATTTCCAAGCAAGACAAGCTTAGCAAAGACTGTAGAGGAGAACAAAAAAACTGATAGGCTTACAACAGGACATAGAGTAACATGGATTGGATGAACCTTACAATCTAAAGGAACAGTAGCTGCAAAAATGGCTACCTTCACTACCCCTTTCCATTTTTCCCTCTCAAAAACAAGGAAAAATGGCAAAGGGACACAACACCTATGCCGGGCATTAAAGGAGTCAAACCTATCTAAATGAAAGAAATGTCAATTGTATACAGAAGAAGAGGGTGTTGATTGTTGTGAAAATGAAATACTAAATCAATGCCAGAAATCAGCAAATAAGGAAGGAAGGAAATAAGGAGATGGTAATCGAGACCATGGAAAGAAAGAAAGGCAAGAAAGGTTATGTATAAGGCTAGACTACTCAATGAGACACAGTATATACACTTGTATCCAAGACTATAGGACTAAACTAGAGAATGAACAATTCTAACAGTAGATTCTGCAGAGGAGTGCAAAGCATAAGGATGAGATAGAAGTTGCCCGCTCCACTGCCAACAATTCATATCACTTCAGTAAATTGTCATCAGTAAATTCACTTCTGCTCCTGAATGTATTCAGGCCAATTTCCACCATGTCACAGCAATCCTGCCCCATCTAGAGCTTACATATTTCTTGCTTACCATGCTAAAAAATAACCAGTATCAAAAGCCCTAGTCCACATCACACTTCTCATCGTCAATTTTGGAGATTATCAACCCACCGAGCCCATGACTGTTCCATGTATCACCAGTACTGCTGAAAGCTAAACCAACTTGAAACGAACTCAAACAACTGACCAATTTATTCTGCTATATACATCTACCAGTAAAATCTAATATTTACAGGAGCAAAAATACCCCCTAGGCATCATTAAAGAAAAATATGTAGTTAACAAATAATGATATCCTAAAAGTTCTAATAACAAAGCTGATATAACAGGATTAAAAGAGAGTCCCTAATGAGTCAACATGACAATAATTCTAATACACTGACAAGACCATCAGCAGCAAGAACAACTAAATGCACCAAGAAACTTGAACCAACCCACGATTTAGCTTAGCAGAATGAACAAATTTCTCATTAGACCCCATAATGTACTGGCATGAAACAAGACAAAAGCAAGCTATTGTATATGAATAAATCAGGTATAAGTAACTGCCTTATTCAAATGGCAATGCGTAGGCACATCAGGGCATTGGACTTGTGAATATAAACTTAAAATCAAAACCAAAGCCCCCACAAGTTGCACATAGGACTACAGTGCCAGTATAGGAGGATCAACCAGCAGATACATTAAGCCAAAAAGTCATAGCTTATCCAGCTCAGCAGACAGACATAAAACAAGGCCTATACAATTGAAAACTTGGACCAAAAAATCCCATTAACAAAAAGAAGAAAAAGAAACCTGAATTCTTCAACAGAGCAAATGCAACATATCAGGGAAGAAAATAGGAGGAAATACGTGAGTATTTATACACACCACAAAACACATAGTTATCATTTCTCAACCCCAGATGTCCTGTATAATACTATCCAGTAGTGAAGCTCTAAAGGTAAATGAATCCAAGTACTAATAAAAAATCTGTGGAATCTATCTAATGACTTTCAAATAAACCAACTTTTCTTGATTATTTATGAATGTTTCTAAAAAAATGATTTTAGAATCAAATTGGAGAGATGCTTGGCTAGTTTTGCCAGATTTCTTCAATGACTACTCCAGTAGAAGAGTACGAGGGCATGGCAGGAATGCCAGTTCAGCTCATCTCACTGGCAAATTTAGCCAATTTTAGAAGCACCTATCTTTCACAATATAAAATGACAAACAAACAAAAAAAGTTCATTAACATTCAATTTCAAGATCACACCACCATAACAGCAACTACAGTAGTAATATAGAGTAAATTGAATGAGGGGGAGGGTACCTACAAGGAGCCACAAGCTGCAAGTAGTCTAAAAAGACCAAATTGTTGAAAGAATGACCGTTGGTTTTTAAATTGAGTTCTCTAATACTTCTTCCACTTGCCGAGCCAATCTCTTATCCCTATAAACTCAGCGCAGCGCTTGCCTGCATATCTCCTATGTCAAATCTGGTTTCGAATCTGAGTACGAAGGTGATATCAGGGGAGTAAGGAAGACGGCGGTGACGAGTTCCGGTATGAGCACTGGTGGAGATGGTGTAGGCAACGTGTTTCGGGTTTGTAAAGGTGGGAAGCTATGGTTTTGGTGGGTTTATGGAGGAGGCTTATGGGTTTGAGTAGGGGTGTACACGGGTCGGGTCCAACCTGCATAACCGAACTGACTCAAACCGCCAAAAAAATTGACCCGTCTAACCCGCTCATATACAAATATATAACCAACCCGTTAAATTTGGTAACGGGTCGGATGGCGGTCGAATTTTTGAAACCTGCTTATAACCAGCTCGACCCGCCAACTAAACCTAACCCTAACCCTAAGTATATAAGCATCTCTTTCTCCTTTCTTTCATCCTTTAGCCACTCCTTTTTTTTCTTTCCTTTTCATTTCTTCTTTCTTTTCTTCCTCCTTTCTTCTTCTTCGGTCTCCCTCTCCAAACAAACAATCACAAACCCATCTCTTCCTGAATCTCAATCATCGCCACCCAATCACCATACCCCATCTCTTCACCCTCTCGACCTCCTCCATCATCACTGCCGAAACCACCATCACCAACTCAGACACCACACGCACTCCAACACCAACCACCGCTGCAGACACCCAACTCCTCCCTCTCGGCAGCCGCATACAAAAAAGCAATGTAATTTCTCCCTCACCCCTGCACATTCATCATCATTATCATCTCTTCTGTGTTCCTTTTTCCCCTTTGTTTGTTTCGCTGATGTTTTTTTCTTGTTTTACATTTTTAGGTCGAATCTATGGCAGCGGAGGAAGGAGATAATGGTCGGATTTGGTACTGGTTGCATGATTTTGGTTTCGATTTATATGTATACGAGTATTTTATACGGGTTTTGAATTGTATTGGTTATTTGATTTCGGGTTTTGTTCAGAGAATTGAATTATTGTATAAGCCCGACCCATTTTTTGGGGTTTTGAAGCCCGACCCGCTCACCCGCTCATAACCGACCCGAACCGCTCACCCGCTCATAACCGACCCGCTCAATAGTAGTGAAAACCGACCTGTTTATTTTCTGGCTGGTCGGTGGCGGTTTTGGGCAATAATCGACCCGACCCGTGCACACCCCTAGGTTTGAGTGACGTGTAGTTAGGACCTAACTTGATGGGTGAACAACACGTATAACTTATTTTTTTGTACTTTTTTTATAACCAAAACCAGTATTATTTATGGGTGGGTAGGGGTATACACTGGTCGGTTCGGATCTAATTTGGCCCAAAACCGCCACCGATCTGATACGGTTTAAGCGGGTCGGGTTTCAAGCTATAACCGCAAGTTGGAGGTTTGGATTGGATTGGATCGGGTCGGGTCGGGTCACGGGTTGGCAGGTTATTGTCCTCAAGAGCCACAGTCCACTGTTTTCTCCCAACTCTAACATGAACAGAAGTGTATGAATACCAGCATCTATCATCTAATATTTCAGAGCATAGCAGCATACGACAAGCATTGAAGGCAATGAACATGGTTGTTAAACAACATACACGGTTTAAAGGAGTATGCATATTATTAAGAACTCAAACAAGGAATACAACAATTGAACTTTAAAATAAACCTAAAATTTGATCTAGATTAACTGGATACGATTGCTAAACAACATACACGGTGCAGTGACAAGGAGCAAGACGCACAGGAATAGAATGGGGGCGGTGATTGAGAAGGTGGCAACTCTGGTTTTGTTAGATCGGGTGGATCTATGCTATTGACAGTTTGTGCTGCGGAGCAGAAGAAGAAGAAGAAGACTGGTGCGGTGTAGTGTGGCGCCGGCGAGGGACGAGGAGAGAAGAAGGAAATGGTGGTAGGGCGTGGTAATGGTGGTGCCGGCAGGAATGGACAATCTGGAAGAGGAGAATTGGAAAAGGGGATGAAAATTACAATTAGGAGAAAGAGAAGTATTTATACCCAGGGTTAATTGGCGGGTCAGGTTGGTATTTAGTGGGTTTTGAAAATTCGACTCGCGACCGATCCAAACCTGAAACCCGACCCGCCAACTAACCTTATGATCGTCACTCAAATATACTAATATTTTCCTGGTGCCTAGATGCACAAATTAATGTGTACAGGGCAAGACAGGGTTGAACCGCAAAGATTGAAGGAGTAAATTGCTAATGAAGATGTATGACAAGGCAATATGCAACAGATCTAACCAAAGTAACACTACTTGGGGAGGGGGGGTTTATGTTGATTAACGAGTTAATCAATGCAGAGTATGAGAGCTAACAAAACAGAATTGTAAAGTACTTATCTAGGGCACGAAAGAAAAATGTGATCCAGGGCTAGAAATATAAACAGTTCGGGCGCAGGAAAAGTAATGAAAAAGATATTAATCAAATAGGACGAGATCTTAGCGAAAGGTGCTCCAATGGGTTGTTTTCTAGGTCGGCTAGTCATCGGTACAGAGGTATTCCAGACTCATGTGCAGATCTGCTATAGGGACCGCGTTTCCACACCGCATCCCCTGCTTACCTTCTTAGATAAAAGTCACCCCCCGTTTCCACATATGAGGTGACCTTGACGTTCCGCCATCCTCCCAGGCACGAATGCGGGGAGGCCGAACTCAGAACGCCCATGAAGGGGAGGTAAGACAGATCTAGGGCGCGATAGCTCGGCTTGTTAGACCCGTATCCCATACCCTAGATAACTGTTACCCCTGGACAGAGGTCTCTCGCGCTACCTCTACTAGGTGTCTACTATTATTCCAGGGCTTTGGGTCAGGTATAACCCGGGAAATGACATTCACTCATGCAGAAATACTAACAGGTGATCAGACTCTTAATATCCCTATACGAGTATGGAGTTAAATCGGTAAACAATCATGTGTCACAAGAGAATATGTTAAGCATGCATTAGACCTCTCAACTGCACCCTACAACCCTCGAAACACCCTTCAGTAAGAAGGGGGTATTTAGCTACTCATACTATAATATAAACAGTAGGTATATAGAATCATACAATAACAAAGAAAGTAAAAAGGGAGTAGAGGAAACCGGTAGATTAATTAATGATCGAAGAGGAAAGTTGCGCCAAAGGCTGCTCTTGATGACAAGAGGAGAAGATCCCTAGAAAATAAGTGCTGAAATTAATGTAAGAAAATATCCTTGGACAACCGTCCTTACAAAAACCCTAACACTATGCTTATATAGCCTAATACTAGCTAGGAGACAAAACAGCTAAGGGCAAGAAGGACGTGACAACACATGTCCTTGCAAAAGGAATATTCTGGGATTCCTGACACGCCTGATGCTTTCTGAAACCGCCTGGGATTCCGTGCGAATCTTTGAAGATGCTTTTCTTTGGTGGAAGATGCAGAACTGTCGAGGCCTTGAGACAGCGCACTAGTTTGGTTTGCGTCGAGGTCTTGACGACGTTCTTTCTTCTAGGCCTGGAAACTGGAATTCCTCAGAAATGCTCTAAAATTGTTTCTTTTTGATCTTTTCCCTCTTTTGATGCTAATCTGCAAATAAGATTGGAATAAGGGTCAAATAGCAACATCAAGCCCCCGAAAGGGCTAGAAAAGAGGGTAAAACTGAGACTATGAAATGTGTTATCAAACATCCCCACACTGACCCTATGCTCGCCCTCGAGCATAAACAAAATTGGAAAGCCACCTCATTCAGAAGCATACATAATCAACACCCAATACATAGAATTGGCATGTCATCCTACAAGCTAAACCCAACCAGAACAAATCCAGACCTAGAAAAGCACCTGCATCTGGCTGATAGAATAACGACCCTATCAACCAGACTTTCCCAAATCTAGCATACTCACCAGCAGTCCTCACAAAGATATGTATTTGCACTCATACTCAGAATAAAACAAGTGTTTAGGCTACCACTCATGAATGCAAATAACACAACACAGACATAGTTTGCACGTCAATCCGAGTACTGTAGAACACATGCATGGGCAATCAACAATCGGAAAAACAACGCATCAGCAAAAAGAAAGAAACGGGATCGAAAGAGCTAGAAATGTGGAAGAGAGAAGTAGGAGATGAACAGAAGAGAAATGAGGGGAGGAAAGAAGGAAAGAAAAGAAAGAACCAGGTAAAACCTGGTTGGATCCCTTGGCTGGGAAAAAGCGAAGTGGCAAGGCAGCTTTTACCGAGGGCACGTTGATGATTCGGGGGCTAGACAAAGATCTTCTTTCGAGGGCTGGGGAACGTCTTTGCTGAGGCTTCGGATGCGGATGATTTTACTTGGAAGTTCAGTGCCCTTATTCTTTTATTTTGAAATTTAAATGTTTTTTTTAGAGGAAAGAAGGGGGGCACGAACACGCTACAATTTTTTTTATTCTACCAGGGCGTGAAACTCCCGAATTTCTTTCGTTCGGCATTTGCCCTAGATGGTGACTTCTTTTTCGCTTCCCCACACTTGAATGTTTCTGGGGCTCGAATTGTTTGAATGATCTAGGGCTCGAAACTTTTTCGAGCTTTTGTTTTTTTTTGTTTTTTTTTCTTGCCCTAGATTCCGGCTTTCTTTCTGTTATGAAGTCTTTTGCTTTTATCTTCCTTCCCCACACTTGATTTTGTCTGCGCGTTCTTTGGGTGTCTAGCCCTCGACGTTACCCTCAATAATCGCTACCCCACCTGCCAAGGAAAGAGATCAAGAAAATACAAATGGTTAGGAAAGAATATGAGAAGAAGGGGAATGTCGAGGGCTCGAAAAGAAAAGGGAGAAAGAGGGGGAGAAGAGAAAGAAAAAGACATTGATGCTAAGCTTTCCGTCATATCTAAGCTTTCCTATGTCTTACAGTGACTATACCCAGGGATATTATGCAAACCTAGACCGCGCCTAGCTAAGCATTTTCACTCAAAAATAAAGGGCATGAAGCTCAAATATGCTCACGGGATCAAATTATGACTACTGGTGTTGTGGCCTAGATATGGATATAAGGGCTAGCAGGTCTGAAAATGCATGTTCAGGTGCAGATGCGATGGATGCCATGCTTCTTCTATGCATCGAAAGTTGAAAAATGCATGCCAAAAATGATGGTTTGAAAACTGGTAGTGGGAAAATTTTCCTAGCATGGCTGAAAATAAAATCCGTAAAACATACAAATCATGCAACAAACGTGAAATTAAACATGCAATCATGCAGACAAAGCGCGTAAATAATTCCCTCCCCACACTTAGGCAGCGCATTGTCCTCAATGCGGGGAGAGCAAAAAAATAGTTCAAGAAATATAAGTACAGTATAATAATAGAAGGCATGAAAATTGTTTAGTGCCCTTTTCGGGGGCTGGAGAGATGAAATTGTTCGGGGGGGGGGGGGGGGGGGGGTTACTGGGGTAACAAATTTCTGCGGGCAACCTCAGCCGTCAAAGCCTGAAGTTCCCACAGAATGGCCTGGAGAAGTCGTGTTTGAGTGGGATCATGGACAATGAGAGGTATCGGGGGCTTGACGAGCTGCTTCCGCTGGGGGTGATTGCTTTTCGAGGGCTGGAGGGATGGAATTGGAACGAGGATCCGAAAGATCTGGGTAGTCAAAGATGCCACCGTTCTTGATCCCGAAAACCTTTTCTGTTGCGGGGGCACAACCTGGGTAAAAACTCAACACACCCCGTGAGATACATAAATGACCCATGACACCCAAGGTTCGGATATCCAAATCCTTGAATGCCAGGGGCTCAGAAAGGTTACTAGCATTCAGGTCAATATTACGCATCTTCACAGCAAACAAGGAGATAAGCGACCCAAAAATAGGCCCACGAATACTATTTAACACATGCAAAACGCCCGAAGCTACCCAAAAACCAAGATTGACCCTTCGTTTGTGTTTCATGCACCATAAAAAGAAAAGTTCCTGCACAGATATCTGTCCTGAGGAACCAAATCGTGCTGAAAAGGTGAGGGCCAGATACCTGTGCAAGATACGCAAGGCAGGATCGATGATTTCATGGCCTTTACTACCCTTAGGGTCATACTTAACAGCAGGCTTATTGGTAAGTTCACGAAAAGCAGCATTGGCATAAAAAACAGAAGGTATAATAGTCAAAGCATTCTTGTACAGAGGAGTGTTCAATTAATCTTTTGTGACAAATCCTAACCAGCAATTAAATTCCCCAAGGCTCATATGCTCCCATTTGTTAGCTAACCTAAAGTTGATCAGATCAGGGGTAGAAGAGTTCGGACCGACCTTGCCCTTGGGCCTAAAAGTACCATCTACCCAGAATGTAGTGAAAAACTCAAGGGAAAGCTCAAAAAAGGTCGAGTGTTCCAAATAGAACAGAGATTCCCAACCAATATTGGCCACATACTCCCTGACCTTGGATTCAATACCCATCTTAGCAAGAAAATCAAAATCCAGGCGCGCACATGAGCTAACGCCCTTGGAATTCAGCATATTCAACTTATCAAGGGATGGTTTATCATTAAATACGATCCATTCATGAGGTGAGGAAAGGTCAGAAGTCACCTATTGGGAGCTGAATCTGGGATGGATGAAGGCGCGAGGGTCTCGGTCTCGACATCATTGTCTGTGTCGGGGGCACGAGGCTTCTTGGAGCTCAAGGGCTTGCCTGCACTGGTGGATGAGAGCTTCCTCTTGTGTCTCACTGGTGTATCAACTGCAGCCGGTTGCTCTGGTTTGGCATCAGCCTTGGATTTGCCTTTCTTAGTCGCTGACCTTGCTGCGGCTGCTTTTTGCTTCCTCTCTGCCTCGAGATCTACTTCGTCTTTGCTGCCTTCTGCCTCTCCACTCTCTCCTGTGCCCTCCTCCATGACCTCGAGATCTTCATCCGCTTCGTTGTTACCAGGCTCAACCTGCTCCTCCATGGCCTCGACGTCTTCATCTGATACCAGGATGTCCTTGAGGACCTCCTCAACAGTTAAGGCAGGCTGAGGAGCTAGAAAATGGTCGATGGCTGCGTCAAGGGGGAGCTGTTTGGCGGATGGAGATGGATTTTTGGACTTAGACTTGGCTGAGGACTTGGCAGTGGAAGATCCGGGGGGAAGTTTCACTACACGGCTGCCCCTAGTGGTGGTCGAGGTAGGGGGAATAGAGCCTGTGACCTCAAGGTCATCGTCCACCAGGGTGAACTCTCGGATCTGTTCTGCGGTTGTTGGTGAGACCGCTGTAGGAGAGGGAATGGGAAGTGGGTTGACAGACGGTGGTGTAACTATTTTGAATGAGGTTGAGTTAGGGGTAGCGGATTGCGATCTGGATTTGGAAGGAACGGGGCTGGAAGTGTCCACCGGCTAAGGTCTAGAAGCGTTCTTGCGGGCTGGTTTTTTTGTTTTTGGTGCCATTGATGATGAGGGGAGAGATGGCAGTAATGGAGATGGAGATGGGAGTGGGGAGAGGATAGGGTTGCGTGTTTGGTGAAGGAGAGAGGTGAAAGCGATGTGTTTGAAATTGATATGAGTGAAAATAAAATAGGAGCGTGGGAGAGAGAGTGGTAGTCACAGCTGGCATTTAATGGCGCAGCTTTTTCATTGATGAGGCCTGCTTTTTCTGCGCTTGCCAGGCCACGTGGCACCCTGGGCGTGGAGCACGACGGCCCACGTGTATCTCAACTGCCTAAAAAGGAGAACAACTTTTAAATTTCAAAAAGGCAGTTGGTTAATATAAGATACGGAAAAAGAGAGAGAATAAAGGTGAGTTAATGCTAAATAAAAGGAATAAAATCATAGGGGAAAAGGAAAGGTCAGGGATATATACAATCAACAAAACCTGGAAATAAAATTAAATAAAAATCAGAGAATCCGAAAAGATGCAGAGAAGATAAGGGAGAGAGAAAGGATGCAGACGACATGCCAAATGCCTCCAGTGTGGTCCGTTTACTCGTCGGGACCTCGACGTGCGTTGATACTCTAGGTCTGGAGAGGTGGGACATCCACCACGGCCTCCTCAACTATCGAGGGCTGGAAACCTTTATAAAAGGGTTTCAGTCTCTGGCCACTGACCTTAAAGATGATTCCTGTGACTGGGTTCTGAATCTCAACTGCCCCATGGTTGTAGACTGTTGTGACCACGAAAGGTCCTGACCATTTAGATTTCAGCTTTCCGGCAAAGAGTCGCAGGTGTGAGTTGTACAATAAGACTTGCTGCCCAACTGAGAATGTTTTGGGACGAAGGTGTCGGTCATGGTAAGCTTTTGTCTTGCCCTTATAGAGCAGGGCATTCTCATAGGCATCGTCCCTCAATTCTTCTAGCTCTTAGATTTGCAAACGCCTGTGTTGATTAATGAGGCCTAGATCTGTATTCAATTTCCTGATGGCCGAAAAAGCCTTGTGCTTTACCTCCACTGGAAGATGGCATGGCTTGCCATAGACAAGTCTGTAGGGGGTCATCCCGATTGGGGTCTTGAAAGCTGTACGATAGGCCCAGAGAGCATCATCCAATTTGAGACTCCAATCTTTCCTGGACTGGTTAACGGTCTTCTCAAGGATGGATTTAATCTCACGGTTTGAGACCTCGGCTTGGCCATTAGTCTGAGGGTGATAAGCGGTAGATGTTCTATGGTGGACTCCATACTTTGTCAAAAGCGAGGTCACGACACGGTTGCAGAAGTGGGTACCCCTATCGCTGATGAGTGCTCTAGGTGTACCGAACCAGTTAAAGATATTGGTGCGGAGAAAATTCACGACCACCTTGGAATCGTCCGTTCGAGTAGCCTTGGCCTCGACCCATTTGGAAAAATAATCGACGGCCAGAAGGATGTAGATGTTGCCAAAGGAATTGGGAAAAGGGCCCATAAAATCTATACCCCAGATGTCAAATATTTCGCAAGCAATAATGTTTGTCAAGGGCATCTGATTCCTGGCCCTGATATTTCCAGTAGCTTGACATCAGGGGCACGAAGCGCAAAATATGTAACTATCCTTGAAAATGGTGGGCCAGTACAGACCAGCTTCCAGGACCTTCAGGGCGGTTTTCTTGGCCGCAATATGGCCTCCTTCCGAATGGCAGAATTGAAGGATCGAGGGCACCTCGTCCATGGTTACACATCTACGAATTATTTGATCCGAACAGTGCTTCCACAGGTAGGGGCTGTCCCAAATGTAGTATTTTGCTTGCCTTCTGATCTTATTGCATTTAGACGGAGCGACATCCACCACGGCCTCCTCAACTATCGAGGGCTGGAAACCTTTATAAAAGGGTTTCAGTCTCTGGCCACTGACCTTGAAGATGATTCCTGTGACTGGGTTCTGAATCTCAACTGCCCCATGGTTGTAGACTGTTGTGACCACGAAAGGTCCTGACCATTTAGATTTCAGCTTTCCGGCAAAGAGTCGCAGGTGTGAGTTGTACAATAAGACTTGCTGCCCAACTGAGAATGTTTTGGGATGAAGGTGTCGGTCATGGTAAGCTTTTGTCTTGCCCTTATAGAGCAGGGCATTCTCATAGGCATCGTCCCTCAATTCTTCTAGCTCTTGGATTTGCAAACGCCTGTGTTGATTAATGAGGCCTAGATCTGTATTCAATTCTTCTAGCTCTGGAAAAGTATCCCGGATTGGCTCAAGCGAATTATTTTCTTGGGCTGGAAGTCTACTCAAGTGATCTGCCACAAGGTTTTCTTTTCCTGCCTTATCTTTGATAGCGATATCAAATTCTTGTAGGAGCAGGATCCAACGAATAAGCCGTGGTTTGGCATCGGCTTTGGTCAACAAACACCGAAGGGCAGAATGGTCTGAGTAGACGAGGACATGAGTGCCTAGCAGATATTGCCTGAACTTGTCTAGGGCATAGACTACGGCCAGGAATTCTTTCTCTGTGGTAGTCTAGTTCTGCTGGGACGGGTCTAGTAGCTTGGAAGCATAATAGATGACATGGGTCTCTTTATCCTTCTTCTGACCCAAAACGGCGCCCAGGGCCTGATTACTGGCATCACACATGACCTCGAAAGGTAGTGTCCAATCGGGGGCATGAATAATCGGGGCCGAGATAAGTTTGTTCTTGAGAATTTCAAAAGTTGTTTTGCAGGCCTCGCTGAAATCAAAGGACACGTCCTTCTGGAGCAAGTGACACATTGGTTGAGCAATCTTGGAAAAATCCTTAAGGAACCGTCGGTAGAAACCAGCGTGGCCTAGAAAAGATCGCACATCGCAGACACAGGAGGGGTAGGGCAAGGATTCTATTACTTCTATCTTGGCTTTGTCAACCTCAATTCCCTTGGCTGAGATAACATGACCAAGCACCAGGGCTCGATCCACCATGAAGTGACATTTTTCAAAATTCAGGACAAGATTCGTCTCTATGCAGCGCTCTAGGCACCTCTTCAGATTGTTCATGCATTCCTCAAAAGAATTCCCATAGACGGTGAAGTCGTCCATGAAGACCTCTATTCCATCCTCAACTAGTTCAGAGAAAATGCTGACCATACAACGTTGGAAAGTGGCAGGGGCGTTACACAGACCGAAGGGCATGCGTCTATACGCGAAGGTCCCGAAAAGGTAGGTAAAGGTGGTCTTTTCCTGGTCTTTAGGAGCAACTGGGATCTGATGGAATCCGGAGTAACCGTCTAGACAGCAATAGTGGGTCTTACCGGCGAGGCGTTCTAGCATCTGATCGATGAAGGGCAGGGGAAAATGATCTTTTCTAGTAGCAGAATTCAATCGGCGGTAGTCAATACACACTCTCCACCCATTCTGGATTCGGGTAGGAATGGATTCGCCATCTTGACCGATGGTGATGGTTATGCCTATTTTCTTGGGCACGACCTGGATAGGGCTGACCCAAGGGCTATCTGAGATGGGGTATATAACTCCCGCATCTAGTAACTTGAGAATCTCTTTCTTTACCACTTCCATCATAAGCGGATTAAGTCGCCGCTGGGGCTGGCAAATGGTCTTGCTCGCATTTTCTAGATGGATGTGATGAGTGCATAATGCTGGGGACAAGCCCTTAATGTCCGCAATGGTCCATCCTATGGCTTGTCTGAAGTTCCTTAGCAAGGAAACTAGCTTGGACTCCTCAGGATCTTTGAGCTTGTTGGAGATAATGACAGGCAGAGAGTTATCGGGGCATAGATAAGCATATTTCAAATGGGTAGGCAGTGGCTTCAGATCTAGGGCTGGAGCCTGATCAATAGAGGGAAATAACTTAACATGGCCTGGATATTCAGGAGACTGCCTTGGAGACTCATGCTGGGTAACAACGCATTCTTCTAGGGCAACAACGATAGAGTGTAATTCAGGTGGAATAGGAAGCGTCGAGGCCACGACATCTAGAAGAGCGGGTATCAGACTCCTGTCAAGGGCAAATTGCAAGGGGTCAGTAGAATATATGTCATCAATCTCCCCTATAATGGGGTCTACAATATCAACATAATTCACACTAGAGAATTCGGAGGGGTATCGCATGGCTTCTAGCATATTGAATTTGATGATCTCTCCATCAAATTCGAGGGAGATGGTGGCATCATGAACATCAATCTTTGCTCGGGCTGTGGCCAGAAATGGGCGGCCTAGAAGAACATCTGTAGATTTGGTGGAGTCTTCGTTCTCCATTGCAATCACATAGAAATCTGCAGGGAACAAGAATTCTCCCACTTGGACTAAGACATCCTTGATTATCCCCTCGGGGTAGATGATAGAGCGGTCAGCAAGCTGGATGGCGAGGTCTGTAGGCACGAGAGGCTCGAGGCCTAGACTGTGGTAAATTATCAAGGGCATGACATTAATTCCTGCTCCTAGGTCACACATGACCTTGCCAATATCGACTGTGCCGATTCGACAAGGGATAATGAACATGCCTTGGTCTTTGCATTTCGGAGGGATTTGACGCTGGATATGTGCAGAAGCGTTGGTCCCTACGCTGATCTTGGTAACTTCGGCGAACTTGTTTTTGTTCGTGCATAATTGCTTCAAGAATTTAGCATAGCGAGGGACATTCTTCACGGCCTGGAGAAGGGGGATGTTTACAACCACTTTACTGAACATTTCAAAGATATCGCGATCCTCGTTATCTTTCTTGGCCTTGACCAATCTGTGAGGGAACGGGGGCTCGAGAATCTTATGAATGTACTCTTGAGTAAATTCTGGTGGGTTGGGGTCATTCCATGGTGAACCTCTGGGGGAGCGGATTCTGTCCTCTTTGACTTCCACGAATCTAGGGACTTTGGGGAGCTTTGTTCTAGGTTTAGGCCGGATTTCGGCCTCTGGAGAATTTTCAATATCTTGGGCTGGAAGCTCAGGTGGGTTCAAGGTTGTTCCACTACGCAAAGTTACTGCGCAGATATTGTGCTTTGGATTTATTTCGGTCTGGGGTGACAGTCTACCATGGTTTGTTAATTCTTGCATTTTGGCTGTCATGGCACTCATTTGCCTCTTAAGTTCATCTATTTCTTTCTGCTGCTCGGGATTCTTAGGCATTTTAGCAGTTGGGGGCTGGACAAAAGTCTGGTCCTGAGGAGGGACAAAGGTCTGATCCTGAGGAGGTTGGCGTTGATACTGATTCTGATGGAATGTGGGTCGGGGTCTGAAATTTGGCATGTTAGGAGGGGGGTTTCCATAGGGGTTCTGGTGTGGTTGATGGCTAGGTCTCGAAAGCTGAGTGTTTGGGACCCATCCTGGATTTGGCTGTTTCCAGCCTTGGTTGTAGTTTTGAGCGTAAGAGACTGGAATAAATTGGCCAGCTGCATTCACTTGTATTTCCTCTGGAATATGAGGACATGCATCAGTGGGGTCATCCACAAAAATTGCATATCTGGCAGGCCTTGATAGGCGCGGGTTGTCCGGTTATGAAATTCTGGAACATTCCTGTAAGGGATGATATCTGGTTCTGAAGGGCAGCTACTTGGACATCCTGGCCTGGATTGTTGGCAAGGTCATCAGAGACATTCTTGGCCATGAGTTCTATGGTTGCTCGAGCGGCTGTTGGGGTTAGAGCAGTCAGAGATCCTCCGGCAGCTGCGTTAAGCAACGCCTTATCATGAGCTTTGAGGCCTTCGCAAAAATACTGAACAAGGGCGTGCTCGGTAAGGTTATGGGCTGGACAGCTAGAATGCATCTTCTGGAACCTCTCATAGTATTGGTCTAGAGTCTCCTCTTTCTTCTGAACTATGGAGACGAGTTGCTTGCGCGTGGTGTTGGAGATGGAAGTTGGATAATAATTTTCAGTGAAGATTTTTGACAGGTCTGCCCAAGAATGAATGGATTTTGCGGGAAGGTCATAATACCAGTCGAGGGTATCATCTTTGAGAGACCACTGGAATACGCGAAGCTTGGCTTGCTCAATGCTGACGTTTGCGGGTTTCATGGCCTCGCAAATAGAGTGGAGCTGTTGGAGATGACGAAGAGCATTTTCCTTGGCTACCCCCCGAAAAGTAGGCAGATGATGAAGTACGGCTGACTTCAGAGTCCAGTCATGAGGGACATTGGGCCAGTCAATGCAGCTACTTGCCATATCGGGGGTTGCATGGAAATTATCTATGGTCTGTTGTTCTGGGGGTGGTGGTTGATCTTCGCGGTTCTCACGGTTGTTACGGTTGTCATTGTTGGCTAGGTCATCCATTGCTGGAAAATTAAAATGGTCTGGTATGGGATTTTCGGGGTTACGATGGAGAAAGGTCAGGTCTACGAAAAGTTGGTGTTCCTAGTCAGCCAGATTGGAAGGGGATACGTCGAGGGCAGGATGTGGGATTACTCTATGATGAGCGGATGTTCCTTGAGCTTGCCTACGAAGTCCTCTTTCTGTTCTGGTCAACTCGAGGTCTAGAGGAAGTAGATCGGGGGCAGATCTCCTGGTCATACAAGAAAAACAAAAAGAAAATTAGTACCGTTCAATCCCCGGCAGCGGCGCCAAAATTTGATCGTCACTCAAATATACTAATATTTTCCTGGTGCCTAGATGCACAAATTAATGTGTACAGGGCAAGACAGGGTCGAACCGCAGAGATTGAAGGAGTAAATTGCTAATGAAGATATATGACAAGGCAATATGCAACAGATCTAACCAAAGTAACACTACTTGGGGGGGGGGCGGGGGGTTTATGTTGATTAACGAGTTAATCAACGCAGAGTATGGGAGCTAACAAAACAGAATTGTAAAGTACTTATCTAGGGCACGAAAGTAAAATGTGATCCAGGGCTAGAAATATAAACAGTTCGGGCGCAGGAAAAGTAATGAAAAAGATATTAATCAAATAGGACGAGATCTTAGCGAAAGGTGCTCCAATGGGTTATTTTCTAGGTCGGCTAGTCATCGGTACAGAGGTATTCCAGACTCATGTGCAGATCTGCTATAGGGACCGCGTTTCCACACCGCATCCCCTGCTTACCTTCTTAGATAAAAGTCACCCCCCGTTTCCACATATGAGGTGACCTTGACGTTCCGCCATCCTCCGAGGCACGAATGCGGGGAGGCCAAACTCAGAAAGCCCATGAAGGGGAGGTAAGACAGATCTAGGGCGCGATAGCTCGGCTTGTCAGACCCGTATCCCATACCCTAGATAACTGTTTACCCCTGGACAGAGGTCTCTCGCGCTACCTCTGCTAGGTGTCTACTATTATTCTAGGGCTTCGCGTCAGGTATAACCCTGGAAATGACATTCACTCATGCAGAAATACTAACAGGTGATCAGACTCTTAATATCCCTATACGAGTATGGAGTTAAATCGGTAAACAATCATGTGTCACAAGAGAATATGTTAAGCATGCATTAGACCTATCAGCCGCACCCTACAACCCTCGAAACACCCTTCACTAAGAAGTGGGTATTTAGCTACTCATACTATAATATAAACAGTAGGTATATAGAATCATACAATAACAAAGAAAGTAAAAAGGGAGTAGAGGAAACCGGTAGATTAATTAATGATCGAAGAGGAAAGTTGCGCCAAAGGCTGTTCTTGATGACAAGAGGAGAAGATCCCTAGAAAATAAGTGCTGAAATTAATGCAAGAAAATATCCTTGGACAACCGTCCTTACAAAAACCCTAACACTATGCTTATATAGCCTAATACTAGCTAGGAGACAAAACAGCTAAGGGCAAGAAGGACGTGACAACACATGTCCTTGCAAAAGGAATATTCTGGGATTCCTGACACGCCTGATGCTTTATGAAACCGCCTGGGATTCCGTGCGAATCTTTGAAGATGCTTTTCTTTGGTGGAAGATGCAGAACTGTCGAGGCCTTGAGACAGCGCACTAGTCTGGTTCGCGTCGAGGTCTTGACGACGTTCTTTCTTCTAGGCCTGGAAACTGGAATTCCTCAGAAATGCTCTAAAATTGTTTCTTTTTGATCTTTTCCCTCTTTTGATGCTAATCTGCAAATAAGATTGGAATAAGGGTCAAATAGCAACATCAAGCCCCCGAAAGGGCTAGAAAAGAGGGT
Source organism: Viola odorata (assembly GCA_963691705.1). Lineage (NCBI taxonomy): Eukaryota > Viridiplantae > Streptophyta > Magnoliopsida > Malpighiales > Violaceae > Viola > Viola odorata. The sequence goes on along the minus strand of OY829539.1, from coordinate 22,079,932 downwards.
AAAACTGAGACTATGAAACGTGCTATCAAACATCCCCACACTGACCCTATGCTCGCCCTCGAGCATAAACAAAATTGGAAAGCCACCTCATTCAGAAACATACATAATCAACACCCAATACATAGAATTGACATGTCATCCTACAAGCTAAACCCAACCAGAACAAATCCAGACCTAGAAAAGCACCTGCATCTGGCTGATAGAATAACGACCCTATCAACCAGACTTTCCCAAATCTAGCATACTCACCAGCAGTCCTCACAAAGATATGTATTTGCACTCATACTCAGAATAAAACAAGTGTTTAGGCTACTACTCATGAATGCAAATAACACAACACAGACATAGTTTGCACGTCAATCCGAGTACTGTAGAACACATGCATGGGCAATCAACAATCGGAAAAACAACGCATCAGCAAAAAGAAAGAAACGGGATCGAAAGAGCTAGAAATGTGGAAGAGAGAAGTAGGAGATGAACAGAAGAGAAATGAGGGGAGGAAAGAAGGAAAGAAAAGAAAGAACCAGGTAAAACCTGGTTGGATCCCTTGGCTGGGAAAAAGCGAAGTGGCAAGGCAGCTTTTACCGAGGGCACGTTGATGATTCGGGGGCTAGACAAAGATCTTCTTTCGAGGGCTGGGGAACGTCTTTGCTGAGGCTTCGGATGCGGATGCTTTTACTTGGAAGTTCAGTGCCCTTATTCTTTTATTTTGAAATTTAAATGTTTTTTTTTAGAGGAAAGAAGGGGGGCACGAACACGCTACAATTTTTTTTATTCTACCAGGGCGTGAAACTCCCGAATTTCTTTCGTTCGACATTTGCCCTAGATGGTGACTTCTTTTTCGCTTCCCCACACTTGAATGTTTCTGGGGCTCGAATTGTTTGAATGATCTAGGGCTCGAAACTTTTTCGAGCTTTTGTTTTTTTTTGTTTTTTTTTCTTGCCCTAGATTCCGGCTTTCTTTCTGTTCTGAAGTCTTTTGCTTTTATCTTCCTTCCCCACACTTGATTTTGTCTGCGTTCTTTGGGTGTCTAGCCCTCGACGTTACCCTCAATAATCGCTACCTCACCTGCCAAGGAAAGAGATCAAGAAAATACAAATGGTTAGGAAAGAATATGAGAAGAAGGGGAATGTCGAGGGCTCGAAAAGAAAAGGGAGAAAGAGGGGGAGAAGAGAAAGAAAAAGACATTGATGCTAAGCTTTCCGTCATATCTAAGCTTTCCTATGTCTTACAGTGACTATACCCAGGGATATTATGCAAACCTAGACCGCGCCTAGCTAAGCATTTTCACTCAAAAATAAAGGGCATGAAGCTCAAATATGCTCACGGGATCAAATTATGACTACTGGTGTTGTGGCCTAGATATGGATATAAGGGCTAGCAGGTCTGAAAATGCATGTTCAGGTGCAGATGCGATGGATGCCATGCTTCTTCTATGCATCGAAAGTTGAAAAATGCATGCCAAAAATGATGGTTTGAAAACTGGTAGTGGGAAAATTTTCCTAGCATGGCTGAAAATAAAATCCGTAAAACATACAAATCATGCAACAAACGTGAAATTAAACATGCAATCATGCAGACAAAGCGCGTAAATAATTCCCTCCCCACACTTAGGCAGCGCATTGTCCTCAATGCGGGGAGAGTAAAAAAATAGTTCAAGAAATATAAGTACAGTATAATAATAGAAGGCATGAAAATTGTTTAGTGCCCTTTTCGGGGGCTGGAGAGATGAAATTGTTCGGGGGGGGGGGGGGGGGGGGGGGTTACTGGGGTAACAAATTTCTGCGGGCAACCTCAGCCGTCAAAGCCTGAAGTTCCCACAGAATGGCCTGGAGAAGTCGTGTTTGAGTGGGATCATGGACAATGAGAGGTATCGGGGGCTTGACGAGCTGCTTCCGCTGGGGGTGATTGCTTTTCGAGGGCTGGAGGGATGGAATTGGAACGAGGATCCGAAAGATCTGGGTAGTCAAAGATGCCACCGTTCTTGATCCCGAAAACCTTTTCTGTTGCGGGGGCACAACCTGGGTAAAAACTCAACACACCCCGTGAGATACATAAATGACCCATGACATCCAAGGTTCGGATATCCAAATCCTTGAATGCCAGGGGCTCAGAAAGGTTACTAGCATTCAGGTCAATATTACGCATCTTCACAGCAAACAAGGAGATAAGCGACCCAAAAATAGGCCCACGAATACTATTTAACACATGCAAAACGCCCGAAGCTACCCAAAAACCAAGATTGACCCTTCGTTTATGTTTCATGCACCATAAAAAGAAAAGTTCCTGCATAGATATCTGTCCTGAGGAACCAAATCGTGCTGAAAAGGTGAGGGCCAGATACCTGTGCAAGATACGCAAGGCAGGATCGATGATTTCATGGCCTTTACTACCCTTAGGGTCATACTTAACAGCAGGCTTATTGGTAAGTTCACGAAAAGCAGCATTGGCATAAAAAACAGAAGGTATAATAGTCAAAGCATTCTTGTATAGAGGAGTGTTCAATTAATCTTTTGTGACAAATCCTAACCAGCAATTAAATTCCCCAAGGCTCATATGCTCCCATTTGTTAGCTAACCTAAAGTTGATCAGATCAGGGGTAGAAGAGTTCGGACCGACCTTGCCCTTGGGCCTAAAAGTACCATCTACCCAGAATGTAGTGAAAAACTGAAGGGAAAGCTCAAAAAAGGTCGAGTGTTCCAAATAGAACAGAGATTCCCAACCAATATTGGCCACATACTCCCTGACCTTGGATTCAATACCCATCTTAGCAAGAAAATCAAAATCCAGGCGCGCACATGAGCTAACGCCCTTGGAATTCAGCATATTCAACTTATCAAGGGATGGTTTATCATTAGATACGATCCATTCATGAGGTGAGGAAAGGTCAGAAGTCACCAGTTGGGAGCTGAATCTAGGGATGGATGAAGGCGCGAGGGTCTCGGTCTCGACATCATTGTCTGTGTCGGGGGCACGAGGCTTCTTGGAGCTCAAGGGCTTGCCTGCACTGGTGGATGAGAGCTTCCTCTTGTGTCTCACTGGTGTATCAACTGCAGCCGGTTGCTCTGGTTTGGCATCAGCCTTGGATTTGCCTTTCTTAGTCGCTGACCTTGCTGCGGCTGCTTTTTGCTTCCTCTCTGCCTCGAGATCTACTTCGTCTTTGCTGCCTTCTGCCTCTCCACTCTCTCCTGTGCCCTCCTCCATGACCTCGAGATCTTCATCCGCTTCGTTGTTACCAGGCTCAGCCTGCTCCTCCATGGCCTCGACGTCTTCATCTGATACCAGGATGTCCTTGAGGACCTCCTCAACAGTTAAGGCAGGCTGAGGAGCAAGAAAATGGTCGATGGCTGCGTCAAGGGGGAGCTGTTTGGCTGATGAAGATGGATTTTTGGACTTAGACTTGGCTGAGGACTTGGCAGTGGAAGATCCGGGGGGAAGTTTCACTACACGGCTGCCCCTAGTGGTGGTCGAGGTAGGGGGAATAGAGCCTGTGACCTCAAGGTCATCGTCCACTAGGGTGAACTCTCGGATCTGTTCTGCGGTTGTTGGTGAGACCGCTGTAGGAGAGGGAATGGGAAGTGGGTTGACAGACGGTGGTGTAACTATTTTGAATGAGGTTGAGTTAGGGGTAGCGGATTGCGATCTGGATTTGGAAGGAACGGGGCTGGAAGTGTCCACCGGCTAAGGTCTAGAAGCGTTCTTGCGGGCTGGTTTTTTTGTTTTTGGTGCCATTGATGATGAGGGGAGAGATGGCAGTAATGGAGATGGAGATGGGAGTGGGGAGAGGATAGGGTTGCGTGTTTGGTGCAGGAGAGAGGTGAAAGCGATGTGTTTGAAATTGATATGAGTGAAAACGAAATAGGAGCGTGGGAGAGAGAGTGGTAGTCACAGCTGGCATTTAATGGCGTAGCTTTTTCATTGATGAGGCCTGCTTTTTCTGCGCTTGCCAGGCCACGTGGCACCCTGGGCGTGGAGCACGACGGCCCACGCGTATCTCAACTGCCTAAAAAGGAGAACAACTTTTAAATTTCAAAAAGGCAGTTGGTTAATATAAGATACGGAAAAAGAGAGAGAATAAAGGTGAGTTAATGCTAAATAAAAGGAATAAAATCATAGGGGAAAAGGAAAGGTCAGGGATATATACAATCAACAAAACCTGGAAATAAAATTAAATAAAAATCAGAGAATCCGAAAAGATGCAGAGAAGATAAGGGAGAGAGAAAGGATGCAGACGACATGTCAAATGCCTCCAGTGTGGTCCGTTTACTCGTCGGGACCTCGACGTGCGTTGATACTCTAGGTCTGGAGAGGTGGGACATCCACCACGGCCTCCTCAACTATCGAGGGCTGGAAACCTTTATAAAAGGGTTTCAGTCTCTGGCCACTGACCTTAAAGATGATTCCTGTGACTGGGTTCTGAATCTCAACTGCCCCATGGTTGTAGACTGTTGTGACCACGAAAGGTCCTGACCATTTAGATTTCAGCTTTCCGGCAAAGAGTCGCAGGTGTGAGTTGTACAATAAGACTTGCTGCCCAACTGAGAATGTTTTGGGACGAAGGTGTCGGTCATGGTAAGCTTTTGTCTTGCCCTTATAGAGCAGGGCATTCTCATAGGCATCGTCCCTCAATTCTTCTAGCTCTTGGATTTGCAAACGCCTGTGTTGATTAATGAGGCCTAGATCTGTATTCAATTCTTCTAGCTCTGGAAAAGTATCCCGGATTGGCTCAAGCGAATTATTTTCTTGGGCTGGAAGTCTACTCAAGTGATCTGCCACAAGGTTTTCTTTTCCTGCCTTATCTTTGATAGCGATATCAAATTCTTGTAGGAGCAGGATCCAACGAATAAGCCGTGGTTTGGCATCGGCTTTGGTCAACAAACACCGAAGGGCAGAATGGTCTGAGTAGACGAGGACATGAGTGCCTAGCAGATATTGCCTGAACTTGTCTAGGGCATAGACTACGGCCAGGAATTCTTTCTCTGTGGTAGTCTAGTTCTGCTGGGACGGGTCTAGTAGCTTGGAAGCATAATAGATGACATGGGTCTCTTTATCCTTCTTCTGACCCAAAACGGCGCCCAGGGCCTGATTACTGGCATCACACATGACCTCGAAAGGTAGTGTCCAATCGGGGGCATGAATAATCGGGGCCGAGATAAGTTTGTTCTTGAGAATTTCAAAAGTTGTTTTGCAGGCCTCGCTGAAATCAAAGGACACGTCCTTCTGGAGCAAGTGACACATTGGTTGAGCAATCTTGGAAAAATCCTTAAGGAACCGTCGGTAGAAACCAGCGTGGCCTAGAAAAGATCGCACATCGCAGACACAGGAGGGGTAGGGCAAGGATTCTATTACTTCTATCTTGGCTTTGTCAACCTCAATTCCCTTGGCTGAGATAACATGACCAAGCACCAGGGCTCGATCCACCATGAAGTGACATTTTTCAAAATTCAGGACAAGATTCGTCTCTATGCAGCGCTCTAGGCACCTCTTCAGATTGTTCATGCATTCCTCAAAAGAATTCCCATAGACGGTGAAGTCGTCCATGAAGACCTCTATTCCATCCTCAACTAGTTCAGAGAAAATGCTGACCATACAACGTTGGAAAGTGGCAGGGGCGTTACACAGACCGAAGGGCATGCGTCTATACGCGAAGGTCCCGAAAAGGTAGGTAAAGGTGGTCTTTTCCTGGTCTTTAGGAGCAACTGGGATCTGATGGAATCCGGAGTAACCGTCTAGACAGCAATAGTGGGTCTTACCGGCGAGGCGTTCTAGCATCTGATCGATGAAGGGCAGGGGAAAATGATCTTTTCTAGTAGCAGAATTCAATCGGCGGTAGTCAATACACACTCTCCACCCATTCTGGATTCGGGTAGGAATGGATTCGCCATCTTGACCGATGGTGATGGTTATGCCTATTTTCTTGTGCACGACCTGGATAGGGCTGACCCAAGGGCTATCTGAGATGGGGTATATAACTCCCGCATCTAGTAACTTGAGAATCTCTTTCTTTACCACTTCCATCATAAGCGGATTAAGTCGCCGCTGGGGCTGGCAAATGGTCTTGCTCGCATTTTCTAGATGGATGTGATGAGTGCATAATGCTGGGGACAAGCCCTTAATGTCCGCAATGGTCCATCCTATGGCTTGTCTGAAGTTCCTTAGCAAGGAAACTAGCTTGGACTCCTCAGGATCTTTGAGCTTGTTGGAGATAATGACAGGCAGAGAGTTATCGGGGCATAGATAAGCATATTTCAAATGGGTAGGCAGTGGCTTCAGATCTAGGGCTGGAGCCTGATCAATAGAGGGAAATAACTTAACATGGCCTGGATATTCAGGAGACTGCCTTGGAGACTCATGCTGGGTAACAACGCATTCTTCTAGGGCAGCAACGATAGAGTGTAATTCAGGTGGAATAGGAAGCATCGAGGCCACGACATCTAGAAGAGCGGGTATCAGACTCCTGTCAAGGGCAAATTGCAAGGGGTCAGTAGAATATATGTCATCAATCTCCCCTATAATGGGGTCTACAATATCAACATAATTCACACTAGAGAATTCGGAGGGGTATCGCATGGCTTCTAGCATATTGAATTTGATGATCTCTCCATCAAATTCGAGGGAGATGGTGGCATCATGAACATCAATCTTTGCTCGGGCTGTGGCCAGAAATGGGCGGCCTAGAAGAACATCTGTAGATTTGGTGGAGTCTTCGTTCTCCATTGCAATCACATAGAAATCTGCAGGGAACAAGAATTCTCTCACTTGGACTAAGACATCCTTGATTATCCCCTCGGGGTAGATGATAGAGCGGTCAGCAAGCTGGATGGCGAGGTCTGTAGGCACGAGAGGCTCGAGGCCTAGACTGTGGTAAATTATCAAGGGCATGACATTAATTCCTGCTCCTAGGTCACACATGACCTTGCCAATATCGACTGTGCCGATTCGACAAGGGATAATGAACATGCCTTGGTCTTTGCATTTCGGAGGGATTTGACGCTGGATATGTGCAGAAGCGTTGGTCCCTACGCTGATCTTGGTAACTTCGGCGAACTTGTTTTTGTTCGTGCATAATTGCTTCAAGAATTTAGCATAGCGAGGGACATTCTTCACGGCCTGGAGAAGGGGGATGTTTACAACCACTTTACTGAACATTTCAAAGATATCGCGATCCTCCTTATCTTTCTTGGCCTTGACCAATCTGTGAGGGAACGGGGGCTCGAGAATCTTATGAATGTACTCTTGAGTAAATTCTGGTGGGTTGGGGTCATTCCATGGTGAACCTCTGGGGGAGCGGATTCTGTCCTCTTTGACTTCCACGAATCTAGGGACTTTGGGGAGCTTTGTTCTAGGTTTAGGCCGGATTTCGGCCTCTGGAGAATTTTCAATATCTTGGGCTGGAAGCTCAGGTGGGTTCAAGGTTGTTCCACTACGCAAAGTTACTGCGCAGATATTGTGCTTTGGATTTGTTTCGGTCTGGGGTGACAGTCTACCATGGTTTGTTAATTCTTGCATTTTGGCAGTCATGGCACTCATTTGCCTCTTAAGTTCATCTATTTCTTTCTGCTGCTCGGGATTCTTAGGCATTTTAGCAGTTGGGGGCTGGACAAAAGTCTGGTCCTGAGGAGGGACAAAGGTCTGATCCTGAGGAGGTTGGCGTTGATACTGATTCTGATGGAATGTGGGTCGGGGTCTGAAATTTGGCATGTTAGGAGGGGGGTTTCCATAGGGGTTCTGGTGTGGTTGATGGCTAGGTCTCGAAAGCTGAGTGTTTGGGACCCATCCTGGATTTGGCTGTTTCCAGCCTTGGTTGTAGTTTTGAGCGTAAGAGACTGGAATAAATTGGCCAGCTGCATTCACTTGTATTTCCTCTGGAATATGAGGACATGCATCAGTGGGGTCATCCACGAAAATTGCATATCTGGTAGGCCTTGATAGGCGCGGGTTATCCGGTTATGAAATTCTGGAACATTCCTGTAAGGGATGATATCTGGTTCTGAAGGGCAGCTACTTGGACATCCTGGCCTGGATTGTTGGCAAGGTCATCAGAGACATTCTTGGCCATGAGTTCTATGGTTGCTCGAGCGGCTGTTGGGGTTAGAGCAGTCAGAGATCCTCCGGCAGCTGCGTTAAGCAACGCCTTATCATGAGCTTTGAGGCCTTCGCAAAAATATTGAACAAGGGCGTGCTCGGTAAGGTTATGGGCTGGACAGCTAGAATGCATCTTCTGGAACCTCTCATAGTATTGGTCTAGAGTCTCCTCTTTCTTCTGAACTATGGAGACGAGTTGCTAAAGCGTGGTGTTGGAGATGGAAGTTGGATAATAATTTTCAGTGAAGATTTTTGACAGGTCTGCCCAAGAATGAATGGATTTTGCGGGAAGGTCATAATACCAGTCGAGGGCATCATCTTTGAGAGACCACTGGAATACGCGAAGCTTGGCTTGCTCAATGCTGACGTTTGCGGGTTTCATGGCCTCGCAAATAGAGTGGAGCTGTTGGAGATGGCGAAGAGCATTTTCCTTGGCTACCCCCCGAAAAGTAGGCAGATGATGAAGTACGGCTGACTTCAGAGTCCAGTCATGAGGGACATTGGGCCAGTCAATGCAGCTACTTGCCATATCGGGGGTTGCATGGAAATTATCTATGGTCTGTTGTTCTGGGGGTGGTGGTTGATCTTCGCGGTTCTCACGGTTGTTACGGTTGTCATTGTTGGCTAGGTCATCCATTGCTGGAAAATTAAAATGGTCTGGTATGGGATTTTCGGGGTTACGATGGAGAAAGGTCAGGTCTACGAAAAGTTGGTGTTCCTAGTCAGCCAGATTGGAAGGGGATACGTCGAGGGCAGGATGTGGGATTACTCTATGATGAGCGGATGTTCCTTGAGCTTGCCTACGAAGTCCTCTTTCTGTTCTGGTCAACTCGAGGTCTAGAGGAAGTAGATCGGGGGCAGATCTCCTGGTCATACAAGAAAAACAAAAAGAAAATTAGTACCGTTCAATCCCCGGCAGCGGCGCCAAAATTTGATCGTCACTCAAATATACTAATATTTTCCTGGTGCCTAGATGCACAAATTAATGTGTACAGGGCAAGACAGGGTCGAACCGCAGAGATTGAAGGAGTAAATTGCTAATGAAGATGTATGACAAGGCAATATGCAACAGATCTAACCAAAGTAACACTACTTGGGGGGGGGGGCGGGGGGTTTATGTTGATTAACGAGTTAATCAACGCAGAGTATGGGAGCTAACAAAACAGAATTGTAAAGTACTTATCTAGGGCACGAAAGTAAAATGTGATCCAGGGCTAGAAATATAAACAGTTCGGGCGCAGGAAAAGTAATGAAAAAGATATTAATCAAATAGGACGAGATCTTAGCGAAAGGTGCTCCAATGGGTTATTTTCTAGGTCGGCTAGTCATCGGTACAGAGGTATTCCAGACTCATGTGCAGATCTGCTATAGGGACCGCGTTTCCACACCGCATCCCCTGCTTACCTTCTTAGATAAAAGTCACCCCCCGTTTCCACATATGAGGTGACCTTGACGTTCCGCCATCCTCCGAGGAACGAATGCGGGGAGGCCAAACTCAGAACGCCCATGAAGGGGAGGTAAGACAGATCTAGGGCGCGATAGCTCGGCTTGTCAGACCCGTATCCCATACCCTAGATAACTGTTTACCCCTGGACAGAGGTCTCTCGCGCTACCTCTGCTAGGTGTCTACTATTATTCCAGGGCTTCGCGTCAGGTATAACCCTGGAAATGACATTCACTCATGCAGAAATACTAACAGGTGATCAGACTCTTAATATCCCTATACGAGTATGGAGTTAAATCGGTAAACAATCATGTGTCACAAGAGAATATGTTAAGCATGCATTAGACCTATCAGCCGCACCCTACAACCCTCGAAACACCCTTCACTAAGAAGTGGGTATTTAGCTACTCATACTATAATATAAACAGTAGGTATATAGAATCATACAATAACAAAGAAAGTAAAAAGGGAGTAGAGGAAACCGGTAGATTAATTAATGATCGAAGAGGAAAGTTGCGCCAAAGGCTGTTCTTGATGACAAGAGGAGAAGATCCCTAGAAAATAAGTGCTGAAATTAATGCAAGAAAATATCATTGGACAACCGTCCTTACAAAAACCCTAACACTATGCTTATATAGCCTAATAATATCTAGGAGACAAAACAGCTAAGGGCAAGGAGGACGTGATAGCACATGTCCTTGCAAAAGGAATATTCTGGGATTCCTGACACGCCTGATGCCTTCTGAAATCGTTTGGGATTCCGTGCGGATCTTTGAAGATGCTTTTCTTTGGTGGAAGATGCAGAACTGTCGAGGCCTTGAGACAGCACACTGGTCTGGTTCGCGTCGAGGTCTTGACAACGTTCTTTCTTCTAGGCCTGGAAACTGGAATTCCTCAGAAATGCTCTAAAATTGTTTCTTTTCGATTTTTCCCCTCTTTTGATGCTAATCTGCAAATAAGATTGGAATAAGGGTCAAATAGCAACATCAAGCCCCCGAAAGGGCTAGAAAAGAGGGTAAAACTGGGACTATGAAACGTGCTATCACCTTACATATAAATACATCTCTTTCTCATTCATCTCCTTTTCCAATTTTTCTCTACTAAATACGCAAACGGCAGAAGCAGCGACCAAAAGGGTAGAAATAGCTAGAAACGGCCACATGACTAAGAAGATCAAGTCACAGCTAAGAGGATTAGTAGAAGAAAGAGGGAAAGGAACTTCTAGGCGAGGAAGAAGAAGTTACGGCTGCGAAGGAAAATAATGGAAAGAATGCTGTGAAGCGATGAGAGGGTTTGAAGTTAGATAGGAGATGGGTGTTGTTGAAAGAGAGATGAAATCTGGGTTTGGTAGTTTAGGGAGAAGAGAGGGAAATGGTGTTGGTGGTGGGCGGAGATGGAGATGAGATGTATATTATTATTATTATTATTACAAGGAGAATCCAATGTCAAATTAAATAGACCGCGTGGATAACCGACCCGATCCAATCCGATTATAGCTTAAAATAAGAATCGACCCATCTTACTTGTATCTAGTTGCTGGAGGTTTTGGGCCAAACCCGACCTGTGTCCACCCCTAGAGGTTATAGGAACCGGAACTGTAAAAAAAATATTTTCAGAACCGAACTGGACAACAAACTGAAAATGAATGAATTACTGATTCGACTGAATTTGACCACGCAATTATAGCTTAAAATCTGAACCGACCCGTTTAATTTGTATCGAGTCAGTAGGGCCAAACCCGACCCGACCCAACCCATGTACACCCCTAGAGGTTATGGGAACCGAGACCGTAAAACCAGTTGATGGGGTGTCGAATCCGTCAAAAATAAATATAAATTACAACTCATTACTAAGAACAAGTTAATTGTAAATAGAAAGAGGTTCGATCCATAAGGAGTATTGATGTAATTTTCGTGTGTGCTTGTAAAGACCAATGGTAACACTTAGGTGCAATTGGGCGTTTTTGATTTAAAACTAAAACTGGAAAATAAATAAAGCAAGTAAACAATCTAGGAACGAAACAATCAAATATGAGAGGAATTCCTTGTAAAGCCTGAGAGCGATGAGATATGAGCAACAATCATTGACACATGGGTGTTCATCTTCAATCGACAGAGTTGCTATAGGATCAAGGTACGCTTATGGCCCCTGCTTCCCTCCTGTATCAACACCATCTCAGGTACGTTTAGAAATGATGCCTAACCAACTAGGACCTTGCTGGTTAAATGGTTTACTAAGTTGGTTGATGATTGATTAAGGGAAGATAACTTCAAACCTAGTATCCTCGACATGCGCTATGATCCATCCTTTTTAGGCACCAAGATGACAGGCACCGCGTAAGGAGACAAACTCTCTCTCATATAGCCATGGCTAAAAAGCTCATCTACTTGCATCTACATCTCTTTACTCTCTTCGGGATTACTTTTATGGGTCGGTCAGTTCGGTATGTTTGATCCGGACACAAAGTCGATTTGATGATCAATCCCTTGAATTGACGGTAAGCCCGGAGACATCTCCTCTGGAAAACATCCTTGAAGCCCAATAAAAGAGAAGAAATCGAAGGAAAGGGTAGAATCAAAAGGGTTAGGGTTAGATGTTCTTAGGCACAAATGCCGAAAGCGAAGCAAAAGTAGGGGATGGCTTGAACTAAATTTTTATTTTTGCATGCATAATGCTTTCCTCACATCTCTCCCTGTGGCAAAAACACTCAATTTCTTTTTATTTTCCTATACTTTTGATTTATAATTTCCACTCTTTGCATGCTCACTCTTTTCATGCATGTGTTTTCCTCTTGCATGCTCACTCTTTTCATGCGGGTTATTTTTCTCACTCTCTTTTCCGATGCTCATTCTTTTCATGGGGGCTATTTTTCGTACTTCCTCTCTTCCCATGCTCATTCTTTTCATGGGGGGTTGTTTTCCTCATTAATTCTCTTTCTTTTTAACACTCAACTCTCCTCTTTTTTCTCAAGAATTTTAGTGATCTCAAACTCGGTAAATGCCTTCACTTGCTATTGTTGGTCCTCCGAGACTTGCGTTGGTGTTAAAAGAACAAGGGTAAATTTTTGGCCATCTTTTACCAACTTGTAACGATTGCTCCTTCCATTATGAATGGCTTCTCTATCATACTGCCATGGTCGTCCAAGGAGGATGTGGCTCGAATGCATCGGCACCACATCACAAAGGACTTCATCTTTATAGCTCCCAATAGGGAATGGAACCATAGCTTGCTTCGTCACCTTCAACTTTCCTTCATTCATCATCCAATGGAGTAAATAAGGTTCTGGATGTCTTGTAGTTGGAAGGCTTAACTTGTCTAAAAGTAGGGTACTCGCACAATTCGCATAACTTCTATCGCGCCCCCCCGAAAATAATAAAAAATTCGCGAGTATACGACGAATTTGAGACCTTACGATGCTCGGCGTAAAAGGACGCCTCGCAACATGCAATGAAGTCGCCACCCCAATTTTTGTCTCTACGTTTAGGGAACCTAATCGTTATGGCATAAAAAAAAAAACTAAAGGCACAAAAAAAGGGTCTAAACCGAAAAACAAAGGTTCGGGGTCGTATTATGGACTCGGGAAGGTGTTAGGCACCCGAGTCACATCCGAAAATGGTTACCGGTTGATAAGAGAGGTGTATAAAAGATTCTTGATAAAAATGCGTTTTAAAAGGGGGTCCTTAGAGGAATCGTCACTTTAGTCTTTTCCATGATCGGGACCGTTCAGGAATAATTAATCGTTGGACGGGGTTACCGTTTTAAAAATCTTTTCGGACGGGGTTACCATTTTCAAGACCGATCGATTAATCCTGACCGTAGTGTGATGGGACTGAATTTTTCGTAAGACTGAATGAGCGCCCTCTTTTTCATCATCGGGCTATGCATGATTAAATTAATTACTAAGTGATTCTACCATGGATTGCTAATAGGGTACAAATTTAAATGAGAGATATTTTAAAATGATAAAACGATGTGGGATCGAAGCCACCAAACACATGCAGTCAATATAAGCGGAACATAAAACAAATGAGTGTGGCATTTAAAGCGAGTCATTAAACAAGTTGTTCATGTGGATTGATTTTAATTCTAGCAATTCTATATATCATGCATACGATTAATATTTACGGAAAGCTTTGAATAAATAAAAGGGAAAGAAAGGCATACTTTCGAGCAAAGCTTAAATTTTAAACCTACAAAATGAGAGTGTTAGTGATAGCTCGAAAAATAAATAAGCAGTTTATGAATGCGAGAATTTAAATAAACAGTTGATATATATTGGAAAATTAAATAATGGTCTGACGCATACAAAGATATAAACGGTGATTTGACGCATACGAAAATTAAAATGGCGATTTGACGCATGCGAGAAATTTAAATGATGACAGTTGGTAAGTGCGAGAAATTTAAATGATGATTTGATGCATAAAAAAATTTAAATGATAATAATTGCGAAAAATTAAAGATTTGATGATTTGCAGAAAATTAAGCAGTTGATGATTTGCAGAAAATTAAACAGTTGATGATTTGCGAAAAATTAAAGCAATTGATGATTTGCAGAAATTTAAAGTGTGACGGACCATATAGGCGGTAAATTAAATGACTGAGTTTAAATTGCGGAAGGTAAATTGCAGAAGATTAAAGTGCGAAAAATAAATTGCGGAAAAGTAAACAGTTGATATTTTGCGAAAAATACGAAAATAAAATAAACAAGTTATGCGCACGAACAAAATGAACAATTAATTAAATAGGCAAAAATAAATATTTTGTACTAAACAGACATACGGATAATTGACACGAGAAAAGAAGAAATTGACAAAAAACGTTGTGCTGGGCCCAAGGCAGTGGGGCCCAACTTTAAAAAATTGAAAGATGGGCCAGGAATAACTCCTGGCCCAAGGTAATTGAAATAATGGTGATAGGCCAAGCCCATCACCTTTCCTTCTTCTATCCCGCATGAACCCAAAAGCCCATGAACTATTCATCATCATCAACCTTGGGTCGCCGGCAACAAAGGTCCGACCAACCGTGGCCGAAACTAAAAAACCTTCGTACCGAGATGCTCGTCTCCTCGACGACTTCCTGACCGTACAAACCTCGACTCTCGGTTTAAATCGTACCAATTTTAATATAAAAAAATGAACAAAATAGTAATTAAAGAAAAAACTCGAAATTCGCTCGTCTCACTCAACAAATCAACAAACAAAAAGCATGGTAATTATCTACAGCATGTATATGAATCAATAAGACACAAACAAGCAATTGGTTTAATCAAAACAACAACCAAATAATTAAAACCGAAGATGGCCGAAAAAAGTAAGAAAATGCTTACAAAAAAAGCTTAAAAACTGTGGCGACTGTCGCTCAAGATGAGCAATCTGTCAAGGAGGGAGAAGGAGCAATTATTGCTCTGTGAATTCGTGTCAATTTTCGTTGAAGGCAGTGACCTATTTATAGGCATTTTCGGCGAGTGGAGGGAGACGTAGTGTTGCGCGTGGAGGAGCAGGGAGTGCGCTGGCGGAGCTAGGTCGTGCGTTGGCGGGGCTAGGCTGTTAGCGATGTGATGGGGAGGCGACGGGAGCGAGCAGCTTGGTGGCTTGCTCCGCTGCTGCTCCATGGCAACTTTTCATGTGCCATGGACATGAATTATGGTAGCCGTTGATCTGGTTGACTTTTCTTGGTCAACCAGATCAACGGTGATGATCAAATTCCTTTATTTAATTATTTAAATGGCTTCGAGCCATTTTTGTGACCAAATGTTTAGAAAACTCGAGCCGAAAGTGCCAGCGCGTAGAGAAAAATAAGACGACTTTAATAGTCTACAGCGAATGAAGAAAATTCTTCATTTAACGTGTTTATTTTCTCGTTCAGAAACATGAATATGTTCGAATGAAAAATAAATGACGTTACGACAAAAATTGCACGAGACGAAGTTGACTGGCGTGAATGAAAAAAGAGTAGGTAATTGTCAACTGAAGAAATAACGATTTCGATCAATGGTCCGAGTGAACTTACTCAGGTCCAATAAAAGCTCGAACAAAAATAATAATAAAATAAAAAATGCTAAAAATATGATAAAATACTAAAAATCCTAAATTTTATGCGATGACCTAAAACGGAAAAATAAATAGCAAATGACTAACGGATAATTAAAAATATGATTTTTAAGGCTGAAAATATTAATAATAATAATAAGAAAATACGTGACAAAAAATTAAAAATGCGATTTACGACACTGATGACAATTATAACGATGATAAAATGTGACGAGAATTAAAAATGAACTAATGACAGTAAATTAATTAAAATGACAGTAAGTTAAGTAAAATAACAGAAATGATAAATTCAATTTAAATGGTGCCAAAATTCGGGTATCAACAGTTGCCCCCTCTTTACTGTCTTATCGAAGTATTTGATAAGCAGTAAAGACGGTTGCTCCTACATAACCGAATTTTGGCGACACAACTGGGGGTGTAAATGCAAAAAGGTGTTATTCTAGGAGGAAGATGTAACGATGTTTTGAAATGTAATGATATCACTCTGGGAGGAAAATGTAACTGATGTCAATCTAGGAGGGGGAAATGTAATGTTGTCACTCTGGGAGGAGGAAATGCAGTACGGAAACTTAAACGATGTCAATCCCGTAGGAGAAGACGTGAAATACGGAAATTAAACTAAGGTCACTCTAGGAGGAGGAAATGCATATGATGTCACTCTGGGATGAGAAAAATGCTGATGCTGTCACTCTGGGAGGAGGAAATACAGTACGGAAATGTAAACGACGTCAATCCCGTAGGAGAAGACGTGAAATGCAGAAATTAAACTAAGGCCACTCTAGAAGGAGGAAATGCGAATGATGTCACTCTAGGAGGAGAAAAATGCTGATGTTGTCGCTCTGGGAGGAGGAAATATAAAGCTGTCACTCTAGGATGAGGAAATGTAAGAATGCAAAAATTTAAATGACGTCAATCCCGTAGGGTAAGACGCGAGGTGCGGAAATAAACTAATCGTCACTTTAGGAGGACGAAACGTAGATGCTATCACTCTAGGAGGAGGAAATGTATGATGTCACTCTAGGAGGAGAAAAATGCAAATAATCACTCTGGGAGGAGGAAATATAAAGCTGAGGATAAGGAAGGAAGCCGTTCACTTTTGTTACCAGCAGCCTTGATACGAACCTAGAGTGCATCTGCATCTTGTTCAGGAGGTAACGACCCCAAGAACAAGACTTTCCTACAATTTGCAGCCGTAAGCAATCCTCACCTGATTAGTGTTTGCACTCACGCTCTGAAACAAGGTTAAGTGTTTTACGCTCATAAAGATGCAACTAACATGGTACATAATTTCCAATTCGCAATGTTAATCCGAGTGAATAGACTTCAAATGAAGATGCACATGCATGGGCATTCTAATAATCGATGGGACTTTCATGAAAAATAATGAAGGGATATGAAATGTCTGGAAAGAAGCTTGTTTTAGTAAAGATGTGCTTTTCTGAAGGGTTTGAAGGTTTTTGATGAGTAACGCTTGTCGATTGGCCTTGATAAGGGCAAGGCGCGCGAGTTCTTTTGTTCTTTACTAGGGGTGCTTTCTCGACAGAGTGCATGAGTTCTTAGATCCTTGCTGAGACTGTTGTTTTCCCATTGGCCAGGGGCCCTTTTCTCGAGTCTTTACTAGGGAATGTGTCCTTCGAGATTTCTTGAGTTGGTTCCGGGCCCTTTTTCTTCTCGAGTCTTCACTGGGGAATGTTTTCCTCGAGATTTCTTGAGTTTAGTTGTCCCTGGGTTGTGCTTGCTTATGTTTTTTGATTGTTGTGTTCTTTGAATGTCTCTAAGGATTTCTCTCTTTTTCTTTTCCTTTTATTTATTTATTTTCTCTATTTTTTTCTCTGTTTTTTTCTCTCTTTTTTTTCTTCTTTTTTTTTTGATTTGAAATGCATTAGAGAGCAGAGCAAGTACAACCTTTGTCTCGATCTCTTCCAGTTCTGGCTTAAGGCCTCGGCCTTCATCTTTGGGTTTTTTTGGCCTCTCTCCAGCAATGGTTCTTAGCGATCCTTTGGTGACTTTTTCTGTCTCTTTTGTCATGAACTTGAACTTGGCGTACTTTTTACCTCCGGCTAGCAATCTTGGCTGACACTGCTCCTTGGCTCTTGCGGTATGAGTGATAGTGAAGATTTTTTAGGAGTGATGGCACATGTGGTGGGAAGAGGGAAGAAATGGAAAAATGGAGAAAGTAGTAAAAGTCCCACATCATTTTACTGCTATCCCATGTCTAATAGCACATGTACCCTGGATATTATGCGAATTCAACTAGCACTTAGTCAGGCACTTACACTCATGAAAAGATAAGGCGCGATGGCTCGGAAATGCTTACTGGGATTTGTCTGTGACTGCTTACGTCTGAGCAAATCGTGGATATAAGAGCAAACAAGTAAGATCATGTATGATACATAATTTTGATGGATGCCTTACTTAACAGAGGGATTGAACATCCTCGACTTATGAAATGCATGAATATGCTATGAGAGTAGTATGGCTTTTTGTTTTAGCCAGGCAAAAAAGATTTTTTTTTGATTGATTGATAGTTTAAAGCTAGGATGCAGGGGACGACCTATTTGCAAGAGTCCAACGAGAATCTAAATGGTTGCCCCCAGTGGGCCAGACGACCGTACGCAAATTAAAGCTAACAAAGTGAGCAGGAATGAAAATGAATTTTAATAAGGGGGGAATAAAGAT
The DNA here is from genome assembly GCA_963691705.1 of Viola odorata. Taxonomy (NCBI): domain Eukaryota; kingdom Viridiplantae; phylum Streptophyta; class Magnoliopsida; order Malpighiales; family Violaceae; genus Viola; species Viola odorata. The sequence goes on along the minus strand of OY829539.1, from coordinate 22,061,671 downwards.
GGACTCCGTGAAATGTGCAGCGGGGATGTGAGGGCGTCTTCCACAAGCTTTATGTGGGTGACAATGGGATGATTCAAGTCCCTGCGAAATGAAGAGGGGACAACAGAGTAGAAAAGGAAAGCCGATTCGAAAACAAAAATGACATAAGTTTTGGATTCTCCCTTTTCTTAGCCAGGCTTTTCAAGGGTGCCTATGACGTGGTCCCAGTTCAGGAATGCTTTGCTTAGATGCTGATTGATTGGTTTCTTTTTTAGATGCTTTGTAGGAACCGCAGATCTAGGTCGGAGTGAGGATGAGATCCGCATTTTTTTGTTCATTCACTTACTAGCCATTGCTGGACTTTCGCTGATTTGCTCCATGATTGCCTTGGGATAAGGGGAAAATCTTCTGTCCCCGAAATGTGCAGCGGGGCTGCGAGGGCGTCTTCTACCAGTCTCATGCAGGCAACAATGGGGTGATCCAGTTCCTGAAAAAAATGAGGAGTAAATGAAAGGCGATTTTTAGAAAGAGTAATACGATTGATAAGTTTTAAGCTCTCCCTTTTGGACGGGCCATCCGTGGGTCGCCGCGGCGTGACTTGCATCGGATGTTGGTTGATGATAGCTTTGCTTTAGATGCTTTGCCACAATTCCCGTCTTGGCATGGGTGATACTTGCAGTCCGGCTGTCCCTCTTCAGAGAGGAGTTCTGACACTTTTTGCAACAAGAGATTGTGGATAAAATAAGTGACTGCGATCACCGTCAGTCAGTAGTTAGTGGTCCACAAATTAAAGGATTGATCTTCATGGTGCGGACGTTGAGAAACTTCTTGAATGAGACCACATTAAGTATGTTGATTGTGGTCCTGCGAGGTCAGCTTTTCGTTGTGCTTCTTCTCCAAGAGTTCTGCCTGCAAAGGGCGCTTAGCGACCACGACGTCTTGATGGTGAACTCCTCTGAATAGGCGAATGGAGATGGGAACTCATGCCACTAGCATTCCGACAGCTCGGCCGACATAGGATGGGCTTTGTGACTTTGGTCCAGCATTCAGTCCTCGCTCAAACTGGATAATAGTTTTGCTGCGAAATTCTGACGGTGAATAGTCTTTAAGTTCTTAAATAGTGTTACAGGCTCAGACAACCCTCTAAATGGTTAGATGATAGCGTTGCTGGGTGATCTCCATCAGTCCTTTGAGACTGGTTGTTTGCGATGCAGGATGTGCTGGTAGTGCTTCGAGGAAAAAGAATTTTTCAATTTAGATAGTGACTCATTTTTGAAATCTTTCCTGATTTGCTCTTTAAGGTGGCTTGCTGCGGCAATTCAGGAGCTGCTACGAGGGGGATTCCCTGGTCCTATCGCGATGATGAGATGAGATGTGAGACATTATATTCCTGCAAAACTTAAGATTGATTAGTGGCGTTAGTCTAAGCGTCGTGTCTTGTGTCTCGAACTACTCCTTGGGAGCCACCAATGCCATGCCTCCTTTTGTCATCTCACAAGTTTAAGAAAAAGTTTTGAAATAACAAGCATCTCCTGAAAAACTCCTTTTATTAATTTTAGGATAAACATTTGAGCGGTATTGTCATGATAAAACCTTATGTCTCTTGACGGCATCGGCGTTTACCGGTTTTGGTAGGTCATCTCCATCCATATTGGTTAGCATTAGGGCACCCCCCGAGACTTTTAACTAAATACGGACCCGATCGATTATTCCTAACCGTAGTGTGATGAGACTGAATTTTCCGTAAGACTAAATGAGCGCCCTCTTTTTCATCATCGGGCCATGCATGATTAAATTAATTACTAAGTGATTCTACCATGGATTGCTAACATGGTACAAATTTAAATGAGAGATATTTTAAAATGATAAACCGATATGGGATCGAAGCCACCAAACACATGCAGTCAATATAAGCGGAACATAAAACAAATGAGCGTGGCATTTAAAGTGAGTCATTAAACAAGTTGTTCATGTGGATTGATTTTAATTCTAGCAATTCTATATATGATGCATACGATTAATATTTACGTAAAGCTTTGAATAAATAAAAGGGAAAGAAAGGCGTACTTTCGAGCAAATCTTAAATTTTAAACCTACAAAATGAGAGTGTTAGTGATAGCTCGAAAAATAAATAAGCAGTTTATGAATGCGAGAATTTAAATAGACAGTTGATATATATCGAAAAATTAAATAATGGTTTGACGCATACGAAAATTAAATCGGTGATTTGACGCATACGAAAATTAAATGGCGATTTGACGCATGCGAGAAATTTAAATGATGATAATTGCGAGAAATTAAAGATTTGATGATTTGCATAAAATTTTAAGCAGTTGATGATTTGCAGAAAATTAAATAGTTGATGATTTGTGGAAAATTAAAGCAGTTCATGATTTGCAGAAATTTAAAGTGTGACGGACCATATAGGCGGTAAATTAAATGATTGAGTTTAAATTGCAGAAGGTAAATTGCCGAAAATTAAAGTGCGAAAAATAAATTGCGGAAAAGTAAACAATTGATATTTTGCGAAAAATATGAAAATAAAATAAAAAAGTTATGCGCACGAACAAAATGAACAATTAATTAAATAGGTGAAAATAAATATTTTGTACGAAACAGACATACGGACAATTGACACGAGAAAAGAAGAAATTGACGAAAAATACGGGCTGGGCCCGTTGTGCTGGGCCCAAGGCAGTGGGGCCCAACTTTAAAAAATTGAAAGATGGGCTAGGAATAGCTCCTAGCCTAAGGAAATTGAAATAGTGGTGATGGGCCAAGCCCATCACCTTTCCTTCTTCCCTCCCGCATGAACCCAAAAGCCCATGCACTATTCATCATCATCAACCTTGGGTCGCCGACACTAATATGGCCAAAACCAAAAAACCTTCATACCGAGATGCTCGTCTCCTCGACGGCTTCCCGACCGTACAAACCTCGACTCTTGGTTTAAATCGTACCGATTTTAATTTAAAAAAAATGAAAAAATGGTAATTAACGAAAAAACAAACAAAAAGCATGGTAATTATGTACAACATGTATATGAATTAATAAGACACAAACAAGCAATTAGTTTAATCAAAACAACAACCAAATAATTAAAACCGAAGATGGCCGGAAAAAGTAAGAAAATACTTACAGAAAAAAGCTTAAAAACTGTGGCGACTGTCGCTCAAGATGAGCAATCTGTCAAGGAGGGAGAAGGAGCAGTTCTTGCTCTGTGAATTCGTGTTGATTTTCGTTGAAGGCAGTGGCCTATTTATAGGCATTTTCGATGAGTGGAGGGAGACGCGGTGCTGCGCGTGGAGGAGCGGGGCTAGAGCGCGTGCTGGCGGGGCTAGGTCGTGCGCTGGCGGGGCTAGGCCGTGTGCTGGCGGGGCTAGGTCGTGCGCTGGTGGGGCTAGGCCATTGGCGATGCGATGGAGAGGTGACGGGAGCAAGCAGCTCGGTGGCTTGCTCCGCTGCTACTCCATGGCGACTGTTCATATGCCATACACATGAATTATGGGAGTCGTTGATCTGGTTGACTTTCCTTGGTCAACCAGATCAACGGTGATGATCAAATTCCTTTATTTAATTATTTAAATGGCTTCGAGCCATTTTTGCGACCAAATATTTCAAAAACTTGAGCTGAAAGCGCCAGCCCGTAGAGAAAAATAAGATGAGTTTAATAGTCTACAACGAATGAAGAAAATTCTTCGTTTAGCGCGTTGACTAGCGTTACGACAAAAATTGCACGAGACGAAGTTGACTGGCGTGAATGAAAAAAAGAGTAGGTAATTGTCAACTGAAGAAATAACGCGTTTGATCAATGGTCTGAGCGAACTTACTCGGGTCTAATAAAAGCTCGAACAAAAATAATAAAAAAATAAAAAAATGCTAAAAAAATGATAAAATACTAAAAGTCCTAAATTTTATGCGATGAACTAAAACGAAAAAATAAATAGCAAATGACTAACGGATAATTAAAAATATGATTTTTAAGGCTGAAAATATTAATAATAATAAAAAAAATACGTGATGAAAAATTAAAAATGCGATTTATGACACTGATGGCAATAATAACGATGATAAAATGTGACGAGAATTAAAAATGAACTAATGACAGTAAATTAATTAAAACGATAGTAAGTTAAGTAAAATAACAGAAATGATAAATTCAATTTAAATGGCGTCAAAATTCGGGTATCAACAACTTCCATTATCAATAATTAGGGAACACATCTTATTCGCCACCAAGCAATGAGTGTGGAATAAATTCTCGCATTGCTCACTATCGCCGCTGTCCACCTTTCCTTGCACACATAAGTTGTGCCGAATAACAAGCGTCTTAGAGTGTCCGCACTCATTGAAGGCTGGTGCGCGTACTGTTGGTGGCTAGCTCTCTACCGTATGCGCTAAGGCGTTGTGTTATGCGCCTAGGGTTTACCTCGGCAACCCTTGGTCCGTATGCATCCTCCACTACAGCGATGCCCTTCCCTTTATTCTTTTTTACTAGAGTTTCATGTAACTCCTTATTTTTAATCTCTAGTCGGGGCATACCAAATGCCTGGGGGCTCGAAGTGCCTTTTTGAGCCGGCTGCCCAAGAGACATACTTTATTTTGATGTCTCTGCTTTAGGCATTATTTCATCCGAGACTTCATTAATCCACTCCTCCATATCCACAAACCTTGTATTGAGGTTTCTAAGAAGTGTGATCAATTCTCACTTCTCCATTCTATTTGAAACTTCGTTCTTCTTACCTGTTTATCCTGAAATTCACAACACTAGAAAATATGAGTAAAATTGTACTAAACCTAGCACTTGCTCATGTGTTTACTCTCGTATTTAACTATCTATTGTCCTCACAATATCACTCAACTTGCCTTGGTAATATCTCTGTTGTTGTTCCTGCACAAACCGTTAAGTGACTCGAGAGTTTCAAAGAAAGGCTTCCAAGAAGGCACATATAGACAACTAGCTTCGAAGGAAGTTTTGATGCCTAACAAGAGGTTAGTTGCAAGAGAAATCAACTAAATAATTGTTAAGCTAGAGTAGAAGATAATATTTGGAATCAAGAAAAAGCTTAAAAGACTCAAGAAGACTCAAATAGCTCACGGATTGTGAGTGGTGTGTGATAGTGCATGCGATTGTGCTCCCCGTGCAAAATTTTGATTCTGATCACCGAATACAATTTTTCTTTTTGATTTGTAGCTCAAATACCTTCTGGGATTTTGTATTTTGTTTCTTTTCTGATTTCGTATTTTTTTTTGACTCTTTTTAGCAACCTAAAATACTGACTCTTTTTGGTATTTTGTGACTCTTTTCTGGACTGGCACAAAATAATTAAAATCAAAAAAATCGCAAATAATTTACTTGAGAATGCACACATAGAGCTAAACCTGGCTCGAGTTGACTCAAACAAACTAACATACGACACACAGGAAGATTGGTTAAGGAATGGGGTAGAAGAAGAACCAATCTTAACAAAGAAAACAATAAAAATAATAAAGGATAGATGGATATAAACTAAACCTTAGAATGCCTTGAGCTCCGCTACCACATGATACGATCCTAGTTGCCTAGGCCTGTGTTGAATTGTCGATCTAGTTCAAAGGCTTGGAATTGACGCGAAAATTGGATAGGACTCACTAGGTGTGAGCGAAGAGGATTTTAATCATTTTTTTTAATTTTTAACTTAAGTAAAAGACCTTCTTTTTTCCTTTTTATTACTTTAAAATTCTTAGGATTTGTTTTTCGTAGTAAGAAATTGAAAATTTTAATATGAGGAAGTAGAATATTATTATAAATTGTAATAGCCATTTATATAGTTAATATGTATAAGGTAAGAGCATTAATTATTAATAATATGGCACATACTAGTAATATTACCATTAATCATTACTATAATATATAGTTATCAAGGTATATCGTGAACAATTTTTTTTTTACCAAATATATAAAAAAATATATATATATATATATGTACTATAATATCAAAGTTTTCATATGGTTTGATGGTTAACTTCTCATATATCATCTTAAAGGGGAGAGGTTCAAATCCTCTTGGCTCCTACTTTTAATTATTGTTGGAAAGTTTTAATTAAAAAAAAAAATAGGGTTAGGTCCGGAACCGGCCCGGCTAGGCCCGACAAAACTAGAACCTGCCCGACCTGGGCCGGTCCGGGCCTGTCCCAAGCAAAACCCAAAATTTTCGGGCCGGTCCGGGTCTAGCTCAAAACCCGGCCAAAACCCCCCCGTGTATACCCCTACAAGCGGCCCTTAAATAGACACTAAGTACAAGTTCTACTTCAAATAGAAGTAGGAGTTCTACTCGACCAATAAGTCTAATAATTTAAATAACTAAATAATAAATATAATAAATAAGTTCTAGAAGCTTAGAAGAAGCTTCGCACGGATGGACTTTAGTTTCGGCCGAGTTGCCCATATCGCATGGCATCGGACGCGCACTCGTATGTGACAAAGTCGAGTAAGGCCTTCTTGCAAACGGCTCATGCGTTTGAGTTGAAACTTGAATAGTAATGAGACAACATCCCAAACGATCCAGTAAGTAGCCCAAAGCTCTCCTAAGAACCTTCAAAGTCTGTGATGGCTCGGACAGTATTGTCGGGTGCACATGGTGCGGCAACGAACAACGTCACTACCCTCGAGTCCTTCTGGCATAGCACGACTTCCTCAATCATCGTCTCTCGCTCAAGCTCTCTGTATAGAAGTTGGAACAACTTCCCTTGAAGTTCCTTGCCCTCGGCATGAGTCATTGGCCTAACTAACGGTAGTGGCACGGTGTGCGTTTGCAATGAGGCTGGATCCGCATCATTCCCTCCCCCTTCGAATTGATTTGCCCTCTAATCATCATCCTCACCTACATGAAACAAAGATAAGTCAATAACATTGAATGTAATACTAACCGAACCGTACTCACATGGCAAATGTAGTTTGTAGGCATTCTCGTTGACTTTGGCAATGATTTGGAACGGTTCATCGCCTCGAGGCGCCATTTTGCCTCAGCATCGGCTAGGGAAATGTTCCCTCCTTAAGTAGAGCCAAACCCAATCGCCTACATTGAAGGAAACAATCTTCCTTTCTTGGTTTCTCTTATGTGCCAACTTCTCATTCATGCGTTCAATGTTGCGCTTGACTTGCTCATGGATCTTCTTGACCATCTTCGCCTTCTTGCTGCCATCTAAGCTAGAGACTTCACTCAAAGGTAAATGGGTCAAATCCAACGGTGTCATAGGGTTAAAACCATACACAATCTCAAAACGTTTATAAGCAAACTCAATAAAAGACAGATACTCAACCTATGTGGACACATGCTTAGGGACTAAGGTGCGCAATAGAGAACCAAGCATCCTATTAACCACTCATGTTTGCCCGTTGGTTTGTGGATGACATGACATCGAATACAACAAATTTGTACCTAATTTCTTTGACAAAATCCTCCAAAAGTGACTAAGGAACTTTCCATCATGCTCGCTAACTATGCTCACTGGAACATCGTGTAAACGCACAACATCTTTGAAAAATAAGTTAGCAACCTTAATCGCATCATCAGTATTAGCACAAGGAATAAATTGTTCCATCTTAGAAAAATGATCTACGACTATAAAGATACTATCCTTCCCTCGTCTAGAGTTAAGAAATCCTATAACAAAGTCCGTGGATAAATCGGTCTAAGGGTGGGAAGGTATAGGCACTGGCATGTACTCACCATGATTATTTACCCTAGATTTTGCCTTATAGCAAGCTAAACACCTAGCGACAATATGGACAACATCACGCTTCATATCGGGCCAATAAAAGTGTTCTTTGAGTACATCCAAGGTCTTATTCACACCAAAGTGGCCCATCAAACCGCCACTGCGTGACTCTCGTATAAACAACTCTCGTATAAACAACTCTCGCAAGGAACATTGTGGCACACATAAGTGCTTTCGCTTAAATAAATATCCCTCATGCTTAAAATATTTGGAGTCAGACTTAGACTCACAAAAGGAATAGATCTCTCCAAATTCAGAATGAGTAGCATAAAGGTCAATAATATGCGCAAATCCTGATAATTTAGCACTAAGTGAAGAAAGCAATGCGTACCTTTGGGATAGTGCATCGGCCACTATATTTTCCTAATCTTTCTTGTACTTGATGTGATAGGGAATGGACTCAATGAAATCCATCCAAGAAGCGTGGAATTTATGCAAATTGTTTTGTCCCTTGAGATACTTCAAACTCAAATGATTTGTTTGCACAATAAATTTGCGCGGCATCAAGTAATGTTGCCAAACCTCAAGTGCGCGCACTAAGGCGTATAACTCCTTGTCGTAGGTCGGATATATGATTTTAGCACCCTTCAACTTCTCAATGAAGTAGGCAACAAGTCTTTGTTCTTGTGAAAGGACAACACCTATCCCGAGCCCACTCGCGTCACACTCTACCTTAAAGGCCTCATCGAAATCCGGCAGGGTCAACATGGGCGTCGAGCACAACTTCTCCTTAAGCGTTCAGAACGCTTCCTCTTACTGCTGCTCCCATCTTAAAGGCACATTATTTTTAGTTAGTTCATTTAAGGGAATAACAATAGTACTAAAATCCTTGACAAAGCATCTATAAAAACTCGCCAAGCCTTGGAATAAGCGCATGTTGCTCGCATCCTTAGGAGTCGGCCACTCTTCGATCACTCTGATCTTCTCCTCGTCCACCTTTACTCCATCTACACTTATAACAAAACCAAGAAAACCAACTTGTTCTAAAGCAAAGGAACACTTGTTAAGCTTAGCATATAATTTTTTCTCATGAAGTGTAGTAAAAACTAACTTAAAGTGAGTAACATGTTCTTCAAGTGATTTACTGTAAATTAAGATATCATCAAAATAAACCACAAAAAACTTACCAATAAAGTGCCTAAGAACCTAATTCATCAATCTCATACAACCGTTTTCCATTCATCCCCTTTTTTCATGTGAATTTGATGATAGCCACTCATTAAATCAATCTTAGAAAACATTCTACTACCACTCAATTCATCAACCATATCTTCTAAATTATGGATGGGATGGCGATACTTTACAGTGATTCGGTTGACCGCTCGACAGTCCACACACATGCGTCATGATCCATCCTTTTTAGGCACCAAGATGACAGGCACCGCACAAGGATACAAGCTCTCTTTCACATAGCAATGGCTAAGAAGCTTATCTACTTGCATCTACATCTTTTTACTCTCTTCGGGATTACTTATATAGGTCGGTCGGTTCGGTATGGTTGATCCGGGCATAAAGTCGATTTGATGATCAATCCCTCAAATTGACGGTAAGCCCGGAGGCATCTCCTCTGGCAAAACATCCTTGAAGTCCTGCAAAAGAGAAGAAATAGAAGGAGGGGCAGAATCGAGAGGGTTAGGGTTAGATGTTGATACGAGCTTGGATTTACAATTTCCACTCTCATGCATGTGTTTTCCTCTCGCATGCTCACTTTTTTCATGCAGGTTATTTTTCTCACTATCTCTTTTCCCATGCTCATTCTTTTCATGGGGGCTATTTTTCGTACTTCCTCTCTTCCCATGCTCATTCTTTTCATGGGGGCTATTTTTCGTACTTCCTCTCTTCCCATGCTCATTCTTTTCATGGGGGTTATTTTTCTCATTAATTCTCTTTCTTTTAAATACTCAACTATGCTCTTTTTTCTCTCAAGAATTTTAGTGATCTCAAACTCGGCAAATTCCTTCACTAGCCATTGTTGGTCCTCCGAGACTTGCGTTAGTGTTAAAGGAACAAGGGTAAATTTTCGGTCATATTTTACGAACTTGTAATGATTGCTCCTTCCGTCATGAATGGCTTCTCTATCATACTGCCATGGTCATCCAAGGAGGATGTGACTCGAATGCATCGACACCACATTACTAAGGACTTCATCTTTATAGCTCCCAATAAAGAATGGAACCATAGCTTGCTTCGTCACCTTCAACTCTCCTTCATTCATCATATAATGGAGTAAATAAGGTGTTGGGTGTCTTGTAGTTAGAAGGCTTAAATTCTGTATAAGTAGGGTACTCGAACAATTCGTACAACTTCCATTATCAATAATTAGGGAACATATCTTATTCGCCACCAAGCAACGAGTGTGAAATAAATTCTAGCGTTACTCACTGTCGTTGCTGTCCACCTTTCCTTGCAAACCTAAGTTATGCCGAATGACAAGCGTCTTAGAGTGTCCGCGCTCATTGAAGGCTAGTGCGCGTGCTGTTGGCGGCTCGCTCTCTACCGTATGCGCTAAGGCGTTGTGCTGCGTTGTATGCCTAGGATTTACCTCGGAAACCCTTGGTCCGTATGCATCCTCCACTACAGTGACACCCTTCCCTTTATTCATTTTTACTAGAGTTTCATGTAACTCCTTATTTTTAATCTTTAGTCGGGGAATACCAAATGCTTGAGGGCTCGAACTGCCGTTTTGAGCCGGCTGCCCAAGTGACATACTTTAGGCATTATTTCATCTGAGACTTTGTTAATCCACTCCTCCATCTCCACAAACCTTGTATTGAGGTTTCTAAGAAGTGTGATCAATTCTTGCTTCTATATTCCATTTGAAACTTCGTTCGTCTTACCTGTTTATCCTAAAATTCACAACACTAGAAAACAAGCATAAAATTGTACTAAACCTAGCACTCCCTCATGTGTTTACTCTCATGTTTAACTCTCTATTGTCCTCACAATATCACTCAAATTGCCTTGGTAATATCTCTATTGTTGTTCCAGCACAAACCGTTAAGTGACTCGAGAGTTTCAAAGAAAGGCTTCCGAGAAGACACACAAAGACAACTAGCTTCGAAGGAAGTTTTGATGCCTAACAAGAGGTTAGTTGCAAGAGCAATCAACTAAACAATTGTTAAGATGGAGTAGAAGATAATATTTGGAATCAAGAAAAAGCTCAAAAGACTCAAGAAGACTCAAATAGCTCACGGATTGTGAGTGGTGTGCGATAGTGCATGCGATTGTGCTCCCCGTGCCAAATTTTGATTTTGATCACCAAATACAATTTTTCTTTTTGATTTGTATCTCAAATACCTTCTGGGATTTTGTATTTTGTTTCTTTTGTTTCTTTTCTTTTTTAACTCTTTTTAGCTACCTAAAATACTGACTCTTTCTAGTATTTTGTGACTCTTTTTTGGATTGGCATGGAATAATTAAAATCAAACACATACCTAAACCTAGCTCGACTTGACTCAAACTAACTAACACGCGGCACACAAGAAGATTAGTTAAGGAATAGGGTAGAAGAAGAACCAATCTTAACAAAGAAAATAATAAAAATAGTAAAGGATAAATGGATATAACCAAACCTTATAACGCCTTAAGCTCTGCTACCACATGATACGATCCTAGTTGCCTAGGCCCTTATTGAATTGTTGATCTAGTTCAAAGGCTTAGAATTGACGTGGAAATTGGATAGGACTCACTATGTATGAGCGTTGACGAGCACTTGCTAGTGATAGCACGTTTCATGGTCATGATTTTACCTTATTTTCTAGCCCTTTCGGGGGCTTGATTCTGCTATTTGACCCTTATTCCAATATTTATTGCAGATCAGCGTCAATAGAAGGAAAAGATCGAAAAGAAGCATTTTTGGAGTATTTCTGAGGATTTCATGCTTCAAGGCCTAGAAGATCAGAATGTCGTCGAGCCCTCGAAAGCTAACTAGACCAGTGAGCAGTCTCTCACCCGCGATATCTCTGCAAAGCCAAATAGACGAATCTCCAAAGATTCTCACGGGATTCCTTGTATATCTAGAAGATTCCAGAATATTCCAGCACGCTCCATGTGCTGTCACTCTCTCCCCTTAGCTGGAATTTGTCTTTTTGTAATCCCTTAGCTGGAATTTGTCTTCTTGTGGGCTAGACACTATATAAGCCTCTAGTTTTAGGGTTTGAGGACACACACATCACATCTTGTAAATATTTTTCCACTTTCTTCTTTTGGGAGCCGCCTCCTTTTCTCTCCTCCCTCTTTTAGGTGGTGGCGGAGGCATCCATTTCCAGCAGCCATTGAACTTAACCGGAGCAAAGCTCCGGCCGGTAACATTTATAGTTTTATTCTTCTTGTTCTTCTTCTTTTATGCAATCTTTCTTTTCCTATTTTGTTTACTTGTTTTGTGGTATGAGTAGCTAGATTCTCCCTTCTTAACAGAGGTATTTTGAGGGTTGCATGGGTAGTTAAGAGGCATAATTGTGTTTAATATATTCTTATTGTTGTATTCGATTGTTTATCGGTTTCTTGTTAATTCGTCTAGGGCCAGATTAGTAGTCTGGCCAACTAATATCTAGACCTAGATGATTACTGTCATTCTCTTGGTTATAACTGACGCGAAGCCTTGAGATAATAGTAGACAGCTAGGGGAGACAACGCGAGAGGTCTTCATCTAGGGGTAAACAACCGATTAGGGTATGTGATACGAGTCTGACAAGCTGAGCTATCACGCCCTAGATCTGTCTTACCTCCCCTTCATGGGCGTTCTGAGTGTGGCCTCCCCGCATTCGTGCCTGGGAGGATGGCGGAACGTCAAGGTCACCTCATATGTGGAAACGGCGGGTGACTTTTATCTAAGAAGGTAAGTAGGGGATGCGGTGTGGAAACGCGGTCCCTAGAGCAGGTCTATGGCATGAGAATAGAATATTTCTGCACCGATGATTATCTAGCCCTCGAGGTCAAGAGATTTTCATACCCTCGACGCAGCCCGAGAAAAACCTTTACTAGGAATCTTTCTTATCTACTCTTCTGATTTTATTGCTTTTAGTTTCTTCTCTTCTGACTTTATTTCTTTATTTGATTTCTGTTTGAATGTCATGCCTTTGATTTCTATTTGCATGTTGTGCCCTTGATTTCTATTTGCATGTCTTGCCCCTGATTGTGTTTTGCTTTCGTGCCCTTGATTTCTGTTTTTATTAATTGTCTTGATAGCAGTCATCTCTATCTTGGTTAACTAGATTAACCAACCAAAACCCCCCTTTTTGTTTCTTTTATTGTTTTACTTTATATCTGGTCTTGTATAGTGTATGTCTTCACCTTTCTCTGTGGATCGAACCTCTTGCCACTGTCTTCAATCCTTTTTGTTGCATGTGATAAGTTGTAATTATTTGATCGTGCCGTCAACAAGCATGTCATCAAATTGGCGCAGTTGCCGGGGACTGGTGTTAATTTGTGCCCTTGACAGTTCCAGATTTTTTTTATTTTTTTATTTTATTTTTTTTAATTATTTCTTGCTTCCATGTCTTATTTTGATTCTTATTCTTACTCACCCTCTTTTCCTCAGTATTTTACTCCTAACCCCACATGGTGGGATCAAGAAAATTTCAACTATGCAGGGCAAGACGAACCTAGCTATCAATATTATCAGCCTCCACCACCTCCACAGAGCAACTAAGGAAATCAGGAATCTTGGGCAGAACTAGCTACCCTGAGGAGCCAACTTGAGGAGATGCAATTAGCCTTGCATGAGCTTGAGATACAAAGACAAATAGATGAATTAGCTGATATGGTGAATCAAGGTCATGAGGCCTTGGAGGAGCTTATGGAGCAGAGACGCCAAGAGGCTATTGAAGGAAACTTTGTATGGCTACCCGTGCATCCTGCCCCCGACGCTGGACCACCTGAACCTACCCATCTTGCCTTAGACGTTGCCCCTGCACCTGAACCTACCCATCCTGCCCTAGATGTTGCCCCTGCACCTAGACCAAAATTTTTAGCTCCAACACTTCTGCCCAGTCACACCACAAATCATCCTATCACCCCCATAGAACAACATTTGCAGCACCTAGATAGTGACGACTATTTAAGTGACGAGAATCTATCAACCGCCATTCTATGGGAGTTGCCATCTGAGCGTCATGACCAGGATGATGAGTCTTATGGGTTAGAGGACCTTTTCATGCCTACGAATGAGCTAAACTTGGAGGGCCAAGAATGTCTTCTTTCAGAGTCAGGAGCCAATGTGGAGTTCAAGGCCAGTGCAGTCACAATGTTGAACGATGCAAATCTGCCAGATTTTCACGATGAGCGTCATGCCCTCGACAATCCGGAGCGTCATGCCCTCGACAAGCCGGAACGTCGTGCCCTAGACGCAGATTTGGAGGCAGAAATCGTTGTTCAACCAAATTTGCCAAGTCAACTCCGAACTATTCTAACACTTTGGTGGGCCAAGACATTGAGGTTTTTGAGGATTTTCACCACATCAAACTTTGCGACAGTTTTCATGCCCTAGACATAGAATTCAAGCCAGGGGAGGTTAAAAAGGAGGATTTGAGAGAGATTGAGGAAGAGACAATCGAGGTCTTGAGCTCTAAAGTCGTTATGTGTGATAGGGAGATTTCTAAAATTTCTGATTACATTGATACTTTTCTTGAATCACCTTTCACTCATAACAAATTTTTCCTCTTTATTTTGCGGGAACCCGAGTTAACATTTGAATCATTTTATGGTTGCCTGCAGGTTGATTTGTTACTGGACCATCCACTTTATGCGATAATTCACATCAAACTAAGAGGATGGAAAGCATTTAGTAGGATTGGTTGAAGTTCAAACAACTAATGTCGTGCCCTCGACAATAACAGAGGCGCTTGGTGGGAGGCAACCCACGTTCCTTTCCCTTTTTATTTCTGCTTCACTTTTTATTTTTCAGAACTTTCTTGTGTGTGCCCTTCTCGCATTGAGGACAATGCGAAGCCTAAGTGTGGGGAGGGATTTATCTATTATGTTTGCGCTTGTTATTTTATTATTGCTTGACTGTATGTTTATTTTTCTGCTTGTTGCATGATTGTTTGTTTTGTTACGAAATTATAAAATTTTTTGGCTTTTTAAATTTTAGGATTTAGCTAAAATTTTGCCAAAATTCTGTCACTGCCCAGTTTTTAAACCTCTATGAATGGACACACATTTTTTGATCAATTGCACACAAGTATGAACCACCAGCACCTTGTCTAGACCTAGCTGTTCTCATATTTGCCTATTGAACCTTATATCCATATCTAGGCCTCGACATCAGTAGTCACAAAAGTACCCTGTGACCACTTGAGCCTCCACGCCTATTTCTTTTCTTGTGTGATTAGGATGCTTTAGCTAGGCACTGGTTGATCTTGCATGATATCCCTGGGTATAGGCACTGTTAGACATGGGAAAGCTTAAATGTGAGGAAAAGCTTCGCATCAATGTCTTTTTCTTTCTCTTCTCCCCCTCTCTCTCTCTTTTCTTTTCGAGCCCCCGACATTCCCCTTCATTTCATATTCTTTCCTGACCATTTGTATTTTCTTGATCTTTTTCCTTGGCAGGTAAGGTAGCGATTATTGAGGGTAACGTCGAGGGCTAGACACCCGAAGAACGCACAGACAAGTTCAAGTGTGGGGAAGCAGACAAAAGCAAAAAGACTTTAGAGCAGAAAATAGAAAGCAGAAATCTAGGGCAAGAAAAAGCAAAAGCTCGAAAGAGTTTCGAGCCCTAGATCATTCAAGCAATTCGAGCCCTAGAAACGTTCAAGTGTAGGGAAACGAAAAGAAGTCACCATCGATGCTGGAAGCAGATCAAGGGCAAATGCCGAACGAAAAATCAAAAGTTTCATGCCCCAGCAGAATCAAGGTTTTGTAACTGGTTCGTGCCCCTCTCTTCAAAAAAAAAAGGAAAAAAAAAGAAAAAAAAAACATTTAAAATTCAAAATAAAAGGAGGGGGGCATTAAGCGAACAAAAAGAGTATCTGCATCCGAAGCCTCAACAAGAAGAGTTTCCTGTCCTCGAAAAGAAGACCTCTGTCTAGCCCCCGAACCACTTCGTGCCCTTGATAAAAGCTGCCTTGCCACATCGCCTTTTTCCTAAGCCAAGGAATCCATCCAGGTTATATCTGGTCCTTTCTTTTCTTTCCTTCTTTTCTCCCCTCATTTCTCTTCCGTTCATCTCCTGCTTCTCTCTTCCACATTTCTAGGTCGTTTCATCCCTTTTCTTTCTTTTTGCTGATGCGTTGTTTCTCCGATTGTTGATTGCCCATGCATGTGTTCTACAGTACTCAGATTGATATGTAAGTTTGACTTTGTGTTGTGCTATGTGCATTTAGTTTTGAGTGGTAAACACCTAGCCCTGTTTATGAGTGTGAGTGCCATTTCATCTAGGATTTATTAGGAGCCTGATCAACTACTAGTTTTCCTATTTGATTACTTTGTGAGGATTACTGGTAGAAGGCCTTGATGTGGGAAAGTTTAATCTTTCGGGTCGTTACCCTTCTGATTTGATACAGGTGCCTTCTAGGTGAAGATGAGTTTGTCTGAAGTCTAGCTCGGTGCCGGTTTGTAATTGTGTGTTGGTTAATTATATTTGTCTGTTTCTTGAGGTGATTTCCAGTTTTGTGAATGCTCGAGGGCGAGCATTGGGCAGTGTGGGGATGTTTGATAGCACGTTCCATGGTCATGATTTTACCTTCTTTTCTAGCCCTTTCGGGGGCTTGATTTCGCTATTTGACCCTTATTCGAATCTTTATTGCAGATCAGCGTCAATAGAAGAAAAAGATCGAAAAGAAGCATTTTTGGAGTATTTATGAGGATTTCATGCTTCAAGGCCTAGAAGATCAGAATGTCATCGAGCCCTCGAAAGCTAACCAGACCAGTGAGCAGTCTCTCGTCCGCGATATCTCTACAAAGCCAAATAGACGAATCTCCAAAGATTCTCACGGGATTCCTTGCATATCTAGAAGATTCCAGAATATTCCAGCACGCTCCATGTGCTGTCACTCTCTCCACTTGGCTGGAATTTGTCTTTTTGTAATCCCTTAGCTGGAATTTGTCTTCTTGTGGGCTAGACACTATATAAGCCTCTAGTTTTAGGGTTTGAGGACACACACATCACATCTTGTAAATATTTTTCCACTTTCTTCTTTTGGGAGCCACCTCCTTTTCTCTCCTCCCTCTTTTGGGTGGTGGCGGAGGCATCCATTTCCAGCAGCCATTGAACTTAACTGGAGCTTTGCTCCGGCCGGTAACATTTATAGTTTTATTCTTCTTGTTCTTCTTCTTTTATGCAATCTTTATTTTCCTATTTTGTTTACTTGTTTTGTGGTATGAGTAGCTAGATTCTCCCTTCTTAGCAGAGGTATTTTGAGGGTTGCATGGGTAGTTAATAGGCCTAATTGTGTTTAATATATTCTTATTGTTGTATTCGATTGTTTATCGGTTTCTTGTTAATTCGTCTAGGGCCAGATTAGTAGTCTGGCCAACTAATATCTAGACCTAGATGATTACTATCATTCTCTTGGTTATAACTGACGCGAAGCCTTGAGATAATTGTAGACACCTAGGGGAGACAGCGCGAGAGGTCTTCATCTAGGGGTAAACAACCGATTAGGGTATGTGATACGAGTCTGACAAGCTGAGCTATCACGTCCTAGATCTGTCTTACCTCCCCTTCATGGGCGTTCTGAGTGTGGCCTCCCCGCATTCGTGCCTGGGAGGATGGCGGAACGTCAAGGTCACCTCATATGTAGAAACGGGGGGTGACTTTTATCTAAGAAGGTAAGTAGGGGATGCGGTGTGGAAACGCGGTCCCTATAGCAGGTCTATGGCATGAGAATAGAATATTTCTACACCGATAATTATCTAGCCCTCAAGGTCAAGAGATTTTCATGCCCTCGACGCAACCCAAGAAAAACCTTTGGTAGGAATCTTTTTTATCTGCTCTTCTGATTTTATTGCTTTTAGTTTCTTCTCTTCTGACTTTATTTCTTTATTTGATTTTTGTTTGCATGTCATGCCCTTGATTTCTGTTTGCATGTCTTGCCCCTGATTGTGTTTTGCTTTCGTGCCCTTGATTTCTGTTTTTATTAATTATCTTGTTAGCAGTCATCTCTATCTTGGTTAACTAGATTAACCAACCAAAACCCCCCTTTTTGTTTCTTTTATTGTTTTACTTTATATCTGGTTTTGTCTAGTGTATGTCTTCACCTTTCTCTGTGGATCGAACCTCTTGCCACTGTCTTCAATCCTTTTTGTTGCATGTGATAAGTTGTAATTATTTGATCGTGCCCTCGACAAGCACGTCATCAGCTGGCCTAGCCGATGTCTAATGAGGTTCTCACAAGGGTGAGCGAAGGCGAGCTCCTTGCTGGCCTAGTCGATGTCTTGTGATGGGTTTGAATCTAGTCCACGATTCGGTCGCAATTTCGATTTTACTTGAAACTAATCCTAGCTTGTGGGACTGAAGATTAGAATAAGGTTCGAGTCCATAAACAATAGATTAAATAATCCCAAGACAACGTCTCAATAAATAATCAAATTGGTCTCCCCCAATAATGAGCGAAGTGACCCTTAAATAGGCGCTAAACGCAAGTTCTAGTTCGAATAGAATTAGGAGTTCTACTCGACTAATAAGTCTAATAATTTAAACAACTAAATAATAAATATAATAAATAAGTTCTAAAAGCTTGGAAGAAGCTTCACATGAATGGACTTCAGTTTGGGCTGAGTTGCTCAAATCGCATGGGGTCGGACGCACACTCGCATGTGACAAAGTCGACTCAGGTCTTCTTCTAAACGGCTTGTGCGTTTGAGTTGAAACTTGAACAGCAACGAGACAACATCCCAAACGGTCCAGTAAGTCGGCCAAAGCTCTCCTAAGAACCTCCCTGGTCCGTAATGGCTCGGACAGTATTGTCATGTGCGCATGGTGCGGCAACGAGCAGCAGCGTCACTAGCCTCGGGTTCTTCTCACGTAGCACGAGTTCCGCAATCATCGTGTCTTGCTCAAGATCTCTGTATAGAAGCTGGGATAGCTTCCCTTGAAGTTCTTTGCCCTTGGCACGAATCATTGGCCCAACTGGCTGTAGTGGCACGTTGTGCGAATGCGATGAGGCTGGATCCGCATCATCTAGTAGAGTATCCCTCTAGGTAATTTGATATTTGAGGGAAGTAGGAATATGTAGGAGTCATTATATTCTATAGCAACACTATGAAGAAGAAGATAAACATTACTGAATCAATGGTCGAACTATAAGGAACCAAGCCTCTGACCAAGACACATTTATTTATTTTATTTTAATTCTTTCTTTAATCAATACCAAAACAACTAAAACCAATCAGTGACTTGTAAGTCAACCAAAAACCATACACATCCAAAGAATCTCTAAGGACGATCCTTTTACTACTATCTGCAATACCCTTGCGGGTCGTATTGAGTTGTAATTTACTCTTATTTTTTACACTCTCGATAAGTGATCAATATACACAATGTACTTGTACCTCCGAATACTTCCATTAACACAATTTACTTCATTATTTCCATTGTTGGCCATTTACGACATGTATAAACTAAACATACGATATGTAATGATTGCATGCATTTAAACTCATAATTATACTTCATATATATATATATGACTCAAAAACTGATGATACTCATTTTTGAAATTCTAAGCTCACTTACATTCTGGTAACCTTTATATATATATATATATATATTATTAGTGAGTTCCCTGTACATACTGGTGACATTCTGAATTTTTGTAACTGACGTGTGTAGTAGTAACCAATCAAATAACATTTGCATATTTATTTTTAGTTTAGATGTACATGTAGACGATTAACCTAAACGCCTCACATAAGACCTACACAACGCCTTGGTAGTATTTAAATGTTCTTACAACGCAAAGTCTTGTATTTACAGCCACCTCTATACACTTTTATGATAATCTACTTTAGATTCTAGTAACCTCTTTCTACCATAAAATCGTATTAACTTAATTATTTCACTACGTGAATTTGGGATAAATATTATTATTATTGATGTATTATTGCAAATAAAGAAATCTTAATAATAAATTCATGTGTATTTATGTATGCTAAAATGTAAATTTGATATGTAAATATACGAAAATTATCCTATATTATGCGGATCACGTATTTCTTTTCTTTTCTTTTTTGTATTAAATTAATTATTTCACTACAAAATTATCACCAAGATCATGTTTACTGTTTAATACCTTTAATTTTTCCATTAACTACAATAAATCTCACACATGGAGCCGCAACCCTATTGATTCAAAGATTTAGGAAAACTTATCTAAAGTCTGGAAAAAAACTAACGCATAAAAAGAAAAGGTCTTAACCCAAAAACTACGGTTTTGATCAATTTATTGATTCGAAAAAGTATAAAGTACTCAAATTTTATCCTAAAATGGTTATTGATTCTAAAAAAAAGTGTTTGAAAATCACGTTAAAAAATAAATAATGAGGACCTTAGAAAGAACCGTGGTTTTAGTTGCTACGTTGGTTTGGTTGGTAAAAGGTTGGTGGTATAATTATGTATACAGTAGAAACTCTATAAAATAATACACTTGGGACGACCAAAATTTATTAATTAAAAGAGTTATTAATTAATCGATAAATTAATAATTATTAATTTATATATTAATTAATATTTTATTAATTTATAGTAAAATACTTAGTTTACAAACACCTTTCAAGCTTCCACTTACTGTAATTATTGTATACAATGCATGTACTGTATATCAAATGAAGGGCCCAATTTGAAAGAAACCTTCAATCTCCCACCTTATTATGCTTCTTGTGTTCAATGTATCACTTTATGGACATTAAAAATATTTTCTATATAAACAAGATCAAAATACTGTAGGTTAACACAAACAAATCATACACACAACATGGCTTCCCATCTTAAAGGTGTGAAAAAAACAACAATGACAGACGAGATTCGAAGAGCATTATGCAAGCACAACAAGGATAATCCAAGTCTCACTCAAAAGCAATTGCAAGAATGGGTTAATAGTCTTGAATTATGGGGAAATTGATTTCAACAAAAAACAAAAGACAATTGAGTCATTTTTCAAGAAACCTTCATAAATCATTCATGTAATATGCTATATATAAGGAATTATTAATTTATATTTTATATGGGGTCTAAAGAAATTATCAAAAATGTATTATCTTATAATTTTAGCGAATTATTAATTTAGCACCCTATCCCCGAGTCGGGACCGGCCAAAAATATTATCTTAGAGAGTTTATTAAATAATCGAATATTAATTTATCGAGTTTCTACTGTATGTACAATATAGGTTATCATAAATGGGTAGCTATAAATATAAGACTTGGTATATGGAAATATTACCGATGAGTCATGAAAGGTCTTCGGCCAGGTGTTTAATTTAGTCGCCTATACACGCATACCTAAATTACAAGAGTATAAAAAGGTTACTTAATTGGTAACTAGTACACGTACACCTATAAGTTATCAAAAAGTTACTAGATCATATCCAATGTTAGCATTTAGAAACTAATTGGTAGAAGTTTATAAAAGGAAAATAAAGCATTAAAAGTAGAAATACAAAAAATTAGTGTCGAAATAAGAAAATTAAAATATTTTGTGATTTTATTTTGGGTTTTTTCATAATTTTATATTTTTAAAAATATAATTTAGTAACCATTTTAATATTTTTGTAAGTTGGGTGTACGTAACTTAATTAATCACCTTATATGATGGTTCTCATGACTTTTACTAGTATCTAAATGTTCTCACGATGTTACCTTTATATACATTAGGGAATGAAAATTGCCAACAACGCGATAGAGCAATAGAGGAGATAGTAGAGGAAAATGCAGTGATGAAGAGAGAGTCTAAAAAGCAACAACATTTATTTAACCAACAAAGACAATGACAGGGCTGCACGGGCAACCTCTTATTAATTATTGTAATGCGAAATTCAGAATTAAAGATCGAAAAGCAACTGATGCTTGGCTTAATCTTGTGATTTTAATTGTTGTCCCACCAGAATTGCTTTTGGAGATAGTTCACCACATCTTTATCGAGCTGGAAAGCCTTGGTCAGAACATCAGAGTTGATCGCAGGATTGGATCCAAAAACTGCGTTTGCAACAGTAATGACACCAGGATTCTGGCTGCTCAGAGCTGCAAAGGCAACAGCATTGGTAGTTCCCATGTTGAATTGGAAATGGATAAGCCCAATTGGGAAAACAAAAGCATCTCCTGGGTATAGAACCTTGGAAATGAGGCGATTTTCGCAGTTCGATGTCACGAATCCTACGTACAGACTCCCCTCTTGGACAAACAGGATTTCTGTTGCTCGTGGGTGGGTGTGGGGTGGGTTTGTGCCATATGGGGCATAGTCGATGCGGACCATGGAAATGCCAAGAGTGTTAAGTCCTGGGATTTGGACAACATTGACAGGGGTGACAGTTGAACAAACAGGGTTTTTGTTGTGTTCTTGGCAATGTTGAGTCCAGAGAAGGAGAAATCATTTGCCATCGCAAGCTTGGGGTCCTTGCAGAATTTCCCATTCACAAATACTGTGGATGACAAAGAACATACTTGTTATAGTTAGTGAAAGATGAGTAACATATCATTCTTCGGACTTGATAATGCTCGAGTGAGATTATTCTCCTACTCAAACAGTGCAGAAACGACACCCAAAAAGGAGAAGAAAAAAAATATAGTTTTGCTTAAGTAATAATTAAAAGAAATAACAAAAGATGAGTGATCTGAATTGGGGGAACAAGGGCACATACCACCAGCTTTGGTGTCATTTACAGCTACGCAGAAGTCCTGAACTGGATCGGGATCGGAGGCAGAGACTAATGCAAGAACTGCAAAAGCTACAAGGAAGTAAGCTGCTTTCATATTTGCTTAACTAATTCTTGAAAATGTATTAGAGTTGAGGGCCTGAGGTGTGGGTCACTTTGCATGGAAGTCACTTGCATTTTATAGGCAGTGGGCTTGCATTGAAGTAGTCTTCTTTTTCTATTTTTATTAATTTATCCGAAGCTGCTCAAGACTTGCTGGTTACCATGTCACGAAAGCAATTTACAACTTGTAAGTGACATGAGGTTTTTAGCCTACTAGCAATTTAGAATGAGAATTGGCCTTTGGAGTTGTTGCAACAATTCTAAATGATAAGACTACTTGGTTGCCACTAATTTTAATTAGATGCCTGACTCTTTCAAATTTCAACTACAGACAATTTCTCAAATCTTTTTCCATGAGATCACTTTTCAATTATAATATGCAATAGTAATTAATATTATTTAAATTAATAATAAATATTCCCTTTTCCGACTGCTTTTTCCATCGCAAATGTGCATATATTATTTTATATATATATTATCCAGCATTTAGTAAAAATTAATTATTTAATATTAATAATGAATATTAAAGTTAATAGTTACTAGTTAATTATAATATTAATAAGAAATTTTAAAATTAATATTTACTAATATATTATAATACTAATTAATATTGTCAAAACTAATAATAGTAATTATTAATATTAATAAAAACAATTAATAGTAATTAATATTAGTAATTAATACTAATTAAAATTTAAATATTTACTGTGAATAATTTACTTAAACTAAAAACTGATTAATTAACTATATTAAAAAAAGTACAAAAATGAAAGGTCAACTCATTTTCTGTCACCCAACATTAAAAAGGAAAAATAAATATGCACTTTACATTCCGTCCAACCATGAAAGAAGTTTAAAATCCTAATGTCGCGAGCGAGCGGTTCGGACGGTGAGAGATAAAAAAGATATCTCGCATAATACAATAAAGTCGTCACCCTATTTATTTCTAAGGTTTATGGAAATTTAACGTCTGAAAAAAGAAAAAAATAAAAGAAAAACTAAGGCACGAAAGAAAGGGTCTAAACCCGAAAACAACGGTTCGGGGTCTATTTATGGACTCGGGAGGGTGTTAAGCACCCGAGTCTCCTAAAAAGGTTACTGGTTAAAAAGGTGTTGTTTGAAAAATTACATTAAGAAAATGAGTAACTAAGCCCTCAGAAGAATCGCCGCTTTAGTACTTACGTTGGTGGGACTAATTTTTAACAGAATTACTACCTTTAATTTTTACTAAAGCGACGCCCTCTATCATCATCGGGCCTTGCATGATTAATCCTATTAATTAGGTGATTCTAATCATACATCAACTAACAAAGTACCATTTTAGAATGGATGCGGAAAATATGTTAAAAAGAGAAAAACCAGGAGTGTAGGACTAAGTCGCACACGAAACATATAAATTTAAAGGTCGGAACAAAGCCGCGCACAACACACACAAATTTAAAAGTTGGGACAAAGCCGCACACAAAAAGCGTCGAATAAATAAATAAAAAAGTTAAGGAAGATGTACCATGGACGGGTACCAAATCTCAACCTACAAAACCGAGGTTAGTAGTACAAGCAATAATAAATAATAAACAAATATGCAAATAATTAACTAAATATTAGAAGCAAGTGAACAAAATAATTAAATAATTATTACAAACAATTCAGCAAATTATTAGCTAATTATTACAAGCAAATAATTAATTAATTAGCAAAAAAAATAATGTAATGGGCCTAACTAAACGAGGCAGCAACCTATTGGGCCGAGAATTCCAGCCCACTACCCAAACCCAGCACATGTTCTTCTTTCTCCTAATGGGCCTGGTCTCGGCCCATGACTAATTGTTTCCTTCCTCATCTCCAGCTGGGACAAGGATAAACCAAGCCCAACTCTCTTTTCCATCCAAAACTTGCTTATTCTTCCTTAGGTCGTCGGCGCCACTGCCGGCGACCAAGAACAGAACCAAGCAAGGAAAACATGCGAGCAATAGACCAAAACAGACTCAATAAAACAACAATTAAACCAACCCAAAACAGCAAGCAATTTTAACAAATTAAAAAAAAAACAAGCAAATTAAACTAAAATGGGGAAATTAAAATAAACCATGCAGCAAGCAATTAATTGACAAAACAATGAAATTAAATTGCAAACGAAGTAATTAATCCAAGCAACCAATTAATTAATTGAAGATAAAAACTTAAATTAATTGAAAACTAAACAGAGAAGCTAACTTAAATTATGAGTTGTATACATTCTTGGAATGCCTATTGAGGTTTCATAGCCATTTAATTTTTTGATTTTGGCCCCATTTTTTAGTTTGTTCATCTCCTTATTTAGTGTTGCTACCCGAATTTTGACTTACATCACAACGTTTTCCTTATTGTATTACTTGTCGCGTTTCGAAAAAGGGGTGCGACATTTAGGAAATGGATAGTTTGAGTTTCATTACAAACAAGAATGAAGTTATCGAATCTTTAATTAAATGCAAGATTTGAGTTAATTAAATGAAGGATTTCAAAATATAGGATAAGAAAATAAGAAAGAAAGAAACAAATAAAGAAAACGAAAGAAAGAAAGAAATTAAGGAGTAAGAAAATAAGAAATAAAAAAGAAAAAGGAATAAGAAAATAACACTTAATTACATTATTTTTTTGAATTTTTAAAATTAATTACAGGAGTTTCACGATTTTTTAAATTAATTATATTATTTGTAAAAAATAATTAAAAATAATTACATTATTTTTTAGAATTTTTAAAATTAATTAAATTATTTTTCTAAATTCTTAAAATTAATTACAATATTCCAAAAGTGAGGCAACCTGCTGTCAAGGGTCACCCTTGACAGTCTGTTAGTTTGACTAAGGGAATGGGGCTACACCTTCTTGACCTTTAGTATAAGGGAGGTGGAATAAAACTTTTATAGTTTAGGGGAGGTTTCTATTTTTTACGAAAGTATAGGGGGCCTTAATGTTATTACCCCTATAAAAAATCAACAGGATAAATAAATTCATTTACCTGTACAAGTACATCCTCTACCACACCTTTTCAATGTATTACTGACCCGTCGGCAAGCTGGATCACCACTTGGGTTTCCTTCATCGTTCCCATCTGCAGCGTCTCATATTCATTCAAAGACATCATATTGATTCCAGCCCTGAATCGCAGAAGGATTTTCTGACAACCTTGTGTTCCTATCTTGCATGGGATTGTAAATGTGCCTTGATCCTTACACTTTTCTAGAAGCTTAGCCTGTAAAACTGCAGAAACATTTGGGTTAAGATTAACCCTTTCAACACCTACAAGTTTTCTCTTGTCAGTGCATAATATTTTTAGTAACTTAGCATAACTAGGCACTTTAGTAATTAAATCCAACATGGGTGATAACAATAGAGGCAATTCTAGGGGCATTGTCGTATTTACACTCAGCGATAAGGCCGGATTACTGTAGCTCCTATCATGCGCGCCTCAACGAAGATGCCGCCCTTCACCTAGCAAGGAACCCTGGGATGGTCACGCGTTATCTGTCCACGCGCACGGCGTTATCCCATCCCAGGTCAGCCATGACGTCACTCGAGGCGTTATCTTTCCTAGATAACGCCCACCCCCTAGAGGTAACGCCCGCCTTTGCGCCTATAAATACCCCACCATTCAAGATGAGAGGTAAACCTATGATTGCCAGTCGAACCCCTGCCATTTGGAACAACCATACTGACTTAAGCATCAGAGTGTCTACGCCGGAGCTCCCCCTCCGGCGCTTTGCAGGTACACCGGACGACGAGTATAGCAACTTTGAGCGGCCATAGTCCTCACCCCTGGTTCCCCAGAATTTCAAATCTTATCAAACTGGTGCTTTCGTTGAGAGCTTTGGTTTAATTAAGTGAGCCTCCTTAATTTCCAAGCTCTGTCTTTTCTAGGAATTGAAGGATTATGGCTTCCGATTCAGAATCTACACCTCCTCAATCTCGTGGTATTCTCACTCGTAGAGAGATTTTTCCTTCTACTTCTACCGACATCTTTACCACAGTGCATGGAACTCTTTTCGGGCCCACAGTGAGCACGTCATTTCCTCAGATCGGTATTCCACCTTCCCAAATGACGGGATCTAGCTTTTCCACTCCTCTTCTAATGGGATCTATGATAGATAACACTAATAACCCTTTTGTGAATTCAATATCTGCTCTTCGTGCTAAGTTAGATCATTTAACCGAGTTAGCCGCAAGATTCACGCCCAGTGTTTCCGGACTGATTGTTCCTTTTCAGACTATTTTCACTTCATCTATTGTCACTAAACAAGCGTTATCACCTCCACAACATAGAAACATTCCGTTGACCTTATCCGCGACGACTACACAAGCCAGCCTTGTGCAACTCGCTCATGGGCGAATAGAGCCTTACGTACCGCACACGCGATAAATTCCCATCTCCCAAGAGGAGCGATGACATGACGAGTATAGAGATTGTTGGGACGGTCGACAAGGGGAAATGGATAGAGATGTATCCCCCGAGCGTAGTGAGAGATCGAGTAGCAGAAAATACCGAACCCGCTCACCACGGAGTCGTAGCTAGACTCCAAGGCGACATCACACCCCCGATCCACGAAACTGAAGATGTTATCTGGAAGTGTCCCCATATCGCCATACTCGCGAAATCCTCGACGAAACCTTAGGTCACCCATTTAGCCATCGCATAAGACGTCACAAAGTCAGTCGGCATGTGAAACTCCCTACGGAGTCCTATGACGGAACCAAGGATCCCATTTCCCACCTTAACAAGGTGAAAGACTTTGTGCAATTCCAAACTCACAGTGACGTGGCTTTGTGCCAAATATTTATTATGATATTTTCAGGAGTCGCGCACCTTTGGTTTGAAGGTCTCCCAGCAAGATCCATTGACAGTTTTTCACAGCTGGAGTCTAAGTTTCAAAATCGGTTTAGTACCGCTGTCCCCATCAAGAAATCCGCCGCAGCTTTATTCGATATACACAGGAAACCTCAGGAATCTTTTAAAGATTTCCTCAGTCGTTTCGATATGGAGATGTCATTAACGCCAGGCGTTACCATTGATTTCATTGTGGAAGCCTTGAAGCGGAACTGTCGTTATGAGAAACTACGAGACACTTT
The DNA here is from genome assembly GCA_963691705.1 of Viola odorata. Lineage (NCBI taxonomy): Eukaryota > Viridiplantae > Streptophyta > Magnoliopsida > Malpighiales > Violaceae > Viola > Viola odorata. The sequence goes on along the minus strand of OY829539.1, from coordinate 22,033,917 downwards.
AATGGTGGACCCCCCAATGAATTTGGACGCGTTGAGATTGAAAGCCCATAATTACGCAAGGATGGAAGAGGAAGAAAATATGGTCATAACCCGAAACATGCCACAAAACGCGCCTCAGGTTCCCAACGTTCCTATCAACGCGACCTTTGATGATCATTTTATCGATGATTACGCCCAATGAAAAGATCACATCCCCAAGACCTCCAATCGGCGAAGAGGCAACTTCTCAAGAGGAAGACCCAGTAACTCCCCCACTCGGCAGTAGGTAGATCCCCCCAAGGGCCAAATTTATGACCCAGACCTTCCTTCCCTCATATTCCCAAGAGTGGAAATCTTAGCGAATGTGGAACAACAGAACCTACCTATCCGTTATCCAGCCCCTGTAAAGCCAGGAGTAGTCATGAGAGGAAGGAAAAACGCTTTCTGCAAATTTCATAAAGTCAAGGGACACTCCATAGACGTGTACAGAGAATTAAAGCTAGCGATAGAGCGCTTAGTAGAAGAAGGTTACCTCGGGGAATTTGCCACTAAGGCAAGAGAAGAAGTCAGGAACAATCCGACAAGCAGGAAGTTAGATAACCGACAGACACCTCCTCGCGCTCCAGGAAACAATGCTACTCCTACTGGGAGAGGTAGAGAAACGCTTACGATTGACAAAGATGATGTTTCCATCATCAATATTATCGCGGGAGGCACGCCGTACCTTGACGAGCCTGTGCAGTTAACGCCCACAGCAGGAGATAAGCGGAAGCGAGAGGGCGTGTTAATGAAAAGCGAAGTGATAGGTGCCTTAGATTGAATGGTGTTATCTTTCTCCGAAGAGGACGAGAAAGGTATTGTGTTCCCGCATAACGACAAGTTAGTAGTTACACCCGTTATCGGCAATCATGGAGTTAGAAGAACTCTTGTTGACAATGGAAGCGCGGTAAATCTATTTTCATTAGAGGCTTACAACCTCATGAAGCATCCCGACAGCGAGCTTACACCCTGCAAGAAGCCAATAATTGGGGTAGATGGAGTTCCAATCCCGGTGACTGGACTCACGATGCTGCCAGTGTACTTTAGAGAAGACACGTCCAAGCAGTCAGAGGAGTTGTTCGTTTTGGTCGTAAACCTAACCCTGCCCTATAATGCCATACTTGGGCGACCGTTCCTCAATCGTTTTGGAGCAACGATATCTCAAAAGCATTTGAGGATGAAATATCCCTCCTGAGATGGAGTGGTCTCAATCAAAGGCGATCAGAAATTGGCAGCTGAGTGTTACCTACTCATTACTCAGAAAAGTTGTGATAGATATGTGTGTGTCACTGTAGATCCAGATGGGCCAAATGATGAGAAACGCACTCAGCCTGTGGACAAAATGGTACCCGTATCAGTTAACGGGATCAACGAAGTAAATTTCCTAGTTAGCGAGAAGCTAAGCCCAGAAGAAAACCTCCAACTAGCTCGACTATTGAACAAATGTAAAAGAGAGTTCACGTGGAAGCCTGCGGATATGCCTGGTATCTCGCGAGAGGTAGCAGAACATCGACTTAATATTGATCCCTACGTCAAACCGATCCAACAGAAACGATGAGCATTTTCTATGGAGAAAACTTTAGCCATTGACAAGGAGGTGTCAAAGCTCTTAGACACAGGTTTCATCCGAGAGGTCCAATATCCAACCTGGTTAGCTAACCCAATTCTCGTTCCAAAGCTCAACGGAGACTAGCGTATGCGCATTGACTTTACTGACATGAATGATGCTTGTCCCAAGGATTGCTACCCGCTCCCTCGAATCGACCAACTAGTCGATCAGACTGTCGGGTACGCCTATCTAAGCTCATTAGATGCCAACTCCGGGTATCATCAAATCCCTATGGCTGTTGAAGACGAAGAAAAGACCGCCTTCATCACTCCAAAGGCCACTTACTGCTATACGGCGATGCCGTTTGGGCTGAAGAATGCTGGGGCAACCTTCTAGCGCATGGCGAATAAAGTATTCGAAAACCTAATTGGAAAGAACGTGGAAGCCTACGTTGATGATATACTAGTCAAAAGTCGAAGCTTCAAGGACCACTTGGTCGACTTGAAAGAAGTTTTTGATGTGATGAGAGAATACAAAATGAAGCTGAACCCCTGTAAATGCATGTTCGCGTTCCAAACGGGTAAATTTTTGGGTTACGTGGTCAGTCAGAAGGGTATCCAGCCCAATCCCTCAAAAATCAAAGCTATCTAGGATATGATATCTCCTCGAATCGTCAAGGAGGTACAAAAACTAACAGGGCGCGTTATCGCTCTAGGATGGTTTATTTCTAATCAAGGCGAGAGATGCCTGCCCTTTTTCAAGGTCATACATAAAAAAGCCCCTTTTGGGTGGACAACAAAATGTGAAGAGGCATTTACGGGCCTAAAAGCCTATTTATCATCTGACCTGGTGTTAACAAGACCAGAACCAGGCGACACCCTGTACTTATACCTTGGGGTTGCCGATGAAGTGGTTAGTGTTGTCTTTGTGCGAGACGACAACCACACACACCACCTTGTGTACTTTGTGGGTCATGTTTTGAAAGATGCCGAGCTGCGATATGCCCACATTGAGAAAATGGCGTTTGCGTTAATACATACCACGCGGAAAATGGATAGATATTTCCAGGCCCACCCCATCATCGTACTTATAGACTAACCTTTGAAAAGGATATTTTGGAAACCCGAGTCTTCAAGAAGAATGCTGATCTGGGTCATCGAACTCGAGAAATATGGGTTGCAGTATAAAGCCCGACCATCTATAAAAGCTCAAGTCCTAGCAAACTTCATAGCTGAGTGCACCTTTACGCAAGATCCATTGACGGACCTACCTGAAGAAGAAAAAGATGACTTGGATCTCCTGTTCCCTGAAACCTACACTGACTTGTGGGTCATCCACGTGGATGGAGCCAAGAATCAAGAACTAGCCGGAGCCAGAATCTTCATAATCAGGCCGCATGATATACAGATACGATACGCCATCAGAATCCTACAACCGTTATCCAATAACGCGGCGGAGTATGAGGCATTACTGGCTGGACTTAGAATAGGAAGAAGCTTCTCCACCAAAGCCATACACGATACGGGAATGATGGGAGACTTGCGACTAAAAATCTGCGGAGATTCCAAGTGGATAATAGACAAAGTCTTGGGACACTCTCAGGCCAGAGAGCCCATCATGGTTCAATATCCTGCTAAAGTGAAACGCGAGCTGTTGGAAATAAAGAAAAGTGGCATGTAGGTTAGCTTTGAGCATATCCCTCGAAAGGACAACGCTGAGGCAGACAACCTTGCCAAACTTGCAGTGAACCCGGAAGCGTCCATACCTAAGGGTGTGTACTATCGAGAAATATTCGTACCTTCCTTCATGGAGGAGCAAGCGTCGCTTTGCATTGAAGAAATTGAAAACGACTAGCGAATCTCCGTAATAAAATACTTGAAACATGAGGAATTACCTGCGGATAATGCCAAGAGGAGAAAAGTGCTGAAATAAGTGGCACGGTGTACGTATTATGACGGGGAACTGGTTAGGAGATGTTTTTCTCACCCAACTGCCAAGTGTATAACGGAACAAGAGGGTCTTCATACCTTACGAGAAATCCATGAAGGAATATGTGGCATGCATGCATCAGGCGGTACCTTGGCCGCGCAAGTTTTCAGGTCAGGATTTTATTGGCCTACTATTCGTAGGGATTGCCATAATTACGTACGAACTTGTCAGAAATGTCAGGAGTTCTCTAAGATTCCTCGACAACCCGCAACAGAAATCTTTGAAATTGTGGCTCCTTGTCCTTTTGCAAAATGGGGGATTGATATCCTAGGCCCGCTTCCAAAGGCAAGGTCTCAGCTAAAACTCGTGGTCGTGGCGGTGGACTACTTCACGAAATGGGCAAAAGTGGAAGTGGTGGCCAACATCACAACAGAAAAAATTTGGCGTTTCTTTAAGCACCAAATTATCATGCGGTTCGGTGTACCCCGTGTGCTAGTCAGTGATAATGGGACACAATTCACTAGTCAATTTTTAGAGACCAATGCGCGGAATTCCAAATCGAGCAAAGATTCTCTTCCGTGGCTCGCCCGCAGACCAACGGTCAAGCGGAGGTGACCAATTGAAGCATTCTCAGTGGTATTAAGAAAAACCTGGAAGGGTCCAAAAAGAAATGGGCAGACGAGCTGCCATATGTGATGTGGGCATACCGCATGACCGTTAAAACCAGCACTAGAGAAACACCTTTCACATTGGCTTTCGGCACTGAGGCCGTTACACCGGTAGAAATCGGTACTTTGAGCCTGCGAGTAGCATACTTCAACGAAGAGCTAAATGAGGAGAGGTTACAAGCGAACCTCGATGCGTTACCAGAACTACATGAGGAAACCCTCCTGAAAACACTACATTATAAGAAAAAATGGCGCGTTATCACAACCGGCGCGTCAAGGAGCGATTCCTGAAAGCATGAGACTTGGTACTCAGGGACAAATGAGCAGCTGGACAACTCGTGGGGAAAATCAGCCCGAATTGGGACGGCCCATACCGCGCCACCCATGTTATTGGAAAGGGAGCATATCACCTAGAAACACTTGACGGTACTCCCTTACCCAACTCTTGGAACCTAGCTCGTTTGAAATTAGACCATGCTAGAATTTGATACATCTCTGCACGTTTTGCTAACGCCAACCCTAACTTGTGTTAACGCTTGAATAGAGAATATTCTTGTGTATTTTATGGCTGATTGTGTGCAGATGATAAGGGTGCCAGGAGTGAAAAGTCCTATCCTTGTGACGGCCGGTCCTGATCAGACGGCTCACTAAGACGAGGCACGCCCTGGCATACCTAAAATCTTAGTGTCGGGAGTGAAAAGTCCTATCCTTGTGGTAACCGTGCTAACACAGATGGCACACTAAGACGAGGCATGCCCCGACACCCTCGGGAGTGAAAAGTCCTATCCTTGTGGCAACCGTGCTAACACAGGCGGCCCACTAAGAAGAGGCACGTCCCGGCGTCTCAAGGAGTGAAAATCCTATCCTTGTGATAATCGGGCTAACATAGACGACTCACTAAGATGAGGCATGCCCTAGAGAGATAGTAACTCCATCCTGGAAGTGAAAATCCTATCCTTGTGATAACCGGACTAATACAGACGACTCACTAAAACGAGGCACGATTCCAGGGATGTGAGGTATCAACGCCTGGAAGTGAAAATCCTACCCTTGTGATGGCCGATCTTGATCAGACGACTCACTAAGATGAGGCACATTCCAGGCTAATCGTGGGAATACGGAAAAAATCGCGATATTCCAGCGAGTAACCAGATGGGAAATGCCTAGTGAAGATGGCTGGTTGAGAAAGCGATATGAGTGGTGCCGACGACACCCCGACGTGGATGCGCAAAGGCTCACAACGGCGACTAACATTTGTTATTGTATGATATTTTACTAATACTCTAAAGCAACGATTAAGAATGTGTAGGGATATCGTGGAAATAATGAGGAGATTGACGCCCGCGCAGGCGATAGTGTTATGTTACCTATCATTGTGACAAGTGTACTATCAACGACCAACGTTCTTATCGTCTTGATTCGAGAAATACCGCCAGGAGAACGTATATGCTATATCTCCTTGATAGCTATTCCTACGGAAAGGGATACATCCGCATCTATCTATATGGAATTCTTCACCACTGATCGAGAATATTTACATCTGTACGGTATCATTATGAAGATACTCATCCTGGTTGACATCTTTTCGATTGAGTTATCTCTTCAACGGAGACGATAGCAGTGTTCGAGGCTTGGAAGGATATCGCCGGCTTGAAGACATATACGGCTATAGCACCACAACATCTTCTCTTGCGATGGCAGGTTATATGCTACGCATCGTGGGTAATATTGATTATGATAATTCACTCCTATGAGTTCTATTTCTGAAGCTATCTGCTAAGCGACGTTATTCTACCTAGACATCGAAATGCGCATGATTAAGTCATGTCGCGATGTCTTGCATAATATTCGTTATCAGTATTTATGATTCTACGGATTATATGGCAATGCTACGGTTATCCTGTTTTCTGTTGGAACCCCGTTATCTTGCTGCGTTATGATAGCAGCCTTGCAAGCAACACTTACGCTTATTATCAACATCATCATGGTAATATTGATGCCACTATCTTATCAAGGGAGCTCGAAGAAAAGGGGGACGACGTGAAAGAGGACAACCACAAAGGGAAATAGCAAGCGGAATATATATATATATATATAATAATTGTTCAAAAAACCCTTGAAGGGTTAGAAAAGAAAAACCTCCAAGAGTGAAAAACAAAAATGGGCGGTGCCCGATATCCAAGAAAGGATGACAAAAATGTCTATTGCGCTGTAGTCTCACTATCCCCTTGCCCCTCGCGCCCCCCCCCCCCCCGTCTTTACCCCGCGAAAATGATCATCTGTGAGGATCCCTGACCTCTCCCGAAAAGCGTCAATAAGGGCATCAGCGCGGTACACCTCCTCCCCATGAATCTGCACAAAGCAGTCAGACATGATACCGGCAGTTGTCTCAATGTACCATTTACGCCTTTCTGCCGACTCCCTCTCTAGTGTGGCTTTTTCCTCTTTCAATGCCGTCTTCTCTTCCTCCAGCGCGACATTCTTAGCCCTCTCTGCCGTCAGAGCAGCATCAAGATCAGACGCCCTAGCGACCTCTTGCTCTCTGATAACTATCGATACCACAGAAGCGACATCTCCACTACCCCGCCGGGTGACCCGGTGAGCATACTGTACCTGTCGCGGGAGATGAGACCCTGTTCTTGCCACCCCTAACCTGGCGGCCAACCCTGGGATGGTCGACATCAGTGGGGGGGCTCTCATGCGACATCCGCACGGCGACACCCCATCCCAGGTCATCCCTGACGTCACTCCGCATGACGTCATCCTGCGTGACTTCACTCTATGGCACTCCAGCGACACATATCACTCCAACGACATCTACCAGGGACTATTCCTACCCCTTTCGGTACACTCTTCCCTTTGTCTATAAATACCCTCACATTTTCAGACAAGAGGGTAAGCTTAAGATAGCGTACTGAACCCCTGCCACTTTTACTACTCACACTGACTTTGGCATCGGAGTGTTTACGCCGGAGACCCCCTCCGGCGCATTGCAGGTGATAAAGGCCCCTAGTACAGTGTTCCCGACCGCCCCAGATCAAGCCAATCCTGCTCAGTACCCCTCGGACTCTTATCAAATGGTGTTTTCATTGAGAGCTTTGGTTGATTAAGTGAGTTTTCCTTAGTAACCAAGCTCTATTTTTCTTTTTGAGAGTCGAAGGATCATGGCTTCGGATTCAGAATCCACGCCCCCTCATACTCGTGGCGGTCACACGCGTAGGACACTTTTTTCCACGTCTTCGTCCAGTACGTATATCACATCACCTGAAACCTCCTCTGCGCAGACAGACTTTCTTTTCGGATTGACAGCTGGCTCATCGTTTTCTCAACCGGGTACCCCGTTTTCTCAAACGAGTACTCCATTTATGCAAATGGGTTCCCTTGCCTCCTCAATGGGTGCCCCATTTTCTCACGTGGGCGGATCCAGTCGCTCCGTCCCTACACTTGTAAGATCTGGGATGGATAGCCTCGCTACTCCCTCGGTAAGCTCCATGTTAGCTCTTCGTGTCCACTTGGATTATTTGATCGGGATGGCCGCAGGCCCCACTTCTAGTACCGCGACATCAGGTGTGCCTCCTCGAGTTATTTTCACTTCGTCTATCGTCGCTGATCGACCAGTATCGCCTCGACGCCAGATGAGTGTCCCTCTGACCTCACCTGCGATAAGCACGCCATTCGGCTTCGCGCAACTGGCAGGCGGACAGGAGGAGCACTACATACCGCGGATACCGCGGATTCCTGTCTCTCAAGTAGAGCGGCCGCTAGATGAATACGGAGAGCGTTGGGACGGCAGAAGAGAGGGAGCCAGTAGGGAGGTATCTATGGAGCGGAGTGAGAGATCAGGCAGTAGGAGGCGTCGATCCCGTTCACCCAGGAGCCGCAGCCGGTCTCCCCGGCAGCATCGCACCCCGGAGCCTCGAAGGCACAGGCGATACCTGGACATGTCTCCTCCTTGTCATGATCGTGAGATCCTGGATGACACCGCTGGTCATCCTTTCACCCACCATATAAGGCACCACAGGGTCAGCCGACATATTAAGCTCCCCATGGAGTCATACGACGGCATCAGAGACCCCATCTCACATCTTAATAAGGTGAAGGACTTCGTCCAGTTTCAAACACATAATGACGCGGCGTTGTGTCAGATATTTGTTGTGACGCTGTCAGAAGTAGCCCGCCTCTGGTTTGAAGGACTACCTACTCGATCAATTGATAATTTTCTACAACTAGAGGCCAAGTTCAAGAGTCGCTTTAGCACAACTATCCTCATTCGGAAGTCTGCTGCAGCTTTGTTCGATATATGTAGAAGGCCAGAGGAGTCGTTGAACAACTATCTTGGTCGTTTTGATACGGAAATGTCATTGACGCCTGGTATCACCATCGACTTTGCCATAGAGGCTTTGAAGCGGAATGGTAGATATGGGAAACTTAGAGATACGCTAATGGTGGATCCCCCAACGACTGTAGACGTGCTAAGGTTGAAAGCTCACAGTTATGCGAGAATGGAAGAGGATGAATACAGAAACAGGATACGGGATGCTCCCCAGAACGCCCCTCCCGCTCCCACCGCTCAAGGCAGTAGGGCCCAAGACACGCATCCGGGTGATGAATACACCCGGTGGAAAGATTACATCCCCAAGGCGTCGAATCGCCCGAAGGGTAATTACCCTAGAGGAAGGGGAGACGGTCTGAATGTTCAGCGACAGAAGGATCCCCCTAAGGGTCGAACGTACGATTCTGACCTCCCTCCCCTTACGCTCCCACGAGCGGAAATGTTAGCCATCATTCAGCAGCGGAACCTGCCGATCCGCTATCCAGCTCCTGTGAAGCCAGGGGTGGTCATGGGATGAAGAAAAAATTCCTTTTGTAAATTCCATAAAGTCAAGGGGCATTCTATAGAGGTATGCAGGGAATTGAAGTCAGCAATAAAGCGCCTGTTGGAAGAAGCCTATCTTGGAGAAATCGTCGCTCGTATGAGAGAAGAAACCAGCAGTGACCCTCCGCACGGGGTGTTAGGTGACCATCAATTGCCTCCTCCCCTGGGGAATAGCGGAACTTCTGAGGCAAAGGGGAAAGAAGCGTTGATGATGTATGACGAGGACATCCCCATTATTAACATTATCGCTGGGGGCGCGTCGTTCTTGGATGAGATTACCCCAACGACACCCGCCGCTCAAGGCGGGAGACCTCGTGCTCAGGGACAAACGAGCGGCGGGCCAACGAATGCGGAAGCTCAGCTCAAGCTGGGAAGGCCCGTACCGCGTCACTCGTGTTATCAGAAAGGGAGCGTATCACCTCGAAGCGGTTGACGGTACTCCCTTACCTAACTCTTGGAATATTGCTAGATTAAAATTGTATCATGCTAGAATTTGACATACCGTTGAGCATGGTTTTAAAAATTTGTGAAATTTGAACATGCCGTTGAGCATGGTTTTGAAATTTGTGAAATTTGAACATGCCGTTGAGCATGGTTTTAAAAATTTGTGAAATTTGAACATGCCGTTGAGCATGGTTTTGAAATTTGTGAAATTTGAACATGCCGTTGAGCATGGTTTTGAAATTTGTGAAATTTGAACATACCGTTGAGCATGGTTTTAAAAATTTGTGAAATTTAACATGCCGTTGAGCATGGTTTTAAAAATTTGTGAAATTTTGACATGCCGTGGGCATGGTCTTTGAAATATCGACAGGTCGTGGGCATGGTCTTTTGAAATTAAAATTTTGACATGCTGTGGGCATGGTCTTGAAATTTTGACATGCCGTGGGCATGGTCTTTGAAATATCGACATGCCGTGGGCATGGTCTTTTGAAATTGAAATTTTGACATGTCGTGGGCATGGTCTTTTGAAATTAAAATTTTGACATGCTGTGGGCATGGTCTTGAAATTTTGACATGCCGTGGGCATGGTCTTTGAAATATCGACATGTCGTGGGCATGGTCTTTTGAAATTAAAATTTTGACATGCTGTGGGCATGGTCTTGAAATTTTGACATGTCGTGGGCATGGTCTTTGAAATATCGACGTGCCGTGGGCATGGTCTTTTGAAATTGAAATTTTGACATGCTGTGGGCATGGTCTTGAAATTTTGACATGTCGTGGGCATGGTCTTTGAAATATCGACGTGCCGTGGGGATGGTCTTTTGAAATTGAAATTTTGGCATGCCGTGGGCATGGTCTTTGAAATATCGACATGCCGTGGGCATGGTCTTTGAAATATCGACGTGCCGTGAGCATGGTCTTTTGAAATTGAAATTTTGACATGCCGTGGGCATGGTCTCTGAAATATCGACATGCCGTGGGCATGGTCTTTGAAATATCGACATGCCGTGGGCATGGTCTTTTGAAATTAAAATTTTGACATGCTGTGGGCATGGTTTTGAAATTTTGACATGCCGTGGGCATGGCCTTTTGAAATTAAAATTTTGACATGCTGTGGGCATGGTCTTGAAATTTTGACATGCTGTGGGCATGGTCTTTTAAATATCGACATGCCGTGGGCAAGGTCTTTTGAAATTAAAATTTTGACATGCTGTGGGCATGGTTTTGAAATTTTGACATGTCGTGGGCATGGTCTTTGAAATATAGACATGCCGTGGGCATGGTCTTTTGAAATTAAAATTTTGACATGCTGTGGGCATGGTTTTGAAATTTTGACATGCCGTGGGCATGGTCTTTGAAATATCGACATGCCGTGGGCATGGTCTTTTGAAATTAAAATTTTGACATGTTGTGGGCATGGTCTTGACCGTGGGCATGGTCTTTGAAATATCGACATGTCGTGGGCATGGTCTTTTGAAATTAAAATTTTGACATGCTGTGGGCATGGTCTTGAAATTTTGACATGTCGTGGGCATGGTCTTTGAAATATCGACGTGTCGTGGGCATGGTCTTTTGAAATTGAAATTTTGACATGCCGTGGGCATGGTCTTTGAAATATCGACATGCCGTGGGCATGGTCTTTGAAATATCGACATGCCGTAGGCATGGTCTTTTGAAATTAAAATTTTGACATGCTGTGGGCATGGTCTTGAAATTTTGACATGTTGTGGGCATGGTCTTTTAAATATCGACATGCCGTGGGCAAGGTCTTTTGAAATTAAAATTTTGACATGCTGTGGGCATGGTCTTTGAAGTATCGACATGTCGTGGGCATGGTCTTTTGAAATTAAAATTTTGACATGCTGTGGGAATGGTCTTGAAATTTTGACATGCTGTGGGCATGGTCTTTTAAATATCGACATGCCGTGGGCAAGGTCTTTTGAAATTAAAATTTTGACATGCTGTGGGCATGGTTTTGAAATTTTGACATGCCGTGGGCATGGCCTTTTGAAATTAAAATTTTGACATGCTGTGGGCATGGTCTTGAAATTTTGACATGCTGTGGGCATGGTCTTTTAAATATCGACATGCCGTGGGCTAGGTCTTTTGAAATTAAAATTTTGACATGCTGTGGGCATGGTTTTGAAATTTTGACATGTCGTGGGCATGGTCTTTGAAATATCGACATGCCGTGGGCATGGTCTTTTGAAATTAAAATTTTGACATTCTGTGGGCATGGTTTTGAAATTTTGACATGCCGTGGGCATGGTCTTTGAAATATCGACATGCCGTGGGCATGGTCTTTTGAAATTAAAATTTTGACATGTTGTGGGCATGGTCTTTGAAATATCGACATGCCGTGGGCATGGTCTTTTGAAATTAAAATTTTGACATGCTGTGGGCATGGTTTTGAAATTTTGACATGCCGTGGGCATGGTCTTTGAAATATCGACATGCCGTGGGCAAGGTCTTTTGAAATTAAAATTTTGACATTCTGTGGGCATGGTTTTGAAATTTTGACATGCCGTGGGCATGGTCTTTGAAATATCGACATGCCGTGGGCATGGCCTTTTGAAATTAAAATTTTGACATGCTGTGGGCATGGTCTTGAAATTTTGACATGCCGTGGGCATGGTCTTTGAAATATCGACATGCCGTGGGCAAGGTCTTTTGAAATTAAAATTTTGACATTCTGTGGGCATGGTTTTGAAATTTTGACATGCCGTGGGCATGGTCTTTGAAATATGGACATGCCGTGGGCATGGTCTTTTGAAATTAAAATTTTGACATGTTGTGGGCATGGTCTTGACCGTGGGCATGGTCTTTGAAATATCGACATGTCGTGGGCATGGTCTTTTGAAATTAAAATTTTGACATGCTGTGGGCATGGTCTTGAAATTTTGACATGTCGTGGGCATGGTCTTTGAAATATCGACGTGTCGTGGGCATGGTCTTTTGAAATTGAAATTTTGACATGCCGTGGGCATGGTCTTTGAAATATCGCCATGCCGTGGGCATGGTCTTTGAAATATCGACATGCCGTGGGCATGGTCTTTTGAAATTAAACTTTTGACATGCTGTGGGCATGGTCTTGAAATTTTGACATGCTGTGGGCATGGTCTTTTAAATATCGACATGCCGTGGGCAAGGTCTTTTTAAATTAAAATTTTGACATGCTGTGGGCATGGTCTTTGAAGTATCGACATGTCGTGGGCATGGTCTTTTGAAATTAAAATTTTGACATGCTGTGGGAATGGTCTTGAAATTTTGACATGCTGTGGGCATGGTCTTTTAAATATCGACATGCCGTGGGCAAGGTCTTTTGAAATTAAAATTTTGACATGCTGTGGGCAAGGTTTTGAAATTTTGACATGCCGTGGGCATGGCCTTTTGAAATTAAAATTTTGACATGCTGTGGGCATGGTCTTGAAATTTTGACATGCTGTGGGCATGGTCTTTTAAATATCGACATGTCGTGGGCAAGGTCTTTTGAAATTCAAATTTTGACATGCTGTGGGCATGGTTTTGAAATTTTGACATGTCGTGGGCATGGTCTTTGAAATATCGACATGCCGTGGGCATGGTCTTTTGAAATTAAAATTTTGACATGCTGTGGGCATGGTCTTGAAATTTTGACATGTCGTGGGCATGGTCTTTGAAATATCGACATGCCGTGGGCATGGTCTTTTGAAATTAAAATTTTGACATGCTGTGGGCATGGTTTTGAAATTTTGACATGCCGTGGGCATGGCCTTTTGAAATTAAAATTTTGACATGCTGTGGGCATGGTCTTGAAATTTTGACATGCTGTGGGCATGGTCATTTAAATATCGACATGCCGTGGGCAAGGTCTTTTGAAATTAAAATTTTGACATTCTGTGGGCATGGTTTTGAAATTTTGACATGCCGTGGGCATGGTCTTTGAAATATCGACATGCCGTGGGCATGGCCTTTTGAAATTAAAATTTTGACATGCTGTGGGCATGGTCTTGAAATTTTGACATGCCGTGGGCATGGTCTTTGAAATATCGACATGCCGTGGGCAAGGTCTTTTGAAATTAAAATTTTGACATTCTGTGGGCATGGTTTTGAAATTTTGACATGCCGTGGGCATGGTCTTTGAAATATGGACATGCCGTGGGCATGGTCTTTTGAAATTAAAATTTTGACATGTTGTGGGCATGGTCTTGACCGTGGGCATGGTCTTTGAAATATCGACATGTCGTGGGCATGGTCTTTTGAAATTAAAATTTTGACATGCTGTGGGCATGGTCTTGAAATTTTGACATGTCGTGGGCATGGTCTTTGAAATATCGACGTGTCGTGGGCATGGTCTTTTGAAATTGAAATTTTGACATGCCGTGGGCATGGTCTTTGAAATATCGCCATGCCGTGGGCATGGTCTTTGAAATATCGACATGCCGTGGGCATGGTCTTTTGAAATTAAACTTTTGACATGCTGTGGGCATGGTCTTGAAATTTTGACATGCTGTGGGCATGGTCTTTTAAATATCGACATGCCGTGGGCAAGGTCTTTTTAAATTAAAATTTTGACATGCTGTGGGCATGGTCTTTGAAGTATCGACATGTCGTGGGCATGGTCTTTTGAAATTAAAATTTTGACATGCTGTGGGAATGGTCTTGAAATTTTGACATGCTGTGGGCATGGTCTTTTAAATATCGACATGCCGTGGGCAAGGTCTTTTGAAATTAAAATTTTGACATGCTGTGGGCAAGGTTTTGAAATTTTGACATGCCGTGGGCATGGCCTTTTGAAATTAAAATTTTGACATGCTGTGGGCATGGTCTTGAAATTTTGACATGCTGTGGGCATGGTCTTTTAAATATCGACATGTCGTGGGCAAGGTCTTTTGAAATTCAAATTTTGACATGCTGTGGGCATGGTTTTGAAATTTTGACATGTCGTGGGCATGGTCTTTGAAATATCGACATGCCGTGGGCATGGTCTTTTGAAATTAAAATTTTGACATGCTGTGGGCATGGTCTTGAAATTTTGACATGTCGTGGGCATGGTCTTTGAAATATCGACATGCCGTGGGCATGGTCTTTTGAAATTAAAATTTTGACATGCTGTGGGCATGGTTTTGAAATTTTGACATGCCGTGGGCATGGCCTTTTGAAATTAAAATTTTGACATGCTGTGGGCATGGTCTTGAAATTTTGACATGCTGTGGGCATGGTCATTTAAATATCGACATGCCGTGGGCAAGGTCTTTTGAAATTAAAATTTTGACATGCTGTGGGCATGGTTTTGAAATTTTGACATGTCGTGGGCATGGTCTTTGAAATATCGACATGCCGTGGGCATGGTCTTTTGAAATTAAAATTTTGACATGCTGTGGGCATGGTTTTGAAATTTTGACATGCCGTGGGCATGGTCTTTGAAATATCGACATGCCGTGGGCATGGTCTTTTGAAATTAAAATTTTGACATGTTGTGGGCATGGTCTTGACCGTGGGCATGGTCTTTGAAATATCGACATGTCGTGGGCATGGTCTTTTGAAATTAAAATTTTGACATGCTGTGGGCATGGTCTTGAAATTTTGACATGTCGTGGGCATGGTCTTTGAAATATCGACGTGTCGTGGGCATGGTCTTTTGAAATTGAAATTTTGACATGCCGTGGGCATGGTCTTTAAAATATCGACATGCCGTGGGCATGGTCTTTGAAATATCGACATGCCGTGGGCATGGTCTTTTGAAATTAAAATTTTGACATGCTGTGGGCATGGTCTTGAAATTTTGACATGCTGTGGGCATGGTCTTTTAAATATCGACATGCCGTGGGCAAGGTCTTTTGAAATTAAAATTTTGACATGCTGTGGGCATGGTCTTTGAAGTATCGACATGTCGTGGGCATGGTCTTTTGAAATTAAAATTTTGACATGCTGTGGGAATGGTCTTGAAATTTTGACATGCTGTGGGCATGGTCTTTTAAATATCGACATGCCGTGGGCAAGGTCTTTTGAAATTAAAATTTTGACATGCTGTGGGCATGGTTTTGAAATTTTGACATGCCGTGGGCATGGCCTTTTGAAATTAAAATTTTGACATGCTGTGGGCATGGTCTTGAAATTTTGACATGCTGTGGGCATGGTCTTTTAAATATCGACATGCCGTGGGCAAGGTCTTTTGAAATTAAAATTTTGACATGCTGTGGGCATGGTTTTGAAATTTTGACATGTCGTGGGCATGGTCTTTGAAATATCGACATGCCGTGGGCATGGTCTTTTGAAATTAAAATTTTGACATGCTGTGGGCATGGTTTTGAAATTTTGACATGCCGTGGGCATGGTCTTTGAAATATCGACATGCCGTGGGCATGGTCTTTTGAAATTAAAATTTTGACATGTTGTGGGCATGGTCTTGACCGTGGGCATGGTCTTTGAAATATCGACATGCCGTGGGCATGGTCTTTTGAAATTAAAATTTTGACATGCTGTGGGCATGGTTTTGAAATTTTGACATGCCGTGGGCATGGTCTTTGAAATATCGACATGCCGTGGGCAAGGTCTTTTGAAATTAAAATTTTGACATTCTGTGGGCATGGTTTTGAAATTTTGACATGCCGTGGGCATGGTCTTTGAAATATCGACATGCCGTGGGCATGGTCTTTTGAAATTAAAATTTTGACATGCTGTGGGCATGGTCTTGAAATTTTGACATGCCGTGGGCATGGCCTTTTGAAATTAAAATTTTGACATGCTGTGGGCATGGTCTTGAAATTTTGACATGCTGTGGGCATGGTCTTTTAAATATCGACATGTCGTGGGCAAGGTCTTTTGAAATTAAAATTTTGACATGCTGTGGGCATGGTTTTGAAATTTTGACATGTCGTGGGCATGGTCTTTGAAATATCGACATGCCGTGGGCAAGGTCTTTTGAAATTAAAATTTTGACATGCTGTGGGCATGGTTTTGAAATTTTGACATGTCGTGGGCATGGTCTTTGAAATATCGACATGCCGTGGGCATGGTCTTTTGAAATTAAAATTTTGACATGCTGTGGGCATGGTTTTGAAATTTTGACATGCCGTGGGCATGGTCTTTGAAATATCGACATGCCGTGGGCATGGTCTTTTGAAATTAAAATTTTGACATGTTGTGGGCATGGTCTTGACCGTGGGCATGGTCTTTGAAATATCGACATGCCGTGGGCATGGTCTTTTGAAATTAAAATTTTGACATGCTGTGGGCATGGTTTTGAAATTTTGACATGCCGTGGGCATGGTCTTTGAAATATCGACATGCCGTGGGCAAGGTCTTTTGAAATTAAAATTTTGACATTCTGTGGGCATGGTTTTGAAATTTTGACATGCCGTGGGCATGGTCTTTGAAATATCGACATGCCGTGGGCATGGTCTTTTGAAATTAAAATTTTGACATGCTGTGGGCATGGTCTTGAAATTTTGACATGCCGTGGGCATGGCCTTTTGAAATTAAAATTTTGACATGCTGTGGGCATGGTCTTGAAATTTTGACATGCTGTGGGCATGGTCTTTTAAATATCGACATGTCGTGGGCAAGGTCTTTTGAAATTAAAATTTTGACATGCTGTGGGCATGGTTTTGAAATTTTGACATGTCGTGGGCATGGTCTTTGAAATATCGACATGCCGTGGGCATGGTCTTTTGAAATTAAAATTTTGACATGCTGTGGGCATGGTTTTGAAATTTTGACATGCCGTGGGCATGGTCTTTGAAATATCGACATGCCGTGGGCATGGTCTTGACCGTGGGCATGGTCTTTGAAATATCGACATGTCGTGGGCATGGTCTTTTGAAATTAAAATTTTGACATGCTGTGGGCATGGTCTTGAAATTTTGACATGTCGTGGGCATGGTCTTTGAAATATCGACGTGCCGTGGGGATGGTCTTTTGAAATTGAAATTTTGGCATGCCGTGGGCATGGTCTTTGAAATATCGACATGCAGTGGGCATGGTCTTTGAAATATCGACGTGCCGTGAGCATGGTCTTTTGAAATTGAAATTTTGACATGCCGTGGGCATGGTCTCTGAAATATCGACATGCCGTGGGCATGGTCTTTGAAATATCGACATGCCGTGGGCATGGTCTTTTGAAATTAAAATTTTGACATGCTGTGGGCATGGTTTTGAAATTTTGACATGCCGTGGGCATGGCCTTTTGAAATTAAAATTTTGACATGCTGTGGGCATGGTCTTGAAATTTTGACATGCTGTGGGCATGGTCTTTTAAATATCGACATGCCGTGGGCAAGGTCTTTTGAAATTAAAATTTTGACATGCTGTGGGCATGGTTTTGAAATTTTGACATGTCGTGGGCATGGTCTTTGAAATATCGACATGCCGTGGGCATGGTCTTTTGAAATTAAAATTTTGACATGCTGTGGGCATGGTTTTGAAATTTTGACATGCCGTGGGCATGGTCTTTGAAATATCGACATGCCGTGGGCATGGTCTTTTGAAATTAAAATTTTGACATGTTGTGGGCATGGTCTTGACCGTGGGCATGGTCTTTGAAATATCGACATGTCGTGGGCATGGTCTTTTGAAATTAAAATTTTGACATGCTGTGGGCATGGTCTTGAAATTTTGACATGTCGTGGGCATGGTCTTTGAAATATCGACGTGTCGTGGGCATGGTCTTTTGAAATTGAAATTTTGACATGCCGTGGGCATGGTCTTTGAAATATCGACATGCCGTGGGCATGGTCTTTGAAATATCGACATGCCGTAGGCATGGTCTTTTGAAATTAAAATTTTGACATGCTGTGGGCATGGTCATGAAATTTTGACATGCTGTGGGCATGGTCTTTTAAATATCGACATGCCGTGGGCAAGGTCTTTTGAAATTAAAATTTTGACATGCTGTGGGCATGGTCTTTGAAGTATCAACATGTCGTGGGCATGGTCTTTTGAAATTAAAATTTTGACATGCTGTGGGCATGGTTTTGAAATTTTGACATGCCGTGGGCATGGTCTTTGAAATATCGACATGCCGTGGGCATGGTCTTTTGAAATTAAAATTTTGACATGTTGTGGGCATGGTCTTGACCGTGGGCATGGTCTTTGAAATATCGACATGTCGTGGGCATGGTCTTTTGAAATTAAAATTTTGACATGCTGTGGGCATGGTCTTGAAATTTTGACATGCCGTGGGCATGGTCTTTGAAATATCGACATGCCGTGGGCATGGTCTTTTGAAATTAAAATTTTGACATGTTGTGGGCATGGTCTTGACCGTGGGCATGGTCTTTGAAATATCGACATGTCGTGGGCATGGTCTTTTGAAATTAAAATTTTGACATGCTGTGGGCATGGTCTTGAAATTTTGACATGTCGTGGGCATGGTCTTTGAAATATCGACGTGTCGTGGGCATGGTCTTTTGAAATTGAAATTTTGACATGCCGTGGGCATGGTCTTTGAAATATCGACATGCCGTGGGCATGGTCTTTGAAATATCGACATGCCGTGGGCATGGTCTTTTGAAATTAAACTTTTGACATGCTGTGGGCATGGTCTTGAAATTTTGACATGCTGTGGGCATGGTCTTTTAAATATCGACATGCCGTGGGCAAGGTCTTTTTAAATTAAAATTTTGACATGCTGTGGGCATGGTCTTTGAAGTATCGACATGTCGTGGGCATGGTCTTTTGAAATTAAAATTTTGACATGCTGTGGGCATGGTTTTGAAATTTTGACATGCCGTGGGCATGCTCTTTGAAATATCGACATGCCGTGGGCAAGGTCTTTTGAAATTAAAATTTTGACATTCTGTGGGCATGGTTTTGAAATTTTGACATGCCGTGGGCATGGTCTTTGAAATATCGACATGCCGTGGGCATGGTCTTTTGAAATTAAAATTTTGACATGCTGTGGGCATGGTCTTGAAATTTTGACATGCCGTGGGCATGGTCTTTGAAATATCGACATGCCGTGGGCAAGGTCTTTTGAAATTAAAATTTTGACATTCTGTGGGCATGGTTTTGAAATTTTGACATGCCGTGGGCATGGTCTTTGAAATATCGACATGCCGTGGGCATGGTCTTTTGAAATTAAAATTTTGACATGTTGTGGGCATGGTCTTGACCGTGGGCATGGTCTTTGAAATATCGACATGTCGTGGGCATGGTCTTTTGAAATTAAAATTTTGACATGCTGTGGGCATGGTCTTGAAATTTTGACATGCCGTGGGCATGGTCTTTGAAATATCGACATGCCGTGGGCATGGTCTTTTGAAATTAAAATTTTGACATGTTGTGGGCATGGTCTTTGAAATATCGACATGTCGTGGGCATGGTCTTTTGAAATTAAAATTTTGACATGCTGTGGGCATGGTCTTGAAATTTTGACATGTCGTGGGCATGGTCTTTGAAATATCGACGTGTCGTGGGCATGGTCTTTTGAAATTGAAATTTTGACATGCCGTGGGCATGGTCTTTGAAATATCGACATGTCGTGGGCATGGTCTTTGAAATATCGACATGCCGTGGGCATGGTCTTTTGAAATTAAACTTTTGACATGCTGTGGGCATGGTCTTGAAATTTTGACATGCTGTGGGCATGGTCTTTTAAATATCGACATGCCGTGGGCAAGGTCTTTTTAAATTAAAATTTTGACATGCTGTGGGCATGGTCTTTGAAGTATCGACATGTCGTGGGCATGGTCTTTTGAAATTAAAATTTTGACATGCTGTGGGAATGGTCTTGAAATTTTGACATGCTGTGGGCATGGTCTTTTAAATATCGACATGCCGTGGGCAAGGTCTTTTGAAATTAAAATTTTGACATGCTGTGGGCAAGGTTTTGAAATTTTGACATGCCGTGGGCATGGCCTTTTGAAATTAAAATTTTGACATGCTGTTGGCATGGTCTTGAAATTTTGACATGCTGTGGGCATGGTCTTTTAAATATCGACATGTCGTGGGCAAGGTCTTTTGAAATTAAAATTTTGACATGCTGTGGGCATGGTTTTGAAATTTTGACATGTCGTGGGCATGGTCTTTGAAATATCGACATGCCGTGGGCATGGTCTTTTGAAATTAAAATTTTGACATGCTGTGGGCATGGTCTTGAAATTTTGACATGTCGTGGGCATGGTCTTTGAAATATCGACATGCCGTGGGCATGGTCTTTTGAAATTAAAATTTTGACATGCTGTGGGCATGGTTTTGAAATTTTGACATGCCGTGGGCATGGCCTTTTGAAATTAAAATTTTGACATGCTGTGGGCATGGTCTTTTAAATATCGACATGCCGTGGGCAAGGTCTTTTGAAATTAAAATTTTGACATGCTGTGGGCATGGTTTTGAAATTTTGACATGTCGTGGGCATGGTCTTTGAAATATCGACATGCCGTGGGCATGGTCTTTTGAAATTAAAATTTTGACATGCTGTGGGCATGGTTTTGAAATTTTGACATGCCGTGGGCATGGTCTTTGAAATATCGACATGCCGTGGGCATGGTCTTTTGAAATTAAAATTTTGACATGTTGTGGGCATGGTCTTGACCGTGGGCATGGTCTTTGAAATATCGACATGTCGTGGGCATGGTCTTTTGAAATTAAAATTTTGACATGCTGTGGGCATGGTCTTGAAATTTTGACATGTCGTGGGCATGGTCTTTGAAATATCGACGTGTCGTGGGCATGGTCTTTTGAAATTGAAATTTTGACATGCCGTGGGCATGGTCTTTGAAATATCGACATGCCGTGGGCATGGTCTTTGAAATATCGACATGCCGTGGGCATGGTCTTTTGAAATTAAAATTTTGACATGCTGTGGGCATGGTCTTGAAATTTTGACATGCTGTGGGCATGGTCTTTTAAATATCGACATGCCGTGGGCAAGGTCTTTTGAAATTAAAATTTTGACATGCTGTGGGCATGGTCTTTGAAGTATCGACATGTCGTGGGAATGGTCTTTTGAAATTAAAATTTTGACATGCTGTGGGAATGGCCTTGAAATTTTGACATGCTGTGGGCATGGTCTTTTAAATATCGACATGCCGTGGGCAAGGTCTTTTGAAATTAAAATTTTGACATGCTGTGGGCATGGTTTTGAAATTTTGACATGCCGTGGGCATGGCCTTTTGAAATTAAAATTTTGACATGCTGTGGGCATGGTCTTGAAATTTTGACATGCTGTGGGCATGGTCTTTTAAATATCGACATGCCGTGGGCAAGGTCTTTTGAAATTAAAATTTTGACATGCTGTGGGCATGGTTTTGAAATTTTGACATGTCGTGGGCATGGTCTTTGAAATATCGACATGCCGTGGGCATGGTCTTTTGAAATTAAAATTTTGACATGCTGTGGGCATGGTTTTGAAATTTTGACATGCCGTGGGCATGGTCTTTGAAATATCGACATGCCGTGGGCATGGTCTTTTGAAATTAAAATTTTGACATGTTGTGGGCATGGTCTTGACCGTGGGCATGGTCTTTGAAATATCGACATGTCGTGGGCATGGTCTTTTGAAATTAAAATTTTGACATGCTGTGGGCATGGTCTTGAAATTTTGACATGTCGTGGGCATGGTCTTTGAAATATCGACGTGTCGTGGGCATGGTCTTTTGAAATTGAAATTTTGACATGCCGTGGGCATGGTCTTTGAAATATCGACATGCCGTGGGCATGGTCTTTGAAATATCGACATGCCGTGGGCATGGTCTTTTGAAATTAAAATTTTGACATGCTGTGGGCATGGTCTTGAAATTTTGACATGCTGTGGGCATGGTCTTTTAAATATCGACATGCCGTGGGCAAGGTCTTTTGAAATTAAAATTTTGACATGCTGTAGGCATGGTCTTTGAAGTATCGACATGTCGTGGGCATGGTCTTTTGAAATTAAAATTTTGACATGCTGTGGGAATGGTCTTGAAATTTTGACATGCTGTGGGCATGGTCTTTTAAATATCGACATGCCGTGGGCAAGGTCTTTTGAAATTAAAATTTTGACATGCTGTGGGCATGGTTTTGAAATTTTGACATGCCGTGGGCATGGCCTTTTGAAATTAAAATTTTGACATGCTGTGGGCATGGTCTTGAAATTTTGACATGCTGTGGGCATGGTCTTTTAAATATCGACATGCCGTGGGCAAGGTCTTTTGAAATTAAAATTTTGACATGCTGTGGCCATGGTTTTGAAATTTTGACATGTCGTGGGCATGGTCTTTGAAATATCGACATGCCGTGGGCATGGTCTTTTGAAATTAAAATTTTGACATGCTGTGGGCATGGTTTTGAAATTTTGACATGCCGTGGGCATGGTCTTTGAAATATCGACATGCCGTGGGCATGGTCTTTTGAAATTAAAATTTTGACATGTTGTGGGCATGGTCTTGACCGTGGGCATGGTCTTTGAAATATCGACATGTCGTGGGCATGGTCTTTTGAAATTAAAATTTTGACATGCTGTGGGCATGGTCTTGAAATTTTGACATGCCGTGGGCATGGTCTTTGAAATATCGACGTGTCGTGGGCATGGTCTTTTGAAATTGAAATTTTGACATGCCGTGGGCATGGTCTTTGAAATATCGACATGCCGTGGGCATGGTCTTTGAAATATCGACATGCCGTGGGCATGGTCTTTTGAAATTAAAATTTTGACATGCTGTGGGCATGGTCTTGAAATTTTGACATGCTGTGGGCATGGTCTTTTAAATATCGACATGCCGTGGGCAAGGTCTTTTGAAATTAAAATTTTGACATGCTGTGGGCATGGTCTTTGAAGTATCGACATGTCGTGGGCATGGTCTTTTGAAATTAAAATTTTGACATGCTGTGGGAATGGTCTTGAAATTTTGACATGCTGTGGGCATGGTCTTTTAAATATCGACATGCCGTGGGCAAGGTCTTTTGAAATTAAAATTTTGACATGCTGTGGGCATGGTTTTGAAATTTTGACATGCCGTGGGCATGGCCTTTTGAAATTAAAATTTTGACATGCTGTGGGCATGGTCTTGAAATTTTGACATGCAGTGGGCATGGTCTTTTAAATATCGACATGCCGTGGGCAAGGTCTTTTGAAATTAAAATTTTGACATGCTGTGGCCATGGTTTTGAAATTTTGACATGTCGTGGGCATGGTCTTTGAAATATCGACATGCCGTGGGCATGGTCTTTTGAAATTAAAATTTTGACATGCTGTGGGCATGGTTTTGAAATTTTGACATGCCGTGGGCATGGTCTTTGAAATATCGACATGCCGTGGGCATGGTCTTTTGAAATTAAAATTTTGACATGTTGTGGGCATGGTCTTGACCGTGGGCATGGTCTTTGAAATATCGACATGCCGTGGGCATGGTCTTTTGAAATTAAAATTTTGACATGCTGTGGGCATGGTTTTGAAATTTTGACATGCCGTGGGCATGGTCTTTGAAATATCGACATGCCGTGGGCAAGGTCTTTTGAAATTAAAATTTTGACATTCTGTGGGCATGGTTTTGAAATTTTGACATGTCGTGGGCATGGTCTTTGAAATATCGACATGCCGTGGGCATGGTCTTTTGAAATTAAAATTTTGACATGCTGTGGGCATGGTCTTGAAATTTTGACATGCCGTGGGCATGGCCTTTTGAAATTAAAATTTTGACATGCTGTGGGCATGGTCTTTAAATTTTGACATGCTGTGGGCATGGTCTTTTAAATATCGACATGCCGTGGGCAAGGTCTTTTTAAATTAAAATTTTGACATGCTGTGGGCATGGTCTTTGAAGTATCGACATGTCGTGGGCATGGTCTTTTGAAATTAAAATTTTGACATGCTGTGGGAATGGTCTTGAAATTTTGACATGCTGTGGGCATGGTCTTTTAAATATCGACATGCCGTGGGCAAGGTCTTTTGAAATTAAAATTTTGACATGCTGTGGGCATGGTTTTGAAATTTTGACATGCCGTGGGCATGGCCTTTTGAAATTAAAATTTTGACATGCTGTGGGCATGGTCTTGAAATTTTGACATGCTGTGGGCATGGTCTTTTAAATATCGACATGTCGTGGGCAAGGTCTTTTGAAATTAAAATTTTGACATGCTGTGGGCATGGTTTTGAAATTTTGACATGTCGTGGGCATGGTCTTTGAAATATCGACATGCCGTGGGCATGGTCTTTTGAAATTAAAATTTTGACATGCTGTGGGCATGGTTTTGAAATTTTGACATGCCGTGGGCATGGTCTTTGAAATATCGACATGCCGTGGGCATGGTCTTTTGAAATTAAAATTTTGACATGTTGTGGGCATGGTCTTGACCGTGGGCATGGTCTTTGAAATATCGACATGTCGTGGGCATGGTCTTTTGAAATTAAAATTTTGACATGCTGTGGGCATGGTCTTGAAATTTTGACATGTCGTGGGCATGGTCTTTGAAATATCGACGTGTCGTGGGCATGGTCTTTTGAAATTGAAATTTTGACATGCCGTGGGCATGGTCTTTGAAATATCGACATGCCGTGGGCATGGTCTTTGAAATATCGACATGCCGTGGGCATGGTCTTTTGAAATTAAAATTTTGACATGCTGTGGGCATGGTCTTGAAATTTTGACATGCTGTGGGCATGGTCTTTTAAATATCGACATGCCGTGGGCAAGGTCTTTTGAAATTAAAATTTTGACATGCTGTGGGCATGGTCTTTGAAGTATCGACATGTCGTGGGCATGGTCTTTTGAAATTAAAATTTTGACATGCTGTGGGAATGGTCTTGAAATTTTGACATGCTGTGGGCATGGTCTTTTAAATATCGACATGCCGTGGGCAAGGTCTTTTGAAATTAAAATTTTGACATGCTGTGGGCATGGTTTTGAAATTTTGACATGCCGTGGGCATGGCCTTTTGAAATTAAAATTTTGACATGCTGTGGGCATGGTCTTGAAATTTTGACATGCAGTGGGCATGGTCTTTTAAATATCGACATGCCGTGGGCAAGGTCTTTTGAAATTAAAATTTTGACATGCTGTGGCCATGGTTTTGAAATTTTGACATGTCGTGGGCATGGTCTTTGAAATATCGACATGCCGTGGGCATGGTCTTTTGAAATTAAAATTTTGACATGCTGTGGGCATGGTTTTGAAATTTTGACATGCCGTGGGCATGGTCTTTGAAATATCGACATGCCGTGGGCATGGTCTTTTGAAATTAAAATTTTGACATGTTGTGGGCATGGTCTTGACCGTGGGCATGGTCTTTGAAATATCGACATGCCGTGGGCATGGTCTTTTGAAATTAAAATTTTGACATGCTGTGGGCATGGTTTTGAAATTTTGACATGCCGTGGGCATGGTCTTTGAAATATCGACATGCCGTGGGCAAGGTCTTTTGAAATTAAAATTTTGACATTCTGTGGGCATGGTTTTGAAATTTTGACATGTCGTGGGCATGGTCGTTGAAATATCGACATGCCGTGGGCATGGTCTTTTGAAATTAAAATTTTGACATGCTGTGGGCATGGTCTTGAAATTTTGACATGCCGTGGGCATGGCCTTTTGAAATTAAAATTTTGACATGCTGTGGGCATGGTCTTTAAATTTTGACATGCTGTGGGCATGGTCTTTTAAATATCGACATGCCGTGGGCAAGGTCTTTTTAAATTAAAATTTTGACATGCTGTGGGCATGGTCTTTGAAGTATCGACATGTCGTGGGCATGGCCTTTTGAAATTAAAATTTTGACATGCTGTGGGAATGGTCTTGAAATTTTGACATGCTGTGGGCATGGTCTTTTAAATATCGACATGCCATGGGCAAGGTCTTTTGAAATTAAAATTTTGACATGCTGTGGGCAAGGTTTTGAAATTTTGACATGCCGTGGGCATGGCCTTTTGAAATTAAAATTTTGACATGCTGTGGGCATGGTCTTGAAATTTTGACATGCTGTGGGCATGGTCTTTTAAATATCGACATGTCGTGGGCAAGGTCTTTTGAAATTAAAATTTTGACATGCTGTGGGCATGGTTTTGAAATTTTGACATGTCGTGGGCATGGTCTTTGAAATATCGACATGCCGTGGGCATGGTCTTTTGAAATTAAAATTTTGACATGCTGTGGGCATGGTCTTGAAATTTTGACATGTCGTGGGCATGGTCTTTGAAATATCGACATGCCGTGGGCATGGTCTTTTGAAATTAAAATTTTGACATGCTGTGGGCATGGTTTTGAAATTTTGACATGCCGTGGGCATGGCCTTTTGAAATTAAAATTTTGACATGCTGTGGGCATGGTCTTGAAATTTTGACATGCTGTGGGCATGGTCTTTTAAATATCGACATGCCGTGGGCAAGGTCTTTTGAAATTAAAATTTTGACATGCTGTGGGCATGGTTTTGAAATTTTGACATGTCGTGGGCATGGTCTTTGAAATATCGACATGCCGTGGGCATGGTCTTTTGAAATTAAAATTTTGACATGCTGTGGGCATGGTTTTGAAATTTTGACATGCCGTGGGCATGGTCTTTGAAATATCGACATGCCGTGGGCATGGTCTTTTGAAATTAAAATTTTGACATGTTGTGGGCATGGTCTTGACCGTGGGCATGGTCTTTGAAATATCGACATGTCATGGGCATGGTCTTTTGAAATTAAAATTTTGACATGCTGTGGGCATGGTCTTGAAATTTTGACATGTCGTGGGCATGGTCTTTGAAATATCGACGTGTCGTGGGCATGGTCTTTTGAAATTGAAATTTTGACATGCCGTGGGCATGGTCTTTGAAATATCGACATGCCGTGGGCATGGTCTTTGAAATATCGACATGCCGTGGGCATGGTCTTTTGAAATTAAAATTTTGACATGCTGTGGGCATGGTCTTGAAATTTTGACATGCTGTGGGCATGGTCTTTTAAATATCGACATGCCGTGGGCAAGGTCTTTTGAAATTAAAATTTTGACATGCTGTGGGCATGGTCTTTGAAGTATCGACATGTCGTGGGCATGGTCTTTTGAAATTAAAATTTTGACATGCTGTGGGAATGGTCTTGAAATTTTGACATGCTGTGGGCATGGTCTTTTAAATATCGACATGCCGTGGGCAAGGTCTTTTGAAATTAAAATTTTGACATGCTGTGGGCATGGTTTTGAAATTTTGACATGCCGTGGGCATGGCCTTTTGAAATTAAAATTTTGACATGCTGTGGGCATGGTCTTTTAAATATCGACATGCCGTGGGCAAGGTCTTTTGAAATTAAAATTTTGACATGCTGTGGGCATGGTTTTGAAATTTTGACATGTCGTGGGCATGGTCTTTGAAATATCGACATGCCGTGGGCATGGTCTTTTGAAATTAAAATTTTGACATGCTGTGGGCATGGTTTTGAAATTTTGACATGCCGTGGGCATGGTCTTTGAAATATCGACATGCCGTGGGCATGGTCTTTTGAAATTAAAATTTTGACATGTTGTGGGCATGGTCTTGACCGTGGGCATGGTCTTTGAAATATCGACATGCCGTGGGCATGGTCTTTTGAAATTAAAATTTTGACATGCTGTGGGCATGGTTTTGAAATTTTGACATGTCGTGGGCATGGTCTTTGAAATATCGACATGCCGTGGGCAAGGTCTTTTGAAATTAAAATTTTGACATTCTGTGGGAATGGTTTTGAAATTTTGACATGCCGTGGGCATGGTCTTTGAAATATCGACATGCCGTGGGCATGGTCTTTTGAAATTAAAATTTTGACATGTTGTGGGCATGGTCTTGACCGTGGGCATGGTCTGTGAAATATCGACGTGCCGTGAGCATGGTCTTTTGAAATTGAAATTTTGACATGCCGTGGGCATGGTCTCTGAAATATCAACATGCCGTGGGCATGGACTTTGAAATATCCACATGCCGTGGGCATGGTCTTTTGAAATTAAAATTTTGACATGCTGTGGGCATGGTTTTGAAATTTTGACATGCCGTGGGCATGGTCTTTGAAATATCGACATGCCGTGGGTATGGTCTTTTGAAATTAAAATTTTGACATGTTGTGGGCATGGTCTTGACCGTGGGCATGGTCTTTGAAATATCGACATGTCGTGGGCATGGTCTTTTGAAATTAAAATTTTGACATGCTGTGGGCATGGTCTTGAAATTTTGACATGTCGTGGGCATGGTCTTTGAAATATCGACGTGCCGTAGGCATGGTCTTTTGAAATTGAAATTTTGACATGCCGTGGGCATGGTCTTTGAAATATCGACATGCCGTGGGCATGGTCTTTTGAAATTAAAATTTTGACATGCTGTGGGCATGGTCTTGAAATTTTGACATGCTGTGGGCATGGTCTTTTAAATATCGACATGCCGTGGGCAAGGTCTTTTGAAATTAAAATTTTGACATGCTGTGGGCATGGTCTTGAAATTTTGACATGCTGTGGGCATGGTCTTTTAAATATCGACATGCCGTGGGCAAGGTCTTTTGAAATTAAAATTTTGACATTCTGTGGGCATGGTTTTGAAATTTTGACATGCCGTGGGCATGGTCTTTGAAATATCGACATGCCGTGGGCATGGTCTTTTGAAATTAAAATTTTGACATGCTGTGGGCATGGTCTTGAAATTTTGACATGCCGTGGGCATGGTCTTTGAAATATCGACATGCCGTGGGCATGGTCTTTTGAAATTAAAATTTTGACATGCTGTGGGCATGGTCTTGAAATTTTGACATGTCGTGGGCATGGTCTTTGAAATATCGACGTGCCGTGGGCATGGTCTTTTGAAATTGAAATTTTGACATGCCGTGGGTATGGTCTTTGAAATATCGACATGCCGTGGGCATGGTCTTTGAAATATCGACGTGCCGTGAGCATGGTCTTTTGAAATTGAAATTTTGACATGCCGTGGGCATGGCCTTTTGAAATTAAAATTTTGACATGCTGTGGGCATGGTCTTGAAATTTTGACATGCTGTGGGCATGGTCTTTTAAATATCGACATGCCGTGGGCAAGGTCTTTTGAAATTAAAATTTTGACATGCTGTGGGCATGGTTTTGAAATTTTGACATGTCGTGGGCATGGTCTTTGAAATATCGACATGCCGTGGGCATGGTCTTTTGAAATTAAAATTTTGACATGCTGTGGGCATGGTTTTGAAATTTTGACATGCCGTGGGCATGGTCTTTGAAATATCGACATGCCGTGGGCATGGTCTTTTGAAATTAAAATTTTGACATGTTGTGGGCATGGTCTTGACCGTGGGCATGGTCTTTGAAATATCGACATGCCGTGGGCATGGTCTTTTGAAATTAAAATATTGACATGCTGTGGGCATGGTTTTGAAATTTTGACATGCCGTGGGCATGGTCTTTGAAATATCGACATGCCGTGGGCAAGGTCTTTTGAAATTAAAATTTTGACATTCTGTGGGCATGGTTTTGAAATTTTGACATGCCGTGGGCATGGTCTTTGAAATATCGACATGCCGTGGGCATGGTCTTTTGAAATTAAAATTTTGACATGCTGTGGGCATGGTCCTGAAATTTTGACATGCCGTGGGCATGGTCTTTGAAATATCGACATGCCGTGGGCATGGTCTTTTGAAATTAAAATTTTGACATGCTGTGGGCATGGTCTTGAAATTTTGACATGTCGTGGGCATGGTCTTTGAAATATCGACGTGCCGTGGGCATGGTCTTTTGAAATTGAAATTTTGACATGCCGTGGGTATGGTCTTTGAAATATCGACATGTCGTGGGCATGGTCTGTGAAATATCGACGTGCCGTGAGCATGGTCTTTTGAAATTGAAATTTTGACATGCCGTGGGCATGGTCTCTGAAATATCAACATGCCGTGGGCATGGACTTTGAAATATCCACATGCCGTGGGCATGGTCTTTTGAAATTAAAATTTTGACATGCTGTGGGCATGGTTTTGAAATTTTGACATGCCGTGGGCATGGTCTTTGAAATATCGACATGCCGTGGGTATGGTCTTTTGAAATTAAAATTTTGACATGTTGTGGGCATGGTCTTGACCGTGGGCATGGTCTTTGAAATATCGACATGTCGTGGGCATGGTCTTTTGAAATTAAAATTTTGACATGCTGTGGGCATGGTCTTGAAATTTTGACATGCTGTGGGCATGGTCTTTTAAATATCGACATGCCGTGGGCAAGGTCTTTTGAAATTAAAATTTTGACATTCTGTGGGCATGGTTTTGAAATTTTGACATGCCGTGGGCATGGTCTTTGAAATATCGACATGCCGTGGGCATGGTCTTTTGAAATTAAAATTTTGACATGCTGTGGGCATGGTCTTGAAATTTTGACATGCCGTGGGCATGGTCTTTGAAATATCGACATGCCGTGGGCATGGTCTTTTGAAATTAAAATTTTGACATGCTGTGGGCATGGTCTTGAAATTTTGACATGTCGTGGGCATGGTCTTTGAAATATCGACGTGCCGTGGGCATGGTCTTTTGAAATTGAAATTTTGACATGCCGTGGGTATGGTCTTTGAAATATCGACATGCCGTGGGCATGGTCTTTGAAATATCGACGTGCCGTGAGCATGGTCTTTTGAAATTGAAATTTTGACATGCCGTGGGCATGGTCTCTGAAATATCAACATGCCGTGGGCATGGACTTTGAAATATCCACATGCCCTGGGCATGGTCTTTTGAAATTAAAATTTTGACATGCTGTGGGCATGGTCTTGAAATTTTGACATGTCGTGGGCATGGTCTTTGAAATATCGACGTGCCGTGGGCATGGTCTTTTGAAATTGAAATTTTGACATGCCGTGGGTATGGTCTTTGAAATATCGACATGCCGTGGGCATGGTCTTTGAAATATCGACGTGCCGTGAGCATGGTCTTTTGAAATTGAAATTTTGACATGCCGTGGGCATGGTCTCTGAAATATCAACATGCCGTGGGCATGGACTTTGAAATATCCACATGCCCTGGGCATGGTCTTTTGAAATTAAAATTTTGACATGCTGTGGGCATGGTCTTGAAATTTTGACATGTCGTGGGCATGGTCTTTGAAATATCGACGTGCCGTGGGCATGGTCTTTTGAAATTGAAATTTTGACATGCCGTGGGTATGGTCTTTGAAATATCGACATGCCGTGGGCATGGTCTGTGAAATATCGACGTGCCGTGAGCATGGTCTTTTGAAATTGAAATTTTGACATGCCGTGGGCATGGTCTCTGAAATATCGACATGCCGTGGGCATGGTCTTTGAAATATCGACATGCTGTGGGCATGGTCTTTTGAAATTAAAATTTTCACATGCTGTGGGCATGGTTTTGAAATTTTGACATGCCGTGGGCATGGTCTTTGAAATAACGACATGCCGTGGGCATGGTCTTTTGAAATTAAAATTTTGACATGTTGTGGGCATGGTCTTGACCGTGGGCATGGTCTTTGAAATATCGACATGTCGTGGGCATGGTCTTTTGAAATTAAAATTTTGACATGCTGTGGGCATGGTCTTGAAATTTTGACATGTCGTGGGCATGGTCTTTGAAATATCGACGTGCCGTAGGCATGGTCTTTTGAAATTGAAATTTTGACATGCCGTGGGCATGGTCTTTGAAATATCGACATGCCGTGGGCATGGTCTTTGAAATATCGACATGCCGTGGGCATGGTCTTTTGAAATTAAAATTTTGACATGCTGTGGGCATGGTCTTGAAATTTTGACATGCTGTGGGCATGGTCTTTTAAATATCGACATGCCGTGGGCAAGGTCTTTTGAAATTAAAATTTTGACATGCTGTGGGCATGGTCTTGAAATTTTGACATGCTGTGGGCATGGTCTTTGAAATATCGACGTGCCGTGGGGATGGTCTTTTGAAATTGAAATTTTGGCATGCCGTGGGCATGGTCTTTGAAATATCGACATGCCGTGGGCATGGTCTTTGAAATATCGACGTGCCGTGAGCATGGTCTTTTGAAATTGAAATTTTGACATGCCGTGGGCATGGTCTCTGAAATATCGACATGCCGTGGGCATGGTCTTTGAAATATCGACATGCCGTGGGCATGGTCTTTTGAAATTAAAATTTTGACATGCTGTGGGCATGGTTTTGAAATTTTGACATGCCGTGGGCATGGCCTTTTGAAATTAAAATTTTGACATGCTGTGGGCATGGTCTTGAAATTTTGACATGCTGTGGGCATGGTCTTTTAAATATCGACATGCCGTGGGCAAGGTCTTTTGAAATTAAAATTTTGACATGCTGTGGGCATGGTTTTGAAATTTTGACATGTCGTGGGCATGGTCTTTGAAATATCGACATGCCGTGGGCATGGTCTTTTGAAATTAAAATTTTGACATGCTGTGGGCATGGTTTTGAAATTTTGACATGCCGTGGGCATGGTCTTTGAAATATCGACATGCCGTGGGCATGGTCTTTTGAAATTAAAATTTTGACATGTTGTGGGCATGGTCTTGACCGTGGGCATGGTCTTTGAAATATCGACATGTCGTGGGCATGGTCTTTTGAAATTAAAATTTTGACATGCTGTAGGCATGGTCTTGAAATTTAGACATGCTGTGGGCATGGTCTTTGAAATATCGACGTGCCGTGAGCATGGTCTTTTGAAATTGAAATTTTGACATGCCGTGGGCATGGTCTTTGAAATATCGACCTGCCGTGGGCATGGTCTTTTGAAATTGAAATTTTGACATGTCGTGGGCATGGTCTTTTGAAATATCGACGTGCCGTAGGCATGGTCTTTTGAAATTGAAATTTTGACATGCCGTGGGCATGGTCTTTGAAATATCGACATGCCGTGGGCATG
Organism: Viola odorata; assembly: GCA_963691705.1. NCBI lineage: Eukaryota > Viridiplantae > Streptophyta > Magnoliopsida > Malpighiales > Violaceae > Viola > Viola odorata. The sequence continues at coordinate 22,000,708 of OY829539.1, read as the reverse complement.
GTCTTTGAAATATCGACATGCCGTGGGCATGGTCTTTTGAAATTAAAATTTTGACATGCTGTGGGCATGGTCTTGAAATTTTGACATGTCGTGGGCATGGTCTTTGAAATATCGACGTGCCGTGGGCATGGTCTTTTGAAATTGAAATTTTGACATGCCGTGGGCATGGTCTTTGAAATATCGACATGCCGTGGGCATGGTCTTTGAAATATCGACGTGCCGTGAGCATGGTCTTTTGAAATTGAAATTTTGACATGCCGTGGGCATGGTCTCTGAAATATCGACATGCCGTGGGCATGGTCTTTGAAATATCGACATGCTGTGGGCATGGTCTTTTGAAATTAAAATTTTCACATGCTGTGGGCATGGTTTTGAAATTTTGACATGCCGTGGGCATGGTCTTTGAAATAACGACATGCCGTGGGCATGGTCTTTTGAAATTAAAATTTTGACATGTTGTGGGCATGGTCTTGACCGTGGGCATGGTCTTTGAAATATCGACATGTCGTGGGCATGGTCTTTTGAAATTAAAATTTTGACATGCTGTAGGCATGGTCTTGAAATTTAGACATGCTGTGGGCATGGTCTTTGAAATATCGACGTGCCGTGAGCATGGTCTTTTGAAATTGAAATTTTGACATGCCGTGGGCATGGTCTTTGAAATATCGACGTGCCGTAGGCATGGTCTTTTGAAATTGAAATTTTGACATGCCGTGGGCATGGTCTTTGAAATATCGACGTGCCGTAGGCATGGTCTTTTGAAATTGAAATTTTGACATGCCGTGGGCATGGTCTTTGAAATATCGACATGCCGTGGGCATGGTCTTTGAAATATCGACATGCCGTGGGCATGGTCTTTTGAAATTAAAATTTTGACATGCTGTGGGCATGGTCTTGAAATTTTGACATGTCGTGGGCATGGTCTTTGAAATATCGACGTGCCGTGGGCATGGTCTTTTGAAATTGAAATTTTGACATGCCGTGGGCATGGTCTTTGAAATATCGACATGCCGTGGGCATGGTCTTTGAAATATCGACGTGCCGTGAGCATGGTCTTTTGAAATTGAAATTTTGACATGCCGTGGGCATGGTCTCTGAAATATCGACATGCCGTGGGCATGGTCTTTGAAATATCGACATGCTGTGGGCATGGTCTTTTGAAATTAAAATTTTCACATGCTGTGGGCATGGTTTTGAAATTTTGACATGCCGTGGGCATGGTCTTTGAAATAACGACATGCCGTGGGCATTGTCTTTTGAAATTAAAATTTTGACATGTTGTGGGCATGGTCTTGACCGTGGGCATGGTCTTTGAAATATCGACATGTCGTGGGCATGGTCTTTTGAAATTAAAATTTTGACATGCTGTGGGCATGGTCTTGAAATTTTGACATGTCGTGGGCATGGTCTTTGAAATATCGACGTGCCGTAGGCATGGTCTTTTGAAATTGAAATTTTGACATGCCGTGGGCATGGTCTTTGAAATATCGACATGCCGTGGGCATGGTCTTTGAAATATCGACATGCCGTGGGCATGGTCTTTTGAAATTAAAATTTTGACATGCTGTGGGCATGGTCTTGAAATTTTGACATGCTGTGGGCATGGTCTTTTAAATATCGACATGCCGTGGGCATGGTCTTTTGAAATTAAAATTTTGACATGCTGTGGGCATGGTCTTGAAATTTTGACATGTCGTGGGCATGGTCTTTGAAATATCGACGTGCCGTGGGCATGGTCTTTTGAAATTGAAATTTTGACATGCCGTGGGTATGGTCTTTGAAATATCGACATGCCGTGGGCATGGTCTGTGAAATATCGACGTGCCGTGAGCATGGTCTTTTGAAATTGAAATTTTGACATGCCGTGGGCATGGTCTCTGAAATATCAACATGCCGTGGGCATGGACTTTGAAATATCCACATGCCGTGGGCATGGTCTTTTGAAATTAAAATTTTGACATGCTGTGGGCATGGTTTTGAAATTTTGACATGCCGTGGGCATGGTCTTTGAAATATCGACATGCCGTGGGTATGGTCTTTTGAAATTAAAATTTTGACATGTTGTGGGCATGGTCTTGACCGTGGGCATGGTCTTTGAAATATCGACATGTCGTGGGCATGGTCTTTTGAAATTAAAATTTTGACATGCTGTGGGCATGGTCTTGAAATTTTGACATGTCGTGGGCATGGTCTTTGAAATATCGACGTGCCGTAGGCATGGTCTTTTGAAATTGAAATTTTGACATGCCGTGGGCATGGTCTTTGAAATATCGACATGCCGTGGGCATGGTCTTTTGAAATTAAAATTTTGACATGCTGTGGGCATGGTCTTGAAATTTTGACATGCTGTGGGCATGGTCTTTTAAATATCGACATGCCGTGGGCAAGGTCTTTTGAAATTAAAATTTTGACATTCTGTGGGCATGGTTTTGAAATTTTGACATGCCGTGGGCATGGTCTTTGAAATATCGACATGCCGTGGGCATGGTCTTTTGAAATTAAAATTTTGACATGCTGTGGGCATGGTCTTGAAATTTTGACATGCCGTGGGCATGGTCTTTGAAATATCGACATGCCGTGGGCATGGTCTTTTGAAATTAAAATTTTGACATGCTGTGGGCATGGTCTTGAAATTTTGACATGTCGTGGGCATGGTCTTTGAAATATCGACGTGCCGTGGGCATGGTCTTTTGAAATTGAAATTTTGACATGCCGTGGGTATGGTCTTTGAAATATCGACATGCCGTGGGCATGGTCTTTGAAATATCGACGTGCCGTGAGCATGGTCTTTTGAAATTGAAATTTTGACATGCCGTGGGCATGGTCTCTGAAATATCAACATGCCGTGGGCATGGACTTTGAAATATCCACATGCCCTGGGCATGGTCTTTTGAAATTAAAATTTTGACATGCTGTGGGCATGGTCTTGAAATTTTGACATGTCGTGGGCATGGTCTTTGAAATATCGACGTGCCGTGGGCATGGTCTTTTGAAATTGAAATTTTGACATGCCGTGGGCATGGTCTTTGAAATATCGACATGCCGTGGGCATGGTCTTTGAAATATCGACGTGCCGTGAGCATGGTCTTTTGAAATTGAAATTTTGACATGCCGTGGGCATGGTCTCTGAAATATCGACATGCCGTGGGCATGGTCTTTGAAATATCGACATGCTGTGGGCATGGTCTTTTGAAATTAAAATTTTCACATGCTGTGGGCATGGTTTTGAAATTTTGACATGCCGTGGGCATGGTCTTTGAAATAACGACATGCCGTGGGCATGGTCTTTTGAAATTAAAATTTTGACATGTTGTGGGCATGGTCTTGACCGTGGGCATGGTCTTTGAAATATCGACATGTCGTGGGCATGGTCTTTTGAAATTAAAATTTTGACATGCTGTGGGCATGGTCTTGAAATTTTGACATGTCGTGGGCATGGTCTTTGAAATATCGACGTGCCGTAGGCATGGTCTTTTGAAATTGAAATTTTGACATGCCGTGGGCATGGTCTTTGAAATATCGACATGCCGTGGGCATGGTCTTTGAAATATCGACATGCCGTGGGCATGGTCTTTTGAAATTAAAATTTTGACATGCTGTGGGCATGGTCTTGAAATTTTGACATGCTGTGGGCATGGTCTTTTAAATATCGACATGCCGTGGGCAAGGTCTTTTGAAATTAAAATTTTGACATTCTGTGGGCATGGTTTTGAAATTTTGACATGCCGTGGGCATGGTCTTTGAAATATCGACATGCCGTGGGCATGGTCTTTTGAAATTAAAATTTTGACATGCTGTGGGCATGGTCTTGAAATTTTGACATGCCGTGGGCATGGTCTTTGAAATATCGACATGCCGTGGGCATGGTCTTTTGAAATTAAAATTTTGACATGTTGTGGGCATGGTCTTGACCGTGGGCATGGTCTTTGAAATATCGACATGTCGTGGGCATGGTCTTTTGAAATTAAAATTTTGACATGTTGTGGGCATGGTCTTGACCGTGGGCATGGTCTTTGAAATATCGACATGCCGTGGGCATGGTCTTTTGAAATTAAAATTTTGACATGCTGTGGGCATGGTCTTGAAATTTTGACATGTCGTGGGCATGGTCTTTGAAATATCGACGTGCCGTGGGCATGGTCTTTTGAAATTGAAATTTTGACATGCCGTGGGTATGGTCTTTGAAATATCGACATGCCGTGGGCATGGTCTTTGAAATATCGACGTGCCGTGAGCATGGTCTTTTGAAATTGAAATTTTGACATGCCGTGGGCATGGTCTCTGAAATATCGACATGCCGTGGGCATGGTCTTTGAAATATCGACATGCTGTGGGCATGGTCTTTTGAAATTAAAATTTTCACATGCTGTGGGCATGGTTTAGAAATTTTGACATGCCGTGGGCTTGGTCTTTGAAATATCGACATGCCGTGGGCATGGTCTTTTGAAATTAAAATTTTGACATGTTGTGGGCATGGTCTTGACCCTGGGCATGGTCTTTGAAATATCGACATGTCGTGGGCATGGCCTTTTGAAATTAAAATTTTGACATGCTGTGGGCATGGCCTTGAAATTTTGACATGCCGTGGGCTTGGTCTTTGAAATATCGACATGCCGTGGGCATGGTCTTTTGAAATTAAAATTTTGACATGTTGTGGGCATGGTCTTGACCGTGGGCATGGTCTTTGAAATATCGACATGTCGTGGGCATGGTCTTTTGAAATTAAAATTTTGACATGCTGTGGGCATGGCCTTGAAATTTTGACATGTCGTGGGAATGGTCTTTGAAATATCGACGTGCCGTGGGCATGGTCTTTTGAAATTGAAATTTTGACATGCCGTGGGCATGGTCTTTGAAATATCGACATGCCGTGGGCATGGTCTTTGAAATATCGACATGCCGTGGGCATGGTCTTTTGAAATTAAAATTTTGACATGCTGTGGGCATGGTCTTGAAATTTTGACATGCTGTGGGCATGGTCTTTGAAATATCGACGTGCCGTGGGGATGGTCTTTTGAAATTGAAATTTTGGCATGCCGTGGGCATGGTCTTTGAAATATCGACATGCCGTGGGCATGGTCTTTGAAATATCGACGTGCCGTGAGCATGGTCTTTTGAAATTGAAATTTTGACATGCCGTGGGCATGGTCTCTGAAATATCGACATGCCGTGGGCATGGTCTTTGAAATATCGACATGCCGTGGGCATGGTCTTTTGAAATTAAAATTTTGACATGCTGTGGGCATGGTTTTGAAATTTTGACATGCCGTGGGCATGGCCTTTTGAAATTAAAATTTTGACATGCTGTGGGCATGGTCTTGAAATTTTGACATGCTGTGGGCATGGTCTTTTAAATATCGACATGCCGTGGGCAAGGTCTTTTGAAATTAAAATTTTGACATGCTGTGGGCATGGTTTTGAAATTTTGACATGTCGTGGGCATGGTCTTTGAAATATCGACATGCCGTGGGCATGGTCTTTTGAAATTAAAATTTTGACATGCTGTGGGCATGGTTTTGAAATTTTGACATGTCGTGGGCATGGTCTTTGAAATATCGACATGCCGTGGGCATGGTCTTTTGAAATTAAAATTTTGACATGTTGTGGGCATGGTCTTGACCGTGGGCATGGTCTTTGAAATATCGACATGTCGTGGGCATGGTCTTTTGAAATTAAAATTTTGACATGCTGTAGGCATGGTCTTGAAATTTAGACATGCTGTGGGCATGGTCTTTGAAATATCGACGTGCCGTGAGCATGGTCTTTTGAAATTGAAATTTTGACATGCCGTGGGCATGGTCTTTGAAATATCGACGTGCCGTAGGCATGGTCTTTTGAAATTGAAATTTTGACATGCCGTGGGCATGGTCTTTGAAATATCGACATGCCGTGGGCATGGTCTTTGAAATATCGACATGCCGTGGGCATGGTCTTTTGAAATTAAAATTTTGACATGCTGTGGGCATGGTCTTGAAATTTTGACATGTCGTGGGCATGGTCTTTGAAATATCGACGTGCCGTGGGCATGGTCTTTTGAAATTGAAATTTTGACATGCCGTGGGCATGGTCTTTGAAATATCGACATGCCGTGGGCATGGTCTTTGAAATATCGACGTGCCGTGAGCATGGTCTTTTGAAATTGAAATTTTGACATGCCGTGGGCATGGTCTCTGAAATATCGACATGCCGTGGGCATGGTCTTTGAAATATCGACATGCTGTGGGCATGGTCTTTTGAAATTAAAATTTTCACATGCTGTGGGCATGGTTTTGAAATTTTGACATGCCGTGGGCATGGTCTTTGAAATAACGACATGCCGTGGGCATGGTCTTTTGAAATTAAAATTTTGACATGTTGTGGGCATGGTCTTGACCGTGGGCATGGTCTTTGAAATATCGACATGTCGTGGGCATGGTCTTTTGAAATTAAAATTTTGACATGCTGTGGGCATGGTCTTGAAATTTTGACATGTCGTGGGCATGGTCTTTGAAATATCGACGTGCCGTAGGCATGGTCTTTTGAAATTGAAATTTTGACATGCCGTGGGCATGGTCTTTGAAATATCGACATGCCGTGGGCATGGTCTTTGAAATATCGACATGCCGTGGGCATGGTCTTTTGAAATTAAAATTTTGACATGCTGTGGGCATGGTCTTGAAATTTTGACATGCTGTGGGCATGGTCTTTTAAATATCGACATGCCGTGGGCATGGTCTTTTGAAATTAAAATTTTGACATGCTGTGGGCATGGTCTTGAAATTTTGACATGTCGTGGGCATGGTCTTTGAAATATCGACGTGCCGTGGGCATGGTCTTTTGAAATTGAAATTTTGACATGCCGTGGGTATGGTCTTTGAAATATCGACATGCCGTGGGCATGGTCTGTGAAATATCGACGTGCCGTGAGCATGGTCTTTTGAAATTGAAATTTTGACATGCCGTGGGCATGGTCTCTGAAATATCAACATGCCGTGGGCATGGACTTTGAAATATCCACATGCCGTGGGCATGGTCTTTTGAAATTAAAATTTTGACATGCTGTGGGCATGGTTTTGAAATTTTGACATGCCGTGGGCATGGTCTTTGAAATATCGACATGCCGTGGGTATGGTCTTTTGAAATTAAAATTTTGACATGTTGTGGGCATGGTCTTGACCGTGGGCATGGTCTTTGAAATATCGACATGTCGTGGGCATGGTCTTTTGAAATTAAAATTTTGACATGCTGTGGGCATGGTCTTGAAATTTTGACATGTCGTGGGCATGGTCTTTGAAATATCGACGTGTCGTAGGCATGGTCTTTTGAAATTGAAATTTTGACATGCCGTGGGCATGGTCTTTGAAATATCGACATGCCGTGGGCATGGTCTTTTGAAATTAAAATTTTGACATGCTGTGGGCATGGTCTTGAAATTTTGACATGCTGTGGGCATGGTCTTTTAAATATCGACATGCCGTGGGCAAGGTCTTTTGAAATTAAAATTTTGACATTCTGTGGGCATGGTTTTGAAATTTTGACATGCCGTGGGCATGGTCTTTGAAATATCGACATGCCGTGGGCATGGTCTTTTGAAATTAAAATTTTGACATGCTGTGGGCATGGTCTTGAAATTTTGACATGCCGTGGGCATGGTCTTTGAAATATCGACATGCCGTGGGCATGGTCTTTTGAAATTAAAATTTTGACATGCTGTGGGCATGGTCTTGAAATTTTGACATGTCGTGGGCATGGTCTTTGAAATATCGACGTGCCGTGGGCATGGTCTTTTGAAATTGAAATTTTGACATGCCGTGGGTATGGTCTTTGAAATATCGACATGCCGTGGGCATGGTCTTTGAAATATCGACGTGCCGTGAGCATGGTCTTTTGAAATTGAAATTTTGACATGCCGTGGGCATGGTCTCTGAAATATCAACATGCCGTGGGCATGGACTTTGAAATATCCACATGCCCTGGGCATGGTCTTTTGAAATTAAAATTTTGACATGCTGTGGGCATGGTCTTGAAATTTTGACATGTCGTGGGCATGGTCTTTGAAATATCGACGTGCCGTGGGCATGGTCTTTTGAAATTGAAATTTTGACATGCCGTGGGCATGGTCTTTGAAATATCGACATGCCGTGGGCATGGTCTTTGAAATATCGACGTGCCGTGAGCATGGTCTTTTGAAATTGAAATTTTGACATGCCGTGGGCATGGTCTCTGAAATATCGACATGCCGTGGGCATGGTCTTTGAAATATCGACATGCTGTGGGCATGGTCTTTTGAAATTAAAATTTTCACATGCTGTGGGCATGGTTTTGAAATTTTGACATGCCGTGGGCATGGTCTTTGAAATAACGACATGCCGTGGGCATGGTCTTTTGAAATTAAAATTTTGACATGTTGTGGGCATGGTCTTGACCGTGGGCATGGTCTTTGAAATATCGACATGTCGTGGGCATGGTCTTTTGAAATTAAAATTTTGACATGCTGTGGGCATGGTCTTGAAATTTTGACATGTCGTGGGCATGGTCTTTGAAATATCGACGTGCCGTAGGCATGGTCTTTTGAAATTGAAATTTTGACATGCCGTGGGCATGGTCTTTGAAATATCGACATGCCGTGGGCATGGTCTTTGAAATATCGACATGCCGTGGGCATGGTCTTTTGAAATTAAAATTTTGACATGCTGTGGGCATGGTCTTGAAATTTTGACATGCTGTGGGCATGGTCTTTTAAATATCGACATGCCGTGGGCAAGGTCTTTTGAAATTAAAATTTTGACATTCTGTGGGCATCGTTTTGAAATTTTGACATGCCGTGGGCATGGTCTTTGAAATATCGACATGCCGTGGGCATGGTCTTTTGAAATTAAAATTTTGACATGCTGTGGGCATGGTCTTGAAATTTTGACATGCCGTGGGCATGGTCTTTGAAATATCGACATGCCGTGGGCATGGTCTTTTGAAATTAAAATTTTGACATGTTGTGGGCATGGTCTTGACCGTGGGCATGGTCTTTGAAATATCGACATGTCGTGGGCATGGTCTTTTGAAATTAAAATTTTGACATGTTGTGGGCATGGTCTTGACCGTGGGCATGGTCTTTGAAATATCGACATGCCGTGGGCATGGTCTTTTGAAATTAAAATTTTGACATGCTGTGGGCATGGTCTTGAAATTTTGACATGTCGTGGGCATGGTCTTTGAAATATCGACGTGCCGTGGGCATGGTCTTTTGAAATTGAAATTTTGACATGCCGTGGGTATGGTCTTTGAAATATCGACATGCCGTGGGCATGGTCTTTGAAATATCGACGTGCCGTGAGCATGGTCTTTTGAAATTGAAATTTTGACATGCCGTGGGCATGGTCTCTGAAATATCGACATGCCGTGGGCATGGTCTTTGAAATATCGACATGCTGTGGGCATGGTCTTTTGAAATTAAAATTTTCACATGCTGTGGGCATGGTTTAGAAATTTTGACATGCCGTGGGCTTGGTCTTTGAAATATCGACATGCCGTGGGCATGGTCTTTTGAAATTAAAATTTTGACATGTTGTGGGCATGGTCTTGACCGTGGGCATGGTCTTTGAAATATCGACATGTCGTGGGCATGGCCTTTTGAAATTAAAATTTTGACATGCTGTGGGCATGGCCTTGAAATTTTGACATGCCGTGGGCTTGGTCTTTGAAATATCGACATGCCGTGGGCATGGTCTTTTGAAATTAAAATTTTGACATGTTGTGGGCATGGTCTTGACCGTGGGCATGGTCTTTGAAATATCGACATGTCGTGGGCATGGTCTTTTGAAATTAAAATTTTGACATGCTGTGGGCATGGCCTTGAAATTTTGACATGTCGTGGGAATGGTCTTTGAAATATCGACGTGCCGTGGGCATGGTCTTTTGAAATTGAAATTTTGACATGCCGTGGGCATGGTCTTTGAAATATCGACATGCCGTGGGCATGGTCTTTGAAATATCGACATGCCGTGGGCATGGTCTTTTGAAATTAAAATTTTGACATGCTGTGGGCATGGTCTTGAAATTTTGACATGCTGTGGGCATGGTCTTTGAAATATCGACGTGCCGTGGGGATGGTCTTTTGAAATTGAAATTTTGGCATGCCGTGGGCATGGTCTTTGAAATATCGACATGCCGTGGGCATGGTCTTTGAAATATCGACGTGCCGTGAGCATGGTCTTTTGAAATTGAAATTTTGACATGCCGTGGGCATGGTCTCTGAAATATCGACATGCCGTGGGCATGGTCTTTGAAATATCGACATGCCGTGGGCATGGTCTTTTGAAATTAAAATTTTGACATACTGTGGGCATGGTTTTGAAATTTTGACATGCCGTGGGCATGGCCTTTTGAAATTAAAATTTTGACATGCTGTGGGCATGGTCTTGAAATTTTGACATGCTGTGGGCATGGTCTTTTAAATATCGACATGCCGTGGGCAAGGTCTTTTGAAATTAAAATTTTGACATGCTGTGGGCATGGTTTTGAAATTTTGACATGTCGTGGGCATGGTCTTTGAAATATCGACATGCCGTGGGCATGGTCTTTTGAAATTAAAATTTTGACATGCTGTGGGCATGGTTTTGAAATTTTGACATGCCGTGGGCATGGTCTTTGAAATATCGACATGCCGTGGGCATGGTCTTTTGAAATTAAAATTTTGACATGTTGTGGGCATGGTCTTGACCGTGGGCATGGTCTTTGAAATATCGACATGTCGTGGGCATGGTCTTTTGAAATTAAAATTTTGACATGCTGTAGGCATGGTCTTGAAATTTAGACATGCTGTGGGCATGGTCTTTGAAATATCGACGTGCCGTGAGCATGGTCTTTTGAAATTGAAATTTTGACATGCCGTGGGCATGGTCTTTGAAATATCGACCTGCCGTGGGCATGGTCTTTTGAAATTGAAATTTTGACATGCCGTGGGCATGGTCTTTGAAATATCGACATGTCGTGGGCATGGTCTTTTGAAATTAAAATTTTGACATACTGTGGGCATGGTCTTGAAATTTTGACATGTCGTGGGCATGGTCTTTGAAATATCGACGTGTCGTGGGCATGGTCTTTTGAAATTGAAATTTTGACATGCCGTGGGCATGGTCTTTGAAATATCGACATGCCGTGGGCATGGTCTTTGAAATATCGACATGCCGTGGGCATGGTCTTTTGAAATTAAAATTTTGACATGCTGTGGGCATGGTCTTGAAATTTTGACATGCTGTGGGCATGGTCTTTTAAATATCGACATGCCGTGGGCAAGGTCTTTTGAAATTAAAATTTTGACATGCTGTGGGCATGGTCTTTGAAGTATCGACATGTCGTGGGCATGGTCTTTTGAAATTAAAATTTTGACATGCTGTGGGAATGGTCTTGAAATTTTGACATGCTGTGGGCATGGTCTTTTAAATATCGACATGTCGTGGGCAAGGTCTTTTGAAATTAAAATTTTGACATTCTGTGGGCATGGTTTTGAAATTTTGACATGCCGTGGGCATGGTCTTTGAAATATCGACATGCCGTGGGCATGGTCTTTTGAAATTAAAATTTTGACATGCTGTGGGCATGGTCTTGAAATTTTGACATGCCGTGGGCATGGTCTTTGAAATATCGACATGCCGTGGGCATGGTCTTTTGAAATTAAAATTTTGACGTGTTGTGGGCATGGTCTTGACCGTGGGCATGGTCTTTGAAATATCGACATGTCGTGGGCATGGTCTTTTGAAATTAAAATTTTGACATGCTGTGGGCATGGTCTTGAAATTTTGACATGTCGTGGGCATGGTCTTTGAAATATCGACGTGCCGTGGGCATGGTATTTTGAAATAGAAATTTTGACATGCCGTGGGTATGGTCTTTGAAATATCGACATGCTGTGGGCATGGTCTGTGAAATATCGACGTGCCGTGAGCATGGTCTTTTGAAATTGAAATTTTGACATGCCGTGGGCATGGTCTCTGAAATATCAACATGCCGTGGGCATGGACTTTGAAATATCCACATGCCGTGGGCATGGTCTTTTGAAATTAAAATTTTGACATGCTGTGGGCATGGTTTTGAAATTTTGACATGCCGTGGGCATGGTCTTTGAAATATCGACATGCCGTGGGCATGGTCTTTTGAAATTAAAATTTTGACATGTTGTGGGCATGGTCTTGACCGTGGGCATGGTCTTTGAAATATCGACATGTCGTGGGCATGGTCTTTTGAAATTAAAATTTTGACATGCTGTGGGCATGGTCTTGAAATTTTGACATGTCGTGGGCATGGTCTTTGAAATATCGACGTGCTGTAGGCATGGTCTTTTGAAATTGAAATTTTGACATGCCGTGGGCATGGTCTTTGAAATATCGACATGCCGTGGGCATTGTCTTTTGAAATTAAAATTTTGACATGTTGTGGGCATGGTCTTGACCGTGGGCATGGTCTTTGAAATATCGACATGTCGTGGGCATGGTCTTTTGAAATTAAAATTTTGACATGCTGTGGGCATGGTCTTGAAATTTTGACATGTCGTGGGCATGGTCTTGGAAATATCGACGTGCCGTGGGCATGGTCTTTTGAAATTGAAATTTTGACATGCCGTGGGTATGGTGTTTGAAATATCGACATGCCGTGGGCATGGTCTTTGAAATATCGACGTGCCGTGAACATGGTCTTTTGAAATTGAAATTTTGACATGCCGTGGGCATGGTCTCTGAAATATCAACATGTCGTGGGCATGGACTTTGAAATATCCACATGCCGTGGGCATGGTCTTTTGAAATTAAAATTTTGACATGCTGTGGGCATGGTTTTGAAATTTTGACATGCCGTGGGCATGGTCTTTGAAATATCGACATGCCGTGGGCATGGTCTTTTGAAATTAAAATTTTGACATGTTGTGGGCATGGTCTTGACCGTGGGCATGGTCTTTGAAATATCGACATGTCGTGGGCATGGTCTTTTGAAATTAAAATTTTGACATGCTGTGGGCATGGTCTTGAAATTTTGACATGTCGTGGGCATGGTCTTTGAAATATCGACGTGCCGTAGGCATGGTCTTTTGAAATTGAAATTTTGACATGCCGTGGGCATGGTCTTTGAAATATCGACATGCCGTGGGCATGGTCTTTGAAATATCGACATGCCGTGGGCATGGTCTTTTGAAATTAAAATTTTGACATGCTGTGGGCATGGTCTTGAAATTTTGACATGCTGTGGGCATGGTCTTTTAAATATCGACATGCCGTGGGCAAGGTCTTTTGAAATTAAAATTTTGACATGCTGTGGGCATGGTTTTGAAATTTTGACATGTCGTGGGCATGGTCTTTGAAATATCGACATGCCGTGGGCATGGTCTTTTGAAATTAAAATTTTGACATGTTGTGGGCATGGTCTTGAAATTTTGACATGCCGTGGGCATGGTCTTTGAAATATCGACGTGCCGTGGGCATGGTCTTTTGAAATTGAAATATCGACATGCCGTGGGCATGGTCTTTGAAATATCGACATGCCGTGGGCATGGTCTTTTGAAATTAAAATTTTGACATGCTGTGGGCATGGTCTTGAAATTTTGACATGTCGTGGGCATGGTCTTTGAAATATCGACGTGCCGTGGGCATGGTCTTTTGAAATTGAAATTTTGACATGCCGTGGGCATGGTCTTTGAAATATCGACATGTCGTGGGCATGGTCTTTGAAGTATCGACATGTCGTGGGCATGGTCTTTGAAGTATCGACATGTCGTGGGCATGGTCTTTTGAAATTAAAATTTTGACATGCTGTGGGCATGGTCTTGAAATTTTGACATGCTGTGGGCATGGTCTTTTAAATATCTACATGCCGTGGGCAAGGTCTTTTGAAATTAAAATTTTGACATTCTGTGGGCATGGTCTTTGAAATATCGACATGCCGTGGGCATGGTCTTTTGAAATTAAAATTTTGACAAGCTGTGGGCATGGTCTTGAAATTTTGACATGCCGTGGGTATGGTCTTTGAAATATCGACATGCCGTGGGCATGGTCTTTTGAAATTAAAATTTTGACATGTTGTGGGCATGGTCTTGACCGTGGGCATGGTCTTTGAAATATCGACATGTCGTGGGCATGGTCTTTTGAAATTAAAATTTTGACATGCTGTGGGCATGGTCTTGAAATTTTGACATGTCGTGGGCATGGTCTTTGAAATATCGACGTGCCGTGGGGATGGCCTTTTGAAATTGAAATTTTGGCATGCCGTGGGCATGGTCTTTGAAATATCGACATGCCGTGGGCATGGTCTTTGAAATATCGACGTGCCGTGAGCATGGTCTTTTGAAATTGAAATTTTGACATGCCGTGGGCATGGTCTCTGAAATATCGACATGCCGTGGGCATGGTCTTTGAAATATCGCCATGCCGTGGGCATGGTCTTTTGAAATTAAAATTTTGACATGCTGTGGGCATGGTTTTGAAATTTTGACATGCCGTGGGCATGGTCTTTTGAAATTAAAATTTTGACATGCTGTGGGCATGGTTTTGAAATTTTGACATGCCGTGGGCATGGTCTTTGAAATATCGACATGCCGTGGGCATGGTCTTTTGAAATTAAAATTTTGACATGCTGTGGGCATGGTTTTGAACTTTTGACATGCCGTGGGCATGGTCTTTGAAATATCGACATGCCGTGGGCATGGTCTTTTGAAATTAAAATTTTGACATGTTGTGGGCATGGTCTTGACCGTGGGCATGGTCTTTGAAATATCGACATGTCGTGGGCATGGTCTTTTGAAATTAAAATTTTGACATGCTGTGGGCATGGTCTTGAAATTTTGACATGTCGTGGGCATGGTCTTTGAAATATCGACGTGCCGTGGGCATGGTCTTTTGAAATTGAAATTTTGACATGCCGTGGGCATGGTCTTTGAAATATCGACATGCCGTGGGCATGGTCTTTTGAAATTAAAATTTTGACATGCTGTGGGCATGGTCTTGAAATTTTGACATGCTGTGGGCATGGTCTTTTAAATATCGACATGCCGTGGGCAAGGTCTTTTGAAATTAAAATTTTGACATGCTGTGGGCATGGTCTTTTGAAATTAAAATTTTGACATGCTGTGGGCATGGTCTTGAAATTTTGACATGTCGTGGGCATGGTCTTTGAAATATCGACGTGCCGTGGGGATGGCCTTTTGAAATTGAAATTTTGGCATGCCGTGGGCATGGTCTTTGAAATATCGACATGCCGTGGGCATGGTCTTTGAAATATCGACGTGCCGTGAGCATGGTCTTTTGAAATTGAAATTTTGACATGCCGTGGGCATGGTCTCTGAAATATCGACATGCCGTGGGCATGGTCTTTGAAATATCGCCATGCCGTGGGCATGGTCTTTTGAAATTAAAATTTTGACATGCTGTGGGCATGGTTTTGAAATTTTGACATGCCGTGGGCATGGTCTTTTGAAATTAAAATTTTGACATGCTGTGGGCATGGTTTTGAAATTTTGACATGCCGTGGGCATGGTCTTTGAAATATCGACATGCCGTGGGCATGGTCTTTTGAAATTAAAATTTTGACATGCTGTGGGCATGGTTTTGAACTTTTGACATGCCGTGGGCATGGTCTTTGAAATATCGACATGCCGTGGGCATGGTCTTTTGAAATTAAAATTTTGACATGTTGTGGGCATGGTCTTGACCGTGGGCATGGTCTTTGAAATATCGACATGTCGTGGGCATGGTCTTTTGAAATTAAAATTTTGACATGCTGTGGGCATGGTCTTGAAATTTTGACATGTCGTGGGCATGGTCTTTGAAATATCGACGTGCCGTGGGCATGGTCTTTTGAAATTGAAATTTTGACATGCCGTGGGCATGGTCTTTGAAATATCGACATGCCGTGGGCATGGTCTTTGAAATATCGACATGCCGTGGGCATGGTCTTTTGAAATTAAAATTTTGACATGCTGTGGGCATGGTCTTGAAATTTTGACATGCTGTGGGCATGGTCTTTTAAATATCGACATGCCGTGGGCAAGGTCTTTTGAAATTAAAATTTTGACATGCTGTGGGCATGGTCTTTTGAAATTAAAATTTTGACATGCTGTGGGCATGGTCTTGAAATTTTGACATGTCGTGGGCATGGTCTTTGAAATATCGACGTGCCGTGGGCATGGTCTTTTGAAATTGAAATATCGACATGCCGTGGGCATGGTCTTTGAAATATCGACATGCCGTGGGCATGGTCTTTTGAAATTAAAATTTTGACATGCTGTGGGCATGGTCTTGAAATTTTGACATGCTGTGGGCATGGTCTTTTAAATATCGACATGCCGTGGGCAAGGTCTTTTGAAATTAAAATTTTGACATGCTGTGGGCATGGTCTTTGAAGTATCGACATGTCGTGGGCATGGTCTTTTGAAATTAAAATTTTGACATGCTGTGGGCATGGTCTTGAAATTTTGACATGCTGTGGGCATGGTCTTTTAAATATCTACATGCCGTGGGCAAGGTCTTTTGAAATTAAAATTTTGACATTCTGTGGGCATGGTCTTTGAAATATCGACATGCCGTGGGCATGGTCTTTTGAAATTAAAATTTTGACAAGCTGTGGGCATGGTCTTGAAATTTTGACATGCCGTGGGTATGGTCTTTGAAATATCGACATGCCGTGGGCATGGTCTTTTGAAATTAAAATTTTGACATGTTGTGGGCATGGTCTTGACCGTGGGCATGGTCTTGACCGTGGGCATGGTCTTTGAAATATCGACATGTCGTGGGCATGGTCTTTTGAAATTAAAATTTTGACATGCTGTGGGCATGGTCTTGAAATTTTGACATGTCGTGGGCATGGTCTTTGAAATATCGACGTGCCGTGGGGATGGCCTTTTGAAATTGAAATTTTGGCATGCCGTGGGCATGGTCTTTGAAATATCGACATGCCGTGGGCATGGTCTTTGAAATATCGACGTGCCGTGAGCATGGTCTTTTGAAATTGAAATTTTGACATGCCGTGGGCATGGTCTCTGAAATATCGACATGCCGTGGGCATGGTCTTTGAAATATCGCCATGCCGTGGGCATGGTCTTTTGAAATTAAAATTTTGACATGCTGTGGGCATGGTTTTGAAATTTTGACATGCCGTGGGCATGGTCTTTTGAAATTAAAATTTTGACATGCTGTGGGCATGGTTTTGAAATTTTGACATGCCGTGGGCATGGTCTTTGAAATATCGACATGCCGTGGGCATGGTCTTTTGAAATTAAAATTTTGACATGCTGTGGGCATGGTTTTGAACTTTTGACATGCCGTGGGCATGGTCTTTGAAATATCGACATGCCGTGGGCATGGTCTTTTGAAATTAAAATTTTGACATGTTGTGGGCATGGTCTTGACCGTGGGCATGGTCTTTGAAATATCGACATGTCGTGGGCATGGTCTTTTGAAATTAAAATTTTGACATGCTGTGGGCATGGTCTTGAAATTTTGACATGTCGTGGGCATGGTCTTTGAAATATCGACGTGCCGTGGGCATGGTCTTTTGAAATTGAAATTTTGACATGCCGTGGGCATGGTCTTTGAAATATCGACATGCCGTGGGCATGGTCTTTGAAATATCGACATGCCGTGGGCATGGTCTTTTGAAATTAAAATTTTGACATGCTGTGGGCATGGTCTTGAAATTTTGACATGCTGTGGGCATGGTCTTTTAAATATCGACATGCCGTGGGCAAGGTCTTTTGAAATTAAAATTTTGACATGCTGTGGGCATGGTCTTTTGAAATTAAAATTTTGACATGCTGTGGGCATGGTCTTGAAATTTTGACATGTCGTGGGCATGGTCTTTGAAATATCGACGTGCCGTGGGGATGGCCTTTTGAAATTGAAATTTTGGCATGCCGTGGGCATGGTCTTTGAAATATCGACATGCCGTGGGCATGGTCTTTGAAATATCGACGTGCCGTGAGCATGGTCTTTTGAAATTGAAATTTTGACATGCCGTGGGCATGGTCTCTGAAATATCGACATGCCGTGGGCATGGTCTTTGAAATATCGCCATGCCGTGGGCATGGTCTTTTGAAATTAAAATTTTGACATGCTGTGGGCATGGTTTTGAAATTTTGACATGCCGTGGGCATGGTCTTTTGAAATTAAAATTTTGACATGCTGTGGGCATGGTTTTGAAATTTTGACATGCCGTGGGCATGGTCTTTGAAATATCGACATGCCGTGGGCATGGTCTTTTGAAATTAAAATTTTGACATGCTGTGGGCATGGTTTTGAACTTTTGACATGCCGTGGGCATGGTCTTTGAAATATCGACATGCCGTGGGCATGGTCTTTTGAAATTAAAATTTTGACATGTTGTGGGCATGGTCTTGACCGTGGGCATGGTCTTTGAAATATCGACATGTCGTGGGCATGGTCTTTTGAAATTAAAATTTTGACATGCTGTGGGCATGGTCTTGAAATTTTGACATGCCGTGGGCATGGTCTTTGAAATATCGACATGCCGTGGGCATGGTCTTTTGAAATTAAAATTTTGACATGTTGTGGGCATGGTCTTGACCGTGGGCATGGTCTTTGAAATATCGACATGTCGTGGGCATGGTCTTTTGAAATTAAAATTTTGACATGCTGTGGGCATGGTCTTGAAATTTTGACATGTCGTGGGCATGGTCTTTGAAATATCGACGTGCCGTGGGCATGGTCTTTTGAAATTGAAATTTTGACATGCCGTGGGCATGGTCTTTGAAATATCGACATGCCGTGGGCATGGTCTTTGAAATATCGACATGCCGTGGGCATGGTCTTTTGAAATTAAAATTTTGACATGCTGTGGGCATGGTCTTGAAATTTTGACATGCTGTGGGCATGGTCTTTTAAATATCGACATGCCGTGGGCAAGGTCTTTTGAAATTAAAATTTTGACATGCTGTGGGCATGGTCTTTTGAAATTAAAATTTTGGCATGCTGTGGGCATGGTCTTGAAATTTTGACATGTCGTGGGCATGGTCTTTGAAATATCGACGTGCCGTGGGCATGGTCTTTTGAAATTGAAATATCGACATGCCGTGGGCATGGTCTTTGAAATATCGACATGCCGTGGGCATGGTCTTTTGAAATTAAAATTTTGACATGCTGTGGGCATGGTCTTGAAATTTTGACATGCTGTGGGCATGGTCTTTTAAATATCGACATGCCGTGGGCAAGGTCTTTTGAAATTAAAATTTTGACATGCTGTGGGCATGGTCTTTGAAGTATCGACATGTCGTGGGCATGGTCTTTTGAAATTAAAATTTTGACATGCTGTGGGCATGGTCTTGAAATTTTGACATGTCGTGGGCATGGTCTTTGAAATATCGACGTGCCGTGGGGATGGTCTTTTGAAATTGAAATTTTGGCATGCCGTGGGCATGGTATTTGAAATATCGACATGCCGTGGGCATGGTCTTTGAAATATCGACGTGCCGTGAGCATGGTCTTTTGAAATTGAAATTTTGACATGCCGTGGGCATGGTCTATGAAATATCGACATGCCGTGGGCATGGTCTTTGAAATATCGACATGCCGTGGGCATGGTCTTTTCAAATTAAAATTTTGACATACTGTGGGCATGGTTTTGAAATTTTGACATGCCGTGGGCATGGTCTTTTGAAATTAAAATTTTGACATGCTGTGGGCATGGTCTTTTAAATATCGACATGTCGTGGGCAAGGTCTTTTGAAATTAAAATTTTGACATGCTGTGGGCATGGTTTTGAAATTTTGACATGCCGTGGGCATGGTCTTTGAAATATCGACATGCCGTGGGCATGGTCTTTTGAAATTAAAATTTTGACATGTTGTGGGCATGGTCTTGACCGTGGGCATGGTCTTTGAAATATCGATATGTCGTGGGCATGGTCTCTTGAAATTAAAATTTTGACATGCTGTGGGCATGGTCTTGAAATTTTGACATGTCGTGGGCATGGTCTTTGAAATATCGACGTGCCGTGGGCATGGTCTTTTGAAATTGAAATTTTGACATGCCGTGGGCATGGTCTTTGAAATATCGACATGCCGTGGGCATGGTCTTTTGAAATTAAAATTTTGACATGCTGTGGGCATGGTCTTGAAATTTTGACATGCTGTGGGCATGGTCTTTTAAATATCGACATGCCGTGGGCAAGGTCTTTTGAAATTAAAATTTTGACATGCTGTGGGCATGGTCTTTGAAGTATCGACATGTCGTGGGCATGGTCTTTTGAAATTAAAATTTTGACATGCTGTGGGCATGGTTTTGAAATTTTGACATGCCGTGGGCATGGTCTTTTGAAATTAAAATTTTGACATGCTGTGGGCATGGTCTTGAAATTTTGACATGTCGTGGGCATGGTCTTTGAAATATCGACGTGCCGTGGGCATGGTCTTTTGAAATTGAAATATCGACATGCCGTGGGCATGGTCTTTGAAATATCGACATGCCGTGGGCATGGTCTTTTGAAATTAAAATTTTGACATGCTGTGGGCATGGTCTTGAAATTTTGACATGCTGTGGCCATGGTCTTTTAAATATCGACATGCCGTGGGCAAGGTCTTTTGAAATTAAAATTTTGACATGCTGTGGGCATGGTCTTTGAAGTATCGACATGTCGTGGGCATGGTCTTTTGAAATTAAAATTTTGACATGCTGTGGGCATGGTCTTGAAATTTTGACATGTCGTGGGCATGGTCTTTGAAATATCGACGTGCCGTGGGGATGGTCTTTGAAATATCGACGTGCCGTGAGCATGGTCTTTTGAAATTGAAATTTTGACATGCCGTGGGCATGGTCTCTGAAATATCGACATGCCGTGGGCATGGTCTTTGAAATATCGACATGCCGTGGGCATGGTCTTTTGAAATTAAAATTTTGACATACTGTGGGCATGGTTTTGAAATTTTGACATGCCGTGGGCATGGTCTTTTGAAATTAAAATTTTGACATGCTGTGGGCATGGTCTTTTAAATATCGACATGCCGTGGGCAAGGTCTTTTGAAATTAAAATTTTGACATGCTGTGGGCATGGTTTTGAAATTTTGACATGCCGTGGGCATGGTCTTTGAAATATCGACATGCCGTGGGCATGGTCTTTTGAAATTAAAATTTTGACATGCTGTGGGCATGGTTTTGAAATTTTGACATGCCGTGGGCATGGTCTTTTGAAATTAAAATTTTGACATGTTGTGGGCATGGTCTTGACCGTGGGCATGGTCTTTGAAATATCGATATGTCGTGGGCATGGTCTGTTGAAATTAAAATTTTGACATGCTGTGGGCATGGTCTTGAAATTTTGACATGTCGTGGGCATGGTCTTTGAAATATCGACGTGCCGTGGGCATGGTCTTTTGAAATTGAAATTTTGACATGCCGTGGGCATGGTCTTTGAAATATCGACATGCCGTGGGCATGGTCTTTTGAAATTAAAATTTTGACATGCTGTGGGCATGGTCTTGAAATTTTGACATGCTGTGGGCATGGTCTTTTAAATATCGACATGCCGTGGGCAAGGTCTTTTGAAATTAAAATTTTGACATGCTGTGGGCATGGTCTTTGAAGTATCGACATGCCGTGGGCATGGTCTTTTGAAATTAAAATTTTGACATGCTGTGGGCATGGTCTTGAAATTTTGACATGTCGTGGGCATGGTCTTTGAAATATCGACGTGCCGTGGGGATGGTCTTTTGAAATTGAAATTTTGGCATGCCGTGGGCATGGTCTTTGAAATATCGACATGCCGTGGGCATGGTCTTTGAAATATCGACGTGCCGTGAGCATGGTCTTTTGAAATTGAAATTTTGACATGCCGTGGGCATGGTCTTTGAAATATCGACATGCCGTGGGCATGGTCTTTTGAAATTAAAATTTTGACATACTGTGGGCATGGTTTTGAAATTTTGACATGCCGTGGGCATGGTCTTTTGAAATTAAAATTTTGACATGCTGTGGGCATGGTCTTTTAAATATCGACATGCCGTGGGCAAGGTCTTTTGAAATTAAAATTTTGACATGTTGTGGGCATGGTCTTGACCGTGGGCATGGTCTTTGAAATATCGATATGTCGTGGGCATGGTCTGTTGAAATTAAAATTTTGACATGCTGTGGGCATGGTCTTGAAATTTTGACATGTCGTGGGCATGGTCTTTGAAATATCGACGTGCCGTGGGCATGGTCTTTTGAAATTGAAATTTTGACATGCCGTGGGCATGGTCTTTGAAATATCGACATGCCGTGGGCATGGTCTTTTGAAATTAAAATTTTGACATGCTGTGGGCATGGTCTTGAAATTTTGACATGCTGTGGGCATGGTCTTTTAAATATCGACATGCCGTGGGCATGGTCTTTTGAAATTAAAATTTTGACATGTTGTGGGCATGGTCTTGACCGTGGGCATGGTCTTTGAAATATCGACATGTCGTGGGCATGGTCTTTTGAAATTAAAATTTTGACATGCTGTGGGCATGGTCTTGAAATTTTGACATGTCGTGGGCATGGTCTTTGAAATATCGACGTGCCGTGGGCATGGTCTTTTGAAATTGAAATTTTGACATGCCGTGGGCATGGTCTTTGAAATATCGACATGCCGTGGCCATGGTCTTTGAAATATCGACATGCCGTGGGCAAGGTCTTTTGAAATTAAAATTTGGACATGCTGTGGGCATGGTCTTTGAAGTATCGACATGTCGTGGGCATGGTCTTTTGAAATTAAAATTTTGACATGCTGTGGGCATGGTCTTGAAATTTTGACATGTCGTGGGCATGGTCTTTGAAATATCGACGTGCCGTGGGGATGGTCTTTTGAAATTGAAATTTTGGCATGCCGTGGGCATGGTCTTTGAAATATCGACATGCCGTGGGCATGGTCTTTGAAATATCGACGTGCCGTGAGCATGGTCTTTTGAAATTGAAATTTTGACATGCCGTGGGCATGGTCTTTGAAATATCGACATGCCGTGGGCATGGTCTTTTGAAATTAAAATTTTGACATACTGTGGGCATGGTTTTGAAATTTTGACATGCCGTGGGCATGGTCTTTTGAAATTAAAATTTTGACATGCTGTGGGCATGGTCTTTTAAATATCGACATGCCGTGGGCAAGGTCTTTTGAAATTAAAATTTTGACATGCTGTGGGCATGGTTTTGAAATTTTGACATGCCGTGGGCATGGTCTTTGAAATATCGACATGCCGTGGGCATGGTCTTTTGAAATTAAAATTTTGACATGCTGTGGGCATGGTTTTGAAATTTTGACATGCCGTGGGCATGGTCTTTTGAAATTAAAATTTTGACATGTTGTGGGCATGGTCTTGACCGTGGGCATGGTCTTTGAAATATCGATATGTCGTGGGCATGGTCTCTTGAAATTAAAATTTTGACATGCTGTGGGCATGGTCATGAAATTTTGACATGCTGTGGGCATGGTCTTTTAAATATCGACATGCCGTGGGCAAGGTCTTTTGAAATTAAAATTTGGACATGCTGTGGGCATGGTCTTGACCGTGGGCATGGTCTTTGAAATATCGATATGTCGTGGGCATGGTCTCATGAAATTAAAATTTTGACATGCTGTGGGCATGGTCTTGAAATTTTGACATGCTGTGGGCATGGTCTTTTAAATATCGACATGCCGTGGGCAAGGTCTTTTGAAATTAAAATTTGGACATGCTGTGGGCATGGTCTTTGAAGTATCGACATGTCGTGGGCATGGTCTTTTGAAATTAAAATTTTGACATGCTGTGGGCATGGTCTTTGAAATATCGACATGCCGTGGCCATGGTCTTTGAAATATCGACATGCCGTGGGCATGGTCTTTTGAAATTAAAATTTTGACATGCTGTGGGCATGGTCTTGAAATTTTGACATGCTGTGGGCATGGTCTTTTAAATATCGACATGCCGTGGGCAAGGTCTTTTGAAATTAAAATTTGGACATGCTGTGGGCATGGTCTTTGAAGTATCGACATGTCGTGGGCATGGTCTTTTGAAATTAAAATTTTGACATGCTGTGGGCATGGTCTTGAAATTTTGACATGTCGTGGGCATGGTCTTTGAAATATCGACGTGCCGTGGGCATGGTCTTTTGAAATTGAAATATCGACATGCCGTGGGCATGGTCTTTGAAATATCGACATGCCGTGGGCATGGTCTTTTGAAATTAAAATTTTGACATGTTGTGGGCATGGTCTTGACCGTGGGCATGGTCTTTGAAATATCGATATGTCGTGGGCATGGTCTCTTGAAATTAAAATTTTGACATGCTGTGGGCATGGTCTTGAAATTTTGACATGCTGTGGGCATGGTCTTTTAAATATCGACATGCCGTGGGCAAGGTCTTTTGAAATTAAAATTTGGACATGCTGTGGGCATGGTCTTTGAAGTATCGACATGTCGTGGGCATGGTCTTTTGAAATTAAAATTTTGACATGCTGTGGGCATGGTCTTTGAAATATCGACATGCCGTGGCCATGGTCTTTGAAATATCGACATGCCGTGGGCATGGTCTTTTGAAATTAAAATTTTGACATGCTGTGGGCATGGTCTTGAAATTTTGACATGCTGTGGGCATGGTCTTTTAAATATCGACATGCCGTGGGCAAGGTCTTTTGAAATTAAAATTTGGACATGCTGTGGGCATGGTCTTTGAAGTATCGACATGTCGTGGGCATGGTCTTTTGAAATTAAAATTTTGACATGCTGTGGGCATGGTCTTGAAATTTTGACATGTCGTGGGCATGGTCTTTGAAATATCGACGTGCCGTGGGCATGGTCTTTTGAAATTGAAATATCGACATGCCGTGGGCATGGTCTTTGAAATATCGACATGCCGTGGGCATGGTCTTTTGAAATTAAAATTTTGACATGCTGTGGGCATGGTCTTGAAATTTTGACATGCTGTGGGCATGGTCTTTTAAATATCGACATGCCGTGGGCAAGGTCTTTTGAAATTAAAATTTTGACATGCTGTGGGCATGGTCTTTGAAGTATCGACATGTCGTGGGCATGGTCTTTTGAAATTAAAATTTTGACATGCTGTGGGCATGGTCTTGAAATTTTGACATGTCGTGGGCATGGTCTTTGAAATATCGACGTGCCGTGGGGATGGTCTTTTGAAATTGAAATTTTGGCATGCCGTGGGCATGGTCTTTGAAATATCGACATGCCGTGGGCATGGTCTTTGAAATATCGACGTGCCGTGAGCATGGTCTTTTGAAATTGAAATTTTGACATGCCGTGGGCATGGTCTCTGAAATATCGACATGCCGTGGGCATGGTCTTTGAAATATCGACATGCCGTGGGCATGGTCTTTTGAAATTAAAATTTTGACATACTGTGGGCATGGTTTTGAAATTTTGACATGCCGTGGGCAAGGTCTTTTGAAATTAAAATTTTGACATGCTGTGGGCATGGTCTTTTAAATATCTACATGCCGTGGGCAAGGTCTTTTGAAATTAAAATTTTGACATGCTGTGGGCATGGTTTTGAAATTTTGACATGCCGTGGGCATGGTCTTTGAAATATCGACATGCCGTGGGCATGGTCTTTTGAAATTAAAATTTTGACATGCTGTGGGCATGGTTTTGAAATTTTGACATGCCGTGGGCATGGTCTTTGAAATATCGACATGCCGTGGGCATGGTCTTTTGAAATTAAAATTTTGACATGTTGTGGGCATGATCTTGACCGTGGGCATGGTCTTTGAAATATCGATATGTCGTGGGCATGGTCTCTTGAAATTAAAATTTTGACATGCTGTGGGCATGGTCTTGAAATTTTGACATGTCGTGGGCATGGTCTTTGAAATATCGACGTGCTGTGGGCATGGTCTTTTGAAATTGAAATTTTGACATGCCGTGGGCATGGTCTTTGAAATATCGACATGCCGTGGGCATGGTCTTTTGAAATTAAAATTTTGACATGCTGTGGGCATGGTCTTGAAATTTTGACATGCTGTGGGCATGGTCTTCTGAATATCGACATGCCGTGGGCAAGGTCTTTTGAAATTAAAATTTTGACATGCTGTGGGCATGGTCTTTGAAGTATCGACATGTCGTGGGCATAGTCTTTTGAAATTAAAATTTTGACATGCTGTGGGCATGGTTTTGAAATTTTGACATGCCGTGGGCATGGTCTTTTGAAATTAAAATTTTGACATGCTATGGGCATGGTTTTGAAATTTTGACATGCCGTGGGCATGGTCTTTGATATATCGACATGCCGTGGGCATGGTCTTTTGAAATTAAAATTTTGACATGCTGTGGGCATGGTTTTGAAATTTTGACATGCCGTGGGCATGGTCTTTGAAATATCGACATGCCGTGGGCATGGTCTTTTGAAATTAAAATTTTGACATGCTGTGGGCATGGTTTTGAAATTTTGACATGCCGTGGGCATGGTCTTTGAAATATCGACATGCCGTGGGCATGGTCTTTTGAAATTAAAATTTTGACATGTTGTGGGCATGGTCTTGACCGTGGGCATGGTCTTTGAAATATCGACATGTCGTGGGCATGGTCTTTTGAAATTAAAATTTTGACATGCTGTGGGCATGGTCTTGAAATTTTGACATGTCGTGGGCATGGGCTTTGAAATATCGACGTGCCGTGGGCATGGTCTTTTGAAATTGAAATTTTGACATGCCGTGGGCATGGTCTTTGAAATATCGACATGCCGTGGGCATGGTCTTTTGAAATTAAAATTTTGACATGTTGTGGGCATGGTCTTGAAATTTTGACATGTCGTGGGCATGGTCTTTGAAATATCGACGTGCCGTAGGCATGGTCTTTTGAAATTGAAATTTTGACATGCCGTGGGCATGGTCTTTGAAATATCGACATGCCGTGGGCATGGTCTTTGAAATATCGACATGCCGTGGGCATGGTCTTTTGAAATTGAAATTTTGCATGCCGTGGGCATGGTCTTTGAAATATCGACATGCCGTGGGCATGGTCTTTTGAAATTAAAATTTTGACATGCTGTGGGCATGGTCTTGAAATTTTGACATGCTGTGGGCATGGTCTTTTAAATATCGACATGCCGTGGGCAAGGTCTTTTGAAATTAAAATTTTGACATTCTGTGGGCATGGTCTTTGAAATATCGACATGCCGTGGGCATGGTCTTTTGAAATTAAAATTTTGACATGCTGTGGGCATGGTCTTGAAATTTTGACATGTCGTGGGCATGGTCTTTGAAATATCGACGTGCCGTAGGCATGGTCTTTTGAAATTGAAATTTTGACATGCCGTGGGCATGGTCTTTGAAATATCGACATGCCGTGGGCATGGTCTTTGAAATATCGACATGCCGTGGGCATGGTCTTTTGAAATTAAAATTTTGACATGCTGTGGGCATGGTCTTGAAATTTTGACATGCTGTGGGCATGGTCTTTTAAATATCGACATGCCGTGGGCAAGGTCTTTTGAAATTAAAATTTTGACATGCTGTGGGCATGGTCTTTGAAGTATCGACATGTCGTGGGCATGGTCTTTTGAAATTAAAATTTTGACATGCTATGGGCATGGTCTTGAAATTTTGACATGCTGTGGGCATGGTCTTTTAAATATCGACATGCCGTGGCCAAGGTCTTTTGAAATTAAAATTTTGACATTCTGTGGGCATGGTTTTGAAATTTTGACATGCCGTGGGCATGGTCTTTGAAATATCGACATGCCGTGGGCATGGTCTTTTGAAATTAAAATTTTGACATGCTGTGGGCATGGTCTTGAAATTTTGACATGCCGTGGGCATGGTCTTTGAAATATCGACATGCCGTGGGCATGGTCTTTTGAAATTAAAATTTTGACATGCTGTGGGCATGGTCTTGAAATTTTGACATGTCGTGGGCATGGTCTTTGAAATATCGACGTGCCGTGGGCATGGTCTTTGAAATATCGACGTGCTGTGAGCATGGTCTTTTGAAATTGAAATTTTGACATGCCGTGGGCATGGTCTCTGAAATATCAACATGCCGTGGGCATGGACTTTGAAATATCCACATGCCGTGGGCATGGTCTTTTGAAATTAAAATTTTGACATGCTGTGGGCATGGTTTTGAAATTTTGACATGCCGTGGGCATGGTCTTTGAAATATCGACATGCCGTGGGCATGGTCTTTTGAAATTAAAATTTTGACATGTTGTGGGCATGGTCTTGACCGTGGGCATGGTCTTTGAAATATCGACATGTCGTGGGCATGGTCTTTTGAAATTAAAATTTTGACATGCTGTGGGCATGGTCTTGAAATTTTGACATGTCGTGGGCATGGGCTTTGAAATATCGACGTGCCGTGGGCATGGTCTTTTGAAATTGAAATTTTGACATGCCGTGGGCATGGTCTTTGAAATATCGACATGCCGTGGGCATGGTCTTTTGAAATTAAAATTTTGACATGCTGTGGGCATGGTCTTGAAATTTTGACATGTCGTGGGCATGGTCTTTGAAATATCGACGTGCCGTAGGCATGGTCTTTTGAAATTGAAATTTTGACATGCCGTGGGCATGGTCTTTGAAATATCGACATGCCGTGGGCATGGTCTTTGAAATATCGACATGCCGTGGGCATGGTCTTTTGAAATTGAAATTTTGCATGCCGTGGGCATGGTCTTTGAAATATCGACATGCCGTGGGCATGGTCTTTTGAAATTAAAATTTTGACATGCTGTGGGCATGGTCTTGAAATTTTGACATGCTGTGGGCATGGTCTTTTAAATATCGACATGCCGTGGGCAAGGTCTTTTGAAATTAAAATTTTGACATTCTGTGGGCATGGTCTTTGAAATATCGACATGCCGTGGGCATGGTCTTTTGAAATTAAAATTTTGACATGCTGTGGGCATGGTCTTGAAATTTTGACATGTCGTGGGCATGGTCTTTGAAATATCGACGTGCCGTAGGCATGGTCTTTTGAAATTGAAATTTTGACATGCCGTGGGCATGGTCTT
Source organism: Viola odorata (assembly GCA_963691705.1). Lineage (NCBI taxonomy): Eukaryota > Viridiplantae > Streptophyta > Magnoliopsida > Malpighiales > Violaceae > Viola > Viola odorata. The sequence goes on along the minus strand of OY829539.1, from coordinate 21,971,780 downwards.
TGAAATATCGACATGCCGTGGGCATGGTCTTTGAAATATCGACATGCCGTGGGCATGGTCTTTTGAAATTAAAATTTTGACATGCTGTGGGCATGGTCTTGAAATTTTGACATGCTGTGGGCATGGTCTTTTAAATATCGACATGCCGTGGGCAAGGTCTTTTGAAATTAAAATTTTGACATGCTGTGGGCATGGTCTTTGAAGTATCGACATGTCGTGGGCATGGTCTTTTGAAATTAAAATTTTGACATGCTATGGGCATGGTCTTGAAATTTTGACATGCTGTGGGCATGGTCTTTTAAATATCGACATGCCGTGGCCAAGGTCTTTTGAAATTAAAATTTTGACATTCTGTGGGCATGGTTTTGAAATTTTGACATGCCGTGGGCATGGTCTTTGAAATATCGACATGCCGTGGGCATGGTCTTTTGAAATTAAAATTTTGACATGCTGTGGGCATGGTCTTGAAATTTTGACATGCCGTGGGCATGGTCTTTGAAATATCGACATGCCGTGGGCATGGTCTTTTGAAATTAAAATTTTGACATGCTGTGGGCATGGTCTTGAAATTTTGACATGTCGTGGGCATGGTCTTTGAAATATCGACGTGCCGTGGGCATGGTCTTTTGAAATTGAAATTTTGACATGTCGTGGGCATTGTCTTTGAAATATCGACATGCCGTGGGCATTGTCTTTGAAATATCGACGTGCTGTGAGCATGGTCTTTTGAAATTGAAATTTTGACATGCCGTGGGCATGGTCTCTGAAATATCAACATGCCGTGGGCATGGACTTTGAAATATCCACATGCCGTGGGCATGGTCTTTTGAAATTAAAATTTTGACATGCTGTGGGCATGGTTTTGAAATTTTGACATGCCGTGGGCATGGTCTTTGAAATATCGACATGCCGTGGGCATGGTCTTTTGAAATTAAAATTTTGACATGTTGTGGGCATGGTCTTGACCGTGGGCATGGTCTTTGAAATATCGACATGTCGTGGGCATGGTCTTTTGAAATTAAAATTTTGACATGCTGTGGGCATGGTCTTGAAATTTTGACATGTCGTGGGCATGGGCTTTGAAATATCGACGTGCCGTGGGCATGGTCTTTTGAAATTGAAATTTTGACATGCCGTGGGCATGGTCTTTGAAATATCGACATGCCGTGGGCATGGTCTTTTGAAATTAAAATTTTGACATGCTGTGGGCATGGTCTTGAAATTTTGACATGTCGTGGGCATGGTCTTTGAAATATCGACGTGCCGTAGGCATGGTCTTTTGAAATTGAAATTTTGACATGCCGTGGGCATGGTCTTTGAAATATCGACATGCCGTGGGCATGGTCTTTGAAATATCGACATGCCGTGGGCATGGTCTTTTGAAATTGAAATTTTGCATGCCGTGGGCATGGTCTTTGAAATATCGACATGCCGTGGGCATGGTCTTTTGAAATTAAAATTTTGACATGCTGTGGGCATGGTCTTGAAATTTTGACATGCTGTGGGCATGGTCTTTTAAATATCGACATGCCGTGGGCAAGGTCTTTTGAAATTAAAATTTTGACATTCTGTGGGCATGGTCTTTGAAATATCGACATGCCGTGGGCATGGTCTTTTGAAATTAAAATTTTGACATGCTGTGGGCATGGTCTTGAAATTTTGACATGTCGTGGGCATGGTCTTTGAAATATCGACGTGCCGTAGGCATGGTCTTTTGAAATTGAAATTTTGACATGCCGTGGGCATGGTCTTTGAAATATCGACATGCCGTGGGCATGGTCTTTTGAAATTAAAATTTTGACATGCTGTGGGCATGGTCTTGAAATTTTGACATGCTGTGGGCATGGTCTTTTAAATATCGACATGCCGTGGGCAAGGTCTTTTGAAATTAAAATTTTGACATGCTGTGGGCATGGTCTTTGAAGTATCGACATGTCGTGGGCATGGTCTTTTGAAATTAAAATTTTGACATGCTATGGGCATGGTCTTGAAATTTTGACATGCTGTGGGCATGGTCTTTTAAATATCGACATGCCGTGGCCAAGGTCTTTTGAAATTAAAATTTTGACATTCTGTGGGCATGGTTTTGAAATTTTGACATGCCGTGGGCATGGTCTTTGAAATATCGACATGCCGTGGGCATGGTCTTTTGAAATTAAAATTTTGACATGCTGTGGGCATGGTCTTGAAATTTTGACATGCCGTGGGCATGGTCTTTGAAATATCGACATGCCGTGGGCATGGTCTTTTGAAATTAAAATTTTGACATGCTGTGGGCATGGTCTTGAAATTTTGACATGTCGTGGGCATGGTCTTTGAAATATCGACGTGCCGTGGGCATGGTCTTTTGAAATTGAAATTTTGACATGTCGTGGGCATTGTCTTTGAAATATCGACATGCCGTGGGCATTGTCTTTGAAATATCGACATGCTGTGAGCATGGTCTTTTGAAATTGAAATTTTGACATGCCGTGGGCATGGTCTCTGAAATATCAACATGCCGTGGGCATGGACTTTGAAATATCCACATGCCGTGGGCATGGTCTTTTGAAATTAAAATTTTGACATGCTGTGGGCATGGTTTTGAAATTTTGACATGCCGTGGGCATGGTCTTTGAAATATCGACATGCCGTGGGCATGGTCTTTTGAAATTAAAATTTTGACATGTTGTGGGTATGGTCTTGACCGTGGGCATGGTCTTTGAAATATCGACATGTCGTGGGCATGGTCTTTTGAAATTAAAATTTTGACATGCTGTGGGCATGGTCTTGAAATTTTGACATGTCGTGGGCATGGTCTTTGAAATATCGACGTGCCGTAGGCATGGTCTTTTGAAATTGAAATTTTGACATGCCGTGGGCATGGTCTTTGAAATATCGACATGCCGTGGGCATGGTCTTTGAAATATCGACATGCCGTGGGCATGGTCTTTTGAAATTAAAATTTTGACATGCTGTGGGCATGGTCTTGAAATTTTGACATGCTGTGGGCATGGTCTTTTAAATATCGACATGCCGTGGGCAAGGTCTTTTGAAATTAAAATTTTGACATTCTGTGGGCATGGTCTTTGAAATATCGACATGCCGTGGGCATGGTCTTTTGAAATTAAAATTTTGACATGCTGTGGGCATGGTCTTGAAATTTTGACATGCCGTGGGCATGGTCTTTGAAATATCGACATGCCATGGGCATGGTCTTTTGAAATTAAAATTTTGACATGTTGTGGGCATGGTCCTGACCGTGGGCATGGTCTTTGAAATATCGACATGTCGTGGGCATGGTCTTTTGAAATTAAAATTTTGACATGCTGTGGGCATGGTCTTGAAATTTTGACATGTCGTGGGCATGGTCTTTGAAATATCGACGTGCCGTGGGGATGGTCTTTTGAAATTGAAATTTTGGCATGCCGTGGGCATGGTCTTTGAAATATCGACATGCCGTGGGCATGGTCTTTGAAATATCGACGTGCCGTGAGCATGGTCTTTTGAAATTGAAATTTTGACATGCCGTGGGCATGGTCTCTGAAATATCGACATGCCGTGGGCATGGTCTTTGAAATATCGACATGCTGTGGGCATGGTCTTTTGAAATTAAAATTTTGACATGCTGTGGGCATGGTTTTGAAATTTTGACATGCCGTGGGCATGGTCTTTTGAAATTAAAATTTTGACATGCTGTGGGCATGGTCTTGAAATTTTGACATGCTGTGGGCATGGTCTTTTAAATATCGACATCCCGTGGGCAAGGTCTTTTGAAATTAAAATTTTGACATGCTGTGGGCATGGTTTTGAAATTTTGACATGCCGTGGGCATGGTCTTTGAAATATCGACATGCCGTGGGCATGGTCTTTTGAAATTAAAATTTTGACATGCTGTGGGCATGGTTTTGAAATTTTGACATGCCGTGGGCATGGTCTTTGAAATATCGACATGCCGTGGGCATGGTCTTTTGAAATTAAAATTTTGACATGTTGTGGGCATGGTCTTGACCGTGGGCATGGTCTTTGAAATATCGACATGTCGTGGGCATGGTCTTTTGAAATTAAAATTTTGACATGCTGTGGGCATGGTCTTGAAATTTTGACATGTCGTGGGCATGGTCTTTGAAATATCGACGTGCCGTGGGCATGGTCTTTTGAAATTGAAATTTTGACATGCCGTGGGCATGGTCTTTGAAATATCGACATGCCGTGGGCATGGTCTTTGAAATATCGACATGCCGTGGGCATGGTCTTTGAAATTAAAATTTTGACATTCTGTGGGCATGGTCTTTGAAATATCGACATGCCGTGGGCATGGTCTTTTGAAATTAAAATTTTGACATGCTGTGGGCATGGTCTTGAAATTTTGACATGCCGTGGGCATGGTCTTTGAAATATCGACATGCCATGGGCATGGTCTTTTGAAATTAAAATTTTGACATGTTGTGGGCATGGTCCTGACCGTGGGCATGGTCTTTGAAATATCGACATGTCGTGGGCATGGTCTTTTGAAATTAAAATTTTGACATGCTGTGGGCATGGTCTTGAAATTTTGACATGTCGTGGGCATGGTCTTTGAAATATCGACGTGCCGTGGGGATGGTCTTTTGAAATTGAAATTTTGGCATGCCGTGGGCATGGTCTTTGAAATATCGACATGCCGTGGGCATGGTCTTTGAAATATCGACGTGCCGTGAGCATCGTCTTTTGAAATTGAAATTTTGACATGCCGTGGGCATGGTCTCTGAAATATCGACATGCCGTGGGCATGGTCTTTGAAATATCGACATGCCGTGGGCATGGTCTTTTGAAATTAAAATTTTGACATGCTGTGGGCATGGTTTTGAAATTTTGACATGCCGTGGGCATGGTCTTTTGAAATTAAAATTTTGACATGCTGTGGGCATGGTCTTGAAATTTTGACATACTGTGGGCATGGTCTTTTAAATATCGACATGCCGTGGGCAAGGTCTTTTGAAATTAAAATTTTGACATGCTGTGGGCATGGTTTTGAAATTTTGACATGCCGTGGGCATGGTCTTTGAAATATCGACATGCCGTGGGCATGGTCTTTTGAAATTAAAATTTTGACATACCGTGGGCATGGTTTTGAAATTTTGACATGTCGTGGGCATGGTCTTTGAAATATCGACATGCCGTGGGCATGGTCTTTGAAATATCGACATGCCGTGGGCATGGTCTTTTGAAATTAAAATTTTGACATGTTGTGGGCATGGTCTTGACCGTGGGCATGGTCTTTGAAATATCGACATGTCGTGGGCATGGTCTTTTGAAATTAAAATTTTGACATGCTGTGGGCAAGGTCTTGAAATTTTGACATGTCGTGGGCATGGTCTTTGAAATATCGACGTGCCGTGGGCATGGTCTTTTGAAATTGAAATTTTGACATGTCGTGGGCATGGTCTTTGAAATATCGACATGCCGTGGGCATTGTCTTTGAAATATCGACGTGCTGTGAGCATGGTCTTTTGAAATTGAAATTTTGACATGCCGTGGGCATGGTCTCTGAAATATCAACATGCCGTGGGCATGGACTTTGAAATATCCACATGCCGTGGGCATGGTCTTTTGAAATTAAAATTTTGACATGCTGTGGGCATGGTTTTGAAATTTTGACATGCCGTGGGCATGGTCTTTGAAATATCGACATGCCGTGGGCATGGTCTTTTGAAATTAAAATTTTGACATGTTGTGGGTATGGTCTTGACCGTGGGCATGGTCTTTGAAATATCGACATGTCGTGGGCATGGTCTTTTGAAATTAAAATTTTGACATGCTGTGGGCATGGTCTTGAAATTTTGACATGTCGTGGGCATGGTCTTTGAAATATCGACGTGCCGTAGGCATGGTCTTTTGAAATTGAAATTTTGACATGCCGTGGGCATGGTCTTTGAAATATCGACATGCCGTGGGCATGGTCTTTTGAAATTAAAATTTTGACATGCTGTGGGCATGGTCTTGAAATTTTGACATGCTGTGGGCATGGTCTTTTAAATATCGACATGCCGTGGGCAAGGTCTTTTGAAATTAAAATTTTGACATTCTGTGGGCATGGTCTTTGAAATATCGACATGCCGTGGGCATGGTCTTTTGAAATTAAAATTTTGACATGCTGTGGGCATGGTCTTGAAATTTTGACATGCCGTGGGCATGGTCTTTGAAATATCGACATGCCATGGGCATGGTCTTTTGAAATTAAAATTTTGACATGTTGTGGGCATGGTCCTGACCGTGGGCATGGTCTTTGAAATATCGACATGTCGTGGGCATGGTCTTTTGAAATTAAAATTTTGACATGCTGTGGGCATGGTCTTGAAATTTTGACATGTCGTGGGCATGGTCTTTGAAATATCGACGTGCCGTGGGGATGGTCTTTTGAAATTGAAATTTTGGCATGCCGTGGGCATGGTCTTTGAAATATCGACATGCCGTGGGCATGGTCTTTGAAATATCGACGTGCCGTGAGCATGGTCTTTTGAAATTGAAATTTTGACATGCCGTGGGCATGGTCTCTGAAATATCGACATGCCGTGGGCATGGTCTTTGAAATATCGACATGCTGTGGGCATGGTCTTTTGAAATTAAAATTTTGACATGCTGTGGGCATGGTTTTGAAATTTTGACATGTCGTGGGCATGGTCTTTTGAAATTAAAATTTTGACATGCTATGGGCATGGTCTTGAAATTTTGACATGCTGTGGGCATGGTCTTTTAAATATCGACATGCCGTGGGCAAGGTCTTTTGAAATTAAAATTTTGACATGCTGTGGGCATGGTTTTGAAATTTTGACATGCCGTGGGCATGGTCTTTGAAATATCGACATGCCGTGGGCATGGTCTTTTGAAATTAAAATTTTGACATGCTGTGGGCATGGTTTTGAAATTTTGACATGCCGTGGGCATGGTCTTTGAAATATCGACATGCCGTGGGCATGGTCTTTTGAAATTAAAATTTTGACATGTTGTGGGCATGGTCTTGACCGTGGGCATGGTCTTTGAAATATCGACATGTCGTGGGCATGGTCTTTTGAAATTAAAATTTTGACATGCTGTGGGCATGGTCTTGAAATTTTGACATGCCGTGGGCATGGTCTTTGAAATATCGACATGTCATGGGCATGGTCTTTTGAAATTAAAATTTTGACATGTTGTGGGCATGGTCCTGACCGTGGGCATGGTCTTTGAAATATCGACATGTCGTGGGCATGGTCTTTTGAAATTAAAATTTTGACATGCTGTGGGCATGGTCTTGAAATTTTGACATGTCGTGGGCATGGTCTTTGAAATATCGACGTGCCGTGGGGATGGTCTTTTGAAATTGAAATTTTGGCATGCCGTGGGCATGGTCTTTGAAATATCGACATGCCGTGGGCATGGTCTTTGAAATATCGACGTGCCGTGAGCATCGTCTTTTGAAATTGAAATTTTGACATGCCGTGGGCATGGTCTCTGAAATATCGACATGCCGTGGGCATGGTCTTTGAAATATCGACATGCCGTGGGCATGGTCTTTTGAAATTAAAATTTTGACATGCTGTGGGCATGGTTTTGAAATTTTGACATGCCGTGGGCATAATCTTTTGAAATTAAAATTTTGACATGCTGTGGGCATGGTCTTGAAATTTTGACATGCTGTGGCCATGGTCTTTTAAATATCGACATGCCGTGGGCAAGGTCTTTTGAAATTAAAATTTTGACATGCTGTGGGCATGGTTTTGAAATTTTGACATGCCGTGGGCATGGTCTTTGAAATATCGACATGCCGTGGGCATGGTCTTTTGAAATTAAAATTTTGACATGCCGTGGGCATGGTTTTGAAATTTTGACATGCCGTGGGCATGGTCTTTGAAATATCGACATGCCGTGGGCATGGTCTTTGAAATATCGACATGCCGTGGGCATGGTCTTTTGAAATTAAAATTTTGACATGTTGTGGGCATGGTCTTGACCGTGGGCATGGTCTTTGAAATATCGACATGTCGTGGGCATGGTCTTTTGAAATTAAAATTTTGACATGCTGTGGGCATTGTCTTGAAATTTTGACATGTCGTGGGCATGGTCTTTGAAATATCGACGTGCCGTGGGCATGGTCTTTTGAAATTGAAATTTTGACATGCCGTGGGCATGGTCTTTGAAATATCGACATGCCGTGGGCATGGTCTTTTGAAATTAAAATTTTGACATGCTGTGGGCATGGTCTTTTAAATATCGACATGCCGTGGGCAAGGTCTTTTGAAATTAAAATTTTGACATGCTGTGGGCATGGTCTTTGAAGTATCGACATGTCGTGGGCATGGTCTTTTGAAATTAAAATTTTGACATGCTGTGGGCATGGTCTTGAAATTTTGACATGTCGTGGGCATGGTCTTTGAAATATCGACGTGCCGTGGGCATGGTCTTTTGAAATTCAAATATCGACATGCCGTGGGCATGGTCTTTGAAATATCGACATGTCGTGGGCATGGTCTTTTGAAATTAAAATTTTGACATGCTGTGGGCATGGTCTTGAAATTTTGACATGCTGTGGGCATGGTCTTTTAAATATCGACATGCCGTGGGCAAGGTCTTTTCAAATTAAAATTTTGACATGCTGTGGGCATGGTCTTTGAAGTATCGACATGTCGTGGGCATGGTCTTTTGAAATTAAAATTTTGACATGCTGTGGGCATGGTCTTGAAATTTTGACAAGCCGTGGGCATGGTCTTTGAAATATCGACATGCCGTGGGCATGGTCTTTTGAAATTAAAATTTTGACATGCTGTGGGCATGGTTTTGAAATTTTGACATGCCGTGGGCATGGTCTTTTGAAATTAAAATTTTGACATGCTGTGGGCATGGTCTTGAAATTTTGACATGCTGTGGGTATGGTCTTTTAAATATCGACATGCCGTGGGCAAGGTCTTTTGAAATTAAAATTTTGACATGCTGTGGGCATGGTTTTGAAATTTTGACATGCCGTGGGCATGGTCTTTGAAATATCGACATGCCGTGGGCATGGTCTTTTGAAATTAAAATTTTGACATGCTGTGGGCATGGTTTTGAAATTTTGACATGCCGTGGGCATGGTCTTTGAAATATCGACATGCCGTGGGCATGGTCTTTTGAAATTAAAATTTTGACATGCTGTGGGCATGGTCTTGAAATTTTGACATGCTGTGGGCATGGTCTTTTAAATATCGACATGCCGTGGGCAAGGTCTTTTGAAATTAAAATTTTGACATTCTGTGGGCATGGTCTTTGAAATATCGACATGCCGTGGGCATGGTCTTTTGAAATTAAAATTTTGACATGTTGTGGGCATGGTCTTGAAATTTTGACATGCCGTGGGCATGGTCTTTGAAATATCGACATGCCGTGGGCATGGTCTTTTGAAATTAAAATTTTGACAAGTTGTGGGCATGGTCTTTGAAATATCGACATGTCGTGGGCATGGTCTTTTGAAATTAAAATTTTGACATGCTGTGGGCATGGTCTTGAAATTTTGACATGTCGTGGGCATGGTCTTTGAAATATCGACGTGCCGTGGGGATGGTCTTTTGAAATTGAAATTTTGGCATGCCGTGGGCATGGTCTTTGAAATATCGACATGCCGTGGGCATGGTCTTTGAAATATCGACGTGCCGTGAGCATGGTCTTTTGAAATTGAAATTTTGACATGCCGTGGGCATGGTCTCTGAAATATCGACATGCCGTGGGCATGGTCTTTGAAATATCGACATGCCGTGGGCATGGTCTTTTGAAATTAAAATTTTGACATGCTGTGGGCATGGTTTTGAAATTTTGACATGCCGTGGGCATGGTCTTTTGAAATTAAAATTTTGACATGCTGTGGGCATGGTCTTGAAATTTTGACATGCTGTGGGCATGGTCTTTTAAATATCGACATGCCGTGGGCAAGGTCTTTTGAAATTAAAATTTTGACATGTTGTGGGCATGGTTTTGAAATTTTGACATGCCGTGGGCATGGTCTTTGAAATATAGACATGCCGTGGGCATGGTCTTTTGAAATTAAAATTTTGACATGCTGTGGGCATGGTTTTGAAATTTTGACATGCCGTGGGCATGGTCTTTGAAATATCGACATGCCGTGGGCAAGGTCTTTTGAAATTAAAATTTTGACATGCTGTGGGCATGGTCTTTGAAGTATCGACATGTCGTGCGCATGGTCTTTTGAAATTAAAATTTTGACATGCTGTGGGCATGGTCTTGAAATTTTGACATGTCGTGGGCATGGTCTTTGAAATATCGACGTGTCGTGGGCATGGTCTTTTGAAATTGATATTTTGACATGCCGTGGGCATGGTCTTTGAAATATCGACATGCCGTGGGCATGGTCTTTGAAATATCGACATGCCGTGGGCATGGTCTTTTGAAATTAAAATTTTGACATGCTGTGGGCATGGTCTTGAAATTTTGACATGCTGTGGGCATGGTCTTTTAAATATCGACATGCTGTGGGCAAGGTCTTTTGAAATTAAAATTTTGACATGCTGTGGGCATGGTCTTTGAAGTATCGACATGTCGTGGGCATGGTCTTTTGAAATTAAAATTTTGACATGCTGTGGGCATGGTCTTGAAATTTTGACATGTCGTGGGCATGGTCTTTGAAATATCGACGTGCCGTGGGCATGGTCTTTTGAAATTGAAATATCGACATGCCGTGGGCATGGTCTTTGAAATATCGACATGCCGTGGGCATGGTCTTTGAAATATCGACATGCCGTGGGCATGGTCTTTTGAAATTAAAATTTTGACATGCTGTGGGCATGGTCTTGAAATTTTGACATGCTGTGGGCATGGTCTTTTAAATATCGACATGCCGTGGGCAAGGTCTTTTGAAATTAAAATTTTGACATTCTGTGGGCATGGTCTTTGAAATATCGACATGCCGTGGGCATGGTCTTTTGAAATTAAAATTTTGACATGTTGTGGGCATGGTCTTGAAATTTTGACATGCCGTGGGCATGGTCTTTGAAATATCGACATGCCGTGGGCATGGTCTTTTGAAATTAAAATTTTGACAAGTTGTGGGCATGGTCTTGACCGTGGGCATGGTCTTTGAAATATCGACATGTCGTGGGCATGGTCTTTTGAAATTAAAATTTTGACATGCTGTGGGCATGGTCTTGAAATTTTGACATGTCGTGGGCATGGTCTTTGAAATATCGACGTGCCGTGGGGATGGTCTTTTGAAATTGAAATTTTGGCATGCCGTGGGCATGGTCTTTGAAATATCGACATGCCGTGGGCATGGTCTTTGAAATATCGACGTGCCGTGAGCATGGTCTTTTGAAATTGAAATTTTGACATGCCGTGGGCATGGTCTCTGAAATATCGACATGCCGTGGGCATGGTCTTTGAAATATCGACATGCCGTGGGCATGGTCTTTTGAAATTAAAATTTTGACATGCTGTGGGCATGGTTTTGAAATTTTGACATGCCGTGGGCATGGTCTTTTGAAATTAAAATTTTGACATGCTGTGGGCATGGTCTTGAAATTTTGACATGCTGTGGGCATGGTCTTTTAAATATCGACATGCCGTGGGCAAGGTCTTTTGAAATTAAAATTTTGACATGTTGTGGGCATGGTTTTGAAATTTTGACATGCCGTGGGCATGGTCTTTGAAATATAGACATGCCGTGGGCATGGTCTTTTGAAATTAAAATTTTGACATGCTGTGGGCATGGTTTTGAAATTTTGACATGCCGTGGGCATGGTCTTTGAAATATCGACATGCCGTGGGCAAGGTCTTTTGAAATTAAAATTTTGACATGCTGTGGGCATGGTCTTTGAAGTATCGACATGTCGTGCGCATGGTCTTTTGAAATTAAAATTTTGACATGCTGTGGGCATGGTCTTGAAATTTTGACATGTCGTGGGCATGGTCTTTGAAATATCGACGTGTCGTGGGCATGGTCTTTTGAAATTGATATTTTGACATGCCGTGGGCATGGTCTTTGAAATATCGACATGCCGTGGGCATGGTCTTTGAAATATCGACATGCCGTGGGCATGGTCTTTTGAAATTAAAATTTTGACATGCTGTGGGCATGGTCTTGAAATTTTGACATGCTGTGGGCATGGTCTTTTAAATATCGACATGCTGTGGGCAAGGTCTTTTGAAATTAAAATTTTGACATGCTGTGGGCATGGTCTTTGAAGTATCGACATGTCGTGGGCATGGTCTTTTGAAATTAAAATTTTGACATGCTGTGGGCATGGTCTTGAAATTTTGACATGTCGTGGGCATGGTCTTTGAAATATCGACGTGCCGTGGGCATGGTCTTTTGAAATTGAAATATCGACATGCCGTGGGCATGGTCTTTGAAATATCGACATGCCGTGGGCATGGTCTTTGAAATATCGACATGCCGTGGGCATGGTCTTTTGAAATTAAAATTTTGACATGCTGTGGGCATGGTCTTGAAATTTTGACATGCTGTGGGCATGGTCTTTTAAATATCGACATGCCGTGGGCAAGGTCTTTTGAAATTAAAATTTTGACATTCTGTGGGCATGGTCTTTGAAATATCGACATGCCGTGGGCATGGTCTTTTGAAATTAAAATTTTGACATGTTGTGGGCATGGTCTTGAAATTTTGACATGCCGTGGGCATGGTCTTTGAAATATCGACATGCCGTGGGCATGGTCTTTTGAAATTAAAATTTTGACAAGTTGTGGGCATGGTCTTGACCGTGGGCATGGTCTTTGAAATATCGACATGTCGTGGGCATGGTCTTTTGAAATTAAAATTTTGACATGCTGTGGGCATGGTCTTGAAATTTTGACATGTCGTGGGCATGGTCTTTGAAATATCGACGTGCCGTGGGGATGGTCTTTTGAAATTGAAATTTTGGCATGCCGTGGGCATGGTCTTTGAAATATCGACATGCCGTGGGCATGGTCTTTGAAATATCGACGTGCCGTGAGCATGGTCTTTTGAAATTGAAATTTTGACATGCCGTGGGCATGGTCTCTGAAATATCGACATGCCGTGGGCATGGTCTTTGAAATATCGACATGCCGTGGGCATGGTCTTTTGAAATTAAAATTTTGACATGCTGTGGGCATGGTTTTGAAATTTTGACATGCCGTGGGCATGGTCTTTTGAAATTAAAATTTTGACATGCTGTGGGCATGGTCTTGAAATTTTGACATGCTGTGGGCATGGTCTTTTAAATATCGACATGCCGTGGGCAAGGTCTTTTGAAATTAAAATTTTGACATGCTGTGGGCATGGTTTTGAAATTTTGACATGCCGTGGGCATGGTCTTTGAAATATAGACATGCCGTGGGCATGGTCTTTTGAAATTAAAATTTTGACATGCTGTGGGCATGGTTTTGAAATTTTGACATGCCGTGGGCATGGTCTTTGAAATATCGACATGCCGTGGGCAAGGTCTTTTGAAATTAAAATTTTTACATGCTGTGGGCATGGTCTTTGAAGTATCGACATGTCGTGCGCATGGTCTTTTGAAATTAAAATTTTGACATGCTGTGGGCATGGTCTTGAAATTTTGACATGTCGTGGGCATGGTCTTTGAAATATCGACGTGTCGTGGGCATGGTCTTTTGAAATTGAAATTTTGACATGCCGTGGGCATGGTCTTTGAAATATCGACATGCCGTGGGCATGGTCTTTGAAATATCGACATGCCGTGGGCATGGTCTTTTGAAATTAAAATTTTGACATGCTGTGGGCATGGTCTTGAAATTTTGACATGCTGTGGGCATGGTCTTTTAAATATCGACATGCTGTGGGCAAGGTCTTTTGAAATTAAAATTTTGACATGCTGTGGGCATGGTCTTTGAAGTATCGACATGTCGTGGGCATGGTCTTTTGAAATTAAAATTTTGACATGCTGTGGGCATGGTCTTGAAATTTTGACATGTCGTGGGCATGGTCTTTGAAATATCGACGTGCCGTGGGCATGGTCTTTTGAAATTGAAATATCGACATGCCGTGGGCATGGTCTTTGAAATATCGACATGCCGTGGGCATGGTCTTTGAAATATCGACATGCCGTGGGCATGGTCTTTTGAAATTAAAATTTTGACATGCTGTGGGCATGGTCTTGGAATTTTGACATGCTGTGGGCATGGTCTTTTAAATATCGACATGCCGTGGGCAAGGTCTTTTGAAATTAAAATTTTGACATGCTGTGGGCATGGTCTTTGAAGTATCGACATGTCGTGGGCATGGTCTTTTGAAATTAAAATTTTGACATGCTGTGGGCATGGTCTTGAAATTTTGACATGTCGTGGGCATGGTCTTTGAAATATCGACGTGCCGTGGGGATGGTCTTTTGAAATTGAAATTTTGGCATGCCGTGGGCATGGTCTTTGAAATATCGACATGCCGTGGGCATGGTCTTTGAAATATCGACGTGCCGTGAGCATGGTCTTTTGAAATTGAAATTTTGACATGCCGTGGGCATGGTCTCTGAAATATCGACATGCCGTGGGCATGGTCTTTGAAATATCGACATGCCGTGGGCATGGTCTTTTGAAATTAAAATTTTGACATGCTGTGGGCATGGTCTTGAAATTTTGACATGCTGTGGGCATGGTCTTTTAAATATCGACATGCCGTGGGCAAGGTCTTTTGAAATTAAAATTTTGACATGCTGTGGGCATGGTTTTGAAATTTTGACATGCCGTGGGCATGGTCTTTGAAATATCGACATGTCGTGGGCCTGGTCTTTTGAAATTAAAATTTTGACATGCTGTGGGCATGGTTTTGAAATTTTGACATGCCGTGGGCATGGTCTTTGAAATATCGACATGCCGTGGGCATGGTCTTTTGAAATTAAAATTTTGACATGTTGTGGGCATGGTCTTGACCGTGGGCATGGTCTTTGAAATATCGACATGTCGTGGGCATGGTCTTTTGAAATTAAAATTTTGACATGCTGTGGGCATGGTCTTGAAATTTTGACATGTCGTGGGCATGGTCTTTGAAATATCGACGTGCCGTGGGCATGGTCTTTTGAAATTGAAATTTTGACATGCCGTGGGCATGGTCTTTGAAATATCGACATGTCGTGGGCATGGTCTTTTGAAATTAAAATTTTGACATGTTGTGGGCATGGTCTTGAAATTTTGACATGCTGTGGGCATGGTCTTTTAAATATCGACATGCCGTGGGCAAGGTCTTTTGAAATTAAAATTTTGACATGCTGTGGGCATGGTCTTTGAAGTATCGACATGTCGTGGGCATGGTCTTTTGAAATTAAAATTTTGACATGCTGTGGGCATGGTCTTGAAATTTTGACATGTCGTGGGCATGGTCTTTGAAATATCGACGTGCCGTGGGCATGGTCTTTTGAAATTGAAATATCGACATGCCGTGGGCATGGTCTTTGAAATATCGACATGCCGTGGGCATGGTCTTTGAAATATCGACATGCCGTGGGCATGGTCTATTGAAATTAAAATTTTGACATGCTGTGGGCATGGTCTCGGAATTTTGACATGCTGTGGGCATGGTCTTTTAAATATCGACATGCCGTGGGCAAGGTCTTTTGAAATTAAAATTTTGACATGCTGTGGGCATGGTCTTTGAAGTATCGACATGTCGTGGGCATGGTCTTTTGAAATTAAAATTTTGACATGTTGTGGGCATGGTCTTGAAATTTTGACATGTCGTGGGCATGGTCTTTGAAATATCGACGTGCCGTGGGGATGGTCTTTTGAAATTGAAATTTTGGCATGCCGTGGGCATGGTCTTTGAAATATCGACATGCCGTGGGCATGGTTTTTGAAATATCGACGTGCCGTGAGCATGGTCTTTTGAAATTGAAATTTTGACATGCCGTGGGCATGGTCTCTGAAATATCGACATGCCGTGGGCATGGTCTTTGAAATATCGACATGCCGTGGGCATGGTCTTTTGAAATTAAAATTTTGACATGCTGTGGGCATGATTTTGAAATTTTGACATGCCGTGGGCAAGGTCTTTTGAAATTAAAATTTTGACATGCTGTGGGCATGGTTTTGAAATTTTGACATGCCGTGGGCATGGTCTTTGAAATATCGACATGCCGTGGGCATGGTCTTTTGAAATTAAAATTTTGACATGCTGTGGGCATGGTTTTGAAATTTTGACATGCCGTGGGCATGGTCTTTGAAATATCGACATGCCGTGGGCATGGTCTTTTGAAATTAAAATTTTGACATGTTGTGGGCATGGTCTTGGCCGTGGGCATGGTCTTTGAAATATCGACATGTCGTGGGCATGGTCTTTTGAAATTAAAATTTTGACATGCTGTGGGCATGGTCTTGAAATTTTGACATGTCGTGGGCATGGTCTTTGAAATATCGACGTGCCGTGGGCATGGTCTTTTGAAATTGAAATTTTGACATGCCGTGGGCATGGTCTTTGAAATATCGACATGCCGTGGGCATGGTCTTTTGAAATTAAAATTTTGACATGCTGTGGGCATGGTCTTGAAATTTTGACATGCTGTGGGCATGGTCTTTTAAATATCGGCATGCCGTGGGCAAGGTCTTTTGAAATTAAAATTTTGACATGCTGTGGGCATGGTCTTTGAAGTATCGACATGTCGTGGGCATGGTCTTTTGAAATTAAAATTTTGACATGCTGTGGGCATGGTCTTGAAATTTTGACATGTCGTGGGCATGGTCTTTGAAATATCGACGTGCCGTGGGCATGGTCTTTTGAAATTGAAATATCGACATGCCGTGGGCATGGTCTTTGAAATATCGACATGCCGTGGGCATGGTCTTTGAAATATCGACATGCCGTGGGCATGGTCTTTTGAAATTAAAATTTTGACATGCTGTGGGCATGGTCTTGGAATTTTGACATGCTGTGGGCATGGTCTTTTAAATATCGACATGCCGTGGGCAAGGTCTTTTGAAATTAAAATTTTGACATGCTGTGGGCATGGTCTTTGAAGTATCGACATGTCGTGGGCATGGTCTTTTGAAATTAAAATTTTGACATGCTGTGGGCATGGTCTTGAAATTTTGACATGTCGTGGGCATGGTCTTTGAAATATCGACGTGCCGTGGGGATGGTCTTTTGAAATTGAAATTTTGGCATGCTGTGGGCATGGTCTTTGAAATATCGACATGCCGTGGGCATGGTCTTTGAAATATCGACGTGCCGTGAGCATGGTCTTTTGAAATTGAAATTTTGACATGCCGTGGGCATGGTCACTGAAATATCGACATGCCGTGGGCATGGTCTTTGAAATATCGACATGCCGTGGGCATGGTCTTTTGAAATTAAAATTTTGACATGCTGTGGGCATGGTTTTGAAATTTTGACATGCCGTGGGCATGGTCTTTTGAAATTAAAATTTTGACATGCTGTGGGCATGTTCTTGAAATTTTGACATGCTGTGGGCATGGTCTTTTAAATATCGACATGCCGTGGGCATGGTCTTTTGAAATTAAAATTTTGACATGCTGTGGGCATGGTCTTGAAATTTTGACATGCTGTGGGCATGGTCTTTTAAATATCGACATGCCGTGGGCAAGGTCTTTTGAAATTAAAATATTGACATGCTGTGGGCATGGTTTTGAAATTTTGACATGCCGTGGGCATGGTCTTTGAAATATCGACATGCCGTGGGCATGGTCTTTTGAAATTAAAATTTTGACATGCTGTGGGCATGGTTTTGAAATTTTGACATGCCGTGGGCATGGTCTTTGAAATATCGACATGCCGTGGGCATGGTCTTTTGAAATTAAAATTTTGACATGTTGTGGGCATGGTCTTGACCGTGGGCATGGTCTTTGAAATATCGACATGTCGTGGGCATGGTCTTTTGAAATTAAAATTTTGACATGCTGTGGGCATGGTCTTGAAATTTTGACATATCGTGGGCATGGTCTTTGAAATATTGACGTGCCGTGGGCATGGTCTTTTGAAATTGAAATTTTGACATGCCGTGGGCATGGTCTTTGAAATATCGACATGCCGTGGGCATGGTCTTTGAAATATCGACATGCCGTTGGCATGGTCTTTTGAAATTAAAATTTTGACATGCTGTGGGCATGGTCTTGAAATTTTGACATGCTGTGGGCATGGTCTTTTAAATATCGACATGCCGTGGGCAAGGTCTTTTGAAATTAAAATTTTGACATGCTGTGGGCATGGTCTTTGAAGTATCGACATGTCGTGGGCATGGTCTTTTGAAATTAAAATTTTGACATGCTGTGGGCATGGTCTTGAAATTTTGACATGTCGTGGGCATGGTCTTTGAAATATCGACGTATCGTGGGCATGGTCTTTTGAAATTGAAATATCGTCATGCCGTGGGCATGGTCTTTGAAATATCAACATGCCGTGGGCATGGTCTTTTGAAATTAAAATTTTGACATGCTGTGGGCATGGTCTTGGAATTTTGACATGCTGTGGGCATGGTCTTTTAAATATCGACATGCCGTGGGCAAGGTCTTTTGAAATTAAAATTTTGACATGCTGTGGGCATGGTCTTTGAAGTATCGACATGTCGTGGGCATGGTCTTTTGAAATTAAAATTTTGACATGCTGTGGGCATGGTCTTGAAATTTTGACATGTCGTGGGCATGGTCTTTGAAATATCGACGTGCCGTGGGGATGGTCTTTTGAAATTGAAATTTTGGCATGCCGTGGGCATGGTCTTTGAAATATCGACATGCCGTGGGCATGGTCTTTTGAAATTAAAATTTTGACATGCTGTGGGCATGGTTTTGAAATTTTGACATGCCGTGGGCATGGTCTTTTGAAATTAAAATTTTGACATGCTGTGGGCATGGTCTTTTAAATATCGACATGCCGTGGGCAAGGTCTTTTGAAATTAAAATTTTGACATGCTGTGGGCATGGTTTTGAAAATTTGACATGCCGTGGGCATGGTCTTTGAAATATCGACATGCCGTGGGCATGGTCTTTTGAAATTAAAATTTTGACATGCTGTGGGCATGGTTTTGAAATTTTGACATGCCGTGGGCATGGTCTTTGAAATATCGACATGCCGTGGGCATGGTCTTTTGAAATTAAAATTTTGACATGTTGTGGGCATGGTCTTGACCGTGGGCATGGTCTTTGAAATATCGACATGTCGTGGGCATGGTCTTTTGAAATTAAAATTTTGACATGCTGTGGGCATGGTCTTGAAATTTTGACATGTCGTGGGCATGGTCTTTGAAATATGGACGTGCCGTGGGCATGGTCTTTTGAAATTGAAATTTTGACATGCCGTGGGCATGGTCTTTGAAATATCGACATGCCGTGGGCATGGTCTTTGAAATATCGACATGCCGTGGGCATGGTCTTTTGAAATTAAAATTTTGACATGCTGTGGGCATGGTCTTGAAATTTTGACATGCTGTGGGCATGGTCTTTTAAATATCGACATGCCGTGGGCAAGGTCTTTTGAAATTAAAATTTTGACATGCTGTGGGCATGGTCTTTGAAGTATCGACATGTCGTGGGCATGGTCTTTTGAAATTAAAATTTTGACATGCTGTGGGCATGGTCTTGAAATTTTGACATGTCGTGGGCATGGTCTTTGAAATATCGACGTGTCGTGGGCATGGTCTTTTGAAATTGAAATATCGTCATGCCGTGGGCATGGTCTTTGAAATATCGACATGCCGTGGGCATGGTCTTTTGAAATTAAAATTTTGACATGCTGTGGGCATGGTTTTGAAATTTTGACATGCCGTGGGCATGGTCTTTTGAAATTAAAATTTTGACATGCTGTGGGCATGGTCTTTTAAATATCGACATGCCGTGGGCAAGGTCTTTTGAAATTAAAATTTTGACATGCTGTGGGCATGGTTTTGAAAATTTGACATGCCGTGGGCATGGTCTTTGAAATATCGACATGCCGTGGGCATGGTCTTTTGAAATTAAAATTTTGACATGCTGTGGGCATGGTTTTGAAATTTTGACATGCCGTGGGCATGGTCTTTGAAATATCGACATGCCGTGGGCATGGTCTTTTGAAATTAAAATTTTGACATGTTGTGGGCATGGTCTTGACCGTGGGCATGGTCTTTGAAATATCGACATGTCGTGGGCATGGTCTTTTGAAATTAAAATTTTGACATGCTGTGGGCATGGTCTTGAAATTTTGACATGTCGTGGGCATGGTCTTTGAAATATTGACGTGCCGTGGGCATGGTCTTTTGAAATTGAAATTTTGACATGCCGTGGGCATGGTCTTTGAAATATCGACATGCCGTGGGCATGGTCTTTGAAATATCGACATGCCGTGGGCATGGTCTTTTGAAATTAAAATTTTGACATGCTGTGGGCATGGTCTTGAAATTTTGACATGCTGTGGGCATGGTCTTTTAAATATCGACATGCCGTGGGCAAGGTCTTTTGAAATTAAAATTTTGACATGCTGTGGGCATGGTCTTTGAAGTATCGACATGTCGTGGGCATGGTCTTTTGAAATTAAAATTTTGACATGCTGTGGGCATGGTCTTGAAATTTTGACATGTCGTGGGCATGGTCTTTGAAATATCGACGTGTCGTGGGCATGGTCTTTTGAAATTGAAATATCGTCATGCCGTGGGCATGGTCTTTGAAATATCGACATGCCGTGGGCATGGTCTTTTGAAATTAAAATTTTGACATGCTGTGGGCATGGTCTTGGAATTTTGACATGCTGTGGGCATGGTCTTTTAAATATCGACATGCCGTGGGCAAGGTCTTTTGAAATTAAAATTTTGACATGCTGTGGGCATGGTCTTTGAAGTATCGACATGTCGTGGGCATGGTCTTTTGAAATTAAAATTTTGACATGCTGTGGGCATGGTCTTGAAATTTTGACATGTCGTGGGCATGGTCTTTGAAATATCGACGTGCCGTGGGGATGGTCTTTTGAAATTGAAATTTTGGCATGCCGTGGGCATGGTCTTTGAAATATCGACATGCCGTGGGCATGGTCTTTTGAAATTAAAATTTTGACATGCTGTGGGCATGGTTTTGAAATTTTGACATGCCGTGGGCATGGTCTTTTGAAATTAAAATTTTGACATGCTGTGGGCATGGTCTTTTAAATATCGACATGCCGTGGGCAAGGTCTTTTGAAATTAAAATTTTGACATGCTGTGGGCATGGTTTTGAAAATTTGACATGCCGTGGGCATGGTCTTTGAAATATCGACATGCCGTGGGCATGGTCTTTTGAAATTAAAATTTTGACATGCTGTGGGCATGGTTTTGAAATTTTGACTTGCCGTGGGCATGGTCTTTGAAATATCGACATGCCGTGGGCATGGTCTTTTGAAATTAAAATTTTGACATGTTGTGGGCATGGTCTTGACCGTGGGCATGGTCTTTGAAATATCGACATGTCGTGGGCATGGTCTTTTGAAATTAAAATTTTGACATGCTGTGGGCATGGTCTTCAAATTTTGACAAGTCGTGGGCATGTTCTTTGAAATATCGACGTGCCGTGGGCATGGTCTTCTGAAATTGAAATTTTGACATGCCGTGGGCATGGTCTTTGAAATATCGACATGCCGTGGGCATGGTCTTTGAAATATCGACATGCCGTGGGCATGGTCTTTTGAAATTAAAATTTTGACATGCTGTGGGCATGGTCTTGAAATTTTGACATGCTGTGGGAATAGTCTTTTAAATATCGACATGCCGTGGGCAAGGTCTTTTGAAATTAAAATTTTGACATGCTGTGGGCATGGTCTTTGAAGTATCGACATGTCGTGGGTATGGTCTTTTGAAATTAAAATTTTGACATGCTGTGGGCATGGTCTTGAAATTTTGACATGCTGTGGGCATGGTCTTTTAAATATCGACATGCCGTGGGCAAGGTCTTTTGAAATTAAAATTTTGACATTCTGTGGGCATGGTTTTGAAATTTTGACATGCCGTGGGCATGGTCTTTGAAATATCGACATGCCGTGGGCATGGTCTTTTGAAATTAAAATTTTGACATGCTGTGGGCATGGTCTTGAAATTTTGACATGCCGTGGGCATGGTCTTTGAAATATCGACATGCCGTGGGCATGGTCTTTTGAAATTAAAATTTTGACATGTTGTGGGCATGGTCTTGACCGTGGGCATGGTCTTTGAAATATCGACATGTCGTGGGCATGGTCTTTTGAAATTAAAATTTTGACATGCTGTGGGCATGGTCTTTAAATTTTGACATGTCGTGGGCATGGTCTTTGAAATATCGACGTGCCGTGGGCATGGTCTTTTGAAATTGAAATTTTGACATGTCGTGGGCATGGTCTTTGAAATATCGACATGCCGTGGGCATGGTCTTTGAAATATCGACGTGCTGTGAGCATGGTCTTTTGAAATTGAAATTTTGACATGCCGTGGGCATGGTCTCTGAAATATCAACATGCCGTGGGCATGGACTTTGAAATATCCACATGCCGTGGGCATGGTCTTTTGAAATTAAAATTTTGACATGCTGTGGGCATCGTTTTGAAATTTTGACATGCCGTGGGCATGGTCTTTGAAATATCGACATGCCGTGGGCATGGTCTTTTGAAATTAAAATTTTGACATGTTGTGGGCATGGTCTTGACCGTGGGCATGGTCTTTGAAATATCGACATGTCGTGGGCATGGTCTTTTGAAATTAAAATTTTGACATGTCGTGGGCATGGTCTTTGAAATATCGACGTGCCGTAGGCATGGTCTTTTGAAATTGAAATTTTGACATGTCGTGGGCATGGTCTTTGAAATATCGACATGCCGTGGGCATGGTCTTTGAAATATCGACATGCCGTGGGCATGGTCTTTTGAAATTAAAATTTTGACATGCTGTGGGCATGGTCTTGAAATTTTGACATGCTGTGGCCATGGTCTTTTAAATATCGACATGCCGTGGGCAAGGTCTTTTGAAATTAAAATTTTGACATGCTGTGGACATGGTTTTGAAATTTTGACATGTCGTGGGCATGGTCTTTGAAATATCGACATGCCGTGGGCATGGTCTTTTGAAATTAAAATTTTGACATGTTGTGGACATGGTCTTGAAATTTTGACATGCCGTGGGCATGGTCTTTGAAATATCGACGTGTCGTGGGCATGGTCTTTTGAAATTGAAATATCGATATGCCGTGGGCATGGTCTTTGAAATATCGACATGCCGTGGGTATGGTCTTTTGAAATTAAAATTTTGACATGCTGTGGGCATGGTCTTGAAATTTTGACATGCTGTGGGCATGGTCTTTTAAATATCGACATGCCGTGGGCAAGGTCTTTTGAAATTAAAATTTTGACATGTTGTGGGCATGGTTTTGAAATTTTGACATGCCGTGGGCATGGTCTTTGAAATATCGGCATGCCGTGGGCATGGTCTTTTGAAATTAAAATTTTGACATGCTGTGGGCGTGGTCTTGAAATTTTGACATGCCGTGGGCATGGTCTTTGAAATATCGACATGTCGTGGGCATGGTCTTTTTAAATTAAAATTTTGACATGATGTGGGCATGGTCTTGAAATTTTGACATGTTGTGGGCATGGTGTTTTAAATATCGACATGCCGTGGGCATGGTCTTTTGAAATTAAAATTTTGACATGCTGTGGGCGTGGTCTTGAAATTTTGACATGCCGTGGGCATGGTCTTTGAAATATCGACGTGCCGTGGGCATGGTCTTTTGAAATTGAAATATCGACATGCCGTGGGCATGGTCTTTGAAATATCGACATGCCGTGGGCATGGTCTTTTGAAATTAAAATTTTGACATGCTGTGGGCATGGTCTTGAAATTTTGACATGCTGTGGGCATGGTCTTTTAAATATCGACATGCCGTGGGCAAGGTCTTTTGAAATTAAAATTTTGACATGTTGTGGGCATGGTTTTGAAATTTTGACATGCCGTGGGCATGGTCTTTGAAATATCGACATGCCGTGGGCATGGTCTTTTGAAATTAAACTTTTGACATGCCGTGGGCATGGTCTTTGAAATATCGACGTGCCGTGGGCATGGTCTTTTGAAATTGAAATATCGACATGCCGTGGGCATGGTCTTTGAAATATCGACATGTCGTGGGCATGGTCTTTTTAAATTAAAATTTTGACATGCTGTGGGCATGGTCTTGAAATTTTGACATGCTGTGGGCATGGTCTTTTAAATATCGACATGCCGTGGGCAAGGTCTTTTGAAATTAAAATTTTGACATTCTGTGGGCATGGTCTTTGAAATATCGACATGCCGTGGGCATGGTCTTTTGAAATTAAAATTTTGACATGCTGTGGGCATGGTCTTGAAATTTTGACATGCTGTGGGCATGGTCTTTTAAATATCGACATGCCGTGGGCAAGGTCTTTTGAAATTAAAATTTTGACATGTTGTGGGCATGGTCTTGAAATTTTGACATGCCGTGGGCATGGTCTTTTAAATATCGACGTGCCGTGGGCATGGTCTTTTGAAATTGAAATATCGACATGCCGTGGGCATGGTCTTTGAAATATAGACATGCCGTGGGCATGGTCTTTTGAAATTAAAATTTTGACATGCTGTGGGCATGGTCTTGAAATTTTGACATGCTGTGGGCATGGTCTTTTAAATATCGACATGCCGTGGGCAAGGTCTTTTGAAATTAAAATTTTGACATGTTGTGGGCATGGTTTTGAAATTTTGACATGCCGTGGGCATGGTCTTTGAAATATCGACATGCCGTGGGCATGGTCTTTTGAAATTAAAATTTTGACATGCTGTGGGCGTGGTCTTGAAATTTTGACATGCCGTGGGCATGGTCTTTGAAATATCGACATGTCGTGGGCATGGTCTTTTTAAATTAAAATTTTGACATGCTGTGGGCATGGTCTTGAAATTTTGACATGTCGTGGGCATGGTCTTTGAAATATCGACGTGCCGTGGGCATGGTCTTTTGAAATTGAAATATCGACATGCCGTGGGCATGGTCTTTTGAAATTAAAATTTTGACATGCTGTGGGCATGGTCTTGAAATTTTGACATGTCGTGGGCATGGTCTTTGAAATATCGACGTGCCGTGGGCATGGTCTTTTGAAATTGAAATATCGACATGCCGTGGGCATGGTCTTTGAAATATCGACATGCCGTGGGCATGGTCTTTTGAAATTAAAATTTTGACATGCTGTGGGCATGGTCTTGAAATTTTGACATGCTGTGGGCATGGTCTTTTAAATATCGACATGCCGTGGGCATGGTCTTTTGAAATTAAAATTTTGACATGCTGTGGGCATGGTTTTGAAATTTTGACATGTCGTGGGTATGGTCTTTGAAATATCGACATGCCGTGGGCATGATCTTTTGAAATTAAAATTTTGACATGTTGTGGGCATGGTCTTGAAATTTTGACATGCCGTGGGCATGGTCTTTGAAATATCGACGTGCCGTGGGCATGGTCTTTTGAAATTGAAATATCGACATGCCGTGGGCATGGTCTTTTGAAATTAAAATTTTGACATGCTGTGGGCATGGTCTTGAAATTTTGACATGCTGTGGGCATGGCCTTTTAAATATCGACATGCAGTGGGCAAGGTCTTTTGAAATTAAAATTTTGACATGTTGTGGGCATGGTTTTGAAATTTTGACATGCCGTCGGCATGGTCTTTGAAATATCGACATGCCGTGGGCATGGTCTTTTGAAATTAAAATTTTGACATGCTGTGGGCGTGGTCTTGAAATTTTGACATGCCGTGGGCATGGTCTTTGAAATATCGACGTGCCGTGGGCATGGTCTTTTGAAATTGAAATATCGACATGCCGTGGGCATGGTCTTTGAAATATCGACATGCCGTGGGCATGGTCTTTTGAAATTAAAATTTTGACATGCTGTGGGCATGGTCTTGAAATTTTGACATGCTGTGGGCATGGTCTTTTAAATATCGACATGCCGTGGGCAAGGTCTTTTGAAATTAAAATTTTGACATGTTGTGGGCATGGTTTTGAAATTTTGACATGCCGTGGGCATGGTCTTTGAAATATCGACATGCCGTGGGCATGGTCTTTTGAAATTAAACTTTTGACATGCCGTGGGCATGGTCTTTGAAATATCGACGTGCCGTGGGCATGGTCTTTTGAAATTGAAATATCGACATGCCGTGGGCATGGTCTTTGAAATATCGACATGTCGTGGGCATGGTCTTTTTAAATTAAAATTTTGACATGCTGTGGGCATGGTCTTGAAATTTTGACATGCTGTGGGCATGGTCTTTTAAATATCGACATGCCGTGGGCAAGGTCTTTTGAAATTAAAATTTTGACATTCTGTGGGCATGGTCTTTGAAATATCGACATGCCGTGGGCATGGTCTTTTGAAATTAAAATTTTGACATGCTGTGGGCATGGTCTTGAAATTTTGACATGCTGTGGGCATGGTCTTTTAAATATCGACATGCCGTGGGCAAGGTCTTTTGAAATTAAAATTTTGACATGTTGTGGGCATGGTCTTGAAATTTTGACATGCCGTGGGCATGGTCTTTTAAATATCGACGTGCCGTGGGCATGGTCTTTTGAAATTGAAATATCGACATGCCGTGGGCATGGTCTTTGAAATATAGACATGCCGTGGGCATGGTCTTTTGAAATTAAAATTTTGACATGCTGTGGGCATGGTCTTGAAATTTTGACATGCTGTGGGCATGGTCTTTTAAATATCGACATGCCGTGGGCAAGGTCTTTTGAAATTAAAATTTTGACATGTTGTGGGCATGGTTTTGAAATTTTGACATGCCGTGGGCATGGTCTTTGAAATATCGACATGCCGTGGGCATGGTCTTTTGAAATTAAAATTTTGACATGCTGTGGGCGTGGTCTTGAAATTTTGACATGCCGTGGGCATGGTCTTTGAAATATCGACATGTCGTGGGCATGGTCTTTTTAAATTAAAATTTTGACATGCTGTGGGCATGGTCTTGAAATTTTGACATGTCGTGGGCATGGTCTTTGAAATATCGACGTGCCGTGGGCATGGTCTTTTGAAATTGAAATATCGACATGCCGTGGGCATGGTCTTTTGAAATTAAAATTTTGACATGCTGTGGGCATGGTCTTGAAATTTTGACATGTCGTGGGCATGGTCTTTGAAATATCGACGTGCCGTGGGCATGGTCTTTTGAAATTGAAATATCGACATGCCGTGGGCATGGTCTTTGAAATATCGACATGCCGTGGGCATGGTCTTTTGAAATTAAAATTTTGACATGCTGTGGGCATGGTCTTGAAATTTTGACATGCTGTGGGCATGGTCTTTTAAATATCGACATGCCGTGGGCATGGTCTTTTGAAATTAAAATTTTGACATGCTGTGGGCATGGTTTTGAAATTTTGACATGTCGTGGGTATGGTCTTTGAAATATCGACATGCCGTGGGCATGGTCTTTTGAAATTAAAATTTTGACATGTTGTGGGCATGGTCTTGAAATTTTGACATGCGTGGGCATGGTCTTTGAAATATCGACGTGCCGTGGGCATGGTCTTTTGAAATTGAAATATCGACATGCCGTGGGCATGGTCTTTTGAAATTAAAATTTTGACATGCTGTGGGCATGGTCTTGAAATTTTGACATGCTGTGGGCATGGCCTTTTAAATATCGACATGCAGTGGGCAAGGTCTTTTGAAATTAAAATTTTGACATGTTGTGGGCATGGTTTTGAAATTTTGACATGCCGTCGGCATGGTCTTTGAAATATCGACATGCCGTGGGCATGGTCTTTTGAAATTAAAATTTTGACATGCTGTGGGCGTGGTCTTGAAATTTTGACATGCCGTGGGCATGGTCTTTGAAATATCGACATGTCGTGGGCATGGTCTTTTTAAATTAAAATTTTGACATGCTGTGGGCATGGTCTTGAAATTTTGACATGTCGTGGGCATGGTCTTTGAAATATCGACGTGCCGTGGGCATGGTCTTTTGAAATTGAAATATCGACATGCCGTGGGTATGGTCTTTTGAAATTGAAATATCGACATGCCGTGGGCATGGTCTTTGAAATATCGACATGCCGTGGGCATGGTCTTTTGAAATTAAAATTTTGACATGCTGTGGGCATGGTCTTGAAATTTTGACATGCTGTGGGCATGGTCTTTTAAATATCGACATGCCGTGGGCATGGTCTTTTGAAATTAAAATTTTGACATGCTGTGGGCATGGTTTTGAAATTTTGACATGTCGTGGGTATGGTCTTTGAAATATCGACATGCCGTGGGCATGGTCTTTTGAAATTAAAATTTTGACATGTTGTGGGCATGGTCTTGAAATTTTGACATGCCGTGGGCATGGTCTTTGAAATATCGACGTGCCGTGGGCATGGTCTTTTGAAATTGAAATATCGACATGCCGTGGGCATGGTCTTTTGAAATTAAAATTTTGACATGCTGTGGGCATGGTCTTGAAATTTTGACATGCTGTGGGCATGGCCTTTTAAATATCGACATGCAGTGGGCAAGGTCTTTTGAAATTAAAATTTTGACATGTTGTGGGCATGGTTTTGAAATTTTGACATGCCGTGGGCATGGTCTTTGAAATATCGACATGCCGTGGGCATGGTCTTTTGAAATTAAAATTTTGACATGCTGTGGGCGTGGTCTTGAAATTTTGACATGCCGTGGGCATGGTCTTTGAAATATCGACATGTCGTGGGCATGGTCTTTTTAAATTAAAATTTTGACATGCTGTGGGCATGGTCTTGAAATTTTGACATGTCGTGGGCATGGTCTTTGAAATATCGACGTGCCGTGGGCATGGTCTTTTGAAATTGAAATATCGACATGCCGTGGGTATGGTCTTTTGAAATTGAAATATCGACATGCCGTGGGCATGGTCTTTGAAATATCGACATGCCGTGGGCATGGTCTTTTGAAATTAAAATTTTGACATGCTGTGGGCATGGTCTTGAAATTTTGACATGCTGTGGGCATGGTCTTTTAAATATCGACATGCCGTGGGCATGGTCTTTTGAAATTAAAATTTTGACATGCTGTGGGCATGGTTTTGAAATTTTGACATGTCGTGGGTATTGTCTTTGAAATATCGACATGCCGTGGGCATGGTCTTTTGAAATTAAAATTTTGACATGTTGTGGGCATGGTCTTGAAATTTTGACATGCCGTGGGCATGGTCTTTGAAATATCGACGTGCCGTGGGCATGGTCTTTTGAAATTGAAATATCGACATGCCGTGGGCATGGTCTTTTGAAATTAAAATTTTGACATGCTGTGGGCATGGTCTTGAAATTTTGACATGCTGTGGGCATGGCCTTTTAAATATCGACATGCAGTGGGCAAGGTCTTTTGAAATTAAAATTTTGACATGTTGTGGGCATGGTTTTGAAATTTTGACATGCCGTGGGCATGGTCTTTGAAATATCGACATGCCGTGGGCATGGTCTTTTGAAATTAAAATTTTGACATGCTGTGGGCGTGGTCTTGAAATTTTGACATGCCGTGGGCATGGTCTTTGAAATATCGACATGTCGTGGGCATGGTCTTTTTAAATTAAAATTTTGACATGCTGTGGGCATGGTCTTGAAATTTTGACATGTCGTGGGCATGGTCTTTGAAATATCGACGTGCCGTGGGCATGGTCTTTTGAAATTGAAATATCGACATGCCGTGGGCATGGTCTTTTGAAATTGAAATATCGACATGCCGTGGGCATGGTCTTTGAAATATCGACATGCTGTGGGCATGGTCTTTTGAAATTAAAATTTTGACATGCTGTGGGCATGGTCTTGAAATTTTGACATGCTGTGGGCATGGTCTTTTAAATATCGACATGCCGTGGGCAAGGTCTTTTGAAATTAAAATTTTGACATGTTGTGGGCATGGTTTTGAAATTTTGACATGTCGTGGGTATGGTCTTTGAAATATCGACATGCCGTGGGCATGGTCTTTTGAAATTAAAATTTTGACATGTTGTGGGCATGGTCTTGAAATTTTGACATGCCGTGGGCATGGTCTTTTAAATATCGACGTGTCGTGGGCATGGTCTTTTGAAATTGAAATATCGACATGCCGTGGGCATGGTCTTTGAAATATCGACATGCCGTGGGCATGGTCTTTTGAAATTAAAATTTTGACATGCTGTGGGCATGGTCTTGAAATTTTGACATGCTGTGGGCATGGTCTTTTAAATATCGACATGCCGTGGGCAAGGTCTTTTGAAATTAAAATTTTGACATGTTGTGGGCATGGTTTTGAAATTTTGACATGCCGTGGGCATGGTCTTTGAAATATCGACATGCCGTGGGCATGGTCTTTTGAAATTAAAATTTTGACATGCTGTGGGCGTGGTCTTGAAATTTTGACATGCCGTGGGCATGGTCTTTGAAATATCGACATGTCGTGGGCATGGTCTTTTTAAATTAAAATTTTGACATGCTGTGGGCATGGTCTTGAAATTTTGACATGTCGTGGGCATGGTCTTTGAAATATCGACGTGCCGTGGGCATGGTCTTTTGAAATTGAAATATCGACATGCCGTGGGCATGGTCTTTGAAATATCGACATGCCGTGGGCATGGTCTTTTGAAATTAAAATTTTGACATGCTGTGGGCATGGTCTTGAAATTTTGACATGTCGTGGGCATGGTCTTTGAAATATCGACGTGCCGTGGGCATGGTCTTTTGAAATTGAAATATCGACATGCCGTGGGCATGGTCTATGAAATATCGACATGCCGTGGGCATGGTCTTTTGAAATTAAAATTTTGACATGCTGTGGGCATGGTCTTGAAATTTGGACATGCTGTGGGCATGGTCTTTTAAATATCGACATGCCGTGGGCATGGTCTTTTGAAATTAAAATTTTGACATGCTGTGGGCATGGTTTTGAAATTTTGACATGTCGTGGGTATGGTCTTTGAAATATCGACATGCCGTGGGCATGGTCTTTTGAAATTAAAATTTTGACATGTTGTGGGCATGGTCTTGAAATTTTGACATGCCGTGGGCATGGTCTTTGAAATATCGACGTGCAGTGGGCATGGTCTTTTGAAATTGAAATATCGACATGCCGTGGGCATGGTCTTTTGAAATTAAAATTTTGACATGCTGTGGGCATGGTCTTGAAATTTTGACATGCTGTGGGCATGGTCTTTTAAATATCGACATGCAGTGGGCAAGGTCTTTTGAAATTAAAATTTTGACATCTTGTGGGCATGGTTTTGAAATTTTGACATGCCGTGGGCATGGTCTTTGAAATATCGACATGCCGTGGGCATGGTCTTTTGAAATTAAAATTTTGACATGCTGTGGGCGTGGTCTTGAAATTTTGACATGCCGTGGGCATGGTCTTTGAAATATCGACATGTCGTGGGCATGGTCTTTTTAAATTAAAATTTTGAGATGCTGTGGGCATGGTCTTGAATTTTGACATGTCGTGGGCATGGTCTTTGAAATATCGACGTGCCGTGGGCATGGTCTTTTGAAATTGAAATATCGACATGCCGTGGGCATGGTCTTTTGAAATTAAAATTTTGACATGCTGTGGGCATGGTCTTGAAATTTTGACATGCTGTGGGCATGGTCTTTTAAATATCGACATGCCGTGGGCATGGTCTTTTGAAATTAAAATTTTGACATGCTGTGGGCATGGTTTTGAAATTTTGACATGCCGTGGGCATGGTCTTTGAAATATCGACATGCCGTGGGCATGGTCTTTTGAAATTAAAATTTTGACATGTTGTGGGCATGGTCTTGACCGTGGGCATGGTCTTTGAAATATCGACATGTCATGGGCATGGTCTTTTGAAATTAAAATTTTGACATGCTGTGGGCGTGGTCTTGAAATTTTGACATGCCGTGGGCATGGTCTTTGAAATATCGACATGTCGTGGGCATGGTCTTTTTAAATTAAAATTTTGACATGCTGTGGGCATGGTCTTGAAATTTTGACATGTCGTGGGCATGGTCTTTGAAATATCGACGTGCCGTGGGTAAGGTCTTTTGAAATTGAAATATCGACATGCCGTGGGCATGGTCTTTGAAATATCGACATGCCGTGGGCATGGTCTTTTGAAATTAAAATTTTGACATGCTGTGGGCATGGTCTTGAAATTTTGACATGCCGTGGGCATGGTCTTTGAAATATCGACATGCCGTGGGCAAGGTCTTTTGAAATTAAAATTTTGACATGCTGTGGGCGTGGTCTTGAAATTTTGACATGCCGTGGGCATGGTCTTTGAAATATCGACATGTCGTGGGCATGGTCTTTTTAAATTAAAATTTTGACATGCTGTGGGCATGGTCTTGAAATTTTGACATGTCGTGGGCATGGTCTTTGAAATATCGACGTGCCGTGGGCATGGTCTTTTCAAATTGAAATATCGACATGCCGTGGGCATGGTCTTTGAAATATCGACATGCCGTGGGCATGGTCTTTTGAAATTAAAATTTTGACATGCTGTGGGCATGGTCTTGAAATTTTGACATGTCGTGGGCATGGTCTTTGAAATATCGACGTGCCGTGGGCATGGTCTTTTGAAATTGAAATATCGACATGCCGTGGGCATGGTCTTTGAAATATCGACATGCCGTGGGCATGGTCTTTTGAAATTAAAATTTTGACATGCTGTGGGCATGGTCTTGAAATTTGGACATGCTGTGGGCATGGTCTTTTAAATATCGACATGCCGTGGGCATGGTCTTTTGAAATTAAAATTTTGACATGCTGTGGGCATGGTTTTGAAATTTTGACATGTCGTGGGTATGGTCTTTGAAATATCGACATGCCGTGGGCATGGTCTTTTGAAATTAAAATTTTGACATGTTGTGGGCATGGTCTTGAAATTTTGACATGCCGTGGGCATGGTCTTTGAAATATCGACGTGCAGTGGGCATGGTCTTTTGAAATTGAAATATCGACATGCCGTGGGCATGGTCTTTTGAAATTAAAATTTTGACATGCTGTGGGCATGGTCTTGAAATTTTGACATGCTGTGGGCATGGTCTTTTAAATATCGACATGCAGTGGGCAAGGTCTTTTGAAATTAAAATTTTGACATGTTGTGGGCATGGTTTTGAAATTTTGACATGCCGTGGGCATGGTCTTTGAAATATCGACATGCCGTGGGCATGGTCTTTTGAAATTAAAATTTTGACATGCTGTGGGCGTGGTCTTGAAATTTTGACATGCCGTGGGCATGGTCTTTGAAATATCGACATGTCGTGGGCATGGTCTTTTTAAATTAAAATTTTGACATGTTGTGGGCATGGTCTTGAAATTTTGACATGTCGTGGGCATGGTCTTTGAAATATCGACGTGCCGTGGGCATGGTCTTTTGAAATTGAAATATCGACATGCCGTGGGCATGGTCTTTTGAAATTAAAATTTTGACATGCTGTGGGCATGGTCTTGAAATTTTGACATGCTGTGGGCATGGTCTTTTAAATATCGACATGCCGTGGGCATGGTCTTTTGAAATTAAAATTTTGACATGCTGTGGGCATGGTTTTGAAATTTTGACATGCCGTGGGCATGGTCTTTGAAATATCGACATGCCGTGGGCATGGTCTTTTGAAATTAAAATTTTGACATGTTGTGGGCATGGTCTTGACCGTGGGCATGGTCTTTGAAATATCGACATGTCATGGGCATGGTCTTTTGAAATTAAAATTTTGACATGCTGTGGGCGTGGTCTTGAAATTTTGACATGCCGTGGGCATGGTCTTTGAAATATCGACATGTCATGGGCATGGTCTTTTGAAATTAAAATTTTGACATGCTGTGGGCGTGGTCTTGAAATTTTGACATGCCGTGGGCATGGTCTTTGAAATATCGACATGTCGTGGGCATGGTCTTTTTAAATTAAAATTTTGACAAGCTGTGGGCATGGTCTTGAAATTTTGACATGTCGTGGGCATGGTCTTTGAAATATCGACGTGCCGTGGGTATGGTCTTTTGAAATTGAAATATCGACATGCCGTGGGCATGGTCTTTGAAATATCGACATGCCGTGGGCATGGTCTTTTGAAATTAAAATTTTGACATGCTGTGGGATGGTCTTGAAATTTTGACATGCCGTGGGCATGGTCTTTGAAATATCGACATGCCGTGGGCATGGTCTTTTGAAATTAAAATTTTGACAGGCTGTGGGCGTGGTCTTGAAATTTTGACATGCCGTGGGCATGGTCTTTGAAATATCGACATGTCGTGGGCATGGTCTTTTTAAATTAAAATTTTGACATGCTGTGGGCATGGTCTTGAAATTTTGACATGTCGTGGGCATGGTCTTTGAAATATCGACGTGCCGTGGGCATGGTCTTTTCAAATTGAAATATCGACATGCCGTGGGCATGGTCTTTGAAATATCGACATGCCGTGGGCATGGTCTTTTGAAATTAAAATTTTGACATGCTGTGGGCATGGTCTTGAAATTTTGACATGTCGTGGGCATGGTCTTTGAAATATCGACGTGCCGTGGGCATGGTCTTTTGAAATTGAAATATCGACATGCCGTGGGCATGGTCTTTGAAATATCGACATGCCGTGGGCATGGTCTTTTGAAATTAAAATTTTGACATGCTGTGGGCATGGTCTTGAAATTTGGACATGCTGTGGGCATGGTCTTTTAAATATCGACATGCCGTGGGCATGGTCTTTTGAAATTAAAATTTTGACATGCTGTGGGCATGGTTTTGAAATTTTGACATGTCGTGGGTATGGTCTTTGAAATATCGACATGCCGTGGGCATGGTCTTTTGAAATTAAAATTTTGACATGTTGTGGGCATGGTCTTGAAATTTTGACATGCCGTGGGCATGGTCTTTGAAATATCGACGTGCAGTGGGCATGGTCTTTTGAAATTGAAATATCGACATGCCGTGGGCATGGTCTTTTGAAATTAAAATTTTGACATGCTGTGGGCATGGTCTTTTAAATATCGACATGCAGTGGGCAAGGTCTTTTGAAATTAAAATTTTGACATGTTGTGGGCATGGTTTTGAAATTTTGACATGCCGTGGGCATGGTCTTTGAAATATCGACATGCCGTGGGCATGGTCTTTTGAAATTAAAATTTTGACATGCTGTGGGCGTGGTCTTCAAATTTTGACATGCCGTGGGCATGGTCTTTGAAATATCGACATGTCGTGGGCATGGTCTTTTTAAATTAAAATTTTGACATGTTGTGGGCATGGTCTTGAAATTTTGACATGTCGTGGGCATGGTCTTTGAAATATCGACGTGCCGTGGGCATGGTCTTTTGAAATTGAAATATCGACATGCCGTGGGCATGGTCTTTTGAAATTAAAATTTTGACATGCTGTGGGCATGGTCTTGAAATTTTGACATGTTGTGGGCATGGTCTTTTAAATATCGACATGCCGTGGGCATGGTCTTTTGAAATTAAAATTTTGACATGCTGTGGGCATGGTTTTGAAATTTTGACATGCCGTGGGCATGGTCTTTGAAATATCGACATGCCGTGGGCATGGTCTTTTGAAATTAAAATTTTGACATGTTGTGGGCATGGTCTTGACCGTGGGCATGGTCTTTGAAATATCGACATGTCATGGGCATGGTCTTTTGAAATTAAAATTTTGACATGCTGTGGGCGTGGTCTTGAAATTTTGACATGCCGTGGGCATGGTCTTTGAAATATCGACATGTCATGGGCATGGTCTTTTTAAATTAAAATTTTGACATGCTGTGGGCATGGTCTTGAAATTTTGACATGTCGTGGGCATGGTCTTTGAAATATCGACGTGCCGTGGGTATGGTCTTTTGAAATTGAAATATCGACATGCCGTGGGCATGGTCTTTGAAATATCGACATGCCGTGGGCATGGTCTTTTGAAATTAAAATTTTGACATGCTGTGGGCATGGTCTTGAAATTTTGACATGTCGTGGGCATGGTCTTTGAAATATCGACGTGCCGTGGGCATGGTCTTTTGAAATTGAAATATCGACATGCCGTGGGCATGGTCTTTGAAATATCGACTTGCCGTGGGCATGGTCTTTTGAAATTAAAATTTTGACATGCTGTGGGCATGGTCTTGAAATTTTGACATGCTGTGGGCATGGTCTTTTAAATATCGACATGCCGTGGGCATGGTCTTTTGAAATTAAAATTTTGACATGCTGTGGGCATGGTTTTGAAATTTTGACATGTCGTGGGTATGGTCTTTGAAATATCGACATGCCGTGGGAATGGTCTTTTGAAATTAAAATTTTGACATGTTGTGGGCATGGTCTTGAAATTTTGACATGCCGTGGGCATGGTCTTTGAAATATCGACGTGCCGTGGGCATGGTCTTTTGAAATTGAAATATCGACATGCCGTGGGCATGGTCTTTTGAAATTAAAATTTTGACATGCTGTGGGCATGGTCTTGAAATTTTGACATGCTGTGGGCATGGTCTTTTAAATATCGACATGCCGTGGGCATGGTCTTTTGAAATTAAAATTTTGACATGCTGTGGGCATGGTTTTGAAATTTTGACATGCCGTGGGCATGGTCTTTGAAATATCGACATGCCGTGGGCATGGTCTTTTGAAATTAAAATTTTGACATGCTGTGGGCATGGTCTTGAAATTTTGACATGCTGTGGGCATGGTCTTTTAAATATCGACATGCCGTGGGCAAGGTCTTTTAAATTAAAATTTTGACATGTTGTGGGCATGGTTTTGAAATTTTGACATGCCGTGGGCATGGTCTTTGAAATATCGACATGCCGTGGGCACGGTCTTTTGAAATTAAAATTTTGACATGCTGTGGGCGTGGTCTTGAAATTTTGACATGCCGTGGGCATGGTCTTTGAAATATCGACATGTCGTGGGCATGGTCTTTTTAAATTAAAATTTTGACATGCTGTGGGCATGGTCTTGAAATTTTGACATGTCGTGGGTATGGTCTTTGAAATATCGACGTGCCGTGGGCATGGTCTTTTGAAATTGAAATATCGACATGCCGTGGGCATGGTCTTTTGAAATTAAAATTTTGACATGCTGTGGGCATGGTCTTGAAATTTTGACATGCTGTGGGCATGGTCTTTTAAATATCGACATGCCGTGGGCATGGTCTTTTGAAATTAAAATTTTGACATGCTGTGGGCATGGTTTTGAAATTTGGACATGCCGTGGGCATGGTCTTTGAAATATCGACATGCCGTGGGCATGGTCTTTTGAAATTAAAATTTTGACATGTTGTGGGCATGGTCTTGACCGTGGGCATGGTCTTTGAAATATCGACATGTCGTGGGCATGGCCTTTTGAAATTAAAATTTTGACATGCTGTGGGCGTGGTCTTGAAATTTTGACATGCCGTCGGCATGGTCTTTGAAATATCGACATGTCGTGGGCATGGTCTTTTTAAATTAAAATTTTGACATGCTGTGGGCATGGTCTTGAAATTTTGACATGTCGTGGGCATGGTCTTTGAAATATCGACGTGCCGTGGGTATGGTCTTTTGAAATTGAAATATCGACATGCCGTGGGCATGGTCTTTGAAATATCAACATGCCGTGGGCATGGTCTTTTGAAATTAAAATTTTGACATGCTGTGGGCATGGTCTTGAAATTTTGACATGTCGTGGGCATGGTCTTTGAAATATCGACGTGCCGTGGGCATGGTCTTTTGAAATTGAAATATCGACATGCCGTGGGCATGGTCTTTGAAATATCGACATGCCGTGGGCATGGTCTTTTGAAATTAAAATTTTGACATGCTGTGGGCATGGTCTTGAAATTTTGACATGCTGTGGGCATGGTCTTTTAAATATCGACATGCCGTGGGCATGGTCTTTTGAAATTAAAATTTTGACATGCTGTGGGCATGGTTTTGAAATTTTGACATGTCGTGGGTATGGTCTTTGAAATATCGACATGCCGTGGGTATGGTCTTTTGAAATTAAAATTTTGACATGTTGTGGGCATGGTCTTGAAATTTTGACATGCCGTGGGCATGGTCTTTGAAATATCGACGTGCCGTGGGCATGGTCTTTTGAAATTGAAATATCGACATGCCGTGGGCATGGTCTTTGAAATATCGACATGCCGTGGGCATGGTCTTTTGAAATTAAAATTTTGACATGCTGTGGGCATGGTCTTGAAATTTTGACATGCTGTGGGCATGGTCTTTTAAATATCGACATGCCGTGGGCAAGGTCTTTTGAAATTAAAATTTTGACATGTTGTGGGCATGGTTTTGAAATTTTGACATGCCGTGGGCATGGTCTTTGAAATATCGACATGCCGTGGGCACGGTCTTTTGAAATTAAAATTTTGACATGCTGTGGGCGTGGTCTTGAAATTTTGACATGCCGTGGGCATGGTCTTTGAAATATCGACATGTCGTGGGCATGGTCTTTTTAAATTAAAATTTTGACATGCTGTGGGCATGGTCTTGAAATTTTGACATGTCGTGGGCATGGTCTTTGAAATATCGACGTGCCGTGGGCATGGTCTTTTGAAATTGAAATATCGACATGCCGTGGGCATGGTCTTTTGAAATTAAAATTTTGACATGCTGTGGGCATGGTCTTGAAATTTTGACATGCTGTGGGCATGGTCTTTTAAATATCGACATGCCGTGGGCATGGTCTTTTGAAATTAAAATTTTGACATGCTGTGGGCATGGTTTTGAAATTTTGACATGCCGTGGGCATGGTCTTTGAAATATCGACATGCCGTGGGCATGGTCTTTTGAAATTAAAATTTTGACATGTTGTGGGCATGGTCTTGACCGTGGGCATGGTCTTTGAAATATCGACATGTCGTGGGCATGGTCTTTTGAAATTAAAATTTTGACATGCTGTGGGCGTGGTCTTGAAATTTTGACATGCCGTGGGCATGGTCTTTGAAATATCGACATGTCGTGGGCATGGTCTTTTTAAATTAAAATTTTGACATGCTGTGGGCATGGTCTTGAAATTTTGACATGCTGTGGGCATGGTCTTTTAAATATCGACATGCCGTGGGCAAGGTCTTTTGAAATTAAAATTTTGACATGTTGTGGGCATGGTTTTGAAATTTTGACATGCCGTGGGCATGGTCTTTGAAATATCGACATGCCGTGGGCACGGTCTTTTGAAATTAAAATTTTGACATGCTGTGGGCGTGGTCTTGAAATTTTGACATGCCGTGGGCATGGTCTTTGAAATATCGACATGTCGTGGGCATGGTCTTTTTAAATTAAAATTTTGACATGCTGTGGGCATGGTCTTGAAATTTTGACATGTCGTGGGCATGGTCTTTGAAATATCGACGTGCCGTGGGCATGGTCTTTTGAAATTGAAATATCGACATGCCGTGGGCATGGTCTTTTGAAATTAAAATTTTGACATGCTGTGGGCATGGTCTTGAAATTTTGACATGCTGTGGGCATGGTCTTTTAAATATCGACATGCCGTGGGCATGGTCTTTTGAAATTAAAATTTTGACATGCTGTGGGCATGGTTTTGAAATTTTGACATGCCGTGGGCATGGTCTTTGAAATATCGACATGCCGTGGGCATGGTCTTTTGAAATTAAAATTTTGACATGTTGTGGGCATGGTCTTGACCGTGGGCATGGTCTTTGAAATATCGACATGTCGTGGGCATGGTCTTTTGAAATTAAAATTTTGACATGCTGTGGGCGTGGTCTTGAAATTTTGACATGCCGTGGGCATGGTCTTTGAAATATCGACATGTCGTGGGCATGGTCTTTTTAAATTAAAATTTTGACATGCTGTGGGCATGGTCTTGAAATTTTGACATGTCGTGGGCATGGTCTTTGAAATATCGACGTGCCGTGGGTATGGTCTTTTGAAATTGAAATATCGACATGCCGTGGGCATGGTCTTTGAAATATCGACATGCCGTGGGCATGGTCTTTGAAATATCGACATGCCGTGGGCATGGTCTTTTGAAATTAAAATTTTGACATGCTGTGGGCATGGTCTTGAAATTTTGACATGTCGTGGGCATGGTCTTTGAAATATCGACGTGCCGTGGGCATGGTCTTTTGAAATTGAAATATCGACATGCCGTGGGCATGGTCTTTGAAATATCGACATGCCGTGGGCATGGTCTTTTGAAATTAAAATTTTGACATGCTGTGGGCATGGTCTTGAAATTTTGACATGCTGTGGGCATGGTCTTTTAAATATCGACATGCCGTGGGCATGGTCTTTTGAAATTAATATTTTGACATGCTGTGGGCATGGTTTTGAAATTTTGACATGTCGTGGGTATGGTCTTTGAAATATCGACATGCCGTGGGTATGGTCTTTTGAAATTAAAATTTTGACATGTTGTGGGCATGGTCTTGAAATTTTGACATGCCGTGGGCATGGTCTTTGAAATATCGACGTGCCGTGGGCATGGTCTTTTGAAATTGAAATATCGACATGCCGTGGGCATGGTCTTTGAAATATCGACATGCCGTGGGCATGGTCTTTTGAAATTAAAATTTTGACATGCTGTGGGCATGGTCTTGAAATTTTGACATGCTGTGGGGATGGTCTTTTAAATATCGACATGCCGTGGGCAAGGTCTTTTGAAATTAAAATTTTGACATGTTGTGGGCATGGTTTTGAAATTTTGACATGCCGTGGGCATGGTCTTTGAAATATCGACATGCCGTGGGCACGGTCTTTTGAAATTAAAATTTTGACATGCTGTGGGCGTGGTCTTGAAATTTTGACATGCCGTGGGCATGGTCTTTGAAATATCGACATGTCGTGGGCATGGTCTTTTTAAATTAAAATTTTGACATGCTGTGGGCATGGTCTTGAAATTTTGACATGTCGTGGGCATGGTCTTTGAAATATCGACGTGCCGTGGGCATGGTCTTTTGAAATTGAAATATCGACATGCCGTGGGCATGGTCTTTTGAAATTAAAATTTTGACATGCTGTGGGCATGGTCTTGAAATTTTGACATGCTGTGGGCATGGTCTTTTAAATATCGACATGCCGTGGGCATGGTCTTTTGAAATTAAAATTTTGACATGCTGTGGGCATGGTCTTGAAATTTTGACATGTCGTGGGCATGGTCTTTGAAATATCGACGTGCCGTGGGCATGGTCTTTTGAAATTGAAATATCGACATGCCGTGGGCATGGTCTTTGAAATATCGACATGCCGTGGGCATGGTCTTTTGAAATTAAAATTTTGACATGCTGTGGGCATGGTCTTGAAATTTTGACATGCTGTGGGCATGGTCTTTTAAATATCGACATGCCGTGGGCATGGTCTTTTGAAATTAATATTTTGACATGCTGTGGGCATGGTTTTGAAATTTTGACATGTCGTGGGTATGGTCTTTGAAATATCGACATGCCGTGGGTATGGTCTTTTGAAATTAAAATTTTGACATGTTGTGGGCATGGTCTTGAAATTTTGACATGCCGTGGGCATGGTCTTTGAAATATCGACGTGCCGTGGGCATGGTCTTTTGAAATTGAAATATCGACATGCCGTGGGCATGGTCTTTGAAATATCGACATGCCGTGGGCATGGTCTTTTGAAATTAAAATTTTGACATGCTGTGGGCATGGTCTTGAAATTTTGACATGCTGTGGGGATGGTCTTTTAAATATCGACATGCCGTGGGCAAGGTCTTTTGAAATTAAAATTTTGACATGTTGTGGGCATGGTTTTGAAATTTTGACATGCCGTGGGCATGGTCTTTGAAATATCGACATGCCGTGGGCACGGTCTTTTGAAATTAAAATTTTGACATGCTGTGGGCGTGGTCTTGAAATTTTGACATGCCGTGGGCATGGTCTTTGAAATATCGACATGTCGTGGGCATGGTCTTTTTAAATTAAAATTTTGACATGCTGTGGGCATGGTCTTGAAATTTTGACATGTCGTGGGCATGGTCTTTGAAATATCGACGTGCCGTGGGCATGGTCTTTTGAAATTGAAATATCGACATGCCGTGGGCATGGTCTTTTGAAATTAAAATTTTGACATGCTGTGGGCATGGTCTTGAAATTTTGACATGCTGTGGGCATGGTCTTTTAAATATCGACATGCCGTGGGCATGGTCTTTTGAAATTAAAATTTTGACATGCTGTGGGCATGGTTTTGAAATTTTGACATGCCGTGGGCATGGTCTTTGAAATATCGACATGTCGTGGGCATGGTCTTTTGAAATTAAAATTTTGACATGTTGTGGGCATGGTCTTGACCGTGGGCATGGTCTTTGAAATATCGACATGTCGTGGGCATGGTCTTTTGAAATTAAAATTTTGACATGCTGTGGGCGTGGTCTTGAAATTTTGACATGCCGTGGGCATGGTCTTTGAAATATCGACATGTCGTGGGCATGGTCTTTTTAAATTAAAATTTTGACATGCTGTGGGCATGGTCTTGAAATTTTGACATGTCGTGGGCATGGTCTTTGAAATATCGACGTGCCGTGGGTATGGTCTTTTGAAATTGAAATATCGACATGCCGTGGGCATGGTCTTTGAAATATCGACATGCCGTGGGCATGGTCTTTTGAAATTAAAATTTTGACATGCTGTGGGCATGGTCTTGAAATTTTGACATGTCGTGGGCATGGTCTTTGAAATATCGACGTGCCGTGGGCATGGTCTTTTGAAATTGAAATATCGACATGCCGTGGGCATGGTCTTTGAAATATCGACATGCCGTGGGCATGGTCTTTTGAAATTAAAATTTTGACATGCTGTGGGCATGGTCTTGAAATTTTGACATGCTGTGGGCATGGTCTTTTAAATATCGACATGCCGTGGGCATGGTCTTTTGAAATTAAAATTTTGACATGCTGTGGGCATGGTTTTGAAATTTTGACATGTCGTGGGTATGGTCTTTGAAATATCGACATGCCGTGGGTATGGTCTTTTGAAATTAAAATTTTGACATGTTGTGGGCATGGTCTTGAAATTTTGACATGCCGTGGGCATGGTCTTTGAAATATCGACGTGCCGTGGGCATGGTCTTTTGAAATTGAAATATCGACATGCCGTGGGCATGGTCTTTTGAAATTAAAATTTTGACATGCTGTGGGCATGGTCTTGAAATTTTGACATGCTGT
This sequence comes from Viola odorata, assembly GCA_963691705.1. Taxonomy (NCBI): domain Eukaryota; kingdom Viridiplantae; phylum Streptophyta; class Magnoliopsida; order Malpighiales; family Violaceae; genus Viola; species Viola odorata. Next base: position 21,928,840 of record OY829539.1, on the reverse strand, counting down.
GGGCATGGTCTTTTAAATATCGACATGCCGTGGGCAAGGTCTTTTGAAATTAAAATTTTGACATGTTGTGGGCATGGTTTTGAAATTTTGACATGCCGTGGGCATGGTCTTTGAAATATCGACATGCCGTGGGCACGGTCTTTTGAAATTAAAATTTTCACATGCTGTGGGCGTGGTCTTGAAATTTTGACATGCCGTGGGCATGGTCTTTGAAATATCGACATGTCGTGGGCATGGTCTTTTTAAATTAAAATTTTGACATGCTGTGGGCATGGTCTTGAAATTTTGACATGTCGTGGGCATGGTCTTTGAAATATCGACGTGCCGTGGGCATGGTCTTTTGAAATTGAAATATCGACATGCCGTGGGCATGGTCTTTTGAAATTAAAATTTTGACATGCTGTGGGCATGGTCTTGAAATTTTGACATGCTGTGGGCATGGTCTTTTAAATATCGACATGCCGTGGGCATGGTCTTTTGAAATTAAAATTTTGACATGCTGTGGGCATGGTTTTGAAATTTTGACATGCCGTGGGCATGATCTTTGAAATATCGACGTGCCGTGGGCATGGTCTTTTGAAATTAAAATTTTGACATGTTGTGGGCATGGTCTTGACCGTGGGCATGGTCTTTGAAATATCGACATGTCGTGGGCATGGTCTTTTGAAATTAAAATTTTGACATGCTGTGGGCATGGTCTTTTAAATATCGACATGCTGTGGGCATGGTCTTTTGAAATTAAAATTTTGACATGCTGTGGGCATGGTAATGAAATTTTGACATGCTGTGGGCATGGTCTTTTAAATATCGACATGCCGTGGGCAAGGTCTTTTGAAATTAAAATTTTGACATGTTGTGGGCATGGTTTTGAAATTTTGACATGCCGTGGGCATGGTCTTTGAAATATCGACATGCCGTGGGCACGGTCTTTTGAAATTAAAATTTTGACATGCTGTGGGCGTGGTCTTGAAATTTTGACATGCCGTGGGCATGGTCTTTGAAATATCGACATGTCGTGGGCATGGTCTTTTTAAATTAAAATTTTGACATGCTGTGGGCTTGGTCTTGAAATTTTGACATGTCGTGGCCATGGTCTTTGAAATATCGACGTGCCGTGGGCATGGTCTTTTGAAATTGAAATATCGACATGCCGTGGGCATGGTCTTTTGAAATTAAAATTTTGACATGCTGTGGGCATGGTCTTGAAATTTTGACATGCTGTGGGCATGGTCTTTTAAATATCGACATGCCGTGGGCATGGTCTTTTGAAATTAAAATTTTGACATGCTGTGGGCATGGTTTTGAAATTTTGACATGCCGTGGGCATGATCTTTGAAATATCGACATGCCGTGGGCATGGTCTTTTGAAATTAAAATTTTGACATGTTGTGGGCATGGTCTTGACCGTGGGCATGGTCTTTGAAATATCGACATGTCGTGGGCATGGTCTTTTGAAATTAAAATTTTGACATGCTGTGGGCGTGGTCTTGAAATTTTGACATGCCGTGGGCATGGTCTTTGAAATATCGACATGTCGTGGGCATGGTCTTTTTAAATTAAAATTTTGACATGATGTGGGCATGGTCTTGAAATTTTGACATGTCGTGGGCATGGTCTTTGAAATATCGACGTGCCGTGGGCATGGTCTTTTGAAATTGAAATATCGACATGCCGTGGGCATGGTCTTTTGAAATTAAAATTTTGACATGCTGTGGGCATGGTCTTGAAATTTTGACATGCTGTGGGCATGGTCTTTTAAATATCGACATGCCGTGGGCATGGTCTTTTGAAATTAAAATTTTGACATGCTGTGGGCATGGTTTTGAAATTTTGACATGCCGTGGGCATGATCTTTGAAATATCGACATGCCGTGGGCATGGTCTTTTGAAATTAAAATTTTGACATGTTGTGGGCATGGTCTTGACCGTGGGCATGGTCTTTGAAATATCGACATGTCGTGGGCATGGTCTTTTGAAATTAAAATTTTGACATGCTGTGGGCATGGTCTTTTAAATATCGACATGCTGTGGGCATGGTCTTTTGAAATTAAAATTTTGACATGCTGTGGGCATGGTCTTGAAATTTTGACATGCTGTGGGCATGGTCTTTTAAATATCGACATGCCGTGGGCAAGGTCTTTTGAAATTAAAATTTTGACATGTTGTGGGCATGGTTTTGAAATTTTGACATGCCGTGGGCATGGTCTTTGAAATATCGACATGCCGTGGGCACGGTCTTTTGAAATTAAAATTTTGACATGCTGTGGGCGTGGTCTTGAAATTTTGACATGCCGTGGGCATGGTCTTTGAAATATCGACATGTCGTGGGCATGGTCTTTTTAAATTAAAATTTTGACATGCTGTGGGCATGGTCTTGAAATTTTGACATGTCGTGGGCATGGTCTTTGAAATATCGACGTGCCGTGGGCATGGTCTTTTGAAATTGAAATATCGACATGCCGTGGGCATGGTCTTTTGAAATTAAAATTTTGACATGCTGTGGGCATGGTCTTGAAATTTTGACATGCTGTGGGCATGGTCTTTTAAATATCGACATGCCGTGGGCATGGTCTTTTGAAATTAAAATTTTGACATGCTGTGGGCATGGTTTTGAAATTTTGACATGCCGTGGGCATGATCTTTGAAATATCGACATGCCGTGGGCATGGTCTTTTGAAATTAAAATTTTGACATGTTGTGGGCATGGTCTTGACCGTGGGCATGGTCTTTGAAATATCGACATGTCGTGGGCATGGTCTTTTGAAATTAAAATTTTGACATGCTGTGGGCGTGGTCTTGAAATTTTGACATGCCGTGGGCATGGTCTTTGAAATATCGACATGTCGTGGGCATGGTCTTTTTAAATTAAAATTTTGACATGCTGTGGGCATGGTCTTGAAATTTTGACATGTCGTGGGCATGGTCTTTGAAATATCGACGTGCCGTGGGTATGGTCTTTTGAAATTGAAATATCGACATGCCGTGGGCATGGTCTTTTGAAATTAAAATTTTGACATGCTGTGGGCATGGTCTTGAAATTTTGACATGTCGTGGGCATGGTCTTTGAAATATCGACGTGCCGTGGGCATGGTCTTTTGAAATTGAAATATCGACATGCCGTGGGCATGGTCTTTGAAATATCGACATGCCGTGGGCATGGTCTTTTGAAATTAAAATTTTGACATGCTGTGGGCATGGTCTTGAAATTTTGACTTGCTGTGGGCATGGTCTTTTAAATATCGACATGCCGTGGGCATGGTCTTTTGAAATTAAAATTTTGACATGTTGTGGGCATGGTTTTGAAATTTTGACATGTCATGGGTATGGTCTTTGAAATATCGACATGCCGTGGGCATGGTCTTTTGAAATTAAAATTTTGACATGTTGTGGGCATGGTCTTGAAATTTTGACATGCCGTGGGCATGGTCTTTGAAATATCGACGTGCCGTGGGCATGGTCTTTTGAAATTGAAATATCGACATGCCGTGGGCATGGTCTTTGAAATATCGACATGCCGTGGGCATGGTCTTTTGAAATTAAAATTTTGACATGCTGTGGGCATGGTCTTGAAATTTTGACATGCTGTGGGCATGGTCTTTTAAATATCGACATGCCGTGGGCAAGGTCTTTTGAAATTAAAATTTTGACATGTTGTGGGCATGGTTTTGAAATTTTGACATGCCGTGGGCATGGTCTTTGAAATATCGACATGCCGTGGGCATGGTCTTTTGAAATTAAAATTTTGACATGCTGTGGGCGTGGTCTTGAAATTTTGACATGCCGTGGGCATGGTCTTTGAAATATCGACATGTCGTGGGGATGGTCTTTTTAAATTAAAATTTTGACATGCTGTGGGCATGGTCTTGAAATTTTGACATGTCGTGGGCATGGTCTTTGAAATATCGACGTACCGTGGGCATGGTCTTTTGAAATTGAAATATCGACATGCCGTGGGCATGGTCTTTGAAATATCGACATGCCGTGGGCATGGTCTTTTGAAATTAAAATTTTGACATGCTATGGGCCTGGTCTTGAAATTTTGACATGCTGTGGGCATGGTCTTTTAAATATCGACATGCCGTGGGCATGGTCTTTTGAAATTAAAATTTTGACATGCTGTGGGCATGGTTTTGAAATTTTGACATGTCATGGGTATGGTCTTTGAAATATCGACATGCCGTGGGCATGGTCTTTTGAAATTAAAATTTTGACATGTTGTGGGCATGGTCTTAAAATTTTGACATGCCGTGGGCATGGTCTTTGAAATATCGACGTGCCGTGGGCATGGTCTTTTGAAATTGAAATATCGACATGCCGTGGGCATGGTCTTTGAAATATCGACATGCCGTGGGCATGGTCTTTTGAAATTAAAATTTTGACATGCTGTGGGCATGGTCTTGAAATTTTGACATGCTGTGGGCATGGTCTTTTAAATATTGACATGCCGTGGGCAAGGTCTTTTGAAATTAAAATTTTGACATGTTGTGGGCATGGTTTTGAAATTTTGACATGCCGTGGGCATGGTCTTTGAAATATCGACATGCCGTGGGCATGGTCTTTTGAAATTAAAATTTTGACATGCTGTGGGCGTGGTCTTGAAATTTTGACATGCCGTGGGCATGGTCTTTGAAATATCGACATGTCGTGGGCATGGTCTTTTTAAATTAAAATTTTGACATGCTGTGGGCATGTCCTTGAAATTTTGACATGTCGTGGGCATGGTCTTTGAAATATCGACGTACCGTGGGCATGGTCTTTTGAAATTGAAATATCGACATGCCGTGGGCATGGTCTTTGAAATATCGACATGCCGTGGGCATGGTCTTTGAAATATCGACATGCCGTGGGCATGGTCTTTGAAATATCGACATGCCGTGGGCATGGTCTTTTGAAATTAAAATTTTGACATGCTGTGGGCATGGTCTTGAAATTTTGACATGCTGTGGGCATGGTCTTTTAAATATCGACATGCCGTGGGCATGGTCTTTTGAAATTAAAATTTTGACATGCTGTGGGCATGGTTTTGAAATTTTGACATGTCGTGGGTATGGTCTTTGAAATATCGACATGCCGTGGGCATGGTCTTTTGAAATTAAAATTTTGACATGTTGTGGGCATGGTCTTGAAATTTTGACATGCCGTGGGCATGGTCTTTGAAATATCGACGTGCCGTGGGCATGGTCTTTTGAAATTGAAATATCGACATGCCGTGGGCATGGTCTTTGAAATATCGACATGCCGTGGGCATGGTCTTTTGAAATTAAAATTTTGACATGCTGTGGGCATGGTCTTGAAATTTTGACATGCTGTGGGCATGGTCTTTTAAATATCGACATGCCGTGGGCAAGGTCTTTTGAAATTAAAATTTTGACATGTTTTGGGCATGGTTTTGAAATTTTGACATGCCGTGGGCATGGTCTTTGAAATATCGACATGCCGTGGGCATGGTCTTTTGAAATTAAAATTTTGACATGCTGTGGGCGTGGTCTTGAAATTTTGACATGCCGTGGGCATGGTCTTTGAAATATCGACATGTCGTGGGCATTGTCTTTTTAAATTAAAATTTTGACATGCTGTGGGCATGGTCTTGAAATTTTGACATGTCGTGGGCATGGTCTTTGAAATATCGACGTGCCGTGGGCATGGTCTTTTGAAATTGAAATATCGACATGCCGTGGGCATGGTCTTTGAAATATCGACATGCCGTGGGCATGGTCTTTTGAAATTAAAATTTTGACATGCTGTGGGCATGGTCTTGAAATTTTGACATGCTGTGGGCATGGCCTTTTAAATATCGACATGCCGTGGGCATGGTCTTTTGAAATTAAAATTTTGACATGCTGTGGGCATGGTTTTGAAATTTTGACATGCCGTGGGCATGGTCTTTGAAATATCGACATGCCGTGGGCATGGTCTTTTGAAATTAAAATTTTGACATGTTGTGGGCATGGTCTTTGAAATATCGACATGTCGTGGGCATGGTCTTTTGAAATTAAAATTTTGACATGCTGTGGGCGTGGTCTTGAAATTTTGACATGCCGTGGGCATGGTCTTTGAAATATCGACATGTCGTGGGCATGGTCTTTTTAAATTAAAATTTTGACATGCTGTGGGCATGGTCTTGAAATTTTGACATGTCGTGGGCATGGTCTTTGAAATATCGACGTGCCGTGGGCATGGTCTTTGAAATTAAAATATCGACATGCCGTGGGCATGGTCTTTGAAATATCGACATGCCGTGGGCATGGTCTTTTGAAATTAAAATTTTGACATGCTGTGGGCATGGTCTTGAAATTTTGACATGCTGTGGGCATGGTCTTTTAAATATCGACATGCCGTGGGCATGGTCTTTTGAAATTAAAATTTTGACATGCTGTGGGCATGGTTTTGAAATTTTGACATGTCGTGGGTATGGTCTTTGAAATATCGACATGCCGTGGGCATGGTCTTTTGAAATTAAAATTTTGACATGTTGTGGGCATGGTCTTGAAATTTTGACATGCCGTGGGCATGGTCTTTGAAATATCGACGTGCCGTGGGCATGGTCTTTTGAAATTGAAATATCGACATGCCGTGGGCATGGTCTTTGAAATATCGACATGCCGTGGGCATGGTCTTTTGAAATTAAAATTTTGACATGCTGTGGGCATGGTCTTGAAATTTTGACATGCTGTGGGCATGGTCTTTTAAATATCGACATGCCGTGGGCAAGGTCTTTTGAAATTAAAATTTTGACATGTTTTGGGCATGGTTTTGAAATTTTGACATGCCGTGGGCATGGTCTTTGAAATATCGACATGCCGTGGGCATGGTCTTTTGAAATTAAAATTTTGACATGCTGTGGGCGTGGTCTTGAAATTTTGACATGCCGTGGGCATGGTCTTTGAAATATCGACATGTCGTGGGCATGGTCTTTTTAAATTAAAATTTTGACATGCTGTGGGCATGGTCTTGAAATTTTGACATGTCGTGGGCATGGTCTTTGAAATATCGACGTGCCGTGGGCATGGTCTTTTGAAATTGAAATATCGACATGCCGTGGGCATGGTCTTTGAAATATCGACATGCCGTGGGCATGGTCTTTTGAAATTAAAATTTTGACATGCTGTGGGCATGGTCTTGAAATTTTGACATGCTGTGGGCATGGCCTTTTAAATATCGACATGCCGTGGGCATGGTCTTTTGAAATTAAAATTTTGACATGCTGTGGGCATGGTTTTGAAATTTTGACATGCCGTGGGCATGGTCTTCGAAATATCGACATGCCGTGGGCATGGTCTTTTGAAATTAAAATTTTGACATGTTGTGGGCATGGTCTTTGAAATATCGACATGTCGTGGGCATGGTCTTTTGAAATTAAAATTTTGACATGCTGTGGGCGTGGTCTTGAAATTTTGACATGCCGTGGGCATGGTCTTTGAAATATCGACATGTCGTGGGCATGGTCTTTTTAAATTAAAATTTTGACATGCTGTGGGCATGGTCTTGAAATTTTGACATGTCGTGGGCATGGTCTTTGAAATATCGACGTGCCGTGGGCATGGTCTTTGAAATTGAAATATCGACATGCCGTGGGCATGGTCTTTGAAATATCGACATGCCGTGGGCATGGTCTTTTGAAATTAAAATTTTGACATGCTGTGGGCATGGTCTTGAAATTTTGACATGCTGTGGGCATGGTCTTTTAAATATCGACATGCCGTGGGCATGGTCTTTTGAAATTAAAATTTTGACATGCTGTGGGCATGGTTTTGAAATTTTGACATGTCGTGGGTATGGTCTTTGAAATATCGACATGCCGTGGGCATGGTCTTTTGAAATTAAAATTTTGACATGTTGTGGGCATGGTCTTGAAATTTTGACATGCCGTGGGCATGGTCTTTTAAATATCGACATGCCGTGGGCAAGGTCTTTTGAAATTGAAATATCGACTTGCCGTGGGCATGGTCTTTGAAATATCGACATGCCGTGGGCATGGTCTTTTGAAATTAAAATTTTGACATGCTGTGGGCATGGTCTTGAAATTTTGACATGCTGTGGGCATGGTCTTTTAAATATCGACATGCCATGGGCATGGTCTTTTAAATATCGACATGCCGTGGGCATGGTCTTTTGAAATTGAAATATCGACTTGCCGTGGGCATGGTCTTTGAAATATCGACATGCCGTGGGCATGGTCTTTTGAAATTAAAATTTTGACATGCTGTGGGCATGGTCTTGAAATTTTGACATGCTGTGGGCATGGTCTTTTAAATATCGACATGCCGTGGGCAAGGTCTTTTGAAATTGAAATATCGACATGCCGTGGGCATGGTCTTTGAAATATCGACATGCCGTGGGCATGGTCTTTTGAAATTAAAATTTTGACATGCTGTGGGCATGGTCTTGAAATTTTGACATGCTGTGGGCATGGTCTTTTAAATATCGACATGCCGTGGGCAAGGTCTTTTGAAATTAAAATTTTGACATGTTTTGGGCATGGTTTTGAAATTTTGACATGCCGTGGGCATGGTCTTTGAAATATCGACATGCCGTGGGCATGGTCTTTTGAAATTAAAATTTTGACATGCTGTGGGCATGGTCTTGAAATTTTGACATGCTGTGGGTATGGTCTTTTAAATATCGACATGCCGTGGGCAAGGTCTTTTGAAATTAAAATTTTGACATGTTTTGGGCATGGTTTTGAAATTTTGACATGCCGTGGGCATGGTCTTTGAAATATCGACATGCCGTGGGCATGGTCTTTTGAAATTGAAATATCGACATGCCGTGGGCATGGTCTTTGAAATATCGACATGCCGTGGGCATGGTCTTTTGAAATTAAAATTTTGACATGCTGTGGGCATGGTCTTGAAATTTTGACATGCTGTGGGCATGGTCTTTTAAATATCGACATGCCGTGGGCAAGGTCTTTTGAAATTAAAATTTTGACATGCTGTGGGCATGGTTTTGAAATTTTGACATGCCGTGGGCATGGTCTTTGAAATATCGACATGCCGTGGGCATGGTCTTTTGAAATTAAAATTTTGACATGTTGTGGGCATGGTTTTTGAAATATCGACATGTCGTGGGCATGGTCTTTTGAAATTAAAATTTTGACATGCTGTGGGCGTGGTCTTGAAATTTTGACATGCCGTGGGCATGGTCTTTGAAATATCGACATGTCGTGGGCATGGTCTTTTTAAATTAAAATTTTGACATGCTGTGGGCATGGTCTTGAAATTTTGACATGTCGTGGGCATGGTCTTTGAAATATCGACGTGCCGTGGGCATGGTCTTTGAAATTGAAATATCGACATGCCGTGGGCATGGTCTTTGAAATATCGACATGCCGTGGGCATGGTCTTTTGAAATTAAAATTTTGACATGCTGTGGGCATGGTCTTGAAATTTTGACATGCTGTGGGCATGGTCTTTTAAATATCGACATGCCGTGGGCATGGTCTTTTGAAATTAAAATTTTGACATGCTGTGGGCATGGTTTTGAAATTTTGACATGTCGTGGGTATGGTCTTTGAAATATCGACATGCCGTGGGCATGGTCTTTTGAAATTAAAATTTTGACATGTTGTGGGCATGGTCTTGAAATTTTGACATGCCGTGGGCATGGTCTTTGAAATATCGACGTGCCGTGGGCATGGTCTTTTGAAATTGAAATATCGACATGCCGTGGGCATGGTCTTTGAAATATCGACATGCCGTGGGCATGGTCTTTTGAAATTAAAATTTTGACATGCTGTGGGCATGGTCTTGAAATTTTGACATGCTGTGGGCATGGTCTTTTAAATATCGACATGCCGTGGGCAAGGTCTTTTGAAATTAAAATTTTGACATGTTGTGGGCATGGTTTTGAAATTTTGACATGCCGTGGGCATGGTCTTTGAAATATCGACATGCCGTGGGCATGGTCTTTTGAAATTAAAATTTTGACATGCTGTGGGCGTGGTCTTGAAATTTTGACATGCCGTGGGCATGGTCTTTGAAATATCGACATGTCGTGGGCATGGTCTTTTTAAATTAAAATTTTGACATGCTGTGGGCATGGTCTTGAAATTTTGACATGTCGTGGGCATGGTCTTTGAAATATCGACGTGCCGTGGGCATGGTCTTTTGAAATTGAAATATCGACATGTCGTGGGCATGGTCTTTGAAATATCGACATGCCGTGGGCATGGTCTTTTGAAATTAAAATTTTGACATGCTATGGGCATGGTCTTGAAATTTTGACATGCTGTGGGCATGGTCTTTTAAATATCGACATGCCGTGGGCATGGTCTTTTGAAATTAAAATTTTGACATGTTGTGGGCATGGTTTTGAAATTTTGACATGCCGTGGGTATGGTCTTTGAAATATCGACATGCCGTGGGCATGGTCTTTTGAAATTAAAATTTTGACATGCTGTGGGCATGGTCTTGAAATTTTGATATGCCATGGGCATGGTCTTTGAAATATCGACGTGCCGTGGGCATGGTCTTTTGAAATTAAAATTTTGACATGCTGTGGGCATGGTCTTGAAATTTTGACATGCCGTGGGCATGGTCTTGAAATTTTGACATGCCGTGGGCATGGTCTTGAAATTTTGACATGCCGTGGGCATGGTCTTGAAATTTTGACATGCCGTGGGCATGGTCTTTGAAATATCGACGTGCCGTGGGCATGGTCTTTGAAATATCGACATGCCGTTGGCATGGTCTAACAATTGTTGTGGAAATATTTCTTGTTCCTTGTTGGTTGTCTGTGTAATGTGCAGATAACAAGGAAAGGAGGATGTCGGGGGTGAAAAGTCCTAGCCTTGGGAGCGGAATGGGCTAATGCAGACGGATCGTCAAGAGGAGGCATGCCCCGGCGATCCTAATATATGGTGCTGGAAGTGAAAAATTCTGGCCTTGGGAGGCCGGCCCTGATCAGGCGGCTCGCCAAGAGGAGACAGTTTCCAGCACTATCGGGAGTGAAAAATCCTATCCTGGGGAAACCCAGGGAGGGCACGCCCCGACTCCCCTGGGGGTGTAAAGTCCTATCCTTGTGACAGCTCGTGCTCACAAAGGCGGATGATCATTAAGTGAGGCACAACCCTAGGGAAGATAAAAACTCCACCTCGCAAGTGAAAATCCTATCCTTACGATGGTAGCGCTAACATAGGCACCTCGTTAAGTGAGGGCACGTTCCGAGGTGTGAGGGCAACGTTGAGGAAGTGAAAAGTTCTATCCTCATGATGGCCGACCCTGATCAGGCGGCGCACGGAGAGAGGGCACTTCCTGGCCGATTGAAGAAATAAGAAAGGTCACCGTACCACAGCTAGTAGCCGGAAGGGACAAACCCGGTGAAGTGTGGCTGGAAGAGTACGGGACACGAGCGACATCGGGGGAGCACGCGCGGCAATGCCCCAAGGTAATTAAGATTTTTCGATAATATGTCGCTATTAACAAGTGATAAGTGAAAATGTGCAGAAAATTCGGCACAAGCGACATCTTTAGGGGATCGTGCTAAGTAAGAAAGGAGCACGCGCGGCAATGCCCCAAGGTAATTAAGATTTTTTGATGATATGTCACTACTAACAAAGTGATAAGTAAAAATGTGCAGAAAATTGTGCGAACTGTTTACACACGAAGGGATGCTTGCTCAAACAAAAGGCCCTAAAAAACACAAAAAAGGGCAAAGAAGTCAGAGCACCCGATCGACAAAAGAGAAGTGACATTCACGGCCCGGGCATGCTGCTGTTCCCCTCGTCAGGCCGTGGCCTTTTCGCCTGGCGGTAGCCCTCTTCTGTGAGGAACCCGGACTTTTGCTTGAAGAGGCGGATGATGGCGTCAGCATCAAAGAAATGACGGCCGTGATGCTCAATGAAGTAGTCGGGCATGAGGCCTGCCGCTTGTTCCAAAAACCACTTGCACCTGTCCGCCGTTTCCTCCTTAAGCGCAGCATTCTTGCTCCGCTCCGCTTGAAGGGCGGCATCCCCCTTGGCCCGAAGTCCTTTGGCCTCTTCCAACTCTTTCCTCGCAACTCCCAAACTGTTTTCCACACATTGTCGCTCCTCAACACTCTTCCGCAGCTCCTCTTGAGTTTCATGAAGTTCCCTTTGGTACTTGCTAATTTCTTCCATTCCTGGGAGGAAGATTGGAGAGAGCTCATTCGTCTCATCATATTCCTAGACCAGTAATGGAAACCTTGAAAACTAGAGAACAGATGAGTCCTTATCTGCTGCAATTGTTCACCGTCGGCAACGGAGAGGAACCCTTGCTCTTCCTCCTCAACTGACAACAGATGTCCTGCCAGTAAGGCGAATGTCGCTAGGGAGCTGTCGCCTCCTAACGCTGGGAACCCGCGCTGGCGAATGTTGCTTAAATCAACTTGATGGGTGGCGGCTCCGCTAGAGAGTATAGTGCTTAACTCAGCCACCATGCGCAGGGTTTCTATCGGGGGAAGAGAGGGAAAGACTGTCTGAGCAGCAGTGGGAAGGAAGAAAACATCAGGAGGGGATGGAGGAGAACGATTGGACGGCCCAACGTCAATATTAACGCCGCTAGTCGTTAAGTTTGGAAAGTGCTCCTCTGCAAGAACTTCCAGAAAGTCCAAGGGATTGCTTGGAGGAGGAGATGATGGGGCAAAAGAGGAATGAAGCGGCGCAGAGGTAGCCCCACTCCCTGCCGGGCCAGAGCCTTGGTCGCCTGCCAAGGGACCAGTATCGGCAATGTCGTCCTGCCTACCCTGACCAGCGATAGAGTTGTCCGCTGAAGGAACGTCTTCATTAAGACGGGGATGCTTGGGATCAAGAATGCTCGACAAATCCATACCATCGCGCGAAGGAGCAGCGGTATCCTACGCGCAAAAGACAAAGGGGAATTAAGAAACAAAAAAAAATACATGGACAGGGAAAAATTTATAAAAACCACCTGAGCAGGAGAGTCCTTTTCTTCTTTCTAGGAAGAGGAGGATGAGAAGGCGACGCTTGTGTAGGAGCAATACCGGGGGAAGAAATTGGAAGACTCAGCTAGGGGAAGATGTCGCAGTAGCCTCCGCTTGGGGAAGAGAGGAAGACTCAGGCGCAGAAGTGGACGCGCGCGTGGTATCAGTAGCGGCGCCGGCCGAGGTGGAGGATCCTAACTTGTTTAGCCAGTCTTGGTCAGCTGGCCCTAACTCCGGCCTGCCACCCCAGGCAGCATCTCTGATGGCAAGATTAAAACCGGTCTGCCACAAAGGCTGGGGCAGATTGATGATGAAGAATCCCTTTTTCCAAGCATCAATGGAAGATTCAAGGAATAACAGCTTCCAAGTAAAAGGGTTTAAAGCTTCAACATCATAGCGGACGATATCGCTATGATGCCGTTATTATGATGGTACAATTGAAAGAGGGAGCGGACCAACAACAAGGAAGGAGATTCATTCCCTATATGTCTACAGAGGGCTATAAAAGCATAAATGCCACAGTAGGCGTTTGGACTCAGTTGGGCAGCGTTTAAATCAAATTCAGAGAGTAATTCAGCAATCAAAGGATCTAGAGTTAGCTGAAAACCATAATGGAATATCTTGGCATAAAGAACCCTACGGTTGCCGGGTAATTCGCTATTAAGACGAAGGGATTTCGGGGCAACTTCAGTGGAATACCCCTCCAACTGGTCCACGGTGGCATTATAGCTCCGCAGGCGCCGTCGAAGGACGGCGGTGGAAGTAATGGTGGAAACAGTGGTATTAACATCCCCCTCCCCGGCAGGGCGGGAATAACGGCGATTAGGAGCCATGAGCAAGGTTAAGAGAAGAATAGAAAGGAAGGTACCTATGGTGAGAAGAGGATTGAAGCACCCAGGCTGCGGCAGATTGTAGGAGGAAGAAGAGGAATTGTTTTCCTTCTTTTTCGTTTCTTTAAAAGAGAAAGGCAATAAAAGATAAGAAGAAAGCACGTGGGATTTTTTATATATAAACCCTAGGAACAAAAGAGACGACGGGTCAAGCGATCGTGGCGCGTGACGTGTCAGGGGCAGAAAAGCGCGGGAAGTGGGTACAACTCCTGAGGAGCGAAAAGACATGTTCAGTCCGCCAGTCCCATTAGCGCTCCCCTTTGATGACACGTGGGCTCAGAGCATCATGACTGTCTTCTCCGTATCAAACAAAGAGAGTCAGAGCATTAAATGCTCTGAAAAGGGCGCAGTCAAACCCGGCGGAAAGGAGCGTCAAGCCGTAATGGCACGGCATGCAAAAGGCAAAAGCGCGAGAAAAAGTAATGAAACGACATATGATAAAGAGCGACATCGTCCAAAAACACACATTATTTGGTCAAGATTGTAAGGTTTGGTAATTATTACAAGCAAAGAGGCGATGACAAAGTCCAAATGGAAAAATAATACAACAAGGGCGTAAGTAGAGAAGCGATGCCCCCAATCAAGCGGCATCAAATAGGCTTCCCCCAGGCGCGGACTTGTCACTCCTCTTCGGAGGAAAGGAAACCCTCTTGGCTCTCATCAATCTCTTTCATCCTCGCAGAGGCGTACCTGGCGACCTCAGCAGGATCAGCGGCCCTACTGCGGTGCTGATCTGTCACCCCGGCGACAAAGGCCTGTTCAGTCTTCTTCTTCCACCATGCCACTTTCTTGAAAGCTTTCGACAGGTCGGCATCGCGGGATGATAACTCCTCAAGAAGGAATGAGTTCTTCTTTCTCTCAGCCACCAGCTCAGCCTCCAAAGCTTCGACCTGGGCTTTTCCTTTAGATCTTTCCCGAGAAAGGTCAGCGCGGCACTCGCGCAGTTCGGCCTGAGCACGCTTTTGGAGTCACGACAACTCCTCTACCTTTGCTAGCGCACCGGAGTTTTGAGATTGTGTACCACGGGCCTTGATGAAGTAATGAAGTTGTCGAAAGGCAGCAAGGTAGTTGTTCATGACGCGCATGTACTGAACTTCGGGAGGAAGTTGCAGCAGCCTACTTTCCTCCTCGGAGGCGCGAAACATTTCACAGGCCAAGATAGCCATGGGCTGATCTTGCGATAAGGGGTCTGATATACCCAGGGCACGGAACCCGTCAGTCCCAAACTTTGACAGATTTAGTCGGTGAGAAGGGGCCCCTTGAGGCCCGTCACGGGAAAGATCAGCAACAAAGAAAGGGGCGGAGATACTGCCAGAGCCCCCAACGTCTCAAATTGAAGTAATGAACAACGGACAAGGGGACTTGGGAGGAGAGTGAGAAGAGCCAGGTCTACTGGGGACAGAAGGAGGCACATAAGGAATACAGCGGCCAATGGGCGAGTATGGAGGCTCCATGACAGGAGTGGAATCTGCAGCGGATGATGGCATCGTCGCGGCAGTAGAGGTTTTATTGGGAGCGACCAATCCCAGAGGCGAGGAAGTGCCACCCATAGAAGCCGTGCTCTCCTTTGTCACGCTAGGAGAAATGGTAGTCTCAGAAGCGACGGTATTTGCGGTATTGACTGGGGGAGATTGAGCTGCCACCCTCGCCACTTGAGCTTCGCTTGCTTCCCTTAGCTTCTTCCGTTGAGCTGAGGAAGCCGGGGGGAGGCTCAACTCTGTGTCCATGTCCTCCATGTCCTCAACTCCGTAGGAGAAAATCTTTATCTCAGTCACTAGCAAACCAGACCCGGACCTCTTCTTCCGACTGGGTAACCAGTTCTCCACGAAGCGGGAAGGGCGGAGAGAGGAACCGCTTTCCCTGGAAAGAATGTCATCTAAAGCTCTTTTCTTTATGGGCATACGGTGATCAGTTCGAGCCCCAGCGGAAGTAGAGGAAGCAGCTGTTGAAGGGGTGACAACCTTGTGAGGAGCGTCACCCTCAGAGAGCGGACGAGCGATAGTTTCCCCTGTGAAAAAGTAATGTTAGTAAGCAAGGGGGAAGCAAGGCAGCGGCGAAGCTCAAAAGCTCACCTATGGCACACTCAGTTAAACGCCTATACAAGGCAAAATTTTGGATCTGGAAAGAGGACTCCATCCCCAGCAAAGCGTTGGCCTGATCCAACTCTTCCCTAGACAGAGGCGCTGGCCTCGCCCAATCAACCACCTCTAGGTTGAAATCAGGACGCCACAGACGAGAGGGTAATTCGACGACGAAGAAACCACTTTTCCAATTATCGACGCTCCCCTCAAATCCTTGAAATTTCTGCCAAAAAGGCCTCACTAGAGCATCATCCCATCTTGGAATAATATTAATGAAGCCGTCGTGAAAAACCAGAGTCAAGAACTTGCAGAATAAAGTGACAGAGGGAGCAAGAATATCTTTTAATTCGCAGGCACGAAGGAAGGCGTAGATACAACTCCATGAGGGAGGGGTAATCTGCGCAGGGTTAAGCCCGTGCTCGCGCAACACACGCTCTAGCGTGTCATGAACTGGGAGGCGGAACCCGTATTGAAACATCTTAAAATAAAGAATCCTATGAGTTTTCCAGAGCCGGCTATGAAGCCTCATGGTTTTATAAGGAATAGTGGGGCGCTAGCCGCAGGGGAAGGTAATATTATTGCTTTCCAGTTCAAGACGTAAGATAGTAGGGCATGTAAAGATGCTAGGAGTATTTTCAAGCTCGGGATATCGAGAAATTAGCCTAGGGGTAGCTAAAGAGCTAGATTGAGATCTCGTGCGAGGCATGATAGATAAAGCAGCAAAGGAAAATCAAAAGCAAGATCGAGCAGAATACCTTGAAAGAGAGAAGGCTGAAATTGATAAGTGAATCATCTGGATGCGAACGAGAGAATTTCCTCGGAGCGAGCGAAAAAACGAAGAGAGTTCTGAAGTATAAAAAGGAGCAAAAAGGTATAAGGAAGAAACGTGTTTCCTTTTAAAAGAGACGGTGGAAGAGTCAGACAGAAGGGCAACCTATTACAGCAAGACACGTATGAGGCAAATGGGGCACGTGGGAAGACCCTGACAGAGACTTAAAGTCAAGCGCTTGCCTCGAATTTTGCAAAAGAAAGGCCCTCTAATTACAAGAAACCCCAGAAAAAGGATCCTATGAAGCGGTAATCGGCTTGTCCAGCGGCAATTAACCCATAAGAGCGACGATATACTAAAAGCAAAAAAGAAAAAGGCAAGCGGCATTTTACTTCACAACATTTTTATTTATTAAAAAGAAAGCCAGCGGCATCTACAAATAGGTGCGGCATCTTCAGTCTTTGTCCATCCAGTGCACGTCGTGGACATAATCATAATCCTCTAGCGATGATGGCGACCCACTGTTGAAGAAGGGAAAGGCCTTGTCAACCTCGAATGGTCTTTTGCCAAGCCTAGTTGCGGACCCTACTGCATGGGCAGCCTCCTCCTTTGAAGCGGCGCGGGAGCCTTCCTCCAGGGTCGGGGCAACCAGTCCTGGAGCGGCATCAGTAAAAGTCTTGTCCTGGGGAAATGGACAGGGAACGGACAGAGACGTTTCATCCTTCTGCCGCAGCGAAAGGTAGTGAGGCTCAAAGTCAGTAAAGAAGGATTAGAAAGATTGTTTCTTCATTTTCTTCGATCTCTTACGACCCCGGCGCTTCACGGAACGTCTGGCAG
Source organism: Viola odorata (assembly GCA_963691705.1). NCBI lineage: Eukaryota > Viridiplantae > Streptophyta > Magnoliopsida > Malpighiales > Violaceae > Viola > Viola odorata. Next base: position 21,911,360 of record OY829539.1, on the reverse strand, counting down.
GCCTCCAGGGAAGCGTTGGTGGAGGATTGTCGGAGTCAGGAGAAGTTGGAGGGGTCGGAGGAGAGTCGCAAGCAGCAGTGTACAAAAAGCGGGAGTCAGCCATGGAAATATCAGTAACAATAAGAAGAAAGGAGAAAAAAGATGAACAGAAAAGGAAAGGAAGAACCCTTTATATAGCCAAGGTGAGGAAGCGTGCCTACCTCTCCGTGTATTATCGAGGACATTTAATGCTATCGGAGGTAGCGTCTGTGGGGAAGAAAGATCTGACTCCGCAACTGTTAAAAATCTGCACCAACCAGGAGGCACCGAAATCGTCGCCCAATCCGTTAGCACTAAAAAAGCGGCGCGAAATATATTCTGAACGAACGTGGCGCGAAAGAATCGTCATCATGAGCTAGATGGTCAAATAAAGTCAGGGGATCCCAGGGGACACCAAGCCCGCAGTTAGTAAGAATAGAAGCGGTTTTCTAAGAAAGACGAAATGAGAAAAAAGAAAAATATTGACATCGCGGCAAGCGAATAAGGAAAGGCATATTTATTTACTTAAAGGGCCTAACAGCCCGAGATTACAAAAAAGCCTAATGGCCTGAGTTACAAAAGGTGGCCACAGAAGAGCACAGAAAGACACGCCGAGGGGATCCCCGTCGCTGGTCAAGCATTCGACCCAGCGTCATCATCGTCCCATTCCAGGAAAGGAATTTCCCTAAGGGCGTCCGCCAGGGCCGTCAGTTCAAAAGAGTAGGCCCTCATGCTCTTCAGGCAGCATCCCAGTAAGTCCTTCCTGTGCTGCAGCGTTGACATCAGTAGCTGGATTTGAGAAACAGCCACCGACAACTTCACCGCTTTCTCCACGAGACTAAAATCCTCCATGGTGACGGCAGCCTGTCTAGCTTGTAGGGGAGTCAGCATCCCCTGGAGCTCCAGCATATCCTCCGAGGTCTTAATGCTCAACGAACTCAGGAAATCAGTATCGGCCTAAGTTAGGTTCCTCAGGGCATGGGTTTTGGAGAGCAGGAAGTTTTTGGTGACTTCGTCCATAAGGAGAAGAGAGATGAAGAAATTCGAAGAGAGAGGTGAAAAAGTTGTGAGAGTTATGGAGTAAGTGCAAAATGAAAGGCCTATTTATAGACTTCTAAAAAAGGCATTTCGAAGATATACCTTTATCGATCGTCGAACCCACATCGGGGAAGAAACCTCTGAAGGGGCAGGACCGGAGACACTGTGATAGCCCTTGGTAAACACTCAGGCTAGTTTTCATTTGGGCATATGATATCCCCTTGGGCTCCTCCTCCTCAGAGGACGTTAACGCATAAGCGGCTAAGAAAGAAGAAACCGCGGCAAAACTGTCACCTCTAACAGCTGCGAACCCAGATCTGCGCAAGTTACTCAAGTCAAGTTGATGAGTAACGGGACCAGACTCAGCCATCAGACTCAAATCAGCCATGAGATGGGGCGTAACAGATGGAGGTTGATTAGAAGAAGTTCCCCCATGAAGCCCAAAGGAACTATGAGATTGAAAGGTAAAAAAACGCCCCCCGTTAAGTCCTCATTGAAGCCCATGACGTGGGAGAAGGAAGGAGGAAGTGACAAGTCGAACGAATTGGGCAAAGTATCAAAGGGCCCAGAAACGCCCATAGTTCCCAAAGGGTCAGAAGACTGACCGCCAAAAGGTGTCATCGAAGCAAAAATGGTAGCATCCCCCCTTCATTGATAACGGGACCCGTTGGCAAGCTCGTGTTTTCCCTATCATGTCGCGGCCTCTTGTTAGGACGACGAAACACATGGGTCAGGTCCATGTTGTCTGTTGGCGACAAGTGAGCAGAGGCAACAACGGTATCCTGTAGAAAGAAACATTGAGAAGGGTAAGAAAGCAAAAGAAAATGCTAAAGAGCATTAAGAAGCAATGGGCGAGATAACGCAGTTATAAAAGAAATGCCTACAGTGACAATATCGCTAACCGACACCTCCGAAGAAGCTGCCGCGTTCGAAGGTGGGGTAAGGGTAGCAACACGTCTTGTCTTCTTCTTCTTTTTCCTTTTTGTGGGAACCTGGGAAGAAGATGCCTGAGCAGAAGCGACAACAACGGATACAGCCGGAATAGAAACGGGAATGGTGGCAGTTTCCTCACAGACCGGAGAAGAAGGCGCTTGGATGGGATTTACAGTCATAGTAGGTGGTACGATTGGATTAGCAGCGGCAGCAGCTTCCTCTTTCTCCCTTCTTCTTAGAGCCCTTCTTTCTCGTCTCTTAACGCTTTCAGGCTTCCAACCAGGCTCAGGAATTGCACAATCATGATATAACGTTAGCGTTAGTATCGCCTAAAATTACAAAGAAAATGACACAACACTCACTCTCAACACAGGCTCGAATATCAGTCCCGCACGCCACGTTGCAAGTGTGAACGTTGATGTCCAATTCGAGCAGTTTGTTTAACCAGCCTTGCTTAGGTGGAAGAAGAGCCCCGCATCGACCCCAGACACTATCCCAGATATTGCTATTAAAACGGGTCCGCCACTGGGGCTAGGCAGTTCAATGACAAACAATTCATTTTTCCAATCTTTAATGGAAGACTCAAGGTGCAAGAGCTTCCAAGTGAAGGGTTTAAGCGAGTCATCGTCATAACGAGGCGATATCGCTATCACACCCCTACGGCTATACAATTGAAAAAGTGATTTAAGTAATAAAAGGGAAGGAGAGTTAATCCCTTTGTATTTACAGAGTTCTAGAAACACGTAAACGCAACAGTACGCGTTGGGAGTTAACTAAACAGGATTCATATCCAGAGCAACAAACAACCCTTCAATGAAAGAATCAAGAGGAAACTGGAAACCATAGCCAAACATCTTGGCGTACAAAAGCCTACTGTTGCTAGATAATACACTATTAAGGCGCATTGAATCAGAGGCAACGGAAACCGTACAATCCTAGGGAATATGGGCATTGTGTCTAGATAAATGCTCTTGAAGTATGGCTGAGGAGGTGATGGTGGTAATAGTATTCTCAATTTTTTCCTCATCAACAGACTTGGGTCGAGAATGACGAGTTCTAGCCATGGAAAAAAATAAAGAAAAGATGAAAAAGATGACAGATGAGGATAGAAATACCTTTCTGGGAGAGAAACTCAGAACTCCCAGATGATGGAAAGAAGAAACACCAGTCGGCTCGAGAAGGTGAAGGGAAAATAGAATAACAAAAGAGGGCAAAAGAAACATGTGTTGGGTTTTATAACCCTAGCAGTTAGATAAAATGACTATTGTAACAGTCGTCGCTCGTGTGTGTGACGCGTCACAAAGAAAAGACGCAAGCAATGAGTATGATTCTAGAGAAGTGAGAAGACGCTTCGATCTCACCAATTCTTAGGGCACACCAACCCCTAGTGATAAGAATTTGTCTGTAGCCGAAGGGTGGAAAGTGGAAAGGGCTCCTCTGATTCAGCATCCACGGTGGTCCAGTATACCTGCAAGACGCCGGAGGGGGTCTCCGATGTAAACACTCCGATTCTTAAGTTAGTACGAGTGGTGAGAATGGCAGAATTTGGGCCAACTAATTCAGCTTACCTTCCTCCTTTGTGGTGGAGGTATTTATAGGCAAAAATGGAGCATTCCTGGGTGATCTTGGTCACAAGGTGCTAACGTGCCCGCCAAAGGGGGTTAGGGTTCCCCGTTAATGGAGTGCGCTATCGTTGCGTCAGATACTGGCAGGGGGGTAGGTGTTGCCTTACCTAGGTAACGCCTACGCTTCTCACAGAATGCCTGGTTGGGCTTGGGATGGGATAACGCCCTGTGTCATGATGAAGTGACGTGTGGGACCCCCTCGTTGATGTCGACCATCCCAGCATCAGCCACATAGAGAGAGGCGATAGCCTCGATGCTGTCGTAGCAGAAGGAACAACAACTTTCCCCCCATCGCGGGGCACAAGACGAAAATGCCCTTGTCGTTAGGTGTATTGTTATCATAAGCCCAACTGAAAATGAGCCCGAGTGTTTACCAAGGGCTAACGCTCGCTCTTTGGTTTATCAGTTTTTTATATGCTGGAGTGACTTTTTGTTAGGAAATGGCCCTGCCCTGACCGCCGTTCTTCTGAATATATAAATTGAAGCTTTTCTCCATGTATATTTCTCATCTCTTCTTTGCTTTTTCCTCTTATTTTTACGCCATGGATGAGCTGGCCAGGAATTTCCTGATCTCTAAAGCTTTGGCCCTGAAGAACCTTACTGAAGGTGACATCGGATTCCTAGAGAGGATAATCATCAAGACCTCGGAGGACGTCCTGGAACTGCAAGGAATGTCAACCCCCATTATGTATAGGCTGTTGGGAATGTCTCTAGAGGATTTCAGTCCTTTAGAGAGCTTGGCGAAGTTGGCCGCCACCACTTCTCGCATCGAGGTGGTTGCCTCTATGCTGCAGCAGAGGAAGGACTTACTGGCCTACTGCCTGAAGGGTATGAGGGTCTGTTCTGCCGAACTGACCTCCGTTGCTGATGCCTTAAGGGAGATTCCCGTTGTGCCAGGTGAGGATGATACTGGGTCCAACGCTTGACCGCTGTCTTCGCTTCCTCCTGTTTCTTTTTCTTATGCTTTCTTGTATATGCGTCTAAGCGCTAAGGCCGTTCAGGCCATAAATAAATAAATGGTTGTTTCTATCACCATCAAGTCTTCTTGTTCCTTGCTTGACTTTTTGTTATGTTAGTTGGAGGCATTCGTTGTAAGCCCAACCGAAAATGAGTCTTCCTCGGGATACAGTACTGCAGTGGCTATGTCCCGGGAATCGGTAATGAATGTTCTACTTCAACTGTTTTCTGGGCCGCCTTCCCAGGGGTAGGTGGTTGGGCGGTTGTTTGGTGTCCTCTGATTGGCGCAATTAACGAGCGGGTATGCCTGTGCCGGATCGGATTCTGCAATTATGGAAACTTTTCCCAAGCGCCTTAATTATTGTTTCAGGGGCACGCGAGAGGATCGGAGCGCCTCCTTGGCTATTTAAGGGAGTTACTTTCCCTTTTTCTGCTCATCTTCATCTTCTTCTTTCTTTTTTACTCATTTGTGAATTGTGAATTGAATGGCAGATTTTTACTTTTTGGGTACAGCGGATCGCGACTCCCTGCCAACCCCTCCGACTTCGCCAGATTCAGATCATCCTCCTCCGTCGCCACCATGGAGGCCGCCAGCCCGTCGAAAGTACCACAAAAGATGGAGGGAGAAAACCTCCCAGGTGTCCATCGCTCCTTTCAATTCTTCTGGCTCTGCTGCCCGGGAGGGTAGCAAACGCTTTCCTTCGCTTGATTGTTAGCTGGAGAAAACTTCTGCCATCGATGCTGGTGCTGGATCGGTAGCGACATTTAACCAAGGAAAGGTCAGGCCCGTCAGGGCTCGGCCTGGAGAGGGGAGTGGATGAGCCCTTTTCACCCGCTAACGAGAAGATGTCGTTTCTGGATGACGACGGGGTTTATCACCATGGCATCTATTGGCCTGATGAGGATTAGTGCCCTTATGTTAGGCAGACTGTATATGCCTTTTGGCATTTTATGAATAAAGTGATGCTTTCTATCTCTTCTCTTTGTGATTATCTTTCCGTCAGTACGTTGGTCTTGTTGGTAGCCAACGCGAGGGGTTAGCCTTGTTGAAGTAACCGTTTCGCGGTTATTTGACTGGGTTAACCGTGTCACCATTTAGGGAGTCGCGATAAATAACTTCAGATTCCTTTAATATGATTCCACGTGGCCAATTTCTTTTTACACACGTCTCCACATGGTTGGTAGTTCAATTAATGCGGTGGCATTTAACCCTTCAAGAAGGGACCATTTTCTCTTTCCAGCCCTTTTTTCCTTTCCTTCAAATTTTCTCTTTCGTCTTCCTTCGTCTTTTTCTCAGAAGAACTTCCTGGTTGGCCGCCGTCGTCCGCCGAGTCACCCGTAAATCTTCCCTTTTAAGGTACCACTTCGACCCTTTCAGATTTCCTATTTGCTGGTTTATTATGGTTAGGAATAGGCCCCGCCAGGTTATTTGGAGACCCGTGGATCCAGAGGTCGCACAATCACCCAGTATTTTTACGTGTAATGTGGTTCTAAGGGCCGAATTGGAGGAAAACGGTATTACCTTTCCCCCCGGATATGAACCCTTTGTTCCTGAAAGTTACATGCGGCTTCATAATCCGGCGTGGGGTTTCTATAGGCTACTTTACTTTAAGAAGTTCCTCTATGGTTTTCGCTTTCCCGTCCATGATTTGATACTGACGCTGCTGCGGGAGTACAACCTTAATCCTGCTCAGATAACTCCTTCTTCCTGGTGTGGGGTTTATGCCTTTCTTCGCGCTTGCGAATTGAGGAATATTCTCACCCCATCCCTCAATTTATTTCGCAAATTCTTTAGTATGAATTGTCACAATTGTTTAATCGACATTACTCCTCGATGGGATGACGCGTTCGTGCAGTCGTTCTGGCAGCGGTTTCGCGGCTTTGAGAGGGGTGTGGCTGACTGGAAAAGTAGTTTCTTCGTTCTCGAGCTACCTTCCCGTTTGTGGCGCATTAACTTTAACCAGGAGCTCATAGGCCCCCTTTGGACAAATCCCGCTGTACTGACCAGAACTGAGCTAGAGCAGGCTAACGCCTTGTTGGACGCGGATATCTGTTATCGTATCCGCGAATTTGCTCTGTCCAAGCCTCTGGAGGAGTGCGTTATGGGTGAGTCTGTCTTTTCTCGCGTTTTCTTTTGCATTCGCTCCTCGTCCTAACACGTTTCTTTTACAGGAGACACTAACGGTTGAGCACTTGGTAATGTTGACGCTCCTTTGAATGTAACGCCGCTCCAAACTTTACCAGCCTCTCCCTCTGCCGACGGTCCTAATCGCCGAAGCACTCAGCCCCAGAGGGGAAGGACCAAGACAGTTGCTCGGGGAGGGCGGATGCTCGGGGGCTCTATCCGAGCTTCTCGTTTCGTCGAGAATTGGCTATCAGATCGCCCCAGGAGAACAGACTCGATCCGACCCACCAAAAGGGTATTTGATAGTGACGACGAGGATATGGATGTTAAACCAGATCTCCGCCATGCTTCCTCCTCTCACCGGAAAAAGCTTCGAGCATACGCGAGTGGGCGAGCTACCGGAGTTTCTTCTGCTAGTGTGGCGGCTGCTTCCATACCTGTCGCTTGGCCCAACACAAGTACTTCTCAGACGGTGAAGATCACTGAAGCGTCGGCTGCCACCCATTCCACCGAAGCGGGGATCCCACCGATGACAGGCGGTCCTCCTACAGTTAACGCTCATGATTCTCCAATTTCTCACTGTATTCCTGACGTAGCGGTCACGTCTTCCGCTGCAGATTCGGTTGCTGAGTTGCCGCATAAAGCCCTTCCGCAACTGTTCTTTACTCCTATCTCGAATGTGATTATCGAGGGTTCTTCTTTACCTCCAACAGTTAATCTTTCTTATGGTGGCCCTAACGGGACCCCGAACTATCGTATGAACTTGACAGGGTTCTATTTTGACGGTCTCCGCGCCGTCGGGGTGTCCAATCCTTTTTCTAGAGATGAGTTTACCGTACCCTTGATAGGGGAAATGATGAGTTCCCGCGAAGAGAAAGAGAAATTTTTTCACCTTTCTCCAAGGGCCCGCCACCGGTATATTATGAATGACTCTCTGGATACCTTCCGCCATCTGAACTATCTGTTCGACGCTCATGACAATGAATTGTGAAACTATTCTAGCACGGTATGTGCTCAAAAGGTGCAGCTTGACCGAACGGCGGACCAAGTGAGGTTGCTAACACATCTTCATGACGAGTCATGGAAAGAGCTAAGTAGAGAGAGATCCGCAAGGAAACTGAAGGTTAAGGTTCTAGAGGCAGAGTTAGCGTTGGAAAAGAAGAAAAATCTCCTTCTTCGCAAAGAGATGCTGGCTCGAGACGAGGAGTTTGCCAGGACACCGCCGAAAATGGAGTGGTGGAAAAAGAAGGTCTTGGAAGCCTTCACCTCTGGATTCGCAGCCCGTTTTAAGGGTGACTCTTCTGATCCGGCCCAAGTTGCTGACTATGTTTCTGCCATGATGGACGAGGTTAGCGAAAGTAGGAATGGCTCGTCTGCCCCGGAGGGAGAAAGGACTGACGACGATGGTGGTGGGGGTGCCTAACATTTTCCCCGAGGGGTGGCTCGATTGGCGCAGCAAATCCTTGTATCTCCCCTTTGATTGTTACTCCATTCGCTATCTGTATTTCTTTTATTCTTCCCTGGAAAATCATTTGACATCATTTTTCCTGTAATAATGCTGACGCCATGCAGCCTTTATCGCCCTGTTTGGTTCATTTGTTTTATTGCTGTTATTCACTCTTCGTTAGCCTCTCTGTACTGTCGCGCCGTTTCGTGAAGTCGCGCGGTGAGGCTAGCACTGCTTTTTAGGTCATTAAATGCTGCGAATCCCAAATTAATGCGATCTGAAGAGTAATGATGAGGACAGACACGTGTCCTTCTTTCGAAGAGGCCCTTGAAGCAAGCGCCTTCTAGGGAGAGGCGAGTGCTGAAGCGTTTCATCAACGTCGTTCTAAAACTTACGCCTTCTCGCGCGTACCACACTTTTTGTCACCCCGTTTTGCCATATGTCAGTTGTTAATTGGTCGTGCCTTTTTTTACCCTCTCAGGGTTGTATATAATATTTTCCCTATATCCTCTTTCTCTTTTAATCTCCTTTCTCGTCCGTTATTACCTTCTGGAAAATAACCCGCACCGCTCCTTCTTTTCTGGTCTGGGACTCCTGGTATTTTCTTTTGCGAAGGTACACACGCCCTTTCTTTCTTTTTCTTTCTTCTTTTTGTTGGTCATGGCTAAGACTCGTTCTAAGAAATCTGCTGAGGAAGGGGATCCTCAAAGGTCTGTTGGGGAAGAAAAAATTGATAATACGCCCACTTCTCTCTATACCCTGCCTTTAATTCATAGCAAATTGGCCGAGTCTAGTGCTCGGTTCCCTAAGGATTATCCCGTACATGTTGCTTCTGAATCGCTCCGCCTGAATAGTCCTTTACCTGGTAATAGCAGGATGCTGTATGCTAAATTGTTTGATTATGGATTTCGGCTTCCCCTCGATCCACTCGTGAAACTGTTGTTGGCTGATTTCGACTTGGCTCCGGCTCAGTTGAGCCTTAACGCGATTTGCGTTGTTAGTGCCTTTGCGGCATTGTGCCGATTCAAAGGGATTGAATCCCCCTCTTTAGCGTTACTTTATAATATTTTCCAGTTGTACTCTCGTAAGGGGGTGATATCAATATCTCGCCGTTACGAAGATAGCTCACTGAAGCCCTTTACTTGGAAGCTCATGGGCATTGAATCCTCCGTTCCTGGCTGGAAGGAGGGATTTTTCATTGTTGACCTGCCTGAGCCTTTATGGAGGGCCGACTTTATTGAAGAAATTAAAGATGGGGCTTGGGGTAGCAGGAAACCCCTTTCTGACCCGGAGGATGGCTGGTTGAAGGCGCTGCTTCAACTGGACTTTAGCGTCGATGCCCGTAAAGTGGCTAACGGGTTGGATATGGAGAAATGCAAAAAGGGAGAGCATTTGGCCTTTTTTCCTTTACTCTGCAAGGGAGTACTAACGCTAACATTTTGTAACTGTGCAGTGCCTCCACCTGGTTGGGAGCCTGAGTACTTTCGAAGGAAGAGGAAATGGGAGCAAAGGAAAAAGGCGCAAGCCGAGGCCGAAGTTGTCGCAGTCGCTACCGCTGTTGAAAGGGAGGTTACCGCTACCACTCTAGACACTGCCCAAATGCTGCCTCCATGAACTCGTGCTGTGAAGAAGAAGAGGGTTGGAAGAGCTACCGTTACACGTCTTGCTTCTGCCTAGACTGTCGTTTCGTCGGAGGCGACAACTGATACGATCCCTTCTGGAATTCCTCTGATTCCTTCAGACACCCCGGTACTTATTTGTTTCCCCTACCGCTTTCTTTCTTTCTGCGCAGTTTTCTTATTATGCTTTTGTGGTATTAGGAAGTCGGCGTTATTCCTGCTCATTCGTCTTCTTAAGGCGGTATGTCTATCGCGGAGTCCCTCATAGAGCGTCAGAAGAAGGCTCGCTATGAGCTTCAAAATAGCCCTTCATCGTCTACCGCTAATCCTCCTCTGATGGTCCTTGGGGGCGGTGGTGCGCCTGCTGAGCAATCACAAAGTGCTAGTTTCGGTGGCGATCCTCACACTTTTAGTGATTCTCTGATCTATTCTACTTTCGCTGCTGCAGGCTTTAACTCGAACGCCCTTAATCTTAGCGGGGAGGGGTCTTTTGTTCCTAACATGGGAGGTTCCAACAACCGCCCTCCTTCACCCTCTACTCTACTTTTCGTTCCAATGTCTCCACCTGCTACCGCGAGGGGCAGCCCTGTTCCCAACTTGATGGCTGGCGCCATTTCATATCTTCCTCCCGTCCTTCCTACTCACCAGATTGACTTGCGTTCTTTTAGAGATAACATTTTACAATTTCCAGCGGATGGTAGCAGTGACGCTATCCTTGCGTCTACCTCCTTCCTGGCGGCTGAGATGATGTCTCTTCAAAGAGAGAGGGATGCCTTTGTGGCTAAAAGTCAATAGGAGCGCATAAACTTCCTCCGTTCTCAAGTATTTTCTTCTTTCTGCCATCTCCATTACATGGACGAAGAAAATGCCAGAGTGACGGCAGACGGACAGGGGGAGATAGATAAGCTGATGTCTGAGCATCAGGGCTTCCTGGACACTCTTACCGCTGCCAAACAGGAATCAGAGACTGCTAAGCGGGAGGTAGCGACTGCTAAGCAGGAGGCGGAAGCTGTTAGGCTTGCCTTAGAGGAGGAGAAACAGAAGGGTATTGCTTTGAACGAACTCCTTTCTCAGGAGAAAGCCGAATTAGGCTGGGAGAGGCAGAGGAATGCTGAGATATCTACCGATCTTGCTCTTTCTGCCGAGAAGAGCCGTTGGTACTTGAAGGAAGGTGGGGTAGTCATGTCGGAGGACTTTATGTATAATTACGGGGTAGAGAACCTTCGTATTCAAGTTCTTTCTAACTTCTTCGACAAGAGGGTCGCAACCATTTCTGATGAGGATTTCTATCGCTCGAGGACCGTTCAGCAAGGAGGAGGAACTACATCAACCGCTCCTTAGGCACCATTTCTTAATTATTTTTGAGTTTTGTAGCTGATGCGCCTTCCTCTGTTTTGTAATATTAACAATGTTACTCCTCTTTCGGTTAAGCCGCTGCTTTTTTTAATGGGATTTCTTTATCCACTTCTCTTCATAATATTGCTTGTGCGATTGTTCAACCGCGGCGTTTGCTGCCGTGTTTCTGTTCTTGGAGACATATTATTTCCGTAACGGTTTGACTTTCAACACAGGCTTTCCGTCTGTATCATTCGTTACCTTATCATTGTGTCTTTGGTAGTACTTCTGAGGACGAATCAGCGTTACTTCTGTCCGTGTTGTAGTCATCTCCATGCCACCCTTTGTTGTTAGGGGGAATTATCTAGCCTTGCTATATTCAGGCCTGCCGCGATAATGTTGCTGTAATACGAACACCTCTCCAGCTCTACTTCACCGGGTATCAACCGCTCGGTTACTGGCTGGGGTATCTCTCTTCATTTTAAATATCAATGGTTGGCTTGGGGCGTGCCTCGTCTTAGTGAGCCGTCTGATCAGGACCGGGCATCACAAGGATACGATTTTCACTCCCAAGCGTTGAAACCTCGCGTCTCTGGAGCGTGCCTCGTCTTAGCGATCCGTCTGTATGAGCACGGTTGCCACAAGGATAGGATTTTCACTTCCAGGACGGAGTTGGTCTCTCCTCGGGGCGTGCCTCGTCTTAATGGGCCGTCTTTGTGAGCACGGTTGCCACAAGGATAGGATTTTCACTCCCGAGGATGTCGGGGCGTGCCTTGTCTTAATGGGCCGTCTATGTGAGCATGGTTGCCACAAGGATAGGATTTTCACTCCCGGGGGTGTTGGGGCATGCCTCGTCTTAATGGGCCGTCTATGTGAGCACGGTTACCACAAGGATTGGATTTTCACTCCCAAGCGCTGAAACCTCGTGTCTCTGGAGCGTGCCTCATCTTAGCGGTTCGTCTGTGTGAGCACGGTTGCCACAAGGATAGGATTTTCACTTCCAGGACGGAGTTGGTCTCTCCTAGGGGTGTGCCTCGTCTTAATGGGCCGTATTTGTGAGCACGGTTGCCAGAAGGATAGGATTTTTACTCCCGAGGATGCCGGGGTGTGCCTCGTCTTAATGGGTCGTCTATGTAAGCACGGTTACAACAAGGATAGGATTTTCACTTCCGGGGGCGTTGGGGCGTGCCTCGTCTTAATGGGTCATCTATGTGAGCATGGTTACCACAAGGATAGGATTTTCACTCCCAACGCTATGTTATGCCACGGCGTGCCTCGTCTTAGTGAGCTGTCTGATCAGGACCAGCCATCACAAGGATAAGATTTTCACTCCTGGCATTCTTCATTACCTGCATATTTCTAGTTGCAAAGCACACAAAGAATGCTTCTAATTCATTTGTTAGAATAATACTGATATTACTTGATAAGAAAGACTAGTTTCTGGCATGGTACAACTTCAGCCGAGCTATGTTCCAAGAGTTCTGCAAGGGAGTTCCCTCGAGTGTTTCCAAATGGTATGCTCCTCTCCCAACGACGCGGGTGACACGGTATGGTCCTTCCCAATTTGGGCTAAGCTTCCCCATGCGTTGCCCTGCTACTCGTTTGTCTCTGAGCACTAGATCCCCTACTTTTAGCAATCGTTCTCTCACTTGCCTGTTGTGATACTGTGCCATTGTTCTTTTGTAATGCAGGATTTTTAGGAGAGTCTCCTCGTGTATCTCTGGTAGTGTATCAAGGTTAGCACGTAACCTTTCTTCATTGGTTTCCTATCTGAAATGAGCCACTCGAAGGCTCATGATGCCGATTTCTATCGGCGTGACGACTTCTGTTCCAAAGGCCAACGCGAATGGAGTTTCTCCCGTGCTAGCCTTGACGGTCATGCGGTAGGCCCACAATACGTATGCCAGCTCGTCTGGCCATTTCTTTTTGGAACCTTCCAGGTTTCTTTTGATGCCGCTAAGGATACTGCGGTTGGTCACTTCGGCTTGGCCATTGGTTTGGGGGTGTGCTAAGGAAGAGAATCTTTGTTCGATTTGAAATTCTGCACACTGATCTCTGAAGAATTGGCTTGTAAACTGCGTTCCGTTGTCGCTAACCAGTACACGGGGTACCCCAAACCGCATAATAACTTGGTGCTTAAAGAAATGCCAGATTTTCTCAGTAGTGATGGTGGCTAACGCTTCCGCTTCTGCCCATTTTGTGAAATAGTCTACCGCCACGCCCACAAATTTTAATTGAGATCTGGCCTTTGGAAACGGGCCCAAAATATCAATGCCCCATTTCGCAAACGGGCATGGAGCGACTATCTCTGAAATCTGATCGGCCGGTTTTCGAGGAATCTTAGCGTATTCTTGACATTTCTGATAGGTTTTGACGAAGTTGTGGCAATCTCTCCGAATAATGGGCCAGTAGAAGCCTGACCGAAAGACTTGGGCTGCCAAGGTGTAGTTGGCGTCGTGCATGCCGCATATTCCTTCATGGATTTCTCGCAACACGTGAAGGCCTTCCTGCTCCGATAAGCACTTAGCGGCCGGATGGGAGAAATATCTCCGGATCAACTCCCCATTGTAGTACGTGCATCGTGTCGCTCATTTCAGGATTTTCCTTTTTTCTGCGTTTTCCGCCGGTAGCTCGTCATGCTTCAGATATTTTATTACTTGGATTCTCCAGTCATTCTCTACTTCCTCCACGCAAAGCGATGCTTGTTCTTCCATGAAAGAAGGTGTGGATTGCTCCCCGTAGTGCACATCCTGGGGTACGGAGGCTTCTAAGTTGGCTGCCATTTTGGCGAGATTGTCAGCTTCCGCATTATCCTCCCTAGGAATATGCTCAAAGGTGACTTGAGTGCCTTTTTCCTGTATTTTCGATAGCTCATGCTTTACTTTGGCCAGGTATTGAATCATGATAGGCTCTCTGGCTTGGGAGTTCCTTAGAACTTGGTCGATTATCAGTTTAGAATCTCTACGTATCTTTAAGCGTAGGCCGCGTTCTGCTCTTGTGGCGTGCGCGGCTTTGACAGAGAAGTTGTTTCCTATTCTGAGCCCTGCTAGCAACGCTTCGTATTCAGCCGCATTGTTGGACAACGGTTGTAAAATTCTGATGGCGTATCGTATCTCTATACCGTTTGGTCCGACTAGGAAAACACCCGCGCCTGCTAACTCTTGATTTTTTGCTCCGTCTACATGAATGACCCATAAGTCCGTATATGTGTCTGGGGACGAGAAGTATGAATCTTCTGGCTCCTCTTCTAACAGATCCGTTAGCGCATCCTTTGTGAATGTGCATTCTGCTATGAAGTCTGCTAACGCTTGGGCTTTAATAGCTGGTCTAGCTTTGTACTGTAGCCCGTACTGTTCGAGTTCAATTGCCCAAATTAACATCCTTTCTGAGGACTCTGGTTTTCTAAAGATTTTTCTCAAAGGCTGATCGGTGAGTACCGTGACGGGGTGGGCTTGGAAGTACTGATCCATCTTCCGTGTCGCCTGTACTAGGGCAAGCGCTATCTTTTCAATGCGGGCGTATCACAGCTTAGGGTCTTTCAATATGTGGCTGACAAAAAATATGGGGCGGTGTATATGCCCTTCACTTAGTACGAGGACAGCACTAACTACCTCGTCAGCTACGCCCAGGTATAAATATAACTCATCGCCGGCTTCAGGCCTTGTTAGCACCAGATCGGATGAGAGGTAAGCTTTTAGACCTGCGTATGCTTTCTCACATTCCTCCGTACACCCGAAGGGTGCCTTGTTTCAAATGACCTTGAAAAAGGGTAAGCATTTCTCACCCTGCTTGGAGATGAACCGCCCTAACGCGATGACGCGCCCAGTGATCTTCTGTATTTCTTTGACAGTCCGAGGAGGTATCATGTCTTGAATGGCTTTTATCTTCGAAGGGTTAGGCTGGATACCCTTCCGGCTAACCACATAGCCCAAGAATTTACCCGTTTGGAATGCGAACATACATTTTCACGGATTCAATTTCATTTTGTATTTTTTCATCACGTTGAAGACTTCTTCCAAGTCAACTAGGTGGTCTTTAAAGCTTCGACTTTTGACCAGGATGTCGTCCACGTAGGCTTCTACATTTTTCCCAATTTGCAATTCAAAGACTTTAATCGCCATGCGCTGGAAAGTTGCCCCGGTATTTTTCAGCCCAAACAACATTGCAGTGTAGCAGTATGTGGCCTTAGGGGTGATGAAGGCAGTTTTCTCTTCGTCTTCCACGGCCATGGGAATTTGATGATACTCGGAGTTAGCATCTAGGGAGCTCAGGTAGGCATACCCAGTGGTTTGATCGACCAACTGATAGATTCGGGGAAGGGGGTAGCAATCCTTGGGGCAGGCATCATTCAAGTCGGTGAAGTCGATGCACATGCGCCATTCTCCATTAGGCTTAGGGACTAACACAGGGTTAGCCAGCCAGGTCGGGTATTGGACTTCTTGGATGAACCTCGCGTCCGTAAGCTTTAATAGTTCCTTCTCGATAGCTGCTATCTTTTCTGGTGAGAAAACGCGCCGCCTTTGCTGAACAGGCTTGGCGTTAAGGTTAACGTTCAACCGATGTTCCGCAACCTCTCGAGAGATTCCAGGCATATCCGCTGGTTTCCACGCGAATTCTCCTTTGTATTTTCTTAGCAGTCGAGCTAACTGTACATTCTCTTTAGGGCTTAGCTTCTCGTTGATCAAGAGATTCGCTTCACTGTCCTCACCGATAGGTGTTGACATCATCTTATCCAGTGGCTGAGTGCGCTTTTCTTCCTTATCATCGAAGGGATCGTCTGCTACACATACGTAATGATCACAACTCCTTTGAGTCATGAGCAAGTAGCATTCGGCAGCTAGCTTCTGGTCTCCTTTGATTGAAGCCACTCCATCCCACGAGGGGTATTTCATCCGCAGGTGTTTTTGTGATATCGCTGCCCCGAAGCGATTGAGGAACGGCCGCCCTAGTATGGCATTATAGGGCAAAGTCAAGTCTACGACCAGGAATAATAACTCTCCTGAGCGTTGGGATGTGTCCTCTCGGAAATATACTGGCAGTGACATGATCCCTGTTACTAGGATCGGGACCCCACCAACCCCAATAATTGGCCTTTTACAAGGCACTGGCTCACCGTCAGGGCGCTTCATCAGGTTGTATACTTCTAGCGAAAACAGATTAACCGCGCTCCCATTATCGACAAGAGTTCTTCTTACTCCGTGACTGCCGATAACGGGTGTTACTACCAACGCATCGTTATGCGGGAAAATGATGTCTTTCTCGTCTTCTTCTGAGAAGGACAATACCATCATGTCTAAAGCGCTTATCGCCTCGATTTTTACCTGTGCGCTTTCTCGTTTGCGCTTTTCCCCGGGACCGAGTGTTTGTTATATAGCTTCATCAAAGTAGGGTGTCCTGCCCGCGATGATATTAATCATAGGCACCTGGTCGCTGTGAACAGTGAGTGTCTCCCTATTTTGCCCGAGGGGGATCGCGTTAGCTCCCGTGGCATGAGAAGGCATTTGCTTATAGTCGGTTATCCCTTCAGCCGGATTGTTCCTGGCCCCATCTCTTGCCTTGGTGGCGAACTCTCCGAGATAGCCTTCTTCAACTAGGCGTTCAATGGCCAGTTTTAGCTCTCTTCACACATCCGTCGAATGCCCTTTGACTTTGTGGAACTTACAGCATGCGTTTTCTCTCCCTCCCATAATTACTCCTGGTTTCACAGGAACTGGGTAACAGATGGGTAGATTTCGTTGCTGGACTATCACTAAGATTTCTGCTCTAGGGAGTATGAGGGAAGGAAAGTCAGGGTCGTATACCTGGCCTTTTGGCGGATCCGCTTGTTTTCGGGTAGGGGAACCTCCAGGCCTCCCTTTTGAAAAATTACCTCTGTGCCGATTAGAGGCCTTGGCGGTGTACTCTTTCCGCTGGCTATAATCATCGCTTGGTAGTGTATCAGGAGCGTTGCAAGGTGGGGCGTTAGAGGCCGGGTAGGGGTCTAACGGCATGTTTCGCATCCGCTCTCTATTTTCCTCCTCTTCTATCCTCGCATAATTATGCGCTTTTAGTCTCAGTGCATCCAAGGTCAATGGTGGGTCCACCATTAATGTATCTCTCAATTTTCCATAACGGTAGTTACGCTTTAGGGCTTCCACTGCAAAATCGATAGTGACCCCTAGCGTCAAGGAAATTTTGAGATCAAATCGACCCAAAAATTCATTCAATGATTCCTGCGGTTTTTGATGAATATCAAATAGCGCAGCCGCTGACTTTCTGATAGGGATTGCAGTGCTGAACTGACTCCTGAACTTATCTTCTAGCTGGGAGAAGTTATCAATAGATCCGGCTGGGAGTCCTTCGAACCAGAGGCGTGCCACTCCTGACAGTGTCATAACAAAAATTTGGCATAGCGCGACATCACTACGGGTTTGGAACTGCACAAAGTCTTTCACCTTATTAAGGTGGGAAATAGGGTCTTTCGTGCCGTCATATGATTCTGTGGGGAGTTTTATATGTCGATGGACCCTGTGATGCCTCACGCGATAACTGAATGGGTGACCAGTGTTACCGTCAGGGACTCCATGAGGTCGATGCGGAGGAGGATTTTTGACATTATATCTTGGGTTCTAAGGGTCATATTCGTGATGCCACTTGGGAGATCGGCTGCGGCTTCTCAGCGTTCGAGTCTGACGCCTCCTGCTGCTTGATCTTTCACTGTATCTAGGAGATGGTTCTCTGAACATCTCACCTCGCCTGCCCTCCCAATGTTCTCTGGATTCATCATGCCGGCGGCCTTCTTCGGGGATAGGGATTTCTCTCCTATATTGCCCAGAAGGTTCAACATTTCCATGCGTGAGTTATAGGACATTCATGGATAAGGATAAAGAATACGGGAGCCCTCTGGATTGCCGCGGCGACAATGGTCACTCATCTACAATAGGCAGAGTGAAAACTATCTGGGAGGACACGCCGGGTCCTGAGACATGAGGTGTAAACCCAATAGCCAATTCTGTCAGCTGATCCAATTGGGCTTGGAGGGCCGCTATTGAGTTCGCAAGAGGGTTGTCTGCATCACCTACCACAAATCCCCTCACCTAGGCGGTAGAATAGCTGGGTCCCGCTATCTGGGAAAAAGGGGAACAGATCTGGAATGTGGATGTTTCTGTCACTTATCTAAAGGGAGGGTCTGATCCCCCTATGGTGATCTCTTGCATTGCAGTTGAAGTATCAGAAGTAGCGAAAGTAAAAAGTCATCGGCGGGTGGCGAACGGGATGCTGGAGGATTGGGACAGCGCGGGATCTGAATCTGAAGCCATGATCCTTCGAGCTTCGGGAGGAATGGAGCTTGGTTATTAAGGATGCTCACTTAATAAAACCAAAACTCTCAACGAAAGCACCAATTCGATAAGAATTTGTCTGCAGCCGAAGGGTGGAAAGTGGAAAGGGCTCCTCGGATTCAGCATCCATGGTGGTCCGGTATACCTACAAGACGCCGGAGAGGGTCTCCGGCGTAAACACTCCGATGCTTAAGTTAGTACGAGTGGTAAGAATGGCAGAATTTGGGCAAGCTAATTCAGCTTACCTTCCTCATTTGTGGTGGAGGTATTTATAGGCAAAAATGGAGCATTCCTGGGTGATCTTGGTCACAAGGTGCTAACGTGCCCGCCAAAGGGGGTTAGGGTTCCCCGTTAATGGAGTGCACTATCGTTGCGTTAGATACGGGCAGGGGGGTAGGCGTTGCCTTACCTAGGTAACGCCTACGCTTCTCACAGAATGCCTGGTTGGGCCTGGGATGGGATAACGCCCTGTGTCATGATGAAGTGACGTTTGGGACCCCCTCGTTGATGTCGACCATCCCAGCGTCAGCCACATAGAGAGAGGCGATAGCCTCGATGCTGTCGTAGCGGAAGGAACAACAGTTTTCCCCCCATCGCGGGGCACAAGACGAAAATTCCCTTGTCGTTAGGTGTATTGTTATCACCTAGTGCCTCCACAAACAGACACATGTATTCTAGCCATCATGATTTCCCTCTCGCATTAATAAGGGAATCTCAAGCATTAAATGTTCTGAAAAGTGGAGTCGATTTTCAAACCAAGACAGGCGCAATAACGCGGAGACCAAGATAATGTGGCACAGCGTTAACTCCACTGGCAGCTGTCGAGATAATGCAAACGAAAGGGATAACGCGACAAAGATCAATCGTTATTTAAAGAAGAATTCTAAACAATTGTTACAAGGAAGGCGTTATTAATTGTTACAAACTGAATTGCATAAATGTTTGAAGTGAAAAAGGAATAGCAATTAACAGAGACGAGTGGAGCCTTTGACGTCCTCTGCGGCATCAGCACCATCCGATTACGGGAGCGCCTCGGTATCGCCGCTGTCACCTCCCTCTTCCTCACGATAACGGGTTTGACACCCCTAAGGGACAAAGACTGCTAGTGCCAAAGGTTGACAAATCCAACCGGTAAGAAGGAAGCCCTTGAAGACCCTGAGGGGAAAGGTTGGCGATAATAGAGGGAGTGGAACCCTTGGCAGAATCGTCAATACCTGAATGGAAGTAAAGAATAACGGTTGAGGACCCCCCGTCGGTGGGTCAGGAAGTGCGCTTGAGCTGGGAGCTGGCATTACCACGTCAGGAATGGAGGAGGAAATGGGAGAGTCGGGGGTGTTAGTCGGCTGAAGCGAATCTGCCGTCAGCGGAACTTCAGTGACCGTTGGAGGAATGAAAGTTGACGCCTCAGTAACCTTTGTCATTTGAGAAGTACTCGCCACACTAGAAACGTCAACCCTCATAGTGGGAACTTCGTCAACCTTTTTTGAAAAAATCCCAATATCCTGACCATCTTTCTCCACTCTGAGTTTCTTCCGTTGAGTTGCGGAAGCATGGCGAAGCTCTGTCTAGATATCCATATCCTCGCTATCGCTATCAGTTATCCTAGTTACGGGTCAACCCAAAGTTACTCCTCTGCTCCAAACCGGTAACCAATTGTCAAGGAAATGAGAGGTTCGAGCAGAAATACCGCGCCCTCCCTCTGTGACTGTCTTAGTCCTCCTCTTCTTCGGTGAAGTACTTTGATGGCTAGAACCCCCAGGTGGTGGAGAAGCTGGTAGCGTTTGGAGCGGCACCATATTCAAAGGAGTATTATTCTCTCCGGGTGATTGACCCTCAGTGTTTTCTGCCAATGAAATATGTCACAACAGCAAACAAATCAAAGCGATAACTTGAAAAGAGAAAAACTCACCCGTAACGCACTCTTCCAGGCGCTTGTACAAAGTGAATTTCCGAATATGGAAAGACGTATCTATCTCTAGAAAGGCGTTAGCTTGAGGTAACTCATCCCTAGACAACACTACTGGGTTTACCCAGGAAGCACTAGTAATCTCTCGATTAAAGCCCCCACGCCACAAACGGGAAGGGAGTTCGAGAATGAAGAAACCACTCTTTCAATCAGTCACAGTCTCCTCAAAGCCCTGAAACTTCTGAGGGCCGAATTGGAGAGTCATGGTATCTCTTTTCCCCCTGGCTATTCCACTATCGTTCCCGAGGATGATCTGCGACTTCACGATCCCCTGTGAGGAAGATATAGACTGGTTTACTTTAAAATGTTCCTTTATGGCTTTCGTTTCCCAGTTCATACTTCTGTAGAAAAATTGTTGCGCCGATATGATCTTAATCCCGCTTAGATAACTCCTTCTTCCTGGTGTGGGATTTATGCCTTTCTTCGTGATTGCGAGACGAAGGGTATCTTTACTCCGCCGGTCAATTTAATCTGCAAATTCTTCAGCCTAAATTGTCGCAACTGCTTAGTCGATATCGGCCCGAGGTGGAATGACGCGTTCGTGCAGTCGTTCTGGCAGAAGTTTCAGAGCTTTGAGGAGACTGTGACTAATTGAAAGAGCCAGGGGGAAAAGAGATACCATGACTCTCCAATTCGGCCCTCAGAACCGTCTTGCACGAAAAAATACTGTGTTTTTTTGATCTCGGGATCTAAAGGTCTCTGAAAACCCCTGGTAGCTCTAGTCTTACGCATAGCGAGCCAGTAAAAGAAAAACCAGAATGAAAGAGGAGCAAAATACCTTGAAGAAGAAAGTAATGACTAGACCGCCAGTGCTGACGAACGGTGGGAGAAGTTTTCCTCGAGCAAAAGAAGAAGCAGAGAAAGAGAATAGCAGAGAAAAATTCAAAGCGGGAGTAAAAGTGTGAGAAGAGGAGAGTTATTTCTTTTTAAAGGTCAAACCCAATGACTGAGTAACCTGTGAGAACAGGACACGCATAAAATAGAAAAGGACACGTGGAAAGACATCAGAAGAATATTTATAGCTAAGCATTTATATCCTTGGAGGAAGGCGGTTAACAACTGGAAGTTGAAGAAACGGTTGCATCAAGCGGTAACCAACCGATCAGCGTTAACTGCCCAATGATTGTAGAGTTAACGCGAGAATGTAACTGTAGGAAAGCAAAAATGGAGAGCGTTATTTTATTCATAAAAAAGCCATACGACATCTACAACGTGCATGGCACATAAGGATTAATCCTCGTCAAGCCAGTAGGAAGGCCAGTAGAAGTCATCTCCATCCGAAGACGACCACTCCTCGTTAGCAAAAGGGAAAGGCTCGTCAACCCTTTTCTCTTGACCAGGCTTTGACGAACTTGATTCTCCCTTAGTGGCGGAAGCCGCTATCTCAGCACCGATATCGTTAGAGTAACCTCCTTCCATGAAATGACTAATGTGAGAAAACAATTCATCGCCCTTCCGAACAGTAGGGACATGGAAGTCAAAAGGCACGCTGGTTGCCTCGAAGGCCTTCCTCTTCAGCCTCTCATGACCCTTGCGTCGGGAAGGTCGTCTTTTCAGGCACGGTAGAGGAGGATCGTCAGAATCTGGTGAAGGCCGAGGAGGATCGTCAGAATCTAGTGAAGTCGGAGGAGTCGGTGGAGAACCACGTTCAGCGACATCCATGGAATATGAATCAGCCATAAAATCGTAAGCAATCTCAGTGGAGAAATGCAAAGAAAAAGATGAACAGGAAAAAGAAGAGAAAATCCCATTAAATAGTCGAAGGGAAGAGGTCTCCCCACCTTTTTGCATGCCCTCTGAGAGAAATCAATGCGCTTCGAGAAGAATGGTTATAATTGCAGAATTAGATTTTGTGATCACGCCTGTTAGTATTTCTCACTGATCAAGAGACACCAAAGAACCGCCCAATCAGTTGATACTGAAGAAATGGCGCGGAATTAATGCGGAACGGTTCACAAGAATAATCGTCGCCACCTGGTGAACAAGGAAAAACAAGCGCTGCAGAAGTCCAACCAATGGCAGACTCGTTTTCAGTTGGGCTGATGTGGCACTCAACTGAAGCGTTAATTAGCATATCGAGAAAGGAAAGAAGTGATAAGAAAGATAGCAAAAAAGACACTTTATTTATTTATGGCCTAACGGCCCAAACATACATCATGACACAAAAAGAAAAACAAAGGGACGTCGACAGCGGCGAGCAGTTAGGCATTAGACTCCACGTCGTCCTCCCCTGGCACGACAGGAATCTCCCTCAGAGCATCTGCAACAGAGGTCAGTTCGGAGGAGCAAACCCTCATCCCCTTCAAGCAACACATCAGCAGGTCCTTCCTGTACTGCAGCATGGTGGTGACCACCTCGATGTGGGAAATAGTGGCGGCCAACTTCGTCATGCTCTCCAAAGGGCTGAAGTCCTCCAGGGAAGTTGCAAGCTGCCTGGACAGAAGAGGGGTCATCATCCCTTGAAGCTCCAAGACGTCCTCGGAGGTCTTGGTCATCATAGTCTCTAGGAAACCAATGCCAGCCTTAGTAAGATTCTTCAGAGTGTGGGCTTTGGAGATCAAGAAGTTTCTAGTCGATTCATCCATGATGAAAATGCCAAAAGAAGTGCTAAAAAGATATGAAATTTGTGTGGTGGAAGTTCAAATTTATAGGCCCAAAGAAAGGGCAGTTGAGAAGACATGTCCCTCGAAAACGAGCCACCCCGTTATCTCGAGGACCATTAGGCAGGACATGGAAACAAGAGGAAGCGTTAGCCCTTGGTAAACACTCGGGCTCATTTTCAGTTGGGCTTGTGATAACAATAGAGGCAATTCCAGGGGCATTGTCGTCTTTACACTCAGTGATAAGGCCGGATTACTGTAGCTCCTATCGCGCGCCTCAACGAAGATGCCGCCCTTCACCAAGCGAGGAATCCTGGGTTGGTCGACATCAGCGAGGGGGGGGGGTGTCTCACGCGTTATCTGTCCACGCACACGATGTTATCCCATCCCAGGTCAGCCATGACGTCACTCGAGGCGTTATCTTTCCTAGATAACGCTCACCCCCTAGAGGTAACGCCCACCTTTGCGCCTATAAATACCCCACCATTCAAGATGAGAGGTAAGCCTATGATTGCTAGTCGAACCCCTGCCATTTGGAACAGCCATACTGACTTAAGCATCAGAGTGTCTACGCCAGGGCCCCCCCTTCGGCGCTTTGCAGGTACACCGGACGGCGAGTATAGCAACTTTGAGCCGCCATAGTCCTCACCCCTAGTTCCCCAGAAGTTTGAATCTTATCAATGGGAATGTTCACGACAATTCTTTTAAAAATGTTCATAAATTCCCTTTCCTCTTCCTCCCTTTTAGTCTTTGCAGACCTAGGAGGGAAAGGGGGTGAAATCTCTATCTCTTACTGTTGAGCTATGACATTCTTATGTGGCTTCGCCATGGGCTTCGGCATGGGCTTCGCCAAGAGCTTAGTGAAGACTGTGTCTTCTATTCCCATCTCTGTATCAGTGCTTGGCTTGGCCAAGCCTGTCTCTGTCTGGATTTCTTCCTCCTCCTTATGTATTGTCTTTTCACCCTCCCTCTCTAGCAGTACACTTCCACTCATCAGGTGAATAGCACTCATGTTGTACCTCTGGTTGTCTACTGTGGTGGAGAGAAATTTCCCCTAGTAGTCTAGCTGCTTTTGTGTCAACTGAGTGATCTTTACAGGTTGAGGTCTAGGTGGTAGCTATGGCACGGGGACCTGATTTTGAGGAGGTCGAGGAACAAAATGTTTGAAATTGATAAGACACTGTTAAGGCTGATGTGTTTGTTGGTACTGTTGAGGTGCAACCTGATTCTGTTGTGATTGGTCCGCTCGCTATTTAAAATTAGGGTGGCTCCTCCAGAAATATTGGTTACTCTCATGGGGGAATTTTTACTACCCCTGATTGTATCCATAAGTTGCATTTACTTGGGTTGGTTCACCCAGATGTTGCACCATATAGCAATTGTGGCTCAGGTGGTCTTGTTGTTGGCATATTCCACAAACCATGGCTACTTGTTCCGGACCTCCTACTGGTATTGCTATTCCTGCAGAAAGATTGAGAAGCATATTAGATATTTCAGTTAATTTTTGCTCAACATTAATTACATTTAAATTAGAAGGGATAGAATTTCTCTCTACAAAGGCATTATTTTGGAAATTATCTTCCATTGTCTGGAGTAGTAGCTTGGCCCAGGTTGATGTGAGATCCTGAAGGACTCCTCCAGTTGCGACATCTACTCACTCTTTGTCTTTTTGGCACATTCCGTCATAAAAATACTGGATCAGGAGTTGATTTGCCACTCCATGTGTAGGGCATATATCTTGCAAATCTTGGAATATTTGGTGATACTCACTAAGGCTCTCATTGCCTCTTTGCTAGATAGAAACTACGTTCTTCCTAGTGGCCCCTATTTTGGTTGCATTCCAGTACTTATTCAGGAAGACTGAGGACATCTCTCCCCATGTGGTAATGGTATTGTGGGGAAGGCTGTAAAATCATTTTTTTGTTGAGTCCTCAAGTGACCAGGGGAATGCTTTTAGCTTGGTTGTTTCAATTGCAACACCTGCTGCTTTTAGGGTGTCACACTGGAGGTGTAGGTTTCTTAGATGGTTGTGTGGATTTTCATTTGAGTGGTCATGGAATTTGTTGAGGTTAGCTATTATGTTGGTTTTAATGGACCAATCATTTGGTACAGGAGCTAGCTGAATGCCGAAATAGGTTTCTTGCTCAACTCCTCTGTTCAACTCTTTCATGGTTCGTTCTTGCTGATTTTCTTCCATGACTGGAATATGATTTTCTGCTTGGTCTACGGCTTGGCCAAGATCGTTATCTGAGCTAAAATCTGGTTGTGAACCAGAAACTTCTGATTCACTATCCTCTTGGAACTTCCTCTTAGCTTTCTTCCTAATCTGTGTCTCGATCCTCATGAGCTCTGGATTGTATGGATGTAATTCTTCTTTTGAGGACATCATCATCAAGTGCAAAAACAAAAATAAAAACAAAAACTACAAAACACCATTAGAAGTCCCCGGAAACGGTGCCAAAATTTGATCGCCCACCAAAGGCGTCAAAAATAGTTGTAATAATGAATATAAAAATGGGGTAAAATACAACTTATCACTGTCCACAATGGAGTTGCAGATGGTGGTAAGAGGATCATCCACAGAGACCTTTAGGGAAATGTAGTTCTTGATTGACTTCATCATCACTAGAATTGGTTGGTTGATTCTCAACTAAGACAAAAGATAACAATTAAGCAGTTCAAATAATCTTGGTCAAGGGCTTGGTCAAGACAAAATATTCTAGTGAGAAAATTCAAGTAGTGGAAAACTCCTAAAAAGGGCAATATGAGAGCTCCGGTTCTTATGCTTCGATCACTAATTCAAGGGTATTTATTTCTATATCCATAGTACTGCTATAGATTGCAAGGACTCCTGTACACTCTTGCTTCCCTCCTCTTCTAATTACCTAGCGGTGCTCCCATTTTTGGAAATCCTAACCAAAGAACACCTTGCTGGTTAAAGGATTTATTCTTTTGGCTACTGTCTTGAATGGTTATTCGCTTCTTCAATGGTTCAAGGGAAGACAACACCTAGCAAGTAAGCCCTAGGTTGTCAATCTTGTACACTCTTGCTTCCCTCCTCTTCTAATTTATTTCCTACTAGCCTTCGCGAGACTAGCTGTCTACTTGGCCTATCTGGTTCGCTCGTCCCCTTCTAGGCTGACTGCAACTCTTCTCTACTAAAATCTAAGAGTGATTAAGTCTTAATTTTAGCAAGTAAGCGGTTTATTAAATAAGGAAATAAGATGATTACGGAAGGAGATATTATGATGAATGTTTAGATCTCACGAAGCATAAGAACATGGCTCATCAGCCCTTACCAAGAATCAGTGTTTACCTAGACATCTAATTGCACAAAAGAAATTTATTTTGTAAATTCCCAACCGAAAAAATACAGAGCAGATAAAAATTGTCTAAGTGAAAGAGAAGAGACACGAGAGTCCCCTTCTACCAAGGCTTCTAACAACTTTTAAATCAGTTGTCTCCTAATCTGACTCTATCTCTTTCAATGTTCAAAAAGATAATGATAAGGAAAATTAATACAAAACTCAAAAAAATATTATTTCTTGAAGAAATAAAATATTGTTCCAAGGAGGAAGATCCAGTTAAGGATCCTTACTGATAATCTTCAATGCAGCAGATCCCTCAAATCCTATTTTTCTGTTGCAACCGCCACCTCACATCCTTATCTTTGCCCAAAGTGTGTCGCTGCAGTCTGTCTCGTCTGTCTCGGCCAAGCCTACGGCCAAGACAATTTTAAATGCCTGATTTTGTGCTCCATAGGTGATATTCTCCATTTTATCAACCTCTAAGTAATTTTTGCAAAAGTAGGGAGAATCCATAGAAATCAATAGCTTTACTGCCCAAATTATAAGAATTTAGATAGTAAAAGTATGAGAAATAAATGCTCAATCAGATTGCATGACTTTTTGCATGAAGGGTCAACAATCCATGTGTCTAGGCATTAATGGGAGGACAATTTAACCTTTAATTAACTATTTTGTTCTGATTGCATAGTTCAACAGTTGAGCACCTGATCATGGCGCTATATGGATGTAGAATGTTTGGGGTATTGGTTAGGCCATGATAATAAGGGATGGAGTTATGGACTGAAGTATCCAAGCATTTTATGTGATGATCCTAAAGTTTAAAAGAATAAATGTTTTCTGAATTTTATTTTTCTATGTGTTCTGTTTTGTTATCAAGTCAGTATGCTTGGGGGCAAGCATAGTTTAAGTTTGGCGGAATGTGATTGAGCATTTATTTCTCATGTTTTTGCTGTCAAATTGCTTATAAATTAGACAGTAAAGCTATTAATATCTACGAATTCTCCCAATTTTTGCAAACTCACTTGGAGGAGCGACAAAAGAAGGAAAGCAGTAGCGGAAAAGAAAATCTGGTATTCCAATTTATCTTGGCCGCCTTATTGGCGAATGAGATAACAGGGATATGCAATAAAGGATGGTGATCACAATGGCGAATGAGATAACAGGGATCTCCAATCACGATAGATGTTTCCAACAAGAATCCTTAACTGGATCTCCCTCTTGAACAATATTTTATTTCCCACAAATAATATCTTTATCTTTATTTCCCCTTATCTTTATCCTTTTATTTTGAAAGTGATTGTGATAGAGTAGGACTAGGAAGGTAGCTAGTATATCAATTGTTAAAAACCCTTTTAGAAGGGACTTCTCTTCTCTCTCTCTCTGAACACCATTTTTATTCCAAACACTACTCTGTAATTTTCCAATTCTCGAATTTGTAGATTTAATTTCTTTATGCAATTAATAAAATTACTTTTATCCATGTCTAAGTCCGGCTAAACATCCATTCTTGGTAAGGGCTATCGAGCTACATTTCTTATACATTGGTAAGATCTAATTGTTCTTAATAATCTTTATATTCATAATTATTTGTTTTCTAGATTAATATCTACGTTTCATGCTATGTTTAGATCTGATCAGTCTTAAACATTAACTTGAATAGTTGCAGTCAACCTAGAAAGGGACGGATGAACATGAAACTAGATAGGTGCTAAGTGGACAACTAGTACTCGAGATAGACTAGAGAGAATAAGTAATATAACTTAGACTCGATTGACAACCGAGGGCTTTGATTGGGAGGTAAACTTGGGTTAGGTGTTGTCTTCCCCAATGCTTTATGATTACGATCACGCATAAACGGATCATATCAGTTCATCAACCAAATTAGTAAACCCTTTAACCAGCAAGGTGTTGTTTGGTTAGGATTGTCTAGTGATACAATCCTAGTTGCCTAGGCCCATGTCGAATTGTCAATCTAGTTCAAAGGCATTGAATTGATGTGGAAATTAGATGGGACTCACTAGGTGGTAGCGTAGACGAGCACTTGCTGGCCTAGCCAATGTTTAATGAGGTTCTCACAAGGGTGAGCGAAGGCGAGCTCCTTGCTGGCTTGCCCGATGTCTTGTGATGGGTTTGAATCGAGTCCACGATTCGGTCGCAATTTCAGTTTTATTTGAAACTAATCCTACCTTGCGGGACTAAAGATTAGAACAAGGTTTGAGTCCACGAACAACAGAGTAAATACTCCCAAGATAATGTCTCAATAAATATTCAAATTGGTCTCCTTCAATAATGAGCCAAGCAGCCCTTAATTAGACGCTAAGTGCAAGTTCTACTTCGAATAAAATTAGGAGTTCTTCTCGACTAATAAGTCTAATAGTTTAAATAACTAAATAATAAATATAATAAATAAGTTCTAGAAGCTTGGAAGAAGCTTCGCACAGATGGACTTCAGTTTGGGCCGAGTTGCTCAAATCGCATGGCGTCGGACGAGCACTCGCATACGACAAAGTCGAGTCGGGCCTTCTTGCAAACGGCTCGTGCGTTTGAGCTGAAACTTGAACCGTAACGAGACAACATCCCAAACGGTCCAGTAAGTCCACCAAAGCTCTCCTAAGAACCTTCCTGGTCTGTGATGGCTCGGACAGTATTGTCGAGTGCGCATGGTGTGGCAACGAGCAACGTCACTAGCCTCGAGTCCTTCTCGCGTAGCAAGGCTTCCTCAATCATCGTCTCTCACTCAAGCTCTCTGTATAAAAGTTGTAACAGCTTCCCTTGAAGTTCCTTGCCCTTGGCATGAGTCATTGGCCCAACTAGTGGTAGTGGCACGGTGTGCGTATGCGATGAGGCTAGATCCGCATCATTCCCTCCCCCTTCGAAAGGATTTGCCCTCGAATCATCATCCTCACCTACATCAAATAAAGATAAGTCAGTAACATTAGATGTAGAACTAACCAAACTGTACTCATAGGGCAAATCTAGTTTGTAGGCATTATCGTTGACTTTGGCAATGATTTAGAATGGTTCATCGCCTCGATGCGCCATTTTGCCTCAGAGTTGGCTAGGGAAAATTTCCCTCCTTAGGTGGAGCGAAATCCAATCACCTACGTTGAAGGAAACAATCTTCCTTCCTTGGTTTCTCCTGTGTGCCAACTTCTCATTCATGTGCTCAATGTTGCGCTTGACTTGCTCATGGATCTTCTTGACCATCTCCGTCGTCTTGCTGCCATCTAAGCTAGAGACTTCACTCAAAGGTAAAGGGGTCAAATCCAATGGTGTGATAGGGTTAAAACCATACACAATCTCAAAAGGCTAGTAATGAGTAGTAGAATGTACAAAACTATTGTAAGTAAACTCAATAAAAGACAAATATCAACCTATGTGGACACATGCTTACGGACCAAGGTGCTTGATAACAATCAAGACAACCCTAATGGTGTTATTACACTTACGGCTCCTACCGGACGGATTCCCATAAGTCCCGTAATATCTCTTCATATCGCCCGGAGATCAGCAAAGGATTCCTAGGATGGTCGACATCAGCGTAGGGGGGACTCACGCGTCTCTATACGCACGGCACCATCCCAGCCTAGGGATCCCCGAGGTTATCGCTCCCAGCACCCCTGTCAGATATCGCTCATGATGTCAACCTACTGGTATCACTCGTGATGTCATCGTCAGACATCGCCTGGACTGTTATCGCCAGGTATCGCCATCAAAGCCTATAAATACCCCTACTTTTCAAAACAGAAGGTAAGATCGAGATTATCTAGCAGAACCTCTGGTTAATTCATACCCCTGAACTGACTTAAGCATCGGAGTGTCTACGCCGGCGCTTTGCAGGTACACCCGACACCGATCGCCGCCGTTCCGATCAGACACGACACTAAGTCTTATCAAATTGACATTGAATCTTATCAAATGGTGCTTTCATTGAGAGTCTTAGTATATTAAGTGAGCGTCCTTAATAGCCAAGCTCCGTTTAGTCGGAAGATTGGAACGGTCATGACCATAGGATCGGAGCCGATCCGATTATCATCCTCTAATATCCCTTTCTCAATCCGTAGACAGTTATTCCCTTTTGCTACGGCTGATCTCTCTATGACGTCGCAACCAATTACCTCTGGATCTCTGGACCACTCGGTCGGGATCACTAGAGGACTTGTCTCTTCGCAAACAGGCATTTTGTCATCTCAGATAGCGGGACCTGATTTCTCCACTCCTCTTTTGGGGGGATCTGTGCGCAGCCATGAACATCCTTTTGCAATGGAAATAGCGACCCTTCCTTCTCGGTTGGAATATTTGACTGAAATAGCCGCAAGAATC
The DNA here is from genome assembly GCA_963691705.1 of Viola odorata. NCBI lineage: Eukaryota > Viridiplantae > Streptophyta > Magnoliopsida > Malpighiales > Violaceae > Viola > Viola odorata. The sequence continues at coordinate 21,880,747 of OY829539.1, read as the reverse complement.
ACGCCTGGTGCTTGTGGATCTAGTCTCCCTCCCCGCGTCATGTTCACACCATCTATCGTCGCTGATCGACCTTTATCACCGTTGTTTCCAGAAAACCTCCAAATGCCTTTGTCCGCGGGAGATCCCTCGGTTAGTGTTGTACCGTTTACTCAAGGAAGAGTAGAAGCTTACGTACCACAGATGCTGCAAGGTCTCCTCCCACAAGGAGATAGGCAACTTGAGGGGGTTAGGAACCGGTGGGACGGACAGAGAGAAGGAGCCAACAGGAGTTTGTCTCCCAATTATAGTGAAAGATCTAGTAGTCGAAGATACCGAAGTCGTTCGCATAGGAGTCGCAGTCGATCTCCTAGGCGACATCTTACGCCGGAACCACGAAATAGGGAGCGTCAAGCTGAAATGTCTCCTCCACGTCAGGCGCGTGAGATTCTTGATGATACATCGGGTCACCCATTTAGCCGTCGTATAAGGCGTCACAGGGTCAGTCGACGCTTGAAGCTTCCCACTGATACTTATGATGGCACCAAGGATCCTATCTCGCATATCAATAAAGTGAAGGATTTTGTTCAGTTTCAGACCCACAGTGATGCGGCGTTGTGCCAAATATTTGTCATTACACTGTCGGGTGTTGCGCGTCTCTGGTTTGAAGGACTCCCTGGTGGATCCATTAATAATTTCTCACAATTAGAATCTAAATTTCGGAGCAGATTTAGTACGGCAATTCCAATCAGGAAATCTGCCGCCGCGTTATTTGACGTACAACGACGACCTCAAGAAACTTTAAAGGAATTTCTCAGTCGCTTCGATTTGGAAATGTCCTTAACGCCGGGCGTTACTATTGATTTTGCTATAGAAGCCCTAAAAAGGAACTGCCGCTATGGAAAACTGAAAGACGCGCTCATGGTAGACCCTCCAGTGACTTTAGATGCGTTGAGACTTAAAGCCCACAATTATGCGAAAATGAAAGAAGAAGAAAACAGAGATAAGACGTATAACGTGCCGCATGGGACATCTCAACTTACCGCTGCTCCCACAAAACCCCTTCCTGACGATCATTTTATCGACGATTACGCCAGGCGGAAGGATCTTATCCCCAAAGCCTCCAATAGGCAAAAGGGTCATTTTTTGAAGGGAAAAATCGGTGGTTCCCCCACTCGACGTCACAGGGATTCTTATCAGAATCGGACGTACGACCCAGATTTTCCTTCCCTTAATGTACCAAGGGCAGAGATTTTAGCGATAGCGGAACAACGAAATCTTCTCATCTGCTACCCCGCGCCTACGAAACCAGGAGTGCTTCTAGGGAGAAGGGAGAATGCTTATTGTAAATTCTACAAAGCCAAGGGCCATTCCACAGAAGCGTGCAGGGAGTTAAGATCGGCGATAGAACGTTTGGTGGAAGAAGGATATTTAGGAGAATTTGCCACCCAGATAAGAGAAGATGCTAGAAATAATCTCATGAAAAGGACAGCAGACGAACGACCAGTTCCTCCTCGCGTTCCGCAGAAGGATGATGCTCCCAGAGGAAAAGATAGGGAAACTCTTACGGTTGACGACGAATATATCCCTATGATTAACATTATCGCGGGAGGAACCCCTTATATAGACGAATCAGAACAACCGACTGCCGCAAAAGGAGAAAAACGCACACGGGATGGCACGAAGAAGAAAGGAGATGCGATAGGCATCTTGGATCGAATGATATTATCCTTTTCCAAAGAAGATGAGAAAGGCATTGTCTACCCGCACAATGATGCATTGGTGGTTACGCCCTTCATCGCCAGCCATGGAATCAGAAGGACCCTCATTGATAATGGGAGTGCGGTGAATCTCTTCTCGCTGGAAGCGTACAATCTCCTGAAACGCCCTAATAATGAGCTAACGCCCAGCAAACGGCCTATAGTTGGCGTTGATGGGGTTCCAATCCCTGTCACAGGGGTAATTACTTTGCCCATATATTTCCGAGAAGACACCTATAAATTTGCCCTACAATGTCGTACTCGGGCGACCTTTTCTCAACCGTTTCGGAGTGGTGATATCTCAAAAGCATTTAAAAATGAAATACCCCTCCTGGGATGGGGTAGTATCCATAAAAGGCGATCAAAAGCTGGCGGCGGAATGCTACTCGCTCATGACTCAAAGGAGCTGCGATAGGTATGTGTGTATAGCGGCGGACCCCTATGAACAAGGCGATGAGAAGCGCGCTTAACCTCTGGACAAAATGGTACCCATTCCGGCAATCAGTATAGAGGAAGCAAGCTTCCTGATCAGTGAAAAACTCAGCTCCGTGGAGAACCTTCAACTAGCTCGGCTACTGAACAAATGCCAAGGAAATTTCGCGTGGAAACCCGCAGACATGCCAGGTATATCACGCGAAATAGCCGAGCATCGGCTCAATATGGACCCAGATGCTAGGCCGGTACAGCAAAAGCGGCGCGCGTTCTCTAATGAAAAGGCGTTGGCTGTGGACAAAGAGGTAACCAAGCTTCTTAGTGCAGGGTTCATCCGTGAAATTCAATATCCCACCTGGCTAGTGAACCCTGTCCTTGTTCCTAAGCCCAATGGGGAGTGGCGCATGTGCATCGATTTCACCAATTTAAATGATGCCTGCCGAAGGATTGCTACCCTCTCCCTCGTATAGATCAATTAGTTGATCAAACTGTCGGGTACGCCTATTTAAGTTCACTGGACGCCAACTCTGGATACCACCAGATTCCCATGGCCTTGGAGGATGAAGAAAAGACTGCGTTTCTCACTCCAAAGGCCACGTACTGTTACACAGCGATGCCGTTTGGATTAAAGAACGTCGGGGCTACATTCCAACGTATGGCCAATAAGATATTCAAAAAGCAAATAGGGAGGAATGTGGAAGCATACGTTGATGATATATTAGTAAAGAGTGCGAGCTTTCAAGATCACCTGCAGGACTTAATGGAGGTCTTTGATGTAATGAAAAGGTATCGCATGAAGTTAAACCCCCGAAAATGCATGTTTGCATTTCAGACGGGAAAATTCTTGGGCTACGTCGTCAGCCAAAAAGGTATCCAGCCTAACCCTTCAAAGGTTAAAGCCATACAAGACATGATATCGCCAAGAACCATTAAAGAGGTGCAAAGGCTAACGGGGTGAGTTATCGCCCTTGGGCGATTCATTTCCAAGCAAGGAGAGAAATGTCTTCCTTTTTTCAAAGTCATACGTAAGAAAGCCTCGTTCGGGTGGACCCCGGAATGTGAGGAGGCATTTGTCGGCCTAAAGGAGTATCTATCGTCCGATCTGCTGTTGACGAGACCTGAGGCGGGTGATACCTTATATTTGTATCTTGGCGCTGTGGACGAGGTGGTCAGTGTCGTCCTCGTTCCCAATGATAACCACTCGCATCGCCCGGTCTATTTTGTGAGTCATGTTCTGAAGGATGCAGAATTGCGATACGCCCGAATTGAAAAAATAGCGTTCGCTCTTATACAGGCCACCCGCAAGATGGACCGATATTTCCAGTCTTATTCCGTCACTGTGCTTACGGACCAGCCTCTGAAAAGAATATTTCGAAAGCCTGAATCCTCCGGAAGAATGTTGATCTAGGCGCTTGAACTAGAACAGTATGGATTAAGGTATCAGTCTCGACCGTCCGTAAAAGCTCAGATCCTGGCTGATTTCATAGCGGAATGTACCTTTACAGAGGACCCTTTGGCCGGCATACCTGAAGCGGAATGGGGCGATATAGATCTCCCGTTCCCGGAAACTTATACGGACCTTTGGATCGTCCATGTGGACGGAGCCAAAAACCAAGAGCTAGCGGGAGCTGGAATTTTTATAAATGGGCCGCACGACATGCAAATACGATACGCCATTCGAATCCTACAGCCGTTGTCTAATAACGCGGTAGAGTACGAAGCGTTGCTAGCCGGGCTCAGAATAGGGAAAGGACTTTCCTTTAAAGGGAGGCACGATACTGGAAGAACAGGAGACCTGCGTCTAAAAATCTGTGGTGATTCCAAGTTAATAATTGACCAGGTCTTGGGGCACTCTCAGGCCCGGGAACCCATTATGATTCAATATCTCACTAAAGTAAAGCGAGAACTATTGGAGATAAAGAAAGAGGGCGTGCAAGTCAGCTTCGAGCATGTTCCCAGAGAGGAAAACGTTGAAGCTAACAATCTAGCCAAATTGGCCGCGAATCCGAAAGTGTCCATACCCAAAGGCGTATATTATCGTGAGCTAGCGGTACCATCCTTCATGGAAGAGCAAGCATCTTTTTGTTCTGTCCATTTTATTCTACATGTATATTTCATTTTTGAAAAAAAAATTGATTATATAATTCTTAATTATCATTATAATATTAGAAATGATTGAATCCATGACTTACATCATAAATATGATATACACTAACCAGCTAAACTTATTTATAAAAATAAATTAACAAAATATAACCTAATACTTCAATGAATAGTAATTATTAAACTTTAAATATAAAAATAATAGTTTTTGTTTTTATAACCTATGAACAAAAATATAATTTTTATCTTTTAATTGTTTCTTAATGAAATAATTAAATAGTTAATTAATTAATTAATCAAATGTTGAGCAGTAGACTGCAGCTGGAGAGCCCGGACATACACTCCCCGCTCAGCCCAGCCCAGCACAGCTCGGTTAGTGAAGGAAGAAAAGAAAGAAATTTTAGGGGAAGGGGATTCAAACCCTTTCCCTTCAGAAACCAAAGCAAATATATACCCACTAAAACAAAGCTAAACTTTGATAGTTAATGCACGCGCGCGCGCGCGCGCACACACACACACACACACACACACATATATATATATAAATTTTTGGTTCAAACGGTTCTACGGTTCGGTTTACGGGAGACCTAGACCGAACCGGAAAGTTACGGTTTGGGCTAAATTTTTCGGTTCCGGTTCGGTCTGGTTTTCTTACACCCCTAATTATTACAAACAATTCAACAAATTATGAGCTAATTATTACAAGCAAACAATTAATTAATTAACACGAAAATAATGCGATGGGCCTAACTAAACGAGGCAGCAGCCTATTGGGTCGAGAATTCCAGCCCACTACCCAAACCAAGCACATGTTCTTCTTTCTCCTAATGGGCCTTATCTCGGCCCATGACTAATTGTTTCTTTCCTCACCTCCAGTTGGGTCAAGGATAAACCAACCCCAACTCTCTTTTCCCTCCAAAATTGTGTCTTATTTCTTGGGTCGCTGGCGCCACTACCGGCGACCAAGGACAGAAACAAGCAACGAAAATAGGCGAGCAATAGACCAAAACATACTCAATAAAACAACGATCAAACCAACCTAAACAACAGTTCAAGTAATTTTAACAAATTTAAAAAAAAAAAGCAAATTAAACTTAAACGGAGCAATTAAAATAAACCAAGCAACAAGCAATTAATTGACAGAATAATGAAATTAACTTGAAAATAGAGTAATTAATCCAAGCAACCAATTAATTAATTGAAGACAGAAACTTAAATTAATTAAAAACTAAAGAGAGAAGCTAACCTTGCTTGGAGTGTTGTTGAGAAGGAGAGAGCGTGAGAATTTAGAGAGAAGGAGTGTGAATTGGTGAAGGTAGAAGCTTGAAGGTTGAGGGGTTTTCATAGGGGAGGTTGTCGCGCGTGAGTGTGGGCAACAAGGGGAGAGTGGCGATGAACAGTCTGGCGATGGGAGGTGGTGATGATGATGGTGGCTGAAAGTGAGAATGGTGATGATCGCAACGCGTCATCGGCGAGGCGTGAGGATGAAGATGCATTAATGCACATTAATGTTGTACAAAAGGCTAAAGAAGATATTTTTGGTTCAAGCCGAGGGTACAAGAAATCTCGTTTGAAACTGAACCAAAATATACTAAAGTACGGAATAAAATAAAAAATAAAACGACACGAAATGACATAAATAATAAACAATAAACAAGGAAAAGTTCGATCTACGGTCCGATGAAACTCACTTGGAACCGATAGAAGCTCCAACGGAAAAAATGCTAGAATACAAACTAAACGAAATAAAATGAAATGACTCGAAACAAAAATGAAAATAAATAATAAAAGATAAATAACGATAATAGTAATAGATAAAAATATGATTGATACTTAAAAGGTTAAATATAGGACGAATGATAAAAATGTGGATATGATATGACGAACTGTCAAAAGATTTGGTAGCAACAGTTACCCCATCTTTACTGTCTTATCAAAAATAAGGTGTAACCAAGATTTTTGATGACCAGTAAAGACAGTTTCCCCAAGTACCACAAACATTTTGAATGCAGTATGACATGTTGGGAATATCAAATGACTAAAGAGGGATAAATCATTGAAGCAGAAACTACATTTAGAAATAGGACGTGGGGGTGTGACCACTCACGAAATTTAAAGACAGGATATGGGGGCGTGACCAATCACAATATTTAAAGACAAGTTGTGGGGGAGTGACCAATCATAACATTTAAAGACAAGATGTTGGGATGTGACCAATCACAACATTTAAAGGTAAGATGTGGGGACGTGACCAATCATAACATTTAAAGACAAGATGTTGGGACGTGACCAATCACAACATTTAAAGGTAGGATGTGGGGATGTGACCAATCATAACATTTAAAAAGAGGATGCGGGAACGTGTCCAATCACAATATTTAAACACAGGTTGTGGAGGCGTGACCAATCACAACATTTAAAGACAGGTTGTGGGGACATGACCAATCACAACATTTAAAGACAGGTTGTGGGGACGTGACCAATCACATTATTTAAAGACAAGTTGTGGGGGCGTGACCAATCATAACATTTAAAGACAAGATGTTGGGACGTGACCAATCACAACATTTAAAGGTAGCATGTGGGGACGTGACCAATCATAACATTTAAAGACAGGATGTGGGGACATGACCAATCACAACATTTAAAGACAAGATGCGGGAACGTGTCCAATCACAATATTTAAAGATAGGTTGTGGAGGCGTGACCAATCACAACATTTAAAGACAGGTTGTGGGGACGTGACCAATCACATTATTTAAATACAAGTTGTGGGGGCGTGACCAATCATAACATTTAAAGACAAGATGTTGGGACGTGACCAATCACAACATTTAAAGGTAGGACGTGGGGACGTGACGAATCATAACATTTAAAGACAGGATGTGGGGACATGACCAATCACAACATTTAAAGACAAGATGCGGGAACGTGTCCAATCACAATATTTAAACACAGGTTGTGGAGGCGTGACCAATCACAATATTTAAAGACAGGTTGTGGGGACGTGACCAATCACAACATTTAAAGACAGGTTGTGGGGACGTGACCAATCACATTATTTAAAGACATGTTGTGGGGGCGTGACCAATCATAACATTTAAAGACAAGATGTTGGGACGTGACAATCACAACATTTAAAGGTAGGATGTGGGGACGTGACCAATCATAACATTTAAAGACAGGATGTGGGGACATGACCAATCACAACATTTAAAGACAAGATGCGGGAACGTATCCAATCACAATATTTAAAGACAGGTTGTGGAGGCGTGACCAATCACAATATTTAAAGACAGGTTGTGGGGACGTGACCAATCACAGCATTTAAAGACAGGTTGTGGAGGCGTGACCAATCACAACATTTAAAGACAAGATGTGGGGACGTGACCAATCACAAATTTAAATACAAGATGTGGGGATGTGACCAATCACAACATTTAAAGATAGCTACACTCTACGATGATGCCACTAGGATGTTGTAAATTGCACAAATGTAAAGTTACCTCCACTCATCCTCATCTCATCTCATGATAACAATCAAGACAACCCTCACGGTGCTACTACACTTGCGGCTCCTGCCGGGACGGATTCCTATAAGTCCCGTAGTATATCTGCATATCGCCCAGGGATCAGCGAAGGATTCCTAGGATGGTCGACATCAGCGAAGGGGGGACTCACTCGTCTCTATGTGCACAGCACCATCCCATCCTAGGGAACCACGAGGTTATCGCTCCCGGCAGCCCCGTTAGATATCGTTCATGACGTCACCTACTGGCATCGCTCGTGACGTCATCACCAGACATCGCCTGGACTGTTATCGCTAGGTATCGCCATCGAGGCCTATAAATATCCTCACTTTTTTAAACAGAAGGTAAGATTGAGATCACCCAGCAGAACCTCTTGTTACTTTGTACCCCCGAACTGCCTTAGGCATCGGAGTTTCTAAACCGGAGCCCCCCTCCGGCGTTTTGCAGGTACATCCGACGCCGATCGCCGCCGTTCCGATCAGACACGACCTTGAATCTTATCAAATGGTGCTTTCATTGAGAGCTTTGGTATATTAAGTGAGTGTCCTTAATAGCCAAGCTCAGTCTAGTCAGAAGATTGGAACGGTCATGACCACAGGATCGGAGCCGATTCGATCATCATCCTCTAATATCCCTTTCTCAATCCACAGACAGTTATTCCCTTTTGCTACTGCTGATCTCTCTATGACGTCGCAACCAATTATTTCGGGATCTCTGGACCTCTCGGTCGGAAGCACAGGAGGACTTGTCTCCTCGCAAGCGGTCATTTCGTCATCTCAGATAGCGGGATCTGACTTCTCCACTCCTCTTTCGAGGGGATCTGTACTTAACCATGAACATCCTTTTGCAATGGAAATAGCTGCCCTTCGTTCTCGGTTGGAATATTTGACTGAAATGGCCGCAAGAATCACGCCTGGTGCTTCTGGATCTAGTCTCCCTCCCCGCGTCATGTTCACGCCATCTATTGTCGCTGATCGACCTTTATCACCGTTGTTTCTAGAAAACCTCCAGATGCCTTTGTCCGCGGGAGATCCCCCGGCTAGTGTTGTGCAGTTCACTCAAGGAAGTGTAGAGGCTTACGTACCACAGATGTCGCAAGGTCTCCTCCCGCAGGGAGATAGGCAACTTAAGGAGGTTAGGAACCGTGGGGACGGACGGAGGGAAGGAGCCAACAGGAGTTTGTCTCCCGAGTATAATGAAAGATCCATTAGTCGAAGGTATCGAAGTCGTTCGCCCAGGAATCGCAGTCGATCTCCTAGGCGACATCTTACGCCAGAACCACGAAATAGAGGGCGTCAGGCTGAAATATCTCCCCCGCGTCATGCGCTTGAAATTCTTGATGATACATCGGGCCACCCGTTTAGCCGCCGTATAAGGCGTCACAGGGTCAGTCGACGCGTGAAGCTTCCCACTGATACTTATGATGGCACCAAGGATCCCATTTCGCATATCAACAAAGTGAAGGATTTTGTTCAGTTTCAGACCCACAGTGATGCGGCGTTGTGCCAAATATTTGTTATGACATTGTCGGGTGTTGCGCGTCTTTGGTTTGAGAGTCTCCTTGGTGGATCCATTAGTAATTTCTCACAGTTAGAATCTAAATTCCGGAGCAGATTTAGTACGGCGATTCCAATCAGGAAATCTGCCGCCGCGTTATTTGACATACAACGAATGCCTCAAGAAACCTTAAAGGAATTTCTCAGCCGCTTTGATTTGGAAATGTCATTAACGCCGGGCGTTACTATTGATTTTGCTATAGAAGCCCTGAAAAGGAATTGCCGCTACGGAAAGCTGAAAGACGCACTCATGGTGGACCCTCTAGTGACTTTAGACGCGTTGAGACTTAAAGCTCATAATTATGCGAAAATGGAAGAAGAAAACAGAGATAGGACGTATAACGTGCGGCACGGGACATCTCAAATTACCACTACTCCCGCAAAGCCCCTTCCTGACGACCATTTTATCGACGATTACACCAGGCGGAAGGATCATATCCCAAAAGCCTCCAATAGACAAAAGGGTCATCCTTCGAAGGGAAAGACCGGTGGTTCCCCCACTCGACGTCAAATTAGCGTCGGATTGAAAGATCCTGGACCCCCCGGGGGTGAAAAGTCCTATCCTTGTGATGACCGATCTTGATCAGATGGCTCATTAAGTGAGGGCACTACCCGGTATCTTTGGGAGTGAAAAGTCCTTCTCTTGTACTGACCGTTCTCATGGAGACGACCCATCAAGACGAGGCACGCCCCAAAGAAATAGAAACTCCGTCTAGAAACAAGAATCCTATCTTAACGGCTGGGCTGCTGCAGCCAGGCCATTAAGTAAGGACACGGTTCTAGACGCGAGGACAATGCCCAAAAGTGAAAATTCCCCAGCCTTGTGATAGCCGTCCCGATCCGACAGCTCACTAAGATGAGGCACTTTTCGGGGCGATCGTGAAAGGAGGGAAACGCGGAGAATCGCGAAATTCCAGCTAGTAACTAGATGTGTAACCCCTGGTGAAGTATAGAGCTGATAGTGAAAGCGATTCACGTGGGTTCCATGGTAACGCCCTATGATGGTAGTGGAAAGACTCCTATAGGTAATTACTATCCCTCGTAACGTGTTTTTGTTACTGATGGTTTACAATTAGGAATGTGCAGAATACTTTTTCGGGCAGCGGAAGGAGTGATGATCTCGTAAGCAGTGATATCGTAAGGCTTACCGAGAAAGCTAACTCGATACCGACTTTAGTAATTTTGATGGGACTGCTAAGGATCTGCTCGAAAAAGTAAACGCATCGTGATAACAGGGCAAAGATAACTCCAAAGGAGTTCGTAAGGAGACAACTAAAGGAAAGGAAAGATAGCGATAGAAGTTGTCTGAATACATCAAAATGCTTTAAGGGGCTACAAACTTCAGTGGTCAAAATAATGACAAAAATCTAGTGACGCTCAATCACTAAGGAAAGGGCGGCAAAGCCTCGAGGCACGTCAACCTGCGGGGTTCCTCCGTTTCCAGCCTGCCGCTTTAGCTTGGCGAAAACCCTCCTCATTAAGATGGGCAGATTTTTGCTTGAAAGTCGTCGTGACCTCATCAGGTTTGTACGCATCAACCCCATGGACTTCCTCAAAGCAATCGACTAAAATAGCGGCAATCTGCTAGACATGCCACAGACTCCTATCGGCCGACTCTTCCTCCAGGGTTGCCTTCTCCTTGGCCAAAGATGATTTCTCATTTTCCAAGACAGTATTTTTGGCCCTCTCCACTGCCAAGGCATCAGAATGTTCTTTCTTCAGCTCCTGATGGGCCAGTAATAGTTACGTACGCTCCTCCAGCAACTTCTTCTTCTCATTCCGCTCTCGCGATAATTCCTCCAAAGAGGAGGAAAGGGAGGCAGCCTGACGCTGCACCTCCTCCACCCAGTAATGGAACTTCATCATATTAGTAAAAAGATTGGAGCGTAACGAGTTCACCCTATCAACCTCGGTCTTGGAAAGGAAAGCCTCCCGTTCTGCCGCAGACGCCAATATTTGGGAAGCCAGCAAAGCCGAAACTTCATCCGAGCCATCACCCTCCAATGCCGCCAAACCAGTGTTACGGAAATCGTACAGTCCAACTTGATGGGTCACATTGCCACCCCCACTTATCGGACTAAGATCTGCCGCAAAGTTGAAGGTGGCACCTCCTTCGCCATAATGGTGCAACAGGGGGATGCTCGAAGGAACAAACGCCAGAGGAATAGGAGGGTGAACCTGTGTGGATGAACCCCTGGAGCAAGATAAAAACCATGAGACTGATAGCCTAAAAAATCCTGCAAGCCCTCTTGATATCCCAGATTGGAGGAATATGCGTGAACGGGACCTCCGAAAGAATTGGGCGAAATCCCAAAAGTCTCGCCTGTGCTCAAGTTCGCCAAAAATTCCGAGTAATGTTCTCCCTAGGGAACAGCCGTGGAGTCGAAACCGTCCCCAGGTCTGTTCTCCATCCCGGTGGTAGAGGAAGATAGATTCCCGCCCTCACTTTCCAACCGCTGTCTCTTCTTAGAACCAGTCAGCATGTAGCCCAAATTCATATCGCCTGAGGGAGGAGCGAAGGTAGCGACAGCGGTAGTGTCCTGCCAAAAACGCAATGTGAAATATAGAAAAGAGAAATCAAACGACGGCAGACATTGGAATGTAGCATATCGTGGCTAAAAGGCACCCTTACTGTAACAGTAGTGGGAGGAGGTGCTTCTGAAGAACCTACCGCGTCCGGAGAAGGTGTAAGAGCGGCAATGCTTCTTGTTTTTCTCTTCTTTTTTCCTTTGGCAATGGCCTTAGGAGCCTGGGAAGAAGAAGAAGGCTGGGTAGGAGGAGCAGCAACGGTCACGATGGGAACGCCTAAAGGAATATCAGTATTCCCCTTACCAGCTGAAGAAGAGGATACTTGAGCAAGACTCTCGGAAGTAGCCGGCAATTCCGTGGGATTATCAGTAGCTTCCGTGGAGGTAGCTCTCTCCTTTTCTTCTCTTTCTTGAGCCCTCTTCAGGCGTCTCCTTACGCTTTCGGGCTTATAGTTGGGATCCGTCGCTGCGAGATCACAAAATAACGTTAGCATTAGTATCAGCGATAACAAAAAAAGGAGTAACGCGACACTCATGTTTAACACAAGAACGAATGTCCATTCTACAAGCCACTTGACGAATGTGAACGCTGATTTCCAGTTTGAGCAATTTGTTTAACCAGTCTTGTTCACATTGAGGAAGGGTCCTTGGTCGACTCCAAACGTTATCATCGACGTTTTGGTTAAACCCAGATCGCCACCAGGAACCAGGATCTTCAGGAAGATCTATCACAAAGAACTCCTTTTTCCAAGCATCAACGGAAGACTCGATATGGAGGAGTTTCCAAGTAAAGGACTTGAGAGAGTCATCGTCGAAGCGGGGCGATATCGTTATCACTCCCCGACACTTCATCAGCTTAAAAAGAGATTTGAGCAGCAGAAGGGAAGGGGAAGTGATCCCTTTATATTTACAAAGTTCCAGAAAAGCATAAACACAACAATACGTATTTGGGGATAATTGGGCCGGATTCAGATCGCCGGCAACAAGCAAGTCTTTTACAAAAGAGTCGATGGGAAGCCGGAAACCATAACGGAACATTTGCGCATACAAGACCCTACGATTGCCCGTCAAAACGCTGTTCAAACGTATTGACTCAGGGTCAACAGTGGCCTTATAATCGTCAGGGATAACAGCATTATGGGCGGCCAAATGCTGACGGAGAGCGGCCTCAGATGTGATAACACTAGCAGTAATATCCATCCTTTTCTCATCGGCAGATTTCGACTCAGAACGGCGAGTCTTAGCCATGGCAGAATTAAAGAAGTAAAGATGAAGAAGATGATGGAGGAGAAAGGAAATTCCTTTAGAGAAAAAGCACTTCGAAGAGCCTTGAATAGTGGGGAGAAAACAAGACGGCTAAAAGAAAATATGAGAAGGTGGGATGATAAAAGAAAAGGAAAAGAATAAATATTGGTTTTTATAACCCTAGTAATCGAATGAAACGGCGGATGCCACAGTCGTTGCGTGGAAGCGACATGAGGAACAGACTCAGGCAATGAGTGCAATTCTAGAAAAGCGCTACAACGCTTCGATTTCGGTAAAGTTCTCGAGCACGCTAGCCCGCAGCGCCGGAAGAAATGGACACGTGTGCCTGCACAATCGCGACTTTTCTAATGAGAAGATAGCAAGCATTAAATGCTCTGAAAAGCATGTACATTTCTTGGAGAAAACAAGAGCGATATCGCAAGAAAGGAGATAATGCAAGATGGCGTTAATTAAAAAGGCAGCTTTCGAGCTAACGCGAAAAAGCGGAATAAAAATCAAATAGCAGTAAAATACGGATATTGTCGCACAACAAGGAGTTATTACAAGACAAAGAAATAAATAAACAGAAGAATCCTCTAAATAGAGCAACCTCGATTAATCATGGGCCCTCGCGGACATCGCAGTCACCATTCCCCCGCTCTTCTCTAGAAGAAGGAAGATCTCCCTCACCTTCGCCCAGATCCTTCATTCTCTTGGACGCGTAATCAGCCAGCACTGACAAATTGACAGTTCCCTGGCGATGGAGACTCATAAATTCAGCGATACAAACCTCCATGGTCTTGTTCTTCCACCAGGCTATCTTTGAAGGTACTTTGGCCAAATCCGCATCACGAGACGCTATCTCTTCGCGAAGGAAGATATTCTTTTTATCAGCCACCACTAATTCCGCCTCCAGAAGCTCTATCTTAGCCTTCGCCTTCGACGATGACTCTTTCAAGTGGAGGAGTTTCCAAGTAACAGACTCGATGTGGAGGAGTTTCCAAGTAAAGGACTTGAGAGAGTCATCGTCGAAGCGGGTCGAACCTTGTCACGCTGATCTTTGAAAAAGTAATTTAGCTCGCGAAAACTGGCCAGCATGTCAGTCAGAAGGCGTGAATGTCGTGCTTCAGGAGGATGCCGTAAGAACTCTTCTTTGTCCTTCGAAGAAGTAAACATTTGCGCCACTATTGGGCCCACCGGCTCTTCTCGCGATAGTGGGTCCGATATCCCTAAAGCGTGAAGCCCGTCGGTACCAAAGGAAGACAAATCCAGCTGATATGTGGCGGGGCCTTGAAGACTATGAAGGGAAAGATTGGCGATATAAGGAGGAGAACAACTTTTTGCGGAATCACCAATGCCTGAAATCGAAGAAAGAAACAAAGGTTGAGGTTTCTGTGGAGGAGGGTTAGGAGGAGCGATCGGATTCGAAACCGATAAGTTCACATCCGGAATAAAGGAGTGGATCGGAGAGTTAGGACCGCCAGATGCCAAGGGAGAGCCCACCACTGATGAAGCCTCGTTAACTTTGGGAAGAATGGCAGAGGGCACCTTGACAACTTTCGTCACTTGCGGGGAACCCGCAACTTGTGAAGCGTTAACTCCCACGGTAGGAACCGCGTTGCCTTCCTCCACGGGAGGAATTGGTGGGTTAGACTTCTCTTTAAGAACTCTCTTTACGAGACGCTCCGTCTCGGCGGCCATTTCATCGCTATCGTCCTCAGTTGACTCCGCTGCGGGTTCACTCTTTCTCGACCTAAGTTTCATCCGTTGGGTAAGGGTGGCATGACGCAGCTCGGAACCGGTATCCATGCTTTCACTATCGCTGTCAACCTCTTCAATCACAGGGTTAATCGGAGCCACTCCCTTACCGCGAGACGATAGCCAATTCTCAAGGAAACAGGAAGGTCGAGCGGATGTGCTGCGTGTCGCGACGGTTTTGTTTCTCCTTCCTCGTAACGGAATAGGCGGACGACTTGAGCCTTCAGGCGGAGGAGAAGGAGGTAACGTCTGAAGCGGCACCACGTTCAGAGGAGCGTCACTTTCCCCGAAGGAGCGACCCTCAGCGTTACCTGCCAATAAAATATTTTAGTATGGCAAGAAAATCGAAGCAATAAGGTGACAAAAGAAAAACTCACCAACGACACACTCTGACAAAATCCTAAACCGAGCGAATTCCCGAATGAGGAAGGGCCCTTCTATTTCTAACAGGGCATTAACATTAGACACATCCATACTAGACAGCATATCTGGATTTTGCCAAGCGGCACTAGTAATCTCTCGGTTGAAGCCACCGCACCAAAACCGAGAAGGCAAGCGAAGGGTGAAGAAGCCATTTTTCCAGTTGTCCACGTTCTCTTCGAAACCTTGAAAGTTCCGCCAGAAGAATCGAACAAGAGCATCATTCCATCTTGGGGTAATATCTACCAAGCAACTGCGACACCTCAAGGTGAAAAATGTACAGAACAGATCGAGCGATGGAGCGAAAATACGCTTCATCTGACACGAACAAAGAAAGGCGTAAAGCCAACACCAGGAAGATGGAGTTATTTGAACAGGATTGAGATCGTAATGGTTTAGCAGCTTCATCAGAGAAGTATGAAGTGGGAAACGAAATCCGTAGGTAAACATCTTGAAATAAACCAGCCGGAACGTCCCCCACATGGCATCAGTGAGCCGAGTATCCTTCAAAGGGACAAACGGGCGGTATCCCGTGGGAAAAGTGATACCGTTCTCCTCTAACTCGGCCCTCAAAACCTCATTACAATCAAAAACACTACGAGCTCTCCTAACTTCGGGATCTAGGGGATTTTCGATTACTGCAGAGGGTCTAGCGCGAGACATAATGGACTGGAAAAGTAAAGCTATGGCGATAGAAAAACAAAATACCTGGAGCAAGGAGCCAGTAAACAGGGCGTCGGCACCGGCGAGCAGTTGCAGTAAAACCCCTCAGGAAGAAAGAAGCACAGGAGAGAAAGAAAATACGAAGAATTTCGAAGTATTAGCAAAAGTACTAAAAGAGAAGAGCAAATTCCTTATAAAGGTTAAACCTAAAAAAGAAACAGCCTGTAAAAACAAAACACGTGCAGAGTGGAAAAGGACGCGTGGGCAGTCATCAGTGTCTTTTGGAGAAGACAGTTACTGATTGAAGCCTGAAAGGCGGTTGCACCCAGCGAAAGGCACACTTCCGCGATAACCCTGAAAACCTGAAAATATAAAGGGAGAAAAGCGGCAGGAGAGCGAAAAGAAAATAAAGCGTCATTTTATTACTTTGAGAAATACGGCATCTACAAAGAGGCATGGTATACCCAACTATTCGCCGTCAGACCAGGAGATGCCATAATAGTAGACCACGTCATCATCATCATCACCTAAAAGCGATTGATCCTCGCCAGCGAGAGGGAAAGGTTCCTCAACCCTCTCCCCTACACGAGTTGATGATCGATCTGACTCCTCCTTAACAGCTGGCGATACCGCTTCAACAGCTGAGCAGGCAGAGGGAGCCCCTTGGGATGACTCGCCAGGAAGGAAATACGTTTCTTTCCCCTTCGTAGAGAGAGAAGCAAGAGAATCAAAGAATGATCTAGATGCTTTCGCAGCATCTTTCCTCCGCCTCTTGCGACACCATCGGTGAACAGGAGGCCTCCAAGGAGGCGATGGAGGAGGATTATCCGAGTCAGGAGAAGTCGGAGGAGTTGGTGGAGAATCTAAAAAATGAACAAGGAGGTGAATAAAAATGAGGGAAAGAGGATCCCCGTAAATAGCCAGAAAATCAGAAAAAAAAGGATCTTCGATCTTCCAACCCGACCCTAGAGGGTGGACACGTGTACAGCCTGAAACGTGAATATGGATTTGCAGTCACGTCTGTTGAAATCTTACGTGAATCAAAAAAAACCGCAAAATCGCCCAATCAGTTGCCAGGACAACAACGGCGTAGATTTAATGCAGAACAGCCAACCAGAAAACCACCCAGTAGCTGAATCGTTTTCAGTTGGGCTAAGAATACCTCAAACTGGAAAAAGACAAAAGATGCAATATAGAAGAAGAACAGTCGCGACTATTATGATAAAGCAGTTTATTTATTATGGCCTATTGGCCGAAGAGGTACAACGTTAAGAAGGAAAAAGGCTCGAAAGGAGCCAACATCGTCACGCGTCAGAGCCAGCATCTTCGGGAGTGATGGGAAGGTCTCTCAGGGAATCCATGACCAGAGTTAGATCATGGGAGGTGGCTCTCATCCCCTTTAGGCAGCACCCCAGCATATCCTTGCGCTGCTGCAGCATGGCGATCACCACTTGAATCCGAGCTACGGAGGCAGCCAGCTTTGACACGCTCTCTAGAGGGCTGAAATCTTCCAGAGATATAACTCCCAGTCTGGAATGGAGTGGGGTCAGCATCCCTTGCAACTCCAAGATGTCCTCGGAAGTCTTAATCAACATATTCTCCAAGAACCCTATGTCACCGTCATTAAGGTTCTTGAGAGTATGGCCCTTTTTTTTAGTTAGATGATCCATGAGGGAAGTTTATGAAAGCAAAAGAAAGGATGATCCTGCATGAAGGAAACTCCCAGATTTATAGGCTTCAAGGGATGGACCTCTGAAGAAAAAGTCCGTAAAAGGTGAATCATCCCGTTACCCTCAAATAGCGATAAACCCCGATTGACGTCCCTGTCTTGCTAAGAGTTTCGGAACTTGAGAAAGACGTGAAATAAAGTCATGGGGAACACAAAGGCATGTGATATCATAAACGGTCGTGGCAGGAAGGCTGCACCAGTCATCGACAGATGTCAGTGTAAATCGTGTCAAGATTGACTCCGCCAAGCGAAAAGGAAAGAAAGAACACTTGTGTCTGCGAAACCCATTCCTACTGATTCCAGACGGATAGCGATGTTCGACCGCCCACGAAAGTAGATCCTCAGACTAGTACGACGCTCTGAACCCGGACGTTCGAAGGGAAGGGATCTCATCGTGGAAGGAACAATAACCCTTGGTAAACACTCGGGCTCGTTTTCAGTTGGGCTTATGATAACAACCAAGACAACCCTCACGGTGCTACTACACTTGCGGCTCCTGCGGGGACGGATTCCTATAAGTCCCGTAGTATATCTTCATATCGCCCAGGGATCAGCGAAGGATTCCTAGGATGGTTGACATCAGCGGAGGGGGGACTCACGCGTCTCTATGCGCACGACACCATCCCATCCTAGGGAACCACGAGGTTATCGCTCCCAGCAGCCCCGTTAGATATCGCTCATGACGTCACCTACTGGCATCGCTCATGATGCCTGGACTGTTATCGCCAGGTATCGCCATCGAGGCCTATAAATATCCTCACTTTTTTAAACAGAAGGTAAGATCGAGATCACCCAGCAGAACCTCTTGTTACTTTGTACCCTCGAACTGACTTAGGCATCGGAGTTTCTACGCCGGAGCCCCCCTCCGGCGCTTTACAGGTACATCCGACGCCGATCGCCGCCGTTCCGATCAGACACGACCTTGAATCTTATCATCTCACATAACGCGATGAAGTCACCACCCTATTTTGTTTCTTGGTTTAAGGAACCTAAAGTCATGGCATAAAAATGAAAAGCTAAGGCAAAGAGGGTCTAAACCCGAGAACAGCGGTTCGGGGACTTATTATGGACTCGGGAAGGTGTTAGGCACCCGAGTCTCATCCTAAAAAGGTTACCGAATGAAGAGGTGTTTTTAAATTATGTTTGAAAAGTAAAAAGTCCTAAATTATGTGATCATGCCTAATTAATTAAATTTTAACAATTCTAAATATTCATGTATACAAGCGTATATGTGAAAAAACGTGGAATAAATAAAAGGGTAAGAAACGTTTACTTGTGGAGGGTATCAGGCGGATATACCCTTTTTGAATGAAGTTATGAGGCGTACTTGTGAAGGGCATCGATTGATTTGCCCTACAAAGTCGAGATTATTAGTTTGGGAAAAATGATAATCAAAAAACAGATAACTATTTAATGACTTGTTGTGAGTGAAATAATTAATTTTAGCGATTAGATGCAAGCGGAATAATTATTTAAGCATTCAAAAGCATGCAGAAATAATTAGTTAAATAGCACGAGTATTCAAATAATCGGTATCAAAATTATCGTACGCACGCAAGTGAAATAATTATTTTTGATGATTGCAAGCAGAATAATTAAACATGCAGAGCATACGAAATTAATAATTAAACATGCAAGCATGCGAAAATTAAACATGCAAGCATACGAAAATTAAACATGCAAGTATACGGAAATAAATAAACAGTACACGCATAGGGAAAATAAATAAACAGTACCAGCATACGAAAAGAAGTACGAAAAATAAATGCGATGGACTGAAAGTTTAGACTAGGCCCACTGGGCCTAGAAATTGGGCTCACGGCAGCCCATCTTCTCTTCTCTCCTCTCCCGTTTGGGCTTGGCACAAGCCAAGCCCATGAATAATTAAAATGAATGACCAGCCCAAACCCACCTCCCTTCTTCTTCTTCCTTGGATCGTCTTCTTCCTTGGACCAAGCGGGGACAGTGTCGCAGCTGTGGAGCAACAGAGCAAGGAGCAGCATGGCAGCGACTCAGCAAGGCGAGGCAGCAGTGAATGGCGGTTAGGCAGCTCCCTCGGCGAACCAGCGTGTCAAACGCAGCAGTGATAGTGGCGGCGGCAAGACAGGAGCAGCGACGACGAGGTGAGACATCGACGAACAGCTAGGCAGCAACGACAGCAGCCCTTCTCCAAAGACAGAAGCAGCTTCAGCGACAGCACACAGGAGCAGCCGCAGCGAGCCAGCAGCATCACCTTCTCCCTCAGCAGACCAACGACGTCGCGGCGGTGAGAAAAACATAAAAAAATGCATAAAATATAAAAACAAATAGACAAGCGGAGGATAGAGTGCATGGGCTCTTCATTCGGCCCTTCTACCCCCTCAAAATGGTGCTGGTTGCTTGCTATTTATAGGCGTTTGAGGCGGTGGAGGAGCTGATTACGTCGGCTTCGATGACGTCGGAGAGGGTGACGAGGTAGAGCAATAGTGTCGACTTGAGCAGCACGTCTGGGTTGCGTGGCGAAGGTGAGGTGATGGGCATTAAATGTTTGCTTGACGACCAAGGAGAAAGGATGAGTACGAAGATGGCTCAGGCATGAACCATTTGGTTAATTATTTCCACCCTTGATCTTGTTTGACTTTCAAAGTCAACTAGATCAATGGTGGAGATGAAGCCATTGATCTATTATTTAACTATTCAGTTCAAGTAGACAGTACGAGCAATTTCACCTGAAAATGAATAAAAACTCGAACCAAACTTATCAAGATGTAGAATAAAATAAAATAAACTAATTAGCACACAGTGAGCGGTGGAAAGTTCGCTACATAGTTCGATAAAAAAATATTCACTAGTAAGGAATAAAAATTCGAGCGTAACAAAATTCTAAAATAAAAATTGAACAAAACGCAAAGAGATAGCGCAAGTTAGAAAAATAATAAAAAATAAGTAGCTAATAACCAAAGTTGTTCGACCATCTGTTTCGAGAATTTTACTCGGAACTGATATGAGTTCGAACGGGAAAAGTGATGAAAATGCAAAAAAAATACGAAATAAAATTTAAATGACATAGAGCATGAAAATAAACATCAGATTGATGAAAATAAATGGAAGTACAATTTTCAAAAATTGATGATAGAAATGCGACAAATGAAAAATTTTAAATCCAAAATCAGGTAGCAACAGTTGCCCCCTCTTTACTGTCATATCAAAAATGAGGTGTAACCGAGATTTTTTAATGAGCAGTAAAGATGGTTGCTACCATACCACCGACCCATGCAGGAAAATAAATAAAGTCGATCTAGGAGGAGGGGATTACATGCAGGCAAATAAAGTCGCTCTGGGAGGAGGGAATTACATGCAGGTAAATAAATAAAGTCGCTCTGGGAGGAGGGGTGATAGCATGTTTTTATGTACGATTTTCTCCCCATTTTCTCACCCATTTAAGGCATGATTCTGCTAATTTACCCTTGTTTTCACTACTATTGCAGATCTAGGCCTAAAATGGGGGTTTATGCAAAAAGGTGAGTTTCTGGAGCATTTTGTGCAGTTTTGAGCTTCAAGACCAGAGTCGAGGTCCCGAGTCCAAAGCAGCGTTCAAGGTCCCGAATCGGATTCTCCATTCGGGACCCCGAAGGGCGAAGTATGACATTTCCACGTGTCCTCTTGCCAGAGCTTCCATGTGCCTCCTCTAACACTGTTCCAGTAGTCTGCACTTACCACCAAATACCTACCGCCCTGACCATCTCAGCCCTTGAACCCAGTCTAGACCTGCCAAAGCTGGGAAAATCAGACAGCTTTATGCTTTTTCAGCTTTGTGCTTTAGGGAGCATGGATCCATTATAGTAGGCTTTCATTTAATGCATTTTGTCCCTAGTTTTAGGCTGAAGATATTTTGTGCTTGGAGCTCTAGTATATAAGGAGCATCCAAGAGTAGTTTAGGATATCTCTTATCACTTAGCATATTTTAGAAAATCATTTTAGTTTTAGTTTTCTTAGACTTCTCTCTAGTTTATCTCTCTAGTTCTTGTTAGCTCATCTTCAACCTTGCCGCCGGGCTTCAAACGGTTTTTAGTAACTAGTTTTCTTCCCTTAATCTATTTATTCACTTATTATGCTTTCTTCAATTGTTATTTATTTATCTCCAAGCATGAGTAGCTAAATCTTTAATTCTTAGCAAGGGTTATTCAAGGGTTGCAAGGGCAGATTCGAGGCCTTAATGTGCTTAATATATTCTTGATACCATATTCAATTACTTGTCATTTTAATTACATCTTTGCATGAAATAATTTGAGGCTTGATCAACTGATTATTATTTTGTGTGAATGCTGCCATTTGTGTGATGAATACGGAAGAAAAATTGCATGAAACAAGTAGGCATCTGTTTAGTCTTGACTGCGCTGAAGTGGTCTCGAATAGATAGGGTGGGTAATTGATTAGAGCGAGGTCACGAGCCTGACAAACTGAGGGACTTTTAGCTCTAGATCTGTCTTTTCTTATTTTCATGGGCAGTTTGAGTATGGCCCTCCCGCATTCGTGCCTGGAGGAATGGCAAACTGTCAAGACTACCTCATATGTGGAAACAGGGGGTAGTTTCTCTTGAGAGAAAAGTAGGGGATATCCAAGGAATCTGGTCCCTATGTCATTTCTATGATGTCTTGAATAGAATACCCTTGAGCTGATGACGATCGGGCCCCCGAATGCAACCCAAGAATGCCTTTGCTGAGAATCCTTCTTTATTTGATTATTTGTGACTATTTCATCTTTGTTTGATATTTCTAAAATCATTTACTGATTTGCTTACTTTACCATTTGGGACCTCGAACGTGACATTCGAGACCCCGAATACTGCTTTCCTAGATAGAAATTGTTAGCTCCCAAATCTATCTTGGCTAACTCGATTAGCCAAGTAAAACCCCCCCGAGTGTTACTTTTCGTGCTCTTGTCCTGCGATTTCACTCAAGACCTTAAACCAGTCTCTCACAATCCCTGTGTTCGACCCCAACTACCACTGTACACATTATCCCTTGTGCACACACATTTTCGGGCATTATAAATCTGTATTTGAGTGACGATCAAATTGGCGCCGTTGCCGGGGATTGTTTCAAGACTGATTTATTTTTCTTGTTTGTATGACCAGGATATCTGCACCCGAATTACTGCCCCTTGATCACGAGTTAGGACGGACAGAAAGAGGCCTTCGAAGACTTGCCCAAGGATCAAATTCCAATCCTTGTGTTTGGGACCTCGGACGTCTCTTTGCTCTCCAGGACAATCCAGACCCCGAAAACTTACCACCCATCCCCCAGAAGTACCCAACATGGATAATCGTGGCCCCAAAGGGAATGGT
This sequence comes from Viola odorata, assembly GCA_963691705.1. NCBI lineage: Eukaryota > Viridiplantae > Streptophyta > Magnoliopsida > Malpighiales > Violaceae > Viola > Viola odorata. The sequence goes on along the minus strand of OY829539.1, from coordinate 21,857,721 downwards.
ATCCCACCAGTTCCCCAGTAATCCAGACCATCGATGAATTTAATGCTGCCCCCGAAGCCCCAACCAGTTGTATCGTTTGGCCAGTGGTCCCGAATGACTGGGAACTCAAATCCGCAACCATGCACCACCTACCCCTCTACCGAGGGCTGGCTAAAGAAAACCCCCACCGTCACCTCCAGCAACTCCATTCCATCTGTGATGCTATGAAACCCCATAACGTTACTATTGAGCATGCTAAATTACGTGCCTTTATGTGGTCTCTCAAGGACGATGCCCTCGACTGGTTTTGTGACTTGCAGCCACAATCCATCAACTCGTGGGCTGAGTTGTCCAAAGCCTTTACGGACAAGTACTACCCGGTGTCCATCGCTATGGTGACCAGAAAGCAGCTCGTGTCCGTCCTTCAAAAGGACACGGAGGATCTTGAGCAATATTATGAGCGGTTTAAGAAGATGCAGGCCCTGTGCCCCTCGCATAATCTGTCCGAGCATGCCCTCATACAATATTTTTGTGAAGGACTCACGAGTCGAGACAAGGCCTTGCTAAACGCTGCTGCTGGCGGATCCATTACAAGACTTACTCCTGCTGCCGCCAAGGACACCATTGAACTCATGGCCAAGAACAACCTCTAACTCAACAATTCCACCAACGTTCAAGACGCCCGTTCAGCCGCCATGGAGAATCAATTAGCAGCCATCACGGGTATGCTACTGAACATGGCCTCGGGACATCCAGTCCAGCTCAAGGTCTGCCAAATTTGCCAGCTTTCGGACCATCCCACTGACGATTGCCCATTTATTCCTGAAGAAATTCCCGTCAATGCTGCAGGAGGATTCAATGGCCCGTATGGTCAGAATCAGAATCAAGGCTGGAAACAGCCTAACTATGGTTGGAACAACAATCAGCAAGCCGGACCCAGCCATCAGTATGGCCAAAACCCATACGGAAATCACCCTCCTCCTTTCAACATGCAGAACTACAAGCCCAGGCCCAATTTTCAGAATTTTCAGTATCAGAGGCAGCCTCCTCAAGACCAGAACTTCACAGTGCCTCCCCCGAATGAGGAACCCTCCCCCGATAAGAAAAAATTACCGAGATGGATAAATTAATACGGACCCTTATGGCAGAGATGAAGGAGATAAAAAATGGAGGAAGATTTCCAGGCCAAACGGAACCCAACCCGAAGCATGAGGCATGTGCCATGAACCTCCGAAGTGGTCTCGAGATCCCTTCTCATGTCCATCCAGACCCCAAGTCTACGGTAGGCATTCAAGGCCCCGAAGCAGACACTGCTATTCCAGATCCCCAATGTGAACAACCCACTGAGCAGCCCAAGAAGTCTCGATTCGGCGATGCAGCTCTTGATCATTTCTTCTCCAGTAAGAAGTCTGGCTGTAAGAAGAAACAGCCCGTTGAAGAAGAAGAATTCTCCCAGGAATTCATAAACAAAGTACTCAAACCCCTGTTCCCTCAACGGCTGATCAAAAAGAAGAAAGAAGAAGACGATCGGGACATCTTTGATATGTTCAGCAAGGTCATCATCAATGTTCCTCTCCTCAAGGCCATCAAAAACATGCCTCGATATGCGAAGGTCTTGAAACAGCTTTGCACCAACAAGAACAAATTCATGGAGGTGAATAGAATTAGTATGGGAGCAAATTTGTCCGCCCATATCCAGCGCAAAATTCCGCCCAAGTGCAAGGATCAAGGCATGTTCACGGTCCCTTGCAGAATTGGCACCATCGATATTGGGAAGGCAATGTGTTATTTGGGAGCTGGAATTAATGTTATGCCCTTAACCATTTACAACAGTCTTGGACTCGGGCCCTTGAAGGAAACCACACTTGTTATCCAACTTGCCGACCGCTTGGTGGTATATCCCAAAGGCATAATCACGGATGTTCTTGTCCAAGTAGGTGAGTTCCTATTCCCAGTGGATTTCTATGTTCTCTCTATGGAAAATCCAACAAACACCAAGTCTTCGGATTTACTCTTGGGACGCCCTTTCTTGGCCACTGCCCGCGCAAAGATTGACTACTACGAGGCCTCTATCTCCCTCGAATTCGATGGAGAAATCATCCATTTTAATATGTTGGACTCCATGAAGTACCCCTCAGAATTCTCGAGTGTCAATTTTATTGACGTGATAGACCCACTTGTGGAAAACATCGCTGAGCTGAACTCCATCGAGCCCTTGAAGCTGATTCTCGACCGAAGCTTTACTCCCGAATCCTTGAAGGAACTGAAGTCATCCATTGAAGTCCCCACTGAAGTAAGCTCAGTTGTAGCAGCTCTCAAAGATAATGGTAATCTTGCCATCGAGCTCCCGAGTGAGTCCCCCGAATGCGTAGGTCATGAACGACTCCCCTCTTCTCTGGTACAAGCCCCAGACCTTGAACTCAAGACGCTGCCCTCACACTTGAAGTATGCTTACCTCGGGGAGAAAGAATCCCTTCCGGTCATAATTTCCAACAAGCTAGAAGGGGATCAAGAGCTTGAGTTAGTGAACCTCCTCAAGAGTTTTAAGAAGGCCATCGGCTGGACGATTGCCGACATCAAGGGTCTGTCACCGTCCTTGTGCACTCACCGCATACATCTCGAAGAAGACACCAAGATGATCAGACAGCCTCAAAGGCGGTTGAACCCCCCCATGATGGAGGTAGTTAAGAAAGAGGTCCTGAAGCTGCTCGATGTCAGAGTTATCTACCCCATCTCTGATTCCCCATGGGTCAGCCCTATTCAAGTGGTCCCGAAGAAGACAGGCATCACCATCATTCCAGGTCCCGAGGGTCTGCCAATTCCCTCCCTAATCCAGAATGGCTGACGTGTATGCATCGACTACCGACGCTTGAATGAGGCCACCCGAAAAGATCACTTCCCACTGCCCTTCATAGATCAAATGCTAGAGCACCTTGCGGGCAAGACGCATTATTGCTGCTTGGATGGGTATTCGGGATTCCACCAGATTCCAGTAGCCCTTGAAGACCAAAAGAAGACCACTTTCACGTGCCCATTCGGGACCTTTGCTTACAGACGCATGCCCTTTGGGTTATGCAATGCCCCGACTACATTCCAGAGGTGCATGGTCAGCATCTTTTCAGAATTTGTGGAAGAATGCATCGAGGTATACATGGACGACTTCACGGTCTATGGTAATTCTTTTCCCGAATACCTCTCGAACTTAAAGAAAATTCTGCAAAGATGTGTATAAACTAACCTTGTTCTTAATTTCAAAAAATCTCATTTCATGGTTGACCAAGGGCTTATCTTGGGCCACATCGTGTCCCGAAAGGGTATCGAAGTGGACAAGGCTAAAATCCAAGCTATCGAGACCTTGCTTTACCCCTCGAATATTCGAGATGTGCGTTCTTTTCTTGGTCATGCAGGATTTTATAGGAGGTTCATCAAGGACTTCTCCAAGATAGCCCAGGCAATGTGCCAGCTGTTACACAAGGATGTGGACTTCGTATTTGATGAAAAATGCAAGACGACATTCGAGACCTTGAAAGCCAAGCTCATTTCTGCTCCTATCATTCGGGCCCCCGACTGGACTCTCCCCTTTGAGATCATGTGTGATGCTAGCAATCAGGCTTTGGGAGCTGTTCTGGGCCAGAAGAAAGACAAGGAGACGTACGCCATCTACTATGCATCCAAGTTGCTAGACCCCGCGCAACAAAACTATACTACGACGGAAAAAAAGCTTTTGGCGATTGTCTATGCCCTTGACAAGTTTCGGCAGTACCTCTTGGGTACAGAAGTGATTGTGTATTCTGACCATTCCGCTCTGCGATGCCTGCTCAAGAAGACTGACGTGAAGCCTAGGCTTATCCGCTAGATCCTACTACTCCAAGAGTTCAACCTTGCTATCAAGAACAAGAAAGGGACCGAGAATTGTGTAGCTGACCACTTGAGTAGGCTGCCGAACCAAGAGGACGAGTCCCAAGTAGCCATTCGGGAGACTTTCCCAGATGAGCACTTGTGCTTAGTTGACACAGCCAAGTCCCCATGGTTAACGGACATAGCGAATTTTTGGGACCTATGTTTGGGACAACCCCTATTTATGGAAGCATTGTTCCGATCAGATTATCAGGCGTTGTGTCACAATGGACGAGGTCCGGTCAATCCTCAAGTTCTGCCATTCGACAACGGAAGGAGGGCATTTTACTTCGAAGAAAATAGCGCTCAACTTAGAAGCCGGTCTTTATTGGCCGTCAATCTTCAAGGACAGTTATTTGTTTTGAGCTACATGCCCTCGGTGCCAAGCCATGGGAAACATCGAGGCGAGAAACTAGATGCCCTTGACCAGCATCCTTGCGTGCGAAATTTTTGACATTTGGGGCATTGACTTCATGGGACCGTTCCCAAATTCATTCGGGAACACATACATCCTGCTTGTAGTGGACTATGTCTCCAAATGGATTGAAGCCAAATCCACCAAGACAGACGATTCGAGGGTAGTTGCTGATTTTCTCAGAACACACATCTTCAACCGATTCGGGACCCCTCGCGCCCTCATCAGCGATCGGGGGACTCATTTCTGCAACCGAACGGTCGCCTTGTTACTTAACAAGTATGGGGTGACCCATCGAGTATCTACAGCCTACCACCCCCAAACCAATGGGCAAACTGAAGTCTCGAATCGGGAGATTAAGGCTATTCTCGAGAAGACAGTCAATCAGTCAAGGAAAGACTGGAGTCTCAAACTATGAGACACGTTGTGGGTCTATCGTACTGTATTCAAGACCCCGATCGGTATGACACCGTATCGGCTGGTCTATGGCAAGCCGTGCCACCGAAATCGAGCACAAGGCTTTCTGGGCAATCAATAAGGTCAACACGGATCTAAACTTGGCGAGCAAGGACCGTTGTTTGCAAATTCAAGAGCTCGAAGAGCTTCGAGGGGATGCCTATGAAAATTCAATGATTTACAAGGGCAAGACCAAGGCCCAGCATGACAAGCACCTCGTAATCAAAACCTTCACGGTTGGGCAAAAGGTCTTGCTATACAACTCAAGATTATGAATTTTCTCGGGGAAGCTCAAATCCAAATGGACGGGACCATACAGAGTCACCGCGGTGTTTAATCATGGGGCTATAGAAATCCAGAATCTGGATAAGGGGGAGCCATTCAAAGTAAACGGGCATAGGCTGAAACCCTTCTATGAAGGATTCAAGCCTTCGACTGCCGAAGAAGTACGGGTCGAGGACCCAGAAATCCGCGCCCCCGAATGAAGAGAACAACGTCTGGGCCTAGACGATAATCAAGGCCAAGTGTGGGGACAGCCCCCGAATTCCTAACCTTATCTCTTTAATTTTAATATCTTTCAATTCTAAGTCTAGCATACGTTTTCTTTATTATTTTATTTTCCCTAGGTGGTCTTAGTTAAGTTTGTCCCTTCTTATTCCTCTTTTGAACCCTTTGTCCCTTTCTTTCTTTTATTTTATTTGAGTCAACCTTACCTTTTCAAATTCTTTAGGCACACTTTTTATGTTACCTAGGTAAATTTTAATTTAAGTTTGTCTTCTTTCCCTTTCATTTAATTCCTTGGTGTCGCGCCCCGAAAATTAAAAATTTGCAAGTGTGCAACGGAATTTGAGACCTTCAGATGCTCGGCGTAAATAGACGTCTAGCAGCATGCAATGAAGTCGCCACCCTAATTTGGTTGCTAGGTTTAGGGAACCTTAATCGTCATGGCATAGGAAATATAATAAGTAAAAAAAACTAAAGGCACAAAAAGGGGTCTGGACCCCAGACAAAGGTTCGGGGTCGTATTATGGTCTAGGGAAGGTGTTAGGCACCCGAGTCACATCCGAAAACGGTTACCGGTTAATGAGAGAGGTGTTTAAAAAGGTGTTTGAAAAATGCGTTTTGAAAAAGGGGGCCCTCAGAGGAATCGTCACTTTAGCCTTTTCTATGATCGTGACCGTTCAGGAATAATAAAAAGATCTTTCAGACGGGGTTACCGTTTATGAAGATCGATCGATTATCCCTGACCGTAACGTGATGGGGCTGAATTTTCCGTAAGATTGAATGAGCGCCCTCTTTTTTCATCATCAGGCCATGCATGATTAAATTAATTACTACGTGATCCTAACATGGATTGCTAACAAAGTAAACATTTAAATGATGGATTTTTGAAATGGAAAAAAACTGATGTGGGATCAAAAGTCCCCATGTACATGCAGTCAACACAAACGAGAATTTAAAATCATATGAACATGGCATTTTAAGTAAGTCTTTAAACACGTGGTTCATATGAGTTGATTTTAGTTCTAGCAATTCTATATATCATGCGTGTAGTTGATATTTGCAGAAAGCATCGAATAAATAAAAAGGACTTGTGAGGCGTACTTTCGAGCGAAGCTTGAAATTAACCTACAAAAGGAGAGTGTTAGTGATAGCTCGAGAAATAAATAAACCATTTTATGAGTGCGAAAATTTAAATGACAGTTGATTGCATACGTAAAATGATGGATTTTACGCATACGAGATTTAAATGCTACGTTGATTGCATGCGAAAAATGATTGATTTTAAGCACACGAGAATTTAAATGCTGTGTTGATTGCATGCGAAAAATGATTGATTTTACGCATACGAGAATTTAAATGCCAGGTTGATTGCATGCGAAAAATGATTGATTTTAAGCATGCGAGAATTTAAATGCTGTCTTGATTGCATGCGAAAAATGATGGATTTAACGCATACGAAAATTAAATGCTATGTTGATTCCATGCGAAAAATGATGGATTTTAAGCATACGAGAACTTAAATGCTGGGTTGATTGCATGCGAAAAATGATGGATTTTACGCCTACGAAAATGAAATGTTGTTTTGATAATTGCAGAAAAATTAAATGCTATTGGCGATTTACAGGGAATAAAACAAGTTTAAGGATTTGTAGAAAATAAAACAGATTGATAATGTAGAGAATGGACAGTTGGATAATTGCAGAAAATAAACAGTGGATATTTGCAGAAACATAACAGTTGATAAATTGCAGAAAATAAACAGTTGATAAATTGTAGAAAATAAACAGTTGATATTTGCAGAAACATAACAGTTGATAAATTGCAGAAAATAAATAGTTGATAAATTGCAGAAAATAAACAGTTGATAAATTGCGGAAGAATTTCCAGCAGTTTGCGAAAAATTAAAGCAGTTGAATATTTACGAGAATTAAAATGCGACCGACCATGTAGGCGGTATTGAAATTAAATTGCTGAAAGTAAATTGCTGAAATTTAAAGTGCGGAAAATTAAAGTGCGGAAAAGTAAACAGTTGATAATTTGCGGAAGGATTTCCAGCAGTTTGCGAAAAATTAAAGCAGTTGAATATTTACGAGAATTAAAATGCGACCGACCATGTAGGCGGTATTGAATTTAAATTGCTGAAAGTAAATTGCTGAAATTTAAAGTGCGGAAAAGTAAAGTGCGGAAAATTAAACAGTTGATAATTTGCGGAAGAATTTCCAGCAGTTTTGCGAAAAATTAAAGCAGTTGAATATTTACGAAAATTAAAAAGTGACCGACCATGTAGGTGGTATTTTAAATGACTGAAATTAAACGGTTAGATATAAATGACTGAGGTTAGATAACTTGACAATAAATATCACGATAAGAAATGAGCAATTCACGTAAAAAATAATTTAAGAACCGACTTGATTCAAAAATAAGCATACGAAATATTTTACGAAAAAAAAGTGAATTAAACAATTCATGTATAAAACATACGAAAAATAGCACGTATCATGAAAAACAATTATACGAAGCATGCGAGCATTTTACGTAAAAAAATAACGAATCGGAGGCATGGAAAAACGTAAATGGGCTGGGCCCAGCTTAAAATTCAGAGAAATGGGCCAGGAACAGTTCCTGGCCCATAGGAATTAACTTAAATGGTGATGGGCCAAGCCCATCACCTTTCCTTCATTTCCTCACGCGAAGGGCCATGCGGCCCGTGATCATCATCTTCATCCTCCCATCGTCGGCGCCACTGCCGGTGACGGAGGTGGCGAACCAGGCGATCAATTCGCCTGGTTCTTGGTTCAAAAGAAACCTCTCCTTTCCCTCAGTGCAAGCAAACAATCACAGCAAGAAAAAGAACACGAAAACAGCCAGATTTTTGAAGAAAAAGAAGCAATGCATATATACGTTAATTGACGAAACAATTAAACTAAGCCACGATAATTTAAACTAGTGTTAGTATGGCGAAATTGAGTTGAAAACCAAGTGCTTGCGGCAAGTTTTAAGGCTTAATTAATTAACTAATGTGTTAAACGAAATTTAAAAGGAAACAAGGGAAAGAAAGCTTACAATGCTGGCGCTGCTGCGTGCGAAAGGAGGAACGGGAGCGAGGGTGCGTGAACCGGGTAGGAGAATGGAGATGGGCAGTGTGTTTTTTTGCAAAATTTTCGGACCCCTTTTTCGTTGAGAAGCCGTGGCTATTTATAGCCAAAATCGCGTGGGTTGAAGGACGTCGGAGCTGCGCGTGGTGGCCGCCTGGTCACGGTGGCAAGCTAGGGGGAGGCGTGATGATGGCGGAGGGCTAGGGAGCTAGGGAGCAGTTGGCTCGGGCGAGGACTTCTGTTGCCTCCCTCGTGCGTGCACTGTGCATGTGCATTATGCACATTAAATCAAGGGCCATTGATCTGGTTGACTTCCCTTGGTTGACCAGATCAATGGCCATGATCAAATGGCCCTTTATCTGATTTAAATGGCCTCGAGCCGGTTCCCGCGAACAAACGTTCTGACTTTTTGAGCCGAAGGTACCGTCGCGTAGAGAAAAATACGACGGGTTTAACCATCTACAGCGAATGACGAGAATTTTTCGTTTCACGTGTTTATTTTCGCGTTAAAAAATGTGAAACGTTTGAACGGAAAAATAATGACGTTACGCCGAAAATTACACGAAACGCTGTAGACCGTTGCGAGCAGAAAAAAAGCTAGCAACTAGTTGATGGAAAACATTTTAAATTCAAGCTATTGTCCGAGCGGACTTACTCGGGTCCAATAAAAGCTCGAATAAAAATAAAAATAAAATAATAAAAATACTAAAAAATGCGCTAAAATATAAAAAATCCTAAAACTTATGAGATGACCTAAAACGAAGAAAAAACTAGCAAACGACTGTCGGATAGTTAAAAATGTGATTTTTAAGGCTAAAAATGATAATGATAATAATAATGAAAATACATGCCGAGAAAATTAAAAATACGATTTCGAAAGTTGACGATGCTAACGATGATGCTAAAATGCAATGGAAAAATTTAGAAATGCTAGCAATAGTAAATTAACTAAAAAGGACAGTAAATTAAGTAACTAACAGAAATGCTAAAATTAGTTAAAAATGGCGTCAAAATTCGGGTATCAACACTTGGTCTCCCCTCCTTTTCATTAAATGCCTTTGTTCCCTACTTTATTGAGACCCATTTAATCCCTTTTGTTTTATTCCCCTCTCCTATTTTCAAAATCCATAAAGCTGATTACCTTTTCACATTTCCCGTGCAGGTGCAGGCGCACGTTGCCCTTGGCACTGCGCGTCCTCTCCCAGCGCGCCACGTGGCGGACGAAGTCCAAGGCGATCAGCTCCCTTCTCTATCCCCACCTTTCCGTATCCTTTGATCCCGAAACACGTCCGTTATCCAACCCACGCCACCTAACTGCCCATTACACGTCCGTTATCCAACCAAAACACCCCCATCTCTCTTTCCATCAAATCAACAAACAAATCCTCTTCTTTCCTTTTCACACAAATTAATTCAAAGCCCCTCTTCCTCCTCATGGCACGCACAAACTTAAACCTAAACCAACCCACCACTTCGCACTCATCTAACCCTCACTCCACAAACTCTCCACTAAAGAACACCCACACCGACCAATCACCTACCACCATTGATCCTCTCGGGTCAACCTCCTCAGAAGACACCATTGACCTAGACGAGATCATCTTCACCACCTCCCTTCCCAAAATGACCAGATCTGGCAAGGTGCACCGCGTTCCTCCAACCACAGCCGCCGGCAGCAAGAAGAACAAAACAACAGCGACGACACCTCCTGGTAGTCCGGTGAACTCCGTCTCCCTCGACGTGAGACCCATTGGTTATGTTATCCCTTCGGATATCGAGGTGGAGGAACAGGAAGAGACCAGCTCCAGCCTCCGTGAGGCTAAGAGGGTCGAGAGGGAGAATGAGGAGCAGTTCCCCTGGGATTCCGATGAGCAACGGGAAGAAGAAGGGGAAGAGGAGGAAGAGCAGAGGGATAAGCCTGATGCGCAAGACGCTCAAGACCCCGAGCATAACGCTCAAGGTCCCGAGCAAGTACAAGAGGGCAAGGAAACAGAGGCCATACATAAAGAAGTGGGTGAGATTGACCCACCCAAGCCACCCAGCCCTAGCCCGCAGAAGACCAAGGGCGTAGCCAAGGCCAAATCAGCTTCTAAAACGCCGGTCAGAGCGGCGAAGAGTGCCCCCAAAGCCCTGCTCCCAAGGCCCAGACCTCTAAGACCCCAGCTAGCAAGAAAAGAAAGCTCCCGGCTACGCCCAAGGGCAAGGAAGCAGCTGAAGAGACCCCCAAGAAGGCTCGGCGGATTGAGGAGGACGAAGCCGTCGAGATCCCATCGCCTGCTTCGGGATCCAGACCCAGCTACCTGGTAACAGCTGACCTTGAAACTTTTAATGAGTTATTTATCTTCAATGATAAACCATCTTTAGATAAGGTCACTTTGCTGAACAACAAGGGGGTAGCCCCATGTGCTAGGTTAGACATGGAACTTTATGATAAGCTAGGGGTTGGGTCCCGAATCCGAGAACTGGTTAGAGGGATAGGTTGGGAGAGCTTATTTTTCATGGATCAGCCTACCTATTTGGAGCTCAGTCTCAAGTTCTTTACGAGTTTATGGTATATGGTCGATCTGTTCAAGCCCAAGTGTGGGATAGGGCCCGATCTTTCTGCTAAGGGATGCATCAATTTTAGGTTGGCTAGCAAATGGCACCCCATGTCTCTCGATGACTTCAATGTCTACCTCGGCTTTGTCAGTTGTGAAGATGTGTAGGGGGATGAATATCAGAACGCCTTAACCACTATTCCGGCCGACTTCAACAACAACCAGGCCCTTCGGGAGCTCACAGGGAATCCCAAAGCCAAGTTTGACTCTCGCAACACCAAGGCCCATGGCATTCAAGACCCTGCACTCCGGATTTTGCAACGCTTCTTGTCCCTTGCCCTCGCGGGTAAATTCGAGACCTCAGGCCAGCTTGCTCAATCCGAGTTATTTTTCCTATGGGCTATGTACCACAAGAAGTGGGTCAACCTTGATTATTGGATCGCCACCTCTGCCCATAACGTCACAAATGTCCCCCAGGGTCGATCTCCTGTCCTCGGATCTCTCATCACAAGCTTAGCCTCGCATCTTTACTCATGGACGCCCCAAGAGTTCAACCTGTACAAGCACCCGAATTCCTTCAAGCTCCTTGGTCTCAAGACCTTGGACACGATGGGATTCTTTTGTGTTACTGATGGTGTTTTGAGCTTCCATGCAGATAACAAAGGGAAAATCGAGGGCCAGTTCGAGTATCCGGATCTATCAAGGCCCCGAGGCAAGTCTCACGCTCCCGAGCCTCCTTCTGCCAAAGCCAACACTTCAGCTGCCTCGGAACAACATGCTGACCCTCGAGACCCCGAGGAAGTCCCGGCTGCCGAAACCACCAATAGGCTCTTGCATCTCATCCTGGAAACCAATCGCGCCATCCTAAAGGAAATCCAAGCTCAGGCTGCCGCAATGAACCCCCCTCCTCCTTGATCCCGAACAATTTCAACCCCCTTTGCCCCTGTGTGGGCTGTTTATCTCTTGTTGAACAATTTACATTTATGCTTTAGTTTAGAAAACTGCTATCTTTTTTTCTCCTTCTCGCATTGAGGACAATGCGATGCCTAAGTGTGGGGAGGAGTTTGAACTCCTATTATTTTTCGTATTATGCATGTTTTATTTATTCCCTAGTTTATTTTTCCTAAGTTTATGCATGATACTTCTAGTTTTTCTTCTCGGATTTTTGCCTAGATATTTGAAAACCCCCGAATGATGGACACACACCTGACTTATGCACATAGAATAAAAATCTTTCTCTTGGCTGGTGAAGCAATGTTGTTGGGAGCACTATCGAGGGCTAGACTAGACAAATAAAGCAGCAAAGGAGAAGTGTGGGGATCCCCCAAATTCAAGACCCCAAATGTTGGCGCCAATTTAAGACCTCGAAGCTAAAACGAAGAAATCAAGGGCAGACCAGAACGAAAAATCACTTCCCACCCACAGCAAACACACAAGTGTGGGGAAGTGAAATCAGAATATCCAGCCCCCGAAGAACAAGGTCTCGATCCTCAATTCAGATCTCTCTCTCGAAAAAAAAAATGAAAAAAAATAGAAAAATGGAAATATAAATAAAAGAGAGAGAGAAGAGACCAAATTTCATGAAGAATAGGAAAATCAACAGCCAGCGTTCATTCAAGGTCCCGAGCTAAGGTCCCAAGTGGAGAAAGCAAGGATCCCCCTCGAAGAAGAAAAGCCTAGTCTAGCTTTCGCCCTCAGTAACATTGTCTCACCATCTCGATTCCTTCTGCCAAGGGAGCGTTCCAGGTTTGAATTGGTTTCACCACCTTCTCATTTCACTTCCTTACTCTCCCTCTTCTCCACTTTTTCTTCTCATTACGCTTCTTCCATTTCCTCTCATTAATTATTTTCTTTGTTTCCCCTTCTTGCCCTTGATGCGAAGTCTTTTGATTGCTGGATTGCCTATGCATGTGTCTAATGTACTCGGATTGATATGCAAACTTGGTTTTGTGCTACATTTTTTTCATACTTTAGTGTTTAAACACCTAGCCTTGTTCACGAGCGTGAGTGCAAACACCGATCCATGTGAGGACTACTAGTGAATAGGCTGGTGTGGAAAAGTCTCTTCTTAAGGGTCGTTATCCTTCTAATGTGATGCAGGTGTATCTAGGCGGGGTCTGTTTTCATTCGGGGTCCCGAATCTTGAAAGTAGCATGCTTATTCTTTATGCTATGGTTTGGTGTGTCTGTTCTGTTTTGGGGCGGTTTTAAATTTTGTGAATGCTCGAGGGCGAGCATTAGGCAGTGTGGGGATTATTTGATAACATGTTTTTATGTACGATTTTCTCCCCATTTTCTCACCCATTTAAGGCATGATTCTGCTAATTTACCCTTGTTTTCACTACTATTGCAGATCTAGGCCTAAAATGGGTTTATGCAAAAAGGTGCGTTTCTGGAGCATTTTGTGCAGTTTTGAGCTTCAAGACCAGAGTCGAGGTCCCGAGTCTAAAGCAGTGTTCAAGGTCACGAATCGGGTTCTCCATTCGGGACCCCGAAGGGCGAAGTATGAGATTTCCACGTGTCCTCTTGCCAGAGCTTCCATGTGCCTCCTCTGACACTACTCCAGCAGTCTACACTGACCACCAAATACCTACCGCCCTGACCATCTCAGCCCTTGAGCCCAGTCCAGACCTGCCAAAGCTGGAAAAATCAGACAGCTTTATGCTTTTTCAGCTTTGTGCTTTAGGGAGCATGGATCCATTATAGTAGGCTTTCATTTAATGCATTTTGTCCCTAGTTTTAGGCTGAAGATATTTTGTGCTTGGAGCTCTAGTATTGTTGCTACTCGATTTTGGATTTTAAATTTTTCATCATTAAATATTTTCATTTCAAGGGTCAATCTTCTAAAATCATACTTTCGTTGATTTTCGTCCAACTGATGTTTATTTTACGCTCTCTGCCATTTAAATTTTATTTCGTATTTTTTTCGCATTTTTATTACTTTTCCCATTCGAACTCATATCGGTTCCGAGTAAAATTCTCGAAACCGATGGTCGAACGACTTTCGTCATTAGCTACTTATTTTTTATTATTTTTCTAACTCGCGTTATCTTTTTGCGTTTCATTCAATTTTTATTTTAGCATGTTGTTACGCTCGGACTTTTATTACTTTCAAACGAATTGTTATCGAACTATTCGGCAAAGTTTCATTATTTACTGTATGCTAATTATCTTAATTTATTTTATTCTACGCCCGAGCATTTTCTGTTGAAGGTTTTAGTAGAATTTTCTTGTACCGCATATACGAGCTAAAAATATTATGCTCGTATGGAATTAATTTGCATTAATGCAAGTAATGCATTTCTGCAAAATTGAAAGGACAGCATCCTTATCCGTGGCTCTCTCTCGATTCTTCCCCAAACCGCCTTACTGTTCAATCGTCTCCTTCAATAAATAAGAACCGAACCAAGGATGCAAGGGGAGCTGGGGGGGGGGGGGCAACAATTCGGCACAGGCCAATTTCACCACCAAACTTCCATCTTCTTCCTTTAACCTCCAGCCACACCTCTGCAATCAAAATCCAAACCAACCAAACAACCAAAAATCAAACCAAAAATATCACAAATAATCCTCAATCTCTCAATTCCAATTTCAACCCAAATCAAATCATCTCTCATTCGGGCACCACAGCCACCGCCGCACCACAAGCCACCGCCGCAAACCAAATACCCAATCGGTGAAGCCACCGCCGCAAACCAAATACCCAATCTGCTAACCACCGCCGCAATCAACACCCAATCCATCGGCCACGTCACCACAGCCGCTGCCTCAATCGGCCAACGCCGCACCACAACTATCCCGCGCCTCAGCCACACGAAATCAGCCTCACCATCAAACCCAACTACAACCAAACACATCGCCGGTAGCCAAAAAGAAAGAAAAGGAAGAAAAGAAAATAAAACAGAGAAAAGAAAGGAGAGGGTCGCGGCCAAGAAGAAAAGAAAAAGGAAAAGAAAGAAAAGGAAAAGGAAAGGGAAATAGAGGAGGAGAAGAAAGTAAGGCTGCGTTAGCCAAAGGAAAAAGAAAGGAAAATAGAGAAGGAAAAGAAAGACGGGCTGCAGCCCCAGAGATGAGAAAGAAGCTGAGCCTGCTCAGGCCTAGCATGGAAAAGAAAGGCTTGGGCTTGTGCCCAACGTGGAAGAAGAGGGCTGGGCTGGGCCAGCCCGTGGGCCGAACCCAGTTTTTGCCCTCCGCATTTGTTTTTTGTATCCATTTTCCGTATGCTTGTACTGTTTATTTAATTTCCCGTATGCTTGTATTGTTTGTTTGTTTAATTTTTCATATGCTTGTGCTATTTATTTTTCGCGTGCTTGCATGTTTAATTATTAATCTCGTATGATTTTGCGCGTTTAAATTATTCTGCAATAATTATTTCACTTGCATACAATAATTTTGATGTCGATTATTCGTATGCTCGTACCATTTAATTAATTATTTCTGCCAGTTTTCGAATGTTTAAATAAATTATTCCACCCGTATTTAATCACTAGAATTAATTATTTCACTCGTAACAAGTCATTAAATATTTATCTGTTTGTTGATTATTATTTTCCCCAAACTAATAATCTCGACTTTGTAGGGAAAATCAATCTTTGCCCTTTACAAGTACGCTTCCTAACTTCGATCCAAAAGGGTATAACCGTCCATACCCTTCTCAAGTAAACATTTCTCACCTTTTTATTTTCACGCTTTTCGCATATATATATTCGTATGCATGATATTTAAAATTATTAAAATTTAATCCGTTGGGCATGATTCTTAATTTAGGACTTTTTATTTTTCAAACACAATTTTTAAACACCTCTTTCTCCGGTAACCTTTTTAGGATGTGACTCGAGTGCCTAACACCTTCCGGAGTCCATAATACGACCCCGAACCACTGTTCTCGGGTTCAGACCCATTTTGCCTTAGTTTTTTATTTTTATGTCATGACTTAGGTTCCCTAAACCTAGAACAAATTAGGGTGGCGACTTCATTAGCATTATGTGATGAGTCTGATTTCGTCTCACATCTAGTCCCAAACTTTCGTCGCATTAGGATAGGAAATCCAAAAAGGGGGTGCGACAGTTTGGCAACTTCACTGGGGACCAATAGGGTCGGAGCCGGATTTTTTTTGAGGTGTTTCTTTTCTAAATGATTAATTATTCATTATTATCACATAATTTTTGCATGATTAATTGTTTTTTATGTATTTATTCGCTTTGATAAATTTTTTTATGTACTTAATTCGTTGTCATGTGTTACTCGCTTTGATAAACTGTCATTGCATACGCATCTCACGCATAATGCCTTACCGCCGGGCCTTTTCCAAATAAGATTAGGAGGTTAGTAGTGAGGCCCTGAGACACGTGTCCTAGGTAGTTTTCACGAACCCCAAACTCGGACTCGAACCCCTAAATGGGTGAACACCTAGAACTTGTGATGGTTCGACAGGCAATCACGTATCCATTTACCGAGGGACCACTTCTATGGTATCGTCCGGGAGCCTTCCAACCAGTTAGAAATAGTTGGTGTCACCCCAGCATATGCATCATATTGAAATGCGTATATTGTGACTGTGCTTCATTTTCACAACTGATTTCTCAATTTTTTCACATTATGTAAATGATTTCTCAAATTTTTACACATTTTACCACTGATTTCATAATTTCTCCACATTTATAAATTTTTTTGTGAATTTCCACATTGGAAATCTTTTTCCGCAAATTCCCCCATGTTGGAAATCTTTTTCTGCCAAAATTTCCATATTGGCAATTTTTTGCGTAAATTTGTCACATTTGTAATTTCTTCATTTTCGCAACTTCTTCATATTTGCGAGTTTTCGCAATATATCCATGTTTACAAATTTTTCCCCATTTTCTTAAGGTCTATAAATTTTTTCCATCTTCTATGTGTACAATTTTCCTCAATTTTTTTTCACGCTTTCAAAATTTCTCCATAATTTTTCCACGTGTGTCAAATGTTTTCGCAATTTTCCCACGTGTGCAATGATTTCCCGCAATTTTTCACACTTTGCTAACTTTTTATCAAGTTTTTTCAAAATTTTATCCATGTGTGTAAATTTTTCCACAATTTCTCTATATTTGCAATTTTATTCACAATTTGCAAAAATCTTTACGATGTCTCCATATCTGCAGATGTTTTTTGCAATTTTTCCACGTGGCGAATGTTTCCACAATTCTTGCCATGTTTACGATTTATTTCCGCAATTCTTCCGTATTTTACTCTTCCTATGTATTAAATTCTCATCCATTCAAGATTTAGATGCTACTGGTTCGTTTCTTTTCCTCCTACCTACAGAACCAAGGCAAGAAAGGAAGCTTTGCACATTGTTCAGGCCTACAACTGTAAACCAGGGTGCTCTGTGGGAGGCAACCCACGCGTTCTTTTCTAATGTTTCAATTTTGTCAAATTTAATTCTGAATTTTGGGATATCCTTCCCTCCTGACTTACTCTTTAATTCTCCCCTTTATTACAGGTGCTATGAGAATTGTAAACTGGGGGGCAAGGCATAGGGAGCAACAATTCACAACGAAGTGATCTTTGCGTCCATCTTACCCTTGCATTCCAATCATTGGTATTCGGCGGCTTCTCCACTTAGCCAAGAAACGCAATGATGACGAATATGTATTCACCTGAGACCCTACGTAAATGCAGTCATGTTCGGAGCAAGAATGATATTTACGCCCTACATGACTTCAGACTGTAAATTCAAGCCTCAACCGTGGTCAAATCCTTTATGTTTTGAATTTGACCGTCACAACCATTCTCCGCGAGACTCCACCGCCTATAACATCGGTGAGCAACCCAACCGACACTTGTTTTAGCTGTAAAAGGCCAGGTCACTAGGCTAGAGAATGCCCGGGCAAAACCCCCAAGAAATCACCGTTGTCAAGCCCCGGTTCAGGTCCCCCTGCCGTCGACGGTGCTGATTATCCTCTACTCCAATACCCTTGTCGCCGGGGCATTTCCAATGTGACAATCTCCAAAACCCAGAAAAAATCCTGGGAGGAGGTTCTATAGCTGTCCCGAAGGAAAACGGCCGATGGGTTGCGGGTTCTTTAAATGGTATGAAGAGTTTGCACACCTTAAAGCTCCTATGTGTCCATGTGGTGTGAGTGCTTGTATTATGAATTTTGATTCCGGTGAGCAGCGGTGGTACTTCTCTTGTCGGATTAAGAAGAGTCAAGGGGCTTGTAGGTTTGTCCAGTGGGCAGAATCGGAAGATTGTCAAGTAAAGACACAAATGAATGGGAATGTTGTTCATAAAATTACTGAACATGAAGCCCCTTGAACCCATCTCTGTCTTTTGAGTCACCGGTAATCAGGGATCCTGAAATTTCTCTAGATTTTTCTGCTGCTATTGTTAATTCTAAGGACGACGGAGTCCCTAATGGGGAGCTTTCAAAACAGGAGGTAGAGTCATGGGATCCTATGCAGAAAGCACTCAGACTTCCTGATCTGTTACCCCAGTTTTATATTCGTTGTGTATAGACAGAGTTCTCGTTGGAAATTTCAGTTGCAGGCGATGCCTCTAAAGATGTTAGTCAACAGGTTTTAGACGTACAGGTCCATGGCTGGCTAGGTAGGTTTGTTTTCCCACCTGCTCAGTGCCTGAAAGATCCGCATGTACCTTCGGTTCCCTATCCATCTAATATTGAAAGCCCAACTCCCGTTATTGCTTCTTCCAATAATGGTGATACGCCACCGCTATGAATTTGTGGGGAGAATTCATATTCGGGACCCTTTTATATCCAGGTTAATCTTAAAGTCTTTTGGGAAAGGTCTGCTTGATTTTCTCCAGTCAATGAGCTATGGTGACTATGAAGCAATGCAAATTGTTGTAGAAGCTACTTTCGATGTATTGTCGCGTCTGCCAGTTGATCATGGCCCTTTCTCTATTTGGGTGAAGGAATACATTTGTTGTGCCTCGAAACTCTCTGGTATTGAAGGGTCAATGTGTGGAGATGTTTCCTCACAAGAACTCATTGAGTTATTTGGTGATAAGAAAGCTCAGTTTGACTGCGTTTCTCACATACACACGGAGGTTGTGATTGCTTACAGAGCTTCTGAGAGACGTTTTAGAGCATTCTGTGAAGAAGCTTCGCGTCTTAGGGAATTACTTCTTCACATAGAAACAAAGTTGGCCCTTTGTGAGGTAGAGGCCTCGGAACTCCAGACTTGTGTTGTTGAAATCTCGAAAGATAAATCAGAGAGTGAGAGTGAGGCCGCCTATATGGGGTGGTGTCCATTTTTCATTTCAGTAGCAAGATTTTAGGCTTCAGCAGCGAAAATGATGGTGGAGATGGTTCGCTTGAAAAATACTTGCTTTCGGTCTCACATTCCATCACCATCAGAATCATCATCATATCCATCCTCATCATCTCCCGGTTCACGGCAGCCCTTTCTCCTTAATACAAATCCACTTCAGTTCGTTACGTCGGCAGTCCCAACCTTTGAAGTTAACATCACCAGACAAGGTGATACACATCATTGGGCCTCCTTGGATCAGGCCCACGCTTAATCTCAGCAAGAAGGAAGCCCGCCCCAGAATCTCAATATTTGTACTCATCTCAAGGTCATTCCATTCAACTCAAAAGGCTTAAACCGCCAAAGGTCCATCCTCCTGGGGACATCAGATTTAGCCACGTCTCTCTTATGGTAGCCCTTCTAACATGATGACCGAACAGAGAATCAACTTGGGAAGGGATTTGTTGTTCTGTAGCGGAAACAATACCTCAAGCCCTCATGACGTAGACCATCTGGCTCATCAAGTCAACTGAGAAACTAAAAGATCACGAGAACCAGGAACTAGTGCCACCTTGGCAGGGAAATCTACAAGCATCTCATGGCGGCAGAGAAAATCAAGCCCAACCTATACGACCTCCTTATCTAAAATGGTACGATCTTAATATAAGATGCGAGTACCATGATGAAACTCAGGGCCACATAAAGGGAAACTATTTCGCCCTTAAAAGGGAGGTCAATCACCTACTCAAAGAGCAGATGGATCTTTTCAGAAGGGTTAGTCGAAGGACTCTACCAGACCATCAGCTTTTGAATGAACACTCTTCAGGCCCACAGTGGACCCATTCAGCTTATTCCTTCAGCAGTCGAACCTACGACTAGAAATAAGGACACTCCGTGGGAGATGTCGTAAAGCTTGTAGATTGGGGGGGCAAGCAGTTGAAATGACGACCAGAAGAAGGCGTCGGAGAGCAACAAAGATTGAACACATTTTTACCGGGGGCAAGGCATAGGGAGCGGTGATTCGCTACAAAGGGCTCGCCACATCCCTCCTTCAGATCATCGCTACTCGGCGGAACGTAGAAGGCGTCTTCCTACCAGCGCTGGAAAGATCTCCACTAGAAAATTTTCTATCATCAAGCACCCTTCATAGCAATGATGGAGGCGTGTCCTTCAGGGACCCCAGTCAACATAATGCGTTCTCGTTTCATGCGATAACGACATTGGCGCCCTATATTGCCCTCGATTGCAAATTCAAAAATTGACCACGGTCAAATCTTTGATGTTTAAAATTTAACCACTACAATCATTTTCTGCAAGCTCTCTCTGTGCACATACACGATGATAGTCATGTGAAGATCAATCCCCTGATTGATGAGCCACTAAATGCTGACTTTAAGGGTAATTGCACTCATTCGCAACCCCTTGCTGCCAAAGTTGAAGTGTTGGGGATCCCCTGCAAAGAAACAACTGGCAATCTAAATCTCCAGCAGGCCAAGGATTCTCCTCCATCACTCAAGATGATATTCAGGTCATACTATTGGCCATCCCCAACGTAGAAGATGTCTCCTCGCCAAGAGCGGTCAAGGAGCGAATCTGGAAAAATGGTTCTTCAGTCGCCATAATGAGTTGGTCTTTTTGCAAAACATCTTGCATTTACAGACAATAGTCTCAAGAATTATCATGAGCTCATCTTTCCTTGGCAATTTGACCAAGTTCAAGGGCGATTTAGCTATTTCAAAGGCTGAATCCGCATGAGAAGACTACGCATGCAATCTTGAGCAATGAGTTATCATCTGATTATCCAGAAAAATTATCTAAGCTCAGAACACCATTCAAGAACTTAATGGTCATTCTTCGGAATGCTGCGGTTGGCTATGTTTATAGCAATACTATTATCCAGTTTGAATACAAAAGATGTGGGGTCAAAGTGACCAGGCCTATCCCGCGCTAACAAATTTGTTAGAGGGTGTAAGTTACCGAAGCTTTTCTCTCCACCCACCTCCTCGGGAAATTCTACCATCAAGACACTACCGTCGCCAGGTGACTTTTGCAAGTAGGACCTTTGACCTTACAGAAACATGACGAATAGGTGTTCCCCCCTAGGGTCCCGATCAACATGCTTAAATCGGTTCTGTTCTGTGGAGTAAGGACATTCATTCCCCGCCATGCTCCAAACCACGGATTCAAATTCAATCATGGTCAAAATTTTCATGTGTCGAATTTGATCTTGTTCCAAAGCAATCATTGGCGTCTCTCTTCCCAAGCAGTTGACCATGATCGAACGGGTATTAATCCTTTCAGGAGTGTGTAGCTTCTCAAGGATAACTATCACCCATTATCAAATGACATTCTCTTCATCATCACTGTGGGGAATGAATAAAAGCTTCCCTTTGTATCTCAGTCAAGCTCACCATCCTAGTGGTTCAAAGGGGTTGTCATCTCCTCAACCATCACGATTCTAATGTCCAGCGAAAGTCCAATGATGACCAAACGAGCAGAAGCCTTAAGATAACATGTTGATCTTGTCATGATCATCACTTAAGAAGGTGTCGCCAAGTTGAAGCTTTAGAGCCAAACAAGATTGTGGATATTAGAATTCATCATGAGCCGAATCAGAAGACCTCGAGTCGTTGACACTGCATCACATTTTCAATCCTCTATAATTTGGGGCAAGCAAATCGGATGATGGAGCCTTCGGAGAAGCCGTCTCGTTTGCCCGCCTCGTGCCTTGATCATGGCCCGTACCTAATGGGAATCATTCAAAGTCTATCATTGTGATGTTGATCCACGCAAAGGCTCAACTCGAGCGCCAAATCTTCAAAAGAGCATTCTCTGAAATGTGGTGCATGGACTTCGTTTTCTGGATCCACCACAACAGTCGTGAACCCCCATCAAGGGAGTTTCCCATCTCTTTGAAAGGTGAAGCAATATCTTTCCCCGAGGATGACATTGAAAGTCAGGCCTGAACCGGTGCGTTCCCAGAAGCAATCCACGTAATTAAAATCAGCTAAGATCGGTCACACTAAGTCCGGAACACCAATATGCATTTCTGCAAGGTGTCCGACTAAAGCCATCAACGCCCTTCTGCTTGTCTTATCCAGGACCATAAGTCCTACTCTCGTCCAGATACAAAGATTTCAGCAACAACATCCCATTAGGCAGCAGCGCCCGAGGGGATCCTTCGTTCCAAGTCCGGCACCAATATCCCATTAGGCAGCGATGCCTGAACGGATTTCTCTTTCTGCATCAACCTTCCTGTGGGTAGCGACGCCCAAATGGAACTTTCATTTTTGTTCCTCATCAAAATCTCAATGGTCGACAACATCCAAACATAATGTCGCAAAGCATAAAAGGGTCTTGACATCCAATCAGAATCATGACGTGCCTGCCAATAAGCCTCGCTATACAAGGGAACTTGAATCATGCCATGGTTGCCTGCATCTTGACAGTAAAGAAAGCAAATCAGAAAAGGTCGTTTCTGATCGTCAGTCAAATATACTTAAATTTATCCTGATGCCTAAATGCACAAAGTAATGTGTATAAAGCAAGTCAGGGTCGAACCACAGAGATTGAAGGACTAATTTGCTAATGAACTAGTATGACAAGGCAATATGCAGCAAATCTAACCAAACTAACAATAACAGGGGGGTTTTATGTTGATTAATAAATTAATCAACGCAGAGTAGGGGAGCTAACAAAACAGAATTGGAAAGTACTAATCTAGGGCACGAAAGTAAATCGTAATCCAAGGCAAGAAATGTAAAGTGTTATCCAGAGCAAGAGATGTAAACAGATCAAATGCGGGAAAAAGTAATGGAAAGGATATTAATCAAATGTGACGAGATCTTAGCGAAAGGTGCTCCCTTGGGTTATTTTCTAGGTCGGCTAGTCATTGGTGCAGAAGTTTTCCAGACACATGTGCAGATCTGCTATAGGGACCGCGTTTCCACTCCGCATCCCCTGCTTACCTTCGTAGATAAAAGTCACCCCCCGTTTCCACATATGAGGTGACCTTGACGTTCAGCCATCCTCCCAGCTACCTTCCTTGTCATCAAAAGGTAGCCTTGAACGTCCGGCCTGTCACGGCTCGAAGTAGGGAGGCTAAATTCAGAATGCCCATGAAGGAGAGGTAAGATAGATCTAGGGCGCGATAGCTCAGCTTGTCCGACTCGTATCGCATACCCTAGATAACTGTTTACCCCTAGGTGAGGCCTCTCGCGCTGCCTCCCCTAGGTGCCTGCTCTAACTCCAGGGCTTCGCGTCAGTTATAACCCTGGAATATGACGTTACTCATGCAGAAATACTAAAAGATGATCAAGCTCTTAACATTTCTAGACAAGCATGTAATTAAATCGGTAAACAGTCATGTGTCACAAAAGAATATGTTACGCATGCATTAGACCTCTTAGCCGAACCCTACAACCCGTGGAACACCCTTCACCAAGAAAGGGGTATTTAGCTACTCATACTATAGTATAAACAGTAGGTATATATAATCATACAATGATAAAACAAGGAAAGTAAAAAGGGAGTAGGGTAAACCGATAGATTAATTAATAATCAAAGAGGAAAGTTGTTGACAATGGCTGCTATTGGAAGAGGAGATGATCCCCAGAAAATAAGCACTGAAATTAATGTAAGAAATTATCCCTTGGAACAGCCGTCCTTACAAAACCCTAAAACTATGCTTATATAGCCTAAGCCTAGCTAGGAGACAAAAACAGCTAAGGGGAGAGGAAGGATCAATGAGGGCGTGACAGCACACGCCCTTGCAAAAGGAATATTCTGGGATTCCTGGCACGTCTGGTATCTTCTGGAAGCGCCTGGGATTCCGTGCGGATCTCAGAAGATGCTCTTTGGAAGAAGGCTCAGAACTGTCGAGGCCTTGAGACAGGGCACTGGTCTGGTTCGCGTCGAGGTCTTGACAACGTTCTTTCTTCTAGACCTGGAAAATGGAATTCCTCAGAAATGCTCTAAAATAGCTTCTTTTCGGCATTTTCCCTTCCTTGGTGCTAATCTGCAAATAAGATAGAAATGAGGGTCAAATAGCAATATCGAGCCCCCGAAAGGGCTAGAAAGGAGGGTAAAACCGAGAGCATGAAACGTGCTATCAAACATCCCCACACTGCCCCTATGCTCGCCCTCGAGCATAAACAAAATTGGGAAACACCTCATTCCTAAACATACATAATCAACTTCCAACACCTAGAATTGGCATACCATCCTACAAACTACACCTAACCAGAACACATCCAGACCTAGAAAACACCTACATCAGGCTGATAGAATAACGATCCAATCAACCAGACTTTTCCATATCTAGCCTAGTCACCAGCAGTCCTCACAAAGATGCGTATTTGCACTCATACTCGGAATAAAATATGTGTTTAGGCTAGCACTCATGAATGCAATTAACACAACACAGGCATGGTTTGCACGTCAATCTGAGTACTGTAGAACACATGCATGGGCAATCAACAATCGGGAAAATATCGCATCAGCAAGAAGAAAGAAATGGGGTCGAAGGAGTTAGAAAGGTGAAGGAGGGGAGTAGGAGATGAACAGAAAAAAAATGAGGGGAGAAAAGAAGGAAAGAAAAGAAAGAACCAGGCAAAACCTGGTTGGATCCCTTGGCTGGGAAAAAGCGAAAGGCGAGGCAGCTTTCATCAAGGGCACGAGGTGATTCGGGGGCTAGACAAGGATCTTCTTTCGGGGCCAGGAGAGTTGTTCGAATTGAAGCTTTGGATGTGGATTTTTCTTTGACGCTAGGCGCCTTTCTCCTCTTATTTTGGGATTAAATTTTTTTTTTAATTTTTTTTTTATTATTAATTTTTTTAATTTTTTAATTTTTTTATTTTTTTTTATTTTTTATTTTGGAGTAGAAGAGGAGATGGCCCTTGATTCGGCTCCAGCATCGATGGTGACTTCTTTTTTGCTTCCCTACACTTGAATGTTTTAGGGGCTCGAATTGTATGAATGGTCTAGGGTTCGAAACTGCCCTAGACTCCTGCTTTTTGCTCTGAAGTCTTTTGCTTTTATCTTCCTTCCCCACACTTAAGCTCGCCTGCTCACTTTAGGTGTCTAGCCCTCGACGTTACCCTCAACAATTGCTACCTCACCTGCCAAGGAAAAAGATCAAGAAAAGGCGAATGGTTAGGAAAGAGTATGAAAAGAAGGGGAATGTCGGGGGCTTGAAAAGAAAAGAAAGAGAGATGGAAGAAAAAGAAGGAAAGAGACATTGATGCGAAGTTTTCTGTCATTTCTAAGCTTTCCCATGTCCTAACAGTGACTATACCCAGGGATATCATGCAAACTTAGACTGCGCTTAGCTAAGCATTTTTCTCAAAAAATAAAAGGCATGAAGTTCAAATATGCTCACGGGATCAAATTATGACTACTGGTGTCGTGGCCTAGATATAGATATAAGGGCTAGCAGGTCTAAAAATGCATGTTTAGGCGTAGGTGCTATGGATGTCATGCTTTTTCTATGCATCGAAAGTTGAAAAACACATGCCAAAAATGAGGGTTTGAAAATTTTCCTAGCATGGCTAAAAATAAAATCTGAAGATCATGTAATCATGCAACAAACGTAAAAATAAACATGTAAACATACAGGCAATAGCAATAAATAACTCCCTCCCCACACTTAGGCAGCGCATTGTCCTCAATGCGGGGAGAGTATAAAAAGGAGTTCAAGAAATATAAGTACAGTACAAAGACAAAACAGTAAATTGTTCAGTGCCCCTTTCGGGGGCTGGAGAGATAAAATTGTTCGGGGGGGGGGGGGGGGGGGGGTTACTGGGGTGGCAAATTTCTCCGGGCAACTTCATCCATCAAAGCCTAAAGTTCCCGCAAGATAAGCTGGAGAAGCCTCGTCTGGGTCGGGTCATAAACGATGAGATGAGTCGGGGGTTGGCTTCCTGATGCAGTATGCTGGCCTTGTCGAGCTGCTTCTGCTTGAGGCACTTGCTTTTCGGGGGCTGGGGGAATGGCATTGGAGCGGGGGTCCGAAAGATCTGGATAGTCAAAGATACCGCCATTCTTGGTCCCAAAAACCTTCTCTGCTGCTGGGGCACAACCTGGATAAAAGCTCAACACACCACGTGAGAGACATAAATGGCCCATGACATCCAAGGTTCGGATATCCAAATCCTTGAATGCTAGGGGCTCGGAAAGGTTACTAGCAGCCAGGTCAATATTACGCATTTTCACAGCAAACAGAGAGACAAGGGATCCAAAAATAGGCCCACGGCCACCATTTAATAGATGCAAGACACCCGAAGCTACCCAAAAACCTAGATTGACCCTTCGTTTGTGCTTCATGCACCATAAAAAGAAAAGTTCTTGCACTGATATTTGTCCCGAGGAACCAAATCGTGCGGAAAAGGTGAGGGCTAGATACCGGTGTAGGATACGCAATGCAGGGTCAACAATTTCATGGGCTTTACTACCCTTAGCATCAAATTGAACATGAGGCTTATTGGTTAGCTCCCAAAAAGCAGCAGTAGCATCAAAAACAGAAGGGATAACAGTTAAAGCATTTTTATACCAAGGGGTATTCAATTCATTATTTTTAACAAAACCTAACCAGCAATTAAATTCACCCAATGTTAGATGCTCTCATTTGGTGGCTAGCCTAAAATTGATCAAACCAGGGGTAGAGGAATTTGGACCGACCTTACCCTTGGGCCTAAAAGTGCCATCTACCCAAAAAGTAGTAAAAAATTCAAGGGAAAGCTCGACATAGGTCGGGTGCTCCAAATAGAACAGAGATTCCCAACCAATGTTGGTCACATAATCTCTGATCCTAGACTCGATGCCCATCTTAGCAAGAAATTCAAAATCCAGGCGCGCACATGAGCTAACGCCCTTGGAATTCAGCAAAGTCAACTTGTCAAGAGAAGGTTTATCATTAAAGACAATCCATTCATGGGGTGAAGAAAGGTCAGAAGTCACCTGGTGAGAGCCGGATCAGGGGATAGATGAAGGCATTGGGGTCTCGACCTCGACATCCTCGTCTGTTTCGGGGACCCGAAGCTTCTTTGAAGTCGAGGGCTTGCCTGAACCGGCGAGTGAAAGTTTTCTCTTCTGGCCCACTGGTGTTTCAACTGCAGCTGGCTGATCCGCCTTGGTCGGGGCCTTGGACTTTCCCTTCTTGGCCGCTGATTTTGCTTCAGCTGCCTTCTGCTTCTTCTCTGCCTCCTCCGCAGCTTACTGGGCCTCGAAATCTTCTTCTTCATCAGCGTCGCCACCCTCTGCCTCTCCACTTTCTCCTGTTCCTTCCTCTATGACCTCGGGGTCTTCATTCTCTTGGCCAATATTAGTGTCAGTTTGGGCTTCCATGACCTTGGCTTCTTCGTCAGAGATTAGGATGTCCTGGAGGACCTCTTCCACCGTTAAGGCAGGCTGAGGAGATGAAACGATCAACGGCAACGTCTAGGGGCGACTGCTTGGATGATGTAGATGGCTTTTTGGGCTTGGGCTTGGCCGTGGATGATCCAGGAGGGAGTTTCACCATACGGCCGCCTCGAGTGGTTGTCATGGTCGGAGGAACGGAGCCTGTGACTTCTATGTCATCCTCCACCGGGGTAAACTCTCTGATCTGCTCCACGGTTGTGGGTGAGACCGTCGTAGGAGAGGGAAGGGGTCGTGGCTGGACAGACGATGGTGTGGCTGTTTTGTATGAAGCCGAGTTTGGTGTAGCTGACTGGGATCTAGATCTGGAAGAAACTGGGCTCGAAGTGTCCACCGGCTTAGGTCCGGCAGCATTTTTGCGGGCTGGCTTTTTAGTCTTAGGTGCCATTGATGGTGAGTGTAGTGAGAAAGACAGCAGTAATGGAGGTGAGAGTGAAGAGAGGATAGGGTTGCGTGTTTGGTGAGGGAGAGAGGTGAAAGTGATAGGGTTGAAAGTGATATGAGTGAAAATTTGTGGGAGCGTGGGAGAGAGAGTGGAAATCACAGCTGGCAATAAATGGTGCAGCTTTTTCATTGATGAGGTCTGCGTTTTCTGCGGCTTGACAGGCGACGTGGCACCCTGGGCGTGGAGCACGATGACCCATGCGTATCCCAACTGCCCAAAAAGGATAGCAACTTTTAAATTTCAAAACGGCAGTTGGTACATTTAAGATACGGACAAAAAGAGAGAATAAAGGTGAGTTAATGTTAATTAAAAGGAATAAAATCATAGGGAAAGGGAAAGGTAAGAGATATATACAAGGAATAAAACATGGAAATAAAATCAACAAAAATCAGAGAATCCAAAAGGTGGCAGAGAAGATAAGGGAGAGAGAAAGGATACGGCCGGCATATCAAATGCCTCCAACGTGGTCCAGTTACTCGTCGGGACCTCGACGTGCTTTAATACTCTAGGTCTGGACAGGTGGGTCCTCCACCATAGCCTCCTCAACAACCGAGGGCTGGAAACCTTCATAGAAGGGTTTCAGTCTTTGCCCACTGACTTTGAAGATGACTCCTGTGACAGGGTTCTGGATTTCAACTGCCCCATGGGTGTAGATTGTCGTGACCACGAAAGGTCCCGACCATTTGGATTTCAGCTTCCCAGCGAAGAGTCGCAGACGTGAGTTGTACAACAAGACTTGCTGTCCAACTGAGAACGTTTTGGGATGAAGATGTCGGTCATGATATGCTTTTGTCTTGCCTTTATAGAGCAGGGCGTTCTCATAAGCATCATCCCTTAACTCTTCTAGCTCTTGAATTTGCAAGCGCCTATGTTGGTCAGTGAGGCCTAGATCTGTGTTTACCTTTCGGATAGCCCAGAAAGCCTTGTGCTCTATCTCCACCGGGAGATGGCACGACTTCCCATAAACAAGTTTGTAAGGGGTCATCCCTATCGGGGTCTTGAAAGCTGTGCGATAGGCCCAGAGAGCGTCACCCAATTTCAAACTCCAATCCTTTCTGGACTGGTTAACGGTCTTTTCAAGAATGGACTTGATCTCACGGTTCGAGACCTCGGCTTGTCCATTAGTCTGAGGATGATAAGCAGTGGATGTTCTATGGTGGACTCCATACTTTGTCAAAAGAGAGGACACAACACGGTTGCAAAAGTGGGCACCCCTATCGTTGATCAGTGCTCTAGGTGTACCAAACCGATTGAAGATATTGGTGCGGAGGAAGTTCACAACCACCTTGGAATCGTCTGTTCGAGTAGCGTTGGCCTCGACCCATTTAGAGACATAATCGACGGCCAGAAGGATGTAGATGTTGCCAAAGGAATTGGGAAAAGGGCCCATGAAGTCTATACCCCAGATATCAAAGATCTCGCAGGCGATAATGTTTGTCAAGGGCATCTGATTCCTGGCCCCGATATTTCCAATGGCCTGACATCGGGGGCATGAGGCGCAGAACATGTAACTATCCTTGAAAATGGTGGGCCAGTACAACCCAGCTTCCAGAACTTTCAAGGTCGTTTTCTTGGCCGCGAAATGGCCTCCTTCTGAGTGGCAGAATTTAAGGATCGAGGGCACCTCGCCCATGGTTACACATCTACGGATGATCTGATCCGAACAGTGCTTCCATAGTTAGGGACTGTCCCATATGTAGTATTTTGCTTGTCTTCTGATTCTGGTGCATTCAGAGGAAGTGGAATCGGCTGGGTAAGTGCCTGTAGCACAAAAGTTTGCAATATAGGAAAACCATGGGGAATAAACAGTTTGGATTAGACATAAGTGCTCGTCTGGAAAAGTATCCCGGATTGGCACAAGCGAATTATCTTCTTGGGCTGGAAGTCTACTCAAGTGATCGGCCATAAGGTTTTCTCTTTCGGCCTTGTCTTTGATAGCTATATTGAATTCTTGCAGAAGCAAGATCCAACGGATAAGCCGAGGTTTGGCGTCGGCTTTGGTCAACAAACACCGAAGGGCAGAATGGTCAGAGTAGATGAGGACCTGAGTTCCTAGCAGATATTGTCTGAACTTGTCTAGGGCGTAGACTACGGCCAGAAGTTCTTTCTCAGTGGTGGTGTAGTTCTGCTGGGACGGGTCTAGCAACTTGGAAGCATAATAGATGACATGGGTCTCTTTATCCTTCTTCTGACCCAAAACGGAGCCTAGGGCCTGATTACTGGCATCACACATGACCTCGAAAGGTAGTGTCAAATCGGGGTCTCGAATAATCGGGGCCGAGATAAGTTTGTTCTTGAGAAGTTCAAAAGCGGTTCTGCAGGCTTCGCTAAAATCGAAGGAAACGTCCTTCTGGAGCAATTTACACATGGGTTGGGCAATCTTCGAAAAATCCTTAATGAACCTTCGGTAGAAACCGGCATGGCCTAGAAAAGATCTCACATCGCGGACACAAGATGGGTAGGGTAGGGATTCTATTACTTCTATCTTGGCTTTGTCGACTTCAATTCCCTTGGCCGAGATAACATAACCAAGCACCAGGGCTCGATCCACCATAAAGTGGCATTTTTCGAAATTCAGGACAAGATTCGTCTCAATGCAGTGCTCTAGGCACCTTTTCAGATTGTTCATGCATTCTTCAAATAGTTTCCATAGACGGTGAAGTCGTCCATGAAGACTTCGATTCCATCTTCAACTAATTCAGAGAAAATGCTGACCATACAGCGCTGGAAAGTGGTAGGGGCGTTGCATAAACCGAAGGGCATGCGTCTATACGCGAAGGTCCCGAAAGGGCAGGTGAAGGTCGTCTTTTCCTGGTCTTCAGGAGCAACTAGGATCTGATGGAATCCGGAGTAACCGTCTAGACAGCAATAATGGGTTTTGCCGGCCAGGCGTTCCAGCATCTAATCGATGAAGGGCAGTGGAAAATGATCTTTCCTGGTAGCAGAATTTAGCCGGCGGTAGTCGATACACACTCTCCACCCATTCTGGATCCGGGTAGGAATGGATTCTCCAGCCTGACCGATGGTGATAGTTATGCCTGTTTTCTTGGGCACAACTTGGATAGGGCTGACCCATGGGCTATCTGAGATGGGGTAGATAACTCCCGCATCTAACAACTTGAGAATCGCTTTCTTCACCACTTCCATCATAGGCGGATTAAGTCGTCTCTGGGGCTGGCGAATGGTTTTGCTTGCGTCTTCTAGGTGGATGTGATGAGTGCATAATGCTGGAGACAAGCCCTTAATGTCCGCAATGGTCCATCCTATGGCTTGCCTGAAGTTCCTTAGCAAGGAAATGAGCTTGGACTCCTCGAGGTCTTCGAGCTTGTTGGAGATGATGACAGGTAAAGAGTTATCGGGACCTAGATAAGCATATTTCAAGTGAGTAGGCAGTGGCTTCAGATCTAGGGCTGGAGCCTGATCAATAGAAGGAAATAACTTGGCATGGTCTGGATATTCGGGAGACTGATTTGGAGATTCATGTTAAGCAACAGCGCATTCCTCTAGGGCAGCGATGACTGAGTGTAATTCAGAAGGAATAGGAAGTGTCGAGGCCACGACATCTAGAAGAGCTGGCGTCAGACTCCTGTCAAGGGCAAATTGCAAGGGGTCAGTAGAATATATATCATCAATTTCCCCTACAATGGGATCAACAATATCAACATAATTCACACTAGAAAATTCAGAGGGGTATCGCATGGCTTCTAGCATATTGAATTTGATGATCTCTCCATCAAATTCGAGGGAGATGGTGGCATCATGAACATTGATTTTTGCTCGGGCTGTGGCCAGAAATGGGCGGCCTAGAAGAACATCTGTGGACTTGGTGGAGTCCTCGTTCTCCATTGCAATCACATAAAAATCTGCGGGGAACAAGAATTCTCCTACTTGGACCAAGACATCCTTGATGATCCCCTCGGGGTAGATGATAGAGCGGTCAGCAAGTTGGATGGCGAGGTCTGTAGGCACGAGAGGCTCGAGGCCTAGACTGTGATAGATTACCAAGGGCATAACATTGATTCCCGCTCCGAGGTCACACATGGCCTTGCCAATATCAACTGTTCTGATTCGGCAAGGGATTATGAACATGCCCTGGTCTTTGCATTTCGGAGGGATCCGATGCTGGATATGTGCAGACGCGCTGGCCTCTACGCTGATCTTGTTAACTTCGGCGAACTTGTTTTTGTTCGTGCATAATTGCTTCAGAAATTTGGCATAGCGAGGGACGTTTTCCACGGCCTGGAGAAGAGGGATGTTTACAACCA
Source organism: Viola odorata (assembly GCA_963691705.1). NCBI lineage: Eukaryota > Viridiplantae > Streptophyta > Magnoliopsida > Malpighiales > Violaceae > Viola > Viola odorata. The sequence continues at coordinate 21,825,464 of OY829539.1, read as the reverse complement.
CTTTACTGAACATTTCAAAGATATCGCGGTCCTCCTTATCTTTCTTGGTCTTGACCAATCTGTGAGGGAACGGGGGCTCGAGAATCTTATGAATGTATTCCTGTGTAAATTCAGGTGGGTTAGGGTCGTTCCATGGTAAACCTCTGGGAGAGCGGATTCTATCCTCCATGACTTCGACAGATCTGGGTACTTTAGGTAGCTTTGGTCTAGGTTTAGGTCGAATCTCGGTCTCTGGAAAGTTTTCAACGTCGGGGGCTGGAGAAGTAGGTGTTTTCAAGGTCGTGCCACTTCGCAAGGTTAATGCACAGACATTGTGCTTGGGATTTACTTCGGTCTGAGGTGGCAGTCGGCCATGATTTGTTAACTCTTGCAAGGTGGCAGTCAGGGCACTCATTTGCTTTTTGAGTTCATCTATTTCTTTCTGCTACTCGGGATTCTTAGGCGTTTCAGCAGTCGGGGGCTGGACAAAATTCTGGTCTGGAGGATGGACGAAGGTCTGATCCTGAGGAGGTTGGCGTTGATATTGGTTCTGATGAAATGTGGGTCGAGGTCTGAAATTTGGCATATTATGAGGGGGATTTCCATAGGGGTTCTGATGCTGTTGATGGCTAGGTCCCGAAAGCTGAGTGTTTCGGACCCATCCTTGGTTTGGTTGTTTCCAGCCTTGGTTGTAAGTCTGAGCGTAAGAGACTGGAATAAATTGGCCAGCAGCATTCACTTGTATTTCCTCCGGAATATGAGGACATGCATCAGTGGGGTGATCCACGAAATTGCATATCTGGCAGGCCTTGATAGGTGCGGGTTGTGTTGTTATGAAGTTTTGGAACTTTCCTGTAAGAGAAGATATCTGGTTCTGAAGGGCAGCTACTTGGACATCCTGGCCTGGATTGTTGGCAAGGTCGTCAGAGGTGTTCTTGGCCATGAGCTCTATCGTTGCTCGTGCGGCTCTTGGAGTTAGAGCAGTCAAGGATCCATTGGGGGCTGCGTTAAGCAGCGCTTTATCTTGAGCCTTGAGGCCTTCACAAAAATATTGAACCAGAGCGTGCTCGGTAAGATTGTGGGCTGGGCAACTCGATTGCATTTTCTGAAATCTCTCATAGTACTGGGCTAGAGTCTCTTCTTTTTTCTGAACAATGGAGACGAGTTGCTTGCGAGTGGTATTTGAGATTGAAGTCGGGTAATACTTCTTAGTGAAGATTTTTGACATGTCCGCCCAAGAACGAATAGATCTTGCAGGAATGTCATAATACCAATCTAGGGCGTCATCTTTGAGAGACCACTAGAATGCGCAAAGCTTGGCTTGCTCAATACTGACATTGGCGGGTTTCATGGCCTCGCAAATGGAGTGGAGCTGTTGGAGATGGCGAAGAGCATTTTCCTTGGCTACCCCTCGAAAAGTAGGCAGATGATGAAGCACGGCGGACTTCAGAGTCCAGTCATTAGGGACATTGGGCCAGTCAATGCAGCTACTGGCCATATCGGGGGTTGCATGGAAATTGTCGATGGTTTGCTGGTCTGGGGTGGTGGATCTTCGTGGTTTTCACGGTTGTTACGGTTGTCATTGTTGGCTAGGTCATCCATTGCTGGAAAATTAAAGTGATCTGGTATGGGGTTTTCGGGGTCACGATGGAGAAAGGTTAGGTCTAAGAAAAGCTGATGTTCCTGGTCAGCCAGATTAGAAGGGGAACCGTCGAGGGCAGGATGAGGGATCACTCTACGATGAGCAGAAGTCCCTTGAGCTTACTTCCGAAGTCCTCTTTCCGTTCTGGTCAACTTGAGGTCTAGAGGAAGTAGATCGGGAGCAGATCTCCTGGTCATACAAGAAAAACAAAACAAAATCAGTACCGCTCAATCCCCGGCAACGGCGCCAAAATTTGATCGTCAGTCAAATATACTTAAATTTATCCTGATGCCTAAATGCACAAAGTAATGTGTATAAAGCAAGTCAGGGTCGAACCACAGAGATTGAAGGACTAATTTGCTAATGAACTAGTATGACAAGGCAATATGCAGCAAATCTAACCAAAGTAACAATAACAGGCGGGGTTTTATGTTGATTAATAAATTAATCAACGCAGAGTAGGGGAGCTAACAAAATAGAATTGGAAAGTACTAATCTAGGGCACGAAAGGAAATCGTAATCCAGGGCAAGAAATGTAAAGTGTTATCCAGAGCAAGAGATGTAAACAGATCGAATGCGGGAAAAAGTAATGGAAAGGATATTAATCAAATGAGATGAGATCTTAGCGAAAGGTGCTCCCTTGGGTTGTTTTTTAGGTCGGCTAGTCATTGGTGCAGAAGTTTTCCAGACTCAAGTGCAGATCTGCTACAGGGACCGCGTTTCCACACCGCATCCCCTGCTTACCTTCGTAGATAAAGTCACCCCCCGTTTCCACATATGAGGTGACCTTGACGTTCAGTCATCCTCCTAGCTACCTTCCTTGTCATCAAAAGGTAGCCTTGACCGTCAGGCCTGTCACGGCTCGAAGTAGGGAGGCTAAATTCAGAACACCCATGAAGGAGAGGTAAGACAGATCTAGGGCGCGATAGCTCAGCTTGGCAGACTCGTATCGCATACCCTAGATAACTGTTTACCCCTAGGTGAGGCCTCTCGCGCTGCCTCCCCTAGGTGCCTGCTCTAACTCCAGGGCTTCGCGTCAGTTATAACCCTAGAATATGACGTTACTCATGCAGAAATACTAAAAGATGATCAAGCTCTTAACATTTCTAGACAAGCATGTAATTAAATCGGTAAACAGTCATGTGTCACAAAAGAATATGTTAAGCATGCATTAGACCTCTTAGCCGAACCCTACAACCCGTGGAACACCCTTCACCAAGAAAGGGGTATTTAGCTACTCATACTATAGTATAAACAGTTGGTATATATAATCATACAATGATAAAACATGGAAAGTAAAAAGGGAGTAGAGTAAACCGATAGATTAATTAATAATCAAAGAGGAAAGTTGTTGACAATGGCTGCTCTTGGAAGAGGAGATGATCCCCAGAAAATAAGCACTGAAATTAATGTAAGAAATTATCCCTTGGAACAGTCGTCCTTACAAAACCCTAAAACTATGCTTATATAGCCTAATCCTAGCTAGGAGACAAAAACAGTTAAGGGGAGAGGAAGGATCAATGAGGGCGTGACAGCACACGTCCTTGCAAAAGGAATATTCTGGGATTCCTGGCACGTCTGGTATCTTCTGGAAGCGCCTGGGATTCCGTGCGGATCTCAGAAGATGCTCTTTGGAAGAAGGCTCAGAACTGTCGAGGCCTTGAGATAGCGCACTGGTCTGGTTCGCGTCGAGGTCTTGACAACGTTCTTTCTTCTAGACCAGGAAAATCGAATTCCTCAGAAATGCTCTAAAATAGCTTCTTTTCGGCCTTTTCCCTTCCTTGGTGCTAATCTGCAAATAAGATAGAAATGAGGGTCAAATAGCAACATCGAGCCCCCGAAAGGGCTAGAAAGGAGGGTAAAACCGAGAGCATGAAACGTGCTATCAGTTTCTCCTTTGCTATGTAATCCACGGAGAATGAGTCTTTTCACAAAGTAGACCACCTCATTCTGCATTGCAAACAACCAATCTCAAGTTTCATTTTGAGTTCGCCTTTCCCTAGTGATTTGGTCAACTCCAGAAGTGATTCAATGGCTTCTAAGGACTTTTGAGTGAGCATTAGCATCCAAATAAGGATGAATCTGCAACGCGTCCAATTGGACATGCACTTTGGCAAAGTATTCAAGTGGAGCCATTACGACATCAATATTTAAATTAGCTGCAACGTCCAAGGCATCCAAGTGGGCATCGGCGAAGTGTCAGGAAGCCTTGACGTCCAAGTGAACAAACCCACGGTAGAATCTGGATCATACTGGGGGTCCCTGCATAAAGCCTCACTAGAAAAGGGAGAGCTTAAAACCTATTGATTACGTTGTCCATTTTTCTAAATCATTTTTCAATCCTACCCATGGTTTCTTCCTTATTTTCGTAGGAAATCGAATCATATCATGGTTACTTGCATAATGTTGAGCGAAATAAAGGAATCCTCCTCTTATCAACGCTTGAATGACCATCCGGTATGCCCTGGCTGTCCTGCTGCGCATTCTACACCGAGGGAAACCTTTTAGAAATGCCTCACTTTTATCCATTGCGGCAGCTTAGTTCCCCCTATTTTCATCCATTGCGGCCACCCTATTGTCCTCCTTACATTCCTCCATCAGCGTCCGAATTTTACGATGCCCCGCCCTGGTCTTAATCTACACTCCTATATGAATCTCCCAGTGGACAACAATATCCGAGTGGGGTTTACATTCATATTTCTGCAGCAGCGCCTTACGCCGACCTCAACACTTTTACTGCACATATCTAGAGAAGTTCACTTTTCTTCTTAGCTTTTTCAATCATACAATCATTCTGCATTCATTCCCACATTGGGGGGCAATTCTTTTAAATTATTCATAAATTTTCATGAGTGGTCGTACCCTCACGTTTTGTCTAAAGTTGTTATGATTTGTTACAAACTGTGCATAGAATTCTTTGAATAAAATCCACACTACCCTCAAATTTTTCAAAACTTCCATAGATTGAGCATGTTCAACATGTTATTGCATCATGGATACCTTGTGCATCCAGTTGAAATTATATGACATGCATGATCTCGCCTGCTAGTTCTTATATCTGCAACATGCTTTAGACGTAAGCAATCACAAATACATCCCTGTGAGCATTTTGGGCCTCCACGCCATACTTCTTTCATGAGTGCAAATGCCTGACTAAGTGCTAGTTGGATTTGCATAATATCCTGTGTACATGCACCATTAGACATGGGATAGCAGTAAGATGACAGAGGACTTTACTCTTTGCTTCCACTTTTCTTTGGTCTTCTCGTTCTTTTGTCTTCAAACACTTGCCTTTGCTTTCTATTCGATTCATTTCTAAGCCATTTGTAAAATCTCTTACATCCACTTGAACTCCCTAAATAAAGAGTAGTGCCCAACTGAGGTTGTTTAATTGAAGGTAAGGTGCACATCGAACTTGGGTTGCGCAAGAGCGATTTCTAAAATCTCTGAAGATTGCTGATGGTCAACGCCGAAAGAGGCCAAAAAATCAAGACTTGAAGGCCCCAACCAAATACAAGACAAAATTGTACTTGCCGTGCTTAAAATACACAAGCAAGTCAAAAGATGATCTTAAAGCAAAAAAAGATCATTTTCAGTGAAGATTCAAAAAAAATTGATGCACTTTGTCAACGACAAAGGATGATCTCAAAACAAAAAAAGGGAGATCATTTCCAGCAAAGATCAAAAAAAAACTTGGGCACTTTGCCCTCAAAATGGTCTTAAAAAGTAAAAGAGATCATTCTTTGCGAAGATTCAAAAACCCGGTTGAGTATTTCGAAGAAGGGGTCTCAGGTTGTATTAAAAAAACAATTTGCGGAGAAGAAGACTGACATTTCAAAGGAAGGCTTTAGAGTTTCACCAATCTCTTGCAAACTGCGCTCGAGGTACACCATACCTCCGGTTAGTAACCTCAGTTGAGCATTGCTCATTAAAACCCTATTTCCTTCTACTAAACAATATTCTCCTTTCTAAACAGACTTCCTTTCCTTTCTCTTGCAAAGTCCTCTCGATTATATGAATGCCCATGCATGTGTATCTTCGTATGAAGTTTATTCACTCGGATTGACATTGCAAATCTGACTTTGTGCTATGTTTGTTGCATTTTTTATGAGAGTAAACACATAGCCCTATTTTTTGAGTGTGAGCGCAAACACCAATGCTCGGTGAGGATTGCTTATGCCTACATGTTGTGGGAAAGTTTTGTCTTTGAGGTCGTTATCTCCTAGGCAAGATGCAGATGCTTTTCTAGGCTTGTGCCACGCATGCTTGCATGATTGAAACTGGATGACATGTTCTCCAGAAATGCATAAACCTGTTGAACCTTCTCTTGATAGGGAAGTTTATTTTATAAAATACTGGGGGCAAACTTTAAGGTAGTGTGGAAATACTTTCGTACACAACAGGCATGGTCTTCTTATTTCCCCATTTATCAATTTGCTTTCCCTTTCTTCCATCCACTGCTGCTCCGTGTTTGTTTCCTCCCTATTTGCAGGATACAGGTATGTGTCAGTGGAATCTCACACTGTGATCAATCTACGCCAACAAATCCGTCCAATGAGCATCCGAATGGGGTACGTTACCCCACCTTTCAAACTTTCGTGTGGCGGTTCAAAACCCCACCTTTCAAAACTTCGTGTGGCGGTTCAAAACCCCACATGTTAAAACTTTGTGTGGCGGTTCAGAACCCCACCTTTCAAAACTTCGTGCGGTGGATCACGCTCCCCAAATCAATATCCGAATGGAGCACGTTACCACTCCACAATCAACTTTGTGCGGTGAATCACGCCCACCTGTCAAAATTTAGTATGGCGGTTCAAAACCCCACCTTTCAAAACTTCGTATGGTGGTTCAAAACCCCACCTTTCAAAACTTCGTGTGGCGGTTCAACACCCCACCTTTCAAACTTTCGTGTGGCGTTTCAACACCCCACCTGTCAAAACTTCGTGTGGCGGTTCAAAACCCCACCTTTCAAAACTTCGTGTGGTGGTTCAAAACCCCACATTTCAAAACTTCGTGTGGTGGTTCAAAACCCCCACCTTTCAAAACTTCGTGTGGCTCTCAAAATCTCGTGTGGCGGTTCAAAGCCCCACCTTTCAAAATTTCGTGTGGTGGTTCAAAACCCCACCTTTCAGAATTTCGTGTGGTGGTTCAAAACCCCACCTTTCAGAATTTTGTGTGGCGGTCCAAAACCCCACCTGTCAAACTTTGAGTGGTGGTTCAAAACCCCAACTTTCAAAACTTTGTGTGGTGGTTCAAAACCCCACCTGTCAAACTTTGAGTGGCGGTTCAAAACCCCACCTTTCAAACTTTCGTGTAGCGGTTCAAACACCACCTTTCAAAACTTTGAGTGGCGGTTCAAAACCCCACCTTTCAAAACTTTGAGTGGCGGTTCAAAACCCCACCTTTCGAAACTTTGTGTGTGTGGCGGTTCAAAACCCCACCTTTCAAAACTTTGTGTGGCGGTTCAAACCCCACCTTTCAAAATTTTGTGTGGTGGTTCAAAACCCCACCTTTCGAACTTTTGTGTGGCGGTTTAAATCCCCACCTTTCAATCAATAAAGGATTTAAGCTGACATCCGACGGGCAACAGCGTCCGAGTGGAGTTTTCATTTTCAGCACCAACCCCCAGTGGGCAGCAGCGCCCAAGTGAAGTTCACATCTACTTTATTTACCTTTCCGCAATTTACTTTTCCGCAATTTATCTTTCCGAAATTTACTTTTCTGCAATTTATTTTCCCGCAATTTACTTTTCCGCAATTTACTTTCCCGCAATTTACTTTCCTGTAATTTACTTTCCCGCAATTTACTTTCCTGTCTGAATGTTGACACGGCTCAGACCCGCAACATGCGTCTGTTTTACTTTCCTGCACTGAATGTTGACGCGGCTCAGTCCCGCAACATACATCTGTTTTACTTTCCAGCACTGAATGTTGACGCGGCTCAGTCCCGCAACATGCATGCGTCAATTTTACTTTCCAGCACTGAATGTTGACGCAGCTCAGTCCCGCAACATGCGTCTGTTTGAGTGTTGATGCAGCTCAGTCCCACAACACGCGTCTTTACATTTCTCGCACTTTACTTTCCTGCACAAAGGTACGGACTGTGAGTACTACCCTCGCCCTACCTGATTTACTTTTCTGCACAAAGGTACGGACGGACTGCGAGTACCACCCTCGTCGTACTTGATTTACTTTTCTGCACAAAGGTACGGACTGCGAGTACTACCCTCGCCCTACCTGATTTACTTTTCTGCACAAAGGTACGGACTGCAAGTACTACCCTCGCCCTACTTGATTTACTTTTCTTCACAAAGGTACGGACTGCGAGTACTACCCTCGCCCTACCTGATTTACTTTCCTGCATCAAAGGTATGGACTACGAGTGCTACCCTCGCCCTACCTGATTTACATTTCATCGTCTACTATCACTCCACTATCAGGAAAGTCTGCATTTACATGTTGGTTCGGGAGCAACCATCTTTACTGCTCATCAAAAATCTCGATTACATCAGATTTTTGATAAGACAGTAAAGAGGGGGCAACTGTTGCTACCCGATTTTGGATTTTAAATTTTTTATCATTAAATATTTTCATTTCAAGCGTCAATCTTCTAAAATCATACTTTCGTTGATTTTTGTCCAACTGATGTTTATTTTATGCTCTCTGCCATTTAAATTTTATTTCGTATTTTTTTCGCATTTTTATTACTTTTCCCGTTCGAACTCATATCGGTTCCGAGTAAAATTCTCGAAACCGATGGTCGAACGACTTTGGTCATTAGCTACTTATTTTTTATTATTTTTCTAACTCGTGTTATCTTTTTGCGTTTCGTTCAATTTTTATTTTAGCATGTTGTTACGCTCAGACTTTTATTACTTTCAAACGAATTGTTATCGAAATATTCGGCAAAGTTTCATTATTTACTGTATGCTAATTATCTTAATTTATTTTATTCTACGCCCGAGCATTTTCTGTTGAAGGTTTTAGTAGAATTTTCTTGTACCTATATACGAGCTAAAAATATTATGCTCGTATGGAATTAATTTGCATTAATGCAAGTAATGCATTTCTGCAAAATTGAAAGGACAACATCCTTATCCGTGGCTCTCTCTCGATTCTTCCCCAAACCACCTTACTGTTCAATCGTCTCCTTCAATAAATAAGAACCGAACCAAGGATGCAAGGGGAGCTGGGGGGCAACAATTCGGCACAGGCCAATTTCACCACCAAACTTCCATCTTCTTCCTTTAACCTCCAGCCACACCTCTGCAATCAAAATCCTAACCAACCAAAAAACGATGTTTAATTATTAATCTCGTATGCTTTTGCGCGTTTAAATTATTCTGCTTGCGCTTAATCACTAGAAATAATTATTTCACTTGCATACAATAATTTTGATGTCGATTATTCGTATGCTCGTACCATTTAATTAATTATTTCTGCCTGTTTTCGAATGTTTAAATAAATTATTCCACCCGTATTTAATCACTAGAATTAATTATTTCACTCGTAACAAGTCATTAAATATTTATCTGTTTGTTGATTATTATTTTCCCCAAACTAATAATCTAGACTTTGTAGGGCAAATCAATCGATGCCCTTTACAAGTACGCTTCCTAACTTCAATCCAAAAGGGTATAACCGTCCATACCCTTCTCAAGTAAACATTTCTCACCCTTTTATTTTCACGTTTTTCGCATATATATTCGTATGCATGATATTTAAAGATTTTAAAATTTAATCCGTTGGGCATGATTCTTAATTTAGGACTTTTTATTTTTCAAACACAATTTTTAAACACCTCTTTCTCCGGTAACCTTTTTAGGATGTGACTCGGGTGCCTAACACCTTCCCGAGTCCATAATACGACCCCGAACCACTGTTCTCGGGTTCAAACCCATTTTACCTTAGTTTTTTATTTTTATGTCATGACTTTAGGTTCCCTAAACCTAGAACAAATTAGGGTGGCGACTTCATTAGCATTATGTGAGATGAGTCTGATTTCGTCTCACATCTAGTCCCAAACTTTCGTCGCATTAGGATAGGAAATCCAAAAAGGGGGTGCGACAAGTATATAAGGAGCATCCAAGAGTAGTTTAGGATATCTCTTATCACTTAGCATATTTTAGAAAATTATTTTAGTTTTAGTTTTCTTAGACTTCTCTCTAGTTTATCTCTCTAGTTCTTGTTAGCTCATCTTCAACCTTGCCGCCGGGCTTCAAACGGTTTTTAGTAACAAGTTTTCTTCCCTTAATCTATTTATTCACTTATTATGCTTTCTTCAATTGTTATTTATTTATCTCCAAGCATGAGTAGCTAAATCTTTAATTCTTAGCAAGGGTTATTCAAGGGTTGCAAGGGCAGATTCGAGGCCTTAATGTGCTTAATATATTCTTGATACCATATTCAATTACTTGTCGTTTTAATTACATCTTTGCATGAAATAATTTGAGGCTTTGATCAACTGATTATTATTTTGTGTGAATGCTGCCATTTGTGTGATGAATACGGAAGAAAAATTGCATGAAACAAGTAAGCATCTGTTTAGTCTTGACTGCGCTGAAGTGGTCTCGAATAGATAGGGTGGGTAATTGATTAGAGCGAGGTCACGAGCCTGAAAAACTGAGGGACTTTTAGCTCTAGATCTGTCTTTTCTTATCTTCATAGGCAGTTTGAGTATGGCCCTCCCGAATTTGTGCCTGGAGGAATGGCAAACTGTCAAGACTACCTCATATGTAGAAACGGGGGGTAGTTTCTCTTAAGAGAAAAGTAGGGGATATCCGAGGAATCTGGTCCCTATGTCATTTCTATGATGTCTTGAATAGAATACCCTTGAGCTGATGACGATCGGGCCCCCGAATGCAACCCAAGAATGCCTTTGCTGAGAATCCTTCTTTATTTGATTATTTGTGACTATTTCATCTTTATTTGATATTTCTGAACTCATTTACTGATTTGCTTACTTTACCATTCGGGACCTCGAACGTGACATTCGAGACCCCGAATACTGCTTTCCTAGATAGAAATTCTTAGCTCCCAAATCTATCTTGGCTAACTCGATTAGCCAAGTAAAACCCCCCCGAGTGTTACTTTTCGTGCTCTTGTCCTGCGATTTCACTCAAGACCTTAAACCAGTCTCTCACAATCCCTGTCTTCGACCCCGACTACCACTGTACACATTATCCCTTGTGCACACACATTTTTGGGCATTATAAATCTGTATTTGAGTGACGATCAAGGGGATTACATACTGGAAAGAAAATAAAGTCGCTCTGGGAGGAGGGGATTACATGCAGGAAAGAAAATAAAGTCTAGAATGTACCTTTGCTTGAATGTAGGGAAATCGTTGATCTTTTCGGATATCTTGAGGATGTCTCTGATACTGAGGGAAGTTTCGGATGTGGGCGACCATGTGGCCGTACGACACGACTGAGAGTGGGTGACCACATCACCACACGACACGACCGGATGTGAGTGACCACGTCACTACACAACATGACTGGTTGTGGACGACCACGTCGTCACGCAACACGACTGGATGTGGACAACCACGTCGTCATGCAACACGACAGGATGTGAGTGACCACGTCACTACACAACACGACTGGATGTGGATGACCACGTCATCACGCAACACGACAAGATGTGAGTGACCACGTCACTACACAACACGACTGGTTGTGGACGACCACGTCGTCATACAACACGAAATAAGCTAGAAGTGAAGTGGTAACGTGCCTTCATTCGTATATTGATTTGATGGTGAGGGTGTGAATCACCGCACGAATTGTTTGGAGTGATAACGTGCTCCATTCGATTATTGATGGATGATGGATTTGTTGACGGAGATTGATCATAATGTGAGATTCCACTGACGCATATCTGTATCTTGCAAATAGGGAGGAAACAAACACAAAGCAGCAATGGATGGAAAAAGAGAGAACAATTGATAAATGGGAAAACAGTAAGATCAAATCATGTATGTTGTATATGAAAGTATTCCCACACTACCCTAAGGTTTGCCCCCAGCATTTTATAAAAACAACTTCCCTATCAAGAGAAGGTTCAACAAGTTTATGCATCTCTAGAGAACATGTCATCCAGTTTCTATCGTATGAGCATGCTTGATACCAGCCTAGAAAAGCATCTGCATCTTGCCTAGGAGATAACGACCTCAAGGACAAGACTTTCCCACAACATGTAGATGTAAGCAATCCTCACCGGATATTGGTGTTTGCGCTCACACTCATAAATTAGGCTACGTGTTTACACTCATAGAAATGCAACAAACATAGCACAAAATCAGATTTGCAATGTCAATCCGAGTGAATAAACTTCAGATGAAGATGCACATGCATGGGCATTCATATAATCGAAAGGACTTTGTTTGGGAGGAGAAGTGAATATTTTTCTCAATGAACAGGGCCTATTAATTGGCCGCAGTGAGGGCAAAGTGCATAAGTCCTTCAGTCTTCATTGGGGATGCTTCTTCCCGCGATCGCTTTGAGGGTGTGGCGCCTAGATTCTTGAATCCTTACTGGAGATGCTTTTCTTCTTGATCTTTCTGAGGCCAAGGTGCTCCAATTTTTTTGATCTTCATTGAGGATGCCCCTTCTTGATTGCTTTGAGCTTTTGTTCTTGGAACACTTTTGATTTTTTCTCTCTTTTTTCCTTCTTTTTTCCTTTTCTTTTTCTTTTTCTTTTTCTTTTTCTTTTTCTTTTTTCTTTCTTTTTTCCTTTTCTTTTTTTCTTTTTTTCTTTTTTTCCTCCTCTGCTTTTTTCTTTTTTCTTTTTTCTTTTTTTCCTCTTCTTTTTTCTTTTTTTTTTTGAACACAAAACACACTAGCAAGCAAAGCAAGTACAATTTTCGTGTTGGCCTTCCTCAATTTTGGTTTAAGGTTGAGGCCTTCATCTCTTGTTTTTGTCTGGCCTTCTTCCAGTGTTGGCCATCAATAATCCTTAGAGCTTTCGCATCCCTTCTTGCGCGAGCTAAGTTCGATGTGCACCCTTTCTCTAGTTAGCCATCTCAATCAGGCACTGCTCATTGTTTTGTTGAAAAATAAATAAAAAATGGAAGAAAGAGCAAAGTCCAATGTCATTTTACTGTTATCCCATGTCTAATGTGCATGTACCCTGGATATTATGCAAATCCAACAAGCACTTAGTTTGGCATTTGCACACATGCAAGAAATAAGGCGTGGAGGCCCAAAATACTCATAGGGATGCGTTTATGATTGCTTACATCTAAGCATGTTGCAGATATAAGAACTAGTAGGCGAGATCATGCATGTCATACAATTTCAAATGGGTGCACAAGTTATCCATGATGCAATAACATGTTGAACATGCTCAATCTACGGAAGGTTTGAAAAATTAGTGGACAGTGTGGATTTTATTCAAAGAATTTTGTTTACAATTTATAAAGTTAAAAAACTCTTAGTAGTTTTATAAATAAAACATGAAGACATGACCACTCACCAGAATTTTAAAAAGAATTGCCCCTAATGCGAAAATGAATGCATAATGATGGTATAAAAATTTAAAGAAGCAGAGAAGAAAATGGACTTCTCTAGATATGTGCAGCAAGAAGCTAACGATCAGGTTGGTTCACTAGCGGGGAATCAACTTCCTGATCCTGAATCATCATTCACGCTCAAATCGGATGATAGTATCACCACAGATATTCCTAACAGTTCCATTGTAGCTTGATGACTCCTTGAATGCACGATCTCCCTGTAGATCCCGTCTCGGGAATAGCTGAATCGTTTCTGGACTTGGTCAGATTACCAAGGAAAGATGGGTTCAGAATGAACCTTGAGACTGGATCTACAAGGAGATCGTGCAGCTGAATCGTTTCTGGACTTGGTCAGATTACCAAGGAAAGATGGGTTTAGAATGAACCTTGGGACTGGTTGTTCGCAATTGCAAGATGTTCTGCAGAGAAACCAGCACCTTGTAGTGACTGAAGAACTATCTCAAAATCTTTCTTGATCCGTTCCTTAACTGCTTTTGGCAAGGAGATACCTTCCTTGCTGGGGATGGCCAATAACTGCTGATTTTGATCTGCATGTCTTGAACATCGCCGTGCGTGATGGACAAGAATCCTTGGTCAGCTGGAGATTTAGATTACCGTCGAGGAAGCTAACCAGTCATTTCTTTGCGGGGAGGTCCCAACACCTCAACTTTTGCAGCACGGGATTGCGGAGGAAATAAGTGAATGCAATCCCATCATCCGTGCTTAGCGGCTCACCAATTGGAGGATTGATCTTCATCGTGTAATTATTTTGTTTGTGCATGGAGAGACCTTGTCTGTGATGATCAAATTCAAAACATGAAAGATTTGATCATGTTTAAGTTTCAAATTTGCAGCCAGGAGTTGCGTAAGGTGTGCATATCGTCATATCGCCGAATAAGACCGCATTGAGTATGTTGATTTAACTCTAGTAGGAGGAGACCCTTTCTATCTTGTCGTGGCGATAAACTGAAGTAAATATAGGAATGGCACACAAAGCTCATGGTTGCGAATTATCGCTCCCTATGTCTTGCCCCCCGGCCTTCTTTTGGTTGTCATTCCAACTGCTTGCCCCCAAGCTTACAAGTCTCATTGCACATGTGGGTTGCCTCCCACGAAGCGCCCTTGTGCGATGCTTCCTTTCCCGCCTTGGTTTTGTAGGTAGGAAGAAAAGAAACAAATCAGTAGTATCTAAATCATGACTAGATTAAGAGGAGGATTTAATACATCAGAAGAGTAAAATATGGAAAAATTGCAGATATAATAAAACCGCGAACATGAAAAAATGAGGAAATAATTGCGAACATGGAAGAATTACGGAGAAAAATGGAAATTTTGAAGGAAAAAAAATGTAGATAGAAATTTTGCGGAAAAATTTGTACACGAAAAAACTTGTGGAAAAATTTAGATATGGAAAAGTCAAATTTTTATTTTGCAAATATAGAAAATTTTGTGAAAATTTCGTAACCATGGAAAAATTGCGGAAAAGTTATAACCATGGAAAAATTGCAAAAATAGTTGCGAACATGGAAAAATTATGGAGAAATGTGACATGTGGAAAAACTGCAAAAATATTTGACACGTGGAAAAAACCGCGAAAAAATTTGACACACGGAGAAATTTTAGAAGCATAAAAAATTACGGAAAATTGTACATGTGAAAGATTGCGGAAAATTTTATGGATATTAAAAAATTGTGAAAATATTGACAAACATGGAGATATTGCAAAAAATTGCAAATATGAAATTTTGAAAGATTTGCGAATGTGACAAATTTACAGAAAAATTTGCCAATATGGAAATTTTGAGGAAAAATTACCAATGCGAACAGTTTGTGGAAAAATATTTCCAATGTGGAATTTTTTTGCAAAAAATTATAAATGTGAAAAAATTGCGAAATCCGTTTGTAAAATGTGAGATATGTGGAAAGTTTTGGGGAATTATTTGTGGAAAATTTGAGAAATCAGTTGTAGATGGAAAAAATTTGAGAAATCAATTGTAGAAAAAGTGAAACAAAGTCGCAATATACACATTTCAATATGATGCATATGTTGGGTTGACATCTACTACTTCTAACTGGCTGGAAGGCTCCTAGACGATACCATAGAAGTGGTCCCTCAGTAAATAGATACGAGAGCATTTACCGAATCATAAGAGGATCCGGGGTGCTCAACCCATTTAGGGGTTCAAGTCCGAGTGTGGGTTCGTGAAAGTTTACCAGAGCGTGGGCCCTAGGACTTCACTACTACCGACCTAATCCTATTTGGTGATGCCTGGCGATAGGGATTATGCGTGAAATGCGTATGAATGACAGTTTATCAAAGCGAGTAACATATAGCAACAAATCAAGTATAAACAATTTATCAAAGCGAATAAAAGCAATTAATCATGCATAAAGAATCATGTGATAATACAACAATTTATCATATCAATGAAAGAACAAATAATCATGTACAAGAATCATATGAAAAAAACAAACACCTCAAAAAAAGTCCGACTTCGACCCTATTAGTCCCCAGCAGAGTCGCCAAACTATCGCACCCCCTTTTTGGATTTTATCCTAATGCGCGACGCGGGTTTGGGACGAGATGTGAGATGAATTCGGACTCATCTCACATAACGCGATGAAGTCGCCACCCTATTTTGTTTCTAGGTTTAGGGAACCTAAAGTCATGGCATAAAAATAAAAAGCTAAGGCAAAGAGGGTCTGAACCCGAGAACAGTGGTTCGGGGTCGTATTATGGACTCGAGAAGGTGTTAGGCACCCGAGTCTCATCCTAAAAAGGTTACCAGATGAAGAGGTGTTTTTAAATTATGTTTGAAAAGTAAAAAGTCCTAAATTATGTGATCATGCCCAATGAATTAAATTTTAACAATTCTAAATATTCATGCATACAAGCATATATGCAAAAAAATATGGAATAAATAAAAGGGTAAGAAACGTTTACTTGTGGAGGGTATCGGGCGGATATACCCTCTTTGAACGAAATTATGAGGCGTACTTGTGAAGGGCATCGATTGATTTGCCCTACAAAGTCGAGATTATTAGTTTGGGAATAATTATTTAAGCATTCAAAAGCATGCAGAAATAATTAGTTAAATAGTACGAGTATTAAAATAATCGATATCAAAATTATCGTACGCACGCAAGTGAAATAATTATTTTTGACGATTGCAAGCAGAATAATTAAACATGCAGAGCATACGAAATTAATAATTAAACATGCAAGCATGCGAAAATTAAACATGCAAGCATACGGAAATAAATAAACAGTACACGCATAGGGGAAATAAATAAACAGTACCAGCATACGAAAAGAAGTACGAAAAATAAATACGATGGACTGAAAGTTTGGACTAGGCCCACTGGGCCTAGAAATTGGGCTCACGGCAACCCATCTTCTCTTCTCTCCTTTCCCGTATGGGCTTGGCACAAGCCAAGCCCATGACTAATTAAAATGAATGACCAGCCCAATCCCACCTCCCTTCTTCTTCTTCCTTGGATCGTCATCTTCCTTGGACCAAGCGGGGACAGTGCCGCAGCTGTGGAGCAACGGAGCAAGGAGCAGCACGGCAGTGGCGAACGGCAGCGAGACAACTCCCTCGACGGACTAGCGTGTCAAACGCAGCAGTGGCAGTGGCGGCGGCTAGATAGGAGCAGCGACGACGAGGTGAGACATCGATGAATAGCTAGGCAGCAACGACAGCAGCCCTTCTCCGGAGACAGAAGCAGCTTCGGCGATGGTAGCAGGTGGCGACAGGAGCAGCCGCGGCCAGCCAGCAGACCAGGGACGTCGCGGCGGTGAGAAAAACATAAAAAAATGTAGAAAATATAAAAACAAATAGACAAGCGGAGGATAGAGTGCATGGGCTCTTCATTCGGCCCTTCTACCCCCCCCCCCCCCCAAGATGGTGCTGGTTGCTTGCTATTTATAGGCATTTGAGGCGGTGGAGGAGTTGATGACGTCGGAGAGGGTGACGAGGCAGAGCAATAGTGTCGACTTGAGCAGCACGTCTGGGTTGCGTGGCGAAGATGAGGTGATGGGCATTAAATGTTTGTTTGACGACCAAGGAGAAAGGATAAGGACAAAGATGGCTCAGGCATGAACCATTTGGTTAATTATTTCCACCCTTGATCTTGTTTGACTTTCAAAGTCAACTAGATCAATGGTGGAGATGAAGCCCTTGATCTATTATTTAACTATTCAGTTCAAGTAGACAGTACGAGCAATTTCACTTGAAAATGAATAAAAACTCAAACCAAACTTATCAAAATGTAGAATAAAATAAAATAAACTAATTAGCACACAGTGAGCGGTGGAAAGTTCGCTACATAGTTCGATAAAAAAATATTCACTTGTAAACAATAAAAATTCGAGCGTAACAAAATACTAAAATAAAAATTGAACAAAAAGCAAAGAGATAGCGTGAGTTAGAAAAATAATAAAAAATAAGTAGCTAATGACCAAAGTTGTTCGACCATCGGTTTCGAAAATTTTACTCAGAACTGATATGAGTTCGAACGGGAAATGTGATGAAAATGCAAAAAAAAATACGAAATAAAATTTAAATGACATAGAGCGTGAAAATAAACATCAGATTGATGAAAATAAATAGAAGTACGATTTTCAAAAATTGATGATAAAAATGCGACAAATGAAAATTTTAAAATCCAAAATCGGGTAGCAACAATATTTAAAGACAAGAACGTACAATATAGGTTATCATAAACGTATGTGGAGGTAGTTATACAAGACTTGGCACCGTGACAACATTTGCATACTACCAAAGAGTCATGGAAGGCCTCAAGTGTGGTGTTTAATCATGTCGTCTATAGGTATCCCTAAATTACAAAAATATAAAAATGGTACTCCCTCAGTCCTTTAATAACTGTCGCTTTTCTACGGATTCTTACTATTCGTAATACTTGTCATTTTATCTTTTTTGAGGTATATATTTTGTACAAATGATTAAAAAAATTATGCATCAACCAAATTTGATGATGGTGCGGTAATTTGAGTGGAAATTAGGAGTAAAAATGAAACAATGTGAAATAAAATGAGATAAAAAATTATTATTTTCAATTTTCTACTATTCTAAAATGTTGGTTATTAAAGGACAGAGGGAGTACTTAATAGTAACTATCACGCGTACATCTAATTTTAAAATTAATATGAAAAGCTTACTTAGTTTATAACTATTACTAGGGGCGTCAATTCGAGTCTGCGGGTCCGGACCTGACCCGACCCGAAGACACTTGGGTCAGAACCAGACCCGGTCCCGACAAAAAACAGAACCAAAATCTGTTCCTGGGTCCAGACCCGAGAAAAATGGACTCGAATTTTTGTTTTTCCTTTTTTTTTAAACCCCTCTTTCTTACCTCCTCTCTCCTTTTTCTTCTTTCCTTTCTGTTCTTCTTTCTAGAACAATTCTTTGCTCAATTGAATCTTTCTTCTTTTTTCTATTTTTTTTTTCTATGCCCTTTTTTCTTTCCTTTCTTTGCTCTCTTTTCTTTTTCTTTCCTGTTTTCTTCCTCTCTTTTTTGTTCCAATAAAATTAGAGGGAGAGATCGAAGATTGGGGTTTGTGAGGGTTCGGCTGTGATGGTTGTTTGATTGGGGTGGGTTTTGATTTTTGGTTGCCGGCGACAGTGATGATGCGAGCAGATCGGGAGAGGTGATGGGTTTGTGTAGTTTGGTCTGGTTGTGTTGGTTTGGGTTGCAATTTTGTTGATTTGGGTTGCGTTTGTGTGGGTTTGCAGTGAGGGATAGAGGTGGTGGTGTGGTGGTTTGGGTTATGGTTATGGGTTGGGATTTATTGTGGCTGCTGGAGGAGGAAGAAGAACGAAGAAGACGACGGTTTAGGTTGCTGGATTTGTTGTGGGTCGGCTTTGTTGGAGGAGGAGGTCAGGTGTGGCTGGTGAAGAAGAAAGTACGGTTGTAGGATGAGAGTGAACGAATTCAAGCGATGAGGGGAAGAATGAGATGTTGGATTGATTTGTTGTGGTGTGGTTGTGCTGGAGGAGAAGGGAAAAAATGAATAAGGGAACGATGGGAAGAATGAGATGTTGGATTCACTTAGGGTTTTTTTTAATCTGGTCGGGTTTGACCTGGTAAAATCCGAAAATTTTTGGGTAGGGACCGGGACCAAAATTTGGTCCTAGATCCGGTCCGAAACTTCGGGTTCGGGACGGGTCTCGAGCCAAAATTACAGCCCTAACTATTACATATACATCCAAGTTCAAAAATATGGAAAGATCACTAGATTATACAATGAAATAACTAAGAATATATATAAATAAATATTACTAGTACGTACAATATAGGTTATCATAAATGTAAATGGGTAACTATAAATATAAGACTTAATACCATGGCAATATTTCCATACTACCGATGAATCATGGAAGGTCTCCGGCCGGTATTTAATTTAGTTACACACGCTTACCTAAATTAGAAGAGTATAAAAAAGTTACTTAATTGATTGGTAACTACTATACGTACTAAGTTATCAAAAAGTTACTAGATCGTATGCTATGTTAGCATTTAGAACTAATTATAAAACATTTTGTGTTTTTTTTTGGATTTTTTCATAATTTTATATTTTTAAAAATATAATTTAGTAACCATTTTAATATTTTTGTAAGTTGGGTGTACGTGTAGATGATTTAATTAATCACCTTATACGATGCTTCTCATGACTTAATTAACCACGTTATGGTAAAGTGTAACTTATAATATTTGTATTCTAAGCATTGAAAAATCTCAAGGTTATTCTAAATTTTTTTTAAAAAAACTAGTAAACCATAAACTTGATTTTGGTTAAACAATTTCTGGAAAGAAAAAAAAAAACTAAATGTATAACCAACTTATCCTGATTCGTTTCCTGCACTAATTATGAAATAATTGGCATTTTCATAATTGGCATTATCAAAACACATAGTTCTTTTCTCATGCATGATTCAATCAAGTTAAACCCATCATCAACAAAAACCTTCTACTCAAGAACTCGGGATGAACATTGCCAACAATGCGATAGAGCAAGGGAGGAGATAGCAGAGGAAAATGCAGTGATCAAGAGAGAATCTAAAAAGCAACAACATTTATTTAAGAGCATAAAGAAACCAACAAAGGCAAGGACAGGGCTGCACGGGCAACCTCTTATTAATTATTGTAATACGAAATTCAGAAAGATCAAAAACCAACTGATGCTTGGCATAATCTTGTGATTTTAATTGTTGTCCCACCAGAATTGCTTTTGGAGATAGTTCACCACATCTTTATCCAGCTGGAAAGCCTTGGTCAGAACATCAGGGTTGATCGCAGGATCGGATCCAAAAACTGCGTTTGCAACAGTAATGACACCAGGATTCTGGCTGCTCAGACCTGCGAAGGCAACAGCATTGGTAGTTCCCATGTTGAATTGGAAATGGATAAGCCCAATTGGGAAAACAAAAGCATCTCCTGGGTACAGAACCTTGGAAATGAGGCGATTTTCGGGGTTTGATGTCACGAATCCAACGTACAGAGTCCCCTCTTGGACAAATAGGATTTCTGTGGCGCGCGGGTGGGTGTGGGGTGGGTTTTGGCCATATGGAGCATAGTCGATACGGACCATGGAAATGCCAAGAGTGTTAAGTCCTGGGATCTGGACAACATTGACAGTGGTGACATTTGACCCAACAGGGTTTGTTGTGTTCTTGGGAATGTTGAGTCCAGAGAAGGAGAAATCATTTGCCATTGCAAGCTTGGATTCCTTGCAGAATTTTCCATTCACAAATACTGTGGATGATGAAGAACATATTTGTTATAGTTAGTTAAAGATGAGGAACATCCCATTTTTCGGACCTGACAATGCTCGAGTGAGATTATTCTCCTACTCGAACAGTGCAGAAACGACATCCAAAAAAAGAGAAGAAAAAAAATATACTTTTGCTTCAGTAATAATTAAAAGGAATAACAAAAGATGAGTGATCTGAATTGGGGGAACAAGGGCACATACCACCAGTTTTGGTGTCATTTACAGCTACGCAGAAGTCCTGAACAGGATCGGGATCAGAGGCAGAGACTAATGCAAGAACTGCAAAAGCTACAAGGAAGTAAGCTCCTTTCATATTTGCTTAACTAATTCTTGAAATGTGTTAGAGTTGAGAGCCTGAGGTGTGGGTCACTTTGCATGGAAGTCACTTGCATTTTATAGGCAAGGCTTGCATTGAAGTAGTCTTCCTTTTCTATTTTATTAATTTATCCGAGGCTGCGACGTGTCTCTAGATTTTTGTTTCTAGATTTATGTAATTATTATGTTTTTCTTCATAACCAACTACCCAATTTTTTTCTATAATCTATCGTCACTAAGGTTTACAATGGATTTGGTCCACAAAACCCAAATCTTAAGTCATACATTCAACTAAAAAAATTAAATGAATATTAATTTTATTCGTAATGAATTAATCTATTTATCATTTAATTAAAGAGGTTTATAACATATACAGAAAATAGTATATTAATATTCGGCGATTAAAAAGTTCATCGGGGTACTTTATCCCTTCTCCTTTTACAATATAAAATACCAAGAGAAACAGTGGTTTTTTTTTTTTTACTGGTCTAGTGTCACGAAAGTAATTTACAACCTACTAGCAATTTCTACCTGCTCAAAACTTGCTGAGCCTGCAACAGAGTTTTGTCTCTAGATTTGTGTTTTTCTTCAATACCAACTACCCAATTTGTTTTTTCTAAAATCTATCGTCATTATGGTTTACAATGAATTTGGTCCACAAAACCCAAATGTTAAGTCATACGTTGGATTAATTTTTAGATTTCAATCTCAAGTGTCCTTAATATTAAGTGAAAATTAATCTTGTGATTTTTTAGGTTTTAATCTCAAGTGTCCTTAATTAAGCGAAAATTAATCTTATTCGCAAAGAATTTTTAGGTTTCAACCTCTATCAAATTTCAACCACATAAAATTTCTCAATTCTTTTTCCATGAGATCACTTTTCAATTATAATATGCAATAGTAATTTCTTTGGGCAGTTGGATCGATGAGAGACTTTGTTGTACAATTCATGAAAGTTCAATGGATGGATTCAAAGCTTCTAGTTACAAATTTTTTTCCAGAAATTTTACAATAATTTCATTAATAAAAATACTTGCAACAAGAAAAGGATCTGGGACTAAAATAGTGCATGAAGTGTAATAACTTAACAAAATAAATTTCAATACAAAATTTTTATTCCACTGTTAATGAGAGAAATAATTGATGTAGTCTGCTGCATGGGTCTTTAGCATGGTGATGTTTGGTGGTGTGACACGCCTAACTCGATCTGGTCTTTCAATGACTGACTGGAAATTTACTGGTGGCCTTCCTCCCCTTTCAAATGAGGAGTGGTTGAATGAGTTTGAAAAGTATAAGTTGTCTCCTGAGTACAAGCGGTAAGTGTTGGGGTTATTTCCAATTGACAATCAATTTGCGCAGCAAACAATCTTATCCCAAGAATCAATAACCCCTACCAATCAAAACCAATCAAAAATAACACTGAGATTTTTAACGTGGAAAACCTCAACAGGTAAAAAACCACGGGCACAAGCCAGTCAATCCACTATATGATGATCAATGTGTACAACCAAGCAAAATCCCTATCTCAACTATAGGAATAATCTGAAATACACCACTATCACCAATAGTACCAATCAAACAATCCAATCAATCAATCAATCCGAGAAAAACAAGAGATATGAGAATAGAGAACCAAAACCAGATTTCCACTGCTTCAATCGGGACAGGATTTCTACCACCTCGGACAACTTCTCACCGATCCAACCGTTCAGATTGAAGAACCAGAAGTCGTGCACCTACTGTCCAAATTTCACTCAGATCCAACGGTGAACGAAGTCTCTGTGACGATTCTCCCGCAGCTGCACAGAGTTTGGCGAAATCTGTTTTCTCTCTTCTCTCTAACAGGATGCTCAAATCCTCTCACAATCTCTCAGGATGTTCAACAACAACCCTTTTACAATCTCTCTTGTCTCTCTGTCTTCTCAAAACCTAAGCCACCATATATATATATTAGTGGACAACCTAATTAATTAGGTTACACAATCCTACTTCAAGTCATACTCCAATCTTTCCTTTTTCTAATCAAACTAAAACAAATAGCCCCAATTAGGCTAGGCCCACAACAAATCTCACTTTCAGCCAATATGAGCTGGACTCCAACAATCTCCCCCTCCAGCTCATATCATGGGGGAATCACCAATCTTCATGCAATCTGAGTAGGAGTCAAGTTCGCTTTCTCACCGGTCAACACCGCAAAGCTAACTCTTCTCCTAGGTAACTCTATCTGGCCATCAGCATCATTCAATCTTTTGTAAGTACCTTGTACTTTACTCTTAACCGCGGTTCCAATCAATCGGTAAACATTGTTGGAAGCAAGCTCCCCCTTCATGATTACAGCTGCTCCTTTGCTTACCCTCATCAATCTGTCTCTCGCTGTGTATCTATACCCGCGAGAATCCAATCTTCCAAGAGAGATTAAATTTCTTTTCAACTTCGGCACATATCTCACATTGCCGAAAGTTCTCACCAATCCATCATGCATCTTGATCTTCACATTGCCAATACCTTCAACCTCCAGTTTTTCGTTATTGGCCAATGTGACAGATTTATCATCACAATCACCAAATGTACTAAACAATTCTTTGTTAGCACAAATATGAAAAGAACATGCAGAATCTAAAATCCAGGAATCCCTTGCCTGTTCCTCACTTTTCTGCACAACCAACAATTCAGCATCATCATCCTGAATAGTTGCAGCATCACCAATCTTTTCTTTACTCTTCTGCAGTTCTTTCAAATCAGTCATCAACTTCTGACAGTAGGCTTTGATGTGACCCTTCTGGTGGCAATAGTAGCATTCTTTCTCACTGTAGTCTACTCTTGGTCTTGAACTGGATCTGTTTCTTCCATTGCCGGAAGAAGCTCCTCTTCCTCTGTTTCTACCACGATGATCCCGTCCACTCGATGACCCTTCTGTAGCTAACAGTCTCTCACCACTATTCTTGCTCTCCACTCCTAACAGCTTCTCATTATCTATTAGGAAAGTCGTCACATCCTCCTTCTTCAAACTTGTCTTCCCTGCTGTAAGGGACTGCACCAGTGACTTGTATGACACAGGCAATGAAGAAAGAAGAAGTATCGCTTGCTCCTCATCTTCTACTTTCTCCCCTGTATTGAGCACTTTCGTCAACACCCGATTGAAATCCGACAAGTGCTTATGGATGCTCATACCTTCATCCATCTTCAACGAATACAAGTCCAACTTCAGACTAAGTTTGTTTGTCATAGACTTGGAAGCATAAATACTTTCTAGCTT
Source organism: Viola odorata (assembly GCA_963691705.1). NCBI lineage: Eukaryota > Viridiplantae > Streptophyta > Magnoliopsida > Malpighiales > Violaceae > Viola > Viola odorata. The sequence continues at coordinate 21,800,963 of OY829539.1, read as the reverse complement.
CTCCCACATTCCTTTTGGTGTCTGCTCCCCCATCACAGCATACTTTATTGATGGAGCTAATGCTAGCCTGATCTGACTAGTCGCCTTTTTTAGGGCAGTTGCCCAATCACCAGCTTTCATTCCTTCTGGCATCTTATCACCAAGAGCGACGTCGAGATCCTTCATAGTCAACAAATCCATCACAGTTGTCTGCCACACTGCGAAATCATTCTGTCCATCAAAAAGCTCAATCTTTGCGTTGTCGGTCATCTTTCAAACCTTAAGCTCCGCTGCCAGTTGTTGGGGTTATTTCCAATCGACAATCAATTTGCGCAGCAAACAATCTTATCCCAAGAATCAATAACCCCTACCAATCAAAAGCAATCAAAAATAACACAGAGATTTTTAACGTGGAAAACCTCAACAGGTAAAAAACCACGGGCACAAGCCAGTCAATCCACTATATGATGATCAATGTGTACAACCAAGCAAAATCCCTATCTCAACTATAGGAATAATCTGAAATACACCACTATCACCAATAGTACCAATCAAACAATCCAATCAATCAATCAATCCGAGAAAAACAAGAGATATGAGAATAGAGAACCAAAACCAGATTTCCACTGCTTCAATCGGGACAGGATTTCTACCACCTCGGACAACTTCTCACCGATCCAACCGTTCAGATGGAAGAACCAGAAGTCGTGCACCTGATGTCCAAATTTCACCCAGATCCAACGGTGAACGAAGTCGCTGTGACGATTCTCCCGCAGCTGCACAGAGTTTGGCGAAATCTGTTTTCTCTCTTCTCTCTCACAGGATGCTCAAATCCTCTCACAATCTCTCAGGATGTTCAACAACAACCCTTTTACAATCTCTCTTGTCTCTCTGTCTTCTCAAAACCTAAGCCACCATATATATATATTAGTGGACAACCTAATTAATTAGGTTACACAATACTACTTCAAGTCATACTCCAATCTTTCCTTTTTCTAATCAAACTAAAACAAATAGCCCCAATTAGGCTAGGCCCACAACAAATCTCTCTTTCAGCCAATATGAGCTGGACTCCAACAGTAAGTGCAACAACTGCTACTTCTTTGAATATCAAAGTTTGATTTTGTAGAAGTTACAACTTGTTGTTTGCCAATTAATTGGATTCTTTATATTATTTATTAGCTTGACTACAATAAGATTCAGTTTGGATTGATGTTATAGTGAATCAGTTATAACTTCCTTTTGTTATCTTGCAGTGTAAACAAAGGGATGAGAATTGAAGATTTTAAATTTATTTACTGGATGGAATATGCGCATCGTATGTGGGGAAGAGGACTTGGTATCATGTTTGCTCTACCGTTTTCATATTTTCTTCGTAAGGGATACATAACTTTGCGACTGGGAGTGCAACTATCTGTGCTTTTTGCCCTTGGTGCTGGCCAGGGTCTAATTGGTTGGTGGATGGTCAAAAGTGGTTTTAGAGGTTACAGGCACTAACTTTCTTGTTTCTTTCTTGTAACTAATCACGTAAAATTTGTGGAGGATTATGAAACTTATAGATAAATTATTTTCTTAGGAACCACCATCTGAATATGCTCAACCAAGAGTAACCCCTTACCGTCTGGCAGCTCATCTTACTTCAGCATTCGTTATTTACAGTGGTCTTTTCTGGACGGCTCTTTCTGTTGTAATGCCTGAACCACCTTCTGAATCACTAGCTTGGGTTCAGGGCACCGCAAAAGTGAAGAGACTTGCCTTACCTGTTAGCCTCATTGTAGGCATTACTGCTGCCTCAGGAGCATTTGTCGCTGGAAATGATGCTGTATGTAATTTGGTCTTTACTTACCCTTGTTGGTATCCAGCTCGAATGAGAAAAATTGTGTGCATGTGGGTGTGTGGACGTGATGTGTGCTGGAAAGGAGGTGGAAACCAAATTAATTGAATGTGTTGTCAATTAATTTGGCTGCAGCAAAACCAACAAAAGTTGAAAGGCAAAGGAAGAAGGAAAAGAAAAGGTTGTTCTTTTCTTAAAGGGGTGGAGCGTGGCCTTGCTTTTGGTTGAGTGGAGAATAGTGGGAGACAAATTGTAAAGGAGCACCATGCCATGTTTTGTGGCACCATTCACGACACCATTTATTAGAAAGGCAAAAGTTGCCTTTTCTATCATTCATATATACCCATTGCATTGCTGCAATGGAAAGTAGAGAACGGAAGCAAGAAAGAGGGCAGAGAGCAAGCTTGCAACAATGTAGAGAGAGAGAGAGATCAGTTGCAATGAAGAGCAACTGATCTGTGATTGAGAGGGATATTTTTAATATCCGAGAGAGAGAAAAATAAAGAGTATTTTTCTTGTTTGTGATTGAGAGAAAAATAAACCAGTGAGGGTATTTATTTTTCTAGATTGTGTCTCCTCGATCTAGATGAGAGATTGAGTTGAGAGAGATTGTAAAAGGGATGTTGTTGAACATCCTGAGAGATTGTGAAAGGGATGTTGTTGAGCATCCTGATGTGATTGTAAGACTAATAATTTATTATTAGTGAAAGATTGTTCGGAGTTGGTCCCGTGGTTTTTCCTCGTTGGAGGTTTTCCACGTAAATCCTCGTGTTGTGTATTTGTTTGCTGCTTGCTGTGTTTGATTGTGTTCGATCCTGGGCGGGAAAGGTGATTTTTTCCCAACAACTGGTAGCGGAGCTGATGGTTCGATTGGGCATGCGGAGCTGAAGATCCGGTTGGGCCTATGAGATGGGCTTTGATCGGAATCGAAAGTTCGATTGGGCATGTAGAGCTGAAGGTCCGGTTGGGCCTATGAGATGGGCTTTGATCGGAACCGAAGGTTCGATGAGCTTGCGGAGTAGATCCGATGGATTGATGGGGAGTATGTTGATGATGGCACAGACCTAGTGCACGAGGTCTGGTGCAGTGGCGGCACACAACGAATCTCCAAACTGATGAGCTAAAACGGTGGGCCAATAGATTGAGCCCGAAGTATGATGGGTGAATTCCATACTTCGTGCAAGTTGATGGGCCAAATTGATAGGCTTACTCAGTTTGATGGTGAATTTTAAAGTACGGTGAATCTCCGAAAGGAACTTGAAGTCGGTGGGTCCTGTTGAGGACTGTGTAGAGCTTCGTTCAGAGGGAGATTGTTGGGCTCAGATGGTGGGCCTGGTGGTACTTGTTCGAGGGGGAGATCGTTGTAGTGTAGATGTATGAAAATTGATGTTTTCTCATGATATGAGCTGGAGGGGGAGAATTGTTGGTATCCAGCTCGAATGAGAAAAATTGTGTGCATGTGGGTGTGTGGACGTGATGTGTGCTGGAAAGGAGGTGGAAACCAAATTAATTGAATGTGTTGTCAATTAATTTGGCTGCAGCAAAACCAACAAAAGTTGAAAGGCAAAGGAAGAAGGAAAAGAAAAGGTTGTTCTTTTCTTAAAGGGGTGGAGCGTGGCCTTGCTTTTGGTTGAGTGGAGAATAGTGGGAGACAAATTGTAAAGGAGCACCATGCCATGTTTTGTGGCACCATTCACGACACCATTTATTAGAAAGGCAAAAGTTGCCTTTTCTATCATTCATATATACCCATTGCATTGCTGCAATGGAAAGTAGAGAACGGAAGCAAGAAAGAGGGCAGAGAGCAAGCTTGCAACAATGTAGAGAGAGAGAGAGATCAGTTGCAATGAAGAGCAACTGATCTGTGATTGAGAGGGATATTTTTAATATCCGAGAGAGAGAAAAATAAAGAGTATTTTTCTTGTTTGTGATTGAGAGAAAAATAAACCAGTGAGGGTATTTATTTTTCTAGATTGTGTCTCCTCGATCTAGATGAGAGATTGAGTTGAGAGAGATTGTAAAAGGGATGTTGTTGAACATCCTGAGAGATTGTGAAAGGGATGTTGTTGAGCATCCTGATGTGATTGTAAGACTAATAATTTATTATTAGTGAAAGATTGTTCGGAGTTGGTCCCGTGGTTTTTCCTCGTTGGAGGTTTTCCACGTAAATCCTCGTGTTGTGTATTTGTTTGCTGCTTGCTGTGTTTGATTGTGTTCGATCCTGGGCGGGAAAGGTGATTTTTTCCCAACAACCCTCCCTCACACCTTACGCCCTGCAATTTCAAGAATACGCTGTGTAGCCTATGATATATGGATAGAGAGTTTTTAATGGGTTCATGTGTTACAATGCAGGGACATGCATACAATACTTTTCCAAAGATGGGAGATACATGGATCCCTGATGATGTATTTGACATGCAGCCATTAATTCGAAACTTCTTTGAGAATACCTCAACAGTGCAGGTAATTGTTATTGCACACTGCATTCTTAATAGCTTTTGTCCCATGGTTTTCCTAATTGCATATGTATTACATTATCTTCAGGATGTTCTAGCAAAGATGTAAACATAATTAAATATAACAGAGAGAACAAGGCAGAAAGAAGAGGAGATAACTTGGAAAGTATCTTTATATGCAACATCAGGCTGGAATATACGTTTCTTTTCTTTGAACCTTACCTGGTTTATGCATATTTATAGTTGTTTAAATTCAAATTTAGAAGATAATAATTAGAGCAACAGACATGTTTACTACTTAGTACTTACGGCAGATTTAAATCATAGATGGTATTACCTCGTTGATAATCTCCAGTGTTCATCATCTACTCGTTTTCTCATTATTTAATAAGATTATACTGTTGAATTTGCTCTTCTTCCTGATGGTTTGCAGCTTGACCACCGTATATTTGCAACAACGACCTTAGCTTCTATCGGTGCTTTATGGTGGTTCACCAGAAAGTTTGACATGCATCCAGCAGTTCGATCTTTGATTGGAAGCACAGTTGGCATGGCTGCTCTTCAGGTCATCTCTAAAAACTTTACGGTTGTTTGTTTAATTTTATTTGATTTTCCTGACGGTGCCAAGTTGTTTAACTTTGATTGCGGCAGGTCACCTTAGGGATATCAACACTTCTGTCATATGTACCTGTATCCCTCGGCACTGCACATCAGGCTGGAGCTTTAACACTTTTGACTTTTATGATTCTACTCAATCACACGGTGCGAAAGCCATCAGCCTCGCTTCTCAAATCACTGCCTCAAGTCGCAAAGACGGTTTGAGTCGACCTAGAATTTTTTGCCAGGAGACTAGTTTATGTATATGAAAATACAATTTCTTACTAGACTTTCATTTGTTAAGGTTCTATGTCATAATGTTTCAGTTTTGAGGTACATTATTTGAGGCGAAAATGACACTTGCCTTACTCCTTTTGCATGTATGTACCCCATAAAACTTCAAGAACAATAAAAAAAAATGCCACCATTTTTAATATCTTAGCAGTGAGTAGTGCAAGTTTACATATTGTATTTTCTTTTCTTTTTCGGTCTCGGTGTTTCCTCTACTTTTGCAATAGGAGACTAGTCTAGTTTCAGCTTGATCTAGTCGAGCTAGATAGACCAGACCTGATGTGATCATACCCATGCAAGGACCAATCACACGTAGCATAGTGAAGGAGTTAGCATTGTGGGTTGAAGCCGAGACAAGAAAGGAGCCATCTCAAATCATAGAGAAGGTCTTCCTAGTGATTGCACATCAAGAAGGAACAAGTGCAATCCCTAACCCTTGCATTTTGGGGAATGCGTTGAAGTGAGCTTTTGGATAAGCAACTGGAGTCCGATTAGAGCGATCATGGGTTTGTTGGAAACTTCAGGATGTTAGCTTTCATTTGAGACAAGTTTCAGCCAAATCGGATGGGTGGATCAAAAGTTATGCTCGTCGACATTTTAGCGCGCAGGGTGTAGCGGCATACCGCCAGGATGAAGGCTTGTGTGGCGATATGACGCGAACTTCGGCATTGGCAATTCAATTTAATTGAATTTCTGGCGGCATACCGCCAGAGTGAGGGAGTGTGGGATGGTATACCGCCAGAGGGCCATAACCTAAGCATTTAAAGGCCTTTTTGGCACTTAGTATAAATAGATAGAGATGTTTTTGCTTTCTCTTTAGTTTTAGATTAAGTGAATTTGTTAAGTGAGTTTACTTCTTCCTTTTCACTCTAAAAACTCAAATCAATTCCTAAGAAAGATAGCTTGAGTGAGTTCTCTCCTCCCTATCTTTCTTTAGGAAATCAAAGCTTGTAATCGAATATTGCTATTATTGATTATCATTGTTCTTCAAGTATTCTTCGTGTTCTTCATCAAATCCGCTGCATCTACTCTAATCGACATCCATCCATCTTATTCTTATTGAATCCGTGTTTATCAAGACTTCCTCCGGGCTAGATCCATCCAAACTCCAAAATACAATCAAGCTTCTACAAATCGAGACTTGGATCGTATCAAGACCAGACCTGATATTTTTATTTTTATCACTAGAGGGTAATAATAAGGATCTTTCCCGAAAGAGCCAGCAAGGAAAGGTGTAGAGATGACACCTCAACTGAAGTCCAGAACTTTCAGAAAACATCCAATAATATCCATGAACATAAAACCTTCTTTTTCATGTCCAAACACAACTCTCAAACCTTCTTGATCCATCCCCACATTTCCATTTGTCTCCTTCTCCTTCTCTTTATATATTTGCAACTCTGCATCACTCAACACCCAAGAAATCAAACATTCTCTTATTCAATTTCAATTTCTAGTGTTTCCAATTCCCAACTATTGCACACACAGAGAAAAAATGGCTGCCTCAACAGTGTCTTGGTCATCTTCACCATTCCTGGCAAACAAATCCATAAATCCAACAAAAAGATCGGTTCCTTGCTCAGTTTCATTCCCATCAAAGAAATGTGGTGAGGTCAGGCCTCTGGTGAGAGCTATGGCAGGTGGAGACACCAAGGATACTTCAGTGGATGTGCATGTCAGTCAGAGCAGTAACAATCCAAACAACCAAGGAACAGCAGTTGAGAGACGACCAAGAAGAACTGCTGTTGACATCTCACCATTCGGTAATAATCTAAAAAAGAATACACCAACCGTTGATTGAAACAAAGTTTCTTATAGGTTTAAACCACCAGATTATTTTTGTTCATATCAGGTTGGTCCACTAACTGGTAAATTTGATCAATGTGGTTGCAGGTTTGCTTGATCCTATGTCACCAATGAGGACAATGCGGCAAATGCTGGACACAATCGACAGGTTGTTTGAGGAATCAATGCCAATTGCGTCCCGCAGGAGCAGAGGAGCAGCAACAGGAGGGGAAATTCGCGCACCGTGGGACATTAAAGATGAGGAGAATGAGATCAAGATGAGGTTTGACATGCCAGGACTCGCGAAAGAAGATGTGAAAGTGTTTGTGGAAGATGATGTTCTTGTTATAAAGGGAGAGCACAAGAAGGAAGACGGTGGTGGAGATGATGATGGGTGGTCAAGCAAAGGTTTCAGCTCGTACGATACACGTCTTCGGCTTCCGGATAACTGCGAGAAGGATAAGATTAAAGATGAGCTGAAGAATGGAGTTCTGTTCATTGCCATTCCTAAGACAGAAGTAGAGCATAAGGTCATTGATGTACAAATTCAGTAAATTAAAAGGTTGTAATAACAAAATTATATTTTCTGGTGTTGGCTAAGTCTTCAATCATGCCCCAACGCAGCATCCGAAGCTACAATTAGACAACGATAATGGGTCCTGGACAGTCATACATTGGTTGTCTATTGTTTTGATCGTAAGCCTCTGATACTTTCCATCTTTTCAAGAACACGGATGCATTCATTCATGTTCATAGAAAATGCTTGGAACTTGATTGAAAAGGCGGGGTTGTAACCATTATACGATCCGGTAACCACCAGACTAATTTCCAGTCACCTGAAAAATACAAGCTCATCCCTCAACTATTGATACTTCCAAATATATCCCAACTATCCCTCGGTTCCATCCACTCTTCTCCCCAAACAATCATCGGTTACTCAAAATTATCCCCAAGATCATGTTTACTGTTTAACACCTTTAATTTTTCCATTAACTACAATAAAGTACATAATTTCATGAGAAAAAAACAATTTTAAAATTTGATTTCTTTAAGTATAAAAAACTTAGTGTATATTTAAGAGGACCTAAAGTGTGTAATTTGAAAAAAAATAAAAATACAATGTTATTGTTATAGTAATTTTTAATTTTTAAATTATATATACACAAAGCTTTATAAAAAGTATATATAATAAAGAAATTTTTATCGCACCCTCGTGATGGTTTCGAACAACGAAGAAGAAATTTCACACATAAACAATGGAGTTGTCATTTTATTATTTTTTAAATTTTGGGAACCTAAAGTCTTAAAAAAGAAAATAAAAACTAAGGTACAAAAGAAAAATGTCTTAACTCGAGAACTACGATTTAGGATCTATTTATGGTCTCGAGAAGGTGTAAATCACCTGAGTCTTGTTCTAAAAAGGTTACCAGTTCTAAAAAGAAGTGTTTGAAAATCACGGAGCCTTCATAAGGAAGCGTCGCTTTAGTTCTGGAGTTAATTTTGTTGATTTTATTCTAATTGATTACAGAGTTGTTAAAAAGAAAAATAAACACTTAAATCCTTTAAGAAAATAACCAACTTATCCATGATTCTTTTCCTGCACTAATTATGAAATAATTGACATTTTCATTTTAACACTACCAAAACAGCAAATATAGTTCTTTTCTCATGGCTCAATCAAGTTAAACCCAATATCAACAAAAACATTCTACTCAAGAACTTGGAATGAACATTGCCAACAATGCGATGGGGCAAGAGAGGAGATAGAAGAGGAAAATGCAGTGATAAAGATAGGATCTAAGAAGCAACAACATTTATTTAAGAGCATAAAGAAACCAACAAAGACAAGGACAGGGCTGCACGGGCAACCTCTTATTAATTATTGTAATACGAAATTCAGAAAGATCAGAAACCAACTGATGCTTGGCATAATCTTATGATTTTAATTGTTGTCCGACCAGAATTGCTTTTGGAGATAGTTCACCACATCTTTATCTAGCTGGAAGGCCTTGGTCAGAACATCAGGGTTGATCGCAGGATCGGATCCAAAAACTGCTTTTGCAACAGTAATGACACCAGGATTCTGGCTGCTAAGAGTTGCGAAGGCAACAGCATTGGTAGTTCCCATGTTGAATTGGAAATGGATAAGTCCAATTGGGAAAACAAAAGCATCTCCTGGGTACAGGACCTTAGAAATGAGGCGATTTTGGGTGTTTGATGTCACGAATCCTACGTACAGAGTCCCCTCTTGGACAAATAGGATTTCTGTGGCGCGCGGGTGGGTGTGGGGTGGGTTTTGGCCATTCGGGGCATAGTCGATGCGGACCATGGAAATGCCAAGAGTGTTAAGTCCTGGGATTTGGTCAACATTGACAGTGGTGACATTTGAGCCAATAGGATTTGTTGTGTTCTTTGGAATGTTGAGTCCAGAGAAGGAGAAATCATTTTCCATCGCAAGCTTGGGGTCCTTGCAGAATTTCCCATTGACAAATACTGTGGATGACAAAGAACATACTTGTTAAAGTTAGTTAATGATGAACATACATACATTTTTCAGACCTGACAATGCTCGAGTGAGATTATTCTCGTATTCAAACAGTGCAGAAACGACACCAAAAAAAAGAGAAGAAAAAAAATATACTTTTGCTTCAGTAATAATTAAAAGGAATAACAAAAGATGAATGATCTGAATTGGAGGAACAAGGGCACATACCACCAGCTTTGGTGTCATTTACAGCTACGCAGAAGTCCTGAACAGGATCGGGATCAGAGGCAGATACTAATGCAAGAACTGCAAAAGCTACAAGGAAGTAAGCTCCTTTCATATTTGTTTAACTAATTCTTGAGAATGTATTAGAGTTGAGAGCCTGAGGTGTGGGTCACTTTGCATGGAAGTCACTTTCATTTTATAGGTAGTGGCCTTGCATTGAAGTAGTCTTCTTTTTCTATTTTTATTAATTTATCCGAACCTGCTCAAGACTTGTCTCTAGATTTTTGTTTCTAGATTTATGTAATTATTATGTTTTTCTTCATTACCAACTACCTAATTTGTTCTTTCTAAAATCTATCGTCACTATGGTTTACAATGAATTTGGTCCACAAAACCCAAATGTTAAGTCATACCTTCGACTAATTTTTAGGTTTTAATCTCAAGTGTGCTTAATATTAAGTGAAAATTAATCTTATTTGTAGTGAATTTTTAGGTTTCAGTCTCAAGTATCCTTAATTAAGTGAAAATTAATCTTATTCGCAATGAATTTTTAATTTTCAATCTCTTTCAAATTCCAACCACATAAAATTTCTCAATTCTTTTTCCATGAGATCACTTTTCAATTATAATATGCAATAGCAATTTCTTTGGGCTGTTGGATCGATGAGAGACTTTGTTGTACAATTCATGAAAGTTCAATGGATGGATTCAAAGCTTCTAGTTACAATTTTTTTCCAGAAATTTTACAATAATTTCATTAATAAAAATACTTGCAACAAGAAAAGGATCTGGGACTAAAATAGTGCAAGAAGTGTAATAACTTAACAAAATAAGTTTCAATACAATGTTTTTATTCTAATGTTGATGAGAGAAATAATTGATGAAGTCTCAAGTAATAATCTGTCTCTTCCTACTAATTGAGACAAACGGGTACGAAACATATAAATGATTGAACATGATAATTCAATCGGATCACCTCCATCAATAAACCACAATTTGTTACTCATAAATATACTATAAGCCGCAGTAATAGGCTCCATATTTATGAGGAATACACATCACATAATTTTGAAATACACCGAAACTTATTGATAAGATTTGATTGAAACTACTTAAATATTAAAATTAAAATTTAAAATGTGGTCTAACAATTTAATCAAGTCCAGAGGTTGGCAAGGATTGATGATAAAAAAAACCTTCGTAGATTGAGGTTTTTTTCTTTGAGAAAAAAGAGAGAAATAAAGGAAGGTTGCTGATGAAAAATTATATATTGCACCTAGTGTTATTGATGGGGAGCAAACAAAATTTGAACTTTATAATTGGAATAATGATATTTTGGATCCTGTATTAACTCAAAGTTATTATAATAGACCATCCGTTATCTTCTTCTTTTTATAAATTAGACTTTGTATTCGCTTGAAATTGTTATTTTGGATCCTCCGTAATTACTAGTCATCATCTCACTATTAACTGCCTATGTGGATTTTTTAAACTTTTTATTTTTATTTATTTCATGTAAGTATATCCACGCCATATAATTTTTTTTCAAAATGGATAATAATAAAAAATGTAAATAAATCCAATGATTATAGATATGAAAAATTAGAAAATAGAATCAAATTAGAAAAAATTATAAAACATTAAAAAGATTATAAAACTACAATTTAGCATAATGTTTTTTTTTCATAATTTCACAATCTTTTCCCTGTGCTTAGTGACCTTACCAACGATCCATTCAAATAAAAAAACAAAAGGAAAATAAGTGAAGAATTAATTATTTTGTTAAAATAAAAACCACATTAAATATTTTTATCTTCCTAACCCTAAAAAAACCTATGTTCTTCTTCCTCCAAGCCATCTACAGATTGCGCCTTCCATTCTTCTTCCTTTCTATAACTATTTTTTTCATTTTGAAAAGTTCGATCGAATTCCCTTCCCCATCATTCTTCCATTTCTCTTCCTCCGCCTCTCATTTTTTCTTGATATGCCAAGAAATGAGAGAATCCCCCAAAAGAAATAGTTAACGGTATAAAGTGCGATCATCAAAGGGAGTGCCATCTAATGGTGTGAGTTTGGCATTAAGTTCCTAGGGAATGGGAGTAGTCTTACAATCAATAATAGATCCGAAGCATGCTTGGCTTCAGAAAGGTAGTAACCGTCCGAGTGGCAACAAACTTCAAGACCAAGGAAGTAACTCAAAGATCCCAAGTCTTTCATCTCAAGGACTGATACTGTTGTAATTCGGCAATCCCTGAGACACCATCTCCTATAATGATCATATCATCAACATAATGGAGAAGGAGAACAAGGTCATGATAAATGCGACGAATGAATAAAGCATTGTCATATTTGACTGGAGACAAAACCAAACTGAGTAATAGTGGAGCTAAATTTTACAAACGAAGTTCTTGGTGCCTGTTTCAAGTCGTTGAAGCCTGCAAACTTTGCGACCGGGATGTGGAAATCCAGGAGGAGGATGCATATAAACTTCTTCATCCAAGTCACCATTGAGAAAGACGTTTATAACATCCATCTGGAGAAGTTTCTATTGCCGTACAGTTGTAATGGCTAATAAGTTGCGTACAGAAGTCAATCGAGCCACGTGAGCAAAGGTTTGCTAACTATATCCCTTTACTACTAGACGAGCTTTGTAACGCTGAATAAAAACATCAGATCGAGTTATGATTCTGTAGACCTATTTGCAGCGAATGGGAATCTTACAAAGAGGAAGATCTGTTAAATCTCATGTGTGAGTTTTCTCCAAAGCTTGAAGTTCATCAGTTATAGCTTGCTTCCATAGAGGGTTAGTACTTGCCTAACGATAAGAGTAAGGTTCATGATGTTCCAAAATAGCATAATAGCAATGGATTATGCCATGGTGGAGTAGATCTAGGAGGAGTGGTGACAATAGAAGGGAGATCATTCTGAGTCTCAGAATTTGGTGAACTAGGATAAGGGAACAGTTCTATAGTGGGGTCTATAAAAGTTAGAGAGGAGATTTAGACAAAATGGTAAAACATTGATAGAAAAGAAAACATGGTGTTTTCCCCAAAGATAACATGTCGAGAGACACAACCTTTGAGAAATAGGATCCTTAATGGAGTGCATATTTTGATATCAATTCCTATCTTTATAAATGTCTTTTGGATGTTGATACTATTAATTAGATTATTTATTGCTCCTATTTGCAAATATGGCATGAAAGAGGTGATTTAGTGGAAATGAAGTTATTTGGCTGATTTCAGGACTAATTTGATTACATCTTGCCCTCGACGCAACACAGACGGACTGCAAATCTGTAGGATAGAAGAAAAATGCCCTTTCACACCTTAGGATGCTTACAAACTTGGGAATTTTACTTATTTCATGTCCAGCAAGGAAAGAGATGCCCAAGGGAGTCGTTTCGTGTCTAGAAAGGAAAGATATGACGAGTGGAGTCCTTCTCTAGTTAGAACAGGAATAAAACTCTTATATACACTTCCTTATTCTAAACTTCAAGAATCTCTAGGGAGAAGAGGCTGGTTTTGAAAACCCTATAGTTCTTAGCTTCGTTCTCTCTTCTTCTTTTTCCTCTTCTTTTATATTTATTTATTATTTTTGTTTATGTTTTCTTTGTGGGATTAATTTTGATTTCTTAGTAAAGAAAATTGATGATTTTTTATTCATTCAACCGTGAGATCTGATCGTGCTTAATATATTCATGTGCTTAAATTTTTTTATTTACTGTTTAAACGCAATATTGCTTGTGTTTGACTTATGGTCTAATCAATCTATATTTTACCCAAGCTATTAACATCATTCTTCAGCTTAGCTACTATACGAAGTTGTTAGATAGAGTAGACGCCTAATTCAGAGTCATCATATCGTTGGTCCAATCTTATTAGAATAAATAGCTAATTAGGGTTAAAGGCTTCGAGCATACTATTTGTCTTGCCCTAGATGCGTCTTTCCTCCACTTTATGGGGTAGTTTGGTTAAATCCCTATCACAACAAATAAAACTAGAAATTTGTGACGGAATATCTAGATTTTTACGTCGCAAGTTCAAATTTGCGACGGAACTCCGTCACAAACGCGGCGTTAGAGCCGCGTTCGTCCAGAATTTGAATCTGTAACCTAAAATTCGGTCACAACTAACATCCGTCATAAAAAAATATTCAAACGAATTATATTGCGACAGAGTGTATTCAGTCAAAAATTCTTGACATTTGCGACTGAAAAGTTCCGTCACAATGTTATAAGATTCGTTGCGACAGAATATTCCGTCACAACGAATCTTATAACGTTGTGAAAAAAATGAAGTTATAGCGACAATATTTGAAATCTATAGAAACGGTCTTTACATCTATCGCGACGATATTTTTCCGGAATAAAAAAGAAAGAAAAAGGGTTGGGACGGAATATTTCTGTCACAACAAAGAAGGTATAGCGATAATTTTTACATCTATCACGATGATATTTTTCTAGAATAAAAAGGAAAGAAAAAGGGTTATGACGGAAATATTCCGTGACAACATTAATGTTAACGTTAACGTTGTGAAGAAATATTTCCGTCGCAACGTTAACGTTAACATTAGCTTTAATCTTGTGACTGAAAATTTTTGTCACAACCCTTTTTCAAATTTATTTATATTATTATTTATGGCAATTTTTTTTAATTTTATTAATTAATTATAATTTTAATAATAAATATTTATGACAAATTTATTTTATTTTATTAATTAATAATAATTTTTATAATTAATATTTATAACAAAGATATTTTCAATGCAATTCTAAATCCAGGTGTATATATATAAAAATGTTCAATTTGATTACAAACATACACAATCAAATTTTATGACTTAAATGATTTTAAAAATCAAAATAAATTTAGTCGAACCATATCGATCGGTGTATTAGGCTACAAATGACAACAATGTAAGTTTAAAAAAAGATAGTACAAGAAAATTGGTATTTATAAACAAATTTACACCTTAAAAATACTTAACAAACAAACAAATTAATTAAATTAAATGTCACTGGAAATTTACAATAACAAATAAATTAAAACCTTCTTTTGTTTTAAACCACCTTGCTTAGCTTTGTTTGAGCCGATTATGGTCTTAAACCGATGTACAGAACCCATTCCAGGTGCCAAGTGCTAGGTTTTTGTATTGAACTAACATAAACGTGAAAGCAATTCCAATTTCAAATAGCAATAGCATCAATATTCTACACATTTTCCAAAATCCTTGAGCATATTAACATACCCATAATGCAACAACATTCAGTAAAACTAAGTTAGGAGTGAAAATAGCCATTCAGAGCAAATTTAGAAGCAGAGTAGATGGCTTGACCCTGGGCAGGAGTCTTGTTGCATGCCTGCAGCACTACTTGATATGATCCCACCTAGGGTGAGTAGATCGAATGATATACGGAGCTTTGAGAGGATCTAGCTTGAGAGTTTACTTAGACAATTAATACATAAAGATGATCACAATGGGAAGTTGGTGGATGATACGAATGCACAGCGGACGGAAGCAATGATAAACAAGAAAGGAAGAAGTTTATAGAGATAAACATGAAGGAGATGTGGAAGGACTTGAGCGATGTGAAGATTCAGATGCACGTTGAATACTTGGGTGGAGACTAGAGGCGGAAAGAACATACATGTATATTTCACAAGAGATTCGTTTACAAGGACACTAATAAACGATTACACAAAATATAAGTTGATGGTTTACGTTTTACTTGCAGATGATCAAAGCACCATCAAGGCTTAGAAGTCTAAAAGATGAGCTTAGGTGATAAGGGAGGAGTATTCTCGACTCAACAAAATCACTCAATCTAAACTAATGAAAATAGTAGCTAAGTTTGGTACTTATACAAAGGGTTACAAAAAAATAGTTGAGCCTATGATGCTTGAGTGCTTCAAGGTCGAAGGCCCGGAAGAATTCATGGCTTACTAGGGTTGGTGTCGGAACTCCTTATGTGATGGTCGTTAGAGGTGGGATGCTTGCGGAAGTATTCATGGTCTGCTCTGCCCTGATATACGTCATGCGATGGATGGCCCAGGCTTCTCGCGGTAGTTTTCTCAAAGGCTATCGGGTTAGTGTAGTCCTCAACTATGTCTCCCAATAGACTCCTCCCGGTAACTTGCACCCTTGAATGGTTCCCAGTGACTTGCTTCCTCGAAGGGCTCCCAGTAACTTGCCCTCCCGATAGGCTCCCGTTAACTTATATGAAGGGCTCAAGGTTGGCGCCGGCTTCGCTGGTGCCCTTGGATAAGCTCCCGATAGTTTTCCTATTTCCCGATAGATTCCCGTTGATTGGTGGGAAGGACTTGGGGTTAGGTTTGGCGTTGGCTTCGCTTCAGCCTCCCGATTGATTCCCGACAATCTGTCGGCTTCTTGATAGATTTAGTTATGGTGCGCGAGCACCGTTATGACTCGTTCCTCGACTTTTGGTTGATCTTTGCTCATCTCATGCTCGAACCAAAGGGCTAGCTTCTTTGTTTGACTTCGTTTGATTGGCCCTTTAGGTCTTGTATCCTCGGCATCAAGGTGTGAGGAGTCCATGATCGTATCATCTCCTCCCCCTTTGAAAGGATTCATCATCGAATCCATTTCTTAGGGTTCCTCATCATCTGCATTAAAGAGGGATAAATCATTGACATGAAATGAATTTCTTATGGAATCGTACTCACCCGGTAGGTCAAGAACATAGGTGTTGGCGTTGATGCGGTGGAGGATTTGGAAAGGGTCATCGTCTCTTGGACTTAGCTTCCCTCGCCGGTGGTTAGGGAACCTCTCCTTGCGCCAATGAAGCCAAACCCATTGGTCAGGTTCAAAGGCAGTAGGCTCCTTATCTTTGTTGTGCTTGATCGTCTCGTGCTCATTCATGGTCTCTATATTTTTGCGTACTCATTCATGTAGTTTCCTCACCTCAGTTGCCTTTTCCTTACCATTTGCACATTTGAAAGAACTCACGGGAAAGGGTAAAAGGTCGAGAGGGCTCAAGGGTTTGAACCCATAGACCACCTCAAAATGAGAGAAACCAATTGATGAAAATTCAGCATTATTGTACGCAAATTCAGCAAAAGCAAGACAATCTTCCCACCTAATTCCATGTTTAGCAATTAAGACCCGAAGTAGAGATCCTAAGGTCCTATTAACCACTTTGTTTTGTCCATCCATTTGCTGATGGCAAGTGGTGGAGAAGAGGAGATTAGTGCCCAACCTCGCCCACAAAGTTCTCTAGAAATGACTTAGGAAATTGGTGTCTCGATCACTTACTATGCTTTTGGGCATGCCATGAAGGCGCACAATATTTTGAAAAAACAAATGTGCAATGTGGGTGGCATCATGTATCTTGGCGCATGGTATAAATGTGTCATTTTAGAAAATCTATCAACCACAACAAAAATTGAGTCATTACCATACCGAGATTTAGGCAATCCTAACACGAAATCCATAGACAAATCTAGCCATGGTGTTGGCTTATGGGAAGGGGCATATGGATTGCATGATGGTTTGATCTAGACTTAGCTTGTTTACATACAAGGCAATAGTTCACAACCTTTACAACATCATTTTGCAATCGGGGCCAAAAGAAATGTGATTTTAGTGCACGTAAAGTCTTAGTGATGCCAAAATGTGCACGCAAGGCTCCGCAATAAGCTTCCAAAATAAGCAATTTCCTAATGCTAGATTGGGGAATGCAAAGTCTATCGTACTTGAAAAGAAAATTATCATGGCAAAAGAAATGAAAATGAGGCCCGCGGGCACATGCAACATATATGTCACAAAAGTCCTCATATTTTTCATACAGTGCAATAAGCTGTGAGAAACCAAAAACTTGCTCATCAAGTGAGTTCAAGAGAGTGTACCTCATTGAGAGTGCCTCAACAACAACATTCTCTTTGCCTTGCTTATATTTGATGGTGTAAGGGAATGCCTCAATGAATTTCATCCACTTTGCATGTCGTTTGTTCAACTTGGCTTGCCCTTAAAGGAACTTCAGGCTCAAACGGTCTGTGTGGATGACAAACTGATTGGGTAGCAAGTAATGTTCCCATACCATAAGCGCTCTTACTAAGGCATAGAGCTCTCGTTCATACGTTGACTAATTGAGTTGCACTCCTGATAGCTTTTCACTGAAGTAGGCTATCAGGCGACCCTCTTGTGTGAGCACTGCCCCGATACCTATACCGCTCGCGTCATTTTCTAGCTCGAATGCTTTGTTAAAATCTAGTAATGCTAGTACCGGTCATCGCATAAGCCTATCCTTTAGTTCCTTAAAGGTCGCGGCTTGCCTATCTCCTATTCAAAAACTACATGTTTCTTGGTGAGTTAATTGAGCGGTGCCGCTATGGTGGAAAAGTTAGGAACGAAGCGGTGATAGAATCTTGCAAGCCCATAGAAGGAGCTTACTTCACTAGCATTTTTAGGGATTGGCCACTACCGGATGGCCTTGACCTTGTCGTCATCAACCTAGACTCCTTCTACACTCACAACAAATCCAAGGAAATGTACACATTCCAAACAAAACTTGCACTTAATAAATTTAGCATAAAGTTTTTGTGCGCGCAATGTGTCAAGTATTGTACGCATGTGAAAAACATGTTTATCAAGAGAAGGGCTATAAACAAGTATATCATCAAAATAAACAATAATATATTTACCGATAAAATCACACAGCACATAGTTCATTAGTCTCATGAATGTACTAAAAGCGTTGGAAAGACCGAATGGCATTACCCTGCATTCATACAAACCGTACTTGGTTTTGAAGGTGGTTTTCCATTCATCTTCATAGTTCATTAGTCTCACTTGAAATTCCTTTGTCTACTCGGGATTGCAACGGTAGGTTGGTCGGTTCGGTAGGGATGCGTCGGGTATCAGGTCTATCTTGTGCTCAATTCTACAAATGAGGGGGAGATCGTTAGGCATTTTGGACGGGAAGACATCTTCAAATTCCTACAAAAGGGATACAATCAGACTTGGTAGGGAAGAAGGGGGGTTATCGGTAGTACTCAAGCAGTGTGCCTTGTACCGAAGCACAAGACACACCTTGTTAGCCAAATACGCATACCTCACATCCTTACCCCTCATCATTACACTCAAGTATTTAGGCTCACCCTCTCTACCATGCTTACTTTTGTCATGTCGTATGCCTTTCTTCTTCACCTCCAACAATTCCTTTTGTACCTTCTCCAAGTACTATTACATCATCAGGTTTTTGGCTTGAGAGTGACCATTAACCTGATCCACAATTAGTTTTGAGTCACCATATACCACCAAATGCAGGTCCTCTAGCTCCCCATGGTTATGTATTCCTTTGGTACTCAACTCTTTCCCGATGCGCAGACCCGTTAAGAGTGCCTTATACTCTTCCGCATTGTTAGACAAGGGCTTCAGAATCTTGAAGGTGTAGCGCATTTTGATTCTGTCTGGACTAAAAGCAATGATACTGGCTCTGGCGGATTCTTGGTTCTTGGCCCCGTCTACATAGATAACCCACATACCACCATAAGTCTCCGGGTGTGGCAAATCTTCCTCATTCACTTCTGTCGTTGGCGCATCAAATAGCGGCTCATCCGGGAAAGTGCATTTGGCTATAAAGTCAGCCAAAGCTTGCGCCTTGATGGACGGTCTGTACTAGTACTGCAACCCATACTGTTCAAGTTTAATGGCCCAGATGACCATTCTTCTGAAATTTTCTGGCTTTTTGAATATCCTCCTCAACGATTGATTTATCAAGACAACTACCAAATGTGCTTGGAAATATTGAGTCAACTTCCGAATGGCCTGTGTCAGGGAAAATGTCACCTTCTCAATCCGACAGTATCTCAGCTCAGCATCTTTCAAAATCTGATTGATAAAGCAAACCGGTTTATGAATGCCATCTTCATCCC
This sequence comes from Viola odorata, assembly GCA_963691705.1. Taxonomy (NCBI): domain Eukaryota; kingdom Viridiplantae; phylum Streptophyta; class Magnoliopsida; order Malpighiales; family Violaceae; genus Viola; species Viola odorata. The sequence goes on along the minus strand of OY829539.1, from coordinate 21,781,415 downwards.
GTACCAAGGCGGCACTGACTACCTCTTCAGCCACTCCTAGATAATGGAAAAGAGTATCCCCATCTTATGGTCGGGTCAACAAAAAATCTAAAGTTAGATACTCCTTCAAGTCACGAAAAGCCTTCTCGCACTCTTCCGTCCACCCAAACGGAGCTTTCTTTCGGATAAGCTTGAAAAATGGAAGACACCGTTCTCCTTGCTTTGAAATAAACTGGCTCAAGGCAATCACTCTACCAAAAAGCCTCTGAACTTCTTTAACGTTCCTTGGCAATATCATGTCCTGAATCGCTTGAAGCTTGGATGGGTTGGGCTGGATTCTCTTCCGGCTTACAATGTAACTAAGAAACTTTCTCGTCTTGAAATCAAACATGCATTTTTGGGGTTTAACCTTCATGCCATATCGACGCATGACCCGAAAAGCTTCTTCCAAGTCTGCCAAGTGGGCATCAAAAATCTTATTTTTAATCAACATCTCATCAACGTACACTTTCATGTTCCTACTAATCTGGGCCTCAAAGATTTTGTTGGTCGTCCTTTGGAATGTTGCCTCTTCATTCTTTAATCCAAACGGCATGGCCTTGTAGCAATAAGTGGCTTTCAGAATGATGAAAGTCCTCTTCTCCTCCTCCTCTATTGCCATGGGTATTTGATGGTACCTTGAATTAGCATCCAATGAACTCAGGTACTCATATCCCGTCGTCTAGTCAACCAATTACTTTATCCGCGGAAACGGGTAGCAGTCTTTTGGACACGCCTCATTGAGATCTGTAAAATCGATACATATCCTCCACTCTCCGTTTGGTTTAGGAACTACTACCAGATTGGCCAACTGATCATCAGTCAAATATACTTGAAATTTATCCTGATGCCTAAATGCACAATTAAATGTGTACAGGGTAAGACAAGGTCGAACCATAGAGATTGAAGGATAAAAATATTAATAAAAATGTATGATAGGGAAATGGTGCAGCAGAACATAAAAGTAACACTGGGGGGAAGTGTAGGTTGATTAGTGAACTAATCAACTCAGGATCAGGAGCTAACAAGACAAATAAGTAAAACTTCTATCTAGGACACGAAATGAAATCACAATCCAGGGCTAGATAACAAAACACAATCGGGGGCAAGAAAAGTAATTAGAGAGATATAAATCAGATAGGAAGGAATCTTAGCAAAAGGTGTTCTCGGGTTGCTTTCTAGGTCAGTCAATCGTTGGCACAAAAATATTCCAGACTCAAGCACAGACCTGCTATAGGGACAACGTTTCCACACCGCATCACCTACTTACCTTCTTAGATAAAAGCAACCCCCCATTTCCACATATGAGGTGACCTTGACGTTCCGCCATCCTCCCAGGCACGAATGCGGGGAGGCACTACTCATAACGCCCATGAAGGAGAGGTAAGACAGATCTAAGGCGCGATAGCTCAGCTTGTTAGACTCGTATCGCATACCCTAAATAACCGTTTACCCCTAGACAGAGGCCTCTCGCGCTGCCTCCACTAGGTGTCTACTCTAACTCAAGGCTTCGCGTCAGTTATAACTAAGAGAATGACAATACTCATACAAAAATATCAACAGATGATCAGGCCCTTAACATTCCTAAACGATCAAGGGATTAAAACGGTAAACAATCATATGTCACAAAAGAATATATTAAGCATGCATTAGGCCTCCTAACCGAACACTACAACCCTCGAAACACCCTTTACTAAGAAGATGGAACTTAGCTACTCATACTAGAATATGAACAGTGGATGATAATAAACATACAATAAATAAAAGAGAAGGGTTAGAAGAAACCGAAAAGATGAAAATAGTATTAATCAAAAGCTTCCTCTTTACAAAGTTGGCGGCTACTCCAAAATGCTAAGAGGAGATGATCCCTAGAAATTAGGGTAAAAGAGAGTGATGTATTAATGTCCTAGGTCAGTCGTCCTTACACAAAACCCTAAAACTTAGCTTATATAGGCTAAAACTAGCTAGGGGACTGATAGCATGTTTCATGGGCATGATTTTATCCTCTTTTCTAGCCTTTTCGGGGACTAGATTCTTCTATTTTACCCTTATTTCCATCTTTATTGCAGATCAGCCCCAAAAAGAGAAAAATAGCGAAAAGATGCATTTTTGGAGGAATTCTGAGGATTTCAAGCTTCAAGGCCTAGAAGATCATAATGTCGTCGAGCCCTCGAAAGCTAACCAGACCAGTGAGCAGTCTCTCGCCCGCGATATCTCTGCAAAGCCAAAGAGACAAATCTCCAAAGATCCGCACGGGATTCCATGCGTTTCTAAAAGGTGTCGAAGATTCCAGAATATTCCTCCCTTAGGACACGTCCTCCCATGTGCTGTCATCCTCCCATGGGTTGTCCCTCTCTCCTATGAGCTGTATTTTATCCCCTGGCTAGTTTTTAGGCTATATAAGCTAAGTTTTAGGGTTTTTGTAAGGGGGCTGTCCCAGGATTTTAATACATCACTCCTTCTCTCTTACCCTAATTTCTGGGGATCTTATTCCTCTTGGTAACTGGAGCAGCCGACATTTTGTAAAGGAGCAAGCTTTTCTCCTTTGAATTATTAATTCATCCTACGGTTCCTTCTAAACCTTTTCCTTTTATTTCATTGCATGTTATTTATTACCTATTGTTCATCTCCATTTATGAGTAGCTAAATTTCCTTATCTTAGTAAAGTGTGTTTCAAGGGTTGTAAGGATCAGTTAAGAGGCCTAATGCATGCTTAATATATTCTCTCGTCATATTCGATTGTTTATCGGTTTCTTGTTAATTTGTCTAGGGCAGGATAGTAGTCTGGCCAGCTAATATCTAGACCTAGATGATTACTGTCATTCTCTTGGTTATAACTGACGCGAAGCCTTGAGATAATAGTAGACACCTAGGGGAGACAGCGCGAGAGGTCTTCATCTAGGGGTAAACAATCGATTAGGGTATGTGATACGAGTCTGACAAGCTGAGCTATCACACCCTAGATCTGTCTTACCTCCACTTCATGGGCGTTCTGAGTTTGGCCTCCCCGCATTCGTGCCTGGGAGGATGGCAGAACGTCAAGGTCACCTCATATGTGGAAACGGGGGGTGACTTTTATCTAAGAAGGTAAGTAGGGGATGCGGTGTGTAAATGCGGTCCCTATAGCAGGTCTATACATAAGTTTGGAATATTTTTATGCCAATGATTAACTGACCTAGAAAGCAACCCGAGAACACCTTTTGCTAAGATCTCTTCCAATCTGATTTATATCTCTTTTACTGCTTTTCTTGCCCTCGAATTGGTCTTGGATATCTTGCCCTGGATCTTGTTTTACTTTCGTGCCCTGGATACTTATTTTAATCATTTGTCTTGTTAGCTCCCAATTCGGCACCGATTAATTGTATTAGTCGGTATAACCCCCCCCCCTCAGTGTTCCTTTCATGTTTGGGTGTACTTACTTTCTGTCATACATTGAACTGATTTGTTAGTCCTTCAATCTCTGTGGTTCTATTGACTATAATCTGCAATAAAGATAGAAATAAGGATCAAATGGCAAAATCTAGCCCCCGAAAGGGCTAGAAAAGAAGGTAAAATCATGTCCATGAGACATGCTATCACCAACCAAGGCGGGTACTGTACTTCCCGGATGAAACCAACCTTTAAAATTTTGGCCACCTCCTTCTCAATGGCATCCGCTTTTTCTTTAGAGAAGGCTCGACGCTTCTATTGAACCGATTTAACTTCAGGGTTAACATTCAGACGGTGCTCAGCTACCTCCCTAGGAATACCAGGCATGTCTGACTGTACCTAGGAAAATTCTCCTATACACTTATTTAACAGTCGAACCAACTACTCACATTCTTCCGGGCTTAGCTTCTCGCTCACTAGGAAGTTACCGGCTTCTACTCCCTCTATCAGAACTGGAATCATCTACTCTAATGGTTGGGCTCGCCTTTCATCTTGTTTTTATGTGGGGTCAGTAGCTACGTAGAAATAATGGTTGCAAGTCCCATCAGTCATAACAAGGTAGCATTCAACTGCTAACTTCTGATCACCCCTGATGATAACGACTCCATCCCAAGAGGGATATTTGAACTTCAAATGTCTTTGTGAGATAACGACTCTAAAGGTGTTCAGAAAAGGACGTCCCAGGATGACGTTGTATGGTAGGTTGAGATCCACCACCATGAACAATTGATGCTAGGTTCTTTTGTCATTATCCTCCATGAAAAAAGATTGACAGATAAGTAACTCCCGCTATCGAAATGGGTACTCCATCCACTGCAATAATAGGCTTCAAACAAGGGATCAATTCTGACTCAGGCCGGTTTGTCAGATTGTACGCCTTGAGGGATAACGGGTTAACGGTGCTACCATTGTCTACCAAAGTTCTAGCCACTCTATGGTTCCCAATAACTGTCGTCACCACTAGGTTGTCATTATGGGGATACATGATGTGTGCTTTTCGAGGGCACGAGCAAATAATTACAACTTATCACATGCAACAAAAAAGATTGAAGATAGTGGCAAGAGGTTCGATCCACAGAGAATGGTGAAGAGATACACTAGACAAGGCCAGATATAAATTAAAACAATAAAAGAAACAATTAGGGGGTTTTGGTTGGTTAATCAAGTTAACCAAGATAGAGATGGCTGCAAACAAAATAATTAATTAAAAGTAAATATCAAGGGAACGAAAGTAAAACACAATCAGGGCAAGACATGCAAACAGAAATCAAATAAAAAAATAAAGTCAAAAGAGAAGAGATCTTAGAAATAAAATCAGAAGAGAAGAGATCTTAGCAAAGGACATTCTCGAGTTGCGTCGAGGGCATGATAATCATCGACGCAGAAATATTCTATTCTCGTGCCACAGACTTGCTATAGGGGCCTAGTTTCCACTCAACACCCCCTACTTACCTTCGTAGGTAGAAGCTACCCCCCGTTTCCACGTATGAGGTAGCCTTGACATTTTGCCATCCTTCTAGGCATGAATGCGGGGAGGCACTACTCAAAACGCCCATGAAGTGGAGGCAAGACAGATCTAGGGAGTGACATCTCAGTGTGTCAAGCTCACATCACATACCCTAAACGACCGTTTACCCCTAAACGAAAGACCTCTCGCGATGTCCCCACTAGGTGTCTACTTTAACCCAAGGATTCACGTCGGTTATAATCAAGGGAATGACAATAATCATCTAGGATTAGTTATTAGTTGGCCAAACTACTATCCTGCCCTAGACGAATTAACAAGAAACCGACAAACAATCGAATACAACAATAAGAATATATGAAGAACGATTTGGCCTCTTAACTAGCCTTATACAACCCTCAAAATACCTCTGCTAATAAGGGAGAATCTAGCTACTCATGCCACAAAACAAATAAACAAAATAGGAAAAGAAAGATTGCATAAAAGAAGAACAAAGAGAAGAAAACTAATAAATGTTACCGGCCGGAGCAAAACTCCAGTTAAATACAGTGGCTGCTGGATGAAGAGGTCTCAGCCACCACCCAAAAGAGGGAGGACAGAAAATGAGGGGGCTGCCAAAAGAAGAAAGTGGAAAAATATTTACAAGATGTCTAAAACCCAAAAAACTAGAGGTTTATATAGTGTCTAGCCCACAAGAGGACAAAATCTAGCTAAGGAACTACAAAATGACAAATTCCAGCTAAGGGGAGAGAGTGACAGCACATGGAGCGTGCTGGAATATTCTAGAATCTTCGGAGATTCCTTTCTTTGGCTTTCGATCTTGATCTGATGTGGATGCGTCACGGGCACGAGACTACTCACTGGTCTGGTTAGCGTTGAGGGCACGATGCCGCTCCGATCTTTTAGGCCTTGAAGCTTGAAATCCTAAGAATTCCTTCAAAAATGCATATTTTCGCTCTTTTTCTCATTTTGGCGTTGATCTGCAATAAAGATGGAAATAAAGGTCAATTAGCAGAATCATGCCCCCGAAAAGGCTAAAATAGAGGATAAAATCACGCCCAAGAAACATGCTATCAAACATCCCCACACTTAGGCAATGCTCGCCCTCGAGCATTAATCAAAATTGAAAACCACCTCATGCTATGACATACATCTCCAACCCCTTAATTCAAAGAATAGACAACTCATTCGACAAGCTACTCCCAACCAAAACATATCCTGCCCTAGAAAAGCACCTGCACCAGATTGATAAGATAACGACCCTATCAATCAGACTTTTCCAGACCAAGCCTATTCACCAGCAGTCCTCACCTGGATATATCCTTGCACTCACGCTCGCAACAAAATATGTGTTTAGGCTAATCACTCAAAAATGCAAATAACACAACACAAGGCAGAGTTTGCACGTCAATCTGAGTACGTAGTACACATGCGAGGGCAATCTAGCGATCAGAGAGAACTTTGCAAAAAGAAAAAGAACAAGAAAGGGTAGGGGAAGTGTTGCTACCCGATTTTTGACTTTTAATTTTTCATCATCAAATATTTTCTCATTTCAAGCATCAATTTTCTGAAAATCATACGCTAGTTTATTTTCGTCCAAGTGATATTTATTTTTACGCCCCGTGTCATTTAAATTTGATTTCATAACTTTTTCACTTTTTCCGTTCGAACTTATATCGGTTCCGAGTAAAATTCTCGAAACCGATGATCGAACAATTTCACTCATTAGCCACTTATTTTTATTGCTTTCGCTAACTCACGCTATCTCATTGCGCTTCGTGCAATTTTAATTTTAGCATTTTCTTTTCTATTCCAACTTTTACCATTTTAGCGAATTTTTTTTTGAACTATATAGCCAACTTTTTGTCGCTCACTGTGTGCTAATAATTTTGTTTCATTTTGTTCTATATTCTAACAATTTTGGTTGGAGTTTTTTAGTAAGATTTCTCGTATCGTGAGCTCGAGCCAAAAATATTATGTTCGTATGTCATTAATGTGCATTAATGCACATTACACGTCTTCGCTTCCAAACCCAAAATCCAACTTGCTGCCCATGAAATTCATTCTCAGCCAAGCTTTCTTCTTCACCTATGCAAGCCTACACCTCCTTAGTTTGAAGCTTTCGATCTCCTTTTGGCTTTCGAACTCCTTTTGGCCTATGAAGAGCCAAGTGAAGAGCTCATGCTCTATCCCCCATTGTTCTCTCTTTTTATTTATTTTTTTCTTTTATTTCTGTATATGTATTTATTTCCTCCATGGTTGAGGACGCGCTCCGCCAACGCCGCTGGTCTGCTGCCGAGTCAATGCTGCGCCTGCTGCCGAGGTCGGAGCCGCTGATCTGCAGCTTTGCGCCATGCTCCACGGCGTTGCCGCTGCCTTGCTTGCTGAATGACGCAGACGAGGGAGGGAGGGAGATGATGAATAGGAGGTGGCCTCAAGCCCAAATGGGAAAGGAAATGGTCAAATGAATTGATCATGGGCTTAGCCTATGCCAAGCCCAAATGGAAAGAAGAAAGGGATGGGTTGGTCTAATGGGCCCAATTTCTAGGCCCAGTGGGCCTAGTCTAATTTTTCAGCTCATCGCATTTATTTTTCGTACCGATCTTTTGTATGTCTGTACTGTTTATTTATTTCTGCACTTGCACTGTTTATTTTTCGTATGCTCGTATGCTTGTGTACTTGTATGCTCGTTTATTTCTCCCGCTATGCATGCTTAGATAATTATTCTGTCCAAACTAATTATTTTCACTCGCATGTAGCCATTGTAAAATATTTAATCATTCAACGCTAGCCCTTCTTCGTGCCCAAATAAATTCGACCAAAAGGGGTAAATCGCCCGTACCCCTTAATCAAGTAAACATTTCTTCCCTTTTATTTATTCACGTTGTTCCATATTTACGCTCATATGCGCGAATATTTAGAACTGCAAGAATCCATTGGGCATGATTACATAAATTAGGAATTTTATATTTCAAGCATGATTAAACACCTCTTTTATCCGGTAACCTTTTTAGGATGTGACTCGGGTGCCTAACACCTTCCCGAGTCCATAATACGACCCCGAACCACTGTTCTCGGGTTCAGACCCACTTTGCCTTAGGTTTTTTATTTTTTATGCATGACATTAGGTTCCCTAAACCTAGAAACAAAATAGGGTGGCGACTTCATTGCATGACGTGGGATGAGTCCAATTTCATCTCACACCTCGTCCCAAACCCGCGTCGCCTAAGGAAAATTAAAAAAAGGGGTGCGACAGTTTGGCGACTTCACTGGGGACTAATAGGGTCGAAGCCGGATTATTTTTGAGGTGTTTATCTTTTTATGATTTTTGTACATGATTAATTATTTTTCATGTATTTAATTGATATGATAAATTGTTGTATTATTACATGATTTCTTATGCATGATTATTGTTTTTATTTGTTAATAAATTGCTCACATGATTCAGTGTTACTTGCTTTGATAAACTGTCATCGCATATGCATATCCACGCATAATCCCTATCGCCGGGCATCACCAAATAGGATTAGGTCGGTAGTAGTGAAGTCCTGGGGCCCACGCCCTAGTAAGCTTTCACGAACCCACACTCGGACTTGAACCCCTAAATGGTTTGAGCACCCCGGATCCTTTTATGTTTCGGTAAGCGCTCTCGTATCCATTTACTGAGGGACCACTTCTATGGTATCGTCCAGGAGCCTTCCAGCCAGAATAGAAAGAGTTAGTGTCACCCCTGCATATGCATCATTTTGAAATGCGACTGTGTTTCACCTTTTTTTTTCACAATTGATTTCTTAAATTTTTCACATATGATTCCCCGAATTTTTTTCACATTTTACAACTGATTTTTCCACATTCATAAAATTTTCCACAATTTCTCAATATCTACAAATTTTTCCGCAGTCTTTTGCTTGTACAATTTTTTCCGCGATCTTTCATGCTTCTAATCTTTTTCCACAATTCTTCCACATGTGCAAAATCTTTTCCTCAATTTTTCCATGGTTACAATTTCCCCGCAATTTTTCCATGGTTACAAAAATTTCACAAATTTTTTCCATATTTGCAAATTTTTCCACAACTTTTCCATATCTAATTTTTCCGCAAAAGTTCCACATTAATAAATTTTTCCGCAATTTTTCACCTGTCATGATTTTTTGCCTTTTTCCACGTGTACATTTTTTCTGCAATTTTTCCACATGTACAATTTTCCACGTGTCAAATTTTTCCGCAATTTTTCCACAAATTTTCCACGTGTGCAATAATTTTTCCTATTTTTCCTCGTGTGTAATTTCTCCGTAAATTGCTCTACGGGTATAACTTTTCACGCAATTTTTCACATTGACAAATTTTTCCAAAAAATTTCCATGTGGTTCTTCCGTAATTTTTTCCATGTATGTAAAATAAAATCCCACAATTTTTCACATGCCAATTCTTTCGCGATTTTTCCATAATTTTGTCTTAATTATTTTCGTAATTCTCTATGTCTGCGATTTTTTTTTATGGTGCCAGCATTGTTGTTGTTATCATACTGACCCCTTTGTTTGTCTCGCAGCGTGGAGACCTCGGGATGACATTTTGCAATCACTGCTTAAACTTATAGTTATTTCACTTGTTTATTTTTCATGAAAATATTTCTCCCAAAAAAGTAAACTATTCCTCGCGAGATCCACGTGACTAGATGACAGAGCGTGGTAGAACAGAGGAGATATGGGAAGAACAAGTTCGGGTTGCTACAATGAGGGTTGAACAAGCTAAAAAAGAATGAGAAGAGGGAACAATTGATTTTCCGCCCAGTTCTTATCCCTTTCCTGCTCAAACAATGGGGTCAACCACTTCATCTGTGGTCGTTATTACTTCTGTGCCCCCATCATCTTCCGGTTCATTGCAACCTTTTTCCTTAATCCAAATCCCCTTTAGTTTGTTACGTCAGTTGTCCTGAACACTACAAACGGCCCTATTATTGGCGTTGATCCTTCTATGTCACAATCATTCTCTAGTCAAGGGGTACAGGGGAAATGGCAGGATCTTTTCGTCAACTTCAGCCGACCTCAGCACATCGCATCGGCTATCCCGAACACTACTATCGCCATCGTCAAACAAGGTGATACACCCATTGGGCCTCCTCTGACTAGGCCCATGCTCGATCTAGGAAAGAATGAGATATGTCCAGAACCTCACTATTTCCTCTCGCCTCGGAGCCATTCCATTGTTCGTCCAGAATCCCAGTTTTTCCTCCCTCCTCTGGGACATTCCACCCAAGCCACGATTCCATTATCTTTGGGGACTCAACCCCCTGGGGGCATGCTAACACAACCACTAGTTTCTATTGGGTGTCCACTAGAGGCTAGTTTTGGCATTGTTAAAGAAGAACTACCAAGTTTCGACAGGTTGAGCCTGTTAGAGGAGAGACTGAGGGCTATCGAAGGGACTGATCCCTTTGATTCTACAGGACCTAGGGACATGTGCATGGTACCAGGGATAACCATGCCACCGAAGTTCAAAATCATAGAATTTGAGAAGTATACTGGGATCGAGTGTCCCAAAACTCACCTCAAGGTCTACTGCAATAAAATGGCTGAAGTGATACAAAATGAGCCCTTGTTGATCCATCTGTTTAGAGAAAGTCTGACTAAGCATGCCTTGACCTGGTATATGAATCTTGACAAGAAGAGGATCAGGACTTAGAGAGATTTTTCGGATTCCTTCTTCAAGCAATATAAGTTTAACATGGAAGTAGCTCTAGACTGGTCTGACCTGCAGAAACTTGAGAAGAAGGCCGATGAGTCGGTAAAGGTTTACGCACAAAGATGGAGGGAACTCGCTGCCAGAATCTCTCCTCCTCTAAGCGACAAGGAACTTATATCCATTTTCATGAACACTTTCAACGTTCCTTACTACACCTACCTCATCTCCAACTCATCGAACAATTTTTCCGACATAGTCCATGTAGCAGCGAGAGTCGAACAAGGGATCAAGTTTGGAAGAATCGTTATTTTCGCGCCAGAGGAAACACCCAACAAAGCACCCATCATGAAGAAAGACGTCAACTTGGTCTCCCACCGACCCGGTCGCAGACAACCTTCCACACCGTTGTGTAACCCACCAAACAACCCGAGCGATCAAAATAAACGAAATAGCCAAGGGAATCGGGAGTCACAACCATTTTTCTCCGTCCCTGCAAGGGAGGTTTACGAGCATCTCGTGGCAACTGGGCAAATTACACCCATCCCAACTCAACCAGCGCAACCTCCTTACCCAAAGTGGTATGATCCTAGTGTTGCATGCGAGTACCACGCTGGAGCTCAGGGGCACACTCTGGAAGACTGTTTGGCCTTTAAAGGAAAGGTCAGACACTTGATCAAGTGCGGACGATTCACTTTTAAAGAGTTAGCTGAAGGACCTAACACGACCTCCAGCTCTACACCTACCAGCTCTACACTTACCAGCTTCTGAATGGTTGTTCCCCCCTAGCTCACAACGGACCCATCCTGCTAATTCGTTCAGTAGCGATGACTATAATATTTTGTACATAGTCGAGCCTATGATTATAAACCAGGGCGCTTCGTGGGAGGCCACCCACGTGTTATTTTTAGTATTTCTACTTTTGTTAAATCAAGACTTTGGAATATCTTTTCCTCAGAATTTACAATTTACTTCCCCTTTTTGTTCTAGATACCATGAGACTTGGGGGCAAGCAAGTGAAATGATTGAACACACTTTACTGGGGGGCAAAGCATAAAGAGTGATAATTCACAACCAAGAGTTCTATGCGTCATTCCTGCATTTGCTTAAGTTCGTCGCCACGACAAGATAGGGAAATCCTCCTTCCACTAGAGTCAAATCAACATACTCAATGCGGTTTTGTTTGGCAATATGACGATATGCACACCCTACACAGCTCCTGGCTACAAATTCAAAACTCAACCATGATCAAATCTTTCATGTTTTGAATTTGATCAGCACAGATAAGATCTCTCCATGTACAGGCACGCTAATCATACGGTGAAGATCAATCCTCCAATAGATGAGCCAGTAAGCACATTGTGTTGATGGGATTGCATTCACTTATTTTATTTGCAATCCCGTGTTATAAAAGTTGAAGTGATTGGAGCCTCCTCCCCACGAAGGAACAACTGGCTAGATTCCCCAATCACAATCTGAATCTCCATTTGACCATGGATTCTCCTCCATTACTCAAGACGATGTTCAAGCTATACTTCTTGAACAAATCAGATCAACAACTGACCACCCCAGCATAGGAGATGTCTCCTCATCCAAGAGCAGTCAAGGAGCAAATCTGGAGAGATTTTAAGATAGCTCTACAGTCGCCACAATGAGCTGGTGTCTTTGCAGAACATCTTGTAATTGCAAACAACCAGTCTCAATATTCATTCTGAGCTCATCTTTCCTTGGCAATGTCCGAGAGCAATTCAGTTGATTCTAAGGTTGGATCCACAAGAAGAGATCGCACCTCCACCTCTCAGCAAGGCGTTATCATCTGATCATCTTAGAAGTGGCCTAAGCCCTGAACCCTATCCAAGAACTTGATGACCATCCCCCACGATGTTGTCATTGACTATGATGGAACCGTTAGAAATGTTTGCAGCAATACCATCATCCAATTTGAGTATGGATGATGTGGGATCAGAATCATATCGCCGATTCCCCACCAGTGAACCTGTCTGATCATTAGTTGTCGTTTGCTGCACACATCCAGAGAAGTCCACTTACCTCTTTACCTCTGTAATTTTTGTACAATCGTTCATTCCCGCATTGGGGGCAATTCTTTCTTAATTATTCATAAAATTCTTGTGAGTGGTCATGCCCTCACGTTTTGTCTATAAAATTGCTAAGAATTTTTGACTTTATGAACTGTGAATAAAGATTCTTTGAATAAAATCCACACTACCCTCAAATTTTTCAAACCTTCCGTAGATTGAGCATGTTCAACATGTTACTGCATCATGGATAACTTGTGCATCCATTTGAAATTGTATGACATGCATGATCTCGCCTGCTTGCTCTTATATCTGCGGCATGCCTTAGACGTAAGCAGTCATAAACACATCCTTGTGAGCATTTCGGGCCACCATATAAGCGTAAATTCCAAACTAGGTGCTAGTTGGATTTGCATAATATCCAGGGTACATACACCATTAGACATGGGATAGCTGTAAGATGACAAGGGACTTTGCTCTTTCTTCAATTTTTTTATTTTTTCAATAAGACAATGAGCAGTGCCTGACTGAGATGGCTAACCAGAGGAAGGGTGCACAGCGAACTCGATTTGCGAAAGAAGGATGTGAAAGCTCTAAGGATTGTTGATGGCCAGCGCTGGAAGAAGGCCGAACAAAATAAGAGACGAAGGCCTTGGCCTTAAACCAGAACTGAAGAAAGTCGGCACGAAAACTGTACTTGCTTTGCTTGCTGATGTGTTTGGTGAAAAACAAAAAAGAAGCAGAGAGAAAAAAGAAAAAGAAAAAGAGAAAAAAAGGAAAAAGAAAAAGAAAAAAGAAGAAGGGGGCTCCATAAAAATAAATAAAAATCACCCCCGTGAAGAACCAAAAAACTTGGGCACAGTGCCCTCAAAGCAATCATGAAGGGGCATTCCTAATGGAAATTGCAAAGTTGGGCATAGTACCTCCAAGGCAATCGAAAACTCACCCCCGTGAAGATTAAAAAAACTTGGGCACAGTGCCCTCAAAGCAATCATGAAGGGGCATTCCCAATCGCAAAATTGGGCATAGTACCCCCCAAGGTGATCGAAAAATTACCCCCGCGAAGATTCAAAAACTTGAGCACAATGTCCTCCAAGCAATCAAGAAGGGGCATCCTCAATGAAGATCAAAGAACTAGAGGGCCTTGTGTTCGGAAAGACTAAGAAGGAAAGCTTCTCTAGTAAGGATTCAAGAATCTAGGCGCTACATCCTCAAAGTGATCGCAGGAATAAACATCCCTAGCAAAGACTGAAGGACTTGTGCACTTTACCCTCACTGTAGCTAATCAACAGGCCCTGTTCATTGAGAAAAATATTCACTTCTCCCCCTCAGCAAAGTCCTTTCGATTATATGAAGGCCCATGCATGTGCATCTTCATCTGAAGTTTATTCACTCGGATTGACATTGCAAATCTGACTTTGTGCTATGTTTGTTGCATTTTTATGAGTGTAAACACATAGCCTTATTTCTGAGTGTGAGCGCAAACACCAGTATCCGGTAAGAATTGCTTACGTCTACATGCTGTGGGAAAGTCTTGTCCTTGAGGTCGTTATCTCCTGGGCAAGATGCAGATGCTTTTCTAGGCTTGTATTAAGCATGCTTATATGATAGAAAACTAGATGACATGTTCTCTAGAAATGCATAAGTTTGTTGAACCTTCTCTTGATAGGGAAGTTGTTTTCACCTTGATGAAATATTGGGGACAAACCTTAGGGTAGTATGGGAATACTTTTATATACAACATATATGATTTATTCTCGTTATTTTTCCATTTATCATTTGCTCTCTTTCTTTTCCATACTGCTCCGTGTTTGTTTCTTTCCTACTCGCAGGGTACAGGAATGGAAAGGAAATTCCGGCGAAGCCTCGCAAAATGGGTCTCGATGAGAAAATTGTCATCTTCCCCTCTAAGCCTCCAATCAAAGCACCAGGCCGCGAATCTGTGCACCATTCAAGCAAAGCCTCCAAATCAAAGCACCAGGCCTCAAATCCACCCACAAGCCAAGCAAAGCCTCCAATCAAAGCACCAGGCCGTGAATCTGTGCACCATCCAAGCAAAGCCTCCAATCAGAGCACCAGGCCGCAAATCCGCGCACAAGTCAAGCAAAGCCTCCAAATCAAAGCACCAAGCCGCAAATCTGCGGATCAAGCCAAGCAAAGCCTCCAATCAAAGCACCGGGCCGCAAATCCGTGCACCATTCAAGCAAAGCCTCTAATCAAAGCACCAAGCGTGAATCCGCGCACAAGCTAAGCAAAGCCTCCAATCAAAGCACCAAGCTGCGAATCCGCGGGCCATCCAAGCAAAGCCTCCAACCGGAGCTCCAATCTTCAACCTCACAATCCATCGCGCAGCGGCACAGATCTCTCACAATCAATTTTGTGCGACGGACCATGCTCCTCCACCATCAAGATCCGAATGGAGTACGTTACCACTCCTCATCTATTTCGTGTGATAGATCACGCCCCCATTCGCCAACCAGACATCCGAATGGAGTACGTTACCACTCCCCATCTATTTTTTGCGGTGGATCACGCTCCCCCACCATCCAATCAAACATCCGAATGGAGTACGTTACCACTCCCCATCTATTTTGTGAGGCGGATCACGCTCCCCCACCATCCAATCAAACACCCGAATGGAGCACGTTACCACTCCACCATCAACTTTGTGCGGCGGATCACGCTCCCCCATCATCCAATCAAACATCTGAATGGAGCACGTTACCACTCTACCATCAATTTCGTGCGGCGGTCAATTTCTCCCACCATCTACCAAGCATCCGATTGGAGTATGTTACCACTCCCCATCTATTTTGTGCAATGTTTCACACCCTCATTCACCAACCAGACATTTGAATGAAGGTACGTTACCACTTTACTTCCCACTTATGTCGTATGGCGACGTAGTCGCCTACTTTTCAATAATCTCACACGGTGACTTAGTCACCCTTTTTTCAGTTATGTCGTGTGGTGACTTGGTCACCCATTTCTTATTTCTTTGTGTCGCGGTGACTTGGTTACCCGCGTTATTGTGACGACTTGGTCGTCCACTTTTCAGTCGTGTCACGGTAACTGGGTCACCCGTGTTGGTGCGACAATGTGGTCGTCCACTTTGCAGTCGTGTTGTGTAGTGACGGGGTCACTCACATCCAATCGTGTTGTACAGTGACGTGGTCACTCATGTCCAATCGTGTTGTATAGTGACGTGGTCACTCACTTCCAATCGTGTTGTGCGGCAACGTGGTCGTCCACATCCAATCGTGTCGCACAGTGACGTGGTCACTCACTTACAATCGTGTTGTGCGGCGACGTGGTCATCCATATCCAGTCGTGTTGTGTGGAGATGTGGTCGCCCACTTCCAGTCATGTTGTGCGGCGACATGGTCGTCCACATTCAGATCTTCCTTCACTATCAGAGATCCTCCCTCGCTATCAAAGATCCTCAAAATATCCAAAAAGATCAACATCTCCCCTACATCCGAGCAAAGGTACGTTTCAATTCTCATTTATAATTCTGCAATTTACATTTCTGAAAGGCATCCCATTGACATCAGCATCAAGGTTAGTCATGTTCACAATTCATGTCTTTTTTTTAAATGTTGTAAGCAGTTCGTCCCCACAACATGTCTTTTTAAAAAATGTTGTAAGCGGTTCGTCCCCACAACATGTCTTTTAAAAATGTTGTAAGCAGTCACGTCCCCACAACATGTCTTTTTAAAATGTTGTAAGCGGTCACGTCCCCACAACATGTCTTTTTAAAATGTTATAAGCGGTCACGTCCCCACGACATGTCTTTTTAAATGTTGTGATTGGTCATGTCCTCGCAACATATCTTTAAATACCCCCACATACATCTTGTCTTCATTTTGTGATAATATCCGGAGAGCGATAGCATCGCACAAACATGCATTTACATCTTCAACACTAACCTCCAATGGGCAGCAGCGTCCGAGAGGAATTCAGCACTGACATCCAACGGGCAGCAACATCCAAGTGGATTTTTCACTATTAGAGACCTCACTATCAGAGAAGCTCACCTCGCTATCAGAGGAGACCACCTCACTATCAGAGAAGACCTCACTATCAGAGAAGCTCACTATCAGAGAAGATCGTCCTCAGAGAAGCTCACTATCCGAGACCATCATCATCCTCACTATCAGAGAAGACCTCATTATCCGAGAGAAGGCCATCCAATCTCATTATCCGAGATCATCATCCGTCCTCACTATCAGAGTGGCATCGTCCTCACCATCAGAGAAGACCATCTTCCTTATTATCCAGAGAAGATCAGTCGATCTCACTATCCGAGATCATCATCTGTTCCCCCTATCAGAGAGACATCCGATCTTATCCGAGATCATCATCTTCATCATTATCCGAGAAATGCCTTTCTTCATTATTAGAGAAGATATCCCTTCTCATTATCAGAGAAGGACTGCGAGTATTACCCTCGCCCGTGCATGAAGTTTACATTTCTTCATCAGCATCTGTGACTACGATAGCCTCGCCCGGATACTTTTACGTTTCTGCATCAGCATCTACGACTGCAATAGCCTCGCCCGGATACCTCTATATTTCTTCATCAGTATCCGCGACTGCAATAGCCTCGCCTGGATACTTTTACATTTCCGCATCAGCATCCGTGACTGCGATAGCCTCGCCCGGATACTTTTACGTTTCTGCATCAGCATCCGCGACTACGATAGCCTCGCGCCCGGATACTTTTACATTTTTGCATCAGCATCCGTGACTGCAATAGCCTTGCCCGGATATCTTTACTTTCTTGCCTCGACGTCTGGCAATTGCGGTGTCCCCGTTCGGATGTCAAGTTTACAGTTTCTGCATCGACGTCCGGCAATTGCGGTATCCCCGTACGGATCTCAAGTTTACATTTCTACACCAAGGTATGGACTGCGAGTGCTACCCTCGCCCTATGATAACAATTGGATTGCTCCTGACGGCAATATTATAGCTACGGTATCTATCCTTGACGAGTTTCTATACGCTTCCCTGAAAAACCAACCTATCGCCCGGGCCGGCGGACGTTTCCTAGGATGGTCGACTTCAGCGGGGGGGGATCTCATGCATCTTTACGCGCACGGCGTCATCCCATCCTAGGGGAACGGAGAGGATGTCGCTCCTGATAGGCCTTACGTGATTATCGCCCGCGATGGCTTACCTATTATCGCTGGAAGCGATATCTTCGGACGATGCTTATCGCTGCACCCTTATCGCTGTCAGGTATCGCCAACTTCGGCCTATAAATACCCCCATCTTTCCAAACAGAAGGTAAGATCGAGATCATCTTGGAGAACCTCTACCATTCTGAAAACCCGAACTGACTTAAACATCGGAGTGTCTACGCCGGAGTCCCCCTCCGGCGCTTTGCAGGTACCTCCGACGCCGATCGCTTCCCCTCCGACTAGCTGTAGCAACCATTTCCGACCCAAAGAGATCTCGGATCTTATCAAATGGTGCTTTCATTGAGAGCTTTGGTGTATTAAGTGAGCGTCCTTAATAGCCAAGCTCTGTTTAGTTGGGAGATCGGAACGGTTATGACAGCCAGATCGGAGCCAGACCGGTCTACATTTTCCAATATTCCTTTCTCAACTCGCAGGCGGTTATTTCCTTTTGCTACTGCTGACCTCTCTATGACGACACAATCAACTATCTCGGGACCTCTGGACCTCTCGGTCGGGATCGCCGGAGGATCTATCTCCTCACAGACGGTCATTTCTTCATCACAGACGGTGGGATCTGATCTTTATACTCCTCTTTTGGAAGGATCTGTGCTTAACAATGAAAATCCCTTGGCTATGGAAATAGCGGCCCTTCGTTCCCGCTTGGAATATTTGACTGAAATGGCCACTAGAGTCACGCCTGGTGCTTCTGGATCTAGCGTTCCTCCTCGCGTCATGTTCACACCATCTATTGTTGCTGATCGACCTTTGCCCCCGTTGTTTCCAGAGAACCCCCAAGTGCCTTTATCCGCAGGAAATCCCCCGGTTGGTCACGTACAGCTCACTCAAGGAGGAGTAGAGGCTTATGTACCACAAATGCCGCAAAGACTTCTTCTGCAGGAAGACAGGCAGCTTGAGGCGTTGAGGAACCGTTGGGCCGGACGGAGGGAAGGAACAAACAGGAGTTTATCTCCCGTATACAGTGAAAGATCCAGTAGCAGAAGATATCGAAGTCGTTCTCCTAGGAGTCGCAGTCGGTCTCCCAGGCTACATCATATACCTGAACCAAGGGAAGGAGGGCGACAAGGAGACATATCTCCCCCACGTCATGCGCGTGAGATTCTTGATGATACCTCAGGTCACCCTTTCAGTCGTCGTATAAGACGTCACAGGGTCAGCAGGCGAGTGAAGCTTCCCGCTGATACTTATGATGGTACTAAAGATCCTATTTCGCACATCAATAAAGTGAAGGATTTCGTCCAGTTTCAAACCCACAGTGATGCGGCTTTATGTCAGATATTTGTTATGACCTTATCGGGAGTTGCTCGTCTTTGGTTTGAAGGTCTTCCTGGCGGATCCATTAGTAACTTCGCACAGTTGGAATCCAAATTTCGGAGCAGATTTAGTACAGCAATTCCAATTCGGAAATCTGCCGCAGCGTTATTTGACATACAGCGGAAGCCCCAAGAGACATTGAAAGAATTCCTCAGCCGATTCGATCTGGAAATGTCATTAACGCCGGGCGTTACCGTTGATTTCGCCATAGAAGCTCTGAAAAGAAACTGCCATTATGGAAAACTGAAAGATGCATTGATGGTGGATCCTCCAATATCCTTGGACGCACTAAGACTTAAAGCCCATAATTATGCGAAAATGGAAGAAGAAGAAAATAGAAATAGAACATTTAATATGCCGCCTGGGGCACCTCACATCCCTGCCGCTCCCGCAAATCCTCTGGTTGACGATCATTACACTGATGATTACGCTCGACGGAAAGATTACATCCCAAAGACCTACGATAAGCAAAAAGGAAATTCCTCGAAAGGAAAACAAGGTAGTTCCCCTCATCAGCGTCAAGGGAACGCTAACAAAAATCGGGCGTATGATCCGGATTTTCCCTCCTTGAATGTACCAAGAGCGGAGATCTTGGCGATAGCGGAACAGCGAGATCTTCCTATCCGTTATCCTGCACCCACGAAACCTGGAGTGCTTTTAGGCAGAAGAGAAAACGCTTACTGTAAATTCCACAAAGCCAGAGGACATTCCACAGAGGCTTGCAGAGAATTAAAGTGGGCGATAGAACGCTTGGTGGAGGAAGGATATCTGGGAGAATTTGTGACTCAAGTAAGGGAAGATGCCCGAAACAATCCGATAAGAAGAGCGGCAGACGAACGACCAAGGCCCCCTCCAGTCCCACAGCCGGATAACGCTCCCAAAGGAAAGGGTGTGGAAACCTTCGCGATAGATGGTGACGACATCCCCATAATCAATATCATAGCGGGAGGGATCCCCTACGCAGATGAATCAGAACAGTCGATGGTGGCGAAAGGGGAAAAGCGTAAGCGAGACGGCATGACAAAGAAAGGTGGAGCGATAGACATACTTGATCGCATGATCTTATCCTTTTCAGAAGAGGATGAAAAAGGCGTTATCTACCCCCATAATGACGCCTTGGTAGTCACACCTGTCATCGCCAGTCATGGTATAAGAAGGACTCTTGTGGACAACGGGAGTGCCGTGAACCTTTTTTCGCTGGAAGCTTACAACCTCATGAAACGCCCCCACGATGAGTTAACGCCTAGTAAGAGACCCATAGTCGGAGTGGATGGGACCCCTATCCCTGTTACGGGAGTAATCACCTTACCCGTATACTTCCGAGAAGACACTTACAAACGGTCAGAGAATTTGTTGTTCCTTGTTGTGGATCTGAATCTGCCCTATAACGTCATACTCGGACGGCCTTTCCTCAATCGCTTTGGAGCGGCGATATCACAAAAACATCTAAAGATGAAATACCCCTCCTGGGACGGGGTGGTATCGATAAAAGGTGATCAGAAACTGGCGGTAGAATGCTATTCGCTCATGACCCAGACAAGCTGCGATAGATACGTGTGTATAGCGGCAGACCCCTACGAGCAGGGTGATGAAAAGCGTGCTCAACCCCTTGACAAGATGGTACCCGTATCAGTGATAGGCAAAGAGGGAGCCAGCTTCCTGGTCAGCGATAAGCTCAGCCCAGCGGAAAATCTTCAACTGGCACGGCTGTTGAACAAATGCCAAGGAAATTTCGCATGGAAGCCCGCCGATATGCCAGGTATATCACGAGAAATAGCCGAGCACATGCTTAACGTTGACCCTGACGTCAAGCCAGTTCAGCAAAAACGACGGGCGTTCTCCACCGAAAAAGCGTCGGCTGTGGAAAAGGAGGTTGTAAAGCTCCTTGACGCGGGTTTCATTCGCGAAGTACAGTATCCCACTTGGTTAGCCAACCCGGTTCTTGTTCCTAAACCCAATGGAGACTGGCGTATGTGCATTGACTTCACCGACTTGAACGACGCTTGTCCTAAGGATTGCTACCCGCTTCCTCGCATAGATCAGTTGGTTGACCAAACCGCTGGAAACGCATATCTAAGCTCATTGGACGCCAATTCCGGATATCATCAAATCCCCATGGCCTTAGAGGATGAGGAGAAGACCGCCTTCCTTACTCCTAAAGCCACGTATTGCTACACAGCGATGCCATTTGGACTAAAGAACGCGGGGGCCACGTTTCAGCGAATGGCAAATAAGATTTTTGAGGAACAAATAGGGAGAAATGTGGAAGCATATGTTGACGACATACTGGTGAAGAGTGCGAATTTTCAGGATCACCTGCAGGATCTAAAGGAAGTTTTTGATGTGATGAAAAGGTATCGCATGAAGCTAAACCCCCGGAAGTGCATGTTTGCATTCCAGACGGGTAAGTTCTTGGGCTACGTAGTTAGCCAGAAAGGTATCCAGCCTAATCCTTCTAAGGTTAAAGCTATACATGATATGATATCGCCGAGAACCGTTAAGGAAGTGCAAAGGCTAACGGGGCGCGTTATCACTCTGGGACGATTCGTCTCCAAGCAAGGAGAAAAGTGCCTCCCTTTTTTCAAAGTCATACGACGGAAAGCCACGTTTGGGTGGACCCCAGAATGTGAGCAAGCATTTGTGGACTTAAAGGACTATTTATCATCTGATTTATTATTGACAAGGCCCGAGTCCGGCGATACCCTATATTTATACTTGAGCGCGGCGGACGAAGTGGTCAGCGCCGTCCTTGTTCGTGACGATAACCACACTCATCGCCCAGTTTACTTCGTGAGTCATGTCTTAAAGGACGCGGAACTGCGATATGCTCGTATTGAGAAAATAGCGTTCGCCCTTATACAAGCCGCCCGCAAGATGGACCGATACTTCCAGTCTTATCCTATCGTTGTACTTACAGACCAACCCTTGAAGAGGATATTTCGAAAGCCTGAATCTTCAGGAAGAATGCTGATCTGGGCCCTAGAACTCGAACAATATGGTTTGAGGTACCAGTCCCGGCCATCCGTAAAGGCTCAGGTCCTTGCTGATTTGATAGCAGAGTGTACTTTCACAGAGGACCCTTTGAGTGGTGTACCTGAAGCGGAATGGAACGATATGGATCTCCCATTCCCAGAAACATATACGGATCTTTGGATCGTTCATGTGGACGGAGCCAAAAACCAAGAACTGGCGGGGGCCGGAGTCTTCATAAACGGGCCGCACGATATGCATATACGGTATGCTATTCGAATCTTACAGCCTTTGTCCAATAACGCAGCCGAATATGAGGCGTTGCTAGCTGGACTCAGAATAGGAAGAGAGTTTTCTTCAAAGGGAAGGCGCGATACCGGCCAAACAGGAGATCTGCGTCTAAAAATTTGTGGAGACTCCAAACTGATAATTGACCAGGTCTCAGGACACTCTCAGGCTCGAGAACCTATTATGGTGCAATACCTCTCTAAGGTAACGCGAGAACTAGTGGAAATAAAAAAAGAGGGCATGCAAGTCAGCTTCGAGCACGTTCCCCGAGAGGAAAACGCTGAAGCCGATTACCTTGCCAAGCTGGCCGCGAATCCTGAAGCATCCATACCTAAAGATGTGTATTATCGTGAGCTATTGGTGCCGTCCTTCATGGAGGAACAAGCCTCTTTGTGTGTGAATGAGCTCGAGAATGATTGGCGGATTCCAGTAATAAAATACCTGATGCACGAAGAGCTGCCTGACGGTAACGCTGAAAAGATGAAAGTATTAAGACAGGCTGCTCGTTGCACGTACTATAACGGGGATCTAATTTGAAGATGTTTTTCTCACCCCGGCGCCAAATGTATAACCGAACAAGAGGGCCTTTACACCTTACGCGAAATCCACGAAGGGATATGCGGAATGCACGCGTCAGGCGGCACCATGGCGGCACAAGTTTTCAGATCAGGATTCTACTGGCCCACCATACGAAGGGATTGCCACAATTATGTACAAGCTTGCCCCAAATGTCAGGAATTTGCTAAAATTCCTCGACGTCCGGCCACGGAAATATCGGAAATCATCGCCCCTTGCCCTTTTGCCAAATGGGGGATTGACATCCTGGGTCCATTTCCAAAGGCAAGGTCCCAACTGAAATTTGTGATAGTGGCTGTGGACTATTTTACAAAGTGGGCGGAAGCTGAAGCGGTTGCCACAATCACGGCAGAAAAAACATGGCGTTTTTTCAAACATCAAGTTATCATGAGATTCGGGGTGCCTCGTATCCTTGTCAGCGATAACGGGACCCAGTTCACCAGCCAATTCTTCAAAGACCAATGTTCAGAATTCGGGATTGAGCAGAGATTCTCTTCCGTGGCTCACCCACAAACCAACGGACAGGCAGAGGTAACTAATAGGAGCATCCTCAGCGGTATTAAGAAAAACATAGAGGGGTCTAAGAAGAAGTGGGCTGATGAATTGCCATACGTGATGTGGGCATACCGCATGACCGAAAAAGTTAGCACTGGAGAAACGCCTTTCGCGTTGGCTTTTGGAACTGAAGCCGTTACGCCAGTGGAAATTGGGGCCATGAGCCTACGGGTGGCTCACTTTCGTGAGGAACGAAATGAGGAACGGTTACGTGCTAACCTGGACGCGTTACCAGAGGTTCGAGAAGAAGTCCTACTGAAAACGCAACACTACAAAAGAAAAATGGCCCGTTATCATAACAGGCAGGTCAAAGAGCGATTGTTGAAAAACGGTGACCTGGTGCTCCGAGACAGGCGAGCAACCGGACAACGTATGGGAAAGCTTAGTCCTAACTGGGAAGGACCGTATCGCGTAACCCACGTTGTCGGAAGAGGGGCCTATCGCCTGGAGACACTTGACGGTACGCCCTTATCCAACTCCTGGAATATCGCTCGTTTGAAGTTATATTATCCTAGAGTTTAATTTTATCTGCACTATTTGGATTATAACGACCCTAACCGTGGCTAACGCTCAATAGGAGAGTTTTCGTGGTTTTGTGGTTGCTTTTGTGCAGATAAAAAGGGGGGTACCCTGGGAGTGAAAAGTCATATCCTTGTGATGGTCGGTCTTGATCAGATGGCCCACTAAGTGAGGGCACGACCCCAGTGTATCCTTGATTAGCGTCGGATTGAAAGATCCTTGACACCCCCGGGGGTGAAAAGTCCTATCCTTGTGATGACCGATCTTGATCAGATGGCTCACTAAGTGAGGGCACTGCCCGGTATCTTTGGGAGTGAAAAGTTCTTTAATGATAACCGATCTCGTGGAGACGGTACATCAAAACAAGACACGCCCCAAAGAGTTAGAAACTCTGTTTAGAAACAAGAATCCTATCTTAACGGTTGGGCTGGTGCAGCTAAACCATTAAGTAAGGACACGGTTCTAAACGAGAGGACAACGCCTATAAAAGTGAAAATTCCCTAGCCTTGTGATAGCCGTCCAGATCCGACAGCTCACGAGATGAGGCACTTAGAAAGG
Source organism: Viola odorata (assembly GCA_963691705.1). Classification (NCBI taxonomy): domain Eukaryota; kingdom Viridiplantae; phylum Streptophyta; class Magnoliopsida; order Malpighiales; family Violaceae; genus Viola; species Viola odorata. Next base: position 21,756,807 of record OY829539.1, on the reverse strand, counting down.
CCGAACGAGAGATAAGGGAAACGTGAAGGATCGCGTAATTCCAGCTAGTAACCGGATGAGTAATCCCTGGCGAAGTATAGAGCCGAGGGACAACGCGATTCGAAACAGGTTCCGTGATAAAGCCCAATGATGGCAGCAAACAGGCTCCTACGGGTAATCACTGTCTCTCAAATCTCGTTTTGTTATTGACGATCTACAATTAGAAATGTGCAGAATACTTCTGAGCAGCGGAAGGAGCGGTGGTCATGATACCGATAGGCTTATCGAAAGGCCAAACCGACATAGATCTTGGTCATCTTGGTATAAATACCAAGGATCTGCTCAAGAAAGTAAACGCACCGTGAGGATAAGGCAACCTCAGTGACGAGAGAAGTCTCGCGATGAGAAAAATAAAAGAGGAACACCGATAAAGGGATTGTCTAGAAATATTAAAGGCATCTCAAGGATTTACAAAGATTCACTGTTCAAAATATTTATGCTGCAAAGGCAAAAGACAAAAGCCAAGCGATATTTGATCGCTGGAGGGAACGGCAAAATATCGCGACACATCAGCTCTCGGGGTCTTTTCGTTTCCAGCCCGCTGCCTTGGCTTGGCGATAGCCTGCCTCGTTGATATGGGCAGAACTTTGTAGAAAGGCTTTCGCGACATCTTCGCCCTTGTACGCATCCACCCCATGAATTTCTTCGAAACACTTAACTAGAACACGGGCGGTCTGTTCAGCATGCCACCAGCCCATATCAACTGACTCATCCGCCAAAGTTGCCTTCTCCTTTTCTAAAGAGGACTTCTCACTCTCCAAAGCAGTCACTTTGGCCTGTTCCTCTGACAAAGCCGTTTCCAGAGCGGAATGCTATTTCTGTAACTCGTGGTGAGCCAGCAGTATCTTGGAACGATCTGCCAACACCTTTTTCTTTTCATCTTGCTCCTTGGACAGCTCCGCCGAAACAGAACGGAGGGAAACAGTCTGATGCTTCACCTCCTCCGCCCAGTAGTGAAATTTCATCATATTGGAGAAAAGGCTAGCAAGGAAAGAGTTCACTTGGTCATCTTCCGCCAGGGAAAGGAAAGCTTCCCGTTCTGCAGATGAGGCCAGAATTTGAGAAGCCAGCAGCGCAGAAACCTCATCTGAACCATCGCCCCCGATGGCTGCCAAACCACGGGTACGGAAGTCGAACAACTCAACCTGATGGGTCACTTCGCCGAGCCCGTTTAATGGACAAAGATCCGCCGCAAAATTGAAAGAGGTTCCGGCTTCATTATAGCATTGCCGCCAAGGAACGCTAGAGGGAACGAAAGCCAGAGGACCAGGGGAGCGAACCTGTGAAGAAGAACTGCCCGGGGGCAGGAAGGTACCATGAGCCTGATAGCCCGAAAGGTCCTGCAAGACGTCTTGATAGCCTAAAGAAGAGGAATAATGATGCACAGGCCCACCAAAGGAACTGGGCGAAGCACCAAAGGGGTCCGCACCTCCTAGGTCCCCCAAAACTTCCGCGGAATGTCCACCTGGAGGAACCACTGCGGAATTAGGAACGTTAACGGAACCACCTTCCCCCGCGATGTTAGAGGAGGGTATGTTCTCATCCTCGCCTTCTATCCGGGCCCTCTTCGCGGAACCCCTCAGCACATAAGAGAGATTCATATCGCTTGAAGGAGCGGAAGCAGTAACTACAACGGCCTCCTGCAAGGAGTACAAATTGAGAAAAAAGGAAAATAGATCAAATAACGAAAGATATTGAGGCACAACACGCTTACGGTAGCGGTGTTGAGGGAAGGTAGTGCCTCAGAAGAACCCGCAGCGTCGGGAGAAGGAGTAAGAGTGGCGATACTCCGTGTTCTTTTCTTCTTTTTTCCTCTGGCAATGGCCTTAGGAGCCTGAGAAGACGAGGGAGCAGCAACGGTCACGATGGGAACACCTTCAGGGATGTCGGTATCCCCTTCGCCAACTGAGGAGGAGGATACTTGAGCGAGATTCGCGGAAGTAGCCGGAAGCTCAGAAGGATTATCAGTGGCCTCTGAATCGAGCTTTTCCCTTTCTTCTCTATTATGAGCTCTCCTTAAGCGTCTTCTTATGCTTTCCGGTTTATAATCAGGATCCGTCGCTGCAAAATCACAAAATAACGTCAGCGTTAGTATCAGTGATGAAAGGGAAAGGTAGCGCGATACTCACATCTAACGCACTCCTGAATGGCCATTCTGCAGGCCGTGAGTCGAATATGAACGCTGATCTCCAGTTGGAGTAAGGTGTTTAACCATCCCTGTTCACGAGCGGGAAGTGTCCCTGGTCGACTCCAAACGCCATCTTGGACGTCCTGATTAAACCCAGAACGCCACTCGGGACCAGGAGCGTCAGGAAAATTTATCAGAAAGAACTCCTTTTTCCAAGCCTCAACAGAAGACTCAATATGGAGCAACTTCCAAGTAAAAGACATGAGAGAATCATCGTCAAAGCGAGGCGATATGGTTATCACACCCCGGCACTTCATCAATTTAAAAAGGGATCTAAGCAGCAAAAGAGAAGGGGAAGTGATCCCCTTATATCTACAGAGTTCCAAAAAAGCATAAACACAGCAATATGCATTTGGGGCTAACTGGGCAGGATTGAAATTGCCAGCAATAAGCAAACCCTTGACGAAAGAATCGATAGGGAGCCGGAAACCGTAGCGAAACATCTAGGCATATAACACCCTTTGATTGCCGGTCAGAACGCTGTTTAAACGAACTGACCTAGGGGCAACAACAGCTTGGCAACCGTCAGGAATAACGGCACCGTGAGTAGCCAAATGCTCCTGGAGAATGGCCTCCGTGGTAATAACGCTGACCGTGGTATCCATTTTCTTCTCATCGATGGATTTTGACTCAGAACGGCGAGTCTTTGCCATGGCAGGACTAAGGAAATAGAAATGAAGAAGACGAGGGAAAGGAAGGGAAGTACCTTTGAAAGGAAAGAACTTTGAAAGCCTTGAATGGAGGTGAGAAGGGCAAGACGGCCGAGAGATAATATGAAAAAGTGGAGTGAAAAAGAAAAGGGAAGAAATAAAGAGGGTTTATAACCCTAGTAATTAAAAGGAAACGACGGATGCTGCAATCGTTGTGTCGAAGCGGCATGAGGGATAAGACTCAAGCAATGAGTACGACTCTAGAAGAAGCGCGACAAGCGCTTCGATCTTGTTAAAATTTCTAAACACGCTAAGGTGGAGAGGCAGAAGAAACGAACACGTGTGTCTGCACCATCATGACTTTTCCCACGCACCGACGGAAGGGTCGCGAGCATTAAATGCTCTGGAAAGTAGATGTGACTTTTTGATAAAAAGCAAAAGCGATATCACAAGAAAGGAAATGATACAAATCGGCGTTGAATAAAAGAACAGTTCTCAAGACAGTACAAGAGAGCGAAATAAAATAAGATATCGCCCGAAGAGCAAGGTACCGATATCACCGCGAGATAGGACGTTATTACAAGACATGGAAAACAAATAGCAATGTTCTTCAATGGATCAATTAAGAGTCATCGCATGCCTCGCCGTCATCATTCCCTTGCTTTTCCCCAGAAGAAGGAAAACCCCTTTCGCCTTCACTAAGATCTTTAATTTTTTGGGAAGCGTAATCAGCCAGCATGGATGAATCGACGGCGCCTCGGATATGGAGATCCACAAATCCTGCGATACAAACCTCGATGGTCTTATTCTTCCACCAGGCTATCCTCGAAGGAACTTTGGCCAAATCGGCATCACGAGATGACAACTCTTCACGAAGGAAGACGTTCTTTTTATCAGCCACCACCAGTTCCGCCTCCATTAGCTCTGCTCTCGCTTTCCCCTTCGACTTCTCCCGAGAAAGTTCAGCGCGACAATCCTCCAACTCCGCCCGAGTTCGTTCTTGCAACTGCGATAGCTCCTTCGCCTTCGCCAAGGCCGCGTCTAATTGATCCTGCAAATCCGAAGAGGGTCGAGTTTTGTTACGCTGGTCTTCAAGAAAATAATGAAATTTCTCGTATCGTGAGCTCGAGCCAAAAATATTATGATCGTATGTCATTAATGTGCATTAATGCACATTTCACGTCTTCGCTTCCAAACCCAAAATCCAACTTGCTGCCCACGAAATTCATTCTCAGACAAGCTTTCTTCTTCACCTATGCAAGCCTACACCTCCTTAGTTTGAAGATTTCGTTCTCCTTCTGCCACACAAAATGCTCGTTCGTCATCCTTTCTTGTCATCGTTGACGTCACTCTCTCCTCCACCACCTCAAATCCCTATAAATACCCATCCCATACCATTGATTCAAGTGGGGGTAGAAGAGCCAAGTGAAGAGCTCATGCTCTATCCCCCATTGTTCTCTCTTTTTATTTATTTTTTTCTTTTATTTCTGCATATGTATTTATTTCCTCCATGGTTGAAGACGCGCTCCGCCAACGCCGCTGGTCTGCTGCCGAGTCGATGCTGCGCCTGCTGCCGGGGTCGGAGCCGCTGATCTGCGGCTTTGCGCCGTGCTCCGCGGCGTTACCGTTGCCCTGCTTGCTGAATGACGCAGACGAGGGAGGGAGGGAGATGATGAATAGGAGGTGGCCTCATTTCAATTAATTATGGGCTTGGCAAACGGGAAAGGAAATGGTCAAATGAATCGATCATGGGCTTGGCATAAGCCAAGCCCAAATGGAAACAAGAAAGGGATGGCCTGGTCTAATGGGCCAAATTTCTAACTAATCATTTATTTTTCAGCTCATCGCATTTATTTTTCATACCGATCTTTCGTATGCCTGTACTGTTTATTTATTTCCACACTTGCACTGTTTATTTTTCGTATGCTCGTATGCTTGTATGCTCATTTATTTTCGCCCGCTATGCATGCTTAGATAATTATTCTGTCCAAACTAATCATTTTCACTCGCATGCAGCCATTGTAAAATATTTAATCATTCAACGCTAGCCCTTCTTCGTGCCCAAATAAATTCGACCAAAAGGGGTAAATCACCCGTACCCCTTAATCAAGTAAACATTTCTTCCCTTTTATTTATTCACGTTGTTCCATATTTATGCTCATATGCGCGAATATTTAGAACTGCAAGAATCCATTGGGCATGATTACATAAATTAGGAATTTTATATTTCAAGCATGATTAAACGCCTCTTTTATCCGGTAACCTTTTTAGGATGTGACTCGGGTGCCTAACACCTTCCCGAGTCCATAATATGACCCCGAACCACTGTTCTCGGGTTCAGACCCACTTTGCCTTAGCTTTTTTATTTTTTATGCATGGCATTAGGTTCCCTAAACCTAGAAATAAAATAGGGTGGCGACTTCATTGCATGACGTGGGATGAGTCCAATTTCATCTCGCACCTCGTCCCAAACCCGCGTCGCCTAAGGAAAATCAAAAAAGGGGGTGCGATAGGAAGGTATGAAGGAAAAGAAAGAGAAGAGGAAAATAGAACAGAAATAAAAGGAGAAAAGAGAAGGAAAAGAAAAAACAAAGGAGTGGGTATGAAGGAGAAAATAAAAGAGAAACGGGGAAAATATGAAGAAAAGAAAAGAAGAGGGAAGAGAAGACAAATCTGGAGGTGGAGGATTCCTTTGCCAGAAAGAAGGCGAATCGGTGAGCAACACTCACTAGAGAGGGCATGAAAGCGAGGGCTAGATGATGGCTTTGGCGTTCTTTTGTGGAGGAAATCTTTGTCTGCTTCGAGAGCACGAAATGATTGCCTTTTTGCTACTCTTGCTTTCTGTGTCTGCTTTGCTTTTATTCGAATTCAATTTGATTAATTCCTTTTTTTTTCTTTTTTTAAATGTCTAGCAAGCAGGCACGAATCTTTCTTCCTTTTCTCGCTCTTTGGATAGGAGCTGGAGCTGGCAATTCTTCACATTTCTTTGAGTGATTGACTTCGAGGGTTTGATACTTGATTCTACTTCCCCACGCTTAAGCTTTGTTATGGTGAGGAGGTAATTTGACGTTGTTGTCCTGCCCAAGATTCCTGATTTCCGCAGTTGCTTTATCGTGCCCTTAATCTTTGTTTTTCTCCCCATACTTATCTTCTTCGATGTCTAGCCCTTGCCTTTCGAATGAAGAGTGTTACTCACCTGCCAAGGAAAGATCAAAGAAAAGGCTCAAGTGGTTAGAAGAGAGAATAAGGGTGTCGAGGGCATGAAAAAGGAAAGAAAAATGGAGAAAGAAGAAAGCAGAAAAAATAAAAAGAAAAGAAAGAAAAATTGCAAAGTCTCTTCGTCGTTTCGTTGCTTTCCCCCGTCTAATGGTGCCTATACCCAAGGATATTATGCAAATCAAGCCAGTGCCTAGTCAAGCATTAAATCACACATGAATAAAATGGCATGAAGCTCAATGTGCTCACGGGTACTAATTGTGACTACTAGTGTCTAGGGCATGACTAGTTATAAGGGCAAGCAGGTCAAGATGTGCATGTGATACGGACCAAGTACCTTGGGGAGGCTTGGCCTAAGCGATGGAGACCCGGATCTAGTCTTTGGCTCGGTTGGCTCGGATGGATTCTTGGCTTGATGGGTTCATGATGATTTGTGCGGCTGTTTTGGTGGTTTTTATGGAGAGATGCAGCGGAAATGTAAGGAAAACGTTTTAAGGAAAGCTTAAATGAAAAAGGAACGTTCTTATATATATTCAAGCTCAAGGCTCATCGATTACAAGAGGTATGCACAAGCAATCGGAATGGGAAATGGCTAATGCTTGGATCTAAGATCCTTAGGGAAAACGAGAGATAAAAGGGCGTAGGGCTTAAGAGAATAATCTCCTTAAACCAACGTTGCCCAAAATAGGAGGCAAGGGCCTTCTATTTATAGGCTAAGTCTTGGCTAGGTCTAGCTTAGGTGGATGACGGGTCGCTGCCTTGGTTGTGTGACAAGTTGGGGCTCGGGTCGTGTGACAAGTCGTGGACTTGAGTGTGTGACGCGCGGATGCCTTAGCCGTGCGACAGGCCACGGCTTTGGCTGGGCGACGGGTCTCTTGTACGGCCTGGGTGCTGAACTTAGATGTAGCATTTAGCGAGGCTAAGACGCTACTTGCGGCTGAGGCTTTGAGCGACGAAAGGTCCAATGGGCCTGAGGCTACGATGCCGGCCTTGAGGCGAGGCCTAGTACGCGGCCGAGGGACGTGATAGAGCGCGACCTTTGCGTGGGCTTTTGGCAAGACTTTGGGCGCGGCCGACACATCAGTTGGGACCTTGGGTGTGCCATGGGACGCCGGCACGCACAAGTCGCGGCTCGGGCCCTTGAGTGTGCCTTTGGACTCCGGCTCGCACAAGTCGTGGCTCGGATCCTTGAGGCCAAGTCTTGGGGTCTTGGGCTCGGGCCATGCTTCACTTAGGGACTCAAGGTTAATGCTTAGGGACTTGGGGCCAGCACTTAGGGACTCGGGACTGTCCAAGAGGAGGCTCGGGTCCTCATGGCCGTGACTTAGGCAATCAAATTGGGCCAAGGCGCGGCTTGGGCCATTAGGGCTGAGAGCGAGCTGGCTCGTATCATCCCCTCCCCCTTCACAAGGATTTGACCTCGAATCCAAGTCGTCCTCCCTTCGGCCCATGGTCAAATTCCTTCTCATGACTAGGCAACGTGGCACCTTCACAAGTTCGCACCCACCATCATCCGTGCTACCCTCTTCCTCCCAAGCCTCCTTCGGGCTACTCAATTCGTCTTGGTCATCCTCACTACCCAACTCACCGCCCTCCCTCATAACCATTGTCATCCGATTGGGGCATTCGGCTTTTATGTGGCCTTTGCCACCGCACTTGAAGCAAGTAATGCTTCGAGTGGGTGTCCTAGTGGGTGGATCATTTGTGGCGGTGTTTGGAGGGGCACTTGGTAGGCTGGCTACGGCTGCTTTGGGTGGGTTTGGCCAAGTGGCTATGGTTGGCTTGGTGGTGTTTGGCCACGGCCGTTTGTAGGTGGTCGCGGCTTGGGGAGTAGTATTTTGGAGGGGCTTTGAGGCCTTGAGCCTTCGGTTCACTTGCCTTTCAACCTTGACCGCAAGATGGTGGAGTTCATTAAGGTCGGCATAGGTGTGGAAGTCCAAGGTTTCGGCTATGTCTTGGTTGAGGCCAGCCACAAAGCGAGCCATGGTGGCTTCGGCCGTTTCCCTCAATTCGGCCCTCATGACCAAGGTTAGCAATTCATTGTAGTACTCGTCCACACTCTTGGACCCCTGGCAGTAGCTTTGGAGGCGGATGTGTAGGTCTCGGATGTAATAGGGCGGGACAAACCTACGGCACATCTCATACACGAGTTCCCCCCATGTGGCCACGGGCCTTATCCCTCCAAGTCGTCGCGTGATCAGGATGCGATCCCACCACTTCACGGCCATGCCGCGCAGCTCTACCACGGCTAGCTTAAGCTTTTTCTCTTCGGAGTAGTCATAGCAAGCGAACACTCGCTCCATCTGATTTTCCCAATCAAAATAGGCCTCGGGTCCTTCTTGGCCGTCAAAACTCGGGAATTCAAGCTTTGGGTTTCGGTGATCCCCTCCGACTTGTTGATTTCTAAGCCCTCTTCCCCCATTCGGGTCCTCATATTCCGGATGTCCAAGTGGCTCGAAGGGTGGGTCATTTGTCCGTGGGGGCACGAGGGGCTCGGGTCTAGGTGGTGGCCGAGGAGGTACATAATCATTGGCCCTATGTAATGGTAGGTTGGGGTCGGTGTTTCGGGTGGCTTGGACCGTGGTGTCTAGGAAGTGAGACACTCGAGGTGGGGGCTCGGAAAGGTGGTGTATAGGTGGGGGATTGGCAAAGGGGCCCGTGAGTTATAGGCGTCCTACAAGAGATCCAAGGGCTGCCGCGGGGTCAACATTGGCCATTCCAGCACCCCTTTCCTCTTCGTACCCCATTCGGTGCAGGTTGAAGGCATAGTAGTCCACGTCTTGAGGGTTTTTGGGCTGGGTCGTTTGGTGGAAGTGTGCAGCGGGCTGTTTTAGGCATTCCGGGTGATGAGGCGGTTGGTAGGGGGGTGGTCTCGTGGCGGGTGGAGGCTCATTTTGTGGGGGTTGGCTGATTGGGGGAGGCGGATTGATTGGTGGGGGAAGGGTTATGGCTTGTTGCCTCCCGGTGAGGGCTTCTAGCAACTTGGCAAACCGGGCCTCCTCACGCCTCTCCCTTTGCGCGTCCCTCTCGTCCATCAGCCCTATGAGAGTGGCTATGGCCGAATGGGGAACGACTTCCTCACGGTACCTCCTCGGGCTACCTAAATTGACCGACTCATTAGAGCCTTCCGAATGGCCTTGGCTATGGGCCATGACTTAGGGCAGCTGCACAATAAATCAAGCAAGGCACACAAGGCCACAAAACAACAAAGCAACAATACCCCAATAAGAAAGCACGGTGAGGCTAGGTGTGGCTCGGATGTTGTACTTAGGCGCACACTTAGACTCGGAAAGGGACTAGCTTGGGAGACAAGGAATTGTGTTTGATAAGCGTTGGTGATAAGTGGAAAGTGTTTAAGTGATATGAGCTTTTGTGTTTCAATGAGTGATAAGCAAGTCAAGTGATAAGCTCACGTGTGTGTATCAATGATTGATAAGCAAGTGGGGTGATAAGGGCTAGTGTGTTTATCATGTAGGGAATATAAGCATGTGCGGCTATAAATGATGAGCTAGGGAAAATTATAGTATTTTAGGGTTGGGGCCGCCGGGTGCACATGCAAGGGATGACTCACCTAGGTGACTCACGCAAGAAGACAAAAGTGCTAGTTGTCACTTGTGGCCGTTTGAGAGAAAGAACAAAAACTCTAAGAACACCATCACGGATTTGCAAGAAGGAGATGAAAATAGGCAAATTTAATCCAACAAAAACACATAAACATATGAACAATGCGTTTAAGATGGATCAAACATGGAAAAATGGCCAAAAACTCAAAAATTCCAAAATGGCCGAAAATGGCTAGAATGACGTGGGGATGATTTTTAGCCGTGGAAAATACCTCAGAGTGAAGGAAATACAACCGTGAAGAGCAGTTGGGCTCCGCTACCACATGATACGGACCAAGTACCTTGGGGAGGCTTGGCCTAAGCGATGGAGACCCGGATCTAGTCTTTGGCTCGGTTGGCTCGGATGGATGCTTGGCTTGATGGGTTCATGATGATTTGTGCGGCTATTTTGGTGGTTTGTATGGAGAGATGCAGCGGAAATGTAAGGAAAATGTTTTAAGGAAAGCTTAAATGGAAAAGGAACGTTCTTATATATATTCAAGCTCAAGGCTCATCGATTACAAGAGGTATGCACAAGCAATCAGAATGGGAAATGGCTAATGCTTGGATCTAAGATCCTTAGGGAAAACGAGAGATAAAAGGGCGTAGGGCTTAAGAGAATAATCTCCTTAAACCAACGCTGCCCAAAATAGGAGGCAAGGGCCTTCTATTTATAGGCTAAGTCTTGGCTAGGTCTAGCTTAGGTGGATGACGGGTCGCTGCCTTGGTTGTGTGACAAGTTGGGGCTCGGGTCGTGTGACAAGTCGCGGACTTGAGTGTGTGACGCGCGGATGCCTTAGCCGTGCGACAGGCCACGGCTTTGGCTGGGCGACGGGTCTCTTGTACGGCCTGGGTGCTGAACTTAGATGTAGCATTTAGCGAGGCTAAGACGCTACTTGCGGCTGAGGCTTTGAGCGACGAAAGGTCCAATGGGCCTGAGGCCACGATGCCGGCCTTGAGGCGAGGCCTTGGGTGCGTCCGAGGGGCCAAGTCTATGCGAGGCCTAGTACGCGGCCGAGGGACGTGATAGAGCGCGACCTTTGCGTGGGCTTTTGGCAAGACTTTGGGCGCGGCCGACACATCAGTTGGGACCTTGGGTGTGCCATGGGACGCCGGCACGCACAAGTCGCGGCTCGGGCCCTTGAGTGTGCCTTTGGACTCCGGCTCGCACAAGTCGCGGCTCGGATCCTTGAGGCCAAGTCTTGGGGTCTTGGGCTCGGGCCATGCTTCACTTAGGGACTCAAGGTCAATGCTTAGGGACTTGGGGCCAGCACTTAGGGACTCGGGACTGTCCAAGAGGAGGTTCGGGTCCTCATGGCCGTGACTTAGGCAATCAAATTGGGCCAAGGCGCGGCTTGGGCCATTAGGGCCGAGAGCGAGCTGGCTCGTATCATCATGGCAGGGCATAGATGCAATGAATGACAAGTTTCTTCCAGGCATCAGAAGTCAAAAATGTATGTCCATTATGAGGGTTTTAAAACAGGGCAGTGGCAAAATTCCAAGCAAAGTCTAAAAATAAAATCCGAATTTTTTTGAAAAATCTGAAAAATATGCAATCATACAACAAGCGGAAAATTAAATATGCAAACAAGCAATAATAAAATAACATACGCAAACATAACAGATAAATCCCTCCCCACACTTAGGCTTTGCATTGTCCTCAATGCGAGAAGGGCACACACAAGAAAGTTCTGAGAAATAAAGAGTGAAGCAGAAATAAAAAGGGGAAGAAACATGGGTTGCCTCCCACGAAGCGCCTCTATTATCGTCGAGGGCACGACGTTGGCTGTTCGAACTTCAACCAATCTACTAAATGCTTTCCATCCTCTTAGTTTGATGTGAATTATCGCATGAAGTGGATGGTCTAGTAGCAAAGCATCCTGCAGGCAACCATAATATGATTCAAATGTTAATTTGGGTTCCCGCAAAATAAAGACGACAAAATTGTTATGAGTGAAAGGTGATTCAAGAAAAGATCAATATAATCAGAAAGTTTAGAGATCTCCCTGTCACACATAATGGCTTTAGAGCTAAAGACCTCGATTATCTCTTCCTCAATCTCTCTTAAATCCTCCTTCTCAATCTCCCCCGGCTTGAATTTTGCGTCTAGGGTATGACGCTCTTCACAAGATTTGATGTGGTGAAAAACCTCAAAAACCTCAATTCCTTGTCCTACCAAAGTGTCAGAATAGTTCTGGAGTTGACTTGGCAAATTTGGTTGAACAACGACTTCTGCCTCTAATTCTGTGTCTAGGGCAAGACGTTCGTCGTAAAAATCTGGCAGATTTGCGTCGCTCAACATTGTGATTGCACTGGCCTTGAACTCCACGTTGGTTCCTAGCTCTAGAGGAAGACATCCTGGACCGTCCAATTTTAGCTCATTCGTGGGCATGAAAAGGTCACCTAACCCATAACACTCCACGTTGGCTCCCATAGAATGGCGGTTGATAAATTCTCTTCACTTAAATAGTCATCACTATCTAAGTGCTACAAATGTTATTCTATGGGGGGTGATAGGGTGACTCATGGCATGACTGGGCAGAAGTGTTGGAGCTAAAAATTTGGTCCAGGTGCAGGGGCAACGTCTAGGGCAAGATGGGTAGGTTCAGGTGGTCCAACGTCGGGGGCATGATGCTCAGGTAGGCATGCAAAGTCTGCTTCAATGGCCTCTTGGCGCCTCTACTCCTTAATCTCCTCCAAGGTCTCTTTACCTTGATTCACTAAATTAGCTAATGCCTCTATTTGTCTCTGCATCTTAAGCTTTTGCAAGTCTAATCGCATCTCCTCAAGTTGGCTCTTCATGGTAGCTATTGCAGCCATATTTTCTTGAGACAACCCTTGGTCTTGTGGAGGTTGTGGAGGCGGATAATATTGATAGCTAGGTTCGACTTGCACTCCACCACGGGGGGTTAGGAGTAAAACACTATAGAAAAGAGGGTGAGTAAGAATAAGAATTAAAATAAGACATTGAAGAAAGAAATATAAAAAAAATCTGGAACTGTCAAGGGCATGACTTAACACCAATACCCGGCAACGGCGCCAATTTGATGTGTGCTTGTCGAGGGCACGCGCAAATAATTACAACTTATCATATGCAACAAAAAAGATTGAAGACAGTGGCAAGAGGTTCGATCCACAGAGAATGGTGAAGACATACACTAGACAAGGCCAGATATAAAGTAAAACAATAAAAGAAACAATGGGGGGGTTTTGGTTGGTTAATCTAGTTAACCAAGATAGAGATGGCTGCTAACAAAATAATTAATTAAAAGTAAATATCAAGGGTACGAAAGTGAAACACAATCAGAGGCAAGACATGCAAACAGAAATCAAGGGCAAGACATGCAAACAGAAATCAAATAAAGAAATAAAGTCAGAAGAGAAGAGATCTTAGAAATAAAATCAGAAGAGAAGAGATCTTAGCAAAGGACATTCTCGGGTTGCATCGAGGGCATGATAATCATCGGCGCATAAATATTCTATTCTCGTGCCATAGACCTACTATAGGGGCCTAGTTTCCACTCAACACCCCCTACTTACCTTCGTAGGTAGAAGCTACCCCCCGTTTCCACATATGAGGTAGCCTTGACATTTTGCCTTCCTCCTAGACATGAATGTGGGGAGGCACTACTCAAAATGCCCATGAAGTGGAGGCAAGACAGATCTAGGGCGTGACATCTCAGTGTGTCAAGCTCGCATCACATACCCTAAACGACCGTTTACCCCTAGACGAAAGACCTCTCGCGATGTCCCCACTAGGTGTCTACTTTAACCCAAGGATTCACGCCAGTTATAACCAAGGGAATGACAGTAATCATCTAGGATTAGTGATAAAGATTGATAGGTTTTGTACCCGGGGTAGGAAGAATCTTAGGGATCTTCACCTCTGAGGGGGTGGTCCTTTGCCGCTGATACACTTGCAAGGCGCCGGAGGGGGTCCCCGGCGCAGGTACTCCGACGATCAAGTCAGTATAAGTAGTGAGATATGAAGTGTAAGCAGGAGTAAGAGTGAGAGGGAGTAGAGAGAGAGTCCCCCCCCCCCCCCCCTTTCTACCTAGGGGGGTATTTATAGGAGATGTAGTGGAGCGTTAGGGGTGCTAACGCTTATGGCCTACCGGGTGTGGGAATAATCGCCATTCCATGTTGGATGCCCCCCCCCCCCCCCCCCCCCGCGCTGAAGTCGACCACCCCCGGTAGCAGGACGAGCAGGAGGCCAGGCAGGCCCTACTGTAGCTGTAGATGGCGTACCCCCGGTCCGGACTAAAATGCCCTGGGGGGTATATTGATTGTTATCATAAGCCCAACCGAAAACGAGCCCGAGTGTTTACCAAGGGCTTAATTCTCAGCTTCTGGAGGAGTGTTATTTCACGTCGCGGTGGGCTTGCAAAGATCTTCGAGTTGCTCTGACTATCATAACGGAGCAGGTAACATGAGACAATAGCTTGGGATAACTGTTGGCCACGGAGGAGATAACGACCAAATTGGTAGTAGCGATATTGTAGCGATAACGCTGGTCATAAACTAGAACTGATAACGCCAACGGTAAACCCGAACTGATAATGCTGACGGTGGGCCAGAACTGATAATGCTGACGGTGGGCCAGAACTGATAACGTTGGCGATGTGCCAGAAACTGATAACGCTGGCGATGGGCCAGAAACTGATAACGCTGACGGTGAGCCAGAAACTGATAACGCTGACGATGAGCCAGAAACTGATAACGCTGACGATGAGGCCAAAACTGATAACGTTGACGGTGAGCCAGAGCTGATAACGCTGACGCTGGGGCAACACTGTAGCGAAGCAATGTCATAGCTTGTTGATGAAGATGGTGTCATCACGAGACCATCATGTAGTCAGCCAAATCATGGGCAGATAATAATAATAGAGTATTCTTCTTGATAGCGCGACATGACTACGCATGCGCATTCAGCACCGGGAAGGAGATATCGCACATAAGATGGTGTACCATTGCTCTCATCATTGAGGATGTATTCCCTCGCTAACGACAGGAGATACCCCGTAGGTAGTAATGAATTCTTGTGTAATCTCGCTGCCTTTGTGGGCGTTAGTCTCTTCACTATTTCAATATTTCATCGACTTTCCTGCACATTCTCAAATGTTACTTATTGTGTTAGCAAAATGACATGCAATGATATATACTAGTTGCCCTTAGAGGCCTTCACCCGCACGTAACGGGGTGTCGTTGATGTCGCTTTTTTCATCCAAGCTCGTTGGATCTGGCCTTGCTGTAAGCCGCCTGTAATATTGACGCGGTTTTACGCCATAAGCTACCTACAATTTGTGCGGTTTTACGTCGTAGCTACCTGCAATATTGACGCGGTTTTACGCTGTAGGCCACCTACAAATTGTGGGGTTTTATGTCGTAGCTACCTGCAATATTGCATGCTTTCACATTTCCCCGGATTTCAATCTGTACTCCACTTGAGCATCTGCATTGTTAGCTGTACAAATACACTAACAGAGCCTGCTAACTCTTGTTAGATTCCTCTAAGAATGTTAAGGATATTGAAGATAAAATAGAGTTAAGGGGAAAATGATAATCTTAAAGGTAATAGTGATACCTTGGGGGAATAAACAAGGAACTCGGCCGTTGTTTAATTCCCGTTCCATTCCTTGCATTTATGAACTGGAGACCTTTGCGACAATGGGAGGATGGCCACACGATATTATGAGGGCTTTCCCAACGGGGTAGATATTCACCCGATCAATCATATAAATATTCATCCGGGGTAGATATTCACCCAATAGATTGACTTTTGTAATCAGACTAATCAGACTAACTGTAGCTTGAAAATCAGGCTGTAGTTTAAGAAGTCGCATTGTGACTGAAGAATCTAGCTGTAACCAAGTGATATTCTGGACAGTAACCAGACTGTAGCTGAGAAATTTGGTCTCTCCCAAATCAGTGGCGTCACTTTGAGGCTTAATCGTGCCCAATAAACGTCGATATCTCGCTTAGATGCCTTCATGAGAATTGTAGCCCTTTGAATTATCTTCAAACCGAGCTATTATCCAGAAACTTCCGAGCACGCACGAAGAAGATACGATTTTTTCCGCGAAACTCGATATGGCTGCCCAGAAATACGTTTTTCTCCAAACCTGATACTGTTACTATTCCGGGTACTGTTCACCGGTAGCGATTTGTTCGCACGGAAGCTACTGCTGACGCGGTAGTCACTATTCACGCGGATGCTAATATTGACGCGGGAGTCAGATGCTAATGTTGACGCGGAAACCACTGTTCACACTTTCTAAATACCATACGCATGGCCATTATAATTAATTGGCATCAGTCACTGTTCACCTTTTCTAGAGACATGATTTGATGCTCTATCTTTGAATCAACACCAATACCTCAAACCCTAGCCTCCACGACTAGGATTTGCCTCTCCGGTGAGCCCACTGCTACCGGAGTGAAACAAACACCGATACACCCACTGTGGTCGGGGTGAAATCATCCTTTTCATGGCAGATCGATGGGCAGAAGCGATATCATTCTATGTAGAAAACCTACCCTCCCACGTGGACCAAAAGGCACTCCGGTATTTGATCACACGCAGATGGAAGCTACCACGGTTTGGGAATCTGATCGACATATTCATCCCTTTCCGCAAGAATAAAGAAGGGATCCGTTTTGGCTTTGTGAGATTTGACTGGGTGGACAATAGAGTGGACATGGAGATTGCCTTAGATCAACAGTATATTGGAGCTTCGGCCGTTAGATGTAGCCTAAGCCGACGTAGCAGGAGGACAGTGAAACCCGAGCGAATCAGACACCAAACCTTGCCATTTGCCACAAACCCTAGCAGGTCCGGTTTTCCAAGACAAACAGTAGGGTTGACAGTGGACCTAGTGCCCGCACCTTGGCCGAGGTGGTGAAGGGATGCAGAAGAGGGGAAATCAAAGAGATCAGCAAAGCAATTAGGGGGGAAGAGGGGAAGAGGTCGACGACCTACCACAGGATAGCCTCCCTAGACCACCATGAAAAGACAACTGGGATTAAGGAGGTCGGTTTGGAGGACGTGGACAACTCACCTTCGAAACCAAAGGAGACTGAGATCATCGATCTACAACCGCCGGAAGAAAACCTAGATTGGCTTCGTAGAAGCGCCATAGGCATCATGAAACGTATCGAAGATATACCAGAAATTCAAGAACTGGTCCTCGAGATGGGGTGGAACTGCGAAACGAGGGTTATGGGCCGCGGCCTTATCCTCTTGGAATTTGAGAGGGAAGCTGAGTACGAGAAAGCTCTGTCAACAATGAACCCAGCAGTAGAAGAAATATTCTATAAAGTGGCGAGTTGGAAAGAGATATCAGGAGAAGGTGGGCGCCTTTGCTGGGTCCAATGTGCTGGAATACCAATTCAAGTGTGGGGCCGTGCCACATTTGAAGCTCTAGGAAATCGGATAGGAGGTCTGGTGGCAATTGATGATATCACAATTGCTAGAAAACGGATGGATATAGGAAGAATTCTGGTATCAACATCCTCCCAAATCGTTGATGTGGAAATCACTGTCAGAGTAGAAGGAGTGGTTAGTAAGATTTTATGTAAAGAGGAACCTCTACAAGGGGCTATATCCAACCTTGATTGGATGAATTGGATGATAGGAGTGACCAATAAGGAAGAAGAATGGGAGGACGAAGAAGATGTAGAGGAGGTCATCAGAGACTCCTGCAGTGTCCAGGCAGGAGCAAACCCGGTTGATTTAGACCATAGGGATCACCATATTCCTGCGGATATCACTTGCCCAGACTCACAGCTGGATATAGACTCTTCTAGTAAGACACACAAACCTGAACACCCAATACCATTCATTACCACCCGAGTCCGTAAAGTGAAGAAGCTGGTAGGTACAACGGGCAGCCTAAAGACAACAAATTCGGGGGAAGAGTCACGGACAGATGACAATAAAATCGAGGATGCAGACATTACTAATATGAACCGTGTATTAGAGGTATCACTGATGGAGGGGCAGACATGGGAAATAGGAAAGGCTCTAACGCTAACCACTCATGCTAATGAGGAGGCCTTTTGCGCCTTTGACAAAGAAAGGACTGAGGGGGAAGCGGAACACATATAATCTGGTCAGGTGTCCCTATCGCGTCTTTGGTCTTCTCAATGGTACGTTTATTGTCTTGGAACTGTAGAGGATTGCTATCGAGGATTAAAAGGAAATTCATTAAAAAAACAATTCACCGAGAGAAGCTTGAGGTAGTGTTCCTTCAGGAAACTAAAAGGGACAATATGAACGAATTTATTATTGCTTCCATGTGGAAAACAACTGAGATGAAATGGACTTGGACCCCAGCAGCGGGGAGATCAGGAGGTCTCATTGCAATGTGGGATAAGAGAGTGTTTGAAGTCAATACTCAGATCAGGGGAGACCGGTTCATTTGGTTGGAGGGGAGATTCATCGAGTCTGATTTCCGTTGTGTAATGATCAACATTTATGCATACAACGAGATAGGCAGTAGAGCACAACTTTGGACTCAACTTCGAGAATTAATAGCAAACAGCAATGTTCCCGTCCTAATAGCAGGAGATTTTAACGAAGTCCTTACTCCGGCTGAAAGAAGCAACGGCGGTAGCATCACTAGGAGTATGCAGGATTTTCAGAACTGGGTTTACGGTGGTAATTTGACAGAAATCCCGCTAATGGGAAGGCGCTTCACTTGGGCAAATGCGATATGCCGTAGTAGATTGGACAGGATATTCGTGCAGGTGGGGTGGGACTCTGTGTTCCCACGTCTTCAACTTTCAGCACTGGGAAAAAACACGTCAGATCACGTTCCTCTACTGCTTGGGCATGACCACGTGGACTGGGGCCCCAAACCTTTTAGTGACCTCGCGATTTGGTGGGAAGCGGAGGGCTTTAATGATTTGGTCACTAGGTTGTGGTCAGAAGCTACCGACATTTTTCCAGGGGACTATCAAGTATTAAAGAAACTTCGGTGGATGAAAGTGAGGCTTCGTAGCTGGAACCGAGATGTTTTTGGGAACGTAGCTACTAGGATTAAGGAACTACAGACACGGGTGACATCCTTAGATATCTTAGCGGACGAAAGAGATCTAACAGAGGAGGAATCAATAGAGAAGGGAGAGGCAGAAGCGGCCTTATGGGAGAAACAGGGCCAAGAAAGTCGTATGTGGCAGCAGAAAGCAAGGGCTCGATGGGACTCGCAGGGAGACCGCAATACCAGGTATTTTCATCAAATCGCGTTGTGCACGAATAGGAGGAACAACATCACTGAAATTATGGAGGAAAATGTCCGCCTGTCCACTCCTGCAGAGGTTAAATCCGCTGCAGTCAAGTACTATTCCAACTTTTTCAGGGTTGTTTCATGGGACAGACCGCATATGCAGGACATGGGCTTCAAGAAGCTGAGTTCCGAGCAGGGCATCTGGCTTGACAGGGAGGTCCTGGGGGCTGAAATCTGGGAGGCAGTTAAACAATGTGGGGGGGACAAATTTCCTGGACCGGACGGGTTCTCTTTCACGTTCATTCAGAAAGCGTGGAGTACCTTAGGTAGAGACTTGAGTAATATGGTTTCTGAGTTCTTCAGGACGGGCAGATTCCCTCATGGTGCTAATACTTCTTTCCTCACTTTAATCCCGAAAGTCAGAGCAGCTAAGAGATTCAGCGAATACCGACCAATCAGCTTAGTAAGCAGTACATACAAAATCATAGCGAAGATCCTAGCCAACCGTCTTGGGTCTGTTATCACTTCGGTGATCAGTGACACGCAACACGGATTCCTGCAAGGGAACAGTACTTTGGATTGTGTCATGATAGCTAACGAAATTACGCATTTCCTTAAATCTAGTCGTCGGCAAGGCTTTTTATTCAAGCTTGACTTCGAGAAGGCTTACGACTCTGTCGAATGGAGTTACCTGGACGACATCCTAAGCCATATGGGCTTCAGCGCCAAGTGGAGGGGTTGGATTAACCAGTGCCTGGGCACGGCTAAGGTCTCTATTCTCTTAAACGGGTCTCCGACTCAGGAATTCAGAGTGGGTAGAGGTTTGAGACAGGGGTGCCCGATGTCTCCATTTCTGTTTAACATAGCCGCAGAAGGGTTGAACCAACTATTCGTTAGAGCTAAGACGGGGGGTCTGATTCGAGGTATCGGGAATGAGACACGGGGGTGGGATATAACTCACCTGCAATTTGCAGACGACACATTAGTTTTTGTTAACAACGACGAAGAGGAAATTAAGTGTGTTAAAGGGATACTGCGATGGTTCGATGCGTACTCTGGCTTAAAGGTTAATTATTTCAAGAGTACCCTGGTGGGGGTCAACATTTACAGACACCTGGGGGCAACTGTGGCCCGTAGAGCAGGATGTAATTACGAGATTTTGCCTTTCAAGTACCTGGGGTCATATGTGGGGATGAACCCGAAGAGACTTTCCAGTTGGGATTTCTTATTAGCAAATATTCAGAAGAAGCTGGCTACTTGGAAGGGGTCCTTATTAACGGTAAGTGGGAGAACAACCTTAATCAAATTAGTCCTGACGAGTCTGCCAGTATACAACATGTCCATATACCGCATGCCTAAGGGCATTATTCGGAGGTGTAACCAGATCATGGGTCGCTTTCTTTAGAGTGGCGATGAGCATCGGCAGGGATTAACGAAGGTGAAATGGTCGAAAACTAGTCTCCCAAAAGTCCTGGGAGGGCTGGGGTTGGGATGTATTCAGACACGTAACGAAGCCTTTCTCTTGAAATGGATTTGGGGCCTCTTGGCAGGAGACAAAAAAAAGTGGGTAGAAATTGTGCGCAAAGAATACAATATTTCTACGCTGGGAGACCTCTGGATACAGGACAGTGCGACATTTTCTACCATCTGGAACGACATTATTCGGGTATGTGGGAGATCTTCTGCTATGTTTGGGACTTGGACAAAAAATGTTCAGCTTCATATCGGCTCTAGAGACTCCGTGAGATTTTGGTGGGATCCTTGGGCTACTCCTGCTCCGTTGGCTCTTAAACACCCCCGATTGTACTCTATCACCAGTAACAAGACGGGAGTCATCAGAGAATTCGGATCTTGGCAAGACTCGGGTTGGCATTGGCAACTTCCTTGGAGACGGGGGTTATTCGAGTGGGAGATGGACGAGGCAAAAGATATGCAGGAGACTCTGCTGCCCCCAGCCAGAAACACTAGCACTAGTCAAATGCGATGGAAGCTTGAAAAATCGGGTGAGTTTACTGTCAAATCTATGTGTAAGGCCTTGGAATTGTCTAGGCACGGACACCTCAAAAACGACACCCTGCACTCTTGTTGGCGGGGGAATATTCCTCACCAGGTAGAGTTCTTCACTTGGCTGGTCCTGCAAGATCGTATCGCCACTCGGGAGTTCCTCAGGAAGCGTAATATTCTTACCGGGGACGCTTGCCTGTGCCCTATGTGTAATACTTGTGAGGAAACCACCCCCCATTTATTCCTTCACTGTCGTAAGACAGACCTGATGTGGGAAGACATCACGCGCTGGGCGGGGATTGACTGGGTCCGGCCGAGGCTTGTAGCAGACTTGTGGCATAGCTGGCGCGGATTGATTCCGGGCTATCACGCTCAGAAGCTGGAAATGTGGCTGATGCTGCTTCAGGCAATTCTCTGGAGCACATGGAAACACCGGAATGATATAGTGTTCCGTCAAGAGAATTTTAGTCACCAAAAGCTTCATCACGTCATCTTCTCTACATGGAGGCGCTGGCTCCATAGTACAGATAAATCATTCCCATACTCATCATCCCAAATGGAAATGTCTTCCACGTGGTTTCACGTTTGGGGCAACAGCACTACCTAATCTGGTAGGGGTTTTCTAGGCTCTAGTTTATGGGCATTGCGTGAGAGAGTCTAGCTGGAGGTTTTAGGATGTTTTCTTTCTGCTGCCTTGTGCTCCTTGGCTGCTGTTAGCAGCCGCTGAGTCTGATGTAAATATTTTGCTCCTTGTTTTGGTGCCATCTTCCCAATGGCTTAAATAAATCTATTCAGCTTATTAAAAAAAAAAACTGTTCACCTTTTCTTTTCCCGTTTGCCTGCTTCCTTCTTTGCTTTGTTTTCCCGTTAGGTGCCATTACTGCTGTAGTTAGCGTTAGGTGAACCCCACACGTTTTATGGGCCTTATCTGCATGTTGTTGCCGTAGAGGTCTTTAACAAAGTGATAGCGTTAGGTTGTCGTATGCCTAACCCATTAACTTTCCTTTCATGCTTACTTCTTTTCCCGTTATCTTATTTTATCCCCCCCCCCCCCCCCCCCCGCTGAAGTCGACCACCCCCGGTAGCAGGACGAGTAGGAGACCAGGCAGGCCCTACTGTAGCTGTAGATGACGTACCCCCGGTCCGGACTAAAATGCCCTGGGGGTATATTGATTGTTATCAATTAGTTATTAGTTGGCCAAATTACTATCTTGCCCTAGACGAATTAACAAGAAAGTGACAAACAATCGAATACAACAATAAGAATATATGAAGAATGATTTGGCCTCTTAACTAGCCTTATACAACCCTCAAAATACCTCTGCTAAGAAGGGAGAATCTAGCTACTCATGCCACAAAACAAATAAACAAAATAAGAAAAGAAAGATTGCATAAAAGAAGAACAAAGAGAAGAAAACTAATAAATGTTACCGGCTGGAGCAAAGCTCTAGTTAAATACAGTGGCTGCTGGATGAAGAGGTCTCAGCCACCACCCAAAAGGGGGAGGAGAGAAAAGGAGGCGGCTGCCAAAAGAAAAAAGTGGAAAAATATTTACAAGATGTCTAAAACCCTAAAAACTAGAGGTTTATATAGTGTCCAGCTCACAAGAGGACAAAGTCCAGCTAAGGGACTACAAAATGACAAATTTCAGCTAAGGGGAGAGAGTGACAGCACATGGAGCATATTGGAATATTCTAGAATCTTCGGAGATTCCTTTCTTTGGCTTTCGATCTTGATCTGATGTGGATGCGTCACGGGCACAAGATTGCTCACTGGTTTGGTTAGCGTCGAGGGCACGATGACTCTCCGATCTTCTGGGCCTTGAAGCTTGAAATCCCAAGAATTCCTTCAAAAATGCATTTTTTTGCTCTTTTTCTCCTTTTGGCGTTGATCTGCAATAAAGATGGAAATAAAGGTCAATTAGCAGAATCATGCCCCCGAAAAGGTTAAAATAGAGGATAAAATCACGCCCAAGAAATATGTTATCAATACACTACCCCC
Source organism: Viola odorata (assembly GCA_963691705.1). Classification (NCBI taxonomy): domain Eukaryota; kingdom Viridiplantae; phylum Streptophyta; class Magnoliopsida; order Malpighiales; family Violaceae; genus Viola; species Viola odorata. Next base: position 21,733,880 of record OY829539.1, on the reverse strand, counting down.
TACTCATCTTCTTCAGAGAAAGATATAACCATTCGGTCCAACACGTCGAAGCCTACATCTTCTTTAGGGAGTTCGTCTCTCTTCCTCTTTTGGCCGGTCAAGGGCCCCTCAATATTCTTGGTCCCTCCTGCAATTAGATTGATCAACGAAAACTCATCCAAGGAAGTCGTTAGTACTTCCTTTCCCTTTTCCTTCCGTCTATCCACAATAGGAATTTCTACAGGTCCTGCTTTTGCGTTTGCATTCTGGTTGTTACTTGGAAGATTATCGGGGTTCTGTCCTCTAGCCTGGATGACGTATTCACCCAAATACCCATCTTCAATCAACCACTCAATAATTACCTTCAACATTCTGCATCTTTCCGTGTTGTGACTCTACGCCCTATGGAAGCAAAGAAATAGATCTCTTTGATCACACATATAAGCACCTGGTTTACAGGAAGGGTACCGGATTGGTAGCCCCTTGCTTTCAATTACCGCTAGAATCTCCGCTTTAGGAATCAATAATGAAGTGGAGCTGAAGTCCGCTTTCCTCCCCTAACGGGAATCTGGTCTCGCTGCCGACCGCCTTGGGGTATACTCTTTCTAGTTCCTTCATTGGGAATTGGCCTCTTCTACCGGCTTTCACGATGTTGTTTCCTTCTGCTTCTTCCGTTGAAAGTCCACCTCTTCCATCCTAGCATAATTGTTTGCTCTAATCCGTAAAAGGTCCAAGGTTAGTGGGGGATCTTCCAGTAACGTATCCTCCAGCTTACCAAAATCGCAGTTCCCATTCAAAGCCTCTACCGCAATCTCTACGGTAACATCTGTCATCACGACCATCTCCAAGTTGAATCGGTCCAGGTACCCTTTGAGAGATTCCCCCGACTTTCAGTGTATGTCAAATAGGGTTGCGGCAGGCCTCTTCAGTGGAATAGACATGCTGAATCTACTTCGGAACTTTTCCTCCATCTAGGTAAAATTGTCAACAGATCCAGCCGGTAAACCTTCAAGCCATGTCCGGGCAATCCCGGTAAGGGTGAGGATAAAAATTTGACATAGGGCCTCATCCCTCCGTGTTTGTAGCTTGATGAAGTCCTTCACTTGGTTGATGTGGGCTATGGGATCCTTGGTCCCGTCATACACCTCTAACGGAAGCTTGATCTGTCTGCTTACTTGATGTCTCCGAACCCGATATGTCAAAGGGTGCATCGGGTTGTCATCTCGCTTCCTCTGGTGGCCTGATGATACGGAGCGAGAATACCCAAAATCTTCCATTGGTAGATCCCTCCGGTTGTCTTGATGTCGGTGGCCCCTAATGGGTTGGTACCCTACCGGGGACCTCTCTCTGCTCCGTCTACCGTCAGACCTTCTTTCAAGTTGACGGGATCGGCCCCTCTAGACATTGTGCCTAGCTCCACGGCCACTTTCTCTGTCCATATTCCCTAAATATCCCTCCTCCATTCTTTGACAGTTCACTGCTGACGACGCTCGCTGGACGAGCTATTCCACATTCCTTTGGGGAGGAGGTTGATTCCCCGTATGAGCTGGGTTAACCAGTTGTGGAGCTGGCGGCGCATTTGGCGGTGGCACCAGCTTGTGATGCCACTATGACTAGAGTGAATAGTGGTGGTGGAGGAAATACGTGGGTCATCGGTTAGGGAACAAGGTTGGCCAGCATAGCCATAATGTCGTCCATTCTTCGGTGCAACGCAACGACGGATTTAGTTGTTAGTGGAGGCAATGCTCTGGCCGCGCTTGGTCCAGGAAGGGTTGCGTTTGGTATGACCGGGAAACTAATTCTCGAGCCGGAGAGAAAGTCAAGGTAACGGTTAACCTGAGTTGACTCGGTGGTTAACGGCGTCACCAAAGTCGGAATGATAGAAATGTCTCGAGTGGGAACAATAGAGGTGTTTTGTGGTTGAGTTGAAGTGGTATTCTGGTCAAAAGCCATTTTTAGCAGTTGATATTGAAGATCTTGGATATCAAGGCGATCTCACTCAATGATCCAAAGCTCTCAATGGAAGCACCAAAATGATACTCCTCGATGAGGGGTGAGGACTTTTATGGAATCTAGATTGTTGATGTGGACGTCTGACTGCTCTCGTGTCACCTACAAAGTGCCGGAAGGGGTCTCCGGTGTAGATTCTCCGATGATCAAGTCAGTTAGGAGAAGATTGCAAGTGAAAGAGATGAAGGGTAGTTACCGGGTGTAGGTAGTGTCTGGGCTTGTGTATAAGTCCCCTTTTCGCATATGGGAGAGGTATTTGTATACCCGCTTTGGGCGGTTACTCAGGTGTTGTAGGGAGCATTAAATTCCCTTAACGGCTCATTTATATCCGCAAGCGGCCCCCGAGGGGTATTTATACCTCTGCCTAGTAGGGTTATTGTCTAGGCATTAAATGTCATTAACTCCATGTTTAATATCCGTACTGATACCTCCTCATGTACCGTTATCATCCATGTTATTCCCTACCGATAATATGCATGTATATCAAATTCGGTAGTCCAAGTAACGTACTGATGATGTACCTGTCTGTCGAGTTCGGTAATTTTGGTATAATCAATAAATGCTATCTTAGTCTTGTGGGACCCCCCATTGTTGACAAATATCCAGTACTCCCTCCAGTCCGAAATAAACGTTATTTACTATTTAGGCATGCATCTTAAGGAGACCAAATGACTCACTATTTGACCCTAAAAAATTCCGTATTTTTTCTCGGAAATACGTTAAGGATTAACGTACGTTCGAAAAAAAGTACGGAATTTTTTGGGGTCAAATAGTGAGTCATCCGGGTTCCTTGAGATGCATGCCCAAATAGTAAACGACGTTTATTTCGGACCGGAGGGAGTAGTATTCCTTTTATGGACCCTGTCGGCTTTTTATTGGGTTTGTCCACGTGGCTTTAGTCAATGGTGACTAAGTCAAAGGTCCCATGAGATGACTAAAGTACTCTTACCATTTCTCTATGTATTATTACTTGGGGTGACAGACACGATAGTGGAGATGGAGGAATTGGAAGAGATAACATGTTTGAGATAAGTCTCAAGATCACTCATCGTGATGACAGAAAAACCCTTAGTAGTCGCAGCAGCAACCGAGAAGGATTTAAGTTTGGAGGTACTACCCTTTGGTCGTAGAGATCGACTAGGACAATTCTCGATAATATATCTAAAACTATGACAGTATCTATACTCAATAGTTGGACAATTACCAAAGGAGTGACCATTTTGATGTCGATGGAGGTCGGGCATAGATAGTAGCATGATCAACATCAAAGAGGGATGTTTTGTCAAGGCTCAGACGTGTTTCTTAAAAAATAATTTATTGCACCGCACTGTCGAGTGTAGGGAGAGGATGTGGATGAAGCAAGGGTGTTCTAACATCTTCATATTCAGTTTCTTAAAAGAGCCAACACCCATCCTGATCCACCTCTCTTAGATGGACGAAACTGAGTTTTATTTTTCATCTGGTTTATTAAACAATTGGGCTAAGTTCCGCCCATTTATTATTGGATCTAGCAGGTCTAATCTGTGAATGTTGTCCACATATTTTTCCACTCCTTAGTGGCTAATTTTTTTTATATAAAAGTAACGGTATAAACAAAATGATACAATCATAAAAACTGTCTCCTAAGAAATTTAAAAGAGGACAAGGAGGCACAAAAAGTAAACCAAGTGTAATGAGAGAAACACAAAAGCCAAATTGACATTTGACCACTCGTTTTGTTTTGCCACCCTTAGTGGCTAAATTGTCCAAATATAAAGTTTAGTGGCCAAATTAAGAATTGTCTTAGTTTAGTGGCTAATTTGTTTTCTCAAAAGGAAAAGAAAGCACAGGTGCACCTACGGGTAGGGGTGTCAAAACGGGACTGCGGGCCGGACCCGGCCAGTCCTGAGATTTTCAGGTCGGGACCAGACTCGGTCCCGGAAAAAAATGGGACCAAAAATTGGTCCCGGTCCCTGTCCCGGCCCGTGTAAGAACCCGGGTCTCGGGTCCAGACCCGGGAAAACTGGACCCGGAATTTTTTTTTTTTTTTTAAATTAAAATTTTACATACAATAATATATTCTACACTTTGGTTTCCCACCCCTACTAAAAACAGAAGTAGAAGCATATTCAAAGCACCAAAAACAGAAGCAGTCGCACCCAAATATTAAGGATAATCCTTTTCATATAAATGTTTGATAATAGGCACTTTCTTGCACCCAAATCCTAAGGATAATTCTGTTCATATAAATGCATGTAAATAGGCACACACAAACATCTATGTCAATTGATCTACCTCCGTCCCAACAATAACAAAAACAGCAATAAGTTGATCCAAATCAAGACAGGAACAAAGAGCCAAGCTCATCAATAAGTCTTAATCAACAATAACAACAAAGATCCAAGCTCATCAATAAGTCTTAATCAACAATAACAAAAACAGCAATAAGTTATAACCATAGTTCAATAATTAGTCATCAAAGCTCCACACAAAGAACTCTAAAAAAGTTAGACAATGGATACCAAATCAAGCCACAAAGAACTCCCAATTTTATAGAAACAGATTGAGGTATGAAAGGTTCACAAGCTGAACCCGAACTCAACACTAAATGATAGCGAAAAATCCAAGCATTTACAGCAGAAAACATAACAGCAGACGTGAGGCTTTCCAAATAAATTATCACTTGCACAACGTAGAAAGGTACAGTATTATTTCTGGCACCAATTATGCGTTTAGATCCACATACCCTACAAACTGCCATAGAGCGATGGAGCCTTCCTTGAATAAAATTCACACACAAGGATCTTGCACGTGTCAGTTCAGTATTGCATACCTCAGCAAAGCTTCATCTCAAGATCTACATGATGGTAGACTGATGCCTCCACAGAAAGTAGCGATTATAAAATACAGCAACAGAACCATGAAGCATGTTAACAGGGCCCTGTAACATGAACATAATTATCAGCCATCTCAAGTTAACGGTTAACAAATTTGAACAAATTATAGTGTCTCAACCTAATAAAAGCCATGAACACCTTGCGTTTTGCCTTGTGCCACCAAGACCGAACTATTTGGAAGATATGCTAACACAAAATACTATTTCCCAAATAATGGTAAAAAAAAAAGGAAACAACCATATTCTTCCAGAACCAAACAGGCCTTGCATTTTTCCAAGAGAAGAAAAAACTGGCCTAATGAACATCACAAAAGGGAATTTACTAATCTAGAACCATTTACTCAATCTTCTTCCTACTTGAACATCACAAAAGGGAACTGGCCAGATTATTAGTACTATTCTGAACTTTACCATTTCTTTTTCAAGAAAGAAAAGGAGGGAAGAGATCGATCAAGAAAGTAGAAAGTAGAAAGTAGAAAGAAATCCAATCCATCCCACATAAATATAGATATAAATAGAGAAGCAGAACGGAATGGAAAGGGAAGTGGAAGACCTCGGGGATTACGGGTCACAGCGTGGGTGGAAGGTTGCGCTGCCGGCGACGGCGTGGTGGGAGGCTGAGAACGATGAGATGAGAGGGTTAGAGTGTGTGCGGCGGCCGGCGACGGCGTAGTGGAAGCAGAACGATGAGATGAGAGGCTGAAGGTATGTGCGGCTTGTGAGAAAGATGAGATGAGAAAGATGCGATTGAGAATAGGGAAAAAGGTTTTTTTTTAATTTAGTCGGGTCCAGACCCGGCAGACCCGAACTTTTTCGGGTCGGGACCAGACCCGGTCCCGACCTTATACGGGACCAAAAATTGGTCCCAGACCTGACCCGAGACCCCGGGTCCGGGACGGGTCTACGGGACTGGTCCCATATTGACACCCCTACCTACGGGTGTCAATTCAGGTCTAGGGGTTCGGACCAGACCGGGTCCTGACAAAAAATGGGACCAAAATTCAATCATGGTCCCCGCCCGGCTAAAAAGTTGGGTCTCGGGTCCAGACCCGGTCGCACCTCCTCCTCTACCCATCACAACCGCACCAACCTCCCTGCAAAAAACCCAGTCCAAAATAATCTGCACCTCCTTATCCTCCCATCACAGCCGCACCAACCTCCGGCCGAACCGCCACTGCCAAACCGCCAACCAGCAACCAAATCATCCATCAAACCACTGCTCGACCCGACTAACAAAACAACCATCTCGCTCTCCTCCGCCAACCACCAAACCTAGCCGCGAAACACTAAACCGCCGACAAAAACAACCGATCCAGCTACCACAATCATCACTATCTCAAACACAAACCAACCCATCACCTTAAAACAACCATCTCGCCCCCTCCATCCAATCCAAATTAGCAGTGAAATAGGAAGAAGAAGAAAATAGGGAAAGAAAGAAAATAAGAAGGAAAAGAGAAAAAGAAAGGAAAGAAAAAGAGAATGAGATCGTGGAATGGAATGGAAAGGAAAGGAAAGGAAAGGAAAGAAGGAAAAGAAAATGTTTTAGGGGTTTATCGGGTCTAGATCCGAGACCCGTCGGGTCTAACTTAAATTCAGGTCGGAATTAAATCCAGTTCTGACTAAAAACGGGTTCAAATATTGGACCTGATCCCGACTTGAAATTTCGGATTCGGAACGGGTCTACGGCTTTTGGGTCCAATTGACACCCTTAGTGCTCCATACAGTTATCGCCAAGCCTTTTTCCTTCCTCCTTGCCCCGACGAGGCGACGACTGTCTGTTCTCTCAACAAGCTCGACTGCTCGAATCTCTCCATCTGTCTTTCCACTGAAGGAATGAATCCTTCTTCAATCCCACCTCCACAACACCACCAACACACCAGGCTATTTCCTCCCGCTCCTCAACACCCAAATCCCACTTTCTACCTCCAACCTTCTCAGCCTCCTCCTCGACCGCCGCCGCCACTACCACCATCAAACCCTCCTACCACCGCCGCAATCTCCTCAGCGCCCCATATTCTCTCCACCGCGCTGTCCTCTCTCTCCCATATCCTCTCCGTTTCTCACCACACCCTCACCTCCCTCACTCACTCCATCTCCCCCAACTCTCCCAGTGACTATGTCCCTTGCCCATACAACCCCCACCATCTTATGCCACCACACTCGCTCTTTCTTCACTCCCTTCGCTGCCCAACTCCTCTCTTTGAAAACCCATCTTCTCTTTTGGATTCTCTTCATTACCCATCTACCTTAAACCCTCGTGAAAATCCCATATTTAGTAATCCTCCCCTTCTGCATTCTCAAAGTACCGAATTTCACCTCTTTAGATTCCTTTTACCATGAATTCTCCTCTAACTTCTTTTACAAGGATTGTCCTGGTGTTGTTAACATACGTGACTTAGATGGTTCGAAAAGAAGTTTTACCCTGCCTCGTCTTTTATCTGCAGAATGCGTGGATTCTGATAATGATAGCCAGGGGCAGGATAAAGGTATCCAAAATAATGAGTTCAAAGTGTTGCCATCAGGTTTATGGGGCATTAAAAGAGAGGTTGATAGTTGGGTTGACTATCCTAGTGTCTATTCGTATAGTGTTTTGTGTGCTATCCTGAGGTTAAATTTGATTAAAGGGAGAGATTTGAGGAGGTGGATCATCACGCATTCTCCGCGATATGGTGTAGTGATTGATGTATATGTGAGGGATCATCTGAATGTGCTTTTTAGGCTTTGTTTGAAGGCAATCAGAAGGGAAGCTTTGAGTTTTGTGGGTTGTGTGATGAATGGAAAAAAAATGAGTTTTAGGTGTCCAGTTTTGGTTCAATCATTGATGTGGATTATTTCCCAGCTCTCTGTGCTGTATGGTGAAGTGAACGCAAAAGCCTTTGCCATTCATGTTTTAAAGCAATGTGTCTTAGACATGGCCGATAGATCCTTGTTGTTTTCTTTGGAGTCTCATTTGGAAGAAAGTCCAAGTGGTTTGGATGCTGAGGGGAAGAATGTTGAGGATGTTGAGCTCAAAGAGCCTATGGAAGGAAGTGCAGGATGTAGTACCGGTAAGGAAGAGGTTGAAAGTGTCAATGCAGATGTAATCTTTGTGTCCCAAGTGGTAGCTGCAGTGGCATCTTTGCATGAGCGGTCTTTGCTAGAACTGAAAATCAAAGCACTACGATTTCCTCTATCCCTACCTAGATATCAACGGTATTCTCTCATTCTTGCTGTCCTTCATGTGATTGAACTTTGGTTAGTAACTATAGGCTCATTTAGAAGTCCTGTATTATTTTAATATGTAGAATGATTCTTGCGGGAAGAATATTCTTTGTCTTGTTGCTATCAGTTATCAGCTCCTAGTAATGGTATATAGGCATATTAGTTTAGTTTAATGGACTATCGTTTCTTTTCTTTTTCCCTCACTTTCAAGCTTTCTAAGGCTTTTGCTTCATTAGAAGTATCATGTCTTTAGTTTGTTGTGATCATTAGTTACTTCTCTGGTCTTTCACCCTCTTATCCGGTGTGAGTCGTTTGTTGAAAAGTTTGGGTAACCATATGTATTATGAACACTCCAGTGACCTTCTAGTAAAAGATGAGAAGGACATGTTAGTATATTGTCTTCAAGTTTGGCGGTTCCACCTTCATTAGGCAGAGCATCCCTTTGGTTCACTTCCTTGAGGGTATGATGAATCACTGTACTCAGATTGAGAAAACTGAAAGTCTGGCCTGGAAGGCTCTTTTTTCAGTTTACCTTACAGAGAGACTATCCTGGTTCTGCGTCTATAAGATAGTACCTTAGCAGCAGTATGCAATATGAGTTATGTGAATTAGGGACTTATTTTCCAAAGTATGCTCGACTATATGAAACTTCACAGGTCCTTACTAGTCTGTAATTTGCTTGCAAGTCTAAGATAATTTATAGGAATTAGCTAAGCAACTCCTTTCTTCAAAGAACTTGTATAATTTGATATTATCACAAGACTAAGATTATCATGACCGGGGATTCGATTAGTCCGAGTCCTTGTTGGAGATTATCATGACCGGGGATTCCATAGTTTGTATTTGTTATGATAATATATAGATGGTTTTAGAACTATAATTTTCTTTGACACACCCAAAATGGAGCACAATGCTAGCTGTCCTCTATCCCAAATTGCTATTGCATATAATGTTCTATTTTTCATCATGTTTGATCATGTCATTTATTTCTCTGCCCTGTTTTTAGGACAAATGAGCATACTTTTGTGTCAATGAGAGCCGATGAAGAGCGTAAGCAACGTGCTAACTACAGAGCTATTATTGAGCATGATGGCGCTCTTAGAAAGCAATCATCTAACCAGGTATGAAATGCAAGTAACATTTCCATCATGATATTAGTGGTTGCAACTTGCTACTAAATTGTAGACTGCTACGGTTTTTACTTAGAGTTGATAGCCAGAGAGTTATTTTATTTCACAACCCTCAACAGGTGTAAAATGGTAATAAAATAACAGAGACAAAAGAGAATGACAAACTGTATTGTGATTTTGGAGAAGGGAACAATGTTATATTTGGAATTTATCTAATCTCTTTTAATTAAAAGGAAATCTGCCCCCCTTTAGTTCTGACGTTCAGGAAAGATGGGTATTAGCTATGGATCATCTATTTGGACTTCTAATCTGCAAAATCCTAATTCTCTTAGATTCTTTGATGTTTTGTAGCTGCCTTCATTTATTTGATGTTTGAGACCATGGTTCGTAACTGGCCTAGCAGTTTTTTATATTATAAGATGCTATCTTAATAGTAAGAAATGTGAACATTGTGTTAGTGTATGGTTACATGTATTTGAGGATTTTCATTTATTTGGAATAATAAAAGGATAAAATTTACAGAAATAGCCAAAACTAGTGCTTTTCCAACTGTGCTAAGATCTTTTCTAAGGCTGGTATTTTCTCCCTGCAAAGACCATGCATGAATGCTAGCTTTGGTTGAGCCCTGGTGGCTTCCAATCAGCAGCCATAAGAAATGTCAATCTAGCATGTTCTTAGGACTTAGTCTGCAATTTGATTGTAAAGCCTACGAGATTTTATTTTGCGAACACATTATTTAACATTCTAATTCTTCCTGGGTATAAGAGGTTGCTATTCTTGTTTTTAACCCTCCTTTTTACCACGACAGGAAAGTGGCAAGACTAAAACATGAGAAGAGTTACCTGCCGAAGAAAGAGACTATAAACGCAGAAGAATGTCATATCGTGGAAAGAAGTCGAAACAATCAACAATAGAGGTAGGATACTGTTGTTCCTGTTGTGATTGTTCAGTTTACCTATTATCTTGTCATATTGGTCAGTATATTTCTTAAGTTGAAGGCCACAATGAAATTATCAATCTAGGTATTACATTACTTAATCCCTAAGTCACAAATGTACACAAATCTATTGATTTGTTTAGCTCGCGTTAAACAATCTATAGCTGTGAATTAGTTCCGCAATGAAGCTTCATTTATTTTAGTAGCGTGGTAATTAAAATAGTATAAAATGACTATTCTCAGATTGGTTATCACAACTCTTGCCCTGGTCAAACACTAAATTGTTGTGTTGCACCAAATGAGAATTATAAATTATTCGTTTATATGCCAACACATCAATGAATGCAGGTGAACAGGCAATCACTTCTGTTCCTGCATGTACTTCTTTGTTTTTATCTTTCGGTGACCCTAGGATTTGCCTGTCCTGTATGCTCCAAGAAGTCCCTAAGTTGTTACTAGTGGAGAATGGATAGCTGTGCTGAATTCCATCATTTTCTTGTACTTTGGTTAGTGTCTGGTAGGCATTGCTAGGCACATATCTGAAAACCAACTTTGGAGAGTCTCTGATTCTGACAAGATGCACCTCTGTTCCCACATAAACTTACCATTAACCATCCTGCCTGTTCTTTTTGTTGTTACTTTGTGATAGGTGATGAGGGACATCATTGATGAATACATGGAGGGCATCAAGCAAGCCAGTGGGATTGGGTTGATTGAGAAGGGAGCTGAAGAGGAAGGGGTGACTTCTAAACCATCTTCTGCTGATGTTGTTGCAGATTTTGATGAGCCAAGAAGAAGCAATAGCTACTATTCTGAAGCAACCACAGATACTCAAAAGCATTACTTGAAGACATCACATTTTGATGATAGTATTAAATCCACACCCTTAAAGGACACTTCAACTGAAGTTTTTTCACAAGAAGGAAGAGGCTATCATGGGCACCATAAACGTCCAGAATATCAGAGAAAAAGTGGCAATCTTGAGAGGCGTGGTAGAGAGTACTATCCAGAAAGTCCGGAAAGACTCAGAAGTCGTGGCAGATCATATGAGCAGGGTAATCACCAAAGAGAACCAGATGATATTGAACAGACAAGGTCCAGGAATGATGATAAAAGGTATTCTAGCAAATCCAAGTATCATGACTATAAGTCACACTCTGCGCAAGACTGCTAATAAGTACAATGTGCCAAAGGATGATCAGAAGTTGGATCGAGATAGGCGTCAAAGAAGCTCCTATCAGAAGTATGGTTCAAAGGTCGTGGAACAAAATTCATTTGAGGATAGATATGATCCAACAGAGTCTCATGACAACACCTATGAAGGTGATTCCTACACTAGAAGCAAATATACAAGACCAGAAGAATTTTGATACTGTTCTAGCTAGTAGCTACTACGTGGAAAGGCACAGCCCAATTTACCTTGACATAATATGGAGTAAGTGTTCTTGTTCTTTAGTTTGAAAATGGTTTACTTCCACATTATATGAAGTTTAACACGGGTGTCTTTTTTTTTTTTTCGGTCACAATTTTCCTGTAGGAAGTTATCACGCTTCAGCAATTTTATCCACATCTGTATCCTCCTTTGTATCCTTAATTGTTACTTATTTTCCATTAAGGTCTTTAACATGAGTTACCTTATGGAAAACTATACTTAACTTTAAAGTTTATAGCACTGCATAATGTATTTTAGTAAAGTCAGTAAGTATATAGTGCTTATATTTTCTTTCGGCGTAGGAGTTGTAGTTCATATATATAAAGGTGCTATTTTTGCCAACTGATATGGTTTTGATTGTTAAGATCATTTCCAATGAAGACAGATGGTGCGTGCTTCATTCCCGTACTGGCAAGGTTTGCAGGTTTGTATGATATTAGCATGCTTGTTTTAAGATCTGGATTACAAGTCATTTTCATGATTAAGTGATTTTCCTAAAGTCTTGTGATCTTTTTGTTCGCATCTAATGTGCGTGCATACGTTATTTATTTGAACTTACTTATAGCTCACTCTGCTGATTTGTAGATTACAACGCAAACATGACAGCCGTTTCCAGGGGATATTTGAAGTTTCCTTGGCCGTGTAGTTCATGGTTATCTTCCTGCTCGGAATGGAGACGACGGTTTACAAACAATGAACTATCTTTCATGTTTTAAAAATATAATTGAAGCCGAATTCTTTTCCTTTTTTATGATATTGAAAAGGGAATTTGCCAATATTCTTTTGTGAAAAATGGTCAACTTTACATGACATTTATATAACTTTAATTAGCGTAGACGTACTTATAAGTATTATTGAAAAGTTGGAGTCAAAGTATGGGGTTCATTGTTGCTACTTTTACTTTATGTAAGTTTGTGCATGTTCGCCGAAGTGTTAATGTAGATGCCCATGCTCTTACTAGGAGAGCTCTTACATTAGGCATTTCTGATTGTTGGGACGGATTGTGTCCTGAGCATTTTGATTGTTTTCTAAATCTATGAAAGTTATCCTTTTTATCAAAAAAAAGTATGATTTATTGTCAATATAATTATGAATGCCTAGAAAGAATATTTCACGAAGAAATTTTAAATTAATTTAAAGTTAAATTAAATTCAATAAAAATAAAATTGTAGATATCAAAATTTTGGTTAAGATTCATAAATTGGATGGAGTAATCTATATAAAAATCTTATAGTTTGTAAAATATTTCAATTTTTTTCTTATAGCTTAAAAAAATTGTTACGTGAGCCTTCAGTTTTTTAAAAGTTGCAATTTTTATAACTTTGATAACAGTTAGAAATTCACATAAAATAGTAAAACTAGCAAATTTTTATAAAAGTTGGTCAAATATAGTAGGATATAAAACAATGTAAGAATTTAGTTTAAATTTTATTTACATTTTTTAAAATATTTTTTATTTATTTTTTCAATATTTTATGTGAAGTGGACTCTTTCATATTTATTATATTCTCTTAAATATGCATATTTTTCTAAAAAAATTACCATTTTTTAATTCTTTAACTACTATAAAGTTTAAATGTAGAACTTTTTAAAAACTATAATATTCATATTGCAATCTTTTAAATTAAATTATAGGGGTTAAGTATAATTTTTTCTATGCAATTTCCATTTATATTATAAGTTAAGATAGACCATTATATTTATAATTGAGCCAAATAAATTATTACATTTTTCTATCACTATTTTCTAAAAAGAGTAATACATTTTTTGGCATTTTATAAATTTATATATCATCGAAAGAAATTATATTTTTATTATAAAAACTGTTGTGGTTATTTCTTTCCCTATAAAAAAAAATTAGATTAAAGTAATCCTCTCCTCTCTTTTTTCAACAGAAAATAAGTTTTTTTTTTTTACAACGTATTATTCTTTTTTTTTAGATAATACGAATAAAAAAATATAATAATTTATTTGGTTCAATTATATGTACTGATTTATCTCGATTTGTGGGACAGATACAAGGTGAATTTTACTAATTTTTGCATTGTTAAATTATGCTATTTCCCTTATTAATTTCTTGAGAAAATAATGAATTAAAAAAGATGACATGAACTGAAGAGCGAAAGATATACTATATGCATCGGCGGATTCTTTGATGTCATTGCCAGCAAATAAATAAGGCTCTGTTTGGCAGTCCAGTTTAGTGGGGAAATGGTCAGTGAGGAAATGTTCAGTGGGAAAACAACATCTGGGAAATGGAGGGTGCTGTTTGGTAAAATTGTAAAAATTCAGTGGGAAAACGATATCTGGGAAATGGAGGGTGCTGTTTGGTAGTCCAGTTTTCCAAAACTATGATTTGGATGTAAAATGACCATAAAGGGCATAATTCATTTTAAGTGTTTAAATTTTTTTTATTTTTTTATCTTTATATATATTTTTAATCAATTTATTTATAATCTACATCTAATAAAATTGATCTATATACCATAAATAAGACATTGTGCCGAAATAAATTGAGAGTGATTTTCGATTTGAGAGTGATTTTACAGATGGATGTCGAAATAAATTGATGGGTTTTGTTGGAATGGATGTAGGGAAGGTGTGGTCAAAATTTGAGAGGATTCGGAGAAGATTTGGGGGAGATTCGAAGAAGAAAATCGATTTTGGAGGTGAAGGGGTCGGGTTGGAGGAGAGAGAAATTTCTGGAAAAAGTGAAGAAGAAGGAAATCGCGATTTTATATAGGGGAAATAGTTTTTACCACCCCTGAACTATCGTCGAAAATCAAAAACCTCCCCTGAACTTCATTTTTTGAAATTCGCCCCCCTGGATTATTGTTTTCGGGCAAAAAGCCCCTTCTGTCCATAATTAAATCAATTTTTTTGTGAATTCTTGGAATTTTTTACAATGTTTCTTGATTTTTAGGCTAATTACATTTTTTCGTGAATTTTTACATTTTCTTTAGATTTTTTACAATTTTGTTGGAGGAGAGAAAAATCCTTGGCGTGATCACGCCAAGGAAAAAGTGTCTAGCATGAATCACATTGGAGTATAAAACCCATTTTCAAAAAATTAATAAAAATAGGAAAAATGGATCTAGAATTACTTATCTTGAAATAGAGATTTTATTAGGGTAGTTTTTAATTTATTTTGTTGGTTATATAACGTAAAAAAATTAAAATGAAATGAAAAAGTAAAAAAAAAAACAGAGAGAGAAAGCCAAATGGAGTTCCATTTTCGGAATGGAGCATTTCCTAAACCCCTGTTTTTTTCATTTTGCCACCCAAAAATGCACTTTTTCATTTTCGGAATGGTGTTTACCAAACACCAAATTCGTCATTTCATTCCGGGAATGCTGGGTTGGTTGACTCCCAAATAGCCACTAAGAAGAGCATTCTCTTTGGCCCACCATGGGCCCGTCACGCTACAATCAATGTTCCTACTATAAGTCTACCTCCTACACCCCTCTCTACCCTTTATTCCTGCTCTCTATACACGTGTGCGCCACGTGCCAATCACAAATTTGTTCTGTTTTGAATGGACTCTTTTTTGAGAAAAGGCACTTAAATGGTGTCGGGCATCATAAATCTCAAGTACTCCTTCTCTCTCAAGTTGAAGTTGAATGATAAGTAGGGTTGGTATTTTTATCCATAGGTTTAGATACCAGCACTTAGTGGGTGTTTGGCTATATGGTTCTACTCGGGAAAGTCATTTCCCGATTAGAAAATCAGAGGAGTAGGTGTTTGGTAACACCTACTCCAAATGACTTCTTGAAAAGTCATTTTTAAAGCAAGCGCAAAAGGACTTCTCTCTCCTATTTTGTTTTTTTCATTTCATTTTAATTTTTTTATTTTATATTACCAACAAAATAAATTAAAAGCTATCACAATAAAATCTCTACCTCAAGATAAATAATTCTAGATCCACTTTTCCTATTTTTATTAATTTTTTAAAAATGAGTTTTATACCCTTTTATGGTCATTTTACATCCAAACCATAGTTTTGAAAAACTGTTTTACCAAATACCTCAACTATCTAACTTTTCCATTTACCAAAAGTCATTTTCCCACAGAACTTTTCCAATTAGAACCGGAATGCCAAACAGACCCTTACAAAATGCGGGTGTGGAGCGGGGATGAAAGGTCTTCCCTCGCTCCACAACCCGCAATTATACCTGCACTCGTGGGTATCCAATACCTACTTCCATATTCATTTACTATTTTACTTATATTTATATATAAATTAAATAATAGGTAAGTTTGTAAAAAAAAAATTACTTTGTGTTGTTACCCAATTTTTGACGCATTTTTTCGTACTTTTTTATTTATCGCATTATTAGCCCATTTAAATCGAAATTCTATCGATTTTCGATCTTGGGCTATTTATTTTAATATTTCGTACCATTTCGTGTCATTTTAGTTTTTTTCGTATTTTTACTGTCTTTTTGTTCGGATTTCTATCGGTCCCGAATAAATTTCCTCGGACCATAGATCGAACACATTCTTTCTTTGGCTAATAATTATCTACTATTATTTTCGTTCGCGCCATCTCATTTCATTTTATTCAATTTACTTCGCTATAGCATTTATTTTTCGTTCGAACTTTTAAAGTATTTCGAGCGAGTAGATTCGAACCGTAAATCAAACTTTTTCTTTATTTACTGATTACTATTTATTTTGTTGTATTTTATTGCACGTTTTAGTATTTTTGGTTCTGGATTTTATTCATTTCAAGCGTGTTGATAGTTCGAACCGATTAAATAAATTCCCAAAATTTTAGCCCTTGATCAAACATTGACCCCTTTTTCTCCTCATCCAACGGCCATCAAATTAAGCATGTGGATTCATGCATTTCTTCCCTTCACAGCAACCCGATCATTGCATATTCGTTTTGGTCACTATTCCTAACGCCACCTCACTCCATTTCTATGTTTTGCTGCAGTAAATTCATCCACGCACTGTAGCAATTTGTCGGCTCTTCCCTCCCTTCATCCCTATAAATACTAGCCAGCAGCAAGCAAAGAAAGAAAGAAGAAAAAAGGAAGAAAAACTCACTATCTCCCTCGTGCTTAGTAGCGAGCAAGCAAGCAGCTCTAGTGAGCCAGCAAACAGCCCCAGCAAGCAAGCAAGCAAGCAACGCCGGCAGTAAGCAAGCAAAAGCAAGGTGCAGTGGTCACCCTCTTTAATTTCTGTTTTTTTCCTTTAAACAATTAACTAGTCATTAAAATCACCTGTAATCATTCTATTTTTGCGTCAATTTCATGTTTCTTTCCACTATTTAATTGTTCATGATCCTAATTATTTATTAGCTTAACTCTAGTTTAATTAGCTTGTCCTTCATTTGTTGAAATTAACCTTAGTTTTTTTGTCCAAATTGCACTATTGATAGCTTGCTTAAATCGTTGTTGTGGGTAGATTTAATCTGGGCTGTTGTTGGCTGTCTTGATGAGTGGCTCCTTTCTTGGCCGCCAGCCATGGCACTGGCTATGCAAAGAGGAAGAAGATGAACAGTACAGGGAGTGAAGAAGGTTGTGCCAAGCCCAAAATAAAAATAATAAAAGGAAGGAAGGAAGGGCGCTGCGCGCCCAAGAGAAGGAGAGCTGGGCCACGGTCGGCCCAGCTGAAAGAAAAAGGACGAAGGAAAGGAAAACGCAGGCGCTTGGTGCGCCTGCGTAGGAAAAGCTGGGCCAAGCGGGGCCCAGCCGAGAGAGGGAAGGCCTGGCTTTGTGCCAGGCCAAGTAAAGGGAAACTGGGCCGTCTGGCCCAGCGAGGAAAAGAAGGCGTGGGCTGTTAACCAGCCCACGTGGAAGGAAGCAGCTGGGCTGGCCATCCTTGGCCCAGTGGGTCAAGCCCAGTATTTTGTTTTTAGCCCGTTATTTTTTTCGTGTCATGTAATCGAACGTGTACTATTTATTTTTCACACACTTGTACTCTTTATTTATTTTTCGCACTTGTGCTATTTATTTATTTTTGAACGCCTATACTGTTTATTTATTTTCGCATGTTTTTGCATTTTTAATTATTCTGCTTGCACTTAATCATCAAAATTAATTATATCACTTGTGTACAATAATTTTAATACTAATTATTTATATGCTCGTACCACTTAACTAATTATTTCTGCACGCTTCCGAATGTTTAAATAATTATTATTCTTATTATTATTCTACTCGCATGTAATTGCTAAATTAATTATTTTGTATGCTTGCGATAAATTCTTAAATTCTTATCTATTTATCGATTATCATATACTCGTGCTAATAATCTCGATCTTGTAGGGAAAATCAACTGATACCTTTCACAAGTAAACATTTCTCACCCTTTTATTTATTACATTTTTTTTCCGCATATGCACTCGTATACATGAACATTTAAAATTGTTAGAATCTAATTAATTCCTTGGGCATGATCATATAATTTAGGGTTTTTTATTTTTATTTTTCAAACACAATTTTAAACACCTCTTTTATCCGGTAACCTTTTTAGGATGTGACTCGGGTGCCTAACACATTCCCGAGTCCATAAAACGACCCCAAACCGCTGTTCTTGGGTTTAGACCCTTTTTGCCTTAATCTTTTATTTTGTTTTCTGCCATGATTATCATGACTTTAGGTTCCCTAAACCTAGAAATAAATTAGGGTGGCGACTTCATTTGTATTATGTGAGATGAGTCCAATTTCGTCTCACATCCAGTCCCAAACTCGCGTCGCATTAGGATAAAATCCAAAAAGGGGGTGCGACAGTTTGGCGACTCCACTGGGGACCAATAGGGTCGAAGCTGGAATTTTTGAGGTGTTTGTTTTTTTCAATAAATTGCTGAATTTGTTTAATTATTTTTCATGCATTTATTTACTTGATAAATTGTCATGATTAATTATTTGCTAAATTGTTGTATTCTTGTATATTTTTATGCATGGTTATTATTCATATGTTTATTCGCTTTGATAAATTGTTGTATTTTTTTTTCTGCATGACTGATGATTTATTAATTGCTTTGATAAACTGTCATTCATATGCATTTCACGGATAATGCCTTATCGCCAGGCCTTTTTCCAAATAGAAATAGGTGGGTACTAGTGAAGCCCTGGGGCACGTGTCCTGGGTAGTTTTCATGAACCCCAAACTCGGACTCGAACCCCTAAATGGGTGAGCGCCTAGAACTTTTAATGGTTCGACAGGCAATCATCCATTTACTGAGGGACCATTTTTATGGTATCGTCCGGGAACCTTCCAGCCAATTAGAATTAGTAGATGTCACCCCAGCATATGCATCATGATAACATGCGGTTTTGCTTCGTTATTTCCATAATTCTCCATTTTTGCATATATTCTTCATTATTGCTTTTATTAAACTCACCTTTTTATTCCGGCTACTATCATTACACGTATCACATTTCATTCATACAAAAATTTAGGATTCTGCAATGTATATATGATCAAAACTTAGGATTTTAGAAAATGAGGCGACATCATTTTTTCCTTCCTAGTGGTAGAGTTCAAGTTACCTCTATAGGAACTAGATTAAATAAAACCTTCTTCCGAGGTACTTAGTTGCCCAATTCGGAAATTACCATATAGTAACCACGAATAAAGCTAATTAATTCATTACACATTAAAAATAAATTCAGAAATAAATTAGGGTAGCTAGACCATAAGCCAGAACCACACATACCATCATTGCTTGTGCCCAAACTTACATTTATTTTCTTTATTTTACAGAAAGAGAACTATTCCCCAAAAGATCTACTCAATCAAACTTCAAACAAGAAAAATGGCAGAACACGATAGAACGGAGGAGACATTGAAAGCAAAGATAGCCGAGTTAGAGGAACAAGTTCGGATGACTACAAAAAGAGCGGAGCAAGCTGAAAAGGAACGGGATGAGATGACAAGTAATGTAGCGCCTGGCTTTTATCCCATTTCGGCTTAAACAGCTGGGCCATCCTCTTCATCTATTTTTGGTGGTTCTTCCATGCCCCCATCATTCACAGGTGAAGGAGTTCAATGGAGCTAGCAATCACCGTTCCTCACTTCCAACCCTCTTCAATGTGTCACATCTGCTATCCCGGGTACTACTGTTACTATCGGACAAGGCGATACCTTTCTTGATCCTTCTCTGACTGGGCTCCCTTTTAGTTCCGGCAAAGATAAGGTTCGACCAGAATCCCAGACTTTATTCCTATCACAGGGCCAGTCCACCCAAGTCACAATTCCTATACCATTATGAACTCAGCCTTCGGTTAACACCCAGACACAACCACTAGTTTCTATTGAAGGTCTGTCAGTTGCTAATTCTAGCACTGTTAAGGTAGAAGTACCAAGTATTGACCGGTTGAGACTATTAGAAGAGAGGGTGAGGATTGTTGAAGGAATCGACCCCTTCGACCCTACAGCTCCTGCGGACCTGTGCCTGGTACCGGGAATTGTGATACCACCAAAATTCAAGGTTCCAGAATTTGAGAAGTACACTGGGATTGAATGCCCCAAAACTCACCTCAAGATCTACTGCAAGAAGATGTCCGAGGTGATCCATAATGAACCTCTGTTGATCCATTTGTTCAGGGAAAGTTTGGCCAAGCATGCCTTGACTTGGTACATGGGTCTGGATAGAATTAAGATTAGAACTTGGAGTGACTTGTCTAATGCTTTCTTCAAACAATACAAGTTCAACCTGGAAATGGCACCAGACTGTTCTGATCTGCAGAACCTAGAGAAAAGGACCGACGAGTCGGTGAAGGCTTATGCTCAGAGATGGAGAGAATTAGTTGCCAGGATCTCTCCTCCGTTGAGTGACAAAGAGCTCATATCAATTTTCGTGAACACTTTTAAAGTTCCTTACTACACCTATCTCATCTCCAATTCATCAAATAACTTCTCTGACATAGTCCAGGTAGCGGAAAGGGTTGAACAGGGAATTAAATCCGGAAAGATCGTTGTTTCCGTACCAGAGGAAACACCCAAGAGATTGCCTATTATGGAGGAGGATGTCAGTTGTGTCACCCACCGACCAAGTTGCGGGCAACCTTTTCCATCACCTCCATCACAACCCACACAATCTAAATCACAAAACCCACCAAGTAACCGTAAGAATCGGGAGCCACTGCCACCTCTTCCCGTTCCTTTGGGAGAGATTTACAAGCATCTATTAGCAGCAGGACAAATTGCACCAATTCCATTTCAACCCCAAAAACCTCCTTACCCAAAATGGTACGACCCTGATGCAAGGTACGAGTACCATGCTGAAGCTCAGGGCCACACAATAGAAAATTGTTTCGCCTTTAAAGGAAAGGTTAATCACTTGCTCAAGAGCGGATGGATCTCTTTAGAAGGGTTAGCCAAAGGACTCTACCCGACCACCAGTTCTTGAATGAATGCTCTCCTGGCCCACGGTGGACCCATTCGGCTTATTCATTCAGTAGGAATATCCACAATATCTTTGTACATAGTCGAGCCTATGACTATAAACAAGGGCGCTTTGTGGGAGGCAACCCACGTGTTCTTTTCAATGTTTCTATTAACTTAGAATTTTGGGATATCTTTTCCTCCGGATTTACTATTTAATTCCTTTTTATTTTAGGTGTCGTGAGACTTGCAAACTTGGGGATCAAGCAAAATGGTGACCAAAAGAAAGCGTCAGGAAGCATTAAAAATTGGGCACCTTTTTACCGGGGGGCAAGGCGCAGGGAGCGGTAATTCACAACGAAGTGATCTTTGCGTCCATCCTACCCTTGCATTCAGATTAGTGCTACTCAGCCGCTTCTCTTGGCCAAGAAACACAGCAATAATGGACATGTGTCCATTTGAGGTCCTACTTAAATGCAGTCATGTTCGATGGTACAACAACATTTACGCCCTACATGGTTTCTGACTGCAAATTCAAAATTTAGCCATGATTAAATCTTTCATGTTTGGAGTTTGACCACCACAATCATTCTCTGCAAGATCTCTCCGTATACACGCATGACGATCAAGATCAGTCCTTCAATTAGTGAGCCAGTAAGCACGGATGTTGATGGGATTGCATTCACTTATTTTATCCGCAATCCCATGCTACAAAAGTTGAAGTGTTGGAGCCTCCTCCCCGCAAAGGAATGACTGACCGGATTCCCCAATGACCATCTGAATCTCCAGCTGACGAAGAATTCCTTTCCATTACTCAGGATGATGATCAAGTCATACTTCTTGAACAAATCATCAGCAATTGGCCATCCGCAGCATAAAAGAATGTCTCCTCGCCAAGAGCAGCCAAGGAGCAAACCAGGAAAGATTTTAAAGATGGTTCTTCATTTGCAAACAACCAGTCTCAAGCTATGATGGAACCGCTAGAAATGTTTGCAGCAACACTATCATCCAATTTTAGTGCGGATGATGCTGGATCAGAATCATACAACCGATTCCTTGCTAGGGAACCTGTCAAGTCATTTAGCTGCCGCTTGCTGCACACATCCAGAGAAGTCCACTTTCTTCTCTGCCTCTTTAAATTTTTGTACAAACATTCTGCATTCATTCCCGCATTGGGGGCAATTCGTTTTAATTATTCATAAATTTTCGTGAATAGTCATACCCTCACGTTTTTTCTATAAAATTGCTAAACTATTAAAAACTGTGCATAAAATACTTTGAATAAATCCACACTATTTTTGTGAGAAGGTTTCGTATAGAATTTAATTTTTCTCAATTAAACAATGAGCAGTGCTGGCTAACTGGAGGTAAGGTGCACAGCGAGAATGGAAGAAGAAGAAATCTTTGAGGGAAACTCTACTTGCTCTGACCAAGAAAGAAGCAAAGCATCTCCAGAAAAAAACCAAGAAACTTCGACACTACTGGTTTTCGTGTCTATGGCCAAGATAGTCTAAAGAGTCTTTTGCGTGATTTTCTGTTCCATTTTTTTAAAGGAAAATTACATGCACTGTGTATTATTTTTAAAAGAAAAATCAGAGGACTCGTTGCTGGAAACCTTGCCATCTCACTCACATGGAAACCTTGCCATCTCACTTGCATGTAATTGCTAAATTAATTATTTTGTATGCTTGCGATAAATTCTTAAATACTTATCTATTTATCGATTATCATGTACTCGTGCTAATAATCTCGATCTTGTAGGGAAAATCAACTGATACCTTTCACAAGGAAACATTTCTCACCCTTTTATTTATTACATTTTTTTTCCGCATATGCACTCGTATACATGAACATTTAAAATTGTTAGAATCTAATTAATTCCTTGGGCATGATCATATAATTTAGGATTTTTTATTATTATTTTTGAAACACAATTTTAAACACCTCTTTTATCCGGTAACCTTTTTAGGATGTGACTCGGGCACCTAACACCTTCCCGAGTCCATAAAACGACCCCGAACCGCTGTTCTTGGGTTTAGACCCTTTTTGCCTTAATCTTTTATTTTGTTTTCTGCCATGATTATCATGACTTTAGGTTCCCTAAACCTAGAAACAAATTAGGGTGGCGACTTCATTTGTATTATGTGAGATGAGTCCAATTTCGTCTCACATCCAGTCCCAAACTCGCGTCGCATTAGGATAAAATCCAAAAAGGGGGTGCGACACCTTGGTATGTATAAAATGTCAAAAAAAAATCATTTAATTTGAGACAGAGAGAGTACTCCTTCGATCTCAAATTAAATGACTTCTTTGGTGTTTTAAACATAACAAGGAAATCATTTTCCATACATTTTGAGTTTATATTTCATGCTAATACCCTCTTATTTTATTTCAATTTACCTATTTTATTACTCACACTAATCACATCTCCGTAATAATAAGAGATAATTTAATAAAGTTAGACAAAAAATTATATAAAGTAGTAAAATGTCATTTGATTTGAGACAAACATAAACCATAAAAATGTTGTTTAATTTTAGACATGTGTACTCTGAGTCCTCTATGTAAAAACCTTTAAGAGTTCTTTTTGGTGTCCTCAATATAACGTTTTTCAATTCTCAAAGTAAATTTGCCCCTAATCAATGCAAATTTCGGTTTTCGATCGAAGGAAGTTGACATCTAGTAATTAAACGTCTGTCTATAGGAGCATTGAAAAGCTTGATACTCCATCTATCGGTAAAAACTTTCTAGCTAATTTTTTTTTCATCATTATTAAAATGTCATTTTTATATTTAAATTGCTAAAGATTAATTAGCAATACATTTTTTTTATCCATGATTGGCGTTTATTAATTTATATATTTTGAAGGCTATTAGTTGGATTGAAAGAACTAAAATGTAATTGATTGCTAAAATATTCTAAAAAATAGTAAATAATTATTATTTAGATCTCTAATTTTTTTACTACGAAATCATTTTATTTATGACAGGAGTAGTACTATACATGTAAAACTCTTCCATAGGGATGACAATTGGCCGGGTATGGAGTGGGTAAGCACTATCCATATCCACACCCGTAAATTTACAGGTAATTCATACCCGCACCCGCATCCATATGGAGCGGGTAAGAGGAGCAATTATACCCGCAGATAATTGCAAATTTGGTTAAATTTTAAATTTCAATTAAATTAATATAAAAAAAATCAATTGACAATCTTTCAGCTTCATCACACAATTTTTTCTACAATGTGTTCAATGCAGTAAGTATGTACCATAATATAATGCCAAGAGCTGCCGAAGGAATAAAAGATGGCATAGTCACAATCCATTACATCACCAATATTTACCTAACTTAATATCAATAACATCATAATGGCGGAAGCTAATGACAACGGGATGGTGTGATACTCAATTATAATGCTTTCTATTGACTCAGAATCTAATTGCATAAAAACATAATGTAGTACAAGATGGTCCGAGGGGAGGAATCGAGGAGGCGTTCAAAAGCAATGTTGATGGTGAAGGAAAAGGAGGAATCGGCGAGGGAAAAGAAAGTGTTGAGGAGGCGATGTCGATGGTGGTGGTTGCCGTCGGGGAGGAGGCGGAGGAAGAATGCTACGTTACTAGAAAGAAGGGTTTCTTTCTTCTATTTTTTATTAAATTAATTATATATATATATATATATATATATAGTGGGTATTGGAGCGGGTAAGCGCTATCCATACCCACATTCATACTCGCACTTTGCGGGTGCGGGTATATTTATACCCGTAAAATACCCACAATATGCGGGTAATACCCACCCACAATTGCAGGTACTGGACGGTAGGGATGGCAATTCCACCCGCGGATATGGATATCCGCCCAATACCCACAATTGTAGGTGGATATTACCCGCACATTGTGGGTATTTTGCGGGTATGGATATACCCGCACCCGCAAAGTGCGGGTATGGATGTGGGTATGGATAGTGCTTACCCGTTCCAATACTCGCACTAAATACCCACAATAAATAAATAAATAAATAAATATGTATATATATATAATATTTTAATATATAATTAATTCAATATATAATATATAAGGCACTTGTTGTAGAACCTAGAAGAAGCTAGTTTGATAATTTCTTTTATGGTGAGGGCTTTCTAATAATGAAACATTATATAACCATTTTTTTTATAAAAAAATAAAATTTAAGGTTAATTTTCTTTTCTACCAATTCTAATCCATGTGATGATCCTTCTTCAAAATAACACTATAGTATTTATTTATCTTTGAAAAAAGAGCATTACTTCGTATTTTTTTAAATTTACGAAATGGCTCTAAAGTCGTGAGTTTTATTATTTTTTATTATTTTTTTTACAATTTGATTATACTTTCTTTTTGGGCTTTTAAAATAATCTAAGTTTTTATTTTCTCTAAAATCAAGTTTTTGTTTATTTAATAATTTTTGGACCTGCAGGCAAACGAAAAATGAAAAATTATGTTGGATTAGTGTATCGTATTATTGTGTGGTATTATTATTAAATTAGATTAATTTTTTATATATTAATTTGATTGAAATTTGAAATTCAACTAAATTTGTGGGTATCTACGGATATTCGCGGGTTATCCGCGGGTATAATTATTCTTCTTTTACCCGCTCCATATGAATGCGGTCCATACCCGCAAATTTGCGGGTGCGGGTATGGATAGTGCTTACCCGCTCCATACCCGCCCAATTGCCATCCCTACTGGACGGATAGCTATATCCGCGGGCAGAATTGTCATCCCTACTCTTTCATAATGTTTGATTGAGAGTAAAAAATGGAAGGGAAGAAAGCGAGAACTAGAAGAAAGATTATATTTTCAGAAAAATTAAAAGTAAAGAAAATAAATGTGTTTCCCCTTTCAGGAGTGATGGAAAATGAAAGGACAACTCACTGTCTAAAAACTTACTCTTCATTTCCCATTAACATTTTAGCGATTCAGAAGTAATTGGCGCGATTTTGAGTTTAAAATAACACATAATCAGTTATTTGTCGGATAAACAAGTTAAGAGTTTGTCAAAATTGGAATATTTTTTTAATTCTTTAAGACATTGAGTTTCTCTAGAGTCTAATAGAGTAGCTGATTTGTTAGTTAATAGAGTTACTAAAACTTCTGTTAACTTTTAAAACCTCGTTAGTAATGAAATTAGGTTGGAATTAGTATTTTCATTAACATCATTTTTTTTCTTTCACTTCCCCCCAACCAACCAAATTGACCGTTAAGAAACGGTCACTGACGCACCGACTGTGTTTTAGCCTTTTGAATTACAATTTTGACTACAGAAAGAAGTTTTTGGTTTTAAAAAGAGAATCGGGTCCGCCGTAGGGGTGTAAGAAAATCGAAAACTGAACCGGAACCGGAGCATTTTGCACTGAATCGGACCGAATTGAAAATTTTCGGTTAAGTCCAGTTCTGTCCCAAGAAGAACCGAAAATTTCCGGTTCTGTCCGGTTCTGCCATTGTCAAAACCCGTAAACCGAATCGTAGAACCGGGAGAACCAGAAATTTTTATATATATTTATATATATATAATTATTTGTGTATGCATATTTATATCATGTTAACACTTTGGTTTAGTGGCAAAAGGTTAAGTTCCATCTCTATAGGGAAGGGGTTCGAATCCCCTACCCCTCAAAATTATTTTGCCTTTTGTGCTGGACGGGCTGGGCTTCATTATTATTATTATTATTTTTTTATTTATCTCCACAAAATAAATAGTTTAATTTCATAAACACCAAGTGTGACTAAAGGATAAATCTCATTATTTATTAACTTTTTATGAAGTAAGATTTAAAATATTAAAATATTTAATTATTTGTTTATAATAGTTAGCTAATAATTTTTAATTTTTAATTAATTTAATGACTTTTTATACAATATTTGACTGATATTTTCATGTGAAATTTAATATTTATGTTTTATTCAATAAATTTATATATAAATTATTCAATAATATAATCAATGAATTTTATTATTAAATATATATAATAATGATTCCATGCATATAAAAAGTAAAATAGAAATTTACTTTCATTTTCTCAATCTTTGTCGGTCATACCAAATCAAAATAATGAATCATTCAAACTTTTATATTCTCATTTCTAGTGGTAGGATACTAAACACATTAAGACATACTCCATAATTCTCACTCCTTACCTCCATTGAATCCATTCACATTTCTTGTGGTTCATTACGGGCAACCAAACAAGTCGTAAAAGTATCAAATGAAACATGTGTTTTGTATAATTGGATTTTTTAAAAAATAATAAGATATTTAATTAAGAGGAAAAAAACTCTCAAGCAGTCGTGGTTTTATATATTAGACTATAGATCAATTGAAAATAGTTAATTGAAAGATGATATTAATCTTGACACATCATACAAAAAATTAAAAACTAACTTTGACTTCCACAAGTTATTTATTCTTGATAAATAACGTTATGAATAAATCAAGAAATGTAACTTATATTCTTGTAATATTTAATGACAATTAATGATATGTAGCGTGATTTTTTAAAATATTAATTTATTATATTTTTCAATAAATTAAATATGGTTCAAATTCAAATCTTGTCAATAGAAAAAATAATATTATAAGAGTTTCATTTATAAATTCATGACCAACTCATATTCCAAATATATATATATATATGCAATATTTATCAAAAATTTCTTTTGCTTCAGTGGTTAAATTTTTTGTTTCTAAGCTAAAGGGAGGGGGTTTGAATCCCCTCCCACGCATTCCTTCCTTTACAACAGGTTTTGGGGAGACCTGCTGGAGCTGGGCCGCTGCTGGACTGGTTGGATTTAATTAATTATATTAAAAAAAAATCGAAATCGAACCCAACTGTCCGGTTCAATCCGGTTCCAGGCCGGATAGAACCAGAAATTTCCGGTTATGTCCGGTTCTAGGTCCATCAGAACCGAACATTTCCGATTCAGTCCGGTTCTAAACCCAAAATTAAACCGAACCGGATCGGTTACACCCTAGTCCGCCGCCTCCAAAACGTCAACAAAGTTTTGTATCTGGGGAGGCCACGTGGCTACAAATGATGAACTTTGGGTTGAAGTAATAGGGATTATTTTGGATTTTGCAATTTTATATTTGAGCACTCCTTTGCCCATTCTCAATGCAATGCGTGTTATTACGTTTCTTTCCAAATCTTCATCTTCTTACTCGGTTTGTGTAAAAGAATGTCTCCAGTTTGATTTCTTCATTTCGGCGGGAGAATGTTTTTTTTTTCTTGAAAAACCACTCTTTAATGCCATTGATTAAAATGAAAAATATAGAAAATATCAGGAATTAAATCGAATAATTTTATACGTACAAAACCTAACAAAAAAATTATAAACACCCACGGGATGAAATTAAATTTTTTAGAAAAAAAAAATATACATATAATAATCACATCTTTACCCTAGAAGTCAGAGTAGATGAAACATTTGTCACTATGTGAATCTCCCAAGTCTCAAGACCTCATGGAACCATGACTGACGTGGGTCTAATGTTGTGAATCAAACAGAATCTCACTCTTGCCAAAATTAGCACCGCCTCGTTACATGCCATGTTCTCTCCCTAATTTTTTTTTCTCTCTATTAATTAAAAAACAACACTCCTGTCTGATTGGTGCGAAGGAGGAGCTTCTTCTGCAACGTGTCACAAGAGATAAGAAAGGGTAAATTTGTAAAAAAATATATTAAAATATTTAAATTTAACGGAGTTTTTTTGTACAGTTGAGATTATATTGAACTAATAAATAAAACATTTAAGACCAATAAAAATAAAGGTCTCGAATTTGTGTAAAAAAAAATAAATGTGTAATTACAGTTAAAATTACTATTTTTTTCGATTTTTTTAGAATTTTTTTTAACTAAAATCTCATGTAACAAAATGATGATTATTATAAGTTGGTGATATGAGAGAGGGAAGAAGAATAATTATAATTGTTGGAAATATGAAAAAAATACAGTTCATTGAATGCAAATTTTAAAACAATTGTTGTAAATTTAAAAAGTGTAAAAAAGATTAATTAATCACCAAAAAAAACCTAATTAAGATAATTAATTAATATCTTTTTTTACTTAAATTGTACATTTAAAAAAAGAAGAAGAGAGTATTGAAAAAGAACGGCGAGAATAGTAATAAAAAATAAAACTAAGGATGGAAAACGTCGTCAAGGTGCCATCCCAAAGATGATGACTTCTGTTGGAAGAGTTAAAAATTCTAACTTGCTTTGTTGGCAAACACTGATCGGGCCTCAAAGTTACACACATTTTTCATTATTATTCACTACCCATATTCTATTATAATTAATTCACTACCCATTTTAGGTGAGTCTATATGCATCCCTAACTATTAGACCATTACATTTATATTGTAAATAAGTAAAATTTTAATTTAAAAAATTATTTACTTATTAAATTAATTTAAAAAAACTTAGATATATATGTAACCGCCTGATTGGGTGAGAGATTCGTATAAACGTAACTAGAAAGAGATCAAGAAGTAGTGTGAAATTTTCCTAGCCAAGTGTAACCTACGCACATTGCCACTATATATACATCTCCAAATTCCAAGTGTAACCCAACTTTCTCCTCCCAGTTCTTACTTTTTTCACTATTGGTATTAAAGATATTGGGGAGAAAAGAAGGGAAGAAAAAACAACAAAGAAAGAAACAAGAACAGGTAACTCTGAAATGATTCACACAAAACACAACCCTCTCTTTCTTTTTCACTTCAAATTCACAAACTCAATTGAGTAGGAGCACACGCTCCCACTCTCAAGTTTCCTTGTTTCTGGGTCACAGTTCTTGCATTTGATCTTGTCTTTTCTTTTTATGGCTAAAACTGGAGTTCTTGAAGGCATCCCATGCGCAGTGATGAAAGCAACAGAGTTGAAGAAAGAATTGCAGAAACTGGTCAAGGCAATTCTTGATGATGATGATGATTGTGGTGTAGATGTGGTTAATGAGGCTATCAAGATATTGGGTGTCATGAAAGAGATGAAATTCAAGAAATTGAAACCATCAAATTCTTTGAAAGTGGTGAATAATGATGATGATGATGATGCTGTTCTTGCTGTCCCTGAAGAATTTAGATGTCCAATTTCAAGAGAGCTCATGGCTGACCCTGTTGTCTTGGCTACTGGCCAGGTTTGAGCCTTTCTATCTTTTATTTTAATCTATTGGGTTTTAAATTATTGATTGTGCATGCAAGAATTCCTCTGCTTTTCTGGGTTTCTTTTGTGGAATTTTGATCATTACGTTGGTGTTTGTTGAATCTTTCCAGTAATAGATTTTTCAAGTGTTCTGCACATGTTTAGTTTTTGGTTACTGCTGTAAGTTTGTTGAGGCTACTGATTTGGATAATCTTTATTCTTAAATTGATTCCAGAATCTGATTTTGTTACCTAAATTTTGCAATTGGGGTTGCAAAGAATAGGATAAGCTTTTGATTTTTTTCAAAATTTGAATTCTTTGTAGCTGTAGATTTTGTCCTCTCTTTTGTCCTATTTCAATGTGCATTTATTTTTATAATACTGATCTCAGAAACTGTAATTTTCAAAGAATTTTAAATTGTTTCAGAAAGTAAGCCCTAAAATTCAATGGAGAAGATTGCGTTTAGTAATTTTCTTATTGTTTCTCAGCATTAAAAGAGACAAGAACTCTAAGGATGGGCAATCTATACTTGGGATAATTTTGACCTGATTTCATATTGTTAGCAATTGATTTATCTGTAAGTAGCAAGGTGTCAGTATTCTTGTGCTAAGATTGGTAATGGGGTGAGCTGGTTTTCCAATTGACTAAAGTTTTGATAGTGACATTTCAAAATTGCTGACTAATAAAGAGATATTAGGCTCATCCTTTTCTTGAAAATCAATTTTAGTTTTGGTCTTTTCTTTGGACTTATTGCAGTTAATCTGAAATGTTGTTAATTTGCAGACTTATGATCGACCATTCATCCAGCGGTGGCTAAATGAAGGGCACCGTACATGCCCTCAGACCCAGCAAGTCCTTTCTCATACTATCCTTACCCGTAACCATTTGGTGCGAGAAATGATTATGCAATGGTGCAATGAGCACTGTATTGAGCAACCTAAGCATGTTCAGGATGTCGATGACAATGTGGTTACTGATGCAGATCGAGGGTACTTGAATTCGCTGCTTGAGAAAATGTCTGCTTCCCTTTCGGATCAGAAAGAAGCTGCGAAAGAGCTGCGGCTGTTAACAAAAAGGATGCCATCATTTCGTGCCCTTTTTAGCGATTCCAGCGCAATCCCACAGCTGCTTACTCCGCTGTCACCGGGCAGACCTGATATTCACCCAGATCTCCAGGAGGATTTGATTACTACAGTTTTGAACCTCTCCATTCATGACAGCAACAAGCAAATTGTTGCAGAAAATCCGCTTGTCATCCCGTTGCTTATTGAATCTTTGAAATTTGGAACCATGGAAACAAGAAGTAATGCTGCTGCAGCTCTCTTTAGCCTTTCAGCCCTCGACTCCAACAAGCTCTTTATCGGAAAATCAGGTGCCCTCAAACCTCTGATCGACCTTTTAGAAGAAGGGCATCCGTTAGCGATGAAGGATTCTGCATCTGCGATATTCAACATTTGCCTTCTCCTTGAGAACAGAAGTAGGGCAGTCCGTGAAGGTGCTGTCAAGGTGATCCTGAAGAAGATCATTGACGGCATTCTTGTCGATGAATTGTTGCCGATCCTTGCAATGCTTGCTAGCCATCAGAAGGCTGTCGAGGAAATGGGGGAGATTGGCGCGGTGCCTTGCTTGCTCAGCATTATCAGAGAAAGTACTTGTGCGCGTAACAAGGAGAACTGTGCTGCAATATTATACACAATCTGTTTAAATGACCACACTACATGGAGAGAAATTAGGCAAGAGGAAAATGCCAACAGCACGCTCTTGAGGCTCGTGGAACGCGGAACTTCAAGGGCGAAAAGGAAGGCTAATGGCATCCTCGAAAGGTTGAATCGATCGGCTTCACTTACACATACTGCTTGATGAAACAAATTTCCTAATTACAGTTTGCAACTTGTACAGTCAAATACTAGCTTAGTTACTGTTAAAGTTTTCTCATTTGCATATATATGTACATGCCTACCTATTTTCGTCCCATGAAAGTTTTGGAGATTGTAGTTGAGCAAAAGATGTTTGATTTTTACTTCTAGTTTCATGAATGATGCAATACTGAATACTTCTGGTGAGTTTCTGCAAATTCTTGATTGCAGTTCTTTTCTAGGTTGGTTTATAAAAGGAATCTGCTTAAATAATTGGATAGAGTTTTGAATATCATTATGAGACGGGATAATATGGAAGTCGTGATTGAATAACCAATTAAATTATGAATGTCTGTTTTGTACCCACAATTTTGATTAGTGCTTCTTAAGCTCTATTTAATATTAGCCAACATTAGATGGCTTAGATGGCTAATCTGGTGGATTATGTGATTGGCATTGTAACTTTTACATTATGACATCTATGTGTGACATGGAGTTGTAGGGCCTCATTCACTTGTTCCTTTCGCCACCAAACTCTCTTTTTTAGTGTCGGCACCCCTAATATCTTATTAAAACTAATTACTAGTACTTGGCTCTAGTATAAAAATTAAAAGTTCATATTTTTTATGCTGACAAAATTTTGGGAGGTCGTATCAGATATTTTAAGAGCTAGAATAATACAACACAAAGAGAAAGAGTGGATTAATGTAGATAAATAAATATCACAATTTCCTTCATTTGGGTTAAAAAGCAATTTGATAACCCTATTAAGGTGAAATGGTCGTATTGAGTCTCTTTATTTATAGTTGGTTCTTATTGAGTCTCTTTACTCTCAATTCGGCGACACTTTAGGTCATTCTTATTAATATGCCATTATTTAATTGGTAGAAGAAGGGGAAAAAAAAGACGGAACTGTCTCACCAATCAGATGATGACACATCAACAAAAAAAAATCTCAAGTATCGTCTGATTAAGAGCAAATTGACTCAATGCAAACCAAACCGGGACTAAAAGTGTAATTTAACCCCTTCATTTGCTGATTGACTCCTTATTCCATTTTTTTTCTACCATCCAAAACAAAACCAAATTATTACAACAAATACAAACTACTATTTTGCACAAATGGGCATCCCATCCATCGCATGTAAAATAAAAACAATAATTATTCGGATTTAGAAATAACTGTAGTTAAGAGAATTAAAATAAAAAATGTTAAAAATGAACAGTATTAATTATCCTCTTCATATTTATGGAAGTAAATTTCATTTTCTGCTGAGTTTGTCCAATCGATTCATATCATTACTAACTAATCTCATCAGAACTTTTTTAACTCCATTTAAACTTAGTAAACTTTTGATTTGGTGACATTGAAATTCAAGGTGATTAGTGTCGGTGGCAAATAATATGAGACACATAAGGTGTATTATTATAATTTAACAGCTATTTTCTTGTCACTAAGCTACTTCAACTAGCACTTGTTATTTAATTAAATTCTTGCTTGGGTAGTCGTCTCGCTGGTCAGTGGTCATGTCACTCGTGATTGCATTGCATTCTCTAGTGGCGGTTAGTCCATCACAATCACTAGTTTTGTTGGTTTACTTTTTAAAGAGGATTTATAATTATAACCTACTCTCTCTGTCAACTTTTAATTGACACGAGGAGAGTAAAATTCAAACGAGGCTTTTAATTGACGCGCTCGTGCGTCGTGCCATTTTCCCTCCGTTTTTTTTTACATTTTTGCTCCTTGAACGACAAGTCGTTTATGTTAAGAAATGATATGTCACACAATGTTTAGGTAGGAAACGAAATTCAAAGGAAAAAAAAAGTCATCGCGGCTAATCATTTTCCATACCCAAAGCTTCCCTCTTCTCTCAATTCTCCTTCTCTCTCACTTCCATTTCTCTCATCCGAAGAAAAAATTAGCCAAAAATGGAGGGAATTTATTATCAGGATTCATAAGACGACAACTACTTTGGGTTTGATAGCGCCGATAATATGGTTGTGCCAGACTCAATTGCCGTCGACGATGTAGGAATGGTTTGGATTGAAGATGAAAAAGTCATATCTGACGAAATTGTTGAAGAAACGTTTGAAAAGGATGAGAATGCAAGCTTAATTGAGGACATTTATGGGCAAGAAGAGAGCTCAAGGTTGAAGGTCAGTGACGGAGAATCCAACGCAAGGCACAGTGGGTCGGAGGAGCATCTTATTTCTAGGGTTTGTGACTCTGCAAACAAATTGAAATAGGTAAAAGCAAAACCCCCTTTGGATTTAGATCTTAATGAATTACCAATGCCAGATACATCTCCCCCTTTCTCTCCGAGAGTTAAGGAAATCCGAGATTTTGATTTGAATCAACTATCACCTGTTGACGGTGATGAAGGGAACCAGAAATTTCAAAGGTTGAGGTCCATGAAGAAAGAGACTTTGACCTCAACAAATTACAAACTACTGGTTGTTGGCAGTTTTCAGATGGTGTGGATGAGAGGACATTCATTCTAATGCTGCGTATCCTTGTACCAGGTTTTCATTAGAAAAATTAATTAAGTTTGCAAATAGGAGTATGATGTTGAACAATTTTGCATTATCGTTCATCATGCCTTGTGTAAATTCTGGATTTATGTTGCCAGAATTTGCAATTTCCTGTAACTATGTGTATTATGGATTTTGTACTTTTTGTGAACAGTTTCAGTATATATGAATATCATCATGGAAATCTTATATGTTTCCCAATTCAATTTTGAAAATATGCTTCCCTTTGGAAATTGTTGTTATCTTTATAATCTGTGTCATGCTGTGAGGTTTGATATTTCATTTAGTAGGGTATTGTGTTGCATACATATGCTTTAAACTTAACAGACATTAAGCAATTCAATAACAAGAGTTTTTTTATATTGAAAATTAAGGACAGTTACATAAAGGAGAGCATACATTCTAGTCTATCTTAGGGATTGCAGGAACCTTGTTGGCAAACATGTTAGCTGCCCTCACAAGCATGCATATTATCAAGGGATAGTCTCAAACCGTCCCTTTTGGCCTCCAACCTGCAGATGGTTTTGGCCAATGGAAGAAGGGTGTTGCCCATGGTCAGGATGAACTCCTCTGCATCCATACCATTCTCATCATAGTGGTATAGTACATCAGTCCTTATCTCCTTCAACCTTCACCAGTACTCAATTCTTCAATTTATTGTCCTTCCCAATTCAAAACAAATCAATTCTCACTCTGTTATAATTGATCTTCATTTTTTTCTTGATTTATTGCCATACTTTTCAATTTCCTTTTACAAGTGTGACAGTTGGAGCGTTTCAAGGAAACGATGCAACCTTTCAGAAATCTAACCCACTCAAACCATAGCAGTGTTTTAAAGGAGCCATAACTTCTTCACAACTGCCTGTATATAACTCCCTTTACATCCCCTGCTTCAACACACCAAAATTAAAATCCTATGCCTCTTTAACTTTAATTTCTGCCAATTTGTGTTGTGGTTTAATCAATCTCTAACCTTTTTCCTGCTGATATGGATGCTAGAGAGGCGAAATCATTTCTTGCAGGTGGAGGAGTAGTGGGTGGTCACCTGGAGGCAGAGATCCAGTTCAATACTGCCAAGGTTGACCAAACAAATCGTGACATCAATAGGCTCTCACAACAAGTTGCAAGATTGAGGCTTATGAAGGCCCAGGCAATAGAGCGATTGCATACAAATGATGGTATTGTCATTGTAGACACTGTGAGCGAATGCCTTGTCCATCTTGAATGTGCTATTCAACTCTTAGAAGCCAAGAATGAAAGCTTAGAGGGAACCATCTACATTGCAAGGCTTGCTCAAGGTGCACTTGACAAGTATGGAAACAAGATCCCAACCATTCCAAAAAATGATTAAGTCATTTTCTCTTGATTATTGTTTTGTTAACTTTAAACTAAACCTTTTAAATTTTTAGTAACCTTAGACTTATTGTGGATGGTTTTGAAGTGCTTTTACTGTGATGTTTTCTTGCAACATTATGTGTGCATTATGCTTTTATACAGGTGATGCAATAACTGGTTTGTTACAGGGATTGTACACAATGTTATGATTAAGCAAACAGGGGATGTGCATATTGTGTTAAGAAAACAGGGGATGGGTGCAAAGTTTTTGAAGATAGTGCAAGGTGATCTACAACGGAAAGCAATTGAAGAATGTACAAATGGAGGCTTCATGTGCTGTGTAACTGCTGGATGAGTTGTAGTTGATGTATTCCCATAATGTATAAATTCAATCACTGTCAATTTGTGTACAACTTTTTACCTCTGTAATTGAGATTGTTGATGTTATAGAAATAAAACAGTTGTGTTTCATCTAACTTATTCAATCAAACAACTTTAAAAGAACGACAAAAGCATGGAACAAATAAAACATGATACAACATTTTGTTTTGGATTAAATTGAGAGACATCTTTATTACATATAAAAGCAATGTACAGAGTAATATCTTTCCATACATCAAATGTACAACAAAATATACAAGTCAAAATAGATGATGCACTTCATCCAATCATTTACATGTTCAACTAAATGGATGACAGAAGTATAACTATCTAAACTACACTTATGCAGTACATACAAAAAACTTCAGACTGCATTGTCATGCCATCCATCCCTCCACCATATACATCTTCACAATTTTGAAGCACCTATAGACAACCCTGTAAACATATAAACATTCAAACCATCTCAATCATTATATGCCAAAGTGTATTTAACCAAACCAGAGTAAGAACATTCACCTGAAATTAGCTATGGAGATATTAGTGCTACTGCATTGGCAAACACATCTGGAAGGCACTGTATTGTTGATGGTACAATCCCTAATCTTGCAAGTGCTCTTTTTTTAATGTGAGGGATTTTGTATGTGTTACTCCCATCACATTTCAACACTTTAATCATGCAGGTCTGCAATGTCAAGAAGATGTAGATGCTTTTCTTCACTGAAAAATTCTTGTATGCATCTTCAACAACAACAATTAATTCAATAATGGACTTAGCACACTCTTTGCTTTGGAGTGACTGAATCTCTCTAAAAAATTCTAAGTGCCGCACCCCCTTTTTCGTTGAAAATGAGTATAGGTTCGGGACGAATGCGGAGTATAGATGGATGCCTCGCATAATGCAAATGAAGTCGCCACCCTATTTATTTTCTAGGTTTAGGGAACCTAATGTCATGGCATAAAAAAAAAACTAAGGCTTGGGTCTAAACCAAAGAACGAAGGTTCGAGGTCGTATTATAGACTCGGGAAGGTGTTAGGCACCCGAGTCACATCCTTTAAAAAGGTTACCGGTTATAAAGTGGGAAGATGTTTACTATGTTTAATTTTTAACACGAAAATGAGTAAATAATCGCAGCATGTCAACCAATCCCGCGCACAGAAACGGGCCACTTTCCAATCATTTACAGGGTAAACGATCGTAGAGTGTCAACCGAAATCTTGTTACGAAAATTGGGCCACTTTCCGATTACTTAAACATTTTTTACAAATGATGTGGGCCCTCAAAGGTGACGTTATATCTTAGCATTTTTCGTCGGGACATTGTTATTTCCGATTGGGACCGAAGGACGGGGTTACCGTTGTTTTTCGTATGCTAGAGCGGACGTTCCTCCCTTTTTATCATCGGGACATGCATGATTAATTAATTACTACGTGATCCTATCGTGGATAAAAACTAGCATAATACCGATTTAATGAATGCACATAACCGTGTGGGATCGAAGCCACCATGCTCATGTATCAATGTATAGTAATTAATGGCATAAAAAAAGCAAGTGATGTAAACACGTAAACATGTGCGTTGATTTTATTTTCCCACAATTTATGCATACGATTATGATATGAGTTTTAACATTTCTAAATAACATGCATATAAGTAATATTTGCGGAAAACATTGAATAAATAAAAGAGACTTAGAAGGGGCGTACTTGCATTGCGTGATCTTAATCTACCTTGTAAAGTGAGAGTGTTAGCGATGTTTTTAAGATAATAAATAATAAAAGCGCACACAAGCATTTATTTAATTTACGACAACTAAGCAATTAATTAAATGAAACATGGCAAGCAACTAAACAAATTATTTATGACTTGCAAGCATACGAATGTTTCATACGAAATTATCATGGCATAAAGCAAGTAAATCATCATGTGAGCATACGAATAATTCCTTTCAAAATTATCATGGCATAAAGAAAGCAAGTCATCATATGAGCATACGAATAATTCCTTTCGAAATTATCATGGCATAAAGAAAGCAAGTCATCATATGAGCAATTGCATAGGAAATTTAAGCACGAAAGCAAGATAAGCAATTTATCGCATGTGAGGCATAACACGAAAATTAAATACCAAAGTTTACGAAAAATAAATGGGTCGGGCCCATCACTCTTGCCAAAACAACAACTAGGCTTGTGATGAAATCAAGCCCAACAATTCATTTAATTCAAGATGGGCTTGGGATAAAATCAAGCCCATCACCTTTCCTTTCTCCTTTCCCGCCAGCAGCCTTCTTCTTCCCTTTCTTTTTCCTCACGTCGCCGGCTCCCATGGCCGGCGACCAAGGCACAACTCAACCATTAAAACTCACCCAAATCAACACAAATAATTATAGTAGTATAACAGTAGCTCAAGCCAAGCAAAACAACAAGCAAATCAACTCAAAACAGTGGACAAATTTCTCAAGCAAAAAATAAGCATTAAACGGGATTTATGCAATCAATGAATCGAGATATCATATATTTAAATTGATGAAGAGGAAATGAAATTAGCATGAAAACAAAGCATTTGAAACAAGTTTGAGCAATTTATTCATGCATTAAAGACGTAAATGAAAATTAAAGAAAAGCTAGAGTGAGAAAACTTACCTTACCGGGAGAGCAAATGCCAAGAAGGTAGTGCAATAAATGGAGAGTGAGAGTGAAATTAGGTGCCCTTGATTCGTTGCTGGAAGCATGCTATTTATAGGCAAGGCAGCCGCGAGTGGACTTGGAGGCCACGACGAGAGTGAGCATCGCGGACGTGAGGACCAAGGGAGAATGGGGATGAATAGTGGCCAGAGTGGTGAGCAAGTTTGAGCAAGTGGCCGGGCATTGATGGAAGCTTCTGCCGATGGGAAAGGAAGCGACGGGCATGTGCAAAAACTTGAGTTTTTTGCATTGAAGGCTCGCGGACAAGGGAAAGATGATGATGAAAATGAGTTTGGGCCGTTGGATTACATACTTGAGTCAAAGTATGTTGATCCAACGACTGTGATCAAAGTGAGGTGGAAAATGCTTAATGCTTAATTAATTGGTTCGAACTATCAGTACGAGAAATCTCATAAAAACTGATAATAAATTCGAACGAAAATGACTATGATGCGTAATAAAATGCAAGGAACAAAATGACGCGAACGAAAATACGAACTCAACTCTCTAAATGGAAATATTTTATTTAAAGTCTAAAAGGCTCGTTCGGGCCTAATAGGGGTCTGGCTACAAACTGATAATAAATCCGAACGAAAACAACTATGACATGTAATAAAATATAAGGGACGAAATGATGCGAACGAAAATTCAAACTCAACTCCATAAATGGAAATATTTTATTTAAGGCTTAAAAGCTCGTCTGGAACCTGATAACAGTTCGAATGACGTAAAAAGGGGAAAAAACTAAAATAACATGAAATGAAGCGAAATATTAAACAAAAAGCCCATGATAAAAAAATGACTAAAATTGGACGTAAACGGGGCTTTAAACGTGACAAGCAATAAAAGATACGAAAAAAAAGTTATGACGTAAGTCAAAATTCGAGTAGCAACAATTGCCCCCTCTTTACTGTCTGATAAAAAATGCAGTGTAACTGAGATTTTTTATTAGCAGTAAAGACGGTTGCCCCAAGTATTTACCATGTTTTGAATACATCATAACCGGTTGAGATGTGGAATCATGCAAGAAATGTAAAATAGTCGATCAAGGAGGAGTACTTAGATATAATATGCGGAAAAGTAGTCGCTCATGGAGGAGTATTTAGATAGACAGGAAAGTAGTCGCTCAAGGAGGAGTAGTAGATAGACAGGAATGTAAAGATATAGTCACTCAAGGAGGAGTAGTAGATAGACAGGAATGTAAAGATATAGTCGCTTAAGGAGGAGTAGTAGATAGACAGGAATTTAAAGATATAGTCGCTCAAGGAGGAGTAGTAGATAGATAGGAATGTAAAGATATAGTCGCTCAAGGAGGAGTAGTAGATAAACAGGAATGTAAAGATATAGTCGCTCAAGGAGGAGTATTTAGATAGACAAGAAAGTAGTCGCTCAAGGAGGAGATAATAATTATGCAGAAATGTAGAATTATGTAAAGTGAGGGTAACACTCACACTTTATATGTTTTGACAGAAAAGTAAATGAGAGTTAGAACGTACCTTTGGTTCAAAGCAACGTACCTTTGCTCGAGCATTCTGACGGCTGAACGTGAATTTGTGAATGGTGGTCTTGGATGGCCATTCCGCTCTTCATAACTTGATTGGATTCGTTTGACTAAATCCGTGGTGGGGGCATTACAATGATTTTCCATTGAAGACCCAATTTGAGGAGTGGTAACGTTCTCCATTCGATGTTGATTGGATTTTGATGAAGATCTAAGACGAAGACATTACAACGATTTCTTTATCGAAGACCCATTTTGAAGGTTGATCGGTGAGTGGTTGAAAGCCACCGGATTTTGGTTGATGAGATCCGAGCGGGGATACCGCAAACTTCGGACGTTGGAATTGATGAGATCCGAGCGGGGATACCGCAAACTTTGGACATTGGGCTTGATTAGATCCGAGCGGGGATACCACAAAGTTCGGACGTTGATGTGATGAGATCCGAGCGGGGATACCGCAAACTTCGGATATTGGTCTTGATGAGATCCTAGCGGGGATACCGCAAACTTCGGATGTTGATGATGGTGGGGGAATAGACCGCCGCACGAAATTGATTTGAGCGTGAGGGAGGGTGATCGTCGCACAAAGTTGTTTCGACCCTGAGGGAGCATAATCACCGCACGAAGTTGATTTGATCGTGAGGGAGCGTGATCACCGCACGAAGTTGATTGGGGAGTGATAGCGTACTCCATTCAGTGTGGATTGGATTTTGACGAAAATCCATGATGAGGGCATTACAACGATATTGTCATCAAAGACCCAATTTGAAGGTTTGGATGAATTTGTTGACGAAAATCCATAACGAGGGCATTACAATGATTTATGTGATCAAAGACCCATTTTGAATGTTGGATGGATTTGTTGATGAAAATCCATGATGAGGGCATTACAATAATTTTTGTGATCGAAGACCTATTTTGAATGTTGGATGGATTTGTTGATGAAAATCCATGATGAGGGCATTACAACGATTTTGTGATCAAAGACCCATTTTGAATGTTGGATGGATTTGTTGATGAAAATTCATGACGAGGGCATTACAATAATTTTTGTGATCGAAGACCCATTTTGAATATTGGATGGATTTATTGACGAAAATCCATGAAGAGAGCATTACAACGATTTTGTGATCGAAGACCCATTTTGTATGTTGTATTTCCATTGAAGCGTATTTGTACTCTGCAAATAGGAAGGAAGCAACAACAGATGGAAAAAAGAGAAGGCAATTGATAAATGTTAGAAATATCGTGTATTCCTACATTTAAACCTCGGCTTGCCCCCAAGTCTTTTGAAGATGATTTCTTTGTTTAAGAAAATGAATTCAAGCATTTATTATTTTTTGGATAAAATGTTCGTCCAATTTTCGTTAGATAACGTCTGCGTCTTGTTCAGGAAATAACGACCTCAAGAACAAGACTTTCCCATGACATGTAGCTGTAAGCAAACCTCACCAGATATTAGTGTTTGCGCTCACGCTCAGAAAACAAGGCTATGTGTTTACATTCCTACAAATGAAATAAACATAGCACAAAAATTAGATTTGCAATGTCAATCCGAGTGAAAGATGCACATGCATGGGCCTGCTAATAATCGAAAGGACTTTGCGAGGGAGAAAAAAAAGAGGAATTTGTAGAAGAAAGTGTTGTGTTTTTTTTTGGTGAAAGGTTTTAATGAGTTTATGCTCGACGACTGATTGCGATGAGGACAAATCGTGGTGAACGATGCTTGATGATTTGATCGAGGCGAAAATGAAGTATATAAGTTTCTTCATCTTTTGCTAGGAACGCTCTTCCTGTGATCGTCTTGATCGATTTTGATTGATGATTTTTTTCCATACTTGCTTCTACTTTCATTGACTTAGGTTCTTTGAGATACCCTCTTCTTGAATTTTTTTTTTTCTCTTTTTGTTTCTTTTTGTTTCTTTTTCTCTTCTTTTTATTTTTTTCTTTTTTTTCTCTTTTTCTTTTCTTCTTTTTTTTCTTTATTTTTTTATTTTTTTAATACAAATACAAACAGCGAGTGAAGCAAGTACGATTTCCTTTGTTTTGATTCTTTTGGGTAGTGGCCTTCGATTTTCTTCGCCACTTCTCCGTGTGTTAGCGCGGACTGTCAACCTTTGAGGGTTTCCTTTCCGTCTTGCTGATTCGTTGAAATGAACTTAACATGCTTCTGGCGCTTTAGTTGGCCAATTCCGTCGAGCACTTACTCATTTGTGAGGAGTTTAGAAGAAGGCTTTGAAGTGTTTGATAGAGTTGTACATGGTGTACAAGGTATGTATTTTGAGGGCGAAAAAAGTTAAAAAATGAAAAATGTGGAAGAAGAACAAAAGCAAAGTCCAATGTCATCTTACTGATATCCCATGTCTGATAGTTCATGTACCCTGGATATTATGCAAATCTAACTAGCACATAGCTTAGCATTTACACTCATGAAAGAAATAAGGCGTGAATGCCCAAAATGCTCGCAGGGATATGTTTGTGACTGATCGCGCGTCGAACACGTCAAATATAAAAGTAAAATAGGTATGGAATTAGAGGTAGAAATACAACTTAGCACTGTCTACAAGAGTTTGTAGATGATGGTAAGAGGATCGTCCACAGAGACCTCTAGGAAAT
The DNA here is from genome assembly GCA_963691705.1 of Viola odorata. NCBI lineage: Eukaryota > Viridiplantae > Streptophyta > Magnoliopsida > Malpighiales > Violaceae > Viola > Viola odorata. The sequence continues at coordinate 21,690,881 of OY829539.1, read as the reverse complement.
GTAGTTCTTGGGTTGACTTCCTCGTCACTGAGTTTTGGTTGGGTAGAATCTGAAACTGAAGACAAAACAGAAAGAAGTAAAAATAGTTTAAAATAGTATTGGCCAAAGTCTTGGCCTAGATAGGGGTCGAGATTGAAGTAAATCCGATAAAAGGGGATTCCAGGTAAGGGCGATGTGAGAGCTTTGTTCTTATGCTTCGATCATAGATTCAAATGTATTCATCTCTTTGTTTATAGTACTGCTATAGAGTGGAGGTGCTCCTGTTCACTCCTGTCTTCCCTCCTCTTCAAATTACCTAGCGGGTGCTCCCTTTCCTGATAATCCTAGCCAAGGGACACCTTGCTGGTTAAAGGGTTTATCCGTTTGACTGCTGTCTTGAATGGCTGTTCGCTTCCTCAATGGTATAGGGGAAGACAATACCTAGGCCAAGGTATCTCCCTATGGAGATCCTAGGTTGTCAATCTGGTCTTGACCTAGATTGCTTATTTCTTCTAGTCTAGCTCGAGACTAGTTGCCTACTTTGTCTAGCCGACGGGTGCTCCCTTTCCGTCTAGACCGGCTACAACTCTTCTCTACTAGAGTGCAAGGATGATCAAACCTTGTCTCTAATGAGTAAGCGATGAATTAAGCTTAAGAAATAAATAAATACAAGTAAAGAGATTATAAAGCACGGTTTAATCTCACGAATGCATAAGAACTTCAGCTCATCAGCCCTTACTAAGATATATATATACTCATAATTAAAAAGACAATATATATTTTTGCATAAATAAATCCGAGATTTAAATAAAATCCGGAGCGAAGTTCAACAATGTCAAAGAAGAAGAAAAGAGAAGAAGAAGGTCGGAATCCGATCCGGACAGAGGAGGAACAATGTTTGGCTAAATAGCCCTAAAAATCCTCTGTCCTACTTCAACTAAGTTCCTAGAAAATCTCTAAAAAGATTGTAACAATAAATTGTTTGAAATTGGAAATAAAATCGCAAATACAAAAGAGGGAGATCCCTTAGGATTCTTCAAAAGATAGGCTTCAGATCCCTCTGGATTTGCGAATAGAAGCGGCCTGCCAGCAGCCAAGGCCCACGCGAAGCGAAGCCCAAAAGGGGTGCCAACGCAACTTCTCAACTGTCTTGTATCGCGAAAAGAGTCTTGGCCGAAGTCTAGGCCAAGACGATCTGACTAGTGCGCTGCTTGAGATGCGAATGTGTCTTGGCCGAAGTCTAGGCCAAGACTAGGAAAATCAGCTTCAGCTATCCAAATCAGAAACTTCAATATTCTGCCAACAGACCAGAACTGCAAAGAATAGGGGAAATCAAGGATAATTCAGTAGGTTTTCTGTCCAAATAAACTAGTAAATGGATAATAAAACATGATGAAATGCAATGCAATCAAATTCCCCACACTTAAACTATGCTTGCCCCTAAGCATACAGACTCAAAAGAAAAGAAAATTAAAAACACATCAAAAACATAAACAAACGACACCAGGATTTCCAGATTTCCTCCTTCGGCTGCTCACTGTACAACTGAAATCACCAAGACACTTGTCTAGCTGTCCTAATGCTAGACTAACAAGGACAATTCAATACCCTAAACATACCCCATCCACATGGTATCAAGACACCTCGGAAGATTTATGATAAAGTATAGGGCAACAAGGCTTACCACTGATTTGAGTCCCACCATGTGACATCTATCCAAAAGTGCCTAAAGACTGGTGCCATTTGAATCACTTTGACAGATTTTTCTCAAAATTTTTCTATGTCCTTGTGATAACTTTTTTTTTTTTTTGTTTTCTTTAGGCATACTAAGTGTCCTTTGTATTTTTACAGACACAACACATAGACAGAGCTTGTTCTTTTCTGCTGGAACTTCCACCTTTGCTATGTCTGTCCTATGACGTTCCAACACCTTTTTACTGTCTCACACTTACTTCGGATAGAACAACACACTCAAATCATTTGGCAGCTAACCTAGTTACCCTAATGAGAGTTGAAGTTTTAGCTAATTGTCCTTACGACCATGTGGATAGTAAATGTTTGGGAACCATTAGAGTATATGACCCTCAGGCATTGATCTAGTTACGCTCATTCGCTTCCCTGTTACTATAACATTATTTCGCCTAAACAAGTGTCTAAATGTGGTTTCGGTTGTACACTAAACAACCTAGGTAAAAATCTGGATTTCCTGGTGAGCACTCAACAAAACAGACTCAAACATGCAAGGAGAATACAAATATAAAAATCATGCAAACAGCAGACTCAAAACTGGACAAACTAATGTAAAAAGAAGACTTAAAACGCAAAAAATTGACTCAAAATGACACACATCAGATAGTATTCACAACCGTCACAAAACAGAAATTAAATCTAGTAATTAAAACACCCTCCCCACACTTAAAAGACACAATGTCCTCATTGTGTGGAGAGAAAGAAAATAAAAGACAGAAAATGAGAAAGAAAAGAAAGAAACGACCTGGGGGCAAAAGCAGCTTAAGCCGCTGGAGGCTGGGTGTCTTGGCCAGAAGCTTGGCCTAGACTCTGGTCTGGAAGGTCTTTTGGCTTGGGATCTCTTGGAGCAGGCGGGGGCACAGACGAATGTGGTTTCCGTGCTGGCGGTGCTGGGGGTTTGGGATCATCCTCTTCATTAGAGGACTCGCTATCAGAGCTCAAATTGTCGTATAGAGCTTTGAGGATCGTCATGTGGCCCTGCAGATGTTGATAGACGTGGAGAACGTTGGTCCTGGTGAGTTTCATCTGCTCGAGGAGGACATCTTGCCGGTCATTTAGTATTTGGGCCCAATGAGGCACCTCTGTACTGGTGGATGCGGATGAAGGGTCTTGCGCTTTGTCTTGGGGCTTGTCTTGGCCTAGACGATCCAGGATGATCTTCTGCTGCTCAAGGATGAGCAGCTGGCGAGCTTGAAATTCCCTGGCCCATGTTGGAGGCTCATTGGTGTTATTGGCAGGAGGTTCTTGGCCAGCGTCTTGGCCTAGATCAGCTGCAACGTCAGGAATGGTAGTGTCTTGGCCTGCGTCTTGGCCTAGATCCTGGGCAACATTGTCTTCTGCTGGCTCCCCTGGAATTTGTACTGGACGCAACTTGTATTTCCCTGTATTTGTTTTCGAGAAAATGTGCTCCGAAACTGGCGTAAAACCTGTATTACAAGCAACAAACTCTCCGTCCAAATGGAAGTGTCCCATTTGGTCGAAGGATCTAAAATCTAGAATTTTGGGGGAGCAACACTTATGTAAATCAGCAGCAGACAAATCAAGACCAACAGTTTGAATAGCAAGCCAAGTAATCAAGGACCCAAAAATAAGTTTTGTTTTAGACTCACGGGCATGCAACACTTGAACCAAATATAAGCCTAAGTTGACCTTTTTCTGGTGCAAAATGCACCACAGCAGAAACAGTTCAGACTTGGCTAAATTCCCAGAAACCTTTGTCTTCCCCGAAAGGTTAATAGACAAGGCTCTATGGAGCATTCTAAGTGCTGGGTTCAGAATGGCATGTGCCTTTGAATTCCTATCAAACTTAGCATCCGGATCACCAGTGATCTCTCTAAATGCAACATTATTATCCCAATCAGTGGGATAGTCAAAAATGGCCTCATCACTATATGCAAATCCTAGCAGAGAATTGAAAGCATTAACAGACAAGTGACTCTATTTATCACACAACTGAAAGTTAATCACATCATCAGCAGCAAGGTCAGGTTTGTCTCTACCCCTAACATACAAGGTTTCCTCGTCAAACCAGAAAGATGTGTGAAACTCTAAGCACAATTCAGTGTAGGCATCGCAATCAATGGACATAAAAGGGACCCAACCGATGGCAAACACATACTCCCTAATTTTATTTCCTAATCCCATATCATCAAGAAAATCAAATGCCAATCTAGCATATGCAGGAATATCACAGGAATGGAAATCACGCAATTTGGCTTTGAGGTCTGGTGTGTGTCAAATTTTAACCAGCCTCGGAGTGTGTGCAGGGGAGGAAGAGAAGTTACCTTAGCAGTCTTGGCCGGAGGCTTGGCCAAGACTGAAACATTTTCATCATCCTCAGTAGCAGCTTCCTCGATCACCTGCTGTTTGCCTTTGCTTTTGGCAGAGGATGGGCCGGCACTGGTTTTGCCCTTCTTAGGGTTTGGAGGCGGTGGTGATGAATCGGGAACCCTCACCGGCTTCTTAGTCGGGGTGTTCTTGTGGGCCACCTGCTTGATGCGCCCGGATTTCTTTGGCGGTGCAGTGGTGATCAGTTTCTTCGCCGGAGGTGGCGGTGGTGGTGTGGGTACAGCAGCAGCGACGGCGGGCTTAGGTTTTGGGGCCGCAGTGGTAGTCGGAGCTGGGTTTGATGCTCCGGCGGCTGCCATCTTCTTCAACAGCCTGCTCTCTCGCCGGCTGTCCCTCTCTCCAGTTGACGCGGGAGTAGAGGGACGCATCCTTTTCACAAGGGGGACTTCATCGGAGTCCTCATTGCTCACGACCACGGCACAGTCGACTCCCTTGACACTCTCATTCGATTCCTCAGGCAAATCGTCCTCTGAGGACATTGAATCATCGTTCTCGAGTGTTTCCAGCAGTCGTCTCGCGGCTGAGATACCGTCGATCGGGAAGGCGGGCGGCGGAGCGCCACAGAGATCGTCGCTAGCCTCGGGAATGTCAGAGGGTAGGCTCTTCTTCGGTGGGCTCATAGTTGTGAGGATTGAGAATGGTGGGTTTTGAGTTCTAGGTTTTTGAGATTTGTGCGATTGAGGAGGAAGAAGAAGAAGAAGGGACTGTTGCTTTTTTAGCTTAGGTGAGAGGGCGGATTTGCTAGTTTACGTGGGTAAGTAGTGTTAGAGCGGGAGGGGAATACACAGAGGTGGTGGTTTGATTTTCCCACGTTTCCCATAAATTCCATTTAATTGCTTTTTGGATTTGTCCGTTCAAAAAGCAATTAAAGGCTTTAAAAAGACTGCGCTGACACATGTCCCACTAACTAAGAAAATTCGGCTCTGATGCAAAACAGTCTAGCCCATAGGCTTGGCCAAGCTCTTGGCCAACCTTCTTCAAATTCCCCACACTTAATTTTCTGCAAATAACCAGAAAAAAAATAGAAACCCAAAGAAATAAAATGGAGCATAAATTCTCGATAAATAAAATGAAAAGAAATTAAATATTAGAATAAAAATAAAAATAATAACAAAAAGGGGGTATAGGAAATAAAATAAAATAAAATAAAAAATAAAAAATAAAATAATGATGAAAATAAATAAATATTCATAGGTTGAGGAAGCAAGGGTTGCCTCCCTTGCAGCGCCCTATTTAGAGTCCTAGGCTTGACTCAGAATTTTTCTCATGTGTCAACTGGTGGCAAATCCACCTTTTCAGAAATCTTCCTGGAAACTTTCGAAGAATGGCTTCAATCTTTGCCCATTCACTTTGAGTTCGGCACCTGTTTTCTCATTTCTGATATCTACTGCACCATGTGGGTAAATATTAGTAATAACAAAAGGGCCTTCCCATTTTGTTTTTAGTTTTCCAGGAAATAATTTAAAACGGGAATTATAAAGGAGGACCTTCTCCCCTGGGTGGAGAGGTTTCCCAGCAATTCTCTTGTCATGGTAAGCTTTCATTCTGATCTTGACAATTAGCTGATTGTCATAGGCTTGGTCTCGCAACTCCTCTAGCTCGTGGAGTTGTAACTTTCTCTCTTGTCCGGCTTGGTCATAACTCAAATTGCACTTTCGTATGGCCCAATACGCCTTGTGTTGCAACCCCACTGGCAAGTGGCACGCCTTGCCATAGACTAACTTGTAAGGTGTCATCCCAATTGGACCTTTGTAGGCCGTTCTGCAGGCCCACAACACGTCATCTAACCGCTGGCTCCAATCGCGTCTGTCTAGGCCTACTGTCTTGGCCAAGACAGATTTCACCTCTCTATTCGAAACTTCCGCTTGGCCGTTCGATTGAGGATGATAGGCTGTGGATACCCTATGTGTGATGCCATATTTCCTGAAAAGGGAAGACAAAATCTTGTTGCAGAAGTGTGTTCCTCGATCACTAATGATCCCACGAGGAATTCCAAATCTGTTCAAGATGTTAGATTTAATGAAGGAAATAACAGTTCTAGCATCATCATTCTTGGTGGCTTTCGCCTCTATCCATTTAGATACATAATCTACAGCCAAGAGAATATATCTATTTCCAAAAGAAGTAGGGAAGGGTCCCATAAAATCTATGCCCCATAAATCAAAAATTTCACAAGAAAGAATAAAGTTCATAGGCATTTCATTTCGGGAACTTATATTCCCTACTTTTTGACAAGAAGGACATGTTTTACAAAACAAGTAACTGTCCTGAAAAATATTAGGCCAATAAAAACCGGCCTCTAAGACCTTTAGAGCTGTTCTTCTAGCTCCAAAATGGCCTCCACACGCTTGAGAATGACAAAAAGTCAAAATAGATGAAGTCTCATTTTGAGGGACACACCTCCTTAATAATTGATCAGTACCTATTTTCCATAAATAAGGGTCATCCCAGACATAATACTTACTGTCATGTTTGACCTTTACCCTCTCATAGGTAGTCATATCTCCATAGTGTTTACCTGTTGCAAGGTAGTTCGCAATTTCAGCATACCATGGTCGAGGGCTTGGCGGAGGTCTTGGCCTAGACTCCGGACTAGACAGTGAGACTGAAAAGAGTTTTTCATCAGGAAATTCTGCTCTTACTGGCTCCAGATCTCCTTCTGCTAGGCAGCGGCTCAGGTGGTCTGCCACAAGGTTTTCCCTGCCGCTCTTGTCCTTAATTTCCAGATTGTGTTCCTGCAAGAGAAGAATCCATCGGATTAGTCTAGGCTTGGCCTCATACTTGACCAAGAGGTATTTTAATGCCGCATGGTCTGAAAATACAATAATTTTAGTCCCCAATAAGTAAGATCTAAATTTCTCCAAGGCAAAAACTATTGCAAAAAGTTCTTTTTCAGTAGTGGTATAATTTCGTTGGGCATCATATAACATTTTTGATGCATAATAGATCACATGCGGATCTTTCCCTTTCTTTTACCCAAGAATGGCTCCCACAGCAGTGTCACTTGCGTCACACATTAGCTCGAATGGCAATTTACATGTCTCATTGAAGTCGAACTCTACCTCCTTTTGAAGCAACTTGCACATCGGTTCAGCTACCTTTGAGAAGTCTTTTATGAACCTGCGATAGAAACCTGCATGTCCAAGAAAGCTTCTAACCTCACGCAAGCATGAGGGGTAAGGCAAGTTCTTGATAATGTCAATTTTCACTTGATCTACTTCAATGCCCTTCTTTGAAATCACATGGCCAAGGACAATTCCTTGGTCTACCATAAAATGACATTTTTCAAAGTTTAGGACTAGACAAGTATCAACACATCTCTTTAAAATATTTTCTAAATTATGTAGACATTGTTCGAAATTGTTACCGTAAATGGTAAAATCATCCATGAACACCTCGATGCTCTTCTCTACATATTCGGAAAATATACTTACCATGCACCTTTGAAAGGTGGCATGCGCATTACACAGCCCAAATGGCATGCGTTTGTAGGCGAACGTTCCAAATGGACAAGTGAACGTCGTCTTTTCTTGGTCTTCGGGTGCAACGGGGATTTGGTGAAACCCCGAGTATCCGTCCAAGAAACAGTAGTGAGACTTCCCAGTGAGTCTCTCTACCATTTGGTCGATAAACGGTAATGGGAAATGATCCTTCCGAGTGACTTGATTCAGTCTTCGGTAGTCAATGCATACCCTCCATCCGTTTTGGATCCTTGTTTTCCTTTGGGCTCCATCTTCTCCTTCGATGACTGTAATCCCTGTTTTCTTTGGGACTACCTGCACAGGGGACACCTAATTACTATCTGAAATAGTATAAATTACACCCGAATCAAGCAACTTAATTATTTCTTTTTTAACTACTTCCATCATCGGAGGGTTTAATCTCCTCTAGGGTTTCCGAATAGGTTTCTTATCCTCTTCCACATGTATTTTGTGGGTACATATGTTGGCCGATATCCCTTTGATGTCTGCCATGGTCTAGCCAATGACTTCTTTGTATATCTTCAAGACTGCCACCAATTTTTCTTCTTCATCTTTCGTTAATTTGGCTGATATTATAACGGGTAGGGTGTTGTCTAGGCCTTGATAGGCGTACTTCAAATGGTCTGGCAGAGCTTTCAGTTCCAACAGTGGTGCCTGCACAATAGAAGGCAGAAATTTAGGAACCGATGGCTGCACATATTGACAGCTAACTATTTTCCTTCTTTTGTTGGCAGTCTTGGCCGACGTCGAGGCCAAGATCAAATCCGTATCTTTCTGATTGGCCAAAATGTCCACAATTTCTTGGAGTTCCTCCTGATCTCCAGTCCTTTCCTCTAATTCTTCCAGTGTTTGAGTGGAAATTCCCCTGCTTAAAACATACTCAATGGGGTCGTTAGTATAAATGTCAGCAATTTCTTCAGTAATCGGATCTAAAACATCAAGAAAATTAACACAATGTAAATCATTAGGATGTTTTAAAGCCTCAGTAATGCTGAATTTAATTGTCCTTCCACAAAATTCTAGAATTATGCTTCCCTCATAGCAATCAATTTTTGCTTTAGACGTCCTTAGGAATGGTCTTCCCAATAAAATATCAGTGGTACAAGAGGGAAGTTGAACGTTCATTTCAACTATATAAAAATCCACTGGATAAATAAAATCATTTACCATTACCAAGACGTCAGTCACCACTCCTTTTGGTCTGATGATAGTTCGATCGGCTAGCTGAATTACCAAGTCGGTCTCCTTCATTGTCCCTATCTTCAAGGTCTCAAACTCACTTAGGGACATCACATTGATGCCAGCCCCTAAGTCACAAAGGGCTTTCTCAATGATTTTGTTCCCTATTTGGCACGAAATTGTGAAGGTCCCTTGATCCTTGCACTTCTCTGGAAGCTGTTGTACTACCGAGACATTGCGTGCTAAATTTACCCTCTCTACACCTGCAATCTTCTTTTTATTGGTGCACAGTTCCTTAAGAAATTTAGCATAAGAGGGGACTTTTGCAATTAAGTCCAACATAGGAATATTCACAGCTATTTTTCCGAAAACTGCCATAAAGTCTCTCTTTTCATCTTCCCTCTTCTCCTTCGAAGATCTAGGAGGGAATGGTGGAGGAATTTCTATAATTTCTTCCTTCTGGTCAGTCTTGGCCTGAGGCTTGGTCAAGACAGGTTCTGCTTTTTTGGTCCTGCGATAACTTCAGTATTGACCTGTGTCTTGGTCAAGACTACTTCTGCTTCAGCTTCCTCTTCCTCATCTTCATCCAGGCCCTCCGACTGGATTTTTCGCAACTCCTCGTCTGTTTTTGCTCCTTCCCTCTCTGGTAGCACAACTCCACTCCTCAAACTAATGGCACTAACATTGTGTTTTGGATTATCTACGGTTGTGGAAGGCAATTTCCCTTGATTTGCCATCTGATTAATCTGCTTTTGCATTTCAGCCAATGTAGATTGAGTTGATTGCATCAGGTTCTTCTACATTTCCATCAAATTTTTGATGGTGTCCTCCATAGATGGCCCAGTAAGTTGCAAAGGCTGAGGTGCTGGCGGCAGTTGAGGTACGGCGGCTTGACCAGGAGGTTGGCCAGGATTAAGGTGTGAAGGACGAGGGATAAAGTTTTGGAAGTTAGGTTGTTGTTGCTGCTGAGGTGTATTCTGGTTTGGGTTCTGGTTTGGAGGGATTGGATCTCTCCACCTAAAGTTTGGATCTCTCCACCATGAGTACTGATTACTCCCTTGTGGGAAGTTTTGCATACTTCCTTGGTTTTGACCATAGACTGCATTTACATGTGTTACTTCATCAGGAGGGTGTTGCACCATGTAGCAATTGTTTGTTTGATGATCCTGCTGCTGGGAGATTCCACAAACAGAGGCTACCTGCTCTTGGTTAGGATTCCCTGTGGTCATTGCACCAGAAATATTGACAGAAATATTCTTTACCATGTCAGTTAGTTCAGCCAATTTTTGTTCAACATCTATAGAATAAAGACTAGAAGGGGTAGAATTTCTTTCAGAAGAAGTATTATTTTGGCAGTTGTCTGCCATGGTCTGAAGCAGAAGCTTGGCTCTCGTCACAGTCAAGTCTTGCAATGCTCCACCCGCTGCTGAATCAACCTTTTCTTTTGTAGGTAGGAGCATTCCATCGTAGAAATATTGGATCATGGTTTGATCCGCAACTCCATGTGTAGGGCAAACTTCTTGCAATTCCTTGAACCGTTGGTGATATTCGCTCAGTCCCTCATTGTTCCTTTGCTGGATGGCAGCCATATTTTTTCTAGCCGACCCTGCTTTTGTTGCATTCCAGTATTTATTGAGGAATAAGGTGGACATCTCGGCCCAGGTGTTGACCGTGTTGTGAGGTAGGCTGTAGAACCAATTCTGCGTAGCCCTCTCAAGAGAACAAGGGAAGGATTTTAGCTTCGCTCTCTCCATGCTCACACCTGCTGGCTTCATCATATCACACTGGACATGTAAATTCCTCAAGTGTTTGAATGGGTTTTCATTTGTATGACCGTAAAACCTAGGAAGGTTGGCCACCATGTTGGTCTTGATTGACCAATCATTTGCCACTGGTGGCAAAGCGATGCAGGAAAAGGTTCCCTGCTCTGCTGATTTGTTCAGCTCCCTCATCGTGGGTTCTTGCTGATTTTCTACCATGACTAGACCAAAGAGTTCGTCTTGGTCTGAATCTAGGCCAAGATCGTGGTCAAGACTGCGATCTGTTTCGGAACTAGAGGCTTCTGATTCTCTTTCCTCTTGGGCTACTCTTAGTCGAGCTTGCCTCTTAAGTTGTGCTTCGGTCCAAGTGAGATTGGGATTGCAAGGTAACAAATCTTGTTCTCTACTTGAGGACCTGGTCATCAACTGTCATATAATAAAAAATAAAACAAAAACTACAAATACCGTTAGAAGTCCCCGGTAACGGCGCCAAAATTTGATCGCGCGTCGAACACGTCAAATATAAAAGTAAAATAGGTATGGAATTAGAGGTAGAAATACAACTTAGCACTGTCTACAAGAGTTTGTAGATGATGGTAAGAGGATCGTCCATAGAGACCTCTAGGAAATGTAGTTCTTGGGTTGACTTCCTCGTCACTGAGTTTTGGTTGGGTAGAATCTGAAACTGAAGACAAAACAGAAAGAAGTAAAAACAGTTTAAAATAGTATTGGCCAAAGTCTTGGCCTAGACAGGGGTCGAGATTGAAGTAAATCCGATAAAAGGGGAATCCAGGTAAGGGCGATGTGAGAGCTTTGTTCTTATGCTTCGATCATAGATTCAAATGTATTCATCTCTTTGTTTATAGTACTGCTATAGAGTGGAGGTGCTCCTGTTCACTCCTGTCTTCCCTCCTCTTCAAATTACCTGGCGGGTGCTCCCTTTCCAGATTATCCTAGCCAAGGGACACCTTGCTGGTTAAAGGGTTTATCCGTTTGACTGCTGTCTTGAATGGCTGTTCGCTTCCTCAATGGTATAGGGGAAGACAGTACCTAGGCCAAGGTATCTCCCTATGGAGATCCTAGGTTGTCAATCTGGTCTTGACCTAGATTGCTTATTTCTTCTAGTCTAGCTCGAGACTAGTTGCCTACTTTGTCTAGCCGACGGGTGCTCCCTTTCCGTCTAGACCGGCTACAACTCTTCTCTACTAGAGTGTAAGGATGATCAAACCTTGTCTCTAATGAGTAAGCGATGAATTAAGCTTAAGAAATAAATAAATACAAGTAAAGAGATTATAAAGCACGGTTTAATCTCACGAATGCATAAGAACTTCAGCTCATCAGCCCTTACCAAGAATAGGTGTTTAGTTAATCATACTCATAATTAAAAAGACAATATATATTTTTGCATAAATAAATCTGAGATTTAAATAAAATCCGGAGCAAAGTTCAACAATGTCAAAGAAGAAGAAAAGAGAAGAAGAAGAAAAGAGAAGAAGAAGGTCGGAATCCGATCCGGACAGAGGAGGAACAATGTTTGGCTAAATAGCCCTAAAACTCCTCTGTCCTACTTCAACTAACTTCCTAGAAAATCTCTAAAAAGATTGTAACAATAAATTGTTTGAAATTGGAAATAAAATCGCAAATACAAAAGAGGGAGATCCCTTAGGATTCTTCAAAAGATAGGCTTCAGATCCCTCTGGATTTGCGAATAGAAGCGGCCTGCCAGCAGCCAAGGCCCACGCGAAGCGAAGCCCAAAAGGGGTGCCAACGCAACTTCTCAACTGTCTTGTATCGCGAAAAGAGTCTTGGCTGAAGTCTAGGCCAAGACGATCTAACTAGTGCGCTGCTTGAGATGCGAATGTGTCTTGGCCGAAGTCTAGGCCAAGACTAGGAAAATCAGCTTCAGCTATCCAAATCAGAAACTTCAATATTCTGCCAACAGACCAGAACTGCAAAGAATAGGGGAAATCAAGGATACCAGAACTGCAAAGAATAGGGGAAATCAAGGATAATTTAGTAGGTTTTCTGTCCAAATAAACTAGTAAATGGACAATAAAATATGATGAAATGCAATGCAATCAGTGACTTCTTACGTCTAAACATGTCATGGATATAAGAGTTAACAAACAAGATCTCGTATGTATATACTATTTCTAATGAACGCACAAGTTAAAAATGATGAATGTGCTTGATTTAAAATGTTCAAAAAAAACATGGGATTTTTTGTTTTCCTCTTTTCTTAGCCCAATTAGTACATGTACAAATATATATATATATATATATATTTATATATATATATTTGCGAAAACTAAGGATTTCAACAAACATTACGCGCGCGTAAATCATAGGAATTTCTAAAATTACAGAAATGTAAGTTGCGGAAATATAACTTGGAGAGGGAAATTGCGAAAATGCAAAGGAAAACTTCCCTGATAGCGAGGCGCAGCGAGGTAAGTTGAGATTTGATCGGGGGCACCGCAAAATTAGGACATTGACGCAAAAAGAGATCCGAGCGGGGACACCGCAAAATTTAGACATTGATGAAGAGATGTGATCCGAGCGGGGATACCGCAAAATTCGGACTTTGAGGAATAGATGTGATCCGAGCGGGGATACTGCAAAATTTAGATTTTGAGGAAGAGATGTGATCCGAGCGGGGATACCGCAAAATTTAGACTTTGAGGAAGAGATGTGATCCGAGCGGGGATACCGCAAAATTTAGATTTTGAGGAAGAGAGGTGATCCGAGCGGGGATACCGCAAAATTCAGACTTTGAGGAAGAGATGTGATCCGAGCGGGGATACCGCAAAATTTGGACTTTGAGGAAGAGGTGATCCGAGCGGGGATACCGCAAAATTCGGACTTTGATGAAGAGATGTGATCCGAGCGGGGATACCACAAAATTCGGACTTTGAGGAAGAGATGTGATCCGAGCGGGGATACCGCAAAATTCAAACTTTGATGAAGAGATGTGATCCGAGCGGGGATACCGCAAAATTCGGATTTTGAGGAAGAGATGTGATCCGAGCGGGGATACCTCAAAATTCAGATTTTGAGGAAGAGATGTGATCCGAGCGGGGATACCTCAAAATTCAGACTTTGAGGAAGAGATGTGATCCGAGCGGGGATACCACAAAATTCAGATTTTGAGGAAGAGAGGTGATCCGAGTGGGGATACCGCAAAATTTAGACTTTGAGGAAGAGAGGTGATCCGAGGGAGGATACTGCAAAATTCGGACTTTGAGGAAGAGATGTGATTCGAGCGGGGATACCGCAAAATTCGGACTTTGAGGAAGAGATGTGATCCGAGCGGGGATACCGCAAAATTCAGACTTTGAGGAAGAGAGGTGATCTGAGAGGGGATACCGCAAAGTTTGGATTTGTGTCATCATTTTTTTTTAGAACAAGAACACATTAAGTATGGTGATTGGGAATCCCATTGCAACGATGATTTGTATGTAAGGATATGGATTAGCGTGAAGTGTTTATGTTTCTTATGTCATTCCTTTAGACTTTTATCGTTTTCCCCCAAGTTTACAAGTCTCCTTGCACCTCCCACGAAGCGCCCTTGTTTATAGTCGTAGTCTCGACTATTGGCGAAGCTTCCTTTTACACATTTGTTATGCTATCAAAATTGGCGAAAGTGGGGGATAGCATGCTTTTTAGGAGCCATCGTTTATCCTGAAAAAGAAAATAATAGTGAGTATAAGCGATAACATGCATGACATGCAATCCTGAGGCCTCCACGCTGCTTATTCAATCTTTCGGCCATTCTTTCACTTGATACTTTCAGGGTGAACGACAAGACGACGCATCTTAGGTTGGTGCTTTCGGTGGAGATATAGAGGAAGCTTTTATTCATTCCAACGATGTAACGCGATCTTGGACGCTACCAATGAAAACCCTCGAAGCAAACTGGGGCAAGTAGTTAATGTCATCATGCTCGAAAAATCTCTTTTTGTGATGTGTTTACGAATATATCATCAATTGAGGAGCGAGGCCTCATGTCCAAAGGTCTTTAGCCCGAGGAGTAGAGCGATGAAAGTTACGCCATGGATTTGGAGATATGAGGGGTCAAGACCTATCTGTTGACGAAGGATGGGTCTTGATGATGACTTCAAAATCATGTCTAGAGGCCAAGGACCTGATATGGTGCAAGGAGAGGCAACAAATCGCGTTTCTCGACGAAACCGCATGTTTTCAGTCATCCTTACGTCTAAATTGTTTGCGAGCGATGCACTGCCCAGAAAAATCCTATATTTGGTATGGGAAATATTCAGCCTGTTATCAACGTCTTTCATTTTTGGACCGAATGGAAACTTGGAGCCAATTGCATTCATATTGGCTAAGGTAAAAGAGTGTGCGACCGAGCTCGAGAAAATCTGTCATCCTTATGTATAAATTATTTGCGATCGATGCGCTGCCTAGAAAAATCCCATATTTGGTATGGGGAATCTTCAGCTAGTTATCAACGTCTTTTATGTTTTGGCCGAGGGGAAACTTGGAGCCAATCACATTCATATTGGCCAAGACAAAAGAGCGCGCGGCTGAAACCGAGAAGAAATAACTATCCTTGGGTTCTGAATTTTTTACGAGAGATACGCTGCCCAGAAAATTCTGAAATTTGGTGTGGGCAGACTTCAGCCCGTTATCAACGTCTTTTGTGCTTTAGCTGAGCGGGAACTCCGAGCAAATCGTATTGATATTGGCCAAAACAAGAGAGCGAGCGGCTGAGACCGAGAAGAAACAACTATCCTTATGTTTTGAGTTTTTGAGTGTGTTTTTATTTCAAAGGTCAGCCTTTTGTTTTTTTTTGTGGTGGGATTTATAAGTGGTTTATTTTGGGGAAGGTTATTTTGATCATGGGCGATAGCCGTTTAATATCTTTTGGATGTGTGAAAGAAAGAAAAACGTATTTCATAATTATCCAAATAATTACGGACTTTGTCATTGATTTTTCCGTCAAAAAAAGGGTTACAACCATTATAAGTTGGATTGACTATCTAGCTCTATCCAAAGGTTTGTAGACAAAGTCTAGGAACATTGTTACATGGGGTGAAAAGATAAAAATCCATAGGTAGCCGATGCATGATCTTTCTTTTGAAGTCGTCAACCTTGGGAGTCGGGATCAGTTTGCTTATCTAAAATATTCTAATGACGCAATCTCTCTTTTTTGTATCACCACTTCCTCCATCCCAATCTTGGCCATATTATCGGGAATGAAACCGGATTTCAACGTATCCCCTCATGCAGCTTGGTTCTCAAAACCTCTTCCCCCAAAAGTATCAAGTGAAAGCAACGTAGGCACTGTCATTTGAACTAGCAGGATGGGTCCTGGGGAAAAATGAAAACAAAGTTTAAATGTTAGTAGATTGAATGATTCATTTTACTAGCAGGATGGGTCATGAGATGTGTATGACAGTTTATCAAGCAGGATGGGTCATGAGATGTGTATGACAGTTTATTAAAGCTCATAACAAATAATCACGAAAAAATTTATTAAAGCAAGTAAATAATAAAAAAAACAACCACCTTAAAAAAACCGGCTTCGACCCTAAAAGTCCCTAGTGAAGTTGCCAAACTGTCGCACCCCCTTCTTTGAAAATGAGTATAGGTTCGGGACGGATGCGGAGCATAGATGGATGCATCGTATAATGCAAATGAAGTCGTCACCCTATTTATTTTCTAGGTTTAGGGAACTTAATGTCATGGCATAAAAATAAAAAAAACTAAGGCTTGAGTCTAAACCAAAGAACGAAGGTTCGAGGTTGTATTATGGACTCGGGAAGGTGTTAGGCACCCGAGTCACATCCTTTAAAAAGGTTACCGGTTATAAAGTGGGAAGGTGTTTACTATGTTTAATTTTTAACACGAAAATGAGTAAATAATCGTAGCATGTCAACCAATCCCGCGCACGGAAATGAGCCACTTTCCAATCATTTACAGGGTAAACGATCGTAAAGTGTCAACCGAAATCCTGTTACGAAAATTGGGCCACTTTCTGATTACTTAAACAATTTTTCTATACAAAAATGAATGAATAATCGCAGCATGTCAACCAATCCCGCGCACGGAATCCGGCCACTTTCCAATCATTTACAGGGTAAACGATCGTAGAGTGTCAACCGAAATCCTGTTACGAAAATTGGGCCACTTTTCGATTACTTAAATGTTTTTTACAAACGATGTGGGCCCTCAAAGGTGACGTTACATCTTAGCATTTTTCGTCGGGACATTGTTATTTCTGATTGGGACCGAAGGACGGGGTTACCATTTTTTTTCGTATGCTAGAGCGGACGTTCCTCCCTTTTTATCATCGGGACATGCATGATTAATTAATTACTACGTTATCCTATCATGGATAAAAACTAGCATAATATCGATTTAATGAATGCACATAACCGTGTGGGATCGAAGCCAGCATGCTCATGTATCAATGTATAGCAATTAATGGCATAAAAAAAGCAAGTGATGTAAACACGTAAACATGCGCGTTGATTTTATTTTCCCACAATTTATGCATACGATTATGATATGAGTTTTAACATTTCTAAATAACATGCATATAAGTAATATTTGCGGAAAATATTGAATAAATAAAAGAGACTTAGAAGGGGCATACTTGCGTTGCGTGATCTTAATCTACCTTGCAAAGTGAGAGTGTTAGCGATGTTTCGAAGATAATAAATAATAAAAGCGCACACAAACATATATTTAATTTACGACAAGTAAGCAATTAATTAAATGAAACATGGCAAGCAACTAAAAAAATTATTTATGACTTGCAAGCATACGAATATTTCATACGAAATTATCATTGCATAAAGCAAGTAAATCATCATGTGAGCATACGAATAATTCCTTTTGAAATTATTATGGCATAAAGAAAGCAAGTCATCATGTGAGCAATTGCATAGGAAATTTTAAGCATGAAAGCAAGATAAGCAATTTATCGCATGTGAGGCATAACACGAAAATTAAATACAAAAGTTTACGGAAAATAAATAGGCCGGGCCCATCACTCTTGCCAAAAAAGCAGTTGGGCTTGTGATGAAATCAAACCAAGCAATTCATTTAATTCAAGATGCGTTTGGGATAAAATCAAGCCCATCACCTTTCCTTTCTCCTTTCTCGCCAGCAGCCTTCTTTTTCCCTTTCTTCTTCCTCACGTCACCGACTCCCATGGCCGGAGACCAAGGCACAACTCAACCATTAAAACTCACCCAAATCAACACAAATAATTACAGTAGTATAACAGTAGCTCAAGCCAAGCAAAACAGCAAGCAAATCAACTCAAAACAGTGGACAAATTTCTCAAGCAAAAAATAAGCATTAAGTGGGATTTATGCAATCAATGAACCAAGATATCATACATTTAAATTGATGAAGGGGAAATGAAATTAGCATGAAAACAAAGCAATTGAAACATGTTTGAGCAATTTATTCATGCATTAAAGATATAAACGAAAATTAAAGAAAAGCTAGAGTGCAAGAAATGGAGAGTGAGAGTGAAATTAGGCGCCCTTGATTCGTTGCTGGAAGCATGCTATTTATAGGCAAGGCAGCCACGAGTGGACTTGGAGGCCACGACGAGAGTGAGCATCGCGGACGTGAGGACCAAGGGAGAATGGGATGAATAGTGGCCAGAGTGGTGAGCAAGTTTGAGCAAATGGCCGGGCATTGATGGAAGCTTCTGCTGATGGGAAAGGAAGCGACGGGCATGTGCAAAAACTTGAGTTTTTTGCATTGAATGCTCGCGGACAAGGGAAAGATGATGATGAAAATGAGTTTGGGTCGTTGGATGTGCATACTTGAGTCAAAGTATGTTGATCCAACGGTTGTGATCAAAGTGAGGTGGAAAATGCTTAATGCTTAATTAATTGGTTCGAACTATCAGTATGAGAAATCTCGTAAAAACTGATAATAAATTCGAACAAAAATGACTGTGATACGTAATAAAATGCAAGGAACAAAAATACGAACTCAACTCTCTAAATGGAACTATTTTATTTAAAGTCTAAAAGGCTCGTTTAGGCCTAATAGGGGGTCTGGCTACAAACCGATAATAAATCTGAACGAAAATAACTATGACGTGTAATAAAATATAAGGGACGAAATGATGCGAATGAAAATTCGAACTCAACTCCCTAAATGGAAATATTTTATTTAAGGCTTAAAAGCTCGTCCGGAACCTGATAACAGTTCGAATGACGTAAAAAGGTGAAAAAACTAAAATAATGCGAAATGAAGTGAAATATTAAACAAAAAGCCCACGATCAAAAATTGACTGAAATTTGATGTAAATGGGCCTTTAAACGTGACTAGCAATAAAAGATACGGAAAAAAAGTTGTGACGTAAGTCAAAATTCGGGTAGCAACACTAAGTCCAAGACATTCAAGTCTGGAGAATTTGGAGGCTGATTAACAATAGACATATTCAACCCACTAGCCTCTACTGCACATAAAAAATCAACATCATCAGAATGAACAGGGGTCTTCGTATTGTCATGTTGAATGAAAATCCTTTCAAAAATGCTATCCCTAGGCCATTTATTTGCAATTGCTGGTAATACTTTCGATATCATAAACTCTCTAATGACATTTCTGGTGATGTTAGTGATTTTTTTAATCTCTAAGGTTCCACGCGGCCTATTTTGGCTCGATCTAACAGCAGCCACAATTTCAACTAAGGGAAATACCCCAATTTTACCATCAAATGTACAAATACCATTGGAGTCATATCTAGGCCTCGCAACAGCAGCTAAGAACATCACTTTAGGGATAAAATTTGAGTTTTTAATGGTTCTTACTGGATCTTTCTCGTCGCGCAGAAGATAATATATCTGTGATCTCTTGCTCAAATAGAACCATTTTTTCATCAATATGAATTGTGTTCTACATGTGGTTGAAAGAAGGCTGATGTGGTACTGAGGATGGGTCGATATTTGAGAGGCAATGCTTCATTCTGGTACTCAAATTGTCAACTGTCAGTGAGGGCTTGATTGTATTAGTGTGGCGCCTGCTTGGACACCTTTAGGGTAAAAGTAAGGCTTCAAATGCTAGTCCTCTACCTCAAGGGAATCTCTTTAATCCTTTCCAAATCAAAATCGATTCTTTTCCTACCACAATTTCTGACTCTATGATTGTGATGGTCGTGGTTACCTGATTCCCTTGCACATTTCTAAAGACTCTGAATTGATCTAATTCCCACTCCAAACATACCAGCCACCACTCTGGTTGATGCTTGCTTCAAAACACCATCTTTCATTCTTTCCAGAAGGCAATGATATGCAGCCTGCCTTTTTGCACTCGTCAATTCTTTTTTGCGAATTGACCAGTGAAAAAATTAGCAAGGGCAGAGATTAAGAAAACCAGTAATTGGAAACCAGAAATTAAGAAATTGAGATAGAAGTAATAACCTTGAGTTTCCAATGAAAAGCTTCCTCCTTCTGGATTGTTGATAGCTTGATCGACCTCATCCGCATTGACATTGATATTGTTTGTTCCAAAAAGTGAAGCGCCATTCAAATCCAAATCATCAAGCCTAGCCGAACTGATTGTGGGGGATTGTGGACACACTGGCAATTCATTAAGATCAAACAATGGAAAATCCATTTAAGAGATTCTGCTTTTGGTTCGAGGAAAAAAATGGAGAAGGAATGATGATGGCAAGAGTAAGAGGGTGATTTAAATTTGGGTTATTGTAAAAAATGGTACCTGTAAAAACATTAAATGATAGATTTCATACCTCGACTGTTTTGTGCGTTTAAAAGATACTTGTACAATAACAAAACGTCACATTTGGTACCTCAACCTCACGCCATCCAACAATCACCGTTAACTGTCCTACGTGGCACGCCACATCGGATACGGCTGACGTGGCATGCCATGTAG
The DNA here is from genome assembly GCA_963691705.1 of Viola odorata. Lineage (NCBI taxonomy): Eukaryota > Viridiplantae > Streptophyta > Magnoliopsida > Malpighiales > Violaceae > Viola > Viola odorata. Next base: position 21,670,489 of record OY829539.1, on the reverse strand, counting down.
GACAGATCTGACTTGGTTCTTTTCCCACGGGTCGGATAAGTGGGTTTTCCACCCGGGTATGAAACGACGTCATTTTTTAGCAGCCGAAGCCTCTTTCTTTTCTCTTTTCTTTTTCTTTTTCTTCTTTTCTTTTTTTTTCTCTCTTTCCTTTTATTCTTTTAATTTCTTTTCTTTCTTTCTTTTTTCTTTTTTCTTTCTCTCTTCTTTAATACCTTTTCACGACCTCACTCTCCTCTTTTATTCTTTTCTTTCTTTTGCTTTCTCCTTGTTTTTTTCTTTCTTCCTCTCTTCTTCTTGGTAGATCGTGGTGATGGGTGGAGGGAATCGGATGTTTGGAGGTTGTTTTGTGGATTTCGGTGGTTTGGTGGAGGTGTCGGCTGGAGGTTGGGTTTTTTTGTGCTGGCTGGATCGGTTGAGGAGGTGGTGGAAACGAAGGTGGGGTGCGGTGGTTGAGGGTTGGGTCCGATGGGTTTGATGATTTTTGTGTGTTGGTTTTTGGCAGTTGGGTTTTTTGTGGTTTGGCTGAGATGTGGTGGCGTGGCTGGGTGGTGGTGGTGGCGTGGCCGCGATGTGGTGGCGTGGCTGGGTGTTGCGGCAGTTTGATTTTTGGTTATGGAGATTGCGGGTTGATTTTGATTGGGTTTGGGGGTGATGCGGAGAGGAGGAAATCGGAGGTGAGGAGCGGCGGTGGTGGAGGTGGCAGTGACGATTTGGGTTGGTGGTTGGCCATTTAACAGTGATTGTTGATTTGAAGGCGGTGGTTTGTTGGTGGTCGGCGGTGGTGATGGGTGGTTTAATTTGGTGATGGATGGTTCAGTGGTTTAATTTGGTGATGGATGGGTGGTTTAATTTGTGTGACGCACTTCCATTTGGTGATGGATGGTTTAATTTGGTGATGGGTGGTTTAATTTGGAATTAATTGATTTTGTAGAGGAATTGATTTTTTGCAGGGGATGGTTTCTGGGATTAATTTGCAGGGGAAGGCTTTGATTAATTTGGCAGTGGCTGGAAGAAGAAGAAGAGAAAAAAGAAAGAAAGAAAAGAAAAGAAATTAAAAGAATAAAAGGAAAGAGAGAAAGAAAAGAAAGAAAAGAATAAAAGGAAAGAGAGAAAAAAGAAAGAAAAAAGAAGAAGAAAAACAAAAAGAAAAGAGAAAAGAAAGAGGCTTCGGATGCTAAAAAACGACGTCGTTTCATACCCGGGTGGAAAACTCACTTATCCGACCGGTGGGAAAAGAACCGGGTCAAATTCGCCTACGTGGCACACCACGTCAGCCGTATCCGATGTGGCATCCGATGTGGCGTGCCACGTAGGACACTTAACGGTGATTGTTGGATAGCGTGAGTCGGAGGTACCAAATGTGACGTTTTGTTATTGTACAGGTATCTTTTAAACGCAAAAAACAGCCGAGGTATGAAATCTATCATTTAATGTTTTTATAGGTACCATTTTTTACAATAACCCATTTAAATTTGAAACCCATTATGGAATTCAAACGAAAAGGGACTGTTGCACATGGAGGGAAACTAATTTCAATTGTCATTTGCCTCAAATTTGGGGTGAAAAGTTTGGCGGGCTAGGGTTTGAAGCGAAATTGAAATTGGGAAAAGAATGTTGATGGAGTTGTTCATTTTTTTCACCGTAGCTGCTTATATGGGCTGGAGCAGAAGCGTGTTGGAGAAGCTGAGTGTTAGGTGCGATTTTGGGTCGAGGACGAATATGACCGTTGGAGTAGCTCGAGCCCATGACCAATTGCGACAACGTCGCGACAAAAACCTACCACGCACAGTTACTCCGCCAGTCGTCTTAATTTGTGTGAAAAGTGGGCCCGCGTCAATGAAAAAATACAGAGGGAGTATTAAATTAGGGACTACATTTGTTTTCAATTCTCAGTCCAACCCATTTCATTGAAAACAACTCAATTGGAAAAAAATAACTACATGAAAAAAAACTTAAGAAATGTTTCACTTTGCCCTCCGTAATTCAAAAGCTTAATTTCTTTAAAATTGAAATTTTAACACTTTTAGTAGCAAATTTTTTTTATAAAAAATGATATAAAGATTCAAAATTTTTGGAAAATTGAAAAAAAATGTAAGAAATATAAGAGAGTTCACTCTACTAAAAATTGAAAAAATTAATAAGAATTATTTTTGAAAATTTAAAATTAAAAAATAAATTGTGAATAAAATTTAAACTATTTTTTATTTTATTAGGTCCCGCAATATTTGTTACATTTTTTGTCAAAATTTTATATTTGTTTGCTATTTGTTTACTTTTATTTGAACTTTTAAATTATTATAAAGGTTAAAATTGTAACTTTTAAAAAATTATAGAATTATATTGGATGCTTTTAAATTATAGAGGTAAATTGACATATTTTATAAATGTATGGTTTTTTATATAGTTTTTTCTTAAAATAAATCAACTCAATTAAGGGATTTTTAGCTACTTTAACGATTGACTCCATTTAATGTTTTCGTTTGAGATACAATGTGTTTCTGTATTAAATAAAATAAGAATCAACTGGTTTCCTGAGAGGTTAAGGGGGAAGACTTAAGATCTTTTGTACATAAGTACGCATGGGTTCGAACCCCATAACCAACATTTTCTCCAAAATTTAATTTCGGAGATATATAGGGGTTGTTTACTTATGGAGAATTTTCTATTTTTTTCGAAAAATTGGAGAACTTTGGAGAATGGGTTTAGGAAGCAGTTTTTTTTTTCCAATTTTTTAGATTTTTTTAAATTAACACTAAAAATTAGAAAATTCTGGAGACGCCATTTTGAAACTTTTCCAATTTTTTCCAAAACCAATTTGGCAAAAGAAAATTTACTCCATCTCAACCGACTTATCTTGTTAATCTCAAAAATAAATAATATTATTTTAGATATGTCTACCCTCGTAATTTTGATAATTAATATGTAGATTCAATCATTAATTTATAATCCAAAAATTTTGCTAAAAATATTTCATAATTGATATTTATCTAAAATTAATCCTAGTAATTGATTCCAATGTTCCAATTGTCTTAATTAACCAATACTCCTAATTAAATTCATATGAGTAAAATTATATCAAAATTTATTTAAAATTTGAGAAAATGCTAGATGGTATCCATATTTTAAGGTATGCATGTCTATTATAAATTCATGATGACTAAATAAAAAGAATTATATTTGAATATTTTACTTATCTATGTGTACTTTTTTCCCTTATAGAAATGCTTAGGTGTTATAAATGGTACTCATGTCGCAGCTTGGTGTCCTGTATCTAAACAAAAAAACAAATCGGGGTAGCACTTGTTACTCAAAATGTTATGGCGACATGTTCGCATGATATGATGTTTACATTTGTACATACTGGTTGGGAGGCAAAACTAATGATTCACGCATATTTCTTGATGCATTGAATAGACAAGATAATGATTTTCCTATGCCTCAACCTGGTAAAACATTATGCTTGTCATTCATAACAGTATTTATTAATTGTTACATTAATGATTTTTTAAATGTCTGATTGTATTTATCTTTTGTAGGCTACTATTACGCAGTTGATGCTGGTTATCCAAATATTTCTAGATTTTTAGCTCCTTATCATGGTGAACGATATCATTTAAATGATTTTCGTGGAGGAGGAAGGATAACAAGAAAATATGCATTGTTTAACTATCGACATTCGTAATTGAGAAATGTGATTAATAGGGCTTTTGGCGTTTTGAATGCTAGATTTTCAATCTTAAAATCCATTCTAAATTATCCTCTTTGTCGTCAAAGGAAAATACCTCTAGCTTGTTGTGCACTACACAACTTTATACGAATGGAAGATAGAGCTGATCAACTATTCACAGAATATGGTACAAAAGGTCAACAAAATTTAAACGAGCGTGTTGCTAATGTGACACATGAAGGTATTCAAGTGGATATGTCCCAACAACAACAAATGAATGCGGTTAGAGAAAATATTGAAGATCAACTATGGGCTAATTATAATATTATCTGAATATGAAGAAGTAACAAGTTAAATTAAGTATATTTTTAATATTTATATTTGTAGTATGTACCTAATGAACAAATAATTCAAGACTATTTTATATGTATTTTATTTTCATGAACGAAATTATTATATTTATATTTGATCTTTAACATGAATAGAATTAGCATATTTATATTTGATTTTTAAGAAAATTAAAATGGGCTACTGTTTAGTTTATTAATCTTGTAAAAAATAAATAAATGATAGCATGATTTTTTAATTAAAATTAAATTGATTTAACAAAATTAGTAGTTTTCGTTTTTCAAAAAAAAAAGAAATAGTTGTTAGGTGAATACGATTTTGAGTTTTCTAAAGCTGGAAAATTTTCACGTATTGTTTAAAATAAACACCATATCCAAAATCAGAGATATTTCTAGTATTTTCTAAAATCAGAGATACTTCGGAAAAATAAAAACAGAAAAAATAGAGAATTTTTCGCATGTGAACGAGCCTAGCATTTTAACCCTTACGTGTCCATCTATATATGTCAAAAATATTCTTGACGAGCAATTGAAACCACGTTTATTTTATATATTTTTAAAATATAATTTGTATATTTTTTATTATAAAATAATTTTAGTAGTTAAAATATCACTTTGTAATAAGTACTTATTAAACGTAATTCCTTTTAGATGCCAACTTTTTTTTTTAGAAATGAACTAGACATACATAAGAGAGTATAGACTATAAAAATTCAAAACTTATATTGTCATTAAATTATAAACTCAAAACACTTGTAAAAAGCATAATTTGGATGTAACTATTGAAATCTCACTTTAAGAAAAAAAATTGCTTCATGTGTTCCTTAAGTATCGTAAAAGTGTCCACTTATATTTTTATTTACAGAATGTCTAAAAAATGTCTGATTTAAATTTTTTTATTTTTTTATTTTTTCTAAGTGTCCTCGGGTAGGGACATGTCGGACGAATGTCAATATGCTTGCCCAACTCAAACACGAAGCTATTTTTAAAGTATCTGTGCTTTATAGATCACGACCTAGATTAGTGGTGGATACATCTATTTGCTCATTTGTTGAAAGTGTGACATTTTGTTATTTATTGTTTTATTACATTTGCTTTGATTATTGGTTTCATCACGTTGATATGAACTAATTACTAGTTATAAGTACTTCACACTTTGTTGATGCCCAAATTTTGACACGATTAATTTAAATCGTTCATTTTTTGGCTCAAATTTTGATCTTATTTTTATTATTATTATTTCCGTTTATTTACTATTTATTATCTTGTTTTATTTTGTTTCATGTCATTTTATTTTATTTTGTACGTATTTTATTTTTCATTCGAACTTTAGACAGTTTAAAATAAAAATTTCTCGAGCTATTGGCTCGAATCAAATAAAATAAATTCTCACTTTCGGCCGCAATCATCACACCCGCTCCCTTTCCTATTTTTTCAAAGACACATACCAACTTCTACCATTTTTTTCAAAGATTTGATACGAACCGATCCTCCTCAATTAATCAACCCACCATTTCCTTTTAAGAAGGAAGCTCTCTGCCAAATCAGAAAGAAGAATCCTCTCTCTCATTTCAATTCCTCTTCGATCACACACCCAAATCGACCAAACCCATCTCCGGCTATGAACCTTCTCAAACCAATTTCCTCTAACCCAACCCGAAATTAAATCCAAATCCATCACCCATCGCCGCTGCCAACAGCCAAAGCCAAACAGCCACTGCCCTCCGCCGCCGCTGCTCACCGCAGCCACGCCACCACACTGCTGCATCTCACCACTGCCTCCGGCACCTACACAAAACCCATCGCCGAACACCATAACCGAACACCAACCGAACCAAATCCCAGTCACCCGAATCAAATATAAAACCAACCAAACCAAATCCCAGCCATCCCGATCTCCATTGACCCGAAACCCAGCAAAACCGCACCTCACCGTCGTTGTGGCTGCCAACCAGCGCTGCCGTAGCCCTCCGTCGCTGCTGCTCTCCGCCGCGCCGCCGCTGACCTCCACTGCCTCCATCACCTAAATCTCAGCCGAAATCCCTATCTCTTCCCCTTGGTATTTCCTTATTTTCTTTTGTGTTAGGTTTGTTCGGTTTGCTGCTTGGTTTTATGGTGATTTACAGGGGGTAAGGAGGGGAAGCCGCCGGCGGCAGAAAAGGAAAGGAGGTATGAAGATGCTTAGCCGCCGGCGTCGGAGAGAAGAAGGAAGATGAGATGTTTATTTTAGTTGTTAGGATTTGATGGGTTAAAAGGAAAATGGGTTGTATTTGTTTTAATTGTGGTGTGGGCCGGCCCATTATGAAGGAAGGAGGAAAAGATGGGCTGATGATTGTTAGGTTGGCCCATCAGAAGAGAAAAGAGAAAATAGTTCGTTTTAATTAACGAGCTCGGATATTCGGACCAATATACGAACTTTAATGGGTAAGGTGATTTTGTTTATTTGATATTTAATTGATCATAATTTTATCCCTTACTAATGCGCGTTTATTTGTCTATGTTGTTCGTATGTTTTGTTTGCATGATGATGCTCGACGAGCTTGATGGAGTTCGACGAGGAGTTCGATGTTCATTCCCAATTGCGGAGCTCGAATGGAGAATTTAATTGTTGTATTTATTTATTTGGGAATTTGTAATTAATTTGTAATATTTATTTGCAGTATTTATCTATTTTATTATTAATTGTTGCCACTAATCTTTGATCTGCAGGTAAAGCTCTCCAGGTATGTTTTCCTTTTTCCCCTCTTTATTTTGGATAAACGTATTTTAATGCGTGATTGTTAGAATTCGAATTAATCAGTTTGCATGATGCTTATACCATTGAATGTGCTTTATTTTATGCTTGTTTCGTGTGCGGCTTCGTCCCCAAGAATTTATGCTTTATTTTGATGAATGTGTTTCGTGTGCGGCTTCGACCCCACGATTGTATTTTAATTTATGCTATCTTGACGAATGTGTTTATGTGCGCGGCTTCGACCCCACTTCCCGGTTTTTCTCTTTTCAATGTGTTTTTTTTTCCGCATTCATATAAAACGGTACTTTGCAAGTCTATGCATGCTTAGAATCACCTAGTAAATAGGATTAATCACGTGCAATGGCCCAATGACGATACTGGCGTCGCTTTGGTAAAGATTAATAAAACGGTAGTAATCTCACCAATTTTGCATGTAATCGGACTAATTTTGAACTCGGCTAAATATAACCGGAATAGGTATACAACCAACCTTTTTATCTTTTAGAGGATAAAAAAATGTTATTAAACAACTGGACAACAGTTAGGATAAAATCAATCTCACAAACTTAAGAACTAAAGCGACGATACCCCCTCTGAGGGCCAAATTACTTGTTTTCAACATGATTTTTAAACACCTCTTTTTAGAACTGGTAACCTTTTTTAGGATGAGACTCGGGTGCCTAACACCTTCCCGAGTCCATAATACGACCCCGAACCATCGTTCTCGGGTTTAGACCCTTTCTTTTGTGCCTTAGTTTTTATTTTATTTTCTTCCTTTTTACGGACTTTTTTTAGGTTCCCCTAAACCTTAGAAAATAGGGTGGCGACTTCATTGTTATGTGTTTTTCTTCGTCCCGAATTTCGCTCGCGACGGTGCGACAGTTTGGCGACTTCACTGGGGACTTTAGGGTCGAAGCCGGAATTATTTGCTTGAGGTGTTTATTGTTATTATTTATTTATTCGCTTTGATATCAACTGTTGTCTTCTCATTCGCATCATGCATAATGCCCTTTCGCCGGGCCTTCCCAAATAGGATTAGGTTGGTATTAGTGAAGCCCTGAGGACTTGGGTCCCAGTCAGCTTTCATGAACCCTAACTCGGACTAGAACCCCTAAATGGGTGAGCGCCCCGATTCCTTTATGTTTCGGTTAGCAATCACGTATCCATTTACTGAGGGACCACTTTTATGGTATCGTTCGGGAGCCTTTCAGCCAGTTAGAAATAGTTGAAATTACCCGACATATGCATCATGATCGTATGTATATTTCCAACGTGCCTCATCATTGCCATTATTCTCCATTTCTTTTACCATGATGCCATGATAATTCTTGTTGCGATGCAATGATTCACTATTTTTCTCGCGATGCTATGATTTTACTTTCGTCTTATTGAATTTCGTCCGTATTGTTATTGTTATTATATCCTATTTTTATTCATTATTACTCACCTTTATATACATTCTCCGTTCAGATACTACTGATTAGCGTTCATTTTTCTGCGTACTTGCAGAATAAAAGGACAAAAGGGAGTTCGGTGGAATTGCTTTCCTCTCACATATCTACTCATCAAGGAGCATTAATTACATATCTAGTTTAATATGTTTTTTTGTAGCTAGTGATAAGTTGTAATTATTTTTTACACCGTTGTCGGAGAATTATTTATCAGAACGAAATCCATGTGTTTTTTTATTATTATTACTGTATGATTTATATTATACTTATTTACACTTTTTGTTTATAACCAGGCTTGAAGAAGATAAACTAGATCCTCGGGGTCCAAAAACTCTCATTTTTATTAGTCATAATTTGTCTTGCCCAAGACACAGAACCACCAAAAAGAAGAACAAGGTGAAATTAAGGCGTGGTCTCCCTTGATTAGTCATAATTCGTCTTGCCCAAGACACAGAACCGCTAGAAAAGATGAAATTAAAGCGTGTCCAACTACTTCGCTTTGCTCAGATCACCCTAACACTCCAACATCCCGACACCATACCCAATGGATGTTCCTCATACCATATCAATATCGTTAATCCTTTAACACATGCATGAATTTGATGCTACTAATGGATTGAATTTTGTATCTTGATAGGTGATGATCCATGGGAGATTGAGAAGGAGATAATTAGGATTTGATTCCAACATCGTCATGAACCCGAGTCTGAATTTGAATCATGTCGTGGTTATCTGCATAAAGCCTTGCTAGAAAAGGGAGATTCTAGAACCTATTGATTATATTGATCATTTTCTTAAACCACCCTTCATTCTAACCATTTCTTCTTTATTTTGCAGGAACCCGAGTTAGAGTTTGAATCAGGCCGTGGTTACCTGCATAATGCCTCGCTAGAAATGGAACCTATCCTGTCATGGTTACCTGCATAATAATTTGCTAGAAGACCATTCACTTCATGTGATAACTCACATCAAACTAAATGCATGGAAAACATCTAATAGAATTGATTGACAACGTGAAGTTTGGATAGTCGAGCCTACGGCTATAAACAAGGGCGCTTCGTGGGAGGCAACCCACGTGTTCCTCACTAGTATTTTTTGCTCGTTAAGATTTGAGGATATCTTTTCCTTTGAACTTTCTATTTAAATCCCTTTATTTCAGGTGGACGAAAGGAGCACATCAATCATTAGCTTGGGCAAGCAACAAAATGACGACTAGAAGAATTCCATCGCTACCCAGCGGGACAGAGGAATCCTCCTACCAACTCTTGAATAATCGTCATTTCTACCCTTGCTGCTTCTGCTTCGCAAACCCCGGGTAGTCCCTTTCTTTTTATGCCTTTTCCTTTTAGTGTAGTCTCGTTTCTACATTAAGGGACATTTCATCCATAGTTGGGATATTATTTTTGCAGGGGGGTAAACATACAGAATGATAGCTCGCAACAATGAGCTCTTTGCGTCCATTTTACCTTGGCTTTAGCCCAACGCTACTCAGTGAGTGTAGAGGAATCCTCCTCCTGCTGACTTTGAAATGACTGTCATTTCTGCTCTGTTGCACATGTTCAGAGAAGTCCATCTACCTCTCTGCCTCTTTAAATTTTGTACAAATAGTATGCATTCATTCCCATATTGGGGGCAACTTTTTTAATTGTTCAAAAAAAATTTGCGAGCGACCACGTCCTCACATTCTGTCTATAGAATTGCTAAAACTATTGAGATTTTTGTGAAATCAATTTTTTTGCTAAATAAAATCCACACTACCCCCAAAATTGTCAAACCTTCCCTAAATTGAGCATGTTCACCATGTTTCTACATCATGGATAACTTGTGCATCCATTTGAAATTATGTGACATACATGATCTCGCCTGCTAGCTCTTATATCCGCGGCATGTTTAGACGTAAGCAGTCACAAATACATCCCTGTGAGTATTTTGGGCCTTTATGCCATACTTCTTTCATGAGTGCAAATGCTAAACTAAAGTGCTAGTTAGATTTGCATAATATCCAGGGTACATGCACCATTAGCCATGGGATAGCAGTAAAATGACATTGGACTTTGCTCTTTCTTCCATTTTCTTTTTTTATATATAAGACAATGAACAGTGCCAGACTGAGATTGCTAACCAGGGGCAAGGTGCACAGTGAGTGAGGTTTGCAAAAGAAGAAAGAAGAAATCCTTGAATATTGATGGTCGGCACTGGAAGGACGCCGAGAAGAGAAAGAAATGAAGGCCTCTGCCTTAAACCAAGACCAAGGAAAGCCAGCACGAAAACAGTACTTGCTCTATGTATTTTGTGTTAGAAGAAAAAAAGAAAAAAAAGAAACAAGAAAAAAGAAAAGAAAAAAGAGAAGAAAAAGAAAAAAAGAAAAAAGAAAGAAAAAAGAAAAAAGATAGGAAAGAAAAGCAGAAGCAAGTACGAAAAATTGGCTCCAGGTCAATCTTCTAAAAGGAGAAAAGTGAAGGCTATTTCCCCATAACAACCAAGGCAGGGGTGGTACACAGCAGTGGCAATTAGTCCGACCAGTCTCAGACTCATGAAAAACCTCATCGTCTAGGATTCACCGAGATTTCAAAGACTTAGAACCTAGTTGCATTCAAACAATAAATTGTGGACCTCTCAAGGGACAGTTTCAGGGCTTCACCAAAGTAATCAAAGAGCGTTCCCGGCGAAGATCAAAGAACCTGGGCGTTTTGCCCTCAAAACGACCAAGGAGGAGCATATCCAACATCTAAGCACTACGCCCTCAAAGTGATAGTGGGAAGAAGTATCCCCAGCAAGACTGAAGGATTTGTGCACTTTGCCCTCACTGTGGCCAATCAGTAGGCCCTGTTCATTAAAGAAAATATATTCACTTCTTCTCCCCGCAAAGTCCTTTCGATTATTAGAATGCCCATGCATGTGCATCTTTATCTGAAGTTTATTCACTCGGATTGACATTGCAAATCTGACTGTGTGCTATGTTGCTGCATTTCTATGAGTGTAAACACATAGCCTTATTCCTAAGTGTGAGCGCAAACACTAATATCTGGTGAGGATTGCTTATGTCTACATGTTGTGGGAAAGTCTTGTCCTTGAGGTCGTTATCTCCTGGGCAAGATGCAGATGCTTTTCTAGACTTGTATCAAGCGTGCTTATATGATAGAAAATAGATGACATGTTCTCCAGAAATGCATAAACTTGTTGAACATTCTCTTGATAGGGAAGTTGCTTTTATAAAATACTGGGGGCAAACCTTTGGGTAGTGTGGGAATCCTTTCATATACAACATATATGATTTGATTTCATTGTTTCCATTTATCATTTGCTCTACTTTTTTCCATCCACTGCTGCTTCGTGTTTGTTTCCTCCTTATTTGCAGGATACATATATACGTCAGGGGAATCTCACACTATGATCAAAATCCCTCCAATAAATCCATCCAATAAACACCTGAACGGAGTACGTTGCCACTCCTCAATCAACTTCGTGCGGCGGCCCATCTTCCCCACCATTATCGACATCCGAATGGAGATACGTTACCACTCCACCTTCCAAAAATCGTGTGGCGGTTCAAACCCCACCCCTAAAAAAATCATGTGGCGGTTCTAACCCAACCTCTCAAAAATCATGTGGCGGTTCAAGCCCCACCTTGCAAAAATCGTGTGGCGGTTCAAACCCCACCTTTCAAAAATCGTATGGAGGTTCAGACCCCACCCATAAAAAAAACGTATGGAGGTTCAGACCCCACTCTCAAAAAAGTCATGTGGAGGTTCAGACCCCACATTTTAAAAAAATCGTGTGGCGGTTCAAACCCCACATTTCAAAAAATTGTGTGGCGGTTCAAACCCCACATTTTAAAAAAAAATCGTGTGGAGGTTCAAAAACCCCACCTCTCAAAAATCATGTGGCGGTTCAAGCCCCACCTTGCAAAAATCGTGTGGCGGTTCAAACCCCACCTTTCAAAAATCGTATGGAGGTTCAGACCCCACCCATAAAACAAACGTATGGAGGTTCAGACCCCACTCTCAAAAAAGTCATGTGGAGGTTCAGACCCCCACATCTCAAAAAAAATCGTGTGGCGGTTCAAACCCCACCTTTCAAAAAAAAACAAAAAAAAAAAAAAAAAAAAAAAAAATTTATGTGTGGAGGTTCAAAAACCCCACCTTTCAAAAAAACGTATGGAGGTTCAAACCCCATTCTCAAAAAATCATGTGGCGGTTCTAACCCCACATCTCAAAAAATCGTGTGGAGGTTCAAACCCCACCTTTCAAAAAAATAATAAAAATAAAAAATAAAAAAATCGTGTGGAGGTTCAAACCCCACCTTTCAAAAAAATAACAAAAAAAAATAAATAAATAAAATTATGTGGGGAGACTTAAAAACCCCACCTTTCAAAAAAAAAAAAAAAAAAATTCGTGTGGCGGTTCAACCCCACCTTGTAAAATTCATGTGACGGTTCAAACACCATCTCTAAAAAAATCGTATGGCGGTTCAAACCCCACCTTTCAAAAAAAATCATGTGGAGGTTCAAAAACCCCACATCTCAAAAAGATCGTGTGGCGGTTCAAACCCCACCTCTCAAAAAATCATGTGGCGGTTCTAACCCAACCTTTCAAAAATCGTGTGGCGGTTCAAAGCCCGCATTTCAAAAAAAATCGTGTGGAGGTTCAAAAAAACTCCACCTTTCAAGAAATCGTGTGGCGGTTCAAACCCCACCTCTCAAAAATCGTGTGGCGGTTTAAACCCCACCTTTCAAAGATCATGTGGCGGTTCAAGCCCCACCTTGCGAAAATCGTGTGGCGGCTCAAACCCCACCTTTCAAGAAATCGTGTGGCGGTTCAAACCCTACCTTGCAAAAACCATTTAATGTTTGTTTTGCAGAATCAGTCATGATTATCAGCGTCCGAGTGGAGCTAAATTTATCAATGTCCGAGTGGAGTTGTCGGCATCTGAGTAGAGCCATTATTGATCAGCGTCTGAGTAGAGCTGAATTTACATTTTCTACATCGCGACATTCGAGGGGAGACGTCCGAGTGAAGTCGCATTTTACATTTCTGTAAGGTATCCGAGTGGAACCAACAGCGTCCGAATGGAGCTGAATTTATCAACGTCCGAGTGGAGTCGTCGGCATCTGAGTAGAGCCATTAGTGATCAGCGTCCAAGTGGAGCTGAATTTATATTTTTCAAGACATCCGAGTGGAGTCATCAGTGTCCGGGTGGAACTGAATTTGCAAGGTATCCGAGTGGAGCCATCAGCGTCTAAGCAGAGCTGAATTTACATTTTATGCATCGCGGAGTTCGAGAGGAGACGTCCCAGTGTAGCCGCAATTTACTTTTCTGCAAGGCATCCGAGTGGAGCCATCAGCGTCCGAGTGGAGCTAAATTTTCTTTTCTACAATTTAAATTTCCGCATCAGCAATTAAGTAGGCATCGAAGTGGTCAAATGGAGATATCCAAGTGAAGCTGCAATTTACAGTTCTGCAAAGCATCCTAGTATCCGAATTGAACAATCAACGTCCAAGTGGAGTCGTCGACGTTTGAGTAGAGCCATTACTGCAAGACATCCTATTGAAGCTGTATTTACAGCACCGACATCCGAGTGGAGTTGTCAGTATCTGAATAGAACCTATCAATCAGCGTCTGAGTAGAGCTGAATTTACCCTTCTACAAAGCATCTCGCATCCCAGTAGGCATCGGCGTTCGAGTGAAGCTGAATTTATTTTTCTGCAATTTATTTTCCGCATAAGTGTCCCAGTAACATCGGCCTTGGAGCAGAACTGAATTGGCATTATTGCAAAGCTATCCAAATAGAGCCGTCAACATCGAAAAAGCTAAGTTTACACTTTTGTAATTTACTTTTCTGCAACACGGCATCCGTATAAGGCTGTTTGATTTTCTGCTTTCAGATTTATGTCCTTTCATAATATACATATATGAGTGGGACTAACTCACATTTTTACATCGCAGCATCCGAATGGAGCCATCAATGCCCGAATGAAAATGAATCTACGTTTCTCCGACGGTGTCTGAGTGAAACTGAATCCAAAAGGCATCCGAGTGGAGCCACCAGCATCTGAGTAGAGCTGAATTTATGTTTCTACCTTGAGACATCAGCATCCGAGTGAAGTTGAACTTATTTTCATGCATTTTAATCAATGTCTGAGTGGAGGTAAATTTACAATTTTGGCAATTTTTATTTCTGTAAGGCATTCAAGCGAAGGTAAGCTCACATTCTTGCAATTTACATCTTTGCATCATGACGTCCGAGTGGAGTCATGTTCTTTTTCTGCATTCCGAACATTCCTGGTACTGGGGCAACCGTCTTTACTGCTCATCAAAAATTTCAGTTACACTTTATTTTTGATAAGACAGTAAAGAGGGGGCAACTGTTGATGCCCAAATTTTGACACGATTAATTTAAATCGTTCATTTTTTGGCTCAAATTTTGATCTTATTTTTATTATTATTATTTCCGTTTATTTACTATTTATTATCTTGTTTTATTTTGTTTCATGTCATTTTATTTTATTTTGTACGTATTTTATTTTTCATTCGAACTTTAGACAGTTTAAAATAAAAATTTCTCGAGCTATTGGCTCGAATCAAATAAAATAAATTCTCACTTTCGGCCGCAATCATCACACCCGCTCCCTTTCCTATTTTTTCAAAGACACATACCAACTTCTACCATTTTTTTCAAAGATTTGATACGAACCGATCCTCCTCAATTAATCAACCCACCATTTCCTTTTAAGAAGGAAGCTCTCTGCCAAATCAGAAAGAAGAATCCTCTCCCTCATTTCAATTCCTCTTCGATCACACACCCAAATCGACCAAACCCATCTCCGGCTATGAACCTTCTCAAACCAATTTCCTCTAACCCAACCCGAAATTAAATCCAAATCCATCACCCATCGCCGCTGCCAACAGCCAAAGCCAAACAGCCACTGCCCTCCGCCGCCGCTGCTCACCGCAGCCACGCCACCACACTGCTGCATCTCACCACTGCCTCCGGCACCTACACAAAACCCATCGCCGAACACCATAACCGAACACCAACCGAACCAAATCCCAGTCACCCGAATCAAATATAAAACCAACCAAACCAAATCCCAGCCATCCCGATCTCCATTGACCCGAAACCCAGCAAAACCGCACCTCACCGTCGTTGTGGCTGCCAACCAGCGCTGCCGTAGCCCTCCGTCGCTGCTGCTCTCCGCCGCGCCGCCGCTGACCTCCACTGCCTCCATCACCTAAATCTCAGCCGAAATCCCTATCTCTTCCCCTTGGTATTTCCTTATTTTCTTTTGTGTTAGGTTTGTTCGGTTTGCTGCTTGGTTTTATGGTGATTTACAGGGGGTAAGGAGGGGAAGCCGCCGGCGGCAGAAAAGGAAAGGAGGTATGAAGATGCTTAGCCGCCGGCGTCGGAGAGAAGAAGGAAGATGAGATGTTTATTTTAGTTGTTAGGATTTGATGGGTTAAAAGGAAAATGGGTTGTATTTGTTTTAATTGTGGTGTGGGCCGGCCCATTATGAAGGAAGGAGGAAAAGATGGGTTGATGATTGTTAGGTTGGCCCATCAGAAGAGAAAAGAGAAAATAGTTCGTTTTAATTAACGAGCTCGGATATTCGGACCAATATACGAACTTTAATGGGTAAGGTGATTTTGTTTATTTGATATTTAATTGATCATAATTTTATCCCTTACTAATGCGCGTTTATTTGTCTATGTTGTTCGTATGTTTTGTTTGCATGATGATGCTCGACGAGCTTGATGGAGTTCGACGAGGATTTCGATGTTCATTCCCAATTGCGGAGCTCGAATGGAGAATTTAATTGTTGTATTTATTTATTTGGGAATTTGTAATTAATTTGTAATATTTATTTGCAGTATTTATCTATTTTATTATTAATTGTTGCCACTAATCTTTGATCTGCAGGTAAAGCTCTCCAGGTATGTTTTCCTTTTTCCCCTCTTTATTTTGGATAAACGTATTTTAATGCGTGATTGTTAGAATTCGAATTAATCAGTTTGCATGATGCTTATACCATTGAATGTGCTTTATTTTATGCTTGTTTCGTGTGCGGCTTCGTCCCCAAGAATTTACGCTTTATTTTGATGAATGTGTTTCGTGTGCGGCTTCGACCCCACGATTGTATTTTAATTTATGCTATCTTGACGAATGTGTTTATGTGCGCGGCTTCGA
The DNA here is from genome assembly GCA_963691705.1 of Viola odorata. Taxonomy (NCBI): domain Eukaryota; kingdom Viridiplantae; phylum Streptophyta; class Magnoliopsida; order Malpighiales; family Violaceae; genus Viola; species Viola odorata. The sequence goes on along the minus strand of OY829539.1, from coordinate 21,654,105 downwards.
CCCCACTTCCTGGTTTTTCTCTTTTCAATGTGTTTTTTTTTCCGCATTCATATAAAACGGTACTTTGCAAGTCTATGCATGCTTAGAATCACCTAGTAAATAGGATTAATCACGTGCAATGGCCCAATGACGATACTGGCGTCGCTTTGGTAAAGATTAATAAAACGGTAGTAATCTCACCAATTTTGCATGTAATCGGACTAATTTTGAACTCGGCTAAATATAACCGGAATAGGTATACAACCAACCTTTTTATCTTTTAGAGGATAAAAAAATGTTATTAAACAACTGGACAACAGTTAGGATAAAATCAATCTCACAAACTTAAGAACTAAAGCGACGATACCCCCTCTGAGGGCCAAATTACTTGTTTTCAACATGATTTTTAAACCCCTCTTTTTAGAACCGGTAACCTTTTTTAGGATGAGACTCGGGTGCCTAACACCTTCCCGAGTCCATAATACGACCCCGAACCATCGTTCTCGGGTTTAGACCCTTTCTTTTGTGCCTTAGTTTTTATTTTATTTTCTTCCTTTTTACGGACTTTTTTTAGGTTCCCCTAAACCTTAGAAAATAGGGTGGCGACTTCATTGTTATGTGTTTTTCTTCGTCCCGAATTTCGCTCGCGACGGTGCGACACACTTCAATCAACAAGTGACTAAGTATTACGTTGCAAATTTCAGGCTTATATTGCAAATTTCAAAACTATTCAAATTCAAAAAGCTCTCAACTGCAAAAATAGGATACCCTAGCCACCGTTGCCAGCCCCACCCCCTCCGGCCAGCCCACTGCTGCCGGAGTCCCCAAAATACCAGCTGCCCACTGCAGTTGGCGTAAAATATCCACCTGTCTGCATCATTTAGTCGGTAATGGCGCTAGGTAGGGAGCCGTTGGGCACGAAGAGGGAGTCATCGTCGGCAGTGACATATTACGTGGAGAATCTTCCGTTGCACGTGGATCATCGGGCTCTTCGATACTTAGCCTCGCAACGGTGGAGATTGCCTCCATGTGGTAGGGTTATGGACGCGTTCATCCCGCCAAGGAAAAATAGAAGTGGGAAACGGTTTGGGTTCATTCGTTTTGACCGGGTAGTGAATAGAATTGACATGGAATTGGCGCTGGATCGTCAATATATAGGTGCTTCAGCCATCAGGGCAAACATAGCTAGGCCAGCCTCACAAGTTTTGAGGTCGGAGGTAGGGAGGACAGCGCGTCGCAGCCAGGAAGACCCTGGGAAGCGCCGACAGTTCAAACGGGACACGGACGTTCAGTCTCGACCGGAAGTTGGTCAGGTACCAAGTCGGGATCAAGTGTAGGAGACAGTAGAGAAGGTAGAGAAGGTCCAACCGCTAGCCAAGGACATGGAAGTTGACGCTCAGAAAGGGGAATTGATTGAGATTTCAGTTCCGGCAGAAAATAGAGATTGGTTAGCGAGGAGCGTGGTTGGAGTTCTTCGTAAGATAGAGGATATCCTAGATGTTAGGCAACTTTTGCTTGAGTTGGGTTGGTTTTGTGAGACCAAAATCCTAGGGAGGGGATTGATTTAGGTAGAGTTTGAAAAACATGAGGACGTGGAGAAAGCACTCACGAACACTTCAGAGGAATTTAGCCGTGTGTTTTCCAAGGTGGTTCCTTGGACCGAGGGTCTATCTAAGGTGGGCAGATTGTGCTGGGTTCAATGCTCGGGGATCCCGGTACAAATTTGGGGCCTAGAGACCTTTGAGAAGTTAGGAGCGCAGTGGGGAAAAGTAGTGGCAGTGGACGATTGCACTCTAGCTCAGAAGAGGTTTGACGTCGCAAGGATCCTCATATCGACGGATCAGCCACATATAAAAGGTACGATTCGGGCAAGATTAGAGAACAGAGTCCATTTAATTGATTGTCATGAGGAACCAATGCAGGGGATGATCTCCAATGTTGATTGGAAACTAAGAGTGGAGTCAGCGGAGGAGGATTCGGATGAGGAAATGTACGTCGAGGGCTTTGAGGAGAAGGAGGAGGCTGATCCGAGGGAAAAATACCAGTAGAGTGAGGTTAAGGAAACGCCCCTAACAGAGATGGAATCTTGGGCGCCGGTTGAGAGAGAATTGTGTGCTTTTCCTTTGGTTACAACGAGAAAAAAAGAGAGGAAGACCAAGCAGATTATGGTAGAGACGGGCAACCTACATTCAGCCAACACATCGGGGAACTCGGACACAGGAGTATTTCAGGTAGAGGATAGTGAGGTTCTTAGTATGAACAGGTTGCGCGAGGCGATTATGGTGGAAATAGATACATGGGGAATTGGACGCATTATGTCAATCACTAATCAGGTAAATGAGGATGCTCTACGTATTTTTGATCGAGAGAGGGTTGGAGAGGAAGTGGGCAATGTTCGAAGTTAGGTTGTGGGAGGGGCGGGTTCTACAGTAGTCCAATGGTGCACATCTTTTCGTGGAACTGTAGGGGTCTTTTATCGAGTAGGAAGCAATGCTTCATCAAAAATATGTTTCGGGGTGATCAGGTGCCGTTTTGCCTCCTGCAAGAGAGTAAAAGGGACGTGGTGGATGACTTCCTTATACATGGGTTAGGGGGGACAATGATACTAAATGGGCTTCTGCGCCGGCGGTAGGTAGATCAGGGGGGTTGATTTCGATGTGGGATTCTAAAGCTTTTCAGTTGGATAATTTGGAGGTGGGGAACAGGTATATCTGGCTTGAGGGTGAGCTCACAGAGAATCATTTGAGGTGTGTTGTTTTGAATGTATATGATCATAACACTGCTGCGCTCCGTGAGCAGCTGTGGGAGTCGTTGGGTTCAAAAATAGAGAGTTCGAGTCACCCTGTGTTGGTTACAGGTGACTTTAATGAGATCTTGACCCCGTCCGACCGCTTACATGGAGGAGATTACTCGAAGGGTATGATGGATTTCCAGAGTTGGGTAGACCGTTGTAGGCTGCAAGACATACCGCTGGTTGGTAGGCGGTTTACTTGGTCGAATACCATTAGCAGGAGCAAGATAGATAGAGTGTTCGTGCAGGCTGGTTGGCTCGGTTGTATTCAGCATTGCGAGCTTTCGGGCCTTGACAAGAATGGGTCAGATCATGCGCCTCTGATCCTTCGTCGGGATAAGATGGATTGGGGGTCGAAGCCGTTCCGAGACCAAGCGGTCTGGTGGGAAGACAATGAGTTCAGAAAATTGGTTGAGGGATGGTGGTTGGAGGCAGGAGCTGAATTTCCTGGGAACTTCAGTGTGGTCCGTAAAATGCGATTCTTGAAGAAGAGAATTCGCTTATGGAATAGGGAAATGTTTGGCAACGTTGAGACTAGCCTGAGAGATCTTCAGGCGAGTTATGAGGCAATGGATCGCAGGGCGGATGACCGCCCCATGAATCAGGCGGAATAGGAAGAGTTTTCCACCATTCGCAGTAAGTTATGGGAATAACAGGATCGGGTGGATAGATTCTGGCAGCAAAAGAATAGAGTTAAACGGAATGTCCACGGGGATAGGAATACAGGATACTTTCATAGGATAGCAAAGATAGATATGAGGAGAAATGCCATTAGAGAGATTGTGACTCCTACCGCTACTCTTAAGACCCCGACGGAGATCAAGAGTGCTGCTTCGCAGTACTACGAGGCTTTTTTTTGGTCAGTTAACTGGGACAGGCCTAGGATCCAGGATTTGGGGTTCTCCAAGTTAAGTGAGGAGGAAGTAATAGGGTTGGAAAAGGAGGTCACGCCAGCTAAAATTTGGGAGGCGGTTAAAGGGTGTGACGGGCGGAAATCCCCAGAACCGGATGGATTCTCCTTGCGCTTTATGCAAAAGGCATGGGGAATCATTGGAGGAGATTACTACAGGTTGATTTAGGAATTCTTCAGAACAGGGAAGCTACCGGCCGGGGCAAACTCATCATTTTTGACCCTCATTCCGAAGATACCTGAAGCTAAACAGTTCTGTGAGTTTAGGCCGATCAGTCTGGTTAGCAGCTACTATAAGATTGTCTCCAAGATTATGGCTAAGCGGCTCAGTGAGGTCATTACATCAGTCGTCAGCGAGGTTCAAGACGACTTCATTAAAGGGCGTCAAACCTTGGATTGTGTCATGACAGCGAGTGAGGTGGTCCATCATTTGCAGGTGACCAAGCAGCAGGGGTTACTTTTCAATCTAGACTTCGAAAAGGCTTATGACTCCATTGAATGGGAGTACATGGAGGATGTGATGAGACACATGGGGTTCGGAGAGAAGTGGAGGGGTTGGGTTCGGCAGTGTATTAGCACTAACAGGGTCTCTATGCTAGTGAATGGATCACCGTCGGGCCAATTTAGGGTGGCGAGAGGTCTTCGGCAGGGGTGTTCTATGTCCCCATTTCTCTTTAACATTGCGGCTGAGGGGTTACATCGGTTATTCGTTAGAGCAGAGGAAGTGGGGATTCTGCGTGAGGTAGGTAATGTGGAGGCTGGGTGGCAGCTGAGCCACCTTCAGTTTGCTGATGACACCTTGGTTTTCGTGAATAATAGTGAGGCTGAAATTCAGGGGATGAAAGGAACATTGAGGTGGTTTGATGCTTTTTCTGGCCTTCGGGTTAATTTCCACAAAAGTACCCTAGTGGGGGTGAATTTGAGTGATCAAATTGGTGGGATTCTAGCTTCGCGGGCAGGCTGTAAGTATGAAGCCCTCCCTTTCCAGTACTTGGGTTCTTTGGTTGGCTTTAAGCCGCATAGGATAGCAGGGTGACAGTTCTTGGTTCAGAAGCTTAGGAAAAAGTTGTCCACTTGGAAGGGACATCTTCTGTCTGTGGGGGGGCGGGTGACTTTGATCAAATCGGCGTTAGCTAGCATTCCCATCTATAACATGTCGATTTATAGGATGCCTAAAGCGGTGGTCAAGCAATGTGAGGGTGTGATGTGGCGATTTTTATGGAGTGGGAAGGACGATAAAAGAGGGTTGAGCAAGATGAATTGGGAGGAAGTGACAAGATCTACGACACACGGGGGGCTAGGAATAGGGAGATTGCAAGACAGGAACGTGACCTTACTCTTCAAATGGGCCTGAGAGGTGGTTCAGGGCAACGGTAAGTTATGGGCCAAGATAGTTCGCAAGCAATATAATTTGAGGTCTATTGGCGACCTATGGAAGGAGCGGAGAAGCATATGTCTCCTATTTGGAGCGATATCATTCAACTATGTGGGCGGGGTAGTGATTTTTTTGACCTACGGACTGAACACTTGACGCTTAAGCTTGGAGAGGGCAAAGACACGAGCTTTTGGTGGGATCCGTGGGCTGCTAAACAGCCGTTGGCCTTGCTTCATACGAGGCTGTACCATTTATCGAAAGCTCAGCAGGGGACTGTCAAGGATTTCGGCCATTGGGAAGGGATGGTCTGGGAGTGGCATAAAGAGTAGAGGCGCGGGCTGTTTGAGTGGGAGAATGAGGAGTGGGCGAGCTTATGTGATCGGTTGCCAGCTCCGCGTAGGGGGGGCCACCAGGATGTGCTCTGTTGGGATCTCGAACAAACCGGGAAATACTCGGTGCATTCGGGGTATAAGAAATGGGAGGCAACAAGGTACGATTCCATACCCCTACTTCGGTCCTGTTGGACGGGGCTGGTTCCGTTTCGGGTTGAGTTTTTCTTGTGGCTATCTTTGAGGGGAAGAATAGTGACTAGGACATTCTTAGAGAGACGTAACATGATCATGGAAGATCAGAATAGCTGTCGAATGTGTAATAACAGCTCGGAAGATGCTACTCATCTCTTCCTAGGATGTGCGGTGGCCAGGAGGGTTTGGGAGTTGATGATGCGTTGGCTTCGGGTGGTGTGGTGCCAACCTCGCGATCTTGCGGGTCTTTGGAGATCTTGGGGACATTATCTTCCAAGCCACGACAAGCTCTCTGGCAGGCAATGGGCAACTCTATTCTACGCGGTGATTTGGTCCCTGTGGAAACGCCGTAATGCGAAAGTCTTTAGGCAGAAAGAGGTAACGGAATGGCAGTGTGTGAATATGATATTCTACTTATGACATTGGTGGCTAAAGAGTAAGGATCATTCATTTGCTTTCAGTCTAGTTGATATGATGCAGACTCCGGCTTGGCTTTTTAGTAGTCAGGTTGTTGTTTCCTGAGCCCGAAGGTTTATCTTTCTTGCTTTCTTAGTTTGTTGGTTTCGTTTTCTGCTTGTGCTGCCTAGCTTGGATAGCTGACTTTTGTTATGTTGTCATGATCTTCATGACTGGTTTCTAATATAATCTCTGCTTATTAAAAAAAAACAAGTGACTAAGTAACCTTGTCCTATCATAACAAATAATATAGGACTAAATAACGTAGAATTAGGGATGCGAGGCTCAAGGAATATCAGTCTAATTGTTCGATTCATCCCATAAAGAGCATAGCAATTTAAGAGTACAGTTACAATCATATAAACATCATTAAGGATTCAACCGACGTACAATCCAGGGCGGAATAAAGTATATAGACAAACATGTAACTTTAAGATTACAACATTAACTATCATTAGACAGTCCCAATAAGACTTATTCATGGATTAGAACAGGTTTTTACCCCCTTATTGCCTGCATGAAAGATCAAATTGGCATTATATATGACAAAATACATTAGCAGAGATTAGCCAATTTCAGCATAATCATGGTGAACAACATAGGAAACCTGCCATGCATATCTTGAGGTACTTAGAGTCTGCTCTTTAAATTTGATCAGAAGATCAACCGGCTGATATTCTTTCTGAAATCGTTTCAAGTCAAGTATTTTGGAAATATCTTGATAAGTTGGGCATGATAGGTACCTATGTACCAATTTAAGAGGAGTGTTCAAATTTCCTTCTCCCTTAATCTCTCTTTTATCTTAGGGATTATACTTCTGTGATTATATTCTAATTTATAGCTTCGCTAAAGTGTAGTTTATAACTGTCCTAGAGTATATCCCTAGTTGTAATAGAAATATGTACTATGTGATTGAAGAACAGTAATAAGATTATCTCTCTTCTTATTCTCCATTGAGAGTACGGATCCAATCCCTCGTATGTCCCATTTGTAACGTCGTTGTGGAGGATATCACTCATTTGTTTTTACTGTTCTTGAAGGTTGAAGGTTTTTCGTTGGCGAGGAATCTTGTGGTCTAAACTGAACCACTCGCACATTCTCTCTTACATTTGGATCGTAGTTTGGAAGCATTGCCTTCCAATCAAGTTATTATTTGGAAGGCCATATTATATACAATCCTTTGGTCCATAGTGATATGAGCTTGGGAACGCATGGCTATTACATGAGGAGTAAAAGGACGGTAGCATTGCTCTTGAAGACTCTTAGAGTCGAAGAAGACAGCTTGGAGGCTCGGGAATATTGGACAATATGCGTGCACGCCAACGCACATACATTCACGCCTAGCAAGGCCTCGACGGTGAGCGCACACCATACCAAGGACCTCAGTAACCTATCGCTACGCCTAGGCCTAGGCGCACGGGATGGTTGGCCCATCCATGGCACTTCTCGGCCACAACCCTAACAGGCCATGAGGCCATCTGCCTAGGCCGTGGCCGAGGCCTTGCTGCCAAGCTCAAGTCCATCTAAGGAAGGAGCTACAAGACCCTAATGTTTGAAGAGTATTTAGGGGTTTTCCCTTTGTAAATAGTCCTAAGTATAAATAGCTAGAGATATGTTATTTTCCTCTGGTTTTGAATTTTGTGAGTTATCTCCTTCAAAGACCATTTCACCTTAGGTAAGGATTAGGGTTTAGAACTTCATCTTCTCCAAACGATCGGGTTGCTCAATATCTTTCATTGAGAGGGTCGATCTTAGAAAGAGAACCTCGAAGCTATTTCGGCAAGGTTGCCTAGGCTAGACTTAGTAGGGTTTGTCATAGTTTCAAGTTACCTTTCTTGTCTATTTTCATCAATCTAATATTTATTCATTCCGCAATTCCACTTTCGCTTCATCTTTTCCGCTGATCATCAACACCAACCTCCCAATAAGGGCCAGATTCAATTGTGGCCAAACTCTCGGCCTCCATCCTTCCTAACGAACCAAGATTATATCAGATGGTTAGATCGAGATATGATTGTATTCCAACTTGGAGTTTTGATCTAATTTGGGTACGTCACGTGTATATAGTTTTGTTGATTTCTTGGATTAAGGCCTCTAACTTTTCTTTCCCTTACTCAATTTTTGATATGGATAGAGGATTTGAGTGGTTAGAGTCTTGGTTGGTTGGTTTGTTTTGTGATTGAATTTTGTTTCTTTTAAATGTTGCTACAACTTCTTGAAATTTATCTTTGGAGATTAATTTTAACACTATGAGAGTCGCTTGTATTCCCATATACTTTGACTTTTTAAAGGTGAAGTTAGGTTGTTTTCTTTTAGACTCATGTCTTGTGATTATCTTTTTTATATATTTGATTTTTCTTTTAAAAAAAAACTAGTGAAGGTTTTAGTGAGTACTTTATTTTTATAGTTTTCTAATTGTAAAATATATTAATGGCATATTAGTGACCCATTAGAGGAACTAAATAGTAAGCGTGATAGTAAATTTTGTTTCTAAATTCTTTTGTCAATTTGACTTTTTAACATCCATAATATTGACGGCTTAAATTTGTCAAAAGTAACAATGATAAAAAAAAATTGTCACAAAAATTAAAAAGGTCGATTTTATAAACAAACTTATTAACAATTATTTTAGTTACTACTCACTTTAGTAATAAATTTTTTGGAGAAATAAAAGTCACCTGATATCTCTTTTCTTTTTCTTTTTTGAATAATCTGAAGATTTATTAAGAGCCATGAAAATCATGACTGAAGAAAGGAGGTAGAATGTACATAAGAAAGAAAAGAAAAGAGAGCGACGGAGCCCTCGCTCAAAGCCTAAGAAGCTTCTATGGCTCTATACTGCAACACCATGGACTGCACTCCTACTGCATCTCCACGTTACTACCTAAGGCTCCTCATGACATGATCCAAGCTAACGAAGCGTGGATAATACTGAAACTGTAAGGGAAATGTCTGTCCATGCTACGCAACCATCTGTGCCAGACTGCATAGCTACTCTCCACCACTCGCTTCTGACACCACTCACCTTGACAGAAGACCACTTGATTCCGATGTTTCCATATACTCCATACTACCGCATAAATCAACGGTCTCCACATCCTCTCAATTGTGGCTCCTTTTCTAGGGCAAATGTCCCCCCAAACATGCCACAGGTCCCCTAGAATTCGAGATTGACACCAAGACACTCCCATCCATCTCATAATAAATTCCCAGCATCCCCGCGTGGCCTCGCAGTGAAGCAGCAGGTGGGGCACCGTCTCCGTGGCTATACCACATAAGGGACAGTTGTTCCTTCCCTCTTCAATCATTCCACTCCTCCATAGGAAATCTCTAGTCACTATCCGATCTTGTAGCACCAACCACATAAAGAACTCAACCCAGTATGGAACCAATCTATTCCAGCAAGCTTTAAGCATAGGTCTCGCTTCAAACTGCCGCCTCTCCAACTCACTGCCCCACGATCTGGCCGTGTAATTCCCCAATTTGTCTAGCTGCTAGTATGCCGCATCTATTTCTTCATCATTTTTTTTGGTTTCGGTAGACTATCCTTCAAGCTCTCCCATTCCTCCTTCTCCTAATCAAACAACTCTCGCCTCCACTGCATTTCCTACTCCCATCCATCACGATTGTACTGCCCACACTCTATGATCAGACCCTGTTGCTTGCTCGACACATGATAGAGGCGGGGATGTACTAGCGCTAAAGGTCTGTTGGTAACCCACGAAGCCCACCAGAAGGAAGTTCGCCTCTCACTTCCTATCCTAACCATCGCGTGAGTCGACCAAAAATCGAAACACTCTCCCTCTCGGACAAACAACCGAATAATGTCCCTCCATACCATCGAATAATTCCTCTTGGGTAATTTTCACAAGTCACCCAGAGTCTCTATTCCGTATTGCTTGCGAACCAGCTGAACCCACATCTTGTCACTTCATTTTCCAACATCCCATAACCATTTAAACAGGTATGCAACATTCCTTCTTCTTAAATCCCCTACTCCCAAACCTCCCAACTCCGTTGAGTGAGTGACTACTTGCCAACTCACCTTCTATAATCCCTTTTTCTGCTCGTGGCCGCTCCACAAAAACCTCCTCATAATCCCTTCACATTGATGGAGCACAGTCTTAGGCATATAAAACAATGACATGTTATAAATAGGAATGCTAGACAAGACTGATTTGAGCAGCGTTATTCTTCCTCCCATAGAGAGTAAGTGACCCTTCCACGTAGCTAATTTACTCCGCAACTTCTGGACTAGGAATTGCCAACTCGATTTCCTCCTAGGATTAAATCCGACATATGACCCTAGGTATTTGAAAGGGAGCGTTTCATACCTACATCCTGCTCTCCTTGCTAAAGTGCCCCCAATTTCATCACTCATGTTCACTCCAACCAAACTACTTTTATGAAAGTTAACTCGGAGTCCTGAATACGCTTCAAACCATCGAAGCGTTGCCTTGACCCTCTGAATCTCGCTCTCGTCACTGTTCACAAAAACAAGAATGTCATCTGCAAACTGGAGGTGACTAATATTCCAACCCATCTGCCCGCTCCCTAAGCCTTTTAGCACCCATGTTTCTTCCACTCTGATAAACAGGCGGTGAAGCCCTTCTACCGCGATGTTAAAGAGGAATGGGGACAATGAAAAACCCTGTCTGAGGCCCCGTTCCACTCCAAATTGATCTATTGGTGATCCGTTTATCAATACCGACACTCTCTTGGTGCTGATGCACTGCATAATCCATCCCCTCCACTTACTCCCAAAACCCATATTTGTCATAATATCGTCTAAGTATCTCCATTCTACCAAATCATACGCTTTTTCAAAATCAAGCTTAAACAGCATACCTTTGCTCTTTGATTCCTTTAGAAAGTGCACTATCTCGTTTGCTGTCATAACACAATCTAACGTTTGCTTGTCTCTCATAAACCCATGTTGCACCCCATTGACAACTTGGCCAATCACCCCACTGAGTCGTCCCGCTAGAATCTTGGAAATTATTTTATAATAACAACTAACTAAGCTAATTGGCCGAAAATCCCCAAAGCTTTTAGCTATTCTTGTCTTTGGAATAAGAGTCAGGAAGGAAGAATTGGCTCCTTTTGGAAATAGACCTGTCCGAAAAAATCCCCGGATGAGTGTACACATCTCCCGACCTATGATCCCCCAAGCCTTTTGAATAAAATGAAGCGAATACCCATCCGGCCCTGGAGTTTTGCTCCCGTTGCAGCTCCGAACCGCCTCTAAGATCTCTTCGTCTAGCACCTCGCGCTCCAGCCATTGCGTATCATCTTCCTCTAATCTAGTGAACCTCAGGTCTTGAATTCGTGGGCGGTCCCAATGAACAGACCTAAAAAAATTAGCATAATGCCAAGCTGCTGCTTGCTTTATTTCCTTCGGATCTGTTAGGTTGCCCTCTGTGACTTTGATCTCGCTAATATGTTGTCTCATAACTGCAACTTTAGCTACTCTATGAAAATAACTAGTGTTGCGATCCCCTTGCATATCCCGCTTCACCTTGTTCTTCTGCTGCCAAAACCTATCCACTCTTCCCTACTGGTCCCAAATGTCCCCACCAAGCCTCAACCTCTCCTCATTTTCCTCTTCCGTAAGAATCCTCTCATCCGCGATCCTTTCCAGATCGTCTGCCCTACCCTAAAGGTCCTTTAGACGTTTCTCCACGTTACCGTAAACTTCCTTGTTCCAAATTTCCATCCTCTTCTTCATCCACCGCATAATGTAATGATATTGTTTGCCTTGAACCTAAACCTCCATGATTTTCCCAAAAAATCTTATTCCATTAGATGATCAACTCCTTTTATATTTACTTTTTATTTCTCTCATTTTTTTGATCTGAGACTTTGGTTCACATCCTCTAACAATCTTTCCCTCGAACAATGTACCACCAAACTCACCATCTGAGCCCAATAATCTCCTTCTTGAATGAAGTCCTTCATAGTCATCAACACGTCCCACCGACTTTAAGTTGCTCTTGAAGATTCATCGTACATTCATACTCGACCTTGAACTGAGTAAAGCTCACCACATAGTCCTCAACAAGACCCACCAACTTCAAGTTTCTCTTGAAGATTCATTGTACTTCATGTTCGGCCTCGAAGTGAGTAAAATCTACCAATTTGCCCCATCAAGTCGCATAAATTATGGAATCACCATCATACTTCGCGCTCAATCTTATGGCTCACCTATTTGGTCCATCAACTCCAATTCAGTTAGGAGATTTATTATGTACCACCAACATCATGCGTATTATTTATGGCCACAAGACCCCGTACACTAAGCCTAGGCAATCTACGATATGAACCGAATTAATCAAACTAGCTACCCGAATTGAAATCACAAATAAATCGGGTACCTAAACCGTGAACACACGTAATCACAACTCAAGATATGTTCTTTTTTTTATTAATGACAATGTCTTGAACATAGATCAAAAGAATAGTTAAGATGTAGCATGCTTTTATAGTGTGCTTATTTAAAAGTGAAGGCCAAATAACTGTTACAATGCTATTATTGCTAACAACCTGAATATATATATCTTATCGAAAGAAAATATATAATAAGGTAAAGTTTTATATATAAAGGTTAGGATCATATTAAAGGTCATCTTGTACTTGTATATAAAATATATACAAGGGAAATACGAGGAATAACATTTTCTCATTTAGTCCCACGAGTCCGAGCTATAGTTAGACATTTATTCTAATGAGACAAATTGCACATAGCTATGTCGCAATTCTTCTTCTTTTTCGATGGGGTGTAGATTAGTCAGGCTCGATAAAAGATTCAGAACACTATATTATATCTATACTATATAAAAAGCACGAAGGGCCTTATTTCTTTAAATTACTATTATATCCTTAAATTATTAAAAAAATTAAGGGTGTAATAGACTTTTAAACAATAATTTAGTAAATATATTTTAATTAATTAAATTATTAAATTAATTTTAAAAAATGTGTTTGATTAGGTTGATTTACACTGGATGCAAATTTAATTTTAATTAATTAAGTTATTAAATTAATTAACCTACCTGTGTGCAACTGCTTCATCATCATCATCACTCTTCTTCTTCACCTTCAAAAGGTTAGTCTCAACGAATGGTAAATTTCAAATTTTGCATCCAGTCACAAACCAATTAATTACATTCAATTTGTGTTTTATCTTCTTTTCATATATTTATATTCAATTTTTGTGTTGTGTTGTAGACTATTTTTGCAGCAAGTGTTAGCACGTGAGGAGTATTGGCACTCAAAGCTGCCAAGCGCTCCAATTCCAACAGTTTTGCTACAGCTTTTACCCACCATTGGTAATAATTAAATTAACTGGCATGGTTAAATTAATTAATTTAACAAGTTCTTAATTTGATCACTAATTAATCCTGTTGTTTCTGACAATATTTTTATGCATAAAACCTTAAATTTCAAGGATCATTAACCCATATAACTACTACACTTCTTACGGTTTAATTCTTGAATTGCTAAAGAGAAAAAAGAGGGAATCATACGCCTCCAACTCCGCCTGCACGAGGCATTCTGTTGCTTACACAGCTGTTGCTGCTAGCGAGGTTCAGACTTAACAAGTCCTCCTATTGTTCCTTTGATTTTCATTTTTTATACTTTGATACAATGTTCTGAACTTCTCTGTTATGTTCATAAGTAAGGGTTTGTTTTCTTCATCTTGTAGTTTTTTTTTATTTTTTAAAATTTAAACTTTTGTGGTTTTGTTTTGAGTTTTAAAAAATAACCTATTAAACTCCTCTTTCTTCGAACTGCAGACGATTGTCGATTTTCAAAGCCTAAAGAATCACCATTATTGATTGTCCGACATAGACCCTTACACCCTTACATAGACCTTTATTAAACAACATCATTCCTTCCTGGAGTATCTAAAAAATATATTTATTATATGAATCCTATATTTAATTAGTTTGAGTCCTATTTATGTGTGTATTTATTTAGTTCGATCCATATGCGTATGTATTTATGATTGTCGATAATGATTCAAATTTCTCAATTATACCATCTAATTTTTTATTTATTTTTACTAATTAGTTGACAAAATCAGGCAAATTGATGATTCTATTTGTAGGCTGCACATTGCTTTATTAAGAGCTGTATTAATCTTAAAAATAAGTCCAGTAAATTATTTTTTAACTCAATATTATTCATTTCAAATTGAATAATATTTTAGATCTTGACACAATAGATCCATGTTGTATTTATTTAGTTCGATCCATATATGTATATTTATACAATTTCATACATTATTTAATAAATGACTTAAATTACCATTTTTTTACAAATTCAAGTTTTAAATTTATTTCAATTGTAGAAAGATATGTCTACAAACAAAAGAAAAGTGACCAATGATTTGATGGTGCCAAATGTTAAAAGAAGAGATAGTTGTTCATGCACATTCGGGACAGAGCTGCAGAATTAAACATTACTTTAGCTGTTATTCCTGAAGTAGAAAACGTTATAGCTGATCCTGAATATTATATGGATCGAACTAAATAAATATACATAAATTTTTCACAATTTATTTTTTATAATTGGCTTTTTGTGCATTTAATGTTAATTTTTCCTACTAATATTTTGAATTTCGCATTCTCATAGTATTTATGTAATTAAACATGCAAAATTTTCACAATTTGGAAGAAAATATTTTTTGTGTTGCGGTGACACTGAATATTGACATCTTAATACCACATTGGGTTTTTATTTATTTTGAAAAAAACATATTTATGATAAAATGTTATTAGTTTTTATTGTTTCATGCTCATATAAAAACTTAGGAGTAATTCAACAATATGAATTAATTAATTTATATTTGACAATATATTTAATTTAATTCTTGAATTTTCTTTGAATTTTTATTTAATTCATTGTTAATTTATTTAAGAATATTAAGTAATATTCTTAAATTAATATTAATTAATTAAGAATTGATACAGAATTGAACTAAGAATTATTTAAGTATCTTAATCTTAATAAATATTATGATAGAAAGTTAGAAAAAATAAATTATATATGTATAAACTATATTTTTTTAAACAAAATAATTTAATATTAAAGTTATGACTATTGAGTGTATATTAAATTAATTTTTTAGACTTTAAATTTATATTAAATATTTTTTTGATAGCATGAAAAATGAAAGAAGGTGATTTTCTATCATGAAATATTCCCATCATAATATTAAATTATAATTAACAAAATAATATTTAAATAATTTAATAATTGAAATGCTAAAATACAAAAGAGAAAGATAATTTATTGAATAACCAAAATATGTTAAATACCGAAATTATCTTCCTATGAAATTATTCTTGACAATTTTCTTTGTGAGTAAAATAGACGAATGACAATTTTAACAGTAGTCTACACAAATAATTTTCATTTTCTCAAACATTCGCTGACTCTATAATTAAAATTTATGTATTATTTTTTATAATTGGCTTTTTGTGTGTTTGATGTTAATTTTTCCTATTAATATTTTGAATTTTTCTTTCTGATAGTATTTATTTAATTAAGCATGAAAAAATTTCACTATTTGGAAAAAAATATTCTTTGTTTTACAGTCACACTAAATCCTGACATCTTAATACCATATTGGGTTTTTTATTTATTTTGACAAAAAAATTATGGTAAAATTTTATTAGTTTTTATGATTTCATGCTGATATAAAACTTGGGAGTAATTGAACAATATGAATTAATTAATTTGTATTTGACAATATATTTAATTTAATTCTTGAATTTTCTTTGAATTTTTATTTAATTAATTTTTAATTTATTTAAGAATATTAATTAATATTATTAAATAAATTATTCTTAAATTAATATTAATTAATTAAGAATTGATAAATAATTGAGATAAGAATTTGATTGCGTGTCGAGGGTATCAAATTTAGTTGTATAAAAAGATATAAAAAGGGATACAACTTAACACTGTCCACAAGGAACTTGTAGATCGTGGTAAGAGGTTCGTCCACAGAGATCTTGTTGGGAGTTTGTAGTTTTAACTTGACTTCCTCATCACTAGAGTTGAGGGGTTTTGTTTCTGCAATTAAAATAAACAAGCAATAAAAAGGAACAAGCAAAGTTAAATAAAAGAGCAATCTTAGGGAAAAAGGAATCTTAGCTAAGATTGAAGACTGAGATTGGTGGTGAACTGATGTGGGGTAAACTCCTGGTAAGGGCGAATTTGTGAGCGCATTCCTTGTTTAATCGATCATCGACCTTAGATTTTCTCCCCCTCTCTCATAACACTGCTATAGATTGGGAGGAACCCCTTTCCAATCCTACTTTCCTACTCTTGAAATCACTTGGAGGGAACCCCCTTTCCTAGTGATCCTGGTCAGTGGACACCTTGCTGGTTAAAAGGTTTATCCAATTGGCTGCTGGCTTGAGGCACATGCGTTTTCTCAATGACATAGGGAAAGATAGAGTCTAGGCCAAGCTACTCCCAACTCGGAGCCCTAGATTGTCAGTCTGGTTAGGCCTATATCAATCCAAGTCCACTAACCTCCGCGAAGCTAGCTGCCTACATGTGTCACTCCGGTTTCGTTCGTCCCCTTTGTGACTGGCTGCAAATTCGTCGTCTTGCCTAAGATTGATCAAGTCTTAGCCTAGACGGGAACCGGTTTGTTAAAACAGAACTTGAATCAATTACAATCGAGAGGATAATAAGAACAGATCGGCCTCACGATTCACAAGCGCACTCACTCAACCCTTACCAAGAATTAGGTGTTTAACTACTAGACATAACAATTAAGAAGATAAAGAAATAATTGATGAACATAAAACTAAATTATATCTGTGATATTAAAATTGAATATCACAGTGCAAAGTGTTTACAACCAGAAGTTGGAAGAAGGAAGATGTCGTGAAAGGCACCATTTTCACCATAAATAAGGTGGTTTAAGATGGTAAAAATCCATGGAAATAGACGTCAATCAGAATTATTCAAGTATCTTAATCTTAATAAAGATTACGATACAAAGCTAGCAAAAATAAATTACATTGTTTTAAACAAAATGAGTTAATATTAAAGTTATGAATATTGAGTGTATATTAAATTAATTCTTTAGACTTTAAATTTATATTAAATATTTTTTTGATAGTATGAAAAATGAAAGAAGGTGATTTTCTATTATAAAATATTCACATCATAATATTAAATTATAATTAACAAAAAAATAATTTAAATAATTTAATAATTGAAATGCTAAAATACAAAAGAGAAAGATAATTTATTGACGAACCAAAATATGTTAAATACCGAAATTATCTTCCTATGAAACTATTCTTGACAATTTTCTTCGCGAATAAAATAGACGAATGACAATTTTGACATTCATCTATACAAATACTTTTCATTTTCTCAAACATTCACTAACTCTGTAATTAAAATTGATGTATTGTTTTTTTATAATTGGTTTTTTGTGCTTTTGATGTTAATTTTTCTATTAATATTTTGAATTTTGCATTCTTACAGTATTTATTTAATTAAACATGAAAAAATTTCACAATTTGGAAAAAAAAAGTTTTTTGTGTTGCGATCACACTAAATATTGATATCTTAATAATATATTGTGTTTTTTTTATTTATTTTGAAAAAACATACTTATGGTAAAAATTTATTAGAAATATGAATTAATTAATTTATATTTGACATTGATAGTGAATGTCTAATTCACTCAATAGTATAATACTTCTTATTGATAGTATTAAGAATTTAGGAACTCTATTAGAAGTAAGACTATAAGTATAATACAACAATTAAAATCCTACACATGTGTACGTATATATAAACGTATAATGTAAGAAGTTTGGTTACGGATTTTGTGGCGTTTGTTTAGTCACATATTTTTGTTGTTTTTGGCTGGATTTTTGTGGTTGTTTTTCGTGGAGTGTGGTTGTGTTTTCGGGTCTGTTTTGTGGTTATTTCGGCGTCTGTCGGGTTGGTTGTTATGGTCACCTGTGTGGCAGGTGCCGGCGCCGACGGTAGGAGGAAGAAGATGAAGTTTGGACTGCTGTTGGGTCTGATGGGTTTGTAGTTTGTGTCGGCTTTGTTGAGTCGGCCCATCAAAAAGAGTGGCAGTAGGATTTAGAATTTAGACTGGCTTGGGCCAGTTTGGTTGAGCCGGCCCATTTTGGGTTAGGCTGGGCCCATCAAAGACTTTATTTATTTGTATTTTATATTTTTTATTAATTATTTGTATTGTTTATTTATTCATTGTTACTAACCATTGTTTTGCAGGTCAGGAACAATCTCTTTTTTCCTTTAATTAATGTTGTGGATGAATTAATTTTAATTTACGCTTATCTTGTGTTTCATGCAATTCCACAACCTCTTTGAATAGAGATTTGAGTATTGACTCATTGCATGGAAAATATTGAATAAAAAAATTCTTCCTATTCTTAATTTACATGTTAAATTTTATTTCGATTTGAATCAAAATTCTCTTGCTTTAGTAATTTCATTTTTTTTTGGATTTTGAAAACAAATTCTTTTCTCTTTAGATGACAAGAACGAGCGAAAAGATGCAAGTATCCTAAGAAGAAAAAACATGCACATATATAAGAGACCTTGAAGATCAACAAACTGAATTTCGTCTAGAACTTTTGGTCATCCGAAAGGGTCAAGTCGAAAACTACAAGGATAAAATAGGTACCTCAGAAAAATTAGGAGTAATCTTAGTAGATCGTGAGGTATAAATTAAAGCATTATATTAATAATTATTTTTTTCTTTACTGAATATTTAATATTATTTATAATATTAAATTATATGTATTATATTAGGGAACAAAAGTTCAAGCAATAATTTTCAAGTAAAGCTCAAGGATACCTTAGAAAAGGGATGCACATATGTTATTACCAATAGAGTTGCAAAGAAACCCTTTATGAAATAAAAGAGGAAAAGCCTATCATTGCTTTATCAAACGTGTTAGATATACGTATTAGTATTAGTATGTGTATTAGTATACGTATGTATATATGTTATATTGTATTAGGTATATATTGTAATATGTATTGAGTAAATAGAAAGAGAGAGTATTTTACTCAAATAACATGGTAGCGGAGCATTAAAACGAAGCTCCCTCAGCTGTTTTGTTGTCCTCTCATCGGAATTGATTTCCGGCCATCTGCTACTCTCACCGCCCACATAGGAAGGAGCGCACGGCCGAGACGAGTCGGCGACAGGTGGAATCGAAGCTGCCACGCACCGCTAGTCGCAGCCGAAGCGTTTTCCGGCCAAGCCCACTCGCCGGCGAGTGAGGGAGCGTCCGACGTCCTTTCCGGCATCCGCGATAGGGTTTTTGCTCGCCTCGTCGAGATCGGCAGGTACCCGTACTTGGTTTTCAATTTTGGCGATGTTTGATGCTTGGTTTTGCTAAATTAAGAATCTGTCATTCACGGGTCGGTTCTCTGTTGGGTTGACTGGTTTGCTGCTTGGGTGGGCTGGTTCACTGTGGTTTGCTGCTGGGTCGGCTGGTTTGCTGCTCGGGTTGGTTGGTTTGTTGTGGTTTACTGCTTGGGTTGACTGGTTTGATGCTCGTACCTTTGCCCGCTTTGTATTGCTATTGTATCTTGCTCGGTTTTGTAATCTGAATCTATTGCTGCGTATTTGCTTGGTTTGAGTACTGTTTACGGGTACTTTTTTGCTTCAAATTTGCTGGACTCGTTGGGGTCTGTCTGCTTGGTTGGCTGACTTGTGTGTAGTCAATCCGTATTTGCTCCGTATTCATTGCTGGAATTGTCAGGTTACCTAATTCCTTCTCAAGATGAACTCTATTAATTTTGTCGGGTTACCTAATTCCTTCTCTAGAAAGGTTGTAACCATCTCTGTAGATGAGTATGCTAAGTTCTCTCAGTATTTAGAATGGGTGAAAGCAAACTCAAGTACTGGATTAGTTGAGTCAGGTAAAACCTGTCTTGTTTCCTCTTCTAACAAATGGACAATCGACTCTGGTACTAATGAGCACATGACAGGTAATCCTAATCTATTGACAAGCTTTAAGAAGCTCACAACATCTTCTCCTGTCACTCTTGCTGATGGCACCGCCTGTAATGTTGAGGGTTCTGGTACAGCTAAACCAACTACTGCTATTACTATGTCATCTGTATTTAGTCTACCTGAATTGGCTTTTAACCTGATGTCAGTAAGTAAGCTAACGAAAGACCTCAATTGCTTCATCTCCTTTTTCCCTGATCATTGTCTTATTCAAGATCTAGTGACGAAGCAGATACTTAGTAGAGGGCATGTGTTTGGTGGTCTTTATGTTCTTGATCCATGGGTACCAAAGCCAATAACTTGTCTCAGCAGTACTTCCTTGTTTGAAACTCATTGTCGTTTGGGACATCCGTGTCTACAATATCTGAGGAAATTGTGTCCACAATTCAAGTCTGCTACTTCTCTGGATTGCGAGTCTTGTCACTTTGCTAAACATCATCGCACCTCTTTGGGCCCTCGTACCAGTAAATGTGCGGATTCTCCTTTTGCATTAGTTCATTCGGATGTGTGGGGTCCATGTTCTGTGACTTCCAAACCAGGTTTTAGATACTTTATCACCTTTGTGGATGATTACTCTAGAATGACTTGGATATATTTCATGAAAAGTCATTCTGAGGTATTTTCTCATTTTTGTGCATTTTGTACTGAAATAAAAACTCAGTTTGATGTGTCTGTTCGTATACTGCGAAGTGATAATGCTAAGGAATATATGTCTAAATCTTTTCATCGGTATATGACTCAGCATGGTATCTTGCATCAATCTTCTTGTGTTGACACACCAGCTCAAAACGGTGTGGCTGAAAGGAAGAATAGACACCTCTTAGAGACTGCTCGTGCTCTATTATTACAGAACAAGGTTCCTAAGCAATTTTGGGTTGACGCTGTTTCTACAGCTTGCTTCTTGATTAATCATATGCCTTCTGCAGTTCTTGATGATGGTATTCCAATTACTGTACTTACTCCTGGTCAACCATTATTCCCCATTGAGCCTAAGATTTTTGGTAGCACCTGCTATGTTCGTGATGTTCGTCCTCACATCACAAAGTTGGATCCTAAGGCTTTAAAGTGTCTTCTTGGGGTATGCTAGACTTCAGAAGGGGTATCGATGCTACTCTCCCGATGATGTGATCACGGACCCCTTAGAATTAGAACAACTTGACACATTGCCAAGAGGATCGGTCACGGGCAGCCGAGCCTTGCAAATGCGCGTAAATCATGCCCAAGGTCGAGGATCGAGTGCTAAATATTCGCAATCCCTAGGCCTAGACACGCGGAACTCCCAAGATGGCCGAGAAAGCCATGAAGTAGAGGCGCATCTAACCCAAGCAAGTCACCAGGCCACGCTCACCCAACCCAAGGCCTTGACAACAAAAGCTCCATCTATGCAAGTCAGAATTGCGTCACCTATTCGCCACCAGAATATGGACAAGCAAATGGCCTCTGATTTACGAGAACCAAAGCTTGATGGAAACTTCAAGATGTTAGCTTTCATTTGGGACAAGTTTCAGGTCAATCGGGCGGGTGGATCAAAAGTTATGCTACTCGACATTCTGGCGCGTAGGGAGGAAAATGCTAGCGTGATCACGCCTCGCCCTTGACGTGAATCACGCTAGCCACTGGAGTGGATTCGGAATTTTGGGCATCCGGGCATGAATCACGTTAAGGTGTTAACGTGAATCATGTTAAGGGAATTTGGCTAACGTGATCACGTTAGACTCTTAACGTGAATCACGCCAGCCTCTGTTTTGGGTACGAATTTTAGGCTTTTCAAGCCCAATTTGCATACCAACTATATGTAACTCTTTTGTATCATTTTCCTAGCGAGCTTAGACATTTGGTTGATGTTTGTAAAGTGAGATTACTCCTTTCTCTTGTCAACTAAGCCATGAGCTCATCACTTTAATTCCTTGAGAGGGATCGCTTGAGTTTGAGATTACTCCTCCCGATCTCTCTCCGGGAAATCAAAGCTTGTAATCGTATTGACGATTTATGTGAATGAAATATATGTTTATTTGGTTGATCATCCATAGAAACGAGTCCCAACTTAGCCCTCGGATTATATCTTGATCAAGCAATCGTTCGTGTGATTGTCGCTACTTCGTGTGTGCTCATCTCCGTCCCTTCCATCCATCTTCTAATTCCCGGTAACTCCCACCTTCCCATCGCTCTTTGTGTAATTTCTCCGCTAAATATACATATTTTGTGTCTTTTCTTTCGTGTGGACATGGTGTTCGTTAGATGATTCGCTTGGCTAGATCCTCCTTAAGCTCCATATGTTATCCGGCTTACTAACCCTAGGCAGGATCACATCAAGTGGTAGCGGAGCTTTTGGCCGCCTAGGGAATTTTTCTAATTTTTGTCAAAAGTGTTAGAACCTTTCTTCCTTGAAATCTTAAGTTTCTTGCGTCATTTTTGAAAACTATTTCAAGTGGGCAATTGTGTGATTGTGGTGATCATTTTTGCTAGGTCAAAAGATCAAAATTTTACGAAAATCATTTGGGTGTGTTCTTGAAGTTCATATTGTGTTCTTGATGTTCTTGGTATTTTAGGTGTTTTGATCCAAAATCATCTTGCAAGAGTTAATCCAAGTGTTTCCAATTAAAATATATAAAAAAAATTAAAAAAAAGAAAAAAAAAAGAAAAAAAGAAAAGAAAAGAAAGGAATTGGAACACTTGGTCGGCCAACATTCCTCCCAAGTCCAAGACCTATCCCTTACATTAAATGCAACAAGCCAACTCACACATAGTTTGACATTTTGACCTAACCCTTTCCTAACTAAAATCCATTTCTAACCAAACTAGCCCACTCTCCTTCAAGCCTAACCGTCTCCTTCTTTTCTACTTGTCCAGCTGTCCTCTTCATTTTTTTTTGAGTCTTAAACCAAGTCTTAAACTCAAGTCCTAAACTCATTAAATCCTAACTTGAGTTTTAAACCATTTTGAGTCCTAAACTTAAGTTAATTCAAGTCCTAAACCCCAAGTCTTTTTCTTTAAAATTCTGAAACATTTCCTTGAGTCTTTTACTCATTTAAACCCATAATTTTCCAGCCTTCCTTCCCTCCAACGGAAATTCAAAGTTTTTCCCCAAAATTAAAATTTTGAGTTTTCCTTGGAAATCTGAATTTTTTTTTTCAGTTGTCTCTTGAGTCTTTGTAAATTCCTTGAGTCTTTTGTTGAGTTTAATCTCTTGAGCACTTGCGAAGGTAGTTGTTGACGAATTGCTTGATTCGAATCACAAGTTTGTTTGCGGCAAGGAGTTGTGTGGTGAGCAAGCTTTGTGTGTGGATGTATTGAGCGATTTGTGAGGCTATCTTTTGCGAGTGATTAAACACGAGTGTTAAACACGTGAGGGGGAGATTTATTTTCTAACCCTTGTTTAAGTGTGCAGGTACACGGAGAACGCGAAGTTGAGTGTTTGTGAGCACGTATTTTTCGAGTGACCTAAACACCTAAACACGAGTGTTTAAACACGCGAGGGAGAGATTATTTACTAACATCCATATATATCTAGTTTGTTCAATTTTTCAGGCACAATGTCAAGAGATAGTGATTGTGAGTCTTGTGATCAAGAGTCGTATTATGACGACGATCACTCACAATGCATTGACGAAAGTGGTGATGAATCATGTGGTGATGATAGTTGCCAATTCGATGGTGATGAAGATTTTGAACCATGTGGTGAAAGCGGCGATGAGTATAGCATTGATAGTGAGGATGAGTACCAAGATGAAAGTGAAGTAACTTGTAGCGAGAGTGAAGACAATGAAGATCCTCCAAGTCCTCATGTCTTTGGTCACGGCTCAAGTGCAATTTTTAGTAAGGATGAAGACCATGAAGAGACTTCAAGTCCTCGTCTCTTAATCCGTGGCTCAACTTCAAGTTGTAGTGAGGATGACGACGATGAAGATTTTCCACAAGTCTCAAGCTATGGCCTCGGTTCCATTGCCCACCAAAGCCTTGGCCATGGCCCCGACCCAAGACATTTCCTCTCCTCAAGTGTACAAGTACGCACTAAACAAGATGGCATGTCAAGCCGAGCTTCTCATTCTTCTCCTCCAACGATTCGACCTCACCAAGGCTGAATTCTCCAAGAATTTCAGCAACACTTCCGTTCCACATCCTTCCCTTCCGCTCCTTCCAAACGAGCTAGTGATGTATTTTGCACTACATGTACGGGTAGAGGCCATTTGTGTGGCATTTGCCCCACACTAGAGTGAGCCAAGTGAGTGCAATGAGCAAGCCACAAGAGAAGAACGATCATGTTAAGAAAGGAGCGAGTGGAAAGAAAAAAGAATAATAATGGATTGCCGAGTGGTGTTAAGGATGATGCGTGGTGGGAAAGATTGTCAGGGCTAGCGAAGAGTATTGCCAAGCCTAAACATAACAAGAAGTCTTCTTCTTCCCTTTCCGTGAAGCAGGGCAGTAGCTCCTCCCAAGCTCGACCAAGTCAACAAAATTCTCCTTCCACTATGGCATTCGAGTATAAGCCGGAAGTGGTGCAACCTACACAAGTCACTCCATGACAACAACCCACACCATTTCAATCTTTTGAACTACCTTGTCAATCGATTGAAGCTAAAAGCTAAAAAGAGTGAAAAATGTGAGGTTATGAATGAGAGAGAAGAGTGTGGAGAGAAGAAAGTAAGCGATGAGGAAAATACATGGCATGAAAAAAGTAAGCATGCCAATGAGAGTGAGTGCAACCACACCCGTGAGAATGAGTCGAGTGAGTTTGATGATCCAAATCAATTTCAAGTTTTTGACAACCTTTTGTTTGAATTATATTTTGACAATCCATTGTTTGAACTTGAAATTGAGGAAAAAGAAAGTGAGCAAAACAGCCCCCATGAAAAAAGTGAGCATGGGTTAAGAGATATTGAGCAAAACAACCCGCATGAAAAGAACGAGTATGCGAGAGAGAAACACACACATGAGAGGAGTGAATATACAGAAAAATTGAGAGAAGAAAGTGAGGAAAAGAAGCACACTGAAATTGTGGGAGCTATTGATCCAATGAGCGTGCCTTTGTGCAATGAGGATCAATTAGCTCACTCTAACATTGACACTTCTTTTCCTACTGTTTGTGTGTCTTTCTTGCAGAAAATTTTGAAGGGTTGTCGCGAACATAAGCACCTAAATGTTCCAAGGAGCGAAGGTGGTTCTAAACCATCAATCCTAGGAGGCATTGGAAGTTCAATTGCTCAACATTGGTGCTCCCAACGGCAAGGTCTTGAGGTAAACCGCCCTCACTTTTCCGCTTTGCCCGAAAGGTATGTACCAAACCCTTCTTTGAATGCTCAATTGTTTGAAGTTATTCAATTCACTCACCCTTATTCACATGATGAAATTTTGTATGACAAACATGTAGCATGTGATAAGGAATCGTTCTTCCATTTCGTTGAGTATGACTCTTTAGTCCGTGTATTTGAAAACCACTTGGGTACGACTTTATTTGCATGCACCAAAAATTTTATCGTACCCCTCGTCAGGCATGAATCTTCTTGGTTTGAGCATGAACCTTACTTGAATGAAAATTTTGTGGCATGTGTTAAAATTCCTAATTTGCATTTCATCAAGTATGACCCTTTCTTGCTCAAACGTGCTAATTTTTGTAATTTTTCGAATAGTATGTATGATTTGTTTACATGTTGTTGTCATTTGGAATCCATGATTGATTGGCATAAAGCATGGAAACAATTCTTTCGCTCCAACTTGTTAGAGTTTTCTTGGGCTAATTGTTGCAAGGAATTGTATTTCTTTTTGTGCCGATTGCTTGGTATTCCAAAGCATTTTGTGAATGGGCGTGTGGCTCAATTTTCTTGGCTAATCCTTATAAGCCGCCTTGAGAAAATAAACCACCGTCTATGTTGTTTAATAATTTGTGATACCATGTGCATCTTTAATATTGTCTTGGAGATTAACGTGCATAAAGATGACATGGATGTACATGCTTTTGAATTGGATGAATTTTATCTTGCCAATTGCAGCCTACATGAATTATTTGTGGATGATGTGCACTTAAATAGCATGAATATGTTGTGTATTAAGGGAACACAAATTTTTGAGCCGAATTTGTCAAGAATTAATTGGTTTAATTCTTACAAAAATTTGTATTTCCTCTTTGGAAATTTGTTTGGTATTTTCAAGTACATTGTGCTTATGTGTAGTGCTCAATTCTCTTGGCTTAACATTGTGAGCCGAATAGGGAAGAATATTCATCTTGTCGGTTGTTCTACTATTTGTGATGCCATCCACATTTTACATGACATTTTAAGAAACGATGTGCATCAATGTGCTATTAATGTTGTTGACTCTTCCTTGGTCCAACCTATGCATAAGCACGCACGATTGCGCCTCTTGTGTATCTCACATTTATTTTCAAGTGTTTTTAAGTGTGTAGGTGAGACGATTGAGGTTATAGATTCGAGGACGAATCCTTCTGAAGAGGGAGAGGTTGATGTGATCACGGACCCCTTAGAATTAGAACAACTTGACACATTGCCAAGAGGATCGGTCACGGGCAGCCGAGCCTTGCAAATGCGCGTAAATCATGCCCAAGGTCGAGGATCGAGTGCTAAATATTCGCAATCCCTAGGCCTAGACACGCGGAACTCCCAAGATGGCCGAGAAATCCATGAAGTAGAGGCGCGTCTAACCCAAGCAAGTCACCAGGCCACGCTCACCCAACCCAAGGCCTTGACAACAAAAGCTCCATCTATGCAAGTCAGAATTGCGTCGCCTATTCGCCACCAGAATATGGACAAGCAAATGGCCTCCGATTTACGAGAACCAAAGCTTGATGGAAACTTCAAGATGTTAGCTTTCATTTGGGACAAGTTTCAGGTCAATCGGGCGGGTGGATCAAAAGTTATACTACTCGACATTCTGGCGCGTAGGGAGGAAAATGCTAGCGTGATCACGCCTCGCCCTTGACGTGAATCACGCTAGCCACTGGAGTGGATTCGGAATTTTGGGCATCCTGGCGTGAATCACGTTAAGGTGTTAACGTGAATCACGTTAAGGGAATTTTGCTAACGTGATCACGTTAGACTCTTAACGTGAATCACGCCAGCCTCTATTTTGGGTACGAATTTTGGGCTTTTCAAGCCCAATTTGCATACCAACTATATGTAACTCTTTTGTATCATTTTCCTAGCGAGCTTAGACATTTGGTTGATGTTTGTAAAGTGAGATTACTCCTTTCTCTTGTCAACTAAGCCATGAGCTCATCACTTTAATTCCTTGAGAGGGATCGCTTGAGTTTGAGATTACTCCTCCCGATCTCTCTCCGGGAAATCAAAGCTTGTAATCGTATTGATGATTTATGTGAATGAAATATATGTTTATTTGGTTGATCATCCATAGAAACGAGTCCCAACTTGGCCCTCGGATTATATCTTGATCAAGCAATCGTTCGTGTGATTGTCTCTACTTCGCGTGTGCTCATCTCCGTCCCTTCCATCCATCTTCTAATTCCCTGTAACTCCCACCTTCCCATCGCTCTTTGTGTAATTTCTCCGCTAAATATACATATTTTGTGTCTTTTCTTTCGTGTGGACATGGTGTTCATTAGATGATTCGCTTGGCTAGATCCTCCTTAAGCTCCATATGTTATCCGGCTTACTAACCCTAGGTAGGATCACATCACCCGACCTTCAAAAGTACCTTGTGTCCACCGATGTTGTCTTTTCTGAACAGGTACCATTCTTCTCACCTCATCCTACTCCCACTCGATAGGATGATCATGATGATGATTGGTTAGTCTATTCCTCCACTCCTTTGGATGTTTCTGAGCAATCTGCTAGTGATACTATCCTGCACCAAGCTACTTCGTTGGGTCCTTCTCCTGGTACTGTTGATCAGTCTTCTAGAGATACTACTCTGGACCAAGCGACTTCTTCAAGTACCTTTGAGCATCCACCTGCAGATACTGTTATAATTCAGTCTCCTGATCTCTCAGTTATGGGAGACCCACCTTGTAGTGATCCTCTAGTCCCTGCACCTCCATCAGAGCCCTCGGTACCTGCTCCTTCTACTGATCTGGATTTACCCATCAGTCTTCGCAAAGGTAAACGACAATGCAAATCTGTTTACTCAATTGCCAACTTTGTCTCTTATGATGGCTTATCTGGTTCGACACGTGCTTTGATTTCTTCTCTAGACTCTGTTGTTGTTCCTAAAATAGTAAAGGAAGCATTGAGTCATCCTGGTTGGACGAATGCAATGCTTGAGGAGATTACAGCTTTGGATGATAATCAGACTTGGGATTTGGTGAATTTACCAAAGGAGAAGAAAGTTGTGGGGTGTAAGTGGGTGTTTGCAGTCAAAGTCAATCTAGATGGTTCTGTGGCCCGCTGATATGATCCTGACCCCCTTTGAAGACTTCCCAAGTCATTCCATGGCAAGGGAAGAAGCCCCGAGTGTTAGCCTAGCCCATGCTGCACAAAAAGTGGCTTTTCCGGCCAAAGAAGAACCATTAGCGTGATTACCAATCATCATGAGCATCTGGACAAGCAAATGGAATCCGATTTGAGTGATCAGAGGCTTGATGGAAACTTCAAGATCTTAGCTTTCATTTGGGACAAGTTTCAGATCAATCTGACGGGTGGATCAAAAGTTATGCTCGTTGACATTTTAGCGTACGGTTCTTGGCGTGATCACGGTAAGGACTAACCGTGATCACGGTAAGGAAAAGTAGGCAAACGTGATCACGGTTAGCCCTAACCGTGAATCACACTACCTTCGGGTTTGGTGACCGAATGTTGTCTTCCAAGGACATTTTCAGGGTCATTTTTTGTAATAGTGTAGGCTTATTGTAACTTAGTATAAATAGTTCTTTTCTTCTATTTTGTAGGGAGCTTTGGATGATGAATGAATGTTAAGTGAGAACACTCCTTCCTCATTCATTCATCCGGGGCTCCATCTTGGGGCTTGCCTTGGTCTTGGATCGCCATGGCTTGAGTCAAGTAAAAAGAACAAGAATCCTTTAAATGTGTAATCTGTTATTACTTCCATTTGTGTGAGCAATGAACCCGAATTTGAGTGTGTTTATGTTCTTGAACAATCTGCCCGTGTTCAAGCCGTTCAACAATCCGAACTCAAGTTCAATCGTTCGTTGTTCAATCATCCCTCCCGTCTCCCACCGCCTTCTTAATCCGGGTATTTATCTTCCAATTTCCGCTGCGTCTCCATGTGTTTTCCTACTGTTTTGTGGTCGTTTGTGTGTACAAATCTAGAGCTAGATCCTCCCTTTGGTTGCATATCATTCGACCCTCACACCCGGGGGCCGGATCATATCAAGTGGTAGCGGAGCCTCTGGGCTCTTGGGTTTGTAGATCTGTGTTTGTTGTGTTGTTTCTATTGATCTTCCGTTTGTGAGTTGTTGTTGAGATGATTTTTTTTTGTCCGAAAATCATCTTGATTTTTCTTGAGTTTGTTTGTTGGAATTGTTTCACTTGAGATTTGTTTCGGCCACAACTCGAGCCCTACAGAATCGCCGACCGAGGCAGTTAGGTTCGTTTTTGTGTTCTTGAGTTGTTTCAGTTCTTGTGATTGTTGTTGTGTCACACTTGATGACATGTTCCGGCCCCGAAAATGGGTCTTGACAGAATCGCCGGCGGAGGCAGTCAAGGTTCATTCTCGTGTTCTTCGTGTTCTTGAGTGTGTTCATGTTAGTTTGTGTTTCTTTCCGAAAAGTGTCAAGTATCTGTCCGAAATTACCAAAAATCCAAAGTGTCAAACTTGGTTGTGTCTTCTTATTTGTCTTGTGTTTTCGTTTCCAAGAGTCGTTCCTCTTGTGCCTGATTTTCTGTCCGAAAATCAGTTTGTTGTGTCTGTTTCTTTTCTGTTTTGTACGAGTTGTACCGCTCAGAACATCCTGAAATTTTGTATTCTTAAACTTCAATCTGTGTGGAACAACTTTTGTTTTTGTGTCGACCGCAATCTCGGTGAAATTTATACACTTTTTGACTCCCAAAGAAAAGTGTGCAGATTTTACCCGAGAGAACAGTTCTTGTGTTTCTGCTCTGTTTTCGGTGTCTTCCCGTAGGAATTATCCTTTTTTCCCTTCGTGAAAGTTGTAGGTCCATGTCTTAGGAGTGTGTCTTTTAATTTTCGTAATTTTTAGCCTTCGTTGGCTATATTTCCGAGTCAGTATACGAGAGTCTGTCAAGAACATCTTGGTGTTCTTGGTGTTCTTCATGTTCTTCATGTATTCTTCATATGTTCATCTTGTTCTTGAGTTTTTTCTTTTGATCCATCTGAGTTTGGATGATCAAAAGTCTTTGTTTCCCCTTTGTTTATTCTTTCTTTGTGAATAAACAATCTTTCTTTTGGTGTAGCCGGTCATCAAAGTCCATGGTAGGGACAACAAAGTCAAGTGTCCTTCCTTGCCATTATTTGGTAGCAAGACTTTCCTCACCTAACCTCTTGACTTGAGGAAAATTTGACCGAATTATTGAGTGTAAACACGAGTGAATTTTGGTACGAACAAAATTTTTGCGAGATTTTTAAACACCGAGTGTAAACACGTGAGCGAGTGTTTTTAACTAACGTAAATATCTATATATATATATATATCATTTTTTTTATTTTACAGAAAATAAAAAGCAAGGATTCGAGGACGAATCCTTTCGAAGGGAAAGGGCTTGATATGATCCTGACCCACTTTGAAGACTTCCCAAGTCATTCCATGGCAAGGGAAGAAGACCCGAGTGTTAGCCTAGCCCATGCTGCACAAAAAGAGGCTTTTCCGGCCAAAGAAGAACCATTAGCGTGATTACCAATCATCATGAGCATCTGGACAAGCAAATGGAATCCGATTTGAGTGATCAGAGGCTTGATGGAAACTTCAAGATCTTAGCTTTCATTTGGGACAAGTTTCAGATCAATCTGACGGGTGGATCAAAAGTTATGCTCGTTGACATTTTAGCGTACGGTTCTTGGAGTGATCACGGTAAGGACTAACTGTGATCACGGTAAGGAAAAGTAGGCAAACGTGATCATGGTTAGCCCTAACCGTGAATCACGCTACCTTCGGGTTTGGTGACCGAATGTTGTCTTCCAAGGACATTTTCAGGGTCATTTTTTGTAATAGTGTAGGCTTATTGTAACTTAGTATAAATAGTTCTTTTCTTCTATTTTGTAGGGAGCTTTGGATGATGAATGAATGTTAAGTGAGAACACTCCTTCCTCATTCATTCATCCGGGGCTCCATCTTGGGGCTTGCCTTGGTCTTGGATCGCCATGGCTTGAGTCAAGTAAAAAGAACAAGAATCCTTTAAATGTGTAATCTGTTATTACTTCCATTTGTGTGAGCAATGAACCCGAATTTGAGTGTGTTTATGTTCTTGAACAATCTGCCCGTGTTCAAGCCGTTCAACAATCCGAACTCAAGTTCAATCGTTCGTTGTTCAATCATCCCTCCCGTCTCCCACCGCCTTCTTAATCCGGGTATTTATCTTCCAATTTCCGCTGCGTCTCCATGTGTTTTCCTACTGTTTTGTGGTCGTTTGTGTGTACAAATCTAGAGCTAGATCCTCCCTTTGGTTGCATATCATTCGACCCTCACACCCGGGGGCCGGATCATATCAAGTGGTAGCGGAGCCTCTGGGCTCTTGGGTTTGTAGATCTGTGTTTGTTGTGTTGTTTCTATTGATCTTCCGTTTGTGAGTTGTTGTTGAGATGATTTTTTTTTGTCCGAAAATCATCTTGATTTTTCTTGAGTTTGTTTGTTGGAATTGTTTCACTTGAGATTTGTTTCGGCCACAACTCGAGCCCTACAGAATCGCCGACCGAGGCAGTTAGGTTCGTTTTTGTGTTCTTGAGTTGTTTCAGTTCTTGTGATTGTTGTTGTGTCACACTTGATGACATGTTCCGGCCCCGAAAATGGGTCTTGACAGAATCGCCGGCGGAGGCAGTCAAGGTTCATTCTCGTGTTCTTCGTGTTCTTGAGTGTGTTCATGTTAGTTTGTGTTTCTTTCCGAAAAGTGTCAAGTATCTGTCCGAAATTACCAAAAATCCAAAGTGTCAAACTTGGTTGTGTCTTCTTATTTGTCTTGTGTTTTCGTTTCCAAGAGTCGTTCCTCTTGTGCCTGATTTTCTGTCCGAAAATCAGTTTGTTGTGTCTGTTTCTTTTCTGTTTTGTACGAGTTGTACTGCTCAGAACATCCTGAAATTTTGTGTTCTTAAACTTCAATCTGTGTGGAACAACTTTTGTTTTTGTGTCGACCGCAATCTCGGTGAAATTTATACACTTTTTGACTCCCAAAGAAAAGTGTGCAGATTTTACCCGAGAGAACAGTTCTTGTGTTTCTGCTCTGTTTTCGGTGTCTTCCCGTAGGAATTGTCCTTTTTTCCCTTCGTGAAAGTTGTAGGTCCATGTCTTAGGAGTGTGTTTGTTAATTTTCGTAATTTTTAGCCTTCGTTGGCTATATTTCCGAGTCAGTATACGAGAGTCTGTCAAGAACATCTTGGTGTTCTTGGTGTTCTTCATGTTCTTCATGTATTCTTCATATGTTCATCTTGTTCTTGAGTTTTTTCTTTTGATCCATCTGAGTTTGGATGATCAAAAGTCTTTGTTTCCCCTTTGTTTATTCTTTCTTTGCGAATAAACAATCTTTCTTTTGGTGTAGCCGGTCATCAAAGTCCATGGTAGGGACAACAAAGTCAAGTGTCCTTCCTTGCCATTATTTGGTAGCAAGACTTTCCTCACCTAACCTCTTGACTTGAGGAAAATTTGACCGAATTATTGAGTGTAAACACGAGTGAATTTTGGTACGAACAAAATTTTTGTGAGATTTTTAAACACCGAGTGTAAACACGTGAGCGAGTGTTTTTAACTAACGTAAATATCTATATATATATATATATCATTTTTTTTATTTTACAGAAAATAAAAAGCAAGGATTCGAGGACGAATCCTTTCGAAGGGAAAGGGCTTGATATGATCCTGACCCCCTTTGAAGACTTCCCAAGTCATTCCATGGCAAGGGAAGAAGACCCGAGTGTTAGCCTAGCCCATGCTGCACAAAAAGAGGCTTTTCCGGCCAAAGAAGAACCATTAGCGTGATTACCAATCATCATGAGCATCTGGACAAGCAAATGGAATCCGATTTGAGTGATCAGAGGCTTGATGGAAACTTCAAGATCTTAGCTTTCATTTGGGACAAGTTTCAGATCAATCTGACGGGTGGATCAAAAGTTATGCTCGTTGACATTTTAGCGTACGGTTCTTGGCGTGATCACGGTAAGGACTAACTATGATCACGGTAAGGAAAAGTAGGCAAACGTGATCACGGTTAGCCCTAACCGTGAATCACGCTACCTTCGGGTTTGGTGACTGACTCGCCGTCGAAACGGGTCAAAAATAATATATTTCCTGAGGCCTAGATGCACAAACTAATTTGTGTAAAGCGGTAACAGGGTCGATCCACAGAGATTGTGAGAACTGAAATCAAGCCCTCGATTGTATGACAGAGGTAAAAATGCACAAAATCACAACAACAAAAAGGGGGGGGTTTATAGGTTAATCAAGTTAACCAAGAGAGTGATCAGAGCTAACAATTCTAACTACTAAAAATGGCAATCGAGGTCACTACTAAAAATGGCAATCGAGGTCACGACGAGTAAACAATAATAATAAAGATCAGAGATAAAATAAAACACAAAATACACAATTAGATTAATAAGCAAAGATAATAAGTCAAGGAGAAGGGAACTTGGTAAAGGGCTTTCTTGGGTTGCGTCGAGGGCTCGATTGTCATCAGCGCAAAGATTTTCCGTTCTAACGTTACAGACGTGCTATAGGGGTCATGTTTTCACGTAGACCCCCTGCTTTCTTTCGTAAGGAGCCACCCCCCGTTTTCACTGTTAATAAGGTGGCCTCGATCCTTTGATATCCTCTCAGCCACCTATCTTGTCATCAAAAGACAACCTTTTTCACTTCAGCTTGTCACTAGCATAAAGCGGACAGAATATCAGAGCATCGATAAAGAACAAGAAAGACACATCTAGGGAGCGATGCCTCGATTTGTCAGGATCACGACAGGACCCTAACCAGCTGCGTGCCCTAGAGTAATGAACCCAGATCTACCCGAGAACACTAATCTAGTTGTCTACACCTACCCAACAGTCTCACGCTAGTTATCACTGCAGAGTCACGACAATAATCACAAAGGGAAGATTAAAAGTTGATCAGGCCTCGAATCACCCTAAGCAAAAATGGAATTAAAATGACAAGCAACCAGATATAACAAAGAGAACATGTTAAGAGCAATCAGGCCTCGAATCTACCCAAGCAACCCTCGATACACCTTTACCAAGAACGTG
This sequence comes from Viola odorata, assembly GCA_963691705.1. Taxonomy (NCBI): domain Eukaryota; kingdom Viridiplantae; phylum Streptophyta; class Magnoliopsida; order Malpighiales; family Violaceae; genus Viola; species Viola odorata. Next base: position 21,619,701 of record OY829539.1, on the reverse strand, counting down.
GGTTTTAGCCACTCATGTTAAGAGATAAACACATAAAAGATGGAAATAACATAATAAAAGATAAAGGAAGAGTTAAGGATAAAACTTGATTAATGGTGCTTGTTACAAAGCTTGGATCCAGCAACTATGGAGAGAAGAGGAAGGAACAAGCCCCAAAACTACTAAACTAGAAGAAAGCTACTGAAATTAGTTTAAGAGTAAAAATATCTAAAGTGTAAAGTGGTGTTGAAACCCTAGCACATAAGGTTGTATATATACACCAGCCACCCACTAAGGGACAAAATTCCAGCTAAGGGGAGCTCAGCACAAGGTGCCCACGCTCTGGCAAAAGGGGTGACCCACGATGGCAGAAAAGGGGAATATTCCTCGGGATCCTCGCAGAACATCTGACATGCATCAGGAAGGACACGTGGAGTGATTGGAGTGGAGCCACGTCGACTTGGCGTTTTGCACTTGTCGAGGCCTTGATAAGATTGTCGAGGTCTCGACGACATGTCGAGGGCAGATCGGCATCTTTGGGAACCTTCTAGAACGTTCTGGAATGTTCTGGGATGTTCTGGAATGGGTCTCGATAAGAATCTTTATGGAATATTCCTTTCGGGCGAGACCAGCATCTGAGGGAATATTCTAGGAGACATCCGCATCTGAGGGAATATTCTGGGGGACGTCCGAGGGGACACGTGGAAGCACAACTGCGAGGACACGTGGATTTAAGGCTCTTGATCCGTCGAGGGCTCGATGACAGGCCTCGATGATAGGCCTCGATGAGGAAATTGGTCCTTGGTCTCGACGATGGTCTTGAACCTTGAAAATCACCCAGAAAGCATGTCTTTTCGCACATTTCTCCTTCTTGGCCTTGATCTGTGAAAAAGATGGAAACACGAGTGGATTAGTAGTATCAAGGCCTAAATCAAGGCAAAAATAGAAGGAAAAACATGCATAAAATACATGCTATCAAATATCCCCACACTGCCCAATGCTCGCCCTCGAGCATTCAGAAAATTTAAAACAGCCCCAAAACATAAACACAATCGACCAAAGCACTGGAATGATCAAACCAATCAATTGTCGAGGTCTCGATAAGATGCTTCCTGCCTAGATGCACACCTGCATTAAACCAGAGGGATAACGACCCCAAAGGTAGAACTTTTCCACATCAAGTCTGGCCACAAGCAATCCTCACTAGATATGTGTTTGCGCTCTCACTCACAAACAAGGTTATGTGTTTAGTCACTCAAAATGCAAATAACATAGCACAAAACAGAGTTTGCATATCAATCCGAGTACATTAATCCACATGCTTGGGCAATCTAACAATCAAAAAGTAACTTTGCATCATGAAAAAGAGAGGAGGAGAAATGAAGAAGAGTTGGGTTTAGAGAAATGGAGAAGAGATATGGCAAAAGAGAAAATAAAAGGAAAAGGAAAAGAAACAAAAAGATGGAGAAGAGATAACCAACTGGTTTGAGGGATTCCTTGGCCGGAAAAAGGAGAGGCGGTGAGTAAGCACTTGCTGGAGAGGATGCAACAACGAGGGCTTGATGATAATTTCTTCATTCTTTAGTGGGGGAGGTCTCGATCTGCATTCTGTGTCGAGGGCTCCATACTTGTGATATTGGCTGCTTTTGTGTGTGGTCTGCTTTTATTTGAATTTTTTTTTTTGTTTTTCTTTTTCTTTTTCTTTTTTTTTTTTTTTTTTTTTTGCAGACACAGACCTTGAAAATTTAGCTTGCCATTATACACTTTAGGGGCTGCAGCTGGGGACCCTTGCCTCTTTCTTGCTTTGAGTGATCAGCGTCGAGGTCTCAATGATTTGACCTTGATTAGGGTCGAGGGCTTAATATTTTGATTCTGCTTCCCCACACTTGTGTTTTGCCGTGGAGAGGAAGCAGTCTCGATTTACTGGTTTGCCCTCGATCTTGGTCTCTCCCCCACTTGATCTTTCGCACCTAGCCCTTGCTGTTCTTTTGAAAAGTGCTACTCACCTGCCAAGGAAAGATCAAGAAAATGGCTCAAATGGTTAGAAGAGAACAAAGGATGTCGAGGTCATGATGGAGGAAAAGAAAACAAAGAGAGAAATAAAGAGAAAATAAAATGATGCAAAGGCTTTTGTCATATCGCTGCTTTCCCAAGTCTAATGGTGCCTACACCCAGGGATATCATGCAAACCTAGCAAGTGCCCAGCTATGCATTCACTCATAAAAAAGATATGGCATGGATGCTCAATGTGCTCACAAGGTGCTAAACGTGACTACTAGCGTCCAGGCCTCGATGTAGATATAAGGGGCAACAGGCAGACAACATGCTTCAAAAGATTGGTTTAATCATGCAAAATCAGTGCTCAAGATATGTGCTCATGCAAATGGGGTTTCAAAACAGGGCAGCGAGGTCATGCAAAAACTTAGAGAAAATCTAGAGTAAAAATCCGCAAATATTTCACAAAAATAAGCAAACATGCAAGAAGCGAAAAATAAAACATGCAGTCAAGCAGTCACAATTACAACCCTCCCCACACTTAGGCTTCGCATTGTCCTCAATGCGAGGAGGGGGCACACAAAAGAAAGGTAAAAGGAGTTCAAACTAAAAGAAAAGAGTACATAGACAAAATGGAAAAAGAAATTGTTTTTTTTTTTTTTTGTTGGGGGGGGGGTCAAGAGGAAGGGAGGGTGCGTCGGGCCACTTCGGCTGTCAAGGCCTGAATTTCTTTTAGGATGGCCAAGAGGAGGCGTTCGAGGGCTGGATCATGGACAAGAGATGGGCCACTGGTGGTAGCAGTGGGGGCTGAAGTTGAAGCTTCGGGGGCTTGCTTGAGAGGAACAGACTTGGCTGGGGTGGGCTTGCTGGGCTGCTCTTGGCGAGAGGATGGTCGAGGCCTCGACAGGTCGGGGTAGTCGAAGTCACGACCATTCTTTGTGTTGAAAACTTGATCCTTCTGTAGCGTTAGACCTGTACTAAAATTCAACACCCCCTGTGAGATACACAAAAGCCCCATCGCATCTAGTGCTCTGGGGTCCAAATCTTTAAAGGATGGAGGAGAGAAAAGACCACAAGATGAAAAATCAAGGCCATAACGGTTAGTAGCAATCAAAGTGATAAGTGATCCGAGGATTGGGGCTCGATTAGAGTTCTGCACAGTCAAAAGGGAAGAGACAACCCAATACCCCAGATTTACCTTGCGCTTGTGGACCATGCACCATAAGAGAAACAAGTCCTGCATCATTAACTGGCCGGCTGTACCAGAACGACCCGCGAGGGTGATGGCAAGATAACGATGCAGAATACGTAGAGATGGGTCCGCAAGCGCATGCTCCTTCGCATATCGAGGCTGGAACTTGGCATCAGGGGTGTCGGTCAGCTCTCGAAATGCTTCTTCCGCATTGAACACAGGGGGAATAACTGTCAAGGCATGGTTAGAAACAGGCTGATCTGTCTCATCATCACTATCAAGCTGAAGCAAGGCATTAAAATCATTCAAAGATAACTCAATCCACTTGTTCATCAAACGGAAATTAATGACATCAGGTGTAGACAAGTTAGGCCCTGATTTTCCCTTAGGCTTAAAATGGTCAGTGGCAACCCAAAATGATGTAAAAAATTCGAGTGAGAGCTCGAGATACGTCGGGTGTTGTAGGTAGAAAAGAGATTCCCACCCAATATTCCTGATGAGCTCTCGACATCGAGACCCGACACCCATTTTATCCAAGAACTCAAAATCGAGACGTGCACAGGGGCTTATGCCTTTACCAAGAAATTTTTTCAGGTTATCACGAGAGTTTTTATCATTAAAAACTAACCATCCATTCAGAGAGGAAAGGTTAGAGGGCACCTGGGGCTTGGCAGCGGATTGGGGTCCCGATGATGATTTGGTTGTCTTACCCACGATAACCGCTGGTTCTGTAACACGCTGCTTCTTCTTAGAAGTGGTCGCCGGAGCCTTTCCTTTTTCTTCCACAGTGGGCTTCCTCTTCATGGTGGCCGGAATGTTGACCTTAGATTTTTGTTTGCTTGCTTCCTTCCCCTTGGCTGGAGTAGCCTTGACACGTTCTGCTTCTTCTTCCATACTCTCCTCAACTTCTTCTTCCCCACTCTCCTCAACTTCTTCTTCCCCACCCTTTTCATCTTCTTGAAACTCTTCCTGACTGCCGAAATTTTGCTCTTCGTCGTCGGACACCAGAATCTCTCCCAAAACCTCCTCCACCGTGAGCTCCTTAAGAGTTTTTGGGGCTGGCTTGGTCGTCATTTTTTTCGGCGCTGGCTTGGCGCTGGCCGGCGGTGGTGTAATGGTTTTTTCGGTGGTGGGGGCAGGTTGAGAAGATGAAGAATCAGAGGGCTCCGGTGAGTGCTGTATGACCGGCGGTCGCGTTCCTAAGGGGCGCTTGTGGGCCACTTGCTTCACCATGGCCGGAATGGGTGGTGGGTTTGAGAAGATGGTGGTTGGAGAAGATGATGTTGGTTGAAAGGGGTGGGAAAAGTGTTTGTTTTGTTGTTGTTGTCGTTTTGGAGTTGGGGGGACGGTGAATAGGGAAAAAGAAGGGTATTTTGTGAAAGTGACGGAGTGGTGGGGGACCTTTTTGATTTTCTGAAAAAGTCCGCTGACGTGGCGCGAGGGGGAAGAGACGTGTGGCGCGTTGGGGTGCTGCCGCGTGGCGCTGGCTGGCTGGCTACCGCGGATAGGATTTCGCGGACACGTGTCACGCGGTGAGTGGGCGTGCTGGGATTGCGCGTTGACCCTGGCGATGACGCGTTGAATGATGCGTGGCGCGCTGTGAGAGGCTGCGCGGATTGCATGCCGCGTGCCGCGCGCTGGTTGGCCGCGCTGTGGATTTCGGATAAGGCGCGGATGGGTGAGGCAGAGGACGCGTGGCGCGCGCTGGTTGGGAGGCCGGATTGCGCGACACGTGGCGCAAGGGGAGTGGTTGAGCTGGGATTACGATAGGATGATGGAGGACGGCTGCCACGTGGCGCTCTCTGGTTGGACGCGGATCCCAACCTGCAAAAATCAGAAAAAATCAAAAAAGAGAGGGGGAAAGGGGGAAGCGGGAAAAAAATAAACAAAGAAAAGGGGGAAAATAAATTTGACTTGGTGAATCGGAAAAAAAGTATGCAATGTTTAAATAATAAATGAGCATGCAATGCTTTAAATAATAAAAAGGACACATGCAATAATTAAATGATGAAATGCAATATAAAAGGGATAAAGGCATGGGAGGCGGCAAAAGGAAAACGAAATGGAGGGAGGGATGCAGTAATTAATAAAAAGACATGCAATAATTAAATATTAACAATGCATGCAATAATTTACGAAATGAATTAAAAAGGCATGCAATATTTAAATAATAGAAAGGGTACGAAAAAGAGACAAAAGAGAGAAGAGTGAAGGGTATTTCAACGACTCGTGGCATTCTCCACGATCGTGGCCTCGTTTAACGTCGAGGCCTCGACGCTTTTCTGATGCCTAGAGTTGGTCGGGTGGAGGTGCCACCTCCATTTCTTCTGTAATTGAGGGCTTGAATCCCTCATAGAATGGCTTTACCCTGTGACCATTGACCTTGAAAGGTTCTCCTCCATCTAGCGTCGAGATCTCGATGGCTCCATGATCATGAGTGGCAGCGACGATGTAGGGCCCCGACCATTTTGACTTGAGTTTTCCTGAAAATATTCGAAGACGGGAGTTGTACAATAAAACTTTTTGGCCAACAGAAAAGTTCTTAGGAGAGATATGCTTATCATGGTGGGCTTTTGTTTTGTTCTTGTAGATCAGAGAATTCTCATAAGCATCATCCCTGAGCTCTTCCAGCTCTTGAATCTGTAGGCGGCGATGTTGTCCACTATCGTTCAAGTCCATGTTGACCTTTCTGATTGCCCATAGTGCTTTGTGCTCAATCTCGACTGGAAGGTGGCATGGCTTTCCATAAACGAGACGGTATGGAGTCATGCCAATCGGGGTCTTGAATGCAGTTCGATATGCCCATAGGGCATCGTCCAGCTTTAAGCTCCAGTCTTTCCTCGATTGGTTGACTGTTTTTTCGAGGATGGCCTTGATTTCCCTGTTTGACACTTCAGCTTGCCCATTTGTCTGAGGGTGGTAGGCCGTGGACACCCTATGAGTCACCCCATACTTGTTGAGCAGGGAGGAGATGACTCGATTGCAAAAGTGTGTCCCTCGATCGCTGATCAAGGCTCGAGGAGTCCCAAACCGATTGAAGATGTTGGTCCGCAAGAAGTTGGCTACCACCTTTGAGTCGTCTGTTTTGGTGGCCTTGGCCTCGATCCATTTCGAGACATAATCGACGGCAAGGAGAATGTAGGTGTGTCCAAATGAGCTTGGAAACGGGCCCATGAAGTCAATGCCCCATATATCGAAGATTTCACAAGAGATAATACCCGTCAAGGGCATCTGGTTCCTGGCGCCTATATTCCCCGTTGCTTGACATCGAGGGCAAGATGCACAAAACAGATAAGAGTCCTTAAAGATAGATAGCCAGAATAGGCCTGCCTCCAAGACTTTCAAGGCAGTCTTTTTAGATGCGAAATGGCCTCCTTCAGTCGTCGAGTGACAAAACTTGAGGATCGAGGGCACCTCGTCCATAGTCACGCATCGTCTGATGATCTGATCCGCACAATGCTTCCACAAGTAAGGACTGTCCCAGACGTAGTACCTAGATTGTCTCCTGATCCTGTTGCGTTCAGACGTCGAGGCCTCGGCAGGATAAGAACCCGTAGCACAAAAGTTAGCTATATCCGAGAACCATGGGAATTGAATAGTGTGAGCTAGACATAGTCGTTCATCAGGAAAATTGTCTCGAATGGGTACCAAAGAGTCATCATGTTGGTCTTGAAGTCGGCTCAAATGATCCGCCACAGAGTTTTCTGAGCCTTTCTTATCTTTGATCCGGAGGTTGAACTCTTGAAGAAGCAAGATCCAGCGGATGAGTCGAGGCTTCGCATCGGTCTTTGTTAACAAACACCTCAGGGCTGAGTGGTCCGTATAGATTATGACATGCGTGCCTAGAAGGTACTGTCTGAATTTGTCGAGGGCATAGACGACTGCCAGCAGCTCTTTTTCAGTCGTGGTGTAGTTCTGTTGGGCGGGGTCTAGCAGCTTTGATGCATAGTAAATCACATAAGTTTCCTTCTCCTTTTTCTGACCCAAGACGGCGCCGAGGGCTGTATTGCTGGCATCACACATTATCTCGAAGGGAATCGTCCAATCAGGGGCTCGAATGATGGGAGCAGAAATGAGCTTGGCCTTGAGAGTGTCAAATGCGGCCTTGCAGCTGTCACTAAAGATGAAGTCTACTTCCTTTTGAAGCAATCGACACATGGGCTGGGCAATCTTTGAAAAGTCCTTGATGAAGCGTCGATAAAATCCAGCGTGACCAAGAAAAGAACGTACGTCCTTGACACAAGTAGGGTAGGGTAGGGTCTCGATGACTTCTATCTTGGCTCTATCAACTTGGATTCCCTCTCTTGAGACAATATGGCCTAGAATGAGGCCTCGATCTACCATGAAATGACATTTTTCAAAATTCAGCACCAGATTGGTCTCGACACATCGTTGCAAGATTTTTCTGAGATTGGCAAGGCATTCCATGAAAGAGTTGCCATATACTGTGAAATCATCCATGAAGACCTCGATGCAATCTTCTACAAACTCCGAAAAAATGCTCACCATGCATCGTTGGAAGGTGGCGGGAGCATTGCAAAGACCGAAAGGCATCCGTCTATAGGCAAATGTGCCAAAGGGGCAGGTGAATGTGGTTTTCTCCTGGTCTTCGAGGGCGACTGGAATTTGGTGGAAACCGGAATAGCCATCCAGACAACAATAATGCGTCTTGCCCGCGAGACGCTCTAGCATTTGGTCAATAAAAGGAAGTGGGAAATGATCCTTCCTTGTGGCTGCATTCAAGCGACGGTAGTCAATACACACTCGCCACCCGGTTTGGATCCTTGTCGGGATCAAGGCTCCATCTTGGGCCTCGACGATGGTAACGCCAGATTTCTTTGGAACAACCTGGATTGGGCTGACCCATGGGCTGTCTGAAATGGGATAGATTACTCCCGCATCTAACAACTTCAAGACCTCCTTTTTTACCACCTCCATCATGGGCGGATTTAATCTTCGTTGAGGTTGGCGGATAGTTTTGCTCTCTTCTTCTAGATGAATGCGGTGAGTACATAGAGCCGGTGACAAGCCCTTGATGTCGGCTATAGTCCATCCGATGGCTTGCTTAAATTCTTTGAGTAAGGCTGTCAGCTCAACTTCTTCAGGTCTCGCCAAGGAACTGGATATGATAACCGGAAGTGAGTCGTTGGGGCCAAGATAAGCATACTTCAGATGCGTGGGCAAGGTCTTCAGTTCCAAGCTAGGTGCTTGAACTAGAGACGGATGAAGTTTGGAGTGATCTGTTGGCAACTTCGAGGCCTCGATGGGGGCAGATGCATCGAGAGGTTGAGCTTCTAGAGCGGCAACAATAGTATGCAACTCTGGTGGGGTTGCTATTGTCGAGGCCAGAACTTCCAATGATTCAGGTGTGATGCTCCGGTCGAGGGCAATCTGCAAGGGGTCAACAGAGTGCAAATCAGCTAAATCTTCAACATAAGGGTCAATAATATCAACGTAATTAACACTTGAAAATTCAGAAGGATATCGCATTGAGTCAAGCATGTTGAATTTGATGGTCTCGCCATCGAACTCAAGGGAGATTGAGGCGTCATGCACGTCGATCTTAGCCCTCGCTGTGGCAAGGAATGGTCGACCAAGAAGAACATCCGTGGACTTGGTGGATGCAGCATCCCCCATGTCAATAACATAGAAATCCGCCAAGAATAGGAATTCGCCCACTTGCACTAGGATGTCCTCGATGACCCCCTCTGGGTGGACAGAGGATCGGTCAGCCAATTGGATGATAAGACTGGTGTCTGTCAAGGGCCCGAGGCCTAGGCTGTTATAGATCGTCAAGGGCATGACGTTGATGCCTGCTCCGAGGTCACACATGGCCTTTCCGATATCAACCGTGCCAATCTTGATCGGGATAATAAACATCCCTTGATCTTTGCACTTGGGTGGAATTTTTCGTTGAATGTGAGCAGAGAGGTTGATCCCGACGCTGATCTTGTTGACCCCTGCTAGTTTGCATTTGTTTGTACATAGCTGTTTCAGGAATTTGGCATATCGAGGCACGTTTTTGACTGCCTGTAGCAAGGGGATGTTGACAAGGACCTTGCTGAACATATCGAAAATTTCGCGGTCCTCACTCTCCTTCTTGGTCTTGACCAACCTTTGAGGAAAGGGCGGCTCAAGAATTTTATGGATATACTCTTGGGAGAACTCTTGCGGACTTTTGTCATTACGAGGGGCCATTCCTCGAGGGGAACGGATGCGATCTTCCATGCATTCAGGGATTCTGGCCTCCTTGTTCTTCTTCTTAGAAGTTTGCTTCTTTTTGGTCGAGGGTTCGACAGAGTCATTATCGGGGCCTGGAAGAGAGGAACTAGATGGGTTGCCATCGAGGTCTGGATTTTCACGAGATGGCAATTCGAGACCGCTCCGAAGGGTGATAGCACACGCTCCGTGTTTTGGGTTTTGCTCAGTCTGCCCTGGTAGTCTGCCCTTGTTTTTCACTTCCTTCATTTCAGCCGTCAAGACCGCGACTTGCTTTTCGAGGTCTGCGACTCTTTTGAGGGCTGCTTCTTCGCTAGGCGAGATAGGGGGAGGGGCCACGAAGACTTGTCCCGGTGGTGGCTGATATTGGTATTGGTTGTTATGGTATGTGGGCCTCGGTTTGAAATTTTGCATGTTGTATGGAGGTGGGTGGTTACCATAAGGATTTTGCTGGTGTTGTTGGCTTGGTCCCGCTGATTGCTGGTTGTTCATCCATCCGGGATTGGGCTGTTTCCAATTCTGATTGTAATTTTGGCCATATGGGGCATGATACCCTCCCGCTGCATTTACTTGGATCTCTTCAGGAATGAATGGGCACGCGTCGGTGGCGTGATCTGAGAATTGGCAGATTTGGCAAGCTTTCATTTGGATAGGTTGTCCCGATGCCATGTTTTGAAGCATGCCCGTGATGGCGGCCAATTGATTTTCCATGGCTGCTGAGCGGGCATCTTGATTGTTGTTGCTGATCATGGGCACTGCATTCTTTGCCATGAGCTCGATCGTGGCCTTAGCAGCAGCAGGAGTGAGGCGGGTGAGAGAGCCATTTGCGGCGGCATTTAGCAGGGCCTTGTCGTGGGCTCGCAGACCTTCACAAAAATATTGGATCAAGGCATGCTCGGTGAGGTTGTGGGAAGGGCATAACGCCTGCATCTTCTTGAAGCGCTCATAATACTCATCGAGGTTCTCCGTGTCCTTCTGAAGAATCGAGACCAACTGCTTGCGAGTGATCATGGCCATGGACGCTGGATAATACTTGTCCGTGAAAACCTTGGACATTTCTGGCCACGATCGAATGGATTTAGGAGGGAGGTCGTAGAACCAATCGAGGGCATCGTCCTTGAGGGACCACATGAAGGCACGGAGCTTAGCTTGCTCTATGCTGACATTGGTGGGCTTCATGGCCTCGCAGATATTGTGGAGCTGCTGGAGGTGTCGATGAGAGTTTTCCTTGGCCATGCCACGAAAAAGAGGAAGGTGGTGCATGACTGCTGATTTGAGCGTCCAGTCATAGGGGACGGTAGGCCAATCAATGCAGGTGCTTGGTGTTTCAGGGGCAGCATTTAGGTCATCGATGGTTTGGATGTTTGGTGGCTGATCGGGACCAGGAGGAGGGGGAGGAGGAGGATCGTGTTCCATAGTGTGTAGAACTGAGTTGTCGAGGTCTTGATGAAATAGAATACCGTGATTATACGAGTGAGATCGGTGACTATCGAGGGCAGGACGTGAGGCTTCCCCACGACTGGTAGATGGTCCTTTGGCCTGTCTTCGAAGTCCTTTCTCAGTTCGAGTAAGCTCGTGATCGAGGGGTAGTAGGTCTGGTGCAGATCTCCTGGTCATGCAAACAAAAGAGAAAAATCAGTTTCGTTACAATCCCCGGCAACGGCGCCAAAATTTGACTCGCCGTCGAAACGGGTCAAAAATAATATATTTCCTGAGGCCTAGATGCACAAACTAATTTGTGTAAAGCGGTAACAGGGTCGATCCACAGAGATTGTGAGAACTGAAATCAAGCCCTCGATTGTATGACAGAGGTAAAAATGCACAAAATCACAACAACAAAAAGGGGGGGGTTTATAGGTTAATCAAGTTAACCAAGAGAGTGATCAGAGCTAACAATTCTAACTACTAAAAATGGCAATCGAGGTCACTACTAAAAATGGCAATCGAGGTCACGACGAGTAAACAATAATAATAAAGATCAGAGATAAAATAAAACACAAAATACACAATTAGATTAATAAGCAAAGATAATAAGTCAAGGAGAAGGGAACTTGGTAAAGGGCTTTCTTGGGTTGCGTCGAGGGCTCGATTGTCATCAGCGCAAAGATTTTCCGTTCTAACGTTACAGACGTGCTATAGGGGTCATGTTTTCACGTAGACCCCCTGCTTTCTTTCGTAAGGAGCCACCCCCCGTTTTCACTGTTAATAAGGTGGCCTCGATCCTTTGATATCCTCTCAGCCACCTATCTTGTCATCAAAAGACAACCTTTTTCACTTCAGCTTGTCACTAGCATAAAGCGGACAGAATATCAGAGCATCGATAAAGAACAAGAAAGACACATCTAGGGAGCGATGCCTCGATTTGTCAGGATCACGACAGGACCCTAACCAGCTGCGTGCCCTAGAGTAATGAACCCAGATCTACCCGAGAACACTAATCTAGTTGTCTACACCTACCCAACAGTCTCACGCTAGTTATCACTGCAGAGTCACGACAATAATCACAAAGGGAAGATTAAAAGTTGATCAGGCCTCGAATCACCCTAAGCAAAAATGGAATTAAAATGACAAGCAACCAGATATAACAAAGAGAACATGTTAAGAGCAATCAGGCCTCGAATCTACCCAAGCAACCCTCGATACACCTTTACCAAGAACGTGGGTTTTAGCCACTCATGTTAAGAGATAAACACATAAAAGATGGAAATAACATAATAAAAGATAAAGGAAGAGTTAAGGATAAAACTTGATTAATGGTGCTTGTTACAAAGCTTGGATCCAGCAACTATGGAGAGAAGAGGAAGGAACAAGCCCCAAAACTACTAAACTAGAAGAAAGCTACTGAAATTAGTTTAAGAGTAAAAATATCTAAAGTGTAAAGTGGTGTTGAAACCCTAGCACATAAGGTTGTATATATACACCAGCCACCCACTAAGGGACAAAATTCCAGCTAAGGGGAGCTCAGCACAAGGTGCCCACGCTCTGGCAAAAGGGGTGACCCACGATGGCAGAAAAGGGGAATATTCCTCGGGATCCTCGCAGAACATCTGACATGCATCAGGAAGGACACGTGGAGTGATTGGAGTGGAGCCACGTCGACTTGGCGTTTTGCACTTGTCGAGGCCTTGATAAGATTGTCGAGGTCTCGACGACATGTCGAGGGCAGATCAGCATCTTTGGGAACCTTCTAGAACGTTCTGGAATGTTCTGGGATGTTCTGGAATGGGTCTCGATAAGAATCTTTATGGAATATTCCTTTCGGGCGAGACCAGCATCTGAGGGAATATTCTAGGAGACATCCGCATCTGAGGGAATATTCTGGGGGACGTCCGAGGGGACACGTGGAAGCACAACTGCGAGGACACGTGGATTTAAGGCTCTTGATCCGTCGAGGGCTCGATGACAGGCCTCGATGATAGGCCTCGATGAGGAAATTGGTCCTTGGTCTCGACGATGGTCTTGAACCTTGAAAATCACCCAGAAAGCATGTCTTTTCGCACATTTCTCCTTCTTGGCCTTGATCTGTGAAAAAGATGGAAACACGAGTGGATTAGTAGTATCAAGGCCTAAATCAAGGCAAAAATAGAAGGAAAAACATGCATAAAATACATGCTATCAGTGACCGAATGTTGTCTTCCAAGGACATTTTCAGGGTCATTTTTTGTAATAGTGTAGGCTTATTGTAACTTAGTATAAATAGTTCTTTTCTTCTATTTTGTAGGAAGCTTTGGATGATGAATGAATGTTAAGTGAGAACACTCCTTCCTCATTCATTCATCCGGGGCTCCATCTTGGGGCTTGCCTTGGTCTTGGATCGCCATGGCTTGAGTCAAGTAAAAAGAACAAGAATCCTTTAAATGTGTAATCTGTTATTACTTCCATTTGTGTGAGCAATGAACCCGAATTTGAGTGTGTTTATGTTCTTGAACAATCTGCCCGTGTTCAAGCCGTTCAACAATCCGAACTCAAGTTCAATCGTTCGTTGTTCAATCATCCCTCCCGTCTCCCACCGCCTTCTTAATCCGGGTATTTATCTTCCAATTTCCGCTGCGTCCCCATGTGTTTTCCTACTGTTTTGTGGTCGTTTGTGTGTACAAATCTAGAGCTAGATCCTCCCTTTGGTTGCATATCATTCGACCCTCACACCCGGGGGCCGGATCATATCACCCGCCTCAAGGCTCGACATGTTGCCAAAGGATATGCTCAAACATATGGGGTGGATTACTCTGACACTTTTTCTCCTGTGGCCAAATTATCTTCTGTGAGGTTATTCATCTCTTTGGCCGCTTCCAGCAACTGACCCCTACATCAGTTGGACATCAAGAATGCCTTCCTTCATGGTGACCTACAGGAGGAAGTCTATATGGAGCAACCACCTGTGTTTGTTGCTCAGGGGGAGTATGGGAAAGTTTGTCGTTTGAAGAAAGCTTTGTATGGTCTAAAACAGAGTCCTCGTGCCTGGTTTGGCAAGTTCAGTGAGGTAGTTTTAGAATTTGGCATGCAAAAGAGTCAGTGTGATCATTCAGTATTTTATAGACAATCTGCTGCTGGTATTATTTTGCTTGTTGTGTATGTGGATGACATTATCATTACAGGAGATGATAGTGTTGGGATCTCTTCGCTCAAATCTTTCCTGCATACCAAGTTTAGTACAAAAGACTTGGATCAGCTAAAATACTTTCTAGGGATAGAAGTATCCAGGAGTAACAAAGGTATCTTCTTATCTCAAAGAAAGTATGCTCTTGATCTCCTTGCAGAAACAGGAAAGTTGGGAGCTAAGCCCTGTAGCTCCCCAATGGCCTCTAATGTCAATCTCACCAAAGATGACGGTGACCCTTTTGATGATCCTGAGAAGTATAGGAGATTAGTTGGGAAACTAAACTATCTCAGTGTGACACGACCTGACATCACCTTCGCGGTTAGTGTTGTCAGCCAATTCATGTCTACTCCAACAGATAAGCATTGGGAAACTCTGGAGCATATCTTGTGCTATCTGAAAAGGGCACCTGGCCTCGGGATCCTGTACAGTAACCACAGTCACAATCAGATTGAATATTTTGCTGATGCAGATTGGGCTGGGTCGAAGATTGATAGAAGATCAATAACCGGCTATTGTGTCTTTGTTGGTGGGAATCTGATCTCTTGGAGGAGCAAGAAGCAAAACGTGGTGTCTCGATCTAGTGCAGAGTCAGAATACAGAGCTATGGCATAATCCTCCTGTGAGATTATATGGATGCGGCAACTTCTGACTGAAATTGGTATAGAACACTCCTCACCTTCAAAACTCTGGTGTGATAATCAAACTGCTCTCCACATTGCTGCAAATCTTGTTTACCATGAGAGGACTAAGAATATTGAAGTAGACTGCCACTTCATTCGTGAGAAGATTCAGGGAAATCTCATCTCCACTCACTATGTGAAGACAGGAGAACAACTGGGTGATCTCTTCACTAAAGCCCTTCTAGGTCCTCGAGTGGATTATCTTTGTAACAAGCTGGGCATGATAAATATCTATGCTCCAGCTTGAGGGGGAGTGTTAGATATACGTATTAGTATTAGTATACGTATGTATATACGTTATATTGTATTAGGTATATATTGTAATATGTATTGAGTAAATAGAAAGTGAGAGTATTTTACTCAAATAACAAAACGCAATGGCATCAGAATATCAAGGTAAGTCTACAAAATATAGTTTCGAGTCAATTTTTATCTAATAATAAATATGCACATAACATGACCTATATACAATTGCTCAAATCAGGGATTTTACAAGTATCAACTACAAGAACGACAATAGTGATGATCAATCCCATAACATATGATGCAGATGAAATCCGACAACGGTAAGAATATATGTATATATATGAAATAAAATATAAGATATTATTTTATCATCATCCATTGTTTAAATTTTTTTTTTTCATTTAACCTTACAAGTCACAGCTTGACCTATACTCAACAAGAAGATACCCAGAAAATAATCAAATCACCTACAAAGAGAATGGACAATGCAAACAAAGCAATTGTAGAACAAATTGCTAACAAATTGCATCATCAAAACAACAAGTACCAACCATAAAGTAAAATAATTAGTCATGAGCATAAATGAAAAAACTAACAATAACTCTTATTATTACTTTGCAGTCTTTCTACATCCTAACAACAACTATTATAGAAGTGATCAATAAAAGACAACCTTGGTATGAATCATGTAAAAAGTGCCGGAAAAAAATATCTACCATGAGTGAGGGTCAAGCGGGTCAAGCAACCTGTGACAGGTGTGAAAGTTGCGTTGAGACAATGGCAAGGTAATTCCTAACAACTTAAAAATTTAATTATTTTATTTTAAACATAAAAATATCTATCGACAAATCCACATACAATTTTAGGTACATGCTAAGGTTACAAGTTAATGATGGTGAGAATGAAGCAACAATTGTTCTTTTTGATGAGTCAGAAACATTAATAGATTGTGACATCAAGAAATACAAAGAATCAGTTGACAACAAGGTAATTTTTTTAGAATATTGGTACTAATTAATTTTAATACAGAAAAATACTAATATTATTCCCAATGTAACAGGAAAAAGAGAAGTCGCCACACTATAGAAAAATGATACTCCCTTCGTTCCTAATTAATTGACTTTTTAGAATAGTAGAAAAGCGTAAGGCGTTGATTTACGGACTTATTTTATTCCTCATTATTTCATTTTTTCTTCTAATTTCCACTAAAATTACTACACGATCATCAAATTGGGTTGATTCAAAAAAAAATTATCATTTGCACAAAATATATGCTTCGAAAAAGATAAAATGACAAATACCCCAAATAGTAACAATCCGCAGAAAAGTGTCAAGTAATTAGGAACGGAGGGAGTAGCTTGCAAGGACAAGGAATTTTATTTGTTGGTCAAGGTCACCGAAAAAAATGAGAGCGAACGACAGAGAAATGCATTTATCGCTGAAGAGGTTCATGCAACTAAAAAGATGACACCATCTGAAGAACAAAATAATGAAGACGATGAGTTATTATCGGTAGTTTTGGAAAGGAATCAGCAGAATAAACTTCGAATGAATAATGCAACTGAAAAAAAATATGAATAATACGATAAGGATAAAAGCAAGAACAACAAGATTAAAAAACGCAGGCGAATCAAGATAATCAAAGAAGAAGATGTTGAAGAGCAAGCTAAATAATCAACCAAGATGAAAAAGAGAAGAGACAAAATAAGATGAGGAAAGAATTATTTTGCCCACACCGATACTCATTGACGAAGACATTGAAGAGGAGCAGAAAACACAAACGATGAGGGATATAAGATTTAAACTCATTGATGAACATATCGAAGTTGAAGACAAAAAAGAGATAAGGAAGGAAACAAGATTCAAGAACAAGAAATTTGATGAATTGTATGAGTATAAGCCACTGATAAAAAAATCAAGCAAAAAAAATAGTAATATTATTTTATAATTAATAATAATTATTAGTATATTATTTAGACAGAAGATGTAAAACAAACAATTTAATTTCATATAAAAAATTATCGCACGTGCGTTTCACCTAGTTTATATAAAAAAAGAAGAAGAAAAAGAAAAAAGTCGTCGCTTTGGGGATATTCGACAAAATCATTCTTCCACGGACAGCGCCTTGGCGTCGATATTTATGAAGCACAATCCGGTACAAGGCATGAAAAGAATCCTGGCCTTTTCTTCTACAACACAAGAAATGAAAGAAAAATAAAATAAAATGGTCAGAACAATTTCGAACTAAAAACATAGACTTGGGCCTCATATCTGTGGGCCTTAAACTCTTTTCCCAAACCACGGTTGGGCCCATGAGGGTTTTTATTTTTCTTTAATTTTTCATATCGGAATGCTCCAAACCGTCTCTTTTCATCAAAACAAAGGCCAAAAAAGTGTGGCTCGAAAAGTCTAAATCTGTTGGGGAAAGTCAAAGACAAAGATGGAGACGCGTCGGGCGACGAGAGGCCCTAATGCATGACACGTAACCATAAAGAATTTAATACATTTCCAACATATTACTGTTATTTCGTCCTTTTCTCTTTTTTCTTTCTCTTTTTTTAATAAAAAATTCAGAGAAATCCAGGAACTATGGGCTCCACGATGGAAAAACTTGACCAAAAAAACACAAAATTATACAACACGCCTCGAGTTGGGGCATGCGAAATGGAAAAGCGAAAAGTTGTTTAACAAAAATCTAATTTCGTTTAAACATTATCGAACTCTAAAATTGATGTGATTTATCTAGTATAATTTTATTTAATTTTCGATACTCGAATACAATAACTTAATTAAAAGGTAATTTAACACTAATTTAACACCAATATTAAGAGAAGAAAAAAAAAGTTACCGAAATGAATAATTACCCGTTTGGAGGATTGGAGGAGGTGAGGAGGGATTTTGTAGAGATCTTCGTCAACAGGTTTCGGAGGCCTAGGCAAAGCCGGGCGAGAAACCGGACCCGAAACCGAAATATTATTATTTTTAGTGCCTTTTCTAATATTGTTGATAGAATTTGGGTGGTGATTATTATGATGTTTCCTTTGCGGTTCGGTCACGTCACATACTTTACCGCCGTGGCCAACCTGCTTAACATGGTGCTGCTGCTGCTGTCCTCCTCTCTTTTCTCTCATCCTTGTCTGCAAAACATTCAACAACTCCATCATTTCCACTACCATGTAAATCCATCACCATCTGATGATCAAATTCAGTTTGCATCATTTTTTACAGCAAATTAAAAGTGTTAAATTTCCATAACTTTGAACAATTTCTCATGAATCTCAAAAGAAATTGTAGAATTTCTTTGCATTTTTCTTCTTATGGTCAATTTATTATAAAAAAGAGAAAAACTGATTTGACTCTACATTTCTATTATGACTGACAAGTCTAATTTTTTGGGACAAAAAAGAAATTGGTCGAAACACCATCATCACTTCTGCAAACTGACAGACAATACTTTCATACTTAAACCGCACAGAACAGAACAGAACAGAACAGAACGGAACAGCTCGAGTGTGTTCTGTGACAGTGTGTGTGTTTGACTACAAATTCATTTGCAAACGAAAACACAGATAAAAAAATAATAGAAAAAGCAACCAACACAGATCTAGAGAGTTCACATTAGGGATTTCTTTTGTTCCCATTACCTTGAAGAAAAAATGCAGGAAATCTGTAAAAATTAAGGAAAAAAGAAATTAATTACCTTTCTTGGAGGAGGAAGGAGATCGTGGGAGTGAGAAGTTGTTTTGCGGGTGAAATGGTCATTAGCATATAGATCACCACGCATGTATTCTCCAGAAGAATTGCTGTACCGATTATTATTCAGCAATCCGGCTTGTCTTGCGCTCTCGAAGTACTGAGTGATTGGAAGATCATTGGCTTGCTCCCAGTTCCCAAACGCTGGTATCTGCCCACTCCTCCTCCATTCCTGCATGCCCACCATTCATCAACCGAACAAATTCAGATTTCTGATTAAAAGGGGAAGAAGCAAACCCAATTTTTTACTAAAAGAAGATGAAAAAGAAAGCCATTATTTGATGATTCTTGATTAGAAAACAAGAATGGGAAAAAAGAGAGAGACAGAGAGCTTACATCCATTTCGATGGGTTGAATTTGACAGGCAGCAGAAGAAGCCAAGAGAGGAGAGGAGGTGAGTGTTTGTTTCTTAGTCGTTGCAGTGAAAAAGATAGGAGGACTTCTTCTACTGTCTTATCTTATAAAGGGAGGAGAATAGCAAAAAGGTCAACAACATAACAAAAGTCAGACTTTGGGGATCCTGAAGGTAAAGAAAGGAAGCCGGCCAAGAGATGAAGATTTTTGTTTTCAAGTTCCAGTTCAGAAATAGTAGCAGAGAGAATCTACAAAGAAAGATACACCTCAGTCTCACTTCTTTATAGCAGCAAACCAACACTACTTGTTAAAAAAAAAAAAAAAAACAGTACACACTAAATCAAAGTGTAAAAAGAAAAGTATATAAGAAATAATTGTAAAGGACTTGATAAGTATTAAAACAATTATTTGGGGCGGTGACGGGATTCAATTCATGGTCAGCTGTCACAAGAGGAAAACACTATTATTATTTATATGTTTTTATTAATTGTAGTAATTAAACTCCAAACACTTATCTATACGTATCCTATACCTTAAACCTCAAATTAATACTCTATTCCTAAACCTCTCAAATTCTAACCATTAATTATAATTATAATTACATATTAATTATTTTTAAAAATAATTAATTACTTAAACCCGTACTGATACGAGCGTGGACCCGTTTGACACTAGGGTGGGACTATCTGTGACCGAGTGTATTGCCAACGAAAGGTTGCCCGCGCGACCTATCTTCCTCGCACGGACCTCACGGGTTGGTCGGCCAAACCTTGACTCGGGCCGCGCCAAAACCCTAGCAAGCCATGAGCTCCTCCGTTTAGCCTAGGAGCTCATCCGCCTAAGCCCTCACGACCCATCTCCAAGCCCGCCAAGTGCCAAGCATCCAAGGCCTAATGTCAAGGGTATTTTGGGGTTTTCCCCATGTAATAAGTTATTAGTATAAATAGTGAGTGATAGGCTCACTTTAGACTTGTCTTTGATTTTGTGAGTAATCTCTAAACTAAGACCAATTACCTTAGGCTAGCTTTAGGGTTCTTAGAATCGTTTATCCTTCATCTTTTCTATCGAATAAGTTGCCTAAGTTCTTCCTTGGGAGGGTTATTCTTGAAGAGAGATCCTTGTTTAACAAACGGCAAGGTTTCCTAGAGTCATCTAGGAAGGTTTGTCTTGTTATTCAAGTTATTTTCCTTGTAATCACTTATCCATCAATACAACATCTATTTCCTTTCATCCATAATCGCTTCCGCTCCTATCATATCCGCTCCCTTCAATCCCAAATCACCTCCAAGCGCCATTCTCTCAAAGTGAGTTGGATCCTTCCTTACAACAATTGGCCGAAACCTAAACCCGAAAACTCATACCCTGAACCTAAACTTTATATCCATACCCTAAACCCTAAACCCTAAACCTCAAACCTGATCATACATATATATAGAATTAAATAAATATGTATTTTAGAGTTAGTAATTTCATATATTAGTTAAAATTAATTACTAATTAAAAATAATTAAATTATGTGTTAATATATTTGTATAATCAAAACAAGCTATGAGAAAGAAAAAAATGTGAAGATATCGATGGGTTGGTCCCGTCAATAACTGGCGCGTGTTTTATGAACAGGATAAATAAATAAAAAATCATATTAAGTTATCGACGGAATTTTCAATCGATCAAACGTGAATCCTATCGATAACTATTGATGGAAAAATAGTGTCGGTCGATTTAAACCTTTTTTTTTAGTAGTGCCCTTCTCTACATCTCTCTCTTGTTTCTCCTATTTCGCCTTATTTCCTCATCTCTTTCTTTTCTTGTTGTAATTTCTTCAGGTCTAAAATCATGGATCGAAATGATACGAGAGCCCTCCTCAATTATATTGGCATAGTGAGTGGTCATCTCTATGATGACATTGCTCAACTAGATCACAAGTTCTTACAAACCCAAAATGAGATCCAGCCGTTGGAGGATCATGCTAAGGAACCGAGTGAGAGGAAGCAAGGGATTTATG
Organism: Viola odorata; assembly: GCA_963691705.1. NCBI lineage: Eukaryota > Viridiplantae > Streptophyta > Magnoliopsida > Malpighiales > Violaceae > Viola > Viola odorata. The sequence goes on along the minus strand of OY829539.1, from coordinate 21,598,678 downwards.
TTGTCTATGAAAGAGATGAAATAGTTGTTGCCACTAATTTCATTGGGGTTTTCCTTACCCACCTGGCAACAACCATTGTTCATATGAAGTAGAAGAGGGATCTTCTGCAGCTAGCCCAAAGGGATAAGACAGCTATTGAGCCCATCAAGCTTTACGAATGGAGTGACAACCATTCCAAACACAAATTAGATTAGGACTCAGTGTGTTTTAGGTTAAGTGTAGATGTTTGCAATTTTAGAATGCTCTGTTTTTGCTTTATTTGATTGATTTCAATGATTTGAGGAATTTTCAATTGCTCGTTGATACTGATATAAATTTGACATATGTATGCCTCGGTTTTGACTACTTTTGTTGGTTAATTAATATGAAAAGGAAACTGCAACCACTTGTGTCAAAATACAACCAGAAAGTTCATAATGTGTCAAACCCAGAAAGGCAATAAAATGTCATTAAACCTAGAAAGTCAATGTACATTCATCAACCTCATTAAATTGATAACTTTTACACATCCAGTAATCCATTCCTTAAACCTATGAGCGTTACATTTATATTACAAAGCCATACAAAATCCAAAAAGGATTACACATTCTGGATTACAAATTCACGTCATACACAATCCAAAAAAGAGTACCTCACTAAAGTACACAATCAATATTGCCAATTTATTGAGAACAGTAGAATTGAGAAAGAAGAAGACGCAACATGATAGCACGTTTCATAGCCTCAGTTTTACCCTCTTTTCTAGCCCTTTCGGGGGCTTGATGTTGCTATTTGACCCTAATTCCAATCTTATTTGCAGATCAACATCAAAAGAGGGAAAAGATCGAAAAGAAATGATTTTAGAGCAATTCTGAGGAATTCCAGTTTCCAGGCCTAGAAGAAAGAACATCGTCAAGACCTCGACGCGAACCAGACCAGTGCGCCGTCTCAAGGCCTCGACAGTTCTGCATCTTCCACCAAAGAAAAACATCTTCAAAGATCCGCACGGAATCTCAGACACTTCCAGAAGGCATCAGGCGTGTCAGGAATCCCAGAATATTCCTTTTGCAAGGACATATGCTGTCACGCCCTCATTGCCCTTAGCTGTTTTTGTCTCCTAGCTAGTATTAGGCTATATAAGTATAGTTTTAGGGTTTTTGTAAGGACGACTGTCCAAGGATATTTTCTTACATTAATTTCAGTACTTATTTTCTGGGGATCTTCTCCTCTTGTCATCAAGAACAACCTTTGTCGCAACTTTCCTCTTCGATTATTAATTAATCTACCGGTTTCCTCTACTCCCTTTTTACTTTCTTTGCTATTGTATGATTCTATATACCTACTGTTTATGTTATAGTATGAGTAGCTAAATACCCCCTTCTTAGTGAAGGGTGTTTCAAGGGTTGTAGGGTTCGGCTAAGAGGTCCAATGCATGCTTAATACATTCTCTTGTTGCACATAACTATTTACCGATTTAATTCCATGCTTGTCTAGAAATGTTAAGAGCTTGATCACCTGTTAGTATTTCTGCATAAGTAACGTCATATCCCAGGGTTATACTTGACGCGAAGCCCTGGAATTTTAGCAGACACCTAGGGGAGGCAGCGCGAGAGACCTCACCTAGGGGTAAGCAGTTATCTAGGGTATGTGATACGGGTTTGACAAGCCGAGCTGTCGCGCCCTAGATCTGTCTTACCTCCCCTTCATGGGCGTTCTGAATTTAGCTTCCCTACTTCGTACCCATGACAGGTCGAAGTGTCAAGGCTGCCTCTTGATGACAAGAGAGGTAGCTGGGAGGATGGCGGAACATCAAGGTCACCTCATAAGTGGAAACGGGGGGTGACTTTTATCTAAGAAGGTAAGTAGGGGATGCGGTGTGGAAACGCGGTCCCTATAGCAGATCTGTACTTGAGTCTAGAATATTTCTGTACCAGTGACTAGCCAACCTAGAAAACAACCCAAGGAAGCACCTTTCGCTAAGATCTCGTCTCATTTGATTAATATCTTCTTTATTACTTTTTCTGCACCCGAACTGTTTATATTTCTAGCCCTGGATCACATTTTACTTTCGTGCCCTAGATAAGTACTTTACAATTCTGTTTTGTTAGCTCCCATACTCTGCGTTGATTAACTCGTTAATCAACATAAACCCCCCCAGTAGTGTTACTTTGGTTAGATCTGTTGCATATTGCCTTGTCATACATCTTCATTAGCAATTTACTCCTTCAATCTCTGCGGTTCGACCCTGTCTTTCCCTGTACACATTAATTTGTGCATCTAGGCACCAGGAAAATATTAGTATATTTGAGTGACGATCAAATTTTGGCGCCGTTGCCAGGGATTGAACGATACTAATTTTGTTTTTGTTTTTCTTGTATGACCAGGAGATCTGCCCCCGATCTACTCCCTCTAGACCTCGAGTTGACCAGAATAGAGAGAGGACTTCGTAGGCAAGCTCAAGGAACATCCGCTCATCGTAGAGTAATCCCACATCCTGCCCTCGACGTTTCCCCCTCCAATCTGGCTGATCAGGAACACCAGCTCTTCGTGGACCTGACCTTTCTCCATCGTAACCCCGAAAACCCCATACCAGACCATTTTAATTTTCCAGCAATGGATGACCTAGCCAACAATGATAACCGTAACAACCGTGAGAACCGCGAAGATCAACCACCACCCCCAGACTAACAAACCATCGACAATTTCCATGCAACCCCCGATATGACAAGTAGCTGCATTGACTGGCCCAACGTCCCTCATGACTGGACTCTGAAGTCAGCCGTACTTCATCATCTGCCTACTTTTCGAGGGGTGGCCAAGGAAAATGCTCTTCGCCATCTTCAACAGCTCCCACTCTATTTGTGAGGCTATGAAACCCACCAACGTCAGTATTGAGCAAGCCAAGCTCCGCGCATTCCAGTGGTCTCTCAAAGATGATGCCCTAGACTGGTATTACGACCTTCCCGCAAGATCTATTTGTTCTTGGGCAGACATGTCAAAAATCTTCACTGAGAAGTACTACCCGACTTCTATCTCCAACACCACGCGCAAGCAACTCGTCTCCATTGTTCAGAAGAAAGAGGAGACTCTAGCCCAGTACTATGAGAGGTTCCAGAAGATGCAATCTAGCTGTCCAGCTCACAACCTTACCGAGCACGCTCTTGTTCAATATTTTTGTGAAGGCCTCAAAGCTCATGATAAGGCGTTACTTAACGCAGCTGCCAATGGATCCCTGACTGCTCTAACTCCAAGAGTCGCTCGAGCAACAATAGAGCTCATGGCCAAGAATGCCTCTGACGACCTTGCCAACAATCTAGGCCAGGATGTCCAAGTAGCTGCCCTTCAGAACCAGATATCATCCCTTACAGGAATGTTCCAGAATTTCATAACCGGACAACCAGCACCTGTCAAGGCCTGCCAGATATGCAATTTCGTGGATCACCCCACTGATGCATGTCCCCATATTCCGGAGGAAATACAAATGAATGCTGCTGGCCAATTTATTCCAGTCTCTTACGCTCAGACTTACAACCAAGGCTGGAAACAACCAAACCCAGGATGGGTCCCAAACACTCAGCTTTCGGGGCCTAGCCATCAACCACACCAGAACCCCTATGGGAACCCCCCTAACATGCTAAATTTCAGACCCCGACCCACATTCCATCAGAACCAGTATCAACGCCAACCTGCTCAGGATCAGACCTTTGTCCATCCTCCAGACCAGACTTTTGTCCAGCCCCCAACTGCTGAAATGCCTAAGAATCCCGAGCAGCAGAAAGAAATAGATGAACTTAAGAGGCAAATGAGTGTCATGACTGCCAAAATGCAAGAATTAACAAACCATGGCAGACTGCCACCCCAGACCGAAACAAATCCAAAGCACAATGTTTGTATAGTAACTTTGCGTAGTGGAACGACCTTGAACCCACCTGAGCTTCCAGCCCAAGATATTGAAAATTCTCCAGAGGCCGAAATCCGGCCTAAACCTAGAACAAAGCTCCCCAAAGTCCCTAGATTCGTGGAAGTCAAAGAGAACAGAATCCGCTCCCCTAGAGGTTCACCACGGAATGACCCTAACCCACCAGAATTTACTCAAGAGTACATTCATAAGATTCTCGAGCCCCCGTTCCCTCACAGATTGGTCAAGGCCAAGAAAGACAAGGAGGATCGAGATTTCTTTGACATGTTCAGTAAAGTGGTTGTTAACATCCCTCTTCTCCAGGCCGTGAAGAATGTCCCTCGCTATGCTAAATTCTTGAAGCAATTATGCACGAACAAAAACAAGTTCGTCAAAGTTAACAAGATCAGCGTAGGGGCCAACGCTTCTACACATATCCAGCGACGAATCCCTCCGAAATGTAAAGACCAAGGCATGTTCATTATCCTTTGTCGAATCGGCACAGTCGATATTGGCAAGGCCATGTGTGACCTAGGAGCAAGAATTAATGTCATGCCCTTGATAATTTACCACAGTCTAGGCCTCTCGTGCCCACAGACCTCGCCATCCAGCTTGCTGACCGCTCTATCATCTACCCCGAGGGGATAATCAAGGATGTCTTAGTCCAAGTGGGAGAATTCTTGTTCCCTGCAGATTTCTATATGATTGCAATGGAGAACGAAGACTCCACCAAATCCACAGATGTTCTCCTAGGCCGCCCATTCCTGGCCACAGCCCGAGCAAAGATTGATGTTCATGATGCCACCATCTCCCTCGAATTTGATGGAGAGATCATCAAATTCAATATGCTAGAAGCCATACGATACCCCTCTGAATTTTCTAGTGTGAATTATATTGATATTGTAGACCCCATTATAGGGGAGATTGATGATATATATTCTACTGACCCCTTACAATTTGCCCTTGACAGGAGTCTGACACTCGCTCTTCTAGATGTCGTGGCCTCGATGCTTCCTATTCCACCTGAATTACACTCTGTCGTCGTTGCCCTAGAAGAATGCGTTGTTGCTCAGCATGAGTCTCCGAAGCAGTCTCCCGAATATCCAAGCCATGTTAAGTTATTTCCCTCTATTGATCAGGCTCCAGCCCTCGATCTGAAGCCATTGCCTACCCATTTGAAATATGCTTATCTAGGCCCCGACATTATCTCCAACAAACTCAAAGACCATGAGGAGTCCGAGCTAGTTTCCTTGCTGAGGAACTTCAGACAAGCCATAGGATGGACCATTGCGGACATTAAGGGCTTGTCCCCAGCATTATGCACTCATCACATCCACCTAGAAGATGCAAGCAAGACCATTCGCTAGCCCCAGCGGTGACTTAATCCGCCCATGATGGAAGTGGTAAGAGAAAGAGATTCTCAAATTGCTAGATGCGGGAGTTATCTACCCCATCTCAGATAGCCCTTGGGTCAGCCCTATCCAGGTCGTGCCCAAGAAAATAGGCATAACCATCACCATCGGTCAAGATGGCGAATCCATTCCTACCCGGATCCAGAATGGGTGGAGAGTGTGTATTGACTACCGCCGATTGAACTCCGTTACCAGAAAAGATCATTTTCTCCTGCCCTTCATCGATCAGATGCTAGAATGCCTCGCTGGTAAAACCCACTATTACTGTCTCGACGGTTACTCCGGATTCCATCAGATCCTAGTTGCTCCTGAAGACCAGGAAAAGAGCACATTTACCTGCCCTTTCGGGACCTTCGCGTATAGACGCATGCCTTTCGGTCTGTGTAACGCCCCTGCCACTTTCCAACGTTGTATGGTCAGCATTTTCTCTGAACTAGTTGAGGATGGAATCGAGGTCTTGATGGACGACTTCACCGTCTATGGGAATTCTTTTGAGGAATGCATGAACAATCTGAAGAGGTGCCTAGAGCGCTGCATAGAGACGAATCATGTCCTGAATTTTGAAAAATGTCACTTCATGGTGGATCGAGCCCTAGTGCTTGGTCATGTTATCTCGGCCCAGGGAATTGAGGTTGACAAAGCCAAGATAGAAGTAATAGAATCCTTGCCCTACCCCTCATGTGTCCGTGATGTACGATCTTTTCTAGGCCACGCTGGTTTCTACCGACGGTTCACTAAAGATTTTTCCAAGATTGCTCAACCAATGTGTCACTTGCTCCAGAAGGACGTGTCCTTTGATTTCAATGAGGCCTGCAAAACCGCTTTTGAACTTCTCAAGAATAAACTTATCTCGGCCCCGATTATTCGTGCCCCCGATTGGACACTACCTTTCGAGGTCATGTGTGACGTCAGTAATCAGGCCCTGGGCGCCGTTTTGGGTCAGAAGAAGGATAAAGAGACCCATGTCATCTATTATGCTTCCAAGCCACTAGACCCGTCCCAGCAGAACTACACTACCACAGAGAAAGAACTCCTGGCCGTAGTCTATGCCCTAGACAAGTTCAGGCAATATCTGCTAGGCACTCATGTCCTCGTCTACTCAGACCATTCTGCCCTTCGGTGTTTGTTGACCAAGGCCGATGCCAAACCCCGACTTATTCGTTGGATCCTGCTCCTACAAGAATTTGATATCGCTATCAAAGACAAGGCAGGAAAAGAAAACCTTGTGGCAGATCACTTGAGTAGACTTCCAGCCCAAGAAGATAATTCGCTTGAGCCAATTCGGGATACTTTTCCTGACAAGCAATTATGTCTAGCCCAAGCTGTTTATTCCCCATGGTTTTCCGACATTGCAAACTTCTGTGCTAGTGGCACCTACCCAGCTGATACCGCTCCGTCTGAATGCAATAAGATCAGAAGGCAAGCAAAATACTACATTTGGGACAGCCCCTACCTGTGGAAGCACTGTTCGGATCAAATAATTCGTAGATGTGTAACCATGGACGAGGTGCCCTCGATCCTTAAATTCTGCCATTCGGAGGGAGGCCATTTCGCGGCCAAGAAAACGGCCCTAAAGGTCCTAGAAGCTGGTCTGTACTGGCCCACCGTTTTCAAGGATAGTTACATGTTTTGCGCTTCGTGCCCCCGATGTCAGGCCACTAGAAATATCGGGGCCAGGAATCAGATGCCCTTGATAAATATTATTGCTTGCGAGATCTTTGACATCTGGGTATAGATTTTATGGGCCCTTTTCCCAATTCCTTTGGCAACATCTACATCCTTCTGGCCGTCGATTATGTGTCCAAATGGGTCGAGGCTAAGGCTACTCGAACGGACGATTCCAAGGTGGTCGTGAATTTTCTCCGCACCAATATCGTTAACCGGTTTGGTACACCTAGAGCGCTCATCAGCGATAGGGGTACCCACTTCTGCAACCGTGTCGTGACCTCGCTTTTGACAAAGTATGGAGTCCACCATAGAACATCCACCGCTTATCACCCTCAGACTAATGGCCAAGCCGAGGTCTCGAACCGTGAGATCAAATCCATCATTGAGAAGACCGTTAACTAGTCCAGGAAAGATTGGAGTATGAAATTGGATGATGCTCTCTGGGCCTATCGTACAGTATTCAAGACCCCAATCGGAATGACTCCCTAAAGACTTGTCTATGGCAAGCCATGCCATCTTCCAGTGGAGATAGAGCACAAGGCTTTTTGGGCAATCAGGAAAGTGAATACAGATCTAGGCCTCGCTAATCAACACAGGCGTTTACAAATCCAAGAGCTAGAGGAATTGAGGGATGATGCCTATGAGAATGCCATGCTCTATAAGGGCAAGACAAAAGCTTACCATGACCGACACCTTCGTCCCAAAACATTCTCAGTCGGACAGCAAGTCTTATTGTACAATTCACGTCTGTGACTCTTTGCCGGAAAGCTGAAATCTAAATGGTCAGGACCTTTCGTGGTGACGACAGTCTACAACCATGGGGCAGTTGAGATTCAGAGCCCAGTCACATGAATCATCTTCAAGGTCAGTGGCCAGAGACTCACCCTTTTATGAAGGTTTCCAGCCCTCGATAGTTGAGGAGGCCATGGTGGATGTCCCACCTCTCCAGACCTAGAGTATCAACGCACGTCGAGGTCCCGACGAGTAAACAGACCACACTGGAGGCATTTGACATGTCGTCTGCATCCTTTCTCTCTCCTTTATCTTCTCTGCATCTTTTCAGATTCTCTGATTTTTATTTGATTTTATTTCCATGTTTTATTGTTTGTATATATACCTGAACTTTCCTTTTCCCCTATGATTTTATTCCTTTTATTTAGCATTAACTCACCTTTATTCTCTCTTTTTGTCCGTATCTTATATTAACTAACTGCCTTTTTGAAATTTAAAAGTTGTTCTCCTTTTTAGGCAGTTGAGATACGCGTGGGCCGTCGTGCTCCACGCCCAGGGTGCCATGTGGCCTGGCAAGCGCAGAAAACGCAGGCCTCATCAATGAAAAAGCTGCGCCATTAAATGCCAGCTGTGACTACCACTCTCTCTCCCACGCTCCCATTTCGTTTTCACTCATATCAATTTCAAACACATCACTTTCACCTTCCTTCACCAAATACGCAACCCTATCCTCTCCCCACTTCCCATTCCCTCTCCTACGGCGGTCTCCCCAACAACCGCAGAGCAGATCCTAGAGTTCACCCTGGTGGACGATGACCTAGAGGTCACAGGCTCTATTCCCCCTACCTCGACCACCACTAGAGGCGGCCGTGTAGTGAAACTTCCCCCCGGATCTTCCACTGCCAAGTCCACAACCAAGTCTAAATCCAAAAAACCCTCTCCATCCGCTAGGAAAACCCCCCTTGACGCGGCCGTCGACCGTTTCTTAGCTCCTCAGCCTGCCTTAACTGTTGAGGAAGTCCTCAAGGACATCCTTGTCTCGGATGAAGAAGTCGAGGTCGTGGAGGAACAGGCTGACCCTGGTCACGGTGAAGCAGAAGCAGATCTCGAGGCCATAGAGGAGGGCACAGGAGAAAGTGGCGAGGCCGAGGGCAGCGAAGCTGACGAAGAAGAAGATCTCGAGGCCCAGAAAGCCGCTGAGGAGGCTGAGAGGAAGCAAAAAGCAGCCGCAACAAAGTCAGCGGCTAAGAAAGGCAAATCCAAGGATGATGCCAAACTAGAGCAGCCAGCTGCAGTGGATACACCAGTAATCCTCAAGAGGAAGCTCTCATCCACCAGTACAGGTAAGCCCTCGAGCTCCAAGAATCCTCGTGCCCCCGACACAGACGATGATGTCGAGACCGAGACCCCCGCACCTTTATCCATTCCCAGATCCAGCTCCCAACAGGTGACTTTTAACCTTTCCTCACCTCATGAATGGATTGTATTTAATGATAAACCATCCCTTGATAAGTTGAATATGCTGAATTCCAAGGGCGTTAGCTCATGCGCGCTCCTGGATTTTAATTTTCTTGCTAAGATGGGTATTGAATCCAAGGTCAAAGAGTATGTGGCCAATATTGGTTGGGAATCTCTGTTCTATTTGGAACACCCGACCTTTGTTGAGCTTTCCCTTGAGTTTTTCACTACATTCTGGGTAGATGGTACTTTTAGGCCCAAGGGCAAGGTCGGTCCGAACTCTTCTACCCCTGGTCTGATCAACTTTAGGCTAGCTACCAAATGGGAGCATCTGACCCTTGGGGAATTTAATTGCTGGTTTGGATTTGTCACAAAAGATGAATTGAACACTCCTCTGTACAAGAATGCTTTGACTGTTATACCTTCTGTTTTTAATGCCAATGCTGCTTTTCGTAAACTTACCAACAAGCCTGCTGTTAAATATGACCCTAAGGGTAGTAAAACCCATGAAATAATCGATCCTGCCTTGCGTATCTTGCACAGGTATCTGGCCCTCACCTTTTCAGCAAGGTTTGGTTCCTCAGGACAGATATCTGTGCAAGAACTTTTCTTTTTATGGTGTATGAAACACAAACGAAGGGTCAATCTTGGTTTTTGGGTAGCTTCTGGCATTTTGCATGTATTAAATGGTAGCCGTAGGCCTATTTTTGGGTCGCTTATCTCCTTATTTGCTGTGAAGATGCGTAATATTGACCTGAATGCTAGTAACCTTTCTGAGCCCCTAGCATTCAAGGATTTGGATATCCGAACCTTGGATGTCATGGGCCATTTATGTATCTTACGGGGTGTGTTGAGTTTTTACCCAGGTTGTGCCCCTGCAACAGAAAAGGTCTTCGGGATAAAGAACGGTGGCATCTTTGACTACCCAGATCTTTCGGATCCCCGTCCTAATGCCATTCCTCCAGCCCCCGAAAAGCAAGCTCCCCAAGCGGAAGCAGCTCATCAAGCCAATGCGGCAGCAGCAAGCCAGCCCCCGATACCTCTCATTGTCTATGATCCGACCCAGACGAGACTTCTCCAGGCCATTCTGCGGGAACTTCAGGCTTTGACGGCTGAAGTTGCCCGCAGAAATTTGCCACCCCAGTAACACCCCCCCGAACAATTTTATCTCTCCAGCCCCCGAAAAGGGCCCTAAACAATTTAATGCTTTCTATTATTGTACTGTACTTATATTTCTTGAACTCCTTTTTATGCTCTCCCCGCATTGAGGACAATGCGCTGCCTAAGTGTGGGGAGGGAATTATTTATGCGTTTTGCCTGCATGATTGCATGTTTATTTTCACAGTTGTTGCATGATTTGTATGCTTTACGGATTTTATTTTTAGCCATGCTAGGAAATTTTTTCACTACCAGTTTTCAAACCCTCATTTTTGGCATGCATTTTTCAACTTTTGATGCATAGAAGAAGCATAGCATCCATCGCATCTGCACCTGAACATGCATTTTCAGACCTGCTAGCCCTTATATCCATATCTAGGCCGCGACGCCAGTAGTCATAATTTGATCCCGTGAGCATATTTGAGCTTCATGCCCTCTATTTTTTAGTGAAAATGCTTAGCTAGGCACGGTCTAGGTTTGCATAATATCCCAGGGTATAGTCACTGTGAGACATGGGAAAGCTTAGATATGACGGAAAGCCTCGCATCAATGTCTTTTTCCTTCTCTTCTCCTCTCTCTCTCTTTTTTTCTTCTTTTCTAGCCCCCAACATTCCCCCTCTTTTCATATTCTTTCCTTACCATTCGTCCTTTCTTGATCTTTTTCCTTGGCAGGTGAGGTAGCGATTATTGAGGGTAATGTCGAGGGCTAGACACCTAAAGTGCGCAGACAAGTTCAAGTGTGGGGAAGGAAGACAAAAGCAAAAGACTTCAGAGCCCTAGATCATTCAAAGAAATCGAGCCCCCAGAAAGTTTCAAGTGTGGGGAAGCGAAAAGAAGTCACCATCGATGCTGGAACCAGATCAAGGGCAAAATCAAGAGTTTCATGCCCCAGAAGAATCAATATTTTGTAGCTGGTTCATGCCCCCTCTCCTATCTCCTCTAAAAAAAAACATTTAAAACTCAAAATAAAAGGAGGGGGGCATTAAGCGAACAAAAAGAGTATCCGCATCCAAAGCCTCAACAAGGAGATTTTCCTACCCCCGAAAGAAGACCTCTGTCTAGCCCCCGAATCATCATCGTGCCCTTGATAAAAAGCTGCCTTGCCACTTCGCTTTTTCCCAACCAAGGGATCCAACCAGGTTTTACCTGGTTCTTTCTTTTCCTTCATTCTTTTCCCCCTCATTTCTCTTCTGTTCATTTCCTACTTCTTTCTTCCACATTTCTAGCTCTTTCGATCCCGTTTCTTTCTTTTTGCTGATGCGTTGCCTTTCCGATTGTTGATTGCCCATGCATGTGTTCTACAGTACTCGGATTGACGTGCAAACTATGCCTGTGTTGTGTTATTTGTAAGGACGGTTGTCCAAGGATATTTTCTTACATTAATTTTAGTACTTATTTTCTGAGGATTTTCTCCTCTTGTCATCAAGAACAACCTTTGTCGCAACTTTCCTCTTCGATTATTAATTAACCTACCGGTTTCCTCTACTCCCTTTTTACTTTCTTTGCTATTGTATGATTCTATATACCTACTGTTTATGATTCTAAATACCCCCTTCTTAGTGAAGGGTGTTTCAAGGGTTTTAGGGTTCGGCTAAGAGGTCTAATGCATGCTTAATACATTCTCTTGTTGCACATAATTGTTTACCGATTTAATTCCATGCTTGTCTAGAAATGTTAAGAGCTTGATCACCTGTTAGTATTTCTGTATAAGTAACGTCATATCCCAGGGTTATACCTGACGCGAAGCCCTGGAATTTTAGCAGACACCTAGGGGAGGCAGCGCAAGAGGCCTCACCTAAGGGTAAGCAGTTATCTAGGGTATGTGATACGGGTTTGACAAGCCGAGCTGTCGCGCCCTAGATCTGTCTTACCTCCCCTTCATGGGCATTCTGAATTTAGCTTCCCTACTTCGTACCCATGACAGGTCGAAGTGTCAAGGCTACCTCTTGATGACAAGAGAGGTAGCTGGGAGGATGGCGGAACGTCAAGGTCACCTCATAAGTGGAAACGGGGGGTGACTTTTATCTAAGAAGGTAAGCAGGGGATGCGGTGTGGAAACGCGGTCCATATAGCAGATCTGTACTTGAGTCTAGAATATTTCTGTACCAGTGACTAGCCAACCTAGAAAATAACCCAAGGAAGCACCTTTCGCTAAGATCTCGTCTCATTTGATTAATATCTTCTTTATTACTTTTCCTGCACCCGAACTGTTTATATTTCTAGCCCTGGATCACATTTTACTTTCGTGCCCTAGATAAGTACTTTACAATTCTGTTTTGTTAGCTCCCATACTCTGCGTTGATTAACTTGTTAATCAACATAACCCCCCCCCCAGTAGTGTTACTTTGGTTAGATCTGTTGCATATTGCCTTGTCATACATCTTCATTAGCAATTTACTCCTTCAATCTCTGCGGTTCGACCCTGTCTTGCCCTGTACACATTAATTTGTGCATCTAGGTACCAGGAAAATATTAGTATATTTAAGTGACGATCACAACATTTCAATGAAACTCTTCTCCTTAGAATCCAAGTAGTACATACCTGATATTGGCAATTTATTGAGATCAAAATTTTATTCTCCCGTTGTACTTTATTGTCCACAAAATCTCTTCACTCTATCCGATGGCAATTTTAGGGTTGTGATTGTTGTTTCTTATGATTCCTTCACTCTATCCTCAGATCCCATAAGCCTAGTATCGACTTCATCCTTCCCCAGAAGTAAATTCCATATTCTTCATCTTTCACAATAAATAAGACTTCATCTTGCCTAACACCTAATCCCAAACCTTCCTCACCCTTGCGCGCAGATGATACTTCTTCCACTGCTTTGATTGAAATCATCTCCTCTTCATTATTGAACAAATCCTTCACAATCTTCTTTTGCTCTAGATTCCTCCACATGTAAATCATTTGCCTTATCTCTGATTCCAATGGAATCATTCATGAACATGTTCATGGAATCATCAAATTCCACCTAACTGTTGTACTGAGAATCCTGCCAAAAGTCAATGCTCTTTATATTTCTAAAATCAAAATTAAGAAACCCTAATTTTGAAGAGAGTTGAACAAAAAAGTGAAGAAGAAAATAGAGTATGAGATAAAGAATTGTTTTTTGAGGAAGGAAAAAGAGATAATAATCGGTTTGAAGCATCAGAATTTTAATTTCCCCTTTAATTCGATTTTCAAATTGCCACCCAAAATTGACTTCCAATTTCTCTTCTAAACTTGTTTTGCCTCTTATGTCACCAAAAGGTTGCTGGCAACCAAACGCTTCAAACTAGCTAGTTTCGTTGTTGGTAAGGGTAAAATGGTAAACAACTCTAACAAATGCATTCGAAAAGGCAGAACGTCATATATTTCGGACAAAAAAAAAGACTCCAAAACGTTAATTGAGTCCTAACGGAGTATGTCATTTTACACTATATCACACGTATTAAGGTAATAATTTTTCACTATCTTTTTAGGTATTTATTGATAAAATTATCTTTATTCTTATTAATTGCCTTCTAGTATACGCTAATAAACATTAAAAATATATCCAAAAATTGAAAAACATCATTTAATCTAAAGACAAAAAGAAACTCTAAAACCACACATTTAAAAAGACAGAGAGAGTTCCTCCTTTGAACTAAGTGCAGTATTTCTAAAGTACTATCAAAAGGTGATTGATGTAAGTAATTTGATACGCTTATCTTTTAAATAATAGGTCACTGTTCAATTATTTATTATAGAAAAGTTACATGTTGGAAATAATTTATTCTTTAATGAGCTAATTTGGTGTGCACATAATTAATTTTAGTCAATTGAGCTGGAGAATACCTATATTTCAAACCTAAAATTATATAGAAAGTACTAATCTGATTTTTTTAATACTTGACATGAATATTTAGGTAGGATCTGATTTATTTAACAATTTGTATAGATTCTTAGAGATATGGACTTTAATAATGTCTTCAAGTGTGACCACTAGGAATAGCTAAGCTTACCTGATTATTCTAATGCTTTGTATAGGAACTAAAGCGCAGGAAGGAAAAGAGGAGAAATTTAACAAGGGAAAGAAAAGGAAAGGAGAGGGAGGGAATTTTTAGAAAAAATCCTTTGTATGGCTACATTTTTTAGATACAAAGGAAAAGGAAGGAAATTATAATATTTGTGTATGACAACATAAATGGGAAGAATTTTTTTTATAGTTATTTTACCACTTTATCCTTATGGTCATTTTCATACTTTCCAAATCCCATTGCTGAATTTCATCGAACACCTTCCGTGCAAGGCTAAGCTCACTACACCTTGCATACATGGTAATCAAACAAAGGTTGATCCCACTTGCCAATGAATAACTCCATTGACAAAAGCTTGATCCCACTTGCCATAATGCATCCGACATGGAGGGACAGAAACATCAAGGTTTCTCCAAAAACCTGAATTGGTCGAATAAACCTCAACCTTGGCAGGGCGTTTGAGGTTCCTCTCTAGTGGTTTCTTCTTTGTTTTCCAAACATTTACAAGCCTGACAACCTTATAATCATTCAATCGCGAATCAAAGCCAAACCCAACAACCGCAAGATAAGGGTCGTGGATGCGACAGGAGAAGGCAGAAAGGGGAAGCTTCAAAGCCTTCCGAATCGACGGATTCTACAAAACCAAGTTATGGGTGTAACATTTAGACATGGATTTGCTGAAGGGGAAGCTTCTTGGGTGGGCAATTTTGTAAGAGGAATAAGAGATTTTGGGTCAGTGTTGGATGGTGGTGCAGGGGTGGGAGGTTGTTGTGGCTTAAGGGGGTCAGTAATGAAATAATATTTTTTTCCTTCAATTCCTTCCTTTTCCTCTCACTTTTGGGAGGAAATATTTTGTGGGCCCGGAAGGAAATTTTTATAATTTATTTTCTCTGTATTCCCTTGCTTTCCCTTTGAATCCCTTGCATTTTTTTCCCATACAAAGGAAATTTTAAAAATTTCCTTCCCCTTCCTTTCCTTTCCACTCTAATCCTTCTTCCCATACATAGGCTTAGTTAAAAAAAATGATTCATCCAAGTTAGTCCACCACCGAATTATTTTGTAGAATTAAATAAAGGAGCCCATCTCTAACTTCTTATAAAATTAGGGATCAAGTATAAATTGGAGATTTAAACTTAAAATTCAACCGTTTTTATTTAAACTTGAAACTCAACCCCTTTTTATATTATATAGAAAAAAATATTGAACTAATAAATACTATTGTTAAGACTAATGTTTTTAATTAAGAATTTTGTATCCTCTCAGTTCATAATTACTAATTATTTAAGATAAATATATACAAATTAAAAAAATTATTGATCACTTTACACATAGATAGAACTGCTCATAATTTAATATTAAATAATTTTGAGCTATAAATAAAATGTATCTAAAATCATAAAACATAATAATAAATTTGGAATAATATAAAAATATGTAAATGTCTAATTATTTAAACATTATAAAATTTTATAAATTAAAATATAACTGAAAGATCTGGAAAATAGTTAGAGTTTATGTAGGTTGGGAGAAGGAAAATAATTAGAGTGTTTTGGATTAAAAAAAGGAAGGAAAAAGGTTGGGGGGAGGTAGGCCCCGGTTGGTGGGTAGGCTTTGTACGTGTTTAGGGTTCTGGGTTGGGTTGGGAAAAAAGTGGTTTCCAAAACCAAACCATGTGTCATGGTGTTTGGTTACCAAATTTGAAACCAACTTTTTGGACAAGTTGGTGCTGAAAACCAATGTTTTAGCCATGTTTAGGGCTGGAGCTCAAGGCAGCAGTAGCAGGAAGTTGGTTAAGGAAGGACACGGGAAGGAGGTATATCTTTTCTTTTGGACAAAAATATCCACCCAATTTTACAAAATGACATTTAAGCCTGGTATAAAAACCTCCAAAATTTTGGTCAGTTCTCATTTCCAAACCCAACGCCTCTTTCTTCTTCTCCTCACATCTCCCAAATCCTCTACTAGGGTTTATTTACCAAATCTGGGGATTTCGGCAAACCCTCAGTCCTCATCCATCTACACACATCACCACCACCATCACCATCACCATCCTACCGTCACCATCTCAAATGGATCTCGATTGGTGTAGTAAATCAAACGCAGGATTGGGCTTTGAATAAGAGGCGGTGTTTGTCCACCATGACCGAAAAATACCATTTTCCTTTCCTTAAGCTACATTTGCCATCTAACTGCACAATTAAGGGAAGAAGAATGATAAGAAAGGGAATTGGGATTTCAGAAAGGAAAAAAAAAGTAATAAGGAAGAAGAAGAGTGGGCGGCGGCACAATGGGTTGGAGGAAGAAGACAAACAAGCTTTAGGGTTAGGAAAACAAATTCAATTTCATACGATTACTGTGATTTCCATCTTAATAATATGCGGACCAACTTTATTTTTTCCACTTTTTAGTATTTTTAGTATTTTTATGTATGAAAAAAAATGAAAAATGAAAGAAAGAAAAAAGAAAAAGAAAAAGAAAGTGTCGCACTCCCTTTTTGGATTTTATCCTAATGCGACGAGAGTTTGAGACAAGATGTGAGATGAAATCGGACTCATCTCACATGATGTAATGAAGTCGCCACCCTAATTTGTTTCTAGGTTTAGGGAACCTAAAGTCATGACATAAAAATAAAAACTAAGGCAAAATGGGTCTGAACCCGAGAACAATGGTTCGGAGTCGATTTATGGATTCGGGAAGGTGTTAGGCACCCGAGTCACATCCTAAAAGGTTACCGGAGAGAGAGGCGTTTAATTATGCTTAAAAATAAAAGTCCTAATTTACGTGATCATGCCCAATAGATTAATTAAATTCTAACAATTTTAATAATTATGCATACGAACGGATATGCAGAAAAGCGTGAATAAATAAAAGGGAAGAAATGTTTACTTGATAAAGGGTACGGGCGATTATACCCTTTTTCATTGAGTTTATTTTGGTACGAAGAGAGGATAACGTTGAACGACTAAATATTTGCCAATTGCTACACGTGAGCGAAAATAATTAATTTGGATGAACAAAATAATTATCTAAGCATGCATAGCGGGCAAAGATAAACAAGCATACAAGCATACGAAAAATAAATAATCAGTACAAGCATACAAGCGTACGAACAATAATAGTACGAGAGCGAAAATAAATAAACAGTACAAGTACGCGAAAAATAAATAGATAGTGCGAGTGCGAAAATAAATAAACAGTACAAGATTGTGGAAAAATGCGATAGGCCTAAAAATTGGGCTCGGCTCACTAGGCCGAGAGTGGACCCACCAGCAGGGCCAAGACCAGCCCAGCCCAGCTGATGGGCTAGTGGGCTGAAGGAGCCCACTCTCTTTTCCCAGCGCTGGGTCAGAGGCCCAGCTTTCCTTTCTACGCGCTGGGTCTGAGCAGGCCCAGCTTCCTCTTTTGATCCAGCGTGGGCTTGCGCCCCAACGCAACCCAACTGTTCATTAATAGATAGGTGCAAAACTTATATAAATAGGTGTTGATACCTCTATTGTAAAATATGGAAATATATAGGTAAAAAGTAAAGCATCAACAATGTAGTCTCTGTATCCGACTCTCAGACCCCAACTTTCTATTTCTGCATTCTACTATTCATATCTGAATTTTACTATTTATAAATCCATTTTACTATTTATTAAATATCGAGTTTCTACTTGGTATCACAAACATCATTATTATTTTCTACATGGTAGCGGAGCCTCTTGATCTTAAGGGGCCTGTGGCAGCAAACTCACGAAGATGTTGGTTTTGAGGGGGAGTGGTGACAGTCAACACCAACCTCATCTATGCATTGTTCTACCATGAGTAGAACACAAACAAAAGCGGAGCCGATCAATTGAAATCATCATGAGCAAATCTGAATCTGAAAGCTCTGGTGCAAAATCTACTCTGACTATTTTACAACAGACAGTCCCGGGATCATCCTTGATGAAACAAACTACGATGTTTGGTCCCAGATGGTCAAAATGTTAATTGCTGAAAAGGAGAAATTTTCCTTCATCTGTGGTAATTCTCTGTTACCTACTGAAAAGGATGATGGATACGAAAAATAGTTTGGATGGTGGATTCGAACAGGTGCGTGGCAATATCCTAAGAAAGGATCAAGTTCCTGATGACCCACCTTTAAAACTAACTTGATCAGTCGTGAGGTTGGTCGAAAAATAGTTTGGATGGTGGATTCGAATAGGTGCGTGACGATATCCTAAGAAAGGATCCAGTTCCTAATGATCCACCTTTCTCCTTGATCCTTCGTAAGGATGCTTGAAAAAATAACGATGAATGGAGAACCCGAGAAAGGTGAAGCTTCCACTGTTATCAGTCGCAATCCTCAAGACAAGGTTCAAGAAAGGTCCAACAACTTAATTGAAAGAAGCAAACCAAAGTTGTAGAACTTCAAGGGGAGCAATATCAATTGGAAGTTCTTCACATGAAAATATGATTGAAATATAATGATGAGTATGATGCCACTCACATATTGGAATATGATGATGAGTATGATGACACTCACATATTGGTACGAAACCAAGCTGAAGATGGTTACAATGAAGAGAGTCATAATAAACACAAGCACAAAATTCGGCACAACCTCCTACCTAGATAACATCCACATTAAACCCAAGGAATAACAAAACCAAGGGAGAAACTTTCCCATGTCAAGCTAGTCGCAAGCAATCCTCACACAGAAAATAGTGTTTGCACTCAAACTCAGAAAGGATCATGGCAAGGTGTTTACACAACAATGCGAATGACAATGCACAAAACCAGATTTGCAATAGCGACCCGAGTATAGAGAACACATGCGTGGGCAATCATACAATCATAAAAACTTTGCAAAGGGTAGAGCAAGAAAATATGGAAGAAGGGGAGAAGGTTCAAAGAGAGGGAGAGAGAAGGATAGAGAGTTTCTTAGCTGGAAAAAGCAAGGTGGTGAGAGAGCCTCCTATTGGCAGCAGCGAGGGCAAGGCAAAGAGTGATAGATGATTGGGGGGTATTCTTCTTCATTTGGTTCGTGTGGTCAGTCGTCTATTTCTCCTCATGCTTCGCTCAGCCTGTGATTTGTGCTCCTCTTTTGCTCGAATTTATTTTTAATTTTTTTTGATTTTTTTGATTTTGATTTTTTGAATTTTTTTTGAATTGTATGAGCAAAAGGGAGCGCGTACATACTGTTTTTCATCCGTCTGACTGGAGTAGCAACTATTTTTCATCGAATGACTTGGCTTTAGCGTATGGTTGCTTTCAGTGTCTCGGTCTAGCTCTTTATTTCCATATCGCTCATTGAATGACTTGGTCGTCTTGGTCTGGCTGTTCATTACACTGAGATTTTGTTTCTTTTTGTTCCGCAGTTGCTTGCCATACTACTGCTTTCAGCATCTTGGTCTAGCGGTTTGACGTTGTGTTTCTGTTATCAGCGTCTGCTTTGTCTTTCAGCATCTAGGGCTTGCAGCTCAATACCGTACGTCTATCTTAAGTGTCCCGGTCTTACGGCTCGATACCCCCACACTAAAGATGTTGTTTCTCTTTGCCCCACCTTGCTCACTGCCAGAGGACATCTCTCACCTACAAAGAATAGAAAGGAAAGGCGCGAATGGTTAGAAGGGTGATGAAAATATGGTGAGATTAGTGGCAGGGGCAAGATAAAAAAAAGAAAAAAGATAACAAAGAAGAATGCAAAGTTTTTAATCATTTCCCACGTCTAATGGTGCCTATACCTAGGGGTCTCATGCAAATCCAGCCAGTACAAAGTCACGCATTCACTCAGAAAAAATCATGGCATGAAAGTTCAAAGAGCTCACATGGGTAAACAAATGACTGCAAGCGACTAGGGCAAGACATGGATATAGGAGCTAACAGATAGTGTGGTCATGCGAGTGAATATGTGCAGTGAGTGAGTGCTTCCTGTACAAAGTGCCTAAACCATTCATTCAAATCAAGAGGTTTTCAAAAAAAATAGGGGCAGTGTTATTTTGGCAAGGCAAAAATGTTTTCAAAAACTCCAATCAAAAGTCATGTAAGTATGCAAGTGCAAGGGCAAGAAGTCATGCAGAAAAAAGAAAACATACAATCAAGCGAAAATGAAAAACACACAAAAACACATAAGTGTCCCACCCCCACACTGAGGCAGCACATCGTCCTCGATGTGAGAATGAGACTCACACACAAACGAAAAATAGTTCAAAAAGTAGAAAAATAAAAGGGAAAAGAAGGGAAAGAAACGTGGGTTGCCTCCCACGAAGCGCCTTAGTTATCATCTAGGGTAAGACGTAGGCTGCCTAAGTCACTCTAGATCCGGGGGCTCCGCCATGAGGGGATGGAAACCCTCGTGGAACAGCTCCAATCTGTGGTCATGCACTTGAAAAATATGGCCCGTGTCCATACTCTGAATTGCAACTACACTAGGGTCATACACTTGCGTGACAAGGTAAGGGTCGGTCCACCGAGAGTGCGATTTCCTAGAAAAGAGCCTAAGATGAGAATTGTAAAGTAAAACTTTCTGTCCAGTATCAAAGGTCTTAGGAGAGAACAACTTATCGTGATGAGCTACTGTCTTGGAAATATTATTGGCAGTCCGCGGGGTTGGGTGAGCATTGGGCGTCATGCCCTTGCTGGTCGTGGTAGTGGCGGCAGTAGTGAGGGCAGGAACCATTGTGTCATCGGGATTGGTTGTAGTGACGACTGAATTCACTGCCATGGTGTTGGGGGCAACAGAAGTGGGTACAGAGGTTGTCGGAGCTAGTTGAGGAGTGCAAAGGGCTAAGGCAAGCTCCTTGATGTCGATTGTCGTCCATCTAAGGGCCTCGCGGTATCCTTTGAGTGTGGACACCAGTTCGTGTTCTGCAGCAAGATCGAGCTTTCTAGAGATGATGACAGGGAGCGTGTCATCCTCGCCAAGGTAGGCGTACTTGAGGTGCGAGGGCAAGCTGTTCAACTCCAACTTAGGTGCCTGCACAATAGAAGGCAGAAGTTTAGCATGATCAGTTGGAAGAGAAGAAATGATAGGAGTATAAGGGATAAGAGAGTTCTCTTCCAAAGCAACAACAACTTCTTACAACTCGGGTGGAGTTACAAGCGTCAAGGCCAAGGGGTCCAGTGCTATAGGAGGAATGCTCCTGTCTAGGGCAAGCTGTAGAGAGTCATCAATAACAAGTGCAGAAACATTAGTAACAACAGGGTCAACAATATCAGTAAAGTTACGCTGGAAAATTCAGAGGGGTAGCGAATAGAATCAAGCATGCTAAATTTTATGGTTTCTCCGTCGAATTCGAGGGTGATGGAGGCGTTGTGCACATCTAATTTCGCTTAGTAGTCCAAAGGAACGACCTGCCTAAGAGCATATCTGTCAGTTTTGTGGATTTCTCGTCCTCCATGCTAATCACATAAAAGTCGGCTGGGTATAGGAATTTGCCAACCTACACCAGAATATCTTCGATAATGCCTTCGGGATATATAACAGAGTGGTCGGCCAGCTGAATGACAACTTGGGTTGGTTTAAGTGGGCATAAGCCTAGGTTGTTATATATCATCAAGGGCATTACGTTGATACCTGCACCAAGATCACACATAGCTTTGCCAACGTCAATGTTTCCAAATTTATAAGGGATGGTAAACATCCCTTGGTCCTTACACTTTGGTGGAAGTTTCCTTTGAATGATGGCTGAAACGTTAGCATCCACACTAATCTTATTCACACATGCCAATTTACGTTTATTAGTGCACAAAGATTTTAAGAATTTAGCATATCGGGGGACATTTTTAATGGCTTGTAGAAGAGGAATATTGACCTGCACTTTGTTAAATAATTCAAAAATTTCTTTATCCTCTTTGTCCCGTTTTGTTTTGACTAACCTTTGTGGGAATGGTGGCTCAAGTACCTTGGTGATGAATTCTTCTGAAATTTCAGAATTTTCATCGACTTTTCATGGAGAACCGTGTCTTCTAGCAATGTAGACACGTTTTTCTTTCTCCACTTCTGCCTTTGCCTCCTTTGGTTTGGGTGTGAGTTCAGGTAGTTCAATGTCTTGGGCAGGCAGCTCACGGGATGGTATTTCAGTACCGCTTCGAAGCGTCATGGCATAAACAGCATGTAGAGGGTTGAGTTCTGGCTGAGGTGGCTGGCATCTTTGGTTCTGTATCTCCTTCACCTCTGCAGCCATAGAACCTAGTTGTTTTTGCATTTCAAGGATAACATTAGTAAGATTTGTTACCTCGGTGTTTGTTGCCGCAGGAGGTGATGGTTCTTGTGCAGCTTGTTGTTGGTACTGCTGGTTATGGAGATGATCTGGCCATGGTTGAAAAGGTTGAAGATTGTATGGCGGCTGAGATGAATCATGGTAATGATGCTGCTGCGGTGACTGTCTAGGGCACTGCGGTTGCGGATCGTACATGATGTTGTCCTTGGTCATAATTATTGGTATAAGGATCAACCTGCCATGGGGCCGTTATAATTACCAACCGTATTAACTTGGAATTCATTAGGGGTATATAGGTATGCGTTAATCGGGTAGTTGGTAAACTTGCGAAATCTGTGTGTCTTAGCCTAGACAGCCTGTCTTCCGGCATGGATCTGGATCATACGAGTCATGTTGGCGATTTATTTTTCCATAGCAAGCAAAATGTCTTCGGCATTGGCCATGTTGGGGAATTCGGGGGGGGGGGTGATATTTTCAGCGTCTAGGTCTGGATGTCCTGTCACACAAACAAAAGAAAGAAACCAGTACCGTTAGTCCTCGGCAACGGCGCCAAAATTTGACGTGCTGTCGAGACACCTCAAAATTAATAATAAAACCTGCAGACTAGTGCACAAATAAATTGTGTATAGTGATACAAGGTCGATCCACAGAGACTAAGGTAGACACTATCTTGTGTTGTGCGGCAAGGGCAAACATATCAGAACAGTAACAAGTAACGGGGGGGTTTCAAGAGTTGGTTGATTAATATCTAAGAAAGCAATAATAAACAAATAAAATGGACAATAAATCAATAGAGAAGGGAGTTCCCAGTAGGAATCTATCTCGGGTTACTTTCAAGGTCAGCCGGTTATCGGTGCAATGATCTTCTAGCCCTCGCTGATAGGCGCGCTATAGGGACCAGGTACGTTTAGGTCCTCTGATTCCTTTCGTATGAGAAACTACTCCAAGGTACATTTATGGAGTAGTCTTGACGCTTTGCTGTCCCCCAAGGTACGTTTATGGAGGCAATACTCAAAGGCCCATGAAGATGAAGGAAGACGCGTCCAGGGCAAGACACTCAGTACGTTCGAGGCTCTACCTTGATTACTTACTTAACCCAATCAGATGGGACCAGCGACCTGATGACTCTGATTGGTTGTCTACTTTACCCTATAGATTCGCGTTAGTTATAACCACAGTGGTGACTTTAATCGTCTAGGCCTAGCAGCTCGTTGGCCAGACTTGCAAACAACCCTTGCAGATTTGACAAGAAATTGTTAAGTAAATAAATATCAACCAGTAATATAATAATTTCAATTCAACCTCACGGCTTTCCTAAGCAACCTTTGATGATCCTACCAAGAACAAATGAGTTTAGCTACTCATAATAAAATTAAAATAAATAAAATAAATAAATTGCATCAAAGAAGAAGAAGGGAATGAGAAAACTCTTTATTATTGCCGGCCGGAGCAAAGCTCCAGTTTATTGAATGGAAAGCAGAGAGTTCTGGTCGTGGCTGCCAACTCCAAAAGTGGGAGATGAATGATTTTTCTCAAACCCTAAAGGTAAAAGGGTTTATAAAAGAAAATTACAAAAAAGGGAAAATCCTAAAATGGAAATTAATTAAAAGGGAAAATCCTAATTTAATTGGTGTTGATCTTGGAATATTTTCTTGCCAAAACGGGAGAGATCTGGATTAATTGGAGAGAATTAGCGGATTTCCTTCTTTAAAAAGAAGTTTCCTTGTTCGTTCTTGGCCAGCTGTCGCTGTCTGCACATAAATGCAGGGGCAAGCCGCTGCCTGCCAACTGCTGTTAGGCCTCGCTGCTCACGTCCGTCCAGAATCCATGAAAATGCATCTTTTTGATATTTCCTTTCCATAAGCTCTGATCTATAAAATAGTAGGAAAACAGAAGGAGATCAGTAGCAACATGCCCAAAAAGGGCTAGGAAAGGAATGAGAAATTAGTACAAAATGCATCATATCACAACTAAAGCGACTAACAAAACCCCATATGAGTTATGGACTGGCATAAAGCATGTCTTAAAACACTTAAAGGTTTGGGGATGTCAAGCAGAGGCAAGGCCTTATAGGTCCGATGAAAGAAAATTGGACTTAAGGACTGTTAGTTATTATTTTGTTGGATATCCAGAGAGGTCACGGGGGTATAAGTTTTACAACCCTACTACCCGAACATTTTTTTGAGACAGGAAATGCCCGGTTTTTTGAGGATGTTAAGTTTGGGGGGGAAGATAGGCGGTCGAATGTCATTTTTGAGGAGGATTCAGTTATACCTCTTCATTCAGTTCCTGAGGGTCAGGATAAGCTCATCGTTCATATTCTTGTCTTCGTCCCTCAGTAGGCAAGAAACGACACTATTAATCTTCCTGCAAGACAAGATCCACAGGTTATACCTATGGATCATCAGGAAGTCCATGAAGATCCACAACTGGGTCAAGCTCAACACCCTCAAGTGGTTGAGAACCAGGTAGATATGCCACTTAGGAGGTCCACTAGAGTGAGAAGAAATGCGATTCCGGATGATTATATCTTATTTCTACAAGAACATGAGGAGACTATTGACTCTTTGGAGGATGACCCGCTCACCTTCACCGAGGCCATTAGTTGTTCTGATGCGCAAGAGTGGATATGGGCCACAACGGATGAATTTCAATCCATGAAGGACAATGACATTTGGGAGCTCATACCATTGCCTAAGAATGTGAAACCGATAGGTTGTAAATAGGTTTTCAAAACCAAACGGGATTCACAAGGCAATATTGAGAGGTACAAAACACGTCTTGATGCAAAAGGATTCACCTAAAAGGAAGGAATAGACTATAAAGAGACCTTCTCTCCAGTTTCATCGAAGGACTCTTTTAGGACTATTATGGCCTTGGTGGCGTATTTTGATCTTGAGCTACATCAGATGGATGTAAAGACTGCTTTTCTCAATGGGGTTCTTGAGGAAGAAATCTACATGAAGCGACCAGAGGGTTTATCCTCTAACGAGGATAGTCAATTGGTTTGTAGATTAAAGAAATCTATCTATGGGCTCAAGCAAGCTTCTCGTCAATGGTACTTAAAGTTCCATCGCGTTATTACTTCATACGGTTTTGAGGTAAACGTAGTAGAGGACTGTCTATACCACAAGTTCAGTGGGAGTAGGTTTGTGCTTCTATTGCTATATGTGGATGACATTTTGCTTGCTACGAATGATGTAAAGCTTCTTCATGATACTAAGACTTCTCTCTCAGATAACTTTGAGATGAAAGACCTTGGTAAAGCATCTTTTGTGCTGGGAATACAGATCCATCGTGATCGTTCACGGGGTATTCTCGGGTTGTCACAAAAGGGTTACATCGATAAAGTTCTCAAGAGGTTTAGCATGCAAAATTGTAGACCACATGATACTTCTATCTCCAAAGGTGAGAAATTCAGCCTTAACTAGTGTCCTAAGACATATTTGGACCGTACGTTCATGGAGGGTGTTCCATATGCTTCGGCTGTGGGTAGCATCATGTATGCACAAGTTTGCACCCGTCCGGACCTTACGTTTATAGTTGGTATGCTGGAGAGATACCAGAGCAATCCCGGAAGGGACCATTGGGTTGCAGCCCAAAGAGTCTTTCGGTATCTAATGAACACGAAAGACTACATGTTCACATATAGGAAATCAGATCAGCTTGAGATCATTAGGTATTCTGATTCTATTTTTGCTGGATGCCAGGATAGTCGGAGATCGACTTCAGGATATGTCTTTCTATTGGCTGAAGGAGCGATTTCTTGGAAGAGTGCCAAACAGTCACTCATCACTTCTTCCACTATGGAGGCAGAATTCGTAGCTTGCTACGAGGCATCCAGTCATGCTATATGGCTGCAGAATATGGTTAAGGGACTGCGAGTTGTCACTGGCATTCAAAGACCTTTGAGGATCTTTTGTGACAACTGGCTGCAGTGCTGTACTCCAACAGTATCGGAGTTCGTCAAGGTCTAAGCACATTGACATTAAGTTCCTTGCCGTAAAGGAAAGAGTTCAGAGCGGTCAAGTTAGCATTGAGTTGTTGGGTACACACGCAATGATTGCGGATCCACTAACAAAGGCATTGATACCGTTTGCGTTCCATGGCCATGTATCTAGCATGGGTGTCCTTAGTTTAAATGCCCTAGTTTAGTGGGAGTTTTGGTTTGTACATTTTATGACTCATATATGTGATGACTGTGTATTATGTTATTTCAAAATTTATGGATATTGATTTTATTCAATATATGCTCTGGATTTTGATCTCATAAAGTAAAGAGGATCAGTTGGAAAGAAACATGTATAGATCATTTCACATGTAATTTCCACACATGCACACTGGATCCATGTCATTAATTAGTTAGTGCTCGTAATCATCATGAGTTTAGTCGCTTAAACTGCGACGACTGCTTTTTTGGTTCTTGCATTGATAAAATTAATGGACCGGATTGAATTAGACAGGTTTCATGCTAGCATTTGGGAAGTTAACATATACCTATATGACTAAAGGTTGGTACTATAAGGATCGCACTTCGTTGAGTTGTCCAAGTGGGAGATTGTTGGATTTTGGACAACGGGACTAGTGCGTTTAGTACCATAATATATACATAACATATGGACGCATATGTTGAGTGTATTTAATCATATAGTATAATGTTAATATAAGGTTTATTGGACCAATTTAAAGATCTAATAAAGTTAAGGGGTCCAATTATCTAATTAAGACAGTGTGGGGGCACAATCTGTAATTGTGCAGAATCCCGGGTTAATTACTAATTGTCGATGGGTCAATTAGTAATTAACGTAAATTAAATATTTGGGATATAGTCCCTGGTGGAAGTTGCCTATTTAAGTTACAGTTCTTTTGTTACAACGTTACGTTAAGAAAAACATACAGAACGTTGAAAACAAAAGAACGAGCGGTTCCCCATCCGGCCCAAGGTAACGATTCACCAGAAGACCTTCGTTCTCGGCTCTTGTCAAGAACATGACATCATCATCAGGTATGCTTCCGCATTCCGTTTAATTCATGCAAATCTGAATTGCTTACGGTCCTGGATTGTTGTTCATAAGGTTTAGAACAACAGTAATCTCCTCCGATTCTAACATTTTAGTCATGTGCTGGGGATGGCCACTTCCTGATGTTACTGGTATAGTAACAAATTAAAATTCTTGCGAACTCTTGGTTCATTCCATGTCTGGAGAAAAGATTACATTTTCTGATAGTTAACCTAATTGCTTGATTCAATGCAGGACGATGAGTTGGCTTCGAGCCATTTTGCGACCAAATGTTTCGAAAACTCGAGTCGAAAGCCCCAGCGCGTAGAGAAAAATAAGATGAATTTAATATTCGACAACGAATGAAGAAAAATCTTCGTTTAACGTGTTTATTTTCTCGTTCGGAAACATGAATATGTTCGAATGAGAAATAAATGACGTTACGACGAAAATTGCACGAGACGAAGTTGACTGGCGTGAATGAGAAAAAGAGTAGGTAATTGTCAACTGAAGAAATAACGCGTTCGATCAATGATTCGAGCGAACCTACTCGGGTCCAATAAAAGCTTGAACAAAAATAATAATAAAATATGAAAAATGCCGAAAAGATGATAAGATATTAAAAATCCTAAATTTTATGCAATTACCTAAAACGGAAAAATAAATAGCAAATGACTAATGGATAATTAAAAATATAATTTTTAAGGCTGAAAATATTAATAATAATAATAATGAAAATACGTGACGAAAAATTAAAAATGCGATTTACAACGCTGATGACAATAATAACGATGATAAAATGTGACGAGAATTAAAAATGTACTAACGACAGTAAATTAATTAAAAAATGACAGTAAGTGAAGTAAAATAACAGAAATGATAAATTCAATTTAAATGGCGTCAAAATTCGGGTATCAACAGTTGCCCCCTCTTTACTGTCTTATCGAAGTATTTGATAAGCAGTAAAGACGGTTGCTCCTACATAACCGAATTTTGGCGACACAACAGGTCTTACCTTAGAAGAGCGTGATCACGTCACTCTGGGAGGAAAAAGTTCGTTGATGTCACTCTGGGAGGAGATAAGTCATAGATGTCACTCTGGGAGGAAGTAATTGTTGATGTTATTCTGGGAGGAGATAAGCTTGGATGTCACTCCGGTAGGAAGTAATTGTCGATGTCACTTTGGGAGGAGATAAGTCGTAGATGTCACTCTGGGAGGAGATATGTCATAGATGTCACTCTGGGAGGAGATATAATTTGATGATGTCATTCGTTGATGTCACTCTGGGAGGAGATATATTCAAGGATGTCAATCTGATGGGATAATTTTGATGTTGTCGCTCTGGGAGGAGATAATCGTCGATGTCACTCGAGGAGGAGGTATGCTTTTGAGGGTGTTATTCGGTGATGAGGGAATTGATGCTGCCACTCTGGGAGGAGGTAATCTGTTGATGTCACTCTGGGAGGAGATAGGTTTGGAAGCCATTGCATGAATCGAGTTTTGATCGGACGTCCTGCAAAGAAGTAAATTTAGATCTATACGAATATTAAGGGAAACATAAATTGTAGAATTGTTTAATGACGACTTCCTTGACAGGAACAAAAAGTGAATTACGGAAAGGTAAATGATGACTCCACTGGGGGTGTAAATGCAAAAAGGTGTTATTCTAGGAGGAAGATGTAACGATGTTTTGAAATGTAACGATATCACTCTTGGAGGAAAATGTAACTTATGTCACTCTAGGAGGGGGAAATGTAATGCTGTCACTCTGGGATGAGGTAAATGCAAATGATGTCACTCTAGGAGGAGGAAAATGAAGATGTTGTCACTCTGGGAGGAGGAAATGCAGTACAGAAATGTAAACGACGACAATCCCGTAGGAGAAGACGTGAAATACGGAAATTAAACTAAGGTCACTCTAGGAGGAGGAAATGCGAATGATGTCACTCTAGGAGGAGAAAAATGCAGATGCTGTCTCTCTGGGAGGAGGAAATATAGTACGAAAATGTAAACGACGTCAATCCCGTAGGAGAAGACGTGAAATGCGGAAATTAAACTAAGGTCACTCTAGGAGGAGGAAATGCGAATGATGTCACTCTAGGAGGAGAAAAATGTTGATGCTGTCACTCTAGGAGGAGGAAATGTAAAAATGTAGAAATTTAAATGACGTCAATCCCGTAGGGTAAGACGCGAGGTGCAGAAATAAACTAATCGTCACTTTAGGAGGATGAAACGTAGATGCTGTCACTCTAGGAGGAGGAAATGTATGATGTCACTCTAGGAGGAGAAAAATACAAATGATCACTC
The DNA here is from genome assembly GCA_963691705.1 of Viola odorata. NCBI lineage: Eukaryota > Viridiplantae > Streptophyta > Magnoliopsida > Malpighiales > Violaceae > Viola > Viola odorata. The sequence goes on along the minus strand of OY829539.1, from coordinate 21,568,874 downwards.
TGGGAGGAGGAAATATAAAGCTGAGGATGTTCAATCACTCTAGGGAAGGAAGCCGTTCACTTTTGTTACCAGCAGCCTTGATACAAACCTAGAGTGCATCTGTATCCTGTTCAGGAGGTAACGACCCCAAGGACAAGACTTTCCCACAATTTATAGCCGTAAGCAATCCTCACCTAATATTTGATAACTATCGATACCACAGAAGCGGCATCTCCACTACCCGGCCGGGTGACCCGGCCAACATACTATACTCGCCGCGGGAGACAAGACCCTGTTCTTACCGCCCTTAGCCTGGCGACCGACCCTGGGATGGTCGACATCAGCGGGAGGCTCTCATGCGGCATCCGCACGGCGACATCCCATCCCAGGTCATCCATGATGTCACTCCGCATGACGTCATCCCACATGACATCACTCAATGCCACCCCAGCGACATCTATCACCCCAGCGACACCTACCAGGGACTATTTCCACCCCCTGTCAGTACACTCTTTCCTTTGCCTATAAATACCCCCACCTTTTCAGACAAGGGGGTAAGCCTAAGATAGCGTACTGAACCCCTGCCATTTTGACCACCTGCACTGACTTTGGCATCGGAGTGTTTACGCCGGAGACCCCTTCCGGCGCTTTGCAGGTGATGAAGACCCCAGTATAGTGTTCCCGACTAGCCCAGATCAAGCCGATCCTGCTCAATATCCCCCGGACTCTTATGAAGTGGTGCTTTCATTGAGAGCTTTGGTTAATTAAGTGAGTTTTCCTTAGTAACCAAGCTCTGTTCTTTCTGAGAGTCGAAGGATCATGGCTTCAGATTCAGAATCCACACCCCCTCATACTCGTGGGGTTCACGCGCGTAGGGAACTTTTTTCCACGTCTTCATCAAGTACATATGTCACATCACATGAAACTTCCTCTGTGCAGACAGACTTTCTTTTCGGGCTGACAGCTGGCACCCCGTTTTCTCAAATGGGCACCCCGTTTTCTCAAACGGGTACCCCGTTTCCGCAAATGGGTTCCCTTATTTCCTCAATGGGTGCCCCGTTTTCCCACACGGGCGGATCCAGTCACTCCGCCCCTCCGCTTGTAAGTTCTAGGATAGATGGCCCTACTACTCCCTCCGTAAGCTCGATGCTAGCTCTTCGTGCCCACTTGGACTATTTAATTGGGATGGCCGCAAGCCCCACTTCTAGTACCGCGACATCAGGTATGTCTCCTCGAGTTATTTTCACTCCGTCTATTGTCTCTGATCGACCAGTATCGCCTCGTCGCTAGGAGAGTGTCCCTCTGACCTCACCTGCGATAAGCATGCCATTCAGCTTTGCGCGACTGGCAGACAGACAGGAGGAGCACTACATACCGCAGATACTGCAGATTCCTGTCTCTCAAGTGGAGCGACCGGTAGATGAATACAGAGAGCGTTGGGACGGCAGGAGAGAGGGAGCCGGTAGAGAGGTATCTATGGAGCGGAGTGAGAGATCAGGCAGTAGGAGGCGTCGAACGCGTTCGCCTAGGAGTCGCAGCCGGTCTCCCAGGCAGCAGCGCACCCCGGAGCTTCGAGGGCACCGGTGTCGCCTAGACATGTCTTCTCCTCGTCATGATCGTGAGATTTTGGATGACACCGCTGGTCATCCTTTCACCCACCATGTAAGACACCACAGGGTTAGTCGACATGTTAAACTTCCCACAAAATCATACGATGACACCAAAGACCCCATCTCGCATCTTAATAAGGTGAAGGATTTCGTCCAATTTCAAACCCACAACGATGCGGCGTTGTGTCAAATATTTGTTATATGACATTGTTGGGAGTAGCCCGCCTCTGGTTTGAAGGACTTCCTGCTCGATCAATTGATAATTTCCCGCAGCTAGAGGCCAAGTTTAAGAGTCGCTTCAGCACAGCTATCCCCATTCGAAAGTCCGCAGCAGCCTTGTTTGATATATGTAGAAAACCAGAAGAGTCTTTGAATAGTTATCTTGGTTGTTTTGATATGGAAATGTCGTTAACTCCTGGTATTACTATTGATTTTTCCATAGAAGCTTTGAAGCGGAATTGTGGATATGGAAAGCTGAGAGATACGCTGATGGTGGACCCCCCAACGACTTTAGACGCGTTAAGGTTGAAGGCTCACAATTATGCGAGAATGGAAGAAGAGGAATATAGAAATAGGATACGGGATGTGCCCAGAACATCCCTCCTGCTCCCACAGCTCAAGGCAGTATGACCCACGACACCCGTCCGGTGACGAATACACCCAGCGGAAAGATTACATTCCCAAGGCGTCGAATCGCCAGAAAGGTAATTATTCTAGAGGAAGGGGCGGCGGTCTGAATGTTCAGCGACAAGGGGGTCCCCCTAAGGGTCGAATGTACGATCCCGACCTTCCTCCCCTTACACTCCCACGAGCGGAAATCTTAGCCATCATTCAGCAGCGGAACCTGCCGATCCGCTATCCAGCCCCTGTGAAGCCAGGGGTGGTCATGGGAGGAAGGGAAAACGCTTTTTGTAAATTCCATAAGGTTAAGGGGCATTCTATAGAGGCATGGAGGGAATTGAAGTTAGCAATAAAGCACCTGTTGGAAGAAGGCTATCTTGGAGAATTCGCCACTCGTATGAGAGACGAAACCAGGAGCGGCCCTCCGCACGGGGCGTTAGGTGACCATCAATTGCCTCCTCCCCTTGGGAGCAGCGGGACTTCTGAGGCCAAGGGAAAAGAAGCGCTAATGATGTATGACGAGGACATCCCCATCATTAACATTATCGCTGGGGGCGCGTCGTTCCTGGATAAGATTACCCCAGCAACACTCGTGGTAGGAGAGAAGCGGAAACGGGAAAGCCAGCCTGTAAAAAAGGGAGTGATCGATGCACTGGACAAGATGGTAATATCTTTTTCGGAAGAAGATGAGAAGGGCGTTGTCTTCCCTCATAACGACGCGCTAGTAGTCACACTGGTTGTTGGGAGCCATGGGGTACGAAGGACCCTCATTGATAACAACAGTGCGGTAAACTTATTTTTGTTGGAAGCATATAATCTCATGAAATGCCCTGCCGGTGAACTGACGCCTTGCAAGAAACCAATTATTGGAGTGGAAAGCATCCCTATACCTGTAATTGGAGTCACAACGCTGCCTGTGTATTTTAGAGAAGACGCGTCGAAAGGATCAGAAGAGTTGATGTTCTTGGTTGTGGATCTCATCCTACCGTATAATGCCATTCTAGGGCGGCCATTCCTCAATCGTTTCAGGGCGGCGGTATCTTAGAAACACCTCAGGATGAAATACCCCTCTTGGGAAGGGATAGTATCGATCAAGGGTGATCAAAAGCTAGCCGTCGAGTGTTATTTACTCATGATCCAAAAAAGCTGTGATCAATATATGTGTGTGGCAGCGGATCCTTATGAGCAAAGGGATGAAAGGCGAACCCAGCCAGTGGATGCGATGGTGTCCATCCCCGTCCAAGGCAATGATAAGGCGAGCTTCTAGGCCAGTGACAAGTTGACCCTTGAGGAGAGAGTATAATTAGCCCGGCTGTTGAACAAATGCAAAGGAGAGTTCGCGTGGACACCAGCGGACATGCCTGACGTGTCTAGGGAAGTGGCTGAGCACCGACTCAACGTTGACCCGCACGCCACGCCAGTTCAACAGAAGCGGCGAGCATTATCCACGGAAAAGTTGGTGGTGATTGATAAGGAGGTAGTGAAACTGCTAAACGCAGGATTCATCCGAGAAGTTCAATACCCCACTTGGTTAGCCAACCCCGTCTTGGTCCCCAAGCCCAACGGAGACTGGCGCATGTGCATTGATTTCACTAACTTGAATGACGCTTGTCCTAAGGACTGTTATCCGCACCCTCGAATTGATCAGCTGGTCGATCAAGCGGCAGGGTACGCATATTTGAGTTCTTTGGACGCTAATTCTGGATATCATCAAATTCCTATGGCCAAGGAAGATGAGGAAAAGACGGCATTTATAACTCCGAAGGCCACCTACTGCTACACTGCAATGCCGTTTGGCTTAAAGAATGCAGGGGCGACCTTCCAGCGTATGGCCAACAAAGTGTTTGAAAAGCAAATTGGGAGAAATGTAGAAGCGTACGTAGATGATGTATTGGTCAAGAGCAGAAGTTTCAGTGACCAACTAGCCGATTTGCAGGAAGTGTTTGATACATTGAGGATGTACCAGATAAAGTTGAACCCCCGCAAGTGCGCATTTGCATTTCAAACGGGAAAATTCTTGGGGTATGTGGTAAGCCAAAAGGGCATCCAGCCGAACCCGTCAAAGATTAAGGCTATCCATGATATGGTATCGCCGCGAACTCTCCAGGAAGTTCAGAGGTTAACAGGACACGTCATTGCTCTGGGGCAGTTCATCTCTAAGCAGGGCGAGATGTGCTTGCCGTTCTTTAAAGTCATACGTAAGAAAGCTTCTTTCGGATGGACACAAGAGTGCGAAGAGGCGTTCGTGGGTTTGAAAACATACTTGTCGTCCGACTTGGTACTAACACGATCGGAGCCGGGCGACACCCTATTCTTGTACCTCGGCGTCGCGGATGAAGTGGTCAGTGCCGTTTTAGTCCGGGAGGATAATCACGCATACCACCCCATTTTCTTTGTTAGCCATGTGTTAAAAGATGCCGAGGTGCGATACACCCACATTGAAAAGGTGGCATTCGCCCTGCTACAGTCCACACAGAAGAGGGACAGGTACTTCCAGGCCCATCCAGTCATCGTGCTCATGGATTAGCCTTTGAGAAGAATTCTTAGGAAACCAGAATCCTTGGGGAGGATGTTGATTTGGTCAATTGAGTTGGAACAATATGGATTACAGTACAAAGCTCGGCCATCCGTAAAGACTTAGGTTTTGGCAGATTTTATCGCCGAGTGTACATTTACTAGGGACAAGGCGGCGGAGCCGCTCGAGAAGAAAGAAAGTGATGCAAAGATCCCACCCTCAGAGGCCCGCGCGGACGTATGGGTCATCTATGTGGATGGCGCCAAAAATCAAGAGCTGGCGGGAGCTGGCATATACATGATTGGGCCACATAATGTGCAGGTGCGGCACGCCATTAGAATCCTACAACCATTGTCCAACAACGCAGCAGAGTATGAAGCGTTATTGGCGGGGCTTAGAGTATGAAGAAGCCTCTTCGCTAAAACTGAAAACGACCTGGTAGAAGGAGCCCCACAGTTGAAAATACGAGGGGACTCCAAGTTGATAATTGATCAATTCTTGGGACATTCCCAAGCTAGAGAACCGATCATGGCGCAATACCTCTCGAAAGTGAAAAGGGAATTGGCAGAAATGGAACAAAGCGACGTGTGTGTTACTTTCGAACACATTCCGCGGGAGGACAATACCGAGGCGGATAATCTTGCCAAGGCGGCAGCTAATTAGGAGGCTGTCATACCAGAAGGCATCTACTATGAGGAAAGGTCATTACCATCCTTCATGGAGGAACAACTGTCGCTATGTGTGGAGGAGATTGAAAAGGACTGGAGGGTCCCTGTGATAAAATTTTTGAAGCACAATGAGTTGCCAAGCGACAGTACAGAGAAGAAAAAGTGCTGAAGCAAGCGGCAAGGTGCACTTATTATGATGGAGAGTTAATTCGGAGATGTTTCTCGCACCCAGCCGTAAAATGTATAACGGAACAAGAAGGCCTCCATACCCTGCGCGAGATTCATGAAGGCATCTGCGGCATGCACGTGTTGGGTGGTACCATGGCCGCGCAGGTGTTCCGGTCAGGATTCTATTGGCCCACTATTCGCAGGGATTGCAACTACTTCGTGCAATCATGCCATAAGTGTCAAGAATTTGCCAAAATCCCTCGATGACCCGCCACTGAAATATCTCAGATCGTGGTGCATTGTCCTTTTGCCAAGTGGGGAATCGATATTTTAGGCCCTTTTCCTAAGGCCAAGTCTCAACTGAAATTTGTAATTGTGGCAGTGGACTACTTTACCAAATGGGCAGAAGCGGAAGCGGTAGCCAGTATTACGACGGAGAAGGTATGGCACTTCTTTAAGCACCAAGTGATCATGCGTTTCGGGGTGCCTCGCGTGCTAGTTAGTGACAACGGGGCACAGTTTACCAGCCGCTTCTTCAAAGAGCAATGTGAAGAATTCCAGATCGAACAGAGGTTTTCCTCTGTGGCCCATCCTCAGACTAACGGCCAGGCGGAGGTAACCAACCAAAGCATACTGAGCGGTATTAAGAAAAATCTTGAGGGGTCAAAAAAAAGTGGCCAGACGAGCTACCCTATGTAATGTGGGCTTACCGCATGACCGTAAAAATTAGTACAAGGGAAACGCCCTTTGTGATGGCCTTTGGTACCAAAGCAGTAACGCCTGTCGAAATTGGCACCCTAAGCTTAAGGGTGGAACATTTCAAGGAGGAGTTAAACGAGGAAAGGTTACGTGCTAACCTTGATATGCTGCCTGAGGCGCGCGAGGAAGCCCTCTTAAAAATAATGCACTACAAAAGAAGAATGGCGTGGTATCACAACAGACATGTTAAGGAGCGGCTGCTCAAGGCGGGAGACCTCGTGCTCAGGGACAAACGGGCGGCGGGCCAATGAATGTGGAAACTTAGCTCAAGCTGGGAAGGCCTGTACCGCGTCACTCGTGTTATCGGAAAGGGAGAATATCACCTCGAAATGCTTGACGGTACTCCCTTACCTAACTCTTGGAATATTGGTCGATTAAAATTATATCATGCTAGAATTTGACATGCCGTTGGGCATGGTCTTGAAATAGAAATTGAATTTGTCTTGAAATAGAAATTGAAAGTGACATGCCGTTGGGCATGGTTTAGAAATTGAATTTGACATGCCGTTGGGCATGGTCTAGAAATTGAAATGTGACATGCCGTTGGGCATGGTTTAGAAATTGAATTTGCCATGCCGTTGGGCATGGTTTAGAAATTGAATTTGACATGCCGTTGGGCATGGTCTTGAAATAGAAATTGAATTGGTCTTGAAATAGAAATTGAATTTGTCTTGAAATAGAAATTGAAAGTGACATGCCGTTGGGCATGGTCTAGAAATTGAAATGTGACATGCCGTTGGGCATGGTCTAGAAATTGAAATGTGACATGTCGTTGAGCATGGTTTAGAAATTGAAATTGAAAAGTGACATGCCGGTGGGCATGGTCTAGAAATTGAAATCGACATGTTGTTGGGCATGGTCTAGAAATTGAAATAATGAAAAGTGACATGCCGGTGGGCATGGTCTAGAAATTGAAATCGACATGTCGTTGGGCATGGTCTAGAAATTGAAATAATGAAAAGTGAAATGCTGGTGGGCATGGTCTAGAAATTGAAATCGACATGCCGTTGGGCATGGTCTAGAAATTGAAATAATGAAAAGTGACATGCCGGTGGGCATGGTCTAGAAATTGAAATCGACATGCCGCTGGGCATGGTCTAACAATTGTTGTGGAAATATTTCTTGTTCCTTGTTGGTTGTCTGAGTAATGTGCAGATAACAAGGAAAGGAGGATGTCGTGGGTGAAAAGTCCTAGCCTTGGGGCAGAACGGGCTAATGCAGATGGGTTGTCAAGACGAGGCACGCCCCGGCGATCCTGGAAATATATGGTGCTGGAAGTGAAAAATTCTGGCCTTGTGAGGCCGGCCTTGATCAGGCGGCTCGCTAAGACGAGACACGCTCCAGCACTGTCGGGAGTGAAAATCCTATCCTGGGGAAACCGAGAGAGGGCACGCCCCGACTCCCCTGGGGGTGTAAAGTCCTATCCTTGTGACAGCCCGTGCTCACATAGGCGGATGATCATTAAGTGAGGTACGACCCTAGGGAAGATAAAAACTCCACCTCGCAAGTGAAAATCCTATCCTTACGAGGGTAGCGCTAACATAGGTTCCTCGTAAAGAAGGGGCACGTTCTGAGGTGCGAGGGCAACGCTGAGGAAGTGAAAAGTCCTATCCTCGTGATGGCTGGCCCTGATCAGGTGGCGCACTGAGAGGGGGTACTTCCCGGCCGATTGAAGAAATGCGGGAAGTCACGGTACCCCAGCTAGTAACCGGAAGGGACAAACCCGGTGAAGTTTGGCTGGAAGAGTACGTGACACGAGCGACATCGGGCGAGATCGCGCCAAGTGAGTTGGGGAAATACGCGCCCACACCCCAAGGTAATTAAGATATTTTAGTAGATGTCGCTACTAATGTAAATAATAAGTGAAAATGTGCAGAAAATTCAGCACAAGCGATATCTCAGAAGGATCGTGCTAAGTAAGTGAGGAGCGCGAGCGGCAATAGCCCAAGGTAACTAAGGCTTTTCGGGAATATGTCGCTACTAACGAAAGTTATAAGTAAAATGTGTAGAAAATTTAGTAAAGTGTCAAAGTGATGGAGCACTTGGAAAATAATGACGTCGCGGAGAGGCAGAGCGTTTAAAGGGGAGATCCAGTCGTCCCAAGCACGGTACAAAATAATGGTAAGGAGCGGATCTACCCTATTGCGTGAAGAGAAACGCGCGACGACAGGGCGTGTTGTGACCCCGCAAGGGAAGTTCGAAGGCGCAGGCCACATCAGTTCAACGGTGGCAACCAGTTTTGAAAGAAGGGCTAATAAAAGTAAAGCAAGAAAGATCATCGATAAAGTAAAATGATGGCAAATTGTGCAAACTGTTTGTACAAGAGGGGATACTTGTTTAAACAAAAGGCCCCAAAAACACATAAAGGACAAAGAAGTCAGGGCGCCCGATGGACAAAAAGAGAAGTGACATTTACGGCCTGGGTATGCTGCTATCCCCCTCGCCATGCCGTGGCCTCTTCGCCTGGCAGTAGCCCTCTTCCGTGAGGAACCCAGACTTCTGCTTGAAGAGGCGGATAATGGCATCAGCGTCGAAGAAATTGCGGCCGTGACGCTCAATGAAGCAGTCGGCCATGAGGCCTGCAGTTTGTTCTAGAAACTATATACACTTGTCCGCCGATTCCTCCGTAAGAGCGGCATTCTTACTTTGCTCCGCTTGAAGGGCGGCATCCCTCGTGGCCTGGTGTCCTTTGGCCTCTTCCAACTCTTTCCTCGCAACTCCCAAACTGGCTTCCGCACATTGTCGCTCTTCAACACACTTCCTCAGCTCTTCCTGAGTTTTATGAAGTTCCCTTTGGTACTTGTTGATTTCTTCCAAGAGCTGGTGATTAGTGTTGCGCCATTCCTGGGAGGAAGATTGGAGAGAGCTCATTCGTCTCGTCACATTCCTAGACCAGTAATGGAAGCCCTGAAAGCTAGAGAACAGCTGGGTCCTTATCTGCTGTAGTTGCTCGCCCTCGGCAATGGAGAGGAAGGCCTGCTCCTCCTCCTCAACTGACATCAGATGCCCTGCCAGATAGGCGGATGTCGCTAGGGAGCTGTCGCCCCCCAATGCTGGGAACCCGCGCTGGCGAATGTTACTTAAATCAACTTGATGGGTGACGGCTCCGCTAGAGAGTATAGTGCTTAGGTCAGCCACCATGCGCGGAGTGTCCACGGGGGGAAAAGAGGGAGAGACTATTTGAACAGCAGTAGGAATGAAGAAGACATCAGGAGGGGACGAAGGGGAACGATTAGATGGTCCAGCGTCAATATTGAAACTGCCAGTTTATAGGGAGGGAAAGTCCTCCTCTGCAAGATCCTCCAGAAAGTCCAAGGGATTGCCAGGTGGAGGAGATGACGCGGCAAAAGAAGAGTGAAGCGGCGCAGAGGTAGCCCCGTTCCCTGCCAGACCAGAGCCTTGATTCCCCGCCAAGGGGTTGGTATTGGTGATGCCGCCTTGCCTTTCCTGACTAGCGGCAAAGTCGTTCGCTGAAGTTGAGTCCTCATTAAGACGCGGTTGCTTGGGGTCAAGAATACCCGACAAATCCATGCCGTCGCGCGAAGGAGTGGTAGAAGAGGCAACAGCAGCGGTATCCTACGTGCAAAAGAAATAGGGGAATTAAGAAACGAACAAAAAATATATAGACAGAGAAAATTTTGTAAAAACCACCTGAACAGGAGGACGGGTGGAGCGATAACGCGAACTCGGAGAGTTCTTTTCTTCTTTCTCGCAAGGGGAGGATGAGAAGACGATGCTCGTGTAGGAACAACGCTAGGGGAGGAAGTTGGCTCAGCAGTTGATGTGGCAGTAGCCTCCGCTCTAGGAAGAGAAGAGGACTCAGGTGCAGAAGTGGACGCGTGCGTAGTGTCAGTCACGGCACCAGCCGAGGCGGCAGAAAGAGCCCTTTTTTCTCTCTTCTGCTGAGCTCTTCTCTATTTTTTCTTGATGCAATCAGGTTTCCACCCGGCGGGAGGATCTGTAGAGATAAGAAATGAATGTTAGAGTTAGTATTGGCGTGGAACAACGAACAAAGGGACGGTGCTCACTTTGAATGCAACCCTGGATGTCGCCCTGGCACGCGAGTTCGCTAGTGCGAACACCGGGAATCCCCAACAGGTTGAGCAGCTTGTCCAGCCAGCCTTGGTCAATTGGTCCTAACTCTAGCCTGCCACCCCAGGCAGCGTCTCGGACGACGAGATTAAACCCGCTCCGCCACAAAGGCTGGGGCAGATTGATGATGAAGAATCCTCTTTTCCAAGCATCAATAGAAGATTCAAGGAATAACAGCTTCCAGGTAAAGGGGTTTAGAGCTTCAACATCATAGCGAGGCGATATCGCTATGATGCCGTTGTTATGGTGGTATAATTGAAAAAGGGAGCGAAGTAACAACAAGGAAGGAGATTCATTCCCTATATATCTACAGAGGGCTATAAAAGCATAAATGCCATAGTAAGTGTTTGGACTCAATTGGGCAGCATTCAGATCAAATTCAGAGAATAACTCGGCAATTAAAGGATCTAGAGGCAACCGAAAACCATAATGAAACATTTTGGCATAAAGAACCCTACGGTTGCCAGGTAATTCGCTATTAAGGCGAAGGGAATTTGGGGCAACTTCAGTAGAATACCCCTCCAGCTGGTCGAGAGTGGCATTATAGCTCCGCAGGCGTCGTCGAAGGACGGCGGTGGAAGCAATGGTGGAAACAGTAGTATCAATATCCCCCTCCCCAGCAGAGCGGGGATAGCGGTGGTTGCGAGCCATGTGCAAGCTTAAAAGAAGAATAGAGAGGAAGGTACCTGTGGTGAGGAGAAGATCGAAGCACCCGGGCGGCGGCGGATCGTAAGAGGAAGAAGAGGAATTGTCTTTTCTTTATTTTCGTTTTTCAAAAGAGAAAGGTAACAAGAGATAAAAAGAAAGCACGTGGGGGTTTTATAACCCTAACTAAAAGGAACGACGGGTCAAGCGATCGTGGGGTGTGACGTGTCAAGGGCAAAGAGACGCGGGAAGTGGGTACAACCCCTAAGGAGCGAAAAGACATGCTCAGCCCGCCAGTCCTTTAGCGTTCCCCCTTGGTGACACATGGGCTCAAAGCATCATGACTGTCTCCTCCGTATCAAGTAAAAGGAGTCAGAGCATTAAACGCTCTGAAAAGGGCGCAGTCAAACCCGGCGAAAAGGAGCGGCAAGATGTAATGACACGGCATGCAAGAGGCAAAGTGCGAAGAAAATGTAGTCAAGCGGCATGTGATAAAGGGCGACATCGTTAAGAAACACGCATTATTTGGTCAAGATTACAAGATCTGTTAATTATTACAAGCAAGGAGGCGACGTCAAATATCCAAACGGGAAAAATAATACAATAAGGGAGTAAGTAAAGAAGCGACACCCCCAATCAAGCGGCATCAAATGGGCCCTTCCCAGGCACTGATCCACTACTCCTCTTCGGAGGAGAGGAAACCCTCTTGGCTCTCGTCAATCTATTTCATCCTCGCGGAGGCATACCTGGCGACCCCAGCGGGATCAGCGGACCTGCTGCGGTGCTGATCTATCACCCCAGCGATAAAGGCTTGTTCAGTCTTCTTCTTCCACTAGGTCACTTTCTTGAAAGCTTTCGACAGGTCCGCATCGTAGGAGGATACCTCCTCAAGAAGGAATGAGTTCTTCCTCTCAGCCACCAACTCAGCCTCTAAAGCTTCAACCTGGGCTTTTCCTTTAGACCTTTCCTGAGAAAGGTCAGCGCAGCACTCGCGCAATTCGGCCTGAGCACGTTTGTGGAGTCGCGACAGCTCCTCTACCTTTGCTAGGGCACCAGAGTTTTGAGATTGTGTCCCACGAGCCTTGATGAAGTAATAAAGTTGTCAAAAGGCAGCAAGGCAGTTGTTCATGACGCGCATACACTGAACTTCGGGAGGAAGTTGCAGTAGCCTACTCTCCTCCTTGGAGGCGCGAAACATTTCGCAGGCCAAGATAGCCGTGGGCTGATCTTGCGATAAGGGGTCTGATATACCCAGGGCACGAAACCCGTCAGTCCTAAATTTCTACAGATTTAGCCGGTGAGAGGGGGCCCCTTGAGGCCCATCACGGGAAAGATTAGCAACAAAGCAAGGGGACTTCGGGGGAGAGTGAGAAGAACCAGGCCCACTTGGGACTGAGGGACGCACGTCAGGAATACAGGGGCCAATGGGCGAGTGTGGAGGCTCCATGACAGGAGTGGAATTTGCAGCGGATGGTGGCATCGTCGCGGCAGAGGAGGTCTTGTTGGGGGCAGCCAGCCCCAGAGTCGAGGAAGCGCCACCCAGTGAAGCGGCACCCTCCATAGTGATGTCGGGAGAAGCGGCAGTTTGGGAAGCGACGGTATTTGCGGCGTCGCTTGGAGGAGATTGAGCAGCCATCTTGGTCACTTGAGCCTCACTCGCTTCCCTTAGCTTCTTTCGTTGAGCTGAGGAAGCCGGGCGGAGGCTCAGTTCTGTGTCCATGTCCTCTATGTCCTCGACTCCGTAGGAGAAAATCTTTGTCTCAGTCACTGGCAAACCAGACCCGGACCTCTTCTTCCGACTGGGTAACCAGTTCTCCACGAAGCGGGAAGTGCGGAAGGAGGAACCGCTTTCCCTGGAAAGAATCTCGTCTAAAGCTCTTTTCTTTATGGGCATACGGTGATCAGCTCGAGCCCCAGCGGAAGTAGAGGGAGCAGTCGTTGAAGGGGTGACAACCTTGTGAGGAGCGTCACCTTCGGAGAGCGGTTGAGCGATGGTCTCCCCTGCGAAAAGTTATGTTAGTAAACAAGGGGTAAGCAAGGCAGCGACGAAGCTCAAAAGCTCACCCATGGTACACTCAGTTAAAGGCCTGTACAAAGAAAAGTTTCGGATCTGGAAAGAGGACTCCATCTCCAGTAAAGCGTTGGCCTGATCCAACTCTTCCCTAGACAGAGGCGCTGGCCTCGCCCAATCAACCACCTCCAAGTTGAAATCAGGACGCCACAGGCGAGAGGGTAATTCGACAACGAAGAAACCGCTCTTCCAATTCTCGACGTTACCCTCAACTCCTCGAAATTTCTGCCAGAAAGGCCTTACTAGAGCATCATCCCATCTTGGGATAATATTAATGAAGCCGTCGCGAAAAACCAAAGTCAAGAACTTACGAAATAAAGCGACAGAGGGACCAAGAATATCTTTTAATTCGCAAGCACGAAGGAAGGCGTAGATGCAGCTCCATGAGGAAGGGGTGATCTGCGCAGGGTTAAGCCTGTGCTCGCGCAACACACGCTCTAGCGTGTCATGAACTGGGAGGCGGAACCCATATTGAAACATTTTAAAATAAAGAATCCTATGAGTTTTCCAGAGCCGGCTATGAAGCCTCATAGTGTCAGAAGGAATAGTGGGGCGATAGCCGCAGGGGAAGGTAATATTATTGCTTTCCAGTTCGAGGCGTAAGACAGTAGGGCAAGTAAAGATGCTAGGGGTGTTTTCAAGCTCGGGATATCGAGAAATTGGCCTAGGGGCAGCTAAAGAGCTAGATTGAGATCTCGTACGAGGCATGATAGATAAAGCAGCAAAGGAAAATCAAAAGCAAGATCGAGCAGAATACCTTGAAAGAGAGAAGACTGAAATTAATAGACGAGTCGTCTGGATGCGAACGAGAGAATTTCCTCGGAGCGAGCGAAAAACGAAGAGAGTTCTGAAGTATAAAAAGGAGCAAAAAGGTACGAAGAATGAGCATTTTTCCTTTTAAAATAGACGGTAGAAAAGTCAGACAGAAGGGCAACCTATCACAGCAAGACATGTACGGGATAAATGGGACACGTGGAAAGACCCTGACAGAAACTTAAAGTCAAGCGCTCACCTTGAATGTCGTAAAAGAAAGACTCGTTAATTACAAGAAACCCCACAAAGATGGTCGTATGAAGTGGTAATTGGCTGTCCAGCGGCAGTTATCCCATAGGGCGGTGATTATAACAAAAGCGAAAAGAAAAAGGCAAATGACATTTTGATTCATTTCATTCTATCTTATTTATTGAAAGAGAAAGCCAGCGGCATCTACAATAAGTGCGACATCGTCAGTCCTCGTCCGCCCAGTGTATGTCATAGACGTAATCGTAATCCTCCGGAGATAATGGCGACCCACTGTTATAGAAAGGAAAGGGCTCGCCAATCTCGAAAGGTCTTTTACCAAGCCCAGTCGCGGAACCTGTCGTAGGGGCAGTTTCCTCCTTTAAAGCGACGTGGGAGCTTTCCTCCAGGGTCGGGGTAACCAGTCTTGGGGCGGCATCTTGCATAGAAGTCTCGTCCTTGGGAAAAGGACAAGGGACGGATGGTGACGCTTCATCCTTTTGCCGCAGCGAAAGGTAGTGAGGTTCAAAGTCGGCAAAGAAGGATTCAAAAGATTGCTTCTTTGTTTTCTTCAATCTCTTGCGACCCCGGCACTTTACGGAATGTCTGGCAGGCCTCTAGGGGGGTGAGAGTGGAGGATTGTCAGAGTAGGGAAAAGTTAGAGGGGTCGGAGGAGAATCACGAGCGACAGTAAGAGTGAGAAGAAAGAAGAAAAAAGATGAATAGAGAAAGAAAGGAAGAGCCCCATTATATAGCCGAGGTGAGGAAGCGTGCCTGCCTTTTCGCGTATTATCGAGGACAGTTAATGCTATCAGAGATAACGTCTATTGGGGGGAAAGATCTGACTCCGCAACTGTCAAAAGTCTGCACCAGCCAAGAGGCACCGAAATTGTTGCCCAATCCGTTAACACTGAAAAACGGTGCAAAATACATTCATAACGGATGCGATATGGGAAAATCGTCATTATGAGCCAGGTAGGCAAATAAAGTTATAGGATCCCAAGGGACACCACACTCACAATTAGTGAGAATAGAAGTTGTTTTCTAAGAAAGACGATATGAGAAAGAAGAAAAACATTGACAGCGCGGCAAGTGAATAAGGGAAAGCATATTTATTTATTTAAAGGGCTCAGCTGCCCGAGATGACAAAAAGGCCTAACGGCCTGGAGTTACAAAAGGTGGCCCCAGAGAAGCACAGAAAGACACGCCGAGAGGATCCCCATCGCTGGTCAGGCATTCGACCCAGCGTCATCATCTTCCCACTCCAGGAAAGGAATTTCCCTCAGGGCATCTGCAAGAGCCGTTAGTTCAGAAGAATAGGCCCTCATGCTCTTCAGGCAGCATCCCAGCAAGTCCTTCCTATGCTGTAACGTCGTCATCAGCAGCTGAATTTGACAAACAGCCACCGACAGCTTCACCGCTTTCTCCACGGGACTAAAATCCTCTAGGGTAACGACAACATGTCTAGCTTGCAGGGGAGTCAACATCCCCTGGAGCTCCAGTATATCCTCCGAGGTCTTAACACTCAGCGAACCCAGGAAATCGGTGTCTGCCTGAGTTAGGTTCCTCAGGGCATGGGTTTTGGAGAGTAGGAAGTTTTTGGTGACTTCGTCCATGAAAAGAAGAGAGAGGTGGAAAAGTTGTGAGACTTATGAGGCAAGTGCAAAATGAAAAGCCTATTTATAGACTTCAGAAAAAGGCATTTTGAAGATATACCTTTATCGATCGTCGAGCCCTCATTAGGGCAGAAACCTCTGAAGGGGCAGGACCAGAGACGCTGTGATAGCCCTTGGTAAACACTCGGGCTAGTTTTCGTTTGGGCATATGATAACTATCGATACCACAGAAGCGGCATCTCCACTACCCCGTCGGGTGACCCGGCCAACATACTGTACCCGCCGCGGGAGACAAGACCCTGTTCTTACCGCCCTTAGCCTGGCGACCGACCCTGGGATGGTCGACATCAGCGGGGGGGCTCTCATGCGGCATCCGCACGGCGGCATCCCATTCCAGGTCATCCATGATGTCACTCCGCATGACGTCATCCCACATGACATCACTCAATGCCACCCCAGCGCCATCTATCACCCCAGCGACACCTACCAGGGACTATTCCCACCCCCTGTCGGTACACTTTTTCCTTTGCCTATAAATACCCCCACCTTTTCAGACAAGGGGGTAAGCCTAAGATAGCGTACTAAACCCCTGCATTTTGACCACCTGCACTGACTTTGGCATCGGAGTGTTTATGCCGGAGACCCCCTCCGGCGCTTTGCAGGTGATGAAGACCCTAGTACAGTGTTCCCGACCAGCCCAGATCAAGCCGATCCTGCTCAGTATCCCCCGGACTCTTATCAATATTAGTGTTTGCACTCACGCTTTGAAACAAGGTTAAGTATTTTACGCTCATAAAGATGCAACTAACATGGTACATAATTTCAAATTCGCAATGTCAATCCGAGTGAATAGACTTCAAATGAAGATGCACATGCATGGGCATTCTAATAATCGATGGGACTTTCATGGAAAATAATGAAGGGATATGAAATGTCTGGAAAGAAGCTTGTTTTAGTAAAGATGTGCTTTTCTGAAGGGTATGAAGGTTTTTGATGATTAACACTTATCGATTGGCCCTGACGAGGGCAAGGTGCGTGAGTTCTTTCATTTTTTTGTTGGGGGTGCTTTCTCGACAGAGTGCATGAGTTCTTGGATCCTTCCTGGGAATATGTTTTCCCGTTGGCCAGGGGGCCTTTTCTCGAGTCTTTACTGGGGAATGTTTCCTTCGAGATTTCTTGAGTTGGTTCTGGGCCCTTTTTCTTCTCGAGTCTTCACTGGGGAATGTCGTCATTGTTCTTTTCGAGATTTACTACTTGAGTTGGCCCTGGGCCCTTTTTCTCGAGTCTTCACTAGGGAATGTTTTCCTCGAGATTTCTTGAGTTTAGTTGTCCCTGGGCTATGCTTGCTTCTATTTTTTGATTGTTGTGTTCTTTGAACGCCTCTGAGCTTTGAATTTGATAAATGCATTGCTTGTGTACATATTCATTAATATAATAAAATATAATAATATGGATCATGCTACCTAATTTAGCCATTTAGATATTTTGGGATGGAGCCCCTTTAGATGAGTAAAGAGTATATGAAAGTATGTAAAAATATGTATTTGTATTTAAAGAAGAAAATTCAATTATGTTTCCTCTTCGTTTTTATTTATTAATATCTTCTTCTTTTTTTCTTCTTTTTTTTTTGATATGAAATGCATCAGAGAGCAGAGAAAGTACAACCTTTGTCTTGATCTCTTCCAGTTCTGCCTTAAGGCCTCGACCTTCATCTTTGGGATTTTTGGCCTCTCTCCAACAATGGTTCTCAGCGATCCTTTGGTGACTTTTTCCGTCTCTTTTGTCATGAACTTGAACTTGGCGTGCTTTTTACCTCCGGCTAGCAATCTTAGTTGACACTGCTCCTTGGCTCTCGGGGTATGAGTGATAGTGAAGGTTTTTTAGGAGTGATGGCACATATGGTGGGAAGAGGGAAAAAATGGAAAAATGGAGAAAATCGTAAAAGTCCCATGTCATTTTACTGCTATCCCATGTCTAATGGCACATATACCCTAGATATTATGCGAATTCAACTAGCACTTAGTCAGGCACTTACACTCATGAAAAGATAAGGCATGATGGCTCGAAAATGCTTACCGGGATTTGTCTGTGACTGCTTACGTCTGAGCAAATCCTGGATATAAGAGCAAACAAGTAAGATCATGTATGATACGTAAAATGTGCAGCGGGGCTGCGAGGGCATCTTCTATGAGGCTCATGTAGGCAACAATAGGGTGATCCAATTCCTGAAAAAATGAGGAGAGAAGAATGAGGAGTAAATGAAAGGCGATTTTTAGAAAGAGTAATGCGATTGATAAGTTTTAAGCTCTCCCTTTTGGATGGACCATCCGTGGGTCGCCGCGACGTGACTTGCAACGGATGTTGGTTGATGATAGCTTTGCCTTAGATGCTTTGCCGCAATTCCCGTCTTGGTGCGGGTGATAATTGTAGTCCGACTGTCCCTCTTCAGAGAGTTCTGACACTTTTTGCAGCAAGAGATTGTGGATAAAATAGGTGAATGCGATCACCGTCAGTCAGCAGTTAGTGGTCCACAAATTAAAGGATTGATCTTCATCGTGTTGATCATGGTGCGGACGTTGAGAAACTTCTTGAATAAGACTGCATTAAGTATGTTGATTCTGGTCTTGGGAGGACATCTTTTCGTCGTGCTTCTTCTCCAGGAGTTTCGCCTGCAAAAGGCGCATTGGCGATCGCAACGTCTTGATGGTGAACTCCTCCGAATAGGCGAATGGAGATGGGAACTCATGCCACTAGCATTCCGACAGCTCGGCCAGCATAGGATGGGCTTTGTGACTTTGGTCCAGCATTCAGTCCTCGCTCAAACTGGATGATAGTATTTCTGCGAAATTCTGACGGTGCCCCATGGATTCTCGATGGATGACCCTTAAGTTCTTGAATAGTGTTACAGGTTCAGACAATCCTCTCAATGATCGGATGATAGCTTTGCGGGGTGATCTCCCTTTATGCATTCGGTCCTTTGGGACTAGTTGCAGGATGTGCTGGTAGTATTGTGAGGAAAAAGAATTTTTCAATTTAGATAGTGACTAGTTTTTAAAATCTTTCCTGATTTGCTCGTTAAGGCGGCTTGCTGCGGCAATTCAGGAGCTGCTACGAGGGGGATTCCCTGGTCCTATCGCGATAATGAGATGAGGTGTGAGACATTATGTTCCTGCAAAACTTAAGATTGATTAGTGGCGTTAGTCTAAACACTGCATCTTGTGTCTTGAACTACTCCTTGGGAGCCGCCAATACCATGCCTTCTTTTGTCATCTCACAAGTGTAAGAAAAAGCTTTAAATAACAAGTATTTCCTGAAAAACTCATTTTATTAATTCCGAATAAATATTTGGGCGGTATTGTCATGATAAAACTCTATGTCTTTGATTGGACGAGATGCACGATCCGCGAACCCTTAGGCAAAATACATCTTGATGGCATCGACATTTAATGGTCTTGGCAGGTCATCCCCATCCATATTGGTTAGCATTAGGGCACCCCCCAAGAATGCACTTTTAACTAAATACAGACCCTCGTACTTCGGGGTCCACTTTCCTTGACTAGCCTCCTGATGAGGGAGAATCTTTTTCAACACTAAATCCCCAGTCTTGAACTTGCGAGGTCGCACTTTCTTGTTATAAGCGTTGGCCATCCTTTGCTGATACAATTGCGCATGGCAGATAGCGGCCAAGCATTTCTCAAGAATGAGGTTTAACTGCTCGTACCTCACCCTTGCCCAATCTGATTCTTCTACTTCTGATTCTGCCAGGATTCTGAGGGAAGGGATTTCTACCTCAAGAGGAATTACGGCTTCCATGTCGTAGACTAAAGAGTAGGAAGTTGCCCCTGTGGACGTACGAGTTGCTATCCGGTAAGCATGCAGTGCGAAGAGAAGCATGTCATGCCAGTCTCTATGAGTGACCACCATTTTTTGGATGATTTTCTTCAAGTTTTTGTTTGCCGCTTCGACTGCGCCATTCATTTTTGGATGATATGGTGATGAGTTTCGGTGCTTCACCTTCCAACGTTGGCAAAGACCGTCGATCATTTTTTCATTCAAATTAGTGTCGTTGTCTGTGATGATCATTTCCGGGACCCCATGGCGGCAAATGATGTTCTTCTCAATGAATCGCATGGTTGTTTTCTAGGTGATGTTGGAGTAAGAGGTGACTTCCACCCACTTGGTGAAGTAATCGATTGCCACGAGGATGAAGCGATGGCTATTAGAGGCTTTCAGATGAATTTGGCCGATGATGTCGACTCCCCACATCGCGAAAGTCCAAGGCGATGTCATGCTGAAGAGAGGGGCCGGAGGGACATGGAGATGGTCCGCGTAAATCTGACATTTGTGGCATTTTCGGAAGTAGTCGATGCAATCTCATTTGACGGTAAGCCAAAAATAATCTTGTCTCATTATTTGTCTTGCCATTATATGCCCACTTGCGTGTGTGGAACAAACCCCTTCGTGGATCTCCGTTATGATTTTCTTGGCCTCAACCATGGTAACGCAACGAAGTAAAGCTCCATCAACTCTCCTTTTATACAAAACCTCACCGTCGAGGTAGAATTCTAAAGCCAAGCATTGGAGGGTCCTTTTGCTAACTCGGCTTGCCCCCGGTGGATACTCCCGGTTTCTGATAAATCGTACTAAGTCATGGAACCATGGCTTCCCATCAGGTTCTTCTTCCAAGGTGACACAGCATGCCAGTGTTCCCTTTACTTCTACTCTCAATGGTTGAAGCATTACTTCGCATTCTAACTTGAACATCGAGGCCAACGTGGCTAACGCGTCTGCGAAGCGGTTCTTTTCTCTGTCGATTTGGTCGAATTTGGTTTCTTCAAATTCCCTCATGAGTTGGGTGAGTAACCTCTGATAAGGGATGAGCTTGGAATCCTGTGTCTGCCATAAATCCTGGGCTTGGTAGATGACAAGGGCCGAATCGCCGAAGATTTTGAGTTTTTTTACTTTTAAGTTGATTGCTGCCGTCAGACAGCTGATGCATGCCTCGTACTCGTCGATGTTATTGGTGCATAGGAAGTTCAACTTGTATGCTATGGGGAATTGACGACCATCTGGGGCTATGACCACGGCTCCTACTCCCTTGCCTGAGAGGTTCACCGCACCGACGAAGAACATGGTCCACCAATCATCTTCTCTAAGATCTTCTGCGATCTCATCATTAATCAACACGATGTCCTCATCCGGGAAGTCGAAACTCAATGACTCATATTCGTCCAAGGCGTGATCAGTCAAGTGATCGGCGAGAGCGCTTGCCTTAACCACCTTCCGCGTTACATATATGATCTCGTGCTCGGTCAATAAGACTTGCTGATCGCGTGTCGAGCACGTCAAATATAAGTGTATAATAGATATGAAAGAGGGGTAGAAATACAACTTATCACTTGTCCATAAGGAACTTGTAGATGGTGGTAAGAGGATCGTCCATAGAGACTTCGGGGGATTTGTAGTTCTTGGTTGACTTCCTCGTCACTGAGTTTGGTTGGTTGATTCTAAAAATTAAAACAAAAGCAAAAGCAATTAAATAGTTCAAAACAGTCTTGGTCAAAGGTTTGGCCAAGACAGAGGGTCAAGATTGAAAACAGTAAAAAGAAGGTTCCCGGTAAGAGCATGAACAGGCTATGTTCTTATGATTCGATCACTGATTCAATGGTGTTCATCTCGATATCTGCAGTGCTGTGTTGGATAAGACAACACCCAACTCAAGTTTACCCTCGGTTGTCAGTCGAGGCCCACGGTTTTCAATCGGGTCTGAGTTGTATTATTCATTTAACTGGGTCTCCCAAGATAAAATCTGAATTGTCAGTTCTAAACTTAAACAAGGAAGTAAAGAAACCAAAAAATAAATAATTACAAAAATAGAGATTATTAAGAGTAATTAGATCTCACGAAATATAAGAAACATAGCCCTCAAGCTCTTACCAAGAATGGTGATTAGCTAGATGTACTCATGAATGAATTATAAAAATACTTGCTTGCATAAATAAAATAAATCCGTGGATTCAAAGAATTAAATTCAGGAGCAAAGTATAAAGTGGCGGAAGAGAGGAGAAGAAGCAAGAATAGAGAGAGGAGAGAGGAGGACAAGTTCAGCTATAAGAAAGCTAAAACTGCTCTGTCCTTCTCCAACTCAATCTCCTAAATAATCTCCTAAATAATCTCCAAATAAATTATCCTGATTTGTTTTGAATAAAAATAGGAATTTAAAATATATAAAGATGGAAGGAGATCCTTGATAGGATTCTTAAATTGATATCGTCTTGATCCTTCTCTTTCTCGCTGGACAGCTGTGATTTGCCAGCTCGCAAGGCCCAACGCTACTGCTCAAAATTCCTCTTTCGCGGATGAGTCTTGGCCGCAAGCTTGGCCAAGCTCTAGGCCAAGACTGCTTGGAAATCAGCTTCAGTGCTCCCAAATCAAAATCTTCCAATAATTACCTCCAGACCAGAACTGGTAAAAGCATGGGAAATTAAAGGGGAATCAGTAGTTTTACTGGCCAAATAACAAGTAAATGGATAGTAAAAACATGATGAAATGCAATGTAATCACTTGCCATCTACAAATGCGACTTCACAGATACGGCTTCTCAAAGATGTACTTCAGGGATCCATGCGGGAGATTAACTATATTGTGTAATACAACATGTACTGCCGGAGCCTTCGGGCGCACCATGCTAGGGCGCAACAAGTTCGTTCCAATATGGAGTAGCGCATTTTGCATTCGTTGAATTTTTTGTTGAGATAGTAGATGGCTTGTTCACGCCTCCCTGACTCATCGTGTTGTCCCAAAACGTAGCTCATGGCGCTAGCCGTGACTGTCATATACATGAGCAAGGGACGTCCTGGCGTCGGGGGAACTAGTACAGGTGGGCTTTGCAGATCTGTCTTGATTTTTTCAAAGACTTTCTGGCAATCTTCATCCCATTCTGCATCTTCGTGCTTTCTTAACATTTTGAACATCAGTTCGCAGGTAAGTGTTAACTGGCGGATAAAGCGAGCGATGTAGTTGATGCGTCCTAAGAAGTTTCGTACTTCTTTTTTGGTGCTGGGAGCGGGTAGCTCTTGAATTGCTTTTATCTTATCAGGATCCACTTCTACGCCTTTGTTGCTGACGATGAATCCTAACAACTTTTCGGAGGTCACTCCAAAGGTACACTTAGCTGGGTTTAGCCGTAGCTGAAATTGTCTCAACCTTTCGAATACCTTCTTTAGGATGTCTACATGATCTTGCGTCCCACGAGATTTGGCTATCATGTCATCGACATATATTTCCAATTCTTTATGCATCATGTCATGGAAAAGGGTGACGGCAGCACGTTGGTAAGTGGCTCCTGCGTTCTTTAATCCGAAGGGCATTACTTTGTAGCAGAAGGTTCCCCAGGGTGTGATGAAGGTTTTTCACTGTCTTCGGGTGCCATCTTAATCTGATTGTATCCCAAAAATCCATCCATAAAGGAGAACATGTCGTTACTGGCGGCACTATCCACCAAGATGTCGATATGGGGAAGTGGGATGTCATCCTTAGGGTTGGCTCGATTAAGATCCCGAAATTCCACGCACATGTGGACTTTCCCATCTTTCTTAGGCACTGGCACTATGTTGGCGATCCATTTTGGGTATTCGGTAACTCTTAAGAAACTCGCATCTAGTTGCTTGGTAACTTCTTCTTTGATTTTCAAAAGGATGTCTGGATGCATCCTCCAGAGTTTTTGTTTGACAGGTTTAAACCCAGGCTTCAACGGGATGCGATGCTCAACTATCCCGGGATCAAGACCTGGCATATCTTTGTATGACCATGCGAACACATCCGAGTAGTTTTTGAGGAGGGAGATCAACCTTTCTCTCTGAGTCGTGTCCAGGGTAGTTCCGATCTTAACCAACTTCTGATTCTCATTGCTTACCCCCAAATTTACTTCTTCCAATTCCTCCCGATGAGGGGTTATTTCCTTTTCTGAACTTTCTAGTAAATGGGTCAATTCGCAGGGGATTTTGACCTCGTCTTCGGTTGCGGTGACAATTTCTTCGCCAGTAAAGACATAGGTTTTATCAAGAAAATCCGAACTAATATTCATCCTGAAAATAAAATGCGAAAAAGAAGAGATGTTTTAAAACAAAAATTGCATATATTGATATTTAACAAAGGGAACGTGAGTCCCTACAAAAATGTTTTCGTAAGAAAACGTGCATACATTATTTTTATTATTTTTATCATCATTTTTTTCTTAAAAGGAGTAATTACGAAGAGACATCCGGAAGTATGGTGGTGGTCCAGTTGCACACAGACTTCCCTGACTTCTTTACGGAAATGGCTGAACTAGGCGATTATTCTTCTTCTCCCAGAGTGCAAATACGGAGGTCCGATACCCTGATCGGGCTTTCATTGATGGTTTCAGCTGCGAAGGGGAATGTGGTTCTGATATGGGGGATCTGCATTTTACCAATTGGCGCAAAACGTCCAAATAGCTTAGCTAGCTACTTTTCTTTCTTTTCTTGGGAAATTTTGGCAAAATCAGCCTCGCTGGGTTGGTACCCTAAACCAAAGCGGTCTCCGAAGCTCTTTGGAGATGCCAAGCCTTTTAACCCTTGTAACTTGGCCCCGAGCCTTTTTCCTAGTTGGAAATTTCCCTCTGGTATTAACTTAGTGGTTGTTTCGGCCACTTCAGAATTTGAGGCTTCAAAAATGGGGGATCTTTCCTCGAACCAATCCGCGTTGACGATTTCAAAGGCTTGAAAAGAACTCTCCAAGGTTTCAGCAGTCTCGATGTAAGGTACAGACGAATGTTTGGCCAAGATTAAGGCTTCCTCTGCCTTTATTGTGACGAGGGCATTGTCTTTGACGTACTTGAGGCACTGATGTACGAAAGAGGGGACGACTCCTACCGAATGGATCCATGGCCGTCCTAGAAGCATGCTGTAAGTGGGTTGAATTTCCATGATCTGAAATGTCAAGGCCGATGATCTCTCGAGTGGTGCCGTCGAAAGCCCTTGCCATCATCCCGCTGGGCTTTATGTGAGAAAGATCGACCGGTAGTTGTTCGAGGACATGCTTGGGCATGACATTCAGTGCAGACCCGTTATCAATCAGAGCCTTCGCTATGACATGTCCTTTGCATTCTACTATGATATACAAGGCTTTGTTGTGACCTCTTCCTGCGTGGTCGATTTCTCCTTCGAAGAAGGAAATGCTACTTAGGGCTTGAATTCTTCCGACGAGGTTCTCCACCCTTTCCATGGTGATATCCTTGGTTACGAAGGCTTGTTTCAAGACTTTAAGGAGAGCTTGGCGATGAGGTTCTGAAGTAAGGATTAGCTCCATGATGGAAATACGAGTCGGGGTTTTCTTTAGCTGTTCGATGATGCTGAACTCGCCCTGTTTCATGATTTTGAGGAACTCAGCTGTCTCGTTCTCTATTACAGGTTTGTTCAACCCTTGCGTCTCTTCTACTGCCTCTTCGTGGACCAAAGGATTTTTTCCTTTGTCTTGTCATTGTTTCTCTACTTCCTCCGATATGTAGCATCTTCCGGTGCGGGTCATGCCTCCGTAAGTCTTGGCTAGGAGTATTTACAGTGAATGTGAACACCACTTTGCGTGGGGTCATGGTCGTATTCCCTGTTTGGGCCACATATTCGAAGGAATAGGGTGCTGGAGAATTGTCCTCGATGGCGTTGATTGCTTGTCTGGTTTTCCCTTCGGTCTAAATGATTCCAAATGCTGTAAGTTGCTTGAATTTCTGCCAAAAAAGTCTGCAATCTTGGATTTCGTGCTTGCTTTCCCCTTGGCAGAATAGGCAAAGGGGCTGATTATTCTCTGGGTATGGAAAGTGTCCACTTTTAGCAAACGCAAAGAAAAGTTCTTTGGGCGCTTCCCTCACTGAAGGGAGAGAATCGTCGATTTCTTCAGTAAAAATGTCATTCACCCCCGGATTATGGTGCGGCAAAGGACTGGTTGCCACGTCATGACCTTTTGCTAGACCTTTGGAAGAGATTCGTCCGCGTTTGGTCAAATGATCAACCTTTTCTCTAAAGATGAAACAGTCTTCCAGAGAGTGTCCTCAGGCTCCGATGTGATATTCGCAGCTAACCTTTGGATCATACCAACTAGGGTAAGGAGTTGGTTGAGGCGAGAGCAGGGATGGCGTAATCTACCCGCCTGCCAGGAGACTTGCGTAGATTTCCTTCAAAGGAAACAGGGGAGGTGACCACGTCGGTGAAGGGTACGATTCAGAATCTGGGGTTTCCCAAGAGGATGGTAATGACGCTGCACTAGAGTGGGAGGGTGGTGCAAAATACCTGACAAGATAGTCGAATTTCCCGGAAGGCTGGCCCATGGTGTCAATCTCACGGTCGCCCTCATTGCGGCGTGTGGAGAACCGTTTGTATGACGAGGTCGACCTTTTCTTTTGGATGATTTGGAGTGGGGGTGGGGTTCCTTTGGAGTTATGCAAATGCGGGATAGAAAATTCACCTCCGATGGCATTAATAGATCCTTCCCCGTGGGTCGCTTTCTGGGTTTGTATTACTTCGAAACCCAAGAGTTGTCTCACCTTTCCTGCAAATAACTCGCAGTCTTGGATCTCATGACCATTGTTTCCCTTGCAGTACACATAATGACTTGGATTACTTTTCGAATATGGTATATACCCTCCTCGAGCTAAGGCCAAGAAAAGTTATTCTTGTGGCCAACTTGATACCAAACAAGGAGGGTCGTTGCTTTCTCCTACTGAGATGGTGTTTATCCCTCCATTTCCTTGAGAATGATTAGGGAGAGGGTTGGTGGATGTGTTAGGTCCTTTAGCTAACCCTTCGAAAGACACCCATCCACTTTTGATCAAGTGATGAACTTTTACTTTGAAGGCGAAGCAGTTTTCCAGAGTATGACCTGGGGCTCCAGTGTGGTATTCGCATCTTGTGTTGAGATCATACCATTTCGGGTAAGGAGGCAATTGGGGCTGAGCTGGAACTGGTACGATCTGTCCGGCTGCCAAGAGATGTTTGTAGATTTCTCCCGCGGGAAGAGGAAGAGGAGTCAATGGCTCTCGGTTCCACCGATTATTTGACGTGTTTTGGTCCTTTGGTGGGTTATATGGCTTAGGTTGTATGGGTTGTAATGTTTGTGCTGGAGGTGGTGGGAAATGTAGAGATGGTGTAGGATTTTAAGGCGCGATATTAGCAACGGGTGGTGAGGCAAACAGAAAGAAGGTGGGTTGATATAACGGTGGCAGATGATAGGGCGGTGGCAATAGATAAGGCAGAGGTGGTGGAAATGATTGCCTGTGATTAGCTTGGGGAGCGACAAATCCAACATCTCTTTTCACGACAAGCGCTTTCTTTGGTGCAGACTCTGGTGCCGAAGTTATGATTCGTCCGGACTTAATCCCTTGCTCGACTCTTTCGGCAATTAGGACCATGTCGGAGAAACTGTTTGAGATCAGGTAGGTGTAGTAGGGAGCTTTGAAGGTGTGCACAAAAATTGACAAGAGTTCTTTGTCACTTAAAGGAGGAGAGATTCTGGAAGCCAACTCTCTCCATCTCGGAGCATAGGTTTTCACTAACTCGCCGATTTTCTTTTCCAAATCTTGCAGGTCGGCGCGGTCGGGATCTACCTCCATGTTGAATTTGTATTGTTTGAAGAAGGCATCGGACAGGTCTCTCCACGTCCTGATCCTGGCTCTGTCTAGACTCATATACCAAGTTAAGGCGTGTTTGGCTAAGCTTTCTCGAAACAGATGAATCAACAATGGCTCGTTGTGGATCATCTCTGCCATCTTATTACAATATGCTCTGAGGTGGGTCTTTGGGCACTCGACCCCAGTATACTTTTCAAAGTCGGGGATCTTGTACTTCGGTGGTATAACGATCCCGGGGACCATACACATATCGGCGGGACCAGTAGAGTCAAACAGATCAGCCCCTTCGATCACTCTGAGTCTTTCTTTTAGCAGATTCAGTCTGTCACTTTTCAGTTTCTCGGCCATAATGGGGTTAGAACCGAAGGGTAGTAGAGGTTCCGGCGAGAACTGAGGTTGTACTGGGTAGGAAGCAGGAGGCTGAATTCCCATAGGTCTGGGAACTGTGCTTGGAGTAAAATGACTTGGAAGTGGAGGGAGATACGAGGCTTCCAAGTGGGCCTGACTTTTACCGGAGTCCACGACAGGGTTGGTCGAAAGGCGTTGAAGCGATGTGGCGATTTCTTCACCTATGTTAACCATAGGATTTGTAGGGGTTGGCACAGTGAAGGGATTAATCCATTTCCATTGGCCCCCGGGACCAGAAAGTGGCTGGGGTACTGAAGGTCCAGCGACGGCGAGTGAAGAGGGAGGTCCTGCTGCATCTCTCTCCTTTTCGGCCCTAGCTGCCCTTTCCATAGTAATCTTAACTTGTTCCTCTAACTCTGCGATTCTGGCTGTTAGTACTTCATCGACCTTAGCCTGTTCAGTAATTTTTCATTTTTGAAGTCTAGTTACGGGGAGCCTGTACGGAGTAGCTTGCTTTCGAGGAGCTATCATGAACCTGAAAAAAGAAATAAAGAAAAAGGAGTAAGTACAGGTGATGATATGCAGGTGATGTGCAATCCCGAGGCCTCCACGTTGCTCATTCACTTTTCCGGCTATACTTTCACTTGATACTTTCAACTCGGCTGGAGAGGTGAGACATCCCGACAAGATACGAAGGAAGATGCTATTCATTCCAAACGCCATGAAGCAATCTGGGATGCTATCAGCGAAAACAAAATCAGTAGGGGCAACCAATGTCGCCATGCTAGGAAGATCTCTTTTTACACTATGCTTTCAAACGATGCAGGGCCTGATGCCCGGTGAATCCATCCAAGGAGAGGGATGACAATGCATATTATGAATTTGGAGTTTGTGATGAGCAAGGAGGACATGACCATGGGTGAGCAATATTTGGATATTTTGAGTATTTGGTAAAAAAAAATTTAAAAACAATTTGGTGAAACGATTGTGTTTATTCCGGAGGGATTTTCTCTTTTCTTTTTGCGATGGTCTTTTGAGTTGTATTGGATGGACAAATGATATAGAAAGTAGAGGCGCTTTAATAAATATCCAAAAGAGTACGACTTTATTAAAAGGGGTTTACAAAATATGGTAAACTTGCCAATTACCTAAATTCATCAAAAATGGCTAAATAGATGAAATCAGGGAATATAGTTATATGAAAAAAGGAAAGGGTTTCTGACATTCGAGTCTTCCTATGAAGGTGTCAACCCTGGAAGTCGGGATCCTCTTGCTCCTGCCAAAGGTATTCCATCAAGGCCATCTCCTATTTTTGCATGCCTATCTCGACCTCTAAAGCGGTAATCCGGCTTTGTAGTGCCTGGCTCTTCCTGTCTCCCAAGTCTGCGCGAGTAGTCAAGATCCTTATCACCGAATTTTTGTCTTCAATTATGGCACTTGATGCTTCTTTCCTGCGGATTTCGTTGTTCAAACGTTCCTTAAAGTCCTTGACGGCCACTTTCTGTTTTTCCTCTTGCATGCGGATAGTGTCCTTACTACGCCTTTCTAACTCATTCATTTGGACTTCTAAGTAACATTGATGGGCTACAGAATCATCCCTTTCCTCTACCATCCGATCCCGTTCTTCTTGCGCTGCTTCCATCTATTCCACTACTTGAGCGTAAGCCATGACATTCATCCCTTCGCTCACCTGGGATTCCCCTTCTTCTTCCATCTGTCTTCAATTATGGCACTTGATGCTCCGATCAAAGGAACCCAAGGTAAGGGTCCGCAGCAGACGATGGGATCGGAGGCCTGCAGCCATTTGGCGTGCCAACTAAAGTCTTCTCCCGAGAGGTTTATGAATTTGTCGACCTAGACATCTTTATTTTCCATTTTCCATTTATCTATGGTCATTACGTTGATAACTCTAATTAAAGGGCACGATTTTATGTAGCTTACAAAGAATATGGCAACCTTTTGACTATCTTTAGGGGTTCATTCGAGTTGGGATTGGTGAACACTACCCAGGACATGTGTCTTAGGGTGTCACTACTACCCTCCTAATTTGGTAATTGTCCTCGGGGTGTAGGGCTGATGGTTGCCGAAACCGTCAAAAATAAAATAATACAATCTACCAATGCACATGTAGTTTTATAACAGTAGCAAGTGGTAAAAGATTCGTCCTCAGGGATTCGGTGGCAATTAATATTCTTTATAAATGACAAGATGAGTTATAGGTGGTAAATACCAATATTGATTGTTGTGTTGTAATTGCTTAAGAAACAGAAATAGTATAAATAGTAAAGAAAGTGTGTTATGTGTGTGTTCAAAGATGACAAAGTTCCCAGTAAGGATTCGACTAAGCACACAAATTAAACTGATTGATCATTGATTCAAGTATCTTCAAGACCGAACTTATAGGCGGCTATAGAGACCAGGTGTTCACCTAAATCTCCTGCTCTCCTCCTAAACAAGGCTAATAAAGAGACACTCTATTAGAAGCCCCTAATCGGTTTGACAAGTCTAAGAGATACTCTATAGAATTTAATCAAATGATTGATAATTCGCAGGGAGAGACCGATCCCAAGTCTGGGATAAAAATCCTATAAACCTGACTCTATTCGTTTTCTATTCTGATCCGTCAATCAGATAGTTGCCTTCGCATCTCTCTTTACAATGTAGACTCCAAAGTATCAAGAGAAGACTGTAATTAATCAAATCCTATTTGTAGATGATCAGACTTCAAAAGGAATAAGATTAACTTGAC
The DNA here is from genome assembly GCA_963691705.1 of Viola odorata. NCBI lineage: Eukaryota > Viridiplantae > Streptophyta > Magnoliopsida > Malpighiales > Violaceae > Viola > Viola odorata. Next base: position 21,538,393 of record OY829539.1, on the reverse strand, counting down.
ATTCAACTAAAACAAATAGAGATATAAGCCGAAATTTAATAAGCGCAATTAGATCTCACAATCAATTATTCATGGCATTGAATCCTTACAAGGAAAAAAGAATTTAGCCAAGCATCATCATAATAAGTAAATAAAAGAGATTGAAAGCATAAAAAGGAATTTAATTAATTAAAGAAGAAAGCGAACAGAGTTTTGACGCTCTGTTAATGGTTGTTGTCCAGAAAGAAGGAAAAGAAATATTCGGGAAGATGAAGTATGTTAGAGACGCAGCTCTCTGTTCCCTTTAATAATAATCCCTCCAATAATAAAAGGATAAAATCTAATATAATTAATTGTTCAAAATCCTAACAGAAACGTTGGAGACGTTCTGTGGCAGCAGGACTCCTTGCTGGAATAGAAGATCAGCAGAATTAGGTCTTCTAGAAGAACAAGACAGCTGGTCCACGCTGGAATTTCGGGTCTCCCTTACCCCAGACCTGGGGTAAGGACGCTTCTGGCACAAAATAGCTCTAACTTGGCGATTTCAGCTCCTAATGAACGTTATGCTTCTCAGCAACATGATCTACAAAAAGGAGTGGAGAACCCAAGAATTAGCAGTATCATCGTCCTAAAAAGGGAGGAAAGGACGATGAAAATAAGACATTTTGGCGCTCAAACAAATCCCCCACACTAACCTATGCTCGCCTTCGAGCATTACACTCAAAACAGCCCCCTAATCAGAACAAATGATCTCCTATAAGGCAAATAGGAAAAGCACACTCAGCAAACAAGCACAACATTCGACACAACGTTCTACCTAGATAACATCCACATCAAACCCAAGGAATAACGAAACCAAGGGAGAAACTTTCCCATACCTAGCATAGTCGCAAGCAATCCTCACACGGGAAAAAGTATTTGCACTCAAACTCAGCAAGGATAATGGCAAGGTGTTTACACTCAACAATGCAATTGACAATGTACAAAATCAGACTTGCAATAACGACCCGAGTACAGAGAACACATGCGCAGGCAATCATATAATCATGAAAACTTTGCAAAGGTAAGCAAGAGAAATTGTGTAAGAGAAGAGGGTTCAAAAGAGAGGCAGGGAGAGAAGGATAGAGATTTCTTAACTGAAGAAGTGAAGCGACGAGAGACATCCTCTGTTGGCAGCAGCGAAGGCAAGGCAAAGAACGATCGGCTGTCAGCAGGGGTATTTTCTTCTTCTGGTCCACGCGGTCAGTGTCTATTCTTCTTTATGTTTCGCTCAGTCTCTGGTTAATGCTCCTCTTCTGCTCAAGTATTTATTCTTTTTTTTCTTGAGCAAAAGAGGAGAGAACAAATGTTTTCACCTGACTGTCTGGAGAACTGGAGCCGCTAAAATTCTATTTTCTGATCAGGCTTCGCGTATGGCTACTTTAAATGCCTTTTTCTATCTCTTCAATTCCATATTGTTCGTTAATTGAGCGTCTGCTTTTATTTTCAGCTTCTTGGATCTCATCTCGCTATTTTTCAGCTTCTAAATTTCCCTTTTCTTCTTTTGAATCCGCTGGTTTTCAGTGTCTTGCTGTCGCAGCTTGATACCCCCACACTAATTATATTGCTTCTCTTTACCCCACCTTGCCAACTACCAGAGAATATCTCTCGCCTGCTAAGAATAGAAGGAAAAGTATCAAACAGTTAGAAGGGCGATGGAAAGAAAGGTGATATGAGTAACAGGGGCATTATAAAAGCGAGAAAAAAGATGAGTGGCAGGGGCATTATAAAAGTTCTCAAAGATAAGAAGAAAAATGCAAAGTTCTCAATCATTTCATCGCTTTCCCACGACTAATGGTGTCTATACCCAGGGGTCTCATGCAATTCCAGCCAGTACAAAAATCATGCATCCACTCAGAAACAAAAATCACGACATGAAAGTTCAAAGAGCTCACACGGGTAAATAAATGACTACAAGCGACGACAGCAAGGCATGGATATAGGAGCTAACAAGTAGTGTGGTTGTGCGCGTGAATATGTGCAGTGGGATGAGTGTTCCTGTTAAAAGTGCCTAAACCATTCATTCAACTAAGGGGTTTTCAAAAATAAGGCCAGTGTGGTATTCAAAACACTCCAATTATGGCATACGAAAATGAAAAATACGCCATCAATCAAGCAAATATATACACAATCATCCAAAAACACATAAAATACCTCCCCCACACTAGAAGATACTTTGTCCTCAAAGTGTGAGAAAGGAAAAAGACTCGACGAAAAGAAAATGAACAAAGAAAAAGGAAAGGAGAAACCCGGGGGCCATTATGGTTGTGCTGGTCCTGAATGAATGTCTGCTGCTTGGTGCTGGTCAGTGGCTACATCTTCTTCCTCATCTTCAGCGAACCTGAAATAGACTCCTCTGCTATTTGCTCCAAAAATATGGTCAGTGCAAAAATTGGAAGCTAAAAAGAAGAAGGTATTTGCTCCAAAGGCATGCAAGTCTTAGCAGTTCTAAATTGGTGGCTAATCCAATAGCCCAAATTTAGCTTGCTCTAATGCATCCTGCACCATAAGATGAATAGTTGGAGAAAAAGATACTCCCAACCTATATTACCAATCAATGCAGCTATGGATTCGACAATTATCATTTTACCAAGCAAATGAAAATCCAAGCAGCACAAACAATCACAGGCAAATTAAATTTCACAGGGAGCAATTAATAGACTCAGAATCATGAAAGTGCAACCAACCATGGAGAATTTTCCACCAAAACTGAACGAATTAGGTCAATCAACACCACGTCTCAAAAATTTTACACACTGATCGGCGTAGACCAATGCGTTCTCACATGCATCTCAACTTCATAGGTGGTAAAATCACGACCTACTTCTACTCGGGGATGAAGAATAGAATTGCAATCCAAAAAAATAATGCCTACTGAAACGACATATCACTACATTGACCAGGTTTCTTAGAAAATACAATTGACCACCACAAGATAAAAAAATCCTAATTGAACAAATGCACCATGCATAACTCAAGTGTTAAATTGTCAGATCATACCCGTATCTAGGTAAATCCACCAAGAACCAGATATCATACCCGTATCTGTGTTTCGGGTTCAGAGGGCTGGTGGTGGGTGGTGGCAGTGGCGAAGGTCACCGAACGGAGCCTGGTGCGCCGGCGGTGGAGGAGCTGGAACCCGTGGGGTTCTCGTCGTGGCCCGCGGAGGAGAGGACGGCAGCGGTCTTGGGTATGTGTTGTTGGCTCGGTTTTGTAGTGGGTTTGGAGCTGCTACCGGTGCCACCTCGCGTCATCACCATGGCCGATTTGGTTTGGATGTAGGGAGCTGCTAGGGTTTGGAAGAAAGGAAGATGAAAGAATGGGTATTTGATTTGTCGGGTTGGTAAGTGAGGAGATGTATTTGTTTCCTTGATTTTAATTTTGGCAATGGGCTTAAGTATTTTGTTCAAGCCCGCAAAGGCTTTTTGGGCTAGAACTAAACTTAAGCCAAACATAAGTCTTCAAATATGCACCTTTCCGCCATTTTTCTCTTCTGATCTCTATTTCCTGCCAAGAGACACCATTAAAATTCCAGAAAAACTTCCTTGACAAGGAAGCAAAAATAAAAATAAAAATAAAAATAATAATAAAAATAAAACTGAAACAAATTGTAAAACTTTGAAAAACACATGGGTTGCCTCCCATGAAGCTTCCTGATTTATAGTCTCGGACTGGACTTGTTTTCGATCAATTCGCTGGTGATGGGTGGAGCTGCAATTCGTCCACTGTGTATGATTGAAACCCTTCGTAAAAAGGTTTCAACCTCTGCCCATTAACCTTGAATATCACCCCTGTCTTTAGGTCTTGAATTTCCACTGCACCATGAAAAAAAACTTTAGAAATAACAAAAGGTCCATCCATCTAGACTTTAATTTTCCTGGAAAAATCCTAAGTCTAGAATTAAGCAAAAGGACTTTCTGTCCAACATGAAATTGTTTATTTTTAATCAAACGGTCATGGTATTTCTTGGTTTTTTCCTTGATGATCTCTGAATTTTCGTAGGCATCATGCCTCAATTCCTCCAACTCTTGTATCTGAAGTTTCCTCTCAAGACCAGCTATCTTCATGTTGAGGTTGCACTGTCTGATTGCCCAATATGATTTGTGCTCAATCTCCACAGGGAGATGACATGATTTCCCAAAAACTAGCTTGTAGGGAGTGGTTCCAATTGGAGTCTTGTAGGCTGTTCGGTAAGCCCATAAGGGGTCGTCAAGCCTTTGACTCCAATCCTTTCTCTCAGGATTCACCGTCTTTGTGAGAATTGACTTGATTTCTCTGTTCGAAACCTCAGCTTGTCCATTGTTTTGAGGGTGATAAGCAGTCAACGTCCTATGATGGATACCATATTTCGTAAATAGAGATGTTACTACTCTATTACAAAAATAAGTACCTCTATAGCTTATGATCACCTTTAGTACTCCAAACCTGTTTAACACATGAGATTTCACAAATGAGACCACGGTCTTAGCGTCATCAGCCATAGTGGCTTTAGCTTTGACCCATTTAGAAAGGTAATCCACTGCTAGAAGAATATATTGGTTACCACCAGACTTAAGGAAAGGTCCCATAAAGTCTATTCCCTAAATTTCAAAAACCTCACAAGCTAAAATAGGATTAAGTGGCATCTGATTTTTAGAAGAGATATTACCAATCCTTTGACAGTTAGAGCAATTCCTACAAAACATGTGACAATCCTTGAATAATGTAGGCCAATAAAACCCAGAATCCAGCACCTTGAGGGTTTTCCTCTTAGGTCCGAAGTGACCTCCACAAGCATGCGAATGACAAAATTCTAAAATTTTTCCTATCTCATGCTCGAGCACATAGCGTCTGATCATTTGATCCTTACCTACATTCCACATGTAAGGATCATCCCATACGTAATATTTAGAATCTCATTTTATTTTTTCCTTTTCTCGAGAAGACAACTCACCTTGAAACTTACCTGATGCTAAAAAGTTAGCGATATCAGTGTACCATGGTGTCTTCTCTTGAATTTGGAAAAGTCCCTCATTAGGAAATTCCTCGTTGACAACATGTGAGTCTGGATCCACGATGATTCTACTCAAGTGATCAGCAACTAAGGTTTCCTTACCTCTCTTGTCTTTGATCTCAAGATCAAATTCCTATAAGAGGAGAATCCACCGAATCAGCCTCGGTTTAGCTTCCTTCTTCACCAACAAGTATCGCAAAGCTACATGATCAGAATACACAATCACTTTAGTACAAAGGAGATATGCTCGAAATTTATCTAAAGCAAAAATAATAGCAAATAGCTCCTTTTCCGTAGTGGTGTAATTTTTCTGTGCGTCATCCAACATTCGGGACGCATAGTAGATGACATGTGAGTCGCGCCCTTCCTTCTGTCCAAGGACAGCACCTACAGAGTTGTTAGAAGCGTCACACATAATCTCAAAAGGCAAACTCCAATTAGGAACTTTGATCACAGGTGCAGTAGTTAGTTTTTTCTTGAGCGTATCGAATGCCTTTTCGCAATCAGCTCCAAACTGAAATTCTATATCCTTTTGTAGCAATCGGCAAAGGGGGGCAGCAACCTTCGAAAAGTCTTTTATAAATCTCCTATAAAACCCTGCATGTCCTAAGAAAGAACGCACTTCACGAACATTAGTAGGGTAAGGCAAAGAATCAATAACATCAATTTTCGCTTTATCTACTTCAATTCCCTTTTCAGAAACTATGTGTCCTAGAATTAAACCTTGAGTGACCATAAAGTGACATTTTTCATAGTTCAAAACTAGATTAGTTTCCAAACAGCATTTAAGAACTTTCTCTAGATTTTCTAAACATTCATCAAATGAATTAGCGTAAACGGTAAAATCGTCCATAAAGACTTCAATTCCTTTTTCAATGAATTCAGAAAATATGCTCATCATACACCTTTGGAAAGTTGCAGGTGTATTGCAAAGTCCAAAGGGCATGCGTTTATATGCGAAAGTCCCAAAAGGGCATGTGAATGTGGTTTTATCTTGATCCTCAATTGCGACGGGTATTTGGTGAAAACCAGAATACCCATCAAGACAACAGTAGTGAGACTTACCTGATAGTCTCTCAAGCATCTGATCAATAAAAGGAAGAGGAAAATGGCCCTTACGAGTTGCTGAATTGAGTCTTCGGTAATCAATGCACACCCTCCAACCATTTTGCACTCTCGTGGGGACTAGTTGTCCTTCATTGTTCTCCACCATTGTGATCCCTATTTTTTTGGGAACTACCTGTACTGGACTCACCCATGAACTGTCAGAAATAGGGTATATCACTCCTGCATCTAAGAGTTTCAGTACCTCCCTTTTGACGACATCCATCATAGGAGGGTTGAGTCTCCTTTACGGCTGCCTCACAGTCTTACAATCCTCTTCTAGATGAATCTTGTGCGTACAGATTGTGGGGATGATTCCTTTAATGTCAGCTATCGTCCATCCTATAGCTCCTTTATTCTCCCTCAATACTCTCAAGAGTCGCTCCTCTTCCACTTCTGTCAGGCTGTTTGAAATGATCACTGGAAGACTCTCTCCTAAGCCTAGGAAGGAGTATTTCAAATGTCCTGGCAGCTTCTTCAGTTCCAGATCTGGAGCTTTCAAAATAGATGGAACAAGAGCATTATTAGTTTGTGGTAAATCAAGCATTTTAAGGGGAATTACCATTTTTTTTGCCACATCGAGCTCCATCACGACTTCCACAATTTCATCACTAACTTCTACCTTCTTTTTCAACTCCTCCAACTCAATGAGATCCACACTTCTTGATAGCACATACTCCAAAGGATCTGCATTATCAAGCTCAAAAACATCTACCTCATCCAAATCAATAATGTTAATAAAATTGACACTATTTAAATCCTCAGGAAACCGCATGGCATCATACATGTTAAAAGTTATTATCTCGCCCATAAATTCCAGAGTTAAGCATCCACCAAAAACATCAATTTTTTCTCTAGCAGTCCTAAGAAAAGGCCTACCCAATAAAATTTCAGTCGACTTGGTAGTATACTCATTCTCCATATCTATTACATAAAAATCAGCGGGAAAGATAAAGTCATTAACTTGAACCAAAACGTCCCTAATTACTCCTACCGGATAAATTATGGAACGATCAGCCAATTGAATTACCATTCTAGTTTCCTGCAATTCACCGATGTTCATACTCTTAAAAAGTGTCAAAGACAACACATTTATACCAGCACCTAAGTCACAGAGTGCCTTGTCAATGGTCTTTTCACCTATCTTGCAAGGAATCACGAATGTTCCTCCATCATTGCACTTGTTTGGTAACTTCTTCTGAAAAATAGCTGAGACATTCTTATTCAGATTAATCTTGTCTACTTCTGCAAGACGCTTCCTGTTAGTGCATAATTCTTTTAAAAATTTAGCGTACTTGGGAATTTGAGAAATCATATCAAGAAGTGGAACATTAATAGCTACTTTACGAAATAATTCTAGAATAGCTTTCTCTTCCTTTACCTTCTTGGACTTTTCAGACCTTTCAGGGAAAGGAAGAGGGATTACCTGTTCCTTCTTGATCGGCACTGGATCTGGAGCTGATTTTACCTGTGCTGGTTTTTTAGAAATTATTTCTACCTCTGGTTCGGGCTGGTCTGGGATAAGGACTTCTGACGGCTTCTTCCCCAGACCTAGGACAACGACTGTTCCGTCTGAAATTTTAGCTCCACTCCTAAGTGTCATCGAGCATGCATCATGTTTCAGATTATTCACAGTAGTTGATGGTAACTTCCCTTGCTCTTGCTTGTTGCTTTTTAGCTCTGCCACTTCTCTTTGTATGGCTGATATGCTAGCTTGTGTGGTTTGCATAAATTGCTTGATCATATCCTCCATCGACGGGCCAGTGAGCATTAGGGGCTGTTGTGGCGCCGGTAACTGTGGAACAGTAGGTCTGGGCACGAAATTTTGGAAATTTACTGGTGGTGTTTGGTGTGTTTGAGCTTGGGGTTGGTTATTGGATGAATATTGGTTTGGTAGTGGGACTATGACGTTGGAGTTTATGTTTTCTTTCCAACCAGGATTGGTGTTGTACTAATTTTGGTACTGATTTTGGTTATTTTAATTGAATCTGGGTCTGTGAGGTGGGTATTTTCCATATTCCTGCCGGTACTGCATTACTAAGTTGACCTCTTCGGGTGTTCCATTGTTCAATATGCAGTCATCTGTATGGTGTCCTAGCTGGCCGCATGTACCACACATGATGGTAGGTTGTACTTGCTGTACTTGTACCTGTGAGTGTCCTGCTAAAGTATTCAAACGATCAGAAAGTTCAGTCAATTGAGTTTGAATTGAGGACACATTACCAGTTGGCGTATCTCTTTTGCTTGACTCATTGTAGAAGCTATTTTCAGCTAAGGTTTCAATCAAATGGTTAGCTCTTATGAGAGTGCAATCTTGTAGTGCGCCTCCTGCAGCTCCATCCACTACTAACTTGTCTTTCACGCACAAACCGTCATAGAAATATTGTACTGAATTCCAATCAGAAACTCCATGGTTTGGGCAGATTTCCTGTAGATCTCTGAACTGTTGGTAGTACTCCCCAAAGCTCTCAATAGGATTCTGTTTGATGGACACAATATCCTTCCTAGCACTTCCAGCCTTTCCAGAGGACCAATATTTGTTGAGAAAGGTACTCAACATCTGCTGCCATGTATTTATGGAGGTGTGAGGAAGGCTAAGGAACCAATTCCTAGCTTTATCCTCTAGGGTCCATGGAAAAGTTCAGAGTTTTGCTCAGTTGATATCCACTCGAGGGGGTTTGTGAGTGTCACATTCCCAATGGAAGTACTGCAGGTATTTGAATGGATTCTCGCTAGGCATACCATAGAATTTCTTGAGGTTATGGTTCATGTTTGGTTTTAGATTCCAATCATGTTCTACGGGCGGATATTGGATACAAAAGTGCGTATCCGGTGGTGGTCCTTTATTGTTTCGTTGTCTAAAGGTTTGCTCAGGCGGGGGAGGTGGTGGCTAGTTATTTTGGTGGTCATCCATGACTTGTTCGAAAAGTGGGTTATTTCGGATTGCTGATGGTCTTTCCCCCAGGTCTGGGATAAGGGCCCTTTGTGGTGTCTGAAAATTATTTTCTGGTTGTTGTTCTTCAGGAACAGCCCTCTGATTTTTCGCTTGCTTCCTGTACTGTGTTTCTCTTCTTGTAATCTCTGGGTTGTACGGAATCAATTCTGAATTAGAGGTCCTGGTCATAAACAAAGAAAAATCAATTAGTACCGATGAATCCCCGGCAACGGCGCCAAAATTTGATGGTTGCCGAAACCGTCAAAATAAAATAATACAATCTACCAATGCACATGTAGTTTTATAACAGTAGCAAGTGGTAAAAGGTTCGTCCTCAGGGATTCGGTGGCAATTAATATTCTTTATAAATGACAAGATAAGTAACAGGTGGTAAATACCAATATTGATTGTTGTGTTGTAATTGCTTAAGAAACAGAAATAGTATAAATAGTAAAAAAAGTGTGTTATGTTCAAAGATGACAAAGTTCCCAGTAAGGATTTGACTAAGCACACGAATTAAACTGATTGATCATTGATTCAAGTATCTTCAAGACCGAACTTATAGGCGGCTATAGAGACTAGGTGTTCACCTAAATCTCCTGCTCTCCTCCTAAACAAGGCTAATAAAGAGACACTCTATTAGAAGCCCCTAATCAGTTTGACAATTCTAAGAGACACTATAGAATTTAATCAAATGATTGATAATTCGCAAGGAGAGACCGATCCCAAGTCTGGGATAAAAATCCTATAAACCTGACTCTATTCATTTTCTATTCTGATCCGTCAATCAGATAGTTGCCTTCGCATCTCTCTTTACAATGTAGACTCCAAAGTATCAAGAGAAGACTGTAATTAATCAAATCCTATTTGTAGATGATCAGACTTCAAAAGGAATAAGATTAACTTGACATTCAACTAAAACAAATAGAGATATAAGCCGAAATTTAATAAGCGCAATTAGATCTCACAATCAATTATTCATGGCATTGAATCCTTACAAGGAAAATAGAATTTAGCCAAGCATCATCATAATAAGTAAATAAAAGAGATTGAAAGCATAAAAAGGAATTTAATTAATTAAAGAAGAAAGCAAATAGAGTTTTGACGCTCTGTTAATGGTTGTTATCCAGAAAGAAGGAAAAGAAATATTCGGGAAGATGAAGTATGTTAGAGACGCAGCTCTCTGTTCCCTTTAATAATAATCCCTCCAATAATGAAAGGATAAAATCTAATATAATTAATTGTTCAAAATCCTAACAGAAACATTGGAGACGTTCTGTGGCAGCAGGACTCCTTGCTGGAATAGAAAATCAGCAGAATTAGGTCTTCTAGAAGAACAAGACAACTGGTCCACGCTGGAATTTCGGGTCTCCCTTACCCCAGGTCTGGGGTAAGGACGCTTCTGGCGCAAAATAGCTCTAACTTGGCGATTTCAGCTCCTAATGAACGTTATGCTTCTCAGCAACATGATCTCTAAAAAGGAGTGGAGAACCCAAGAATTAGCAGTATCATCGTCCTAAAAAGGGAGGAAAGGACGATGAAAATAAGACATTTTGGCGCTCAAACAAGGGCGCTATAAAATGCATATGACGATTGATATCAAAGCGAATAAATAAACAAATCAGCAATTTATCAAAGCGGGTAAATAAACAAATAAACACAAAAAAAATAAAACCGGCTCCGACCCACAGTCGCTAGTGAAGTCGCCAAACTATCGCGCCCCCCGAAAATAATAAAAATTCGCGAGTATACGACGAATCTGAGACCTTACGATGCTCGGCATAAAAGGACGCCTCACAACCTGCAATGAAGTCGCCATCCTAATTTTTGTCTCTAGGTTTAGGGAACCTAATCGTCATGGCATAAAAAATAAAAATAAAAATAAAAAAAGATAAAAAAAACTAAAGGCACAAAAAAAGAGGGTCTAAACCCAAGAACAAATGTTTGGGGCCGTATTATGGACTCGGGAAGGTGGTAGGCACCCGAGTCACATCTGAAAATGGTTACCGATTGATAAGAGAGGTGTCTAAAAGATGTTTGATAAAAATGTGTTTTAAAAGGGGGTCCTCAGAGGAATTGTTAATTTAGTCTTTTCTGTAGGGACCGTTCGGGAATAATCAATCGTTGGATGAGGTTATCGTTTTAAAAATCTTTTCGGACGGAGTTACCGTTTTCAAGACCAATCGATTATTCCTGAACGTAGCGTGATGGGACTGAATTTTTCGTAAGACTGAATGAGCGCCCTCTTTTTCATCATCGGGCCATGCATGATTAAATTAATTACGAAGTGATTCTATCATGGATTGCTAACAGAGTACAAATTCAAATGATAAACCGATGTGGGATCGAAGCCACTAAACACATGCAGTCAATATAAGCGGAATTTAAAACAAATGAGCATGGCATTTAAAGCGAGTCATTAAACAAGTTGTTCATGTAGATTCATTTTAATTCTAGCAATTCTATATATCATGCATACGATTAATATTTACGGAAAGCTTTGAATAAATAAAAGGGGAAAGAAAGGCGTACTTTCGAGCGAAGCTTAAATTTTAAACCTACGAAATGAGAGTGTTAGTGATAGCTCGAAAAATAAATAAGAAGTTTATGCATGCAAGGAATTAAATAAACAATTTATGTATACGAAAAATAAATAATGGTTTAACGCATATGAAAATTTAAATGATGATTTGATAAGTGTAGGAAAATTTAAATGATGATTTGATGCATACGAAAATTTAAATGATGATTTAATAAGTGCAGGAAAATTTAAATGATGATTTGATGCATACAAAAATTTAAATGATGATAATTGCGAAAAATTAAAGATTTGATGATTTGGAAAAAAATTAAGCAATTGATGATTTGTAGAAATTTAAAGTGCGACCGACCATATAGGCGGTAAATTAAATGACTGAATTTTAAATTGCGGAAATTTAAACAGTTGATAGGTTGTGTAGAATAAATTGTGGAAATTTAAACAGTTGATAGGTTGTAGAGAATAAATTGCGGAAATTTAAACAGTTGATAGGTACAAAATTTTAAAGCGATAGTACGAAAAATAGTCATAATGGAATGCACGAGTATTTTTACGAAAAAAAACTACACTTTTCATGCATATGATATATGAGAAAAATAAAGCATAAATCACAAAAAAATCATACAAAGCATGCGAGTATTTTACACGAAAAAACGCGAACCGAGATCTTAGAAAGAATGAAAATGGGTCGGGCCCAGCTTGAAAAATAAAAGAAATGGCCAGGAACAGTTCCTGGCCTAAAAATCAGATTTTTAATGGTGGTGGGCTCGGCCCATCACCTTTCTTTCCCTTCCCGCGTTGAACAGCCCAAGACCAGGACTGTTCATCGTCTTCCTCGTATCGCCGACGCCACTGCCGGCAATGGGGAGCTCCGACCAGGTGGCCAAATCGCCTGGTCTTGAGCTCCAAGGAAAGTTCTTCTCCTCTACAACATGATCATGCAAAAATTAGGGATTGAAACATGCAAGAACAATATTTAATTTCATGAAAATGTAAAAAAATGATAATTAACAAAAACTTCAAAATTCACTCTTCTCACTCAACGAATCAACAAATAAAAAACATGGTAATTATCTGCAGCATGCATATGAATTAATAAGACACAAACAAGCAATTGGTTTAATCAAAACAACAACCTAATAATTAAAGCCGAAAATGGCAGAAAAATGCCGAAGACTAACTCACCGAAAAAGCTTGAAGACTGTGGCAACTCACGCTCTAAGTGAGCAGTCGGTTGATATGATGTATTTTGTCCACATTTTCTCTTCCTTTCCTAGCCCTTTTTGGATCTTGATGCTACTGATTAGCCTTTATTTCCTTGCTTATTGTAGATTCAGGCTTTAGGAGAGGAAATTCCATAAAGATGCACTATTCACCAGATTTTGGAGTGTTTACAGCGTCTAGGCCGAGCAGCTAATCGCTCGCAGGCCAGCTGCAGAAAATGGAAAGTGCGGAAAAGGAAATTTAATAAATCCGACTGATTCTCCGACTTTCCCTCCGTGTTCCCAGCTCAGCAAAGGCATAATTAAGGAAAACCTAGTTCTATTAGACTTAGGACTTCTATTTTATTTAATATATATATTAAAATAATTAGGATTTTAAAGGGGGCTCTCTCTTCCGCCTCTTTCACTCTTCTTCTTCTTCCGCCTCTCTCTTCTCCCAGACTTTTTCCAGCAGCTTTGTAATAAATCGGAGCTTTGCTCCGGCCGGTAACATTTAATACTATTTCGTATTTTCTTCTTTTTATTTTTTTTTTATACTTTTTATGAGTAGCTAAATATCTTGTTCTTGGTAGGAATCATCGAAGGTTGCTTAGGAAAGCCATGAGGTCGAATTGATATTAATATACCGCTGGTTTGTATTTATTTGTTTAACGAATTCTTGTCAAATCTACTAGGGTTGTTTCTAGTCTGGCCAACTAGCTGCTAGACCTAGCCGATTAAAGTCATCTCTGTTGTTATAACTAACGCGAAGCTGCAGGGTAAAGTAGACAACCAGTTTGGAAGTAATCGGGTTCCTGCTCTCATTCAGCTGGGTTAAATGAGTAATTAGGGTAGTGCCTCGAGCGTACTGAGTGTCTCGCCCTAGACGTGTCTTACCTCCTCTTCATGGGCATCTGAGTATTGTCTCCATAAGCGTACCTTGGAGGACGACGGATTGTCAAGGTTATCCCATAAGCGTATCTTGGGGTGGCTTCTATTACTAAGGTAAGCAGGGGACCTAAGCGTACCTGGTCCCTATAGCGCGTCTACCAGCCAGGGGTAGACGATCCTTGCACCGATGACCAGCCGACCATAAATGTAACCGGAGATAGATTTCTACCAAGGACTCTCTCTCTATTGATTTCTTACTTGCTTTATTACTGTTTGTTATTACTTTCTTAGTTTATATTAGATTAATCAACACTCTCAAAACCCCCCTATTTGTTACTGTTTCGGTCTGTTTGCCCTAGTCACACACGAAAGTCAGCGTCTACCCTTAGTCCCTGTGTTCGACCCTGCTGCCACTATATACAATTTATTGTGCATTTGATAGTATGTTTTTATTATTATATTTGTATGTGCTTCGACAACACATCATCAGTCTAGAGGGAGAAGGAGCAAAGAGCTCTGGGTGAATTTGTGTCTAAAATGGTTGGGAATGGCTTGGTATTTATAGACGTTTCAGCGAGTGAGGGTGAGGACGCGATGCTGCACATGGAGGGGCAGCTCGTGCGCTGGCGGAGCTACGTCGTTGCGCTGGCAAGGCTAGGTGATGATGGTGGACGGGACAGGCTGTGTGCTGGCGGGGCTAGGTTGTTGGCAATGCGATGGGGAGGCGACGGGAGCAAGCAGCTCGATGGCTTGCTCCGTTGCTGCTCCATGGCGACTGTTCATGTGCCATGCACATGAATTATGGGAGTCGTTGACCTGGTTGACTTTCCTTGGTCAACCAGATCAACGGTGATGATCAAATTCCTTTTTTTAATTTTATTTAAATGGCTCCGAGCCATTTTACGACCAAATGTTTCGCAAACTCGAGCCGAAAGCGCCAGCGCGTAGAGAAAAATAAGGCGAATTTAATAGTCGACAGTGAATGAAGAAAAATCTTCGTTTAACGTGTTTATTTTCTCATTCGGAAATATGAATATGTTCGAATGAGAAATAAATGACGTTACGACGAAAATTGCACGAGACGAAGCTGACTGGTGTGAATGAAAAAAAGAGTAGGTAATTGTCAACTGAAGAAATAATGCGTTCGATCAATGATCCAAGCGAACCTACTCGGGTTCAATAAAAGCTCGAACAAAAATAATAATAAAATATGAAAAATGCCAAAAAGATGATAAAATATTTAAAATCCTAAATTTTATGCAATGACCTAAAACGGAAAAATAAATAGCAAATGACTAACGGATAATTAAAAATATAATTTTTAAGGCTGAAAATAATAATAATAATAATAATAATAATGAAAATACATGCCAAAAAATTAAAAATGCATAAATGATAAAATGTGACGAGAATAAAAAATGAACTAACGACAGTAAATTAATTAAAAAATGACAGTAAGTGAAGTAAAATAACATAAATGATAAATTCAATTTAAATGGCGTCAAAATTCGGGTATCAACACATACATGTGGCAAATCATAAGTTGGCTTTCGATGAATTCAAAGAGCGCTTGGGTAGCGAAATCTGCAAGAAGGAAGCATCAAGCGCCATAATCAAAGACAAAGATTCGGTGATAAAGATCTTGACCACTCACGCCAACGAGAAAGACAAGGAAAACCGAGCATTACGAATACGAGTGGCGGCTTTGGAAGTTGAAGTAATGATGCAAAAGGGAGAGCTCGCATCGTGGAATTTGTTTTGTAATGAGCAAGCGGATCCCGACTTCCGAGGTTGACATCTTCAAAATAGTTGTGCATCGGCTACTTAGATTTTCCTTTTCACCCCATGTAACAATGTTCCTAGACTTCGGTCTACTGGCCTTTTCGGGTGGATCTAGATAGGTAATCCGACTTATAATGGTTGTAACCCTTTTGACGAAAAAAATCAATGACAAAGTACGTAATTATTCAGATAATTATGAAACGTGTCCTTTCTTTCACACATCCAAAAGATATCAAACGACTATCGCCTACATCCGAAACAACCCTCCCCAAAATAAATCACCTATAGAGCAACAAAAAAAAAGAGTTAACCCTAGAAATGAAAACACGAAAAATATATATGCCAAATAATGATGACGCGAGGATAGCTGTGTCTTTTCGGTTTCAGCTACGCGCTCTTTTGTTTTGGCCAATATCGATGTGATTGACTCGGAGTTTTCACTCGGCTAAAATATGAAAGACGTTTATGACAGGTCGAGGTATGCCCACACCAAATTTCAGAATTTTCTAGGCACGCATCTCTCACAAAAAATTCAGAATGCAAGGATAGTTGTTTCTTCTCGGTTTAAGCCGCACGTTTTTTTATTTTGGCCAATATCAATGCGATTGACTCGGAGTTACCACTCGATCAAAATATGAATGTTGTAGGAAACAGGTTGAAGTATGACCACGCCAAATTTCAGATTTTTTTGGGCAGTAAATTTCTCACGAAAAATTCAGAACGCAAAGGTCGCTCTTTCTTCTCGGTCTCAGCCGCGCGATCTTTTGTCTTGGCCAATATCAAAGCGATTTTCTTCGAATTCGCACTCAGCCAAAACATTAAACACTTTGATAACAGGTTGAATATTTCCCATACCCAAGATGGGATTTTTCTGGGTGGCGCATCTCTCGCAAACAATTTAGACGTAAGGATAACGGTGTTTCTCAGTTTCAGCCGCGCGCTCTTTTGTTTTGGCCAATATGGACACAATTGGCTCAGAATTCCCACTCAGGCAAAACATGAAAGAAGTTGATAACAGGCTGAAGATTGCCCATATCAAAAATAGGATTTTTCTGGGCAGCACATCTCTCACAAAAATTTCTGAATGCAAGGATAGTTATTTCTTCTCGGTCGCAGTCACACACCCTTTTGTTTTGACTGACGTGGACGCGTGAACGGCTAAAAGAGCGCCATAAATCTGGTTAAAATTTATCCTCTAAGATTGAATGTCGGTATACAAGAAAGAGTTACTATGAATGTTGCTTGAAGTGCTCCCAACCCGGGTTTTATCATCTTTGCTCATCCTAAGCATGACTTTCGTCGCTCAAATGGTTGTCAAAACCTCTTGGCACGATGGCCTCGCTCTTCAAATCAAGAGTATGCTCGTAAAACGCATCATGAAAGGAGATTTCCAAGCATGATAAACACTAGCCAATCGCACTGGTTTATCTCAAGGGTTTCGAATATAGCATCCAAGATCGCATTACATCGTTAGAATGAATAAAAGCTTCCTTCGTATCTTCACCGAAGGGTCATCTTCTCATTCGTCCTAAAAGTATTAAGTGAAAGGAGGCCGGAAAAGTGAATAAGCAGCGTGGAGGCCTCGGGATTGCACCACCTATACTAACCTTTTATTTCTTTTTCCCTTTTTTTCAGGGTTAACGATAGCTCCTCGAAGGAAAACTACTTCACTAAAGCTCCTCGTTACTAGACTTCAAGCAAAAAATGGCCGAACAAACTAAGACAGAAGAGATGTTGGTTGCTAGAATAGCAGAGTTGGAAGAGTAAGTCAGAATTACTACAGAGAGGGCCACTCAGGCCAAAAAAGAGCGAGATGAAGCAACCACTAAGTTCCCACCCAGTTTTGATCCTAGTCAAAAAATGGGACCCTCCCTGTTAAGGTCTAAGCCTTGGTGTTCAAGCTTAGCCTCAACATGGAACCTGAGATGCGCTGAAGGCGCATGGATTTAACGGGTAGCCCTTCATAGGGTATGTGAAGGGAAAGTCCAATTGGGTGTGATAGCTCTCCACCAACCCCTGGATGAGATATGAGAGTATGCTTGTCTAAGTGAGCTTCTCCTATGCGGGTCCGGCATAGGTGTGCGAGCAAGCCTTCCGTGTTATGGAAGGGGCGTTGCCATGATGGCTTTGCCGTGATGGCCACTTCTAGCTGGGACCGAGACTAGAGCTAGTAGTGCGCTGGCAAGATAGGGCCGAGGCTGGTTTGGGTATTGGAGATTGCTGTTAAGCATCAAGAGAAGGCTGGCCTAGGTGCGGGACCTAGGCGCCGCACGGGCCTCAGAATGGTTAGGCCGTGACAGGTGGTAGCGGAGCTAAACTTGGGTTCTTTGCGAGTGCAAAGTCTTCGGAAGTCAGGTGCGCCGAGATAGAAATGGCGTCATTACTCTGAGGAGCGTTGCTACGGAAGTTCCATCCTAAGGTTCGAGTTCGGATGAAGGCCTTGCCGTAGGCAAAGGGCTTATAGGCCGTGGTGAGACGGCTCGGCCTATGACATGGCGGTGAGCTGAGAGGCGCAAGCGAACATGGCTGAGAGGCATGAGAGGGCGTGGCCTCGAGATGGGGGATGTGACCGAGAGTTGGGGGCGACGTTACATGTGTGCTTTGGGCGAGAGGCCGAGCGAGCGTGACTCGGAGAATTGCGGAAGTCTTGCTGGTCCTGCGTGCGAGTGATGGCCGAGGACAAGAGAAGCCATACCATGAGATGCATACGAACGACTTAGACGATGACCTTGAACATCAAGGACTCGCCCTAGTCAGACGTGTGCACGAGAAATAGACAATGATTTGGGCGTTAGTCTTGGGTCTGACTAAGCCTCAAGAATTTGGGTTCAAGTCGGTCCTACGTGTGAGTGTTGACCGAGGGCAGGAGTAACCTCACCACGAGATGTTCATAACCGACCTTGATGATTGCCGTAAGTACCGAATAGAGTATGTGCGGGTGAGTGCTGGCTAAAGACAAGAGAAGCCTTACTACAAGACATACATTGGAACCAATACTCGAAAAGGATAGACGCGTTGAGATGCTAGAATCCTGTCTGACCCAAAGACATGGAACTGTTCAAAGGTGGGAGAGTGTCGACTATGATCGGTCTATCGAAGAGAATGTAGAACCGTGTCGTATCTTGGTGGAACGGGTGCAATGCATGGAAACTTTTAACCGTGGAAGGTCGAATCCTAGAGAAAGAGTGTGACTTCTAGGGAAACCTCGGTGAACTGTTGAAATGAGGGTGGATGTTTCGCAAGATAATCTTAAGGAAGTGTGGAACCCGTTCCACGAGACCATCATGAAAGTGGGACCGGTGAACGGATTTCTGATTATGATACAAGGCAAACTTATCGAAATAGTGTAAAGGGATGTTCATGGCCCTCCGGGTATGGGGACGGTCGACCTAAATAAATGCAAAGGCTTTCAATAAAAACCCTATAAGGGAGTGAGGGGCACAGGAGAGATAGATATTTTTGTGTTGGATCTAGAAAGCTTCAAGGTGTGCCAGATTATGTCAGATGAGTCAGGGCTGACAAATGTAATAATGCTTCTATCTTATGATGCTAAAGTATGCGGGAGGAGTCTATAGCGGAGTTAAGGAAAGCATAGTTTCCTAGAGGATGTGGAATATGTTGCCCGGGTGGGCTTGCGTGACCTTGTGCAAACGGTTTCCGTGCGAGAATTTATGGATTAATATTTCACGTTTATGTTCAATATTAAGGAGATGTCGAAGGTCAACAGATTGTTTAATTTCGTTCAGGGACTTACTGCGTGCTTTATCTGTGAAGGTCCCCACAAGTTGCTGAGTGTTTTATAAAAAAGTTGCCTTGAGTGCGCTGCAGGCGGCTCTAGGATCTATGAAGTTAGAACCAAGAGACCATCGAAGGTGAAAACTTTTCAGAGAAGAGTTTCATCGTCCTAGAAGAAACAGTTGGCCAGTTAGGAGATGGTGAAGAGAAATGTATGGGACGGCTTAAATGGAATGACTCCATAGAGGCCCTTATTGACACAGGGGCCACCGGTAGCGTTGTTTCAGACTCCTTTACAAGAATACTTGGAGCGAAGATTTGAGAAGTGAAAGGGTTGTGGAACTAGAGTTCATTCGTTGAGACAAGTAACACTTATATATGCGAAGTACATAAGTACAGCGAGGCGGGGCAAAGGTTCAAAAATGGGAAGGTCTGAGAAACTAAAGCTCGAGGAGCTAGTGTTCGAAGAGCCTAAGTTGATAACATGTTGTGAGGTCGAGACGTGAGAATATGAGTTGATGGGAATTATGAAATTGTGGATGCTAGTAAAATGTCAGCCCAACAATAGGGGTGAGGCGTGGTTATGACCGAGACGAGCGAGAACCTAGAGGCCAAGTACGCTAGATGAGAATACGGGGGCTGGTCTTCGGAGGAAACAGGGATGAGGATGAGTAATGCGGAGAAAAACAGTCGTGGGCTCTTGTATTACCTGCATAACATAGGGATCAGGCAAGGAGATCCAACACAAGTTCTTTCAAGATAGAGAGGAGAACGATCGATGTTCATCGTGGCAACCACAACGATTTCTAAGGTTTAAGGATGAGGAAGATCATACTTATAGTGCTAAAATATCAAAGATTGGAAAGTGTGAGACAACAGATGCGGTAATGTGTCGGTAGGCCATCCTACAACCTCGTGGAAAAGGTGGGATCCTACAAGGAGAACCATGAGGCGAGTCTGGGATATGAAAGTACCAGCGTTTGTGTAGATTGAGGAGGAGTGAGACTATTAATGCATATGATGGGTAGCTAAAAGTTCCTAGTCCGTACTCTGGGTGGCTAAAAGTCCCTAGTCCATAGTTATGGGTAACTAGAGTTCTAGTCCATGGAAGGGGTAATAGAATGCACGAATTAAGTCTGGCCTGATGCGAGTATGAGTTTGAATACAGAAATCATATGATATGGAAGGTTTATTTAGGCAGTGGGAATTGAGCGAGTAATAGTGGATAAGAAGTCAAAAAGGGAAGTGTTCCTTTAGAGATTGTTTGGAGCCTTACATTGTATGCTTGACGAATGTAAGGATGTGCGAGCCAACCGGTGAAGATGAATCGATGAGGACATCGATGATTGAAGTGGGGGAGGAAATGCACAAGCCATAAACCATCCACCTATACAAAACAATAAATGAAAATAATAAAAATTTGATTAGTGGCTTGAGAACAGCTGACTCAGACAGACTTGAGCCAGTAAGAGAAGTTGTAATGTGCGGTAACACATGGCCCGATGGGGCAGAACTATAATGCGCAGAGGCGCATGGCTCGGTGGGACAGGATCATAATACGCATGTAGCATTATGAAACTCTCCAGCTCAGACAGACTCGAGCAAGGCAGAGAAATTATGGGCGCAGAGGCGCTTGGCCGTTGGGGTAGACTCACTGGCTCAGTGCGCAGAGGCGCTTGGCGTAGTAGAATACGACAAAATGCGCAGAGGCGCTTGACCCAGAGGGATACGATATAATGCGCAGAGGCGCTTGACCCAGATGGATACGATATAACGCGCAGAGGCGCCTGACCCTATAAAGTAGGCCTTGATGAGTGTAGTGAGACTGGAGAAAATAAGGAGTGATAAAGATATGAGTAAAGAGAAAACTGCCTGCATGAAAAGTGTGAGCACGCGATCGAGGGGATAAGAGAGATTGGTGGGAAGACGCGACATTGTAAGTATGATCGATAGGTTCCAAGGGTATCGACTAGAAGGGTCGGATACTGAGGAAATATCAATCATGCTTAGAACGTACGTCTTCAGAGGCGAGTGTGAGACACGAGCTGTGAAAAGAAACTGAGTGATAAGACCACAATCTGAGGAGTTAGGAAGAGTGAAAAGAAGGATAAAGGAGAGATAAAGAAATGAGTGAAAAGAATAATGAGTATTGAAATGTGGGAGAGCCTATGATAATCTATTATGGCCTTAACGTGTTCTAACCTCATGGTCCTTGGTAACGCAGGTCTAAGGAGATTGGAGATCTAGTCGATGAGGGCATCGACATTACTAAGTGGGGGAGAGTGTTAAGGTCTAAGCCTTGGTGTTCAAGCTTAGCCTCAACATGGAACCTGAGATGCGCTGAAGGCGCATGGATTTAACGGGTAGCCCTTCATAGGGTATGTGAAGGGAAAGTCCAATTGGGTGTGATAGCTCTCCACCAACCCCTGGATGAGATATGAGAGTATGCTTGTCTAAGTGAGCTTCTCCTATGCGGGTCCGGCATAGGTGTGCGAGCAAGCCTTCCGTGTTATGGAAGGGGCGTTGCCATGATGGCTTTGCCGTGATGGCCACTTCTAGCTGGGACCGAGACTAGAGCTAGTAGTGCGCTGGCAAGATAGGGCCGAGGCTGGTTTGGGTATTGGAGATTGCTGTTAAGCATCAAGAGAAGGCTGGCCTAGGTGCGGGACCTAGGCGCCGCACGGGCCTCAGAATGGTTAGGCCGTGACACTCCCCATCCGCCATCGCTGGATCCTCGAGACCCCAATCATTTTCGGCTCCTAGGGGTCAATGGAAATGGATTGATCCTTTCATCACAAACCCTGTTGTAAACACAGGTGGAGAGACTGCTACAACCCTGTAGCATTCTTTGGTTAACCATACTTTGGACCCGGGTCAAAGTCTAATTCATCAGGAATCCCAGGGCCTTCGCCCTCCTCAGGGACACTCTACTCAAGTCGTGATTCCCGATCCTACGGGAATTTGGCCTCCTTTTGTCAACCCGACGCAACCACCATTTACATCAAAACCCCTACTACCCCTTGGTCCTAGCACTGTCATCACAGAAAGGCCAAACATGGACAGATTGAGCCTGCTAGAAGAAAGACTCAGAGCTATTGAAGGAACTGACCCCTTTGACCCTATGGGTCCCACCGATATGTGCATGGTCCCAAGGATCGTAATGCCTTTGAAGTTCAAAGTCCTAGAATTTAAGAAGTTTACTGGAATTGAATGCCCCAAGACTCATCTCAAGATCTATTGTAACAAGATGTCTGAGATGATACATAATGAATCTCTATTAATCCATTTGTTTAGAGAGAGTTTGACCAAGCATGCCTTGACCTAGTACATAAGTCTGGATAGGGTTAGGATCAAGACTTGGAGAGATTTGTCTGACGCCTTCTTTAAACAATATAAGTTCAACTTGGAAGTAGCACCAGACCGTTCTGATCTACAGGATCTAGAGAAGAGGGCCAAAGAATCTGTGAAAATTTATGCTCAAAGATGGAGAGAACTAGCGGCCAGAATTTCTCCTCCGCTAAGTGACAAAGAGCTCTTATCAATTTTCGTGAACACTTTTAAGGCTCCCTACTACACCTTCCTCATCTCCAATCCATCCAGTAGCTTCTCGGACATGGTCGTTTCCATGCTAGAGACAGCACCTCCGAGAGCACCTCATTTAAAGGAAGATGTCAGCTTGGTCTCATACCAACCTGGTCACAAACAACCTTTCACACCACCGGTCAACCCGCCAAATAAACCGTGTGATCAAAATGAATGAAGAGACCATGGGGACCAAGGGTCGCAACCATTCTTTTCTGTCCCTGCAAGGGAGGTTTATGAGCATCTCTTAGCGGCTTGGCAAATTACGCCCATCCCCACTCTACCAGCACAACCTCCTTACCCGAAGTGGTACAATCCTAGTGTTACATGCGAACACCATACGGGAGCTAAGGGACACACTCTAGAAGACTGTTTGGCATTTAAAGGAAAGGTTAGGCAATTGATCAAATGCGGACGATTCTCATTTGCAGAGCTAGCCAAAGGATCTAGCACGACCGCCGACTCTACTCCTACCGGCTCTTGAAATGATCATCCTCCCACAAGGGACCCATCCTGCTTACTCATCTATTGGCGATGCCTACAATACTTTTGTATATAGTCGAGCCCACGACTTTAAACAAGGGCGCTTCGTGGGAGACAACCCACGTGTTCTTTTCAATATTTCTATTTTTTCGTTAATTTCAAATTCAACATCTTGGGATACCTTTTCCTTGTGAATTTACTATTTAAATTCCCTCTTTATTTCAAGTGCAATGAGACTTGTAAACTTGGGGGCAAGCAAGTGAAGTGACGATCAAAAGAAGGCATTGAAAAATGTCAAAGCTCATTTTTCAGGGAAGTTGTCCTTTGCGTTTTTGCAATTTCCCTTTCCGCAATTTACGTTTCCGTAATTTATGTGTTTGCAATTTACATTTCCGCAATTTTTAAATTCCCGCAATTTACACTATTGCAAGAGTGCATATGTAATGTTTGCAAGATTTCTTAGCTTTTGCCAAAAATACATATTGCTTGGTTTAAAATATATATATATATATATTATAAAAAAATTATTAAAAAAAAAATCCTACGTTTTTAGATCAAGTATGTTCATCATTTTATCACGTCACGGATAACTTGTGCGTTCATTAGAAATTGTATGACATACATGGTCTTGTCTGTTAACTCTTATATCCATGACATGTTTAGACATAAGCAGTCACAAACATATCCCTGTGAGTATTTTGGGCCTTCACGCCTTATTATCTTTCATGAGTGTAAATGCTAAACTAGGTGCTAGTTAGATTTGCATAATATCCAGGGTACATGAACCATCAGACATGGGATAGCAGTAAGATAACATTGGACTTTGCTTTTGTTCTTCTTCCACATTTTTTCATTTTTTAACTTTTTACCCTCAAAACACATACTTTGTACACCATGTACGACTCTATCAAACACCCAAAAGCCTCTTATTTTCTCCTAACCAAGTGAGTAGTTCTCGACTGGGACCGCTAAATTGGAGTTACACATCAAGCAAGGGAATGACAAAGAGGATCGCTGACAAAACAACGTCAGAAGAAGGCCAAAATAAATCAAGACTTGGAGCCTTCTGCCAAAGACAGAGAGGATGATAGACCAAACAAAAATTGTACATGCTTTGCTTGCTAAAAAAAAAATTGAAAAAAAAAAGTGTTCAAATAAACAAGACAACAACAAAACAAAAAACGGTCGAATATCAATGGCAAAATGATCTCAAAAAGAAAAGAGATCGTTCACTGCGAATATTGAAGAACTTGGGCAAAGTGCCCTCAAAACGATCCAGAAGGAACATCTCCAGCAAAGATTCAACAATTTGTGCACTTTGCCCTCATCACAATCAAATCTTCGAGCATCGTTCATTGCACTTTGTCCTCATCGCAATCAGTCGTCGAGCACAAACTCATTAAAACCTTTTCGCAAAATAAAAAACACACAACACTTTTCCTTTTCTTCTACAAATTCCTCCTTTTTTTTCTACCTCGCAAAGTCCTCTTGATTATTAGCAGGCCCATGCATGTGCATCTTTCACTCGGATTGACATTGCAAATTTAATTTTTGTGCTATGTTTATTGCATGTTTAGGAGTGTAAACACATAGCCCTGTTTCTGAGCGTGAGCGCAAACACTAATATCCGGTAAGGGTTGCTTACGTCTACATGTCGTGGGAAAGTCTTGTTCTTGAGGTCGTTATTTCCTGAACAAGACGCAGACGTTATCTAGACTTGAATCAATCATGTTTATATAACGAAAATTGGACGAACATTTTTATCCAAAAAAGAAGAGAAGAAATGCTTGAATTTATTTTCTTAAACAAAGAAGTCGTTTTCATTCCAACAAAAGACTTGGGGGCAAGCCGAGGTTTAAATGTAGGAATATACGATATTTCTCGCATTATCAATTGCTCTCTACTTTTTCTATCGGTTGCTGCTTCGTGTTTGCTTTCTTCCTATTTGCAGGACACAGATATTCTTCATTGGAATCAACCATAGGTCTTCGATGACAACATCGTTGTAAAGCTCTCGTCATTGGGTCTTCGATGAAGAAATCATTGTAATGCCCTCGTCTTGGATTTTCATCAAAATCCAATCAACATCAAATGGAGAACGTTACCACTCCTCAATCATGGGTCTTCGATGAAGAAATCGTTGTAATACCCTCGTCATGGATTTTCATCAACATCCAATCAAACATCCGAAGAAAAGATCAACTTTCCTCATTATCAAAGAAGAGAAGATCATCATTATCCTCAATATCAGAGAACACTAGATCAACTTTCCTCATTATTAGAGAAGATAAGATCATCATTTTCCTCATTATCAGAGAAGACCAAATCAATTTTCCTCATTATCAGAGAAGAGAAGATCATCATTATCCTCATTATCAGAGAAGACATCAATCCTCAATATCAGAGAACACCAGGTCAACTTTCCTCATTATCAGAGAAGAGAAGATCATCATTTTCCTCATTATCAGAGAAGACCAGATCAACTTTCCTCATTAACAGAGAAGAGAAGATCATCATTTTCCTCATTATCAGAGAAGACCAGATCAACTTTCCTCATTATCAGAGAAGAGAAGATCATCATTATCCTCATTATCAGAGAAGACATCAATCCTCATTATTAGAGAAGATCATCAAACATCCTCACTATCAGAGAAGACCGCATCTCCTCATTATCAGAGAAGATCATCAACGTCCTCACTATCAAGAGACAATCGATTTCATTATCAGAGATCACCAACGTCATCACTATCAGAGACAATCGATTTCACTATCAAAGATCATCAAACGTCCTCACTATCAGAGACAACCGATTTCAGTATCAGAGATCATCATTTCCTTATTATCAGAGAAGATCATCATTTTTCTCATTATCAGAGAAGACCAGATCAACTTTCCTCATTATCAGAGCAGAGAAGATCACCATTTTCTTTATTATCAGAGAAGACCAGATCAACTTTCCTCATTATCAGAGAAGAGAAGATCATCATTATCCTCATTATCCGAGAAAACCAGCTTCCTCACTATCAGAGACATTTTCCTCAAAGGTACGTTACTATCAACTAACATCAGGCCAAAGGTACGTTTTAATTCTCATTTACAATTCTGCAATTTACCTTTTTCCTCATTATCAGAGAAGTTGTCATTTACATTTCTGCATTTCTGCATTCTCCCTCAATATCTGAGTAGTCTGCATTTATTTTCCAACAATTGGCATTGTTTCTGGAGTTCCCTATATTTTTCATAATTAATACTCCTCCTTGAGCGACTACTTTCCTGTCTATCTAAATATCTCCTCCTTGAGTGACTACTTTCATGTCTATCTAAATACTCCTCCTTGAGCGACTACTTTCCTGTTTATCTAAATACTCCTCCTTGAGCGACTACTTTCCTGTCTATCCTTTCCTGTCTATCTAAATACTCCTCCTTGAGTGACTACTTTCTTGTCTATCTAAATATCTCCTCCTTGAGCGACTACTTTCCTATCTATCTAAATACTCCTCCTTGAGCGACTACTTTCAATATCTCCTCCTTGAGCGACTACTTTCAATATCTCCTCCTTGAGCGACTACTTTCCTGTCTATCTAA
Source organism: Viola odorata (assembly GCA_963691705.1). Classification (NCBI taxonomy): domain Eukaryota; kingdom Viridiplantae; phylum Streptophyta; class Magnoliopsida; order Malpighiales; family Violaceae; genus Viola; species Viola odorata. The sequence goes on along the minus strand of OY829539.1, from coordinate 21,511,544 downwards.
TTACTCCTCCTTGAGCGACTACTTTCCTGTCTACCTAAATACTCCTCCTTAAGCGACTATTTTACATTTCTTGCATGATTCCACATCTCAACCGGTTATGATGTATTCAAAACATGGTAAATACTTGGGGCAACCGTCTTTACTGCTAATCAAAAATCTTAGTTACACTGTATTTTTTATCAGTCAGTAAAGAGGGGGCAACTGTTGCTACCTGAATTTTGACTTACGTCACAACTTCACATATTTTACCGCTTTCGCACTAATAGCTTATCTACGTCAAATTTCACCCGATTTTTTATCATAAGCTATTTGTTTTAATATTCCACGTCATTATGTGTCATGTCAAGTTTTTCGTATTTTTCGTTTTTTCGTCACATTTTTCGTATTTTATTGCTTGTCAAGTTTAAAAGCCCATCTACGTCAAATTTCAGTCAATTCTTTGATCATGGGCTATTTGTTTAATATTTTGCACCATTTCGAGCCTTTTTAATTTTTTGTATTTTTGACTGTCTTTTCGCTCGAACTTCTATCTGTCCCGAGTAAGTTTCCTCGGACCGTGGGACGAGCGCGTTATTTATTTAGTTGATAATTACTTACTATTTTTCTCTTCCACGCCATCTCGTTCGGTTTCGTTCAATTTTTGCCGTAAGAGCATTTATTTTACGTCCAAACTTTCAACATTTCCGAGAGAGAAAATAAACACATTAGACCAAGTTTCGCATTTCTTTACTGTATACTAGTTTTCTTGTCTTATTTTCCTACACATAGTGTTCCCCTCGGTTTGGATTTATTTCATTTTCGAGCAATTTCGCTCGTAGCAAAAATATCTCGTTCGTACCAAAATTAATGAATTAATCCTCATTCGGGATCGCATCACCTTTCCACAGTCGGCCTTGCCGACCTCAATCCATCGGCACCTAGCCCCGATAGCTACCCCAAAGCTTCAAACCTTCCCATCCATTTAATGCAGCCATCAAAATATCTCTAACTCACGCCATTGCCGACCTCAATCCATCACCACCTAGCCTCGTCATCGCGCCTCGTCGAAAACCTCCAAACAGACTCCAATTTTTCCTATAAATAGCACACTTCAAGCAACAAGTCAAAGGGACTGAATCTGACTCTCACTCTCCATTTCTTGCAAGTTCAAACCACTCCAGTAGCAAAGGAACCAAAGTGAGTCTTCTACCTAGCTTTTCCTGTAATTTTCGTTCATGCTCTTAATGAATTAATTAATTTCTCAAACTTATTTTAAATACTCTGTTTTCAAGTGAAAATCACCATGCTTGCTTCAATTTAATTGTTCATTGCTTAGATTAATTAATTGCTAAATGGTTGGTTTAATTATGTATTTTCATTTTTGTTGAAATCCCCCATTGTTTTGAGTTAAATTTCTTGTTGTTTTCGTTGGGTTAAATTGCCGGTGTGTTGGTTAAGTTTTTGGGACTGTTTTGGGTGAGTTTCGTGGCCGGAGCTTCCTTGGTCGTCGGCCATGGCGCCGGCGACGCAAGGAAGAAGAAGAAAGGAGAAGATGGGTTGTTTGGTAGGAATGAATGGAAAAGTGATGGGCTTGATTTCATCACAAGCCCATCTTGATTAAATAAGGGCTGGGCTTGATTTCATCCCAAGCCCAGCTACTGTTTTGATCAAATCAAGGCCCGACCCGCTTAATTTTTCGTATGACTTCTCGTATGCGATAAATTGTTTACTTTATCCCATGCTTAATTTTTTCGTATGATTTCTCATTTGAAATAATGTCTACTTGTTTGCCCTGTTTATTTAATTATTTGCTTGCTTGCTAAAAATTAAATGATTGCATGCACTTTTATTAATTATTATCTTTTGAATTATTGCTAACACTCTCGCTTTGTAGGTTAAACTTTAAATCTTCGCTCGAAAGTACATTTTTTTCCTTCTTTTATTTATTCAATGCTTTCGTAAATATTATTTGCATGCATGTTATCCCAAACTAGAAATCCAAGTATGGGCCTAGCCCGGCCCGTTAAAATTATATGCATGATCAAACCACCGCATTATTATCATTCGTATGTGATGTTTAATTGGTAGTTGTTTTAAATTGTGTGTATGTGGTAATATTTCATTGCTAAACTTGTTGTAATAATTAGTTAAATGCTTTAATTATTTATCTTACTTATTGTAATAATTAGGTAATGGCTTTAAATTATTTATCTCACTTGTAATATTTAATTAAATTAGCCATTCCGACCTCCGACTTGTAATAATTAGATAATTAGTTAAAATTCGTGTATGCTTCTTAATACCTACGCTATTATCATTCGTCGATCATGGCTCGCTAAAAAGGTACGCTTATCTTAAACGTTTCCTTGAATGTTTTATTAAAAATGCTAAATCCGAACCGAATCGAATGCATGACCACTTAAAAGCGTTAGAACCCACCCACACGTATGCATGACATTTAGAATTGCTAAAATTAAAATCAACTCACATGCTTACCATGTTTAAATCACTTGTCTTTTATGCCATGAAATTAATTGTTCTTTGCTAAATGTTATGTATAGTGGCTTCGATCCCACACGGAATATACGTGCATCCATGAAAACGTACAATGTTAGTTTTTTCATGATAGAATCACCTAATTTAAACTAATCATGCATGGCCCGATGATAAGGGGGGAACGTCCGCTCTAGCAAAGAGAAAAACGATAACCTCGTCCAGAAAACAGAAAAATAGTAACCCCGTCCATTGGTCCCGATCGGAAATAACAAAGTCCCGACGAAAAATGTTAGATGTAACGTCACCTTTGAGGGCCCAAATTACATGTTCAAAAATGCTTTCTCAAAACACCTCGCTTACCGGTAACCTTTTTAAGGATGTGACTCGGGTGCCTAACACTTTCCCGAGCCCATAAATATGACCCCGAATCGTTGTTCTTTGGTTTAGACCATTTGTGCCTTAGGTGATATTTGTTTTTGAATGAATTGATTGTTTATTCTGTTTTTGTTTCTGTTACTTATCTACCTAATAAGTTTGTTTGGAAACAAAAACCAAAGGAACTTCCGACCAAAAAAGAGTGCACCATCAGGGAGTAAGGTTGGTTCTCTGTTTAAGTAATTAATTGATTTTGGTTTGTAAATATGGTGTGGTCACTTTAGGCTTGCTAGAATTTTTTTAATGATTGTCGTGGTAATTTTTTCCTTTAGGTAGTTTTAAGCTTGTGGTCATATGACTTTTGAATGGAATGGGGAACTTACTAGGTCAGATTCATTGTTGTTAAATGAATGCAACAACTAGTATTCACTATTAAACTTTTTTCCTGTTTGACTGTTTCTTTTGCAGGGATTATTATGGAATTGGGGATAGAGCATACCGATGAAGTTGTACAAAGTGATTCGACTACCTAAAAGAGGAGGAGAAAATCGACTTCTCGAGTATGGGATGAGGTTGAGAAGTTAGGTACTACAGAAGATGGAAGGCTAGAAGTGAGATGTAAGTGGTGTCTCCATTCATATAATATTGTGGGTTCTCATGGTACAAAGAATTTATTACGTCATCTTGATATTTGTGATAAGCGAGAAGGCCAAGAGCTTGAGTTATCACATCCTAAGGTAGACCAAGAGGTTTATTGCGAAAAAAGTTGCTATGGTCATAATTAGGCATGATTATCTTTTTTCATTTACAGAACATGAAGGTATTAGAGATATGCACGCATACTTGAATCCTACTGTGAAAAGCATTTCTACCAATAGTATCAAATCAGATGTACTTAGGGTGTATAAAAAAGAAAAAAGAGAAAGTTGATCAATCCATATTGTCTAATGCTAGTAGGATTTGTTTGACATCATATTTGTGGTCATCTATCACCACAGATCATTACATGACTATTACTGCACATTTTGTAAATGAGAATTGGGAATTGCAGAAGAAGGTTTTGTGTTTTTCTTATGTCCCTCCTCCAATAATGGTGCTATGTTGGCGGAGAAATTGTTTAGTTTGCTAAAAGAATGGGGAATTAAATGAGTCTGCATAGTAAGAATTGAGTCTAAATTGTCAAATTTGAGCTTAAATGTTAAAAATCGAACATACATGATAAAAATCGAGCCTAAATGGTCAAACCTGAGCCTAAACGATAAAATTCGAGCCTAAACGATTAAATCCGAACCTAAATGGTCAAAATCGAGCCTAAACGATAAAACCCGAGCATAAATGGTCAAACCCGAGCCTAAATGATAAAACCTGAGCCTAAACGGTCAAACCTGAGCCTAAATGGTCAAACTCGAGCTTAAACGATAAAATCGGCATACACAATCAAAATCGAATCACATAGTCAAATTTTGTCAAAATCTACATTTTTTTGATCAAACATGGTATTTTTAATCTTACTTAATAAAAAAATATATTTAAATGGGTTAATGGGTAAGTATTATTTAAATGGGTGTAAATGGAGATAGGTACTCATTTAAAAAATTATATGGATAATAAATGGGTATGATCCTCATACCCACTCATACCAATTTAATCCTTACCTATACCCACTCATTTGGCACCCCTACTAGTTGCGTTCATCACTTTTCTTTACCACATCAGTCACTTTTATTGTTTTGTTCTTAATCCACACCCAGAATTGATAATCTGTGCCTATTATGTTTGCCGTAGTGATGAGCCAAGAACGAGCCAGCCTGCCTATCATCTCCCTGCGACCCGTGGTCACTGGTGCTGCAAAAAAGACTTCTCGGGTCGTTGGCCAAGCCACTAAAACACTCATGAATATGATCTCTGGCAGAGAAAATGAGGATGATAGGGTGGAGATCTAAAGTTGTCAAAGATTTTGCTACCTAAAACCTTCATGGATGTGATCTTCCTAAACAAATCCATGTGTACATAGTAGCTATAGACAGAAAAAAGGTGCCTCCATAAGCAGCTTCTTCTTGGCGGTTGTTGTAAAACTGTAAAAAGTCTGCTGCCTTGGTTCATATTTCATGGTTGACTTAAATTGAGTTACTACTAACAAAATGTTGATTTTTCAGTCTTAGCCAATGTTGAATCAAAATGAATATGGCCAATGCCAAAAAATTAAGATGAAATTGCTTTTCATGTTTCAAGTACTAATTCTTTAGGGTGAAATTGAGACAGGTTGAAATGATAAATAATGGCTACAAATACAGGCACTTATTTAGGGTTTACTTTTTAGATCCTTGATTTTTTATGGGCTGGGCTGGGATGGGATGGGCTGGGATGGGATGGGCTGGGCCCATATCCAAACATCTTCATTAATTCTGCTGGGTACAATTTGGTCTGTGAACAATAGTGCCAGCTTCCACGTCCATGGTGCAAGTTTGTTGATTTCCTCTAGTTTCACCTTCCTTCTTCGCATCTTTATATATGACGTACAAGATCATTTGTGCAATTCCAAACAAAAATCCCATAACATTGGGTAACTGAGGAGAGAGAAATAAAACATCAATAAAGAGGATAATCAAGTATAATCCAATTATTTATTTATTTTTAAGAAAAACAATTAATTATTTTTTTTTAAAAAATGAAGAAAATAAATTAATTAATAAAGTTACTTAATTACCGCAATGTAGAAATCTTTTATAAGCAACCCATAGACGAACCACATGATAGCGCAGACAGTGAGTGTAAAAGATAGCGCAAATGGCATGTACTCCACGCTTTTGCTCCTTATTACTTGCCTCTGTAAAAATTAAAAAACTAAGTAAATCAACATATATTTCTTCTCTTCTTTTTTTTAACTGATTGAACTCTTGAAGTTTTAAAACATCATCTAATCCCTCGTCGTTGAATCAACTTCAGTGGAATTAATCGGATATTTCTTAGTTTGTTGAATAATAATTAGAAACGAGATTAAAGAAAGTGTTAATTTAAATAGAAGAAAGAATATATATTAGCTTGTGAAGATATGAGAAACGACAAAAGTACCATAATACTAAGTGGAGCAGCAAATACGGCAAGGTTGAAGACGGCACAGACCCAACCAACAATCATAACTCTATCATCGGAGTCCTTCACCAGAACGTTTGTCACTAGCATCACCAACCCACAACCAATTATGTTGAAACAAAGTACCAACTTCGTCGTCGTCACCTACACACATACACATCATCAACAATAAAATTCAAGAAAAAGCATAGTTTTGTCTTGTGGCTACAAGATCTGGATAATATACAGTAATAGAACTGTAAAATAATAGACAAAAGTCCTACCAACGAGCTTGTAGCTCACTGCTAGTTCCCGTAAAGTAACAATGGGTTATAGATTTTGAGTTCGAGTCTCTTAATTAACGTACAATTTCTAAACAGAAACATAATTACCTTCTCCATGTTGGGTGCATAAATCATGTATAGAGTTATGTAAGTAATTTCTATGGCACATCCGAAGGCATTGATCCCAATGATCAAATACGAATGTTTCTTGAGGTAGCCGTAATATAATAGCAGAATCGCGCTCGTAAGTGCTATCACATATGGTAGGGATTGATATCCTTTGGATGATTTCTTCTTATAAATTGTGTAGAAAGTTGGCCTGAAGTTGGAGGACAAAGCAGAAATATATTAGATATATGTATATATCTAATTAGCCAATCGGAATGTTGAGATTAGAAAGCTATAGCTCTCAGCTTACACTGGCGCCAAGAACACCAAGAATGACACAATGTTACCTACAAAGAGTGCAAACAACACAACATTAATTACATACAATTTAAATGGAAGTTCAAAAATCATCGAAGTTGGAGCAATGAGGATGGATTAGGGGATCTCTTAAGAAGTTAAGGGATGATTGTTTACCCAACCTGAAACGATCCGCAAGATTATATACAATAATGTAAGAAATTTAAATATAATATAGTTTTACCTAGGAGACCAAAAGTGAGCGCCACTCCATCGTGACTGAAGGTGAACGTCATGTTTGTTTATGTGTTATGTTAACAATAACTAGGAAGATTTGAAACTTTCCTTCGTTTGAAGTTTTCTTTCTTTATCTTGTTCTTGTAATGCAACATCTCGTTGGGTTCAATTTATAGAAGTTCTTGGGTTGCTCTTCAAGTTCAAACTTTGCCGTTTTAAGTTAAAAGAGAGATGAAGCTACAGTTGCCCGATTTGATAAAGGTCAGCCCAACAATTCTAACATGGAGAAGGAAGGTTAGTTAGGGTAATTATCCTACCTAGCCCTCATCCAAGATATGAAATAAGAGAAGCAAGATTCATGAATTGTATAGGTTTTGAAAGAAGAGACAAAGGAATTGTGATATTGTATGTTGACAACAAAAATAACTATTAGTAGCAATAAACATGGTAAATGTAAATACTTGTCCTCAAACTAAGTAAATTTACCCGTTTATCAAGGTAATTTTAGGTGTTACAATTAAACTTCAAAATAAGCTACTATATGTTTTATGTTTTATTTTTTTGGGTATACTCTCAACTGATACTAATCTCATTCAAGTTATATATTGGACCTCCAAAAAAAATTAAGAAATCTATACAGATTTAAATACCAGCTCAACCATTTTAGACTATGTTTGGCTCCCTAGTTGTGCTGACTAAAAGTTATTTTTGGGTCCAAAAGAAGCATGTGAGATGTTTGGTTAACAATCTATAGTAGCTTTCTCCTACTACAATCTCATCCATAAGCTGTGTTTTAGAAAATCAAATGAACGGTTGTTTTTCCAAAATACAGTTTGAAACACACTTTCTACCTATTAAAATAATAAGTATAGCCGTAATTAGTTTTGATATTTTTTAATCAATTATACTTTAATAATTTTTACAAACTCTATTTTTTCAAGCCATGCAACACAACGCACAACAGGGCGTTAGTAATTATAAATTCATTTACCAATGAACTATAAATGCCTTTACGGTATATAATCTAATAAATTACAAACCACTAAGTCCTTTGAGGCCATATAACAAATTGAGCATTTTAATTTTGGCCGGTGTATTTCTTGCAATGCAAGACTGTGGTTTACCGGTATGCATGGCATTTTGGTTTGAGCTTTCTACGGTGTGTATCAAGTTGAGAAATATTACGGCACATTTTACTCTCTCTCACATGTAAAAGGTGAAATTTATCATTTTTATCCGATGTAATTATTATTACCGGTGTACTTAATTTATCTTATGATTAACTGAAATTTACTTTTTTTTTCACACGTGGGAGTCTTTTCCCGTTATTTCTTGATCAATCCAATCATAGCATATGTGATAAAGAACCAACCATCATTTCTTGGACTTTTTGGCTTATTTGTGAAATAGGTTGCACCAAAATTGTGGTAGCCTTCGGCACCACACACTACTTACATCTCCTTTTTGGCTATCATATCTACAAACCGGAGGAACCCAAGAATTGGTTTGCCCTTATTATTGCTAGTTTAGGTTTCGATTCATGAACTCATAATCTTATCTTATTTTTTAAGGCATATGTTTAAGCTAAATTTGAGGCATGTGTTTCTTAATGGAAAATTTAAATAGTATTTCCAAACCTCAAAATAGGTAAGATAATAAGTTACCGTAAAATCAAATTAAGAGACGATTTAATCACCAGCAAAATCAGTACACAAAAAAGTTATAATTCAACTAGTAATTATATATTTTCTTTTATAAGATAGATTATGATTTCAACCCATATTAGGATAAGAAATGAATTTTTTAGACTTTAATCCTCCTATAATAAATAATTTTTTTAGAAAATTACTAGTAAAATCAAACCCTTTCTTGACCTGTTTTTTCTTACCTCATCTCAATCTCAAACTTTACCCATTCCACTTGCTACATTAACAATCTATCACTGTATATAACTCTTCTTTTATTTTCTTACCATATTGGCCATCATAAAATTGTCAACATGATATGATTCAATATAAACAGTTTATCTCGATCTTATAATTAATAAATCATTCTTTTGTTTATGCTTCTTCTTTGAATTATGAATTGTTGAATTATGCTCTAATTAACCAAAAAGATAGAGATGTATATTAGACGTTTCTTGAGTAGACTAATTACTTCCCTGATCAGAACTGTTATCTTTTTTTGGATTATTATAATTTATTTTTTTACAAAATTGTTATTCTTTTTATAGTATGTTTCGTCTATTAGAATTGAGTACTTTATTATTAGTGTTGGTTTGTAAAAATACCTATTTTAGTCATGTTTGTGTCATTTTTGTTTGTTATCTAGTTTTACACAAGCGATGTATCTGTGGTTTTACTGCTCAATCAATAAGTATGCCTCGTTTGTTTCTCAAACATTCACAAGTTACTAGATTGGGCCTAGATAATAAAATGGGGTACTCGGTACCTAGCTAGTAAGCCCATAAACAAGCGTAGCCTAGTAAACCACCATGATGGGCTAGACCCAAATGACGAAGATAAGCTAGTTCGTGATTTCGTACAGTTTACACCGGATGGGTGTGACACGTCGTTTATTCTCACTGAATACGACACTGTCTAATACACCCGCCAAGCCAATTTCTATAGAACACACATTTTAAGGTTCTGTTTAAGCTGTTCTCTTCCCGCTCTTTTTATAGGGAAAATATTAGTTACCCAACTCTTCAATTTGTGCAAGATCTTGCTCAATAAATTGAAGAAATATATTTCAAAGAAACTGTACATGTACATCTACAAATCAAATTCACCCGTTCTTTCTAGGGTTCTACAAAATCAACTTGCTTCCACTTGAACTTTGTTCGGTGTTGATACTTAATTTTCTTCTTACCATTAGACATGCAACCCTTCCATGGACATAGAAGTGGGCGACCCGACCCAGCTCAATTCATTATATGATCTCTGCATTCAAGAAAAAACCAGAACAAAAATGCCATCATCAACCTTAGCATAGTAGAAAAAGGAAGAAGAAAGTTCCAATTAGTATAACATATAAACCAACCGATTGAAGAACTTTGTTCTTCAAAGCCTTCTCCATCACATCAAAGACCTCTCCTATCGCAGGACGACCATTGCATGATCTTGCAACAGCAAGAACTGCAATCTCCAAAATGGCCTTAAAGTCCTCATCATTCACATCCCCTTTTAGCTTAGGATCTACTAAATCCTTCAATGGACGTTTTCCCAAGTTGACATCCCTTGCCTGGCAAGAAAACGAAAATAATGTCAACTTTCGTGTTCTTTTCAATACAATTTTTCTTTTCTAATGCTAATTACAATTACCTTTCTGGTGAGCTGATCCCTGGCTTCAAGATCCAACTCAAACACTTTCTGCCCTGACAAAAGTTGAAGTACAACAATTCCAAAACTATAAATGTCACTTGCACATGTTAGCTTGGCATTGGTCATGTATTCAGGATCCATGTAACCCATAGTCCCTCTCACATCTGTAAACACTTTGCTCTGTTCCATTCCCATCATCCTTGCTAACCCAAAATCAGATAACTTTGGTTCCAATTTCTCAGTCAAAAGGATGTTTGTAAGCTGCCAATGGCCACGAATGAATCCGCGATTAATTTGAAATCTTTACACGACCAAGAAGGAAGGGGACGCAAAGGAAAGGAAAGGAAGGCCATGCTTCATAGTCCATACCTTGATATCTCTATGAACAATGCACCCATCAACATAATGATGGAGATATTTCAGGCCTTGTGCACAATCTCTTAAGATCTTAACTCTTTGGTCCCATGATAAAACATGATCTTCTCCTATTTAATGTCAGATCGTAAACATACTTATCTCAGCTGCATGAATTGGAGACAGGAAAATAATTTTATACAGGATGAAGATGCTTACTCATGAGTTGCTGAGCTAAATTCCCAGATGGACAATACTCATAGACCAGAAACCGTTCGCCACCTTCGATGCAGCAACCGAACAGACAAACAAGGTTAGGATGTCTAACTCGTGAAAGGTTTTCTACTTCGCGGTTGAAAGAATCAGGTGAATTGCTTTTGTTCAAGTGCTTGATAGCTACAACCTGTCCACTAGGCAAAAGACCTCTATAAACTATCCCTGCGCTCCCTCGGCCAAGCTTTCTCTTCTCACTCCCGTAATTTATAGCCTTCTCAATCTCAGCCTTGGAGAACCGATAAAAGCCCGAATATGTATTCACCTCTCTAAAAAGTCTAGATGGAATCGTAGGTGGGTTAGGACTCGTTTCCTTACTCTCGTTCCTGATCTTGTCCTTGTTCTTGATCTTGTTCTTGTTCTTGTTATTGTTCTCGCTCTTGTTCTTCTTTTTTATCTTCTTCTTGCTCACATGTTGTATCAGAAGCAGAACCAGCATCATTATGAAGATGAGTACAAGGACTGCAACTATTGTTTTCACCGTCGAATCTGTATAGAAAAGAAAAATTAAAAATAGTTTATGTGAGCATACCGTCAAGCAAACATTGCACTAAAATATCATGACTTTTGAGTGAGCACCGAAATTTAGTTTTGAGCACACCTCTCAAATGAAAGTCCTCTAGATTTAAAAAGCATGATTTTTTAGCGAGGTCCAAGATTTAGTATTTATTTAGTTCGCAGCTATAACCAAGAAACATAACCTATGATGAGAAAAGAAGATTGTTCGACTTACGTTTGATTCTCATGTAACCATCATCTGTTGAAGAATGTAAAGAAAAGTCAGGGGAAGTTACAAATATGTTCTTGTTGGATATTGAGAACTGAGAAATATTTGATTAAGGTCTTACCGAAATCATCTAGTGCACCCAAACAACTAAGGAAATCTTCCACCCAAGTATGATCTCCCACCGAAGCTTGATATTCCAATCTTAGTACTGCAACTGAAATAACAGCTGCGACAGTGCACACCATTCTGTCATCATCACTATTTTCGTCCGCATGATCGTAGGACAGCTCTGCGTCCCTTGCACTCAACACTTCCTGGGCGCAACCAGTGCACGAATCATCAAACCCAGCAAAATTCGAGCACTTTTGGACAGCACTTTTGTATTTCAATTGTTGAGGAACTTCTTGCAGTGAAAAAATTGAGCAAGGGGAGCTTCCACGGTATAATCTGTCAAACCCACACGAACTGGCCGAGACAGATTGTTGTCTTAGAAAAGGCCCGCTACATTTCTGCCATTGATCTTGCAATAGGAAAATGAATCCTGTAGAACTGTTTCTAGCATGCCAAGCAAGGTTCTTGATGAGGACATTAAGGACTGCTTGGCAGCAAAGTGTGGTGGGGAAAGTGCTCAAATCTTTCACTGATTCATGCTCGCTACCAATGCATTGGCCACTCGGCTGGTAAGGAAATTCTGTAAAATCTAAAAGACACCCACCTGGAGAAAGAAAAAAAATTGAAACAGGGGAAAGTGTTAAACTAGATGTTAAAGAAGCCAAGATATGTGAAAAATTACGGGCAATGGAGCAAGATAACGCGATCAACGATACTTGTTTTGTCATCAACCGGAGGGAAATCAGCCGATAAGGCTTGGATGAACAAGATTGTAATGCACAAGAAGGCAATGTTGGGACAAAAGTGTCCTGTTCTGATCATGTGTCCACCGTTGTGATACGTAGCTTCTCTTGAAATTGAAATTAGGCCATATGACAAAAAGAGAAAAAAAAATGTAAAAAACTACGCTTTTACCATTTTTCTTGCTCCAAGAAACCAACCACGTACTTATAATTATGTTCTTCCTCGTTACCGACGATTGATGACAAGGTATATGCTTGCTTATTGTCTTGGTGATTACAGCTAGCTCATCTTGCCTAGTTCTTCCCGAGACATTGACAACTTGTTGTGCGTTTTCATTTTTCTCATAGCAAAAGACATTTCTATCACACCACCCATCTATTTTTTTTTTTCACACTTTTGTCATCGAATTTTTGAAGGTTTAAATTTTTAATATTTTTAAAAGTCATTTTTATGAAAATTATGAATTATGCTTATAATCAATCTAGATTAATAGTTGCTGAGTGGTGGTAAAAAATCTCATCTTGACTGAAGAATCATTTTCCATCTAGATAGGTTGGTTTCGTGTATTCTTAATTCTTGCATATGCTACTTGTTTGGGAAGGACCTCTTGAAAGCGTTATAAATTTATCTACAAGTTATTCCAAAATATTAAAAAAAAAATCACCTATTAAAAAAAAAACTTGTACAAACCATAAAACATTAATCCTTATAAATTCCATAACTTGCAATATACTTTATTCGTATGTCATTTTTTTCAATTTTCATAATAATCAAGATCATTAAATTACAATTATTGTATAAATATTAACTAAACTATCCTTACTAATTATCAACCAACCCTTTTTAATTTTCCTCCAAAAAGTAGTTAATTTAAAATTATTAGGGTTAATTTTGTCATTGACTATAAAAAGTGATCTTGAAAATTGAAATATGAGACAAAACCATTTTTTAAAAAGACGACATCTAATAAAAACACGGAGGGGGTAAATTAATCATTAATTAAAAAAAAACATTACGCAAATTAATGTATTGATATTTTAAATAAAAAAGATTAAAATAAATATTTTTAAAATTTTTCTAGGAAATCAAATCTGATCTTTTATAATTACTCAATATGTCACATGCTCGTACTACACAGGTGTTGGGGTTAATTCCAATCGACAATCAATTTTGCGCAGCAAATAATCTTATCCCAAGAATCAATAACCCCTAGCTATCAAACCAATCAAAAGTAATTAAGAAAAGAACACAAAGATTTTTTTAACGTGAAAAACCTCAACAGGTAAAAAACCACAGGACCAAGCCAGTCAATCCACTATATGATGATCAATGTGTACAACCAAGCAAAATCCCTATCTCAACTATAGGAATTATCTGAAATACACCACTATCACCAATAGTGCCAATCAAACAATCTAATCAATCAATCTGAGAAAAACAAGAGATATGAGAATAGAGAAACAAAATTAAATTTTCACTGCTTCAATAGAGATAGGATTTCTACCACATCAGACAACTTCTTACTGATCCAACCGTTCGGATTGAAGAACCAGAAGTCTTGTACCTGCTATCCAAATGTCACCCCGATCCAACGGTGAACGAAGTCGTTACGACAATTCTCCCGCAGCTGCACAGAGTTTGGCGAAAATCTATTTTCTCTTCTCTCTCACAGGATGCTCAAATCCTCTCACAATCTCTCAGGATACTCAACAACAACCCTAATTAATTCTCTTGTCTCTCTTGACTCACAACCTCTCTTGCCTCACAACCTAACCCACCACTAACCTTTTATAATGGTGGACAACCTAATTAATTAGGTTACACAATCCTACTCCAAGTCATACTCCAATCTTTTCTTTTTCTTTTTCTAATTGGGCTAGGCCCACAACAAATCTCTCGTTCAGCCAATATGAGATGGACTCCAACATTCTCCCCCTCTAGCTCATATCATGGGGGAATCACCAATCTTCATGCAATCTGATTAGGAGTCAAGTTCGCTTTCTCACTGGTCAACACCGCAAAGCTAACTCTTCTCCTAGGTAACTCTACCTGGCCATCAGAATCATTCAATCTTTTGTAAGTACCTTGTACTTTACTCTTAACCGCTGTTCCAATTAATCGGTAAACATTGTTGGAAGCAAGCTCCCCCTTCATGATTACAACTGCTCATTTGCTTACCCTCATCAATCTGTCTCTCGCTACGTATCTATACCCGCGAGAATCCAATCTTCCAAGAGAGATTATATTTCTTTTCAACTTTGGAACATATCTCACATTGCCGAGAGTTCTCACCAATCCATCATGCATCTTGATCTTAACATTGCCAATACCTTCAACCTCCAGTTTTTCGTTATTGGCCAATGTGACAAATTTATCATCACAATCACCAAATGTACTAAACAATTCTTTGTTAGCACAAATATGAAAAGAACATGCAGAATCTAAAATCCAGGAATCTCTTACCTGTTCCTCACTTTTCTGCACTACCAACAATTCAGCATCATCATCCTGAATAGTTGCAGCATCACCAATCTCTTCTTTACCCTTCTGCAGTTCTTTCAAATCAGTCATCATCTTTTGACAGTATGCTTTGATGTGACCCTTCTGGTCGCAATAGTAGCACTCTTTCTCACTGTAGTCTACCCTTGGTCTTGAAATGGATCTGTTTGTTCCATAGCTGGAAGAAACCCTTCTTCCTCTGTTTCTACCACGATGATCCTGTCCACTCGATGGCCCTTCTGAAATCAATAGTTTGTCACTACTATTCTTGTTCACTACTCCTAACAGCTTCTCATTATCTATTAGGAAAGTCATCACATCCTCTTTCTTCAAACTTGTCTTCCCTACTGTAAGGGACTACACCAGTGACTTGTATGACACAAGCAATGAAGAAAGAAGAAGTATCGCTTGCTCCTCATCTTCTACTTTCTCCCCTGTATTAAGCACTTTCGTCAACACCCGATTGAAATCCGACAAGTGCTTATGGATGCTCATACCTTCATCCATCTTCAACGAATACAAGTCCAACTTCAGACTAAGTTTGTTTGTCACAGACTTGGAAGCATAAACACTTTCTAGCTTCTCCCACATTCCTTTTGGTGTTTGCTCCCCCATCACAACATACTTTATTGATGGAGCTAATGCAAGCCTGATCTGACTCGTCGCCTTTTTTAGGATAGTTGCCCAATCACCATCTTTCATTCCTTCTGGCTTCTTATCACGAAGAGCGACGTCGAGATCCTTCATAGTCAACTGATAACACGTTTCATGGTCTCGATTTTACCCTCTTTTCTAGCCCTTTCGGAGGCTTGAACTTGCTATTTGGCCCTTATTCCAATTTTATTTGCAGATTAGCATCAAAAGAGGGAAAAGATCGAAAAGAAGCAATTTTAGAGCATTTATGAGGATTTCCAGTTTCAAGGCCTAGAAGACTAGAACGTTGTCAAGACCTCGACGCGAACCAGACCAGTGCGTTGTCTCAAGGCCTCGACAGTTCTGCATCTTCCTTAGAACGAAACCAAAGAAAAACATCTTCAAAGATCCGCACGGGATCCCATGTGCTTCTAGAAGGCATCGGGCGTGTCAGGAATCCCAGAATATTCCCTTTGCAAGGACATGTGCTGTCACGTCCTCATTGCTCCTTTCTCTCCCCTTAGCTGTTTTGTCTCCTAGATAGTATTAGGCTATATAAGCATAGTGTTAGGGTTTTTGTAAGGGACGGTTATCCTAGGATATTTTCAGACATCAATTTTAGCTCTTATTTTCTGGGGATCTTCTCCTCTTGTCATCAAGAACAGCTTTTGCAAAGGAGCGCGCTTTCCTCCATTGATTAATTAATCCATCCTTTGGTTTCTTCTAACCCTCTCTTCTTTTACTTTATTGTGCATGAATATTAATATCTACTGTTTGTATTATAGTATGAGTAGCTAAATACCCCCTCTTAGTGGAGGGTGTTTCAAGGGTTGTAGGGTTCGGCTAAGAGGTCTAATGCATGCTTAATATATTATCTTGTGGCACATGATTGTTTACCGTTTTAATTCCATGCTTGTTTAGAAATGTTAAGAGTCTGATGACCTGTTAATATTTCTGCATGAGTAGTGTCATTTCCAGGGTTATACCTGACGCGAAGCCCTGGAATAGTAGTAGACACCTAGCGGAGGTAGCGCGAGAGACCTCTGTCTAGGGGTAAACAGTTATCTAGGGTATGAGATACGGGTCTGACAAACCGAGGTCCCCTAGATCTATCTTACTCCCCTTCATGGGCGTTCTGAGTTTGGCCTCCCCGCATTCGTGCCTGGGAGGATGGCGGAACGTCAAGGTCACCTCATATGTAGAAACAGGGGGTGACTTTTATCTAAGAAGGTAAGCAGGGGATGAGGTGTGGAAACGCGGTCCCTATAGCAGGTCTGTACCTGAGTCTAGAATATCTCTGTGCCGATGACTAGCCAACCTAGAAAACAACCCAAAGGAACACCTTTCGCTAAGATCTCTTCCTATCAGGTTAATATCTCCTTTATTACTTTTCTGGCCCTCGATCTGTTTATATTTCTTGCCCTGGATTACATCTTATTTTCGCGCCCTAGATAATTACTTTACAATTCTATCTTGTTAGCTCCCATACTCTTCGTTGATTAATTCATTAATCAACATAAAACCCCCCTTTAGTGTTATTTGGGTTTGATCTGTTGCATATTACCTTGTCATACATCTTTATTAACGTTTTATTCCTTCAATCTCTGTGGTTCGACCCTATCTTGCCCTGTACACATTAATTTGTGCATCTAGACACCAGGAAAATATTAATATATTTGAGTGACGATCAAATTTTGGCGCCGTTGCCGGGGATTGAACGGTAATAATTCTGTTTTTGTTTTTTTTGTATGACCAGGAGATCTGCCCCCGATCTACTCCCTCTAGACCTCAAGTTGACCAAAACAGAAAGAGGACTTTGTAGGCAAGCCCGAGGAACATCTGCTCATCGCAGAGTAATCCCACATCCTGCCCTCGACGGATCCCCTTCCAATCTGGCTGACCAGGAACACTAGTTTTTCGTAGACCTAACCTTCCTTCATCGTGACCCCGACAACCCCATACCACCCCATTTTGATTTTCCAGCAATGGAAGACCTTGACAACTATGACAACCGTGAACGTCGTGAGAATCAACCACCACCACCTCCCCCAGATCAACAAACCATTGATAATTTCCATGCAACCCCCGATATGGCAAGTAGCTGCATTGACTGGCCTAACGTCCCTCATGACTGGACTCTGAAGTCAGCCGTGCTTCATCATCTGCCTACTTTTCGGGGGGTCGCCAAGGAAAATGCTCTTCGTCATTTCCAACAGCTCCACTCTATTTGCGAGGCCATGAAATCCGCCAACGTCAGCATTGAGCAAGCCAAGCTGCGTGCATTCCAGTGGTCTCTCAAAGATGATGCCCTCGATTGGTATTATGACCTTCCCGCAAGATCCATTCGTTCTTGGGCAGACATGTCAAAAATCTTCACTGAGAAGGACTATCCGACTTCTATCTCCAACACCACACACAAGCAACTCGTCTCCATAGTTCAGAAGAAAGAGGAGACTCTAGACCAGTACTATGAGAGGTTCCAGAAGATGCAATCTAGCTGTCCAGCCCACAACCTTACCGAGCACGCCCTGGTTCAGTAGTTTTGTGAAGGCCTCAAAGATCATGATAAGGCGTTGCTCAATGTAGCTGCTAACGGATCTCTGACTGCTCTCACCCCAATAACCGCTCGAGCAACAATAGAGCTCATGGCCAAGAATGCCTCTGACGACCTTGCCAACAATCCAGGCCAGGATGTCCAAGTGGCTGCCCTACAGAATCAGATATCATCTCTCACGGGGATGTTCTAGAATTTCATGACCGGACAACCCGCACCTGTCAAGGCCTGCCAAATATGCAATTTTGTAGATCACCCCACTGATGCATGTCCCCATATTCCGGATGAAATACAAGTGAATGCTGCTAGTCAATTTATTCCAGTCCCTTATGGTCAAAATTACAACCAAGGCTGGAAACAGCAAAATCCAGGATGGGTTCCAAACCCTCAGCTTTCGGGACCTAGCCATCAACAACACCAGAACCCCTATGGAAATCCCCCTCCTAACATGCCAAATTTCAGACCTCGACCCACATACCATTAGAATCAGTATGAACATCAACCTCCTCAGGACCAGACTTTTTTCCATACCCCGACTGTTGAAGTACCCAAGAATCCCGAGCAGTAGAAAGAAATAGATGAGCTTAAGAGGAAAATGAGTGCCATGACTGCCAAAATGCAAGAGTTAACAAATCATGACAGATTACCACCTCAGACCGAAACGAATCCGAAGCACAATGTCTGTGCAGTAACTTGGCGTAGTGGAACGACCTTGAAACCACCTGAGCTTCCAGCCCAAGATGTTGAAAATTCTCCAGAGGCCGAGATCCAACCTAAACCTAGGACGAAGCTCCCCAAAGTCCCTAGATTCCTAGAGGTCAAGGAGGACAGAATCCGCTCTCCGAGAGGCTCACCACGGAATGACCCCAACCCACCAGAATTTACTCAAGAGTACATTCATAAGATTCTCGAGCCCCCGTTCCCTCACAGATTGGTCAAGGCCAAGAAAGACAAGGAGGATCGTGATATCTTTGAAATGTTCAGTAAAGTGGTTGTTAACATCCCTCTTCTCCAGGTAGTGAAGAATGTCCCTCGCTATGCCAAATTCCTGAAGCAATTATGCACGAACAAAAACAAGTTCGCAGAAGTTAACAAGATCAGCGTAGGGGCTAACGCTTCTGCACATATCCAGCGTCGAATCCCTCTGAAATGCAAAGACCAAGGCATGTTCATTATCCCCTGTCGAATTGGCACAGTCGATATTAGCAAGGCCATGTGCGATCTAGGAGTAGGAATTAATGTCATGCCCTTGATCATTTACCACAGTCTAGGCCTCGAGCCTCTCATGCCTACAGACCTTGCCATCCAGCTCGCTGATCGCTCTGTTATCTACCCCGAGGGGATCATCAAGAATGTCCTTGTCCAAGTGGGAGAATTCTTGTTCCCTGTGGATTTCTATGTGATTTCAATGGAGAATGAAGACTCCACCAAGTCTACAGATGTTCTTCTAGGTCGCCCATTTCTGGCCACAACCCTAGCAAATATTGATGTTCATGATGCCACCATCTCTCTCGAATTTGATGGAGAGATCATCAAATTCAATATGCTAGAAGCCATGCGATACCCCTCTGAATTCTCTAGTGTGAATTATATTGATGTTGTTGACCCCATTATAGGGGAGATTGATGAAATATATTCTACTGATCCCTTGCAGTCTGCCCTTGACAGGAGTCTGACACCCGCTCTTCTAGATGTCGTGACCTCGACACTTCCTATTCCACCTGAATTGCACTCTGTCGTCGCTGCCCTAGAAGAATGCGCTGTTACTCAGCATGAGTCTTCGAAGCAGTCTCTTGAATGTCTGGACCATGTTAAGTTATTTCCCTCTATTGATCAGGCTCCAGCCCTCGATCTAAAGCCATTGCCTTCCCATTTGAAGTATGCTTATCTAGGCCCCGATAACTCTTTGCCCGTCATTATCTCCAACAAGCTCAAAAACCCCGAGGAATCCGAGCTGGTTTCCTTACTGAAGAACTTCAGACAAGCCATAAGATGGACCATTGCGGACATCCAGGGCTTGTCCCCAGTGTTATGCACTCATCACATCCACCTAGAAGACGCGAGCAAGACCTTCCGCCAGCTCCAGCGTCGACTAAATCCACCAATGATGGAAGTGGTAAAGAAAGAGATTCTCAAGTTGCTAGATGCAGGAGTTATATACCCATCTCAGATAGTCCATGGATCAGCCCTATCCAGGTCGTGCCCAAGAAAACAGGCATAACCATCACCATCGGTCAAGATGGCGAATCCATTCCTACCCGGATCCAGAATGGGTGGAGAGTGTGTATTGACTACCGCCGATTGAATGCCGCTACCAGGAAAGATCATTTTCCCCTGCCCTTCATCGATCAGATGCTAGAACGTCTCACCGGGAAGACCCACTATTGCTGTCTGGACGATTACTTCGGTTTCCATCAAATCTCAGTTGCTCCTGAAGACCAGGAAAAGACCACCTTTACCTGCCCTTTCGGGAGCTTCACGTATAGACGCATGCCCTTCGGCCTGTGTAACGCCCCTGCCACTTTTCAACGTTGCATGGTCAGCATTTTCTCTGAGCTAGTTGAGGATGGAATCGAGGTCTTCATGGATGACTTCACTGTCTATGGGAATTCTTTTGAGGAATGCATGAACAATCTGAAAAGGTGCCTAGAGCACTGCATAGAGACAAATCTTGTTCTGAATTTTGAAAAATGTCACTTCATAGTGGATCGAGCCCTGGTACTTGGTCATGTCATCTCGGCCAAGGGAATTGAGGTTGACAAAGCCAAGATCGAAGTGATAGAATCCTTGCCCTATCCATCCTGTGTTCGAGATGTGCGATCTTTTCTAGGCCACGCTGGTTTCTGCCGACGGTTTATTAAGAATTTTTCCAAGATTGCTCAACCAATGTGTCACTTGCTCCAGAAGGACGTGCCCTTTGATTTCAATGAGGCCTGCAAAATCACTTTTGAACTTCTCAAGAATAGACTTATCTCGGCCCCAATTATTCGTGCCCCCGATTGGACATTACCCTTCGAGGTCATGTGTGATGCCAGTAATCAGGCCCTGGGCTCCGTTTTGGGTCAAAAGAAGGATAAAGAGACCCATGTTATCTATTATGCTTCCAAGCTACTAGACCCGACCCAGCAGAACTACACAACCACAGAAAAAGAACTCCTGGCAGTAGTCTATGCCCTTGACAAATTCAGGCAATATCTCCTAGGCACTCATGTCCTCGTCTACTCGGACCATTCTGCCCTTCGGTGTTTGTTGACCAAAGCTAATGCCAAACCACGACTTATTCGTTGGATCCTGCTCCTGCAAGAATTTGATATCGCTATCAAAGATAAGGTAGGAAGAGAAAATCTTGTGGCAGACCACTTGAGCAGACTTCCAGCCCAGGAAGAAAATTCGCTTGAGCCAATCCGAGATACTTTTCTAACGAGCGATTATGTCTAGCCCAGGCTGTTTATTCCCCATGGTTTTCTGATATTGCAAACTATTGTGCTACTTGCACTTACCCAGTTGATGCCTCCCCTTCCGAATGCAACAAAATCAGAAGGCAAGCCAAATACTACATTTGGGACAGCCCCTACCTGTGGAAGCACTATTCGTGATAACAATTAAGGAAACACTAAGGGTATAACCGTCTTCTCACCTCACGTCAAAGCCGGATCCCTGTAGACCTTCACAGACGAACGGCACCCGGCTATGGCCCCCGTTAGGCCAAGGATGCTGGGATGGTCGACATCAGCGAGGGGGGGGGGGGCACACGGCGTCATCCCATCCCAGGATACCCCGACAGCGCCCCATGGGCGATATCTATACAGCGATATCCTCATGCTGATGTCATCCTGTACGGTTCAGCTGACGTATGCTGATGTCATCCTGGGCGTTATCTCCCCTTAATAACGCCCACCCCTAGGGGTAACGACCTTTCTTTCTTCGGCTATAAATACCACACATTTCTAGATCAAAGGTAAGAGCAATTTCTCTACCAAAATCTCTGCCAAATTTCACAGCCATACTAACTTAAGCATCGGAGTGTCTACGCCGGAATCCCCCCTCCAGCGCCTTGCAGGTATGATGGACTGCTGTTATAGTGATTCCAGACAGCCATAATCCCGACTCCTCTTCCCCAACAGTCCGGATCTTATCAAATTGGTGCTTTCATTGAGAGTCTTGGTTTTAATTAAGTGAGCATCCTTAATAGCCAAGCTCTGTTCTTCTGGGAATTGGAAGATTATGGCTTCTGATTCAGATCCGCCGTTGACTCAGTCCTCTAGCCTTCCATTTGATACTCGCAGGTGACTTTTCGCTTTCTCCACGTCTGATGCTTCCACCTCGGTGCAAGAAGTTCTTCCAGGAACGTCAGATCCGTCCCTTGATCAAGTAGTGGGAACATTTGTGTCCCAGCCGTATACTCCTTCATCCCAAATAGCGGGATCCAGTCATTTTACTCCCCAGTCGAGAGGATCCGTGATAGACGGCACAAATAACCCTTTCGCGAGCTCGATTTCAGCTCTCCGTGCCCAGTTGGACTATTTAACGGAACTGACTGCTAGATTCACGCCTAGTGCCTCCGGATCAGGCGTCTCATCTCAGTTCATTTTCACACCACCCATTATTACAGAACGACCACTATCGTCCCCATTGCATATGAACGTCCCTTTGACGCTGCCTGTGTTGAGTGCGCCAGTCAGTCTTGTACAGTTTTCCCATAGGACGGTGGAGCCATATGTACCGCAAGTGCCCTTACTTCCTATTTCCCAAGAGGAGCGTCAATGGCGGGAGGAGGATAGAGGTCGTTGGGATGGTAGAAGGGGCGAAAATGATAGAGATATGTCTCATAGAGGGAGTAAGAGATCCGGCAGTAGGAGGCATCGAACTCGCTCACCAAGGAGCCGCAGTCCGACTCCCAGGCAACATCCTGATCGAAATCCGCGAGATCGCAGGCGTTATTTGGAGGTATCCCCATCTCGGCATGCGCGGGAAATTCTTGATGATACTTCTGGCCACCCCTTTAGCCAGCGTATAAGGCGTCACAGAGTTAGTAGACATGTGAAGCTCCCCTCAGAATCCTATGATGGTACTAGAGACCCTATCTCTCATCTTAACAAGGTGAAGGACTTCGTGCAATTCCAGACCCACAATGATGCTGCCTTGTGTCAGATATTTGTAATGACCCTGTCGGGGGTCGCGCGTTTGTGGTTCGAAGGTCTTCCGGGTGGGTCTATTGACAACTTTTCGCAGCTGGAGTCTAAATTCAGGAGCCGATTTAGTACTGCAGTCCCTATCAGGAAGTCAGCTGCTGCCTTGTTCGACCTACACAGGAAACCTCAGGAATCCTTGAGGAGTTTCCTCCATTATTTTGACACCTAGATGTCGCTAACGCCAGGTGTAACGGTTGATTTTGCTATCGAAGCCTTAAAGCGAAACTGTTGTTATGGAAAACTCAGAGATGCTTTAATGGTTGACCCGCCGGCAACCTTAGATGCGTTAAGGTTGAAAACCCATAATTATGCGAGGATGGAAGAGGAAGAGAACATGGACATGATTCAAAACATGCCGCCAGTTATGCCTCTAGTCCATAACACTCTTGTTCCTGCTACTTCTGAAGATCGGTTCATAGATGATTATGCCCAGTGAAAGGATCACATTCCCAAGACATCTAATCGGAGAAGAGGCAACTCCTCAAAGAGAAAGTCTGGTGACTCTTTAGCCCAGCGGTAGGGTGATCCTCCTAAGGGGCGAGTTTATGACTCAGACCTTCCTTCCTTCATTCTACCCAGAGCAGAAATACTAGCAATAGTGGAGCAGCGAAACCTGCCCATCCATTATCCTGCCCCTGCAAGACCGGGGGTAATCCTGGGAAGAAGAGAAAACGCTTACCGCAAATTTCACAAAGCTAAAGGACACTCAACCGAGGCGTGTCGAGAACTCAAAGCGGCGATAGAGCGTCTGGTGGAGGAAGGCTATTTAGGAGAATTTGCTGTGAAAACACGAGAAGAGGCCAAGAGTAACCCAACAAACAGAGTAGCCGATGGCAGAGCGACACCTTCCCGTCCGCCAGGCCATGACACTGGTCCTACGGGGGGAGGCCGGGAAATGCTTACGATTGATGATGAGGATATCCCCATCATTAGCATCATCGCTGGAGGAACACCTTATCTGGATGAGTCTGCACAGCTGACACCCGCGCTAGGGGATAAGCGGAAGTGAACGGGCATGCCAATCAAGAGTGAAGCGATAAGCACCTTGGATCGTATGATATTGTCCTTTTCTGAAGAGGACGAGAAGGGTGTGGTATATCCGCACAACGATGCGCTAGTGGTTACACCCATTATCGCTAGCCATGGAGTTAGAAGAACTCTGGTTGACAACGGAAGCGCCGTAAACTTGTTTTCATTGGAAGCCTACAATCTCCTACAGCATCCGGATAATGAGCTTACGCCCTGCAAAAAACCCATTATTGGGGTTGACGGAGTCCCCATCCCAGTGACTGGAGTAACCACTTTACCTGTGTATTTTAAGGAGGATACCTCCAAACGGTCGGAGGAACTTCTCTTCCTGGTGGTGGATCTAAACCTTCCTTATATGTCCATATTGGGACGGCCATTCCTCAACCGTTTCGGAGCAGCGATATCACAAAAGCACCTGAAGCTGAAATATCCATCCTGGGATGGTGTGGTCTCGATCCGAGGTAATCAAAAGTTAGCGGTTGAATGCTACCTGCTCATGACGCAGAAGAGTTGCGACAGGTACGTCTGCGTAACGGTTGACCCATACGAACAAAATGAGGAGAAACGCACTCAACCTGTGGACAAGATGACTCACGTCCCAGTTAACGGGGGTAGATGGAGTCTTATTTCTGGTTAGCGATAACCTCAGTCCCGAGGAAAATTTTCAGTTAGCCCAACTGTTAAACAAATGCAAAGGAGAGTTTGCATGGAAACCATCTGACATGCCAGGTATCTCGCGAGAGGTGGCGGAACATCGGCTCAACGTCAACCCAGACGCAAGACCAGTTCAGCAGAAACGACGTGCTTTCTCTGCTGAAAAAGCAACGGCTGTCGAGAGGGAAGTTGCTAAACTTCTTGACGCTGGCTTTTTTCGAGAAGTGCAATATCCCACCTGGTTGGCTAACCCTGTTTTGGTTCCCAAGCCCAGCGGAGAGTGGCGCATGTGCATTGATTTCACAGATCTGAATGATGCTTGCCCCAAAGATTGTTACCCACTCCCTCGGATCGATCAGCTAGTTGATTAGGCTGCCGGGTACGCATATTTGAGCTCGCTAGATGCCAACTCGGGGTATCATCAAATCCCCATGGCCAAGGAGGATGAAGAGAAAACTGCTTTCATCACTCCCAAGGCCACTTATTGCTACATGGCGATGCCTTTTGGGTTGAAAAATGTTGCAGCTACCTTCCAGCGAATGGCGAATCAAGTCTTTGAGAAGCAGATCGAGCGAAACGTAGAGGCATATGTCGATGACATACTGATCAAAAGTCAAAACTTCAAAGAACACTTGTCTGACTTGGCGGAAATCTTCAAAGTAATGAGGCGATATCAGATGAAGGTGAACCCTCGAAAGTGCATGTTTGCCTTTCAAACGGGCAAATTCTTGGGTTACGTGGTCAACCAAAAGGGCATTCAACCTAACCCGTCAAAAGTCAAAGCTATCCAAGACATGATATCCCCTCGGACTGTAAAAGAGATCCAGAAGCTAACAAGGCGTGTTATCGCACTGGGACGGTTTATCTCTAAGCAAGGTGAGAGGTGCCTCCCCTTCTTCAAGGTTATACGCAAGAAAGCTGTCTTCGGATGAACGGCCGAATGCGAGGAAGCATTTGCAAGCCTGAAGGCCTATTTATCATCTGACTTGGTATTGACAAGACCAGAGCCTGGCGAAATCCTGTACCTATACCTTGGGGTTGCTAACGAAGTGGTCAGCGCGGTCCTTGTGCGAGATGATAATCACACACACCGCCTTGTATACTTTGTAAGTCACATCCTGAAAGATGCCGAGCTGAGATACGCTCGAATTGAGAAGATAGCGTTCACATTGGTGCAAGCTACGCGGAAAATGGATCGGTATTTTAAAGCTCACACCGACATTGTGCTTACGGATCAACCTTTAAAAAGGATATTCCGGAAGCCCAAATCCTCGGGGAGAATGCTGATTTGGGCTATCGAACTTCAACAATATGGTTTGCACTACAGATCCCGACCGTCCATAAAGGCCCAGATCCTAGCGGACTTTATCGCGGAATGCACCTTTACGCCAGATCCAATGACGGAGTTGACTGAAAAGGAAAAAGAAGAGTTGGATCTCCCGTTCCCTGAAACCTACATCGACATGTGGGTCATCCACGTAGACAGCGCTAAAAATCAAGAGCTTGCCAGGGCTGGAATCCTCATGAGTGGGCCTCACGGCATCCATATGCGGTTTGCCATCCGAATTTTACAGCCGTTGTCCAACAACGCCGCAGAATATGAAGTGTTATTAGCCAGACTCAGGATGGGGAAAAATGCCTCCATAAAAGGAATTCATGACTCAGGAAGGTTGGGAGATCTGCGGCTAAAAGTCTGTGGAGACTCCAAGTTGATAATAGATCAAGTGCTGGGACACTCTCAAGCTAGAGAACCCATTATGGTACAATACCTTGCCAAGGTGAAACGCGAGTTAATAGAAATAAAGAAATGTGGCATACAGGTTAGCTTCGAGCACATTCCTCGAGAGGACAACGCTAAAGCAGATAACCTCGCCAAACTCGTAGCAAACCCAGAAGCGTCCATACCGAAAGGGGTGTACTACCGGGAGCTACCCGTGCCTTCCTTTATGGAAGAGCAGGCGACGCTCTGAGTGGAAGAAAGTGACAATGACTGGAGAATCCCCGTCATAAGATACTTGAAACATGATGAGCTACCAGCGGATAACGCTGAGAAGAAAAAAGTGCTTAAGCAAGCGGCACGGTACACGTACTTCAACGGAGAATTGATACGGAGGTGTTTCTCCCATCCGACTGCCAGATGCATAACAGAACAGGAGGGCCTTCATACCCTCCGCGAAATCCATGAAGGAATTTGCGGCATGCATGCATCCGGCGGAACCTTGGCTGCACAGGTCTTCAGATCGGGGTTCTATTCGCCCACTATCCGGAAAGACTGCCAGGATTACGTGCGAACCTGCCAAAAGTGTCAGGAATTCACTAAGATTCCTCGACAACCCGCCACAAAAATTTATGATCTTATTGCTCCCTGTCCTTTCACGAAATGGGGAATTGACATCCTCGGACCGTTTCCAAGGGCAAGATCTCAATTAAAATTTGTGGTCGTGGCGGTAGACTACTTCACCAAATGGGCAGAAGCTGAGGCGGTCGCCAACATCACAACAGAGAAAATCTGGCGTTTCTTCAAATACCAGGTTATCATGCGCTTCGGAGTTCCCTGCGTGCTAGTCAGCGATAACGGAACGCAATTCACCAGCCAATTATTTAGAGACCAATGCGTGGAATTCGTAATAGAGCAAAGATTCTCTTCCGTGGCTCATCCGCAGACCAATGGTCAGGCTGAGGTGACAAACCGAGCCATCCTTAACGACGTTAAGAAGAACCTTGAGGGATCTAAAAAGAAGTGGGCAGATGAACTGCCGTATGTGATGTGGGCATACCGCATGACCACGAAAACCAGCACAGGAGAGACACCATTCGCACTGGTTTTTAGCACTAAGGCCGTCACGCCCGTGGAAATTGGTACCATGAGCCTACGAGTGGCTTACTTCAGAGAAGAGCTAAATGAGGAAAGGCTGCGTGCGAATCTTGACGCGCTGCCCGAATTACAAGAGGAAGCTCTTTTGAAAATGACACACTATAAGCAAAAGATGGCGCGTTATCATAATAGGCGTGTCAAAGAAAGACTTCTAAAAGAAGGCGACCTGGTACTCAGGGATCAACGAGCGACTGGTCAACGCTGGGGGAAGCTCAGTCCAAAATGGGAGGGGCCGTACCGCGTTACCCGTATTATCAGGAGAGGAGCGTACCATCTGGAGACACTCGACGGTACCCCCTTACCTAACTCCTGGAATATCGCTCTTTTGAAATTATATCATGCTAGAGTTTGATTTATCTCTGTACCTTTTCACTAACGCTAGCCCTAACCCCTGCTAACGCTCGAGTAATGAGCTTTCTTGTGTTTTGTGGCTACGTGTGTGTGTGCAGGCGATAAGAAAAATGGAAAAGAGGTTGCCAGGAGTGAAAAGTCCTATCCTTGTGATGACCTGTCCTAATCCGACGGCTCACTAAGTGAGGGCACGCCCCGGCACACCTAATATTTAGCGTCAGGAGTGAAAAGTCCTATCCATGTGACGACCTGTCCTGATTTGACGGCTCACTAAGTGAGGGCACGCTCTGGCGCACCTAATATGTAACGTTGGGAGTGAAAAGTCCTATCCTTGTGGTAACCACGAGTGGGCCATAAGATGAGGCACGCCCCGACACCCCTGGGAGTGAAAAGTCATATCCTCGTGATGGTCGGTCTGGATCCACCGACTCACTGAGTGAGGGCACGCCCCAGGATTCCTGAAGGTGAAAAAGCCTTATCCTTATGACAGCCATTCTTGTGGAGACGGCTCGTTAGGGAGATGCACACCCTAAGGAGATAATAACTCCATCTTGGAAGTGAAAATCCTATCCTTGCGGCCGGGCTGATGTAGACGGCTCGCCAAGGGAAGACACGATTCCAGGATGAGAGGGTAACGCCGAAAGTGAAAAATCCTAGCCTTGTGATGGCCTGTCCTGATCAGACGACTCACTAGGAAGAGACACTTTCCGGCTGATCGTGGAAATGCGAGAAATCGTGAAATCCCAGCGAGTAACCAGATGCGAAATCCCTGGTGAAGTGATGTGATCATACCCATGCAAGGACCAATCACACGTAGCATGGTGAAGGAGTTAGCATTGTGGGTTGAAGCTGAGACAAGAAAGGAGCCATCTCAAGTCATAGAGAAGGTCTTCCTAGTGATTGCACATCAAGAAGGAACAAGTGCAATCCCTAACCCTTGTATTTTGGGGAATGTGTTGAAGTGAGCTTTTGGACAAGGAAATGGAGTCTGATTTGAGATATCATGGGCTTGTTGGAAACTTTAGGATGTTAGCTTTCATTTGAGACAAGTTTCAGCCAAATCAGACGGGTGGATCAAAAGTTATGCTCGTCGACATTTTGGCGCGCAGGGTGTAGCGGCATACTGCCAGGATGAAGGCTTGTGTGGCGATATGACGCGAGCTTCGGCATTGGCAATTCAATTTAATTGAATTTCTGGCGGCATACAGCCAGAGTGAGGGAGTGTGGGGCGGTATACCGCCAGAGGACCATAACCTAAGCATTT
Source organism: Viola odorata (assembly GCA_963691705.1). Taxonomy (NCBI): domain Eukaryota; kingdom Viridiplantae; phylum Streptophyta; class Magnoliopsida; order Malpighiales; family Violaceae; genus Viola; species Viola odorata. The sequence goes on along the minus strand of OY829539.1, from coordinate 21,482,113 downwards.
AAAAGCCTTTTTGGCACTTAGTATAAATAGATAGAGATGTTTTTCCTTTCTCTTTAGTTTTAGATTAAGTGAATTTGTTAAGTGAGTTTACTCCTTCCTTTTCACTCTAAAAACTCAAATCAATTCCTAAGAAAGATAGCTTGAGTGAGTTCTCTCCTCCCTATCTTTCTTTAGGAAATCAAAGCTTGTAATCGAATATTGCTATTATTGATTATCAAGTGTTCTTCATTGTTCTTCAAGTATTCTTCGTGTTCTTTATCAAATCCGCTGCATCTACTCTAATCGACATCCATCCATCTTATTCTTATTGAATCCATTTTTATCAAGACTCCCTCCGGGCTAGATCCATCCAAACTCCGAAATACAATCAAGCTTCTACAAATCGAGGCTTGGATCATATCATGAAGTGAGCTGGTTGAGAAAGCGATAACAAGCGACACCGATACCCTAGAATGACGGCGGATCGGCTCCTATGGGAAACTCGTGTCTGTTATCGCTTATTTCTTACTAATAAACATTAATTGAGAGTGTGCAAGATATCTCTGACTACGAGAGATCGCGACACTCGAGGTGATAAAAGAGTTGTATGACTCGTCGGCAAAGTAGACATGAAGCCAACCACGCTGATGTTGACACGGTTTAAGGAATAGGGCCTAAAAACCCTATTCGTTATCTCTTTTGATCAAAGAAAGAAGAAGAATGCTTCTTTCAGGAATGTGCTCCCTGATGGGGCCAGACAGTGGTTAAGTCAAGCATGACAAAGCCATTAACAGGATCAGGGTGATAAGGGCACGAAGGCCATGCTACAAAAAAATTCGAAGAAAAAGAAATACGGGAAAGGAAAATGGCACCAACAAAAGTTGATATCATAGAAGTGTCATTGTTCAAATACCCGTGAGACAAAGGCGAACAAAAAAGGGGGAATGCTCAATCCTCATAAGAAAGAAGGGGGCAATAACACCTTACCTACTGCTGGTCTTCGACAATCCCTCCCTCTGGGTAGCCTTTCGATCTGGCCAAGCGGAAGCCCTCGTCATTCAGATCAGAAGAATTCTTATAAAAGACGTTAGAAACAGCGTCTCCGTCATAAAGTTCTTCCCCGTGAATCTCCACAAAGCTGTTAGCCATGATAGAAGCAGTCTTTTCAATGTACCAGCGACACTTGATTGACGTTTCTGCCTCAAGCGCTATTTTCTCTTCTACCAAAGCTACTTTCTCGTCTGCTAAGGTTGTTTTCTCTCCCTCGAGAGGGATAATCTTTGCATGTTCAACCGCCAGAGCAGCGTTAGAGTTAGCCAGTTGTTCCTTCGCCTCCTTTGCCTCCTCCTTGGCTACCTCCAGGGCCTTTATATATCTGTCTCGCTCTTCCAGTAGCTGCTATTTTTCCTCTTGCTCCTGCGAAAGCTGGGCTACGAAAGCGGCAAGGTCAGCCGCCTTTTGCGATGCGCGCTCAGTGTAGTGATGAAATTCGAGGAACCCAGTGAAAAGTTTGGAGCACAGCAAGTTGGCTTGCTCTTCGTCTCCCACAGCAGCAAAGGCATTTCGTTCTTCAGGAGACGTCAGCATGTGTGCAACCAAGAATGAAGCAGTAATGGCCGAGTTATCGCCCCATGGCCGCAATCCCCGAACTACGAAGTGTAGTCATATCCACCTGATGAGTGATGGGCCCAGTGGCGTTATACGAGCTTACGTCGGCCATAAGACCGGATACTACCGTCCCCTCCCCAAAACGCTTAAGCATGGAAGCATCGGAAGTGACAAAGACCACGGCGGCAGGAGAAGCAGGCTGGTTGGAAGCGAAACCTCCCTGGGGTCCGGTTGTCTCATGAGGCTGGTTAGAAGTGGAACCTCCCTAGGGCACGAATGTTCCTTGAGGCTGACAGGAGGAGAAACCCGACAGCTCGTCAGTATAGACGGCATTGGAGGAAAAGTGAAGCATTTCCGAACCAAACGAAGGTGGAGAAGTCCCAAAAGACCCAGGCATGACCACGTTCTCAAAAATGCTACCAGTCTGACCCGTGGGAGGTGCGGAAGAGACAAGGACGGCTTGAGGCCCTACCCCGACATCCACCTGAATCGAGGACGGGCTTGGACCTGCCTCATTGGACCTCTTCTTCTTCCTTGGTTGAGAAAGAATACGCCTCAAGTCCATATTACCTCGCGAAGGTTCAGGAGTAGAGGCACGAGAAGTAACCTATGAAGAAAAATAATGAAAAACTAAAGAAAAGGCAGAAAGGCATTGAAAAAGCAGCGTAAGAAGTATAGGGGAGCAGTAGTTGTTACCGCCTCAGCGGCAGGTGCTTTCGAGGAGCCAGCCGCGTCTGAAGAAGGCGGAATTAGTGGACGGAGGGTAGCAACGCTCCTTGTCTTCATTTTCTTCTTCCCTTTTGCGGAAGCCCGGCGAGCAACTGACTGAGGAGGAGGTGCAGAGATTGATATGACAGGAATACCAACCGGGATAGTGTCGGTTTCCTCGTCAACTGCGGCTGAAGATGTTTGGAGAGGAATCAAAGTGGTAACAGAAATGGTGGCGATATTGACAGCCGCGGCCGCTTCTTTGTCTCGAATTCTCTTTCGGCGCCTCCTAACGCTCTCGGGAATGTACTCCGAATCTGTTGCTGCAAAAGCACAAGACAGCGTCAGCGTTAGTACTAATACTGAAAATCAAAGATTGACGCGATACTCACGTCTAACGCAGGTTCTGATATCAGTCCCGCAAGCCAGAAGGCGGGTGTGAGCGCTGATTTTCAGACTGAGCAATTTATCAAACCAGCCCTGTTCCGTCTCGTCAAGAGCCTCCCGGCACCAAGCCCCGTCCTTAACGCTCTGGTTGAAACCAGATCGCCGCCATGGCTCCGGAAGCTCGAGAGTCTCAACCACAAAAAACTGTTCTTTCCATTTATCAATGGAAGACTCTAACTGAAGGAGTTTCCAGGTGAAGTTCTGGAGCGAATCATCATCATAGCGGGGTGATATCGCTATCACACCCCGACGGTTATACATCTTGAACAAAGACTTCAGTAATGCAAGGGAAGGAGTTGCAATTCCTTTGTACTTGCAGAGTTCCAGAAATGCATAAATGCCACAGTAGGCATTCGGGGCCAGTTGAACAGGATTTAGATCCAAAGAAGTAAGCAACTCTTGGATAAACGGGTCAACCAGAAACCGGAAACCATAACGGAACATCTGGGCATACATGATTCTGATCTTGCCGGTCATAACGCTATTCAGGCGTAATGACACAGGGGCGGCAGAAGCCTTAAAACCCTCAGGGAGGGTGGCACCGTGATCAGACAGATGTTTATCAAGAATGGCAGAAGAAGTAATGGTACTGACTATGGTCTCTATTTTTTCTTCATCAACTAATTTAGACCTAGACGCACGAGTTTTTCTTTTTGCCATGGTGGAAAAAGAAAACAAAAAGATAAAAAACACAGCAAGGGAAATGAAGAAGTACCTTTTTTTGAAGAAAATTGAAGTGCCCAGAAGGTGAAAACCAGAAACGCAAGATGATTTGAGAAGATGTAGAGAAACAGATTATCGAAAGTGAAAAAAAGAAATAAAGTGATGGGTTTTATAACCCTAAGAGGCTAAAAGAAATGACTGCTGGAACAGTCGCTATGCGCGTGACAGACGTGAGCAATGAGTACAACCCTAGAAAGGAGAGAAGACGCTTTGATCCTATCAAATCACGCTAGCCCTAGCGTCCTGATGAGCAGACACGTGTCTCTGAACCATCATGATCCTTCGCTCACATCAATGAGGGGATCTTGAGCATTAAATGCTCCGAAAAAGTAGAATTACTTTATCAGAAAGAGGTCAAGCATGGTGACATCATCAACGAGATAACGCCAAGAAGCAAATTAATAGTTATCTAGAGCAGAATGACAGTCGTTATTATGCAAGCGTTATCAGTTATTACAAGCCAAATAAAACCAATGTTAGAAGAAAAAATAAAACACTCTCAAGCGCTACCATGTTCCCATCACGGAAGAACTCCTTTGTCGCCCCCGACATTTATATCCTTCAACTTCTCGAAGGCGTAGTCCGCTATCCTGGCAGGATCGAAAGCCTTGCTATGGTAATAATCTGGGAATCCAGCAGCAAAGGCTTGTATCGCCTTATCTTTCCAGCGCGACATCTCATGGGGCACCTTCGATAGCTTCGCGTCGCGAGCCGATATCTCTTCACAAAGGAGAGAGTGTCTTCTATTGGCAGTCATCAGTTCTGCTTCCAGAAGCTCTATCTTAGCCTTCCCTATCGACTTCTCTCTGGCCAATTCAGCACGGTAGTCGTTAAGCTCAGCTTGGGTATCGCTTTGAAGTTGCGTCAACTCCGCCACCTTAGAGGGAGAACCTCGAGCCTTATCACCATGGATATCAAGAAAATAATTTAACATACGGAAGCTAGCCAGCACGTCATTCAAAGCACGTTCGCGATGAACCTCTAGAGGAAGCTCTGACGTCTCCTCCCTATCTTCAGCAGAGCCAAATATCGCACCCACAACAGAGCCCACCGGCTCACTTCGCGATAATGGGTCTGATATTCCCAGTGCGCGAAGTCCGCTGGTGCTAAAGGTAGACAGATCCAAGCGATAGGAAGTGGCTCCTTGAGGACCTTAAGAAGACAGATTAGCAGTAAAGGGAGAAGAGCAAATTTCAGCGGAACCACTAGCTCCTGAGATAGAAGTGCAGAATAATGGCGGTAGGCCATTTAGTAGAGGGTCAGGAGTAACGGTAGGTTCAAGATTTGGGGTAGCCACGTCAGGAATAAAAGAAGAGATAGGAGAGTCAGGAGCGGCAGTTAGAGGAGAAAGATTGACCTCCGACGAAACCTCGGGAATATTAGGAGGAACATCGGTTGACGCCTTAGCTGCTACCGCTGCATTGGAAGTACTCGCACCGCCAAAAGAACCAGCCCCAGTAGCAGGGGTTTCGTTACCCTTGTTCGAAGTGGCTTCAGCGATTGGGTTGCTATTTCCCATTCGTAGCTTCTTCCGCTGAGCTGCGGAAGCATGACGAAGCCCAGAATCAATATCCATGTCCTTGCTGTCGCTGTTAGGTACTTCAGTCTTGGGATGATTCGGAGTCACTCCTTGCCGAACGGGTAACCAGTTATCGAGAAAACGGGAAGTGTGGTCGGAGATACCGCGCTTGGCAACAGTCTTGAATCTTTTCCTTTTTGGAGGAGCGGCAGGGTGACTGGAACTCTCAGGCGGAGGAGATGGCGGCAGTGATTGAAGCGGCGTTACGTTCACAGGAACGCCTTAACCGCTCGACGGTTGGTTTTCAGCGTCACCTGCCAATAAAATATATCAGAACAGTGAATTAGCTGAAGCGATAACGGGAGAAAAGAAACTTACTTATAGTACACTTCTCTATAAGCCTATGCAAGGCAAACGTTCGAATGCGAAAAGACGATTTCAGCCCCAGCAGCACGTTCATTTGCCGAAGCTCTTCCTTGGATATTGTTGACGGGTTTGTCCAAATGGAGTCATTAAGACACTGATTGAAACCTCTGGGCCAGGGGCGGAAAGACAAATTCACAATGAAGAAACCGCTCTTTCAATCGGCCACGGTTTCTTCGAAACCCCGGAATCTCTGGCAGAATGATTGCACCAGTGCGTTATTCCATCTTGGGGCGATATCTACCACATAGTCACGGCACCTAAAACTAAAAAACTTGTCGAATAAATTGACAGACGGGACAAGGATACCCCGCAACTCGCAAATACGAATGAAGGCATGAATTCTGCACCAAGAAGGAGGCGTAATCTGAGCCAGATTAATGTCATATCGAACTAATAATCTTTTCACTACTTCATGGATAGGAAAGCGAAAGCCATAAAGGAACATGTCAAAATATACCATCCTATCGCCCCCCGATAGAGGGTTATGAAGCCGGTAACCGGCGTCAGGAATTCTAGCGGAATAACCAGGAGGGAAAAAGATACTGTTTTGCTCCAACTCTGCCTCCAATACCGCTTGATCAACAAAAATACTGGGAGTTCTCTCAATTTCTAAATCTATGGGCCGCCGGAGAGTTTGGAGACTCCACAGAGACCTATTTGTGACCAGATGCCACTAAGAATCCTTGGGTATCCTAGAGGTACTCATAATGAATCGGCAAGAAGAAAATCTGAGAAAAGGAAGCGAAGTACCTTGAACAGAAGGCGGTGGACAAAACCGTCGGCGCCGATGAACTGTGGTCGTAGCTTATTTTGGAGCAAAAATCTAGAGAGAGAAAGGAAAATTTTGAAGCACAGGAAAAGAGTATTAAAAGAGAGCAGTTGCTCCCTTTTAAAGGCTGAGTTCGAGAATCGAACAGCCTATAAAAGTGGGACACGTCCCAAAGTAAAAGTGACACGTGTGAAAACCTCAGAAGGATATTTATGTCCACACATTTATATCTTCTAGAGGGAGTAGTTACTGACAATCAGTTGCCAGCGGTTATATCGAGGCTACAGTTTGCCTCTCAGTGATAGCAATCAGTCAAAAGAGGAGCTAACGCCCGAGCATGCAAAACTAAAAAAGGCAAATCATCACTTCATTTAATAATAAGCCATACGGCATCTACAAAGGATTGCCAAGAGCGGAATCAATCATCGTCAGGCCAGTAAGAGGGCCAGTACCAGTATTCCTTGTCTGAGGGCGGAAGCTCCTCATCAGTAAAAGGACGGGATTTGTCAGCCTTCTGCCCCGGACTTGGCATCAATGGTTTCGATTCCTCCTTTACAGCAGAGGATGCCGCCTTTGCGACGGTAGCACCTGAAGGAATTTCCTCCTCAAACCAGTCAGCAGAAGGAAACAAGCTTTTGCCCTCACCGGCCGGAGGGGCTGAAAAAGAAGGATATCAGCTAGTGGTATCAAAATGTGCTCTCTTCGACTTCTTCCAACCTCTGCGACGTGGCAACCACCTCTTCCGGCATGGCGGCGAGGGGGGATTGTCGGAATCCGGGGTAGTGGGAGGAGTCAGACGAGATTCTCGCTCATTAGAGACCTGATCGTACGAATCAACCATGAGAGAGAATCAGTAGCAGTAAGAAAATTCGAAAGAAGAAGATGAATAGGGAAAATGAGAAGAACTACCCATAAATAGTTGAAGTGGTGAGACTCTTCAGATTTTCCATAAAAAGAGGAGGACAATTTAATGCATCCCGAGAAGATCAACCATAATGACCGAATCGAATCCTTTGATCACGCCTGTTGAAATTTCTCGACGATCAAAAAGTACAGAAAAACCGCCCAATCAGTTATTGCTGGAGAGACGACGCGTGATTGGCAGAACAGTTTGCCTAAGCAACCGTCGCCACCTTGCAGATAAAGAAGAATAAATACTGCAAAAATCTGATCAGTGTCAGACTCGTGTTCAGTTGGGCTGGCACAACCCTCAATTAAAGCAAGGGCTAACGCCCTGAAAAGAAAAAAAAGAAAAGAAAAAAGATCACAAGGCCAATAACGGAAAGGAGTATCATTACGGCCTAACAGCCTGAATATACGTCCGCATACATAAAATATACAAAGGAAAAACAGAAAGAAAAAGCGGAGCGACGAGCATTCAAGCCCGGGACCTGGCGTCATTGTCGTCGTCCACCAGCAGAGTAGGGATATCCCTCAAGGCCTCTTCCACCAAAGTCAGCTCAGAAGAGGTGCTCCTCATGCTCTTCAGACAGCAGTTCAACAGATCCTTTCTCTGCTGTAGCATGGCAATGGCTACCTCAATACGGCAGACGACGACGACCAACTTGGAGACATTCCCAATGGGATTGAAGTCCTCCATGGTAGCAGCCCCGATCCTGGCCTGAATGGGAGTCATCATTCCCCGGAGCTCCAGGATATCCTCGCCGGACTTCATCATCATGGTAGAAAACTGATGTCACCCTTAGTAAGATTTTTGAGGGTCAGGGCCTTGGAGATCAGAAAGTTTCTAGTGAGATCTTCCATGAGAAAATGGCAAATGCGGGGCAGAGAGAATGTAAAGAATCTGCAGGAAAGGATCACATTTATAGATCCAAGGCAATAGCTGCGCACCAAGGCGTGCACCTCGAAAATCGAGCCGTACCGTTATCCCAAAGCAGTTGGAGGGAAGGGCTAACGCGGAATTCCTGGTAGACACCCGAGAGGCTTGAATAGAATATGTGTCGGGGACCGTAAGACCTTAGAATTTGTAGGCAGCCTACAACGTGAAACCGCGTCGATATTACAGGTAGCTCCTAGTAGCGTAAAACCGCGTCAATATTGTCGGTAGCTCTGGCGTATGACCGCACAAACTGTAAGCGGCTCATGGCGTAAGACCACGACAATATCGCGGGTGGCTTACCGCAAGGCCAGACCTCACAAGTTTGGAGGGAAACGGCGACACCAAAACACCCTAACATGAGTGGGTGAAAACTCCTAAGGGTAACTAGTACTTGTCACTACATGTTATTTTTGCTAACATGACAAAACCACATTTGAGAATGTGCAGGAAAAACACGGACATATTGCTTTCGGAATAATAGCAGAAACTTCGGAGAAGACCTGCGCCATCGCTAGTGGTCGGTCTCACTTATCCGATTTGCTATCGTATGTCCGATACAATGGAACTTACAAAGGAGTCAGAAACTCGGTGATTTTCCTGAAGCTGACACGGTGCAAGGGGAGTCACGATCCCACCAGAGGACAAGAGAGGCAGCCCTTGGTGAACACTCGGGCTCGTTTTCAGTTGGGCTTATGATAACAATTAAGGAAACACTAAGGGTATAACCGTCTTCTCACCTCAAGTCAAAGCCGGATCCTTGTAGACATTGATTGACAAGCGGCACCCGTTAGGCCAAGGATCCTGGGATGGTCAACATCAGTGGGGGGGTGCACACGGCGTCATCCCATCCCAGGATACCCCGACAGCGCCCCATGGGCGATATCTATACAGCGATATCCTCATGCTGACATCATCCTGTACTGTTCAGCTGACGTATACTGACGTCATCCTGGGCGTTATCTCCCCTTGATAACGCCCACCCCTGGGGGTAACGACCTTTCTTTCTTCGGCTATAAATACCACACATTTCTAGATCAAAGGTAAGAGCAATTTCTCTACCAAAATCTCTGCCAAATTTCACAGCCATACTAACTTAAGCATCAGAGTGTCTACGCCGGAGTCACCCCTCCGGTGCCTTGCAGGTACGACGGACTGCTGTTACAGTGATTCCAAACAGCCATAATCCCGACTCCTCTTCCCCAACAGTCTGGATCTTATCAGTTCGGATCAGATAATTCGTAGATGTGTAACCATGGAGGAGGTGCCCTCGATCCTTAGATTCTGCCATTCCGAAGGAGGACATTTCGCGGCCAAGAAAACTGCCCTGAAGGTCCTGGAAGTTGGTCTGTACTGGCCCACCATTTTCAAGGATAGTTACATGTATTGCACTTCGTACCCCCGATGTGTAACCATGGACGAGGTGCCCTCGATCCTTAGATTCTGCCATTCCGAAGGAGGACATTTCGCGGCCAAGAAAACTGCCCTAAAGGTCCTGGAAGCTGGTCTGTACTGGCCCATCATTTTCAAGGATAGTTACATGTATTGCACTTCGTACCCCCGATGTCAGGTCACTGGAAATATCGGGGCCAGGAATCAGATGCCCTTGACAAACATTATCACCTATGAGATTTTCGATATCTGGGGTATAGATTTCATGGGCCCCTTTCCCAACTCCTTTGGCAACGTCTACATCCTTCTAGCCGTCGATTATATTTCCAGATGGGTTGAGGCCAAGGCCACTCGGACGGATGACTCTAAGGTGGTCGTGAATTTTCTCCGCACCAATATCTTCAACCGGTTTGGTATACCTAGAGCACTCATCAGTGATAGGGGTACCCACTTCTGCAACCGTTTCGTGGCCTCGCTCTTGACAAAGTATGGAGTCCACCATAGAACATCCACCACCTATCACCCTCAGACTAATGGCCAAGTCAAGGTCTCGAACCGTGAAATTAAGTTCATCCTTGAGAAGACCGTTAACCAGTCCCGGAAAGATTGGAGTCTGAAATTGGATGATGCACTCTGGGCCTATCGTACAACTTTCAAGACCCCAATCGGAATGACTCCCTACAAACTTGTCTATGGCAAGTCGTGCCATCTTCCAGTGGAGATAGAGCACAAGGCTTTTTGGGCCATCAGGAAAGTGAATACAGATCTAGGCCTCACCAATCAACACAGGCGTTTACAAATCCAAGAGCTAGAAGAATTGAGGGACGATGCTTATGAGAATGCCATGCTCTACAAGGGCAAGACAAAAGCTTACCATGATAGGTACCTTCGTCCCAAAACCTTTTCAGTCGGACAACAAGTCTTATTGTACAACTCACGCCTGCGACTCTTTGCCGGAAAGCTGAAGTCTAAATGGTCAGGACCTTTCGTGGTCACGACAGTTTACAACCATGGGGCGGTTGAGATTGAGAATCCAATCACAGGAATCATCTTCAAGGTCAATGGCCACAGACTAAAACCCTTTTATGAAGGATTCCAACCCTCGATAGTTGAGGAGGCCATGGTGGATGTCCCACCTATCCAAACCTAGAATGACACTGCACGTCGAGGTCCCGACGAGTAAACAGACCACACTGGAGGTATTTGATATGTCATCCACGTCCTTTCTCTCTCCCTTATCTTCTTTACATCTTTTCAGATTCTCTGATTTTTATTTGATTTTATTTCCATGTTTTATTCCTTGTTTATATCCCTGACCTTTCCCTTTCCCATATGATTTTATTCCTTTTATTTGGTAATCATTTACCTTTATTCTCTCTTTTTGTCCATATCTTAATTAACCAATTGCTTTTTTGAAATTTGAAAGTTGTTCTCCTTTTTAGGCGGTTGAGATACGTGTGGGCCGTCGTGCTCTAAGCCCAAGGTGCCATGTGGCCTAGTAGGAAGTAGAAAAGCAGCCCTAATTAAATGAAAAGTTGCTCCATTAAATGTCGGTTGCGGCTACAACTCTCTCTCCCACGCTCCTACTTCATCTTCACTCACATCACTCTCATCTCTCTCTTTCACCAAACACGCAACCCTCTCTTCTCTTCACTCCCATCTCCATCTCCATTACCACTACCTCTCTTCTTCTTCCACTCACCATAAATGGCACCAAAAACCAAAAGACCCATTCGCAAGAACGTTTCTGGACCCAATCCAATGGACCCTTCCAGCCCCGTTCCTTCCAAATCCAGATCTCAATCGCCACCCCTAACTCGGCCTCATATAAAATGGCTACGCCATCGTCTGTCCACCCTCTTCCTATTCCCTCTCCTGCAGCTGTCTCACTGATGACCGCAGAATAAGTCCGAGAGTTCACACCGGTGGACGACAACCTAGAAGTTAGCGGCTCTATTCCTCCTACCTCGACTACCACTAGATGTGGCCGGGTGGTGAAACTCCCCCAGGGTCATCCACTGCCAAGTCCACAGCCAAATCTAAGTCTAAAAAACCCTCTCCATTAGCCAGACAGCTCCCCCTTGACGCAGCTCTCGACCATTTTCTAGCCCCTGAGCCTGCCCTAACTGTTGAGGAAGTCCTCAAGGACATCCTGGTATTAGATGAAGAAGCCGAGGCCATGGAGGAGCAGACTGAGCTTGTCTATGACCAAGAGCAAGAAGATCTCGAGGCCATGGAGGAGGGCACTGGAGAGAGTGGAGAGGCCGAAGGCAACGAATCCGACGAGGAAAAAGAAGATCTCGAGGCCCAGAAAGCTGCGGAGGAGGCAGAGAAGAAGCAAAAGGCAGCCGCTGCAAAGTCGGCGGCCAAAAAAGGAAAGTCCAAGGCTTCGGCCAAAGCAGAGCAGCTAGTTGTGGTTGAAACACCAGTGGGCCAGAAGAGGAAACTTTCATCCTCCAGCGCAGGCAAGCCCTCGACCTCCAAGAAGCCTCGAGCCCCCGAAACGGACGATGATGTCACGGCCGAGACTCCAGCACCCTCCTCTGCCCCAGATCCAACTTCCAGTAGGTGACTTCTGACCTTTCCTCACCTCATGAATGGATAGTGTTTAATGATAAGTCATCCATAGATAAGTTAAATATGCTAAATTCCAAAGGCGTTAGCTCCTGTGCGCGCATGGATTTTGATTTTCTTGCCAAAATGGGTATTGAGTCTAAGGTAAGAGAGTGTGTGGCCAATATTGGTTGGGAATCTCTGTTCTATCTGGAACACCCAACCTTTATTGAGCTTTCCATTGAGTTCTTCACCACGGTCTGGGTGGATGGTACTTTTAGGCCCAAGGGCAAGGTTCGTTCGAACTCTTCTACCCCTGGTCTCATAAACTTTAGGTTAGCTAACAAGTGGGAACATCTGACCCTTGGGAAATTCAATTGCTAGTTAGGTTTTGTCACGGATGCTGAATAGAATACTCCTCTTTACAAAAAAGCTTTGACTGTTATACCTTCTATTTTTTATTCTAATGCTACTTTCTGTGAGCTCACTAATAAACCGCATGCTGAATATGACCCTAAGGGTAGTAAAGCCCATGAAATCATTGATCCTGTCTTGCGTATCTTGCACAGATATCTGGCTCTTACCTTTTTGGCGCGATTTGGTTCCTCAGGACAGATATATGTGCATGAGCTTTTCTTTTTATGGTGCATGAAACACAAACGTAGGGTTAATCTTGGACATATTTTTGGGTCGCTTATCTCTTTGCTTGCTGTGAAAATGCGTGAAATTAACCTATATGCTACTAATCTTTCTGAGCTCCTGGCATTCAAGGACTTGGATATCCGAACCTTAGATGTCATGGGCCATTTATGTATCTCACGAGGTGTGGTGAGTTTCTATCCAGGTTGTACCCCCGCAGCAGAGAAGGTTTTCGGGATCAAGAACGGTGGAAACTTTGACTATCTAGACCTCTCGAATCCTCGCTCCACTTCGATCCCTCCAGCCCTCGAAAAGCAAGCACCCCAAGCCTAGAATGCATCAGCATCAAACCAGCCCCCGATTCCCATCCTTGTCTATGATCCCACTCATACGCGACTCCTCCAAGCCATTCTGCGGGAACTTCAGGCTTTGACGGCTGAAGTTGCCTGGCGCAATTTGCCACCCTAGTGACCCCGCCCCCGAACAATTCCATTTTTCTAGCCCCCGAAAAGGGCACTGAATAGTTTTAATGCTTTCTTTTCTTTTGGTTGTACTGTACCTATTTTTCCTTGTACTCCTTTCATATGCCCTTCCCGCATTGAGGACAATGCGCTGCCTAAGTGTGGGGAGGGATTTATTTATGCGTTTTGCCTGCATGATTGCATGTTTATTTTCACGTTTGTTGCATGATTGAATGTTTTTCAGACTTTTCAAAAGAAAATTTTTCGGATTTTATTTTTAGCCTTGCTAGGAAATTTTCCCACTGCCAGTTTTCAAACCCTCATTTTTAGCATGCATTTTTAACTTTTGATGCATAGGAAAAACATGGCATTCATCAGATCTGCACCTGAACATGCATTTTCAGACCTGCTAGCCCTTATATCCAATCTTGCCCTAGACACCAGTAGTCACAATTTGATCCCGTGAGCATTTTTGAGCTTCATGCCCTTTATTCTTGAGTGAAAATACTTTAGCTAGGCACAGTCTAGGTTTGCATAATATCCCTGGGTATAGTCACTGTTAGACATGGGAAAGCTTAGATATGACGGAAAACTTTGCATCAATGTCTTTTTCTTTCTTTTCTCCCCCTCATTTCTCTTCTCTTTTCGTGCCCCCAACATTTCCCTTCTGTTCATATTCTTTCCTGACCATTTGTATTTCCTTGATCTTTTTCCTTGGCAGGTGAGGTAGCAATTATTGAGGGTAACGTCGAGGGCTAGACATCTAAAGAATGCGTACACAAGTTCAAGTGTGGGGAAGCAAACGAAAGCAAAAAGACTTCAGAGCAGAAATTAGAAAGCAGAAATCTAGGGCAAGAAAAGCCAAAAGCTCGAAAGAGTTTCGAGCCCTAGATCATTCAAGCAATTCGAGTCCCAAAAGCGTTCAAGTTTGGAGAAATCGAAGAAGTCACTATCGATGCTGGAAGCAGCTACAGGGCAAGCACATAACGAAAAATCAGAAGTCTCATGCCCCGGAAGATTTAGAGTTTCAACTGGTTCGTACCCCTTTGGTTAAAAAAAAAAAACTTAAATTTCAAAATAAAAGAAGAAGGGTACTGAACTTCCAAGAAAAGCACCCGCATCCGAAGCCTCAACGAGAACGTTCTCCTACCCTCGAAAGAAGACCTCTTTCTAGCCCCAGAAGCATCTCGTGCCCTCGATAAAGGCTGCCTTGCCACTTCACCTTTTTCCTATGCCAAGGAATCCACCCAGGCTTCATCTGGTTCTTTCTCTTCTTTCCTTCTTTTCTCTCCCTACTTATCTTCTAATCATCTCTCATCTCTCTTCCACATTTCTAGCTCATTGCACCCTTTTCTTTCTCTTTGCTGATGCGTTGTTTTTTTGATCGTTGATTGCCCATGCTTGTGTTCTACAGTACTCGGATTGACATGCAAACTCTGCCTGTGTTGTGTTATTTGCATACTTGAGTGATAGCCTAAACACTTGTTTTATTTTGAGTATGAGTGCAAATACATATCTTTGTGAGGACTGCTGGTGAATAGGCTAGGTCTGGGAAAGTCTGGTTGATAGGATCGTTATTCTATCAGCCAGATGCAGATGCTTTTCTAGGTCTAGATTTGTTCTGGTTGGGTATAGCTTGTCGAACGTCATGTCTATTCTGTGTGTTGGGTGTTGATAATGTATGTTATTGAATGAGGTAGTTTTCCAATTTTGTTAATGCTCGAGGGCGAGCATAGGGGCAATGTGGGGATGTTTGATAGCATGTTTCATGGTCTTGATTTTACCCTCTTTTCTAGCCCTTTCGGGGGCTTGAACTTGCTATTTAACCCTTATTCCAATTTTATTTGCAGATTAGCGTCAAAAGAGGGAAAAGATCGAAAAGAAGCAATTTTGGAGCATTTATGAGGATTTTCAGTTTCAAGGCCTAGAAGACCAGTGCGCTGTCTCAAGGCCTCGACAGTTCTGCATCTTCCTTAGAAAGAAACCAAAGAAAAACATCTTCAAAGATCCGCACGGGATCCCATGCGCTTCTAGAAGGCATCAGGCGTGTCAGGAATCCCATAATATTCCCTTTGCAAGGACATGTGCTGTCACGTCCTCATTGCTCCTTTCTCTCCCCTTAACTGTTTTGTCTCCTAGCTAGTATTAGGCTATATAAGCATAGTGTTAGGGTTTTTGTAAGGGACGACTGTCCTAGGATATTTTCAGACATCAATTTCAGCTCTTATTTTCTGGGGATCTTCTCCTCTTGTCATCAAGAACAGCTTTTGAAAAGGAGCGCGCTTTCCTCCATTGATTAATTAATCCATCCTTTGGTTTCTTCTAACCCTCTCTTCTTTTACTTTATTGTGCATGAATATTAATATCTACTGTTTGTATTATAGTATGAGTAGCTAAATACCCCCTCTTAGAGGAGGGTGTTTCAAGGGTTGTAGGGTTCGTCTAAGAGGTCTAATGCATGCTTAATATATTCTCTTGTGGCACATGATTGTTTACCGTTTTAATTCCATGCTTGTTTAGAAATGTTAAAAGTTTGATGACTTGTTAATATTTCTGCATGAGTAGTGTCATTTCCAGGGTTATACCTGACGCGAAGCCCTGGAATAGTAGTAGACACCTAGCGGAGGTAGCGCGAGAGACCTCTGTCTAGGGGTAAATATTTATCTAGGGTATGGGATACGGGTCTGACAAGCCGAGCTATCGCGCCCTAGATCTGTCTTACCTCCCCTTCATGGGCGTTCTGAGTTTGGCCTCCCCGCATTCGTGCCTGGGAGGATGGCGGAACGTCAAGGTCACCTCATATGTAGAAACGGGAGGTGACTTTTATCTAAGAAGGTAAGCAGGGGATGCGGTGTGGAAACGCGGTCCCTATAGCAGGTCTGTACCTGAGTCTAGAATATCTCTGTACCGATGACTAGCCAACTGATCGTCAATCAAATACATAAATTTATAGTGCCTGAAAACGTGTGTGCACAAGAGATAAAGTGTACAGTGGTAGTCAGGGTCGAACACGGGGATTGTGAGAAACTGATTTATGGTCGTGAATGTATTCGGGAGAAGAGCGCAAAGGGTAACACTTGGGGGGGGTTTACTTGGCCAAACGAGTTGGCCAAGGCAGATTTTGGGAGCTAACAATTTTTATCTAGGAAAGCAGTATTCGGGGTCCCGAGGTGTCAATTCGGGAGTCCCGAATGATAAAATAAAGCAGGTAAGCAAATAATTCCAGAAATAATAAAACAAATCAGAAACAGATGCAGAAGTATCAACGCAGGCGTGAAATAGATCAAGAGTGAAATAAGCACGAATAATCAGATGGAGGAAGTGTTCTCGGCAAAGGCATTCTGGGTTGCATTCGGGACCAGATCGTCATCAGCTCAAGGGTATTCCATTCGAGATGTCATAGAAATGACATGGGGACCAGATTCCTCGGATATCCCCTACTTTTCTCTTAAGAGAAACTACCCCCCGTTTCCACATATGAGGTAGTCTTGACAGTTTGCCATCCCTCCAGGCACGAATGCGGGAGGGCCATACTCAAACTGCCCATGAAGCTAAGAAAAGACAGATCTAGAGCTAAAAATCCCTCAGTTTGTCAGGCTCGTGACCTAGCCCTAATCAACTACCCAACCTATCTATTCGAGACCACTGTGACACAGTCAAGACTAAACAGATGCCTACTTGGTTCATGCAATTTTCCTTCCGTATTCATCACATAAATGGCAGCATTTACACAAGATAATTATCAGCTGATCAGACCTCAAATTAAATCATGCAAAGATGTAATTAAAATGATGAATAGTTGAATATAGCATCAAGAATGTATTAAGCACATTAAGGCCTCGAATCTGCCCTTGCAACCCTTGAATCAGCCTTGCCAAGAACTAAAGATTTAGCTACTCATACTTAAGGATAAACAAATAACGATTAAAGAAAGCATAACAAGTAAATAAATAGATGAAGGGAAGAAAACTTGTTACTAAAATTCCGTTTATAGCTCGGCAGCAATGTTGAAGAAGCTAACAATGGCTAGAGAGAGAAACTAGAGAGAAGTCTAAGCTACTTCTAAATTATGCTAAGTGATTAAAAGCTAGAAAAAGATGAGATGGATGATCTAAACTAATCCTAGATGCCCTTTATATAGTAGAGCCTTAAGCACAAAATATCTTCAGCCTAAAACTAGGGACAAAATGCATTAATTGAAAGCCTAAGAAAGTGGATCCATGTTCCTTAAAGCACAAAGCTGGAAAAGCATAAAGCTGTCTGATTTTTCCAGCTTTGGGCAGGTCTGGACTGAGCTCGAGGCTGAACTGGTCAGTTCGGTGGGTGTTTGGTAATCAGTGCAGAGCGCAGGAACAGTGTCAGAGGAGTCACATGGGCGTTTTAGGTGGGATGACACGTGGAAATGACATCCTTTGCCCTTCGGGGTCCCGAACTGGGAATCCGATTCGGGACCTTGAACGCTGGTTCGGACTCGGGACCTCGACTCTGGGTCTTGAAGCTCAAAAACTGCACAAAATGGTCCAGAAATGCATCTTTTCGCATAAACTCCCATTTTAGGCCCAAATCTGCAATAGTAATGGAAACAAGGGTAAATTAGCAGAATCATGCCTTAAAAAGGGGAGAAAATGGAGAGAAAATCATGCATAAAAACATGCTATCAAATAATCCCCACACTGCCCAATGCTCGCCCTCGAGCATTCACAAAATTTAAAACAGTCCCAAAACAGAACAGACACACCAAACAATAGCACAGAGAATAAGCATGCTTGAAAAGATTCGGGACCCCGAATGAAAACAGACTTTGCCTAGATACACCTGCATCAAATCAGAAGGGTAACGACCCTTGAGAAGAGACTTTTCCACATTAGCCTATATACCAGCAGTCCTCACATAGATTCGTGTTTGCGCTCATGCTCATGAACAAGGGTAGGTGTTTAAACACTCAAGTATGCAAAAACGCAGCACAAGACCAAGTTTGCAAGTTAATCCGAGTACATTAGACACATGCATAGGCAATCTAGCAATCAAAAGACTTCGCATCAAGGGCAAGAGGGGGAAACAAAGAAAATAATTGATGAGAGGAAATGGAAGAAGCGTATTGAGAAGATAAAGTGGAGAAGAGGGAAAGTAAGGTTGTGAAATGAGAAGGTGGTGAAACCAACTCAAACCTGGAACGCTCCCTTGGCAGAAGGAATCGAGATGGTGAGACAATGTTGCTGGGGCGAAAGCTAGACTAGGCTTTTCTTTTTCGAGGGGGGGTCCTTGCCTTCATTCGGGACTTAGGCTCGGGACCTTGAATGGATGCTGGCTGCTGATTTTCCTCTTCTTGGCTTTCAAGGTTTGGTCTTGCTCTTTTCTCTCTCTCTTTTATTTATATTTTTTTTTTTTTCTTTTTTTTTTTTTTTTTTTTTTTCTTTTTTTTTTTTCTTTTTGGAGAGAGAAAGAGAGATCTGAATTGAGGATCGAGACCTTGTTCTTCGGGGGCTTGATATTCTGATTTCACTTCCCCACACTTGTGTTTTGCTGTGGGTGGGAAGTGATTTTTCGTTCTGGTCTGCCCTTGATTTCTTCGTTTTAGCTTCGAGGTCTTGAATCGGTGCCAACATTCAGGGTCTTGAATTTTTGCGGGATCCCCACACTTTGCCTTTGCTGCTTCATTTGTCTAGTCTAGCCCTCGATGGTGCTCCCAACAACATCACTCACCTGCCAAGAGAAAGATCAAAGAAACTTCAAGTGGTTAGAATTGGAGAGGTCAAGAAGGGATTCGGGGTCAGGAAAAAGAACAGAGCAGAAAAAATGAGAGAGAATAATTCGATGCGAGGTCTTAATCTTTTTGTTGCTTTCCTATGTCTGAATGTGTCTATACCCATGGATATCATGCAAACCCAGCCGGTACCTAGTCATACATTCACTCAATTAATAAACATAGGTATGAAGGCTCAAATGCTCACAAGGTGTTAATTCGTGACTACTGGTGTCTAGGTCTTGAAGCAGATATAAGGCATAACAGGCAAAGGATATCACATTCGGGACCTTGACTGTAGACAGCATTTTTATTCTATGTGCACAAGTCAGGTGTGTGTCCATCATTGGGGTGTTTTCAAAAACTAGGCAGCAAAATAAAGATAAAAATCCGAAAAAATAAAAACTAGAAATTACACATGCATAAACTTAGGAAAAATAAACTAGAATATAATTATAGTATGCATAATAAATACTAGCAGTTTAAACTCCTCCCCACACTTAGGCAGCGCATTGTCCTCAATGCGGAAGGGAGACAAAAGATAAAGCAGTTTAAAGTGAAAGCAGGAATGGAAATTGTTCAAGAGTGATAGCCAGCCCACGCAGGGGCAAAAGTGATTAAAATTGTTCGGGATCATGGGGGAGGACGAGGACGGCGCATCGCAATCAGCACGTCCGCTTGAGTCTGGATCTCTCGAAGGATTGCAAGATTGGTGTCCAGGATGAGGCGGAGGAGCTGGTTCGTGGTGTCGTCAGCTGGAATGTTGTCGGGCACTCGGGAGTCAACTGCGGGTTTCGGGGCTGGTGAAGTGGTGGCGTTGCTAGACGGAGGCTCGGGAGCAGCAGACGGCTTGGAGAGGTCTGGGTACCTATACTTGCCTTCGATCCGACCCTTGTTGCCTGCATGGAAACTCAAGACACCATTAATGACACAGAGAAATTCCATCGCGTCCAAAGATTTGAAGCCAAGGATCTTGAAGGAACTCGGGTGTCGATACAGATTGAGCTCCCGAAGTGTCGAAGTGTAAAGCTTTGAGGCCAAGCTGGTGACAACTGATCCAAGAACAGGAGAGCGACCCTGGGGAGCATTGGCGACGTTATGAGCAGCGGTGGCGATCCAGTATCCAAGATTGACCCGTTTCTTGTGGTACATGGCCCAGAGAAAGAACAACTCCGTTTGGGCAAGCTGTCCAGAGGTCCCGAATTTACCCGCGAGGGCAATGGACAGGAAGCGTTGCAGGATGCGGAGCGCCGGGTCTTGAATGCAGTGGGCTTTGGTATTGCGAGAGTCGAAGATGATCTCATCTTGGCCAGAGAGCTCCCGAAGTGCTTTGTGATTGTTGAATTCAGCAGGAACGGTGGTGAGAGCATTTTGATAGGCGGCCTCTTGAGTCCCTTCACGACTGACGAAACCAAGATAAACGTTGAAGTCGTTGAGGGACAGAGGGTGCCATTTACTTGCAAGCCTGAAATTCACACAACCCTTCGCAGACAAATCGGGACCTACCCCACCCTTAGGCTTGAACAGATCAAACTTATACCAAAAACTAGCAAAGAACTCCAAACTGAGTTCCAGATAAGTAGGCTGATCCATATAAAAGAAACTCTCCCACCCGATACCACTGATATACTCCCGAATTCGGGACCCAACACCCATCTTATCATAGAACTCCATATCTAACTTAGGGCATGGGGCTACTCCCTTAAAATTCATCAAATCTACCTTATCCAAGGAAGGTTTATCGTTAAAGATGAAAAGCTCATTGAAAGTTTCAAGGTTAGCCGTTACCAGGTAACTGGGTCGAGAGCCCGGAGCGGAATCGAACTCCTCATCCTCTGTCTCGACGCGCTGGGATTTGCGGGGGGTCTCAGTAGCAGGCGCTTTACCCTTGGAAGAGGCCGGGGCCTTCCTTTTCTTAGCGGCCGGAGGTTTGGGGGCTTGAGCCTTGGGTGCAGGGGGCTTGGGAGCGTTCTTAGCGGCTCGGGTCTTACCCCTGGCCGGTTTCGGGGGTGGACTGGGAGGTTGGGGTGGGTCGATCTCCCCTTCTCCTTCCTTGGTGACCTCCTCAGTTGGGCCCTCTGGAATGTACTCGGGACCGGGAGCAGTGTGCTCGGGGTCCTGGGCGTCCTGTGCTTCTGGTCGCTCAGTCAGCTCGACCTCCTCTTCACCGTCTTGTCCGCCGTCGTCCTCCTCCTCTCGCTGGTCGTCGGAATCCCACGGGAATTGCTCCTCATTCTCTCTCTCCACCCGCCGGGCTTCCCGGAGGCTAGAACTGGACTGGGGTTCCTCCTCACCGTCGGTGTCGGACGGAATGACGTAGCCGATAGGCTTAACGTCGAGGGGAACGGAGTTGACCGGGCTGGGGGGCGTTCTCTTCTTGCTACCGGCGGTGGTGGTTGGTGGGACACGGCGAACCTTGCCAGATCTGGTCATGTCTGGGAGAGGGATGGTGTGGGGGGCTTCGTCTAGGTTGAGGGTGGTCTCAGAGGATGTGGATCCGAGCCGTTCAGTGGCGGCGGGTGAGTGGTCGGAGGTGATGGTGTGCGGCTGTTTCGGGTTGGAGAGAGGAGTAGGGGTGGGGGTAGAAGAGTGAGAGGAGGGATTTTTGTTGAGGTTAATGCTGGTGTGTGCCATAAGGGAGGGAATAGGGTTTTGTGTTGGGAAAGCAGAGGGAAAGCTGCGTTTTGATTTGATTGGGAGAGCTGAAAAGGGTTTGGTTGGGTAACGGTTGGGTAACGTGGAAGGGTGACGGTTTAGGTGGCGTGGGTGAGTAGGTTGTGGCAGGCGTGGAAACGTGGAGAGAGAGGCGGGAACTGACGCTTCGTCCTCCGTTGTCCACGTGGCGCGATGGGAGAGGGCGCTAAGTGCCATGGGCAGCGTGCGCTGACACCTGTACGGGAATCAGAGAAAGCAAATCAGCTTTTGGGATGTTGGAGAGAGGAGAGATAAGAATAAAATCAGAGGTAATTAAATGGGGGTGATAAAGAAGGGGACAAGGCATTAAATAAAGGAGAGAGGGGAACATAAAAATTAAATGAAAGGGGGATAGGACAACGAAAATGAAATTTTTTTCCTAGGTAACATAAAAAGTGCACATAAAAAATTTGAAAAGTTAGAGTTGACTCGAATAATAGAAGAAACTAAAGAAACCAATGGACAAAAGGAATAAGTCTGGACAAAACTAATTAAAATCACCTAGGGAAGATAAGAAATGGGTTTTGGGAAGATGGAAAAGAGGATGTCGGATGCAGAATTTAGAGACGAGAAAATTAAAGGAAGAGGGTTAGAAATTCGGGGTTGGTCCCCACACTTGGCCTTGATTATCGTCCAGGCCTGGACGTCGTGTCCTCATTCGGGAGTGTGGATTGCTGGGTCCTCGACCCTTGCGTCTTCTGCAGTTGAAGGCTGGAATCCTTCATAGAAAGGTTTCAACCTGTGCCCATTGACCTTGAATGGCTCCCCATTGTTCAAACTCTGGATCTCAACAGCCCCATGATCAAACACCGCGGTTATTCGGTATGGTCCCGTCCATTTGGACTTGAGCTTCCCCGAAAAAATCCGTAGTCTGGAGTTGTAGAGCAACACTTTCTGCCCAATGGTGAAGTTTTTGACTACGAGGTGCTTGTCGTGCTGGGCTTTGGTCTTGTCCTTGTAGATCATGGAATTCTCATAGGCGATCCCCCGAAGCTCTTCAAGCTCTTGAATTTGCAAACAGCGTTCCTTTCCTGCTAAGTTCAAGTCCATGTTGACTTGCTTGAGTGCCCAAAAGGCCTTGTGTTCTATTTCGACAGGAAGGTGACACGGCTTGCCATAGACCAACCGATATGGTGTCATGCCGATCGGGGTCTTGAATGCGGTGCGGTAGGCCCAAAGCGCGTCCCCTAGCTTGAGACTCCAATCTTTGCGTGACTGATTCACTGTTTTCTCGAGGATGGCCTTGATCTCCCGATTCGAGACCTCAGCTTGCCCATTGGTTTGGGGGTGGTAAGCTGTAGACACTCGATGAGTCACTCCATACTTGTTAAGTAGCGAAGCGACTGTTCGATTGCAGAAATGAGTCCCCCGATCGCTGATGAGAGCTCGAGGGGTCCCGAATCGGTTAAAGATGTGTGTTCTGAGAAAATCGGCAACCACCCTTGAATCGTCAGTTTTTGTGGCCTTGGCTTCGATCCATTTGGAGACGTAATCTACTGCAAGTAGAATATACGTATGCCCGAATGAACTCGGGAGCGGTCCCATGAAGTCAATGCCCCAAATATCGAAAATATCGCACGCAATGATGCTGGTCAGGGGCATTTGGTTTCGGGCTCTGATGTTTCCCATGGCTTGGCATCGAGGGCACGTTGCGCAAAATAAATAACTGTCCTTGAAGATGGAGGGCCAGTAAAGACCCGCCTCGAGGACTTTGAGTGCGGTTTTCTTTGCAGCAAAATGTCCCCCTTCCGTTGTTGAATGGCAGAACTTGAGGATGGACGGGACCTCGTCTGTGGAGACACAGCGCCTAACGATTTGATCTGAACAATGTTTCCATAGGTAAGGGCTGTCCCAGACATAATACTTGGCTTGTTTGCGGATTCGGTTGTGTTCTGCACTCGAGGCCTCGACTGGAAGCGCACCAGTGGCACAATAGTTAGCTATGTCCGTGAACCAGGGGTACTTTGCCGTGTCAACTAAGCACAAATGCTCATCAGGGAAAGACTCCCGAATGGTTACTTGGGAGTCGTCTTCTTGATGCGGTAGTCGACTCAAATGATCAGCTACGCAGTTCTCGGTCCCTTTTTTATCTTTGATGGCTAGGTTGAACTCTTGAAGCAGGAGGATCCAGCGGATAAGTCTAGGTTTTGCGTCTGTCTTCTTGAGCAGGCATCGAAGAGCGGAGTGGTCAGAGTACACTATCACTTCTGTGCCCAGGAGGTACTGCCGAAACTTATCAAGGGCATAGACAATGGCCAGAAGCTCTTTTTCTGTTGTTGTATAGTTTTGTTGGGCGGGATCCAACAACTTGGAGGCATAATAAATAACATAAGTCTCCTTGTCTTTCTTCTGACCCAGAACAGCTCCCAAAGCCTGGTTGCTTGAGTCGCACATGATTTCGAACGGTAGTGTCCAGTCGGGGGCTCGAATGATAGGAGCAGAAATGAGCTTAGCTTTCAGAGTCTCGAATGCCTTCTTGCACTGGTCATCGAATACGAAGTCCACATCCTTGTGTAGTAATTGGCACATTGGCTGGGCAATCTTGGAAAAATCCCGGATGAACCTCCTATAAAAACCTGCATGCCCAAGAAAAGAACGCACGTCTCGAATATTCGAGGGGTAAGGCAAGGTCTCGATAGCTTGGATTTTAGCCTTGTCTACTTCGATACCCTTTCGGGACACGATATGGCCTAAGATTAGTCCTTGGTCAACCATGAAATGACATTTTTCGAAATTAAGAACAAGGTTAGTTTCTATACACCTTTGCAGAATTTTCTTTAAATTCAAGAGGCATTCGGAAAAGGAGTTACCATAGACCGTGAAGTCATCCATGAATACCTCGATGCATTCTTCTACAAAATCTGAAAAGATGCTGACCATGCACCTCTGGAATGTGGCCGGGGCATTGCATAACCCAAAGGGCATGCGTCTGTAAGCAAAGGTCCCGAAGGGGCACGTGAAGGTGGTTTTCTCCTGGTCTTCAAGGGCTACTGGAATCTGGTGGAATCCCGAATACCCATCTAGGCAGGAATAATGCGTCTTGCCCGCAAGGCGCTCCAGCATCTGATCTATGAAGGGAAGTGGGAAATGGTCTTTTCGGGTGGCTTCGTTCAGGCGTCGATAGTCAATGCACACACGCCATCCATTCTGGATTCGGGAGGGGATTGGCTGACCCTCGGGACCTGGAATGATTGTGATGCCAGTTTTCTTCGGGACCACCTGAACTGGGCTAACCCATGGAGAATCAGAAATGGGGTAAATAACTCCGGCATCGAGTAGCTTCAGGACCTCCTTCTTAACTACTTCCATCATGGGAGGGTTCAAACGCCTTTGGGGCTGTCTCACTGTCTTGGAGCCTTCTTCGAGATGTATGCGGTGAGTACACAAGGATGGTGACAAGCCCTTGATGTCGGCAATTGTCCAACCGATGGCCTTCTTAAAACTCTGGAGGAGGTTCACTAGCTCAGCTTCTTGCTCTGCTTCTAATTTGTTGGAGATTATGACCGGGAGCGTTTCTGCCTCCCCAAGGTATGCATACTTCAGGTGTGAGGGCAGCGTCTTTAGTTCCAGGTCTGGGGCTTGTTCCAGAGATGAAGGAAGTCGTACATGATCTGCGCATTCAGGAGACTCGCTCGGGGGTTCAACCATCAGGGAAGCATTTTCTTCAAGGGCTGCGGCAACGATGCTTAATTCAGAAGGGACCGCGATGGAAGCTGTCATCTCTCGCAGAGATTCGGGGGTGAGACTATGGTCAAGAACCAGCTTCAAGGGCTCGACAGAGTTCAGCCCAGTAACTTCCTCCACAAGGGGGTCTATTATATCAACAAAATTGATGCTTGAGAATTCGGGGGGGTACTTCATAGAGTCCAGCATGTTAAAACGGATGATTTCCCCGTCGAACTCGAGGGATATCGAGGCCTCATAACAGTCAATCTTTGCACGGGCAGTAGCCAAGAAAGGACGTCCCAAGAGCAGATCCGAAGACTTGGTGTTCGTGGGATTTTCCATGGAGAGGACATAGAAATCTGCCGGGAATAAGAATTCACCAACCTGGACAAGAACATCCGTGATGATACCTTTGGGATATACCACCGAACGGTCTGCAAGTTGGATTACCAGCGTGGTTTCCTTCAAGGGCCCGAGTCCGAGGCTATTGTAGATGGTCAAGGGCATAACATTAATTCCTGCTCCCAAATCGCACATTGCGTTCCCAATATCAATGGTCCCGATCCTGCACGGGACCGTGAACATGCCCTGGTCTTTGCACTTGGTCGGGATTCGGCGCTGGATATGGGCGGACAAGTTGGCTCCCACACTGATTCGATTCACCTCGGTAAACTTATTCTTGTTGGTGCATAGTTGTTTTAGAAACTTTGCATATCGGGGCATGTTCTTGATGGCCTTGAGGAGCGGAATATTGATGACGACCTTGCTAAACATTTCGAAGATGTCCCGATCTTCCTTTTCTTTCTTTTTCTTTATCAATCGCTCGGGGAATGGGGGCTCGAAGACTTTGTTTATGAATTCTTGGGAGAATTCTTCCTCAACGGGCTGCTTCTTCTTGCATCGGGATTTCTTGCTGGAGAAGAAGTGATCAAGTGCTGCGTCGCCAAATCGGGACTCCTTGGGTTGGTCATTTGTTTGTTCGGGGGGTGGTGGTACAGTATTGTTGGTTTCGGGACCAGGAACAGCAATGTTGGCTTCGGGATCTGGGTGGACACGAGAAGGGATCTCGAGACCACTGCGGAGGTTCATGGCACACGCTTCATGCTTCGGGTTAGGTTCCGTTTGCCCTGGAAATCTCCCTCCATTTTTTACTTCCTTCATTTCAGCCATGAGGGTCCGAATCTGTTTTTCCAGTTCTGCGATTTTCTTTTTATCGGGGGAGGGGTCCTCATTCGGGGGCGGTGGCATGGTGAAATTCTGGTCTGGGGGAGGCTGCCTCTGGTACTGGAAATTCTGAAAATTGGGCCTAGGCTTAAAGGCCTGCATGTTGAAAGGAGGGGGGTGATTTCCGTATGGATTTTGGCCATACTGATGGCTGGGTCCGGCCTGCTGGTTGTTGTTCCATCCATAGTTAGGTTGCTTCCAACCTTGATTGTGGTGTTGGCCATATGGGGCGTTGAATCCTCCAGCTGCATTGACTGGAATCTCATCGGGGATGAATGGGCAAGCATCTGTTGGGTGGTCTGAAAATTGACAAATCTGGCAGGCCTTGACCTGGACTGGCTGTCCCGAGGCCATGTTTTGCAACATGCCCGTGATGGCTGCAAGTTGATTCTCCATAGCAGCTGAGCGTGCATCTTGAACGCTAGTGGAGTTGTTGAGCTGGAGGTTGTTCTTGGCCATGAGTTCGATGGTGGCCTTGGCAGCAGCTGGAGTGAGTCTAGTGATGGATCCATTAGCGGCAGCGTTCAACAAGGCCTTGTCCCGACCGTTGAGTCCTTCACAGAAATACTGCATGAGGGCATGTTCGGACAGATTATGCGAGGGGCATAGGGCTTGCATCTTTTTAAACCGCTCATAGTATTGCTCAAGATCTTCCGAATCCTTTTGGAGGATGGATACGAGCTGCTTTCGGGTCACCATTGCTATGGACACGGGGTAGTATTTGTCCGTGAAAGCTTTAGACATCTCGGCCCACGAATTGATAGATTGCGGCTGCAAGTCATAAAACCAGTCAAGGGCGTCGTCCTTGAGGGACCACATAAAGGCACGAAGCTTGGCATGCTCAACAGAAACGTTGTGGGGCTTCATGGCGTCGCAAATGGAGTGTAGCTGCTGTAGGTGGCGGTGTGGATTCTCCTTGGCCAATCCTCGAAAGAGTGGCAGATGATGCATGGTTGCAGACTTGAGTTCCCAGTCATTCGGGACTGCTGGCCAGACAATGCAGCTGGTTGGTGCTTCGGGAGCAGCGTTGAAATCATCGATGGTCTGGACTGGCGGGGGAAGTGGTGGAACGCGATCTCCTACGGGACCGTGGTCATCCATTTCGGGTCCTTCTGGGTGATCAAGGGGAAGATCCTCGGGGTCTGGATTGTCTTCTAGGTCAAAAAGACGTTCGAGGTCCCGAACGCAAGGGTTGGAATTTCCTCGTGCCAGTCGTCGAAGTCCCCTTTCGGTCCGTCCTAGCTCGTGATCAAGGGGTAGTAATTCGGGTGCGGATCTCCTGGTCATACAAACAAGAAAAATAAATCAGTCTTGAAACAATCCCCGGCAACGGCGCCAATTTGATCGTCAATCAAATACATAAATTTATAGTGCCTGAAAACGTGTGTGCACAAGAGATAAAGTGTACAGTGGTAGTCAGGGTCGAACACGGGGATTGTGAGAAACTGATTTATGGTCGTGAATGTATTCGGGAGAAGAGCGCAAAGGGTAACACTTGGGGGGGGGTTTACTTGGCCAAACGAGTTGGCCAAGGCAGATTTTGGGAGCTAACAATTTTTATCTAGGAAAGCAGTATTCGGGGTCCCGAGGTGTCAATTCGGGAGTCCCGAATGATAAAATAAAGCAGGTAAGCAAATAATTCCAGAAATAATAAAACAAATCAGAAACAGATGCAGAAGTATCAACACAGGCGTGAAATAGATCAAGAGTGAAATAAGCACGAATAATCAGATGGAGGAAGTGTTCTCGGCAAAGGCATTCTGGGTTGCATTCGGGACCAGATCGTCATCAGCTCAAGGGTATTCCATTCGAGATGTCATAGAAATGACATGGGGACCAGATTCCTCGGATATCCCCTACTTTTCTCTTAAGAGAAACTACCCCCCGTTTCCACATATGAGGTAGTCTTGACAGTTTGCCATCCCTCCAGGCACGAATGCGGGAGGGCCATACTCAAACTGCCCATGAAGCTAAGAAAAGACAGATCTAGAGCTAAAAATCCCTCAGTTTGTCAGGCTCGTGACCTAGCCCTAATCAACTACCCAACCTATCTATTCGAGACCACTGTGACACAGTCAAGACTAAACAGATGCCTACTTGGTTCATGCAATTTTCCTTCCGTATTCATCACATAAATGGCAGCATTTACACAAGATAATTATCAGCTGATCAGACCTCAAATTAAATCATGCAAAGATGTAATTAAAATGATGAATAGTTGAATATAGCATCAAGAATGTATTAAGCACATTAAGGCCTCGAATCTGCCCTTGCAACCCTTGAATCAGCCTTGCCAAGAACTAAAGATTTAGCTACTCATACTTAAGGATAAACAAATAACGATTAAAGAAAGCATAACAAGTAAATAAATAGATGAAGGGAAGAAAACTTGTTACTAAAATTCCATTTATAGCTCGGCAGCAATGTTGAAGAAGCTAACAATGGCTAGAGAGAGAAACTAGAGAGAAGTCTAAGCTACTTCTAAATTATGCTAAGTGATTAAAAGCTAGAAAAAGATGAGATGGATGATCTAAACTAATCCTAGATGCCCTTTATATAGTAGAGCCTTAAGCACAAAATATCTTCAGCCTAAAACTAGGGACAAAATGCATTAATTGAAAGCCTAAGAAAGTGGATCCATGTTCCTTAAAGCACAAAGCTGGAAAAGCATAAAGCTGTCTGATTTTTCCAGCTTTGGGCAGGTCTGGACTGAGCTCGAGGCTGAACTGGTCAGTTCGGTGGGTGTTTGGTAATCAGTGCAGAGCGCAGGAACAGTGTCAGAGGAGTCACATGGGCGTTTTAGGTGGGATGACACGTGGAAATGACATCCTTTGCCCTTCGGGGTCCCGAACTGGGAATCCGATTCGGGACCTTGAACGCTGGTTCGGACTCGGGACCTCGACTCTGGGTCTTGAAGCTCAAAAACTGCACAAAATGGTCCAGAAATGCATCTTTTCGCATAAACTCCCATTTTAGGCCCAAATCTGCAATAGTAATGGAAACAAGGGTAAATTAGCAGAATCATGCCTTAAAAAGGGGAGAAAATGGAGAGAAAATCATGCATAAAAACATGCTATCACCAACCTAGAAAACAACCCAAAGGAATACCTTTCGCTAAGATCTCTTCTTGATAATAATTTGTCTTCTGCCGAAGGATGTATGGTGGAACGGCTCCTCTCAGATCAGCGCTCACGACGGTCCGCGGTACCTGCAATGCGCCGGAGGGGTCTCCGGCGGAAACACTCCGATGCTTAAGTCAGTATGTGTACTGAATTTGGCAGAGTTTAGGCCAGTAGAGTATGCTTACCTGCCTCCTTTGTGGGGGAGGTATTTATAGGAGAATGGGGCGTTCCCGCCCGTGTAAACGAGAATGGAGCTATCGTTCGCGTTAGGGTCTGTGGTTCGCCCTTATCGTGACACGCTACCTTGGCGGTAGGTGTATAGGTAGATATTGCCACGGTAGGATAATGGCCGGAGCATTCTTCCTGACGCGTGGTTTCCCCTGGGGGGGAGATAACTCCTTGAGCCATCCAAGAGGTCCGTGAGAGGAGCCGGTAGGGCATCGTTAGCCCTCATAGTGTTAGCCTTCGGGGGCGGTGCGAAACGGTGGCTATGTCCTTTCCCACTGGGTGATAGACGAAAGTACCCTTTCTTTTAGGTGAATTGTTATCATAAGCCCAACTGAAAATGAGCCCGAGTGTTTACCAAGGGCTAACGTTCCTTCTCTTATGGAGAGTCTCTCTAAATTCCGGGGTGGTTCTGCATCAGAAGTCGCTCCTGACGGTTTTTTGTCAGGATCTATAAATCAGAGGTTTCTCTGCGCTAGTTTCTTCGCATTTTCACGTCCTTTCTTTTCATATTTCGCCATGGATGAACTGACTCGCAATTTTCTGATCTCTAAAACTCTGACCCTGAAAAATCTTACTGAGGGTGACATCGGCTTCCTGGAGAGGATGATCACCAAGATGTCTTGGAGTTGCAGGGAGTGCTAACCCCTATTCTGTCTAGACAGCTGGGAATAACTTTGGAGGATTTTAGTCCCCTAGAGAGTCTGGCGAAACTGGCCACTATCACTGCTCACCTTGATGTGGTGGCCTCGATGCTGCAGCAGAGGAAAGATCTGCTGGCCTGCTGCCTAAAGGGCATGAGAGCCTGCTCTGCCGAACTGACCTCCGTCGCTGACGCTTTAAGGGAGGTTCCCGTTGTGCCAGGGGAAGATGATGCTGGGTCCAATATCTGAGCGCTGGCTTTGCTTCTTCTCGTTGTTTTTCCTTATGTTTCTTGTACATATTTGAACGCTAAGGCCACCTGGCCATAAATAAATAGCTGTCTCTGCTTTTTCCCAAGTCTCCTCCTTTTTCTTCTTGCTTGGTTGCTTGCTACATTGGTTGGAATTATTTGTCATGAGCCCAACTGAAAATGGGTCTTCCTCGGGACATTGTACTGCAGTGGTCGTGTTCCGGGAATTAGCAATGAATGATCTGTCTTGACTGTTACAGGGCCGTCTTTTCAGTGGCAGGTGGTTGGGCAGTTATTTGGTGCCCTTTGATTGGCGCGTTCATCGAGCAGATGTGCCTATGGCGGATCGGATTCTGCAATTGCAGTTATTTTTCCCAAGCGTCTTAATTGATTTTTCAGGGATCTGCGCGAGGGTCGAAGTGCTTACTCGGCTATATAAAGGGGGGTTGCTTTCCCTTTCCTGTTCATCTTCATCCTTTTCCTTCTCTTTTGCATTTTTGCTTTTGCAGGTCACATGGCAGATTTTTATTTCTTGAGTTCCATGGATCGCGACTCCTTGCCGACTCCCCCGACTTCACCGGACTCAGATCATCCCCCTCCTTCGCCACCATGGAGGCCTCCAGTCCGCCGAAAAGGTCATAAGAGGCAGGGGAAACGAACTCCCAAGGCGCCCCTCGCGACTTTGGCTTCTTCTGGTTCTACTATTCAAGAGGGCGGCAAACGCTTTCCTTCCCTTGATTGTTCGTTGAATAATTCTTTTCCCACCAATGTTGGTGCGGGGTTGGCAGATTCGAGTATCAAAGGAAAATCAGGCCCGTCAGGATCCTGCCCAGAAAGGGAGACAGACAAACCTGTCCCGAATGCTGACGGGAAGATGCCCTTTCTTGATGATGACGGGGTTTATCACCATGGCATTTACTGGCCTGATGAGGATTAGCCACTTTGCGTTGTACCCGCCTGTTGGCGTTTTATGAATAAAATGACGCTTTCTGTCTTTTCATTTTTGTCGTTATTTTCGTTAGCCTGCTGGTCCTTGGTGATAGCTAACGTGAGCGGTTGGCCTGACTAAGGCAATTGCTCCACGGTTACTCTGACTGAGTCAACACTGTCGCCCTTTTGGGGAGTTACGCCGAATAAATTTCTTTTTTCAAATTTCTTTAATGCGCTTCCACGTGGCCAACTTCTTTTACACGTGTCTTCGCCCGATTGGTGCCTCAATTAATGCGGTGGCATTTTTATCCTTTAAGAAGGGCCATTCTCCATTTTTTCAAAACTTTTGCCCTCACTTCTAATTTTCTCCTTTTTGTCTTCCTTCGTCTTCTTCTCTGAATACCTTTCCGGCCGCTCGCCACTGTCCGCCGATTTCTCTGCGATTCTTCTCTTTTAAGGTACCAATTCGACCCTTCTCCGATTTCCTTTTTTGTTGGTTTGCTATGGCTAGGAATAGACCTCGCTAGATTATCTCTAGGCCCATGGATCCAGAGGTCGCCCAATCACCGAGCATTTTTACATGCGACGTGGTTCTGAAAGCCGAATTGGAGGAACATGGTATTACCTTTCCTCCTGGGCATGAGCCTTCTATCCCTGGAAGTGATATGCGGCTTCATAATCCAGCGTGGGGCCACAGTAGGCTTCTTTACTTTAAGATGTTCCTTTATGGTTTCCGCTTTCCCGTTCATGAGTCGATACTAACTCTGCTGCGAGAGTATAGCCTTAATGCTGCCCAGATAACTCCTTCCTCCTGGTGTGCGGTTTATGCATTTCTTCGCGCTTGCGAGTTGAAGAACATTTTTACCCCCTCTAT
This sequence comes from Viola odorata, assembly GCA_963691705.1. Classification (NCBI taxonomy): domain Eukaryota; kingdom Viridiplantae; phylum Streptophyta; class Magnoliopsida; order Malpighiales; family Violaceae; genus Viola; species Viola odorata. The sequence continues at coordinate 21,449,682 of OY829539.1, read as the reverse complement.
CAATTTGTTTCGCAAATTCTTTAGCATGATTTGCCACAATTGTTTAATCGAGATTACTCCCCGGTGGGATGATGCACTCGTGCAGTCGTTTTGGCAATGTTTCCACGGCTTCAAGAAGGGTGTAGCTGATTGGAAAAGCAGTTTCTTTATTCTGGAGCTACCGTCCCGTTTATGGCGTGTTAATTTCAATCAGGAACTGATAGGCCCCGTTTGGACGAATCCCGCGATATTGTCCAGAACTGAGTTGGACCAGGCTAACGCTTTGTTAGACGAGAATACTCATTACCGCATTCGCGCCTTTGCTCTGTTCAAACCTCTGGAAGAGTGCGTTACGGGTGAGCCTATTTCTTTCCACACTTTCTTTGCTTTGGTTGTCGCATGCTTTGTTTGCTATAAGAAGCTAACGGTTGATTCCCAGGTGACACTGGTACTCCCCTGAACGTAACTCCGCTTCAAACTTTACCGGCCTCGCCTCCGGCCGAGGGCTCTAGTCGGGGTAGCGTTCCTCCTCCGAGGAAGAGAACTAAGACGGTTGCCCGAGGAGGGCGAAGGCCCGTTAGCTCTGCGCGAGCTTCTCGCTTTGTGGAAAATTGGCTACCGGAGCGTCGCAAGAGGACGGACTCCAGCCCAGTCGCAACGACGGTAATTACTAGCGATGATGAGGATGCGGATGCTAAGTCAGACCTTTGCCACGCTTCTTCCCTTGCTGCTTCCCAGCGTCGGAAAAAACTTTGAGTGGCCACTAGCAGACAAGCTACCGGAATATCTCCTACGGATGTGGCAACTGTTTGTACGCCTGCTGTTTCGTCTGAGGCAGGCGCCTCTCAGCCAACGGAAGCCGCTGAGGCGTTGGAAAAAACTTGTTCTACTGAGGGAGAGGCCCTACCGATGGACTGTCCTCCTCCCCTATCTGACGCTCCCGATTCTCCGATTTCTCATTGTATTCCTGACGTAGTGGTCACGCATCCTGTTGCGAATTCGACTACTGAGCTACCGCCTAGGGTTACTCCACAGCTGTTTTTTACTCCTATCAAGAGTACTTTTTCCCAGGGCTCTTCTCCACCTCCATCGATCAATCTTGCCTATGGCGGTCCTGACGGGGTCCCGGCCTACCGTATGAATCTTGTAGGGTTTTGCTTCGATGCCCTTCGCGCTGTCGGGGTTCCCCAACCTTTTTCTCGAGATGAGTTTACTGCACCCTTGATAGGAGAGATGCTGAGCTCCAAAAAGGAGAAAGAGGAATTTCTTCAACTCCCTCCCTCGGCACGCTTTCGCCGTGTTCTGAATGATTCTCTGGACTTCTTCCGCCATTTGAATTATCAATTCGAAATTCACGATCGCGAGTCACATAATTTTTCCAGCGCATTATGTGTTGCGAAGGTGCAGCTTGAAAAGGCGGTGGAGCACTCTAGGTTGCTGACGCGTCTCTGTGAATCGTCCCAAACAGAATTGAACAGAGAAAAGTCTATCGGGAAAGCTAAGATAGAGGTTCTGGAGGCAGAATTGGCACTAGAAAAGAAGAAAAATCTCTTTCTCCGCGAAGAGATACTTGCTGGAGATGAGGAGTCTACTAGGGCGTCATTAAAGTAAGAGTTATGGAGGAAGAGGGTTCTGGAGGCCTTCGTTTCTTGATTTGCGGTCCGTTTCAAAGGTAACCCTTTGGATCCGGCCCAGGTAGCTGATTACATATCTATCGTGATGGGTGAGATTAGCAAAGGTGACAACGGTTCTTCTGGTCCCTCGCGGGAGGGAACCTAACGCTAGCGATGGTGCCTGGGCCTTTCCTTGTTTTTCTTGCTGTCGTCTCTTTTCTTTTGTTTTTTCTTGAAAACCATTCGAACATTATTTTCCTTGTAATAATGTTGACGCTTTGTATCCTTTGTCGTACTGTATGATTCATCGTGATATTACCATTATTCTTTTCTTATCTTCTTTGTACCATCGCACCGTTTGGCAAGGCCAACGCTGCTTTTTATGTTTTTTAATCAATCCCCCAGTCCCTCATTTAATGCGACTTGAAGGGTAATGATGAAAGAAGACACGTGTCCTTCCACAGAGAGGCGTTTGGAGCAGGCGTCTCCTAGGGAGTTGCGAACGTAGAAGCGTTTCGTCCTTGTTTCAAATTTGCACCTTCTGGCGCGTGCCTTACTTTATGACGCGCTACTTCGCCACGTGTTTGCTGCTGACTGGTCGTGTCCTTTCAGGCTTATATCTATTGTTTCTTCTACCCCTTTTTCTTTTTCCATCTTTTCCCTTGTACACCATTGCGTCTTTGGATAAATACTTTGCGCCGCTCTCTCTTTCTGGCTCGAGACTCCTCGTGTTCTCTTCACGAAGGTACAAGGTACACGTCCTTTTTCTTTCCTCTTTACTTTTTCCTTGTTAGCCATGGCTAGAACTAAGAAATCCTCTGAAGAGGGAGACCCTCAAAGGTCCTCCGGGGAAGAAGTAATTGATACTACTCCCACTTCTCTGTACACTCTGCCCTTAATTAACCGTAGACTTGCTGGGTTTACTGCACGATTTCCCAAGGAATATCCCGTGCATCCTGCTTCTGAGTCGCTTCGACTGAACAGCATTCTGCCCGGAAATAGTAGAATGCTGTATGCTAAGCTCTTCGATCATGGGTTTCGTCTCCCTCTTGACCCGCTCGTAAAATTGTTGTTGGCTGATTTTGATTTGGCTCCGGCTCAGTTGAGTCCTAACGCGATTTGCGTTGTTAGTGCTTTTGCCGCATTGTGCCGTTTCAAGGGAATAGAATCTCCCACTTTAGCGTTGCTTCATGACATTTTCCAGTTGTATTCCCGTAAAGGGGTGATATCGATATCACCTCGCTACGAAGACGGCTCTTTGAAGCCCTTTACCTGGAAGCTTATGGGCATTGATTCTTCTATTCCTCACTGGAAAGAGGATTTTTTTATTGTTGATCTGCCTGAGCCGTTGTGGAGGGCTGGCTTCAATGAAACAATTAAAGATGGGGCTTGGGGTCATCGGAAACCCCTTTCCGACCCAGAGGATGGCTGGTTGAAGACGCTGCTTCAATTTGACTTTAGTGTTGATGCCCGAAAAGTGGCCAACGGGTTGTCCGTGGAACGGTGAAAGAAGGGTGAGCGTTTGACCTTTTTCCTTTGCGTTGTCAAGAAGTACTAACGCTAACATTTTGTAACTGTGCAGTGCCTCCGCCTGGTTGGGAGCCCGAGTATTTCCGGAGGAGAAGGAAACAGGAGGCGAAAAAGAAGGCTGCTGCGGAAGCTAGGGCTGCTGCTAACGCCGAGGAAGGGGAGGCCACTGCTACCGCTAACGTTACGGGCACTCGGGTTGTAAGAAAGAAAAGGCCTAGGAAAGCACGTGCTGCCCAACCCGTTTCGTCCCAAACTGTTGTTTCTTCAGAGGCTACGGTTGATCCGATTCCTGTTGGAATTCCTCTTGTATCCACAACCACTCAGGTGTGTATTTTTCTTCTTTTTAAAACTTTGTTTTTCTTTTTGCATGATTTCCTTACCACGTTCTGCGTTATTTAGGAAGTCGTTGCTGTTTCTGCCCCCTCCACCTCCCAGGGAGATATGGCTATCGCAGATGTCCTTCGCGAGCGTCAGAAGAAGGCTCGCCATGAGCTTCAGAATAGTCCTTCTTCCTCGGCCGCCAACCGTACTTCGAGTGTCCTTGGGGGTGAGGGTGCGTCTGCTGATCAATCTGAACATGTTGATTTTGGCGGTCAGCCCCATGTGCCTCCTGGTTCTCCAATTCATTCTGCTCACACCCCAACGGGCTATGATTCCGATGCCCTTAATCTTGAGGTGCCTGGAGGAAATGAGGTCTCAATGCCTAACGTGGAAGGTTCCACCAGTCGGACAGCTTCTCCTGCTGCGTTGTTCTTTGTTCTAATGCCTCATCCAGCTATTACGAGGGGTGGCCCCGCCCCTGCCTTAATGGCTGGTATCTCTCAGTACGAGCCTCCTCTCTTGCCAACTCACCACATCAGCTTACGCTCCTTTAGGGACAATATTCTGCAGTTTCCTGCCGATGCTGATAATGATACCGTGCTTTCCTCTACCGCTTATCTGGTGGCAGAGATTTTGTCCCTTCCGAGAGAGAGGGATGCCTTTGTGGCTCGGGGCGAGCAGGGGTGCATAAATTTCCTTCGCTCTCAGGCGCTTTCTATGCTTTGCCACCTTCACTATATGGATGAGGAGAATGCCAGAGTTGTAGCTAACGGGCAAGGAGAGATAAATAGGCTGTTGGAAGAGCGACAGCGTCTCGAAAATGCCCTCAATGCTGCCAACGACGGTATGGAAGCTGCCCGGGGAGAGGCTACCGCTGTTAAGCAAGAGCTGGAGACCGCTAAGTTGGCTCTAGAAGAGGAGAAGCGAAAAAGTGCCGATCTGGCCGTACGCCTTTCTCAGGAGGAAAATAATCTGCGTCTGGAGAGGCAGAGAAACGCTGAGCTATCTGCCGATTTCTCCCTTAACGCTGAGAAGAGTCGTTGGTACTTGGAGCAGGGCGGGGGAATCATGTCGGAAGCTGTGATGCATCACTATGGAGTTCAGGAGCTCCGTATTGACGATCTCTCTGCGTATTTTGACAAGAGATCCTCAACCGTTACTGATAGCGGTTTCTACCAGTGGAAGGCTGCTCAGCAAGGAGGGGTCAACGCGCCGCCCAATCCTTAGACTTCTTATTGTTTAGATGCTTTAAATTTTTGTGGCTGACGTGCCCATCCATATTTTGTACTTTAAACAATGTCGGCCTTGACTTGGTTAATCCCCTCTTTTTTGGATAATCTGCTTTTCTTCATAATACCGTTTGATCGCTTGTCCGCATAGGACGTTTGTCGTCCGGTTTCCATAGATATATAATATTCCCCCGTTTGCTTTTCATCAGCCGTATTCAAGTAGCTTTACCATTGTATCCTCCGATAACATTTCTGAGAGTAAGTCAGCGTTGCTTCCGCATCTGCTGCACTCATATTCATGCCGTCCCTTGTTGTCAAAGGGGGCTTTATGTCTGTCTCAACGTTGTTGTTGCAGTATGGACACCTCTTCATCCTCGCTTCACCGGGTATCAACCGCGCGGCTACTAGTTAGGATCTCTTTTGTTTCCTTTCGCCAAAGATTGGCTCCAACATCGCTTCACCAGGTATCAACCGCGCGGCTACTAGTTGGGATGCCCTTTGTTTCTTTCCGCCACAGATTGGCTTTGGGGAGTGCCTCGTCTTAGTGAGCTGTCTGATCAGGACCAGCCATCACAAGGATAGGACTTTTCACCCCCAAGCGTTGTACCTCATGTCCGTGGAATCGTGCCTCGTCTCAATGGGCCGTCTATGTGAGCACGGTTACCACAAGGATAGGATTTTCACTTCCAGGACGGAGTTGGTCTCTCCTTGGGGCGTGCCTCTCCTTGGGGCGTGCCTCTCCTTATGGGGTTACCACAAGAATAGGATTTTCACTTCCAAGGATTCCGGGGCGTGCCTCATCTTAACGGGCCGTCTATGTGAGCACGGTTGCCGCAAGGATAGGATTTTCACTCCGGGAAGCCGTTTGGGGTCGTGCCTCGTCTTAATGGGCCGTCTATGTGAGCACAGTTACCACAAGGATAGGATTTTCACTCCCAAACGCCTTGTTATGCCAGGGCGTGCCTCGTCTTAGTGAGCTGTCTGATCAGGACCAACCATCACAAGGATAGGATTTTCACTCCTGGCATTCTTCGCTACCTGCATATTACTAGTAGCAAACGCACAGTGAATATCTCAATATTCATTTATTAGAATAACTTTGATGTTACCCAATTAGCTCCTGGCGTGGTATAGCCTCAGCCGGGCGATGTTCCAAGAGTTCTGCAAGGGCGTTCCCTCGAGCGTTTCCAGATGGTATGCTCCTTTTCCCACAATGCGGGTGACACGATACGGTCCATCCCAGTTTGGACTGAGTTTTCCCATACGTTGTCCTGCCGCCCGCCTGTCTCTGAGCACTAAATCTTCGGTTTTGAGCAATCGCTCCCTCACTTGCCGGTTATGATATTGTGCCATTTTCCTTTTGTAGTGCAGGGTTTTCAGGAGGGTTTCCTCGTGTGTTTCTGGTAGAGTATCGAGGTTAGCTCGTAACCTTTCTTTGTTGTTTTCTTCTTTGAAATGAGCCACCCGAAGGCTCATCATGCCAATCTCGACTAGTGTGACAGCCTCGGTTCCGAATGCTAACGTGAACGGGGTCTCTCCCGTGCTGGCCTTGACAGTCATGCGGTAGGCCCATAGTATATATGGCAATTCGTCTGGCCATTTCTTCTTGGAACCTTCCAGGTTTCTTTTGATGCCACTGAGGATGCTGCGTTGGTTACTTCCGCCTGGCCATTGGTTTGGGGATGTGCCACAGAGGAGAATCTTTGCTCGATCTGGAACTCTGCGCATCGATCCCTGAAGAACTGGCTTGTGAATTGTGTCCCATTGTCGCTAACTAGCACGCGTGGTACTCCAAATCGCATGATGACTTGGTGTTTGAAGAAACGCCAGATTTTTTCGGTGGTGATGGTAGCTAACGCCTCAGCTTCGGCCCACTTTGTGAAGTAGTCTACCGCTACGACCACAAATTTTAACTGAGATTTGGCCTTTGGAAACGGGCCCAGGATGTCAATCCCCCAATTTGGAAACGGGCACGGAGCAACTATTTCTGAAATTGGCACAGCCGGCTTTCGCGGAATCTTAGCATATTCCTAGCATTTCTGACAGGTTTTCACGAAGTTATGACAATCTCGTCGAATGGTGGGCCAGTAAAATCCTGACCGGAAGACTTGGGCTGCTAGAGTAGCGCTAGTGATGTGCATGCCACATATCCCTTCGTGAATTTCACGTAACACGTGTAAGCCTTCTTGTTCCGTTATGCATTTAGCGGCCGGATGGGAGAAACATCTCCGTATTAACTCTCCGTTATAATATGTGCATCGTGCTGCCCGTTTTAGGACTTTCTTTCTCTCTGTATGGTCTCCCGGTAGTTTATCATGTTTCAGATATTCTATCACTGGGATCCTCCAATCATTTTCCATTTCTTCCACACAGAGCGATGCCTGCTCTTCCATGAAAGAAGGTGTAGGCAGTTCTCCATAGCGCACGTCACTGGGTATTGAGGCTTCCGGATTGGCTGCCATCTTACCGAGGCTATCAGCGTCTTCATTATTTTCTCTAGGAATGTGCTCAAAGGTGACCAGAGTACCTTTTTCCTGTATGTCTGACAGCTCACGCTTCACTTTGGCCAAGTATTGGGCCATGATGGGTTCTCTGGCTTGGGAGTTCCCCAGAACCTGATCCATTATTAGCTTGGAATCTCCTCGGATCTTTAAACGTGTTCTGTCTTCCTTCTCCCCACCGGGAGTGGCTTCGATGGAGAAACTGTTTCCGATTCTGAGTTCTGCCAGCAGCGCTTCGTATTCAGCCGCATTGTTGGACAATGGCTGCAGGATTCTGATGGCGTATCGCATCTCCAGGCCGTTTGGTCCAACTAAGAAGACTCCTGCGCCTGCTAACTCTTGATTTTTTGCTCCATCTACGTGGATGACCCACGTATCTGCATGTCTCCGGAGACGGTAGGCATGAACTTTCTGCTTCTTCCTCTAACAGATCTATTTTTGCGTCCTTTGTGAATGTGCACTCAGCTATGAAGTCAGCTAACGCTTGGGCTTTAACGGTCGGTCTAGCTTTGTATTGCAACCCGTATTGTTCGAGTTCAATAGCCCAAATTAGCATTCTTCCTGAAGATTCAGGTTTTCTGAAGATTCTTCTCAACGGTTGATCCGTGAGTACAGTGACGGGGTGGGCTTGGAAATATCGATCCATCTTTCGTGTGGCTTGCACTAGAGCGAGTGCTATCTTCTCGATAGGAGCGTATCGCAGTTCGACATCTTTCAATATGTGACTCACGAAGAATACAGGCCGATGCACGTGCCCTTCACTTCGCACAAGGACGGCGCTGACTACCTCATCAGCTATTCCCAAATATAGATATAGCTCATCGCCGGGCTCGGGCCTCGTCAGCACCAAATCTGATGACAGGTAAGCTTTTAGCCCTGCAAACGCTTTCTCACATTCCTCTGCCCACCCGAAAGGAGCCTTGTTTCGGATGACTTTGAAGAAAGGCAAACATCTCTCGCCTTGCTTAGATATGAATCGTCCCAACGCGATGATGCGCTCGGTTAACTTCTGTATCTCTTTGACAGTCCGCGGGGGTATCATATCCTGTATGGCTTTTATCTTTGAAGGGTTGGGTTGGATGCCCTTCTGGCTGACCACATAGCCCAAGAATTTTCCCGTTTGGAATGCAAACATGCACTTCCGCGGGTTTAGCTTCATCTTGTGCTTTCTCATCACATTGAGAACTTCTTCCAAGTCAGCGAGGTGTTCTCTGAAACTCCGACTTTTGATCAAGATGTCATCCACGTAAGCCTCTACATTTCTTCCGATTTGATTTTCAAAAAATTTGTTTGCCATACGTTGAAATGTTGCTCTTGCATTCTTTAGCCCAAACGACATTGCGGTATAGCAGTATGTAGCCCTAGGAGTGATGAAGGCAGTTTTTTCTTCGTCCTCTACGGCCATAGGGATTTGGTGATATCCGGAATTTGCATCTAGGGAGCTTAGATAAGCATATCCAGCGGTTTGATCGACTAATTGATCTATTCGCGGAAGGGGATAGCAGTCCTTGGGACAGGCATTATTTAGGTCAGTGAAGTCGATGCACATGCCCCAGTCCCCGTTAGGCTTTGGAACCAACATAGGATTAGCTAGCCAGGTCGGGTATTGAACTTCTCGGATGAACCCCGCATCTGTGAGTTTTATCAACTCCTTTTCGATGGCCGCTATCTTTTCCGATGAAAAAGCACGTCGCTTTTGTTGAACGGGCTTGGCGTCAGGACTAACGTTCAGCCGGTGTTCCGCAACTTCCCGAGAGATTTCGGGCATGTCTGCTGGCTTCCACGCAAATTCTCCCTTGCATTTCCTCAACAGCCGGATTAATTGCGCGTTTTCTTCAAGGCTCAGTTTTTCACTGGCTAAGAGATTCATTTCACTATCCTTACCGATAGGGATTGATACCATCTGATCTAGTGGCTGAGTGCGCTTTTCTTCTTTATCATCGAACGGGTCGTCTGCCACGCAAACGTAGCGGTCGCAACTCCTTTGAGTCATAAGCAAGTAGCATTCGGCTGCCAGCTTCTGGTCCCCTGATTAAGGAATGGTCGCCCCAAAATGGCATTATACGGTAACGTTAGGTCTACGACTAGAAATAATAACTCTTCGGAGCGTTTGGATGTGTCTTCCCGGAAGTACACCGGCAGGGATGTTATTCCGGCTACCGGAATCGGTACTCCGTCAATCCCAATAATTGGGCTCGTGCAGGGCAATAGATCACTGTCAGGTCGTTTCATCAAGTTGTACGCTTCCAATGAAAATAGGTTCACAGCGCTCCCGTTATCGACAAGGGTCCTTCTTACCCCGTGACTTCCAATGACGGGCGTTACGACCATCGCGTCATTATGCGGGAAAACAATGCCTTTTTTGTCTTCCTCTGAGAAAGACAATATCATTCTGTCTAAGGCACTTATCGCCTCGATTTTCGTTTGCGCGCTCTCCCATTTGCGCTTTTCCCCAGGGTTGGGCGTTTGCGGCATGATTTCCTCACAATAGGGTGTTCCCCCAGCAATGATATTTATCATGGGCATCTGATCACTATCGATAGCGAGCGCTTCTCTATTTGGCCCGAGGGGAACTGCGTTAGCCCCTGTGGCGTGCGAGGGCGCTTGCCTCTGCTCAGTTGTCATTCCAGTTGGGTTATTTCTGGCTTCTTCCCTTGCCTTTGTGGCAAATTCCCCAAGGTAGCCCTCTTCGACCAATCGCTCTATAGCCAGTTTTAGTTCTCTGCATACATCTGTCGAATGTCCCTTGACCTTATGGAATTTGCAGTATGCATTTTCTCTTCCTCCCATGATTACTCCTGGTTTCACGGGAGCTGGGTAACGGATGGGCAGATTCCTCTGTTGGACTATCGCTAAGATCTCCGCTCTTGGGAGTATGAGAGATGGGAGGTCAGGATCATATATCCGGCCTTTTGGCGGCTCCGTTTGCTTCCGAGTGGGGGACCCTCCGGGTCTTCCTTTCGAGAAGTTGCCTCTCTGCCGGTTAGGGGTTTTGGTATTATGTTCTTTCCGCTGCCCATGATCCTCGATGGGTCTAGCGTCAGGGGCATTGCTGTGCAGGACGTTAGGGGCCACATATGGGTCTATCGGCATGCCTCGGATCCAATCTCTATTTTCCTCCTCTTCCATTCTCGCATAGTTATGCGCTTTCAGCCTCAACGCATCCAGGGTCATTGGGGGGTCCACCATTAGCGTGTCTTTCAATTTACTGTATCGGCAGTTGCGTTTCAGGGCCTCAATCGCAAAATCGATAGTGACCCCCGGCGTTAGGGACATTTCAAGATCAAATCGACCTAAGAAGTTGTTCAACGATTCCTGTGGTTTTTGATGGATATCGAACAGTGCAGCTGCTGACTTTCTGATAGGAATAGTCGTGCTAAACCGACTTTTGAATTTTTCTTCCAATTGAGAAAAATAGTCGATAGACCCGGTGGGGAGTCCCTCAAACCATAGACGTGCCACTCCTGACAGCGTCATTACGAAGATCTGACACAATGCTGCATCACTGCGCGTTTGGAATTGCACGAAATCCTTCACCTTATTGAGGTGAGAAATAGGATCTTTCGTGCCATCATATGATTCTGCGGGGAGTTTCACATGTCGATGGACTCTGTGGTGCCTGACACGGTAACTGAACGGATGGCCAACGTTAGCGTCAGGGACCCCACGAGGCTGATGCGGGTGTGGAATTTCAGCGTCGTATCTGGGATTCTGAGGGTCATATTCTTGATGTCTCCTAGGAGATCGGCTGCGGCTCCTTGGAGTTCGAGCTCGTCGACCTCTGCTGCTAGATCTCTCACTGTATCTAGGAGATGGCTCTCTCACTATATCCCCCCGTCGATCATCCCAGTGCTCTCTATACTCGTCACGCTGGCGGGCTGCTTCGGGGATAGAGATTCCTCCCCTGCATTGTCCAGAATAGTTGGCAGGTCCACGCGTGAATGGTGGGACGTTTATGGGGGCCAAAGAGAAAGGTAAGGAGCACGGAAGTGCCCTAGATTGTCGGGGCGATAAGGGTCGTTCGTTGACAATGGACGGAGTGAAAACTACTTGGGAGGACACACCAGGTCTCGAGGCATGAGGAGTAAATCCAGCAGCCATCTCTGTCAGCTGATCCAGTTGAGCTTGGAGAGCTGCTATTGAGCTCGCGAAAGGGTTGTCCGCTTCTCCTATCATAGATCTCCCCGCTTGGGGGGTGGGATGGCTGGTTCCCGCTATATGGGAGAAGGGAGAGCAAATCTGGAATGTAATTTCTTCCGAACTTGACCCAGGAGGAAGATCTAATTCTCCTGCCGTGACGTCCTGCCCTGGGGTGGAGGTGTCAGAGGTAGCGAAGGGAAACAAGCGTCTGCAGGTGTTGTATGGGATGTTGGAAGTTCGGGACAGCGCCGGATCTGACTCTGAGGCCATAATCCTTCTAGCTTCGGGGAGGAGGAGCTTGGTTATTAAGGATGCTCACTTAATAGAACCAAAACTCACAATGAAAGTACCAATTTGATAATAATTTGTCTTCTACCGAAGGATGTATGGTGGAACGGCTCCTCTCAGATCAGCACTCACGACGGTCCGCGGTACCTGCAATGCGCCGGAGGGGTCTCCGGCGGAAACACTCCGATGCTTAAGTCAGTATGTGTACTGAATTTGGCAGAGTTTAGGCCAGTAGAGTATGCTTACCTGCCTCCTTTGTGGGGGAGGTATTTATAGGAGAATGGGGCGTTCCCGCCCGTGTAAACGAGAATGGAGCTATCGCTCGCGTTAGGGTCTGTGGTTCGCCCTTATCGTGACACGCTACCTTGGCGGTAGGTGTATAGGTAGATATTGCCACGGTAGGATAATGGCCGGAGCATTCTTCCTGACGCGTGGTTTCCCCTGGGGGGGAGATAACTCCTTGAGCCATCCAAGAGGTCCGTGAGAGGAGCCGGTAGGGCATCGTTAGCCCTCATAGCGTTAGCCTTCGGGGGAGGTATTAACCTTGTCCCTACCGCGGCGGTGCGAAACGGTGGCTATGTCCTTTCCCACTGGGTGATAAATGAAAGTACCCTTTCTTTTAGGTGAATTGTTATCACTTCCTATCTGGTTAATATCTCCTTTATTACTTTTCTGGCCCTCGATCTGTTTATATTTCTTGCCCTGGATTACATCTTATTTTCGCGCCCTAGATAATTACTTTACAATTTTGTCTTGTTAGCTCCCATACTCTGCGTTGATTAATTCATTAATCAACATAAAACCCCCCCTTTAGTGTTATTTGGGTTTGATCTGTTGCATATTACCTTGTCATACATCTTTATTAATGTTTTATTCCTTCAATCTCTGTGCTTCGACCTTGTCTTGCCCTGTACACATTAATTTGTGCATCTAGGCACTAGGAAAATATTAGTATATTTGAGTGACGATCATCAACAAATCCATCACAGTTGTCTGCCACACTGCGAAATCATTCTCTCCACCAAAAGGCTCAATCTTTGCGTTGTCGATCATCTTTCAAATCTTAACCTCCGCTACCAGTTGTTGCGGTTAATTCCAATCAACAATAAATTTTGCGCAGCAAACAATCTTATCCCAAGAATCAATAACCCCTAGCTATCAAACCAATCAAAAGTAATCAAGAAAAGAACACAAAGATTTTTTTAACGTGGAAAATCTCAACAAGTAAAAAACCACGGGACCAAGCCAGTCAATCCACTATATGATGATCAATGTGTACAACCAAGAAAAATCCCTATCTCAACTATAGCAATTATCTGAAATACACCAATATCACCAATAGTACCAATCAAATAATCTAATCAATCAATCTGAGAAAAACAAGAGATATGTGAATAGAGAACCAAAACTAGATTTTCACCGCTTCAATCAAGATAGGATTTATACTACATCAGACAACTTCTTACTGATCTAACCGTTCAGATTGAAGAATCAGAAGTCTCGCACCTGCTGTCCAAATTGCACCCCGATCCAACGGTGAACGAAGTCTCTGCGACAATTCTCCCACAGCTGCACAGAGTTTGGCGAAAATCTATTTTGTCTCTTCTCTCTCACAGGATGCTCAAATCCTCTCACAATCTCTCAGGATGCTCAACAACAACTCTAATTAATTCTCTTGTCTCTCTTGCCTCACAACCTAAGCCACCACTCACCTTTTATAATGGTGGACAACCTAATTAATTAGGTTACACAATCCTACTCCAAGTCATACTCCAATCTTTTCTTTTCTTTTTCTTTTTCTAATCAAACTAAAACAAACAGCTCCAATTGGGCTAGGCCCACAACAAATCTCTCGTTCAGCCAATATGAGCTGGACTCCAACAACAGGTTCATGCCTTCTCTATTTGTGATGATCCTGATCACTTCTATGACTTTGTTCAAGGTCTTGTTGATGAGCTTGGAGTAGTTGTCGACTCACGTGATCTTTTAAACATTCAAATTGTGAGTGCTTCATTTATGAGATACTTTGATGTAGTTTTAGCAGATCTAACATAATCTTGGAGGTGGGTAGAGTCTACACAGGTACGTAGTCGAAGGGTATATAGGGGCTGAAACCCAGTCTGAGTTCACTATTCATTCTTCCGATTGGTTGGTATAGAACTTCCAAATTGTCTTATTTAATCCCTCGTTATCTTTTCTATTTCCTTAGTTTTTTTATTTTCCTTTCCTCTTTTCCATTTCATTAATTAGTGGTACAAAATGGTGTTTAGTCTATAATTCCTAGAAGAAGATTATATTATTAAACGTAGGTATGGATTTTTTTTTAAATAGGCAGAGATTTATTAATTAAAATGTCATAAAGGACATGACTAGAATATTACAAGGAACGCTGCCAACAGCAACACAGGCATGCTACCTACACTCCATTGAAACAAAAGAAAAACAAGACAGGCATGCAGCCTAACGAGCTGTTACGATTCAACTACAGCCTATACCACGAACTCAAGGAACATCAGATCGCTGACTGAACAACCAAGCTGGGGACTGAAGCATAGCTGACATGCTATATGCAAACGAGCAATCCTTGCTTTTCAGCCACCAATGCCACAAGGAGAAAATCGAATTCACACATCGCGATTCATCATACGCCGTTTGTCTAAGGACCACAACATTACGTAGCTTCCACAGAGTCCATATTACTGCATAAAATAGGGTTTGCCAAGTCCTATATAAACACTTGCTAAGGCTAGGTAAATAACTTCCCCATGCACTCCAAAGATCCGCCAGCTTTTGGGGCTGACATCCCACCACCCTCGACCACTGCCTTATATAATCCCAAACCCCCCTAGCTATCTCATAGTGAATGAATAAATGGTTCACATACTCTGGGCACTTGTTGCACATCGGGCAAACGCTCATATCAGCTGAAATCATGCTACGTTTCTCAAGAAATGTCCGAGTAACTATTCTTTCCCGCAACGATAACCACAAGAAAAACTCCACACGGTATGGGACTAGACTGGTCCAACAAGACCGAAGCAAGAGATCTTTGTCATACCTGATTTCTTCCCACTGTTGGTGTGGATTATAATTATATTATTGTATTATGTTGAAGATGGACCATGGTAGTCAGAGTTGTGTATAGAAAATCACAGCTATGATTGTCAAAATTGTCTCCGAGAAAAGCATCTAAATATATATGGTTGTGCGAAATAGTTTTGTTCGTTGAATATATTGTGGAAAAAAATATAATTCAATCGTAAACAGACCTAAGCAGTAGAAGTTCAAATCTTACTCTAAATAGTTAAAACTCGGGATTAAATGATCAACTATGAATTTGAATTTCTTGCTCAATAAATTGAAGAAAAATATTTCAAATATATGTATATCTATACTATATAAAAAGCACGAAGGTATATTAAAGCACGAAGGGTGTAATAGTCTTTTAATTTTTAAAATTACCTACCTATTAAAATTGAATTAATATATTATTCAACTACTTATTTAATTAATTAACTTACCTATTAAAATTGAATAAATCTATTACTCAATCACTTATTTAATTAATTAACCCTATTAAACCCTAAATTTCACGACCTTCTTCTTCTTCCACCTTCCAATTGTATAAACTTTTGCATCCATCAATCGTTCTTCTTATATAATTGATGACATCACAATGTTACTTTGAATGACATGACATTTGATGAAATTCTATAACTCCTACCAGCTTAGATGGAAATCAAGAAATATGCCGAAAGGGGGTGTGTGATCAAAAGAAGCGAAGCATCGATTTTACAAGTTCATAAGGTACGAACTTTAATACTTTCTGGTAATTGATTTCATCTTTATTTCTTCATTAAGATCAATGAATCGAACTTGTAGTTTATTTCTAATTTATAATACACGTTTTTATTGATTTATGGAATTCAAGACATCAAATTTATAAGCATAATTAAAAAGATTGTAAGCAAATTTGTGCAGAAACTCATTGCTATCTCAATTAATTTGCATCTATATATGCTGGTTGTCCTAGCCGTCGCCATTACCGCCACCGCCACCACCAAATCCTCGCGGAGAATTGAACTCCCTCTTGCCATCAACATCTGTTCTATGAGATTCCATGGAAAACAACTCTATTGGATACATTCCCTCTATCAACGCACTTAATTTTCTTGCTGCTGGTTGAATAATTAATTTCTTCAATTGAAATAGATTTATATGTCACGAATAGCTTTTTAGTAATATATTTAACATGCTAATTGTGTTTTCGTCTTCACAGATCCGTCGTGTTTTTGGTAGCGGCTTGCTTGGAAATTCCTCCAATTACCAATCGAGTTGTGGTATGAATTATATATTTATTATATAAATCTTATATTTAATTAATTTGAGTACTTATTAAAGTCACAAAGAATGAGCTTGATACATTCTCATCTCTGTCAATGGTCGACAACTAAGCAGCTATGTAAAGGTTGAGTGATCTATTCAGCCCAAGGTTTTGTTTGATTTCAAGGTTAGTAACTTATTTTGCTATCAACACTCAACCTTCTTCTTCTTTTATTATCAAAATTTAGGGATTGAGTTTGTCTATTATAACAACTTTGGTAACTGAAATAAACTAAGTCGAAAGTACTTTTTATCACTATGCTTTCAACTTTTTCCTTTAAGCACAATAGATCCTATGGTATGAATTATATATTTATTATATAAATCTTATATTTAATTAATTTGAGTCTTATATATATGTATTTATTTAGCTTGGTCCATATGTGTGTGTATTTATGATTGTCGAAATTGTTTGAACCATCATCATTATTTTTTTCTGATTTACCTTATGATAAAGGTGGAACCTGCCATCTAACTTAAATTAGTTATTTGCTATTTTCATGCTTTGAACATCTTTCGTTAAATGATAACATCATTCCACCAGATTTTGTATTTTCGTGTTATTTCAACTTTTTCCTTTAAGCACAATAGATCCATATTGTATTTATTTAGTTCGATCCATATTTATACAATTTCATACACTATTTAATAAATTACTTAAATTACCACTTACTTACAAATTCATGTTTTAAATTTATTTCAATTGTAGGAAAATGTCTACAAACAAAAGAAAAGCGACCAATGGTTTGATGGTGCCACATGTTAAAAGAAGAGAACGAAATTGGTTGCTTAAAGCTCAATCATTTCTTTATGAATATCAAGGTATGTGATTATTTAATATTTTAAAATTAATAATTTGATTCAATGTTTGATTTGATGGTGTCAAATATTTTATGTGATTAATTAATAATTTAATTAATAATTTGATTCAATGTTTAAAATTATTCTGAGTGACTAATACTAGACAATATAATAAATCTTAGGTGTGCATAGACCTACAATATCAAAAGTATCGTGTAGAGGGTACTATTGTTACAAGCTTCAAATTAGAGTGATATGATGTATTTTGTCCACATTCTCTCTTCCTTTCCTAGCCCTTTTTGGATCTTGATGCTACTGATTAGCCTCTATTTCTTTACTTATTGCAGATTCAGGCTTTAGGAGAGGAAATTCCAGAAAGATGCATTATTCACCGGATTTTGGAGTGTTTCCAGCGTCTAGGCTGAGCTGCTCATCGCTCGCAGGCCAGCTGCAAAAAATGGAAAGTGCGGAAAAGGAAATTTAATAAATCCGACTTCCCCTCCGTGTTCCCAGCTCAGCAAAGGCATAATTAAGGAAAACCTAGTTCTATTAGACTTAGGAATTTTGTTTTATTTAATATATATATTTAAATAATTAGGGTTTTAAGCTCTTCCGCCCTTTTTCTCTCTTCTTCTTCTTCCGCCTCTCTCTTCTTCCATACTTTTTCCAGCTTTGTAATAAACTGAAGCTTTGCTCCGGCAGGTAATATTCAGGAGTTTTTCCCATTCTCTTCTATTTATTTTATTTATTTGTTTTACTTTTTATGAGTAGCTAAACATCTTGTTCTTGGTAGGAATCATCGAAGGTTGCTTAGGAAACCCATGAGGTCGAATTGAAATTAATATACCACTGGTTTGTATTTATTTGTTTAACAAATTCTTGTCAAATCTACAAGGGTTGTTTCTAGTCTGGCTTATTTAATATATATATTTAAATAATTAGGGTTTTAAGGAGGCTCTCTCTTCCGCCCTTTTTCTCTCTTCTTCTTCTTCCGCCTCTCTCTTCTTCCATACTTTTTCCAGCAGCTTTGTAATAAACCGGAGCTTTGCTCCGGCCGGTAATATTCAGGAGTTTTTCCCATTCTCTTCTATTTATTTTAATTATTTTTTTTACTTTTTATGAGTAGCTAAATATCTTGTTCGTGATAGGAATCATCGAAGGTTTCTTAGGAAAGCCATGAGATCGAATTGAAATTAATATACCACTAGTTTGTATTTATTTGTTTAACAAATTCTTGTCAAATCTACTAGGGTTGTTTCTAGTCTGGCCAACTAGCTACTAGACCTAGGCGATTAAAGTCATCTCTGTTGTTATAACTAACGCGAAGCTGCAGGGTAAAGTAGACAACCAGTTTGGAAGTAATCGGGTTCCTGGTCTCATTCAGCTGGGTTAAACAAGTAATCAGGGTAGTGCCTCGAGCGTACTGGGTGTCTCACCCTAAACATGTCTTACCTTCTCTTCATGGGTATCCGAGTATTGTCTCCATAAGCGTACCTTGGAGGACGGCGGACTGTCAAGGTTATCCCATAACGTACTATGGGGTAACTTCTCTTACGAAGGTAAGCAGGGGACCTAAGCGTACCTAGTCCCCATAACATGTCTACCAGCTAGGGGTAGAAGATCCTTGCACCGATGACCGGCCGATCATAAATGTAGCCGGAGATAGATTTCTACCGAGGACCCTCTCTCTATTGATTTCTTACTTATTTTATTACTGTTTGTTATTACTTTCTTAGTTTATATTAGATTAATCAACACTCTCAAAACCCCCCATTTGTTACTGTTTTCGCCTGTTTGCCCTAGTCACACACGAAAGTCAGCATCTACCCTTAGTCCCTGTGTTCGACCCTGCTGCCACTATATACAATTTATTGTGCATTTGATAGCAGGTTTTTATTATTATATTTGTATGTGCCTCGACAACACATCATAGAGCTTTCATACAATCGATACTTTTACTATCTGGTAGACTATTCTAACAATATGTTGTAGACATGTACATTAAATTGGAGACTACCAGACTTGATTTCTTCCATCATCAGCAAGCAAAAATTCGATATGAATTGTACCTAGGTATTGCTGATAGTGTCATGTCAGGAGAAACTATAGGAAGTGAAGTGGGAAAAAGGTTAATCCTTCCTGCCTCTTTTGTTGGAGGGCCACGAGATATGCAACGACGATATCTTGATTCGATATCATTGGTCCAGCATTTTGAGAAATGCGAGCAAAGCAACTGTAGAACAAATTGCTAACAAAATTACATCATCAAAACAACATGTAGCAACCATAAAGCAAAATAATTAGTTATGAGCATAACTGAAAAAAACTGACATTGACTCTTATTATTACTTTGCAGTCTTTCTACGTCCTAACAACAACTATTACCGAAGTCATCAATAAAAGACAACCTTGGTATGAATCATGTAAAAAGTGCTGGAAAAAAGTATTTGACATGGCTGAGGGTCAAGCAACATGCGACAGGTGTAACAATTGCGTTGAGACAATTCCAAGGTAATTCCAAACAAATTAAAATTTTAATTATTTTAAACATAAAATAAGATGACTAAGACTCAACTTACAATTTCAGGTACATGCTGAGGTTACAAGTTAATGATGGTGAGAATGAAGCAACGATTGTTCTTTTTGACGAGACAGAAACACTAATTGGTTGTGACATCAAGAAATACAAAGAATCAGTTGACGACAAGGTAATTCTTTTGGAATAGTGATACTAAAGTTATTTTATTGCAGAAAAAAATACTAATATTATTCTCACTGTAACAGAAAAAACAGAAGTCGCCACACTATAGAAAAATGCTTTATAATTAATAATTATTATTAGTATGCTTAACAATTTATATGGTTCGTTGTAATATTTTAGAACAATATTTAAATACTATTAAGCTATAATATAAATTAATAATTATTATTATTATGCTTAATGAATTATATGTTCGATTATATTATTTTAGAACAATATTTAAATAGTGACATTATCTATTTCAACTGACCAAAATTAATTTATAAATAATATCTAAATTAAATAATTTAATTTCATATAAAAAATTGTCGCACGTGCAACGCACTTGCCCAAACTACCTAGTAAATTTAAAAAGCGCGAAAGAAACTGGACATGTACATCTACAAATCAAATTCACTCGTTCTTTCTAGGGTTCTACAAAATCAACTTGCTTCCACTTGAACTTTGTTTGGTGTTAATACTTAATTTTCTTCTTCTTACCATTAGACATGCATCCCTTCCATGGGCATCGAAGTGGGCGACCCGACCCAGTTTAATTCATTATATGATCTCTGCATTCAAGAAAAAACCAGAACAAAAATGCCATCATCAACCTTAGCATAGTTAATAGAAAAAGGAAGAAGAAAGTTCCAATTAGTATAACATATAAACCAACCGATTGAAGAACTGTGTTCTTAAAAGCCTTCTGCATCACATCAAAGACCTCTCCAATCGCAGGACGACCATTGCTTGATCTTGCAATAGAAAGAACTGCAATCTCCAAAATGGCCTTAAAATCCTCATCATTCACATCCCCTTTTAGCTTAGGATCTACTAAATCCTTCAATGGACGTTTTCCCAAGTTGACATCCCTTGCCTGGTAAGAAAATGAAAATAATGTCAACTTTCGTGTTCTTTTCAATACAATTTTTCTTTTCTAATGCTAATTACAATTACCTTTCTTGTGAGTTGTTCCCTGGCTTCAAGATCCAACTCAAACACTTTCTGCCCTGACAAAAGTTGAAGTGCAACAATTCCAAAACTATAAATGTCACTTGCACATGTTAGCTTGGCATTGGTCATGTATTCTGGATCCATCTAACTCAAACTCAGATAGCTTTGGATCTAAATTCTCAGTCAAAAGGATGTTTGTAAGCTGTCAGGTAGCAAGAATGAAGGTATAATTAGTTTAATTACACAAACTAAAATTCAAAAAACTAACTTATATTTAAACAAATGCTGAAAAAGTTTAACGCGTTTTAAATTAAGTTGGCGGAATTAGGGGGAAAATGATTTAGGAAAATAAGATTTCTAACTTTATTGTGTTTTGTTGATTCTGGATAAGTTAGACTTATAGGAATTCAATTTTTTTTCTCCATTTTAGGGGAAGTGATCCTATGCTCACCCTCGAGCATTAACAAAATTGGGAAACTACCTCATTCAATAACATACATTATCAACACCCAACACACAGAATAGACATGACGTCCGACAA
This sequence comes from Viola odorata, assembly GCA_963691705.1. Lineage (NCBI taxonomy): Eukaryota > Viridiplantae > Streptophyta > Magnoliopsida > Malpighiales > Violaceae > Viola > Viola odorata. Next base: position 21,428,662 of record OY829539.1, on the reverse strand, counting down.
TCCATACCCAACCAGAACAAATCCAGACCTAGAAAAGCACCTGCATCTGGCTGATAGAATAACGACCCTATCAACCAGACTTTCCCAGACCCAGCCTATTCACCAGCAGCCCTCACAAAGATATGTATTTGCACTCATACTCAGAATAAAATAAGTGTTTAGGCTATCACTCAAGAATGAAAATAACACAACACAGACAGAGTTTGCACGTCAATCCGAGTACTGTAGGACACAAGCATGGGCAATCAACGATCAGAAAAATAACGCATCAGCAAAGAGAAAGAAAAGGGTGCAATGAGCTAGAAATGTGGAAGAGAGATGAGAGATGATTAGGAGAGAAGTAGGGAGAGAAAAGAAGGAAAGAAGAGAAAGAACCAGATAAAGCCTGGGTGGATTCCTTGGCATAGGAAAAAGGCGAAGCGGCAAGGCGGCTTTTATCGAGGGCACGAGATGCTTCTGGGGCTAGACAGAGGTCTTCTTTCGAGGGCTGGAGAACGTTCTTGTTGAGGCTTCGGATGCGGATGCTTTTCTTGGAAGTTTAGTACCCTTCTTCTTTTATTTTGAAATTTAAGTGTTATTTTTTTTTTTTTAGAAGAAACTGAAGGGGTACGAACCAGTTGAAACTCTAAATCTTCCGGGGCATGAGACTTCTGATATAATTTTTTTTTTTTGTTATGCTCTTGCCCTATAGCTGCTTCCAGCATCGATAGTGACTTCTTCGATTTCCCCACACTTGAACGCTTCTGGGGCTCGAATTGCTTGAATAATCTAGGGCTCGAAACTCTTTCGAGCTTTGGCTTTTCTTGCCCTAGATTTCTGCTTTCTGTTTTCTGCTTTGAAGTCTTTTTGCTTTCGTCTGCTTCCCCACACTTGAACTTGTCTGCGCATTCTTTAGATGTCTAGCCCTCGACGTTACCCTCAATAATTGCTACCTCACCTGCCAAGGAAAAAGATCAAGGAAATACAAATGGTCAGGAAAGAATATGAAAAGAAGGGGAATGTTGGGGGCACGAAAAGAGAAGAGAAATGAGGGGGAGAAAAGAAAGAAAAAGACATTGATGCGAAGTTTTCCGTCATATCTAAGATTTCCCATGTCTAACAGTGGCTATACCCAGGGATATTATGCAAACGTAGACTGTGCCTAGCTAAGCATTTTCACTCAAGAATAAAGGGCATGAAGCTCAAAAATGCTCACGGGTACAAACTGTGACTACTGGTGTCTAGGGCAAGATTGGATATAAGGGCTAGCAAGTCTGAAAATGCATGTTCAGGTGCAGATGCGATGAGTGCCATGTTTTTTTCTATGCATCAGAAGTTAAAAATGCATGCCAAAAATGAGGGTTTGAAAACTGGCAGTGGGAAAATTTCCTAGCAAGGCTAAAAAAAAATCCGAAAAAATCTTCTTTTGAAAAATCCGAAAAATATTCAATCATGCAACAAACGTGAAAATAAACATGCAATCATGCAGGCAAAGCATATAAACAAATCCCTCCCCACACTTAGGCAGCGCATTGTCCTCAATGCGGGAAGAGTATAAGAAAGTAGTTCAAGGAAAAATAGGTACAGTACAACCAAAAGAAAAGAAAGCATTAAAACTATTCAGTGCCCGTTCCGGGGGCTAGAAAAATGGAATTGTTCGGGGGAGGGGTCACTGGGGTGGCAGATTGCACCGCGCAACTTCAGCCTTCAAAGCCTGAAGTTCCCGTAGAATGGCCTGGAGGAGTCGCGTCTGAGTGGGATCGTAGACAAGGATGGGAATCGGGGGCTGGGTTGATGTTGATGCATTCTGGGCTTCAGGGATCGAAGTGGAATGAGGATCCGAGAGGTCTGGATAGTCAAAGCTTCCACCATTCTTGATCCCGAAAACCTTCTCTGTTGCGGGGGCACAACCTGGATAGAAACTCACCACACCTCGTGAGATACATAAATGGCCCATGACATCCAAGGTTCGGATATCCAAGTCCTTGAATGCCAGGGGCTCAGAAAGATTACTAGCATATAGGTTAATTTCCCGCATTTTCACAGCAAGCAAAGAGATAAGCGACCCAAAAATATGTCCACGGTTACCATTCAGCACATGCACAACACCCGAAGCTACCCAAAAACCAAGATTAACCCTACGTTTGTGTTTCATGCACTATAAAAAGAAAAGCTCCTGCACAGATATCTATCCTGAGGAACCAAATCGTGCCGAAAAGGTAAGAGCCAGATATCTGTGCAAGATACAGAAGGCAGGATCAATGATTTCATGGGCTTTACTACCCTTAGGGTCATACTTAGCATCAGGCCTATTAGTGAGCTCACGGAAAGCAACATTAGCATAAAAAATAGAAGGTATAACAGTCAAAGCATTTTTGTACAGAGGAGTATTCAATTCAGCATCCGTGACAAATCCTAACCAGCAATTGAATTTCCTAAGGGTTAGATGTTCCCACTTGTTAGCTAACCTAAAATTTATGAGACCAGGGGTAGAAGAGTTCGGACCAACCTTGCCCTTGGGCCTAAAAGTGCCATCCACCCAGAACGTGGTGAAGAACTCAAGGGAAAGCTCAATAAAGGTTGGGTGTTCCAGATAGAACAGAGATTCCCAACCAATATTGGCCACATACTCCCTGACCTTAGACTCAATACCCATTTTGGCAAGAAAATCAAAATCCAGGCGCGCACAGGAGCTAACGCCCTTGGAATTCAGCATATTTAACTTATCTAGGGACGACTTATCATTAAACACTATCCATTCATGAGGTGAGGAAAGGTCAGAAGTCACCTACTGGGAGTTGGATTTGGGGGCAGAGGAGGGTACTGGAGTCTCGACCTCGACATCATCGTCCGTTTCGGGAGCTCGAGGCTTCTTGGAGGCTGAGGGCTTGCCTGCGCTGGAGGATGAAATTTTCCTCTTCTGGCCCACTGGTGTTTCAACCACAGCTGGCTGCTCCGCTTTGGTCGGAGCCCTGGACTTTCCTTTTTTGGCCGCCGACTTTGCAGCGGCTGCTTTTTGCTTCTTCTCTTCCTCCTCCGCAGCTTTCTGGGCCTCGAGATCTTCTTCTTCCTCGTCGACTTCGTTGCCTTCGGCCTCTCCACTCTCTCCAGTGCCCTCCTCCATGGCCTCGAGATCTTCTTGCTCTTGGTCATGGACGGGCTCAGTCTGCTCCTCCATGGCCTCGGCTTCTTCATCTGATACCAGGATGTCCTTGAGGACTTCCTCAATAGTTAGGGCAAGCTCAGGGGCTAGAAATCGGTCGATAGCTGCGTCAAGGGGAGTTGTCTGGTGGATGGAGAGGGTTTTTTAGGCTTAGATTTGGCTGTGGACTTGGCAGTGGATGACCCTGGGTCCAGAAATGTTCTTGCGAATGGGTCTTTTGGTTTTTGGTGCCATTGATGGTGAGTGGAAGAAGAAGAGAGGCAGTGGTAATGGAGATAGAGATGGGAGTGAAGAGAAGAGAGGGTTGCGTATTTGGTGAAAGAGAGAGATGAGAGTGATGTGTTTGAAAGTGATGTGAGTGAAGACGAAGTAGGAGCGTGGGAGAGAGAGTTGTAGCCGCAGCTGGCATTTAATGGCGCAGCTTTTCATTTAATTAGGGCTGCTTTTCTGCTTTCTGCCAGGCCACGTGGCACCTTGGGCTTGGAGCACGACGGCCCACGCGTATCTCAACCACCTAAAAAGGAGAACAACTTTCAAATTTCAAAAAGGCTGTTGGTTAATTAAGATATGGACAAAAAGAGAGAATAAAGGTAAATGATTACCAATTAAAAGGAATAAAATCATATGGGAAAGGGAAAGGTCAGGGATATAAACAAGGAATAAAATATGGAAATAAAATCAAATAAAAATCAGAGAGTCTGAAAAGATGTAGAGAAGATAAGGGAGAGAGAAAGGACGTGGACGGCATATCAAATGCCTCCAGTGTGGTCTGTTTACTCGTCGGGACCTTGACGTGCAGTGTCATTCTAGGTTTGGATAGATGGGACATCCACTATGGCCTCCTCAACTATCGAGGGCTGGAATCCTTCATAAAAGGGTTTTAGTCTCTGGCCATTGACATTGAAGATGATTCCTGTGATTGGGTTCTGAATCTCGACCGCCCCATGGTTGTAAACTGTCGTGACCACGAAAGGTCCTGACCATTTAGACTTCAGCTTTCCGGCAAAGAGTCGTAGGCGTGAGTTGTATAATAAGACTTGTTGTCCGATTGAAAAGGTTTTGGGACGAAGATGCTTGTCATGGTAAGCTTTTGTCTTGCCCTTGTAGAGCATGGCATTCTCATAAGCATCGTCCCTCAATTCTTCTAGCTCTTGGATTTGCAAACACCTGTGTTGATTGGCGAGGCCTAGATCTATATTCACTTTCCTGATGGCCCAAAAAGCCTTGTGCTCTATCTCCACTGGAAGATGGCACGACTTTCCATAGACAAGTCTATAGAGAGTCATTCCGATTGGGATCTTGAAAGTTGTACGATAGGCCTAGAGTGCATCATCCAATTTCAGGCTCCAATCTTTACGGGACTGGTTAACGGTCTTCTCAAGAATGGACTTAATCTCACGATTCGAGACCTCGACTTGGCCATTAGTCTGAGGGTGATAGGCAGTGGATGTTCTATGGTGGACTCCATACTTTGTCAAGAGCGAGGCCACGATACGGTTGCAGAAATGGGTACCCCTATCGCTGATGAGTGCTCTAGGTGTACCAAACCGGTTGAAGATATTGGTGCGGAGAAAATTCACGACCACCTTAGAGTCATCCGTCCGAGTGGCCTTGGCCTCAACCCATTTGGAAACATAATCGACGGCCAGAAGGATGTAGATGTTGTCAAAGGAATTGGGAAAGGAGCCCATGAAATCTATACCCCAGATATCGAAAATCTCACAGGTGATAATGTTTGTCAAGGGCATCTGATTCCTGGCCCCGATATTTCCAGTGACCTGACATCGGGGGCACGAAGCGCAATACATGTAACTATCCTTGAAAATGGTGGGCCAGTACAGACCAGCTTCCAGGACCTTCAGGGCGGTTTTCTTGGCCGTGAAATGTCCTCCTTCTGAATGGCAGAATCTAAGGATCAAGGGCACCTCATCCATGGTTACACATCTACGAATTATCTGATCCGAACAGTGCTTCCACAAGTAGGGGCTGTCCCAAATGTAGTATTTGGCTTGCCTTCTGATTTTGTTGCATTCAGAAGGGGAGGCATCGGCTGGGTAAGTGCCAGTAGCACAAAAGTTTGCAATATCAGAAAACCATGGGGAATAAACAGCCTGGGCTAGACATAATTGCTCGTATGGAAAAGTATATCGGATTGGCTCAAGCGAATTGTCTTCCTGGGCTGGAAGTCTGCTCAAGTGGTCCGCCACAAGATTCTCTCTTCCTGCCTTATCTTTGATAGCGATATCAAATTCTTGCAGGAGCAGGATCCAATGAATAAGTCATGGTTTGGCATCAACTTTGGTCAACAAACACCGAAGGGCAGAATGGTCCGAGTAGATGAGGACCTGAGTGCCTAGGAGATATTGCCTGAATTTGTCAAGGGCATAGACTACGGCCAGGAGTTCTTTCTCTGTGGTTGTGTAGTTCTGCTGGGCCGGGTCTAGTAGCTTGGAATCATAGTAGATGACATGGGTCTCTTTATCCTTCTTCTGACCCAAAACGGCACCCAGGGCCTGATTACTGGCATCACACATGACCTCGAAAGGTAATGTCCAATTGGGGGCACGAATAATTGTGGCCAAGATAAGTCTGTTCTTGAGAAGTTCAAAAGCGGCTTTGCAGGTCTCATTGAAATCAAAGGGCACATCTTTCTGGAGCAAGTGACACATTGGTTGAGCAATCTTTGAAAAATCCTTAATAAACCGTCAGTAGAAACCGGCGTGGCCTAGAAAAGACCGCACATCTCGGACACAGGAGGGGTAGGGCAAGGATTCTATCACTTCGATCTTAGCTTTGTCAACCTCAATTCCCTTGGCCGAGATAACATGACCAAGTAACACGGCTCGATCCACCATGAAGTGACAGTTTTTAAAATTCAGAACAAGGTTTGTCTCTATGCAACGCTCTAGGCACCTCTTCAGATTGTTCATGCATTCCTCAAAAGAATTCCCATAGACAGTGAAGTTATCCATGAAGACCTCGATTCCATCCTCAACCAGTTCAGAGAAAATGCTGACCATGCAACGTTGAAAAGTGGCAGGGGCGTTACACAGGCCGAAGGGCATGCGTCTATACGCGAAGGTCTCGAAAGGGCAGGTAAAGGTGGTCTTTTCCTGGTCTTCAGGAGCAACTGGGATTTGATGGAAACAAGAGTAACCGTCTAGACAACAATAATGGGTCTTTCCGGTGAGACGTTCTAGCATCTGATCGATGAAGGGCAGGGGAAAATGATCTTTCCTAGTAGCGGCATTCAATCGGCGGTAGTCAATACACAGTCTCCACCCATTCTGGATCCTAGTAGGAATGGATTCGCCATCTTGATCGGTGGTGATGGTTATGCCTGTTTTCTTGGGCACGACCTGGATAGGGCTGACCCATGGACTATCTGAGAGGGGGTAGATAACTCCTGCATTTAGCAACTTGAGAATCTCTTTCTTTACCACTTCCATCATTGGTGGATTTAGTCGACGCTGGGGCTGGCGGATGGTCTTGCTCGCATCTTCTAGGTGGATGTGATGAGTGCATAACGCTGGGGACAAGCCCTTGATGTCCGCAATGGTCCATCCTATGGCTTGTCTGAAGTTCTTCAGTAAGGAAACCAGCTCGGATTCCTCAGGGTTTTTGAACTTGTTGGAGATAATGATAGGCAAAGAGTTATCGAGGCCTAGATAAGCATACTTCAAATGGGAAGGCAATGGCTTTAGATCGAGGGCTGGAGCCTGATCAATAGAGGGAAATAACTTAACATGGTCCAAACATTCAGGAGACTGCTTCGGAGACTCATGCTGAGTAACAGCGCATTCTTCTAGAGCAGCGACGACAGAGTGCAATTCAGGTGGAATAGGAAGAGTCGAGGCCACGACATCTAGAAGAGCGGGTGTCAGACTCCTATCAAGGGCAGACTGCAAGGGGTCAGTAGAATATATTTCATCAATCTCCCCTATAATGGGGTCAACAACATCAATATAATTCACACTAGAGAATTCAGAGAGGTATCGCATGGCTTCTAGCATATTGAATTTGATGATCTCTCCATCAAATTCGAGAGAGATGGTGACATCATGAACATCAATCTTTGCTCGGGCTGTGGCCAGAAATGGGCGGCCTAGAAGAACATCTGTAGACTTGGTGGAGTCTTCATTCTCCATTGCAATCACATAGAAATCCGCGGGGAACAAGAATTCTCCCACTTGCACTAAGACATCCTTGATGATCCCCTCAGGGTAGATAATAGAACGATCAGTGAGCTGGATGGCAAGGTTTGTAGGCATGAGAGGCTCGAGGCCTAGACTGTGGTATATGATCAAGGGCATGACATTAATTCCTGCTCCTAGATCACACATGGCCTTGCTAATATCGGTTGTGCCAATTTGACACGGGATAATGAACATGCCTTAGTCTTTGCATTTCGGAGGGATCCGACGCTGGATATGTGCAGAAGCATTGGCCCCTACGCTGATCTTGTTAACTTCGGCGAACTTTTTCTTGTTCGTGCATAATTGCTTCAGGAATTTGGCATAGTGAGGGACATTCCTCACTGCCTAGAGAAGAGGTATGTTAACAACCACTTTACTGAACATTTCAAAGATGTCGCGATCCTCCTTGTCTTTCTTGGCCTTGACCAATCTGTGAGGGAACGGGGGCTCGAGAATCTTATGAATGTACTCTTGGGTAAATTCTGGTGGGTTGGGGTCATTCCGTGGTGATCCTCTAGGAGAGCGGATTCTGTCCTCCTTGACCTCTACGAATCTAGGGAGCTTCGTCCTAGGTTTAGGCTAGATCTTGGCCTCTAGAGGATTTTCAACATCTTGGGCTGGAAGCTCAGGTGGTTTCAAGGTCGTTCCACTACGCAAAGTTACTGCACAGACATTGTGCTTCGAATTCATTTCGATCTGAGGTGGTAATCTGCCATGATTTGTTAACTCTTTCATTTTGGCAGTCATGGCACTCATTTGCCTCTTAAGCTCATCTATTTCTTTCTGCTGCTCGGGATTCTTAGGCACTTCAGCAGTCGGGGTCTGGACAAAAGTCTGGTCCTGAGGAGGATGATGTTGATTATGATTCTGATGGTATGTGGGTCGAGGTCTGAAATTTGGCATGTTAGGAGGGGGATTTCCATAGGGGTTCTGGTGTTGTTGATGGCTACGTCCCGAAAGCTGAGGGTTTGGAACCCATCCTGGATTTTGCTGTTTCCAGCCTTGGTTGTAATTTTGGCCGTAAGGGACTGGAATAAATTGGCCAGCAGCATTCACTTGTATTTCATCCAGAATATGGAGGCATGCATCAGTGGGATGATCCACAAAATTGCATATTTGGCAGGCCTTGACAGGTGCGGGTTGTCCGGTCTTGAAATTCTGGAACATCCCGTGAGAGATGATATCTGATTCTGTAGGGCAGCCACTTGGACATCCTGGCCTGGATTGTTGGCAAGGTCGTCAGAGGTATTCTTGGCCATGAGCTCTATTGTTGCTCGAGCGACTGTTGGGGTGAGAGCAGTCAGAGATCCGCCGGCAGCTGCGTTGAGCAACGCCTTATCATGAGCTTTGAGGCCTTCACAAAAATACTAAACAAGGGCATGCTCGGTAAGGTTGTGGGCTGGACAGCTAGATTGCATCTTCTGGAACCTCTCATATTACTAGTCTAGAGTCTCCTCTTTCTTCTGAACTATGGAGACGAGTTGCTTGCGTGTGGTGTTGGAGATAGAAGTCGGATAGTACTTCTTAGTGAAGATTTTTGACATGTCTGCCCAAGAACGAATGGATCTTGCGGGAAGGTCATAATACCAATCGAGGGCATCATCTTTGAGAGACCACTGGAATGCACGCAGCTTGGCTTGCTCAATCCTGACGTTGGCGGGTTTCATGGCCTCGCAAATAGAGTGGAGCTGTTGGAGATGATGAAGAGCATTTTCCATGGCGACCCCTCGAAAAGTAGGCAGATGATGAAGCACAGCTGACTTCAGAGTCCAGTCATGAGAGACGTTAGGCCAGTCAATGCAGCTACTTGCCATATCGGGGGTTGCATGGAAATTATCAATGGTTTGTTGATCTAGGGGAGGTGGTGGTGTTTGATTCTCACGACGTTCACGGTTGTCATGGTTGTCAAGGTCTTCCATTGCTGGAAAATCGAAATGGGCCGGTATGGGGTTGTCGGGGTCACGATGAAGAAAGGTTAGGTCTACGAAAAACTGGTGTTCCTGGTCAGCCAGATTGGAAGGGGATCCGTCGAGGGCAGGATGTGGGATCACTCTAGGATGAGCAGATGTTCCTCGGGCTTGCCTACGAAGTCCTCTTTCTGTTCTGGTCAACTCGAGGTCTAGAGGGAGTAGATCGGGGGCAGATCTCCTGGTCATACAAAAAAAAACAAAAACAGAATTAGTACCGTTCAATCCCCAGCAACGGCGCCAAAATTTGATCGTCACTCAAATATACTAATATTTTCCTGGTGCCTAGATGCACAAATTAATGTGTACAGGGCAATACAGGGTCGAACCATAGAGATTGAAGGAATAAAACGTTAATAGAGATGTATGACAAGGTAATATGCAACAGATCAAACCCAAATAACACTAAGGGGGGTTTTGTGTTGATTAATGAATTAATCAACGTAGAGTATGGGAGCTAACAAGACAAAATTGTAAAGTAATTATCTAGGGCACGAAAATAAGATGTAATCCAGGGCGAGAAATATAAACAGATCGAGGGCCAGAAAAGTAATAAAGGAGATATTCACCAGATAGGAAGAGATCTTAGCGAAAGGTGTTCCTTTGGGTTGTTTTCTAGGTTGGCTAGTCATCAGCACAGAGATATTCTAGACTCAGGTACAAACCTGCTATAGGGACCGCGTTTCCACGCCGCATCCCCTACTTACCTTCTTAGATAAAAGTCACCCCCCGTTTCCACATATGAGGTGACCTTGACGTTCCGCCATCCTCCCAGGCACGAATGTGGGGAGGCCAAACTCAGAACGCCCATGAAGGGGAGGTAAGACAAATCTAGGGCGCGATAGCTCGGCTTGTCAGACCCGTATCCCATACCCTAGATAACTATTTACCCCTAGACAGAGGTCTCTCGCGCTACCTCCGCTAGGTGTCTACTACTATTCTAGGGCTTCGCGCCAGGTATAACCCTAGAAATGACACTACTCATGCAGAAATATCAACAGGTGATCAGACTCTTAACATTTCTAAACAAGCATGGAATTAAAACGGTAAACAATCATGTGCCACAAGAGAATATATTAAGCATGCATTAGACCTCTTAGCCGAACCCTACAACCCTTGAAACACTCTCCACTAAGAGGGGGTATTTAGCTACTCATACTATAATATAAACAGTAGATATTAATATTCATGCACAATAGAGTAAAAGAAGAGAGGGTTAGAAGAAACCAAAGGATGGATTAATTAATCAATGGAGGAAAGCGCGCTCCTTTGCAAAAGTTGTTCTTGATGACAAGAGGAGAAGATCCCCAGAAAATAAGAGCTGAAATTGATGTCTGAAAATATCCCAGGACAACCGTCCCTTACAAAAACCCTAACACTATGCTTATATATCCTAATACTAGCTAGGAGACAAAACAGCTAAGGGAAGAGAAAGGAACAATGAGGACGTGACAGCACATGTCCTTGCAAAAGGAATATTCTGGGATTCCTGACACGCCTGATGCCTTTTGGAAGCGCATGGGATGCCTTTTGGAAGCGCATGGGATCCCATGCGGATCTTTGAAGATGTTTTCCTTTGGTTTCGTTCTAAGGGAGATGCAGAACTGCCGAGGCCTTGAGACAGCGCACTAGTCTAGTTCGCGTCGAGGTCTTGACAACGTTCTGGTCTTCTAGGCCTTGAAACTGGAAATCCTCAGAAATGCTCCAAAATTGCTTCTTTTCGATATTTTCCCTCTTTTGACGCTAATCTGCAAATACAATTGGAATAAGGGTCAAATAGCAAGTTCAAGCCCCCGAAAGGGCTAGAAAAGAGGGTAAAATCGAGACCATGAAACGTGCTATCATTGCCCTAGTCACACACGAAAGTCAGCGTCTACCCTTAGTCCCTATGTTCGACCCTGCTGCCATTATATACAATTTATTGTGCATTTGATAGCAGGTTTTTATTATTATATTTGTATGTGCCTCGACAACACATCATAGAGCTTTCATACAATCGATACTTTTACTATCTGGTAGACTATTCCAACAATATGTTGTAGACATGTACATTAAATTGGAGACTACCAGACTTGATTTCTTCCATCATCAGTAAGCAAAAATTTGATCTGAATTGTACCAAGGTATTGCTGATAGTGTCATGTCAGGAGAAACTATAGGAAGTGAAGTGGGAAAAAGGTTAATCCTTCCTGCATCTTTTGTTGGAGGGCCACGAGATATGCAACGACGATATCTTGATTCGATATCATTGGTCCAGCATTTTGGGAAATGCGAGTAAAGCAATTGTAGAATAAATTGCTAACAAAATTGCATCATCAAAATAACAGGTAGCAACCATAAAGCAAAATAATTAGTTATGAGCATAACTGAAAAAAACTGACATTAACTCTTATTATTACTTTGCAGTCTTTCTACGTCCTAACAACAACTATTACCGAAGTCATCAATAAAAGACAACCTTGGTATGAATCATGTAAAAAGTGCTGGAAAAAAGTATTTGACATGGGTGAGGGTCAAGCAACATGCGACAGGTGTAACGATTGTGTTGAGACAATTCCAAGGTAATTCCAAACAAATTAAAATTTTAATTATTTTAAACATAAAATAAGATGACTAAGACTCAACTTACAATTTCAGGTACATGCTGAGGTTACAAGTTAATGATGGTGAGAATGAAGCAACGATTGTTCTTTTTGACGAGACAGAAACACTAATTGGTTGTGACATCAAGAAATACAAAGAATCAGTTGACGACAAGGTAATTCTCTTAGAATAGTGATACTAAAGTTATTTTATTGCAGAAAAAAATATTAATATTATTCTCAATGTAACAGAAAAAAGAGAAGTCCCCACAGTATAGAAAAATGATATCCTGCAAAGACAAGGAATTTGATTTCTTAGTCAAGGTCAGCGAAAAAAATGAGAGCGAACGATAGAGGAATATATTTATCGCTGAAGAAGTTCATGCAACTAAAAAGAGAACACCAACTGAAGAAGAAATTGATGAAGACGAGGAGTCATTAGCGGTAGTTTGGAAAATGAGCCAACAAAATAAAGTTCAAATGAATAATGCAACTGGAAAAAAATGTGAACAATACGACAAGGATGAAAGCAAGAATAATAAGATGATAAAAAAAGGAAGGCAAATCAAGAAAATCAAGGAAGAAGATGATCAACAACAAGCTAAAAAATTAGCCAAGCTGAAAAAGAAAAGAGACAAAAAACAAGATGAGGAAGTAATTATTTTGCCCACACCGATACTTATTGACGAAGAAGCTGAAGGCAAAAAAGAGACAAGTAAGGGAACAAGACTCAAGAAAAAGAAATTTGATGAATTATATGAGTACGAGCCCATAATCAAAAAAATCAAGCAAGAAAAATTGTAAAACCGCTATATAATTAATAATTATTATTAGTATGCTTAACAATTTATATGGTTGGTTGTAATATTTTAGAACAATATTTAAATACTACTCCCTCTGTCCTTTAATAACTGACACTTTTCTACGTTTTTCTACTATTTGGAGTACTTGTCATTTTATCTTTTCCGAAGCATATATTTTGTGCAAATGACAAAAAAAAATTTTTAATCAACCCAATTTAATGATGGTGTGGTAATTTGAGTGGAAATTAGAGGTAAAAATAAAAAAATGTGAAATAAAATAAGATCATTGTCTTACGCTTTTTTACTATCCTAAAACGTCTGTTATTAAAGGACGGAGGGAGTATTAAGCTATATTATATATTAATAATTATTATTAGTATGTTTAATGATTTATATGTTCGATTATATTATTTTAGAATAATATTTAAATAGTGACATTATCTATTTCAAATGACCAAAATTAATTTATAAATAATATCTAAATTAAATAATTTAATTTCATATAAAAAATTGCCGCACGTGCAGCGCACTTGCCCAAACTACCTAGTAAATTTAAAAAGCGCGAAAGAAGCTGGACATGTACATCTACAAATCAAATTCACTCGTTCTTTCTAAGGTTCTACAAAATCAACTTGCTTCCACTTGAATTTTGTTTGGTGTTGATATTTAATTTTCTTCTTCTTACCATTAGACATGCATCCCTTCCATGGGCATCGAAGTGGGCGACCCGACCCAGCTCAATTCATTATATGATCTCTGCATTCAAGAAAAAACCAGAACAAAAATGCCATCATCAACCTTAGCATAGTTAGTAGAAAAAGGAAGAAGAAAGTTCCAATTAGTATAACATATAAACCAACCGATTGAAGAACTGTGTTCTTAAAAGCCTTCTGCATCACATCAAAGACCTCTCTAATCGCATGACGACCATTGCTTGATCTTGCAATAGAAAGAACTGCAATCTCCAAAATGGCCTTCAAATCCTCATCATTCACATCCCCTTTTAGCTTAGGATCTACTAAATCCTTCTGATAATACAAAAGTATATCACAAGGGCATAACGGACATTGTACCTTCACAAAGTACCGTTGACCAGTCAAAACGGCACATGACCGGTTTGACCAAGTCAAACATATGAAACGGCATCGTGACCGATTGACCGAGTCAACGGGAATAAGTGACCAAAGGACAAGTCTAGCCCGATCGCCTCAAAACGGCACGAAGCCGACCACTCGCTAAGCTGTGAGGAACGGATCGACACCTCTGCAAACATTGACCAGGTCAATGTTCTCCAAACGGCAGCATGCCGATTCCACACAACGGCAGTGTGCCGATTCGCTACAAACGGCACCTTGCCGATTTGGTATAAACGGCTTAAAGCCTACAATAAAGGTATACTGTATACTATGTCTATTAAATCAGTGGTCAAAGCCACACATGGGAGACAGCATTTCCTGCTCCCACTCAACCATTATAAAACTATTACCCATAAAGAATATTTATCCTCAAAAAGGCATGGTCTCTACTTTATAATTATTAACTCTTACTTTTAAACCACTTTGTGGAAAAAAGAGGAAAGGTGTCAGCAGATCTAACCACTCTAACCACTCTAGTCCTACATAAGGACTAGAGGGAAAGAGAGGAGGGACAGATCTGGAGCTCCCAAAAAGAGACAGACACTGTTCCGATATACATTTTCTCTGCATCTTAATCCAAACACTGACTTTGGCATCGGAGATTCTCCGCCGGAGCAAGCCTCCGGTGGTTTTGCAGGTCGCTCAAGGAGCTCCAACCACACTCCCCGGCATGCCATTTGACGGAAAAGCCCTCCTATCCTTCTTTGGATTATCAAATGGTGCTTTCATTGAGAGCATTTTGAATTTGAAGTGAGTCACCTTGAAATTCAAAGCTCTTCTTCCTCTACTCTCTTGGGGTTTTATTTCCAGAAAAATGGCATCCAATCAAAATTTTCAATCAAACCAACCTACTGGTGGTGCTGCTGGTCAACGTGAAACACCACCAGCCCAAACTTCACCTTTTCCAGCGGAAATAAGTGCTACTGCTCGTCGACACAATTTTCCGGAAATTTCAGTTATACCTCCAGGCGTTCCTCACCCAGATCTACCTGCTGCCGGCATTCCACCTGCAATCATGCACGAGTTTGCAGCCTTGCATCATAGGATGGACATGATGATGGCGACGCTCATGGAAAAAGTTCCTCTGCCCAACAGTCAGCGACTTACTCCTCAACAAATCCACCGTCACCCACCAGTAATCCCCTCTTCTGCGCCTCCACCGCTGGCGGATCCACAAGCTGGGTCAGCTCATTAGACCAGAAAGAGGAGACTAGAGAGATCGGTGACCCAGCATCACCCCGAAACAGACCGCTCAAAAAGTGGACGAGACCTGTCCAGAAAATCTGTTCCTCGACCAGATCAGGAAGAGCAAGATGATGATCCAAAGAATCCGTTGACCTTTCGGATTCGGAAACATCAAGTAAGCAGGCATGTTAAGCTACCATCCGATCACTACCATGGGACAACAGATCCTACGGTTCATGTGAGTTCAGTAAAGAAACATGTTAAGTTTTTTACTAGAAATGATGAGGCTTTATGCCAAATATTTGTGATGACCCTTAAAGGGATAGCCAACACTTGGTTTGAAAAATTACCGGCCGGATCCATTGACTGTTTCGAGCAACTAGAAAAAGCATTCAGAAGCCGATTCAGCTCATGTATACCGACGGAGAAATCTTCAGCCGTTCTGTTTGACATGATGCGACAGTCGGGAGAATCGTTGGCTGCATACGTGGCTAGATTTAGCACAGAGCTAGCAACTCTTCCTGATGTAGCACCCAATCTTGCAGCAGAGGCGCTGAAAAGAAATTGTAAATACAGAGAGTTGGAGAATGCTCTGATTGCAAACACTCCTAAAACCTTAGATCTTTTGCGGATTGAGGTGGAAAAATATTCCAGAATGGAAGAAGCAGACTACCAAAGGAGGAAACGGGAGGAACCCGATCTCCAGAGTGAAGAAAAGAAGCAAACGGCATGAAGCCGATATGCAGATTGGTTAGCCGATTTTCCCTTCAATGTCGTTGTCCAGATCAGAGGAGGAAACGGCAATATTCTCAAAATGGCCTAGTGCCGAATGACCTCAAACGGTTCAGTCAAAACGGCATCAAGCCGAATCGTCAAAACAAAGATAAGTCCAATTTGTTTTATCTTGTTAAAATTTCTGGAATATTATGTATGACATGAATTATCAAATATTTCCAAGCAATGAAAAATATATATTTGCCAGCATTGTTTCTCATATGATTGCAGATCTCGAGAAAACAAAAATTAAACCAGTCGTGGATGTAGGTTAAGCTGAACCATGTTACCAAAATCCAGCCGTGGATGTAGGATAAGCTGAACCACGTTACCAAAATCCAAGAATCGTGGATGTAGATTATTCTAATTCGAACCACGTTACCAAAATCCAAGAATTGACAATACGTATATTGCAAACGATATATATATTGCAAACGATACATATATGGCCAACGATGCATATATTGCCAACGATACATATATTGCCACCAAGGCATATATCGTTATTGAGGCATATATCGCTATTGAGGCATATATCGCTATTGATGCATATATCGCTATTGATGCATATATCGTTATTGGGGCATATATTGTCATCATATTTTCTTAAAAACCATTTTGGTCCTGCTGATCAGACAGACAACAAAATTACAAAGTCCGCTCCAAAACGGCAAAGCTACAAGGTCCGTTTCAAGCGGCAAATTTTCAAAGACATCTTCTGCCTTATCAATCGGCAATATTGTCAAAACGGCCCAGTGCCAAATCGACAAAGAGGCCAAGTCAAAACGGTTGCAAACCTCAAAACGGCCATAACAGAACGGCAAGCAGCCGATTCTACCAAACAGAAAAGAGATAAGTTCAATTTCAATTGTTCTATCTTTGTTTATTTTTTCTAGAGTATGATATATATATAACAGAAATCATTAAACATTAGCAATTATTAAAAATTGCAAAATTATATATATTCCGAATGATAATTGTTCATTACAAAATGAGCCAAATCGGCATTAATCAAAACATTGCTAAATGTTCATACTAACGGCCCAGATCCAGAAGCGGCGTTAGGGCTAATAGGAACATCATCATCATCTTCGTCTACATCTGAATCGGAGAAAGGTTCATACTCCTTAGCTTCGGCAATCCTTTCTCCAGCAGCAACATATCGCGAGAGATTGTCAGGGTGGAAATTCTTCTCGCCATAATAGGAGACATAGCTCTCCAACATGATGTTCTTCATCCTTTCTCTCCACCAACCGATCTTCTCAGGAACTTTCAGCAGCTCTGTTTCCTTAACGGCAATGTCATTTCTGGCAGCTTGCAAATCGGATCGGGCTGCGCTAAGTTCCTCAGTTAGCTTGGCAACGGAATCGGCAAGAGAAGCTTTCTCTCCCGAGAGCAAGGCGACGGAATCGGATAGAGCAGTCTTCTCCTCTAGCAGCTCACCGTTTCTCCTCTGCTCATCCCTGACCATGGCAGAAAGACCATCTCTTTCTTTTAGGCTGTCAGCCAGTTTGCTTCGAGCATCCATAACGGCTTTTTTGTCCGTCTCATGAGAGGCCTTCAAAGTCTCATTCTCTTTCTGAAGGAAAGCGACTTCAGCGGTTGATTGCCGAAGTGCCTCTCTGCCCTTTTCAAGCTTTAACTCAACGGCCTCAGCTGCATAACGGGTAGCGCACAAGCCGCTGTAGAAAATACTTTGCATATGGGAGAAATGACAACTCAACTCCAAATGGTGATAATGTTTCCTGTTGGCATCGTTGGCAAACATCTCACCAATCAGTTGACCGGTCCTATAATCTTTGCTGCCAAGACTCTTCAATCCGAGAGATCGGCGGCAGCTTTCTCCAAAATTGTTTAAGCTAACCGTGTGAGTAATCTCCCCGTCAGGACCATGACTTGAGAGATAACCTCTATGAACGGAAGGAGGAGCGACTGCATGATCATCAGAAGTAAACGGCTCAGGCAAAGGTGGACCGGCAACCCAGTGCAGGTTAATCGGCATCGGCGATGAAGGACCTGGCTGAACTGGATCAGGAATGCTCTCGGAAGCGACCGAGGTGCCCGGGAAAACGGGAGAGTGATGCTGTAACGGCGTCTCCAAAGGGGGAACCGAAGCCCCTGACCCATCAGTGCAAGCAGAAAAAGGAATGTTTGGAGCAGGCCTTGAAACGGTTTCAGCCGTTTCGATGTTCTCTGGTTCGGAAACGGCGGATGCCCGTTGTGCTTCATCGGCAGCCCGTTTTGCTTCAGCTTTCCTTCTCTTTCTGAGAATTCTTTTGGCAGCTTTCAGGACTTGGGGATCAGGATCTGCCAGATCGGAGGTCTCAACCGTCTTGCTGACCCGTCGCCATTTGATGATAAGAGGGGAATCTTCTTCTTCTTCTTCTTCAAAGGAAAAGTTCACCGTTGTGTCTTTCCTTGCCCACTGCTCACTTCCCTCAACAACAGTCTCATCGGCAACCGGTTCTTCATCAATCGGCTCATCAACTAAGGGACCTTCGTCCTCAGATCGGTCTTCAGCCGATTCATCATCAGCCCGCATTCTATCTTCAACATGCGCTTTGCCCTTTGCAGAGATCAGCCTAATTGAAGAAACGGAAGCAGGGGCAACCCTTTTATCTTTCTTAATTTTCCCTGCAAAACGGAACTTGTTTAAGAAGGCAACAAAGACAAAACGGAAATTTGCCAGAGTAAGAAAAACTCACCAAGAACACAGTCGGACAACGGCATACCGATTGCCAGGTACTTTGTGTGGAACGGCGTGTTAACCGACAGCAACAGGTCAACTTGGGATTGAAGAGGCTCACCAAGGTTATCTGGCTTGAGCCAGTGTTTCTCATTCATTTCCCGATTAAACCCAGGAGGCCATTCGGCCGGAGAAGATGTTGTAACCAAAAAGAAACGCTCCTTCCAGTCTTTGACAGAAGAGTCGTATCTTTGGAAAATATCATTGAAATGAGAATCCCGTCGGGGGCGGATCATCATCAAGCTCCCACGATTTGTCAGATTAAAGAAATACTTAAACAGGGCCAGTGAAGGTGATTTAATCCCATTCAATTCACAGACCTTCAAAAAAACATAAATTCCAGCCCAGGAATTTGGAGTAATCTGGGCTGGGCTCAACAGATGTTGAGTGAACATCTGCTTGATCATAGAATCCAGGGGAAGCCTAAAACCAAAGGCAAACATCCTAGAATACAAGACCCTAGTATTATTATCAAAACTACTGTTCAACCTAACATCGGGAGAAGCAACAATGGCAGAATACTCATCAGTCAGCTCAATTTCTAAAGCCTCCATCTCAGCATACAACTTGTCTTCACTATCTAACTTAGTGGGAGTTCTATCAATGATCTCATCAGTAACAAGAGGGCGTTTGGGTGCCATTCCTAAATCTCAAGCGATAAATCGAAGAGGGAAAAGGAGTGGGTAAATACCTAAAAATGCAGAGATCTTGAAGAACGGAACCCAGAAGTGCGGGAGGAAGTTGCAGAAATGAGAGAGAAAATAAGAGAAAATTTGTGAGGAAGAAGAAGAGAGTGAGAGCGGCGTTGTGAAAGAAAATGAGTTAGGGTTTCCAAGAGAAACCACTTTTGAAAAGAGAAAACTCTTCAACTCACATCCGTTCCAGCGAAACGATGACAAGTGGCAGGACCGATTGTGATCAGACCGACACACGTCACTAAAGCTGCAGAGCATTAAATGAGAAAACGGCGCATGCGTTTCTGACAAGTTTTGAATTTCGAAATTCAAACCTTGTCATAGAACGAAGAGACGTTTCTCCTAGAAAGTTCAACCAGCAATCATCATTTTATGGGAAAATGCCACGTCAATAGGTATGCGTTTAAATGCATTAATCCTTCTTTATTGACATTTATTATTTATTTGCAGGATTGAGAGAAAAAACTCAATAACTGCATCAAATTAAAACAAACGGCAGCATGCCGATTGCCAAGCATCAAGCCTGAAACGGTAGCATGCCGATTATCAAATATCAAGCCAGAAACGGCAAGCCCTTGGTAAACACTCGGGCTCGTTTGTTGTTGGGCCTCTGATAATACAAAAGTATATCACAAGGGCATAACGGACATTGTACCTTCACAAAGTACCGTTGACCAGTCAAAACGGCACATGACCGGTTTGACCAAGTCAATCATATGAAACGGCATCGTGACCGATTGACCGAGTCAACGGGAATAAGTGACCAAAGGACAAGTCTAGCCCGATCGCCTCAAAACGGCACGAAGCCGACCCACTCGCTAAGCTGTGAGGAACGGATCGACACCTCTGCAAACATTGACCAGGTCAATGTTCTCCAAACAGCAGCATGCCGATTCCACACAACGGCAGTGTGCCGATTCGCTACAAACGGCACCTTGCCGATTTGGTATAAACGGCTTAAAGCCTACAATAAAAGTACACTGTATACTATGTCTATTAAATCAGTGGTCAAAGCCACACATGGGAGACAGCATTTCCTGCTCCCACTCAACCATTATAAAACTATTACCCATAAAGAATATTTATCCTCAAAAAGGCATGGTCTCTACTTTATAATTATTAACTCTTACTTTTAAACCACTTTGTGGAAAAAAGAGGAAAGGTGTCAGCAGATCTAACCACTCTAACCACTCTAGTCCTACATAAGGACTAGAGGGAAAGAGAGGAGGGACAGATCTGGAGCTCCCAAAAAGAGACAGACACTGTTCCGATATACATTTTCTCTGCATCTTAATCCAAACACTGACTTTGGCATCGGAGATTCTCCGCCGGAGCAAGCCTTCGGTGGTTTTGCAGGTCGCTCAAGGAGCTCCAACCACACTCCCCGGCATGCCATTTGACGGAAAAACCCTCCTATCCTTCTTTGGATTATCACCTTCAATGGACGTTTTCCCAAGTTGACATCCCTTGCCTGGCAAGAAAACGAAAATAATGTCAACTTTCGTGTTCTTTTCAATACAATTTTTCTTTTCTAATGCTAATTACAATTACCTTTCTGGTGAGTTGTTCCCTGGCTTCAAGATCCAACTCAAACACTTTCTGCCCTGACAAAAGTTGAAGTGCAACAATTCCAAAACTATAAATGTCACTTGCACATGTTAGCTTGGCATTGGTCATGTATTCTGGATCCATGTAACCCCTAGTCCCTCTCAGTGCGATTTCATCATTTTCCATATCGTTTGCTAACTCAAACTCAGATAGCTTTGGATCTAAATTCTCAGTCAAAAGGATGTTTGTAAGCTGTCAGGTAGCAAGAATGAAGGTATAATTAGTTTAATTACACAAACTACAATTCAAAAAACTAACTTATATTTAAACAAATGCTGAAAAAGTTTAACGCGTTTTAAATTAAGTTGGCGGAATTAGGGGGAAAATGATTTAGGAAAATAAAATTTCTAAGTTTATTGTGTTTTGTTGATTCCGGATAAGTTAGACTCATAGGAATTCAATTTTTTTTTTCTCCTCCATTTTAGGGAAAGTGATCCCTAGCTCAGGTAGAGAATTTTGCCTTCCCAATTATAAGAAAAGTTGTATTTAATAAATTTACTTGCATATCTTTTCACATGCCTAAACATCAAGTTGAGCTATATATCCTAATTGATACTTATTTTGCCAAAAAAAAAGAAGATTAATTTATCACAATAAGAAATTGGAGAAATTAATAACGACATAGCAAAGTAGTTGGGGACACACTAAGTTCTGCAATAATATGATGAACGAAGAAAGAGAGGTCGAAAGGTTTAGCAAGAACAAAAATATTGTAAAATTATTAATTATTTTTAAAAGTAAGATCGTATAATTATTTAATTTGTTAACAAAGTTACAAAAATTACAATATGCTGACATGTATTGGCTTACATGCCATAAAGTAAATAAGTTTAAAACTACCACTACCCATTTCGATTACATGATTATATAAATAATCACCATGAAATTATTAAAAATTTTAAAATTTAATAGAGTTTTTCTTTGTTAATTAATTTATTTTTATAATTGGAACTATATTAAATTAATGGATAAAATATTTAAGATCGACAAAAATAGAAAAAAGAACATTTGAAACTGGTTAAAATAAAATGATAAATATTTGGGACCGTGGAATATATTAACTTACTAAAACAGCATAACTATTATATTTATTTAAAAATTAAAGGTACTCATTTAATTCTCAAACCTATCTAAAGTAGGCATGGTTGTATAATTTGGCAGCCGATAAATGTGTGCTAGGTAGCTCGGGACATTAAGAATATTTATATGGAGTGATTTCTATTTTATCTTACCACAGATCCAATTAGATTAAAATTATCATACTCAATTTAAATATGTTTCTACCATAAAAAAGCAGGATTTAATCTCAAGCATACGGATACTAACTTAAGTACTTCATGCTCAGCCAATTAGCTAACCTCAAGGGAAGAATTGAGTAGGTTTATGAGTGATGAGTTTCGCAGAATTAAAAAAATGAGAGTTTTACTATAAAAAAATTAGTGGATACATTAGATTTGAGATATAGTCTGGCCAATCTTGTAATTTATAATTTATTTATTTATAATACTAATTTCGTAACTTTGAATTTATTTTCTTATGACATGTTTCATTCTTACTTGAAAATTAATTTTTTATAAATTATTCTTTCAAAAATAATATAAAAAATGTGCGGTCATAATTGGACCATATCAGTCAATTAGATGGATCTATTTGATTTAATCGTAGGCTATATTCATTAGAGCACATAAACAAGAGAAAAACGGCTGTGGTACCTTGATATTTCCGTGGAAAATGCAGCCATCCGGATAATGGTGTAGAAATCTCAGCCATCCGCACAATCTCTCAGGATCTTAACTCTTTTATCCCATGTCAAACAATTATTTTCATCTGCAGATAAAAATAAGTGATATAACGTCATTTTAAATTTAATAACACATCACTAACTAGGGCCATTAGATCTGTTCGATAATATAAATTTTATAATTATATGATTATTAATTCAGTTATTAGATCTATTCAACGACATCATAATTCAAATAATTAATGTAGAATTTTTCAATTAATTATATACAAGGATTGATGATACTTACTCAAGAGTTGTTGAGCCAAATTCCCCGATGGACAACATTCATAGACCAGATATCTCTCCCGGTCCTCAAAGCAGCAACCCAGGAGACGAACAATATGTGGATGTACAAGCCGTGAATGGATTTCGATTTGCCGACGGAGAACATCGCATCGCTTGCTTCCCTGTACATCCTTGATCGCCACAACTTGTCCGCTGGGCAAAACGCCTCTATAAACACCTTCCCCTAGCGTAGGCTCACTCCCATTTCTATGGTTTATAGCCTTCTTAATCTCAGACTTGGTGAATCGGTACAGCCCGGGACATACCGTAATCTCATCATTAGTACATTGATCATTGAGATTAACAATAGGGTTAGAGCAGTGCTGCCTCTTGCTCTTGCTGTTCTTGCCCTTGAGACAAAACATCTAGAAAGGAATTAAAACGGATGAACAAAATTGTCCAAGAAACTAATTAACTTTTCTTAATAAATATAAATAAGCAGATTTGAACTCCTAATTTATAAAAAGATCTCCTAACGCCTCGTCACTTTCAGCTTGTCGGGTTCCTAGCCGATGATTACAAACCTTGTGCTCACTTGTTAACGACGCCCCATTGAAAAGGGACATGTTATAAGTTAATCTTGACCGCTCACAGTGAATTTTCTTTTTATGAGAGTTCGAAATTGTACGTACAGTGCTTTGATGGATGATGAGGACTCCAACTGTCCAAGACGAACAACTCGCTCCATAACAAGGAAACTCCAAGATGTTCCGTTGCAGGGAAGGAGGTTTAGTCATTGTCGTATCGATCGATTTCTTACGAATTGTTGAATTCTGGTTGGGAGGTGTTATTTGGAGTTCTAGCTTCAAGGTTTTCTGAAAATATTAAAATTATATATATATTTTATATTCTTTCAATTTTTTATAATTTTTTGTCTTACTTTTTAACTATTAAAAGTTATTATTAGGAAAAAGAAAATTCAGGTTCCAGTTTTCATAATTTTTTTTGAGTTTTTTATATTTTTTATTAAAATATATAAAGAGAATTATTTTTTAACGTACTATTAGAGTTCTGGATGAAAATTCTAATGGTATGGACTAAAATTTGATACGTTTTGATATGTATGGACTAAAATTTGATGGCCTAAATATTAAGAACTAAGGTGTCTAATTGCCTATAAATTAGGGACCTTATTGTTTCAAACAATTAAAGTTTAAAACTTGTTGAGTATATTAATTTAGGGATAACACCGTGACATAATTTCCATCCATATCCTAATTGTGCATTAAATATATTGACATTTTAAAAAATTAAAAATTATAATAAGATCAAAATTTTAAAAAGATAATTTATTTCAACGAAAATTCTAACAGCATGGAATAACGTTTGATACATTTCATTCAGTCAGGGATTAAAATTTAAGAGCTTAAACATCAGGGCCTAAAATATATGATTGTCTATACTTTTAAGACCTTATAATACTTTACCCATAATTAAAATACGTTACAATTCTCAACTCCACACGATGTCTTATCCATCTACACTGCGTTCCAAAACCCGCGCATTTTTGCCCAGTTGTCCTCTTTTCCCACTTTCCTCGTCATTCATTCCTGTCCTCCTCTGCCATGAAAACGCACCATCTACTGCTGCTCAAGGTCAGTCCCAGTACTCTCCCTTATTTTTCTAGTTCTGTTTAATTTTCTTGTGGAAGACAATTTTAGCATACAAAAAGACCCATATCATTTTAAGCTAGTTATCTCTCTGTTGACAATGTCCATGTGACTGTTTTCTTACAAATGCTTCTTTTTTGTCTTGGAATTACTTCAGTTTTCCATCTTTTTCCAACTTAGAGGAGTACTCTGTATCAAAAGTTCCAAGCTTTTGGCCGTTTTGCCTTTTTGGTTTCTGATTGTGAAAATGCTTATGCAACAGAGTAAAGTTTTCAAAATTCTCTATAAAGCATACTACTTTGGAATTTGTTGTAAATCGTTTATACTTGCTCTTGAAAGTAGAATCATGGGTCTTCTCGTAATTTGAATGCTTTATATCACCACCTTGGATTTGGGTCTATTTTTTGGGTTATGTGTTCAATGGAAGAAAATGACTTTTGAAGTGTTCATTCTCAGATTGGAATTTGTAGCTGAGAACGTGAAGCATGGCATTGGCTGCAAACTCAGTCTGTTTCTCTCATGAACAAAACTTTAGTTCATGTATCAGATCAGGACTTGCTGGTGACGAGAGGTTCTATCATAGCGGTGTGGTTATGTCCAGAGTTTGGCCTAATAGCAGAAACTTGAGACACATTCAGTTTATAACAACTCACAAAAGTTGTTGTGGACTCAAGTCAATTGGTGCTAATCAGTTTCCATGGAGGAAAAAGAAGTTCTATACACTTTGTAGCAACAATAAAGGTCTGCCTAAGGTAGCTCCTAAGTTTTTCCAATGTCAATCCAATTTGCTTTATACACTCTTTTCCTTCTTGTTGTTCCTTACTTTTTGATTCTTTCTAAGGGAGAGGGGGCGCTTAATTTTCTGGTTTCTGTGTCAAACGTCCTAAAAGAAAGGAGCAACTTGACCCTCTTGAAAGTAGCTGGAATCCTAGCATGTGCATTATTGGTGATTCCATCAGCTGATGCAGTGGATGCTCTCAAAACCTGTGCTTGCTTATTGAAGGAGTGCAGGTAATCCTTGGTGAAAAGATTTGTGAGATTGATACGAGATTTTTTTACCTAATAGTTGGTTACTAGCAACATTTTAATCATTGTTTTCAGCAGAATTTAGATTGTCGAACTTTTATTGGTAGGAGAAGGGGCTAGGGATCTTTTAGACTTCAAATAGCTTAGCTATAGTGAACCTTGGTATTAACATGGTGAAAACATGATGAAAATGCATGCAGTGTTTTTAGCGGTGCAGGGCTGTGTCATCTTTCATTTGACCCAATGCCATATCGTTTTCAGGATTGAATTGGCCAAGTGCATTGCGAACCCGTCATGTGCTGCAAATGTTGCTTGCCTTCAAACATGCAATAACCGACCTGATGAGACTGAATGCCAGGTCAGTTCTGTCCTCTCTCTCAAGACATTCATATATACCTGAGTGTGAATATGACAAATGTCAGATCAATGCTTTCAGCTGGCTTAGTCTTCAGAATTTTTGGTCACAACATGTACCGGCATGGTCTGCAAAAGAGTCACCACTCTTGACGTCGGAGTCAAATATATAAAGAAACATTTTACTCTATTAGGCTAAGCATTTTGAAACAATTGGTTGTTAAACTACTTGTTTATACCTTCTTTTCATTGACAGAAGATTAACCGAAATTATTGCTTCCAGTAATTAGCGCAGGAAGTTTTTATGTAATGTGGTTACTGTGGAATTTTGTAGATCAAATGTGGGGACCTGTTTGAAAACAGTGTAGTTGACCAATTCAATGAGTGTGCAGTCTCAAGAAAGAAGTGTGTACCCCAGAAATCTGATGTAGGAGAATTTCCTGTCCCCGATCCTGCTGTTCTTGTTAAAAGTTTTAACATAGCAGATTTCAGTGGGAAGTGGTTCATCACTAGTGGCCTAAATCCTACTTTTGATGCTTTTGACTGCCAATTGCATGAATTTCATACTGAAGCTAACAAACTTGTGGGAAACTTGACATGGAGAATACGAACTCCAGATACTGGTTTCTTCACTCGATCAGCCGTGCAGACCTTTGTGCAAGATCCAAAATACCCTGGAATTCTCTACAATCATGACAATGAGTTCCTTCACTATCAAGATGATTGGTAACTTTGTTCTTCCCGTTCTGTTACCTATTTTATAACTGTATATCCAATTTCGTTGTAACTATGTGTTCCTCAAATCCTAAGTGTCAATTCTGGATGCTGATTCTCATACATGGCATTCTCAGGTATATTCTGTCATCGAAGATAGAGAATAAGCAAGATGATTATGTATTTGTATACTACCGGGGCAGGAATGATGCATGGGATGGGTACGGTGGTGCTGTTATATACACCAGGAGTGCAGTTTTACCAGAGAGCATTATACCTGAACTGGAAAAGGCAGCTAAAAATGTAGGAAGAGACTTCAACCAGTTTATTAGAACAGACAATACCTGCGGACCTGAGCCTCCCCTTGTGGAGAGAATTGAAAAAACAGTAGAGGAAGGTGAGAAAACCATCATACGCGAGGTTGAACAAATAGAAGAAGAGGTCGAAGAGGAGGTAAAAAAGGTGGGAAAGACTGAGATGACCTTGTTGGAGAAATTAGCAGAAGGGCTTAAGGCGTTCCAGAAAGATGAAGAGTACTTCTTAAAACAGTTGAGTAAAGAGGAGATGGATGTATTGGATGGTCTGAAGATGGAAGCAGAGGAGGTGGAAAAACTCTTTGGAAGAGCTCTGCCTATCAGAAAATTTAGATAAAACTCATTTTAACATATCTTTTCACACATTTTTATTAATGATACATTATTTTTTGCTCAATGTATACAGAATACGTCATATTCTCAAGGTTTTCGACTTCCATCTAGTCTAATGGTTATATCTCTCTCCTTAAGATGTCTTAACATGTGAACAAGGAAATGCAGATTCTCATTAATAGTAATTTGCAATTACACAACTACAGCATTGCTTTTTGAAAAGCCAGCATCAATTGAAAGAATAAACGAATATAATCTAACAAGGACCGAGTTACCAGCACCTACATGTAGAGTCCTGAAAAAGGAGCGAAAGAAAACCAGAAGGAATAACTGGGCATTAAATCCTCCTTCTTGACACCTCCAAATTCAAGAGTGACTGAAACTAGTAGCAATAGGGATAACAATCACAAGAATGATTAAAAGCAATGCTGGTAACTCGGTCCATCTAGTCTAATGGTTATATCTCTCTCCTTAAGATGTCTTAACATGTGAACAAGGAAATGCAGATTCTCATTAATAGTAATTTGCAATTACACAACTACAGCATTGCTTTTTGAAAAGCCAGCATCAATTGAAAGAATAAACGAATATAATCTAACAAGGACCGAGTTACCAGCACCTACATGTAGAGTCCTGAAAAAGGAGCGAAAGAAAACCAGAAGGAATAACTGGGCATTAAATCCTCCTTCTTGACACCTCCAAATTCAAGAGTGACTGAAACTAACAAGGACCGAGTTACCAGCACCTACATGTAGAGTCCTGAAAAAGGAGCGAAAGAAAACCAGAAGGAATAACTGGGCATTAAATCCTCCTTCTTGACACCTCCAAATTCAAGAGTGACTGAAACTAGTAGCAATAGGGATAACAATCACAAGAATGATTAACAGCAGAAGTATGATTCCAATGCACATCCACTTCCTACTGCTCCTTTGGTAGACCTTAGCAGTCTTGAGCTCTTTGGTACCATCCTTAACATAATGGCTTGCATTCAAGACATGATGTTCAATATCATCCATTTTCTCTCCTTGTGCTTCAACCATGACTGCCATATCCAAGAACACTTGATGCAGCTCCAACAAGCTCCTCTCGATCTCCTTTGCGGTGTCATGCCTGTCTTGTATCTCCACCACAGTCTCTAAGACCTTCCCCTTCCCATGCTCCTGAATTGCTCTCTTCAAAAACTCCTCACCACCACTTCCATCAGAGATAATCTTATCAATAATTTCCTCATCTGGGTTCTCTCCCGTAACTGTGTAATACCTCCTCCCAACAGTTTCTTTGTACTCAGTCATCATTTTCTGCCTTAGCTCCTGAAATTCCATCATAATCTCCTTCAACTTCTTCCTCAATCCATTGGTGACTGCAACTCTGGTTCTGTAAATTGGGGTTCCTTCTTTATATCCTGAGAGACGCCTGTTAGCAACATTGGCATTGTCCATTTCTTCAAGCTGAGATCTGATATTTCTGGCTGTCCTGAGGACGGTGACAATGTCAGCATTGATCTTGCTGCGCAGAGACTTCAAGGCCTCGGGCTTGTGTAGAGATTTGCTTTCGTCATTAGATTCTTGAAGCCTGACTAGGATATCTCTGATTGATCCCATCTCTTTCTTGACTTTCTCAGCTTCTTCAAGGAATAGGCCAAGGTTTTGATCCATTGTGTTCGATGCATGGCTCATCTCAATGTCAGGATCAGGACCAGCTTCAAGATCTCTCATAGCCTCCTTCTTCAGATCCACATAGCTAACGAAGGACTTGGTCATTAGGTCATTCATTTTCAGGATGATTAAACAAATTCAAGAACCTGAAAAGAACCCACAACAAGGAAAGACATTAATTTTCAATTACATCAAGATTATGAGCCAAGTAGAAGAAATCCAAGAAAACATAAAAGATGAAATGGGTATTTTCTTTTTCATCAACATCATGGTAACAAACGCATCAAAACCAAAAATTGATAAATGGGTTGTCCATAAAGATATAGAAGCAAGTGCAAGGAAGCCTAAAAGCTCAAAGATTTTGAAAATTGAAAACTTGGGTATCGTTCAGATAATGTAAAACAAGCATGGGATCTTTAAAAGATTACCTTCTCAATTGGTTGTTTGCAGTTGCTTAACTACTCACTGAAGGGAGAGCAAAGAAGGAAAGAGAGAGAGATGAAGAAGGGAAATGAGCTTATTTTGTGGAGATGATCAGGATGGTAAGTGGAGGCGAAAGTGAGATGAGAACAGATGATCTTGGATTTTGATTGCTATTTTATATGGAAAGAAAAGTTTCAGATCAGCTTCTGGGAGAAATTTGAGGAAAGCATTAAATTGCAGGAGGAATTGAGAAACTAGCCGTTTGAAGGTCCTAACGGCTATATTTTTCATGTTTCTTTTTTTTTTTCGGTAAATTCAGATGCGCATTTGCTACGTGGAAGTCATGGTGGGTCTCGCTAGCCAATTCCTCAACGAACACGGAGAGGAATGGATGACAGGGCATGCAATTGCAAAACGAGGAAAAGGAAGAAAATGAAAATAAAAATGGTGATGGGGTTTTGTCACTTTTGACAACTACCGATGACAATATATTATTAATTGTCTTTTTTCTACTAAATGTTATTAATTTTTTTGGTGTTTATTTTATTGAATGTTATTATTTCATCAGGAAGAGTATTATTATTATTATTATTATTATTATTATTATTATTATTATTATTATTATTATTATTATTATTATTATTATTATTATTATTATTATTATTATTATTATTATTATTATTATTATTATTATTATTATTATTATTATTATTATTATTATTATTATTATTATTATTATTATTATTATTATTATTATTATTATTATTATTATTATTATTATTATTATTATTATTATTATTATTATTATTATTATTATTATTATTATTATTATTATTATTATTATTATTATTATTATTATTATTATTATTATTATTATTATTATTATTATTATTATTATTATTATTATTATTATTATTATTATTATTATTATTATTATTATTATTATTATTATTATTATTATTATTATTATTATTATTATTATTATTATTATTATTATTATTATTATTATTATTATTATTATTATTATTATTATTATTACAAAAGTGAGAAATTTTAAATCATCTTTTCATTTTTTTATTAGTATTGACATCTATATATTATTAAATAGATTAATCAATTTTATTACTAAATACAAATTAATTAATTAGTTTTGTATTATTAATTGAGATTGTCATCGCTTATATAGCTATAATAATTAATAAAATATACTTGAATTTAGGTATAATGTGTAAATTGTGGGTAATGCATGTTCATAAATGCAGACAGTGGGCGATTTCACGTTTTTTTTTATAAATAAGCTGATGTATTATAGAAGCACATAAGTAGCGTGCAAAAAATGATTAAAACGATTTAGTAAAAAGGTAAGCCTTAGATAGTTACAAACTTTAGGTAACATTGACATCTTTATCAACCACGTAAATTTATTTTCCTTAAAGAGGAAAAAAAGAAACAAAGGGAAAAAAAACTTACATTACGAAAGGGAAAAAAGATTGTAACTATATCACCATAAACTAAAGTGGAAAGGCAGCTAGGAACCTCCTTGCATCGTCAAAATTGCTTTAAATGAGTAAATGTCAGGTTCGTTAAATCAACCATTATTAATTTAGATTCCGAATAAATATATATATGTGTTAACTTTCAAAATCACTTGGCTTTTTGACGGGTGTGATGCTGTCGATAATTTGTGCCTTTTTAAAAAATCAAATCTCACCCCATCCAAGCACTGGTGTCGTTGCTGATGGGATTTGATTCCTAATTTTGTGGTACATGAGCAAGAGACTTTGCTACCAGATCAGGTAGGGGTAATTCTTTCATATTATTACATATTATTTATTTTTATACTATATTGTTTTGAAAAATATTTAATTAAATATGCCTACTTTCTTGATTCTTTGTTACATATATAGATGATATATATATCAGACTAAAAGTCTTTTTTTTTCTCCTTTTCATAGAAGAGGGAGGGGCTTTAAAGCTTACATTATGAAGATGAAAAGAT
This sequence comes from Viola odorata, assembly GCA_963691705.1. Lineage (NCBI taxonomy): Eukaryota > Viridiplantae > Streptophyta > Magnoliopsida > Malpighiales > Violaceae > Viola > Viola odorata. The sequence goes on along the minus strand of OY829539.1, from coordinate 21,397,332 downwards.
CCAACTTTATTTCCAAGTAATAACATAGAAACACTAGAAGGCATTAAAGAATGCCATTTAAAAGAACTGAGCAATGCAAATGTTATAATAGCTAAGCAGTCTGTCACCGAGTTGGCTTCCGATAGATATGTTTCACCTGTATTTCTGATGGGCGTCGAACCCGTAAAAAATAAATATAAGAGTTATAACTCGCTACTAAAAATAAATTAAATAGCAGTAAGAGGATTGATCCACAGGGAGCAATGGTACGATTCTTTGTGTGAAGTTATGATGACCAAATAACACAGGTGAAATGTGGGTGTTCGTGATAGAACTAAGACTGAAAAGTAAATGGAGCGTATAACTGTCTTGGCCAAGAATGAAATCCTTGGTCAAGAAGGTTGATTCGGGAATAGAGATCTGATATGAGAAGAATTCCTAGGCTAGCGGCTATGAGACAAGATATACAATCATCAACACAGAGATATTCATCTTCAATCCACATAGTTGCTATAGGATCAAGGTACGCTTATGACCTCTGCTTTCCTCCTGCATCAACACCACCTCAGGTACGCTTAGAGATGATGCCTTACCAATCAGCACCTTGCTGGTTAAAGAGTTTACCGAGTTGGCAAATGATCGATTAGGGGAAGACAACTCCAGACTAGTATCCTCGGGTGTTAGTCGGGACTAGATCTGATTAACCTTTCCCCCTACCGTTTCTTGGATACACCCAGTAGCGCGTAGGAGTCTACTTCGATCTTCTTGGTCGATAATCCACAACTAAGAGGAATGACTGTTGCATGATCTGTTCAATTCTAGATTAGCTACTTCTAAAACCAAGCAAAAAACACGTTAAGAATAATCACAAGATCAATTAAATGCAGATGTAAAGATTAATAAGAACGATTAGGTCTCATGCATATTCATGCTCATGCCTTATTGCCTCTACTAAGAAAAGAGTGCTTAGCTAGTGCTTAGCTACTCATACACATAATTATAAAACAAGATAAGCAATATATTAAAATGATGATAATCCTCCGTTTCTGAAGGAGCAAAAGTATGTGAAGATGGAGATGAGAAGACAAGAGAGAAGGTTGCAAAATTGTGATGGCTGACCTATCCTCCCTCCTCCTCTAAGAAGAGTATAAGTAGTTTCTAAAAATAATCCAAAGCTGAAATTAAGGAAATCGTATCCTAATCAACTTAAATTGTATTTGATTGCTCTCATCCTCACAAGGAAACACAATCCGATCAGATCAGAGGAGCGCATCTTTAATCATCTGAGGTTAGCGCTATGACCGAAAAGGCAGGAAAAATCATGTGCCAGCTCATCCGATCCATAGTCTGCTTCGCGATAATCTCCCAGTGAGGCATGGCCAAGTGGATCTGTCTTAGCCCAAAGAGGTGTCTGTTCCATTATTGGTCAAGAAAACGGCCTTCAAACAGCCTGCTCCAGTTCTTCCCACGATCATGCCCGATTCTTCTCCTTTTCTGCCTGCTGCCCCTTTTAGGCTGTCTCCTGCAAAATTCAAATGGTTTGTACCAAAAATTAATAGCATATCATTCAAAATTGCGAGTGATAAAGTGGTAAAAATCACTATAATTAGAGCTCAATCAACTTCCCAATCAAGCATGTCTAAAAGAAGCACGCAAAATTTTAATTGATGCCAGCGGCGAAAATTTCTCACATGGTATCTCATTGTCCTTCCGCTATATGGAGGATAGACATTGTTAGACTACTCCCTGTTGCTAAGCTCCAGAAGAAGTTCGCGATAGTGGCAATATACTAATTTACTAAGTGGGTAGAGGTAGAAGAATTGTGATACTGCATATTTTATGCATATTTTCCTCTATTTTCCTAGTCCACTTTTGAACTTGATGCTACTGATTTGCATCTATTTCCTTCCTTTTTACAGATTTGGACTTAAATAAGAGAATTCACAGAAATGTACACTCTCGGTCAGGTCCTGAAGGATGCTAAGCATCAAGGCCTCGTAACTGATTGTTCGCAAAAGCTGAGGAGTTCGCGACAAAAAAGGAAACTCCCGGAAAAGGAAATCCAACAGATCTACCAATTCCTCTAGCATATCTCCAGCTCAACGGCAACGTTAATTAAGGAAACCTAGTTCTATTAGACTTAGGGCTTTATTTTATTTACTATATATACTCTAGTAAATTAGATTTTGGGACTTCTTCTTGTCTGGTTTTTCTGTACTTCCATACTTCTGCCTCCGGCCCCCTTTTCTAGCTTTGTAATAATTCTAGAGCTTTAGCTCTAGCCGATATTAAGCTGCATTTTTGCAGCGGTTTCTTCTCTTTTCTTTTATGCAATTTACTTCTAATTATTTTGTTTGCTTAATTTCTAGCATGAGTAGCTAAATTTGCTTTTCTTAGTACAGGTCATTGAAGGTTGCTAAGGTTAGTTGCCAGGTCGAATTGAGTTTAATAAATTCCTATGTTTGTACTTGCTTATTTATGGCATGCTTGTCAATTTATCTAGGAACGATTAGAGGTTCGGCCAACTAATAATTGAACCTAGGTAATTATCGCCATCTTCGTAATAATAACTAACGTGAGGTTACTTAGTAGAGAAGGCAACTAGATCAGAGTCATCAGGTCGTTGCTCCAATCTGACTAGAGTAAATAACTAATTAGGGTAGTGCCTCGAATGTAATGAGGGTCTCACCCTATGGTGTGTCTTTCCTCCTCTTCATGGCCATCCGAGTATTGTCTCTATAAATGTACCTTAGGGAATGACAGACTGTCAAGGTCTCTCCATAAACATACCTTGGAGAGACTTCTCTTACGAAGGAAAGTAGGGGACCTAAACGTACCTAGACCCCATACCACATCTATGAACTAGGAATATCAGATCTTTGCACCAATGACCGACTAACCGTGAATGCAACTGGAGATAGATCTTTGCTAGGAAACCATCTCTCATTTATTTTACCTTATTATTTACTTTTCTTTTTTCTGTTTTATTAGTAGCTAATCAAACACTCTCTAAAAAAAACCCCTTTGGTTACTTGTTTTGGTTTATTAGTTCGTGTCATACGCTGAAGTAAGTGTCTTGCCCTAGTACCTGAGTTCGACCCTGTTATCACTATACACAATCTATTTTGTGCATTAGGCGATAGGTTTTATTATTATTTTTTACGGCTTCGACAATCGGTCAAATTTTGGCGTCGTTACTGAGGACTAACGGTATTGATTTCTTTCTTTTGTTTGTATGACCAGGACGTCTAGACCGGATCCTACACCACTCAACCTTGCGATCACCAGGACAAAAAGCAAACTCAGAAGACAAGACAAGAAACCTCCCACCGACGTCGGAGAAGTTTCTCCCGTAGTTCTCGAAAGAAACCCTTTTAACCCTACCAATCTCGACTTCCTTTTTCGTCAAGTCCTTGACGCTGAAAGACCCATTCCCCCTCGACCAGACATCATGGGAACACGATTGAGGACCTCAATGTTTCCCCCGAATAGAACAGCAGCTGCAAAGCTTGGCCAACCGTGGAACACGATTGGGTAATTAAATCCGGCATCATTCATCACCTTCCCATGTTTCATGGGGTTGCTAAGTAAAACCCACACAGATATCTCCAGTAACTACATACTAGCTGCGAGGCCATGAAACCACCAAATGTAGAGATCAACCAAGCCAAGATACGGGCCTTCCTCTTTTCCCTTGCTAGATCCATCATATCATGGGAAGATATGTCAAAGGCTTTCACTGCCAAATACTACCCCGTTGCCATGGCCGGAACCACTCGCAAGTAGCTGGTCTCTATCCTCCATAAACATGTCTGGCTAAATACCCGTTCTTTGTAAGGGCTGTTACGCCAAGTTTCTTATGCTTCGTGAGATCTAAGTATTCTTAATAATCTTTATCTCTGTAATTATTTATTTTCTGGTTTAACAAATCGCTTTCTTGTTAAAGTTTGGAATTGATCACTCTTAGATTTTAGCTGGGAAGTTGAAGTCAACCTAGAAGGGGACGAGCGAAACCGGATAGGCCAAGTGGACAACTAGACCTCGAGATAGGCTAGAGAAAATGAATAATATAACTCAGACCCGATTGACAACCGAGGGCCTTAAGTGCGAGGTAAACTTGGGTTAGACGTTATCTTCCCCTACGCCATTGATGACGATTGTGCTACCTTTCAATCTAATCAAGCCATCAACCAAGGTAGTAAACCCTTTAACCAGCTGTCGCACCGTCGCGAGCGAAATTCGGGACGCAAAGAAATTCACATAACAATGAAGTCGCCACCCTATTTTCTAAGGTTTAGGGAAACCTAAAAAGTTTGTAAAAGAAATAAAATAAAAACTAAGGCACAAATAAAAGGGTCTAAACCCGAGAACTACGATTCGGGGTCGTATTATGGACTCGGGAAGGTGTTAGGCACCCGAGTCTCATCCTTAAAAAGGTTACCGGTTCTAAAAAGAGGTGTTTAAAAATCACGTTGAAAACAAGTAATTTGGCCCTCAGAGGGGATCATCGCTTTAGTTTTTTAGTTTGTTTGGTTGATTTTATCCTAATTATTGTCGAGTTGTTTAACAGAAAATAACTTTTTTTGATCCTCTAAAAAATAAAAAAAGGTTGGTTGCATACCTATTCCAGTTTAATTTAGCCGAGTTCAAAATTAGTCCGATTACATGCAAATTTTAGTGAAATTACTACCATTTTATTATTAATCTTCACCAAAGCGACGGCCCTAGCGAATCACAGACGAATCACGGTGAATGAATTCACTATCATCACGTTTGAAACACTATCATCATTGGGCTAATGCACGTGATTAACCCTATTTACTAAGTGATTCTAAGCATGCATAGACTAGCAAAGTACCCTTTTTTGAGTGAATGCGAAAACACGTTGAAAAGAGAAAAACCGGGAAATGGGGTCGAAGCCGCGCACATAACACATTCATCAAGATAGCATAAATTAAAATATATTCGTGAGCGTAAAATAATGAAGGATTTCTAAATTTAAATGATCACACAACATTAAAGATTTAAAATCTCATTTTAAGGAATTTTTAAGAGGGATTAATATGGAGGTATTTTCTACGAGTTGGGCTTAAGACCCATTTACTATCTTTTCGCTTTCAAATGAATATTCTCTTTGGTGATTTACTATCTTAAATTTTTTGATTGAGCTTAAGTTATTGGAAAGATTTATATCCTATGTTTTGATTACTACTTTGTTTAATTTTCTTTGATTGATTTTATTCATTTTGATTTTTAGGGATTTATTGAAAATTTAAGGATTTTAATAATTAATAATCATGCAATTAAATTAAAGAGTGATGTTTATTACTAATCCTATTTTATTTCATACATTTAATAAAAATTAAAGTTGAGTAATTACTAATCCTAATCGTTCAAGCAAGGGTCGATTTGAGTAAAATTATTAAAGGGAGTTGTTGATATAAATTAATTCTCATGCGAAATAGGTTAATTTAAATTCTAGCAATTCTAAATAATCATGCATTCGATAAATGGAATAACTAACGAACATCTCCTCGAGCGGATACCTGCATCACCGATTAGTTAGTAGCACGAGTAATAAAAATAAAGAAGCAAATAAATAAATATTACAAACACTTCTAATGGGCTGGCCCATCACCCAAAATTAAACAACCAAACCAAGCCTCTTTCCTTCTTTTACATGGGCCGGCCCATTGCCTACCAAAATTAAAACAAATGCACCACTTCTCTTTTTTTAGCCCAAACAAACACTTAACAATTAACCTAAAAAAAATACGAATTGCATCTCATCTTCTTCTTTCCTCTCTGCGCCTCCTGTAGCTACCAACATCTCATTCTTATTCTTTTTTTTTTCTTAGCTTCTTTCCTGCACAATTAACCCATCAAACAAACAAATATCATGGTGACAAGAAAATAAAAAGGAGATTACTGTGTCGGTGTGGTTGTAGTGCGGTGACGAGGGAGGAAGCGGCGGTGGTGCTGAGCGGCGTGGCTGTCTTTGGGGCTGTTTTGATGGAGGTTTTGGAGCTGCTTTGATGGAGGTTTTGGAGCTGATTTTGGGTGGATTTTGGGGTTGATTTTGGGACTGGTTTGGGGCTGATTTGGTACTGATTCGGGGCTGGTTTCGGTGCAGATTTGGGGCTGATTTTGGGTGGATTTGGGGCTGGTTTGGGGGTTGATTTGGGGCTGATTTTGGGACTGATTTGGGGCTGGTTTGGGGGTTGATTTGGGACTGTTTTTGGGTAGATTTTAGGGCTGATTTGGGACTGTTTTAGGGCTGTTTGTGACTGGTTTTGATGGGAGCGGGTTTGGGCAGTGAGGTGTGGGTTTGAGGAGTTGATTTTTGGTTCGGTTGATTTTGTGCAGAAGTATTGATTTGGGGAAAGCTGGATTGGAAAATTGGCTTTGATGCTGGAATCGATTTATTGCAAGGATTGAGATTGCCCCCCCCCCCAGGTTGTTCGAGTTTTGCTATTAATTTATAGAGGGTGAGGTACATTGAGGAGGTAGGGGTCCGGCCATGGCGATGAGAGAAGGGATTGAGATTAATTCAAATGTTTGTCAGAGATTTTTGAAGAAAAATTGGAAGACTGAGCGGGGTTCATGGGATCTGCTTTGACAAATGGAGCGGAGAGCCGGCTCTCTCAGATTTTCTTTTGAAAACTGAGGAAAAGAGCCGTTTGTGTCTGATTCCCTTTGACAATGGGAGAGGTGAACAACCTTTATCAGATTTCATTTGAAAAATGAGGAAGAAGAGAGGTGGTTCGGTGATCATGGGTATTTATATTATTTAGTTCGAGCTAACGGTCTGATAAACCGATAAAAGCTCGAATAAAAATACGAACAAAAAATAAAATAAAATAAGAAGATACGAAAAAATAAATAATGGTAATAATAATAATGATAATAATAATAATAATACTTGACAATATAATTAACAATAATTATGGACGATAAAATAAAAATAAAAATGTGGGTATGTTATGATATGGTAACGATTACTCATGTCAAAAATCGGGTAGGAACAGTTGCCCCCTCTTTAATGTCTTATCAAAAATAAAGTGCAACTAAATTTTTGATGAGCATTAAAGATGGTTGCCCCAGTATCACCACAAAAATGAACATGTCATAGCAAGACATAAATTTTAAAAGCGAAAGAAAGAAAATGGCTCCACTCGGACACCATGATGCATAAATTAAATTGCTTAAATGTAAAGTTACCTCCACTCGGATGGCTTGCGGAAATTAAATTGCTTAAATGTAGAGTTACCTCCACTCGGATGGCTTGCGGAAATTAAATTTAGCTCAAATGTAAAGTTACCTCCACTCGGATGGCTTGCGGAAATTAAATTTAGCTCCACTCGGATGCTGATGGTCCCACTCGGACACCTTGCAGAAAGTAAGATGCGGCTACACTCGGACGTCTCCACTCGAATTCCGCGATGCATAAATGTAAATCCAGCTCTACTCAGATGCTGATGGCTCTACTCGGATGCCTTGCAAATCCAGCTCCACTCGGACACTGCCGACCCCACTCGGACGTCTAGAAATTCAGCTCTACTCAGACGCTAATAGCTCCACTTGGACACCTTAAAAAACCCTGCTCCACTCGGACACTGATGGCTCCACTCGGACACCTTGCAGAAAGTAAAATGCGGCTACACTCAGACGTCTCCACTCGAATTCCGCGATGCATAAATGTAAATCCAGCTCTACTCAGACGCTGATGGCTCTACTCAGATGCCTTCCAAATCCCTCTCCTCTCGGATGCTGATGACTCCACTCGGATGTCTTTCGAAAGTAAACTTAACTCTGCAAAACAAAGGTTAAATTCCTGCAAAACTAGCATTGATTAGTGAAATAAGGCTGAAGGCAGCCTTTAAAATTCGAACTATTCCCCTTGACCGTTGGTACCATGCTTCCTTTTTGGTCGCTTTAAAGGTTAAGATGAGAATTTTAAATATGCAAGTTTTTTTGAGAAAAATGCTCATTTTATTAATTCAGAATGAATATTAGATGTCTTGTCATGACGAAACCCTATGTCTTTTGATCGAAGAGAAGCGTAGTCTGTAAATCTCTATGCGAAGTACATCTTGACAGATTCAGCATTCACTGGCCTCGGCAAATCATCTCCATCCATTGTAGTAAGCCTTAAAGCGTTCCCAGAGAATGCGTGTTTAACCATATATGGACCTTCATACTTAGGGGCCCACTTCCCTCGACCGTCCTCCTGATAAGGAAGAATCTTCTTCAATACTAAGTCTCTAGCTTTGAACTCGCGAGGTCACACTTTCTTATTATAAGCGGTAGCCATCCTCTTTTGATACAGTTGAGCATGACACATGGCTGTCAGTCGTTTCTCTGAGATTAGGTTCAACTGTTCATACCTTACTCTCGCCCAATCAGACTCTTCCACTTCTGATTCTGCCAAGATTCTAAGAGAAGGAATTTCTACCTCGAGCGGAATCACTGCTTCCATGCCATAGACTAAAGAATAAGGAGTTGCCCCCGTAGAAGTACGAATTGCTATCCAATAAGCGTGCAAAGCAAAAGGAAGCATGTCATGCCAACCCTTGCAGGTGACCACCATCTTCTGAATAATCTTCTTCAGGTTCTTGTTTGCTGCTTCGACTGCGCCATTCATCTTTGGACGGTAAGGCGAAGAGTTTCAGTGTCATCATCATTAGTTTGGATTCTCGTTTCATCTGAGTACGGTATTTAACTATATTAGGGTAACATCCGACGTATCTTTATACGATCATATGACCACATCCGTGTATTCTTTGTGGAGCGAAATCAACTTCTCTTATAGAGTTCAAGGTTCTTTGCAATCTCGGCTATCTTTCGATCTCACTGCTTGCCCCCCCCAAGTTCGTCTTTCCTAACTCCTCCTAGTGAGGTATTATTCTCTTTTCCGAAATCTCAATCTCATCCTCCATTGCGGCAATTTTCATTATTCTTTTTGTTTAAGACACAAGGTATATCATGACAACCCAAACTAATATTTATCCTGGAAATAAATAGAGCGGAAAAAGTAAAAGATATTTGGAATAAAAACTGCATAATTATGGAAAAAGGGAGCAAAAGCTCTACAAAAGAGTTTGTCCATTTAGGGAACATTAAAACATGCATACGTTAGAAAAAAAAGGAAATTATGGAGAGACATCAGGAAGCATGGTAGCGGTCCAATTGCACACTAGCTCCCCAGACTTCTTCACGGAAATGGATGAACTGTGAGATGGTTCTTTTTCCAAGAGCGCAAATATGCAAGGCCGAAACTGCATTGACCTGAGTAAAGTTCTAGTTGATGATCCTTAGGGATTCTGTTGTACGATCCCCTAACACATGTTTATTCACCTCTTGCACCTCCTTAGTCACTTTCTCATGAACCACCAGACTCTTTCCCTTGGCCTGCCTTTGCTTCTCAACTTCATCGGAAATATCGCACCCGTCACTCCGGGTCATGCCCCCAATATTAGCACTTTCTTTCATTACTTGCCTTGCTAGCATAGGAAGACCCTCTTTGATAACATCGACCTCTTTTGCCCCCCGGGTTTTCTCCTCAGCCCGAATGACCCCAGAAGCTATCAATTGCTCCATATTCTCCAAGAAAACTGCACAGTCCTGGATTTCGTATTTTCTCACCTCGGGGCTAAACAGACAACTATTAGCTTCAGAATGCTGCGGATGCCCCCCTTGGGTTGGCGCAAAGAAAAACTCTATTCGGGGTAACCCCACTACTGAAGGGGAACGATCACTAGTTTCTCCAACCATAACAACATTCGCTTGTCCACCACCGAGGGCATGATTTGGACGGGGATTGGTGGTAGTCTCAAGCCCTTTGGCTAACTCCTCAAAAGAAATCCATCCACACTTAATCAGATGATTAACTTTCCCCTTAAAGGCAGTACAGTTCTCTAAAGTGTGCCCCACAGCTCCGGCATGATACATGCATCTAGCTTTTGAATCATACCATTTCGGGTAAGGAGGTTGGAGAGGTTGGACCGGAGTTGGCGCAATCCGCCCAGTTGCTAGAAGATACTCGTAGATTTCCTCTAAAGGGACTGGGAGAGGTGGCAATGGCGCCTGGTTTTGATGATAGCTTTGCTGATTTTTATTGCTTGGTTTTTTTGGGTGGTTATATTGTCTTGGTTGTGGTGGTATTTGAAGTGGGGATGGTGAGACAAGTGAAAATGACTCATGGTTTTTTTGCTTCTTTGGTGGGTTAGAGGGTCGTTTGGTTAATTCTTGGAAGGAGATCCCTCCGCACTTGATCAAGTGATTAATCTTTCTCTTAAAGGCATTACAGTCCTCTAAAATGTGCCCTGGGACTCCCGAATGGTACGCACATGTGACATTAGGATCGAATCTTGTCGGGTAAGGAGTTCTGAGTGGTCGAGCCGGAATGGGTACAATCTGCCCAATTGTCAGAAGATGCTCATAGATTTCTTCTAAAGGGACCGGAATAGGCAGTAATGGCTCCTTGTTCCGACAATAGTTTTGGTTATCTTGGTTATCTGGATGTGGGTCATGTAATCTGGTTTGTGTGGGTTGGGATGATGGATAAGGTGGAGATAATGGAGGAGTAACATTAGCAGCAGGCATTGATGAGGAAGGGAAAAAGGTAGGTTGATATAGCGATGGTGAAGGATATGGTGGTGGTGAGGAAAAAGGTGGAGGTGGGGGGAATGGTTTCCGATGAATTGGTTTGACAACACCTTTCTCCTCTGTTATAACTGTCTTTCCTAACATGATTCCCTGCTCACCCTTGTCAGCTTGTATTGCCCTTTCTGTAGCAGCCTGAAATCGTTCTTTTAATTCCATTATCCTTTCTCTCAATGTCTTAACTGCTTTAAGATGCTCAGCCATTTTTCGTGTTTGAAGTCTGGTAGCGTGGAGCTTTTGGGGAATAGTTCGTTTCTTGGGATTTATCTTAACTTTTTCTGAAAACAAAGAGAAAAATAGATGTAAGTTTTCAGGAATAATAATAATAATAATAATTATAATAATAATAACAGGCAGAAATGCTATCTCAAGGACTCCACTCCGCTTATTCAATTTTTCGGCTCCTCCTTGATCTTTCACTTGATACTTTTGAGATTCGGATGGAAAGGAACATGAAGCCATTATACCGACGAGGTTGACGAAAGGAAGCTTCGATTCATTCCCGAGACAAGAGGGAAAAATACTAAAGGAAGCTTCTATTCATTCACGAGGGAAGAGGGAAGCTTCTATTCATTCCTGACAACATATATTGACGATTCCTTGATCAAGATGGAAGATGGAAGATCTCGTAATTGACAGCCTTTCCTAACCTTTTAACAAGGCTAGGGTCCCCGCCCCTTACGTTTCTTTTCCAAAATCCAAACTCAATCTTGGATCATGAATAATCTTCTTTATCGGTCTCTAGCTGTCAAGTCTGTTTTGCAAGAGAAGAGCTTCAATTCATTCTCGAAATCACAAAGGGAAATTTCTATTCATTCCAGGAACTGCAAAGGGAAATGAAAGAGAGGCATCGAAGCAAGGTAAGGTTAAGCAATTTGCAAATGGTAACCATCCATGAAGAAGATATAACCATCATTCATATGATGGTGACCAATTATTTGAAAAAACGTACATCCAAAGTAAAACACCTCTAAGTACTTGCTCCCATTAAAACAATACAACCGCAACATTAAAATAAATCAACATCTTGAGGCTTGACTGCTGGTGGAATTTTCTCCCATCTGCTCCATCAAGGCAACCTTCTTCTTCTGCACCTTCGCTTCAACTTCTAAAACCACTACTCAGGCTCGCAAGACTTGATTCTCTCCATCTATGCTGGTTTTCTCTTTGATGCGATCAGTCAAAATCTCAATCATTGCATCTTTCTCTCGGACCAAAGCGCTTGAAATCTCCCTTTTATTGACTTCTTCTTTTAATCTCTTTCTAAAGTTTCCATTGGCTATCCTTTGGTTTCTAAGGTTCATTTGTACGTTCTCACTATCACGTCTCTCCAATCCACATATCTTAAGCTCCAAGTCCGTCTTGTCAATCAACAGATTATCCCTCTCTTTCATCACCAGATCTCGTTCTTCTTTCACTACTAGTAATTGCTCCATCAACTGGGCATAAGCCACATAACTAACCTCTACATTGGCATGGCATTCACCTTCTTCTTCCATAGAATTCCTGCTTTCTGGAAGGGGCAAAACATTTCCATTAATCCTGTTCCTCCGCCATTCTGAGTATTCCTTTGTTGGCCGAGTAGGGATAGTATGTCCCTCAAGGCAAAATGGGGTACGCCACTGATTCACATACTGATGTAGGGTGTCAGTCTCTTCTGAGTGTGGTGGACTCGAGCTCGGCATACCGAAAGTGGCGGGGATAATTTGCATAATGCAAAATTGGTCAAGGACAAGAGCTGGGCAATAGGGCACACATCCTCTTGCTCCGATCAAGGGGACCCACAATAAGTCCCCGCAACTTACAATAGGATTAGCAGCTCGCAACCATTTGGCGTGTCTGTCGATATCTTCTTCAGAAAGATTCAGGAATCTGCCGACCCAGGCCTCTTTATCTTCCATTTTCCATTTATCCACGGCTACTTCTTGGCCCATTCCCCCAATGACCTTTACCAAAGGATCCATGCCCAGATAGCTCGGAGAAAACAGAGACTGATTTGGTGCCTGCTTGAAGTGACTGATCAACCATACTGTTAATAGTTGAGTGCAATAAGTGAACCTTCCCTTTTTAGTCCTTCTACAAAGATCCAAGGAACGAAATGTCTCCGCCAAAATAGCTGTCGTAGGGTTGATCTTATTTATCTCCATTTCACAAAATACATTGGCTGCTTCAAAGTCGATACAGTTCTTCATATTAGGGAACAAGACAAGCCCCATTACGGCGAAGGCTAGAATCCTCAAACGCTTTTCTCCATAGGACAAATGAAATTGTTCTGCGATATCCGGCCAGCACCAGATATATTTCCCGTCCTTCTGACGAGCTGTGATCCCCACCAATTGGTCTAGTCTCAGCTTGACATCGGCTGACTTAGAGCGAACGTTTTGGTATATAGATGAAATTGGAGGAGTGAAGTTCAATAGTACGGCATATTCTTCCAGAGTAGGAGTCAGATCTATTCCTTGGTTGAAAGAGAAGCATCTGTGGTAGGGGTCCCAGAACTTTAGAGCTGCTTGGATACAACCCAAATCAACTTCCACACCTATTAGTGTCAGAAGTTTTCCATAGTTTTTCTTAAATTGCATTTCTTCGTCTTTAGTCAACTCATTCCTCAACTTCCTGATCTTAGCAACATCAAATTCTATCATCTCCACCTTAACCTTAGTTGTGACATCAAGAACAAAACTCTTCCCCAACATGTCCCCTCGCATAGACTGATCGTTGTAGCTCAACTTCCCAAAAATATCAAGTGAAAGCATCATGGGTGCCACCATTGAATGAATAAGCAGGATGGGTCTCTGTTAAAAAGGAATTTATATATTAGTAAATTAAATAGGTAAAAAAAAAAATATACGGAGCAAAGGATGGGTTAAAAATAACAAGGACGAGAAGAAATTAGTAATATTGGAAAATATACAAGCGATATATCATGGCAACAGTGAAGCAAATTGGAACATATACATACGATCATGATGCATATGCTGGGGTGATTTCAACTACTTCTAACTGGCTGAAAGGCTCCCGGACGATACCATAGAAGTGGTCCCTCAGTAAATGGGTACGTGATTGCTTACCGAAACATTAAAGAATCGGGGCGCTCACCCATTTAGGGGTTCTAGTCCGAGTTTGGTTTCATGAAAGCTTACTGGAACATGTGCCCCAGGGCTTCACTAATTACCAACCTAATCTTATTTGGGAAGGGCCCGGCGGCAGGGCATTATGCGTGATGCGAGTGAGAAGGCAACAATTGATATCAAAGCGGGTAAACAAATAAATAACAACAATAAACACCTCAAGCAAATAATTCCGGCTTCGACCCTAAAGTCCCCAGTGGAGTCGCCAAACTGTCGCACCGTCGCGAGCGAAATTCGGGACGCAAAGAAATTCACATAACAATGAAGTCGCCACCCTATTTTCTAAGGTTTAGGGAAACCTAAAAAGTTTGTAAAAGAAATAAAATAAAAACTAAGGCACAAATAAAAGGGTCTAAACCCGAGAACTACGATTCGGGGTCGTATTATGGACTCGGGAAGGTGTTAGGCACCCGAGTCTCATCCTTAAAAAGGTTACCGGTTCTAAAAAGAGGTGTTTAAAAATCACGTTGAAAACAAGTAATTTGGCCCTCAGAGGGGATCATCGCTTTAGTTTTTTAGTTTGTTTGGTTGATTTTATCCTAATTATTGTCGAGTTGTTTAAGAGAAAATAACATTTTTTGATCCTCTAAAAAATAAAAAAAGGTTGGTTGCATACCTATTCCAGTTTAATTTAGCCGAGTTCAAAATTAGTCCGATTACATGCAAATTTTAGTGAAATTACTACCATTTTATTATTAATCTTCACCAAAGCGACGGCCCTAGCGAATCACAGACGAATCACGGTGAATGAATTCACTATCATCACGTTTGAAACACTATCATCATTGGGCTAATGCACGTGATTAACCCTATTTACTAAGTGATTCTAAGCATGCATAGACTAGCAAAGTACCCTTTTTTGAGTGAATGCGAAAACACGTTGAAAAGAGAAAAACCGGGAAATGGGGTCGAAGTCGCGCACATAACACATTCATCAAGATAGCATAAATTAAAATATATTCGTGAGCGTAAAATAATGAAGGATTTCTAAATTTAAATGATCACACAACATTAAAGATTTAAAATCTCATTTTAAGGAATTTTTAAGAGGGATTAATATGGAGGTATTTTCTACGAGTTGGGCTTAAGACCCATTTACTATCTTTTCGCTTTCAAATGAATATTCTCTTTGGTGATTTACTATCTTAAATTTTTTGATTGAGCTTAAGTTATTGGAAAGATTTATATCCTATGTTTTGATTACTACTTTGTTTAATTTTCTTTGATTGATTTTATTCATTTTGATTTTTAGGGATTTATTGAAAATTTAAGGATTTTAATAATTAATAATCATGCAATTAAATTAAAGAGTGATGTTTATTACTAATCCTATTTTATTTCATACATTTAATAAAAATTAAAGTTGAGTAATTACTAATCCTAATCGTTCAAGCAAGGGTCGATTTGAGTAAAATTATTAAAGGGAGTTGTTGATATAAATTAATTCTCATGCGAAATAGGTTAATTTAAATTCTAGCAATTCTAAATAATCATGCATTCGATAAATGGAATAACTAACGAACATCTCCTCGAGCGGATACCTGCATCACCGATTAGTTAGTAGCACGAGTAATAAAAATAAAGAAGCAAATAAATAAATATTACAAACACTTCTAATGGGCTGGCCCATCACCCAAAATTAAACAACCAAACCAAGCCTCTTTCCTTCTTTTACATGGGCCGGCCCATTGCCTACCAAAATTAAAACAAATGCACCACTTCTCTTTTTTTAGCCCAAACAAACACTTAACAATTAACCTAAAAAAAATACGAATTGCATCTCATCTTCTTCTTTCCTCTCTGCGCCTCCTGTAGCTACCAACATCTCATTCTTATTCTTTTTTTTTTCTTAGCTTCTTTCCTGCACAATTAACCCATCAAACAAACAAATATCATGGTGACAAGAAAATAAAAAGGAGATTACTGTGTCGGTGTGGTTGTAGTGCGGTGACGAGGGAGGAAGCGGCGGTGGTGCTGAGCGGCGTGGCTGTCTTTGGGGCTGTTTTGATGGAGGTTTTGGAGCTGCTTTGATGGAGGTTTTGGAGCTGATTTTGGGTGGATTTTGGGGTTGATTTTGGGACTGGTTTGGGGCTGATTTGGTACTGATTCGGGGCTGGTTTCGGTGCAGATTTGGGGCTGATTTTGGGTGGATTTGGGGCTGGTTTGGGGGTTGATTTGGGGCTGATTTTGGGACTGATTTGGGGCTGGTTTGGGGGTTGATTTGGGACTGTTTTTGGGTAGATTTTAGGGCTGATTTGGGACTGTTTTAGGGCTGTTTGTGACTGGTTTTGATGGGAGCGGGTTTGGGCAGTGAGGTGTGGGTTTGAGGAGTTGATTTTTGGTTCGGTTAATTTTGTGCAGAAGTATTGATTTGGGGAAAGCTGGATTGGAAAATTGGCTTTGATGCTGGAATTGATTTATTGCAAGGATTGAGATTGCCCCCCCCCCAGGTTGTTCGAGTTTTGCTATTAATTTATAGAGGGTGAGGTACATTGAGGAGGTAGGGGTCCGGCCATGGCGATGAGAGAAGGGATTGAGATTAATTCAAATGTTTGTCAGAGATTTTTGAAGAAAAATTGGAAGACTGAGCGGGGTTCATGGGATCTGCTTTGACAAATGGAGAGGAGAGCCGGCTCTCTCAGATTTTCTTTTGAAAACTGAGGAAAAGAGCCGTTTGTGTCTGATTCCCTTTGACAATGGGAGAGGTGAACAACTTTTATCAGATTTCATTTGAAAAATGAGGAAGAAGAGAGGTGGTTCGGTGATCATGGGTATTTATATTATTTAGTTCGAGCTAACGGTCCGATAAACCGATAAAAGCTCGAATAAAAATACGAACAAAAAATAAAATAAAATAAGAAGATACGAAAAAATAAATAATGGTAATAATAATAATGATAATAATAATAATAATACTTGACAATATAATTAACAATAATTATGGACGATAAAATAAAAATAAAAATGTGGGTATGTTATGATATGGTAACGATTACTCATGTCAAAAATCGGGTAGCAACACCAGCAAGGTGCTATTTGGTTAGGATTGTCTAGTAGGGAGTACCCGCTAAGGAATTTGATAAAGGAAGGAAGTAGGAGTGTATAGGAGTCCTTGCATTCCATAGCAACGCTATAGAGACGAAGATGAACATCATTGAATCAGTGATCGAAGCATAAGAAATGCAGCTTTCAAAATGCCCTTACTAGGAATTTCCATCCTCTGAATTTCCAACCCAGCTATTTTGTCTTGGCCAAGCCCTTGACCAAACCCATTTTATTGTTTAAATTGTTGTTCTTTTATTTTCAGTTTCAGAATCAAATGAACCAGCTCAGTGATGAGGAAGTCAAACCAAAAACTACACACCTAAGGAGTCTCTGTGGGTGATCCTCTTACCACCATCTGCAAGCCCTTTGTGGGTCAAAGGGGGTCGTGATAAGTTGTAACTCATTCTCATTTCATACTCATTTTACAACTATTTTTTACGCTCTCGACAGGCGATCATCTGGACAGCCCGATAGCATGGCAGTCAACTACACCATGGATGTTCATGGCGCGAATGATGATGAGGAGGACGAAGAGGATAAGGAAGATGACGAGGATGGAGACGACTCCGACGATCCCATTATCAAGACCTCGAAAGAGGACGAGGAGTCCGACACCTCTTTAGAAATTACCGGGTCTATTCCTGCTCTATTGGGGTACCGATGAGCTGCGACATGACCAAACGCGGCCACCTAATCCAGCCCCGCTCCTAAGGGGAAGAAGAAAAAAAAAGTAGTTGACAAGGGGTTTGAGGACGAGGAGACCCCTCTAGCTAAGAGGAAGAGAAAAGCCCTCGCCAAGCAGTTGAACACACCGCCCCAGTGGAAATCCCAGCAGGTCACTACCAATGCCGCCAGCAGCAAGGGCAAGATGCCCATCGCCACCCTTGTACCCCGCTTTACCCGAGCCAGAACAAGCACCCCTGCGCCTCTATCCCAGGTAACCCCAGACCTTTCTCGCTTACATGGTTGGCTTGAGTTTCATGACAAGCATCATTTGGATAAGCTTGAAGTTTTGCATTGGAAGAGTGTGCACCCTTGTGCCCGCCTTGATTTTGAACTGTTACAGGAGCTTGTGTGCGCGATCTTATTACGAACATTAGGTGGGATGACTTGTTTGGTCTTGAGCACCCTACTTTCCTTGAGCTCAACTATGAATTTTTCACTACTTTCTGGTTTGATCTCGAGCGCTTGAAGCTCAAAGGAAAGGGTAGTTTGCAACTAGGTGCCATGCGTGTGGTTAATTTTCATCTTGTTAATGAATGGTATCATCTCTCTCTATATCAATTTAATTATTTGCTGGGTTTTGTGTCTGAATCTGACCTCGGTGCCCCCTGGTACCTTAAGGCTTTTACTGCCTACCCCTCGACATTTGATGTCAAGGCTGTCTTCCGGGAGTTGACAAATGACTCTAACGTCGTGTACAACTCCCGCCTCTCTAAATACCACAAACTTATTGACCCATCATTGCACATTGCTGATACCCGAATTTTGACGCCATTTAAATTGAATTTATCATTTATGTTATTTTACTTAACTTACTGTCATTTTTAATTAATTTACTGTCATTAATTTATTTTCTAATTCTCGTCGCAGTTTATCGTCGTTATTATTCTCATCAACATCATAAATCACATTTTTAATTTTCCGTCACAATATTTTCATTATTATTATTATTAATATTTTCAGCCTTAAAAATTATATTTTTAATTATCTGTTAGTCATTTACTATTTATTTTTCCGTTTTAGGTCATCACATAAAATTTAGGATTTTTAGTATTTTATCACATTTTTTAGTATTTTTTATTTTATTATTATTTTTGTTCGAGCTTTTATTGGACCCGAGTAAGTTCTCTCGCACCATTGATCGAACACGTTATTTCTTCAGTTGAAAATTACCTACTCTTTTTTTCATTCACACCAGTCAACTTCATTTCATGCAATTTTCGTTGTAACGTCATTTATTTTTCGTTCGAACATCTTCATGTTTCCGAACGAGAAAATAAACAAGTTAAAATAATTTTTTCCTTCATTCGCTGTCGACTAGTAAATTCGTCTCATTTTTCTCTACAACTTGGTCACCTCGGATTTTTGAGCTCTCTCATGTCAAGCGAGTTCGCTCGTACCACTACCCGAGTCAAATATCCCGTTCGAGCTCATTTTTGCTCCCGAGTGAAATTTCTTGGAGAAAAGGCTCGAACATCTTTCCTTATCGGCCAATTATTTTTTTATTATTTTTCTAGGTCGTGCCACCTCTTTTTATTTCGTAAAATTAATTTCCTAGTATTTTTCCCGTTCGAACCTTCCTCGTTCACAGATGATTTTTTTATCGAGGCTTGGGACGAACTTTTGTCGCACACTGTATATCAATTCGCTCGTCTTATTTTTCTCAACACGTTGACACTTTTGGCTCGAGTTTTCAAAACGGTTGTTCGCAAAAATGGCTGGAGTCCATTTAAATAAATTTAAAAGGACAACATGGTCATCATCGTTGATCTGGTTGACCAAGGAAAGTCAACCAGATCAACGACCCATTATTTACATGCATGGTGCACGTAAACAGTGGCGATGTGCAGCAGCGGAGCAAGCCACCAAGCTGCTTGCTCCCGTCGCTTCCTGTCCCATCCGCCATCATCACCAACGTCCATATCCCTGCCAGCAAGACGACGTAGCCACGCCAGCACGACGCCTGGCTCCTCCACGCGCAGCATCGCATCTCCCTCTACTCGCGAGCTCGCCTATAAATAGGCCATTGCCTCCAACAGAAATCTACACGAATTCACCCCAAGCTACACGCTTCTTCTCCCTCTTGACTGATCGCTCACTTAGAGCGTCGGTTGCCACAAGTTCTAAGCTTTCCTTCGGTAAGCTTTCTTGCCTTTTTCTGCCATTCTCGGTTTTAATTATTTGGTTGGTGTTTTAATTAAACCAATTGCGTGTTTGTGTCTTATTAATTCTTATGCATGCTGTAGATAATTACCATGTTTTTTATTTTTTGATTCTATTGCTACCCGATTTTTGACTTTTAATTTTTCACCATCAAATATTTTCTCATTTCAAGCATCAATTTTCTAAAAATTATACTTTCGCTTACGTTCGTCAATCTGATGTTTATTTTTACGTTTAATGTCATTTAAATTTTATTCCATAATTTTTTCGCATTTTTATCACTTTTCCCATTCGAACTTGTATCGGTTCCGAGTAAAATTCTCGAAACTAAGGGTCGAACAATTTCACTCATTTAGCTACTTATTTTTTATAATTTTTCTAACTCGCGCTATCTCCTTGCGTTTTGCTCAATTTTTATTTTTTTAGCATTTTTTCTGTTCGAACTTTTTGTCGCTTATAAGCGAATTTTTATCGAGCAATACGATGAATTTTTTGTCGCTCACTGTATGCTACTTATTTTAGCTTATTTTATTCTATGTTTTAGCATTTTCAGTTTGAGTTTTTATTCATTTTTTTTGGCAAAATTGCTCGTACCACGGACTCAAACCAAAAAAATCAATGGGAGAGTCAACTCTCGGTCATAGCCATTGATCTGGTTGACCAAGATGGTCAACCATGATCAAAGGGCTGTGGTATTTACCACGTGAGCATGTCATATTCTTCATGCCCAGTTCATGCACGAACCCAGAAGCAAGCGTTCCTCGATCGTCGTCCCTACGCGATCAGCAACATCGAGCCTCGCCCACAATCCTTAACCACACACAGCTGCCTCGTCATCAAGCTCTCACCATCTTTGACGTCAGCCAGGCGACATCATCCTCTCCTCCACCGACTCAACTTCGGCTATAAATAGCCAGGCCCTCCAAGCATTCTCCTTGCCAATTCACGAATAAAACTCTCCTAAATCTCTCTAGCACTGTTCTCTATCACGAACAGTTGCTTCAACCAAAGGTTGAAGTTACTCCAGTTAAAAATTTCATTTTTTCTAAGCGTTTTCGTGCAAATCTTTCAAAAATTGGTTTCTTCGTGATTTGATGAAAACCTTGGCCGTTTTAATTTTAAATAATTTATTTTTAATGTCTAGTTTAATTACATTGCTTTGTTTTAACAAATCGTTTAACTATTTGAACGAATTTCAGAGTTTTCCTTAATTAATTTAAACTCATTTTTAATTATTTTAACACTGTTTTGCTCAAATATTTCTGCTGTGATCACATGCGTAGCTTCCTGTGTGTGTAAGGTTTTTTTTCTAGCTAAAATCGGAGCTTGATGGTGACTGGTTTTTCTTCCTTGGTCGCCGGCGATATCGCCGGCGACATGAGGAAGATGATGAACAGGAAACGCGGGCTTCTGTTTTAAGGTTGGCTTGGGTTTGGTTTTGCTGGGCTGCGCCAAGTATGGCCCGGCTGAAGAGAAGAGGGACGCGCGCTAGGCGCGCCCATGTGGAAAGAAGTTGGGTCGTGCCAGGCCCAGCGTAAGCAGAGAAGGAGGGGCTTTTCAACCCGCGAGAGAAGGAAAGTGGGCCGCCTGGCCCACGCGAGAAGGAAAGCTTGGGATGTCTCAGCCCAAGCTGAGCTGGGCCCGGCCTGGTGGGCCCACTCTCGGCTCAGTGGGCCGAGCCCAATTTTTTTGTCCCGTCGTTTTTTTCGTGCCATCGTGCACTTGTACTATTTATTTTTCGCACTTGTACTATTTATTTATTTTCCGCACTTGTACTATTTATTTATTTTATGCCCTTGTACTATTTATTTTTCGCACTTGTACTATTTTTTTTTACGCACTTGTACTGTTTATTTATTTTCGCACGTTTGCGTGTTTAATTATTTTTGTATGCTTACATGTTTAATTATTTTCATATGCTTGCATGTTTAATTATTTATTTTCGTATGTTTTTTAATTATTCTGCCTGCGCTCCATCATCCACATTAATCATTTTGTTTGCGTACATCATTTCACGTGCCTACTAATCGTATGCTTATATTATATTATTAATTATATTTGTGTGCTATTGCATGTTTAAATTAATTATTTCATTTACATGTTATTTAATAATTATATATTAATCAATCATATGCTCAAACCATTCGATAAATTATTTTTGCATGCTTTTAAGCATTTAAATAGTTATTCTACTCGTATTTAGTTATCAAATTAATTACTTCGCCTGCATATGATAAATCATGAAATATCTATTCGCATGCTTATTGCTCGTAAAATTCATATGCTTAAATATTTATTTTTGCACATTTAGTATCAATCGTTAACATGCAAATGCTCGTCGAAAGAAGGGAAAACCGCTCGTTCCTTCCTCCGAGTAAGCATTCTCACCTTTTTACTTTTTATATAAATACGTATGAATAATCAGGAATTGTTAAACTTTAATCTGTTGGGCATGATCTCGTAAATTAGGACTTTTTATTTGTCAAGCATGATTAAACACCTCTTTTATCCGGTAACCTTTTTGGATGCGACTCGGGTGCCTAACACCTTCCCGAGTCCATAAATCGACCCCGAACCACTATTCTCGGGTTCAGACCCATTTTGCCCTAGCTTTTTATTTTTATGCCATGACAAATAGGTTCCCTAAACCTAGAAACAAAATAGGGTGGTGACTTCATTGCATCATGTGAGATGAGTCCGATTTCGTCTCACATCTCGTCCCAAATTCGCGTCGCGCATTAGAAAATTCCAAAAAGGGGGTGCGACAGATTCGTTGAGTGAAACCAACGAATTTCAAGTTTTTCATTAATTATCATTTTTGACATTTTCATGAAATTAAATGTTGTTCTTGCATGTTTTGATCCTTAATTTTTGCATAATCATGTTGTGAAGGAGGAGAGCTTTCCTTGGAGCTCAAAACCAGGCGATTTGGCTGCCTGGTCGGAGCTCCCCATCGCCGGCAGTGGCGCCGGCGACACGAGGAAGACGGTGAACAATGCCCCCCTTGGACTTGTTCACGCGGTAAGGGACGGAGAGGTGAGGAGCTCGGCCCATCACCATTAAAAACCTAATTTTTGGGCCAGGAACTGTTCCTGGCCCATTTCCTTTATTTTTCAAGTTGGGCCCGACCCATTTTCATTCTTTCCAAGATCTCAGTTCGCATTTTTTCGTGTAAAATGCTCGCATGCTTCGTACGATATTTTTGTGATTTATGCTTTATTTTTTTTTCGTGTATCGTATGCATGAAACGTGTAGCTTTTTTCATAAAAATACTCGTGCATTCCATTATGACTATTTTTCGTACTATCGCTTTAAAATTTTATACCTATCAACTGTTTAAATTTCCGCAATTTATTCTCTGCAACCTATCAACTATTTAAATTTCCGCAATTTATTCTCTGCAACCTATCAACTGTTTAAATTTTCCGCACTTTAAACTTCCGCAATTTACTTTCCGCAATTTAAATTCAGTCAATTAATTTACCGCCTATATGGTCGGTCATATTTTTAATTTCCGTAAATATCAACTGCTTTAAATTCTCGCAAATATCAACTATTTAATTTTTCTGCAAATCATCAACTGTTTAATTTTTCCGCAAATATCAACTGCTTTAATTTTTCTACAAATCATCAACTGTTTAATTTTTGTGCAAATCATAAATTGTATAATTTTTCTGCAAATCATCAACTGTTAAATTCTCCTGCAAATCATCAAATATTTAATTTTTCGCAATTATCATCATTTAAATTTTTGTATGCATCAAATCATCATTTAAATTTCTCGCACTTATCAAGTGTCATCATTTAAATTTCTCGCATGCGTCAAATCGCCGTTTTAATTTTCGTATGCGTCAAATTGCCATTTTTATCTTCGTATGCGTCAAACCATTATTTAATTTTCCGATATATATCAACTATTTATTTAAATTCTCGCATTCATAAATTGCTTATTTATTTTTTGAGCTATCACTAACACTCTCATTTTGTTGGTTTAAAATTTAAGATTCGCTCGAAAGTACGCCTTTCTTTTCCTTTTATTTATTCAAAGCTTTCCGTAGATATTAATCTTATGCATGATATATAGAATTGCTAGAATTAAAATCAACCCATATGAACAACTTGTTTTAATGACTCGCTTTAAATGCCATGCTCATTTGTTTTAAATTCCGCTTATATTGACTGCATGTGTTTGGTGGCTTCGATCCCACATCGGTTTATCATTTTAAAATATCTCTGATTTAAATTTGTACTCTGTTAGCAATCCATGATAGAATCACTTAGTAGTTAATTCAATCATGCATGGCCCGATGATGAAAAAGAGGGCGCTCATTCAATCTTACGGAAAATTCAGTCCCATCACACTACGGTCAGGAATAATCGATCGATCTTGAAAACGGTAACCCCGTCCGAAAAGATTTTTAAAACAGTAACCCCGTCCAACGATTAATTATTCCTGAACGGTCCCGATCATGGAAGAGACTAAAGTGATGATTCCTCTGAGGATCCCCTTGTAAAACGCATTTTTATCAAGCATCTTTTAAACACCTCTCTTATCAACCGGTAACCATTTTTGGATGTGACTTGGGTGCCTAACACCTTCCCGAGTCCATAATACGACCCCGAACCTTTGTTCTTGGGTTTAGACCCTTTTTTGTGCCTTTAGTTTTAGTGTTTTTATTTTTATTTTTATGCCATGACGATTAGGTTCCCTAAACCTAGAGACAAAAATTAGAGTGGCAACTTCATTGGATGTTGCGAGGCGTCCTTCTACGCCGAGCATCGTAAGGTCTCAGATTCGTCGTATACTCGTGAATTTTTTATTATTTTCGGGGGGGGGGGGTCGTGACACACATCCTGCATCATTTCCTGGCCATTACCTTCGCAGGTAAGCTTAATTCATCTGGCCAGCTCTCGGTGCAGGAGCTTTTCTTTTTATGGTGTATACATCGTGGTCACAAGTTTAACCTTAGGTATTGGGTCACGTCTAAGTTGCATGTTGTGCTTAATAATAGCAAATTATATGCTTGGATCATTGATTACCATGCTTGCTGATTGATCTTTAATTGCAGTGGTTTTTACCACCAGTTCTCTTACAATTTCAAATGGTATGCTATTGATTTTGGTGTGAATCATTCGATTATCGCAAGAGACAACTTTGGAGAGGAAAGGAGCAGAAGGAGGAGAATTAGGCATGGTTTTGGGCATATTTGGAGCAGTTGGATTCCTTGTTCCTATTCTAGACCAAGTCTGGGAAGTCATCTCTCTTGGCCACGATAGATTCTCTTGGCCAATCCACCATCTTGGAGAAACCTACGGAGCAGACAACGGATTAAAGGCGCTGGCAGATGAATCTTCCCTGCCCTGATGATTGAAAGCGTTAATCTCGGACTGATTGGAGATGCATCCCACTATTTTCGCTTTGATAGGATTCTTTGGTGAGGAGAGAGTAATTCAAATACAATTTAAAGTTCATTAGGATTTAATTTTCCTCTATTTCCGCTTTTAGCTATTTTCTAGGAAGAGGGGACTATTTATACTCTTCCTAGGGTTTTGAGAAAGGGGTTCGCTATCTCTAGATTGGAATCTCCTTTCTGGTTTTCTATCACCATTTTCATTTTATACTCTGCTACTTCGGTAATGAAGGATTTTCATATTTTTCAATAAATTGTTTAATTATTTTCGATAATGAGTATGAGTAGTTAAGTTCATCCTTCTTAGTAGAGGCACTTTAAGCATGAGCTTGAGTATGCATGAGACCTAATCAATTTTACCATTCTTCAATTCTGCATTTAATCAATCTCGTTATAATTGGTAATGTATTTTTTGTTTGATATTAGACCTGATCAATCTAGGATTGAATAGATCATGCAACAATCATTCTCCTTGGCCATGGATTATTGGCCAAGAAGATCGAAGTAGATATCTGCGCGCTAGCAGAACATCTATGAAATGGTAGAGGGAAAGGTTAATTAGATCTAGTCCCGACTGCCACCCGAGGATCCTAGTCTGGAGTTGTCATCCCCTAGTCGTTCATCAGCCAACTTAGTAAACCCTTTAACTAGCAAGGTGCTAGTTGGTTAGGCATCATCTCTAAGTGTACCTAAGGTGGTGTTGATACAAGAGGGAAGTAGGGGTCATAAGCGTACCTTGATCCTATAGCAACTCTGTGGATTGAAGATGAAAGCCCCCGTGTCAGTGATTGTAACTCATGTCTTATAGCTGCTAGCCTCTACTAGGATTTCTCACATTTTTTATTCCCGTTTCTGGATCTGCCTTCTTGACCAAGAACACCATTCTTGGCCAAGACAGTTACTCATTTTATTTACTTTCCAATTTTGGTTTAGAATACAAAACCCCAATTTTTACCTAATTGTTACCACTAGTCTCTACAAGCACACACAAAAGTCATACCATAACTCCCTATGGATCGAACCTCTTGCATGCTAATTTTATTCAAAATCTTTCCACATGTGTTCCTGGCCAAGAAAGCAACCAAGGTGTTATTGTGAGTGTATGCGGGTTATGCTGCCAAACAGACCATCGCACCAATCATTGTTCCATGCTTCAACCACCAACAGTAGAGGAGCTCACTACTCAGTTGAATGCTGCCTATGGTTATAATCAGAACCAACAGAACAAATACCCTCCAAAGAACAATCCGTACACAAATACCTACAACCCTAGATGGAGGAACCACCTAAATTTTTGTTGGGCTCAAAATCAGCCTCAACCTAACTCCACCCTCCCTAACCAGTCCCAACACCTACCTTTCAATCTCCCAAACTATCCCTAGACCACCCCAGAACCAAAATAACCCACCTCTCTAATTACCTACACCTCCACATTCATTGCAAATTGCTGGTTCTACAAGTGATGATGAGATAAATAAAACTTTTGCTCAATATAGCGTGATTCTTGCAGACATATAGAAATAGATGAAGTCACTACTGGAGGATAAGCAGAAGCAAGGGAAGTTACCATCTACCACAATAGACAACCCCAAGCATAATGTGAGTGCAATCAGTTCGAGAAGTGGTCTATATTTGCCGAAAAGAAAAGAAACAGTGGCATATGAACAAGAGAAGAAGAGGTTGAGGCATAAGAACTGGGAAGAAATAATGGAATTTGAGAGGCAGTACAAGTACAAGTCCCTAGAACAAATTTAGGAAGAAGAGGCTGAAGAAATAGAAGAAGCAGAAAAGATTATAGCAATGGAGGATGAACCTTTCTTGACCAAGGAGGGTTTCGAGGAAGAAGAATTGGCCAAAAAAGTTGAGAAAGAGACCAAGAAGGAAGAAGAAACTACCAAACAGAAGGAGAACGATGCACCTCCACCTTTCCCACCAGTGCCTACAAAGACGAAAAAGGAGAAAGAAGAAAAGGAATTTATGGAAATATTTAAAAAAGTGGCAATTAACATTCCAATGCTTGATTTAATTTCTAAAATTCCTAGCTATGCTTGATTCATGGATATTTGACTCTTGAATAATGTGGATAGATTATTAAATTTAACATGTATGATGTAGTAAGGCATCCAAGCGAGATGAAAGAAGGACCAGTCATTTCATTAGAGACTATGAAAGAATTCAATGCTTTAAGTCCTTTAACAAGAAAAAGATTTGAATCTGATCAAATCTTGTATTTTCTGCGCAGGGCACCAAAAGAGGCCAAGAAGGCCAGTCTTAGCCAAGAAAGGGGAGTTCACATCGCAAAATGCTTTTGGCCAAGAGCACTTCATTTTGACGCCTGTCCCTCAGAAAATATAAAAGAACAAGGAATAAGGAGACAACTTCCCCACTCTCCCAAATCCTTGTCTTCTTCAAACACAACTGCTCCTCTCCTCTCAAGCAACCACCCTTCCTCAACTTCCCCATGACCACCGCACCAATAATGCTAAGAACTAAAGCACAAATTCTAGCTGAACTAACTCTCCGACACGAAAAAAATTCATCACACCCCACATCGTCAACAACTCATATAATTTCCTCCATTTCGCGTCCGCCGAGAAGTCCATCACCTCTGCCTGCAATGACCTCAATCTCAGCACCACCCAGTTCGCAGCTCCGCGAGACACTATTTGTAGAAGATTTTGCAGCCATAGACCTCACTTCCCTTGACAATGTCGTCGATTTTGCACCACTAGCGACCGAACCAAACCCTACCACCGCTTCAGCAGCCCAACAGCCGGAAGAGAGGCCGAATGGAATTGGCATCGGACATCAACTCTGATGAGATTCCTTTACAACGGCTATGTAAAAGTAAATTGAAGATGCAGGCGTCCAACCAGGCTGAAGAGAGGCGAGCCAAGATAAGGATGGACACTCCAGCTCCATCATTGGCCGAAAAATCATCTGTTGTGGCCAAGAGCCCCAACACCCCTGCACCTGCAATCGCTCCCGCTGCTATTCCTAGACAAAGGGTCAAACAAGTGGCCCATAAAATTTCCCAGCCCAAGAATGAAGCTGGATCCTCTTCTCCTATCACTGAGCATAGAAAGGGTAAAGAGCCCATGGCCCTAGCACAGGAGTAAGACGAAGAGCCTGAGAGTGAATACCTCAAGAGTATTTCCAACACTGGTAAGCTAGTCAAAGGTATTAAACTCACTCTTCAAGCTCCTAATTTTGGTGGTTGGTTGAACTTTGATTCCCTTGATGTCAAGGAGAAACTAGAGACTTGGGTCAAGAATGGTGAAATTATTCCCTGTGTTGTTTTTTATTATGATTTGCTTCATAATCTAGGTGTGTCTACTAGACTTAAAAAGACAATGAATGACATGGGTTGGGGTCCCGTATTTTTTGTGACTAATGTTTTGCACACTGAATTGTGTTAGGAGTTCTTCTCCACTTTTTGGGTTGATTTTGTAGCTCTAGACTGCAAGGGAAGAGAACGCCCTGATGTACTCAACGAAGAAGTCGTTAATTTTAGGTTGTGTGGTCACTGGAAACATTTGATCTTGCATGATTTTGATGTGCTGCTAGGTTTTGTACCTAGTGACAAGGAACTTCCTCCTTGATACCCTTCCACTCACTATGAGATTCCCAAGGACTAGGATGTCAACGAAGCCATTAGGTTCCTCATAGGGGATCCAAAAACTCAATATACTAAAAACTCCAAAGCCCATAAGTTTTGCGACCCAATCATAAGGATCCTTCATAGGGTCCTAGCCATCAATCTCTATGCCAAGACAAACATGTCTAGTGCCCTGTATAAAGTTGAACTATTTATTTTGTGGTGCATGCTCAGTGATAAGAAAGTTAGTTTGGGCTATTGGCTGGCCAAGCAGTTTGCTGCTTCCAAGAATAAAATAATTTTAGGCAGCTGATTACCATGCTTGCATGTAAATCAGGACACCTCAATTATGCCAATGCCAAACTCCTTGGAGTGAATGCCCATAAATTGCTTAACATTAAAGCCCTTGATCAAATGGGATTTTTCCATTTGGAGAAAGGAGTTGTTTACAGGATGCACACCCAAGGCTGAGAGGGTTTTTAGAGGGAACCACACAGGACCATACTAGTTTGCACCCTTGAAGATCCCATCAGAACCAGAAAGTAGCCCAAGAAGAGTTGAACCAACAACTGAGCATCAGATGGACTAAGACCAACAACAGCAGGCTGACCCTTCCCCTGCACCAGAGCCTACGCAGAGCAATATACAAGCAATTTTGACTGCCCTGAACTAGAAAAACCAACTCCTCACAACCATGCAACAAACACTCCTTCGATTGCAACAAGACCAGAAAGATGCTTGCACCATTATGATGAAATTCCTGAATGGTCTCCTCATCATGGACAAGGCCATAGCCAGCCTCCATAATAAGCTTGATTCATGGGCCGAATCCTCCATTGACTCAGAGTCAGGATCTAAATGACCTTGCCCTAGGTCATTTCTTTCCACTTCCTTTGTGTATAGACTTATTTAATTTTGTTTTTACTTTTCTGTCTTTGTTACTCACCTTTCTCACACATTGAGGACAATGTGTTCACTAAGTGTGGGGGAGGGGTTTTATATTATCATGAGTGATTTTAGTGGTTTTTGTTTTACGTGAATTTACTATTTTGAGTGTTTTAATTGCTTATGCATGAGTTAGGCTTCATTTTTTTCATTTTTGTCAATTTTTAAGTCTGTTTTAAATTTTTCTGCATGATTTTTCTGTTTCAATCTTTGTGTATTTTTAGATAGATTGCATGCAAGAATGCTTTATTTCATGACTCCATACCATACTACTAGGGCAATAAATTGGGTTAACATTTTCAATATCTTTAAGAGTACGATTCCTGGTACACTTTAAACATCCCTCAACTACATAGAATCGTGATTTTGGTGCTTAACACTAAAATCTGCAAACGAAATATTCATCAATTGTTTTGTCTCACCTTGTAAATATTTGACACATAGAACTGCCATGCAATTTTTAGATGAGCCCTTGAAAAGAATAAATGCTTGCAAATGCTCTAGTATTCTTGTATCACCAAGCAGGAGTATCCAAAGAACTATCCTAGGAAAAGAACAAAATTTTGCAGCAGCATATAAAAGAAAATAATCTATCCTGGTGTTTTTCCTCACCAAGTAGAAGCATCCAAGAAACTATTTAATGAATCAAAGATTCATGTGAAATTCTGTAAAAAAACAAGGCTCAAAAGTACTTGTAAAAATGGGAGAAGTTTATGTGGAATAGGAAGAAAAAGGAAGACAAGCAACTTGTTGTGTTTCAGTTTGCATGATTTTGTCATGGAGCACCTAATTCATGACTATGTATATGCAGGATATTTGGGGTATTTGTTAGGCCTTAGTAATACAATTTTGGAGTTGTGGGCTAAAGTATTTGAGCATTCTATGTGATGAGATGGATGTTAATTGCAGGTGTCCTCTGATTTTTTTTATCCTTCTATGTTTGTTTTGTTTTGTTATAGAGTCAAAATTCTTAGGGGCAAGCATTAGAATAAGTGTGTGTGGGGGTGGGGGGGTTTGATTGAGCTTTAATTGCAGTAGTTTTTACCACTATTTCTCTTGAAATTTAGAATGGTATGCTATTGATTTTGGTGTGAATCATTCGATTATCGCAGGAGACAGCTTTGGAGAGGAAAGGAGTAGAAGGAGGAGAATTAGGCATGGTTCTGGGCATATTTGGAGCAGTTAGATTCCTGGTTGCTATTCTTCACTAAGACTGGGAAGTCATCTCTCTTGGCCATTGCACCATCTTGGAGAAACCTATGGAGCAGACAACAGATTAAAGGCGCTGGCAGATGAATCTTCCCTACCCTAACGATTGAAAATGTTAATGTCGGACTGATTGGAGATGCGTCCTACTATTTTCGCTTTGATAGGATTATTTGGTAAGGAGAGAGTAATTCAAATACAATTTAAAGTTGGTTAGGATTTGATTTTCCTCTATTTCCGCTTTTAGCTATTTTCTAGGAAGAGGGGACTATTTATACTCTTCCTAAGGTTTGGAGAAAGGAGTTCGCCGTCTCTGGATTTGAATCTCCTTTCTGGTTTTCTATCACCATTTTCATTTTATACTCTGCTCCTTCGGCAAGGAAGGATTTTCATATTTTTCAATAAATTGTTTAATTATTTTCGATTATGAGTATGAGTAGTTAAGTTCACCCTTCTTAGTAGAGGCACTTTAAGCATGAGCTTGAGTATGCATGAGACCTAATCGATTTTACCATTCTTCAATTCTGCATTTAATCAATCTCGTTATAACTGGTAATGTATTTTCTGTTTGATATTAGACCTGATCAATCTAGGATTGAATAGATCATGCAACAATCATTCTCCTTGGCCATGGATTATTGGCCAAGAAGATCGAAGTAGATATCTGCGCGCTAGCAGAACATCTATGAAATGGTAGGGGGAAAGGTTAATTAGATCCAGTCCCGACTGCCACCCGAGGATCCTAGTCTGGAGTTGTCTTCCCCTAGTCGTTCATCAGCCAACTTAGTAAACTCTTTAACTAGCAAGGTGCTAGTTGGTTAGGCACATCTCTAAGTATACCTAAAGTGGTGTTGATACAAGAGGGAAGTAGGGGTCATAAGGGTACCTTGATCCTATAGCAACTCTGTGGATTGAAGATGAAAACCCCCGTGTCAATGATTGTAACTCATGTCTCATAGCTGCCAGCCTCTACTAGGAATTTCTCACATTTTTTATTTCCATTTCTGGATTTGCCTTCTTGACCAAGAACACCATTCTTGGCCAAACAGTTACTTGTTTTATTTACTTTCCAGTTTTGGTTTAGAATACAAAACCCCAATTTTTACCTAAGTGTTACCACTAGTCTCTACAAGCACACACAAAAGTCATACTATAACTCCCTATGGATCGAACCTCTTGCATGTTATCTACAATTAATTTGTGTTTAGTAGTGAGTTGTAACTATTATTTAATTTTTACGGATTCGACACCCAGTCAATTGTTGTTAAGAGTAAGTTCTTTGTGCCTACTGGTTTTGATTTATATTTGCCTGTTGATTTCAAATGGCTTGATATCCACACCCTTGACGGGATGGGATACTTTCACTTGGTAGATGGTGTTTTGCATTTCAGCGCAAGTTGTACGCAGCCTAAGGATAGGATCTTTGGCACTCGGATTGGCAGTAAATTCCAGTTCCCTGGCCTTTCTACTACTCACCCTCTAAAAGTAACCACCCTACCTCCTGACACCAACACTGAGCATCACGATCCTGCTGCATAACACTCCACTGCACCAATTGCCCTCACTGTCATCCAATTGGAAATCACCGCCCTTCTCCGCTCCATTCTCTTCCACCTTGAGATGTTTCTCGATGAGTTGGCACAGAGGCTGAGGCCTCCTGCCAGCCCATGATCTCTCTTCCCCAAACTCTATTGCCTTCAGGTATAATTTTGTACATTTTATTCCGGGTGAACACCTTTATTTTTTATTTTTATTTTTTTTCTGCTTTTATTTTTGTATGCCCTTGTGTGAGTCCCTTCTTCATATTGAGGACATGCGCTGCCTCAGTATGGGGAGGGACACTTATGTGTTTATTTGTTTGCTTTTGTGTGCTTATTTTGGGCAGTTTTTCAAATTTTTAGAAGACTTTTTAGGATTTTCTTTTATGAACTATGGTTTGTAAATATTTGTCTGCTACGCTACACACTACCCACTATTTTCAAACCCCTCTAGATACAACATGCTATATCATTCCACTGCATCTAGGACAATTTGAGCATTCATCACGCTTTACTTGACATACATGATTATTGCCTGTCTGCTCTTATATCCGCATCAAGACCTAAGCGCTTGTAATCAACTACATAACCCTGTGAGCATATTGAGCCTCCGCACCAATACTTCTTTTCATGTGTGATAATGTATAACTAGACACTAGTTAGGTTTTCATAATATCCAGGGTATAAGCACCATTAGACATGGGATAGCAGTAAAATGACATTGGACTTTGCTAATTTCTGCATCTCTTCTCACACCTCCCATTAGCATGCCCTTGACACTAACCTTTGCCCCTTTATTTCTTTATTCTTGACCCATCCTTAGCTAGTGAGTAGTATCCATTGATGGTTGCTGCTGGAGTTAAAGACAGAAGATGAAAAATGGCCTAAGTGTGGGGGAAGTAAATGCCCATAGAAGAAGTGACAAGGCCTCGCTGGGTAAAACAGAAGAAAGATGGGATGAAAGACCACTGCAACAAAAAACAAAAAAGGAAAGAAAAGATAGAAAAATGTGTGTGCTACCCTACTACTGATTGTATACTATGTATAAAAAAAAAAGTGTTCTAAGAACACAAATAAAAGTAGAGGCAAGCACGAAAGAAGCAACAAGAGTCACAAGTACTGATTCGAAGAAGAAATCCCCAAGCGAAGAAAGAGGAATTGAAGTGTCAAGCCCTTGCTGCAACCGGCTAATGGATACTATTCACTGAACCCTCGTCCTTCCTACTAAGGAATTCTTTCTATCTTTGATCCGACTCTTTTCCTTCTTCCTTCTTCTTTTTTCTTCTTCTCTTCCTTCTTCTTCTTACTTCCCATCTCTTTTCCCTCCTTTCTCTCACCCATACATCACCCTTTTCTTGCAAAGTCATTTAGATTATTAGAATGCCCATGCATGTGTACTTTCACTAGAATTGACATTGCAAATATGACCCTTGTGCTATGTTTATATGTATTCTTATGAGCGTTAAGCACCTAGCCTTAGTTTTGAGTGTGAGTGCATACACCTTATCTTGTGAGGACTACTTGTCACTTGCTTGGTGCTGGAAAGTCTTGTCCTTGGGGTTGTCATCCCTTGGGCATGATGCAGACGATTCTCTAGGCATGCGTTGTGTACTGTTTATGTGGATTGTATGGATGAAAGATTTTCCTTATTCTTGGGTTGACTGTGTGTTTTAGAATAGGGGCTGTTTTTCATTTTGACTTGATGTAATGCTCGAGGGCGAGCATTGGGGTAGTGTGGGGAAATTTGATAGTGTGTATTTTATGCATATTTTTCTCTCTTTTCCTAGTCCACTTTTGATCTTGAAGTTACTAATTTGCATCTATTTCCTCCTTTTTTACAAATTTGGACTTAAAGAAGAGAATTCACAGAAATGCGCACTCTCGGTTAGATCCTGAAGGATGCTAAGCTTCAACGCCTCGCAGCTGATTGTTCGCAGAAGCTGAGGAGTCTGCAATAGAAAAGGAAGTTCCATTGTAAAGAAAATCCAACAGATCTGTCGATTCCTTTAGCATATCTCCAGCTCAGTAGCAGTGTTAATTAAGGAAACCTAGTTCTATTAGACTTAAGACTTTATTTTATTTACTATATATACTCTAGTAAATTAGGATTTTGGGACTTCTTCTTTGGTTTTTTTGTACTTCCATACTTTCACCTCAAGCGTCCTTTTCCAGCTTTGAAATAGTCCCGGAGCTATGTCGACCATCCCAGGATCCTTGGCCCAAGGTGTCGTTTGTCAGTCAAGGTCTACAGGGATTCGACTTTGACTTGAGGTGAGAAGACGGTTATACCCTTGGTGTTTCCTTAATTGTTATCATAAGCCCAACTGAAAATGAGCCCGAGTGTTCACCAAGGGTTGCCTCTCTTATCCTCTGGTGGGATCGTGACTCCCCTTGCGCCGTGTCAGCTTCAGGAAAATCACCGAGTTTCTGACTCCTTTGTAAGTTCCATTGTACCAGACATACGATAACAAATTGTGGTATTTATAGCCGAAGAAAGAAAGGTCGTTACCCCCAGGGGTGGGCATTATCAAGGGGAGATAACGCCCAGGATGACGTCAGCATACGTCAGCTGAACCGTACAGGATGACGTTAGCATGAGGATATCGCTGTATAGATATCGCCCATGGGGTGATGTCGGGGTATCCTGGGATAGGATGACGCCGTGTGCCCCCCCACCCCCTCGGTTGATGTCGACCATCCCAGGATCCTTGGCCTAACCCGTTTGCCAGTCAAGGTCTACAGGGATCCGACTTTGACTTGAGGTGAGAAGACGGTTATACCCTTGGTGTTTCCTTAATTGTTATCATAAGCCCAACTGAAAACGAGCCCGAGTGTTCACCAAGGGTTGCCTCTCTTATCCTCTGGTGGGATCGTGACTCCCCTTGCGTCGTGTCAGCTTCAGAAAAATCACCGAGTTTCTGACTCCTTTGTAAGTTCCATTGTACCGGGCATACGATAGCAAATCGGATAAGTGAGACCGACCGCTAGCGATGGCGCAGGTCTTCTCCGAAGCTTCTGCTATCGTTCCGAAAGCAATATGTCCATGTTTTTCCTGCACATTCTCAAATGTGGTTTTGTCATGTTAGCGAAAATAACATGTAGTGACAAGTACTAGTTACCCTTAGGAGTTTTCACCCACTCATGTCAGGGTGTTTTTCGTGTCGCCGTTTCCCTCCAAACTCGTGAGGTCTGGCCTTGCGGTAAGCCGCCCGCGATATTGTCGTGGTCTTACGCCATGAGTCGCTTACAGTCTGTGCGGTCTTACGCCAGAGCTACCGGTAATATTGACGCGGTTTTACGCTACTAGGAGCTACCTGTAATATCGACGCGGTTTCACGTTGTAGGTTGCCTACAAATTGTAAGGTCTTACGCTCCCCGACACACTTTCTATTCAAGCCTCTCGGGTGTCTACCAGGAGTTCCGCGTTAGCCCTTCCCTCCAACTGCTTTGGGATAACGGTACGACTTGATTTTTTAGGTGCACGCCTTGGTGCGTAGCTATTGCCTTGGATCTATAAATGTGATCCTTTCCTGCAGATTCTTTACATTCTTTCTGCCCCTCATTTGCCATTTTCTCATGGAAGATCTCACTAGAAACTTTCTGATCTCCAAGGCCCTGACCCTCAAAAATCTTACTAAGGGTGACATCAGTTTTCTACCATGATGACGAAGTCCGGCGAGGATATCCTGGAGCTCCGGGGAATAATGACTCCCATTCAGGCCAGGATCGGGGCTGCTACCATGGAGGACTTCAATCCCATTGGGAATGTCTCCAAGTTGGCCATCGTCGTCTGCCGTATTGAGGTAGCCATTGCCATGTTGCAGCAGAGAAAGGATCTGCTGAACTGCTGTCTGAAGAGCATGAGGAGCACCTCTTCTGAGCTGACTTTGGTGGAAGAGGCCTTGAGGGATATCCCTACTCTGCTGGTGGACGACGACAATGATGCCGGGTCCCGGGCTTGAATGCTCGCCACTCCGCTTTTTCTTTCTGTTTTTCCTTTGTATATTTTATGTATGCGGACGTTTATTCAGGCTGTTAGGCCGTAATGAAACTCCTTTCCGTTATTGCCCTTGTGATCTTCTTCTTTTTTTCTTTTCTTTTCAGGGCGTTAGCCCTTGCTTTAATTGAGGGTTGTGCCAGCCCAACTGAAAATGAGTCTAACACTGATCAGATTTTTGCAGTATTTATTCTTCTTTATCTGCTAGGTGGCAACGGTTGCTTAGGCAAACTGTTCTGCCAATCACGCGCCGTCTCTCCAGCAATAACTGATTGGGCGGTTTTTCTGTGCTTTTTGATCGTCGAGAAATTTCAACATGCGTGACCAAAGGATTCGATTCGGTCATTATGGTTGATCTTCTCGGGATGCATTAAATTGTCCTCCTCTCTTTTTGTGGAAAATCTGAAGAGTCTCACCACTTCAACTATTTATGGGGAGTTCTTCTCCTTTTCCCTATTCATCTTCTTCTTTTGAATTTTCTTGCTGCTACTGATTCTCTCTCATGGCTGATTCGTACGATCGGGTCTCTGATGAGAGAGAATCTCGTCCAACTCCTCCCACTACCCCGGATTCCGACAATCCCCTCTCGCCGCCATACCGGAAAAGGCGGTTGCCACATCGCAGAGGTCGGAAGAAGTCGAAGAGAGCACATTTTGATACCACTGGCTGGTATCCTTCTTTTTCAGCCCCTCCGGCCGGTGAGGGCAAAAGCTTGTTTCCTCCTGCTGACTGGTTTGAGGAGGAAATTCCTTCAGGTGCTACCGTCACAAAGGCGGCATCCTCTGCTGCAAAGGAGGAATCGAAACCATTGATGCCAAGTCCGGGGCGGAAGGCTGACAAATCCCCTCCTTTTGCTGATGAGGAGCTTCCGCCCTCAGACAAGGAATACTAGTACTGGCCCTCTTACTGGCCTGACGATGATTTATTCCGCTCTTGGAAATCCTTTGTAGATGTCGTATGGCTTATTATTAAATGAAGTGATGATTTGCCTTTTTTAGTTTTGCATGCTCGGGCGTTAGCTCCTCTTTTGACTGATAGCTATCGCTGAGAGGCAAACTGTAGCCTCGATATAATCGTTGGCAACTGATTTTTAGTAACTACCCCCTCTAGAAGATATAAATGTGTGGACATAAATATCCTTCTGAGGTTTTCACACGTGTCACTTTTACTTTGGGATGTGTCCCACTTTTACAGGTTGTTCGATTCTCGAACTCAGCCTTTAAAAGGGAGCAACTGCTCTCTTTTAATACTCTTTTCCTGTGCTTTGAAATTTTCTTTTCTCTCTTTAGATTTTTGCTCCAAAAGAAACTACGACCACAGTTCATCGGCGCCGACGGTTTTGTCCACCGCCTTCTGTTCAAGGTACTTCGCTTCCTTTTCTCAGATTTTCTTCTTGCCGATTCATTATGAGTACCTCTAGGATACCCAAGGATTCTCAGTGGCCTCTGGTCGTAAATAGGTCTCTGAGGAGTCTCCAGACTCTCCGGCGGCCAACAGATTTAGAAATTGAGAGAACTCCCAGTATTTTTGTTGATCAAGCGGTATTGGAGGCAGAGTTGGAGGAAAACAGTATCTTTTTCCCTCCTGGTTATTCCGCTAGAATTCCTGACGCCGGTTACCGGCTTCATGACCCTCTATCGGGGGGCGATAGGATGGTATATTTTGACATGTTCCTTTATGGCTTTCGCTTTCTTATCCATGAAGCAGTGAAAAGATTATTAGTTCGATATGACATTAATCCGGCTCAGATTACGCCTCCTTCTTAGTGCAGGATTCATGCCTTCATTCGTATTTGCGAGTTGCGGGGTATCCTTGTCCCGTCTGTCAATTTATTCCGCAAGTTTTTTAGTTTTAGGTGCCGCGACTGTGTGGTAGATATCGCCCCAAGATGGAATGACGCACTGGTGCAATCATTCTGGCAGAGATTCTGGGGTTTTGAAGAAACCGTGGCCGATTGGAAGAGCGATTTCTTCCTCGTGAATTTGCCTTTCCGCCCCTGGCCCAGAGGTTTCAATCAGTGTCTTAATGACTCCATTTGGATAAACCCGTCAACAATATCCAAGGAAGAGCTTTGGCAAACGAACGTGCTGCTGGGGCTGAAATCGTCTTTTCGCATTCGAGAGTTTGCCTTGCACAGGCTTATAGAGAAGTGTACTATAAGTAAGTTTCTTTTCTCCCATTATCGCTTCAGCTAATTTAGTGTTCTGATATGTTTTGTTGGCAGGTGACGCTGAAAACCAACCATCGAGCGATAAAGGCATTCCTCTGAACATAACGCCGCTTCAATCACTGTGGCCATCTCCTCCGCCTGAGAGTTCCAATCACCCTGCCGCTCCTCCAAAAAGGAAAAGATTCAAGACTGTTACCAAGCGCGGTATCTCCGATCGCACTTCCCATTTTCTCGAGAACTGGTTACCCGTTCGGCAAGGAGTGACTCCAAATCGTCCCAAGACTGAAGTACCTAACAACGACAGCGAGGACATGGATACTGATTCTGGGCTTCGTCATGCTTTCACAGCTCAGCGGAAGAAGCTACGAATGGGAAATAGCAACCCAATCGCTGAAGCCACTTCGAACAAGGGTAACGAAACCCCTGCTACTGGGGCTGGTTCTTTTAGCGGTGTGAGTACTTCCAAGGCAGCGGTAGCAGCTAAGGCGTCAACCGACGTTCCTCCTAATATTCCCGAGGTTTCGTCGGATGTCAATCTTCCTCCTCCAACTACCGCTCCTGACTCTCCTATCTCTTCTTTTATTCCTAACGTTGTTGCCCCAAATCTTGAACCTACCACTACTCCTGACCCTCCGCTAAATGGCCTTCCGCCATTATTCTGCACTTCTATCTCAGGAGCTAGTGGTTCCGCTGAAAGTTGCTCTCCTCCCTTTAGTGCTAATCTGTCTTCTCAAGGTCCTCAAGGAGCCACTTCCTATCGCTTGGATCTATCTACCTTTGGCACCAGCGGACTTCGCGCACTGGGAATATCAGACCCATTATTGCGAAGTGAGCCGGTGGGCTCTGTTGTGGGTGCGATATTTGGCTCTGCTGAAGATAGGGAGGAGACGTCAGAGCTTCCTCTGGAGGTTCATCGCGAACGTGCTTTGAATGACGTGCTGGCTAGCTTCCGCATGTTAAATTATTTTCTCGATATCAATGGTGATAAGGCTCGAGGTTCTCCCTCTAAGGTGGCGGAGTTGACGCAACTTCAAAGCGATACCCAAGCTGAGCTTAACGACTGCCGTGCTGAATTGGCCAGAGAGAAGTCGATATGGAAGGCCAAGATAGAGCTTCTGGAAGTAGAACTGGTGACTGCCAACAGAAGAAACTCTCTCCTTCGTGAAGAGATATCGGCCCGCGACGCGAAGCTAACCCTCTGCTAAATGGCCTTCCGCCATTATTCTGCACTTCTATCTCAGGAGCTAGTGGTTCCGCTGAAATTTGCTCTCCTCCCTTTACTGCTAATCTGTCTTCTCAAGGTCCTCAAGGAGCCACTTCCTATCGCTTGGATCTATCTACCTTTGGCACCAGCGGACTTCGCGCACTGGGAATATCAGACCCGTTATTGCGAAGTGAGCCGGTGGGCTCTGTTGTGGGTGGGATATTTGGCTCTGCTGAAGATAGGGAGGAGACGTCAGAGCTTCCTCTGGAGGTTCATCGCGAACGTGCTTTGAATGACGTGCTGGCTAGCTTCCGCATGTTAAATTATTTTCTCGATATCCATGGTGATAAGGCTCGAGGTTCTCCCTCTAAGGTGGCGGAGTTGACGCAACTTCAAAGCAATACCCAAGCTGAGCTTAACGACTGCCGTGCTGAATTGGCCAGAGAGAAGTCGATATGGAAGGCCAAGATAGAGCTTCTGGAAGTAGAACTGGTGACTGCCAACAGAAGAAACTCTCTCCTTCGTGAAGAGATATCGGCCCGCGACGCGAAGCTAGCGAAGGTGCCCCATGAGATGTCGCGCTGGAAAGATAAGGTGATACAAGCCTTTGCTGCTGGATTCCCAGATTATCACCGTAGCAAGGCTTTCGATCCTGCCAGGATAGCAGACTAAGCCTTCAAGAAGTTGAAGGATATAAATGCTGGGGGCGACAAAGGAGTTCTTCCGTGATGGGAACATGGTAGCGCTTGAGAGTGTTTTATTTTTTCTTCTAACATTGGTTTTATTTGGCTTGTAATAACTGATAATGCTTGCATAATAACGACTGTCATTTCGCTCTAGATAACTATTAATTTGCTTCTTGGCGTTATCTCGTTGATGACGTCACCATGCTTGACCTCTTTCTGATAAAGTAATTCTAATTTTTCGAAGCATTTAATGCTCAAGATCCCCTCATTGATGTGAGCGAAGGATCATGATGGTTCAGAGACACGTGTCTGCTCATCAGGATGCTAGGGCTAGCATGATTTGATAGGATCAAAGCATCTTCTCTCCTTTCTAGGGTTGTACTCATTGCTCACATCTGTCACGCGCGTAGCGACTGTTTCAGCAGTCATTTCTTTTAGCCTCTTAGGGTTATAAAACCCATCACTTTATTTCTTTTCTCCACTTTCGATAATCTGTTTCTCTACATTTTCTCAAACCATCTTGCATTTCTGGTTTTCACCTTCTGGGCACTTCAATTTTCTTCTAAAAAAGGTACTTCTTCATTTCCCTTGTTGTGTTCTTCATCTTTTTATTTTCTTTTTCCACCATGGCAAAAATAAAAACGCGTGCTTCTGGGTCTAAATTAGTTGATGAAGAAAATATAGAGACCATAGTCAGTACCCTTACTTCTTCTACCATTCTTGATAAACATCTGTCTGATCACGGTGCCACCCTCCCTGAGGGTTTTAAGGCTTCTGTCGCCCCTGCGTCTTTACGCCTGAATAGCGTTATGACCGGCAAGCGCAGAATCATGTATGCCTAGATGTTCCGTTATGGTTTCCGGTTTTCGATTGACCCGTTTATCCAAGAGTTGCTTACTTCTCTGGATCTAAATCCTGTTCAACTGGCCCCGAATGCCTACTGTGGCATTTATGCATTTCTGGAACTCTGCAAGTACAAAGGAATTGCATCTCCTTCCCTTGCATTACTGAAGTCTTTGTTCAAGATGTATAACCGTCGGGGTGTGATGGCAATATCACCCCGCTATAATGATGATTCGCTCCAGAACTTCACCTGGAAACTCCTTCATTTAGAGTCTTCCATTGATAAATGGAAAGAGCAGTTTTTTGTGGTTGAGACTCCCGAGCTTCCGGAGCCATGGTGGCGATCTGGTTTCAACCAGAGCGTTAAGGACAGGGCTTGGCGCCGGGAGGCTCTTGACGAGACGGAACAGGGCTGGTTTGATAAATTGCACAGTCTGGAAATCAGCGTTCACACCCGCCTTCTGGCTTGCGGGACCGATATCAGAACCTGCGTTAGACGTGAGTATCGCGTCAATATTTGATTTTTAGTATTAGTACTAACGCTGACGCTGTCTTGTGCTTTTGCAGCAACAGATCCGGAGTACGTTCCCGAGAGCGTTAGGAGGCGCCAAAAGAGAATTCGAGATAAAGAAGCGGTCGCGGCTGTCAATATCGCCACCACTTCTGTTACCACTTCGATTCCTCTCCAAACATCTTCAGCCGCAGTTGACGAGGAAACCGACACCATCCCGGTTGGTATTCCTGTCATATCAATCGATAAAGGTATAACAATGTAAAAGTGAGAGAAGAAAAGTAACTTGCCTGACATATGGAAGAAAGCCAATGCAAAAACATCAATGAGAATCAAGATTGAGAGAGAAAGCCAAAGAAGAGGAAGAGAATTAGTAAAAAGAAACAAAGAAGGGAAGAGCAGTATTTATACCCCACAAAAGACTTTTGAGGAAGGAAATGACACGCTCTTTACCAACAGACACAGACAGACAAAGTGATAAGTAAATGCGCCTTTTGAGAGACCCTTTGACGACGCGTCCCATTGGCGCCCACTCACAATCGTTCAAAATTCCAAAGCTTTAAATAGGTCAACTGTTAGAAATATAAAGACGCAAAAAAAGAAAAGACTTAAGACCGTTACATAATCAACCTTCACTTATGCTTAGACTTCTTTGGTGTTGGCATCTGATAACATTGTATGAAATCACTTTCTCAATTAAGGGTTTAACTGACTTTACCCAAAAGGTGAGTCAATGCCACACATTTTATCGTTGAGTCCCAATGAGATCATTAGAGTTGCGATAGCTCCCAACGAGATGACAGGTATATGATACGATCTCATGACCTACATTTAATACGTTACCTAAATTGATCAGACAAAGAAGAAACTTGATCCCCTGACACTGAAACAACCATACTCGATGATCAAACCTATATATTAGCATTGATTGTCCATACCCCTTAAAAGGGATGTTCACTAGTATTAAAGACACCTATAGCTATTACGTATATTCCTCAGCATTTATCATTTGAAATATTCATTCAACATCATAACATCTTCAAAGCCCCTTAGGCCGCGTTTACTTCGGAGGTATTTCCAGAAATATCTCCAGTATTTAGAAAAATGGACGTTTTTTTAGAGAATGTGTTTACTTGGCGTAATTTTCCATTCCCGAATGGAAATGAAATATTTCCACACTGTTCATTTATGAACAAATTTGGAGAGGGCACAATTTGGGTTCTCCATTTTTCCACCCAAAATGAGAAACATGCGTTTCCAATTAATCAAACAGTGTCATTAAATGAATTTTTCTAAAACCCAATTTTGCCCTTTCTTCTTCTTTTCACGATGCCTCTCATTTCTTCTCATCTGCTAACCTTTGCTAACCCTAACCCGCAACCGTTCTTCTTCTTCTCCTACCCTTTTCTCACGTCGGCATTCTTCTTCCCTAGCCTTTTCTCACGCCACCCTTCTTCTTCTTCTCTTCTGCTTATTAACCTGGCCATTTCTCACTCTGATGGTGACTCACTCGTAACCGTCAATTTCATTTTCTCCACCAGGTACAATTTCTTCATAATCCTTTTTGAGTTACAGTAATTTTTATGTATGTTTTTATTTAATTTGTGTTGATATTAGTCTCCTATTATTTGCTCTAGTTGTCTGTTTAAGTATTCAAGCCAAGCTCTCTTCTTTGTGCGCTTCTATCACCAAGCTCACAAGTTGCTTTTTCC
This sequence comes from Viola odorata, assembly GCA_963691705.1. NCBI lineage: Eukaryota > Viridiplantae > Streptophyta > Magnoliopsida > Malpighiales > Violaceae > Viola > Viola odorata. Next base: position 21,353,805 of record OY829539.1, on the reverse strand, counting down.
AATCTCTTCAATTTTTATTTTACATTTTGCTTACCACACACCAACTGTTTGATAAAAATCTCCAAAGAAAAGAAAAATGAAAAACCAATTAGGATTTTTTTTTTCTTGTTGCTAATGAAAAATCTCCAAATAAATGGTTATGATGGAGTCTGAAGGCTAGGGCTTACTGTGATACCTGACTTTATGTGTTTGTGGTGCTGAATTAGGCTAATTGAGAGTGAGTTTATTCATATACGGTGTGGTAAAGGAAATTGTTGTCCTATAGTTTTGATCATGACAACTATGCTAATTAATTTGGCTTTCTTGAATTATTATGCTAAAGTTAAGAGCTTCCATTTTCATATAAGATGTGGTTATGCCTTTTATTATTATTCCCTAGTTGATGGTGTGTGTCCATCTAATTCCTAGGATGTATACACCTTTAATGAAAATAGGCATTGTGGTATTGTGAGAAATTTTACTCTTTGAATGTCTGCTTTGGTAGAAGGGCAATGGGGCAATGCTTTTGCTGTTTGTTTTTTATTGGATATTGAGTCTTCCTTTTTGATTTTTTTGGAAGCATAAGTTGTGTAGTTTTAATATATGGGTTTTGTTTTTAATGCATTGATCTATTGGCCATATTTGTGTTTAAATTGGTTCTGTTTTCTCATTATTTGTACATCTGCATTGTGTGAAGCTGGCGTGTTCGAATTTTGAATGCTAAGTTGGTGGTTTGTATCTCTTTTTATTTTTGTTTGTACACCAAAGCAGTCCGCTCTGTTCAGTCCTTAAACTCATCCATTGGATAGCAAACTACAGCCTGTAGGTATACATTCTCCTATTTCCTTCTCTTTGTTCATCTTTCTTCCCTTTTGTAATCATAATGTTGTTCTTGTTGTGTGCCTATCATTGTGTTCTTCACTTCTTTGTGTTAGAATCCATGAAGGAATAAGAAACTTGTGGGAAATGGTGAAAATGCCTCTTTACTAACTATGTATGTAGGAAATGGTGAAAATGCCTCTTTTTTTAATAGGCTGATTAAAACTATTTTATATGTATTTTATTTTCATGTAGAAATATGAATTAATATATTTATATGTAATGGAATATTAGTAGATTGATGATATATATTAGTGTTATTACGCCCCAAACAGAATTTATGGTTTTTTGCAAAAATCATACTAGCGTCATGACGCTCTGGCTCAAGCGTCATGGCGCGCCAAACAGAAGAGATGGGTTCTTGCGAAAATATCCAAGCATCATGACACCCAGGCTCAAGCATCATGACGCCCTAAACAGAAGTGATGGGTTCTTGCGAAAATATCCCAGCGTCATGACGCCCAAACTCAAGAGTCATGACGCCCAACACAGAAGTGATGGTTTTGCGAAAACATCCCACCGTCATGACGCCATGCTCATGCGTCATGACGCCCTAAACAGTAGTTATAGGTTCTATCAAAATTAAGTCAGCATCATGACGCCCAATATCAAGCGTCATGACTCCGAGGCTCAAGCGTCATTATGCCCAGGATCAAGCATCATGACGCCCAAACACATTTTCATTTTTAAAAAAATTGGAAATTAGTGCGAAGTAAACACGTTTTCTAGTTTTTCAAATTTGGAAAATTTTAGAAAAGTGCGAAGTAAACACGTTTTTCAGTTTTCGGATAGAAATGAAAAAGTACAAAATTCAGAAAAATAGCATTTTTTTGGAAACGAGATATCTCCGAAGTAAACGCGCCCTTAGTCTCGCTAACTGTTATCATTGCTACTCAAGCTCTATAAACAACTCGCTAACTTGATCGTTGGAATGCTAATGCCAGAAAATATTCCTAGCCCTATGTAGAATTTTTGCAGCGGAAGAACTCAACGTGACATCCCTTCATCGACAAGCCTTTCCATCCCTAAAGACTATTCAAACAAAGAACACAATTACCCCATATCTATCATTAAATACATACCTAATAATTCAAAACTATCATTAATTGCAAAGAATCATTAGAGATTTATGTTCAAGTCTCGCTACATCTATTTTTATTAGACAGAAATGACATAATATTTTGTCTTTTACTTATTCACTAGTAAATGAGGTTTCAAAATTAATGGATAATTTTGATGGGCACATTTTTAAACAATTATTTATATTAAAATAACCAAAAAAAATATACAAGAACCCCCACCCCCCAAAAAAAAAAAAAAAAGTAACATATTCTAGGCTAAACCACTATTTTAACTCTTATGTTTGAAATAATTAAACTTATTATGTGAAGAAAAACTGAAATTGTACATTGTGTTTATAATATTGAGTCAAACTAAAGTCTTTAGATTAATTAGTTTTAATGAAAGACTAAAAGAATGGAGAAAATCTTTATTTTTCTATGTTATATTATAAAAATTCAAATAAGGAAAAAACAAATACTCCAAGTAAAGTACTTTATACATTTTTTTTTAAAATCTTTCAAAACCATCCGAGGTCTGTCTGCTTATTTAGCGTTTGACTAATTTAAACTTGATCTGTGCAGATCTCATATGGGAGACAAAACTCTCCAAAAGAGTATTTAAAGCAACTGGGTTCCATGGGGTTTAAAATCGAGATCCCTTTTTGGATATTTTTTATTTTTTATTTTTAAACTAAAGTTGATTGAGATGATATTTATTTTTCTTTGTGTTTTCTTTTTTGGTATATTATTTTTCTTTATGTAAATACTTAAATTTTATTATAAATGTAGAAAATAAAACGGTTATGGAGGCTAATAAAATGATAGATAGTATATGAAAAGACGGATATTCTTTTTTTAGAGAAAGAGTCCTAACTTGAGATAAAGATAAGACACACGAGTCCAATTGAGCTAACTATACTCAACAAAAATCCATCCAGAAGAATTCGGCAAAATATTGGTTTTCATCAAGTGAAAGTAGTATATGATGATATCATCGTTTGTTAGGTAAATCACAGCCTCCACACTTTACCAACCAAACCCAAACAACCTTGTGTCAAGTGCCCACTAACATCCTCCTGCTCACTGCCAGTGGATTCGGAAAATTTTCACCATCATCATCGAAAGAAACTGAAAAAAGACCCAGAAAAGAAATCTCGACAGACAGACAGACAGAGCAGCAAATATGGGGGCGGTGAAGGCAGCGATAGCAGATGGAGTGGTGACATTTATGTGGGTTTTTGTTTCTTCAATGTTTGGGCTGTTTACGAGCTTAATAACAGTGGCTCTTGGGGTTGAGAAGCTGGTCTGGGCACCCATCGTTATCACCACATTTCTTGTTTTTGTGTTCGTTTTCTTGTTTGGTTTGATTGCTGATTTCTTAGGCGGGGCTAGTTTCAACCCCACTGGTACTGCTGCCTTCTATGCTGCTGGGATTGGTGGAGATGACCTCTTCTCCATGGCACTCAGATTCCCTGCTCAGGTCATTTAAAATAAATTAAATTTTGTTGAATTTGAAACTTTCTGGTTGTTTTTTTTTAAACGTTGTTTTGTTCAATATTTTTCCCATCTTTGAATATTCTGTTCCTACATGTTGGTTTTGTCATCATATCTTTATGTATCAAAAGGAATAGAATTGATTGACATTTGACAGTGATCCAATTTTGAAAAAAGTATTTTTTTTGTAAACAATTTGACAAGTTGGGTTTACACTAAAATTAGTAGAATAAACAGGACAGATGCAATAGGTGTAAATAGGATTGGTATGAGATGATTCTTGCACTTTGACGAATGATGTGAAGCATTGAATGACTCTTTTTGGCAGGCGGCCGGTGCTGTGGGTGGAGCGCTGGCCATAATGGAGGTGATGCCGTTGCAGTACAAGCATCTCCTTGGGGGTCCAACATTGAAAGTTGATTTGCAAACTGGAGCCATTGCTGAGGGGGTATTGACCTTTCTCATAACCTTTGCTGTTCTTGTGATCGTGCTCAAGGGGCCACGTAATCCACTGGTGCAGACATGGCTTCTTGCGGTTACAACTGTAGCATTGGTTGTTGCAGGTTCTGCTTACACTGGGCCTTCTATGAATCCTGCTAATGTGAGTAGGCCTATCCCTTTTTGCGTTTCACTTTTACAGTCACCTATTACTTTATTACTTTTACTTTTGTACCTGGATAATTCAGGCTGTTGTGAATCTTGATTAATTAAATCTGCTGCTCTAAATGGTATAACGGTAATGATTACTTTTTATATGGTAGTTTCTAGCATTAAGCGTCGTCTGATGCTCTTGGTTCTTATTGAATGATGTAAAACTGTAACTCACTGGCTGACAAATGTTCAAAATCGCTGTAACCTGTTGCAAGTTCCTAGTCTTCCGTGATCAACTTTGTCGTTATTGTATTCCTACTTTCTTGGTGCTTGCATTGAGTGTTTTAAGTGCATAATTGCCACTACCAGCTTGGAGAAACATTCTTACCCCCAGTCTAACTTTTATGTTCACATATTGGTTGAAGACAAATGTTGCTGAAAATTCTGTCCTGTTATACACAACTGAAATGAAATGCTGTAGATGCCTTCAGGAGTAACTTGGGTGTGGTTCAATTGAGCAACACCTTCATTTCTTCTTCCTTTTTCTGTACTACCTAGATAAGGAAATGAGATTCTAAGATAACCATGAGGGCTCCACTCCCATTAAGCACAAGAATACGAGGGAAATATATATAAGGATTTATGTTTAATAATGAACGGTCTGTTTCCTGTATGTGCATTTTGGGGTGGATGGCTTTAGGACACGAGGCTGCTTGTGTACTCGGCAAGAATTTCTTTGCTAGCCAGCATAGTGGTGGCACTTGGTGATGGTAGCTGGTAGCGATTATGCTGAGTGTCTAGCTGGGGCTTTGGTCATTTTCGCTGCAATCAGTCATTGCAGCAGTGATGGTGGCAATTTATAGTCTATGAGACACTTCCCTTTTGACATTTAGTTCTGTGAATGGAGAGAAACTGCAGGCTGATTGGTGTTGAGGGCAGTAAATTTAGTGCCCATTTGGGGTGCATACAGCAGACTTCTCTGTGCAGCCTTTAAATAGAGCATCTCTGTGCCCCTAACCTCTGCACGATTTCTTTGAAATTAAATTGTCCAGTGGAATCATTTTACAATTTAGATAGACAGTCAGTACAGTTTTAGAAAGGTCTTTGGTCATTAGGAATGTCTCATGACCTGGTGTACTACGATCACACTCCAGCCTTGGGGGTCAGAAAGCCCGTATGGAAGATGATCTCATTCATGATAACTATTGGAGCTTCGTGGGTGAGAACCATTAGAACGTGTTTCCATAGGCAGATCCCCCAGAAAAGAAAATAAAACAAAAGAAGTTTTCATTTATGTATTTGGATTCTTAGTGTGCTGTGATTGCCTGTTTTGCTAATCCAAGTTTCTTCTGTTCTCTCATCAGGCTTTTGGATGGGCATATGTAGACAACTGGCACAACACATGGGAGCAGTTCTATGTTTATTGGATATGCCCGTTCGTAGGAGCCATATTAGCCGCTTGGACCTTCCGTGTCGTCTTCCCCCCGCCGGCTACAAAGGAGAAGAAAGCCTAAAATGACATAGACTGCTCCATTCCTTTCAATAAAAAGATAAGCTGGACATAGATGTAATAAGAACTTTACTTTCCTTCTTTGACTGGCAATGCAGTGTAGTTCTTTCTGATGATGATGTGATAACCTCCTCCCCACCATGTTCCAGATTCTCAATTCTTTCAAAAGAAAGGGAAAAATAGTCAGTTGTGATGGTATCAAGAGTAATCCCAGTAGTTGGAATTAGTTTAGATATGCGACCTTCTCTAATTGGTTGAAATATTTTTTGATAAATTCCGTTTCGAAGTACCAGCACATAGAAGGTTCAGGGTGCGTTTGGTTCTCGTAAATAGTTAGTTTCAATTTCGTATTACCTGCATTATGTTTGTGGTGTTTCTTTTCAATCTTTCTAACTATCCTATCTACTTTTTCGGGAAGATGATATTTTTACAGTTTGTTTAAAGTTTACACTAATTCAACCAAACGTTAAGCTTTACACTAACCCTACCAAAACCTTAAACTTCACATTTTCAATAATCAAAATTCTTTTTGACTAGTTGAAGTTGACTCAATCTTTTATGTTATTTATTTATAAATTATGATTAAAGTTATTGATTTAATTAAATTTACGTTTGAACTACAATAAAATTACACTACTCCTTGTTCTTTAGTGTATGCTTATAAAATGAAAATATTTTATCATCTAAATTTGATAAAATTCAATTTTTATGAAATAATTACTTCTTCTGTCCTTTAATAACAGACGTTTTAAGATAATAGAAAAGCGTAAGACAATGATCTTTGATTTTATTTTATTTCACATTGTTTCATTTTTACCTCTAATTTTCACTCAAATTACCACACCATCATCAAATTGGGTTGATTAAAAAAAATTGTCATTTGCACAAAATATATATTTCGGAAAAGATAAAATGATAAGTACTCCAAAACGTAGAAAAATGTAGAAAAGCATCAGTTATTAAAAGAGTATAATTTAATATTTAAAATTAAAATAAATTCAATAATTATTAACTAAAACTAAGTTATTTAACAAAATGATAAATGATATTTCTTTAAATAAATTTATATAATTATATAATAATTCACACAACCACTTGATTGTTGGTTATTGTTTAACAACGATACACATTATTTTTTTATCGGCAAAAAGACATAAATGACCCCTAAACTTTAATTTTTTAATTAATGTGGCCCCTGAACTATTAATTTTTTTAATTACAACTCCGCGAATCGAGCATTTTGACATAAATGGCCCCTACCGTGACAGAAATCTGACGTGGCAACGTTATCTTCCACGTCACCCATGTTTCACTTTCCACGTCGTCGAGCCACGTCAGCAACTTGCCACCTCACACCTCCACATCTATTCGGTAAAAAGACATAAATGGCCCCTGAACTTTAATTAAATGATTAATGTGGCCCCTGATAAAGCAATGATGTGGAGGTATGAGTTGGCAGGAATCTGACGTGGCTCGACGACGTGGCGTGTGAAACGTGTCTGACGTGGAAGATAACGTCGCCACGTCAGATTTCTGTGACGGTAGGGTCCAATTTTGTCAAAACGTTCGATTCGCAGGGTTGTAATTAAACAAATTAATAGTTTATGGGCCACATTAATTAAAAAATTAAAGTTCAGGGGCCATTTATGTCTTTTTGCCTTTTTTTATCGCACCGTCATGAGCATTGGGTTAAAGGTTGCTGCGATATGCAGTGTGCTTCAAGGTTGTTTTCATGTGATTTTGTTCAAATCGTACAATGGGATTCTGACTGGGATTTCCTCATTAGTGATACAAAGTTGGAATTGAACGGTTCAATCCGGTTTAATCATCTAAAATTAAACGGTTCAATGTGTGAACGGTTCAAAATGGTTCAACATCTACAATCCGATCGAACCTGATTGAACCCAGTCTAACTATAAAATTTTCATTTTTGATTGGTTGTCCGATTCGATTCTAATAACTATGATTACAAACTCTTTGATTACATTGCATTTCATCATATTTTTACTGTCCATTTACTTGTTATTTGGGCAGTAAACCTACTGATTTACCCTTGTATTTCCCATATCTTAGCAGTTCTGGTCTGGTGGCAAAATATTGAAGATTCTGATTTATGGAGAGCTGAAGCTGACTTTCGGAGTCTTGGCCTAGTGCTTGGCCAAGACACCTTCGCATTCAAAGTTACGCGCATCAGATCGTCTTGGCCAAGCCTGCGGCCAAGACTCTTTCGCGATAGACCATTCTTGAAGCGGCAGCTTCGCCAACCTTTTGGGTTGTTTCTCCATTGGGCCTTGCGAGCTAGCAACAGTCCTGCGACAAAGAGAAGGATCAACACAATATTATCTAAGAATCCTTTAAAGGATCTCCTTCCATCTTTGTATTTTGAAATCTCCGAATTTCACTCAAACAATTTATTGTTCCAATCTTTTAGAGACTTTCTAGGAATTAGAGTTGAGTAGGACAGAGGAGTTTGAGGGCTATTTAGCAAAATGTTGTTCCTCCTCTGTCCGGGTTGAAAACCTTTCTTCTCTTTTCTCCTTCTCAATACTGAAACACTTTTGCTCCGGATTTAATTATTTAAATCTCAGATTTAATTTATTTATGCAATCAAATATTTTATCTTTTTATCTATGAGTATGAGTAACTAAACACTTGTTCTTGGTAAGGGTTGATGAGCTAAAGTTCTTATGCGTTCGTGAGATCAACCTACGTACTTAACAATCTCTTCATTCGTATTTGTTTATTTCTTGAGCCTAATTAATCGCTTACTCACTAGAGACAAAGCCTAATCATCTTTGCACTCTAGTAGAGAAGAGTTGTGACCGGTCTAGAAGGAAAGGGAGCACCCGTCGGCTAGACAAAGTAGGTGACTAGTCTCACGCCAGACTAGAAGAAATAGATGATCTAGGTCAAGACCAGATTGACGACCTAGGGTTTCCACAGGGAAACAACTTGACCTAGGTACTGTCTTCCCCTATACCATTGAGGAAGCGAACAACCATTCAAGACAGCAGTCAAACGGATAAACCCTTTTAACCAGCAAGGTGTCCCTTGGCTAGGATTATCAGGAAAGGGAGCACCCGCCAGATAATTTGAAGAGGAGGAAAGACAGGAGTGAACAAGAGTACCTCCACTCTATAGCAGTACTATGAACGAAGAGAGGACTACACTTGAGTCTATGATCGAAGCATAAGAACGGAAGCTCTTCTATCACCCTTACTTGGAATTCCCTTTTACTAGATTTACTTCAATCTTGACCCCCTGTTTTGGCCAAGCCTTTGGCCAATACTGTTTTGAACTATTTTACTTCTTTCTGTTTTGTCTTTACTTTCAGAATCACCCAACCAAACTCAGTGACGAGGAAGTCAACCAGGAGCTACGTTTCCCTAGAGATCTCTGTGGATCGATCCTCTTACCGCAATCTACAAGTCTTTGTAGACAATGATAAAGGCGATAAGTTGTATTTCTATCCTCATTTCCATAACTATTTCACTCTTATATTTGACGCGTTCGACGCGCGATCAAATTTTGGCGCCGTTGCCGGGGATTTCTAACGGTATTTGTAGTTTCTTTTATTTTATTTTATGACAGTTGATGACCAGGTCCTCTAGCAGAGAACAAGATTTGTTACCTTGCAATCCCAATCTCACGAGGACCGAAGCACAACTAAGGAAGCAAGCTCGACAGAGAGCAGCCCAGGAAGAAAGTGAATCGGAAACCTCCAGTTCTGAAACAAATCACAGTTCAGACCCCGATCTTGGCCAACACCTTGACCAAGACGAACCATTCGTTCTAGCCATGGAAGAAAATAGACCAGAACCAACTATGAGGGAGCTGAACAGAACAGCAGAACAAGAGACCTTTTCCTGTATCAATCTACCTGCTGTGGTAAATGATTGGTCCATAAAGACAAATATGGTGGCCAACCTTCCCAAATTCTACGGCCATTCCAATGAAAATCCATTCAAGCACCTAAGGAACCTACATGTTCAGTGTGACATTATGAAACCAACAGTTGTGAACATGGAGAGGGCAAAGCTAAAGGCCTTTCCAAGCTCTCTTGAAGGGGCTGCTCAAAACTGGTTTTATAGTTTGCCCCATAACACTATCAACACGTGGGCAAAGATGTCTAAAATGTTCCTTAACAAGTATTGGAATGCGACCAAGGCAGGGATAGCTAGGAAAGACATGGCCGCAATTCAGCAACGAAGCGGGGAGAGCTTCAGTGAGTACCATTAGAGGTTCCGTGATTTGCAAGAAGTTTGTCCCACTCACGGAGTAGCAGACAACACTATGATCCAATATTTATACGATGGGATGCTCCAAAATTGCAAAGAAAAAGTGAATTCAGCAGCTAGTGGAGCGTTACAAGATCTAACGGTCACAAGAGCCAAAATGTTACTCCAAACATTGGCAGACAATTGCCAGAATAACACCATTTCGGATAGAAACTCTTCTCCTTCCTCCCTAAATGCAATTAATGTTGAACAAAAGCTTAATGATTTGACTGAGATGGTTAAAAGCATTTCTGTTAATATTTCAGGTTCAGTGCCTTAAGGGCATCAAAATCAAGAGCAGACTGCTTCACTATGTGGAATATGCCAGCAGCAAGACCATCAGACTAATAACTGTTACATGGTGCAACACCCGGATGACATAAGCCAAGTTAACGCAGCATACTCGCAGAACCAAGGAAGCATGCAAAACTTCCCTCAAGGGAGTAATCAATATTCATGGAGGGCTCACCCAAACTTCAGGTGGAGAGATCCACTCCCTCCAAACCAAAATCAAGGTGTACCTCAGTAGCAGCAACAACCTCCTGTCAACTTCCAACATTTCGTGTCGCGCCCTTCAAATCAAATTCTTGGCCAGAATCTAGGCCAAGCGCCCAGTCAAGCTCCTTTGGCCCAGCTACCGCCTGCCCCTAGACCTTTACAGATTACTGGCCCATCCGTAGAGGATACACTCAAAACCATGATGGAGCTGCAGAAGAATCATATGCAGTTGACACGGTCTAGCTTGGCAGAGCTACAGAAGCAGATCACTCAGATAGCTAATCAAGGCAAATTAACTCCCACCACGGTGAACAATCCAGTGCACAATGTCAGCGCCATGAGTTTAAGGAGTGTGGTTGTGTTGCTAGAAAGGGAAGGAGCGAAAACAGATGAGGAATTAAGAAAAATTCAGTCGGAAGAAGTGGATGAAGAAGAGGAAGAAGAAACCGAAATGGAGGCAGTCTTGACCAAACCTTAGGCCAAGACTGAGGTTATCATGGAAACAGTGAAGGCAGATCCTATCTTGGCCAAGCTGAAGGCCAAGCCTGACCAGAAGGAAGAAATCATAGAAATTCCTCCGTCATTTCCTCCTAGATCTTCGAAAGAGAAGAGGCAAGATGAAGCGAGAGACTTCATGGCTGTTTTTGGGAAAATAGCTGTTAATATCCCTATGTTAGATTTAATTGCAAAAGTTCCCTCTTATGCTAAATTTCTTAAAGAACTGTGCACTAATAAAAGGAAAATTGCAGGTATAGAGAGGGTGAATTTAGCTCACAATGTCTCTACAGTGCAGCAGCTTCTAGAGAAGTGCAAGGATCAAGGGACTTTCACCATTCCATGCCAGATAGGGAACAAAATCATTGAGAAAGCCCTTTGAGATTTAGGGGCTGGCATCAATGTGATGTCCTTGAGTGAATTCGAGACTTGAAGATAGGAACGATGAAGGAAACCGATTTGGTGATCCAGCTGGCCGATCGAACGATCATCCGACCTAAGGGAGTGGTAACAGATGTCTTGGTAATGGTAGATGATTTTATTTATCCAGTGGAATTTTATATTGTTGAAATTAATGTACAATTACCCTCGTGCACCACTGATATTTTATTAGGAAGGCCGTTCCTAAGGACATCTAAAGCAAAAATAGATTGCTATGAAGGAAGCATAATTCTTGAGTTTTGTGGAAGGACAATTAAATTCAGCATTACTGATGCCCTAAAACATCCTAATGATTTACATTGCGTTAGTTTTCTAGATGTTTTAGACCCAATTACTGAGGAAATTGCTGACATTTACATTAACGACCCCCTTGAGTATGTTTTGAGTAAGGGAATTTCCACTAAGGCACTGGAAGAATTACAGGACAGGACTGGAGATCAGAATGAACTCCAAGAAATCCTGAAAAGTTTAGCCGATACAGAAGACACAGAACTAGTCTTGGCCTCGAGCTTGGCTAAGACGAGGGCCAAGACTGCCCAAACAAAGAAGAAAACAGTAAGTTGTCAATTTGTGCAGTCTTCGGTTCCTAAATTTCTACCTTCTATTGTGCAGGCACCACAACTGGAATTAAAAGCTCTGCCAGATCATCTGAAGTACGCCTATCTAGGCCTAGACGACACCCTACCCGTTATTATTTCCGCGAAGCTAACGAAGGATGAAGAGGGAAAGTTGGTGGCAGTCTTAAAGATGCACAAAGAAGCGATTGGCTAGACCATGGCAGATATCAAGGGGATTTCTTTTAACATTTGTACCCACAAAATACATGTGGAAGAGGATAAGAAACCCATTCGGCAACCCCAGAGGAGATTAAACCCTCCAATGATGGAAGTTGTTAAGAAAGAAATAATTAAATTGCTAGATTCGGGTGTGATTTATCCTATCTCTGATAGCAATTGGGTGTCTCTTGTGCAGGTAGTTCCTAAGAAAACAAGGATCACGGTCATTAAAGGAGAAGATGGAACCCAAAGAACGACAAGGATCCAAAACGGATGGAGGGTATGTATTGACTACCGAAGACTGAATCAAGTCACTCGGAAGGACCATTTCCCATTGCCGTTTATCGACCAAATGGTGGAGAGACTTACTGGAAAGTCTCACTATTGCTTCTTGGACGGCTACTCGGGGTTCTATCAAATTCCCGTTGCACCCGAAGACCAAGAAAAGACGACGTTCACTTGCCCATTTGGAACGTTCGCCTACAGACGCATGCCATTTGGGTTGTGTAATGCGCCAGTCACCTTTCAAAGGTGCATGGTAAGCATATTTTCTGAATATGTAGAGAAAAACATTGAGGTATTCATGGATGATTTTACTGTTTACGGTAATGACTTTGAACAATGCTTACATAATTTAGAAAATATTTTGAAGAGATGTGTTGATACACGCTTAGTCTTAAACTTTGAAAAATGTCATTTTATGGTAGACCAAGGAATTGTCCTTGGGCATGTGGTTTCTAAGAAAGTAATTGAGGTTGATAAAGCCAAAATTGACACTATCAAGAACTTGCCTTACCCCTCATGCTTGCATGAGGTTAGGAGCTTTCTTGGACATGCAGGTTTCTATCGTAGGTTCATAAAAGACTTCTCGAAGATAGCTGAACCAATGTGCAAGCTACTACAAAAGGAGGTGGAGTTTGACTTCAATAAGGCGTGTCAGAAATCGTTCGATGAGCTGAAGGAGCGATTGACATCAGCACCGATCATCCAAACACTAGACTAGAGCTTACCTTTTGAGCTGATGTGCGACGCAAGTGATGCTGCCGTAGGAGCGGTTCTTGGGCAGAAAAAAGGGAAAGATCCGCACGTGATCTATTATGCATCAAAAATACTAGATGATGCCCAAAGAAATTATACCACGACTGAAAAAGAACTCTTTGCAATAGTTTTTGCCCTGGAAAAATTTAGATCCTATTTATTAGGCACAAAAATTATTGTATTTTCTGATCATGCGGCATTAAAATATCTCTTGGTCAAGCATGAGGCCAAACCTAGGCTAATCCGTTGGATTCTTCTTTTGCAGGAGCATAATCTGGAAATTAAGGACAAGAGCGGCAGGGAGAACCTTGTGGCAGACCACCTGAGCCGCTGCCTAGCAAAAGGAGACACGAACGAAATAAGAGCAGAATTTCCAGATGAAAAATTATTTTCAGTCGCACTGTCTAGGCCAGAAGATAGGCCAAACCCTCAGCCAAACCTCCGCCCCTGGTATGCAGAAATTGCGAATTACCTAGCGACAGGTAAACACTATAGGGATATGACTACCTATGAGAGGGTAAAAGTCAAGCATGACAGTAAGTACTTTGTTTGGGATGACCCATATTTATGGAAAATAGGTACTGATCAATTGCTTAGGAGGTGTGTTCCTCAAAGTGAGACTTTATCTATTTTAAATTTCTGTCATTCTCAAGCATGTGGTGGCCATTTTGGGGCTAGAAGAACGACTCTGAAAGTGTTAGAGGCTGGTTTTTATTGGCCAACAATTTTTCAGGATAGTTTTCTATTTTGTAAAACTTGTCCAGCATGTCAAAAAGTAGGAAACATTTCTTCTCGAAATGAAATTCCCATGAATTTTATTCTTTCATGTGAAATATTTGACATATGGGGCATAGATTTTATGAGACCTTTCCCTACTTCTTTTGGCAACAAATATATTTTATTAGCTGTGGATTATGTATCAAAATGGGTAAAGGCGAAAGCCACTAAGAATGATGATGCTAGAACTGTTATTTCCTTTGTTAAATCTAACATCTTGAACAGATTTGGAATTCCTCGAGGAATCGTAAGTGATCGAGGAACACACTTCTGCAACAAGATTCTATCTTCTCTTTTCAGGAAATATGGCATCACACACAGAGTATCCACAACCTATCACCCTCAATCAAACATCCAAGCAGAAGTTTCGAATAGAGAGGTGAAGTCTGTCTTGGCCAAGACAGTAGGCCTAGACAGACGCGATTGGAGCCAGCGGTTAGACGACGCATTGTGGGCCTACAGAACGGCTTATAAAGTTCCAATCGGGATGACGCCTTACAAATTGGTCTATGAGAAGGCGTGCCACTTGCCAGTAGGGTTGCAACACAAGGCATATTGGGCTATACGAAAATGCAACTTGAGCTATGACCAAGCTGGACAAGAGAGGAAGTTACAACTCCACGAGCTAGAGGAGTTGCGAGACCTAGCCTATGACAACCAGCTGATTGTCAAGATCAGAATGAAGGCCTATCATGATAAAAGAATTATGGGAAAACCTCTCCACACAGGGGAGAAGGTTCTTCTTTATAATTCTCGCTTTAAATTATTTCCTGGAAAATTAAAAACAAAGTGGGAAGACCCATTTGTTATTACTAATGTTTACCCACATGGTGCAGTGGACATTAGAAATGAGAAAACAGGTGCCGAGCTGAAGGTGAACTGCCAAAGATTGAAGCCGTTCTTCGAAGGATTCCAGGAGGAAAAAAATTCAGAAAAGGTGGAAAAGGTGGAAATTCCACCTATAAACGAGTAAAATCGAGAAAAGAATCAAGCCTAGGACTTAAAATAAGGGCGCTACATGGGAGGCAACCCATGGCACTGTGATTTATTTAATTCCCTGTCATTTGAATTAATTGTGAATATTTGTTCAATTTGATTTCGCTGTGTTGTTTTTGTTGAACGCAGGAAATTAAGTGTGGGGAATTTGCTGTGTCTTGGCCAAGAGCTAGACCAAGACACAGGCCTAGACTCGGTTGGAATTTAATGAAGACATGTGTCAGCGCCATCATTTTTCACTTTTGAGCTGGACAATTTCGAAATCAATAAAAGTGAAATTAAAGCCATCGTGTGCTCTCCAACCGCCAAAAACTCTGTGTATTCCCTATACCTAAACTCTGCCACTCTACACCCACGAAATCACGTTTATTCACCTCACCTAAATCAAATCAAGAGTCTCTTCTTCTTCTCCTTTCCACTTTCTCTCTAAACAAACCAGTAACCCAGAAAAACCCTAACCTTCCATTACCAACTATGAGCTCAGACAACCAGTCCCCCGAACTCCCCACTCTTATAGCGAGTGACGACCTCAGAGGCGCAGCCCCGCCGGTCGCTCCAACCCCTGGGATGTCCTCCGTTAAGCGTCTTCTCGAGACGCTTCTCGACGAAGACTCTACCGACACTGAGGATGCCGTCAGAGCTGGTTCAGAGGACAGCGTCAGAGGCGTTGATCTGGCCATCGTCGTGAGTGAAACTGACTCCGATGTGGCCGTCTGTTCCATCGTCGGCGGAGGCTAGGGAGGAAAGAAGAGAGATGAGAACCCTGAAGAAGATGGGGGCGGCCGGAGCATCAAACCCAGCTCCAATCGCCACGACACCACCACCACCGCCTCCAATGGAGAAACCAGCAGCCGTCGTCACGCCACTGAGAAAGCCCAGCGGACGGGTGAAGTAGGTAGCGCGAAATAAAACCTCAGGGAAGAAGCCGACGAAAATCTCAATTTCGCCGAGGGTTGAAGCCGAGAAGGAGACGGCAAAACCTAAAAAGACCAGTGTCACCCCTTCTGCTACAAAATAAAAGAAGAAGAAGCAGAAGGTGATTGAAGAGGATGACGATGAGGAAGTGATTCCAGTCTTGGCTAAGACTCCGGCCAAGACTGCTAAGGTAACCCTCTTACCCCCACTTCACACACTCAGAGGCTGGTTGAATTTTGATACACCAGACCTCAAAACCAAACTGATTGAGAAGCATGCGTGTGATATTCTTGCGTTTGCCAGACTTGATTTTTCATTTTTAGACAAAATGGCTTTAGGGGACAGAATTAGGGAGTTTGTGTATGATATTGGTTGGGTCCCCCTTATGTCTATTGATTGTGACGCATACACTGAACTCTGTTTGGAATTTCACACTAGTTTTTGGTTTGATCAAACTGCTGTGTATGTTAGGGGTAAGGATAAACCAGATTTGGATACAGCTGAAGTGGTTAATTTTCGGTTGTGTGGTAAATGGAGACACTTGTCTTTGAATTAGGGGTGTGCGTTCGGATTTCGGATCGGAATCCGACGAGTTCGGATCGAATTTTTTCAGATTCGGATTTTTTCGGATCCGATTTTTTTGGATTTTTTAACAAGGAATCCGAAACCAATCCGACACCTTCGGTTCGGTCGAATTTTTGGATTTTTTTCGGATTGACCGGTCCATTACTAATCAATAATTAAATTAATTAAGGTTTACAAATATAACCAAATTGAAATAACCAAATACTAACAATTGTAACAATTCTCATTTTTTTCTTGTTGGGCTGCAGCCCACACATTCCTTTCTTTCCTCCTTTTCTTTTCTTTCTTTTTCTTTCCTCCGCCGCTCACACTCACAGAGTCACAAGTCTCCTCTCTCTTTCTTTTTCTTTTCTTTCCTCTCTTCCCTTTTCTTTTTATTTTCTATTTTTTTTCTTCTTCCAATTCTCTTCTCTGTTCTTTGATGATGGCGATTTGGTAGTTTTGGTGATGGATTTGATTGGGATTGATTTTTGATTGGGCAAGTGGATGGATGGGATTGGTTTTTTTCTTCTTCCACTATGTTTTTCCTTTTTTCTTTGGAATTCATGGTTTTTGATGTGGCGTCGTGGCTGGGCGGTGGTGGCTGCTGGGTGACTTTTGGTGGCTGTAGAGCAGCGACGATTTGGTGAGGAGATCAGCTGGGCTGTGATTTTGTTGGCTGTGTGATTCGGTGTTGGGGGTTGGGGTTTGGGCGGTGACGGGTTCGGGCAGTGAGAGAGAGAGCGTGAGATGGTGGGTTTGTGGCGATGTGGTGGTGGGTTATCAGAATCCGTCGAATTCCGACAATCCGACTGTTCGGAATCCGAAACTATTCGGATTCCTACAGCCTCCTCCGAAATTTTATCCGACAGCATGTCGGATCGGGTCGGATGGGTGAGCTCGGATCGGATCGGGTCGGATCGGTCGGATCCGCCGATCCGTGCTCACCCCTACTTTGAATGCATTTAATGCTTTGTTGGGTTATGATTTTAGTGATGAGTTTGTCTATGATTATCCCACAGATTGGGATAAGCATGTTGCATTTAAAGAGGTCACTAGAGACCCTGATGCTGTTTTTACTAGGAACTCCAAAGCACACACTATCCAAAACCCTGCACTTAGAATGCTCCACAGAACTTTGTCTATCAACCTTTCGGGGATGACAAAAGTTTCTGGGAATTTGGCCAAATCCGAACTTTTTCTACTATGGTGTATGTTGCACAAGGAAAAGGTCAATTTAGGTCTCTATTTGGTTCATCAATTGCATGCATGCGAGTCCAATTCCAAACTCATTCTAGGGTCTCTGATTACTTGGTTGGTTATGCGCACTGCTGATTTAAATCTTGCCTCTGCTGATTTGCACAAATGTTGCTCCCCTAAAATGTTAGATTTGAAAGCCTTCAACCAAATGGGATATTTCCATTTGGAAGAAGAATTTGTTGAGTGTAATGCAGGTTTTACACCGGTGGAGGAGCACATTTTCGGCAAGAAAAATGATGGGAAATACAAGCTTCGCCCTGTCAAAATCCCAGGAGAAGTAGTAGAAGACAATATAGCTCAGGATCTAGGCCAAGACATAGGCCAAGATCCTCCCATTGAAGATCCAAAAGCAGAGGCAGCTGATCTTAGTCAAGCTTCAGGCCAAGACCCCTCGACCAGTAATGCCTCTGACCCTCCGGCTTAGGCCACTGAATTCCACGCCAGGCAGTTGCTCATCCTGGAGCAACAGAAGATCATCATGGACCAACTAGCCCAAGCCAAGCCCCAAGACAAGCCAAATGAGGCCCCTGCCACGGATAGCGCCAATGAACTGCCACGTTGGGCAAGGGCATTGGTGGCTCATCAGCAAGCAGATAGGAAGGCCATGGACGCCAACCACAAGCAAACCCTTGGCGTCCTCAATGATTTCTTGGAGGGGATGAGAGCTCTGAACGCCTCCACCATAGCTGTCTAGCAAGCTGTCACAGGTCTGCATCAGAAGATGGACTTCATCATGTCATTCTTCCGCAGAGCCATGCTTGCCCAACAACAACAACAGCCACCTCCACCCTATGCTCCACAAAAGTCAGAAGTACCACCTCCAGTGGCTGATCTAGGCCAACAATCAAACCAACCTTCAGGCCAAAATCAGACCCCTCCGCCAGCTTGACCAGCTTTTGCCCCCAGGTCGTTTCTTTCCTTTCTTTTTAATTTTTTTGTCTTTTCTTTGTCTCTCCACACAATGAGGACATTGTGTCTTCTAAGTATGGGGAGAGTGTACAGTCTGTTTGTGAGAGTCTTTTCATTTATGTGTCTGATTTGTGATGATTGTTGTGAATATTGATTGAATTGTGTGATTTTGAGTCAATTTTTTGCGTTTTAATTTTTCTTTTTACATCAGTCTGTCCAGTTTTGAGTCTGCTGTTTGCATGATTTTTATTTGTATTTTTCTGCATGTTTTGAGTCTGTTTTTGAGTGTACATCAGAACCCTTATTTTCTTGCTTAGGCTGTATAGTCTTTCGGTGGGATTGTATTTAGACACTTCTCTAGGGGATACAATGCTTTAGTAACAAGGAAGCGAATGAGCGCAACTTGATCAATGCCTAAGGGGCATATACTCTAATGATTCCCGAACATTAACTATCCACATGGTCGCAGGGACATTTAGCTAGAACCTTAACTTTTATTAAGGTGACGGGGTTTGCTGCCATGTTTTGAGTGTGTTGTTCTATCTGTCTAAGAGTGTGAAACAATAAAAGGTGTTGGAGCGTCATAGGGCAGACATAGCAAAGGTGGAAGTTCTCGCCAAAAAGAACAAGCTCTGTCTATGTGCCGTGTCTGTAAAAATACAAAGGACACTAAAAAAAAGAAGAGAAAAATCTGTCAAAGTGATTTAAATGGCACCAGTCTTTAGGCACTATCGATAGACAACACTTCGGTGGGACTCAAATCAGTGATGAACCTTGTTGCCCTATACTTTATCAATAAAATCTAGTGGGGTGTCTCGATACCATGTGGATGGGGTATGTTTAGGGTATTGATTTGTCCTTGTTAGTCTAGCATTGGGTATGTCAGGGAAGTGTCTTGACAGATCCAGTGATGGGGTAAACAACTTGAAAATGAGAAAGTCAGTGGGTTCTTGGTGTCTGTTCTATTTTTGATGTGTTTGTTTTGTTTTTGAGTCTTCGAAAGCATAGTTTAAGTGTGGGGAATTTGATTACATTGCATTTCACCATGTTTTTACTGTCCATTTACTTGTTATTTGGGCAGTTAACCTACTGATTTACCCTTGTATTTCCCATATCTTAGCAGTTCTGGTCTGGTGGCAAAATATTGAAGATTATGATTTATGGGGAGTTGAAGCTGACTTTCGGAGTCTTGGCCTAGTGCTTGGCCAAGACACCTTCGCATTCAAAGTTACGTGCATCAGATCGTCTTGGCCAAGCCTGCGGCCAAGACTCTTTCGCGATAGACCATTCTCAAAGCGGCAGCTTCGCCAACCTTTTGGGCCGTTTCTCCATTGGGCCTTGTGAGCTAGCAACAGTCCTGCGACAAAGTGAAGGATCAAGACGATATTATCTAAGAATCCTTTAAAGGATCTCCTTCCATCTTTGTATTTTGAAATCTCTGAATTTCACTCAAACAATTTATTGTTCCAATCTTTTAGAGACTTTCTAGGAATTAGAGTTGGAGTAGGACAGAGGAGTTTGAGGGCTATTTAGCAAAACGTTGTTCCTCCTCTGTCCGGGTCGAAAACCTTTCTTCTCTTTTCTCCTTCTCAATACTAAAACACTTTTGCTCCAGATTTAATTATTTAAATCTCGGATTTAATTTATTTATGCAATCAAATATTTTATCTTTTTTATCTATGAGTATGAGGAACTAAACACTTGTTCTTGGTAAGGGTTGATGAGCTAAAGTTCTTATGCGTTCGTGAGATCAACCTACGTACTTAACAATCTCTTCATTCGTATTTGTTTATTTCTTGAGCCTAATTAATCTCTTACTCACTAGAGACAAAGCCTGATCATTTTTGCACTCTAGTAGAGAAGAGTTGTGACCGGTCTAGAAGGAAAGGGAGCACCCGTCGGCTAGACAAAGTAGGTGACTAGTCTCGCGCTAGACTAGAAGAAATAGATGATCTAGGTCAAGACCAGATTGACGACCTAGGGTTTCCACAAGGAAACATCTTGACCTAGGTACTGTCTTCCCCTATACCATTGAGGAAGCGAACAGCCATTCAAGACAGCAGTCAAACGGATAAACCCTTTAATCAGCAAGGTGTCCCTTGGCTAGGATTATCAGGAAAGGGAGCACCCGCCAGATAATTTGAAGAGGAGGGAAGACAGGAGTGAACAAGAGTACCTCCACTCTATAGCAGTACTATGAACGAAGAGAGGACTACACTTGAGTCTATGATCGAAGCATAAGAACGGAAGCTCTTCTATCACCCTTACTTGGAATTCCCTTTTACTAGATTTACTTCAATCTTGACCCCCTGTTTTGGCCAAGCCTTTGGCCAATACTATTTTGAACTATTTTACTTCTTTCTGTTTTGTCTTTACTTTCAGAATCACCCAACCAAACTCAGTGACGAGGAAGTCAACCAGGAGCTACGTTTCCCTAGAGATCTCTGTGGATCGATCCTCTTACCGCAATCTACAAGTCTTTGTAGACAATGATAAAGGCGATAAGTTGTATTTCTACCCCCATTTCCATAATTATTTCACTCTTATATTTGACGCGTTCGACGCACGATCACTCTTACTTTACTCACATTGTAAGACGATAAAAAGAAAGGAATGAATCATTTAGATAATATTATTATTATTATTTAAAACGTGTAAGTACAATTAGAATTTGATAATAAATAAATAAAATTGCCATTAGTTCCTTACTACATACATATGATATGAGTTTATTATTTTTCTCCGGGTAAATTTGTAGTATTTAATTAAAAATAAATAATTAATTGATGTGTAATATTTTCAACATTTTATTTATTTATTTGATTAGTTAAATTCTTACAACGTCCACGGTCTCTCTCTCCATTTCGATCTCGTCCTCTCCAAAATCCAACGGCACCATCTCCTTCCCTATCCATCTCTCCCAGTCACCAAAACTGCACAAAATCAATTCACATTGTCGTCTCTGTCTCTGTCACTCTCACTCCACAACACGCACATCTCTCTCCTGTCCCTATCGCCACGACTTGTCCTTCGCGACCGGTCCTCCCATCTCTATAAGCTGGATCCCTCTCAGGAACCAGCCTCCTCCTCCCTCAAGCCACCTCCTCCCTCCTCTTCGGTGGCCTCTTCCAACAACGGCAAGATCCGCTACCGCACACCTTCCTCCACCGAGCTACTCAACGAATCCGCCGTCCCCTCCTCCTCCTCCACCTCCCCCACCCACCACAACCACCAAGCCTCCCCTGCTTCCGCCATGAAACGCCCCGCCTCCCGCCACGAGTCCATGACTGACAAGATCCAGAGGTACCGCGGGGTGCTTCTTGTCATTTCGATCCCGCTCGCGCTTGTCGTGTTTGTCCTGCTCGTTACGCCTACCCGGACCACCACGTCAGCGATTGTGATGGAGGAATTGGGTAACAGGAAGATGTCGCCACATTTGGCCAGCGGGAAGAGGAATTATGCGGTTATTTTTGATGCGGGGAGTTCGGGGAGTAGAGTCCACGTGTTCTGCTTCGATCAGAATCTGGATCTTGTCCCCATTGGAAAAGATCTCGAACTTTTTGACACGGTACGTAGAAAATAGAGAAATGCCACCAAACTTTCTTGTCATTTGATTTTTTCAAATTTATGTTTTAAACTTTTCTTTTACAACGTAAGTTTCTTTTAAGTTGTGGAATGGAGTTGATTCATGCGGATGAGTTTCAATGTAGTGGGAGTAAATTGAATTAAATTGTATTTTAATGGAATTTAGTTTTGTTGATTTGATAGTGGGTTCATATATTTAGAGTGAACTCGAAAACGCTAGAATCAAGTGAAATTGAGGTTCTGATGTTGGGAATTGTATTATAATTGGTGAATTGTATTGCTTATTATTGGTTGGAGTGAATTGATATAGTGGCCCATGATTTTAAAGGTGGAGAATCATGTAGGATAGAATGACTGTGTGTGTGTTGTCTAATGTAGTCAGAAGTTAGTTTTAAACCATGTGGGTTATATTTTGTGTATTTGTGTTACGTAGATTGAGCCGGGATTGAGTGCATTTGCTAATGATCCACGAGATGCAGCCGACTCCATTGCTTCATTGCTTGATAAAGCACTTACTGTCGTGCCCAAAGAGTTGCGTCGCAAGACAACTGTCAGAGTTGGGGTGGGTACAGTATTGAATTGTATAGTAACATGATGAGTAATGGTGCATTGCTTATTTTCTATTCTTGGTTCCGTTAATGATTGTGTTAGGCTACGGCTGGCTTGAGGGCACTGGGAGTTGAAGCATCTGATAGAATTTTGCAAGCAGTAAGGACACATTGTTTTGCTTTACTCATTGCTTGTGCACTCATGTTCCTCAACATTGTACTTATAGCTATTAAATTCTTGTTTTAAGGTTAGGGATCTTCTGAAACATAGGAGCACATTAAAGTATGAGGCAGATGGGGTTTCCGTTTTGGATGGTTCTCAAGAAGGCTCATATCAGTGGGTATGTTGCTTGGACGTTTGTGCCCATGCAATCCCTGTACACATGCACTAGGCTATCAGTGGGTATCAGCATTCTTCTCTGGTTATCATGGTTGGGATGCTATTTATATACTTGCCTTTTATTTTTCAGGTAACAATAAACTACCTGTTAGGAAACCTGGGGAGGAAATATTCAGATACAGTTGGAGTTGTTGATCTTGGTGGAGGGTCTGTTCAAATGGCTTATGCTATTTCTGAAACAGATGCCGCAAAGGCTCCAAGAATTTCAGATGGGGAGGATACATATGTCAAGGAAATGCTCTTAATGGGAACCAAATATTACCTCTATGTTCACAGGTTCTTCTCTATTCTATTAATTAATTTCATGCTGATGCCTTACTGTGTTGCCTCACGTGACCTGTTTCATGTTGTTTTTGGCTGATGACATGTACTGTAATTTCAGTTAACCTTCTCATGACATGAACTATAACCTTTTATGATTAAGCTTCTTTTATATTGTTTTCTCTTCTTGCATCTGCAGCTACCTGCGATATGGATTATTAGCAGCTCGGGCAGAAATTTTGAAGTTGTCTGAAGATTCTGGCAATCCATGCATCTTGGCTGGTTATGATGGTATGTTAAATTTACTCATTCTGAAGAGGCATGTTTTCCTTCTAACCATTTTCACTCAAGTCATTTCCTGTTTATCCAAGGATGGAATCAGTTCAGAAAAAATTGTGCTACATACCATACTTGTCAAGGAGTTAACATTAAGATAGATGAAAATCTCTTTCCTCTCAATGCTAATATCGACAATCATGTATTAAGTATCTGTCTCATTGTTCAACTGAGTATATATGATAAGACTCAAGACATACTAGAGGTGGCTTCCATACTACTTATCCCCTGCATGATAGTTTCTTATCGCAACTGGTCCATTCTCTGTAATTGTTATACTGTGGGAGAGTGGTGAAATTTTGAAAATGCTTTGAACTTGCATCAAATCAGAATTTAATAGGAATGAGGTACCTTTTCTGTAAAAGTAAAAATATTAATCACAAATGATGATTACATCCCCATTCTCAAAATTACATCTTTTGTAGCTTGTAATAAAAAATGTCTCTTTAAATTATTATAGGGGTTTACAATTATGGAGGAAAGGAGTATAAAGCATCAGCGCCTCCTTCTGGTTCAAGCTTGGATGAATGTAGGAGCATAGTCCTTAAGGCTCTCAAAGGTAATGAAACAACATGTACGCATATGAAATGTACATTTGGTGGAGTATGGAATGGTGGAGGTGGGGATGGGCAAAAGAATTTGTTTGTTGCTTCATTTTTCTTTGACAGAGCTGCCGAGGTAATAATCCACATCCTTAATTTTGGTTGCTTATGAAATAATGGAAAGCTTACATTTATTTTATGGTAACTGGATTTCTATCATCTGCAGGCTGGTTTTGTTGATGGCAGTA
Organism: Viola odorata; assembly: GCA_963691705.1. NCBI lineage: Eukaryota > Viridiplantae > Streptophyta > Magnoliopsida > Malpighiales > Violaceae > Viola > Viola odorata. Next base: position 21,329,425 of record OY829539.1, on the reverse strand, counting down.
AACCTGTTGCGAAAGTTCGTCCTGGGGATTTTGAGGATGCAGCTAAGCGTGCTTGCCAGACACGACTCGAGGATGGGAAAACTGCATATAAAAATGTGAAAGAGAGCAACCTCCCTTACCTATGCATGGATCTTGTTTACCAGTTTACATTGCTCGTGGATGGCTTTGGTAAGCTACACATACCTAGACTAGCTTGTGAAAGGTGACAATAATGGTTGTCTTTCGGTGAAAATTCATGTGATTTAATTTTGAAATGAATGACCCTTAGGCTAATTATTTATATCTTTGTTTTGTCAAGCCGTTAACTGGAGCAGCAACAACTATGGTCTACCTTGTTTTTAGACAAAACATTCCATCAATGATTTTGATGTTTTATTGTTTTGCATTTCTTCCTGTACAGGTCTTACTCCCTGGCAAGCAATTACGCTGGTGAAGAAGGTGGAATACCGCAACTCTCCAGTCGAAGCTGCATGGCCGCTAGGCAGTGCCATAGAGGCTGTCTCGTCATTATGATGATGAAAGGAATTTGCACATTCAAGTAAAATCCAAATGGAAATCTCGGACAGCATACGATTCGTATCCACAACCATTTTTTGAGCTGAAGACTAAGGATTGAACTGGAGGGTAAGATACACTTGGGAAGTCCGATATGCTCGTCGTATATGTGGAAGTTTAATTTTGGCCTATATCTTGAGAATAACGAAGAGAAGATAAAGCTCCATTTACATTGATATATATGTAATTACATTACAAGATGTTACAATGATTTATGTTGAGTGAATAATTCAATTCAATTGGTTCATTTTGGTTGTTCACCTACTAATTATAAAATCATAAATTCACTGTCGATGGCATCTTAGAAAATTTAGAATTTTATATAAACAGACAAACGAGTCTTCAAGATTTTCCGGTCATTACAAGGACATTCACTATTAAATTATTATAACAAAAATAATTGGGGCCAAAACCCAAAACAATTCTCTTTGCGATTCTGCATTTTATTTCTTTACCCAGCCAAAAAAAGGAAGAGAAAAGAGAGAAAAGAGGCTAATAGATATGTCTTTCTCGGCATCTTTTGTGCTGGTGATTGTACTGAACCTGGTACCAAATTTGTTGATGGTGGTGGAAGCACGGGCACTGGGTAAGTTTGAGCATGGATTACTAAATCGAGAGATACTGCCTGCTGCAGATTCAAAGTATGATTCGATTTCGAGTTACAAAGGTTGCGCAGTTGTCTTGGATGTGGAGAGGAGTTGGAGCATGTACAACGTCTTCTGCTTCGACCACAATTTCGACCTTGTTCTTTACAGAGATGACTCTCGTAGGATATATCTCCCATTTCATGGCAAGGTATACTATATAGATATATCATGCTTATGAAAAAAAATATAGATTTCTTTTTGTTTCATTTGGGATTTAGATAAACAAATTTGGTTAGTTTGATTTCCAATTTTTTACACATCATCTAATTTATTAGTATTTTTTGAATCGCTGTATCTAACATTAGTGATTCCGCATTCATATTTTTCAAGTAAAAGACAGGTGATCTAATCATTAGGTATAAAGTAATTAACTAATAAAATCTATTTCTATTTGCAAGCTAAAACTTAGCTTATTGTGCCTTTACAGATTCTACCTGGTATGTTAAGGAATTATCAAGATCCAAAAGTAGCATATTCACTTGTGCCCATGGACAGGTTTGCGGAGGGTAGTGTCCCTAAAGAATTAAGACCCCGGACGCCTATCAGAGTTGGGGTCAGTAAATTAAAATTATATATTTTTCTATTAAATGACTTATGTTTCTTTTTTAATGGGCCATTTCTTTTATTTTCTTTTTTTATATATTTTAATAGTTTCTAATTGATCTCCCATTTGATGTAGGCTACTCCTGAGCTGAGATGGTTGGAAGGCAATGCTTCTGAAATATTGTTGCAATCAGTATGTTTTGGCATTTATTTATCTAAAATTTATTTTAATGTGCGGACTTAAAAATCATGAATTATAAGTAAATTGCTCCATTTATTTTAATATGCTGCCTTATCTTTTCAAATTTGTTGTTTAAGGTGAGGGATTTTTTGAGAGAAACAAGCAGCCTGAAATTTGAGGCAGATGATGTCACCATTTTGAAAGGCTACCAGAAAGGATTTTACCAATGGGTATAATTAATAAATGCTCTTATGAATTTTGTTAATTAATTTGTATAAAATCAATGACCCATCTTTAAAAAAAAAATAAAAGAAAATAAATATTGCTTTCCAGATGGCAGTGAACTATCTACTGGGAAATTCAGGGAAGAAATATACAGAAACAGTAGGAATTGTTGATATGGATGACAACTCTGTTCAGATGGTGTATGCCATCTCCAAGAAAGGTGATGACGTGGCTCCAATTGTATCCGTACCAGGAGAGGATTCATATATAAAGGAAGTGCTCCTGAACGATACCAGATACTACCTCCATGTTCACAGGTTAATTACTATGTTTACTTTTACTTTTTTTACTGCACTGTGTTTCTTTCACTTTGAGTAGAAATTTAATGCTAAAACTGTATTAATATATATTCCCTCCAAATTCTTTTAAATGACATTTTACGTTAAAAAAATTGGTATCAAATAAATGATGTTTTGCGATTTTCTAGGTATTAATTTATTCAATATAGAGGAGAAAGAAAAATATTTAATGGTCAGTTTATTTAATATAAAATAGAAAAATTATTATTTAATATTAAAATTATTTTCACCAATCATTATCTTAATTTTCTTACCTGATTTCACAATGTTATTAAAATTTGGAGAAAGTACTAAATTTCATATATTTTTTTTCATATCTCAGCTACTTAAACTTATTGGCAGCTAGAGCAGAAATCTTGAGACTTTCTGACAATTCAGGCAATCCATGCGTCTTGAATGGTTTTGATGGTATTAAGATATTATTATTATTATTCTTATTCTTATTCTTATTATTATTATTATTATTATTATTATTATTATTATTATTATTATTATATATCTTAATGCGTGGAAATTGTTTAAAAGGGGTTTACAAGTATAGAGGAGAAGAGTACAATGCATCAGCTTCCTCTTCTGGTTCAAGCTTTGAAGGATGCAGCGCACAAGTTCTTAAGATTTTCAAATTCAAAGAAGCATTCAATAAACCCTACAACTGCACATTCAATGGAAACAATTTGTATGCTTCTTATCATTTCTTTTCCGAGGCTCGCCAGGTATGTTTTAGTTAGTTTATTAATTAATTGCATGACAATTTTACGTTTTTACTCCCCAAAATAAGTCAACTCGTATATAAACTCAAAATTAGGTAAAGTCGAGTTAAAATCTCGCGTCAACTCAGTAGAATCATCCCCAAAATAAGTCAACTCGTATATAAACTCAAAATTAGGTGAAGTCGAGTTAAAATCTCGCGTCAACTCAGTAGAATCATCTAAATTTACTGAATTAAAAAAATATGGCAAATTTTAAAAAAATAAAAAAAATATAAATAAAACAACGTTGTTCGATTCAAACTAAAACGTCACTATTTTGTTCAAACCCAAACTACAATATTGTTTTGGTCAAAATGGCGTCGTTTTAGTTAAAAAATAATTATTGTTGTAATTTTTTTATGATTACTAATCAAATTATTTAGAAAATGACTATAATAATTATTATTATTATCATAATATGTAAATTCTTATAATTTTACGTTTCCGATTTCATCTACCCATTTCGAGTATACTTAAACTCTCGATTTTAACAACTTTGAAAATAACTCATTTATCCTATAAATAACTCATTTGTAGGCTGGGTTAGTAAATGGAACTGGATCTTTCGCTGAAGTTGTAGCAGTGGATTTTGAGAAAGAAGGTAGGCGTGCTTGTAAGATTAAAAATATTGAGGATGCCAAATCTGCATACCCAGCCATGTCTTGGAGCCAACTTCCATACTTATGCATGGATCTTGTCTATCAGTACACGTTGCTCGTTCATGGGTTTGGTAAGTAATTTAAGACCTAATTAATTACTTCATTATTGAATTTTATATTATTTTCTATTTTAATTCTTCCTCCGCAATATAAATATAAATATATATTTTATTTTCTTATATATAGGTTTGCAAGAAATTACTTTGATGAATGAGCTCATTGACTATCGAGGTACAAGAGTTCGTACTTTGTGGCCACTAGGCAGTGCCATAGAAGCTGCATTTAATATTATCAATCCCGTATCATACTAGTCGATGTAGATGATACGTTCCATCCTATTTAAAAAACCAAATTAAAAAATATAATGTACTATTTCAATTTTTATCTCGATCTATAGCGGTTATACCCGCAAAATACAGTCCAGTCAAAAAGTATGTATCAGTAACTAACAATGCATCGGATGATTTCCCAATTACGAGAGATTAATGATGTGACCTATCCCAAATCAATGTAGACGTATATTTACGCTTCTTCTGGTTTTGTAAATGAGATTTCAACCCAAATGAATGTAGACATGTATTTTGATTAAAATTTTATGCATCATAAATTTAAACTTCGTGCGTTAAAATGTTGTTAAATACTACAAATTTCCGAACTATTATCCATACGATCTGCGATACATTATCTTGGATCTGGCCTATCAGTATACATTGCTTGTAGATGGATTTGGTAAGTTTCCTGCATTAATTTGAGCCTATTGTTCGTTTGAGTTTACTCATCTTTCTATCCTCTATTTTATTGATTGCTTTGTCATATTTCTTCTCTGCACAAGTATCCCTAAAACAAAAGCTTGGAAACTCCTAATTCATCAGCATAAATCACCATGCCAAAATATGCAGCTTGATTAATCTTTCACTTACAAGTCATGCCTTTTAAATGTAACGCTTATACTTGACAAGCATCAATAAGTTTTTATCAGAATCTTACAAGCCTCGATATGCCACGCGTTTTCCTCATGCTAATTAAGTTTGAAGATTGGTTTCCTAATTTTGTATTTGTTTAGCATTTTTTTGGTGTTGATTATATGGGGTGTGCGCTCCCCAATTTTGATACATAATTTTCTGTTTTGTCCTGTGGTATATGTATATAAACCTTATCTAATAAGGCATGATAAACTAAGAAATGGACACCTGCTGGAAGTTGTACTAGAAGTACAACGCCATGAGTCATTTTAGTGAATGCACACGCTTTAAGCTTGAAGTAGCATTCGAGGAATTGGAGGTATGTAAAGAGGTGAGGGAAGAATGCAGCCAGAGGTAAGCAACTGCTGGTTCGATGAAGATCAATTGCGAAGCGAGCTGGCGTGCATCGGCTGGTTCAAGGGTGGAGTTGCTGTCCTACTCAGGGATTTTACAGGAGAGGTGATGCGATCACGGCCGAAACTCGGAAGAGAAATCCGGCCGAGATAACATTCAACCAAAGGAGGATCTAGCTCATGGGTTTGAGCACACAAACAACAATAAAAACAGTAGGAAATATGGATGAACGGAGGGAGACACGCAACGGAAAGGATTAACTTACAAATTACCCGATTGAATGGCAGAGGGATTAGAGATGACGATTGAGACACGAGGAGGTAACAACGGGTTACACATGTGAAGGATTCTTGTTCTTTTTGATTGACTCAAGCCACGGCGATCCAAGACCAAGGCAAGCACCAATTTGATTTCCCAAAGAGAGATCGGGAGGAGTATTCTCACTCGACGGATCTCTCTCAAGGAGGGGTGAGCAATGGATGAATGAATAAAAGAAGGAGTAAGCTCAACTTAAACATTCATTCATCATCCAAAACTAAGTTACAAAATGAGGAGAAAGTCCCTATTTATACTAGGTTACAATAAGCCTACACTATTACAAAAATGACCCTGAAAATGTGCTTGGAAAACAAAATTCGGTCACCAAAACAGAAGCTAGCGTGATTCACGTTAAGGTCTAAACGTGATCACGTTAGCCAACTTTTCCTTATCGTGATCACGTTAATCCCTATCGTGATCACGCCAAGAACCGCGCGCTAAAATGTCGACGAGCATAACTTTTGATCCACCCGTCCGATTGGCCTGAAACTTGTCCCAAATGAAAGCTAACATCTTGAAGTTTCCATCCAGCCTCTGATCTCTCAAATCGGACTCCATTTGCTTGTCCATATGCTTGTTGCGAACATGCGATGCGATTCTGACTTGTATAGGGCCTAGGCATGTTGAGGAAATGACACTTGATTCCCGACCTTGGACATGATTGACGCTCATCTGCAAGGCTCGGCGGTCCATAACCGGTCCTCTTGGCTTCATGCCAAATTGTTCCAACTCGAAGGGAGCCGTGATCACATCAACTCCTTCCCCTTCGAAAGGATTCGTCCTCGAATCCTTGCTTTTTATTTTCTGTAAAATAACAAACGATATATATATATATATATATATATATATATATATATATATATATAGATATTTGCGTTAGTTAAAAACACTCGCTCACGTGTTTACACTCGGTGTTTAAAACTCTCGCAAAAGTTGCGCTCACAAATAATTTGCTCACATTTATTGAGGGGACAAGTGGCACTTGGTCAACAAGTCTAAGGATTAGGTCAAAAAGTCTTGCTTGCATTAAATGCAAGGATAAGAACAAAGACTTGTGTGCACAATTTATATTTGTTTATTCCTAAGGAAAGAATAAACAAATGGGAAACAAAAACTTTTTGATCATCCAAACTCAGATGGATCAAAAGAAAAGACTCAAGAACAAGATGAACACATGAAGAACACAAGAAGAACATGAAGAACACCAAGAACACCAAGATGCTCTTGACAGACTTCCGAAAAAAACTCAACAAAAATAGCAAACGAAGGCTAAACATTACGAAAATTGACAGAAAGACTCCTAAGACACAGAACTACAACTTTCACGAAGGAAGGACAAGATTATTCCCACGGGAAAATTGCTGGAAACAGACTCAAACACAGAAACTGTTTTTCTCGGAAAAATCTGCACGCGTTTCTTTGGAAGCCAAAAAGTATATAAATTTCACCGAGATTGCAGTCGACACAAAAACGAAAGTTGTTCCACACAGACTGAAGTTTAAGCATACAAAAATTCAGAATGTTCTGAGTGATACAAATCGTACAAAACAGAAAAGAAACAGACACAACAAACTGATTTTCGGACAGAAAATCAGGCACAAGAGGAACGACTCTTGGAAACGAAAACACAAGATGATTTTCGGACAAAAAATCATCTCGACAACACACAAACGGAAGATCAACAGCAACAACACAAACAAACACAGATCTACAAACCCAAAAGCCCAGAAGCTCCGCTACCAATTGATGCGATCACGGCCGAAACTCGGAAGAGAAATCCGGCCGAGATAACATTCAACCAAAGGAGGATCTAGCTCATGGGTTTGAGCACACAAACAACAATAAAAACAGTAGGAAATATGGATGAACGGAGGGAGACACGCAACGGAAAGGATTAACTTACAAATTACCCGATTGAATGGCAGAGGGATTAGAGATGACGATTGAGACACGAGGAGGTAACAACGGGTTACACATGTGAAGGATTCTTGTTCTTTTTGATTGACTCAAGCCACGGCGATCCAAGACCAAGGCAAGCACCAATTTGATTTCCCAAAGAGAGATCGGGAGGAGTATTCTCACTCGACGGATCTCTCTCAAGGAGGGGTGAGCAATGGATGAATGAATAAAAGAAGGAGTAAGCTCAACTTAAACATTCATTCATCATCCAAAACTAAGTTACAAAATGAGGAGAAAGTCCCTATTTATACTAGGTTACAATAAGCCTACACTATTACAAAAATGACCCTGAAAATGTGCTTGGAAAACAAAATTCGGTCACCAAAACAGAAGCTAGCGTGATTCACGTTAAGGTCTAAACGTGATCACGTTAGCCAACTTTTCCTTACCGTGATCACGTTAATCCCTATCGTGATCACGCCAAGAACCGCGCGCTAAAATGTCGACGAGCATAACTTTTGATCCACCCGTCCGATTGGCCTGAAACTTGTCCCAAATGAAAGCTAACATCTTGAAGTTTCCATCCAGCCTCTAATCTCTCAAACCGGACTCCATTTGCTTGTCCATATGCTTGTTGCGAACACGCGATGCGATTCTGACTTGTATAGGGCCTAGGCATGTTGAGGAAATGACACTTGATTCCCGACCTTGGACATGATTGACGCTCATCTGCAAGGCTCGGCGGTCCATAACCGGTCCTCTTGGCTTCATGCCAAATTGTTCCAACTCGAAGGGAGCCGTGATCACATCAACACTTGATGCGATCACGGCCTAGGGTTAGTAGGTCGGATAACATATGGAGCTCATGGAGGATCTAGCCAAGCGAATCAACTAGCACACACATGACCACAAAGAGGGAAATAACAAGATATAGAGATGCAGCGGAGAAAGACACAAAAGAGCGATGGAAAGATGGGAATTACCCGGGAGTTAGAAGATGGATGGAAGGGACGGAGATGAGCACACGCGAAGTAACGAAAATCACACGAACGATTGCTTGATCAAGATATACTCCGAGGGCCAAGATTGAGACTCGTTTCTATGGATGATCAACCAAATAAACATATATTTCATTCACATAAATCGACAAAACTATTACAAGCTTTGATTTCCCGGAGAGAGATCGGGAGGAGTAATCTCAAACTCGATCGATCCCTCTCAAGGAATGAAAGTGTTGAGCCCTAGCTCCATGTGTACAAAGGAGGAGAATTCTCACTCAACAAAACACACACAAAGTTGTCCAAAGCTCTCTCAAGAAAGAAAGAAAAAACCTATTTATAGTTCGTACACAAATTGGGCTTGAAAAGCCCAAAATTCGTCCCAAAACAGAAGCTAACGTGATTCACGTTAGGGTCTAAACGTGATCACGTTAGCCAACTTTTCCTTAACGTGATTCACGTTAAGGCTTACCGTGATCACTGTAAGGCTTACCGTGATCACGTTAAGGCTTACCGTGATCACGTTAAGGCTCGAACAAAAAATGCAAAATAACTCCAGAAGGTAGCGTGATTCACGTTAAGGGTGAGACGTGATCACGTTAGCCAACTTTCCCTTACCGTGAATCACGTTAAGGCCTTACCGTGATCACGGTAAGGCTCCTCAAAACCAAACTCTTCACGCTAAGAGCTTAGCGTGATTACGCTAGACCTCTTTCCTTAGCGTGATCACGCTAAGACCTTAGCGTAATCACTTTAAGGATTTTTCCCAGCAGCTTCAGCTCCGCGCGCCAAAATGTCGAGTAGCCTAACTTTTGACCCACCCGTCCGATTGACCTGAAACTTGTCCCAAATGAAATCTAACATCTTGAAGTTTCCATCAAGCTTCTGATATCTCAAATCGGGCATCATTTGCTTGTCCATATTCTGGTGGAGACTAGGCGACACAATTCTAACTTGCATAGATGGAGCATTTGTTGTCAAGGCCTTGGGATGAGTGTGCGTGGCCGGGTGACTTGCTAGGCCTTCTTGGGAATTCCATGCGTCTAGGCCTTGGATTGTGAGGATTTGGCGCTTGAACCTCGACCGTGGGCGTGGTTTTTGATCATTTGTAAGGCTCGGCTGCCCTTGGCCGATCCTTTGGCCAAAATGTCGAATTCTTGGACCCGTTATCGCATCAAGAGGTGGGGGGGATGGTTTGGTATTTTGCAAGAGAGCTAATTCAACTCTATTAGAAGAAGGATCGGCTTTGAAAGAAGCTTGCAAGTTCATTTTTCAAAGTGATTCTCAATCCAATATTTCTCAAATCAATCATGAAAGCCTATGGACTGTTAGAAATGAGAGAGCCACCTAAATAACAATCACAAGACAATAATTGGAATTTTGTCTGTCGGTTTATATATATTATTCTACATAATTTGAAATTTAATTATGAGACTTTTTTATAGTCAGAATTAGATTAAAGAATTTTAATTGACTTAATGACATAAAACCTGAACTGTAATGTTTTATTTAAGTGCAACTCTTAACATTTTTTTTTGTTTAATTACAACCCTGGTCTTCGCTAATATTGTCATATTACCCCCCTACCGTAACAGAAATCCGATGTGGCACAGTTGACCACTGTTATGTGTCACGTCAGCTCGCCACGTCCGCGTTGACCAGGGGTAATTAAACAAAAACATTAAAGTTCAGGGTTATTTTATGTTTTTTTGCCATATTTATTTTATTATACTTTCTATTTTTGTTCTTTTTTATTTTTCCTTCTTCAATTCATTCCTGCCGGATGTATTTTTTTCAGGAAATTTAAACGAATGGGAATTTTTTAGATTCTCTCCACCTTCATTGCCTTTCTATTAATAATCATAATTACCTCTAATTGTTAAGTTATTTTGTAGGCAATTTTATTCACAGATTAATCATAATTACCTATAATTCTAGCAATGAAGCATTAATTCTAATTTTTTATTATTATTATTATATAAAAAAGAAAGGAAAAGAGGATTTTGGATTATTGATTAAATTAGGGAAAATGACATAAAACAACTTTGAAGTTTAATGTTTTGATTAATTGCAACCCTTAAATTTTTTTTTGTTTAATTAATCCCTGGTCATCGCGGACGTGGTGAGCTGACGTGACACATAACGGTGGTCAACTGTGCCACATTCGGGCCGGGTCTGGAATCAAATTTTAGACCCGGTCCCGACCCGAAAATTTCCGGGTCGGACCCGGTGGGTCTCGGGTTTGATCCGAGACCCGGCAAACCCCAAATGTATACCCTAGATCTCATTCTCACACTCGTCCCTCTCAATCCCACTCTCCCTTCTCTGCCCAAAATTACCATCGCCAATCGTCATCTCTCCCTCGGCGACCATGATCTTTTGTTCTTCTCTTTGCCGCCACCGGACAGCACCAGATGCAGCTGTCTCTTCTTCATTCCACACACTTCTCCCCCCAATTTCCTTCATGCTCATCTCTGTTGCAGTAGCTAATCAAGTCTGTGCATCCATAATTTTTGTTTTTACATGGAAACTTGAGGGATTCTATGAGTGTGTGATATTTATTTTCCAGTGATGTTTTAATGGTGCAAATGGTGTTGGCTATATTTTGTAGAGAGCATTCATGTGATGTGAAAAAATTAGTGCTGCAATTAATAATGTCAATGTATTATTACATAGAAAGTGCAAAAGATGGGAAATTTGTTGAAGAACTTGTATAGTTACTATTGGGCTTACACTTATTTTTGTTTATAGTATTGCGTTTTCTTTACTAAAACCTTTTCATCATACCATGCTCTTGTACTATTTTCCCTCTCTTTCTTTTTAGAAGACTTGACTTGCTTCCCAGCTTGAGTACATTGATTTATGGCATTTTGTATTAGTGTTGTGAATTTGAGATATTGATGATTTCTTGAATTGGTAATGTTTTTCTTACTAGCTAGATGACACCGCAAGTAATTCTCATATTTAGTGTTATTTGATTTTGTGGCTTTCTCAGGGAGTTGTTTTATCATATCGTAGCATTGCAGTGTGTTCTGGTTCTGTCATGTACGTTTTTTTGCCTTGCTACATGTGGACCGTGCTTGATGAATGGAATGCAGAAATTGGAGGAGTATGATGCATTTGTGTCCTGTGGAGATGATTATGGCATGAATTTTGATGATATTGGCATAGCTGATACTAGTTCAGACTATCATGTTGGAGCTTCACACCAGTATAAAATGTGGAGCTTCAATTTCCCATATATGTTGATGTGGTATTAATTATTGCCAGTGATGTTTTAATGGTTTATGTTAACTGATAACTGTTAAGGATGGTTTATGTTGAATTAAGGATGGTATTAATTGTTGCTTTGAATTAATTCTCCATGGGTTCGTTCTTCTTCTGGATTAAAGATCTTAAAGAACAAATAATTTTATTAAAAAAAAAAATTAAGGACCCGAGTCCATTTTTCCCGGGTCTAGACCCGGGACCTGTATTCTTATCCGAGCCGGGACCGGGACCGGGACCAATTTTTGGTCCCGTTTTTAAACGGGACCGGGTTTTGTCCCGACCCGGGTGTCTTCTTGTCTAGCCAGGTTCGGCCTGCAGACCCGTTTTGACATCCCTACCTGGGCCTAGAAGGTCAAAACCGAGCCTAAATGGTTAAAATCGGGCCTAGATGGTCAAACACGAGTCTGCATGGTCAAAATCTTGCCTAAACGGTAAAACCCAAGCCTACATGATCAACCTTGACCCTTAACGGTCAAACTCGAACCGAAACGGTAAACTTCGAGCCTAAACGGTTAAACTCGAACTTAAATGGTCAAACCCAAGTCTAGTCATAATAGAGTATAGTATGATATCGGTAGGAAGAGAATGCTGCTAAGCCATGCCTTTCTTCTAATGCATTTCAGACTTGACTTGTTGTTGCTGATATGTTCGTGAAAATCAGTTTAGTTTAATTTGCTGCTATCGTAGATACGAGTTACGGAATGGATAGAGCAGAATCCAATCCCCTACTTAGAGAAGCAAGCCTAACAACCAACCCAACAACAGTAAAGGAAGCAGTATAAATCAATGGATTCATGATAAATTCCTCACAAAAAAGAAAAGAAATGATTAATGATAAAATCAACCACTAAATTATGATTTAATTACTCCATCGATAGATTATCATCTATTCAAACTAACGTAACTAAGAGTTTAAAATCAGTCCATTCAGATTATCGGTCGAGCCTTCTCTCATGGCGTTGTTGGGGACATTGAGGATTGGAAGACTAGAACACAACAACTCTCATGAAGCGACTTTTGCTCATAGCTAGACAGCAAAAAGATATCTCTTAGGCCACCTCTCAGTTGGACCTTGTAATGACGGAAGAATTTGATGTGGAAGGTAGAGTTGAGCTAGGGTCACCCCGAGCCTAAATGGTCAAATTAGAGTCTAAATAGTCAACCCCGAGTCTATATGGTCAAACTCAAACTTAATTGGTCAAACTCGATCCTAATTGGTCAAACTCAACCCTAATTGGTCAAGAACTTTTCTATATAGTCAAAATAAAAATATTTGGTAAAAGATACTCCCTCGGACTAAAATAATTGACACTTTTCTACAGATTTTTTAGTCCAAATTAATTGACACTTTTGTGCCACGTCAGCACATGTAGGATATCAATTACCAAAAAGCCCTTAGTGCCATTCTTCATCTTTTCTCTCTTTTCTTTGTTCAAGTTTATTTTATTCCATTAGCCACAAGGTTGTAAAACCCGGCCCGGGACATTGACCCGGGCAGGTCAGAGGGCGAGAGGGTCAAAGGTTCAACCGGGTTCAACCGGGTTCAACCGGTAGTATCGACCCGGTCTATTTAATAATATTATTTATATATTTTTATAAATATAAAATTTAATTAATTACCTTATAAACTAAAAACACAAACAAAAAAATGAATTAATGAAATGGGATTAAAGGAAAGGAGTGGCCAACCCGGTTTGACCCGGCACCGGGTCACCGGGTCTCCGGTTGAACCGCCGGGTCACCCGGGTTTTTGCCGGGTCAGCAAGAGTCCGGTTTTAGGGGGTTAACCGGACCGGTCAGGCCACCGGTCCCCGGTCGGACCGGTCGAACCGGCCGGGCCGGTCCGGTTTTTACAACAATGATTAGCCATCATCCCTGCACCAAAACACTTCACTCCCATACAAAAAATCATTCTCTTCCTTCAACTTTTTCGTTCCTCCGACTCCGATCGCTTCCAACTGTTAGCCCAAGGGTACTTCGAACCTATTTTGATGATGAAACGACATAAATTAATTAGATTACTAATTCAATTTTAAGTGAAAATGTATTTGTAGTTTGCGACGAGATATCAAAGGAAGCAAAATCAATTATCGCAAGCTCGAGATCAAGTGTAGAATTGGACTTTAATTGAATGTAAGTATGTGTAAATTCTAACACTTGATCTATGTTTCAAATACCTCAAGAATATTTGTCAAAAGGTTTTGAGCGAAAAGGTTTTAAGCGAAAATGTTTTTGAGCGAAAATGTGTTTCGAAAAGATGAGTTTTTGCATTTTCGTCAGGCTTAAAACGCCATAGCGTTTGTGAAAACGCTATAGCGTTTTGCCTCTGAAGTTACGGAATAACTTCAGTAGCAAAACGCTATAGCGTTATGCAAAACGCCATAGCGTTTTGGCCCAACGGCTAGTTTTCTAACAGCTAGTTTCTCCACCAAAAACGGCTCCTTTTGACCCCATTCCTTCTTGTCTGTTCATCCCTTCATAAAAGGCTATAAATACTCATCCTAGATGAGCTGAACATAATAGAGGAACATAGAAGAGAATTCATTAAACTTGAAGAAACCATTAGAATCATTTTATTCATTTTACAAGCTTCAAAAATCAGTTTTTACAACACAAGCATTTCACAACGATTTCAATCCTTCTTGTGTTAGTTTCTCAAGCTTGTTTTTGGGTTTCTTCTTGAGGTAATTTGTTCATTTATTGGTGTTGAATTTATTCATACAAATATCTATTTTGTACACCAATTTTGTTTGTTGCTTATTTATACAAAATCATTGTTGAGGTTTGAAAAGTGTACCTAACACTTTTGGGTTAAGGGTAGTGTTCTCATCCCATTGAAAGAGAACTTAGGTTTGTGGTTGAGCCCTTGAAAAACCATAGGTTATAGTTGTGCCTTGAAAAACTATAGGTTGTAGTTTAGCCCGTGAAAAACTACTTGTAAGGTTGTTGGTGAGCCCGTGAAAACCAAGTGTAAGGTTGTTGGTGAGCCCGTGAAAACCAAGTGTAAGGTTGTGAGCTAATCCCGTAAAAGCTCAAGTTAATAGCAAAGTGGTTTGCATTAGAAAATCCTAAGAGGAGGACTCTTAGGTAGTGGAGTACAATTCGGTTGTGAATTGGAACCACTATATATCGTGTGTCTTTGCTATTCTTCCTTCACTTGTGTGCAGAATTTTTAAGCGCCTATTCACCCCCCCTCTAGGCCTAGTATTGAGATCATCAATTGGTAGCGGAGCAAGGTCACTTGGAAAAAGGTTTAACCACCTCAAGTGCAAAGATTAAATATGGTCAAAGAGGGTGCTGCACAAAATTACTCACTATACCTTGATGGCGAAAATTTCCGACATTGGAAGAAAAGGTTGAGAACCTTTCTTGGTGTTCAAGACGACGAATCTCTTGCCCTCTTCACCGGTACTGTTCGTGAATTTGTTAATTCAAATTCAAGAAGGAAGCATCGGAGAAGTACACGTAAACACTCTTCCGGAAATGATGAAGCCTATCAAAGGAGTTCTTCACCAACTTCCACCTCTACCTCAAATGAAAACATGGAATATTGCTTTATTGGGCAAAGTGATAATGAGGTTAGTTCTTCTAATGAAGAATATTCTTTTGATGAATTGCAAGAAGCATACAATAGTTTATGTGTTCATTTTCAGGATATTTGCAAGAAAAATGCTAAGCTTGCTAAGAATTTAAAGAAATTAGAAAATGATATTCTTGAATTAGAATCGTCTTGCAAATCATTGAAAGAAGAAAATATTGACTTGACTAATGATATTAAAAATCAAAACAATTCTTGCAAGTCATGTGATAATTCCTCCAAAGAAGATTTTAGTAAAAAGATTAATGATTTGGAGAAATCCAATCAATGCTTAACGGAGGAAAATAATTTGCTTACTCTTGATAATGTTGATTTGAAACTTGCTTTGGCGGATGCTAAAAGTGAGTGTAAGTATAAGGCTAAGGGTAAGGCAATTGATAAAAACTCTACTTGTGTTGATTGTGTGAAATTTACTCAAGAAGTAGTAGAGTTAAAAGAGAAGAATAAGCATCTTGAGACCACCCTTGATAAATTTGTTAAAAGCAAGAATAGTCAACAAGATTGCTTAAAAGATCTCAAGAAAGGAGGTGACATGAGAGGTATTGGCTTTAACCATTCTTCACGTGAAAAGAATTTCAAAAATTCTTTTGTTAAAGCAAGTTCCTCTAATCACCATGCAAGCTCTTCTAATTATCATGCATGCTCATCAAATCATAATGCTAGCTCTTCTAATCATTATGCTAGTACTTCAAATAGGTATGATAATTATTCTCATAATTGTCATAAACCTTCGCATGATAAGCCTAGATATAAATGTAGCTTTTGCAATAAATTTGGTCATTTATCATATTTTTGCTACATTCGAAGAAGGCTTGTGTATGAAAGACAAATATGGGTACCAAAGGGTACTTATGCTAACATGGAAGGACCCAAACGGATTTGGGTACCAAAAGCAAAATGATTTGTCTTGTAGGTGTGCCGAAAACCCCTTGAAGATTAATGAAAGACATTTAGGGTATTCGTGGCACATGTCGGGTGATGAATCGAAGCTCACCCTTTCGGTAATTTTTGGCAATAATATTTAATATATTTGATTGATTTATATTTCTAATATTGATTATAATTAATTGTTGTGTTTATAGTTATCTCATGAATTGTTGAGAAAGAATTGTTTTGTAGGAATTTCACTTGATTGGTAGCCCAAGGGAAAACCAACAAGTAGGCTTGGATTTTGATGATTGCCTCGGTTGCACTTATGGAAGTCATTTTTGCGGAATGACATATGCTTATATTGAATAATCGCAACCGGTATTCCTAAAAACTATTCCTTTTTAAATTATGTTTATGTGATTAATTATTGATGCAATGCTTGATTATTGATTGTGTTAGTGATTAAAATCTATAATCTCATATGCTTTAGAATTGCCATAAAATGTGCTTAATTTGCTATGCAATACATATTCAACATATTCTTGTGAAATATTTGATATAATGTATTGCTACAATTGCTTTTTGATTGTATGTGCTTATATGTGTTTAATTTATATTTGCATGTGCGTAATTGCATTTTGTTAAGTTTGATCATTGAGGAAAAGGATTGGAAAATGAGTCATTTTGGAGTTAAGGATTTGTGATTTTGGACATGAGGATTTGATCGACTAGATTTATTCGTTGGAGTTGTTTTGAAGTTTTGCGGAAGCTATTTGAATTGTTTTTGAAAAGATTTCGGAATAGGTGCAGGGCCAAAACGCCATAGCGTTTTGGAAAACGCCATAGCGTTTTGAGATCAGAATCAAAACGCTATAGCGTTTTACAAAACGCCATAGCGTTTTGCTCCCTGAGGTCGATATAACGAGCTTTTCTTCTTCTATTTTTCATTCTCTTCTCAAACCAAACCAGCAAAACACTCCCTCTTCATCTCAAATCCGATTTCCCTCATATCTCACTCAAATCTCCACCAAATCATCCCAAATTTGAACCAATCACTCATCACATCCTCCTAAACAAAACCCTTCCATCAATTTCAAAGAGTAAACACCCAAATCAAACATTCATCCCGAATTTCTCTCAAACCCTAAATACCCAATTTTCGGATTTCTCTTCCAAACTTCAATCTATGTCTGGGGAACCAAGACCCAAGCGTTCTAAGACCAATGCAGAAGTTTCCAAGAAGAAAACCCGTTCGAGTAGTCGTATTGGAGCCTCTTCATCAGCAGCTGCACCTCCTTCGGGTTCAGTCACTGATTTTAGAGCAATGGCAGCTAGGAATCCGTCGTTCTACATTCCTCCAAGCTCCTACGATCGTTCCTTCTTCTCAAGTAAGGGAAATTTCAAGCTTTATGATTCTATTTTCTCTAAGAGCAAGGTTATAGTTCCTACAGTTTGTGATTTGTCAAACACTATTGCTCTTGGTATGGATAAGTTGCTTGAGATTCAAGGGTGGGATAAAGCCGTTAGGTTGCGTAGAAATTACAGTCCAACTTTAGTTAAGATGTTCTATGCTAATTTGAGACAAAAGGATTGTAGGGACATTTGGAATGGTCCATCTTGTGAACCTACGGCATGTGAGATTAATTCATCTATTTTAGGGAGAGTTGTTTCAATTACTGTTGCTTCAATGAATGAGATGCTTGGTGTTCCTAATGATGGATTGTGTTCATTCACTAAGAAAGGAACCGTAGATAATGCTAGTTTCGGTCCTACCGAACAATGGAATCTTGTATCTCCCGGAACTCTCTCATTTGGTCCCATTCCATTAAGGAAGCTTGATCCCTTTAAGCTCATTTTGTTTCACATTATATCTAAGGTGATCCTTCCTAGGGCCGGTTGTTTGAGTGAAGTCACCGGCATTGAAGTATGGGTGATGGCTAATTTATTGAGAGACACTCCTCTCAATTGGGGCTTTCTTATCCTCAACCACATTGCCAAGTTTAGAGGGAAAAATTGTTCATTGCCTTATGCTCATTTCATTATGATGATTTTGGAGAGAAATGGCATATCTATTCCCGTTTCATCCGAGTTTTCCAACTCCTTTAAGGTTCTCGACAATGAGCATTTTGAGGTCAACCTCAAGATTCATATGAACTCCAAGGGAAAGCTTGCTTATAGCTCTTCTAAGAGCAAAGGGAAAACTTTTGCGGTGGCAAAGTCTTTGGATGAGGATGAAGAAGATGAGGATGAAGAAGATGATGGAGAAGATGATGAAGATCATGAGGATGTAAATGAGGGTACTTCATTTGCTCCTATGGATATTGATAGATTGGCTTCTCAAGTG
Organism: Viola odorata; assembly: GCA_963691705.1. Classification (NCBI taxonomy): domain Eukaryota; kingdom Viridiplantae; phylum Streptophyta; class Magnoliopsida; order Malpighiales; family Violaceae; genus Viola; species Viola odorata. The sequence goes on along the minus strand of OY829539.1, from coordinate 21,310,894 downwards.
GATGCTCTTGACATCAATGTTCAAGGAATCAACTCAAGGATGGGAGAAGGTTTTTCAAGGATAGATGCGAGATTCGCCTCCATAAGCGATCAAGTGACTCACTTTGGGGCTGATTTGAATGCCATTCAAGAGTTCCAAAGGAAGATGTACGAAGACATGATGAGCCGTTTTCCTTATCCTCCTCCTCAATGATCTCATTTAGCATATGTTTGTTGCATCTTAATTATCCTATGTTTGAACTTATTTTTATTTGGATTTATATTTGATATTTGTGTTGGATAATTGTTGGATATTACTCTTATGAAGTAATATTTTCATTTGATGTGCTTTGTTTGCTTATTCATTTACTCTTGATTACTTATGCTTACTTCTTTGGTTCTTATGAATTTGTTTCACCTTTGTTGACAAAGGGGGAATGAATTTAGGGGGAGCATGGTATTAAGTGTGGGATATGAAAGAGTGGGATGTTTAAGAATGTATGCTCATTAAATTGATAACACTTTATTTAAATTCATACCAATTGGTAGCATTCATCGTTTCATATGTTTTGCCTATATGTGGATTTATATAGTTATCAATTGGTAGTTTATTTGAGTTCATCCTTTGAAAACTCACACCCTCCTTTATGATAGTTTAAATGTTTTGACAAAGGGGAGAAAGGTAAGATTAAGGGGGAGCAATCCTTAATTTTGTGTGTTTTCTTATTAATTTTGTTGGCACTACATTTAATCCTAACTAAGTTGTCATATTTAATCTAGTTGGTTGTGTGCCATGTTATGCTTGCTTGCTCCTTCAATTCTCTTTGTTTGTGCCATATTGTTTTTCCTTCCTTCTTATATTTACCCTTTTTGCTAATGACAAAGGGGGAGAATATGTTAAGGGGGAGTATAGGAAGAAATGTATTGTATTGGGGAGAATATGTTTAAAGGCTAATGATGTGTGCATGCATAAATTGATTTATTTGATGTGTAAATTGATAGCATGTTTTTAGTAATTAGTAGCAAGCTTTGTACTTTGTCATGCTCTTGTACAACTAACGTTTTATGTAGGGGGAGCTTATATGACAAAGGTTTAGGAGATGTATTTTTCTAAAACTCTCCTCTCTTACATTTTTTCTTAAAATTGCATGCTTATTATGTTTTAATTAATTTATGGTTGTCATCATCAAAAAGGGGGAGATTGTTAGCCCAAGGGTACTTCGAACCTATTTTGATGATGAAACGACATAAATTAATTAGATTACTAATTCAATTTTAAGTGAAAATGTATTTGTAGTTTGCGACGAGATATCAAAGGAAGCAAAATCAATTATCGCAAGCTCGAGATCAAGTGTAGAATTGGACTTTAATTGAATGTAAGTATGTGTAAATTCTAACACTTGATCTATGTTTCAAATACCTCAAGAATATTTGTCAAAAGGTTTTGAGCGAAAAGGTTTTAAGCGAAAATGTTTTTGAGCGAAAATGTGTTTCGAAAAGATGAGTTTTTGCATTTTCGTCAGGCTTAAAACGCCATAGCGTTTGTGAAAACGCTATAGCGTTTTGCTACTGGAACGAAGGATTTCGTCCAGGAGCAAAACGCTATAGCGTTTCTCAAAACGCTATAGCGTTTTGAAAACGCCATAGCGTTTTCCAAAACGCTATAGCGTTTTGCCTCTGAAGTTACGGAATAACTTCAGTAGCAAAACGCTATAGCGTTATGCAAAACGCCATAGCGTTTTGGCCCAACGGCTAGTTTTCTAACAGCTAGTTTCTCCACCAAAAACGGCTCCTTTTGACCCCATTCCTTCTTGTCTGTTCATCCCTTCATAAAAGGCTATAAATACTCATCCTAGATGAGCTGAACATAATAGAGGAACATAGAAGAGAATTCATTAAACTTGAAGAAACCATTAGAATCATTTTATTCATTTTACAAGCTTCAAAAATCAGTTTTTACAACACAAGCATTTCACAACGATTTCAATCCTTCTTGTGTTAGTTTCTCAAGCTTGTTTTTGGGTTTCTTCTTGAGGTAATTTGTTCATTTATTGGTGTTGAATTTATTCATACAAATATCTATTTTGTACACCAATTTTGTTTGTTGCTTATTTATACAAAATCATTGTTGAGGTTTGAAAAGTGTACCTAACACTTTTGGGTTAAGGGTAGTGTTCTCATCCCATTGAAAGAGAACTTAGGTTTGTGGTTGAGCCCTTGAAAAACCATAGGTTATAGTTGTGCCTTGAAAAACTATAGGTTGTAGTTTAGCCCGTGAAAAACTACTTGTAAGGTTGTTGGTGAGCCCGTGAAAACCAAGTGTAAGGTTGTTGGTGAGCCCGTGAAAACCAAGTGTAAGGTTGTGAGCTAATCCCGTAAAAGCTCAAGTTAATAGCAAAGTGGTTTGCATTAGAAAATCCTAAGAGGAGGACTCTTAGGTAGTGGAGTACAATTCGGTTGTGAATTGGAACCACTATATATCGTGTGTCTTTGCTATTCTTCCTTCACTTGTGTGCAGAATTTTTAAGCGCCTATTCACCCCCCCTCTAGGCCTAGTATTGAGATCATCACCAACATCGTCATCCCTCATCCTCCTCTGCCAAATCTCCTGTCAAACCTCCAAGCCCTCCCTCCGCCACCCGTGACTCATCACCGCAACCGTCGGGCCCGACTTGGAAATCCGCTCCAACGAAGACGATGATTAGATCTTTAACTTTTCTTCGCCACTCCGTCGACGACCAGATCTTCACCATTTTGACGACAACCAGATCTGATCCCAATCCAACTGATCTCACCAATTTCAATCCCACCCAATAATTCTTCACCCAAATATGACCCGATTACTTATCCTTACAGTGTTTTAATTGTTTGTTGGTGATGGGTTGCATTGAAAGAGGGAGAGTTGCGGTGGTGATGGGTGGAGGGAGGGCTTGGAGGTAATGGGTTGACCTGTTAATTTAACTAAAAGTAAGGGTAGTTTTGAAAAAAAAATAATAATAAAAAAACCTAAAATCTCGCTACTATTCCCGAACGACAGTTAAATCTATCAAAAGGGAGTAACATATTTGGTAAAACTATATTTTTTTGGTAGGGAATTTGGTCAAACTATAAAATTGAAGTTTATCTAGTTTAATTGGGTATACTCGTTAAAACTTATTTATTTGGTTTAAGATGAAGTATTTTCTCGTTTATACCCTTGTAAAAATTAAAGGGTATCAATTTAGCATCTATTTAAAAATTATATGGATATAATTGGGTAAACATGTTTAAATGGGCATAGATTGTCATATTAAAATATAGTAATTTAGATGTTCTATTATCACTCATTAAAAAAGAGACTATTTATTGATCGTTTCTAAATTTTTAAATTTTTAATTTAAAAATACTATTTACCAAAATAACGGTGAGATTATACTCCAAGAAATTCATACCAAGTATAACTATCACATCATATTGATTGAACAATCGAAATCTGCCTAGAAATTTGGTATGAAGTAAATCATCATTTGAAGGTGCAAGGAGATCAAATCAATAAAAGCCAAAGGTCCATAACCATGTATGCCCAGTACAATGCATTAAACAAGAAAGCCCAACACAGTGAATTGGATCCTATAATGCCGAAATAAAGAAGCGGAAAGCAGAAATAGCGACTTCAAAATTCCCCCCGTCCCAACTTTTGCTGTCACCTGACTGAATTCTCCCTCCCTCCGAGCCAAATCCCATCCCGATCAGAAAAGCTTTGGCAGCCAAGTAACTACAACATTTCAACAGCTGACACAGGTGACATTTCCTTTTTATGAAAAAAAAATTCTCTTCGTAAAAGGGTGAGGTGATTGGTTTTGTTCGGTCAGGCATTTCCTCAAACATTTTGTCTACTGTTACTAAAAATGCGAGGAATCAGACTTTTAAGATCACAATTGAGCAGTTTTTCATTTCTGCCTCGTGCCCATTTTGTCTCGTCACATGTTAAACTATGTCCACTAGCAAATCGAGCCATTGATACCACGCTTACCAGGCCTTGGAGTTTTACATTTTTCTTCGCTTCCTCAAGCTCAAACTTTGACCCTCCAACTGAAACGAAGGTTCTCAAAGTTCCTGAAACTTCTTCTCGCAAACACGAAGACAGCGACGGCGATAACGATAATGATTGTTTTGACAATGGTAATGATGCTTATGATGATGATGGTGCTGGTGATGGCGATGGTGATGAGTTTAGGAATTTTAGTTTAACTGATGTTGCTCTTGCCCAAGATGTGAGGACCATTGTAGATATATTGCAGGGACTGGGGGACCAGCGTATCGAAATGAAAAGTAAGGTTGAGCAATGCGGAGTTAAGGTCTCTACAGAGTTGGTGTTGGAAGTACTTTCTAGGGTACGGAATGATTGGGAGGCAGCTTATACTTTCTTTTTGTGGGCTGGTAGCCAACCGGATTATGCTCATACGGTACGTGAATATCATGCCATGATTGCTATTCTTGGTAAGATGAGAAAATTTGATACAGCATGGAGGTTGATAGATGAGATGAGAGGAGTTAGGACAGGTTTATCTCTAGTGACTCCACATACTTTGTTGATTATGATTAGGAGATACTGTGCAGTGCATGATGTTGGTCGAGCCATAAACACATTTTATGCCTATAAAAAATTTAACTTCGATGTAGGGATTGAGGAGTTTCAAAGTCTTTTATCTGCTCTTTGCCGTTACAAGAACGTGGAAGATGCTGAGCACTTGATGTATTGCAATGAAAGTGTATTCCCATTAAATGTGAAGAGTTTCAACATTAAACTCAATGGATGGTGTAATTCAATCGGTAGTCCTCGTGAAGCAGAGAGAGTCTGGAGGGAAATGTCCAAGAGGCGTATTCACTATGACGTAGTCACATATGCAAGCATGATATCCTGCTATTCTAAGGCAGGTCATCTTTATAAAGTATTCAGGCTTTATGAACGAATGAAAGGGATGGGGATTGAACCTGATAGGAAAGTTTATAATGCAGTCATTCATGCTCTTGCAAAAGCTAGGTTAGTGAAGGAAGCTCTCAGTCTTACGAAAGCTATGGAGGAGAAGAATATAGCACCTAATATAGTGACATATAATTCACTAATTAAACCGTTGTGTAAGGCACGGAAAGTAGAGGAGGCTAGAGCGGCGTTTGACGAGATGCTACAACGTGGCCTTAATCCAACTATACGGACTTATCATGCATTTTTTCGTATTTTGAGGACAGGGGAGGAGGTCTTTGAACTTTTGGAAAAGATGAGAAAGGTGGGCTGCAAACCAACTAACGATACCTACATCATGTTGATCAGAAAATTTTGCCGATGGCGTCAGCTTGATAATGTCTTCAAATTATGGAACGAGATGAGTGAGTATGGGATAAGTCCCGATCGTAGCTCGTATATTGTGTTGATACATGGACTCTTCTTAAGTGGAAACTTGGAAGCAGCCTATAAATATTACAGGGATATGAAGGAAAAGGAGTTATTGCCAGAACCAAAGATAGATGCAATACTTCAGACGTGGTTGTCCAACAAGCAAATAGCAGAGCATCAGATAACTGAAATGAAAGACAATCAATTAGATTGTGGTCAGTTAGGCAAACAAAACAGAGTCAGCTCTAAGAGTTTTGATCATGGCAAGGATTTTCTCCGACAAGCTGAATCTAGAAGAGTCGTGAGGGAGCGTGGAGTTTCTTTTTTGGAACGGTAGTTTCACATGTAATGTTCCAACTGAAGATGGACTCTACAGATGGAAACTTTCTGCATCAAATTTTTCATGAACTCATACAGGTGCATCAATTTTTCTGTTTTTGTTTATGTATACTAGGTGCCTTCATGCTATCCCATAGAATTTGTTTTAAATCTTCATAAACAATGGAAGAGAAATTCAAGCCTGTCTTATAAATTAGGATTTTGTGCTTTATGGCTTTTGAATGTATACACCGCTGCCACTCCATGCTTTCTCAATATCTTTCGGTGATATACATAGTCTTTTACTACTGTGAAGCTATTTTTAAATTTCTCATTTCTTTTACTCATTCCATAAAGATGTTGGTCAGGCTTGTTGAGGTATAATGAAAAAGAATCATAATATGTCATTTAGACTACCAGAAGATATCCAAAAGCATTACTTATTGCCGAAGGTCAGACGTTGAAGGGAGAATGGGGTCATTATTTTGGAAACAATGCTTTGAATTCAAGTTAGGATTTGTTGGAGTTGGTAGATCTTACACACGTTTTTCTTTATGTAACCATAAGGAATGCAATGATTTGTGGGCTTTTGGGGTTGCGGAGTTGGACTAACTTTCAAGGGTCAGTAGTGTGGAATTTGACTGCTTATACAAAACCCTGTTCACTAATTGTAGGCATTCTTGTGTTAATGGAGATTCACATTCTTAAACCACTGACCTGTATTACTGGGACTTTTGATATCACATATTTGCTATTTGTTCTTTCCCTTCACAGAAAGATATTACCAATCACTTGTAAGAAAGCAGCATGTGGTGAAAAAAATAATGCTATTTCCCCTGATCAAATACTTTAGATTTTGAAAGAAGCAATGTAACTATTATGGGTCACTGAAAATTATTGATTACTTGTTGGAGAGCACATATGGTTACTTGGCCTAATTTTTTCTGTTTCTGTTGAAGTGGTTGGCCAATTTGTGCAGCTTCCTTGTCAATTGCATTGGGATTTCTTCCTATCAATCTTTTATTTGTAAGAGGTTTTGGACTTCTTAGGGAAGGTTGAAAACTAAATTACCAAATGATAAGCAGTTGATTTTTCAAGGATCAGTACAATAATCGACAATGATATAAAGTTCAATCCTTTGTTGGTGCTGTGGCTGCACAGTTTTAACAAACCGAGTAAATAATGTCTTCTTCCTTATCTAGTCAAAATACTGGAGTCATGGACTCATGGCCTGCACTGTTTAAGGATGCACATCTGAATGCTGTTGAATACAATGCTTGATAGTGGTTACATCTTTGGTTTAGCAAGTGCTATGTATGTCTTACTAGAACACATCCATCTCATGAGAAGAGCATGCTGTCTATTTTTATTTTTTTTGTCAATAGGCTAGACTTAGAAGTATTTGTCAAGTCAAATGAACAAAATTATATACTTGGCCTAGCTTAGCTTCAGCCCCTTGGTTTCATTTACACGATTGACATGATTATCCTTCGATCTGAAGGGGATGATAAGGTGAAGAGAATAGGAATATTGGATGTTTGTGATATGGGCTGATTCTCTTAACTACACCTCCACTTGGCTCTCTGATGGAAGTCTAATGAAAATTGCAAATATCACCATACATTCAATGATGATATTGTCTTTAAAAAACTTTCTGCCTTTGTACTGTAAACTTAGTTCTGCCTTTTGCTAAGTGAAGTAACTTCTCTTCCATTTGCAATTTTGTGAAAGACAACAAGAAGCAGATACTGGATGTAGGAACAGGCCTGCTCAAAATAAATTGATGCTGTAAAGTTATGTTTAAAAACACTTCAAATAGCTTTTTTTTTTCTTGCATGATAGATGAAATTCATAGATCATTTTTCCATTGACTTTCTCAATGCATCATAGTTGGTTTTTCCCTGTGCATGTTTGCCCCATATCCCCCATTCTTTTTCATTTTTTGCATATTAGGATAAGATGATCGTAGCTGCAGAGCAAGAAAGAGAATGAGTACCCTTGATTGTTCTTATTGTTTCCTGTCCTTAATTTAGTCATTGTTATTTGAGTATTTGGAGGCTCACTTCCATACGAGATACTGTACCTAGGACTCCTTATAATCTAGCATATACAGAACATGGTGGAAGTTGCCATGAGGACAAAGGGTGCCATGGCCACTCTGGGGAAAAAGAGAAAAAGAAACTAAAAATCCCTATGTACCTGCGCTTTTGAAATAACTACTCTTACACTCTAGGCAACTATCCAGTTATAATCACAAGATGCATTTCCTGATTTTGGTTCTTTCTCAAGAATAATAATCTTAAATGTCAGTTTGACTTTGGCATTTCCTTCCTAGCTCCACCAATGGTGGCACAGAATCAGCCACCATTGAGTTTGTCTTCGTATAGTGTTATGTGACTTTCTGAAGTGTGAAAAAAGGATAGGTTGAACCTGTTAGTGTTGGGCAAAGTCAAATGAAGGCTAACCAAAATTGTTTTTGTGGAACCAATAGATGCAAAGCCTGATTTAAGTTGAGTTGATACCATAGTGTGGTTCCATTTTATTTCCTTCACTGTGCGTGAACAGTGAGATGATGTAGTCCGATAGTAGTATTTTTCCTTCCTTGTGCTGAGGGCATGTACTTTTTTTTTGGAAAAACCATCAACTTGTCCTCTGTAATTCAGTTCTAATGCTTTTGTGTTTATTAATAAGATATATACCTAATCTTTGTTCGTTCATCTCTGATGTCGGATTGTGCAGTTTGAGGAAACACTATAAATTCTCCATGAGAGTCCTGCTAAAAGCTGTAATAGAAGTTCAAATCTCAATTATTTTTTACTTGGAGAACTCATCAAGTTGTTCCTCAAGCACCCTAGGATATCATCAAGAATGTCCTCTCCATTCCTACACATTATGCATTTTGTGGCTTGGAACGAATGGAGCAAATATCCAAAACTGGTGGTCTATTGGGGAAGGGCGCAGTTCCATGTTAGGCCTAAAACATTATGTGGGTTCTCACTTGAGGAATCTGGTGCATTAGCATTTGACATGAGATAGCTACTAGATATTGTATTAGGTGAACTACACGTGGAAAACTACTGGGAGTCACAGTCAAGACTTTTTCATAGCTGGAAATCAAGATTGCTGTTTGCATTGTTCGTAAATGCATGCGTGCCATTTCTCTTGACTAGTCTAACATACGTGCGTGTGTTTTGTGATCTTCGTGTCCAGTCAAAGCTCCACAATTACTTGATGTAACGTGCAAATCCAATCAATTGCTGAGCGAGCTGCAGCGCACCATGTTTGGATGAAAAGAGGTAGAATTGATGCCTACTGAAGCTCTTTATTTTATCATGATATGAAATGTAACCTGGATAAAATGAAAAATTAAGACAAGAAAAGGAAAAATTATGGAGTAAGATGAGATTCTTGTTGGCTTTTGCTGGGTGGAGTTAACCAAGGGAGTGTTCATTTTCATGGTTGCTTTTGGTTCGTTATAGTGGGACTTTTTCTTCTTTTTTGCAGGTGAGTTTAAAGTCAGCCTCTCACAAACAAATGAGTGGAGTGATGCTTTTGACTATGGAGGTAATAGCTTAACTTGCTTAATCTTTTGCTTTACCATGGTTTTTCTCTCAGCAACTTTATCTATTAGTTAGGGAAACTAAGACTGGGACCAAAATTTATGGGCTATTTTGTCAAGAAGCTGCATAAAAATATTGCTTATAATATTTTTGTTATTTTGGCATGTGGGAACTTGAATTTTAGCTGCACAAGTTACCCTGTATATGAGAAAGGAGAGGAGCCTTTGAAAACCAAAACCTAGGAGTTTTTACTTTACATCACACATGACATAAGATCCAAGGTATAAATTGGTTTAGCTTTTATTTTATGAGAAAAAAGAGGCATAAATCTGATTCATGCATGAGTATTGAGTACAAAACATAAGGTGGAGTTCTATCAGCCAAACAAAAGCATCTTTGAAGGATAAATATGAAGCCTTTGGAATTGTGGATAATCATTAACTTTTTGGTGATTAGTTATACTGAATTCTTTAAGCATATGCTCCCAAAAATTCTATCCAGTCCTACACCTATTTGTCTCTTTCTCCTTTCGTTTGTCCAATCTCAGCACACATCTTTGCTCAACGACCCCTTGGCCTCATTATAGTATGGAAGTCTCCCCATAGTTAGGAACAACTTTATTATTTATATTATTTTCTTGTCAGTTCTTAGCGGCATGGCATGCTTGCTTAGGTTTCATTTCCTAGAAGTTTCACCTTAAAATATGAGAAGTTAAATGATATAAAATACTTGTTTACCTCATCCTTTCTTTGGCAATGAAAGTTAAAGAATCATATATAGTTCAAAACTTGTGTACTGTAATTTTTTAATTCATTTAACAAAGAAAACTGCAACTCAGGGAACAAATTAAGAAGCAGCTATGTTGGATGATTTGTTGCTTTCTTATTATAGCCCTTTTAGAACACGTAATTGAGCATTAATTTGTTGAGGTGTTAAAAATGCACAGAACACGTAATTAGCTAGCACCATTGTTTGGAATGATGGAGTCATTAGTTCTTATGGCCCAGGCTATTTTAGCGGCAAGACTTTAGAATTTTTCAAGTGTTTGGTTGGGAGAATTGCTTGTTTGGTAGATGTTCTTATGACTAAATCAAAAACTCAGCCCATGAAATGCTCGTAATCACTGTCAGATCCCATCACACGTGTGCTAGAACTAGAAGAACCTGTTCAAGTATTGACTCTTAAACTTTTTTATTAGCTTTAATTAATATTTCATTGCCAAATGTCTAATATTTGAAATTTAACATAAAATTTAACCCCATTTCACTATCACACACAAGCCAACCCAACTTAAGTAAATCACTGTGGTGCTGCAATTCTTTTTGCCTGTTTGGTTTTTAGTTTAGAATGTTACAGTTAAAAGTTGTTTGGTTAGAGAGAAAAATGACTTTGTTTTAACTCTCCAACTAGCCTTTTCTTTCAACTGAAAGCTAAAACCTATTACAAGCCCAAACAGACCCCTATTTGACATTAAACAATTTCAGCTCAGCAATTCAACAAAACACTGATATTGTAATCAAAGAGATGGGCACATTTTGGAAGCCATGAGTACCCTCATACCTTCTCATGGCAAAAGAAATGTGTGAACACAAACCCAAAATGGTTGAAGTTTGCATCATTAATGCTATTTATCTAAAATAGCATTAACAGCTGTGTTGCTTATCTTTTGGGGTAAAAAAAAGAAAGGTGCAGTGGTTGGGTAGTAATTTCTTTGAAATCTATGATGCATGAACAACAGTACAAATCCAGAAAAAGTGCTGCGTGCCATATGGTCTGATTATGGAAAATTTTCCTGTTCTAGCAAATTTGGATTAGGATTGCTAGGCCAGCAAAAGAAGTTAAAGTAATGTATGGATTACTGTCCTAAATTATGAAAATTATTATTAAAGAACTAATCCATTTTGCTGAATTTGGTTTTTACTGTATAGGAAAGAAAATGTGTGGATAATTGTATGATTTTTCTTTTATGAAATGAAATAGGAGAACCCCTCTTATCATAGTCAAACTTCAAACTACAAAAAATAAGAAATCATTAATGTTTCCTTATGACTCTGTTGTGGACAGAGTGATTATTACATTTCATTTACTGTTGTGTGGCAAATTCACAATCACATATTAGAAATTCAAAAGCTCATTGAATTATTAAAACCTACTAATAGAAGAAAGCAAGTAGAAAGTGTTGTAATCGCGTGGCGTGTCGTCATTGCGTGACTCCTCTAACAAAGCAAGACAAAACAGAGCTACAGTTCAATTTGAAGATAAGCTGTTGGAACATAAATAATTAATCATACTTTGTTCTTCGTTAATTTTTAGAGGTCCAGTCATGTCTGGTAAATGAGTGCATCATTTTCAAAAACTTTTTGAGGATGGCTTGTTATCAATAATTCTTGAACTCTTTGTTACTTTCTGAGAATGGCTTGCGTTGAGACACGTTGATAGAAAAACAAAACTTAATCCAAGTAAAATTGATATTCCTTTTGTTTAGGTACGAGCTATTATGATCGATCCACTAATGGAGTAAAATATTCAAAGCAAGTAATTATTCTGGCAACTTCTTACTTGAAAGGTGAGAACTAACGCTGAACCACTCATATTAATTCTTACACATAATTTAATATTAATTCTTTGTTATATTTTAGTGACCTTAAAGTACTGGTTTTAATACATTGCATTAGAGAATAGTACTATTGTTTGGTTTAATACATTGTATTATAGGCCATAGTACACATAATTTAAGACTAAGTGATTGTTTTAATACATTGTATTATTAGAGGCAATAGTACTATTGTTTGATTTGGGCAGCTTTGGCCCATATAGTTAGGTCACTACCTTGAAGCTCTTTAATCCACTACCATTACTATTCATTCCAATCCAATCACAATCCCTAAAACCCCATCTTATCAAAACCCCAAATCCTTGTTCTTATCTACTATATCACTTATTACCTTCTACCTCTTGCTAATTAGGACCTGGCTTCCTAAATATCGCACATAATTATGTACTTGTATAAGTAAGTACCCAAAAAACTAAGGAGGAAAGTCAAGATAGACACAAATTCACGCCAAAGGTGATTAGGACATAGGAAAAGAGGTTTGGTTTTCAATGTGGACAAAACTTTGAGTTGGAAGGGGGCAGAGGGCACGTGTCGAGTGTTTATCTAAAGGAACAAAATGATGTCACAAGAAATGAAATGAAAATGATGAAGCCCTCATCCTTTGATCAGCCGCCATAAATCTTTGTACAAGTATTAGAAAAACCAAAACCATAGTGAAAAGAACCAATAATATCAAACCCCACCAGCTGGCAGGGTCCCATTGGAGAGTGATGAAACTGATTTCTTCCTCTACTACTACTACTTCTTCTTCCTCTTCTTGGTCCTAATCCAAAAAAACTTCAAAAAACTTCATGTCACGACAAATTTCTACAACCATAAATTGGCCCCCATTCTTCTCCTCCCAAAAACTTTCAAATCCTTCTCTTCATCTTCTTCCTTTCTACTCCTCTCTACTCTCCTCATTCCTGGCTTTTAAGAGTTATAAAGGTCTTGAGCTTATTTTGTAGGGTTGTTTATTTTATCATTTAAAAGGATTATTATCTTTGATTAGGATGAAGCACCCACAATCAAGTCTGCCACCAGGGTTTAGGTTCCACCCAACAGATGAGGAGCTTATCCTCCACTACCTAAAGAAGAAGGTGACATCTGCACCCTTTCCTGTTTCCATCATAGCAGATGTTGATATCTACAAGTTCGATCCATGGGACTTACCAGGTATGCTCTCTTTCTCTCATCCACTTGCTAAAATTGTCACAACATGTTGTTTTCTTCATACGTATACATTTCTTGCTCTTTATTATTTAGACATGTCTCTTAATTTTAGTTATAATAATATATATCATGGTAGGGTCTTGTTATGGTATTGTTTCTGCTATACGTAATTCTTAGATCTATTGTGTAATTGGTATTTTTCAGCTATGTCTGTGTTGAGGGAGAAAGAATGGTACTTTTTCAGTCCTAGAGATCGGAAGTATCCGAATGGAGCTAGGCCTAATAGAGCAGCTGCTTCAGGGTATTGGAAGGCGACCGGGACAGATAAGGTCATAATGTCACCACCTACAATGCATGCAGCCGGCGGCGTTGGTGCTGTAGGACAAGACAACATTGGGGTTAAGAAGGCTCTTGTGTTCTACAAAGGCAAACCTCCTAAGGGCATCAAGACCAATTGGATTATGCATGAATATCGCCTTACGGATACCCAAACCATCAACAACACCAAGCCAAAGCCAAAAGATTCGTCTATGAGGGTAATCATCTTGAATTATATGTTCCTTCTTTAATCACTGCAAAATGCAAAAGATTTTTTCAAGATATGTTTGTAATTAATGCTAAGTCAATAATTTTAGGCAGGAAGATGAATTGCCTTTTGGTTTTTGTTGTGTATATTATATTTGAGGATGCATTCCATGTAACTTATCACACCGAAGAGATTCCATTCAATAAAAAAAATCAACAACCAACTGAGTTTGTTTTATATTCTTCACACTGACCTCATCACATACATATTCATATTTGGATAATTTCTGCATTTATTATAAATATTCTCTCTTTGCCCGTTACGATAGGAGATTAATCATACTCGAGCATCATCTGACCTTGAAACTAATGTTGGTTGTTTTTGTTTTGTATTGTATTGTTGCAGTTAGATGATTGGGTGCTTTGCCGGATCTACAAGAAATCCCATGCCTTACCTCCATCAGCAAGACCAACAATATCATCTAGTGACCAAGATCAAGAAGAAGAACATTTTGTTGAAGAAAGCACTCTCTTACCAGACATGATCAGCAATCCCAATCTGAGCAACAAGACCACACTCGTGTCCCAAAAGTCCCTCTCTTTCTCCAACCTATTGGATTCCATGGACTACTCCATGCTCAGTAGTTTCCTGTCAGAGGCCGATCCGCAGCAGTTTCTCACTTCTGGATATGATGCCATTACAGCAACCTTAGACCAACAACAGCAACAACAGCCTTTCCCCATGAATAATTTCAACAACAATGTTTCTGGCAGCTCTAACAGTAGCAACAGCACTTACTTGTTTCAGAAGCTACCTCAGCTGAACAATTCTACTACAATGGATCCAAACATGGAGAACAAACTCAAGCGCCAGAATAATCCCAACATTATTGATCTTGATGAGGATATGGTGCAGTACCCTTCAAAGAAATTCATCGGTTCTTGCAGTCACACTAACAACAGTAGCGGCCATACCGATCATTACAGTTTCCTAAACCAGTCGTTCTTGAACCAAAAGATGCTTTTGAGCCCCCACCTTCAATTCCAGGGTTAACCAAGGGAAGATTCCTCTAAAGAAAACAATCAAGAACTGGAAAAGGAAAATGAAAATGAAATTAATTTAATTAGTCTATGATTTTTGTCGCAAGACGACAGATTGATGACTGCAATTGGTATCGTATCAAGAAGAGAAAGGAAGATATAATACCGTTTAGTAGTCAAAAGATGCTTGAAAATCAATGAATAGACAAGGGATTTTTGTAGAAAAATTATCTATAATTAATGATTGAAGTGGGAAATTGGATCCAAATATGATCTAAAATCCGCCGATTAATGTGTAATTAATGTGTGCTTATGATAATGATACTACTTTTGGAATAATTAAGCTCAAATTCCACCTATTTACATCAATTATTCTTCCTTCTTTATTTGACTTATTTTACATAATAAATTCTTTTATTTCCAAGGGAAATGCATAATTCCTCTTCTCTAAAACAATATTTTACATTTTATTCACTTTCATAATTAACTTTCCAATACAAAATATTTCTTCGGATAAATGATATAAAAACATCTTTCAATTATATTCAAATTAGATGTCGTTTTTTATCTTTCACAATAATTAAGATAATTATTAGATTACAGTATAATTATTGACTAAACTTTCTTTATTAATTATCAACCAACCCTTTTTAACTTTCCTTTAAAAAGTGGTTAGTTTAAAATTATTTAGGGATAATTTTGTTATTGACTAAAAAAAAATGATTTTGAAAATTGAAATACAATAACTAAATGGACAAAACCATTTAAAAAAAAACGACATCTAATAAAACACGGAGGGATGTACAATTTATAGACGTACTCACAATTTAAAATTACATTACATTCATTATTTTGTAACACTAATGATGTAGTACTCTAATAAAAGACGTTTTAAAGCTGGGTAGGAGAATTAAGGTAATAATTGGTGAGAATTTTTTTAATATTAAATAATTATCTCTCATTTCTATATTAAATAAACTAACCAATAAATAATCTTTTCTTTCCTCCATATTAAATAAATTAATCATAAAATACCAACAAACTATAAAATATTATTTACTTGAGACTAAAATTTTAGATTAAAATATCATTTACAAAAATTCGAAAAGAATAATCTATAATTTTATTTTCTTATTACATGCTTCATTTTTAATGTAAACCAAGTTTTTTATAATCTATTCTGGTCGACATAACGAATACACTAACATAATTGAGCCACGTGACCACCTTCTATCACTGTTATTCACCCTAGATATTCCTTGAATTTCTTTATTTATTTACTTTTTTTTAGAAAAGACCAATTATAATAGAAAGAAGGAGATAATGATCAAAAGTTGTCACGTTTTCCTTTTTCTATAAGCTTGTCACGTTTTCTTGAGATTTTTTTATAATATGGATGCAATGCAATTATGCAAGTACGGATATGATGTGAATATATTTGCTCTTATCTATCGCGTGCAGTAATATAATAATTTAATCTCAAATTTTATAATAGTATAATTTTTTTATACATAAAAGTAAAATTTAAATTTAAATCGGAGTCTTTAGTGCGATGTCGACAAAGAAAAAGAAATGATATCCTCTAACATAATTTGATTAGGCGCTTGTTAATCCACGTAATTAGATTAATAATTTAAAGTTGTGCTCTAAAAAAGAAGACAACACGAGAGAGGATGTCAAGAACGGCAGCCTGACGGAGAGTGAGTTCACGCGTTTTACTTTTGTTTTTAGCGAGCCTGGGCCGTATACGGCGCCGCAGTGCTTGGCCCATTAATTAAAAATTAAGAGAATGGCCTATCCTCCAACATTCTAGTTCCAACTACATAATATATTATATAACCCATAACTAATCTGTCTTATTATGCATCATTGTAACTCTCTAATCTACAATTAATATCCTAAATAATAAATAGAATATATTTTAATTTACATGGAGAAAAATTGCCACATCACCTTAAACAACGTTTGTTTTTATTGTTTGATTCTCTTATTTTATTAATTTATTATTTTGTTATTTATTATTTTAATAAAAATAAAAATTATTAGTTAAAAATTAATTAGTTTCATAATAAGTAATTGCATAAAATATTTGATAATAAAATATTTATTCATTAAATTAATTTATAATTTTATTTTTCTATAAATTTTGTAATCTCGATAAAGAAACTCAAAATAAATACCAACAATAGAAAATATAAACAATTATGTTAATGTATTATATAAAAAAAAATATAAATTTATTTTATTCAGTTTATAATTAAAAAAGAGAGAGAGAATGTCTAGCTTATAATTACATACATGAAATCATATAAAAGAACATAATTATTTTGTTGTATTTTTTAAAAATAGCCGTGGAATATAAATGACTTCACCATAATGCTTAGCTTATGTAAATGGATTACAAATGTCTTAGCTCTGTGTACCTATCTTTGACAAATGGTTCAGTGAAAATATCCACAAATTTATTGTTATTGTCAACGAATTCAAACACAATATCACCTTTTGCAACATTAATCACGAATAAAATGATGTCTAATATTTATATGCTTAGTTCAAAAGTGAAAAAATAGAATTTTGGTCAAATTGATGGTACTAGTACTATCACATTTGATGGGGATCTTGCTAAACTTGAGGTTTAAATCCTCTAGAGTTTGTTTCATCCACATCATTTGTGCAATACAAGCACCGACCACAATATTTTTTCTTCAGTAGTTGATGTGACCACCGAATATTATCTTCTACTAAACCAAGGAACTTATGCATTTCCTAGGAATTAGAATGCGCCACTATTCTTCTTTCTATCAATTTTGCAATTAACAAAATTCGAGTCGAAATAGCCAACTTCGGTTAGGATACCAAAGACTTAAATTAGGTGTGCCTTTCAAATATTCGGTCTAATTGCGGCAAGGTAAAGCAAACTTCTAATCATACCTCGGTAAAGAGTGATGTCCACATCTTTACCATCATCGTCTTTGTCAATGTTGATGAAAGTGCTTATTGGTGTGGGACTCTCCTTTATCTTTTGATAGTTGAACTTCTTAAGAAAATTCTTCAAATATTTAGCTTGATTGATAAAGATCTCATCATTTGTTTGCTTGATTTGTAATCCGAGAAAGAATGTTAATTCTCCCATCATGCTAATCTCGAATTCATTATGCATACATTTCTCAAAATCTTTGCACAAAGAATCTTTAGTAGAGTAAAAAATAATATCATCTATATATTTGCCCAATAAGCATATCATCATTTTTACATTTAGTAAAAAGTGTAGTATCAACTTTCCCATTTTAAAACTATTTTTGATAAGAAAATAACTTAAGCGCTCATATCAAGTTTTAGCAGCTTTTTTAAGCCCATAAAGTGTCTTATCTATTTTAAAACATAGTTAGGAAACCCATGGTCTTCAAAACCGGGAGGTTATTTAATATACACTTCTTCCATAATGTAACCATTTAAAAATGCGCTTTTGACATGCATTTGGTAAAGACTTATCTTTTTATGACAAGCAAAAGCAAGTAACATGTGTATGGCTTCTAACTTACGAACCGATGCAAAAGTTTCATCAAAGTCAATGCCTTCCTCTTCGTTAAACCCTTATGCAACTAATCAGGCTTTTTCTCTTGATGTCATTACCGGATTCATCAAGGTTATTTCTTTAGACCCATTTGGTATCAATAACACTTTGATCACTAGGTGGAGGAACTAACTCCCAACCCTTATTCCTCTCCAATTTGTTTAGTTACTCTTGCATGACGAGCAACTAATGCTCATCACACAAGGCCTCATCATGGCGTTTTGGCTCAACTTAAGACACAAAATCTTGATGATCACACTCATTACAAAGAGAAGAGCGAGTGTCCATACATTTGGTAACATTACCTATGATTAGTTCTTGTGGATGTGCTTTCAGTAAGGTTCTTTAGGACTTAGGGACATTTGATTATTTGTTGTAGCATTAATGCTCTTCACTTGATCTTCCTTATCCTTCTTTCGTGGTTCGCTCTTCCTTTGCTCTTCTTAGATGATTGGAGAGGATGTAAAGCCATTCAAATTATTTGATGTAGACATTAGGGCATGTACTTGAAGACTATCACTATCTACTTCAATACTACAAACTTATTTTGATCTTGCAAAAGGATTAGTCTCGATCAAAGAAACATACATTGTATCTTCCACAACTACTGTTCTTTTGTTATAAACTCTATAAGCTTTACTAATAGTGGAATAACTAACAAAGATACCTTTATCTGACTTCGCATCAAATTTACCAAGATTATCTTTGATATTTAAAATAAAAAATTTACATCCAAAGGGATGAAAGTGAGCTACGGTGGGAATTTATCATGATAAAGTTCATAAGAAGTTTTCATGAGCAAAGGCCTAAGTAAAAACCCTATTAAGCACTAATATGCAGTACTTATGGCGTCCACCCAAAAATACTTAGGTAACTTATGTTCATTTGAAAAAGTTCTTACTGTTTCTTATAAAGTACAATTTTTCCTTTCAACAACTCCATTTTTTTGTGGAGTTCTACGACATGGAAAATCATGGGTAAAACCATTTTCTAAGCAAAACTTTTCAAAAATATGATTTTTTAATTCACAACCATGATCACTTCTTATCTTTGTTATCTTAAAGTCTTTTCGTTTTGAATTATCTTACAAAGATTAATAAATTTATCGCATGCATGATCTTTGTGAGCTAAAAATGGAACCCAAGTGTACCTAGAATAGTCATCCATAACAAAAAATTCATACCTCATACCACCAAGGCTTGATGTCTTCATTGGACCAAAAAGGTCTAGAAGCCATAGTTGCAAAGGCCTTGTGGCTGTTACCATCTTCTTAGTTTTGAAAGGACTTCTTGTAAGCTTTCCAAGTTGACAAGCATATGGCAAAAACCATCCTTCTTGAAGCTTAGAGTGGGAAGTCCTCTCACCAACTCTTTCTTCGAAAGCTTTGCTATTAAATCCATAATTATATGACCAAGTCTCTTATCCATATAGATGCATCCATCTCATAAGTACTTGGGAATTAATATCATGTTTAGCAAAATCATCTAAGTCTATCATGTAGATATTGCCTATCCTTTGACCAACAAAAGCTATGGAGCTATCATGTGCATTCAAAATTTCACGATGAGTAGACTTAGATAGAACATTATAAGCTTTGTCACAAAGTTGGCTAATGCTTATAAGATTGAATTTAATCCTATCCACAAATAAGACGTACTCTAAGCAAGGAGTGGAGCCAACCTTACCAACACCAAGAATGTCATGCTTGACATTGTCTCCAAACGTTACCTTTCCACCATTTTTTCCCTCCAAATGGGTAAATTTTCTTATATCACTCTTTATGTGCTTGGAACACCCGATATCTAGATACCATTTGTGTCCATAAGGGTTCCCGTTCACCTAAAACTTAAAAATTAGATAGTTTTAGGTACCCAACCAATGTTGGGTCCTCCAATGTTAGCTTTGGTACCTCTTGGTACCATATTTGCCTACCCTTCACAAGTCCCTTACAAGCATAACGAAAGTAAGTTAAGTGCCCATGCCTAAGATAATAATTGCATACATAAATGGGTTTAAGGTTCTTAAGATTGATCTTTTCATTAGATGAGCTTACCTTAATAAAAGAATTGACAAAATTACCTTTGTAATTAGTGATGTTAAAAGCAAGTCTATTAGTCTCTCCACCACTCCTTTGGTTTCACCACTCTTTTGGAAACCAAGAAGACTGTTGAGATTATGTTCTCTTAATGTAAATTTGGCCAAGTCTAATTGTAAACTTGAAACCTTAGACCTAAGACCTCCAATGACTTTGGACAAACTTATACAAGAATCACACCTAGTAAACTTGCTTTTAAGATCATTATTTACAAGAAATAGGTTCACATTTTCATCCATGATCCTAGAGTTAAACTTTTTAAGATCATTTATTTCTAACTTAAGCTTATTCATTGTCATAGTAATTTTCTTATCTCTCATGCTTAATTCATCAAAGTAACTAGTAAGTTCATCATAACCATCTTGCAATTCATCAAAAGAATAATTGGCATTATTAGATGTAAAGTAAGAGCTTACCATATCACTATCGCTTTTTGCTTCCTTATAGGACATGAGAAGAATCTCTTCATTGTCAAGAGATGATGTCTTTGGTGAAGAAGGTGTACTTTGAGAAGAGTCACTTGAAATTTCAGCAACAAGGCAAAGGTTAGAGATTTCAACTTTGGAATCTGATGTTGATGGAATAGTATCGATGGTGCTTTCGCTATAATCGCTCCAAGTAGCCCTCAAGGAACTTTTCCTTTCTCCTACTCTCTCCTTCCTTGGCTTCAAGCTCCTTCTTTCATTCTTGCTCTTCTTCTCAAGTAAGGGACACTCACTTTTCATATGATTGAGCTGGTTGCATCCAAAGCACACATAAGCATTCTTCCCTTTTGGTCTTGATAAGCTTCCCTTATCACCTCTATGGTTGCTTTTTTTCTTCATATCATTTTTCACAAACTTGTGAAATTTCTTTATGAAGAGAGCCAAAGAGTCCTCCTTACTTTCCCTTCAAATCCGCATCACTTTCTTCTTGTTCCATGGCCTTGAAAGCCATATCATTCTTCTTAGAGGACTTATCCATAGCTTCCTTGACCTTGACCTTTGGTTCATAGGCTATCAAAGAGCTAATTACTTGCCCATAAGACATCTTGGCATTCATTTCTTCCATTGTTGTCACCTTGGTTTCCCATGAGTTAGGAAGAATCCTAAAGATCTTCAAGATCATCTCTTCTTTCAAAGTCCCCATGCCAATATTAGCCATAACATTCACCAGCTTTTGAAGCCTAATGCTAAGCTCATAGATAGTCTCATCACTTCTTATGGAAAAGTGTTCATACTCACTTTTCATTGCATTAAGCCTCACATCCTTAATTTGGGAAGTTCCCTCATGAGTAATAGCAAGTGAGTCTCACAAAATGATAGACCACAAAATAATATATTCTTGGCCTTCTCTTTCACCATCCTCCTTCTCTTATCTCCATTGCTCCACTTGGAATATTGTAGAGGCTTGGCCGAAATTGATGAAGTGACTTCCCCTATGGGCACCACATATCCACTTTTTGTGCAACCTCAAATCTCATAATCAATAGTCCCAATGAAAGCCTTTATCTTGGCCTTCCAATGTAAATAATCTCCATCATTTAAGAAATGTGGTTTGATGAGTGCATACCCTTCACTAGCCATTCTTAATCCTTGAGATGATTAAGTCTTCTCCAAGTGACCTTGCTCCCTTACCAATTGAAGAATAGCCTAGAGGGGGGTGAATAGGCAACCAAGTAAACTAATTTCTTTTCATAAATAATTACACAAACACTTAATGTGTAATAGGTGATTAAGGCAACAAACTAAAGATAAGAGTAATAAAAGCTTAACATGATACGGTTCACGGTCTCACTTGCATTTAGGTGAGGTTTTGGTTCACCAAAATAGAACTTTGGAGCAAGCTAGCCATGTGTTTTTCTTTAGGAAATGAGGATCTAGTTGAGCAAGTGATTGGCACGGTACAAACTCAAGATGAAGCACACACAACGACATAAACACGCAAACAACAAACACGAAAATGAATAACTTGGCCGAGACCAAGGTTTTTATTTTAGACAAGATTGAATCGAGCAAACACAAGTATTTATTCGATTCAAGGATGACTAAATAAAGGTAGAAATTAATGTTTTTACTTAACTTGAATCAAGGCTTCCTAACCTAGATAAACACCAAGTTTGAGTCCGATTGAAAGGAAGAAGGATATGCACTCAACTTTATTTTCCAAACTTAGACTATGTGTTAAAATGAAGAGTAAAGTGATATTTATACAAAAGTTGAGAAGGGCTGCTATTGAAGAAGAGAATGGGCTTGAGTGATGAATAGTAAAGCCTTTTGCGCGCTCGTCGGCGCCTATCACATGCGCTGCTGGCCACATATCTCGCGTGCCTCGTGCTAGCGTGCGCTTTTATCGGCCTCATACCTTGCTAGGGTTTCGCGCGTCTGGCCTCATGGTTTTCTCTGCCATCTCACGTGTCTTGCGCGTCTTGGCTTCATGGCTTGCTAGGGCTTCGCTCGTCTCGACCTTGACTACGATAAAGTTGATCATCCAATTTTCTTCTCAATCCTCCCATGGCATTTGTTTATCAAGTTCTTTTTGAATAAATATTGATAATTGTTATTGCAAGGCTCAAGCACATGCGCGTGTCATGGGTCCTTTGGGTACGGGTAGGTCCTCGTCCATGCTCGTATCATCCCCTCCCTCTTCAAAAGGATTCGTCCTCGAATCCATAAGCTCGTGATTATCACCTATATCAA
Source organism: Viola odorata (assembly GCA_963691705.1). Taxonomy (NCBI): domain Eukaryota; kingdom Viridiplantae; phylum Streptophyta; class Magnoliopsida; order Malpighiales; family Violaceae; genus Viola; species Viola odorata. Next base: position 21,287,985 of record OY829539.1, on the reverse strand, counting down.
ACAATTGCAAATCATTAATATTGAATGAAGTGCTAACATTCCCATACTCACTCGGTAAGTCGAGAACATAGGCGTTGTCGTTGATCTTTGCAAGGATTTGAAAAGGGCCATCGCCGCGCGGGTTGAGCTTGCTCTTACATTATTGTGGGAAACGGTCTTTTCTAAGGTGAAGCCATACCCAATCTCTGGGGTGAAACGAAGTGACCTTCTTGCTGTGGTTTCATTGTGTGGCAATACGCCCATTCATCTTCTCGATGTTGGCCTTGGTTTGTTCATGAATTTTCTTAACAAATTCCGCCTTGCGCTCACCATCTAAACACTCAAAATCAGTTAGCGGTTAAGGGAGCGAATCTAAGAGGGTTAGCAGATTGAAACCATACACAACTTGAAAGGGTGAAAATTGTATGGAAGAGTAGTAAATTCAATAAATGGAAGGCAATCCTCCCAATTGTTGGTGATAAGAGTCCGAGGAGTACTGAGCTGGATTGGCTTGATCTGGGGCGGTCGGGAACACTGTTCTGGGGGCCTTCGTCACCTGCAATGCGCCGGAGGGGGTCTCCGGTGTAAACACTCCGATGCCAAAGTCAGTGTGAGTAGTAAAAGTTGCAGGGGTTCAGTACGCTATCCTAAGCTTACCCTCTTGTCTGAAAAGGTGAGGGTATTTATAGACAAAGGGAAGAGTGTACCGACAGGGGTAGGAATAGTCCCTGGTTGGTGTCGCTGGTATGGTATATGCCGCTGGAGTGGCCTTGAGTGATGTCACACGGGTGACGTCACGCGGGATGACGTCAGGGATGACCTGGGATGGGATGCCGCCGTGCAGATGTCGCATGAGAGCCCCCCCGCTGATGTCGACCATCCCAGGGTTGGCCACTAGGCTAGGGGCGGCAAGAACAGGATCTCGTCTCCCGCGACAGGTACAGCAGGCTCGCCGGGTCACCCGTCGGGGTAGTGGAGATGCCGCTTCTGTGGCATCGATAGTTATCATATGCCCAAACGAAAACTAGCCCGAGTGTTTACCAAGGGCTATCACAGCGTCTCCGGTCTTGCCCCTTCAGAGGTTTCTTCCCCAATGTGGGCTCGACGATCGATAAAGGTATATCTTTCAAATGCCTTTTTCTGAAGTCTATAAATAGGCCTTTCATTTTGCACTTGCTTCATAACTCTCACAACTTTTTCATCTCTCTCTTCAAATTTCCTCATCTCTCTTTTCCTTATGGACGAAGTCACCAAAAACTTCCTGCTCTCCAAAACCCATGCCCTGAGGAACCTGACTCAGGCCGATACTGATTTCCTGAGTTCGCTGAGCATCAAGACCTCGGAGGATATGCTGGAGCTCCAGGGGATGCTAACTCCCCTGCAAGCTAGACAGACCGCTGTCACCATAGAGGATTTCAGTCCCGTGGAGAAAGCGGTGAAGCTGTCGGTGGCTGTTTCTCAAATCCAGCTACTGATGTCAACGCTGCAGCACAGGAAGGACTTACTGGGATGTTGCCTGAAGAGTATGAGGGCCTACTCTTCTGAACTGACGACCCTGGCGGACGCCCTTAGGGAAATTCCTTTCCTGGAATGGGACGATGATGACGCTGGGTCGAATGCTTGACCTGCGACGGGGATCCCTTCGGTGTGTCTTTCTGTGCTCCCCTGGGGCCACCTTTTGTAACTCGGGCCATTATGCCTTTTTGTAATCTCGGGCTGTTAGGCCCTTTAAGTAAATATGCCTTTCCTTATTCGCTTGTCGAGCTATCAATGTTTTTTTTTCTTCTCATTTCGTCTTTCTTAGAAAACCGCTTCTATTCTTGATGTCCCCTGGGATCCCCTGACTTTATTTGCCCATCTGGCTCATAATGATAATTCTTTCACGCCACTTTCGTTCAGAATATATTTCGCGCTGCTTTTTTAGAGCCAACGGATTGGACGACGATTTCGGTGCCTCCTAGTTGGTGCAGATTTTTGACAGTTGCAGAGTCAGATCTTTCCTCCCAACAGACTCTACCCTTGATAGCATTAAATGTCCTCGATAATACGCGGAGAGGCAGGCACGCTTCCTCCTCTTGGCTATATAAGGGGGCTCTTTCTTTCCTTTTCATTCATCTTTTTCCTTCTTGCTTCTCACTCTTACTGACATTTCCATGGCTGACTCCCGTTTTTTGTATGCTGCCACCCGCGATTCTCCTCCGACCCCTCCGACTTCTCCCGACTCTGACAATCCTCCGCCAACGCCTCCTTGGAGGCCTGCCAGACATTCCGTGAAACGCCGGGGTCGCAAGAGATTGAAGAAAACAAAGAAACAATCTTTCGAATCCTTCTTTGCCGACTTCGAGCCTCACTATCTCTTACTGCAGCAAAAAGATGAAGCGTCTCCATCCGCTCCTTGTCCTTTTCCCAAGGATAAAATTTCTGTGCCAGATGCAGCTCCGGAACTGGTCGCCCCGACCCCGGAAGAAGGCTCCCATGCTGCTTCGAAGGAGGACACTGCCTCCACGACATGTCCTGTAACTAGGCTTGGCAAAAGGCCTTTCAGGATAGACGAGCCCTTCCCTTTCTATACTAACGAGTCGCCATCGCCTCCGGAGGACTATGATTATGTCTTTGAGGTTGACTGGATGGACGAAGATTGACAACACCGCACTTGTTGTAGATGCCGCTGGCTTTCTTTTTAATAAATAAAAATGTTGTGAAGTAAAATGCCGCTTGCCTTTTTCTTTTTTGCTTTTAGTATATCGTCGCTCTTATGGGTTAATCGCCGCTGGACAAGCCGATTACCGCTTCATAGGATCCTTTTTCTGGGGTTTCTTGTAATTAGAGGGCCTTTCTTTTGCGGAATTCGAGGCGAGTGCTTGACTTTAAGTCTCTGTCAGGGTCTTCCCACATGCCCTGTTTGCCTCATACGTGTCTTGCCGTAATAGGTTGCCCTTCTGTCTAACTCTTCCACCGTCTCTTTTAAAAGGAAACACGTTTCTTCCTTGTACCTTTTTGCTCCTTTTTATACTTCAGAACTCTCTTCGTTTTTCGCTCGCTCCGAGGAAATTCATTCGTTCGCATCCAGGCGATTCACTTATCAATTTCAGCCTTCTCTCTCTCAAGGTATTCTGCTCGATCTTGCTTTTGATTTTCCTTTGCTGCTTTATCTATCATGCCTCGCACGAGATCTCAATCTAGTTCTTTAACTACCCCTAGGCCAATTTCTCGATATCCCGAGCTTGAAAATACTCCTAGCATCTTTACTTGCCCTACTGTCTTACGTCTTGAACTGGAAAGCAATAATATTACCTTCCCCTGCGGCTATCGCCCCACTATTCCTTCTGACACCATGAGGCTTCATAGCCGGCTCTGGAAAACTCATAGGATTCTTTATTTTAAGATGTTTCAATACGGGTTCCGCCTCCCAGTTCATGACACGCTAGAGCGTGTGCTGCGTGAGCACGAGCTTAACCCTGCGCAGATTACCCCTTCCTCATGGAGCTGCATATACGCCTTCCTTCGTGCCTGCGAATTAAAAGATATTCTTGCTCCCTCTATCTCTTTATTCCACAAGTTCTTGACTCTGGTTTTTCGCGACGGCTTCATTAACATTATTCCAAGATGGGATGACGCTCTAGTGAGGCCTTTTTGGCAGAAATTTCAAGGATTTGAGGGGAGCGTCGATAACTGGAAGAGCGGTTTCTTCGTCATCAAATTACCCTCTCGCCCGTGGCGTCCTGATTTCAACCTGGAGGTGGTTGATTGGGCGAGGCCAGCGCCTCTGTCTAGGGAAGAGTTAGATCAGGCCAACACCTTGCTGGAGATGGAGTCCTCTTTCCAGATCTGAAACTTTGCCTTGTACAGGCCTTTAACTGAGTGTGCCATAGGTGAGCTTTTGAGCTTCGCCGCTGCCTTGCTTCCCCCTTACTTACTAACATTACTTTTTCGTAGGGGAAACTATCGCTCGTCCACTCTCTGAGGGTGACGCTCCTCACAAGGTTGTCGCCCCTTCAACAACTGCTCCTTCTATTTCCGCTGGGGCTCGAGCTGATCACCGTATGCCCATAAAGAAAAGAGCTTTAGACGAAATTCTTTTCAGTGAAAGCAGTTTCTCTCTCCGCCCTTCCCGCTTCGTGGAGAACTGGTTACCCAGCCAGAAGAAGAGGTCCGGATCTGGTTTGCCAGTGACTGAGACAGATTTTCTCCTACGGAGTTGAGGACATGGAGGACATGGACACAGAGTTGAGCCTCCGCCCGGCTTCCTCAGCTCAACGGAAGAAGCTAAGGGAAGCAAGCGAAGCTCAGGTGACAAGGGTGACGACTCAATCTTCCCCTGCCAATACCGCAAATACCGTCGCTTCTGAGACTACCATTTCTCCTGGCGCGACAAAAGAGAGCGTGACTTCTCTGGGTGGCGCTTCCTCGCCTCTGGGATTGGTCGCTCCCGATAAAACCTCTACCGCCGCGACGATGCCATCGTCCGCTGCGGACTCCACTCCTGTCATGGAGCCTCCACACTCGCCCATTGGCCGCTGTATTCCTGATGTGCCTTCCTCCGTCCCCATTGGACCTGGCTCTTCTCACTCTCCTCCCAAGTCCCCTTGTCCGTTGTTCATTACTTCAATTCGAGACGTTGGGGGCTCTGGCGGTATCTCCGCCCCTTCCTTCATTATTGATCTTTCCCGTGACGGGCCTCAAGGGGCCCCTTCTCACCGACTAAATCTGTCAAAGTTTGGGACTGACGGGTTCCGTGCCCTGGGTATATCAGACCCCTTATCGCAAGATCAGCCCACGACTATCTTGGCCTGTGAAATGTTTCGCGCCTCCGAGGAGGAAAGTAGGTTGCTGCAACTTCCTCCCGAAGTTCAGTACATACGCGTCATGAACAACTGCCTTGCTGCCTTTCGACAACTTCATTACTTCATCAAGGCCCGCGGTACACAATCTCAAAACTCCGGTGCGCTAGCAAAGGTAGAGGAGCTGTCGCGACTCCACAAGCGCGCTCAAGCCGAACTGCGCGAGTGCCGCGCTGACCTTTCTCGAGAAAGATCTAAAGGAAAAGCCCAGGTCGAAGCTTTGGAGGCTGAGCTGGTGGCTGAGAGAAAGAAGAACTCATTCCTTCTTGAGGAGGTATCATCCCGCGATGCCGACCTGTCGAAAGCTTTCAAGAAAGTGGCATGGTGGAAAAAGAAGACTGAACAGGCCTTTGTCGCCGGGGTGACAGATCAGCACTGAAGTAGGGCCGCAGATCCCGCTGAGATCGCTAGATATGCCTCCGCGAGGATGAAAGAGATTGATGAGAACCAAGAGGGTTTCCTTTCCTCCGAAGAGGAGTGACAAGTCCGCGCCTGGGGGGAGCCTATTTGATGCCGCTTGATTGGGGGCATCGCTTCTCTACTTACGCCCTTGTTGTATTATTTTTCCATTTGGACTTTGTCGTCGCCTCTTTGCTTGTAATAATTACCAAACCTTACAGTCTTGACCAAATAATGTGTGTTTTTGGACGATGTCGCTCCTTATCATATGCCGCTTCATTACTTTTTCTCGCGCTTTTGCCTTTTGCATGCCGTGCCATTACGGCTTGCCGCTCCTTTCCACCAGGTTTGACTGCGTCCTTTTCAGAGCATTTAATGCTCTGACTCTCTTTGTTCGATACGGAGAAGACAGTCATGATGCTCTGAGCCCACGTGTCATCAAAGGGGAGCGCTAATGGGACTGGCGGACTGAACATGTCTTTTCGCTCCTCAGGAGTTGTACCCGCTTCCCGCGCTTCACTGCCCTTGACACGTCATACGCCACGATCGCTTGACCCGTCGTCCCCTTTAGTTCCTAGGGTTTATATATAAAAACCCCACGTGCTTTCTTCTTATCTTTTATTACCTTTCTCTGTTAAAGAAACGAAAAAGAAGGAAAATAATCCCTCTTCTTCCTCCTACAATCCGCCGCCGCCTGGGTGCTTCAATCTTCTTCTCACCACAGGTACCTTCCTTTCTATTCTTCTCTTTACCTTGCTCATGGCTCCTAATCGCCGTTATTCCCGCCCCGCTGGGGAGAGAGATGTTAATACCACTGTTTCCACCATTACTTCCACCCCGTCCTTCGACGGCGCCTGCGGAGCTATAATGCCACCGTGGACCAGTTGGAGGGGTACTCTACCGAAGTTGCCCCGAAATCCCTTCGTCTTAATAACGAATTACCCGGCAACAGTAGGGTTCTTTATGCCAAGATATTCCATTATGGTTTTCGACTGCCTCTAGATCCTTTGATTGCTGAATTACTATCTGAATTTGATTTAAACGCTGCCCAACTGAGTCCCAACGCCTACTATGGCATTTATGCTTTTATAGCCCTTTGTAGACATATAGGGAATGAATCTCCTTCCTTGTTGTTGCTCCGCTCCCTCTTTCAATTGTACCATCATAATAACGGCATCATAGCGATATCGCCCCGCTATGATGTTGAAGCTTTAAACCCTTTTACCTGGAAGCTGTTATTCCTTGAATCTTCCATTGATGCTTGGAAAAAGGGATTCTTTATCATCAATCTGCCCCAGCCTTTGTGGCGGACCAGTTTTAATCTTGCCATCAGAGATGCTGCCTGGGGAGGCAGGCCGGAGTTAGGGCCAACTGACCAAGACTGGCTGAACAAACTACTCAATCTGCCTGAGATCCCTGGTGTTCGCACTCGCGAACTCGCGTGCGGAGGCAACATCCAGGATTGCATTCAAAGTGAGCTTCACACCTCTGATCGCTGTTCCACGTCAATACTAACTCTAACATTCTTTTCTTATTTCTACAGATCCTCCCGCCGGGTGGAAGCCTGATTGTATCAAGAAAAGGGAGAAGAGAGCTCAGCAGAAGAGAGAAAAAAGGACTCTTTCCGCCACCTCGGCCGGCGCCGCTACTGATACCACGCGCGTGTCCACTTCTGCGCCTGAGTCTTCTTCTCCTCCCCAAGCGGAGGTGACTGCCACATTGACCACTGTTCCAATTTCTTCCCCCGGCGTTGCTCCTACACCAGCATCGCCTTCTCATCCTCCTCTTGCTAGAAAAAGGAAAAGGACTCTTCGCCTTCGCGTTATCGCTCCTACACGTCCTCCTGCTCAGGTGGTTTTTATAAATTTTTTCCTTGTCCATGTATTTTTATTTGTTTCTTAATTCCCCTTTGTCTTTTGCGTATAGGATACCGCTGCTGTTGCCTCTTCCGCTACTCCTTCGCGCGACTGTATGGATTTATCGAGCGTTCTTGACCCTAAGCGTCCCCGTCTTAATGAAGGCGTTCCTTCAGCGGACAACTCTGTCGCTGGTCAGGGTAAGCAGGACGACATTGCCAATACCGGTCCCTTGACAGGCGACCAAGGTTCTGGCCCGGCAGGGAACGAGGCTACCTCTGCGCCGCTTCATTCCTCTTTCGCCGCATCATCTCCTCCTCCAGGCAATCCCTTGGACTTTCTGGAGGTTCTAGCAGAGGAGCACTTTCCAAACTTAACGACCAGCGGCTTCAATATTGACGTTGGGCCGTCCAATCGTTCCCCTCCGTCCCCTCCGGATGTCTTCTTCATCCCCACTGCTGCTCAGACAATCTGTCCCTCTCTTCCCCCAATAGAAGCCCCCGCGCCTGGTGGCTGAGTTAAGCCCTATACTCTCTAGCGGAGCCGCCACCCATCAAGTTGATTTAAGCAACATTCGCCAGCGTGGGTTTCCAGCGTTAGGAGGCGACAACTCCCTAGCGACATCCGCTTTACTGGCAGGACATCTGCTGTCAGTTGAGGAGGAAGAGCGAGGCTTCCTCTCCGTTGCCGAGGGTGAACAATTGCAGCAGATAAGGACTCATCTGTTCTCTAGCTTTCAAGGCTTCCATTACTGGTCTACAAATATGATGAGACGAATGAGCTCTCTCCAATCCTCCTCCCAAGAATGGCGCAACACTAACCATCAGCTCTCGGAAGAAATTAGCAAGTACCAAAGGGAACTTCATGAAGCTCAAGAGGAGCTGCGGAAGAGTGTTAAGGAGCGACAATGTGTGGAAAACAGTTTGGGAGTCGCGAGGAAAGAGTTGGAAGAGGCCAAAGGACTCCGGGCTGCGGGAGATGCCGCCCTTCAAGCGGAGAGGAGCAAGAATGTCGCGCTTAAGGAGGAAACGGCAGATAGGTGCAAGTGGTTTTCGGAACAAGCGGCAGGCCTCATGGCCGATTGCTTCATTGAGCATCACGGCCGTCATTTCTTTGATGCTGACGCCATCATCCGCCTCTTCAAGCAAAAGTCCGGGTTCCTCACAGAAGAGGGCTACCGCCAGGCGAAAAGGCCACGGCCTGACGAGGGGAATAGCAGCGTGCCCGGGCCGTGAATGTCACTTCTCTTTTGTCCATCGGGTGCTCTGACTTCTTTGCCCCTTTTTGTGTTTTTTAGGGCCTTTTGTTTGAGCAAGCATCCCTTCGTGTGTAAACAGTTCGCACAAATTTCTGCACATTTTCACTTATCACTTTGTTAGTAGCGACATATCATCGAAAAATCTTAATTACGTTGGGGCATTGCCGCGCGATCTCCTTTCTTACTTAGCACGATCCCCCAAAGATGTCGCTTGTGCCGAATTTTCTGCACCTTTTCACTTATCACTTGTTAATAGTGACATATTATCAAAAAATCTTAATTACCTTGGGGCATTGCCGGGCCATCTCCTTTCTTACTTAGCACGACCCCCCAAAGATGTCGCTTGTGCCGAATTTTCTGCACCTTTTCACTTATCACTTCTTAATAGCGACATATTATCAAAAAATCTTAATTACCTTGGGGCATTGCCGCGCGATCTCCCCCGATGTTGCTCGTGTCCCGTACTCTTCCAGCCAAACTTCACCGGGTTTGTCCCTTCCAGCTACTAGCTGTGGTACGGTGACCTTTCTTATTTCTTCAATCGGCCGGGAAGTGCCCTCTCTCAGTGCGCCGCCTGATCAAGGCCGGCCATCACGAGGATAGGACTTTTCACTTCCTCAGCGTTGCCCTCACACCTCGGAACGTGCCCTCGCTTAACGAGGTGCCTATGTTAGCGCTACCATCGTAAGGATAGGATTTTCACTTGCGAGGTGGAGTTTTTATCTTCCCTGGGATCGTGCCTCGCTTAATGATCATCCGCCTATATGAGCACGGCCTGTCACAAGGATAGGACTTTACACCCCCAGGGGAGTCGGGGTGTGTCCTCTCTGGGTTTCCCCAGGATAGGATTTTTCACTCCCGACAGTGCTGGAAAGTGTCTCCTCTTGGCAAGCCGCCTGATCAGGGCCGGCCTCCCAAGGCCAGAATTTTTCACTTCCAGCACCATATATTAGGATCGCCGGGGCGTGCCTCATCTTGCCGATCCGTCCGCATTAGCCCATTCCGCTCCCAAGGCTAGGATTTTTCACCCCCGACATCCTCCTTTCCTTGTTATCTGCACATTACACAGACAACCAACAAGGAACAAGAAATATTTCCACGACAATTGTTAGACCATGCCCATGGCATGTCGGTATTTCTATTTCAAAGACCATGCCCATGGCATGTCAAAATTTCAATTTCAAAGACCATGCCCACGACATGTCCAAATTTCAATTTCAAAGACCATGCCCACAGCATGTCCAAATTTCAATTTCAAAGACCATGCCCACGACATGTCAAAATTTCAATTTCAAGGACCATGCCCACGGCATGTCAAAATTTCAATTTCAAAGACCATGCCCACGGCATGTCAAAATTTCAATTTCAAAGACCATGCCCACGGCATGTCGGTATTTCACAAATTTCAAAATCATACTCAACGGCATGTCAAATTTCACAAATTTCAAAACCATGCTCAATGGCATGTCATATTTCACAAATTTTAAAACCATGCTCAACGACATGTCATATTTCACAAATTTCAAAATCATGCCCAACGGCATGTCAAATTTCACAAATTTTAAAACCATGCTCAACGGCATGTCATATTTCACAAATTTTAAAACCATGCTCAACGGCATGTCATATTTCACAAATTTTAAAACCATGCTCAACGCCATGTCATATTTCACAAATTTCAAAATCATGCCCAACGGCATGTCAAATTTCACAAATTTTAAAACCATGCTCAACGGCATGTCATATTTCACAAATTTTAAAACCATGCTCAACGGCATGTCATATTTCACAAATTTTAAAACCATGCTCAACGGCATGTCATATTTCACAAATTTCAAAATCATGCCCAACGGCATGTCATATTTCACAAATTTCAAAATCATGCCCAACGGCATGTCAAATTTCACAAATTTTAAAACCATGCTCAACGGCATGTCATATTCTAGCATGATACAATTTTAATCTAGCAATATTCCAAGAGTTAGGTAAGGGAGTACCGTCAACCGTTTCGAGGTGATACGCCCCCTTTCCGATAACACGAGTGACGCGGTACGGGCCTTCCCAGTTTGAGCTGAGCTTCCACATTCGTTGGCCCGCTGCCCGTTTATCCCTGAGCACGAGGTCTCCCGCTTTGAGCAGCCGCTCCTTAACATGTCTGTTGTGATACCGCGCCATTCTTCTTTTGTAGTGCATTATTTTCAAGAGAGCTTCCTCGCGCGCCTCAGGGAGCATGTCAAGGTTAACTCGTAACCTTTCCTCATTTAATTCCTCCTTGAAATATTCCACCCTCAAGCTTAGGGTGCCAATTTCGTCAGGCGTTACCGCTTCAGTACCAAAAGCCATCGCAAAGGGCGTCTCACCCGTACTTGTTTTGACGGTCATGCGGTAAGCCCACATTACATAGGGTAACTCATCTGGCCACTTCTTTTTCGACCCCTCTAGATTTTTCTTGATGCCGCTCAGAATACTTCAGTTGGTCACCTCCGCCTGGCCATTAGTCTGGGGATGCGCCACAGAGGAGAACCTCTGTTCAATCTGAAATTCTTCGCATTGCTCCTTGAAGAAGCAGCTGGTGAATTGCGCTCCGTTGTCACTAACTAGCAAGCGGGGCACCCCGAAGCGCATGATCACTTGGTGCTTAAATAAGTGCCATACCTTTTCCGTTGTAATAGTGGCTACCACTTCTGCTTCTGCCCATTTAGTAACATAATCCACTGCCACAATTACAAATTTCAGTTGGGACCTTGCCTTAGGAAAAAGGCCTAAAATATCGATTCCCCACTTAGCAAAAGGACAAGGTGCCACGATCTGAGATATTTCAGTGGCAGGTCGTCGAGGGATTTTGGCAAATTCTTGACATCTATGGCACGACTGCACAAAGTTGTTACAATCCCTGCGAATAGTGGGCCAATAGAATCCTGACCGAAACACCTGCGCGGCCATGGTATCACCCGACACATGCATGCTGCAGATGCCCTCATGGATCTCACGCAGGGTATGAAGGCCTTCTTGTTCGGTTATGCATTTTGCGGCCTGGTGCGAGAAGCATCTCCGAATTAGCGCCCCATCATAGTAAGTGCACCTCGCCGCTTGCTTCAATACTTTTTTCTTTTCTACACTGTCGCTTGGGAGCTCGTCATGCTTCAAAAATTTTATCACAGGGATCCTCCAATCCTTTTCGACCTCCTCTACACATAGCGACAGCTGTTCCTCCATGAAGGACGGCAATGACCTTTCTTCATAGTACACGTCATCTGGAATAGCGGCCTCCTGATTGGCTGCCGTCTTGGCGAGACTATCCGCCTCGGTATTATCCTCCCGCGGGATGTGTTCGAAAGCGACACATACACTGCTTTGTTCCATTTCTGCCAACTCCCTTTTCACTTTTGAGAGGTATTGCGCCATGATCGGTTCTCTAGCTTGGGAATGTCCCAAGACTTGATCAATTATCAACTTGGAGTCCCCTCGCATTATCAACCGTGGGGCTCCAGCTACCCGGTCGTTCTCAGTTTTGACGAAGAGATTCCTTCCTACTCTAAGCCCCGCCAATAATGCTTCATACTCTGTTGCGTTGTTGGACAGGGGTTGTAGGATTCTAATAGCGTGCCGCACCTATACATCGTGTGGCCCGACCATGTATATTCCAGCTCCTGCCAGCTCCTGATTTTTGGCGCCATCTACATAGATGACCCATATGTCCACTGAGACCTCTGAGAGTGGGACCTTTGCATTACTTTCTTTCTTCTCTAGCGGCTCTGCCACCTTGTCCCAGTAAATGTGCACTCGGCTATGAAATCCGCCAAAATCTGAGCTTTTACGGATGGCCAAGCTTTGTACTGTAATCCATATTGCTCTAGCTCAATTGACCAGATCAACATCCTCCCCGAGGATTCTGGTTTCCTGAAAATCCTTCTCAAAGGCTGGTCCGTGAGCACGATGACCGGATGGGCCTGAAAAGTATCTGTCCATCTTTCGTGTGGACTGTATCAGGGCGAACGCCACCTTCTCAAGGTGGGTGTACCGCACCTCGGTATCTTTTAACACATGATTGACGAAGAAGACGGGTCGGTGGGCGTAATTATCCTCCCGAACCAGAACAGCACTGACCACTTCGTCCGCGACGCCAAGGTACAAAAATAAAGTGTCGCCCGACTCTGGTCATGTTAGTACCAAGTTGGACGACAAGTAAGCTTTCAAACTCATGAACGCCTCCTCGCATTCTTGTGTCCACCCAAAAGGAGCTTTCTTGCGTATAACTTTGAAGAACGGCAGGCACTTCTCGCCCTGCTTAGAGATGAACCGTCCTAGAGCAATGACGCGTCCTGTCAATCTCTGTACCTCCTGAAGGGTTCGCGGCGATACCATATCATGGATAGCCTTAATCTTTGACAGGTTTGGTTGGATGCCCTTTTGGCTTACCACATACCCGAGAAATTTTCCCGTCTGAAATGCTAGCGCGCACTTGCGGGGGTTTAGCTTTATCTGGTACTTTCTTAACGTATCAAACACTTCCTGCAAATCGGTCAAATGCTCACTGAAACTTCTGCTCTTGACCAGTACATCGTCTACGTATGCTTCTACATTTCTCCCGATTTGCTTTTCAAACACTCTGTTGGCCATATGTTGGAAGGTCGCCCCTGCGTTCTTTAAACCGAACGGCATTGCCGTGTAGTAATAAGTGGCCTTCGAGGTTATAAATGCCGTCTTTTCCTCATCCTCCTTGGCCATAGGAATTTGATGGTATCCAGAATTGGCGTCCAGGGAACTCAAATACGCGTACCCTGCCGCTTGATCGACCAACTGATCAATCCGAGGGAGCGGATAGCAGTCCTTAGGGCAAGTGTCGTTCAAGTTGGTAAAATCAATGCACATGCGCTAGTCTCCGTTGGGCTTGCGGACTAAGACGGGGTTGGCCAGCCAAGTGGGATATTGAACTTCTCGGATGAATCCCACATCTGACAATTTCGCCATCTCCTTATCAATCACCACCGCCTTTTCCGCGGAGAATGCTCGCCACTTCTGTTGAACTGGCGTGGCGTGTGGGTCGACATTGAGTCGATGCTCAGCCACTTCCCTGGACACGCCAGGCATGCCCGCTGGTTTCCACGCGAACTCTCCTTTGCACTTGTTCAACAGCCGAGCCAATTGTGCTCTCTCCTCAAGGGTCAGCTTGTCGCTAGCCTGGAAGCTCGCCTTATCATTGCCTTGGATAGGGATGGGTACCATCGCATCTACTGGCTGGGTTCGCCTTTCATCCCTTTGCTCGTAGGGGTCCGCTGCCACACACACATATTGATCATAGCTTTTTTGAATCATGAGCGAGTAGCACTCGACGGCTAGCTTTTGGTCGCCCTTGATCGATACTACCCCTTCCCACGAGGGGTATTTCATCCTGAGATGTTTCTGAGATACCGCGGCCCCAAAGCGATTGAGGAATGGCCGCCCTAGAATGGCATTATACGGTAGGATGAGATCTACGACCAAGAACATCAATTCTTCTGATCATTTCGACGCGTCTTCTCTGAAATACACAGGCAGCGCTGTGATTCCAATTACAGGTATAGGGATGCCGTCCACTCCAATAATTGGTTTCTTGCAGGGTGCCAATTCGTTGGCAGGGCGTTTCATGAGATTATATACTTCCTATGAGAATAGATTTACCGCACTGCCGTTATCAATGAGGGTCCTTCGCACCCCATGGCTCCCAATAACCGGTGTGACTACTAGCGCATCATTATGAGGGAAGACGACGCCCTTCTCATCCTCTTCCGAAAAAGATATTATCATCCTGTCCAGCGCATCAATCGCTCCCTTTTTTGTCGGCTGGCCTTCCCGTTTTCGCTTCTCTCCTGTCAGGAGCGTTGTTGGGGTAATCTCGTCCAGGAACGATGCGCCACCAACAATAATGTGGATGATGGGAATATTCTCATCATGCATCATCAGCAACTCTTTCCCCCTTGTGCCAGAAGTTCCGCCGCTCCCAAGGGGAGGAGGCAATTGATGGTCGCCTAGTGCTCCGCGCGGGGGGTCGCTCCTGGTTTCTTCTCTCATTCGAGTGGCAAACTCTCCAAGGTACCCTTCTTCCAACAGTCGCTTTATTGCCAACTTTAACTCCCTGCATGCTTCTGTAGAATGCCCCTTAACCTTATGAAATTTACAAAAAGCGTTTTCCCTTCCTCCCATGACCACCCCTGGCTTCACAGGGGCGGGATAGCGGATCGGCAGGTTCCGCTGCTGAATGATGGCTAAAATTTACGCTCGTGGGAATGTAAGAGGAGGAAGGTCGGGATCGTATGCTCGACCCTTAGGGGGATCCGCCTGTCGCTGAACATTAAGACCGCCGCCCCTTCCTCTAGAGAAGTTACCCTTCTGGCGGTTCGACGCCTTGGGAATGTAATCTTTCCGCTGGGTGTACTCATCACCTGGACGGGTATCGTGGGCCATACTGGCTTGAGCCGCAGGAGCAGGAGGGGCACTCTGGGGCGTATCCCGCATTCAGCTTCTATACTCCTCCTCTTCCATTCTCGCATAATTGTGGGCCTTCAATCTTAACGCATCTAAGGTCATTGGGGGGGTCCACCATCAACGTATCCCTCAGCTTCCTATATCCACAATTCCACTTCAAAGCTTCTATAGCAAAATCAATAGTGATACCGGGGTCAACGACATTTCCGTATCAAAGAGACCCAGATAGCTATTCAAAGACTCCTCTGGCTTTCTACATATATCAAACAAGGCTGCCGCGGATTTCCGAATAGGGATAGCTGTGCTGAAGCGGCTCTTAAACTTGGCCTCTAGTTGCTGGAAATTGTCAATTGATCGAGCGGGAAACCCTTCAAACCAGAGGCGAGCCACTCCTGACAATGTCATGACGAATATCTGACACAACGCCGCGTCGCTGTGCGTCTGAAACTGAACAAAATCCTTCACCTTGTTGAGATATGAAATGGGGTCTCTGGTGCCGTCGTACGACTCCGTGGGGAACTTGACACGTCGGCTGACCCTGTGGTGCCTTATACGGTGGGTGAAAGGATGACCAGCGGTGTCATCTAGGATCTCATGATCATGACGGGGAGGAGACGCGTCCAGGTGTCGCCTGTGCCCTCGAGGCTCCGGGGTGTGATGCTGCCGGAGAGACCGGCTGCGACTCCTGGGCGAACGGGATCGACGCCTCCTACTGCCTGATCTCTCACTCTGCTCCATAGATACCTCTCTACCGACTCCCTCTCTTCTGCCGTCCCAACGCTCTCCGTATTCCTCTAGCGGCCGCTCTTCTTGAGAGACAGGAATCCGCGGTATCCGCGATATGTAGTGCTCCTCCTGTCCGGCTGCCAGTTGCGCGAAGCCGAATGGCGTGCTTATCGCAGGTGAGGTCAGAGGGACACTCATCTGGCGTCGAGGCGAGACTGGTCGATTAGCGACGATAGATGGAGTAAAAATAACTCGAGGAGGCACACCTGATGCCGCGGTACTAGAAGTGGGGCCTGCGGCCATCCCAATCAAATAATCCAAGTGGGCACGAAGAGCTAACATCGAGCTTACCGAGGGGGTAGCGAGGTTATCCCTCCCAAAACTTACAAGTGGAGGGACAGAGTGACTGGATCCGCCCACGTAAGAAAATGGGGCGCCCATTGAGGAAGCAAGGGAACCCATTTGCAAAAACGGAGTACTCATTTGGGAAAATGGGGTACCCGGTTGAGAAAACGATGTGCCAGCTGTCAGTCCGAAAAGAAAGTCTGTCTGCGCAGAGGAGGTTTCAGGTGATGTGACATATGTACTGGACGAAGACGTGGAAAAAAGTGTCCTACGCGCGTGACCGCCATGAGTATGAGGGGGCGTGGATTCTGAATCCGAAGCCATGATCCTTCGACTCTCAGAAAGAAAAAACAGAGCTTGGTTACTAAGGAAAACTCACTTAATCAACCAAAGCTCTCAATGAAAGCACCATTTGATAAGAGTCCGAGGAGTACTGAGCTGGATTGGCTTGATCTGGGCGGTCGGGAACACTATTCTGGGGGCCTTCATCACCTGCAATGTGCCGGAGGGGGTCTCCGGCGTAAACACTCCGATGCCAAAGTCAGTGTGAGTAGTAAAAGTTGCAGGGGTTCAGTACGCTATCCTAAGCTTACCCTCTTATCTGAAAATGTGAGGGTATTTATAGACAAAGGGAAGAGTGTACCGACAGGGGTAGGAGTAGTCCCTGGTTGGTGTCGCTGGTATGGTATATGCCGCTGGAGTGGCCTTGAGTGATGTCACACGGGTGACGTCACGCGAGATGACGTCAGGGATGACCTGGGATGGGATGCCGCCGTGCGGATGTCGCATGAGAGCCCCCCCGCTGATGTCGACCATCCCAGGGTTGGCCGCCAGGCTAGGGGCTGCAAGAACAGGATCTCGTCTCCCGCGACAGGTACAGCAGGCTCGCCGGGTCACCCGTCGGGGTAGTGGAGATGCCGCTTCTGTGGCATCCTTCTTCACCATGACTCGCAACAAAGATCCAAGTGTGCGGTTGACCACCTCGGTTTGGCCATCCATTTGCGGATGACAAGTGATGGAGAAAAAGAGTTTCGTTCCCATCTTGTCCCAAAGGACCTTCCAAAAATGACTTAAAATTTTGACATTGCGATCACTTACGATGCTCCGCGGAATGCTGTGTAACCTAACCACTTCTTGAAAGAAAAGATTAGCTACATGAATAGCATCATTTATTTTAGCGCATGGAATGAAATGTGCCATATTAGAAAAATAATCAACAACTACAAAAATAGAGTCCTTACCTCTCTTGGACCGTGACAACCCTAAAACAAAATCCATGGAAATATGCACCCAAGGGTGAGATTCAAGGGTAATGGCATATATGCGACGTGATTGCTAGACCTAGATTTAGCTTGTTTGCAAGGAATGCATCTAGCTACAATGCGCACTACATCATGTTTCATGTGAGGCCAAAAGAAATGAGACTTCAAGACCTCCAACGTCTTATCAATGCCAAAATGTCCCATTAAACCACCCCCATGTGATTTAAGAATAAGCAAATCACGCAAGCTACAATGAGGAATGCACAAGCGACTATCCCGAAATTTTTTTTATCATGCTTGTAAAAACGCAAATAAGCACCGTGAGCACATGCACAATATGTCACCAAAACCAGCATCAAGCGAATAAAGATCAATTATATGCACAAAGCTTAGCATTTTAGCTTGAAATGTATTTAGGAGAGTGCACCTTCACAAAAGCGCATCCGCCACGGTGTTCTCCTTGCCTTGCTTGTACTTGATATGGTAAGGAAAGCTTTCAATAAATTCCATCTATACGACATGGTGCTTGTTAAGTTTTCCTTTGTTAAGCTTTCCTTGCCCTTTCAAGTATTTGAGGCTTAGTGATACGAGCATGGACCCACTGGTGCCTGCACACATTGCACGGGAAAGGCCTCCCGCATGGCCTATCTTCCTCCGAACGCATGCGACGAGAAGGCCAAGATAGGGCTCTAGCGGCATACCGCCCCAGCCCTAGGAGCATACCGCTAGCCCCGGCAATGCCACAGATAAATTGATAGCGAGCCTAGCGGTATACCGCCAGGCACCAGGCGACATACCTCTAGACCCATTTTGTGGATTTCGCCAACCTTTTGAGCGCCTCCCTTTCAGAGCTTCAAGGCCCATTTGTTAAGGGTATATGGGTATTTTTCCCATGTAATAAATGTAGGGTATAAATAGAAGGAGATAGCCTCTTTTATACCTTGGTCTTGAATTTTGAGTGAATCTCTTCATTGACTAACCTTAGTGTAGCCTAGTTAATTTAGGGTTCCTAGAACCAAAACACTATCATTTCTGCAAATCCAAGTAAGTTTCATGATTAGAGAGTGAAAGGGTTGGGTTTGTATATTTGAGATCCTTTCAATCACTTGTGATTGAAAGTTCCTATCTAGTTATTTCATCAATACATCTTCTACCTTTCATCCATTCAATCCACTGCAATATTACTCCATATTTCCTACATCTAAATCGTCCATCAACACTAACACTCCGTCCTTCAACCTCATCATTTCGTCCATCATCAAGTCACCTTCCAACCTCCCAAAGAGGACTAGATCGGTGCACGCCTCAAGAGAATCCGGGATCGTACCACTTAGGTGGTCCGTGTGCACGATAAACTCCTTTAGCAATAGGTAGTGTTGCCACACTTCCAAGGCGCGCACCAATGTGTAGAGCTCACGATCATAGGTGGGATAATTGAGTTGCGCACCCTTGAATTTTTCACTAAAGAAAGTAATCGACCATTTCTCTCGAGCCAATACCGCTCCCATGCTGATGCCACTTGTGTCACACTTAACTAGCCTCATCATAGATCCAACTTAGTGAAGTACTTCGCTCCATTAAGTTGATCAAACAAATAAGCTATTAAGGGAAGTGGATATCGATTTTTAACTGTCACTTTGTTTAGCGCCCGATAATCAATACATAAACATAGAATTTCGTCATGTTTCTTCTATAAGAGCACAGGAGATCCATATGGAGCTTTTGCATGTCGTATAAATCCAATATCTAAGAACTCTGTTAACTGCTTGTGCAACTCGGCCAATTTAGGAGGTGTTATTCGGTAAGGTGCTTTTGTAAGGGCTTTAGCGTGATCGATTAGATCAATCTCGTGATTGATATTTTGTCGTGGTGGTAATGCTTTAGGCAATTTTTCAGACATCATATATGTGTACTCAGTTAGCAACCGAGCAACTAGAGGCGGGCACTCTCTTCCCATACCATTCCCAATATGTAAAGGAATCGCTATGAAGGTAGCTTCGTTTTTCTTCATTCCCCGCTTCAGCTGCATTGCAGACAAAAATTTCTTCTCTTTAACTAGGCTTATCGTTACTAGGATAACCAATGGTTCCTCACCCATTCCTCGCTCATTAATAGTAAACATCGAGCTGAAGGAACAAGAACTACTTTACCCAACACTAGGAAATCCAACTCAAGGACAATGTCAAAGTCATCCAAAACTGCTACTACAAAATCAAAATTTCCCCTCCAAGAACCCATCTTAATCGAGACATCTTTAGCAGAACCTTCTATATTTCTTGCCTCATAATTCACGACTTTCAACTTGTAGAAAGCTATTTGTGGCTCCTATATCAACAAAAGCTTCCATAATCCATTCCCCTATCTAAATTGTGATATAACCGTCTCTTGCTTAGCCAACTGCTTCTTCAAAGCAGACAAGAAGCTTTTCTCATTTGGGTTTGAACCTTCTGTCACTTCTCCCTCTATTGGAGAGCTCAAGGATTATCTAACACTTTGCAAAGCATTCAAAGCTTCTTCAGTAGGGCATTCAGCGGCTCTATAGGGCCCCTTGCATATAAAGCATGCAATAGGTCTCGGAGTTCGACCCATGTTTCCACTCGATTCTTTAGAATTCCCTATTTTTGCTAGGAATCTATTTCCACTAGTTTCGGTGAAGGTCCTCCCAAACTTGTTCTGCTTAGGATTTGACGCTCTCATCATACCAAACTTTCTTTTTGTTCCACCGTATGATCTATCCTCTACCCTTTCTATGATCGTAATTGCATCGCTCAGTTTTTAGGATTTTGTCAACGAACTTCACGTTTGTGGTAGGGTTTGAGGTCTTGAATGAAATTAAACAATCGGTTCGCTTCTGACATGTCTTTGATATCCAATATCAGGGTTGAGTACTTATTCACATACTCCCGAATTGAGACAGTTTGCACTAGGTCTCGCAAGTTACCCTTTGAATTCTTCCCAAGTGGCGATGTTACCCAAGCGCGTCCTCCACCACACTTTGGCATCTTCAGACAATAACATTACTACTATCGATAACCGAGATGAATCCGACATCACTTGTCAAATAAAAAATTATCAATTTCTTTTGCGCTCCTCTCCCTATTATAGGGCTTTGGTTGGAAGTTTTTGCATCTATTCAGGTCTGCAAACTCTGAACCAAGAGGTCCAACATGTTCCCTCTATTCGATCTCGTTGAGCTTACTTAGCTCAGTAATCAATTTGTTCAGCAAATCCACCTTTTCCTCAAAGTTACGGAAAGTGCCCATGCCTCTTGCAAGTTGTCTTGCAAATTGTTCACTATTGAACTAGTAGTATCCAATGCCTTAGAAATCTCTTTGAGGTCTACTCTCTCTAGCAGATTCTCAAGATCTCCCTGGATATCGCCTGCCCTATCTAGGGATCGACCTTCCAAGGCAGAAAGTCTCTTTGTTAACTGTTCCTCAAACGCCTCAATACACCGTACACATTCATCAAAGAGGTTAAAAGACCCCTCATCTACCTCCGCAAAAGGGTAATCTCTAGCGCATTCACCTTTTAATAAAGCATCATACTGGATCAGACGGTACTCAAACAACTTGATGCATTTGTCCCTCTCAAGGATCTGATCCTATGTCACTACAGATTGTGACAAGCCCTCAGTTAGAGTCCTCTGACTCTTCATCCTTTCCTGAATTACAAGTACACGATTCTCTAATTCAGTGCATGTTACTTTCAAAGTCTTTGCCATCATGAAAGAAATCGAATATAGCTCCGCTACCAACTGTCACAGACCAATCCTTGAACCCAAAAGGATTGTGTTCGTGCGGCGTTCATGAGGTCTCGTTACACAAACCAGCCTTTCAATCCCACCTTATTTTTGCATCCACAAAGGAGCAAATAGATTAATAGCCAATAAAAGGCAATTTATAAGCATTCCATGGGCACAAATGGTAATAAAATATATCTCTTTATTAAGTAAACGTTTAATAAAGACAAGGCCATAAAGATTGCAGACAGGGGGGGCACCCACACGACCGACTCAAGACATCCCTTCCAATGAATAACTGAGCCCATGACACAAGGATTACAACATAAGCCCTCATTAAGGTTAAGCAGCCATAGGCTTTAACAATGCCCTAAACAAGCTTAGACCTTAACATGAAGCCCTCAATGACTTTGAACAAACTTACACAAGAATAACACCTAATTAACTTGCTTTTAAGATCATTATTTATAAGAAATAGACTCACATTTTCATCCATGATCCTAGTGTTAAACTTTTTAAACTAATTTATTTCTAACTTAAGCTCATTCATTTTCATAGTGAGGTTCTTATCTCTCATGCTTAATTAATCAAAGTAACTAGTAAGCCCATCACACCATCTTGAAATTCATTAAAAGAATAATTAACATTATTAGATGTAAAGCAAGAGCTTTCCATATTATTATTGCTTTTTGCTTCCTTGTGAGACATGAGAAGAATCTCTTCATTGTCAAGAGATGATGCCTTTTGTGAAAAAGGTTCACTTTGAGAGGAGTCACTTGAAATTTCAGCAACAAGGCAAATGTTAGAGATTTCAACTTAGGAATCCGATGTCGATGGAATAGTGTCGATAGTGCTTTCACTATAATCGCTCCAAGTAGCCCTCATGCACTTTTTCTTTCACCTACTCTCTTCTTCCTTGGCTTGAAGCTTCTTCTTTAATTCTTGCTATTCTTCTGAAGTAAGGGACACTCACTTTTCTTATGACTAGGCTTGTTGCAATCAAAGCACACATAAGCATTCTTCCCTCTTGGTCTTGATGAGCTTCCCTTCTCACCTCTATGGTTGCTTCTTTTCTTCATCACTTTTCACAAACTTGTGAAATTTTTATGTGAAGAGAGCTAAGGATTCCTCCTTACTTTCTGTTGCTACCCGATTTTTGACGCGATTTTCGCACTTTTTTTGTTTTATTGCGTTATTAGCTCATTTAAATCGAAATTCTATCGATTTTTGATCTTAGGCTATTTATTTTAATATTTCGTACCATTTCGTGTCATTTTAGTTTTTTCGTATTTTTACTGTCTTTTCGTTCGAACTTCTACCGATCCTGAATAAATTTCCTCGGATCGTGGATCGAACACACTCTTTATTTAATTGATAATTATCTACTATTATTTTCGTTCGCGTCATCTCATTTTATTTTATCCAATTTACTTTGCTATAGCATTTATTTTTCGTTCGAACTTTTAAGGATTCCGAGCGAGTAAATTCGGACCTTAAATCGAACTTTTTCTTTATTTACTGATTACTATTTATTTTGTTGCATTTTATCGCATGTTTTAGAATTTTTGGTTCGGGATTTTATTCATTTCAAACATGTTGATAGCTCGAACCGATTAAATAAATACTAAACATTTCCCAAAGGTCAACTCATCTTAACCCTTGATTAAGCGTTGACCTTCCTTTTCTTCACATCCAATGGCTCCCAATTTAAGCATGAGGATGCATGCATGAACCACCTCTAACAACATCTTGCAAATTCATTTTCATGCCACCTCACTCCATTTTGCATTTTTCAGCTCCATTTGCCTTCGACCCTGTAGCTTTCCTTGCCATATCCCTCTCTACAAATAGCAGGCAAGTTGACACAAACAACCGACACACAACACTCTCTCTTCCTCTCTCGGCAGAAGCAACAAACACCAACACAGAGAAGAATTTACACAAGAAAAATTCTCATGTTTTCTCTCTCGGCAACCACCAAAACACAGACAAAAACACACCCTCTCACGCTCTATCACTAGACATAAGCTCAACCAAGGTTGAAGCTCTCTCTCTCTCTAGCTTTTAAATTTTCATTTTCAAAGCTTTTCTCATCAACTTTTTTTCAAAAATGTTTGTTTGTGTTTTTATGGAAACAATGGTTGTTTAAGCTTTTAAATCAACCTTATTTCATTTCTAGATTAATCTTACAACTTTATCTTGTCAAATTACCAATTGATTTGGACGAATTTCAGAGTTTTCCTTAATTAAGTTTAATTCATTTTTTAATTAATTAACCACTATTCTGTTAAAATTAAATTTATATAATTATATCTCTAAATTCCTGTTGTGGAGACGGTCATTTTGATATATAAAAATCAAGTTTTCGTCACCGGATGACGGAGCCTTGGTCGCCGACAGTAGCTCCGGCGACACAAGGTGGGAGATAATGAACAGGAGAGAGCAACAACTCTCTCCATTTAAATTTTGGCCTAGGCCACGCAGGCCCAAGCAATAGCAGCAGTGCGCGCCCAACGCGCATGCAGGAAAGGCTGGGCCTCTGGCCCAACGCTAGAAGAAAAGAAGGAATGGCCGCATTTGGCCTTAGGCCATGCGTGAGAGGGAAAGATGGGCCAAGCAATTTGCTTTGGCCCATGCGCATGGAAGGGCTGGTGTCCTTGCCAAGCCCATCGCAAAGAGGAAAGGAAGGGTGGGTTGTTGGCCCACGCAGACAGCCAGCCCATCAGTTGGGCTGGGGTGGGCCCACTTCCGACCCAGTGGGCCAGACCCAGAATTTTCGCCCCGTCATTTTTTTCATGCCATCATCGCACTTGTACTGTTTATTTATTTTCGCACTTGTACCTTTTATTTTCGCACTTGTACTGTTTATTAATTTCTGCACTTGTACTATTTATTTTTCATATGCTTGTACTATCTATTTAATTATTCTTTGTATGCTTGTATTGTTTATTTACTTTGGTATGCTTGCATTATTTATTTTCGTCTGCTTTTTCATATTTAATTATTCCATTTGCGTTTGATCATCAAAATTAATTATATCACTTGTGTACAATAATTTTAATACCAATTATTTGTATGCTCGTACCACCTAACTAATTATTTCTGCACGCTTTTGAATGTTTAAATAATTATTATTCTTATTATTCTACTCGCATGTAATTTCTAAATTAATTATTTTGTATGCTTGCAATAAATTCTTAAATACTTATCTATTTATCGATTATCATGTACTCGTGCTAATAATCTCGATCTTGTAGGAAAAATCAACTGATACCTTTCACAAGTAAACATTTCTCACCCTTTTATTTATTTCACATTTTTTCCCGCATTTGCACTCGTATACATGAATATTTAAAATTGTTAGAATCTAATTAATTCCTTAGGCATGATCACATAAATTAGGACTTTTTTTTATTTCAAAGCATGATAAAACACCTCTTTTA
Organism: Viola odorata; assembly: GCA_963691705.1. Classification (NCBI taxonomy): domain Eukaryota; kingdom Viridiplantae; phylum Streptophyta; class Magnoliopsida; order Malpighiales; family Violaceae; genus Viola; species Viola odorata. The sequence continues at coordinate 21,263,669 of OY829539.1, read as the reverse complement.
CCGGTAACCTTTTTAGGATGTGACTCGGGTGCCTAACACCTTCCCGAGTCCATAATACGACCCCGAACCACTGTTCTCGGGTTCAGACCCATTTTGCCTTAGTTTTTATTTTTATGCCATGACAATAGGTTCCCTAAACCTAGAAACAAAAATAGGGTGGCGACTTCATTGCATTGTGTGAGATGTGTCCAATTTCATCTCACATCTCGTCCCAAGCCCGCGTCGCATTAGGATAAAATCCAAAAAGGGGGTGCGACAGTTTGGCAACTCCACTAGGGACCAATAGGGTTGATATGCGTGTGTTTTCTAGATATTTTCCCTCAAATTTTGTATGTTTTCCCTCCTTGATGCTACTAACTTGCTCTGTTTTCAATACTTTTGCCAGATCTAGCCCTGGAGGAGAAAAAGGCAGAAAGCACGCGTCTTGGGATGGAATTGAGCAGCTTTGGAAGTCTCCCAGTCTTCGTCGCAGCCTAGACGTATTTCCCCAGTCGAGCCCTAGATACGCGTGATAACAATTAAGACAGCCCTCACGGTGCTACCACGCTTGCGGCTCCCGCCGGGACGATTTCCCATAAGACCCTTAAGATATCTTCATATCGCCCGAGAATCAGCGAAGGATTCCTAGGATGGTCGACATCAGCGGGGGGGGACTCACGCGATTCTATACGCACGACACCATCCCATCCTAGAGACCCACGAGGTTATCGTTCCCGGCAGCCCCGTCAGATATCGCTCATGACGTCACCCATTGGTATCGCTTATGACGTCACCATCAGACATCGCCTGGACTGTTATCGCCAAGTATCGCCGAATAGGCCTCTAAATACCCCTACTTTTCCAATCAGAAGGTAAGATCGAGATCACGGACACGAACCTCTGTTATTTTTGAAACTCGAACTGACTGAAGCATTAGAGTGTCTACGCCGGAGCCCCCCCTCCGGCGCTTTGCAGGTACATCCGACGCCGACCGCCACCGTTCCGATCAACCACGACTCCGAATCTTGTAAGATCGACATTGAATCTTATCAAATGGTGCTTTCGTTGAGAGCTTTGGTATATTAAGTGAGCGTCCTTAATAGCCAAGCTCGATCTAGTCGGAAGATTGGAACTGTCATGATCACGGGATCGGAGCCAATCCGATCATCATCCTCTAATATCCCTTTCTCAATCCGCAGACGGTTATTCCTTTTTGCTACTGCTGATCTCTCTATGACTACACAACCAATTATTTCGGGATCTCTGGACCTCTCGGTTGGAATTGCTGGGGGACTGGCCTCCTCGCAGACAGACATCTTGTCATCTCAGATAGCGGGATCTGATTTCTCCACTCCTCTTTCGGGGGGATCTGTGCTCAACCGTGAACATCCTTTTGCAATGGAAATAGCGGCCCTTCGTTCTCGGCTGGAATATTTGACTGAAATGGCTGCAAGAGTCACGCCTGGTGCTTCTGGATCTAGTCTCCCTCCCCGCGTCATGTTCACACCATCTATTGTCGCTGATCGACCTTTATCACCGTTGTTTCCAGAAAACCTCCAGATGCCTTTATCCGCGGGAAATCCTCCGATTAGTGTTGAGCAGTTTACTCAGGCAAGAGTAGAGGCTTACGTACCACAAATGCCGCAAGGTCTCCTCCTACAAGGAGACAGGCAGCTTGTGGGGGTTAGGAACCGGTGGAACGGACGGAGGGAAGGAGCCGACAGAAGTTTATCTCCCGAGTACAGTGAAAGATCCAGTAGTCGAAGGTATCGAAGTCGTTCGCACAGGAGCCGCAGTCGATCTCCTAGACGTCATCTTATGCCAGAACCACGAAATAGGGGGCCTCAGGCTGAAATGTCTCCTCCGCGTCAGGCGCGTGAAATTCTTGATGATACATCGGGCCACCCATTTAGCCGTCGTATAAGGCGTCATAGGGTCAGTAGGCGCGTGAAGCTTCCCACTGATGTTTATGATGGCACCAAGGATCCCATCTCGCACATTAATAAAGTGAAGGATTTTGTTCAGTTTCAGACCCACAGTGATGCGGCGTTATGCCAAATATTTGTTATGACATTATCGGGTGTGGCGCGTCTTTGGTTTGAGGGTCTCTCTGGTGGATCCATTAATAATTTCTCACAATTAGAATCTAAATTCCGGAGCAGATTTAGCACGGCAATTCCAATCAGGAAATCTGCCGCCGCGTTATTTGACATACAACGAAGGCCTCAAGAAACCTTAAAGGAATTTCTTAGTCGCTTCGATTTGGAAATATCCTTAACGTCGGGCGTTACTATTGATTTTGCTATAGAAGCTCTGAAAAGGAACTGCCACTATGGAAAGCTAAAAGACGCGCTCATGGTGGATCCTCCAGTGACTTTAGATGCGTTGAGGCTTAAAGCCCACAATTACGCAAAAATGGAAGAGGAAGAAAATAGAGATAAGACGTATAACGCGCCGCATGGGACATCTCAAATTACTACTGCTCCCGCAAAGCTACTACCTGACGACCATTTTATCGACGATTACGCCAGGAGGAAGGACCATATCCCCAAGGCCTCCAACAAACAGAAGGGTCATTTTTCGAAGGGAAAAACCGGTGGTTCCCCCTCTCGACGTCACGGGGATTCTTACAAGAACCGGATGTACGACCCAGATTTTCCTTCTCTTAACGTACCAAGGGCAGAGATTTTAGCGATAGCAGAATAGCAAAATCTTCCCATCCGCTACCCCGCGCCTACGAAACCAGGAGTGCTTCTAGGGAGAAGGGAGAATGCTTATTGTAAATTCCACAAAGCCAGACATGCAGAGAGTTAAGATCGGCGATAGAACGTCTGGTAGAAGAAGGATATTTATGAGAATTTGCCACCCAAATAAGAGAAGATGCCAGAAATAATCTCATGAAAAGGACAACAGACGAACCACCAGTTCCTCCTCGAGTTCCGCAAAAGGATGATGCTCCCAGAGGTAAAGATAGGGAAAATCTTGCGGCTGATGACGAATATATCCCTATGATTAACATTATCGCAGGAGGAACCCCTTATATGGACGAATCAGAGCAATCGGCAGCCGCGAAAAGAGATAAACGCACACGTGATGGCATGACAAAAAAAGGAGCTGCGATAGGCATATTGGATCGAATGGTATTATCCTTTTCCGAAGAGGATAAGAAAGGTGTCGTCTATCCGCACAACGATGCATTGGTGGTTACGCCCGTCATCGCCAGTCATGGAATCAGAAGAACTCTTATCGATAACGGGAGTGCGGTGAACCTCTTTTCGCTGGAAGCTTACAATCTCATGAAACGACCTGATAATGAGTTAACACCTAGCAAACGGCCTATAGTCGGCGTTGATGGGGTTCCAATCCCTGTCACGGGGGTAATTACTTTGCCCATATATTTCCGAGAAGACACCTACAAGCGATCAGAGAACCTGTTGTTCCTTGTCGTGGATCTGAATTTGCCTTACAATGTCGTGCTCGGACTACCTTTCCTCAACCGCTTTGGAGCGGTGATATCTCAGAAGCATTTAAAGATGAAATACCCCTCCTGGGATGGGGCAGTATCCATAAAAGGTGATCAAAAGCTGGCGGCGGAATGCTACTCGCTCATGACTCAAAGAAGCTGCGATAGGTACGTATGTATAGCAGCGGACCCCTATGAGCAGAATGACGAGAAGCGCGCTCAACCTCTAGAGAAAATGGTACCCATTCCGGCAATCGGCATAGAGGAAGCAAGTTTCCTGATCAGTGAAAAACTCAGCCCGGCGGAAAACCTTCAACTGGCCCGGCTGCTGAACAAATGCCAAGGAGATTTCGCGTGGAAACCCTCCGACATGCCCGGTATATCGCGGGAAATAGCCGAACATCGGCTCAATGTGGATCTAGATGCCAGGCCGGTACAGCAAAAATGACGCGCGTTCTCTAATGAAAAGGCGTTAGCTGTAGACAAGGAAGTAGCAAAGCTCCTTGACGCAGGGTTTATCCGCGAAGTTCAATATCCCACCTGGCTAGCGAACCCTGTCCTTGTTCCTAAGCCCAATGGGGATTGGCGCATGTGCATCCACTTCACAGATTTAAATGATGCCTGCCCTAAGGATTGCTACCCGCTTCCTCGAATAGATCAGTTAGTTGATCAGACCGCTGGATACGCTTATCTAAGCTCACTAGACGCCAACTCTGGATACCATCAGATCCCCATGGCTCGGGAAGATGAAGAAAAGACTGCGTTTCTCACTCCAAAGGCCACCTACTGTTATACGGCGATGCCGTTCAGGCTGAAGAATGTCGGGGCTACGTTCCAACGTATGGCCAATAAGATATTCGAAGAGCAAATAGGGAGGAATGTGGAAGCATACGTTGACGATATATTGGTGAAGAGCGCAAGCTTTCAAGATCACCTACGAGACTTAAAGGAAGTCTTTGACGTGATGAAAAGGTATCGCATGAAGTTAAATCCCCGAAAATGCATGTTTGCATTTCAAACAGGAAAATTCTTGGGCTACGTGGTCAGCCAAAAAGGCATCCTGCCTAACCCCTCAAAGGTTAAGGCCATACAAGACATGATATCGCCAAGAACCATCAAAGAGGTGCAAAGGCTAACAGGGCGAGTCATTGCCCTTGGGCGATTCATTTCCAAGCAAGGAGAAAAGTGTCTCCCTTTTTTCAAAGTCATACGCAAGAAAGCCTCCTTCGGGTGGACCCCGGAATGTGAGGAGGCATTTATCGGGTTAAAGGATTACCTATCGTCTGACTTATTATTGACGAGACCCGAAGTAGGTGACACCTTATATCTGTATCTTGGCGCCGCAGATGAAGTGGTCAGTGCCGTCCTCGTTCACGACGATAACCACTCCCATCGCCCGATCTACTTTGTGAGCCACGTCCTAAAGGATGCGGAGTTACGATACGCCCGAATCGAAAAGATAGCGTTCACTCTTATACAAGCCACCCGCAAAATGGATCGATATTTTCAGTCTTATTCCGTTATCGTGCTCACGGACCAGCCTCTGAAAAGAATATTCTGAAAGCCTGAATCTTCCGGGAGAATGTTGATTTGGGCACTCGAATTAGAACAGTACGGAATGAGGTATCAGTCTTGACCATCCGTAAAGGCTAAAATCCTGGCTGATTTCATAGCGGAATGTACCTTTACAGAAGATCCTTTGGACGGCATACCTGAAGTGGAATGGGGCCATATGGATCTCCCGTTCCCGAAAACCTACACGGACCTCTGGATCGTCCATGTGGATGGAGCCAAAAACCAAGAGCTGGCTGGAGCTGGAATCTTTATAAATGGGCCGCACGATATGCAAATACGATACGCCATTCGAATCCTACAGCCGTTATCTAATAACGCGGCAGAGTATGAGGCGTTACTAGCCGGGCTCAGAATAGGGAAAGGACTTTCCTCTAAAGGGAGGCACGATACCGGAAGAACAGGAGACCTGCGTCTAAAAATCTGTGGTGATTCCAAATTGATAATTGACCAGGTCTTGGGACACTCTCAGGCCCGGGAACCCATCATGATTCAATATCTCGCCAAAGTAAAGCGAGAATTATTAGAAATAAAGAAAGAGGGTGTCGCGCCGTCGCGAGCGAAATTCGGGACGCAATGAAATTCACATAACAATGAAGTCGCCACCCTATTTTTTCTAAGGTTTAGGGAAACCTAAAAGTCTGAAAAAGAAGAAGAAAATAAAACAAAAACTAAGGCACAAATAAAAAGGGTCTAAACCCGAGAACAACGGTTCGGGGTCGTTTTATGGACTCGGGAAGGTGTTAGGCACCCGAGTCTCATCCTTAAAAAGGTTACCAGTTCTAAAAAGAGGTGTTTAAAAATCATGTTGAAAACAAGTAATTTGGCCCTCAGAGGGGGTATCGTCGCTTTAGTTTTTAAGCTTGTTTGATTGATTTTATCCTAATTGTTGTTGAATTATTTAAAAGAAAATAAACATTTTTTTGTCCTCTAAAAGATAAATAAGGTCGGTTGTATCCCTATTCCGATTAAATTTCGTCGAGTTTAAAATTAATCCGGTTACATGCAAAATTGGTGAAATTACTACCGTTTTATTAATCTTTACCAAACCGACGCCACTTTAATAATCGGGCCGATGCACGTGATTAATCCTATTTACTATGTGATTCTAAGCATGCATAGACTAGCAAAGTACCGTTTTGAGTGAATGCGAGAAAACACGTTGAAAAGAGAAAAACCGGGAAGTGGGGGTCGAAGCCGCGCACATAACACATTCGTCAAGATCGCATAAATAAAAATACAATCGTGGGGTCGAAGCCGCACACGAATACATTCATTAAAGTAAATTCGTGGGGTCGAAGCCGCACACGAAACAAGCATAATTTAAATGATCATTCAACATTAAATATTTAATCGCATTTTAGGAGGGGATCTCTAAAGATAAGAGGGATTAAAAAATATGGAGGTATCTTTCCTCTTTCGAATGATTATTCTCTTTGGTGATTTACTATCCAATAATTTTAGTGGAGCCTAAGTTATTGGAAAAGATTTAATCCTATGTTTATTCACTACTTTGTTTAGTTTTCTTTGATTGATTTTATTCGTTTTGATTTGTGGGGATTTATTGAAGGTTTGAGGATTTTAGTAATTAATAATCATGCAATTCAATTAGAGCGTGATGTTTAATACTAATCCTATTCCAATTTCATGCATTTAATAAAATAAACGTTGAGTAATTACTAAACCTAAGGTTTGATTTGAGTGAAATTATTAATCAAATTATTCTCATGCAATCCAAATTGATTTTAATACTAGCAATTTTAAATAATCATACATACAAATATGTACAAAAATCATCGAATAAATAAAAGGGTGAGGGAAGTGTACTTGAAGGCGAATATCAATTAATTCTAGCTTACAAAACCGAGGTTAGTTGCACAAGCCATAATGAATAATTTAGCAATTCAAATAAATGAGGAGTGAGCTCTAAAGCTCGAGTTTGGAAAATCGTCACCAATATTGAAGTCGGCGAAGCATCCGATACCTTCTCGTTCCTTCCGTATGTACCTGAAAAGGACGCCGGGGGGTTCCCCGGCGTATACACTCCGACGATCAAGTCAGTCAAAAGTCATTACGAATGCATAATGGTGGATTGAGGCAGTGGTGGCTGTGTGGCGGTGGTTGTGGCCGTGGATCGGAGTTTGGCAGTGAGGGATGGTGGTGGATCGGGATAGTGGTGATTTGAGTGGTGTGGCTGGCTGGATTTTGGTGGTAATTTGAAGTGGATTTAGGGGCTGTTTTGGGTGAATTTAGGGGCTGTATTGGGTGATTTTAGGGGCTGTTTTTGGGTCAGTTTGGGTGCAGATTTCGGGTCTGGTTTGGGGCTGTTTTCGGGGCTGATTGGGTGCTGTTTTTGGGTCAGTTTGGGTGCAGATTTCGGGCCTGGTTTGGGGCTGTTTTCGGGGCTGATTGGGTGCTGTTTTTGGGTCAGTTTGGCAGTGAGGCTAATTAATTTGGCTGAATTGGATTTAATTGGTTTAATTTGGTAGGAGATTTAGGATTGGATTTAATTGAGGCAGAGCATTTTTGTATTGAATTTGGCAGGGATTGAATTTGGGTTAATTGGGCAGAGGATGCTTCGATTGGCAGAGGCTGGATTAACTTGGCAGGGGGATAGATCTTTGGGTGGATTTGTGATCGAATTTGATTTCGGCAGAGGATGATCTCGGTGTGTTTTGGATTTAATTCGGGAAAGAGGGATCGGGATTTGGATTTGGGCAGAGGATGGTTTGAATTGATTTGGGGGAGGGAAATGGGGAATTGTGATGGCTCCCTCTCTCATTTGCAAAGGATCCTCTCTTAATTTATAGAGGAGGTAGAGGTTCGATGATGGTGATGAGCAAGGATTAATTCAAATCCCTGTCAGAGATCTTTGAAGAAAAATTGGAGGATTGAGCAGATTTGTTTTTGACAAATGGAGCGAGTGTCAAATTTCTTTTGAAAATTGGGAAGAGTAGCCGTTTGTGTCTGATTCGGTTTGAAAATGGAAGAGGGAGAGAGGTTGTGTGTGCACGGGAATAAGCATTTATTTTTGTTCGAACCAACGGTCCGAAAAATTTCGTTTGAAATCGATAAAAACTAGAACAGAAAAATAATAAAAATATGAATAAAGTGAAATAACACGAGTAATAATAATTAACAATAATTAGTAAAAACGTGAAAATGTTGTGATAAAATAGTGATGATTTAAATTACTCGTGTCAAAAATCGGGTAGCAACAGTTGCCCCCTCTTTACTGTCTTATCAAAAATAAAGTGTAACTGTGATTTTTGATGAGCAGTAAAGACGGTTGCCCCAGTGCCACGACTGTTTTAGACGCAAAATGATACGTAAGGACATAAATTTTAGAAAAAGAAAATGGCTCCACTTGGATACCATGATGTAGAAATGTAAATAGCAAAAATGTGATCTTACCTCCACTCGGACGTCTTGCAGAAATATAAATTGCGTAAATGTAAATTTACCTCAATTTGGATGTTGACGTGGGAATTTAAATTGCACGAAAATAAATTCAGCCCCACTTGGACGCTGATGGCTCCACTCGGATGCCTTGCAGGAATGTAAAATGCAGCTTCACTCGGACGTCTCCCCTCGAATACCGCGATGCATAAACATAAATCCAGCTCTACTCAGACGCTGGTGGCTCCACTCGGATGCCTTGCAATTTCAGTTCCACTCGGACACTGATGACTCCACTCGGATGTCTTGAAATAACGACTCTACTCAGATGCCGACAACTCCACTCGGATGTTGAAAAATTCAGCTCCACTTGGACGCTGATGGCTCCACTCGGATGCCTAAAAAACTCAGTTCCACTCGGACACTGATGACTCCACTCGGATGTCTTACGAAAAGTAAAATGCGGATTCACTCGGACGTCTCCCCTTGAATACCGCGATGCTTAAACATAAATCCAGCTCTACTCAGAAGCTGGTGGCTCCACTCGGATGCCTCGTAACTTTGGATTCAGAGTCTGATGCTTAAAAGGTACTCCTCCACTCAGACACTGACGCTGATGCCGTTGGGATGATGATAATCAAGACTGAATCTGCAAAACAAAGGTTGAATTCATCAATGTTAGTAAGCTTCAAAGCATTTGATTTTTTTTTTTTTTTTTTTAAAGTTGGGGTTTGAAACCGCCACAGAATTTTTTGCACCGTGGGGTTTGAACCACCACACAATTTTTGAAAGGTGGGGTTTGAACCGCCACAAGATTTTTTGAAAGGTGGGGTTTGAACCGCCACATGATTTTTTGAAAGGTGGGGTTTGAACCGCCACATGATTTTTTGAAAGGTGGGGTTTGAACCGCCATATGATTTTTTCTTAAAATGTGGGGTTTGGACCGCCACACGATTTTTTTGAAATGTGGGGTTTGAACCGCCACACGATTTTTTCTTAAAATGTGGGGTTTGGACCGCCACACGATTTTTTTGAAATGTGGGGTTTGAACCGCCACACGATTTTTTGAAATGTGGGGTTTGAACCGCCACACGATTTTTCTTAAAATGTAGGGTTTGAACCGCCACACGATTTTTTGAAAGGTGGGGTTTGAACCACCACATGATTTTTTTGAAAGGTGGGGTTTGAACCGCCACATGATTTTTTGAAAGGTGGGGTTTGAACCGCCACACGATTTTTGTAAGGTGGGGTTTGAGCCGCCACATGATTTTTCGAAGGTGGGGTTTGAACCGCCACATGATTTTTTGAAAGATGGGGTTTGAACCGCCACACGATTTTTTGTAAGGTGGGGTTTGAACCGCCACATGATTTTTTTTGAAAGGTGGGGTTTGAACCGCCACACGATTTTTTGTAAGGTGGGGTTTGAACCGCCACATGATTTTTTGAAAGGTGGGGTTTGAACCGCCACATGATTTTTGGAAGGTGGGGTTTAAACCGCCACACGATTTTTGCAACGTAGGGTTTTAAACCGCCATATGATTTTTTTTGAAAGCTGGGGTTTGAACCTCCACATGATTTTTGAAAGGTGGGGTTTGAACCGCCACATGATTTTTGGAATGTGGGGTTTTAAACCGCCATATGATTTTTTTGAAAGCTGGGGTTTGAACCTCCACATGATTTTTGAAAGGTAGGTTTTGAACCGCCACATGATTTTTGGAATGTGGGGTTTTAAACCGCCACATGATTTTTCTTAAAATGTGGGGTTTGAACCGCCACACGATTTTTGAAATGTGGGGTTTGAACCGCCACACGATTTTTGAAAGGTGGGGTTTGAACCGCCACATGATTTTTTGAAATGTGGGGTTTTAAACCGCCACATAATTTTTCTTAAAATGTGGGGTTTGAACCGCCACACGATTTCTTTGAAAGATCATCCCCATTCATGTTGATAAGCATTAAAGCCATTTTCCGAGAATGTGTGCTTGATCACATAAGGACCTTCATACTTGGGAGCCCACTTTTCTAGATTGTCCTCCTGATGAGGAAAGACCTTTTTCACTACTAAATCCCTGGTTCTGAACTCGCGAGGTCACACTTTATTATTAGCCATCCTCATGGTTGACAATCACATCTCTGAGATTATATTCAACTGTTCATTCCTCTCTTTCACCCAATCGGATTCTTCCTGATTTAGCCAAGATTCTGAGAGAAGGAATTTCCACCTTGAGTGGAATCACTGCTTCCATGTTGTAAACTAGGGAATAAAGAGTTTCCCCCCATAGAAGTACGAATAGCAATATGATAAGCGTGCAAAGGAAAAGGAAGCACGTCGTGTCAATCCTTATAAGTGATCACCATATTCTGGAGAAGGTTCTTCAAATTATTACTTATAGCTTTACTGTGTCATTCATCTGTGATGGCTAGGTGAGGAGTTTTGATGTCGTCGACTTGGACTCATGTTTCATCAGAATGCAGATGCTCAAATATAGGGTAACGACCCGACATATCTTTATACGTTCGTACGAACACATCCATTTACTCGTTGAGGAATGAAATCAACTTCTCACAGAGTTCGAGATCATTCCAATCTCGACTATTTTCTGATGTTCATTGCTTGCCCCCAAGTTCATTTCTTTAAACTTCTCTTACTATATGGGCTGACTTGTATGGAGCTTCAATATCATCCTCCTTTGCGGAGGTAATCCCTTTTGAGAGAGACGTTAGGGAAACATGGTAGTGGTCCAATTTACATGTCGGCTCTCCAGACCATTTCAATGAGCTTCAAGATGGTTCTCTTTTTTTTTTCTCCAAGAGTACAAACATGGAACATCGAGGTTGCATTGACCCAAGTAGATCTCTAGTTGACGATCTTTGGGGATTCTGTTATACTATTTTTAGACACGGGTCTATTCCTCTTTTGTAATAAAGAACCAGCGGACTCTCCCATTGGCCTGCTTTGTTTCTCAACTTCTTTGGAGATATAACACCTCCCGTCCTGGGTCATGCCCCCCAATTTTAGCAATGGTGAAAGAAGGAAGATGAAAGATGGAAGATCCCGTAATTGACAACCTTCCCTAGCTTTTAACAAGGCTAGAGTCCCCGCCCCTTACGTTTCTTTCCAAATTCCAAAATCCAACCTGGATGCCTAAAGAATCTATTAACTATTCCCCCTTCTGTAAGAAGATCGCACAATCTTCGATTCTATGCTTACTTGCCCCCAGGCAAAATAAACAATCTTCAAAAATTATCCTCTGAATGTCACAGATATCTTCCTTTGACTAGCGCAAAGAAAAGCTCTTCTCGCGGTAACCCCAACGCTTAAAGGAAAGGGATCATCAATCTTCTTGACTGAAACAATATTCACTCCTTCATCACCTAAGGAATGATTTGGAAGAGGGTTGATTGTTGTGTTAAGTCCTTTGGTTAATCCTTCAAAGAGGATCCATCCGCACTTGATCAAGTGACGAACTTGTGCCTTGAAAGATGGAACAATTCTTTAGAGTGTGACTCCGAGTTCCCGCATGGTATGCATATGTAACATTAGGATTGAACCCCTTCGGGAGATAAGCTTGGAAAGGTCGGATTGGAGTTGGTATGATCTAATCGGCTGCTTAGAAGATGCTCGTAGATTTTTGGAAGAGGTAGTAGTGGCTCGATAGTTTTGGTTATCTTGGTTTTTTTTGTGTTCTTTGGTGGGTTATATGGTCTTATTTGTATGTGTTGTGATATTTGTAGTGTGGATGATGGGAAAAGTGGAAACGTTTCTTGGTTCCGACGATAGTTTTGGTGATTTTGATTGGGATTTTTTTTGGTTCTTTAGGGGGTCATATGGTCTTTTGGTGAATCTTTCGAAGGAGGTCCATCCACATTTGATCAAGTGACGAACATGTGCTTTAAAGTCGGAATAATACTCTAGAGTATAATCCGGAGTTTCTTGTCCAACTGCGCCAATTACAGATTAGGGCATAGACTTGAAATAGTAGATAGAAAAAGTAGGCCCCGTTGTATGGATAGAAAAGTCAGGCGAATAATCAAGTGTCATCGTTCTTTTTCGGCTTATAGTGCTCGTTTTGTAGCAGTTCGGAGTTTCTCCTCTAATTCTGCTATCCTCATGACCAGTTCTGTCCTTTTCCATGTTTGAGGACCTTTCGGGGGAATAGTTTTTCCTTGAAAGGATATAGATTAAAATCGCAGAAGAGAGAATAATGGCAATAACGAAGCAATTTGGAAAATATACATGCGATATATCATAGCAATAATGAGGCAAATTGGAACATATACATACGATCATGATGCATATGCTGGGGTGATTTCAACTACTTCTAACTGGCTGAAAGGCTCCCGGACGATACCATAGAAGTGGTCCCTCAGTAAATGGGTACGTGATTGCTTACCGAAACATTAAAGAATCGGGGCGCTCACCCATTTAGGGGTTCTAGTCCGAGTTTGGTTTCATGAAAACTTACTGGAACATGTGCCCCAGGGCTTCACTAATTACCAACCTAATCCTATTTGGGAAGGGCCCGGCGGCAGGGCATTATGCGTGATGCGGGTGAGAAGACAACAATTGATATCAAAGCGAATAAACAATTTAAATAACAATAACAAACACCTCAAGCAAATAATTCCGGCTTCGACCCTAAAGTCCCCAGCGGAGTCGCCAAACTGTCGCGCCGTCGCGAGCGAAATTCGGGACGCAATGAAATTCACATAACAATGAAGTCGCCACCCTATTTTTTCTAAGGTTTAGGGAAACCTAAAAGTCCGAAAAAGAAGAAGAAAATAAAACAAAAACTAAGGCACAAATAAAAAGTGTCTAAACCCGAGAACAACGGTTCGGGATCGTTTTATGGACTCGGGAAGGTGTTAGGCACCCGAGTCTCATCCTTAAAAAGGTTACCAGTTCTAAAAAGAGGTGTTTAAAAATCATGTTGAAAACAAGTAATTTGGCCCTCAGAGGGGGTATCGTCGCTTTAGTTTTTAAGCTTGTTTGATTGATTTTATCCTAATTGTTGTTGAATTATTTAAAAGAAAATAAACATTTTTTTGTCCTCTAAAAGATAAAGAAGGTCGGTTGTATCCCTATTCCGATTAAATTTCGTTGAGTTTAAAATTAATCCGGTTACATGCAAAATTGGTGAAATTACTACCGTTTTATTAATCTTTACCAAAGCGACGCCACTTTAATAATCGGGCCGATGCACGTGATTAATCCTATTTACTATGTGATTCTAAGCATGCATAGACTAGCAAAGTACCGTTTTGAGTGAATGCGAGAAAACACGTTGAAAAGAGAAAAACCGGGAAGTGGGGGTCGAAGCCGCGCACATAACACATTCGTCAAGATCGCATAAATAAAAATACAATCGTGGGGTCGAAGCCGCACACGAATACATTCATTAAAGTAAATTCGTGGGGTCGAAGCCGCACACGAAACAAGCATAATTTAAATGATCATTCAACATTAAAGATTTAATCGCATTTTAGGAGGGGATCTCTAAAGATAAGAGGGATTAAAAAATATGGAGGTATCTTTCCGCTTTCGAATGATTATTCTCTTTGGTGATTTACTATCCAATAATTTTAGTGGAGCCTAAGTTATTGGAAAAGATTTAATCCTATGTTTATTCACTACTTTGTTTAGTTTTCTTTGATTGATTTTATTCGTTTTGATTTGTGGGGATTTATTGAAGGTTTGAGGATTTTAGTAATTAATAATCATGCAATTCAATTAGAGCGTGATGTTTAATACTAATCCTATTCCAATTTCATGCATTTAATAAAATAAACGTTGAGTAATTACTAAACCTAAGGTTTGATTTGAGTGAAATTATTAATCAAATTATTCTCATGCAATCCAAATTGATTTTAATACTAGCAATTTTAAATAATCATACATACAAATATGTACAAAAATCATCGAATAAATAAAAGGGTGAGGGAAGTGTACTTGAAGGCGAATATCAATTAATTCTAGCTTACAAAACCGAGGTTAGTTGCACAAGCCATAATGAATAATTTAGCAATTCAAATAAATGAGGAGTGAGCTCTAAAGCTCGAGTTTGGAAAATCGTCACCAATATTGAAGTCGGCGAAGCATCCGATACCTTCTCGTTCCTTCCGTATGTACCTGAAAAGGACGCCGGGGGGTTCCCCGGCGTATACACTCCGACGATCAAGTCAGTCAAAAGTCATTACGAATGCATAATAAAATATACTGTTGATGCACATAAATATATCCATATTTAATGTGCATAATGCATAAAGTACGTTCATAAGCATAAATAAAAATCTATTCGTGGAGTCAAAGCTGCACACGAGCGAGCATAAAATTAAATCGTATTTGTGGGTATAATCATCATGCAAACAGATTAATTCGAATTCTAACGATTCTAAATAATCATGCATGTGACTGAATAATAAATTAAATCAGCAATTCTAATAAAAGAAATGAGCTCTAAAGCTCGAGTTTAGAAAATTGTCACCGATATCGACGTTGGTCAAACATTCGGTCCGGACGGTAATCGCGGACTCGTACCTGCAAGAAAGCGAAGAAATAGTTAGTACACGATTTTAATTAAAAGGGCTTGGGCCGTAGCCCATTCCTTTTATTATTTCCACTCATGGGCCGCAGCCAATTCTTTCATTTTTCTTTTCTTTGGGCCGCAGCCCATTCTCCATCTTTCAATCTTTGGTTGGGCCGAAGCCCAACCCCTTCTATTTTCCTTGTCAACCGACAAGGACTCCTCTTCTCTTCCAATTTTCTTTTCTTTCTTATCTATTCTTTCCTTTCTTTTCTTTTATTTTTCTTTCCTCCTTTCTCTGCTTCTACTCTTTTTCTTTTATTCTCCCGGATCAATACAACAATAAGACCAGCGGCAGAGGTGCGGTGGTGAAGCGCGGCCGGATTAGAGGATCGGCGGCGGTGGCGTGGCCGGCTGGGTCGGATTGGCAGCAGCGGTCTGATTGCGGGTTGGGTTTGGTTTTGAGGGAGATGAAGGCGCTGCAGTGTAGAGGGAGGCCGGACGCTGGTCGGATGCGGTTCGGCTGGGTCCGGCGATCTGCGGCTGTGGTTGATTTCGGGTGCTGGTCGGTTCGGCTGGGGCGGGGTTTGGTTGATGGTTGCTGTTTAGTGTTTTGTGATTGAGGCAGTGGTGGCTGTGTGGCGGTGGTTGTGGCCGTGGATCGGAGTTTGGTAGTGAGGGATGGTGGTGGATCGGGATAGTGGTGATTTGAGTGGTGTGGCTGGCTGGATTTTGGTGGTAATTTGAAGTGGATTTAGGGGCTGTTTTGGGTGAATTTAGGGGCTGTATTGGGTGATTTTAGGGGCTGTTTTTGGGTCAGTTTGGGTGCAGATTTCGGGTCTGGTTTGGGGCTGTTTTCGGGGCTGATTGGGTGCTGTTTTTGGGTCAGTTTGGGTGCAGATTTCGGGCCTGGTTTGGGGCTGTTTTCGGGGCTGATTGGGTGCTGTTTTTGGGTCAGTTTGGCAGTGAGGCTAATTAATTTGGCTGAATTGGATTTAATTGGTTTAATTTGGTAGGAGATTTAGGATTGGATTTAATTGAGGCAGAGCATTTTTGTATTGAATTTGGCAGGGATTGAATTTGGGTTAATTGGGCAGAGGATGCTTCGATTGGCAGAGGCTGGATTAACTTGGCAGGGGGATAGATCTTTGGGTGGATTTGTGATCGAATTTGATTTCGGCAGAGGATGATCTCGGTGTGTTTTGGATTTAATTCGGGAAAGAGGGATCGGGATTTGGATTTGGGCAGAGGATGGTTTGAATTGATTTGGGGGAGGGAAATGGGGAATTGTGATGGCTCCCTCTCTCATTTGCAAAGGATCCTCTCTTAATTTATAGAGGAGGTAGAGGTTCGATGATGGTGATGAGCAAGGATTAATTCAAATCCCTGTCAGAGATCTTTGAAGAAAAATTGGAGGATTGAGCAGATTTGTTTTTGACAAATGGAGCGAGTGTCAGATTTCTTTTGAAAATTGGGAAGAGTAGCCGTTTGTGTCTGATTCGGTTTGAAAATGGAAGAGGGAGAGAGGTTGTGTGTGCACGGGAATAAGCATTTATTTTTGTTCGAACCAACGGTCCGAAAAATTTCGTTTGAAATCGATAAAAACTAGAACAGAAAAATAATAAAAATATGAATAAAGTGAAATAACACAAGTAATAATAATTAACAATAATTAGTAAAAACGTGAAAATGTTGTGATAAAATAGTGATGATTTAAATTACTCGTGTCAAAAATCGGGTAGCAACAGAGGGCATGCAGATCAGCTTCGAGCATATCCCCAGGGAGGAAAACGCTAAAGCCGACAATCTAGCCAAAATGGTCGCGAATCCGGAAGCGTCCATACCCAAAGGTGTATATTATCGAGAGTTATCGGTACCATCCTTCATGGAAGAGCAAGCGTCTTTATGTGTGGAGGAGCGCGAGAGCGACTGGGGAATTCCCGTAATCAAATTCTTGAAACACGAGGAACTGCCTGAGGATACCGCTGAAAAGAAGAAGGTACTGAGACAGGCAGCTCTCTGTACATACTATGACGGGGATCTGATTCGAAGGTATTTTTCTCACCCTGCCGCCAAATGTATAACTGAACAAGAGGGTCTTCACACCTTGCGCAAAATCCATGAAGGGGTATGTGGTATGCATGTGTCAGGCGGTACCTTAGCAGCACAAGTTTTCCGATCCGGATTCTACTGGCCCACCATCCGAAGAGATTGCCACAACTATGTGTAAACCTGCCCTAAGTGCCAGGAGTTTGCCAAGATTCCTCGGTGGCCCGCCACTGAAATATCTGAAATTATCGCCCCTTGTCCTTTTGCTAGATGGGGGATCGATATCCTAGGCCCATTCCCAAAGGCAAGGTCTCAACTGACATTTGTGATAGTGGCGGTAGACTATTTCACTAAGTGGGCGGAAGCTGAAGCGGTCGCCACAATCACGGCAGAAAAAACTTGGCAATTTTTCAAATATCAAGTTATCATGAGGTTTGGCGTACCTCGTGTCCTTGTTAGCGATAATGGAACGCAGTTCACCAGCCAGTTCTTCAAAGACCAATGCTCAGAATTTGGAATCGAGCAACTCTTTTCCTCCGTGGCTCATCCGCAAACTAATGGACAGGCGGAAGTAACCAATCGGAGCATCCTTAGCGGCATCAAGAAAAACCTAGAAGGGTCTAAAAAGAAATGGGCTGATGAGCTACCATACGTGATGTGGGCATATCGCATGACCGTTAAGACCACCACCGGAGAAACACCTTTCGCGTTGGCCTTCGGGACCGAAGCCGTTACACCGGTGGAAATTGGAACCATGAGCCTGCGGGTAGCTCACTTTCGGGAGGAACTGAATGAGGAAAGGTTACGAGCTAACCTGGACGCGTTACCAGAAGTCCGAGAGGAAATCCTTCTGAAAACACAACATTACAAACGAAAGATGGCCCGTTATCATAACAGGCGCGTCAAAGAACGGTTACTGAAGCCCGGTGACCTGGTGCTCAGAGATAAGCGAGCGGCAGGGCAACGCATGGGAAAACTCAGTCCAAACTGGGATGGACCATATCGCGTCACCCACGTTGTCGGGAAAGGAGCCTATCATCTGGAGACTCTCGATGGTACACCCTTATCCAACTCTTGGAATATCGCTCGCTTGAAGTTATATTACTCTAGAATTTGGTTTTATCTGCACCTTTGATTTATGTCAACCCTAACCATGACTAACGCTCGATGAGAGAGCTTTCGTGGAAGTTTGTGGTTGTCTTTGTGCAGATAAAAAAAGGGGGGTATTTTGGGGAAGTGAAAAGTCCTATCCTTGTGATGGCCGGTCTTGATCAGATGGCCCATTAAGTGAGGGTACTACCCACCATACCTTGAATTAGCGTCGGATTGAAAGATCCTGGACGCCCCCGGGGGTGAAAAGTCCTATCCTTGTGATGACCGATCTTGATCAGATGGCTCATTAAGTTAGGGCACCACCCGGTATCTTTGGGAGTGAAAAGTCCTTTTCTTGCACTGGTCGTTCTCGTGGAGGCGGCCCAGTAAGATGAGGCACGCCCCAAAGAAATAGAAACTCCGTTCTAGAAATAAGAATCCTATCTTAACGACTGGGCTGCTGCAGCTAGGTCATTAAGTAAGGACACGGTTCTAGATGCGAGGGCAACGCCCAAAAGTGAAAATTCCCTAGCCTTGTGATAGCCGTCCCGATCCGACAACTCACTAAGACGAGGCACTTTAAGGGCCGATCGTGAAAATAGGGAAACGCGAAGAATTGTGAAATCCCGGCTAGTAACCAGATGTGTAATCCCTGGCGAAGTATAGAGCTGATAGCGAAAGCGATTCCCGCGGGTTCCAGGGTAACGCCCTAGGATGGCAGCGAAAAGGTTCCTACGGGTAATTACTATCCCTCGTAACGTGTTTTTGTTACTGATGATTTACAGTTGAGAATACGCAGAATACTTTTCGGGTAGTGGAAGGAGTGAGGATCTCGTAAGCCGAGATATCGCCAGGCTTACCGAGAAAGTTAACCCAATACCAAATTCTGTAATTTTGGTGGGAGCACTAAGGATCTGTTCGGAAAAGTAAGCACATTAGGAAAACATGGCGAAGATAACGCCAAAGGAGTTTGCAAAGAAGCGTCTAAATAAAGGAAAGTCAGCAATAAAAGTGGCTTGAACATATCGAAATGTTTAAAGGGGGCTACAAATTTTGGTGGTCAAAATAATAAACAAAAATTTAGTGACGCTTGATCACTAAGGAAAGAACGGTAAAGCCTCGAAGCATGTCAACCTTCGGGGTGCCTCCGCTTCCAGCCTGCCGCTTTAGCTTGGCGAAAGCCCTCCTCATTAAGGTGGCCAGATCCTCGTTTGAAAGCGGCAGTGACCTCATCGGGTTTGTACGCGTCGACCCCGTGAACTTCCTCAAAGCAAGCAACCAAAATAGCGGCAGTCTGCTCGACATGCCACAGGCTCCTATCAGCCGACTCTTCCTCCAGGGCAGCTTTCTCCTTGGCCAGGGATGACTTCTC
Organism: Viola odorata; assembly: GCA_963691705.1. Taxonomy (NCBI): domain Eukaryota; kingdom Viridiplantae; phylum Streptophyta; class Magnoliopsida; order Malpighiales; family Violaceae; genus Viola; species Viola odorata. Next base: position 21,244,219 of record OY829539.1, on the reverse strand, counting down.
ATTCTCCAAGGCAATAACTTTGGCCCTCTCCGCTGATAAGGCAACAGACTGTTCTTCTTTCTGCTTCTGATGAGCCAGTAATAAGTTTGTACGCTCCTCCAGTAACTTTTTCTTCTCATTCCGCTCTCGCGCTAATTCTTCCAAAGCAGAGCAAAGAGAGGCAGCCTGACGTCGCGCCTCCTCTGCCCAGTAATGGAATTTCATCATACTAGTGAAAAGGTTGGTGCGCAATGAGTTCTCCCTATCAAACTCGGCTTTAGAAAGAAAAGCGTCACGTTCTGCCGCAGACGCCAATACCTGGGAAGCCAATAAAGCCGAAACTTCATCCGAGCCATCACCCCCCAATGCCGCCAAACCGGTATTACGGAAGTCATACAGTCCAACTTGATGGGTTACAGAGCTAACCCCACCTATCGGACTAAGATCCGCCACAAAGTTGAAGGTGGTACCTCCTTCGCCATAACGATCCCGCAGAGGAATGCTCGAAGGAGCAAACGCCAGAGGAGAAGGAGGGTGAACCTGGGTGGACGAACCCCCTGGAGCAAGATAAGCACCATGAGACTGATAGCCTGAAAAATCTGGCAAGACCTCTTGATACCCCGGATTAGAGGAATATGTGTGAACGGGACCGCCGAAAGAATTGGGCGAAACCCCGAAAGTCTCGCCTGTGCCCAAGTTCTCCAAAAATCCTGACGGATTCCCTCATTGGGGAACAACCGTAGAGTCAAACCCGTCCGCAGGTCTGTTCCCCATCCCGATGGTAGAGGAAGATGGATTTCTGCCCTCATCTTCCGGCCGCTGTCTCTTCTTGGAACCAGTCAGCACGTATCCTATATTCATATCGCCTGAGGGAGGAACAGAGGTAGCGACAATGGTAGTGTCCTACCAAGAACGCAATATGAAATATAGAAAAGAGAAATCAAACGACGACAGACGTCGAAATATAACATATCATGGCTAAAAGGCACCCTTACTGTATCAATGGGGGGAAGAGGTGCTTCTGAAGAGCCTGCCGCGTCTGGAGAAGGTGTAAGAGCGGCGACACTTCTCGTTTTTCTCTTCTTTTTTCCTTTGGCAATGGCCTTAGGAGCCTTGGAAGAAGAAGAAGGCTGGGCAGGAGGAGCAGCGATGGTCACAAGGGGAACGCCTGAAGGAATGTAAGAATCCCTCACACCGGCCGAAGAGGAGGAAGCTTGAACAAGAGTAGCGGAAGTAGCTGGAAGATCGGTAGGGTTGTCAGTCGCTTCCGTGGAAGTAGCTCTCTCTTTTTCTTCTCGCACTTGAGCCCTTTTCAAGCGTCTCCTTACGCTCTCAGGTTTATAGTTGGGATTCGTCGCTGCGAAAGCACAAAATAGCGTCAGCATTAGTATCTGCGATAGCAAAGAAAGGAGTAACGCGGCACTCACGTTTAACACAAGATTGAATGTCCATTCTACAAGCCACTTGACGAATGTGAACGCTGATTTCCAGTTTGAGCAATGTGTTTAACCAGTCTTGCTCATGTTTCGGAAGGGTCCCTGGTCGGCTCCAAACGTTGTCATCCACGTTTTGATTAAACCCAGATCGCCACCAGGAACCAAGATCTCCAGGAAGATCTATCACAAAAAACTCCTTTTTCCAGCCATCAACGGAAGACTCGATATGGAGGAGTTTCCAAGTAAAAGACTTCAGAGAGTCATCGTCAAAACGGGGCGATATCGTTATCACCCCCCGACATTTCATCAGCTTAAAAAGAGATTTAAGCAGTAGAAGGGAAGGGGAAGTAATCCCTTTGTATTTGCAAAGTTCCAGAAAATCATAAACACAACAATATGCATTTGGAGATAGTTGGGCCGGAGTTAGATCGCCGGCAACAAGTAATTCTTTGACAAAAGAGTCAATAGAAGCCAAAAGCCATAACGGAACATTTGCGCATACATGACCCTACGGTTGCCCGTCAAAATGCTGTTCAAACGTAGTGACTCAGGGGCAACAGTGGTTTTATAATCATCAGGAATATCAGCATTATGGGCGGCCAAATGCTCATGGAGAGCAGCCTCAGATGTGATAACACTAGATGTAATATCCATCCTTTTCTCATCGGCAGATTTCGACTCAGTACGGCGAGTCTTAGCCATGGCAGAATTAAAGAATTAAAAGATGAAGAAGACGATGGAAGAGAAAGGAAATACCTTCAGAGAAAAGCATTTCAAAGAGCCTCGAATAGTGGGGAGAAAATAAGACGGCTAAAAGAAAATATGAGAAAGTGGGATGATAAAAGAAAAAGGAAAAGAATAAATATTGGGTTTTATAACCCTAATGATCAAACGAAATGACGAATGCCACAGTCGTTGCGCGGAAGCGGCATAAGGAACAGACTCAGGTAATGAGTGCAATCCTAGAAAAGCGCTACAACGCCTCGATTTAGGCAAAGTTCTCAAGCACGCTAGCCCGTGGCGCTGGAAGAAATAGACACGGGTGCCTGCACAATCACGACTTTTCTAAGGAAAGGCTAGCAAGCATTAAATGCTCTGAAAAGAAGGTACTATCTCTTGGGAAAAACAAGAGCGATATCGCAAGAAAGGAGATAACGCAAGATGGCGTTGATTAAAAAGAATAATGTTGGGTTAATGCGAAAAGGCGGAATGAAAATCAAATAGCAATCAAATACAAGTATTGTCGAACAACAAGGTGTTATTACAAGACAAAGAAACAAATAAGCGGAAAATCTTCTAAATAGAGCAACCTCGATTAATCATGGGCCCTCGCGAGCATCGCGATCACCATTCCTCCGCTTTTCTCCAGAAGAAGGAAGATCTCTCTCACCTTCGCCCAAATCCTTCAGTCTCTTGGAAGCGTAATCGGTCAGCACTGACGAGTCAACAGTTCCCTGGCGATAGAGACTCATAAATTCAGCAATACAAATATCCATGGTCTTGTTCTTCCACCAGGCTATCTTTGAAGGCACTTTGGCCAAATCCGCATCACGAGATGCTATCTCTTCGCGAAGGAAGATATTCTTTCTGTCAGCTACCACCAATTCCACCTCCAGAAGGTCTATCTTAGCCTTCCCTTTTGATCTTTCTCGAGCAAGCTCAGCGCGATAGTCGTCCAACTCCGCCCGGGTTCGCTCCTGAAGCTGCGACAGCTCCGTTACCTTCCCAAAAGCAACATCTAGTTCTCCCTTTAAATCAAGAGAAGGTTGAACCTTGTCACGATGATCCTCGAAAAAGTAGTTTAACTCGCGGAAACAGGCCAGCATGTCAGTCAGAAGACGTGAATGGCGTACGTCGGGAGGACGCCGCAAGAACTCTTCTTTGTCCTTCGAAGAAGTAAACATTTGCCCCACTATCGGGCCCACTGGTTCCTCTCACGATGACGGGTCCGATACCCCTAAGGCACGGAGACCGTCGGTACCAAGGGAAGACAAGTCCAACTGATAAGCAATGGGGCCTTGAAGACCTTGAGGGGAAAAGTTGGCGATATAAGGAGGAGAGCAATTTTTTGCAGAATCACCAATGCCCAAAATCGAAGAATGAAACAAGGGCTGAGGCTTCCGTGGAGGAAGAGAGATGAGAATCAGAGTTGGTAAGCTCACATCTGGAATAACGGAGCGAATAAGGGAGGTAGGACCGCCAGACACCAAGGGAGAGCCCACCGCTGCCGAAGCCTCGTTAACCTTGGGAGGAATGGCAGAGGGCACCTTGGTAACTTCTGTCACTGGCAAGGAACCCGTAACGTGCGAGGCGTCAACCTCCTCGGAAGGAACCCCATTGATTTCCTCCACGGAAGGAACTAGTGGGTCAGATTTCTCTTTGCGAACTCTCTTTACGAGACGCTCCGTTTCGGTAGCGATCTCTTCGCTATCGTCCTCGGTTGACTCTGCTACAGGATCACATTTTCTGGATCTAAGTTTCATTCGTTGGGCAAGGGTGGCATGACGCAGCTCGGAACCAGTATCCATGCTTCCGCTATCACTGTCAACCTCTTCAATCACGGGATTGCTTGGGGCCACTCCCTTACCGCGAGACGGTAGCCAATTCTCAAGGAAATGAGAAGGTCGGGCAGATGTGTTGCGTGTCGCGACGGTTTTGTTTCTCCTTCCTCGCGGCGGAATAGGCGGACGACTAGAGCCTTCAGGTGGAGGAGAAGGAGGTAATGTCTGAAGTGGTACCACGTTTAGAGGAATGTCCCTTTCCTCGGAGGATCGACCCTCAGCGTTACCTGCCGATAAAATATTTTAATATGAAAAGAAAGTCGAAGCGATAAGGCGATAAAAGAAAAGACTCACCAACGACACACTTTGACAAAGGCCTGAACCGAGCAAATTCCCGAATACGGAAAGGCCCTTCTATTTCTAATAAGGCGTTAACATTGGATACATCCATACTAGACAGCACATCTGGTTCTCGCCAAGCGGCACTAGTAATCTCTCGGTTGAAACCACCGCGCCAATACCGAGAGGGCAAGCGAAGGGTGAAGAAGCCATTTTTTCAGTTGTCCACATTCTCTTCGAAACCTTGAAAATTCTGCCAAAAAAACTGGACAAGAGCACCATTCCATCTTGGGGTAATATCCACTAAGCAGTTATGACACCTCAAAGTGAAAAACGTGTGGAACAGATCGAGCGATGGAGAAAAAATATGCTTCATCTCACACGAACGAAGAAAGGCGTAAAGCCCACACCAGGAAGGTGGGGTTATTTGAACGGGATTGAGATCGTAATGGTCTAGCAGCTTCATCAGAGAAGTATGAAGCGGGAGACGAAACCCGTAGGTAAACATCTTGAAATAAACCAACCGGAACGTCCCCCACATGGCATCAGTAAGCCGAGTATCCTTCAATGGGACAAGGGGGCGATATCCCGTGGGAAAAGTGATACCGTTCTCCTCTAACTCAGCCCTCAAAACCTCATTACAATAAAAAACACTACGAGCTCTCCTGACTTCGGGATCTAGAGGATTTTCGATAATTGCAGAGGGCCTAACGCGAGACATAATGGAATGGAAAGTAAAGCTATGGCAACAGAGAAGCAAAATACCTGGAACAGAGAACCAGTGAATCGGCCGTCGGCACCGGCGAGCAATTGCAGTAAAATCCCTTGAGAAGAAAGAAGCACAGAAGAAAGGAAATACGAAGAATTTCGAAATATTAGCAAAAAATACTAAAAGAGAAGAGTAAACTCCTTATAAAGGTTAAACCTAAAAAAGGAACAGCCTGTAAAAGTAAAACACGTGCAGAATGGAAAAGGACGCGTGGACAGTCATCAATGTCTTTTGGGAGAAGACAGTTACTGACTGAAAACCGAAAGGCGGTTGCGTCAAGCGAAAGGCCTACTCCCGCGATAATCCTGGAAACATAAAGAAAGAAAAGCGGCAGAAGAGCAAAAAGAAATAAAAACGTCATTTTATTATTTGGAAAAGCCATACGGCATCTACAAAGAGGCATGGTATGCCCAACTATTCGCCGTCAAACTAGGAGATGCTGTAGCAGTAGACCACGTCATAATCATCTTCACCAAAAAGCAATGGATCCTCGCCAGCGAAAGGGAAAGGTTCCTTAACCTTCTCCCCCACGCGAGTGGATGATCGATCCGACTCCTCCTTGATAGACGATGACACCGCTTTAACAGCTGAACAGGCGAAAAGAGCCCTTGGCGGTGACTCGTTAGGAGGGAAAGATGTTTCTCTCCCCTTTGAAGAGAAAGAAGCAAGAGAATCGAAGAATGACTTAGATGCCTTCGCAGCATCTTTCCTCCGCCTCTTGCGACACCGTCGGCGAACAGACGGCCTCCAGGGAGGCGACAAAGGAGGATTATCCGAATCAGGAGAAGTCAGAGGAGTTAGTGGAGAATCTCGGGCGAACGTATCTAAAAAATGAGAATCAGCCATGAGATCACAGAATATTAATAAAGGAAAAAACAGCAAGGGGACGAAGAATAACGAAGGAGAGAAGATCCCTTAAATAGCCAGAAAATTGGGAAGAAAGGATCTTCGATCTTCTAACCCGACTCTTGAAAGAAGACACGTGTACAGCTTGAAGTGCAGATATGGATTTACAGTCACGCCTGTTGAGATTTTCCCTAATCGAGGAAAACCGCAAAATCGCCCAATCGGTTGCCAGGACAACCGCGGCGTAGATTTAATGTTGAACAACCAATCAGAAAACCACCCAGTGGCTGAAACGTTTTCAGTTGGGCTAAGAATATCTCCAAGAAAGACAAAGGGCGCATTAAAGAAGAAGAACAGTTGCAAACGACGTAATAAAACCGATTTATTTATTATGGCCTAATGGTCAGAAAGTACATATACATGCCAGGAGGAAAAGAGAAAAGGCCCAAAGGGAGCCATTGCTATCAGGCGTCAGAGCCAGCGTCCTCAGGCACTTCGGGAAGGTCTCGCAGAGAATCCATGACCAGAATCAGATCATGGGAGGTGGCTCTCATTCCCTTCAGGCAGCACCCCAGCATATCCTTGCGCTGTTGCAGCATGGCAATCACCACTTGAATCCGAGCGATGGAGGCAGCCAGCTTTGACACACTTTCCAGAGGGCTGAAATCCTCCAGAGATGTGGCTCCCAGCCTGGAATAAAGAGGGGTCAACATTCCTTGCAGCTCCAGGATGTCCTCAGAGGTCTTGACCAACATGTTCTCCAGGAACCCGACATCCCCATCATTGAGGTTCTTGAGAGAATGGCCCTTGGAAAGGAGGAAATTCTTAGTCAAATGATCCATGATGTGAATTGCCAGAGATGAGGAGAACGTGGGTGGAGAAAGTTCCCCAATTTATAGGCCCCAAGAGAGAGGCCTTGGAAAGAACAAAGAGGTCCTCAAAAGGCGAGCCGTCTCGTCACCCCTAAGGACTGATAAGCCTAAAGCAGAATCAAAGGTTGATGCTCGTATGCCATCCGCGACATGAATGTTCGAAAGGATGCAAGATAAAATATGGAAAGATGCCAAAAGGCACGATATCACGGGTAGCCATTACGTAAAAGCCATATGGTTCCCGGTATCCACAGTGTAAGGCCGCGTTGATGTCGTAGGTGGCCCTAGATGCGTAAAACCTCGTCGACATCGCAGGCATCTGGTAAAAGCAGCGCTAATCATAGGCAGCTGATGGCGTAAAACCGCGATGATATCGTTGCTTCCTTAAGCGAAAGAGGAGAATGGGGCCCGCGTGACCTCAAAACCCCTGTAAGTACAAAAGTTTACTAACTTCTCTATAAATACCTATCTCCTCCGTGTGTTTTCAGTACACTTGAAAGGATGATGGACCCGGAACGAATGCAAATCCACGACATGACCTGGTTGCAGTCCTTGGCGGTATCACAAGTGACCCATCAACAGCCCTTCTATGGCATGAATAAAGTTGAGACTCCGTAAGCCCTGCCAAGAGGTCAAATAGACTAATATCGCCGGGCGAAAGCAATGTCCTCATGATCACAAGCATAATAGTAGCGTCTCTCGCGGACCTCTTAACGCCTCAGAAAAGCAGGTCTCTGGATAAGAATGGAGGATGGAATCCGCTTGTTCACTGGAAAGCTTCAGAACTAAGTTCCAGCTCATCACTTAACACGGTTAATGTCGATCAGTCAGAGAAACTCAGAGATCCTGCAGACATACCGCCCCACGAAAGAACAAGTTTCATCTAAGATTTCAGACATGGATAGCCCTTGGTAAACACTCGGGCTCATTTTCAGTTGGGCTTGTGATAACAATTAAGACAGCCCTCACGGTGCTACCATGCTTGCGGCTCCCGCCGGGACGATTTCCCATAAGACCCTTAAGATATCTTCATATCGCCCAAGAATCAGCGAAGGATTCCTAGGATGGTCGACATCAGCCGGGGGGGGGGGGGGGGGGGGGACTCACGCGACTCTATACGCACGGCACCATCCCATCCTAGAGACCCACGAGGTTATCGTTCCCGGCAACCCCGTCAGATATCGCTCATGACGTCACCCATTGGTATCGCTTATGACGTCACCATCAGACATCGCCTGGACTGTTATCGCCAGGTATCGCCGAATAGGCCTATAAATACCCCTACTTTTCCAATCAGAAGGTAAGATCGAGATCACGGACACGAACCTCTATTATTTTTGAAACTCGAACTGACTTAAACATCGGAGTGTCTACGCCGGAGCCCCCCCTCCGGCGCTTTGCAGGTACATCCGACGCCGACCGCCACCGTTCCGATCAACCACGACTCCGAATCTTGTAAGATCGACATTGAATCTTATCAGCGCGCATTCGTGTCCAGACCTAGACTATCTGAATCTGAAAAGTGCTGCGTCTAGCCCTCGAATCAAGCCGCACGTGCTTGCAATCCTCCTTGGAGCGCATGAAGAGAGACGCCAGCGAGATTCCTCTCTGATCCCTTTTGAGCGTCCTAGGAATATTCTCCCTGGGACGTGGTCCAGCCCAGCTGTCCCTTTCCTCCCATTTTGTCTTCTTCCCTTAGCTGGATTTGTTCTCTAGTTAGCTTAGGGTTGTATATAAGCAGTAACTTTAGGGTTTTTAGGGTAAGAAACATTGGTAGGAGGCAGAGATCAGCATACTTTCTATTTTTCTCCCTTCTTTGGGATTTGTTCCTCCATCTTCAAGCTGTAGCCGCCGGCCAGCTTTACTCTTTCACCCGGCTGGTATTTAATAGTTTTCTTCCCATTTTCTTGTTTTCCTTTTATGCTTGTTATCAAATCTATTTATATTTATGTTATTATGAGTATGAGTAGCTAGATCCTTTTGTCTTAGCAAAGGTTTTTCAAGGGTTTCAAGGGTAGTTGTGAAGCCTTAATGCTCTTCATAAACTCTTATGCGTGTATTTAATCTCTTGCCATTTTACTGTCATATTGCACTAGATCTATAGAAGCCTGATCAACTGCTGTATTTCCCTTTGTAATTACTGCCATTTCTTTAGAATCAGTAGGCACCTAGCCCGGAGTCATCAGGTTGCTGGTCCAATCCGGCTAGGGCTGGAGGTTAACTAGGGTGGATCTGACAACGTCTTGCCCTAGACGTCTCTTCCTCCACTTCATGGGCCTTTGGATCTCCCCATAAGCGAACCTTGGGGAAGGACGGAGTGTCAAGGTCTCGCCCACAAGCGTACCTTGGGCGAGACTTCTCTTACGAAGGTAGACAGGAGGCCTAAGCGTACCTGGCCTCTATAGCACGTCTGCACCGTGAGAGTGGAATATCCTTGAGCTGATGACCAGCTAGGCCTAGACGCAACCCGCGGAATCACTTTGCTAAGACTCTTTCCTATTATCTGATTTACCCCTCTTCTGATACTGTTTTATTGCCTTTAGATAATTTTTACTTTATTTAGTTCACTTGTTAGCTTTAGTATCCAAATCTCGCTGGTTAATTTCATTAGCCAGCCCACCCCCCCCCCCCCCCCCAGTGTTACTTGTTACTGTTTAGATACCATTAATCCTTGTGGTTCGACTCTGATTTGCCCTATACACGTTTATTGTGCATTTTGCTAGCAGAAAATATTACTTTTGAGTGACGATCAAATTTTGGCGCCGTTGTCGGGGATTGACGGTTCTAATATTTTGTTTCTCCTTGTATGACCAGGAGGTCTGCTTTAGCTCTACTGCCTTACGATCCAGAGCTCACTAGGACAGAAAGAGAACTCCGAAGGCAAGCCAGAGGATTATCTTCTCTCCAAAGTAGAGCTCCTGTCCCTCTTCTCGACAGAGACCTTTCAGATCTTGATACTCTTCAAAGCCTGTTTCAGGAAGAAATCGCATCTTTACATCGAACCCTCGACAGTGTTGAGTCTATCCAGCTCTCGACATCTGAAATGGAAGATCCACCACCACCTCCTCCTGGAGGAAATGAGGACGTAGTTCCTCCTGTTGCTCAGACCATCGATGATCTTAATGCCGCCCCAGAAGTGCCCAGTAGCTGCATCGATTGGCCTGAAGTACCTCACGACTGGACACTCAAGTCCGCTGTCATGCACCATCTCCCTATTTTCCGAGGTGCTACCAAGGAAAATCCTCATCGCCATCTTCAGCAGCTCTATTCTATTTGTGAGGCAATGAAACCTATGAACGTCAGTATCGAGCAGGCCAAGCTCTGAGCTTTTATGTGGTCACTCAAAGATTTAGCCCTCGACTGGTTTTATGATCTCCCTCCACGTTCGATTCACTCATGGGCTGAGATGACAAAGGCCTTCACGGATAAGTACTACCCTACATCCAGGGCGATGGTGACAGTCAAGCAACTTGTATCTATTCTTCAGAAAGAAGTCGAGACCCTTGACCAGTACTATGAACGCTTCAAGCGTATGCAAGCCTTGTGTCCCTCTCATAACCTGACCGAGCACGGTCTTATTCAGTACTTTGTCGAAGGATTCAGACCCTATGATAAAGCCTTGTTGCATGCAGCTGCTAATGGATCCCTTAGTGCTCTCACTCCAGCTGCCGCCAAGGCCATAATTGAGCTCATGGCCAAAAATGCCATTCTATTGGGAGGGGCAAGTAGCGACCAGAGTGCTCAGGTAGCCGCTATGCAAGGGCAACTGACTTCTATCTAGGGCATGCTACATACCATGACATCTCAACAGCCGATCCAGGTCAAGGCATGCCAAATTTGCAATTACACGGATCACCCCACGGATGCTTGTCCTTATATCCCGGACGAGATCCAAGTGAATGCCGCTGGGTATTACAATTCACCCCCTGGCCAGAACTACAACCAGGGCTGGAAACAACCAAGCCCAGGGTGGGTACCCAGCCCTCAACAGCCAAACTCTAATCAACAGCAACATCCTTATGGAAACCACCCCCCTCCTCCCAACATGCAGTACTTTAAACCTCGACCGCCATACCCTAACCAGCAATACCAACCCTCACCACAAACAAATCAACCTTTTCCTTCACCTCCACCACCCGAAGATTGCACTAAATACAAAGACATCATCACGGAAATGCAAAAGCAGATGGGTACCATGGCGGCCGAAATGAAAGAATTAAAGAACAGAGGCAGGCTCCCTAGACAAACCAAAGCAAACCCCAAGCACGAGGCTTGCGCTGTCACTCTCCGCAGTGGGCATGAATTGCCATCTAGAGTGAGTCCAGATCTCGACATCGAACAAACAGTCGAGCCCGGGATTAAGCCAAGAAAAAATGAGACGATTCTAGATGTCATGAGTGACAGAATACGATCTCCTAGAGGTTCTCTGAGGAATGACAAGAAGCCCCTAGAATTCACTCAAGAATATATCCATAAGATCCTTGAGCCTCCATTTCCCCAACGGTTGGTCAAATCAAAAAAGGAGAAGGATGACCGAGAAATATTTGATATGTTCAGTAAGGTTCTTGTCAATATCCCTTTGATTCAAGCAATCAAAAATGTGCCCCATTATGCCAAGTTCCTCAAAACTCTTTGCACCAACAAATGTCATTTGGCTGGGGTCAACAAGATAACTGTGGGAGCAAATGCTACTGCCCATATCCAACAGAAATTGCCTCCAAAATGTAAAGATCAGGGTATGTTTGTTATCCCGTGTAAGATTGGATCGACTGAACTTGGAAAAGCTATGTGCGATCTAGGCGCCGGCATAAATGTTATGCCTTTGACAGTTTATAACAGTCTAGGCCTGGGTCCATTGAAGGCAACCCGCCTTGTTATCCAGTTGGCCGACCGATCCATTGTCTACCCTGAAGGTATTCTAGAAGATGTCCTCGTGCAAGTAGGAGATTTTCTATACCCTGCTGATTTTTATGTTATTACCATGGCTGAAGGAGAATCAACCAAGCCTTCGGATATTCTCCTTGGACGCCCGTTTCTCGCCACAACGCATGCCAAGATTGATGTTCATGATGCATTGATTACTCTCGAATTTGATGGCGAGATCATTAAGTTTGATATGATTGAAGCTATGTGACATCCTACAGATTTTGCCAGCGTTAACTTCGTCGATGTTATTGACTCCTGTGTTGAGGATGTTTCCGATCCAGCCCTAGACAACCCCCTCCGACTTGCCCTCGAGAAAAGTATTACTTCAGAAGCACTCGAAGGGATTGCCATCGCGCAAGTTACCACTCTAGAACTTCATTCTGTGGTCGCATCCCTTGATGCTCTACCTATTGATCATTCGACATCTCCAACCCTCGCTCCCTATAGTGCTGAGCAGGTCAAGCTTCCTTCTTCTATCATTCAAGCTCCCGCCCTGGACTTGAAAGAACTACCTTCACACCTGAAGTATGCCTATCTTGGTGACAACAAGACCCTTCCAGTGATTGTCTCGAACAAATTAAGTGAGAAGGAAGAAACAGAATTGATCGATCTATTGAAAGAATACAAGCAAGCTATCAGCTGGATTATTACCGATATCAAGGGCCTGTCTCTAGCCATGTGTACCCACCGAATGTATCTTGATGATACCAACAAAACAGTTCGTTAGCCTCAGCGTCGGTTGAACCCTCCCATGATAGAGGTAGTGAAGAAAGAAGTGCTGAAATTATTAGATGCTGGTGTCATCTGCCCCATATCTGATAGCCCCTGGGTCAGCCCTATCCAGGTCGTGCCAAAGAAATCTGGCATTACCATCACTCCAGGCCAAGATGGTGAATCCATCCCAATTCGAATCCAAAATAGCTGGAGAGTGTGTATTGACTATCGGCGTCTCAACGCTGCCATAAGAAAGGATCATTTCCAGCTTCCATTCATCGACCAGATGTTGGAACGTCTCGCGGGCAAGACACACTACTGCTGTCTAGACGGCTATTGCGGATTCCATCAGATTCCAGTTGCCCTAGAGGACCAGGAAAAGACCACCTTTACTTGCCCTTTTGGAACCTTTGCGTATCGCCGAATGCCCTTTGGTCTTTGTAACGCCCCCGCTACTTTCCAGCGCTGTATGATGAGTATCTTCTCAGAATTCATCGAGGACGGTATCGAGGTCTTTATGGACGACTTTACGGTCTATGGGAATTCTTTCCACGAATGCATCTCCAATTTGAGGAAAGTCTTGCGCCGATGTGTTGAGACTAGTCTAGTCTTGAACTTCGAAAAATGCCACTTCATGGTCGATCGAGGTCTCGTCCTTGGTCACATTGTATCCAGCAAGGGAATCGAAGTAGATAAGGCCAAAGTTGAGGTGATTGAATCCCTTCCATACCCATCCAATGTGCGGGATATTCGCTCCTTCCTCGGACATGCCGGGTTCTATCGACGCTTCATTAAGGACTTCTCGAAAATCTCCAGACCCATGTGCCTACTACTGTAAAAAGACGTGGAGTTTCTATTCGATGAAGAATGCAAGGTTGCGTTTGATCTGCTGAAAATCAAACTCATTTCTGCTCCTATCATTCGAGCCCCCGACTGGACCCTTCCATTTGAAATTATGTGTGATGCAAGCAACCAGGCCCTGGGCGCCGTTTTGGGTCAGAAGAAAGACAAAGAAACCTATGTTATCTATTACGCTTCTAAACTTCTGGATCCAGCCCAACAGAATTACACCACTACCGAAAAAGAGCTCCTGGCAGTTGTCTATGCCCTGGATAAGTTCCGCCAGTATCTCCTTGGGACTCATGTTATAGTGTATTCTGATCATTCTGCTCTTCGGTGCTTGTTGACCAAGGCTGATGCCAAGCCACGTCTCATAAGATGGATCCTCTTGCTCCAAGAATTTGATGTTTTAATCAAGGACAAGAAAGGATGCGAGAACCTTGTGGCCGACCATCTCAGCAGGCTTCCAGCCCAAGACGACAACTCCAAGGAACCCATCCGAGATACCTTCCCGGATGAGTACCTTTGTCTAGCCCAGGCTGTTCAGTACCCATGGTTCTCAGATATAGCTAACTTTTGTGCCACGGGATCTTTCCCAGTAGATGCTTCAGCTTCAGAGCGAACTCACATTCAGAAGCAGTCCAAGTATTACATATGGGATAACCCATATCTCTGGAAACATTGTTCAGACCAGATCGTTAGGCGGTGTGTTACACTTGATGAAGTGCCCTCGATCCTAAGATTCTGTCATTCCTCAACAGAAGGAGGCCATTTTGCATCAAAGAAGACGGCCCTCAAGGTGTTGGAGGCTGGATTCTATTGACCCTCAATCTTTAAGGATAGCTACATGTATTGTACGTCCTGCCCTAGATGCCAGGTCACGGGTAATATAGGTGCATGGAACCAGATGCCCTAGACGAGCATTATCTCCTGCGAAATCTTTGATCTATGGGGCATCGACTTCATGGGCCCGTTCTCGAACTCCCATGGTAACACGTATATCCTCCTTGCTGTGGACTATGTCTTAAAATGGATTGAGGCCAAAGCCACTAGGACTGATGATTCCAAAGTGGTGGTCGAGTTCTTGCGCACCAACATCTTTAGCCGGTTCGGAGTCCCTAGAGCACTCATTAGCGACCGCGACACTCATTTCTGTAACCGTGTTGTAGCATCTCTATTGACCAGGTATGGAGTCACCCATTGGGTTTCTACAGCTTACCACCCCCAGACAAATGGTCAGACAGAGGTGTCTAACTGGGAGATTAAAGCGATCTAGGAAAAGATGGTCAACCAGTCCCGAAAGGATTGGAGTCTGAAGCTAGACGATGCTCTTTGGGCATACCGTACAGCCTACAAGACCCCGATTGGGATGACCCCCTATTGCCTTGTCTATGGCAAGCCATGCCACTTGCCCGTTGAGATTGAACACAAAGCTTTTTGGGCAATTCGCAAGGTTAACATGGATCTAGACCAGGCCGGGCAGCAACGCCGCTTACAAATTCAAGAGCTCGAGGAGCTCATAAGCGATGCCTATGAGAATGCCCTGATTTACAAGGGTAAGACCAAGGACTACCATGACAAGATGCTGACACCAAAGTTCTTCGAAATTGGCCAGAAAGTTCTACTCTACAACTCCCGGTTGAGACTCTTCGCGGGCAAGCTGAAATCCAAATGGACTGGTCCCTATCTGGTCACCACTGTTTTTGATCATGGTGCTGTCGAGATCCAGAGCATGGATACAAGAGTGTTATTCAAGGTCAATGGCCACAGGCTCAAGCCCTACTACGAAGGATTTCGTCCCTTCACCATCGACAAGATGGGGTTGGAGGATCCTCCCATCCCGACCTAGACTCCGTTGAGAACGTCCAGGCCTGGACGTCAATGCCAAGGCCAACTGAACGGGCATTCCACATGTCGTTCCCCTCTCTTTCCCTTCTCTTTATTTTCTTGCCCTAAACATGCATTTAATTCCTTTCCTGATTGTTTATTTTATGTCCACGCATGCACTCTCTTTTAATTAATGAGGATTTGATTTGTTTCTCTTTTTACCACGCATGTAATTACTTTCCTTGTTCCTTTCCCATATTTATCCCTTTGTTTCCCTCTTTTTTGTCTTCTTGCGCATTTGAAATTTGAATTCACTTACCTTTTTGCAGAAGGACGCTGACAAGGGGCACGCTACGCCGAACCCCAGCGCGCCACGTCCACGCTGTGTCAGACGCGGATCGCGTCTGACAGTGTGATTCCCTCCATCCATCTCTATCTCTTCCCATCCCTCCCCTTTTTACGCCTTGTCAGCCTCATCTCTCTCACATATCCCTTTCAACCAAACAACTCACCATCTCTACCACCTCTTTCTTCTCTCTTTTTTCACCTCACCACCAACCTTTCACCATGGTAAGAGTGAAGAAGATGGCCCACAGAAACACCTCAGGCTCCAGCCCCAAAGCTCCACCTCATAGCCCCGTGGTTTCTTCTTCCTCCACTACACATAGTGAAAACCCATCTCCTCCACCCTCTCTCACTCTACCTCCACCTAGGGGTGTCAAAATGGGTCAGACCCGATGGGTCGACCCGTACCCAACCTGCAATTCGACCCGTTGGGTCATTATTTTTCGACCCGTTTAATAATGGGTCAGAAATGGGTCGACCCTACGGGTCGTAGGTCGACCCGTCTGACCCGTTTAAAATTTAGGGTTTATAAACGAAGGAAAAGGGTTTTCGTCTCTCATCTCCTCTCTCTCTGCATCCGCTGCGAAAATGGCGATTATCTCTTCTCAAATCGACGAAATCAAATCCCTCATTTATTCAAACTCTAAATCTAACAACCACATTTCCTCGCTCCAAGCCCTAGCTGATGCCTCTATCAGTCTAATCTCCACTATCGCAGTCGATATCTCAGATGATGATGAGGAAATGTAAATCATCTTCTTACTGTCTTCTAAATTTTGTATTTTTCTTTTTAGTATCCGCAACTTTCGTTATTTTACACTAACAATAATGTTCACTATTGTTTCAGCGCAGCACAGGCATTAAAGTGTTTGGGTTTCATGATCTACCATCCCTCCTTTGTTTCTACTATCACGGGTAATATGGAAATTTTGATGTACTGATGAATGGTGACATATATAGAGTAGTGCAATGATTTGCTCTTGATGAATAGAGTTTGTGATAATCATTGTCATCTTTTCTTTCTTGGATATTAGTTGACGATGCCGGCGTGATTTTGATGGCATTGGCTAAAGTTATTGTGACCACTAAAATAAAGGTATGTTTTTCAAATGTGATTGAGAAATTTTGTTGACGACATTTGAGGCCATACAGGTGGATTTACTTCTTCGTTTTTTGTGGTGATTGTGGGATTGCATGGTACTTACAAGCCTAATCTCTCATCATATATTTTGGATTTGGCCTTGTTTGTTTTGATTTTCATTGACTTCTTTCTAAGATTGGTTTGTTGCAATAAGAAGATTTTAGCTCATTATGATAGTATGATGCACATAAACAGAAGCTAAAAAGAATTTTTCTACAGTAGAAAAGGGATTGATGTGTGGAAAAGGGCTTCTTTTGAGGAAACATTTTAGAGAAACAAAGTCTAAATGTCAGTCTTCTGTTTTAATTTTGCAGGTTACTGACCATCTTAAGGAAGCAGCTAAGGGAATGGACATTAGGGTGGTTCCAATTGTTGGTGGAATGTCAACTGAGAAGCAGGAAAGACTTATGAAAGTCAGGCCTGAAATTATTGTCGGAACACCTGGGAGGTTGTGGGAACTGATGTCAGGAGGAGAAAAGCATCTTGTTGAGGTTAGTGGATACATGTAATATATTTTGTGTGAATTAGGGGATATAACTGGTCGCATTTGATAACATTGGATGTATGGGGGAGATACTATGAGTACTCCACCAGAATTGACTTAATATCTCCTAATTGGCTTTATCATTTTTATCTTTCTCCATGTGATTTCTTGACTACACAATTTCTTTCTTCCCTATTTTTCTGATTATGTCTGAATAATTCAGCTAACACCCCAAAGCAACAAGACTGTGTGTAGTAAGGAGGGTTCACATTAATTATCATTTTTTGTGCTGGATGAAGCTGATCGGATGATTGAGAATGGACATTTTCGTGAGTTGTAATCAATAATTGACATGCCTATGACCAGTGGCTCTGTTGAAGGGCAATCTCAAAATACACAAAATTGTGTGACGGATTCAAGCTTGCAAAGGAAAAAAAGACAAACTTTAGTTTTTTCTGCAACTATAGCCCTATCTGCTGATTTTCGCAAGAAGCTAAAGCGGGGCTCAGTAACATCAAAGCAATCAAGTGTTGATGGATTGAATTCCATAGAAACTCTATCTGAGCGTGCTGGAATGAGAGCTAATGCTGCAATCATTGACTTGACAAATGCATCAATCATGGCAAATAAGCTTGAAGAATCATTTATCGAGTACGCACTTAAAATCAAATTGATAAATGACATCTCCCATCTTAGAATTTATCATTTTGTTGCATGATGTTCTAAAGCTAAAATGTAATTGCTTGTTCTGTTTCATTTCCTTTCTTCTTTCATACTAAAAGCATATATATGTAGCTCGATATGTAGAGTGGTATTGAGAGAAGGCAAAGGAAGATGACGTAAAACCTCTTCATCCTTTTTTTGGAATTAGTTTCATGTCATTTTCTTCTAAGAATCTAAACTGCATGCATTTAATTTGTGATGTGATGTATAGTATACGAATGGAGTTCACTGAAAATATTATTTCTTCTAAGAATCTAAACTGCATGTATAGAATTAATTTTACTTCCGATTGCTAATTTTCGTTTAAATACATGCAATTTTAATGTAAGAATTAGTACAAATGTAATTTGTTTAATGTTTATGCTAGAATTTCATTTTTAAATCCGTTTATTTCATTGTAGTATTTGTTTAGAAATTTAAATGCATAAAATATATAGTATAAAGCTTGTTAACCGAAGAATCAAGTCAATAACAACTTGTTTTTATAAAATATTTATTTTAAAATTTTTCGTAAAGAAAATTGATATTTTAAATGCACCATTACTTTTAAAAACAAAAACCCATATAAAAAAAAAATTAAATTTTTTTTAAAATCCGGGTCAAAATTTGGGTCGGGCCGGCCCACCCGAATTTGGGCGGGCTGACCCGTTTGAATTTGGGCGGGTTGACCCGTATTATACTGTTCATGGGTTATCAGCTGGTCAATGGGTCGCCAACTGGTCAATGGGTCGCGCGCGGGTCATGCTGACCCGTTTACGACCCGTTTGACCCTCTGAAATTTTGTCTTCATAAAGATAAAGCATGCCAAAACGACGTCGTTTTGATTCTTCAAAACGACGTCGTTTTACTTAATGGGTCAGATGGGTCGGGTCGGGTCGACCCGTAACCATGCGGGTCAGAAATGGGTCGGGTCATTTTTGACCCTCAACCCAACGGGTCGTATTTAAACGGGTCGGGTCTGTCCGGGTCGACCCGTTTGACACCCCTACCTCCACCTACTACTCCCACCTCACAACCTCCAGCCACCGAGTCCGCCGCCGATTCTCCTAGAAAGGAGCCCGACGCCACCACTACCGTTCCTCAACTCTCACCCATGACCAGATCTGGCAAATCCAGGGCTTCCGTGCGCCCCCCACCACCAAAAGCTCTCGCCCCATGAAAGCCAAGGCCTCTCCCTCGGCCAAACGTGAACTTACGGTGTCAGAGGTGCTGAAAGAGGTACTCATCTCTGGATCTGATGGGGAAACTGAATACCCTGGTTCTGAGGTTGCCCCGGAGCTTGAAGTTGAAAGGAAGGACACCATGGATGTCAGTGGCGATGGCAGAGAAGAAGGAGAGGACGTCAAGGGTGCCAGCGAAGAGGCGACCGAGTCTGGCCCAGCTGAGCAAACCCCTGAGCCCAAATCCACGGTGAAAGTTCCACCAGCGCCGGAGGATGAACCCACTCCGACTACCCAGAAGCACAAAGCACCACCATCCAGCAAGGGGAAAGCCAAGATCTCGACCGCCAAAAAGGCCAAGCCCTCGGTCGAGGTCTCGACACCGTCTTCCGCGTCCACCCCTCAACCTTCCCAGGTGACTTCTATGCCTTCTGCTGGTTGGGTTAAGTTTAATGACAAGTCGTCTTTAGATAGGCTGGCTGTGTTGCTCCCGAAAGGCGTGCGCTCTTGTGCACGCCTAGATATGAGTTTTCTTGAAAAGATGCATGTAGGGTCAAGAGTTAAGGAGTTTATTGCCAATATTGGGTGGGAAGTGCTGTTCTTCCTCGAGCATCCGAACTTTGTCGACCTCTCCCTAGAGTTCTTTACTTCATTTGGACTGTCTCTGAGCATTTTAAGTCTAGAGGTAAGACTGCCCCTGATTTGTCTGCCCCGGAAGCTATTAGTTTTAGGTTGATGAAAAAATGGCTCCCCATGTCTATTGATGAATTTAACTGTGCCTTGGGTTTTGTTACTGCTTCTGATTTGAGCTCTGATGCATATACATCTGCTTTGACTAATTTTCCTGATGACTTTGATGGTAATTCGGCGTTTCGGGAGCTAACTGGCAAACCCAATGCCACCTTTAGCCCGAAATCGGCCAAAGCTCACGAAATCAGTGATCCTTGCCTGCGCATCTTGCACCGATATCTGGCCCTTACCTTCGCAGGTAAGCATACCTCTTCAGGCCAGCTGTCGTTGCAAGAATTGTTCTTTTTATGGTGCATGTATAAAAAACGTAGAGTTAACTTAGGCTTTTGGGTTGCCACCACTGTCACTGGTATTCAAAACAATAGTTGAGGCCGCGCCTTTGGTTCTCTTATCACTCTGCTTGCCATTAATTTACGTGGTCTCGACCTTGCTAAGAATAGCTCTTTAACCCCTGTCCCGGACACGGTTCTGGACCTCAGAACTCTTGACCGAATGGGGCACCTTTGTCTCTCACGCAAAGTCTTGACTTTCAGTACAGTTTGCACCAGCCAGAAAGAGCAGGTTTTTGGAGCAAAGCACGGTGGCAAGTTTACTTTGCCTTCGGAAGCGCAATCTCTACTCAACCCCCTCCAGACCCAGCTAGTAGCTCCCGCCCAGCAGCGACTCCAGCCCCCGATATCACTCCTATGTCCATCAATGCTCCAGCCCTTGAAAGGCTCCTCCACGCAATCCTTACTGAACTCCGCGGTCTGACTACTGAAGTGGCGCGCCACAATCTTCCCCCCATTAAGCCCGCCCTGAACAATCGTTCCACCCTCGTGGAGGGTTTTAAATTTCTGTCTTTTACTTTTCATTAAATTTGAACTTCTGTGTTTGTGTGCCCTTCTCGCATCGAGGACAATGCGAAGCCTAAGTGTGGGGAGGGACTTTATCCTTGCTTGCTTTTTAATTTTTGTGTGTGAACGCATGTTTATTTTCATGTTTGTTGCATGACTGCATGATGCGGATTTTCTCAGATTTTTCTCGGATTTTTCCAGCTATCTTTTTGCACTGCCAGTTTTGTTTTAAAACCCCCAAGGCATGGACACACACTTCTAGCTTGCGCACATGAAAAAAGGTCCTTTTTATCAGTCTAGGCCTAGTCACGCAGTATTTGCCTGTTGTCCCTTATGTCCACATCTAGGTCTGGATAGTTGCAATCAAAATTAAACCTTGTGAGCATGATTGAGCCTCAACGATGTATTTTTGTTCATGTGTGAATAGTTGCATGGCTTAGCAAAACACTAAATTTGCATGATACCCCTGGGTGTGGACACCATTAGTCATAGGAAAGCGTCGAAAGGACAAAAGACTTTGTAAAAATTTCTTTTTGCTTCTCTTCTCCTTTGTTTTTTGCCATCTTCTTCTCTCCATCTCTAGACCCCGACACCCCCCTTCTCGCCCTATTTTCTTAACCATTTGAGCTGATTCATTCATATTTTCCTTGGCAGGTGAGGTAGAATTCGAAGAGGGCAATATCGAGGGCTAGACAACGCAACAAAGCCGAAGTGTGGGGAAGATACATCATAATCGCAGTGCTGAAAGCAGGAAAAAGGGCCAGCAGCATCAGAATGAAGAAATGATGTCTCACCCTAGCCTTGAGAAATCCAAACGTCCAAGGTTCGTGGCCTCGATATATCTTTAAAAAAAAAAAAAAGAGCAATAAAGAATCGAGGCACGAGCATAAACGAGCAAAGAACCTGCCAGCATATTATCAAGGAAAGAAACTCCCCTCTCCAGAAGAAGTACCAGTTGTCTAGCCCTCATCCTCCGTCCAGCCCTCGACGAGCACTACCTCGCCAATTTGCTTCTTTCAGCCAAGGAAACATTCCGGGTTTCATTTCATCTCTCATCTCTTTCTTAGCCACCTCTTTCACTGTTCTTTCTTTCCCCCTATTGCAAAGTCTTTTAGATCGAATGATTGCCTATGCATATGGATCGCTACTCGGATTGATGTGCAAATTGTGTGTTCTGTTGTGTCATTGCATTAGTTTGAGTGATTTAAACACATGAGCCCTGCTTATGAGAGCGAGTGTAAACACGACCTGGTGAGGATTGCTTCTGTTTGGGCCTAGATGTGGAAAAGTTTAATCTCTAGGGTCGTTATCCTTTTGGTTTAACGCAGGTGTGCATCTAGGCAAGGTCTGTTGTGTCGCAGCTTGGTTTGATCCTAAGGATCCTTGCTCTTATGTCTCGTTGGATGTGTGTCGTGTGTGTCTTGGGGTGGTTTTAAGTTTTGATTGATGCTCGAGGGCGAGCATCGGGTAGTGTGGGGATGTTTGATATGCATGTATTTTCTAGATATTTTCCCTCAAATTTTGTATGTTTTCCCTCCTTGATGCTACTAACTTGCTCTATTTTCAATACTTTTGCCAGATCTAGCCCTGGAGGAGAAAAAGGCAGAAAGCACGCGTCTTGGGATAGAATTGAGCAGCTTTGGAAGTCTCCCAGTCTTCGTCGCGGCCTAGACGTATTTCCCCAGTCGAGCCCTAGATGCGCGCATTCGTGTCCAGCCCTGGACTATCTGAATCTGAAAAGTGCTGGGTCTTGCCCTCGAATCAAGCCGCACGTGCTTGCAATCCTCCTTGGAGCGCATGAAGAGAGACGCCAGCGAGATTCCTCTCTGATCCCTTTTGAGCATCCTAGGAATATTCTCCCTGGGACGTGGTCCAGCCCAGCTGTCCCTTTCCTCCCATTTTGTCTTCTTCCCTTAATTGGATTTGTTCTCTACTTAGCTTAGGGTTGTATATAAGCAGTAACTTTAGGATTTTTAGGGTAAGCAACATTGGTAGGAGGCAGAGATCAGCATACTTTCTATTTTTCTCCCTTCTTTGGGATTTGTTCCTCCATCTTCAAGCTATAGCCGCCGGCCAACCTTACTCTTTCACTGGAGCTTTTCAGCTCCGGCTGGTATTTAATAGTTTTCTTCCCATTTTCTTGTTTTCCTTTTATGCTTGTTATCAAATCTATTTATATTTATGTTATTATGAGTATGAGTAGCTAGATCCTTTTGTCTTAGCAAAGGTTTTTCCAAGGGTTGCAAGGTTAGTTGTGAAGCCTTAATGCTCTTCATAAACTCTTATGCGTGTATTTAATCTCTTGCCATTTTACTGTCATATTGCACTGGATCTATAGAAGCCTGATCAACTGCTGTATTTCCCTTTGTAATTACTACCATTTCTTTAGAATCAGTAGGCACCTAGCCCGAAGTCATCAGGTTGCTGGTCCAATCTGGCTAGGGCTGGAGGTTAACTAGGGTGGATCTGACAACGTCTTGCCCTAGACGTGTCTTCCTCCACTTCATGGGCCTTTGGATCTCCCCATAAGCGAACCTTGGGGAAGGACGGAGTGTCAAGGTCTCGCCCACAAGCGTACCTTGGGCGAGACTTCTCTTACGAAGGTAGACAGGAGGCCTAAGCGCACCTGGCCTCTATAGCACGTCTGCACCGTGAGAGTGGAATATCCTTGAGCTGATGACCAGCTAGGCCTAGACGCAACCCACGGAATCACTTTGCTAAGACTCTTTCCTATTATCTGATTTACCCCTCTTGTGATACTGTTTTATTGCCTTTAGATAATTTTTACTTTATTTAGTTCACTTGTTAGCTTTAGTATCCAAATCTTGCTGGTTAATTTCATTAGCCAGCCCAAACCCCCCCCCCCCCAGTGTTACTTGTTACTGTTTAGACCTGGACATACACTATGAACAGAATATTACCATTAATCCTTGTGGTTTGACTCTGATTTACCCTATACACATTTATTGTGCATTTTGCTAGCAGAAAATATTACTTTTGAGTGACGATCAAGGGTCGAAGCCGGAATTTTTGAGGTGTTTGTTTTTTTCAATAAATTGCTAAATTTGTTTCATATGATTTTTACCATGATTAATTATTTTTCATGTAGTCATTTTTTTTATGTACATGATTAATTATTTTTCAGTTGCTTGCTAAGCTATTGAATTCTTATATGTTTTTTATACATGATTATTCATATGTTTATTCGCTTTGATAAATTGTTGTATTTTTATGCATAACTAATGATTTATTAATTACTTTGATAAATTATCATTCATATGCATTTCATGCATAATGCCCTATCGTCGGGCCTTGTTCCAAATAGAAATAGGTGGGTACTAGTGAGGCCCTGGGGCACGTGTCCCGGGTAGGTTTCATGAACCCCGAACTAGGACTCGAACCCCTAAATGGGTGAGCGCCTAGAACTTTTGATGGTTCGACAGGCAATCATCCATTTACTGAGGGACCATTTTTATGGTATCGTCCGGGAACCTTCCAGCCAGTTAGAATTAGTAGATGTCACCCCAGCATATGCATCATGATAACATGCGATTTTGCTTTGTTATTTCCATAATTCTCCATTTTTGCATATATTCTTCATTATTTCTTTTATTAAACTCTTTTATTCTTGCTACTATCATTACATGTATCACATTTAATTCATACAAAAAAATTAGGATTTTAAGTTTCTGCAATGTATATATGATCAAAACTTAGGATTTTAGAAAATGAGGCGATATCATTTTTTTCCCTTCCTAGAGGTAGAACTCAAGTTGCCTCTATAGGAACTAGATTAAATAAAACCTTCTTCCGAGGCACTTAGTTGCCCAATTCGGAAATTATCATATAGTAACCACGAATAATGCTAATTAATTCATTACACATTAAAATAAATTCAGAAATAAATTAGGCCAGAACCATACATACCATCATTGCTTGTGCCCAAACTTACATTTATTTTCTTTATTTTACAGCAAAGCGAACTATTCCCCAGAAGATCTACTCAATCAGACTTCAAACGAGAAAAATGCAGAACACGATAGAACGGAGGAGACATTGAAAGCTAAGATAGCCGAATTAGAAGAACAGATTCGGGTCACTACAGAAAGGGCGGAGCAAGTCAAAAAGGAACGAGATAAGGCGATGACTAATGTATTGCCTGGCTTTTATCCCATTTCGGCTCCAACAGCTGGGCTATCCTCTTCATCTATTTTTGGTGGTTCTTCCATGCCCCAATCATTCACAGGTGAAGGAGTTCAATGGAGTTGGCAGTCACGGTTCCTTACTTCCAACCCTCTTCAATATGTCACATCTGCTATCCCGGGTACTACTATTACTATCGGACAAGGCGACACCTTTCTTGATCCTTCTCTGACTGGGCTCCCTTTTAGTTCCAGCAAAGATAAGGTTCGACCAGAATCCTATAATTTACTCCTATCACAGGGCCAGTCCACCCAAGTCACGATTCCTATACCATCAGGAACTCAGCCTCCGGTTAACACCCAAACACAACCACTAGTTTCTGTTGAAGATCTGTCAGCTGCTAATTCTGGCGCTATTAAGGTAGAAGTACTAAGTATTGACCGGTTGAGCCTACTAGAAGAAAGACTGAGGGCTATAGAAGGAACTGATCCCTTCGATCCTACAGGGTCGGCAGACATGTGCATGGTTCCAGGGATAACCATGCCTCCGAAGTTCAAAATCCTAGAATTTGAGAAGTATATAGGGATTGAGTGCCCCAAGACTCACCTCAAAGTCTATTGCAACAAGATGGCAGAAGTGATACAGAATGAGCCCTTATTAATCCATCTGTTTTGAGAAAGTTTGATCAAGCATGCCCTGACTTGGTATATGAGTCTTGACAAGAGGAGGATCAAGACCTGGAGAGACTTGTCGGATGCCTTCTTCAAGCAATATAAGTTTAACATGGAAGTAGCTCCAGACCGGTCTGACCTGCAGAACCTTGAGAAAAAGACCGATGAGTCGGTAAAGGTTTACGCACAAAGGTGGAGGGAACTCGCTGCTAGAATCTCTCCTCCTCTAAGCGATAAGGAACTTATATCCATTTTTGTGAACACTTTCAAGGTTCCTTACTACACCTACCTCCTCTCCAACTCATTGAACAACTTTTCTGATATAGTCCATGTAGCAGAAAGAGTTTAGCAAGGAATCAAGTCTAGAAGAATCGTTGTTTCCATGCCAGAGGAAACACCCAACAGATCACCCATCCTGAAGAAAGATGTCAACTTGGTCTCCCACCGACCTGGTCGAAGACAACTTTCTACACCGCAGTGTAACCCACCAAGTAACCCGAGCGATCAAAATAAACGAAATGACCATGGGAATCGGGAGTCCCAACCATTTTTTCGGTCCCTGCAAGGGAGGTTTATGAGCATCTCTTGGCAGCTGGGCAAATTACGCCCATCCCAACTCAACCAGCGCAACCTCCTTACCCGAAGTGGTATGATCCTAGTGTTGCATGCGAGTACCATGCTAGAACTCAGGGCCACACCCTAGGAGACTGTTTGGCCTTTAAAGGAAAGGTCAGGCACTTGATCAAATACGGATGATTCACTTTTGAAGAGTTAGCTGAAGGACCTAACACGACCACCAACTCTACACCTACCAGCTCCTGAATGGTTGTTCCCCTAGCTCACAACGGACCCATCCTGCTAATTCGTTCACTAGCAATGTCTATAATATTTTTGTATATAGACGAGCCTATGATTATAAATCAAGGCGCTTCGTGGGAGGCCGCCCACGTGTTATTTTTAATATTTCTACTTTTGTCAAATCAAGACTTTGGAATATCTTTTCCTCGGAATTTATGATTCAATTCCCTTTTTTATACCATGAGACTTGGGGGCAAGTGAAATGATTGAACACAGTCTACCGGGGGGCAAAGCATAAAGAGCGGTAATTCGCAGCCATGAGCTTTATGCGTCAGTCCTACATTTGCTTCATCGCCACGACGAGATAGGGAAGTCCTACTTCCACCGGAGTCAAATCAACATACTTGATATAGTCTTGTTCTATGATATGACGATGTTCATATCTTACACGACTCCTCACCGCAAATTCAAAAACCACGATCAAATTTACAGATTTTAAATTTGATCAGACAAGATCTCTCCATGCATGGACACAATGATCATATGGTAAAGAGCAGTCTTCCAATTGGTGAGCCAGTAAGCATGGATGTTGATAGGATTGCATTCACTTGTTTTATCTGCAATCCCGCACTGCAAAAGCTAAAGCGTTGAAACGTCTCTCCACAAAGAAATGATTGGTTAGTTTTCCCAGTGACAATTTGAATCTCCAGCTAACCAAGGGGTCCCTTCCATCACTCAAGATGTTGTTCAAGACAGACCTCTTAGACAAATCATCAGCAATTGGTCATCCCCAGTATAGAAGAGTGTCTCCTCATCCAGGGTCGTCAAGGAGTGAAACGAGAAAGATTGCAAAATAGTTCTTCATTCGCTACGATGAGCTGTTCTCTTTGCAAAAAATCTTGCAGTTGCAAACAACCAGTCTCAAGGTTCATTCCAAGCTCATCTTTCCTAGGTGACCCGACCAAGTCCAGAAATGATTTAGATGTTCCCAAGACAGGATCTACAGAAAGATCATGCGTTTCTAGTAAGGAATTATCGTCCGATCATAAACACTACTCAAGAACTTAACGACCATCCTTCAAGATGTGGTGATCGACTATGACAGAACCGTTAGAAATGTCTGCAGTAACACTATCATCCAATTTGAGTACGGATGATGCTGGGTAAGAATTACGAAGCTGATTCTCTGCTGATGAACCTATCATATCATTAGTTGCCGCCTGCTGCACATCGCCAGAGAAGTCCACTCTCCTCTCTACCTCTTTAATTTCTGTATAATCATTCTGCATTCATTCCCGCATTGGGGGCCATTCTTTGTAATTTTTTTGTAAGTGATCATACCCTCACATTTTGTATATAAAAGTGCTAAAACTGTTAAGATTTGTTGTAATTGTAAACAAAATTCTTTGAATACAATCCATACTACCCTCTCAGATTTTTTCAAACCTTCCTTAAATTGAGCATGTTCAACATGTTACTACATCATGGATAACTTGTGCATCCGTTGGAAATTATATGACATGCATAATCTCGCCTGCTAGCTCTTATATCTGCAGCATGTTTAGGCGTAAGAAGTCATAAACACATCCCCGTGAGCATTTTGAGTCTTCACGCCTTATTCCTTTCATGTGTGCAAATGCCAAACTAAGTGCTAGTTAGATTTGCATAATATCCAGGGTACATGCACCATTAGCCATGGGATAGCAGTAAAATGACATTGGACTTTGCTCTTTCTTCCATTTTTATTTTTTATAAGACAATGAACAGTGCTTGACTGAGATGGCTAACCAGAGGCAGGGTGCACAGCGAACTCAATTTGCGCAAGAAGGGATGCGAAAGCTCTAAGGATTGTTGATGGCCAATGCTGGAGAAAGGCCGAACAAAAATAAGAGACGAAGGCCTCGGCCTTAAACCAGAACTGAAGAAAGTCAGTACGAAAACTATACTTGCTTTGCTTGCTGATGTGTTTTGTGTTCGAATAAAGAGAAAAAAAAGAGAAGGAAAAAAAAGAAAAAAAAAAAAAAGAAAAAGAAAAAAAGGAAAAAATCAAAAGTGTTCAAAGAACACAACAAAACAAAAGCAGAAGCAAGTGCAAAAGGGGCCCAGGGTCAGCTCTTAAAAACTCCCTCGAAAAATCACTTCCGTGAAGATCCAAAAACTTGGGCACAGTGCCCTCAAAGCAATCAAGAATGAGCATCCCCCGCGAAGGTCCAAGGACTGATGCACTTAGTCCACAACGAAATGATCTCCAAAGGAAAAGGGGCATCCCCAATGAAAATCACAAAATAAGGCACAATACCCCCCAAGGCAACCAAGAAGAAATCACTCCCGTGAAGATCCAAAAACTTGGGCACAGTGCCCTCAAAGCAATTAAGAAAGGGGCATCCCTAAGGAAGATCAAAGAACTGGAGCGCCTTGACCTCGGAAAGATAAAAACAAAACAAAAAAAAGGGCATCTCCAGTAAGGATTCAAGAATCTAGGCGCTATACCCTCAAAGTGATCGCGCGAAGAAGCATCCCCAGCAAAGACTGAAGGACTTGTGCACTTTGCCCTCACCACGACCAATCAACAGGCTCTATTCATTGAGAAAAATATTCACTTCTCCCCCCAGCAAAGTCCTTTTGATTATATGAAGGCCCATGCATGTGCATCTTCATTAAAGTTTATTCACTCGGATTGACATTGCAAATCTGACTTTGTGCTATGATTGTTGCATTTCTATGAGTGTAAATACGTAGCCTTATTTCTGAGTGTGAGCGCAAACACCAATATCTGGTGAGGATTGCTTACGTCTACATGATGCGGGAAAGTCTTGTCCTTGAGGTCGTTATCTCCTGGGCAAGATGCAGATGCTTTTCTAGGCTTGTATCAAGCATGCTTATATGATAGAAAACTGGATGACGTGTTCTCCAAAAATGCATAAATTTGTCGAACCTTCTCTTGATAGGGAAGTTGTTTTTACCTTGAAAAATACTAGGGGCAAACCCTAGGGTAGTGTGGGAATACTTTCATATACAACATACATGATTTGATTTCATTGTTTCCATTTATCAATTGCTTTCTCTTTTTCCACCCATTGCTGCTCCGTGTTTGTCTCCTCCCTATTTGTAGGATACAGATATGCGTCAGTGGAATCTCACACTGTGATCAATATCCGCCAATAAATCCATCCAATAAATATTCGAATGGAGTACGTTACCACTCCACGATCAACTTTGCGCGGCGGGTCACATTTCCCTCACCATTCACCAAGCATCCGAATGGGGTACGTTACCACTCCCCAATCAACTTCGTGCGGCGGAACACGCTCCCCACACCATTCACAATCAAACATCCGAATGAAGGACAAAAGTACGTTACTAACACCAACCTCCAAACGGGCAGCAGCGTTCGAGCGGAGTTTCCATTGCTATTTTAGCATCAGTACCTTAGGGGGCAACAACCCCCAAAGAAGATCCAGTCTCACTATCCGAGATCATCATCTGTCCTCACTATCCGAGAAGACCATCCTCATTATCAGAGAAGACTCCTCAATATCCGAGAATCATTCCTCATTATCAGAGAAGACCTCCTCATTATCAGAGAAGACCTCATTATCAGAGAAGACTCCTCAATATCCGAGAATCATTCCTCGTTATCAGAGAAGACCTCCTCATTATCAGAGAAGACTCCTCAATATTCGAGAATCATTCCTCATTATCAGAGAAGACCTCCTCATTATCAGAGAAGACCTCATTATCAGAGAAGACTCCTCAATATCCGAGAATCATTCCTCATTATCAGAAAAGATTCCTCATTATCAGAGAAGACCTCCTCATTATCAGAGAAGACCTCCTCATTATTAGAGAAGACTCCTCAATATCCGAGAATCATTCCTCATTATCAGAAAAGATTCCTCATTATTAGAGAAGACCTCCTCATTATCAGAGAAGACCTCATTATTAGAGAAGACTCCTCAATATCCGAGAATCATTCCTCATTATCAGAGAAGACCTCATTATCAGAGAATCATTCCTCATTATCAAAAAAGATTCCTCATTATTAAAGAAGACCTCCTCATTATCAGAGAAGACCTCATTATCAGAAAAGACTCCTCAATATCCGAGAATCATTCCTCATTATCAGAGAAGAACTCCTCACTATCAGAGAAGACCTCACTATCAGGAAAACCTCACTATCAGAGAAGACCACCTCGCTATCAGAGATCGTCCCCAATATCAGAGGACCCCACCTCAATATCAGAGAAGTTCTCCCCTAAGACCATCCTTCTACAGTATCCTAAGGTATGCTACCATAAACCAACATCCGAGCAAAGGTACGTTACAATCCTCATTTACTTTTCTGCAATTTACTTTCCTGCAAATTTACTTTCCTACAATTTACTTTCCTGCAAATTTACAATTTACCTTCCTGCTGATTTACTTTTCCGCGATTTACTTTTCTGCACCAAGGTATGGACTGCGAGTGCTACCCTCGCCCTGCCTGATTTACTTTTCTGCACCAAGGTATGGACTGCGAGTGCTACCCTCGCCCTACCTGATTTTCATTTCATCATTTACATTTTGTCATTTACTTTTCACCCCATTATCAGGGAAGTCATCATTTATATTTCTGCAATTTACATTTCATCATTTACTTTTCACCCCATTATCAGGGAAGTCATCATTTACATTTGTGCAATTCACATTTTACCCCACTATCAGGGAAGTCAAGTCATCATTTATATTTCTACAATTTACTTTTTACCCCACTATCAGGGAGGTCAAGTCATCATTTATATTTCTGCAATTTACTTTTCACCCCATTATCAGGGAAGTCGTCATTTTTCCTTATTATCAGAGAAGTTTGTCATTTACAGCTGCAATTTGCATTTCACCCCACTATCAGGGAAGTAACCATTTACATTTTTCCTCATTATTAGAGAAGTTTGTCATTTACAGCTGCAATTTGCATTTCACCCCACTATCAGGGAAGTCACCATTTATGTTTTTCCCCATTATCACGGACAGTTCATTTACATTTCTGCATCTACTTTTCATCCCATTATCAGGGACAAGTCATTTACATTTCTGCATCTACTTTTCATCCCGTTATCAGGGAGTCTGCATTTGCATTTTTCAAAATCATCGTAGGCACGGTAGTAACCATCTTTACTGCTCATCAAAAATCTCGGTTACCTCAATTTTTGATAAGACAGTAAAGAGGGGGCAACTGTTGCTACCCAATTTTTGACGCGATTTTCGCACTTTTTTTTGTTTTATTGCGTTATTAGTTCATTTAAATCGAAATTCTATCGATTTTTGATCTTAGGCTATTTATTTTAATATTTTGTACCATTTCGTGTCATTTTATTTTTTTCGTATTTTTACTGTCTTTTCGTTCGAACTTCTACTGGTCCTGAATAAATTTCCTCGGACCGTGGATCGAACACACTCTTTATTTAATTGATAATTATCTACTATTATTTTCGTTCGCGTCATCTCATTTTATTTTATCCAATTTACTTTGCTATAGTATTTATTTTTCGTTCGAACTTTTAAGGATTCCGAGCGAGTAAATTCGGACCTTAAATCGAACTTTTTCTTTATTTACCGATTACTATTTATTTTGTTGCATTTTATCGCATGTTTTAGAATTTTTGGTTTGGGATTTTATTCATTTCAAACATGTTGATAGCTCGAACCGATTAAATAAATACTAAACATTTCCCAAAGGTCAACTCATCTTAACCCTTGATCAAACGTTGACCTTCCTTTTCTTCACATCCAATGGCTCCCAATTTAAGCATGAGGATGCATGCATGAACCACCTCTGAAAACATCTTGCAAATTCATTTTCATGCCACCTCATTCCATTATGCATTTTTCTGCTCCATTTGCCTTCGACCCTGAAGCTTTGCTTGCCGTATCCCTCTCTATAAATAGCAGGCAAGTTGACACAAACAACCGACACACAACACTCTCTCTTCCTCTCTCGGCAGAAGCAACAAACACCAACACAGAGAAGAATTTACACAAGAAAAATTCTCATGCTTTCTCTCTTGGCAACCACCAAAACACAGACAAAAACACACCCTCTCACGCTCTATCAGTAGACATAAGCTCAACCAAGGTTGAAGCTCTCTCTCTCTAGCTTTTAAATTTTCATTTTCAAAGCTTTTCTCATCAACTTTTTTTCAAAAATGTTTGTTTGTGTTTTGATGGAAATAATGGTTGTTTAAGCTTTTAAATCAACCTTATTTCATTTCTAGATTAATCTTACAGCTTTATCTCGTCAAATTACCAATTGATTTGGACGAATTTCAGAGTTTTCCTTAATTAAGTTTAATTCGTTTTTTAATTAATTAACCTCTATTATGTTAAAATTAAATTTATATAATTATATCTCTAAATTGCTGTTGTGGAGACGGTCATTTTGATATATAAAAATCAAGTTTTCGTCACCGGATGACCGAGCCTTGGTCGCCGGCAGTAGCTCCGGCGACACAAGGTGGGAGATAATGAACAGGAGAGAGCAACAACTCTCTCCATTTAAATTTTGGCCTGGGCCACGTAGGCCCAAGCAATAGCAGCAGCGCGCGCCCAGCGCGCATGCAGGAAAGGCTGGGCCTCTGGCCCAGCGCTAGAAGAAAAGAAGGAATGGATGCATTTGGCCTTAGGCCATGCGTGAGAGGGAAAGATGGGCCAAGCAATTTGCTTTGGCCCATGCGCATGGAAGGGCTGGTGTCCTTGCCAAGCCCAGCGCAAAGAAGAAAGGAAGCGTGGGCTGTTGGCCCACGCAGACAGCCAGCCCATCAGTTGGGCTGGGCTGTACTTCCGACCCAGTGGGCCAGACCCAGAATTTTCGCCCCGTCATTTTTTTCGTGCCATAATCGCACTTGTATTGTTTATTTATTTTTCGCACTTGTACCGTTTATTTTCGCACTTGTAGTGTTTATTTATTTCTGCACTTGTACTATTTATTTTTCATATGCTTGTACTGTCTATTTAATTATTCTTTGTATGCTTGTATTGTTTATTTATTTTGGTATGCTTGCATTATTTATTTTCATATGCTTTTTCATATTTAATTATTCCATTTGCGTTTGATCATCAAAATTAATTATATCACTTGTGTACAATAATTTTAATACTAATTATTTGTATGCTCGTACCACCTAACTAATTATTTCTACACGCTTTTGAATGTTTAAATAATTATTATTCTTATTATTCTGCTCGCATGTAATTGCTAAATTAATTATTTTGTATGCTTGCGATAAATTCTTAAATACTTATCTATTTATCGATTATCATGCACTCGTGCTAATAATCTCGATCTTGTAGGAAAAATCAACTGATACCTTTCACAAGTAAACATTTCTCACCCTTTTATTTATTTCACATTTTTTCCCACATATGCACTCGTATACATGAATATTTAAAATTGTTAGAATCTAATTAATTCCTTAGGCATGATCAAATAAATTAGGACTTTTTTTTATTTCAAAGCATGATAAAACACCTCTTTTACCGGTAACCTTTTTAGGATGTGACTCGGGTGCCTAACACCTTCCCGAGTCCATAATACGACCCTGAACCACTGTTATCGGGTTCAGACCCATTTTGCCTTAGTTTTTATTTTTACGCTATGACAATAGGTTCCCTAAACCTAGAAACAAAAATAGGGTGGCGACTTCATTGCATTGTGTGAGATGAGTCCAATTTCATCTCACATCTCGTCCCAAGCCCACGTCGCATTAGGATAAAATCCAAAAAGGGGGTGCGACACTTTCCATTGAAATCCGCATCACTTTCCTCTTGTTCCATGACCTTGAAAGCCATATATTTCTTCTTGGAGGACTTATCCATAGCTTCCTTGACCTTGACCTTTGGTTCATAGGCTATCTAGGAGCTAATTACTTGCCCATAAGACATCTTGGCATTCACTTCTTCCATTTTCATCACCTTGGTTTCCCATGAGTTAGGAAGAATCCTAAAGATCTTCAAGATCCTCTCTTCTTTCAAAATCCCCTAGCCAATATTAGTCATAACATTCACTAGCTTTTGAAGCCCAGTGCTAAGCTCATATATAGTCTCATTACTTCCAGTGGAAAAGCGTTCATACTCAATTTTCATTGCATTAAGCCTCACATCCTTAATTTGGGAAGTTCCCTCATGAGCAATAATAAGTGAGTCTCAAATCTCCTTAAAAGTTTGACACCCACTTATCCTATTAAACTCACAAGAGGATAGACCACAAAACAACATATTCTTGGCCTTCTCTTCCGCCATCCTCCTTCTCTTATCTACATCGCTCCACTTGGAAGATGGTAGAGGCTTGGCCGAAATTAATCAAGTGACTTCTCCATGGGCACCACATATCCACTTTCTATGCAACCTCAAACATCATAATCAATTTACACAATGAAAGCCTTTATCATGGTCTTCCAATGATCTCAACCATTAAAGAAACGTGGTTTATTGAGTACATACCCTTCACTAGCCATTCTTGATCTTTCTTAGGACGATTAAGTCTTCTCCAAGTGACCTTACTCCCTTACCAATTGAAGAATAGCCTAGAGGGGTGTGAATAGACAATCAAGTAAACTAATTTCTTTTCACAAATAATAATACAAATATTTAATGTGCAATAAGTGATTAAGGCAATAAACTAAAGATAAGAGTAATAAAATCTTAACAAGATATTTCTAGTGGTTCCCTTACAACCAGTGAGGTACATCAACTACCTAAAGATCACTTATGGGTTTATGGTTCACCCAAAACCTAACTTTTTCCAAAGGGTCAAGCTAACAACCTTTACAACTAGTTTTACCGAGGCTCACTAGAAACCCAGCCAAGCTTTTTTCCAAGGCTTAAGCTTAAACCTTTCACAAACATTTTATACTAGGCACAAGCTTAACCTATCACAAATCTAATTCAAGACTAGATTCAATCCTATGTCAACTTACAAAGAGGACACTACCCTTAACTTAAGAAGAATTATGGCTCTTCTTAAACCTTCACAAGTATTGAAATTTAAATCTAATACAAGTGGAAAATAAGATATATAACAATATTAAACCTCAATAAGAAAGCACTTAATCAAGTGAAGAAAATACTCTTGAACAAGAGAAGACCTTTGAAAATTTTAGCTTTACTTAAGAGAGTTTTGAAAAGATGAATACAACTTTAAGTTTAGCTTTCTTAACTCTCCAAAGTGCTGGAAATTTGGTATTTATAGTCTTTGAGAGGTTTATGGTTGTTTGAGATATTTTGTGGCTCAAAGGGAATTCAAAATGAGATAAAAGACCACAAGAGGAGCGTCTGATCGGTCTACCGCTCTAGCTCGACCGGTGCACCTCTAGACCCAGAATCAGCCACAACGGTTATTTTGAGTCCGTGACTGGTGCACCGCTCGACACAGGATGGAGGACCGGTTGAGCATCAGGGGTAGCGGTGTACCGCCCCCTAAGCAGCTCGGTCCATAGAAATTGACTTTCTTCCATTTATGAATATCCGAAAATACACTCTAAAAAAATACCATTTTTGCATACCTAAAATTGGACTTTAGATTGAGATATACTTACAAATAATTCCTAGAAATTAACCACTTAAATGATCTTAAAGTAATCCTTCTTTAAACTTCAGTAAATGGACTTTAAAACCTAAAAATAAGCTCATAATAATTACATTAATAATACTTTATTTTATTAAACTTAATCATCAAATCTAAACTTAGTGAACTCCACAATTCAACATATTCCATGTAGTGATACCAATTCCAACACTTTCCAGGTTGGGTTTACTTCCTCGAATCAAATTACCAACATCAAGAACCCAACCTTCTTTATCTCTCTTAAGCTTACTAGAGAAAACTATATGCTCTGGAAAGCTCAGGTCGAACCCTTCCTTTATGGCCTTGGATTATTCGGATTTGTTCAAGGTACCACCGAGTGTCCTCTACTTTCTTCCCTCTAAGCCTTCAAACACCCCAACTCCCAATACTGACTTTGCTTCTTGGGTCCAGCCGGACAAATTAATTATTAGTACCTTGCTTGGTTCACTTTCCTCTGAGGTTATGCCCATTATTATAGGATTGCAGACATCCAAAAAAAATTGGGATGCTCTTGCGACCGCATTTGCTGCTGGATCTCATACACATGTCAATGGTCTTCATCAAGAACTGCAGGACTTGCACCAAGATGACGATGACGATGTTCTCACCTATCTCCACTGAGCTAAAGTTTAGCTCCAACATCCTTGCTTCTGTTGCACACCCGATCTCTATTTCCCAGTTCCACTTGTATGTTTTCCGCTAGCTTAAGCATGTGTTCCAGCCCTTGGTTACTTCTCTC
The DNA here is from genome assembly GCA_963691705.1 of Viola odorata. Classification (NCBI taxonomy): domain Eukaryota; kingdom Viridiplantae; phylum Streptophyta; class Magnoliopsida; order Malpighiales; family Violaceae; genus Viola; species Viola odorata. The sequence continues at coordinate 21,207,782 of OY829539.1, read as the reverse complement.
AATGTCAGAAAGGAAACAGTCACATTTTCTGAACTGATCAGTCTTTGCAAAGGCCATGAATTCTTGACCAAGGTACCAAAAAGTCATGTCATCACAGTGGTTGATTCTAGCCCCTTACTGCCGACTCCACCACCGAACACCCAGCTGACCCAACGCATTAACCAGCCTGATTATCAACAGTCTCAACCATCCTTTAATAATCGCAACAGACGTGGACGAGGTCGCGACAGGGGTGGCAGAAATTATTATGGGAACAGAGGTAATCATAATAATTATAATAAGAATTCTGCTTATAATAACAATTATAGTTCAAGGATTTGTCAAAATTTTCAGAAACTGGGTAATATTGTGACCTTTTCCAATAACAAAGGTTATTTTTGATATTTTCTCACTCTCGGTGGCTTAATTTTGAGATTTGGACTCTTAGTGAAGACCGAGCAACAAATAAAAAATGAATAGGTTATTGGTTCGATTGAGTTCGACTGGGTTCAACCGAATTGACCCATTGGATCATTTTGAACCTGATAAGATTCAGACTTCTGGAGAAGGGTAGGGAAGGAAAATTGCCGCTCGGAATCACTGTTCTGGCCGTACGGAGTACCTGCAAAGCGTCGGAGGGGGTCTCCGGCGTAGACACTCCGATGCTTAAGTTAGTATGGCTATCCGAAATGGCAGGGGTTCTACCAGCGATCGTAGGCTTACCTTTTACCTTGAGTGGTGAGGTATTATAGGCAAAATGTGGGTGTTATCTTGGGAGGATAACGCCCAAGTCCCTCAAGTGACGTCATGTCTTGTCTAGGATGGGATAACGTCGTTTATATGGCTAGATACCGGGTGAGAATCCCCCCCTCCCGCGCTGATGTCGACCATCCCAGAGTTCCGCGTAAGGTGAGGGGCGATAACCTCAGTGGTGCACGCCCGAGAGGAGCTACAGTGTTCCTGCCTTAAGGCCTAGTGTAAGGACGAAAATACCCATGGAATTACTTCTATAGTTATCACAAGGCCAATCAAAAATGAGCTCGAGTGTTTACCAAGGGCTACCACTTCATTGTCGGCCTTGTCTGCTTAACGGTCTTCAAGGTAACGGGGTGGTTCGATTACCAAGAGACGCGCCTTTTCAAACCGTCCTTCCTTTAGGTCTATAAATTGAACCTTCCTCTGCACTTAATTCTTCACATCTTTTCTGCATTTCTCTTGGCATTTTCACCATGGATGAATTGACTAAAAATTTCCTAATCTCCAAGGCTCATACTCTGAAGAATCTCACCCAAGCCGACATTGGCTTTCTAGAGTCTATGGTGACTAAGACTTCTGAGGACGTCTTGGAACTTCAGGGGATGCTGACCCCTCTGCTGTCCAGGCAAGGTGCGACTTCCATAGAGGATTTCAATCCTCTGGAGAGTGTGTCAAAGATAGCAGCCACTGTCTCCCACATCTAGGTGGTCATCACTATGCTGCAGCATAGGAGGACCTATTAGGGTGCTGCTTGAAAGGCATGAGGGTTTCTTCCTCTGAACTAACCTCCATCGTGGATGCTCTGAGGGAGATTCCCTTTGTGGCAGGGGATGATGATGTCGGGTCCAATGTCTGACCCCTTGCAGCCGTCTTTACGTTTTCTTGTCTTTTCTTTTTTATTTTATATGTATGCGTATGTATGTTTAGGCCATAAATAAAATGGCTTGCCGTTATCTCGCTTGTGACATTCCACTTTTTGTGGTGCGTGGATGACGTATCAGTCGAGGCTAACCTTAGCCCAACCGAAAACGGTCCTGTCGTTGGTTGGACTTCCACAACGCTTGCTTTCCTTATTCGCCAAATGATGATAAATATTCCTTCTCACCATTTCTTGTCTTAATTTCACGCCACCTTCCCAATGCTAATTGATTGGGCAGTTTTCCCGGCGCCTCTCGATTGATGCGAATTTCCAACAGGCGTGATCACGAGATCAGATTCTGTAATTATGATCAACCTTCTCAAGGTGTATTAATTATCTTCGGAGGGCGTGCGAAAAGGCAGGAGTGCCTTCTTTGCCGCGACTATTTAATGGGATTTTTCTCTCTTTTTCCCGTTCATCTTCTTCTTTTCATTCCTCTGTGGAGATTGCTTGCCCTTCTATGGCTGACTCACACTCCATGGACGCTGCAGAACACAATTCTCCACAGACTCCTCCTACTTCCCCAGATTCCGACGACCCTTCTCCGCCGCGCCCCAAGAGGCGGCTTTCTCGACGCAGGGCTCGCAAGAAGTCGAAGAGGAAGAACTTCGGATCATTCAACATGTGTTTCGACTCCTATACCCCTACTATATAGAGGGGTGATGAACTGTTTCCATATATCAGTTGTTTTATGTCCGGGGAATGAATTCCTGCTCGTGATGTTGGTCCTGAACTTACGACCTCTGCCGTCAGGAGGGACTCGTGCACAACTCTTTCGAAGGGGAAAAAACCTTCGGAGGACCCCCTATTAGAGCAAGGCAAAGAGGAAAAGCCTGATGAACTTTTTCTTTTACTTAACAAAGAATTGCCATCTTCAGATGGAGATGATTTCTATTGGCCTTCTTACTGGCTTGACAAAGATTGACATGCGCGCCAAGCATTTTGTAGATGTCATACGACTTTTTTTATGAATAAAGTAACATTTCCCATTTTCTCTTTTCTTGTTCTCACGTTAACCTTATGGTCATTGGGTAATCGACGCCGAGCGGTTAGTTATCGCTGTGCACAACCGTCTTTTTAACTTCTCGTTGTTAATTGTCTTCCTCTAGAATTTCGGGTGCTTGGCTTTAAATTTTCTTTTAATGCCTTTCCATGTATCATCTTCTGTTTTACGCGTGTCTCGTTCTAATAGGCCGTTTGGTCACCTCCATGAGGTTTGACCTTTAAAAAGAGACAACTTCTCTCCTCTCAACCTTTTACTCGCATTTCGAATTTTTCCTGCTATTCTCTGCTCTTCTCCTTCGCTCGAAGAAACCTTCCTCAACCATTCGTTGGCTCAGGCGATCTGTGTACTGCTTTCTTTTCCAAGGTACTCTGTTCCACCTTGTTCTGATTTTTCTTTCGCTCTCTCCATTATGCGTCGCACGAGGTCTCAGACAACCCCTTGGGAACCTTTGGACTCTGAGATCGAGAATACTCCCAGTATTTTTTCCTGTGACACTGTTCTACGGCTTGAGTTAGAGGGTCATGGTATCTCCTTTCCCCATGGTTATACCGCTATACTCCCAGATAGGAGTATGAGGCTCCACGACAGACTGTGGGGTACGCGTAGGATGTTATATCTTAAGATGTTTCTTTACGGCTTTCGTCTTCTTGTTCATGCTTTCATAGAGGACATGCTGTGGCAATGTAAAATTAATCCGGCACAGATAACTTCCTCATCCTGGAATGGTATTTATGCTTTCATTCGCGCTTGTGAGATGAAGAATGTCTTTACTCTATCCACCGATTTATTTCGTAAGTTCTTTAGTCTCGTCTGTCGCAATGGCGTGGTTAGCATTACTCAGCGGTGGAATGAAGCTTATGCCTAGTCTTTCTAGCAGAATTTTTGAGAGTTTGAGGAAAGTGTAGATGACTAGAAGAGCGGTTTCTTTATTGTTGAGTTGTCGTCCTATCTGTGGCGCACGGGCTTTAACCAGGGTATCACTGATGCCAACTGGGTGAAGCCAATAGTCTTTTCTAAGCTGACGCCTTATTAGAGATGGAGATGCCGCTCCATATTCGAAGATTTGCTCTATATATGCCTTTGTCAGAGTGCGTCATAGGTGAGTCTTTAAATTCTAGCGTTATCATTCTTCTTTCTCATTGACTGATGTGACTTTTTGCAGGAGGCGTTATCAATCAACCATCTGAAGTGGATGACGTTCGCTCGAGAGCCGTGCCACCTCCAACAACGTCCTCCTCCATATTTTCTAGGGCTTCACCTGACCGTAGCGTCCCGCTAAAGAAAAGAAGGAATTCGGGGGCGGCCCTTCAAAGGGGGCGCGTTTCCACTCGCGCTTCTCGTTTTGTGGAGAATTGGTTGCCCCTTCGGGATATAAGGTCTAGCTCATGCCCGACAATAGTCGAGATAATTTTTTTTTCATACGAAGGTGAGGACGTGGACACAGAGTCTTGCCTTCATCAGGTTTCCAAGGCTCAACAAAGAAGACTTAGGGAAGAGAGAGAAAGTCAGGCGAACGGGACTGCCGCACGTCCTCTTTTGGTGTCGATGACGGGCCCTGTTTTCCCCGATATTGCCACTTCTGGTGCTGATGAGGGGGTTCCTTTGACGGGGGTTGACGTCTCCTCAATAAGGCCTTCTTCCTCAGGCGCTAAGGTTCTCGCGCCGTCAATTGAGGTTCCCCCGATATCTTCTCCTGTTATCAAGGCTTCTACGGTACCAACGAAAATGCCGTTGACTACAAGTTCTTCTCCTACCATTGAGGTTCCGCATTCTCCTATTTCTTTCTGTATTCCTGACGTGGCGGTACCAACTCCGAGTTCGAGCGCATTTCCTGATCCGCTAGTGAGAATCCCTCAACTGTTATTCTTTACCTCCATTCTGGGCGTTAGCAGTTCTGCTGGTGGTTCTGCCCCTTCTCTTGTTGCCACTCTTTCTTCTCAAGGGCCTCAGGGGGCTTCCTCTCATCAGTTAGACCTGTCGAACTTTGGAATTGACGGGTTTCTTGCCCTAGGGGTGTCGGACCCGTTGTCACGAGATCAACCCACGACCCTTTTAGTGGGTGAAATGTTAGGTCTTCTTGAGGATGGGGAAAATTTGCTACAACTTCCTCCCGACATTTAGCAAGCACGCGTTATGAATGATTCTTTGGCCAACTTCCACAAAATGCATTATTTTGTCAAGGCTCACGGTGGCAAGCTTCAAGATTCTTTCCACACAAAGGGTCAGCTCGACCGTGCGTTGGCCAAAGTGAGGAAGTTAACACGACTCCAAAATTGGACTCAAGCAGAACTAGACGACTATCGTGCCAACTTCGCAAGGGAAAAATCCAAGGGGAAAGCTAAAATTGAAGCCTTGGAGGCAGAACTGGTGGCAGCTGGCAAGAGAAACTCTTTTTTTCGTGAAGAGATATTAGCCCATGATGCGAATTTAGCCAAGGTCCCGTCGAGGATAGGCTGGTGGAAGAAGAAAACTATTTGGGCCTTTAACGTTAGGTTTGCGGACTATTACCGCAGTAGGACTTTCGATCCTGCTAAGATAGCCGATTATACTTCTGCAAAAATGAGTGAGATTAACAGGAGCAAGGAAGGTCTCCTTTCCTCAGGAGAGGAAGCAATGATACCGAGGCCCTTCCGTTATCAGATGATTTAGGTGGCGCGGAGGACGTAGAAGGCTCCGCTCCTCCCCGTTAATTGTTGTTTCTTTCTAGATTTAAACATTAACGTCATTCGCTTTGTAATAACGCCCAAGCTCTCTTTTAAATAATAATTGATTTTTGTAGCGTTATCTTCCTCCTTTGTGCTATCTTGACGATTGCCAACTGGGTTAATGCTGTCCCGCGTTACTTTGATTGTCGCGTTATCGCATCTATTTTGATTTGGGCACCGATTCCACTTTTCAGAGCATTTAATGCTTGAGAATCTTCCATTAATGCGAGGGAGGAGGTCATGATGGTCATAGTGCACGTGTCCCTTCATTGAGGTGCTAGGGTTTGGCGTCCCTTAGGGAATGGTAAAATCGAAGTGTCTTCTCGTTTCCCTAAAATTGCACTCATTGTGCTTGTCTTTTCCCCCTGACGCGTCCCACGCAACGACCATTACAATAGTCCTTTTGATTAACCGCTAGGGTTATAAAACCTACCACATGCTTCTTTTCCTTCTTTTGTTATTTCGCTTTTTCCATAACACCCCAAAGTTGATTTGCGTTTCTTCTTTCCACTATCTAGATACTCTGAGTTTCTCTTTAGCAAGGTACTTCGGTTCTTCTCTGTCGCTCTCTTCATCTTTTTAATTTTATCATGGCTAGAACTCGTCATCCTCGACCCAAATCTATTGGGGAGGAAAAAATTGTAAACATCGTTCCCAATATCACTTCTTCGGCCATGCTCCAGCGGCGGTTAAATAAATGTAATGCCCACATTCTCGAGGGCTGCTCGGTTGAAGTTGCCCCCAATAAGCTCCATCTCAATAGTGAACTAACCGGCAACTGTAGGATTTTGTATGCCAAGATGTTTTATTACGGTTTCCAGTTTCCTCTTGAACCCTTAATAGCACAATTGCTTGCTGAATTTGATTTGAATCCTGCCCAGCTGAGCCCTAATGCATACTGATGTATTTACCCCTTTATAAAACTCTATAGATATTAGGAAATTGCTTCTCCCTCCCTTTTACTGCTTCATTCACTTTTTCAATTATACTATCGTAGAGGCGTGATAGCGATATCGCCACGTTATGATGACAAATCGCTAAAACCCTTTACCTGGAAGCTCATGCACCTTGAGTCTTATATTGATGGTTGGAAGGATAGATTCTTTATTATTAATCTGCCTGGCCCCTGGTGGAGGACCGGTTTTAATCATGATATTAGGGATGAGGCTTGGGTAGGCGGCAACCTCTTCTTTCGCTTGAGCAAGGTTGGTTAGACAAACTGCTTGAGTTGAACTTCAGTGTTCATACTCGTAAACTGGCATGTGGGATCAACCTTCGAGAATGTGTTGAGGGTGAGTATTTGCCATTTTCTTTGTTGTTCTGGGAAATACTAACACTGACGTTATCTCGTGATTGTGCAGCTCCTCCGGGCAGTTGGAAGCCCGAGTGCGTTAGGAGACGGGAGAGAAGGGCTCAAAAGAAAAAGGATAGAGAGGAAGCTGTCGCTGCGGCAGCCGCCAACGCTGCCACTACTGCTGCCGCTACCCATCCTATTCGAGCGTCTTCTGTTCAAATTCACGAGGAAGCTACCGCTGCTCCTGCTTTTGTTCCGGCTGCTTCTGCCGCCGTCAATCCTATTCAAGTGTCTTCTTCCCGGGTTCCAGTCGGAAGGAAAAAGAAGAGGAAGAGACGCGTTGCCGCCCTTACTCCTCGTTCTGGCGTGGTAATTTCTTCAGAGGTACCGGTTAACGAGATCGTCCCCGTACGTATTTCTCCCATCCCCTCGTTATCCCGTGTATGTGTTTTTAGCATTTTTTTACGCTCTCTTTTATTTTTCAAGTTTTTCTAATGCGTCTATTTCTAGGAAACTGCGGCTACTTGGATTCCTGGTCCTTCAGACGATAACATGGACCTATCGGGGATGTTTCGAGTGCCACAAGAGGGCGCGATATAGTCAAGAGAGTACGAGGGTATCAGAGGACCACATTGTCAATCGGGGAGAGCGTGGTACCGTCTCCGTTTATGAAGTACCTTCTGGTGATCAGGTTTCTGATATCTTACGGACTGCAGGAGCTACTGAGCCTTTTCATGTTTCTCCTAGCTCTTTTGGTACGTCGCCTTCTCTTTCTACTTCTTGTGTTGTGGAATTCACCCCCGATCTCCTGGAGTCTGATTTTCCACCCTTCCATTCTCATGATTCATTTGGGCCCGTTATGGGAGCTTCCTCTCGTCAACCTTCATCCCCTACTACTCTGTTTTTTGTTCCCTCATACGCTCCAGTGCTTCTATCTTCTGAGGGGGAGGTTGGCGCTCCTCGCCTTATTGTTGACCTGAGTACGCTAGCCCCTTATGGGCCCGTTACTCATCAAATCGACCTGGGTGGCTTGCGTAGGGCTGGATTCGCGGCTGTAGGGGGCGATGACTCCTCTGAGGCTTCTTCTCTACTGGCCGCTCATGTGTTATCGCTCCAAGAGGAGGAGGAGGTGTTTCTTTCTTAGACTCCCGAGGAGCAATTGCATTCGCTACACTCCGATATATTTTCCACTTTCTATAATTTTCATTACTTGGCCAAGCATATGATGAGGAGAGTTGCTTCTCTCACTTCTTTCTTCGATGAGTTGTGTGGCACCCATCGCCAGATTTCAGAGGAATGTGTTAAGAAGCAGGAAGAAGTGGAGAAGCTATCAGGGGAGCGCCAAGATCTGGTAAAGGCATTGGCAATTTTCAAGAAAGAGATGGAAGATAGGAGTGAACGGGAGGCTGCCAAGGTTGCTGCCAAGGTCCTTTTTGGAGCGTTACGGGATGGATGCATTTAACCCTGATGACATTTCGGACCTATATCGTGAGAAATCCAAGGTCTTTCCTGACGAGAGTTTTCATGTGGCTAGGGCAAAAGCTCGTGAAGGAGAAGGGGATATCGGGGCAGTAGCGTCTCCATAAGTGCCTTCTGTAGTTTCTGAATCTTGGGCGTCGCCCCATTTTTGTTTCTCTTTTTGGGGGCTCTTAGCCTTTGTAACCCTTGGGGTTTTCTGGAGAACTATATATTTTATTTGCTATCTCCCTTTCCTATTGGTCTTTTCTGCGCCGTTTCTTATTTTCTGAACTTGTCATGATTAAGTAGCAATGCCGATGCCGATATGATGATATTGGCCATGAATCAGAGTATTGTCTGTAGGACCGCCATGATGTAGTGATATCATAGAATTCTGGTGGAAATAATGTGATCATAGAATCACCGTATGATCTTTAGAATCATAGGCATATAATAACCGAATTCCAAGATGGATATTTTCCAAGATGTTGCGACATGACTAAGCATGCGCATTTCTATGCCGAGAATAGAGTATCTTTGAGATAACGCTGCTTATCAGACAACTTCAAGAACATAACTCACAATAGCGAGATATCGTGATAGATATTACCCACGATAAGTAGCATATGATCCATATCAAGAGAAGATGCTTATGGCAATATCACCGTGTACGCTTTCAAGCTAAGAATAGCATTCTGAAGGTGTTGCTATTAGGAATATTACCGTTATTCCGTTAAAGAGAGATTTTAATCAGCACAATGATTTTAGGAATGAGAGTCTTCATGATAGCGTTGTGGTGTTTTCATAATAACGTTGTATTGTCATAGATGTTTCTCACCACCGTCAAAGGATGCCATATTAATAGACATAGACATCTCGTTCTCTGCAAGAATAGATATCAGAGCAGTATAACACGGTAGAATATATATTCCCCTGCTAGAGAGAAAATAATATGGCGATAACGCTGACTTTTCCCAACGCTGTGGGCAGAAGATGACAGCGAGGGATGGCTGATAATATTCTTGGAATATGATTTATCAGGATGCCAAAACACTTGCCATTAATGGCGTGTTTGCAACTGTATGATATCATCGCCTTCGTGGGCGTTGGTCCCTCTATCGTTATGATATTTTCTCAATTTCCCTACAAATTCTCAACTGTTGTTTCATTGTGTTAGTAAAATGGCATGTAATGATAAGCATTAATGGCATATATAAGCCTTGACCCGCATGTATCGGGGTATTGTTGGTATTGCTTTTTTAGTCAGCCTCACTGAATCCAGCCTCGCCGAGGCATTACTTGTGTTACTTTCTAATCCAGCCACTTCACCGGGTATTTGCCGTTTGGTTACTTGCTGGGATATCATTATTTGCTTCGAATTTGACGGTTGGTGATACGGGCCCGCCGTCTAGGACAAGACTAGCGTCCATTGTCTAGGGCAAGACTGGCGTCCATTGTCTAGGGCAAGACTAGCGTCCATTGTCTAGGGCAAGACTGGCATCCTATTTGTCTAGGGAAAGACTGACGTCATCCGTCTAGGCCAAGATGTGCGTCTAGGCCAAGCCTTCCGTCTAGGCCAAGCCGTTCGTCTAGGCCAAGTTGTGTGCTCGGGCCCAAGCCTCTCCAACGTTCAGCCCATGCCGCTCAAGCCCAAGCATGAAGACCTTATATCCTAAGGGTATTTAGGGGTTTTCCCCATGTAATAACCTAGTACTATAAATAGTGAACAATAGGTTCATTTTAGACTTGTCGTTGTTTTTGTTGAGTTATCTCCTAACCAAGACCAAACTTTAGCTTAGTTAAATGGTGATAAGATTCTGACTGTTGGTGAAGGGTAGAAGGGGAGAATGGCTCCTTGGATTCCACGCCCGTGGTTGTCTGGTGTACATGCAGGGCGCCGGGAGGGGGTCCCGGCATAAACACTCTGATGCTTAAGTTAGTATGAGTGGTCAAAGTAGTAGAGCTTTTGCTAGCGATCTTAGGCTTACCTTCTTCCTTGATTATGGGGGTATTTATAGGCGAAGAATGGGGTGTTTTCTGGGGGGCTCGGCCATAAAGGGCGCTAACGGGCCTGTCAGGCGGTTGACATTCCCCGTCAACGGTGTGCTATCGTTGCGTTATATATATATATGGGGGTGGGCGTTACCTAGGCAAGGTAACGCCTACCTTCCTCAAGGAACGATGCGCTCAGCCTGGGACGGGATAACGCCTGGTCATGACAAAGTGACCTCGTGGGACCCCCCCGTTGATGTCGACCATCCCAGCGCTGATCGCTTGATAAAGGGCGATAGCCTCAAGGTTGTCCGTCCGGTAGGTATAACAACGTTCTGTCCTTAACGCGGGGTGTGAAGACGAAAATGCCCCGGGCGTTAGGTCTATTGTTATCATAAGCCCAACCGAAAATGAGCTCGAGTGTTCACCAAGGGCTACCGCTTCATCTTCAGCCTCGATGTCGTGCCTCACGGTCTTTGAGATAATGGGGTGGTTTATTTTCCGAGGGACTCTTCTTCTCAATCCGTTACTTCTTTGAACCTATAAATAAGATCTTCCACCGCATCAATTTTTCACATCTTTTCGCACTTCTCTCAGCACCTTTATCATGGACAATCTTACTAAGAACTTCTTGATCTCCAAATCTCATACTCTGAGGAATCTTAATAATGGTGAAGTCAGCTTTCTGGAGAACATGCTGACCAAGGTCTCTAAGGATATTCTGGAGCTCCAGGGGATGATGACTCCTTTGTGGTCCAGGCTGGGTGCGGTTTCTCTGGAGGATTTTAACCATCTAGAGAATATATCGAAGTTGGCTGCTGCTGTCTCCCGCATCGAGGTGGTGATCACCACGCTGAGGCAGAGGAAGGACCTACTGGGGTGCTGCTTGAAGGGCATGAGGATTTCTTCCTCTGAGCTGACCTCCGCGACTGATGCCTTGAGAGAGATCCATACTCTGCTGGAGGACGACGATGTTGGGTCTCATGCCTGACTGCTGACCGTCATCCCTTTGTTTTTATATTTTCTGTGTACGCGCCCAGGTGCTTAGGTCGCTAAGGCCATGAATGAATAAAATGTTGTTTTAGTTTATTTTGCCATCTTCCCTTTTCCATGTCTTGCTACTTGTTGTGCTAGTTGGGAGTGGCTGCTATAAGCCCAACCGAAAATGAGTCTTTCTTAGGATGTAGTGTTGTAGTGGTCGCATTCTGGAAATCGGCCATAAATGCTTTGCTCAACCGTTCTCTGCGCCGCTTTTCCAGTGGTAGGTGGTTGGGCAGGTTTTTGGTGCCTTTTGATTGGTGCGTTTTTCGAGCAGGCGTGCCTATGCCGGGTCGGATTCTGCAATTATGGTTGCTCTTTTTCAGGCGCATTAATTGCTCCCTAGGGGCACGCGAAGAGATCAGAGAATCTCTTCGCTGCGGCTTATTTAAAGAAGTTTCTTTCCTTTTTCCTGTTCATCTTCTTCTTCCTATTTCTCTACCCCAATTGTTTGTGAATCAATGCCAGATTCCTATTTTCTTGATACTGCGGCGCGTGACTCCCTGCCGACTCCTCCAACTTCACCAGATTCGGATCATCCTCCTCCGTCGCCCCCAGGGAGGCCGTCAGTCCGCCGGAAGGGCCGCAAAAGGCTGAGGAAGAAGACCTCCAAGGCGTCTGACACGTCCTTTGACTCTCCTGCCCCCTTTGCTCGAAAGAGCAACAAACGATTTTTTCCTTGCAACCGTTCACCGAAGAAGTTTCTTTTTGGCAGCGTCGGTGTTGAAACTGCGGCATCTGCCATTGAGGAGAAGTCAGGCTCGTCAAGGCTAGACGAGGAGAAGAGAGTGGATGAGCCCTTCCTCCCTGCCAACGGGGGGCTACCGCTCTCGGATGATGATGAAGTTTATTATTATGATATGTACTGGCCAGATGAAGATTAGAGCTCAGGCGTTAGGCGCATTGTAGATGCCGTATGGCTTCTGATGAATAAAATGATATATCCTATTTTCTTTCTTTTGCTGCTGTCTTTTCGTCAGCATTTTAATTTTGTTGATAGTTAACGCGAAAGGTTAGCTTTGTCACGGCAACCGCTCCATGACCATTTGACTTGGTCAAAATTAACCGCTATTTGGGAAGTTGTGGCGAATAACTTAAATCCTTTAATGTAACTCCACGTGGCTGACTTCCTTTACACGCATCTTGGCTCGATTGGCAGTTCAATTAATGCGGTGGCATTTGGCCCTTTAAGAAGGGACCATTTTCTCTTTCCAACCCTTTTTGACCTTGTTTCGAATTTTCTCTCTTGTCTTCTTTATTCATTCTGGAAGAACTTCTTGCTCGTCCGCTGCCCTCCGCCGGCTAGCTTGTAAATCTTTCCTTTCAAGGTACCACTTTATCCTTTCAGATCTTCTGTTCACTGGTTTATTATGGTTAGAAGTAGGCCCAGTCGGGTTTTCTAGAGACCGATTGATCCAGAGATCGCACGAACACCCATTACTTTCACGTGCGAGATGGTTTTAAAGGCCGAATTAGAGGAGCATGGTATTACCTTTCCCCTTAGATATGAGCCTTTAATTCCTGAAGATACCATGCGACTTCACGATCCAGCGTGGGGAAACTGTAGGCTAGTTTATTTTAAAATGTTTCTTTATGGCTTTCGTTTCCCAGTTCATGATTCAATACTAACGCTGCTGCGGGAGTATAAGCTTAATCCTGCCTAGATAACCCCTTCTTCCTGGTGTGGGGTTTATGCCTTTCTTCGCGCTTGCGAATTGAAGAATATTTTTACCCCATCTCTCAATTTATTTTGCAAATTCTTTAGCATGACCTGCCATGATTTTTTAATCGATATCACTCCGCGATGGGATGACGTGTTTGTGCAGTCGTTCTGGCAGTGGTTTCATGGCTTTGATGGGGCGGTTGCTGACTGGAAGAGTAGTTTCTTTATCCTCGAGCTACCGTCCCGTTTATGGCGCATAAATTTTAATCAAGAGCTTATAGGCCCCCTCTGGGCGAATCCAGCGGTGCTGTCCAGAACTGAGCTAGAGCAGGCCAATGCCTTGTTAGATATAAATACGTCTTTCCGTATCCAAGAATTCACTTCGTATAGGCTTCTCAGAGAGTTCGTTATGGGTGAGTTCGCCTTTTTTTCATACTTTTTCCTTGACTTATTCATTATTCTAACGCGTTCCTTTGACAGGAGACGCTGACGGTCAGTCCTCTGGACGGGCTAACGCTCCTTTGAACGTGGTGCCGCTCCAGACTATACCGGCCTCTCCTCCTACTGGGTGCTCCAGCCATCAGATTGTTCCACCTAAGAGGGGACAGATTAAGACACTCGTTAGGGGAGGGCGAGGGCACGGAGTCTCTGCCCGAGCTTCTCATTTTATTGATAACTGGCTACCGCTTTGGTGCAGGGGAATAAATCTAAGTCGGCCTGCGACTAGAATAATTGAGAGCGACAGCGATAGCGAGGATATGGATATCAAACCAGACCTCTACCATGCTACCTCGCTTCAATGAAAAAAATTGAGGATAGAGATAAACGAGCGGGCTACCGAGGTTTTTTCTGATAATGCCACTACAGTAGCTGTTGCAGTGCCTAACGTTTCTTCTGTGGCAAGCACTTCTCAAACTGCAAAAATCACTGAAGCACCAACAATCATCCTTCCTACCGCTGGTGAAGTCCCGTTAGTGGCAGATTCTGCTTCACTAGCTAACGCTCCTGATTCTCCGATTTCTCACTGCATTCCGGATGTGGTGGTGGTGACTTCTTCCACGAGTCCGGCTTCTAAGCTACCGCCCAAGGCTCTTCCGCGATTGTTTTTTACCTCTATTTAAGACGTGAGCACTAGAGACTGTCCTCCGACTCCCATGATCAATCTGTCTCCTGAAGGCCCTAAAGGGGCTCCATGCTACCGTATGAATTTGTCAGGGTTTTGCGTTGACGGTCTTTGTGCTGCCGGGGTGCCAAATCCCTTCTCTAGAGATGAATTCTCGGCACCCTTGATAGGGCAAATGATGAGCTCCTCTAAAGAGACAGAGAGGTTTCTTCAGCTTTCTCCGAGGACCCGCTACAGGCATGTTATGAATGATTCTCTAGATGCCTTCCGCCATCTAGGCTATCTAGTCGAGGCTTACGACAATGAACTGCGAAATTTTTCTAGCGCGATGTGCGCTCAAAAGGTGCAACTTGACCAGGCGGTAGACGAATCGAGGTTGCTCTCGCGTCTTCAAGACGAGTCGAAAAAAGAGCTGAATAGGGAGAGGTCTAAAGGAAAAGCAATGGTCAATGTTTTGGAAGCAGAGTTGGCGATGGAAAAGACGAAAATCCTTCTTCTTCACGAGGAGGTGTTGGCCCAAAATGAGAAGTTAGCCAGGGTTCCACTGAAGATGGAATGGTGGAAAAAGAAGGTCTTGGAGGCCTTTACTTCTGGGTTCGCAGCCTATTACGAAAGCGATTCCTTTGACCCGGCCAAGATTGCCGATTATGTTTCTGCCATAATGGATAAAGTTGATGGAAATAGAGACGACTCGTCTGTCTTAGAGGGAGAAAGGCCTAGCGATGGCGTTGTATGACGATCTCCCCTACCGGGTGACTCGAGTGCCGCGAAGGATTCCTAGATCTCCTGATTGACTGCTACTTCATTCTTATTTGTATTTCCTTTATTCTTCAAGCTATCGCACCATAAAGTCATTTGGCATCTGTTTTCTCTGCAATAATGCTGACGCTGCCAGGCCCTTGTCGCTTCTTTCTTAAGCGTTGGGTTTTAATGTATTATTGATGCTGCTTATACTTTGTTAGCGTCTTTCTCCTGACGCGTCATTTCTTAAGTCCACGAGTCCGAGCTGGCGCTACTTTTCAGAGCATTAAATGCTGCGAGTCCCTTAATTAATGTGATCGAAAAGCAATGATGAAGGAAGACACGTGTCTTTCTCATGGTGAGACGTTTGAACATGTGTCTTCTAGGGACTAGCGAGGACTTAAGCGTCTTCCCCTTTTTTTTAAAAGTTACGTCTTTCCTGCGTGTCGCGTCCTTCCCACACGCTATTTCGCCACATGTCAATTGAACACTGGTCACGTCTTTTGACCCATTTAGGGTTATATATAATGTTTTCCTCGCCTCCTCTTTTCTTTTTTATCTCCTTCTTGACTCATCGCAATTTTCTGGAAAATAACTCGCCGCTCCTTCTTCGTTCTAGGATCCCTGGTGTTTCTTTTACGAAGGTACACACATCATTTCTTTCTTTTGCTCCCTTCTTTTATTAGTTATGGCGAAGACTCGCTCTAAAAAATCCGTTGTTGAGGAAGAAGATTCTAAAAAATCTGCTGGGGAAGAGAAGATTGATAATACCCCTACTTTTCTCTATAGCTTGTCCTTAGTTCGTCGCAGATTAGCTGCGCTCAACGTTCAACTCCCTAGAGGCTACACCACTAAGGTTGCTTCTGATAATAGTAAGGTGTTATATGCCAAATTGTTCGATCATGGGTTCCAACTTCCTCTTGATTCCTTTATGAAACTGTTACTGGCCGATTCTGACTTGAACCCGACCCAACTGAGCCTTAACGCAGTTTGCGTTGTTAGTGCTTTCACTTCACTGTGCCGGTTCAAGAAGATTGAGTCTCCTACGTTAGCGTTATTTCACAATATTTTTCAGTTGTATTCTCGTAAAGGGGTGATATCGATATCGCCCCGTTATGACGACGAGTCACTAAAGCCGTTTACTTGAAAACTCATGGGTCTGGAGTCTTCCATTCCTGGGTGGAAAGAAGGATTCTTTATTGTTGACCTGCCGGAACCCTTATGGAGGACCGACTTTAATCAGGAGATTAAAGATGGGGCTTGGGGTAGTAGGAAATCACTTTCCGAACCGAAGGCTGGTTGGTTGCAAATGTTACTCCAACTAAACTTTAGTGTTGACACCCGCAAAGTGGCTAACGGGGAGGATGTTGAGAAATGTAAAATGGGTGAGTGTTTATTCTTTTTTCTTTGCGTTGCTGGGTAGTACCAACGCTTACATCTTTCCATAAATATGCAGAGGTTCCGCCCGGTTGGGAGCCTGAATATATCCGGAGGAAGAAGAAAAGAAGCACGAAAATGAGTGATACTCATCCCGCTCCCTCCCAAGCTACCGCTTCTTCGAAAGTGACTGTCGACACCATTCCTCAAGGGATCCCCTTGATCTCCTCGTCAGCTCAGGTATTTTTATCCATTACCCCTACCGCTTTCTTTTGCTCTTTACGGTTTTCTTATCGTGCTTTGTTTCTTCTAGGAAATTGTCACTGTGTCTACCCATTCTCTTCCTAACGAAGACATGTCATTTGTAAATGACCTCGTGAACCATCAGAAAAGGGCTCGTCATAGTCTTCAGAATAGCCCGGCATCGTCTGGCATTAACCCTCCTTTGGCAACTTCTGCTGAGGGTGGTGCACCTCCTGAGCAATCTCAAGGTGCTAACCCTAGTGGGGATTTTCACACCTTTGTTGATTCTCCGCTTCACTCTTCATCTACCGCTGTGGGCTTTCAACCAGATATGACGGGTCCTGACTTTTCGGTGCTTGCTAGGGGTGGGTCTTTTGACATGGGAGGCTCTGCTAACCAACCTCCATCTCCTCCTACCCTGTCTTTCGTTCCTATGCCTCCACCTCCTACCGAGAGGGGCAGTGCTGCTTCTGCTTTGATGATTGGCGTCAACTCTTACATTCCTCCCAGTCTTGCTACTCATCAGGTTAACTTGAGGGGTTTTAGAGAAGAAACCTTTCAGGTTTCAGAGACCGATGGCGATGATGCTACCTTTGCGTCTACATCTCAACTAATGGCTCGAATGATGTTGCATCAAAAGGAGAGAGATGTGTTTTTGGCTAAAAGCCATCAGGAACGTATGAATTTCCTTTACTCTCGGATGTTTTCTTCCTTCTACCATCTCCATTACTTGGATGGGGGTGACGCTAGGGTAGAGGCATGAGCGGAGGGAGATAAACAGGCTGACGAATGAGCATCAGGGGCTGGTTGATGCTGTGACTGTTGCCCGACAGGAGACAGAGAACGCTAAGCGAGAAGCTGAGGTCGCTAAGCAAGAGGCGGAGGTCGCTAGGCATGCCCTGGAGAAAGAAAAAGAGAAGGGTGTCGTTTTGACCATACTGCTCTCTGAGGAAGAGGCCCAGCTAGAGGTGGAGAGGCGTAGGAACGCCGAGCTGTCCGCTGAGGTTACTCTTTCTACTGAGAAGTGCCGCTGGTATATGAAGGAGGGGGCCATGATCATGTCGGATGGTATATGAGGAGGAGCTTGGTGTCTATTTTGATAGAAGGTCCTCGCTTGTGACTGATGATGATTTCCATAGGGGTCAGGCTATTGGGCAGGGCGGTGATAATGCGTCAGCTACTTCATAGGCACTGTGCTTTACTTTTTTGGTTTTTGATGTTAACATGTCTCTGTCCATCCTTGTGGGACATTTTTGTAATATTGACAGTATCGATTTTCCTTTAGAATGTTGCTTTTTGTTTGGAATTTCTTTGCCAGTTTTGCTTTGCGATGTTGCTGCTACAATATAGTTCGCAAACGTCATTACTGAAATCACAATGATGTAATCATCATACCTTATGCGGTTAACTAACCGCAGCGTTAACGCGTGCTTTTATTGTGACGCCTTGCCTGTGAATTGTTAAGGCATTTCTGTCTCTAGGGACATAGTATTTCTCTGGTAGCCACAATAACTTGGCTTTTGAGATGGTCTCCTCCTCGGTATCTTTCTTTGCGCCTTTCTCTGTTGAGAATCGAGAATCTATTTCCACATGTCTTATGGCCAACGTTGCCCTATCATCATTTCTTTTGTGATGTCTCAAAGGATGAATCAGTATCATCTCTGCTCGCGTTGTATACAGATTGATGCCGCCCTTTGTTGCTAGGGGGATCACTTAGCCTTGCTAGGTCTGGCTTTGCCATGATGCTGTTGTTGCGATAGAGACATCTCTCCAGCTCAACTTCACCGGGTATCAACCGCTCGGTTACTAGCTGGGATATCTCTCTTTATTTCAAATGTCAACGGTCGGCTTGGAGCGTGCCTTGTCTTAGTGAGTCGTCTGATCAGGACCGGTCATCACAAGGATAGGATTTTCACTCCCAAGCGTTGAAACCTCACGTCTCCGGGGCGTGCCTCGTCTTAGTGGTCCGTCTGTGTGAGCACGGTTGCCACAAGGATAGGATTTTCACTTCCAGGATGGAGTTGCTATCTCCTTGGGGCGTGCCTCATCTTAATGGTCCGTCTTTGTGAGCACGACTACCACAAGGATAGGATTTTCACTCCCAAGGATGTCGGGGCGTGCCTCGTCTTAGTGGGCCGCCTTTGTTAGCACGGTTGCCACAAGGATAGGATTTTCACTCCCGGGGGCGTTGGGGCGTGCCTCGTCTTAATGGGTCGTCTGTGTTAGCACGGTTGCCACAAGGATAGGATTTTCACTCCCAACGCTAAATTTATGCCAGGGCATGCCTCGTCTTAGTGAGCTGTCTGATCAGGACCAGCCATCACAAGGATAGGATTTTCACTCCTTACATTCTTCGTTATCTGCATGTTACCAGTCACGAAATGCACAAGGAATGCTTTGATTCATTCGTTAGAGCAACGCTAACATTATCAACTGAAAGAGATCAATTTCTAGCATGATATAGCTTCAAACGAGCTATATTCCAAGAGTTTTATAAGGGAGTACCATCGAGTGTTTCCAAATGGTACGCTCCCTTCCCGACAACACGGGTGACGCGATACGGTCTGTCCCATTTTTGGCTGAGCTTCCCCATGCGTTGTCCTGCCGCTCGTTTGTCCCTAAGCACTAAATCTCCCATTTTGAGCAGTCGTTCTCTGGCTTGCCTGTTATGATATTGTGCCATTTTTCTTTTGTAATGTAGGGTTTTCAAGAGAGTCTCCTCATGCACATCTAGTAGGCTAATGCGAAAGGAGTTTCTCCCGTGCTAGCTTTGACGGTCATGCGGTAGGCCCACAATACGTATGACAGTTCATCTAGACATTTCTTTTTAGAACCTTCGAGGTTTCTTTTGATGCTACTAAGAATGCTGCGATTGGTCACTTCTGCCTGATCGTTAGTTTGGGGGTGCGCTACAGAAGAGAATCTCTGTTCGATCTGAAATTCTGGGCACTGATCTCTAAAAAATTAGCTCGTGGATTGTGTTCCATTATCGCTTACCAATATGCGAGGTACCCCAAATCGCATAATAACTTGATGCTTAAAGAAATGCCAGATTTTTTCAGTAGTGATGTTAGCTAACGCTTCCGCTTCTGCCAATTTCGTGAAATAATCCACCGCTACAACCATAAATTTTAGTTGAGATCTGGCCTTTGGAAACGGACCCAAAATGTTGATTCCTGATAAGATTCGATCTTCGAGGCGATCGGGACGATGTCTACTGTTGGTCGGAGTCGCTGTAGATGACGTCGGACGCACCTGCAAAGCGCCGGAGGGGGGCTCCGGCGTAGACACTCCGATGCTTAAGTCAGTAAGTGGTTCAAAACAGCAGAGGTTCTAGTAGGCAATTTTCGGCTTACTTGATATTTTAAAATGAGAGAGTATTTATAGGCCGCTAGGGGCGATACGCAGGTAAAGAGGTGATATCCCGAAAAGATAGCATTCTAGATGACGTCACAGGCGATATCTGGAGGTGACGTCATGGGTGATACCTCAGAGGAGGGTGCCGGGGGCGATACCCATGGTGATGTCGGGGGCGATAACTCCGAGGATCCCCCGGGATGGGATGATGCCATGCGTCCAGAGACGCGTGAGACCTGCCCCCCCGCTGATGTCGACCATCCCAGGAAATACCTCAAAGTCTAGTAGCGATAGCTTAGATGTCCGATAAGGCTTATAGGATTTCGCCCTTGGTAGGGATCATAATTACAGCAATGCCCTTAGGATTGCCTTAATTGTTATCATAAGCCCAACTGAAAACGAGCCCGAGTGTTCACCAAGGGCTGTCATTCCCTGTCCATGTCTGGTTATCTTAGGTGAGGGTCCTTTCCTCCCTATGGCGATATATTAGCGGAATCTCCGAGCTTCTTTGTCTCTTCTGATACGACAAAGAACAATTGAACATTAGGCAGCGCCTAGGTCGGGAGCTTTCCTTCGAGCAAGCGGGTTTCGGTCTTCGTGCTTGTCCAAAGACCCGTCCTCATGGGGTGCCAAGGAATCAGCGAGAGACGCCGCTAACTCATCCAGAACCGTTAGGATGTCATTTTCGCATAGCGGTATTAACCGGCCTGGGTCATCAGTAGTGCTTAGAAGGTTGCAAACTCGTCCGTGCCGTAGGAGAGTTATTGACGCTGACGGACCACTGTTGGACTGTGATAACAATCCACCTAACGGCAAGGGCCTTTTCGTTTGTTTACCCCATATGGAAAGGAAGAATCACTGTTCCTACCGCCACGGTAGGGTCAAGGCTGTCATTCCCCTCTACGGGACTAATGCCAGGAGGGCTGACGTCACGTTGGGGGTCCCCGCATGGAGCTTCTAGACGACCTGAAGTGTTATCCCACCTCAAGGGAAACGCACTAACCGTTACCTTACCGGGGTAACAACTACCCCATACCTACCGCCATGGTGGTACATCATAACACGGGCAAACTACAGCCCCTGACGGGACCGGTTGCTCCCTAGCGATCCCACTCGCACAGACAAGCTTATTTCGTCTATAAATACCTCCCCCACGAAGGAGGAAGGTAAGCAGAATTCACTGGCCCAAGCTCTGCCAATTTTACCACTCATACTAACTTAAGCATCGGAGTGTTTCCGCCGGAGACCCCCTTCGGCGCCTTGCAGGTACAACGGACCACCGAGGATACTGAACTGGAGAAGCATTTTCCCTCTCTACCCTTCGGCCGAAGACAAATTCTTATCAAATTGGTGCTTTCATTGAGAGCTTTGGTTCTAGTAAGTGAGCATCCTTAATAACCAAGCTCCATTCTTCCCGAAGCTAGGAGGATTATGGCTTCAGAGTCAGATCTCACACTGTCCCAAGCCTCCAGCATTCCGTACAACACTCGCCGACAACTTTTCGCTTTTGCTACCTCCGACATCTCCACCTCAGTGTAAGAAGTCACTGCGGGAGGATCAGATGCTCCCTCTAGGCCAAGGACAGAAGCAACAGTATTCCAGATTTGTTCCCCTTTTTCCCACATAGCGGGAACCAGCTATTCTACTCCCCAAGCAAGGGGATCTGTGGTTGCTGATGCAGACAACCCTTTCGCGAACTCTATAGCGGCCCTTCAAGCCCAACTGGATCAGTTGACAGAGTTGGCTACTGGGTTTACGCCTCATGCCTCAAGACCTGGCGTGTCCTCCCAGATAGTTTTCACTCCATCTATTGTCTATGAGCGACCGTTGTCGCCCCGGCAATCAAGAGGGCTCCCGTTTTCCCTACCCTTGTCATCGGCCCCCATGAACATCTCACAGCTTGTACACGGACCTGTGGACCTCCCTGGGCAATACAGGGGAGAAGTCCTCATCCATGAAGATGGCCACCGACACGACGAATATAGAGAGCATTGGGATGATAGGCGCGGCAAAATGTTCAGAGAACCATCCCCTAGATACAGTGAGAGATCCAGTAGTAGAGGGCGACGAACTCGAACTCCGAGAAGCCGCAGCCGATCTCCCAGGCGGCATCACGAATATGACCCCCAGAACCCTAGATATGATGTCAAAATTCTACACCCGCATCATCCTCGTAGAGTCCCCGATGGCAATGCTGGCCACCCGTTCAGTTATCGTGTGCGACATCACAGGGTCCATCGACATGTAAAACTCCCTGCCGAATCGTATGATGGCACGAGAGACCCTATTTCTCACCTTAATAAGGTGAAATATTTTGTGCAATTCCAAACTCGTAGCGATGCAGCGCTATGCCAGATCTTCGTCATGACACTATCAGGGGTGGCACGTCTCTGGTTCGAGGGACTCCCAGCTGGATCCATTGATAACTTCTCCCAGCTAGAAGAGAAGTTCAGAAGTCGGTTCAGCACCGCAATCCCTATCAGAAAGTCAGCGGCTGCGCTATTTGATATCCATCGGGGACCGCAGGAATCATTGAATGGATTCTTAGGTCGATTTGATATTCAGCGGCGGTGGAATCACCCTTGCCACCCGGTGGCCCTGGTTCTCCGATCTCTTCCTATATTCCGGATGTGACCGTGCCAGTTTCGAACCCAAGTGTTCCCCCTGACACTTTCCCGAAGAAGCCTCAGCCCTTATTCCTTTCTTCAATTTCGGGCATTGGTAATTCTGCAAAAAGTTGTTCTCCTCCCTATATCGCCAATCTTTCCCCTCAAAGTCCTCAAGGAAATGTCGCATACCAGCTGGATCTGTCATCTTTTGGGACTAATGGGCTTCGCGCTTTAGGGATATCGGATCCGCTATCGCGAGATGAGCCAGTAGGTTCTATAGTGGGCCAAATGTTCAGTTCTTCGAAGGACAAGGAAGAGTTCCTGCGACATCCCCCTGAAGTTCAGCACTCACGCCTTCTGAACGACATGTTGGCCAGCTTCCGCGAGCTGCACTATTTTCTCGAGGATCAGAGCGACAAAGTTCGGCGCTCTCTCGATTTGAAAGAACAACTAGACGCCACTTTGGCGAAGGTAACAGAGCTGTCAAAGCTTCAAGATCGAACCCGGGCAGAGTTGAATGAGTGTCGCGCCGAGCTTGCGCGAGAAAAGTCAAAAGGGAAGGCTAAGATAGAACTGCTGGAGGCAGAATTGGTGGCGGCCGACAAAAGAAACTCTTTCCTTCGTGAAGAGATATCGTCCCGCGATGCGGATTTGGCCAAGGTACCCTCGAAGATAGCCTGGTGGAAAAACAAGATCCTGGAAGTCTGTATCGTCGGATTTACGGATCTCCATCGCCACGGAACTGTTGATCCATCTAAGTTGGCTGATTACGCCTCCAAGAAGATAAAGGATTTAGGCGAAAGCGAGGGAGATCTTCTTTCCTTCAGAGAGGAGTAGGGGAAGGGTGGCTGCGATATCCGTGCCGACCAATGAATGGTCAAGGCTGACCCTTTAGAGGATTTTCCTCTTTATTTGCTTTTTCTGTCTTGTAATAACGCCTTATCGCGCAACGATATCTGATAAAATTGTATCAGATTTGTACCCGGGGTAGGAAGAATCCTGGGGATCTTCACCTCTGAGGGGGTGGTTCTCCTCACCGATGATGTACCTGCAAGGCGCCGGGGGGGTCCCCGGCGCAGGCACTCCGACGATCAAGTCAGTATAAGGGTAGGAGTAATAGTAGTAGTGAGAGAGAGTAGAGAGAGAGCCCCCCTCCCCTTTTCTACCTTGGGGGGGGGGGGGGTATTTATAGGAGATGCATTGGGGCGTTAGGGGTGCTAACACGGGCGTTAGGGGTGCTAACACGAGCGTTAGGGGTTCTAACACAGGCGTTAGGGGTGTTTATGGCATACCGGGTGTGGGAATAGGCGCCATTTTGTGCTGGATGGGGCCCCCCGCTGACGTCGACCACCCCCGGTAGCAGGACGAGCAGGAGGCCAGGCAGGCCCTACTGTAGCAGAAGATGTCGTACCCCCGGTCCGGACTAAAATGCCCTGGGGAGTATATTAATTGTTATCATAAGCCCAACCGAAAACGAGCCCGAGTGTTTACCAAGGGCTTCATTCTCGGCTTCTGGAGGAGTGTTATTTCACGTCGCGGCGGGATTGCAAAGATCTTCGAGTTGCTCTGACTATCATAACGGAGCAGGTAACATGAGACAATAGCTTGGGATAACTGTTGGCCACGGAGGAGATGACGACCAAATTGGCAAAGTGACGATAAATGACGCTTCTGCCGATAGCTTGCTTCTCGATAAGTGGATTCTGGTGATCATTCCCACTATGTGGTATTAGCTTGCTGAGGCTGTTAACTGTGACTAGGAGATTGTAAGCCTGACGGGGCCGTGAGGGCGTCGTTGACGTTGACTGAATGTTGCTTCGTCAATCGTGAATAGAGGATGACTGTTTCTTCAATTCTTTCCCTGAACCGCCATGAGGAGAAAGTAGTGCCGATACTGAAGCAATAACGCTGGTCACAACCGGAACTGATAATGATGGCGATAGACCAGAATTGATAACGTCGACGGTGAGCCAGAAACTGATAACGCTGGCGATGAGGCCAGAACTGATAACGCTGACGGTGAGGCCAGAACTGATAACGCTGACGGTGAGGCCAGAACTGATAATGCTGACGGTGGGCCAGAACTGATAATGTTGACGGTGAGGCCAGAACTGATAATGCTGACGGTGATGCAACACTGTAGCAAAGCAATGTCATAGCTTGCTGATGAAGATGGTGTCATCACGAGACCACCATGTAGGCAGCCAAATCATGGGCAGATAATAATAATAGAATACTCTTCTTGATATCGCGACATGACCACGCGTGTGCGCATAGGAAGGAGATATCACAGATAAGACGTTGTAGCATTGCTCTTATCACTGAGGATGTATTCCCTCGCTAACGACAAGAGATACCCCGTAGGTAGTAATGAATTCTTGTGTAATGTCGCTGCCTTTGTGGGCGTTAGTCTCTTCACTATTTCGATATTGCATCGACTTTCCTGCACATTCTCAAATGTGGCTTACTATGTCAGTAAATTAACATGTAATGATAAGTACTAGTTACCCTTAGAGGCTTTCACCCGCACATATTGGGGTGTTGTTGATGTCGCTTTTTCCATCCAAGCTCGTTGGATCCGACCTTGCTGTAAGCCGCCTGCAATATTGATGCGGTTTTACGCCATAAGCTACCTACAATTTGTGCGGTTTTACGCCGTAGCTACCTGCAATATTGACGCAGTTTTACGCTGCTCGGAGCTACCTGCAATATTGACGCGGTTTTACGCTGTAGGCCACCTACAAATTGTGCGGTTTTATGTCGTAGCTACCTGTAATATTGCATTTTTTCACCTTCCCCCGGATTTCAATCTGTACTCCACTTGAGTATCTGCATTGTTAGCTGTACAAATACACTGACAGAGTCTGCTAACTCTGGTTAGATTCCTCTAAGAATATTAAGGATAGTGAAGATATTAAAAATAGAAGTAAGGGGAAAATGATGATCTTAAAGGTAATAGTGATACCTTGGGGAATAAACAAGGAACTCGGCTGTTGTTTAATTCCCGTTGAATTCCTTGCATTTACGAAGGAGAATGTCATATTGTTGGAGACCTTTGCGATGATGAGAGGATTGCCACATGATATTATGAGGGCTTCTCCAACGGGGTAGATATTCACCCAATAGATCATATAAATATTCATCTGGGGTAGATATTCACCCAATAGATTGACTTTTGTAACTGTAGTAGTAGCAGAACATTGACGATAGATGAATAATCAGATATAAAGCGGAACTAGGCTGCAACCAGATAACTGCTGGATACTCAGGCTAACTACAGCCAGAACATCAGGCTGCAACTGAAGAAGTTGTGTTGTGACTGAAGAATCCGACTCTCTCAAATCAGTGGCGTTACTTTGAGGCTCAATCGCGCCTGGTTAACGTCGATATCTCGCTTAAATGTCTTCATGAAAATTGTAGCCCTTCGAATTATCTTCCAATCGAGCTATCATGCGCAAAATTTCGAGCGCATACGAAAAAGATATGATTTTTCTCGCGAAATCCAATATAACTGGCCAGAAACCTGATACTGTTTACTATTCCGGGTACTGTTCACCGGTAGCAATCTGTTCGCACGGAAGCTACTGCTGACGCGGTAGTCAGTATTCACGCGGATGCTAATACTGACGCGAAAGTCAGATGCTAATGTTGACGCAGAAGCCACTGTTCGCGCTTTCTAAATACCATATGCATGGCCATTATAATTAATTGGCATCAGTCACTGTTCACCTTTTTTTTCCCGTTTGCTTGCTTCCTTCTTTGTTTTGTTTTCCCGTTAGGTCCCATTACTGCTGTCGTTAGCGTTAGGTGAACCCCACACGCTTTATGGGCGTTATCTGCATGTTGCTGCCGCGAAGATATTTAACAAAATGATAGCCAGTGGATATGGCGTTGTGCTGCCGGACGCCTAACGCGTTGACTCTCCTTTCTTTTTTGCTTCTTTTCCTGTTATCTTGTTTTATCCTCCTGCTAACGCCGCCGCTGAGCTTGCTTCCATCGTGTATGCCGCTACTGCAGCCATGCCGTTACAGTGTTATCCGTTAGCCTTGATTCCGTTAGCAAGTGTCTACCATTTCTTGCGCGTTCAGTACCCTACAGAGCTGGTAGCTGCCGTGCCGTTAGCAGGCTATTTGTTTGCATGTTCCTGCTTCTTGATTCATCTGTCAGTCAGCCCAATAAATGCTAACAATAAGGGGATATATATATATATATATATCGTTAGCCTGCTGGAAGTGCTACTATAGCCGCTCCAGTACCGTCATATGACTCTCTTCGGGCGAGGACGCCAAGATGCTTGGTTGAGCAGAATGAAGGCGACGATTAAAGGTTGAAGAAGATAGGCTTTGTAATCCAAAGCTCCGCTGGTTAAGAGAGCTCTCTGCGTCATTACTGATTTTACCCAAGCCACCCATTTTTATGGATCATGACGATGAAGATGATTCCGGTGCGGAAAGGGCAAAGATTGACGTTACGTTAAGCTCCTACCCCGTTTGATTGCTGTTCTTCTAATTGCTCTTGACCAACCGTTAACGCTGTTGTCATTTACTGCTAACGTGGCAGGAAAGTGTTTACACCAGTCGTAGGTATAGTCGTCCAAGGAAACGTGTCATCGTAGAGGGGTATAGCTATCTTCACCGTGGCAATAATTTTGTCATAGGTCAAAGATATTTTTGAAAGCCTCAAAGACGCTGGACGTAGTTGAAGTAGGCCCCACTCAGGAAAGAAGTCTTCGCCAACTCAAAGAATCGTCTCCCTCTTGGTCCAGTGCTTGAAAGAATGATCAATAATACACTTGAGGATAACTGGTAGCGTACCTGATATTACGTGGGGATCCAAATCAAATTTATTTTATTTATTTATCCGCTTCCTTCGTCGATCTCTCTCTTTGTTCGTGCACCAGTGATCATAAGTAATTGATGATGATGATGGCTATAGCAAATAACTTTGCTCCTTAATTGCACGCAGCGGGGATTGGCCATTTCAAGTTGAAGAGATGATGATGGGTTTCCAAATTCAAGACCCATTTTCTAAAAATAAAAAGATCCTTGGCAGAGATCTTGATTTCGACCAAGATACTATAAGGTGGATGATGATGCAACAGGTTTGTAAAATACGACGATGATAATCATAACTTCTCTCCCTCTTTTTCTTTCTTTTCCAGATCTGATCTTTCTTTTGAGCATATAACCATAGATTATTGGTATAGGCCGAGGTCATTAAATATGAGCAAAATTTGAATCATCTTTTTCCAGATCTGATCTCTTCAATGCACAACAATAAATTTGCCATGTAAATTAATATCCTCGGATCCAAAAAGGACTTAAATCATGTAATGAACCATAACCAGAAAAACTAGCAGCAGCTATGGAGATTAATAAATGTGAATATGGAGAGGAGAGCCTTCAGATCTCAAGGAACTCGCTTGATGATCTGAATACTCTCAACGAGAGCACCAATTTGATAAAATTGTATCAGATTTGTACCCGGGGTAGGAAGAATCCTGGGGATCTTCACCTTTGAGGGGGTGGTTCTCCTCACCGATGATGTACCTGCAAGGCGCCAGGGGGGTCCCCGGCGCAGGCACTCCGACGATCAAGTCAGTATAAGGGTAGGAGTAGTAGTAGTAGTGAGAGAGAGTAGAGAGAGAGCCCCCCTCCCCTTTTCTACCTGGGGGGGGGGGGGGGGGGGGTATTTATAGGAGATGCATTGGGGCGTTAGGGGTGCTAACACGGGCGTTAGGGGTGTTTATGGCATACCGGGTGTGGGAATAGGCGCCATTCTGTGCTGGATGGGGCCCCCCGCTGACGTCGACCACCCCCGGTAGCAGGACGAGCAGGAGGCTAGGCAGGCCTACTGTAGCAGAAGATGTCGTACCCCCGGTCCGGACTAAAATGCCCTGGGGGGTATATTAATAGTTATCAATATCTGTACTTTATTTTATATAATAACTGATCTTTATTTCGCTTTCCCGCGTTATCTCGAAAGCCGCCGGCTTCATTAACGCCATTCTTCATTATCTCCATTGTTGCAATATCGCTCTTGTCTTATTCCAGAAAATCATTTCTGCTTTCCAGTGCATTTAATGCTCACGATCCCCTTATTAATGCGAGAGAAAAGTCGTGATGGCGCAGACACACGTGTCCGTTTTTTATGACGCCACGAGATAGCGTGCTCTAGAATTTTAGCAAAATCGAAGCGTTGTCGCGCTTCTCTAGAATTGTACTCATTGCTTGAGTCTGTTCTTTGTGACGCTCTCACGCAACGACTGCAGCGTCTGTCGTTTCCTTTGACCACTAGGGTTATAAAAACTAACACTTATTTCTTTTTCTTACTTTTGTCATTCTGCTTTCTTCATACTCTCTCTAGCCGTCTTGTTTTCTTTCCACCATTCAAGGCTCTCGGAGTGCTTTTTCTCTAAAGGTATTTCCTATTTTCTTCCATCGTCTTCTTCGTCTTTACTTTTTTATTTCCTGCCATGGCCAAGACTCACCGCCCTGAGTCGAAGTCTGCCGATGAGAAAAAGATAGATATTACGATTAGCAGTATCACCTCTGAAATCGCTCTCAATGAGCATTTAGCTGCACATATTGCTGTTATCCCTACCGGTTATAAGGCCACCGTTACCCTTGAGTCGATACGCTTGAACAACGTTTTGACGGGCAAACGTAGGGTTCTGTACGCACAAATGTTCCGTTATGGTTTTCGGCTTCCCATCGACCCTTTCATAAAACAATTGCTTATTGCCTGCGATTTGAATCCCGTGCAATTAGCCCCAAATGCATATTGCTGTGTTTGTGCCTTTCTGGAACTTTGTAAATATAAGGGGATTGCTTCCCCTTCCCTTTTGCTGCTTAAATCGATTTTTAAGCTGATGAAGTGTCGGGGTGTGATAACGATATCGCCCCGATACGACGATGATTCACTCAAGTCTTTTAGTTGGAAACTCCTCCACATCGAGTCTTCCGTTGAGGCTTGGAAAAAGGAGTTCTTTGTGATAAATCTTCCTGAAGCTCCTGGTTCCTGGTGGCGATCTGGGTTTAACCAAGACGTCAAGGATAACGTCTAGGGCCGGCTGGAGAGCCTTCCTCAGCGGGAACAAGGCTGGCTAGACAAATTGCTTCAACTGGAAATCAGCGTTCACATCCGTTATCTAGCATGCGGGGTTGATATCAAGGACTGCGTTAGACGTGAGTGTCGTGTTTCTTCCTTCCTTATTACCGCTGATACTAATGCTAACCTTATTTTGCGATAATGCAGCGATGGATCCCAATTACAAGCCTGAAAGCGTTAGGAGACGACTGAAAAGGGCCCAGGAGAGAGAAGAAAAAGAGAGGGCCACCTCCACGGCAACTACTGATAACCCAACTGTCCTACCTGCTGCTTCCGTGAGCCTTGCTCAAGTATCCTCTTCCTCAGCTGGTGAGGGAAATACCGACTTCCCTTCAGGTATCCCCATCGTGACCGTCGCTGCCCCTCATGTTCAGCCATCTTCTTCCAAAGTCCCTAAGGCCCTTGCGAAAGGAAAAAAGAAAAGAACGAGAAGTGTTGCCACTGTCACTCCTTCTCCGGACGCGGCAGCTTCTTCGGAAGCGCCTCCTCTTAACACTGCTGTTGTGAGTGTGCTTTTTGGCCGCGATATGCTGTATATTGATGTTTGTCATCATTTCATTTGTTTCCCTTATCTGCATTTTATACTGGGTTCTTTGCAGGATACTGTTACTATTTCTACTTCCGCGTCTCCCATAGGTGATATGGGCATGGGTTATGTGCTGGGTGGTTCCAAGAAGAGACCTCGGCCAGAGGGTGAGGGTAGAAGCTTATCCTCTACTATCGCTGCGATGGAAGTGCGACCTGACAGAATCACCCCTCTGAGTTTTTGGTAAACATGGGTACGACTGAGTCTTTCGGGGCTTCGCCCAATTCTTTCGGTGGGCCTGTTCACTCATATGGTCCTAACGTGGACTATCAAGAGGGTTTACAGGACTTTTTGGGCTACCATCCCCACGGTTCCTACATCGTCCAAGGGGGCCATTCTACACAGGTTCACCCTCTCGTTCCCCTGGCGTTTGTCCCTTCGAGCGTTCCCTTGTCGCAGCGTTCTGGCGAAGGGGCCACCGCCTTCAATTTTGCTGCGGATCTAAGTCCAATGGGTGAGTCCGGCACTGTGACTCACCAAGTTGGCTTGTATGATTTTCGTAACACAGGCTTAGCGGCTGTTGGTGGCGATGGTTCGGACGAGGTTTCCACTTTATTGGCTGCCCAAATATTATCGTTCGCGACCGAACGGGAAGCTTTCCTCTCTAAGGTTGATGATGACAAGGCGAATTCGCTACACTCTAGCCTCTTCACCAATTTTGTGAAGTTCCATTACTGGACAGAGTATGCGCAGCGTCAGGCTGCCTCTCTTACCGCCTCCCTGTCTGAACTTTCGCGAGAGCGAAATAAGAAGAAGAAGTTGCTGGAGGAACGCACTCAATTATTGCTGACCCAGTAGGAGCTGAAAGGGCAAGCGTCCACCCTTGACGCGACCTTGATAGCAGAAAGAGCCAAGAATGCTGTCCTGGTGGAAGAGAAGTCATCCTTGGCAAGGGGAAAGTTGCCCTGGAGGAAAGGAAAACCGTTCTGGAAGAGGAGTCAGCCGATAAGTGATTGTGGCATGTCGAGCGGACTGCCACTATTTTGGTTAATTGCTTCGAGGAGGTCCTTGGAGTGGATGCGTATAAAGGTGAGGAGGTCACGAGAGCTTTCAAACAGAAGTTTGCCGACCTCAATGAAGCGGGTTTTCGCTAAGCTAAGGCAGAGGGCTGGAAACGGAGAAACCCCGAGGGCTGACGCATCCTAACGCTTTACCGCCTCTTCCGTAGATATCGGGAATTGCCAGGTTTTTTGTTTTTTGCCTCCGCGGTGTTATTGTTTTGGCCTTAGAAATTGTGACCCCTCAAAGGCATTTTCATATGTTCAAACAGTTTATATCCTTATCGTTGTCTTTCCTTTCCTTTAGTTTTCACCTTTTGAAACTCCCTTGGCGCCATTGTCGTCCCGATAACATAATGTGCTTACTTTCTTGAGCAGGCTCTTAGCGTTTCAGCAATAGAAATCGCTGAGGTCAGTATCGGGTTGGTTTTCCCGGCGAGCCTCATAATATCGCCACTTATGCGATCGTCAATCTTTCTGCTGCTAGAAAAGTATTCTGCACATTCCTAATTGTAAACCATTAGTAGCATAATGGGTTACAAGAGATAGTAATTACCCGTAGGAGCCTTTCCGCTGCCGTCATAGGGCATTAGTACGGAAACCGCGTAAATCACTTTTTCTATCAGCTCTGTATTTCGCTAGGGATTACGCATCTAGCTACTAGCTGGGATTTCGCGATTCTTTGCATTTCCATCTTTCCACGATCGCCCTGGAAAGTACCTCATCTTAGTGAGCCGTCGGATCGGGATAGACCGTCACAAGGATAGGACTTTTCACTTTCAGACGTTGTCCTCGCGTCTAGAATCATGCCCTCACTTGATGAAGCGACTACACTAGTCCGGTCACTAAGATAGGACTTTTTGTTTCTAGCACGGAGTTACTATTTCCTTGGGGCATGCCTTGTCTTGATGGGCCATCTCCACGAGAACAGTCAGTACAAGAAAAAGACTTTTCACTCCCAAAGATACCGGGTAGTGCCCTCACTTAGTGAGCCATCTGATCAGGACCAGCCATCACAAGGATAGGACTTTTCACTCCCGGGGGCGCTAGGGATCTTTCAATCCCAACGCTAGTTCAAGGCATGCTGGGTCGTGCCCTCACTTAGTGAGCCGTCTGATCAGGACCGGCCATCACAAGGATAGGACTTTTTACTCCCAGGATCCCCCTTTTTTATCTGCACAAAAGCAACCACAAACACTCAAGAAAGCTCTCTCACCGAGCGTTAGCTAAGGTTAGGGTTGGCATCAATCAAAGGTGCAAATAAAATCAAGTTCTAGGATAATATAATTTCAAACGAGCGATGTTCCAAGAGTTAGATAAGGGAGTACCATCGAGTGTCTCCAGATGATAGGCTCCTTTTCCAATAACGCGGGTAACGCGATACGGCCCATCCTAGTTTGGACTGAGCTTCCCCACACGTTGACCAGCCGCTCGCTTGTCTCTAAGCACCAGGTCGCCTGCCTTTAGCAATCGTTCTTTGACGCGCCTGTTATGATAACGGGCCATTTTTCGCTTGTAATGTTGCGTTTTCAGGAGGGTTTCTTCTCGGACCTCCGGTAACGCGTCAAGGTTAGCTCGTAACCTTTCCTCATTCAGCTCCTCCCGAAAGTGAGCCACTCGCAGGCTCATGGTACCGATTTCTACCGGCGTAACAGCCTCGGTCCCGAAGGCCAATGCGAAAGGTGTTTCTCCAGTACTGGTTTTAACGGTCATGCGGTACGCCCACATCACGTATGGCAGCTCGTCAGCCCACTTCTTTTTAGACCCCTCCAGGTTTTTCTTAATGCCGTTGAGGATGCTCCGGTTGGTCACTTCTGCCTGTCCATTGGTTTGCGGGTGAGTGACGGAAGAGAATCGCTGCTCAACCTTGAATTCCGAGCACTAGTCTTTGAAGAATTGGCTGGTGAACTGTGTTCCGTTATCGCTGACTAGGATACGGGGTACGCCAAACCTCATAATAATCTGGTGTTTGAAGAAACGCCAAGTTTTTTCCGCCGTGATGTTGGCGACCGCTTCAGCTTCCACCCACTTCGTAAAGTAGTCCACTACCACTATTACAAATTTCAGTTGGGACCTTGCCTTTGGAAATGGGCCCAGGATATCGTTCCCCCATTTAGCAAAAGGGCAAGGAGCGATAATCTCAGATATTTCAGTGGCGGGACGTCGAGGAATTTTAGAGAATCCAGATCTGAAAACTTGTGCAGCCAGGGTGCCACCCAACACGTGCATACCGCACACTCCTTCGTGGATTTCGCGTAGGGTGTGAAGACCTTCTTGCTCCGTTATACATTTGGCGGCTGGGTGAGAAAAACATCTCCGAACCAAGTCCCCGTCATAGTACGTACAACGAGCTGCCTGTTTTAGCACCCTTTTCATTTCAGCGATATCCACAGGTAGTTCTTCGTATTTCAAGTATTTGATTACGAGAACCCGCCAGTCATTCTCGAGTTCTTCCACACA
This sequence comes from Viola odorata, assembly GCA_963691705.1. Classification (NCBI taxonomy): domain Eukaryota; kingdom Viridiplantae; phylum Streptophyta; class Magnoliopsida; order Malpighiales; family Violaceae; genus Viola; species Viola odorata. The sequence continues at coordinate 21,174,368 of OY829539.1, read as the reverse complement.
CAGAGACGCTTGCTCTTCTATGAAAGAAGGTACAAATAACTCACGGTAATACACCCCTTCGGGTATGGACGCTTCCGGGTTTGCTGCCAGCTTGGCGAGATTGTCAGCTTCAGCATTGTCCTCTTGGGGAATGTGCTCAAAGCTGACTTGCATGCCTTCTTTCTTTATTTCCAACAGCTCTCGCATTACCTTGGCAAGGTACTGGACCATGATGGGCTCCCGAGCCTGAGAGCGCCCCAAGACCTGGTCGATTACTAATTTGGATAATGGCTGCAGGATTCGGATGGCGTATTGTAATCGCATATCGTGCGGCCCATTTATGAAGATTCCTGCTCCAGCCAGTTCTTGGTTTTTAGCTCCATCTACATGAATCATCCAGAGGTCCGTATAAGTTTCCAGAAATGGGAGATCCACGTCGCCCCATTCTTCTTCGGGTACATCTATTAACGGGTCTTCCGTAAAGGTGCATTCTGCTATAAAATCTGCCAGGATTTGAGCCTTCACGGACGGTCGAGACTGGTACCTCAGCCCGTACTGTTCGAGTTCGAGCGCCCAGATTAACATTCTTCCTGAAGCCTCAAGCTTTCGAAATATCCTCTTCAGAGGTTGGTCTGTAAGCACGATAACGGAGTAGGACTAGAAGTATCTGTCCATTTTTCGAGTGCCTTGTATTAGTGCGAACGCTATTTTCTCAATTCGGGCGTATCGCAGCTCCGCATCTTTCAGAACGTGACTTACAAAATATATAGGGCGGTGCGCGTGGCTATCGTCGCGAACGAGGACGGTACTAACTACTTCATCGGCAGCGCCAAGGTATAGATATAAATTATCACCCGGTTCCCGCCTGGTTAGCAGTAGGTCGGATGATAGGTAATCTTTTAAGCTAATGAATGCTCTTCACATTCCGGGGTCCACTCGAATGGTGCTTTCTTGCGAATGACTTTGAAAAAAGGGAGACACTTCTCGCCTTGTTTGGAAATAAATCGCGCTAGGGCGATAACGCGCCGTGTTAGCCTTTGTACCTCCTTAACGGTTCTTGGAGATATCATGTCTTGTATGGCTTTAATCTTTGAGGGGTTAGGCTAGATTCCTTTTCGGCTGACTACGTAGCCTAGGAATTTCCCCGTCTGAAACGCAAACATGCATTTTCGGGGGTTCAGTTTCATGCTGTGCCTTTTCATCACATCAAAGACTTCCTTTAGATCCTGCAAGTGATCCTGAAAGTTCGCGCTCTTTACTAATATATCGTCAACGTATGCTTCCACATTCGTTCCTATCTGCTCTTCGAATATTCTGTTTGCCATACGTTGGAACGTCGTCCATGCGTTCTTTAGCCCGAACGGCATCGCCGTATAACAGTAAGTGGCCTTAGGAGTGATGAAGGAAGTCTTTTCTTCATCTTCAACGGCCATAGTAATTTGGTGGTATCCGGAGTTAGCGTCAAGTGAGCTTAAATATGCGTACCCAGTAGTCTGATCGACTAGTTGGTCAATACTGGGAAGCGGGTAGCAATCCTTAGGGTAAGTATCGTTTATATCGGTAAAGTCGATACACATGCGCTAGTCTCCGTTGGGCTTAGGAACGAGAACTGGGTTGGCTAACCAAGTAGGGTATTGAACTTCGCGGATGAACCCCGCATCAAGGAGCTTCGTCACTTCTTTATCAACGGCTAAAGTTTTTTCCATAGAGAACGCACGCCGCTTTTGCTGGACCGGCCTGGCGTCAAGGTCAACATTGAGACGATGTTCGACTATATTTGCGTGATATACCCGACATGTCTGCTGGTTTCCATGCGAACTCTCCTTGACATTTGTTCAATAACCGGACCAATTGAAGGTTTTCCTCTGGACTGAGCTTTTTGCTGACTAGGAAACTCGCCTCCTCTATGCCTATCACTGGTACGGGCACCATTTTATCCAGAGGTTGAGTGCGCTTCTCATCACCCTGTTCGTATGGGTCCGCCGTTATACATACATACCTATCACAACTCTTTTGAGTCATGAGCAGGTAACATTCTGCCGCCAGTTTTTGGTTGCCCTTTATCGATACCACTCCGTCCCAGGAGGGGTATTTCATCTTCAGATGCTTCTGAGATATCACCGCTCCAAAGCGGTTGAGAAAAGGTCTTCTGAGTATGACATTGTAGGGTAAGTTTAAGTCCACGACAAGGAATAACAGATCCTCTAATCGCTTGGAGGTGTCTTCTCTGAAGTACACGGGCAGAGTAGTTATCCCTGTGACAGGGATTAGGACCCCGTCCACTCCAATTATGGGTGGTGTTAACTCATTGTCGGGTCATTTCATGAGATTGTATGCCTCTAACGAGAAGAGGTTCACTGCACTCCCGTTATCTATAAGAGTTCTTCTGACTCCGTGACTGGCAATGATGGGCGTAACCACCAATGCGTCATTATGCGGATAGACAACGCCTTTTTTGTCCTCTTCTGAGAAGGCTAATATCATGCGATCTAGGATGCTTATTGCTTCACCTTTCTTTATCGCGCCATCTCGTTTGCGTTTTTCTCCTAACGCGGTCGTCAGTGGCTCTGCTTCGTCTATAAACGGGGTCCCTCCCGCTATGATGTTAATCATAGGGAAGTCCTCGTCATCTACTATGAAAGCTTCTTCACCTCTCCCTCCGGGCGTACCATCCTTTTGCGGGACACGAGGAGGTACTTGTCGGTCGTCTACTATCCTTTTCGTGGGATTATTTCTGGCGTCTTCTCTTACTTTGGCTGCAAATTCTCCCAAGTAACCCTCTTCCACCAAACGTTCTATTGCTGATTTTAATTCTCTGTATACTTCTGTAGAATGCCCCCTAGCTTTGTGGAACTTGCAATAAGCATTTTCTCTTCTCCCTAGAAGCACCCCGGGCATCACAGACGCAGGGTAACGGATGGGAAGGTTTCGCTGCTCCACTATCGCTAAAATCTCCGCCCTCGGTATATTAAGGGAAGGGAAATTAGGGTCGTACATCCGACCTTTAGAAGGATCTCCTTGACGCTGAGTAGGGGAACCACCAGGCTTTCCCTTCGAAGTGTTACCTTTCCGCCCACTAGAGGTCTTGGGAATATGATCTTTCCGCCGAGCATATTCGTCGGTGAGGTGGTCATCAGGAATGGTAATTGTAGGAGCATTGGGAATCAGAGGTGTCTCAGACGGCATGTTATAGGTTCTATCTCTGTTTTCCTCTTCTTCCATTTTCGCGTAATTATGGGCTTTAAGTCTTAATGCGTCTAAAGTCGCGGGAGGGTCTACCATCAGTGCATCCTTCAATTTACTATAACGGCAGTTCCTTTTCAAGGCTTCTATAGCAAAATCAATGGTAACACCCGGCGTTAGTGACATTTCTAGGTCGAATTGACTGAGAAATTCCTTCAAAGTTTCTTGAGGCATTCGACGTATGTCAAATAACGCGGCGGTGGATTTCCTGATTAGAATCGCTGTATTAAATCTGCTCCGGAACTTGGATTCCAATTGTGCAAAATTGCTAATAGATCCACCAGGAAGGCCCTCGAACCAGAGAAGCGCAACTCCTGATAATGTCATAACAAATATTTGGCATAACGCCGCATCACTGTGCGTCTGAAAATTGAACGAAATCCTTCACCTTGTTGACGTGTGAAATAGGATCTCTGGTGCCGTCATAAGTCTCAGTGGGAAGCTTCACATATCGACTGACCTTATGGCGTCTTATACGACGGCTAAATGGATGACTCGATGTGTTATCAAGGATTTCACGCGCCTGGCGTGGGGGATATATTTCCACGTGACGCCGCTGGTTTCGCAGTTCGGGCATAAGATGTCGCCTAGGAGACCGGCTGCGGCTCCTGGGTGAACGAGTTCTACGTCTTCTGCTACTGGATCTCTCGCTGTACTCAGGAGATAAATCTCTATTCGCTCCTTCTCTTCGACCATCCCAACGGTTTCTAACCCCCTCGAGGTGTCGATCCTCCTGAGGGATGGGACCTTGTGGTACCTGCGGCACATAAGGTTCTACTCGTCCTAGAGTGAGCTGCACAAAATTGATCGGGGCATCTGTTGTAGGTAAAGTTAACTAGAGGTTTCCCTGTAACAACGGTGACAAGGGCCGCTCGGTGACAATAGATGGCGTGAACATGACACGGGGAGGGACACTCGATCCAGAAATCTCAGGTGTGATTCTGGCAGCCATTTCAGTCAAATAGTCCAACCGAGAATGAAGGGTCACTATTTCACTCGCAAAAAGGTGTTATGTACTGTTGAACACAAATCCCCTCGGAGGAAGAGTAGAAAAGCTAGATCCTGTCATCTGGGACAACGAAACGGTCGTCTGCGAGGAGAGGGCTTCCCCTGCCGACCTAGTCAAAAGATCTGGAGATTCTGAACTGATTTGTTGCGCTGTCACACAGAAAGATCAGCAGTAGCAAAAGAGAACAACTGTCTACGAATCAAAAAAGGGAGACTAGAGGATGAGGGTCGCGTCGGCTCCGACTCAGAAGTCATGATCGTTCCGATCTCTGGGTAAAACAGAGCTTGGCTATTAAGGACGCTCACTTAATGTACCAAGGCTCTCAACGAGAGCACCAATTTGATAAGATTCGATCTTCGAGGCGATCGGGATGATGTCTACTGTTGGTCGGAGTCACTGTAGATGACGTCGGACGCACCTGCAAAGCGCCGGAGGGGGGCTCCGGCGTAGACACTCCGATGCTTAAGTCAGTAAGTGGTTCAAAAATAGCAGAGGTTCTAGTAGGCAATTTTCGGCTTACTTGATATTTTAAAATGAGAGAGTATTTATAGGCCGCTAGGGGCGATACCCAGGTAAAGAGGTGATATCCTGAAAAGATAGCATTCTAGATGACGTCACATGCGATATCTGGAGGTGACGTCATGGGCGATACCTCAGAGGAGGGTGCCGGGGGCGATACCTATAATGATGTCGGGGTGATAACTCTACGGAGGGTGCCGGGGCCGATACCCATGGTGATGTCGAGGGCGATAACTCCGCGGATCCCCCGGGATGGGATGATGCCGTACGTCCAGAGACGTGTGAGACCTCCCCCTCGCTGATGTCGACCATCCCAGGAAACACCTCATAGTCTAGTAGCGATAACTTAGATGTCCGATAAGGCTTATAGGATTTCGCCCTTGGCAGGGATCATAATTATAGCAATGCCCTTAGGATTGCCTTAATTGTTATCAATTCCCCATTTGGCAAACGGGCATGGAGCGACTATTTCTGAAATTTGTGCGGCAGGCTTTCGAGGAATCTTGGCGTATTCCTGACATTTCTGACAGGTTCTCACAAAATTGTGACAATCCCTTCGAATGGTGGGCTAATAGAACCCCGACCGAAAGACTTGTGCTGCCAAGGTGTCGCCCGCTACATGCATACCGCATATTCCTTCATGGATTTCTCGTAAGGTGTGGAGGCCTTCCTAATCTATTATGCACTTTGCAGTTGGATGGGAGAAGCATCTCCGAATCAGCTCCCCATTGTAGTATGTGCACCGTGCCGTTTGTTTCAAAACCTTACTCTTTTCAGCGTTATCCGTTGGCAACTCATCATGCTTCAAATATTTTACAACAGGTATTCTCTAATCGTTCTCTGCTTCTTCCACGTAGAGCGACAATTGTTCTTCCATGAAAGAAGGCACAGGTATCTCCCCATAGTATATATCTTTAGGTATGGAGGCTTCCGGGTTGGCTGCCATTTTAGCAAGATTGTCAGCCTCAGCATTATCTTCTCGGGGAATATGCTCAAAGCTGACTTGAGTGCCTTTTTTCCTACATTTCCGTCAGCTTACGCTTCACTTTTGCAAGATATTGGATCATGATAGGTTCTCTGGCTTGGGAGTTTCCCAAGACTTGATCTATTATTAGTTTAGAATCTCCGCGTATCTGTAGTCGTAGATTGCGCGCCGTCCCTGTGGTGGCTTCGACATAAAAACTGTTACCTATCCTGAGTCCTACTAGCAACGCTTTGTACTGAGCCACGTTATTGGACAGTGGTTGCAAAATTCTGATGGCATAGCATATCTGCATGTCATTTGGTCCAGTCATGAAAATTCCTGCGCCAGCTAACTCTTGGTTTTTGGCTCTGTCTACATGGAAAATCCAAGGGTCAGTGTATGTATCTGGAGACGGGAGGTCTGAGTCTTCTACCTCCCCTTCCGGTAGGTCCATCGGTGTTTCTTGTGTAAATGTGCATTCTGCTATAAAGTCTGCTAACGCTTGGGCTTTAATGGACGGTCTGGCCTTGTATTGCAATCCATATTGTTTGAGTTCGATTGCCCAAATCAACATTCTTCCTGAAGACTCGGGTTTCCTGAAATTTTTCCTTAATGGCTGATTAGTGAGTACTACAACAGGGTGAGTATGGAAGTCCCGATCTATCTTCCGTGTTGCCTGTACTAGGGCAAACACCACTTTCTCAATGCGAGCGTACCGTAACTCGGCGTCTTTCAGCACGTGGCTAACAAAGAATACTAGACGGTGAATATGCTTATCGCTTCGTACGAGGATAGCACTGACCACCTCGTCAGCAACACCCAGATACAGGTATAGAGAGTCACCCGATTCAGGTCTCGTTAGCACTAGGTCGGATGAGAGATAGGCTTTTAGGTCGGCAAACATTTTTTCACATTCTTCTGTCCATCCGAAAGGGGCTTTGTTACGAATGACCTTGAAAAAAGGTAAACATCTCTCACCTTGTTTGGAAATAAACCGTCCTAACGCAATGATGCGTCCTGTGAGCTTCTGTACCTCTTTAACGCTTCGAGGAGATATCATGTCTTGGATGGCCTTCACCTTCGAAGGGTTAGGCTGGATGCCTTTCTGACTAACCACCTAGCCTAAGAATTTACCCGTTTGGAAAGCAAACATGCATTTACGTGGATTCAATTTCATTTTGTGTTCTCTCATTACGCCGAAAACTTCCTCTAAGTCGACTAAGTGGTCCTTGAAGCTTCGACTTTTGACCAATATGTCATCCACGTAAACTTCCACATTTTTCCCAATTTGCTCCTAAAAAACTTTGTTTGTCATGCGCTGGAATATTGCCCCAGCATTTTTCAATCCAAACGGCATCGCCGTATAGCAATAAGTGGCCTTTGGGGTGATGAAGGTGGTCTTTTCTTCATCTTCCATGGCCATGGGAATTTGGTGATATCCGGAGTTGGCATCTAACGAGCTTAGGTAGGCATACCCAGCAGTCTGATCGACCAACTGATCAATTTGAGGAAGAGGATAGCAATCTTTGGGGCAGGCGTCATTCAAGTCAGTGAAATCGATACACATGCGCCAATCTCCGTTGGGTTTTGGGACTAAGACAGGGTTAGCCAGCCATGTGGGGTACTGGACTTCTCGAATGAACCCAGCGTTAGGGTTAACGTTTAGCCGATGTTCCGCAACTTCTCGCGAGACTCCAGGCATATCCGCAGGTTTCCACGCGAATTCCTCTTTGCATTTTCTTAGTAGTTGAGCTAACTGCGCGTTCTCTTCCGGGCTTAGCTTTTCACTAACTAGGAGGTTCGCTTCTTTGTCCCCCCCGATAGGAACTGACACCATTTTATCTACCGGCTAAGTGCGCTTTTCCTCTTTATCTTCAAAGGGGTCATCCGCTACGCACACGTAATGTTCTCAACTCTTCTGAGTCATGGGCAAGTAACATTCGGCAGCTAACTTCTGGTCTCCTTTGACGGAGACTACTCCGTCCCATGAAGAATATTTCATCCTTAGATGTTTTTGTGATATTGCGGCCCCAAAGCGGTTGAGGAATGGTCGCCCAAGTATGGCGTTGTAGGGCAAAGTCAGGTCTACAACCAAGAATAATAATTCCTCTGACCGTTTGGACGCATCCTCAGTAAAATACACTGGTAGCGATGTAACTCCGGTTACTGGAATTGGGACGGACCCCATCTACCCCAATTATAGGTTTTTTACAAGGCGTTAGCTCATCATCAGGACGCTTCATTAGATTGTATGCCTCTAGCGAGAATAGGTTTACTGCACTCTCATTATAGACAAGGGTTCTCCTGACTCCGTGGCTGCTGATAACGGGTGTGACTACCAATGCATCGTTGTGTGGGTAAACGACGCCTTTCTCATCCTCTTCTGAGAACGATAGCACCATTCGGTCCAACGCGCTTATCGATTCATTTTTCAATAATGCGCTTTCTCTCTTACGTTTCTCACCTGCCTCGGGTACCAACGGTGCGGGTTCGTCTAAATACGGAGTGCCTCCAGCTATGATATGGATTATAGGGACATCGTCCTCACCGACTGCAAGTGTTTCCCTACCCCCTCAGATAGGGATGGCGTTAGCTCCTATGGCGAGAGAAGGTGCTTGCCTGCTGTCAGTCGTTCTGCTCCTCGAATTGTTCTTGGCTTCTTCTCTTGTCTTGGTGGCGAACTCTCCAAGATAACCTTCATCTACAAGGAGCTCTATCGCCAGTTTTAACTCTCTACACACGTCTGTCGAATGTTCCTTGGCTTTGTGAAACTTATAGAATGCGTTTTCCCTTCCTCCCATAATTACTCCTGGTTTTATAAGAGCCGGATAACGAATGGGTAGGTTTTGCTGCTGGACAATTGATAAAATTTCTGCTCTCGGAAGTATGAGGGAAGGAAGGTCAGGGTCATATATCCGGCCCCTTGGTGGATCCGCTTGTCTTCTGGTAGGGGAATTCCCAGATCTCCCTTTCAAGAAATTACCTCTTTGCCGATTCGAGGTTCTAGGGATGTGATCTTTCCATTGGTTGTAGTCATCAGTTGGGCGAGTATCAGGAGCTGCGTTAGCTTGGGCGTTAGGAGCCGGATGCGGATCTTGGGGCATGTTCCGAATTTGTTCTCTATTTTCCTCTTCTTCCATCCTCGCATAATTGTGTGCTTTCAGCCTTAGCGCATCTAACGTCAGCGGTGGGTCCACCATCAATGTATCTCGCAACTTCCCATAACAACTGTTGCACTTTAGGGCTTCCACAGCAAAATCGATGATGACTCCTAGCATTAGCGACATCTCAAGATCAAAGCGACTCAAGAAGTCTCACAAGGGCTCCTACGGTTTTCGGTGGATGTCGAATAATGCTACAGTGGAATTTCTGATGGGGACAGTTGTGCTAAACCGGCTCCGAAACTTAGCTTTCAGCTGAGAGAAACTATCAATAGACCCCGCCGGGAGTCCTTTAAACCAGAGACGCGCTACACCCGATAGCGTCATGACAAAAATCTGACATAACGCAGCGTCACTGTGGGTTTGAAATTGTACAAAATCTTTCACCTTATTGAGGTGTGAGATTGGATCTTTCATGCCATCATACAATTCTGTGGGAAGCTTCACGTATCGGTTGACCCTATGATGTCTTATGCGATAACTGAACGGGTGACCGACGTTATCGTCAGGGATTCCACGAGGTCGGTGAGGAGGAGGAACTTCGTCAGGGTGCCTCTGAGCTCGAAAGTCATGCTCATGATGTCGTCTTGGAGATCGGCTGCGACTCCTAGGAGTATGGGTTCGTTGCCTCCTGCCACTTGACCTTTCACTGTGTCTGGGAGATGGATCCCTGAACGCCTCATCTCGCCTGTCGTTCCAACGATCTCCATATTCGTCATGCCAACGCTCCCCTTCAGAAACTGGAATCTCCCTTGCATACTGCACGGAAGGTTCAACGTACCTATACGCAAGCTGCATGGGGCCGACAGGGACTGATGTTGAAAGTAAAGTTAACAGGATACCCCTAGAGTGCTGAGGCGACAGTGGCCGATCTGTGATGATAGGCGGAGTAAAAACTACTTGAGAAGGCACGCTCGGTCCTGAAACATGAGGCGTGAATCCGGCGGCTAACTCTGTCAGCTGGTATAGCTGAGCTTGAAGAGATGATATTGAATTCATAAAGAGATTACTCGCACTGTCTACCACGGGTCCCCTTGAATGGGGAATAGAATAACTGGGTCCCGCCACCTGGGGAACAAATGTTTCCGTTGCGTGTCCAAAGGAGGGATCTGATGCACCTGGGGGGATTTCCTGTACCGTGGTAAAAGCATCAGAAGTTGCGAAGGGAAAGAGTCATCTGCGAGTAGCAAATGGAAGGCTAGAGGACTGAGACAACGCCGGATCTGAATCAGAAGCCATAATCCTTCCACCTTTGGAAAAAATGGAGCTTGGTTATTAAGGATGCTCACTTAATAGAACCAAAGCTCTCAATGAAAGCACCAATTTGATAAGATTTTGACTGTTGGTGAAGGGTAGAAGGGGAGAATGGCTTCTTGCATTCCACGCCCGTGGTTGTCCGATGTACCTGCAGGGGGTCTCGGTGTAAACACTTCGATGCTTAAGGTAGTATGAGTGGTCAAAGTAGCAGAGCTTTTGCTAGCGATCTTAGGCTTACCTTCTTCCTTGATTATGGGGGTATTTATAGGCGAAAAACGGGGTGTTTTCTGGGGGGCTCGGCCATGAAGGGCGCTAACGGGCCTATCAGGCAGTTGACATTCCCCGTCAACGGTGTGCTATCATTGCGTTTTATATATATATATATATGGTGGTAGGCGTTACCTAGGCAAGGTAATGCCTACCTTCCTCAAGGAACTGCGCGCTCAGCCTGGGATGGGATAATACCTCGTCATGACAAAGTGACCTCGTGGGACCCCCCCGTTGATGTCGACCATCCCAGCGCTGATCGCTTGATAAAGGGCGATAGCCTCGAGGTTGTCCGTCCGGTAGGTATAACAGCGTTCTGTCCTTAACGCGGGGTGTAAAGACAAAAATGCCCCAGGCGTTAGGTCTATTGTTATCAAATGGGGTTCTTAAAACCTCCCCTTCTTCTCCTCTTGGATTAGAGATCCTTGTATGCTTGTGGTAAGGTTGTTTAGGAATCATCCATAGAAGGGTTTACCGTGTATGCAAGTTCGTTTATTGTTTATACATCAAAACACCTTCATCTTCATCCATTTATCCACTGCACCTATTCTGCAATCTCCTTGCGACGTTATCCTCTAGGTTGGTTTCCTTGGTTATCCTACCATTTTCCTCCATTTGGTAGCGGAGCTCCAGCTGCCCTCTAGGTTGGTTTCCTTGGTTATCCTACCATTTTCCTCCATTAAAATCGCGTCCCCCATATCATCCCATTTTCGTTTGTGTTGGACAGATTGTTTCTATCGAGGAGTCAGTTTTTGTCAGTTTTCTTTTCTGTTTTGAGTCAGTTTTCTACGTCAGAAAAATCTGAATTTTTTTTTGCTTAAATTTATTTCCGAGTAGAACAAACTTTGTTTTTGTGTCGGCTGCTGACTTTATGATTTTCGCACACTTTTTGACCTTGGAAGAAAAGTGTGCAAAAATCGCGCGAGAAAAACAGTTTTGTGTTGTGCGTCTGTTTTCTCACCCTTTCACTTGGAATTTCGTTTTGCTTCCTTCTACAAAGTTGAATATAGGAGTCTTTTGAGTCTGTCTGTTCATTTTCAGAATTTTTGGTTCACGTTTGGTATATCTTGTGTCCAGAAGGCGAAAGTCTACTTGGTGTTCTTTGTGTTCATCATTGTAAACGTTTTGCTTTTGGTGTTTGACTATTGTGGGAGCCAAAAATTCCGAAACTTTGTGTTTGTGTGGTTTAAACTTCATATTATCTATGGTAATTAGTGGCTGATTTTTAGAGCTTCCTATGGTGGCCATGAGAGCCATGTGGACTTGTTTGTTGATTAGCTAAGTGCCAAAATGTTTAGCTCCACTCCTAGCCGGCCACATCATCCCTATTGTGAGCCAAGTATTTTGCTTGCATTGTGAGCCAAGTATTTCAGCTTGCTCACCACACTTAGCCGGCCCTAGGTTTAGCATCCTTACACTTGCCACCTCACACAATTTGCCACCTCATCACTAGTGCCACCTCATCAAATATTTGGCATCTAGTGAATATTTTTGAAAGTGTAAAACTACTTGTCTTTCACTTCTTATTTCTAAGATACATGTCATACAAGTGAGCTCTCTTCACTCATTGCAAAAAAAAAAAAGAAAGAAAGAAAGAAAGGAACTAAAACAAAGATAAAAAAAAAAAAGTAATCAAGTTCCAAATTAAAAAAAAAAAAAAATTAGATTGCAATTGAGTCAAAAGCAAGAGACTACTAGTATGTATGAATACATTAGAAGTGTAGTAGTTTACAATTAGGTGTGCTTTTGTTTGAGTTTAGTTTTTTTCAATTTTGTTAATTAAAACTTTCAGTTTTTAGTTCTTCGTGATTTTCTCTTCTTGTTTCCTTGAGTCTTTGCTTGAGTAGCTTGTCTTGGTGTTTTCCTTTCCTTGTTTCCGCACATACACCTATCCACTCTAAGTCAATTTAGTGATCAAAATCAAGTTTCTCTTCTTTGATCACTATTACGACTTTCCTTCCCCTTTACTTCTAGCCTTGTTTTCCTGGAGCGTGCCTCGTCTTAGTGAGCCGTCTGATTAGGATCGGTTGTCACAAGGATAGGATTTTCACTTCTAGGCGTTGAGTCCCCACTTCCCCGGAGCGTGCCTCGTCTTAGTGAGCTGATAATGCACTTGTCGAGGCTACGATCAAACAAATAATTACAACTTATCACATGCAACAAAATAGATTGAAGACAGTGGCAAGAGGATCGATCCACAGAGATTGGTGAAGACTTACACTAGACAAGGCCAGATTATAAAATAAAACAATAAAAGAAATAAAACAGAATTCAAGGGCTAGATGGAGAGAAACTGATTCAAGGTCTTGAATGAAAACATAGAACAAAAACACAGAAACGTAACAACAGGGGGGTTTTACTTGACTAAAATAGGTCAGCCAAGGGAGATTTGGAGCTAACAATTTTAACTATAAAAGTAGTAATCGGGACCTCGAGTCGTCAGTTCAGGGTCCCGAAGGATAAAATGTAACAAATCAGTGACCAAAGTTAGAATAATAAAATAGAGGGATAAATAAACACAAATAATCAGATAGAGAAAGATCTTAACAAAAGGTATTCTTAGGTTGCATTCGGGGTCTCGATCATCATCAGCATAGAAATATTCTACTCATGCATTCATAGAAGTGACATAGGGACCAGATTCCTCGGATATCCCCTACTTTTCTCTTAAGAGAAACTATCCCCCGTTTCCACATATGAGGTAGTCTTGACAGTCCGCCATCCCTCCAGGCACGAATGCAGGAGGGCCATATTTAGACTGCCCATGAAGATAAGAAAAGACAGATCTAGAGCTAAAAGTCCCTCAGTTTGTCAGACTCGTGACCTCGCTCTAATTAACTACCTTATCCTAGCCAGTCGTGACCACTTCAGCACAGCTACTACTAGATAGATGTCTACTTGTTCCATGCGACTTTCCTTTCGTATTTATCACATGGATGACAGCATTTACTCATAGAAATTATCAGTTGATCAAGCCTCTAATTACCACAAGTAAAAGTGTAATTAAAATGATAAGCAATTAAATATGGTAGCAAGAATATATTAAGCATGTTTAGGCCTCGAATTTGCCCCTGCAGCCCTTGAATAACCTTTGCTAAGAATTAAAGATTTAGCTACTCATGCTTGAAGATAAATAAATAATAATTAAAGAGAGCATAATAAGTAAATAAATAGATTAAGGGAAGAAGACTTTGTTACTAAACGTTTGAAGCCCGGCGGCAAAGAGTGAAGATGCTAACAAGATCTAGAGAGATAAACTAGAGAGAAGTCTAAGAGTGTTCTTCCTAAAAACTACATGATAATGGATGATGTCCTAAACTACTCCTTGGATGTTCCTTATAAGCTAGAGCTCCAAGCACAAAATATCTTCAGTCTAAACTAGGGACAAAATGCATTTAAGGAAAGCCTATTACAATAGATCTATGCTCCCTAAAGCAAAAGGCTGAAAAAGCACAAAGCTGGTTTTCTTGGTTTGGAATGGTCAACTTTGGCTGATCTGGATTGGGCTCAAGGTTTGGAATGGTTAGAGGGTAGGTATTTTGTGATCAGTGCAGAACTTTTCAGAGGGCGTCAGAGGAAGCACATGGAAGCTTTGGCAAGAGGACACGTGGAAATGCTGTATTTGCCCTTCGGGGGCCCGAATGGAGAATCCGATTCGGGACCTTGAACGCTGCTTTGGAGTCGGGACCTCGACTTTGGTCTTGAAGCTCGAATTCGCACAAAATGCTCCAAAAATGCATGTTTTTGCATAAACTCCCTTTTTAGGCCTAGATCTGCAATAGTAATAAAAACAAGGGTAAATTAGCAGAATCATGCCTTCAATTGATGGGATAATGGAGGGAAAATTATGCATAAATACACGCTATCATGAGCCATCTGTGTTAACACGGTTGTCACAAGGATAGGATTTTCACTTCTAGGGTGGAGTCTTCATTTCCCCAGGGCGTGCCTCCTCTTAGTGAGTCGTCTGTATTAGCATGGTTGTCACAAGGATAGGATTTTCACTCCTGGCACCCTTCATTATCTGCACGTCATCAACCACAAAAACACACGAAAATATTTTTGATTCGACCGTTAACGCATGATATTAATAACGTTATCCAAACATGTAGAGGTATGTCAGATTCTAGCATGATATAGTGTCAAACGAGCTATGTTACAAGAGTTTGGTAAGGGAGTACCGTCAAGCGTTTCCAAGTGGTATGCTCCTTTTTCCGCACATTGCTCTCTGAAAAATTGACTGGTGAACTGTGACCTGTTATCGCTGATGAGCACACGAGGTACACCAAATCGCATGATAACTTGGTGTTTGAAGAAACACCATATCTTTTCCGTTGTGATAACAACCACTACTTCTGCTTCGGCCCATTTTATGAAATAGTGTACCGCCACGACTACAAATTTCAATTGGGATCTTACTTTTGGAAAGGGACCTAGAATATCAATTCCCCATTTAGCAAAGGGACAAGGAGCAACGATTTCGGAGATTTCCATGGCAGGTCATCTGGGAATCTTAGCAAACTCTTGACATTTTAGACATGTGCGGATAAAGTTGTCGCAGTCCCTGCGAATGGTAGGCCAATAAAATCCTGCCCGAAAAAATTGGGCGGCCAAGGTGCCGCCAGACACATGCATACCGCATATTCCTTCGTGAATTTCTCGCAGGGTGTGGAGGCCTTCTTGTTCCGTTATACACTTGGCGACTAGATGGGAGAAACATCTTCTAATCAATTCCCCATCGTAATACGTACATCGCGCTGCCCGTTTCAATACTCTTTTTCTTTTCGGCGTTATCTTCGGGAAATTCATCGTGCTTTAGAAATTTGGTTACAGGAATTCGTCAGTCGTCTTCGATTTCTTCGACACAGAGCGACGCTTATTCTTCCATGAAGGAAGGCATGGATATTTCCTCGAAGTACACGTCAGTGGGTATGGATGCTTCCGAGCTCGCTGTGATCTTAGCGAGGTTATCCACCTCAGCGTTATCTTCTCGAGGGACGTGTTCAATGCTGACCTATATACCTCTTTTTCTTATTTCCATCAACTCGCGCTTCACTTTGGAAAGATATTGAATCATAATGGGATCTCTAGCTTGAGAATTACCCAAGACTTGATCTATTATTAACTTGGAGTCGCCGTATATCAATAGCCACAAGTCTCCCATTACTCCGGTGTCATGTATGGCTTTCGTGGATAGATTTTTCCCTATCCTTAGTCCAGCTAGCAGCGCCTCATATTCTACCACATTATTGGATAACGGTTGCAGGATTTTGATGGCATATCGTATCTGTATGCCTAGTGGTCCGGTTACTAAGATTCCTGCTCCGGCTAGTTCTTGGTTCTTGGCTCCGTCCACGTGGATAACCCACAAGTCGATGTAGGTTTCGGGGAATTGGATATCCAAATCATCTCTTTCTTCCTCTAGTAAGTCTGTCAATGGATCCTGCGTAAACGTGCACTCGGCTATGAAGTCTGCTAGGACTTGGGCTTTTATGGATGGTCGGGCTTTATACTGTATCCCAAATTGCTCGAGTTCAATGGCCCAAATCAGCATCTTTCCTGAGGACTCAGGCTTTCTGAAAATCCTTTTTAAGGGTTAATCTGTGAGCACGATGACGGGGTGGGCCTGAAAATACCTGTCCATTTTGCGCGTGGCCTGTACTAACGCAAACGTTATTTTTTCAATGCGAGCATATCGCAGCTTGACATCTTTCAAAACATAGCTAACAAAGAACACGGGGTGGTGGACGTGGTTGTCATCTCGCACAAGGACGACACTAACCACTTCATCGGTAACACCAAGGTACAAGTATAGAGTATCGCCCGTCTCTGGTCTTGTCAACACTAGATCAGATGAAAGATAAGCTTTTAGGCCCATAAACGCTTCTTTGCATTCTTTTGTCCATCCAAAGAGAGCATTTTTACGTATGACTTTGAAGAAGGGTAGGCATCTCTCGCCTTGTTTGGAAATAAACCGTCCTAGAGCAATAACGCTCCCTGTGAGCTTTTGCACTTCCTTGACAGTTCGGGGGGATATCATATCATGAATAGCTTTGATCTTTGACGGATTGGCCTGAATGCCTTTCTGGCTGACCACATAACCCAAGAACTTACCCGTTTGAAATGCAAACATGCATTTACGGGGGTTCAGCTTCATCTTGTACTCTCTCATCACGTTGAACACCTCTTCCAAGTCTACTAAGTGGTCCTCCAAACTTCGACTCTTGACCAATAAATCATCCACGTAGGCTTCTATTTTCCTTCTGATTTGTTTCTCGAACACCTTGTTCGCCATACGCTGAAAAGTTCCCCCAGTATTTTTTAGTCCAAACGGCATCGCCATCTAACAGTAAGTGGCCTTCAGGGTAATGAAAGCGGTATTTTCTTCATCTTCGACGGCCATGGGAATTTGATGATATCCGGAGTTGGCGTCTAAAGAACTTAAATAGGCATACCCGACAGTCTGGTCGACTAATTGGTCGATTCGAGGGAGCGGGTAGCAATCCTTGGGACATTCATCATTTAAATTAATGAAGTCGATACACATGCGCCACTCTCCATTGGGCTTTGGAACGAGGACGGGATTAGCTAGCCAAGTCGGATATTGGACTTCTCGGATGAAACCTGCGTCTAGGAGTTTTGACACCTCCTTGTCAATGGCCATCGCCTTTTCTATAGAAAATACTCGTCGCTTCTGCTGGACCGGTTTGACATTGGGATCAACGTTAAGTCGATGCTCCGCTATCTCTTGTGAGATACCAGGCATATCCACGGGCTTCCAGGCGAATTCTCCTTTGCATTTATTTAATAATTGAGCTAACTGTGTGTTCTCTTCCGGGCTTAGCTTTTCGCTAACCAGGAAATTTGCCTCCCTGACCCCACTAATAGGGACGGGCACCATCTTATCCACTAGCTGGGTACGTTTTTCCTCTTTCTGTTCGAAGGGATCCGTCGGCATGCATACATATCTATCACAATTCTTTTGCGTCATGAGTAGATAACACTTGGCTGCTAACTTCTGATTGCCTTTGACTGAGACCACTCCGTCCCAAGAGGGATACTTTAACCTCAAGTGTTTTTGGGATATCGCTGCATCGAAATGGTTGAGAAATGATCATCCGAGTATGGCGTTATAGGGCAAGGTAAGATCTACGACCAAGAATAATAATTCCTCTGATCTTTTGGACGTGTCTTCTCTAAAGTATGTAGGCAACAAGGTGATTCCAGTCACTGGGATAGGAAATCCGTCTACCCCAATTATCGGCTTCTTGCAAGGTGTCAACTCACTGGCGGAGTGCTTCATGAGCTTGTAAGCCTACAATGAAAATAAATTTACTGCGTTGCCGTTATCGATAAGGGTTCTTCTGACTCCATAGTTGCCAATAACGGGTGTGACCACCAACGCGTCGTTATGCGGAAAAATGACGCCTTTGTCGTCTTCCTCGGAGAAGGACAATACCATTCGATCTAAAACACTTATCACTTCACTTTTTACTAACGCACCTTCTCGTTTCTGCTTTTCTCCTACGGTGGGCGTTAACTGCACAGACTCATCAAGGTACGGTGTGCCCCTAGCTATGATGTTGATGATGGGAAGGTCCTCATCATGGATTGTTAACATTTCCCTGACTCTCCCACTAGGGGTGTCTATTGTCTGATGCCCTATTTATCGGGTTACTCCTAGCTTCTTCTCTTGCCTTGGTGGCGAATTCTCCGAGATAGCCTTCTTCCACTAATCGTTCTATTGCCAACTTTAACTCTCTACACACTTCTGTTGAGTGTCCCTTGACTTTATGGAACTTACAAAAGACATTTTCTCTTCCTCTCATGATTACCCCCGGTTTTGTAGGGGCTGGATAACGGATAGGCAAATTCCGTTGTTGAAAAATTGCTAAGATTTCCACTCTCAGAAGTATGAGGGAAGGAAGATCTGGGTCATAAACTCGGCCCTTGGGTGGGTCCACTTGTCGCTGAGTGGGGGTTACTGGGTCTTCCCCTTGAAAAGTTGCCTCTTTGCCAGTTCGAAGGTCTAGGGATGTGATCTTTTCGTTGGGCGTAATCATCAATAGAGCGAGAATCAAGGGCCGTACTGGTAGGAGCGCTAGGAGCATGGGGCGCGTTTTGTGGCACATTTCGGACTCTGTCCCTATTTTCTTCCTCCTCCATCCTTGCGTAGTTATGGGCTTTTAGCCTCAGCGCGTCTAAAGTCATTGGGGGGTTCACCATTAACGTGTCCCGTAATTTTCCATAACAATATTTTTGTTTCAACGCTTCCATAGTGAAATCAATGGTAACACCTGGCGTTAACGGCATTTCCCTATCGAAATAGCTAAGGAAATCTTTCAAAGATTCTTAAGGTTTTCTATGTATATCGAATAAAGCTGCAACAGACTTCTTGATAGGAACAACTATGCTGAACCGACTTCAAAACTTAGGTTCCAGCTGCAAAACGCTGTCAATCGACCCGGCCGGGAGTCCTTCAAACCAAAGACGTGCGACTCCTGACAATGTCATGACAAATATCTAGCACAAGGCCGCATCACTGTGAGTTTGAAATTGCACGAAATCTTTTACCTTGTTAAGGTGGGAGATGGGATCCTTAGTGTCGTCATAAGACTCCTTGGGGAGTTTCACGTGTCGACTGACTCTGTGATGCCTTACGCGATAACTGAACGGATGGCCGGTAGTATCCTCGGAAATTTCTCAGGGTTGACGGGGATACGAGATCTCCATCCGACGTGCTTGCCCTCGAGGTTCGGATGCATGATGTCGTCTAGGGGACCGACTGCGACTCTTTGGTGAGCGAGTTCGATGCCTCCTACTACTAGATCTTTCACTGCGTCTAGGGGATATATCCCTAACTACGTCGTCCCGTCTGCCATCCCAATGGTCTCTATATTTGTCGTGCCACCGTTCCCCTAGGGATATAGGGATCTCCTGTGTGTACGGCGCGGAAGATTCCACCCATCCATGAGCGAGTTGCATAAAGTTGACAGAAGTCGTCGCTGTGGGCAAGGTCATCGGGATACTCCCGTGTCATAGAGGTGATAATAGACGGGGTGAATGTCAAGTGAGGAGGAATAATGGATCCAGAGGCATTCAGAGTCAATCCGGTGGCTAATGCGGTCAACTGGTCCAATTGGGCACACAGAGCCAGCAAAGAGTTTGCCAGAAGATTGTTTGTGCTATCCATTATAGATCCCATTGGTGGGGGAGTGAAGAAGCTAGATCCTGCCATTTGGGAATGTGGAGTATTCATCTGGGGGAATGATGCTCATGTTGTTGACCCAAAAAGAAAAATTCGTTTGCCCAGAAAGAGTTCCTTATACTGTGGTAGAAATATCGACGGAAGTAGAAGGAAAAAGTTCTCTGCGTGGGACAAAAGAAATACCATAGTGCTGAGGAGGTGTAGATTCTGAGTCAGAAGCCATGATCCTTCGATGTCCAGAAAAGACAGAGCTTGGCTATTAAGGACACTCACTTAATTAAACCAAAACTCTCAATGAAAGCACCACTTTGATAAGATTCAGACTTTTGGAGAGGGGTGGGGAAGGAAAATGGCCGCTCGGAATCACTATTCTGGCCATCCGGAGTACCTGTAAAGCGCTAAAGGGGGTCTCCGGCGTAGACACTCCGATGCTTAAGTTAGTATGGCTATTCGAAATGGCAGGGGTTCTACCAGGGATCGTAGGCTTACCTTTTACCTTGAGTGGTGAGGTATTTATAGGCAAAATATGGGTGTTATCTCTAGGAGGTGGGCGTTATCTTCCCTCAAGTGATGTCATGTCTTGTCTGGGATGGGATAACGTCGTTTATATATGGCTAGATACCGGGTGAGACACCCCCCCCCCCCGCCCCGCGCTGATGTCGACTATCCTAGAGTTCCGCATAAGGTGAGGGGAGATAACCTCAGTGGTGCACGCCCGAGAGGAGCTACAGTGTTCCAGCCTTAACGCCTGGTGTAAGGACAAAAATGCCCCTGGAATTACTTCTATAGTTATCAGAACCGTTAACACATTGAATCGTTCAGTCTTAGATAATTGAACTAGATTGAACCAGTAAATTTTCATACTAACGGACGTGGTATGTTTCGGTTTGTCAAAGAGAAGTAGAGTCAATCTAGATTGAACTGGACAACAAACTTTTTTTCTTTCTTTTCCTCAGAACGACATTATTTTGATGGTAATATTTTGCAGTTTTGATAGTGGTATTGACCCAACTGGTTTGATAGTGACCTGACCGGTTCACCGATTCTGTAAGAACCAGAATCACAGAACCGGTGAATCGGTCGGGTAGACCAATTTTGATCTGTCAGCAGACATATACGGTTAGATAGGCTTAATCAAACCAAATCGTCCGTTCGACCGCCGGGTCGGTCTGGTTTTTAAAGCACTGCATTAAATTGCAGAGGTTGTTGTTAGCTGTTGTAAACTTATATTCCAATCTAGATTTGGTTTGATAACTCCAGAGTTGTAGAAGCACCATCGGAGGACATGAATGAGGTGCCAACTGAAATGATATGGAACCATTACATGTGAAAAGAAAGAAACATCGATTTGTTGTTGTTTTGCTCTGGCTAATGCAACTCAAGAGTCTAAAGTCACAAAATCTGGTTTTTCATTTTTGCAAGAAGCACTAGGTTATGTGTAATACACCAAACTTTAAGTGCTCAGACGAATCCGTAACATTTCGTAGTTCTGCCGTAAAGTTTCGTATTAAATTTATAGAATGTCGTAATTAGTATGTAACACATTAATTGGAATCACGATTTATAAGTAAATTTTATACCAATTAAGAACTATTAGGACTACAACTATCCTAAAATGCAACTTAAAGGATTAAAATGTTAAGTATTGAATTGGGTGGAGTGATGAGTAATGCACAATTAATACTTAGCCTACCACTTGTCCAATGCTATCTCTTGGTCTTTAAATGATATCCACTTGAACATGATTGATCGCGCTGTCGAAACACGTCAAAAATAATAAACCTAATGCCTAAATGCACAATTAATTTGCGAATAGTAGTAATAGGGTCGAACCATAGAGATTAAAGGATGACACTTGCCTTAGATGTATGACAGAAATAAATGCACAAAACAGTTACAAGGGGGGTTTAGTTGGTCAAATGAATTGACCGAGGTAGTTGGAGACTAAACAATAAATAAAAACAGGAATAATAATAAAGGCAGAATGATAACAATTAGCAAGTAAAATAATAAAATGAGTAAAGTTAGATGAGAAAGAATCTTAGCAAAGGATCTTCTCGGGTTGCGTCGAGGCCTAATCAATCATTGGCGCAGAAATATTCTACTCTTACGTCATAGACGTGCTATAAGGGCCAGGTACGTTTTGGCCCCTAACTTTTTTTCATACGAGAAGCTATCCCAAGGTACGTCTATGGGATAGCCTTGAAGCTCTGCCATCCTCCAAGGTACGTTTATGGAGGCAATACTCAAAGGCCCATTAAGCAGAGGAAAGACACGTCTAGGGCAAGACACAAAGACTCTACCCTAATTGGTCGCTTGCCTTAGTCAGATTGGACCAAATTATATGATGACTCCGATCTAGTTGTCTACTCTACCATGCAGCCTCACATTAGTTATTACGACAAGGATGACAGTATTCACAAGAGATAAACTAGCAGTTGATCAAACTTCTAATAAACCTCAAATGAAATGGCAAGAAATCGGCAAACAAGAAACTATAACAATAAGAATATATGAAGAATGATTTAGCCTCATAACTACCCTTTCGCAACCCTCGAAATACCTTTGCTAAGAAGGATGAGTTTAGCCGTTCATGCTAACAAGTAAATAAATAATATATCTAATAAATAGCATAAACAAGAATAAGAGATAAGTAAAATAAAAATGCTTAATAAATACCGGTCGGAGCTTAAAACTCCGGGTTGTAACAAAGTATACTTGGCAGCGTTAATGGAGAAAAAATAGAGAAAATAGATCCCAATGTAAGAGAGGAAAATGTCTGCTAAAAGGATGAGAGAGAGCTCTCAAAGAGATGACGACTACCAAAACTCAGATCTCCTAAAACCCTAAAAACTAAAGATTTTAATAGCCTAACAACCCGCAAGAGGACAAAGTCCAGCTAAGAGGGAGGTACAAAATACGGAAGGAGCGTGTCCTTGAGAGGAATATTCCCAAAATGGCAAAAGGAAATCTGCATGGAATCCCGTGCGGATCTTTTCCCCGCGCGTCGGTGGAGAGAAGATATCCACGTGCGATAGCAAAGCTTAGGCATTGGATGGCTCCCTGGACTAGATGGCTTAGGAACAAGGGCTTGACGATAAAATAAATAGCTAGGCCTCGACGCTGGTCTCGACGCTTTGAGATCCACAGAATTCCATCAAAAAGGGATGTTTCAACATCTTTCTCTCCTTTAGCCTAGATCTGGAAAAAGGATGAATTCAAAGGTAAATCAGCAGTATCATGCTTCAAATAAGACGAAGAAAGAGGAGAAAATCATGCATAAAATGCATGCCATCAAATATCCCCACACTGCCCAATGCTCACCCTCGAGCATTCACAAAAATGAAAACAACCCCAAATCAGAACACACGGTATCAACGTAAACACAAGAATAAACAGACCATTCAACACACTGCACCTAATCAAAACAAAACTCCGCCTAGAAATGCTTCTGCACCAAACCAGTAGGATAACGACCCTAAAGGCAAGACTTTCCCAATCCAGGCCCATTCACCAGCGATCCTCACACGGATAACTGTTTACACTCACACTCGCAAACAAGGCTAGGTGTTTAATCACTCAAAATACAGATAACACAACACGAAATAGAGTTTGCATAATAATCCGAGTACGTAGTACACATGCATGGGCAACCTAGCAATAAAAAAGAACTTTGTATCTAAAAGAGATAGAATAAGGTACGGATGAAGTAGAGAGAATAGAAGGAATGGAGAATGAAAAGTGATCGTCACTCAAATATACTAATATTTTCCTGATGCCTAGATGCACAAATAAATGTGTAAAGGGCAAGACAGGGTCGAACCACAGAGATTGAAGAAATAATATTTTAGTTTCAATGTATGACAGAGAAGAAATGTAATCGAGTACAAACGTAACACTGAGGGGGGGGGGGTTATGTTGATTAACGAATCAATCAACGCAGAAGTGGGAGCTAACAAGACAAATAATTAAAACCGCAAATCACAACACAAAAGTAACAAACATTCGAGGGCATGAAAGTAAAGAACAATCAAGGGCAAGAGAATCAAAAGCAATTCGAGGGCAAGATAACAAGAAAAGTAGTAAAAGAGACAATAATTTGATGGGAAGAGATCTTAGCAAAAGGTGTTCTCGGGTTGCATTTCAGGTCAGGTAATCATTGGCACAAAAATATTTCAAACTCATGCATAGACCTGCTATAGGGGCTTAGTTTCCACTCAACACCCCCTACTTACCTTCGTAGGTAGAAGCTACTCCCCATTTCCACATATGAGGTAGCCTTGACGTTTCGCCGTCCCCCAGGCACGAATGCGGGGAGGCACTACTCAAAACGCCCATGAAGTAGAGGTAAGACAGATCTAAGGTGTGACATCTCAGTGTGTCAAGCTCGCATCACATACCCTAAATGACCATTTACCCCTAGACGAAAGACCTCTCGCGATGTCCCCACTAGGTGTCTACTTTAACCCAAGGCTTCACGTTAGTTATAACCAAGAGAATGACAGTACTCACACAGAAATATTAACAGTTGATCAAGCCCTCAACATTTCTAAATGAGCATGGAACTAAAATGATAAACAATCAAATATGACAAGAGAATATATTAAGCATGCTTTAAGCCTCTTAACCGAACCTTACAACCTTTGAAACACCCTTTACTAAGATAAGGAAATTTAGCTACTCATAATAAAATATAAATAGTAGATAGTAGATAGCATGCAATAAAGGAAGATAAAAGAAAAGGGTTTAGAAGAAACCGAAGGATGAATTAATAATTCAAAGGGGAGAAGCTTGCTCCTTTACAAACCGGCGGTTGCTCCCAAAAACCAAAAGAATGGATCCCTAAAAACTAGGGTAAAAGATGAAGTGATGCAATAATGTCCTAGGACCAATCGTCCTTACAAAAACCCTAAAGCTTACCTTATATAACCTAAAAATAGCTAGGGGACAAAATAGCTAAGGGGAGAGAGAGAGCCAAAGGGAGCGTGACAGTACATGTCCTTCAAGAGAATATTCTGGTGTCTCTAGCGCGCCTGACACCTTCTGGAAATGCATGGAATCCCGTGCGGATCTCCGAAGATTCTTCTCTTTGGCTTTCGATTGAGAAATAATGCAGAGGTATCGTGGCCGAGAGACTGCTCACTGGTCTAGTTAGCGTCGAGGGCTTGATGAAACTCTGATCCTCTAGGCCTTAAAGCTCGAAATCCCAAGAATTCCTCTAAGAATGCTTTTTTTCGCTTTTTTTCTCCTTTTGGTGCTGATCTGCGATAAAGATGTAAATAAGGGTCAAATAGCAGAATCAAGCCCCCGAAAAGGCTGGAAAAGAAGATAAAATTACGCCCAAGAAAAATGTTATCAAAAAGAAAGGAAAAAAAGAAAAGAAAAGAAAATGGAGAAGAAAGATAACCAACTGAAGTTGAGGGATTCCTTGACTAGAAAAAAATAAAGAGAAGTCGGTGAGTTAACAATTGCTGGAGGCACGATAGCGAGGGCTAGACGATGACTTCTTTTCTCTTCTGTGGGGGAGATCTTCTCTGGGCTGATGCTGGCGATCCTTGCTGCTTTTGCTGTGCCTACTTTGCTTTTATTTATTTTTATTATTTTTATTTTTTAAATTAAAATAAAAATAGCAGGCACAGATATTTCTTTTCTTGACTTGTCATTTTACCATGGTCAGGAGCTGCAGCTATTGGTTATCTTTGCATGTTTCTGCTTTTAGCGTCAAGGCCTTACTGCCTTTACTTCCCCACGCTTATTGTTTTGTGCTTGGGATGGGCACAACAATCTTTCTTTACAGTCTTGCCCTAGCTTTACTTTCAACACCTAGACTTTGCTCAGACCTTGCTTCTTTATCTTCCCCACACTTATCCTTAACTACGCTTAGCCCTTGCTGTCTTTGAAAAGTGTTACTCACCTGCCAAGGAAAGATTAAAAGAAACAGGCTCAGTCCAGAGGAAAGCCTTCAATTGGCCCGGCTATTGAACAAATGTCAAGGAGAGTTCGCATGGAAACCCGCAGACATGCCGGGTATATCGCGGAAAGTAGCCGAACATCGTCTCAACGCTGACCCTAGCATTAGGCCGATCCAGCAAAAGCGACGCGCGTTTTCTACGAAAAAAGCTTTAGCCGTTGATAAAGAAGTGGCGAAACTCCTTGATGCGGGGTTCATCCGCGAAGTTCAATACCCTACGTGGTTAGCCAACCCAGTTCTCGTTCCTAAGTCCAACGGAGACTGGCGCATGTGTATCGACTTTACTGATTTAAACGATGCTTGTCCTAAGGATTGCTACCCGCTTCCCCGAATTGACCAACTAGTCGATCAGACTGCCGGGTATGCATACTTAAGCTCACTTGACGCTAACTCCAGATACCACCAAATTCCCATGGCCGTTGAAGATGAAGAAAAGACTGCCTTCAACACTCCTAAGGCCACTTACTGTTATACGGCGATGCCGTTCGGGCTAAAAAACGCAGGGGCGACGTTCCAACGTATGGCAAACAGAATGTTCGAAAAGCAAATAGGAAGGAATGTGGAAGCATACGTTGACAATATATTGGTAAAGAGCGGGAACTTTCAGGATCACCTGCAGGATCTGAAGGAAGTCATTGATGTGATGAAAAGGCACCGCATGAAGCTGAACCCCCGAAAATGCATGTTTGCGTTTCAAACGGGGAAATTCCTGGGCTACATAGTCAGCCGAAAAGGAATCCAGCCTAACCCCTCAAAGATTAAAGCCATACAAGACATGATATCTCCAAGAACCGTTAAGGAGGTACAAAGGCTAACAGGGCGCGTTATCGCCTTAGGGGGATTTATTTCCAAACAAGGCGAGAAGTGCCTCCCCTTCTTCAAAGTCATACGCAAGAAAGCGCCGTTCGGGTGGACCCCGGAATGTGAAGAGGCATTCATTAGCTTAAAAGATTACCTATCGTCTGACCTACTGCTGACCAGGCCGGAACCGGGTGATAATTTATATCTATACCTTGGCGCTGCCGATGAAGTGGTTAGTGTCGTACTCGTTCGCGACGATAGCCACTCGCATCGCCCTGTGTATTTTGTAAGCCACGTTCTGAAAGATACGGAGCTGCGATATGCCCGAATCGAGAAAATAGTGTTTGCACTGATACAAGCCACTCGAAAAATGGGCAGATACTTCCAGTCCTACCCCGTTATCGTGCTTACAGACCAACCTCTAAAGAGAATATTTCTAAAGCCTGAGTCCTCAGGAAGAATGCTAATCTGGGCCCTCGAACTCGAGCAATACTGGCTGAGGTATCAGTCCCGGCCATCCGTGAAGGCTCAAATCCTGGCGGATTTTATAGCGGAATGCACCTTTACAGAAGATCCATTAACAGATGTACCCGAAGAGGAATGGGGCGATGTGGATCTCCCATTCCCGGAAACTTATACGGACCTCTGGATTGTTCATATAGATGGAGCTAAAAATCGAGAATTGGCTGGAGCAGGAATCTTCATAAATGGGCCGCACGATATGCAAATACAATACGCCATCTGGATCCTGCAGCCATTATCCAATAATGTGGCGGAATACGAGGCATTGCTAGCCGGGCTCAGGATAGGGAGAAGCCTTTCTTCCAAAGGTAGGCACGACACCGGAAGAACAGGAGACCTGCGTCTAAAAATTTGTGGTGACTCCAAACTAGTAATCGACCAGGTCTTGGGGCGAACTCAGGCTCGGGAGCCCATCATGGTCCAGTACCTCGCCAAGGTAATGCGAGAGCTGTTGGAGATAAAAGAAGAAGGCATGCAAGTCAGCTTTGAGCACATTCCCCGAGAGGACAACGTTGAAGCTGACAGTCTCGCCAAGCTGGCAGCAAACCCGGAAGCATCCATACCCGAAGGGATGTATTACCGTGAGTTATCTGTACCTTCTTTTATGGAAGAGCAAGCGTCTCTGTGTGTGGAAGAACTGGAGGATGATTGGAGGATGATTGTTGTGGATATCGCTGAAAAGAAAAGGGTGTTGAAATAGGCAGCTCGTTGTACGTACTATGATGGGGACTTGGTTCAGAGATGTTTTTCTCACCCAGTCGCCAAATGTATAACGGAGAAAGAAGGTCTTCACATCCTACACGAAATTCACGAAGCGGTGTGCGGTATGCACGTGTCGGGTGGCACCCTGGCTGCACAAGTTTTCAGATCTGGATTCTACTGGCCCACCATCCGGAGAGATTGCCACAACTATGTGCAGACTTGCCTTTTTGCTAAATGGGGGATCGATATCGTAGGCCCATTTCCAAAGGCAAGGTCCCAACTGAAATTTGTAATAGTGGCAGTGGACTACTTTACGAAGTGGGCGGAAGCTGAAGCGGTCGCCAACATCACGGCGGAAAAAACCTGGAGGGGTCTAAAAAGAAGTGAGGTTTGGCGTACCCCGTATCCTAGTCAGCGATAACGAAACACAGTTCACCAGCCAATTCTTCAAAGACCAGTGCTCGGAATTTGGGATTGAACAGTGATTCTCTTCCGTGGCTGACCCGCAAACCAATGGACAGGCGGAAGTGACTAACCGGAGCATCCTCAACGGCATTAAGAAAAACCTGGAGGGGTCTAAAAAGAAGTGGGCTGACGAGCTGCCATACGTGATGTGGGCGTACCGCATGACCGTTAAAACCAGTACTGGAGAAACACCTTTCGAATTGGCCTTCGGGACCGAAGCTGTTACGCCGGTCAAAATCGGTACCATGAGCCTGCGAGTGGCTCACTTTCGAGAAGAGCTGAATGAGGAAAGGTTACGAGCTAACCTTGACGCGTTACCGGAGGTCCGAGAAGAAACCCTCCTGAAAACACAACATTACAAGCGAAAGATGGCCCGTTATCATAACAGGCGCGTCAAAGAACGGTTGCTAAAGGCAGGCGACCTGGTGCTTAGAGACAAGCGAGCGGCTGGTCAATGTGTAGGGAAGCTCAGTCCAAACTGGGATGTGCCGTATTGCGTTACCCGCGTTATCGGAAAAGGAGCCTATCATCTGGAGACACTCGATGGTACTCCCTTATCTAACTCTTGGAACATCGCTCGTTTGAAATTATATTATCCTAGAACTTGATTTTATCTGCACCTTTGACTGATGCCAACCCTAACCTTAGCTAACGCTTAGTGAGAGAGCTTTCTTAGGTGTTTTGTGGTTGCTTTTGTGCAGATAAAAAAAAAAGGGGGGGATCTTGGGAGTGAAAAGTCCTATCCTTGTGAGGGCACGACCCAGCATGCCTTGAACTAGCGTTGGGATTGAAAGATCCCTAGCGTCCCCGGGAGTGAAAAGTCCTATCCTTGTGATGGCCGGTCCTGATCAGATGGCTCACTAAGTGAGGGCACTACCCGGAATCCTTGGGAGTGAAAAGTCCTTTTCTTGTACTGACTATTCTCGTGGAGACAGCCCATCAAGACAAGGCACGCCCCAAGGAAATAGTAACTCTGTGCTAGAAACGAAAAGCCCTACCTTAGTGACTGGACTAGTGTAGTCGGTTCATCAAGTGAGGGCATGATTCTAGACGCGAGGACAACGCCTGAAGGTGAAAAGTCCTATCCTTGTGATGGCCTGTCCTGATCCGACGGCTCACTAAGATGAGGCACTTTCTAGGCCGATCGTGGAAAAATAAAAACGCAAAGAATCGCGAAATTCCAGCTAGTAGCTAGATGTGTAATCCCTAGCGAAGTATAGAGCTAATAGAAAAAGCGATTTATGCGGTTTCCGTACTAACGCCCTATGACGGCAACGGAAAGACTCCTACGGGTAATTACTGTCTCTTGTAACCCGTTATGCTACTAATGGTTTACAATTAGAAATGTGCAGAATATTTTTCGAGCAGCGGAAAGATTGACGATCGCGTAAGAGGCGATATTATGAGGCTCGCTGGGAAAACCAACCCGATACTGACCTCAGTGATTTCTGTTGATAAAACACTAGGGGCCTGCTCGAGGAAGTAAACACATTATGTTATCGAGGCGACAATGGCGCCAAGGGAGTTTTAAAAGGAGAAAACTAAAGGAAAGGAAAGACAGCGATAA
Organism: Viola odorata; assembly: GCA_963691705.1. Taxonomy (NCBI): domain Eukaryota; kingdom Viridiplantae; phylum Streptophyta; class Magnoliopsida; order Malpighiales; family Violaceae; genus Viola; species Viola odorata. The sequence continues at coordinate 21,144,733 of OY829539.1, read as the reverse complement.
GGATATAAATTGTTTGAACATATGAAAATGCCTTTGAAGGGTCACAAGTTTTAAGGCCAAAACAATAACACCACGGAGGTAAAAAACAAAAAGCCTGGCAACTCCCGATAGCTACGGAAGAGGCGGAGAAGCGATAGGATGCGTCAGCCCTCGGGGTTCCTCCGTTTCCAACCCTCTACCTTAGCTTGGCGAAAACCCGCTTCATTGAGGTCGGCAGACTTCTGTTTGAAAGCCCTCGTGACCTCCTCACCTTTATACGCATCCACTCCATGGACCTCTTCGAAGCAATTAACCAAGATAGTGGCAGTCCGCTCGACATGCCACAGGCACTTATCGGCTGACTCCTCTTCCAGAGCGGTTTTCCTTTCCTCCAAGGCAGCTTTCTCCCTTGCCAAGGATGACTTCTCTTCCTCCAGGACCGCATTCTTGGCTCTTTCCGCTGTCAAGGCCGCGTCAAGAGTGGACGCTTGCCCTTTCAGCTCCTGCTAGGTGAGCAATAATTGAGTGCGTTCCTCCAGCAACTTCTTCTTCTCATTTCGCTCCCGCGAAAGTTCAGACAGGGAGGCGGTAAGAGAAGCAGGCTGACGTTGCGCGTGCTCTGTCCAGTAATGGAACTTCAGAAAATTGGTGAAGAGGCTAGAACGCAGCAAATTCGCCTTGTCATCATCAACCTTAGAAAGGAAAGCTTCCCGATCGGCCGCGGACGATAATATCTGGGCAGCCAATAAAGCGAAAACCTCATCCGAGCCATCGCCCCCAATAGCCGCTAAGCCTGTATTACAAAAATTGTACAAGCCAACTTGGTGAGTCACAGTGCCGGACTCGCCCATTGGACTTAGATCCGCAGCAAAATTGAAGGCGGTGGCCCCTTCGCCAGAACGCTATGACAAGGGAATGCTCAAAGGGACAAATGCTAGGGGAATGGGGGGGTGAACCTGTGTAGAAGGGCCCCCTTGGACGATATAGGAACCGTGGGGATGGTAGCCCGAAAAGTCCTGTAAACCCTCTTGATAGTCCAAGTTAGGACCATATGAGTGAACAGGCCCACCAAAGGAATTGGGCGAAGCCCTGAAAGACTCAGCCGTACCCATGTTTGCCATGAACTCAGAGGGGTGATTCTGGCGAACGTCCGAAGAAACGAAGGCGCTGTCAGGTTGCACTTCCGTCGCAGCGATGGTAGAGGATAAACTTCCACCCTCACCCTCCGACCGAGGTCTCTTCTTGGAACCACCCAGCACATAGCCCATGTCCATATCGCCTATGGGAGATGCGGAAGTAGAAACAACAACAGTATCCTGCAAAGAACCCGGTATAAGACGCAGATAAGAGAAACATATGAAATAACGATAGACATCAGTATACAGCGTATCGCGGCCAAAAAGCGCACTCACAACAGCAGTGTTAAGAGGAGGCGCTTCCGAAGAAGCTTTCGCGTCCGGAGAAGGAGTGAGCGGCAACACTTCTCGTTCTTTTCTTCTTTTTTCCTTTGGCAAGGGCCTTAGGGACTTTAGAAGAAGATGGCTGAGCAGGAGGGGCAGCGACGGTCACGATGGGAATACCTGAAGGGATGTCGGTATTTCCCTCACCAGCTGAGGAAGAGGATACTTGAGGAAGGCTCACAGAGGCAGCCGGTAGTATAGTTGGGTTATCAGTAGCTCCCGCGGAGGCGACCCTCTCTTTTTCTTCTCTCTCCTAGGCCCTTTTCAGTCGTCTCCTAACGCTTTCAGGCTTGTAATTGGGATCCGTCGTTGCATGATCACAAAATAACGTTAGCATTAGTATCAGCGGTAATAAGGAAGGAAGCGATACGACACTCACGTCTAACGCAGTCCTTGATATCAGCCCCGCATGCTAGATAACGGATGTGAACGCTGATTTCCAATTGAAGCAATTTGTCCAACCAGCCTTGTTCCCGCTGAGGAAGGCTCTCCGGCCGGCCCCAGACGTTATCCTTGACGTCTTCGTTAAACCCAGATCGCCACCAGGAAGATTTATCACAAAGAACTCCTTTTTCCAAGCCTCGACGGCAGACTCAATGTGGAGGAGTTTCCAAGTAAAAGACTTGAGGGAATCATCGTCGTATCGAGGCAATATCATTATCACACCCCGACACTTCATCAGCTTAAAAACCGACTTAAGCAATAAAAGAGAAGGGGAAGTAATCCCCTTATATTTACAAAGTTCCAGAAAGGCACAAACACAACAATATGCATTTGGGGCTAATTGGATGGGATTCAAATCGCAGGCAACAAGCAATTGTTTTATGAAAGGGTCGATGGGAAGCCGGAAACCATAACGGAACATTTGTGCGTATAGAACCCTACGCTTGCCCGTCAAAATGCTATTCAAATGTATCGACTCAGGGGCAACGGTGGCCTTATAACCGTCAGGGATAACAACATTATGTGCGGCTAAATGCTCATTGAGAGCGATTTCAGAGGTGATACTGCTAACCGTAATATCCATCTTTTTCTCATCGGCAGACTTCGACTCAGGGCGACGAGTCTTGGCCATGGTAGAAAATAAAAAGTAAAGACGAAGAAGACGATGGAAGAAAATAGGAAATACCTTTAGAGAAAAAGCACTTCGAGAGCCTTGAATGGTGGAAAGAAAACAAGACGGCTAGAGAGAGTATGAAGAAAGCAGGATAATAAAAGTAAGAAAAAGAAATAAGTGTTGGTTTTTATAACCCTAGTGGTCAAAGGAAATGACGAACGCTGCAGTCGTTGAGTGAGAGCGTCACAAGGAACAAACTCAAGTAATGAGTACAATCCTAGAGAAACGCAACAGCGCTTCGATTTTGCTAAAAGTCTAGAACACGCTAGCTCGTGGCATCATAAAAAATGGACACGTGTGTCTGCGCTATCACAACTTTCCTCTCACATTAATAAGGGGATCGTGAGCATTAAATGCACTGAAAAGCAGAAATGATTTTCTGGAATAAGACAAGCGATATTGCAACAATGGAGATAATGCAGAATGGCGTTAATCGAGCCAGCGGCTTTCGAGATAATGCAGGAAAGTGAAATAAAGATCAGTTATTATATAAAATAAAGTACAGATATCATTGCGCGATAAGGAGTTATTAGAAGACAGAAAAAGCAAATAAAGAGGAAAATCCTCTAAAGGGTCAGCCTTGACCATTCATTGGTCGGCACGGATATCGCAGCCACCCTTCCCCTACTCCTCTCTAAAAGAAAGAAGTTCTCCCTCGCTTTCGCTTAAATCCTTTATCGTCTTGGAGGCGTAATCAGCCAACTTAGACGGGTCAACAGTTCCCTGGCGATGGAGATCTGTGAATTCGGCGATACAGACTTCCAGGATCTTGTCTTTTCACCCGGCTATCTTCGAGGGTACCTTGGCCAAATCCGCGTCACGAGACGATATCTCTTCACGGACGAAAGAGTTCCTTTTGTCGGCTGCCACCAATTCCGCCTCCAGCAGTTCTATCTTAGCCTTTCCTTTTGACTTTTCTCGTGCGAGCTCGGCATGACACTCAGTCAACTCTGCCCGGGTTCGATCTTGAAGCTTTGACAACTCTGTTACCTTCGCCAAAGCGGCGTCCAGTTGTTCTTTCGAACCAGGAGAGCGCCGAACTTTGTCGCTCTAATCCTCGAGAAAATAGTGCAGCTCGTGGAAGTTGGCCAACATGTCATTCAGAAGGCGTGAGTGCTGAACTTCAGGGGGATGTAGCAGGAACTCTTCCTTGTCCTTCAAAGAACTGAACATCTGGCCCACTATAGAACCTACTGGCTCGTCTTGCGATAGCGGATCCGATATCCCTAAAGCGCGAAGCCCATTAGTCCCAAAAGATGACAGATCTAGCTGGTATGTGACATTTCCTTAAGGACTTTGAGGAGAAAGATTGGCGATATAGGGAGGAGAATAACTTTTTGCGGAATTACCAATGCCCGAAATTGAAGAAAGGAATAAGGGCTGAGGTTTCCTCGAGGAAGGTTCAGGAGGAACATTTGGATTCGAAACTGGCACGGTCACATCCGAAATACAGGAATAGATCGGAGAACCAGGGCCACCAGGCAGCAAGGGTGAATCCACCGCCGCTGAAACCTCATTAGCTTTGGAAGGAATGGCAGAAGACGCCTTGACAACCTCCACTACTTGCGAGGTACTCGCGACATGAGAAGTGTCAACCTCCGTAGTAGGAACTGCATTAACTTCCCTCAACGGAGGAATCGGTGGTCCAGTCTTCTCTTTTCGTATTTTCTTTCAGAGACGCTCCATCTCGACAGCCATCTCTTCGCTATCATCCTCGGTTGACTCCGCCGCGGAATCATTTTTTCTCGCCCTAAGCTTCACTCGTTGGGCAAGGGTAGCGTGACGTAGTTCGGAACCGGCATCCATACTCTCGCTATCGCTGTCAACTATTCCAGACGCAGAACGACTCGGAGTCACTCCTTTACCCCGAGGCGGCAGCCAATTCTCAAGAAAGCGAGAAGATCGAGTGGAAGCACTGCGTGTCGCGACGGTCTTAACTCTCCTTCCCCTCGGCGAGATTGTCAGACGGCTGGAACTTTCAGGCGGTGGAGAAGGAGGTAACGTCTGAAGCGGCACCACGTTTAGAGGAGTGTTATTCCCCCCGGAGGAACGGCCCCCAGTGCTACCTGTCAGCGAAGCATGTTAATACAGCAAGCAAATTAAAGCGATAACATGGCAAAAGAAAAACTCACCAACGACACACTCTTTCAAGGGCCTGAACCGAGCAAATTCCCGAATGCGGAAAGGCCCTTCTATTTCTAATAGGGCGGTAAAATGGGACACATCAATTCTAGACAGCACTTCTGGTTTTTTCCAAGCGGCGCTGGTAATCTCTCGGTTAAAACCCCCGCGCCACCAGCGGGACGGCAGGCGAAGGGTGAAGAAGCCATTTTTCCAGTTGACCATGTTGTCCTCAAAACCTTGAAAGTTCTGCCAGAAAATTGTACGATGGCGTCATTCCATCTCGGGGTGATATCCACCAAGCAGTCGCGACAGCTCAAGCTGAAAAATGTGCGGAACAGATTGAGGGATGGAGTGAAAATATGCTTCATCTCACATGACCGAAGAAAGGCATAAATCCCACACCAGGAAGGCGGAGTTATTTGTACGGGATTGAGATTGTAGTGATTTAGTAGCTTTATCAGAGAAGTATGGATTGGGAGATGAAATCCGTAGAGGAACATCTTGAAATAAACCAGCCGGAACGTTCCCCACATGGCATCATGAAGTCGAATATCCTTCGTAGGGATATAAGGGCGGCAGCCCAAGGGAAAGGTGATACCGTTCTCCTCTAATTCTACCCTCAAAACTTTGTTACAATCAAAAATACTACGAGCTCTTCTAGCCTCGAGATCTATGGGATTTTCGGCACTCGCAGAGGCTTTAATATGAGACATAAGGGACCGGAAAAATAAAGCTACGACGAGAGAAGAACAGAATACCTGGAATGAAAAAGCCAGTAAACAGGCCGTCGGTGCTGGCGAGCAGTTGCAGGAACTTCTCTTGAGCAGAAAGAAGCACAGGAGAAAGAGAAAGTGTGAAAAATCTTGAAATATTGGCAAAAGTAATAAAAGAAAATAGCGGTTCCCTTATAAAGGTCAAACTTGAAGAGACAGCCTGTAAAAGTGAAACACGTGCGGAGCAGAAAGCGACGCATGGACAGTCATTTATGTCTTTGGGAGAAGACAGTTACTGACAAGAAACCGAAAGATGGTTGCACCAAGCAACAGATATCCCTCCGCGGCAACCCTTAATGTTTAAAGAAATGACACGGGAAGGCGATAGGAGGACAAAAGAAAAATGAAGCGTTATTTTATTCATTTTCGAAAAGCCATACGACATCTACAAAGAGGCAAGACCCACTAAGCTAATCACCCTCAGACCAAGAGATACCATAACAATAAACTACATCGTCATCTGAGAACGATAGCTCCCTGCTAACGAGAGGAAAAGGCTCATCAACCCTCTTTCCTATGCGTATTGTTGATCGGCTGGACTCCTCCTCAATGGCTGACGTCACCGCTTCCACATCCACACTGGCAGGAAGAGCCATTTTTGGCGAATCGTGAGGAAGAAGAGATGGTTCATTCCCCCTTTGAACAGAGGGGGCGGAAGAATTAGAAAGCGTTTCAGACACCTTTAAGGCATTTTTCCTAAGCCTCTTGCGACCCCATCGGTGGACGAACGGCCTCCATGGAGGCAACGGAGGAGGATTGTCTGAATCTGGAGAGGTCAGAGGAGTTGGAGGAGAATCCCGCGGAGTAGTGTCCAAAAAATAAGAATCGGCCATGAGCTTACAGGCAACTTGTCAAGAGGAAAAATAAGCAAGAAGATGAATGGAAAAATGGAGTGGGATCCCATTAAATAGCCAAAAAAGGGGGAGAAGTTTTTGATCATCCGGCGCGACTCTTGAGAACTGACATGCGTACAACCTGTATTGCAAATCTAGATTTGCAGTCACGCCTGTCGAAATCTCCACAGATCAAAACTTTACCCAATCAGTTGACACTGAAACAGCGACGCAAAATTAATGCAGAACGGTTAGCGAGGAAACCGTCGTGAAAAGGCCGCCCAATAACTAACTCATTTTCAGTTGGGCTGAGGATGCCTCCAATCGGAAAGGGACAAAGGGCACATCAAAAAGGAAGAACAGTTACAAAGGGCATAATAAAAATAGTTTATTTATTATGGCCTAACGGCCGGAAAGTACAGCTGCGTAAATATAAAAAAAAAAAAGGAAAGAGAAAAAAAGGCTCAAAGGGAGCCTCCGCCTTCAGGCGTCAGAACCAGCATCCTCGGGTACGTCGGGAATGTCTCTCAGGGAGTCCATGACTAGAGTGAGGTCAGCAGAGGTGACCCTCATCCCCTTCAAGCAGCACCCCAGCATATCCTTGCGCTGCTGCAGCATGGCGATCACCACTTGAATTTGAGCGATGGAGGTGGCCAGCTTCGACACACTCTCTAAAGGACTGAAATCCTCCAGAGATGTAGCTCCCAGCCTGGAATGGAGTGGGGTCAGCATCCCTTGCAACTCCAAGATGTCCTCGGAGGTCTTGACCATCATGTTCTCTAGGAATCCGACGTCACTATCATTGAGGTTCTTGAGAGTATGGCCTTTGGAAAGGAGAAAATTTTTGGTCAAATGATCCATGATGTGGATTGCAAGAGAAAAAAAAGATAAGATGAACTTGAGTGAAGAAAGTTCTCAGATTTATAGGCTCCGAGAAATGGGCCTTTGGAAAGAGGAGGTCCTCAAAAGACGAGCCGCCCCGTTATCAAATCAAAGACCGATGGACCTGATGCGGAAACGAGGATCGACGTCAGTATGCTGCTAATGATACAGGTACTCGAGAGGAGTACGAGCTAGAATCCTGGAAAACGCGAAGGAGCGCGATATTACGGGTAGCCATGACGTAAAAGCCGTATGATTGTAGGTGTCCACAGTGTAAGGCCGCGTCGATATCGCAGGTAGCTCCTGGCAGTGTAAAGCCTCACCGGTATCGCAGGTATCTAGTGGTATAAAGCCTCACAAATCGTAGGCAGCCGATGGCGTAAAACCGCGTAAATATCGCTGACTCCATGAGCAGAAAGGAAAGAAAGAACCCGCATGTTCTCAAAATCCCCGTAAGTACAAAGTTTACTAATATCTCCATAAAATGCCTACCTCCTCTACGTGTTTGCAGTTCGCCCGACATGCCGATGGACCCGGAACGTATGCGAACCTAACCCAACGGTATGAACCTGGTCACAGTCCGCGGCCACGTCAACAGTAGTCCGTCAGCATCAATAACTCTCATACGGCACGGATGAGTTCGCGACCTTCTAAGCACTACTGATAACCCAGACCTGTCAATACCGCTAGACGAAAATGACATCCTAATGATCCTGGACGAGTTAGCGGCGTCTCTCGCTGATATCGAAAGAGGCAAAGAAGCTCGGAGATTCCGTAAATATATCTCCATAAGAAGGAAAGGACCCTCACCTAAGATACCCGACATGGACAGGGAATGACAACCCTTGGTAAACACCCGGGCTCATTTTCAGTTGGGCTTATGATAACAATCAAGACAATCCCAAGGACATTGCTGTAATTATGACCCCTACCGAGGGCGGAATCCTATAAGCCTATCGGACATCTAAGCTATCACCACTAGACCGTGAGGTATTTTCTGGGATGGTCGACATCAGCGGTGGGGAGGACTCACGCATCTCTGGACGCACGGCATCATCCCATCCTAGGGGACCCATGGATTTATTGCCCCCGACATCATCACGAGTATCGCCCCCCGTACCCTCCGTAGAGGCATCGCCCATGACGTCACCTCAGGTATCGCCCATGACGTCATCCCCAGGTATCGCCCACGATGTCATCCAGAGCTGTATCTCCCCTGGATATCGCTCTCTCCCCGGATATCGGCCCCAGCGGCCTATAAATGTTCTCTCGTTTTAAAACATCAAGTAAGCCGAAAAAACTGCCTACTAGACCCTCTGCTATTTTTGAACCGCTTACTGACTTAAGCATCGGAGTGTCTACGCCGGAGCCCCCCCTCCGGCGCTTTGCAGGTGGATTCGACGTCATCTACAGCGCCTCCGACCAACTGTAGACATCGTCCCGATCATCTTGAAGGTCGAATCTTATCACAAGTAAAACCTGAAAGTTCATTCCAATCATTCATTTCATCTAGGTTGGTTCTCACGGGTTGAGTTCAGGGTTAGAGACTCGAATTAAGAACCTCACTTGTTTAGTTAGGTTTGGCTAGCACAGGTTGTTAGCAAGGTCGAACACTCAAGCGAGTTATTTATCTTGCGCATCGAAATCGAGGCCTTGAACTAGATCACAAACACGTGCTACATATCCTACGCACCTAGGATCATATCAGTAAGGGCCGATCCATCGAGACTTCAACTTTCTACAAAAGAGCCTAAGCCGAGAATTGTAGAGTAAAACTGTTTGTCCAGTAGCAAAGGTCTTAGGAGAGAGCAACTTATCGTGACGAGGCGTCTTGCCCTTGCTCGTGTCATGGGCAAGCTGTGGAGCTAGATTGGCATTGGGTATCTTGAGGACGTTTGGAGTCTTTGCCATGGTTTTGGGCACAACAAGAGTAGGTATGGAGGTTACCGGAGCTAGCTGAGGAGCGCAAAGAGCTGGTGAGAGTTTCTTGATGTCAACGACCGTTCATCCAAGAGCCTCACGATATCCTTTGAGTGTGGACACCAACTCGTGCTCTGCAGTAGGATCGAGCTTGCTAGAGATGATCACCGAGAGTGTGTCATGCTCGCCAAGGTAGGCGTACTTGAGGTGCAAGGGTAAGCTCTTCAACTTAAGATTGGGTGCTTGCACAATAGATGGGGGAAGCTTAGTATGATTATCATGACAAGGAGAAATAATATGAGAAGAAGAAGAAGTGATAATAGAGTGTTCGTCCAAAGCATCGACGACTTTGTGCAACTCAGGTAGAGTCACAAGTGTCAAAGCGAAGGTGTCCAGCTTGACGGGCGTAATGCTCCTGTCTAAGGCTAGCTACAAGGAGTCATCAGTGGTTAGTGCAGAAACTTCCTCAACAATAGGATCAATAATATCAACAAAATTCACAATAGAAAACTCAGTAGGGTGTCGCATGGCGTTAAGCATGTCAAATTTGATGATTTCTCCATCAAACTCAAGGGTGATAGAGGCATCATGGACATCGATCTTGGCCCTGGCGGTCCTAAGGGATGGTCTGCCTAGAAGCATGTCCGAGGCCTTGATGGATTGGCCATTGGTCGGTGCTTGTCGAGGGCACGATAAAATAATTACAACTTATCACATGCAACAAAAAAGATTGAAGACAATGGCAAGAGGTTCGGTCCACAGAGAATGGTGAAGACATACACTAGACAAGGCCAGACATAAAGTAAAAGGGTAAAAGCTGAAAAACAACCCTGAACTTTAAAGTTTTATTTAATCGCAACCCTGAACTTTTATTTTGTTTAATTACAACCCTGGTCAAACACGAATTGTTTAAGTACCCCTACCGTGACAGAAATCAGACGTGGCACCGTTGACCGGCGTTATGTGCCACGTCACGGTGCCACGTCAGCTTGACACGTGGCGTATCCTGCCACATCATATAACACATGGCTTATGGGCCCCTCATTCCACTAACGCTTGATTCATACCCTACCACACACACCATCCTTCCTCTCACTTTCCTCATCGTCACCCGTAACTACTCTCTCCCAAAAAACCCTAACCTCCAAATTTCTTTCCTCTACTTCATACCTTCTCCTTCCTCAAACCTTACTTAATCAATTTCACGGTCTTCATGAAACTATCACCATCCTCCTCCTCCCGGTCTTCATGCTTAAACGGCGAGGCACATTCGCGCAACGTGAATCACCGCTAAACTTACACAATCTCAACGATTGGGTAAAAACCAGTGTTGGATTATGAAGGGCAAGGTATTAAATGTTATTGTGGAAAAAAAGCTCCGCTCTGGGCTTCCTGGACCGATGTCAATCCAGGGAGGAGATTTGTCATATGTGCATTTTTCAACCGTTGCAATTTCCACAGATGGGTAGATGAAGAGATGCAAGATCGAGTAAAAGAGGTAATTATTGGACTGAGAAATAGGGAGAAAGAACTGGTGGTAGGCATGGATATGTTAGCTGATGACAGTGAAGAATTGAGGCAGAAAGAGGCTAGACTAGACGCTATAGTTAAGAGCTTGAAGAATGTGGTATATGGTACTTTTAATCTCTGTTGTTTGTACGTTTATGCATTATTTGGTTTGAATCTTATACTGGATTATCTTGTTTATTCTCTGCTGTTTCCTTAGTGTCAGTGAAGTGGAGGTTGGGGTTGTTGTTAATAAAATTTGGTTCCCTTAATGTTCTACAAGTTCTCTGGATTTCATATATTAACATTAATCTATGGCTTTATTGAATTTTGGTTGGTTAGTTTCATTTTGCATTGTTTAGCATTCTTGGGAGGATCTATCAAGTTCATTTTATGTCCCTGTGGATTTGTTGGATGTCCAGTGATTTTCCATTTCTTTCTGTACTGTGGATATGAGTTGAACATGCAACTTGGTCATGAAAGCGAGTTCATTGTCACTAGTAAATCATTTTGAATTTTGGTTGGTTAGTTTCATCTATGGCTTTATTGTATTGTTAAGCTATTTGATGTATCAGTTGTGATGATGTATTGTTAAACTTGGCATGCGAAAATATGTAGACTGTATTGTTAAGCTATTTCATGTTGCATTGTTAAGCTATTTCATGTTGCAGTTGGTGCCAAAATTGACAAACAAGTTGTCGTAGCTCAAATTAAGAAAATTAAGTTATGCCACAATTAATAATGTTAAAAGTACTTCATTGTTTAACCATTCAAGACAAATATGTTCAAAGTAGTACTTAACAAAATATTACATCATGTTTCATCAAAAGTAGTCATATAAGACTTTACAAAAGTTTCTTCCAATCCTCATAAAAGATGGATTCCAAAAGAAGCTGCAACAGACTTCACAAAATGTACTTCATTGTTTAACCATTCAAGACAAATATGTTAAAAGTAGTATTTAATAAAATATTACATCAGGTTTCATCAAAAGTAGTCATATAAGACTTTAAAAAAGTTTCTTCCAGTCCTCATAAAAGAAGATGGATTCCAAAATAAGTTGCAACAAACTTCACAAAATGTACTTTGGTTTCATTCACGCCTTGGTTTTATTTCTTTTTCCCACCCTTCGTAGTCCCAGCTCCATCTTGATACCTTAATGGTACTTTCAGAATTCTTTGAGACACCCTACCAGGCTGTGCATATCACATGTTCAAGGTTAGATACAAGGATTTATAAATTGATTATAACAAAGCTGCAAAAGGAAAACCATATTACATTATATACTACAAAGCAAGACATGGTTCTGCATTTACGTTAAGTCCATATTTAGGCAAAGACATATACCAAACACAGACACAAACACAGACACAAACAAAGATAGCTACCAAACATATCCAACACAGACAATAACTTGTGACAAAGACAGATACCAAACACAACAAGCAAAACCAACAAATCGCATACTCACATTATATATCATCACACCATTTCGGAAAAAATGAACTCCTTCTCCCACAAACTTCTCCTTAGGTGGTCTACCTCTCTTCCTTTTTGGTGCAGGTTGTTGTGGTGGTATGGCATTAGGGTTCTTTAGTGGTCTGCCACTCTTCCTTGGTGGTGCTTCAATTGGATCTGCAGCTGGAATTAGGGTCCTTTTTGGAGCAGTATCTTGTGGTTTCTTTGCAGGCCTACCTCTCTTCCTTTTCGGTGATTCAGTTGGTTCTGGTGGTGCAACTGACTGGACAGAGGATGGTGCACCTTCAGTTGAGTTTGAATCTCCTGATGTCAGGTCCTCTGCAGTCAGTGGCGGTTATGAAAAAAATGGCACATCAAATGCTTCAGCAAATTCCTCATCATGTTGATCTTGTGATCCTTCTAGTTGTGGTGCATCTGGGGCTGCTTGTGCATCTACTTCCCGTTCCTATAAAGCAATGAACAAAGTATATTAGACCTTCTTATATGTAGTTTGAATACATTAGTAATGAAAATAATTACCTTTCGAGGGCAACCTGCCCTGTTATGTCCACGTTGAAAGCATATCCACAAGTAATCAACATCCCTTTCCTTGATAGTTTTGTGCCTACACCTACAACTGCCTCCCAATCTTCCAGAACTCTTCTCTGCTTGGGTCTTCCCCTTACTGCAGTCTGTTTTGGTGGTTGAATAGGACCTCTGCCAGTCTGAGGCTAAAACTTAGGGCCATTCATAGGTCTGATACTATACTTGTATGACTTAGAAAACATGGCCTTTGTGTAATATGGGCTGATATATTGCTCCACATCTTCCTTGTTGAACCTTATTGCACAAATTGCATGCCCACATGGTATCCCTGTCAAGTCCCATAATCTGCAATTACATGTATGCTTAGTCAAGTTGATAATATACTTGTCAGTTATATCAGTACACCTCCCCACCTCACATCCAGTAGAACAAGAATGAAGGATCCTGAAATCTCTGCTTATCTCCCTATTAACCTTAACTTTTGACCAGATCCTACCCCCATAATCACCTACAAACTTGTCCATAAATTTCCTCTTGTCATTAGTCCTCTTTATAACCATAAGCCTAATCTTTTCTAGAAGAGAATCTATTGACTTGAACCTAGCTGGCAAGATAAAACTATTGAAGGTTTCACACATGTTGTTATCAACTACATCTGACCTACAATTTTTATTTGTAAAAAAAAGCCTTACACCAAAGTTGTGGAGAGGCTTTCTCAAAATCTGCTTTTGCATCAGTCCCAAGTTCCCCCAATTTGTTCAACTGAATCTCATGGTCTTGCCTGGTGCTAGCTTTACATGTTGCCCAAAACTGTCTTTGTAACTCCCTCCCACCATTCTTTTTCCTCCATTTGGCAAAGATATGCCTTGCGCACCTTCTATGTTCTGCATGTGGCATGAGGTCATGTATGGCTCTTACAAGTCCCTGAAAAGTAATATAAAACATGTAAATTCACTATCAGTCCCATCAGCAGTAATATAAAACATGTAAATTAATATCAGTCCCACCAGCAATCATATATTACATGTAAATCCACTATAAGTCCAACCAGCCATTAAACACATACATGTAAATCCACTATAAGTCCCACCAGCATTAATATATTACATTAATTTATTGAAGTACTTTATACATACCTTCTATTGGTCACTGTAGAATGTCCACCCACCACCAGTCCCACCAGCAATATTCAGATCACTCATCAACAATAAGAAGAACCACTTCCAGGTCTTCATATCTTCTTTCTCAACCACTACCCACGCCAATGGATACATTTGATTGTTGGCATCCCTACCAATTGCTGCCAACAATTCTCCCTTAAAAGGTCCTTTAAGGAATGCCCCATCTACACCTAGAATAGGTCTGCAACCATTCTTGAACCCTCTCTTCATTGCAGCAAAACATACATACAAACCTTTAAACCTTTTTTTCCCATTAACTTCTTCAGTGTCTAAAGAAATTTTGCTACCTGCATTACTCCTTCTTAGTTCTTCAACATAGTCTTCTAATCTTTCAAATTCCAAGTCCACATTCCCTTGCAGTAATGACACAATCTTCATCTTAGCCCACCGACATTGAGTCATAGAAGGCTCAATAGTCCATTTTGCATACACACCATCACTGATCTCTTGTTGGGTCATTGATAAGGCTGACAAACCTCTTTTCCTGATGAAATATTCAGCCATCACCCTATACGTTAACCTTGAGCTCCTTAACACTTCATGACACAATGCAGAATGAGTTGGTTGACAAGTTTTCACTTTCCAGTCTCCACTTTTGGCATCTATGCTGCATAGAATCCTTCAATCACAGTCTCCATCTTTACATTCAGCTCTGCATCTATTTGCTTCATCTTTCACATACTTAATATCCTTACGTTGGTGGAGAGCTAATTTATCTACAGCCATCTTGAATTGGCCCTTGTTTAGGAATTTGAGGCCAACAAATAATACTGGAACTTTGTTTTCAGGCTTGAAAAACTGGGACTTTGTTTTCCTCCGAGTGCCATGTTCACCATCAGCTGTTACCATAAAACTTCCTTCATCATCACTGTAGTTTGGTTCTCCATCATTGAATTGAAAAATTCTTGTTCATCTTCTAGTATGTCTTCAGCATTAATAATTTGTAGCTCTTCAGCTTCTATCTCAATTGCAACCTGCTCCACTGTCTTCTTTTTACTTTTTTTTGCCTTCTCCAATAATCCCTTCAATACATTCCTCCCATGTTGCAACTCTTCATCTTCATTATCAGTTAAATCCTTTATATTCACCAAGTATTCTACAGGGACTTTGAAACCATTTGCCTTATTCCCACGTATAGCTACTTCAACATCATTAGTACCTATCAAGTTGACAATAAAGATTACAGAGTAGTCAACAAAATAAGAGACAAGATAAAAAGCAAAAGACATGTGTGCTGGACAAAAGTAGAAGGGACATATATTATACAATAGAAATAGAGAGAAACAAACAACAACAAACAAACAAAGCAACTGTTAAGCTGTAATTTAATATAAAATACAAGATGACTTAGAAAATTAATTAAGATTACACCAGTTATTTGAAAATAGACAGTACCTTTAAACTCTTCATGCTCATCACCAGGATCATTCTGTTCATGCTCAACTTCTTCATGCTCATCACCAGGATCATTCCCTTCATACTCATCACCTTCACCCTGACCTTGCTCCCTATATTGTTTCTCACTTTCACTAGATAGTTCTTCCTCATGCTGCTGATCACCATCATTGACTCCATGCTCCAAATTCAAGTCATTGAGTCCTATATCTTCCATTAATGCTTCCACGAAGTGACCCTCTACTGTTGTCTCCTCAATAGTATCCTCGTCACCCTCTCCCCAACCTTCACCCTCATCCTGGACATAACCATCACTAATAGTAGCATTTCTAATGTCATTATGCTTCATTATTCCAGCTGCAACCCTATCTTTCTGACCCATTATATTTCTACTACAGCAACTCTCATCAATTCTAAACTCACCCACCTCACTATCTCTACATCTACCACTGTCCAGTTCATTTTCATCTCCAATCTTGTCCCGTTCTCCAATTCATTTCTATCTTTGTACTTGTGGTCCTCATTAATCAAACCAAGTCTTATACCCGTCATCTTAGGGTTATCGGTTGACAACAGAGGATGAAATTTATCACCATGTTCCACATAGATAGTACCCTCACCACCAGTGAATAAATGGCTAATTATGGGCATAATAGTTACGTCATCAGAAATCTCAAATGCAGAATAAGAGTTGGGGAGTTGAAAATAAATATAATTTACGTTTCTAAACCCCATATGTGCACACCAATTTAACAACAACAGGTATGTCATCTTGTCGGGATCCACATCCTTATCGTCAACAAACCCCCCCACATATTTCAGTTTATTACCCTTCCACAACACGACCCCACTAATATATAAGTGTATTCTAGCCATAGAGACCACACAACAGAAACCCTAATCTACCGACAGGACCACAACGAAAGCTACCCCACTATGAATGATTCCAATAAACAAACGTACCAGCAGAAGCTCCAATAAAACCCTCATTTTTCGACAAACAATAATCCACTTTCGCGTCCTCTTCACCGCCTCGCAAATCAGCGTCCTTCTCAATCGGACTCGCTCAACACCACAACGTGTTTCCCCCAATCCTGATTATCTTTTACATTTTCTAGGTATTCTGATGGTAGAAATATGTTGTGTGTCTGATTTAGGAGATGAGAGTGAGGCTAGGTGATTAAGAAATTTGGAGGTTAGGGTTTTTTTGGGAGAGAGTAGCTGCGGGTGACGATGAGGAAAGTGAGAGGAAGGATGGTGTGTGTGGTAGGGTATGAATCAAGCGTTAGTGGAATGAGGGGCCCACAAGCCATGTGTCATCTGAAGTGGCAGGAGACGCCACGTGTCAAGCTGGCATGGCACCGTGACGTGGCATATAACGTCGGTCAATGGTGCCACGTCTGATTTCTGTCACAGTAGGGGGGTACTTAAACAATTCGTGTTTGACCAGGGTTTTAATTAAACAAAATAAAAGTTCAGGGTTGCGATTAAATAAAACTTTAAAGTTCAGGGTTATTTTTCAGCTTTTACCCTAAAGTAAAACAATAAAAGAAACAATGGGGGGTTTGGTTGGTTAATCTAGTTAATCAGGATAGAGATAGCTGCTAACAAAATAGTTAATTAAAAGCAAATATCAAGGGCAGGAAAATAAAGAGTAATCAGGGGCAAGACATGCAAACAGAAATCAAGTAAAGAAATAAAGTTAGAAGACAAGAGATCTTAGCAAAGGACATTCTCGGCTTGCGTCTAGGGCTAGATAATCATCGGCTCAAGGATATCCTATTCTCATGCCATAGACATGTTATAGGGACCAAGTTTACACTTCAACCCCCTACTTACCTTCTTAAGAGAACCTACCCCCCGTTTACACATATGAGGTAGCCTTGACGTTCCGCCGTCCCCCAGGCACGAATGCGGGGAGGCAATACTCAAAATGCCCATAAAGTGGAGGTAAGACATGTCTAGGGCGCGACATCTCAGCTTGTCAGACTCACGACACAACCCTAGCCGACTGTTTACCCCTAGATGGAAGGCCCTCTCGCGATGACCCCACTAGGTGTCTACTACTCCTAACAACCTCACATTGACGTTATCGCTGTTAGGATGACAGTAATCATCTAGGATTAGTTATTAGTTGGCCAGACTACTATCTTGCCCTAGACGAATTAACAAGAAACCGACAAATAATCAAATACAATAATAAGAATATATGAAGAACAAATTGCCCTCTTAACTACCCTTATGCAACCCTCAAAATACCTTTGCTAAGAAGGGTGAATCTAGCTACTCATACCACAAAACAAATAAACAAAATAGGAAAAGAAAGATTGCATAAAAGAAGAAGAACAAGAAGAAGAAAACTATTAAATGTTACCTACCGGAGCAACACTTCGGTTAATTACAGCGGCTGCTGGATGAAGAGGTCTCAGCCACCACCCAAAATGGTGAGGAGAGAAAAAAGAGGCGGCTCTCAAAAGAAGAAAGTAGGAAATATTTACAAGATGTTCTAAAACCCTAAAAACTAAAGGTTTATATAGTGTCCACCCCACAAGAGGACAAAATTCAGCTAAGGGACTACAAAATGATAAAATCCAGCTAAGGAGTTCAAAAACACAGAATAAATCTCTTTCGCCCGGAAAGAGAATATTTTGGGAATATTCTAGAAGCCCTCGGCGTCGAGGGCACAACATGGCCTTCGAGGGCACGACGACTAAAGAGAATATTCTTGGGGATCTGCGTGAAACTTTCTGGAAAACATCAGAGGGGACATGTGGGAGCCTACCAGCAAGGACACGTAGAAATAACACTTTTGGCGCATCCAGGGCTCGATGATGGAAATCACGGCAAGGCCTTGATGGAAACTTGGTGTCTTGGCCTCGATGTCAGTCTTGAAGCTTGAGAACTGCAGAAATGACCTAGAAAGCATGTGTTTTCACATATTCCTCCCTTTTGGCTTAGATCTGCAATAAAGATGGGAATGAGAGCAAATTAGCAGTATCATGCCATAAATCAAAGTGATAATGAAGGGAAAAATATGCATAAAATACACACTAACAGCCATCCTCCATATCAATCACATAGAAGTCTGTCGGGTATATGAACCTGCCAACCTGCACCAAAACGTCCTCAATGACACCATCAGGGTAGATGACAGATCTGTCAGCTACTTGGATGGTAACCCTCATGGGTTTGAGTGGACCTAGGCCTAGCCTGTTGTAAATCGTCAAGGGCATGACGTTGATACCTACACATGAATCACACATAGCTCTACCGATGTTAGTGGTACCAATTTTACAGGGGACAGTGAACATACCTTTGTCCTTGCACTTGGGCGGTAGCTTCCTCTGAATGACAGCCGAGACATTAGCACCTATATTGATTTTTTTCACACCTATCACTGTACATTTGTTAGCGCACCAAGTTTTCAAAAATTTGGCATAACGAGGAACATTTTTAATAGCTTGCAGCAAAGGGATGTTAACTTGCACTTTAGTAAACATATCAAAAATTTCACGGTCCTCCTTATCCTTTTTAGACGCGACTAGTCTTTGAGGAAAGGGTGGCTCGAGAATTTTGTGGATGTACTCTTAGGTGAACTCTAGTGGCTTGTCATCCTTCTTTGGGGAGAACTTGGGAGAGTGGACATTCTGTTCCTTTTCTATTTCATCCTTGGCATCCTCCAGTTTAGGCTCAGGCTCGGGGAGCTCAACGTCTAGGTCTGGATACATACGGAGAGGTAATTGGGTGCCGTTATGGAGTGTCATAGCACACACTTTGTGCTTTGGGTTTGCCTCTGTCTGCCTAGGAAGTCTTCCCCTGTTCTTCAATTCTTTCATATCTGCAGCCATAACACTCATTTATTTTTGTAAGTCCATAATATTATTTCTATAGTTAGCTACCTCATCAACCGGTGGAGTAGAAGAGGTCTTGCCTTGGTTGACTTGGTATTGGTACTGCTTGTTGTTGGGGTAGTTAGGCTTAGATTTGAAGTTTTGCATGTTGAAAGGTGGCTGAGATTGGTTCGCATACTGATTATGTTGTTGTAGCTGACTAGGCCCAGACGATTGCAGGTTGCTGATCCAGCTAGAATTTGGCTGTCTCCACACTTGATTGGAATTCTGGCCGTAAGGTGCCTGGTTGTAATTACCCACAACATTGACTTAGATCTCATCAGAAATATAGGGACAAGCGTCCGTGGTGTGATCCACAAAATTTCAAATCTGGCGGGCCTTGATCTGGACAAGTTATCCTGACGCCATATTCTGCAGCATGCCTGTGATGGTAGTTAGCTGGTTTTCCACAGCAGCCACACAGACGTCTTGGTAGTTGCTGGTGCTACTGGAAGGAGCTATGTTTTTTGCAATCAGCTCGATGGTGGACTTAGCAGTGGTCGGCGTGCGAGCAACTAGAGAGCCACCACTCGCGGCATCTAACAAGGCCTTGTCATGTTCCTTCAACCCTTCATAAAAATATTGAATAAGCGCATAGTCAGTGAGGTTGTGGGAAAGACATAAGGCTTGCATCTTCTTGAAGCGTTCATAATACTGAGCAAGGTTCTTCTTATCTTTCTGAACAATATACATCAATTGCTTGCGAGTGACGCTAGCAGTAGACATAGGATAATACTTATCGGTGAAGGCTTTAGACATCTCAGCCTAGGTGTTGATAGATCTAGGAGGAAGGTCATAGAACCAATCACTAATGTCGTCCTTGAGGGACCACATAAAAGCACGCAACTTGGAGTGTTCAATGTTGACGTTCGTCGGCTTCATGGCCTCGCATATGGAGTGCAATTTTTGGAGGTGACGATGTGGGTTTTCCTTGGCAACTCCACAAAAGATGGAAAGATGATGCATGACGGCGGACTGGAGTGTCCAATCATTCTGAACAACTGGCCAGACAATGCAACTACTTGGTGACTCGGGAGCAGTACTGAGGTCTTCAATGGTCTGGTTGCTTACCTTCAGAGTCTTTTTTCCATCCTAGTGAGCTCGTGGTCGAGGGGTAGTAGATTAGGTGCAGATCTCCTGGTCATACATACAAAAGAAAGAAATCGCTACCAATAATCCCCGGCAACGATGCCAAAATTTGATCGCGCCCTCGAAACACGTAAAAAATAATAAACATGATGCCTAAATGCACAATTAATTTGTGAATTGCAGTAACAGGGTCGAACCACAGAGATTAAAGGATGACACTTGCCTTAGATGTATGACAGAAATAAATGCACAAAATAGTAACACGATGGGTTTAGTTGGTCAAATGAATTGATCAAGAGAGGTAGTTGGACACTAAACAATAAATAAAAGTAGGAATAATAATAAAGGCAGAATGATAACAATAAGCAAGTAAAATAATAAAAGGAGTAAAGTTAGATGAGAAAGAATCTTAGCAAGGGATCTTCTCGGGTTGCGTCGACACCTAATCAATCATTGGGGTAGAAATATTCTACTCTTATGTTATAAACGTGCTATAGGGGCCAGGCACGTTTAGGCCCCCTACTTTCCTTTGTACGAGAAGCTACCCCAAGGTACATTTATAGAGGTAATACTCAGAGGCCCATTAAGCAGAGGAAAGACACATCTAGAGCAAGTCACAAAGACTCTACCCTAATTGGTCGCTTGCCCTAGTCAGATTGGACCAAATGATATGATGACTCCGATCTAGTTTTCTACTCTACCATGCAGCCTCACGTTACTTATTACTACAAGGATGACAGTATTCATAAGAGATAAACTAGAAGTTGATCAAGCTTCTAATAAACCTCAAATGAAATGGTAAGAAATTGGCAAACAAGCAAATATAACAATAAGAATATATGAAGCACGATTTAGCCTCATAACTACCCTTTCGCATCCCTTGAAATACCTTTGCTAAGAAGGATGAGCTTAGCCGCTCATGCTAACAAGTAAATAAATAATAGATCTAATAAATAGCATAAATAAAAATAAGAGAAGTAAAATAAAAATGCTTAATAAATACCAGCCAGAGCTTAAAACTCCGGATTGTAACAAAGTATGGTTGGCAGTGTTAATGGAGGAAAAAGAGGGAAAATAGATCCCAATGTAAGATAGGAAAATGTTTGCTAAAAGGATGAGAGACAGCTCTCAAAGAGATGACGGCTACCAAAATTCAGAACTCTTAAAACCCTAAAAACTAAAGGTTTAAATAGCCTAACAACCCCCAAGAGGACAAAGTCCAGCTAAGAGGGAGGTACAAAACATGGAAGGAGCGTGTCCTTGAGAGGAATATCCTCAAAATGGCAAAAGAGAATCTGCATGGAATCCCGTGCGAATCTTTTCCTCGCTCGTCAGTGGAGAGAAGATATGCATGTGCGACAGTAAAGCTTAGGCATTGGATGGCTCCCTGGGATAGATGGCTCAGCAATAAAATAAACAGCTAGGCCTCGACGCTTTGTGATCCATAGAATTCCATCAAAAAGGGATGTTTCAGCATCTTTCTCTCCTTTAGCCTAGATCTGCAAAAAGGATGAATTCAAAGGCAAATCAGCAATATCATGCTCGAAATAAGACGAAGAAAGAGGAGAAAATCATGCATAAAATGTACGCCATCAATGACACCCTCATTTTCTCTCCATTCCTCATTCGGCAAAAACAAAAGAGTAAAAAGGGGTTGTGTTCTTGGGAGGTTGTGATTTGTGAGTAATTAGTCATGCATGTACCTAACTGGAACTAGAATCAAAAACTACTAAGTTAATTTAATTTCACATGCAAGATGATTTAGTAAGATTAAAGCTTGATTGTGGGTTGCTAGATATGCATAAAGATAGATACGCCTTTCAGATTCTAATAAATAAGGTTTTGAAACTGGGCACAAGAATTAAAGTAATAATTGGTGAAAATATTTTTAATATTAAACAATCATCTCTCTCTTCTATATTAAATAAATTGACCAATAAATATTATTTTCTCTCCTCCATATTGAAAAAATTAATCATATCTAGAAAACCACAAAACGTCATTTATTTTAAACCAAATTTTTTAGCCTAAATCGTCATTTAAAAGAATCCAAAGGAGAAAAATATTATAATACAAAATTTATGAAGAAATATAATTAAGCATATATATTTGATACGATCACGCCTAGCCTAGTCTTGGTGATGAATGAGCACACATCCGGAGGCCGAGAGACTTGCGCGCACCTATCGCAAACCTTAGGCGATACCCGCACTAACCCTAGGCCACCTATATCGCCGAGCTTTCACCACGCATACGAGCGCAGCATTCCAGCAACCTGTAGCTAACGACATGCCGTAAAGCCCTAACAGTATACCAACAGACTGCATTTTGGAGTAACATTTCCAGTGACTAACGGTATACCGTTAGTAGACAGTATTTTAGGGTTTTGTGCTCACTATATAATAGTATAAATAACTAACTTCTTTCTTTCATTCATTAGTTTATATGTTAAAGTGAATTTGTATATTCATTGAGTTAAGAATACTCATCACCCTAAACTCAGTCTTGTGGGATTTTAAGCTTGATAGTGCTTTGATACCCTTCAAGTAAAACATAAACTATCAATTTGTGTAAGTCGTTGTTACTTCGTTTGTGTGTGAGTGTTTGAATGAAATATTGTGAATTTGTGTTTGTGAGATATTGAGCATTCTACCCAGGTGTGTTCAAACTATCCCTCAAGCAAGCCTCAAGTAATCATTCACTCGTTACTCAAGTCATCATCTCAACTCTCATCCACATTCTTACGGGTATTATCCTTCTTTTGTGTATCTATTCCTCTGTGTTCCTCCATTATTTTCCACCATATTTTCTTGTGCATTTCTTGCTGGTTGTGTGTGACAAACTCAAGGCTAGATCCTCCCCAAGTGCTTCACATTTTGGCTTGCAAACAACAAGCTGGACCGTGTCGTATCAATACTTGTGTTGTTGGTTTTGTCCATGGAAAATATAAGGTAGAACATTTTTATTGTTGAATTTGTAAGGGCTAAATTAATTCAACCTTGAGAAAAATATTGATTTTTTTATTGAGGAATTTAGTTATATACTCTCTCCGTACTTAATTAATTGACCTTTTGAAATAGTAACCAAAATTTAGAGAATAATTTTTGGCAATATTTTATTAGCTGTTATTTTCAGTTTGCCCCTCCTTTATAGTCTAATTACAACAATACCATTATACCAAAATATTTAAAGTGATTTTCTATTTTTTCTCCCCCTTCACACCACCACCACCTCCTCCTTCGTCATCTCCCCTACCTCTCTCCCCTCTCCGTCGATCAACACCATGTCCCTATCGACCAACATCTTGTCCCTATCTGCCCCTTCCTTACCACCACCACCTCCGAGCTTGGGTGTAGGTTTAAGATCCGAGTTTTGTTTCGATTTACATTAGTGATTCAAATCTTAACAATATAGCTTAAGGGTTGCTTTTGGTGTAAAAATCTCAGATCTGGACTACAGGTCGATTCGGTTGTTCTTAATAGTTAGTGATGGAGACGGTGGAGTTTTTCCAACAAAGATTGGAATGGGGGGATTTCCTTGCGTTTGGGAGTGGTGATGAAAGTGGGTGTCATGTTGGTATTGACGATGGAGGATAGTGGTCGTGGCGATGGAGGATAGTGCGGCGTGGCAGAGAAAAGATGAGAAATTGCAGGAGTCGTAATTATGACTCAAGATAGAGGGTTGTTTTATAGTTGGCACCCCTCATGTGCTGACATGTCATCAAATCGACAGTTAATTTGGACCACATTTTTAGTAGAAAAATATGGTCTAATTAATTAAGAACGGAGGAAGTATTAAAGAGAAAATAATTAAAATGTTTACATGTTCAAATTGGGTTTTAAATAATAATTTAGGAAGATAATAAATTTGATATGAAATTAATCATTGTTGATATATTTCAGATTTTCTTACAAATTAAAAGAAGAAAAAAAGAGCTATTTAATTTGGGAAAAGTCTTTAAATTCGGATATTGTAAGGGTAACCTCATGGTCACGAGAGGACCCATGAACCTCTCTTTTTCTGGTTATCATGGTTGTTCCATAACTTTTGAGACAAAGCAAGAAGCCAACTATTAAACTTTTGTTTGATTAATGAGTGATGAAAATTGTTGAGCCGATGAAATTTTTTATTTAAATTAGCCATTTTTCGTCACATGATTATATAAAATTGAGAATTACATATGATCTGATCTTTCGCTAAAAAGTACTCCCTCCGGTCTCCAAAGTGTGTCGTTTGGAGACCAGACACAATATTTTAGGACACACTGTTGGTGTTGTTTGATTACGATAATGCCCCTATACTTTTATCTTATTTACTAGACTGCCATTCCTCACTCTTCACCTCTGCAAAAGCTTCCATAACCTCCGCGCCAAAGTTTTCCAAAATTTTTCCTTAATCCCTCCCAAATTTTCAATTCTTTCCGCCCAAATTCAAAAATCCCAGTTTACAATGCTTTCTCATTCCCATTTCTCTTCGTCAAGCTCTAGAGCTCTTAATTTTCGGCCGCAACTCGCAAGGTTTGTTTTGCATGAAGAACAATGGATGACAACCAATTCAACCCTCAATTTATTTCAATATAATCCATCACCTCGCTCCCCCTCAAATTCTGAGATTGTTTCCCTAGCCGAAATGAGGATGAAATTAATGTAGAAGAAGAACAGCCCACAAATACATATGAAGAGGACGAAGTCCATGAAGATATGCCAGACCTAAATGAAAACCCAGTACCACACATTAGTGTTCAAGATTAAGTTATTTCATCATATAGTAGTATGGTTGAAGTTTTAAGTTGTTCCCTCTCCTTAATTTCAATGATGTTGTATTTTATTAATGCTAGGTCCAAATCTAGGAATAAGAGAGCTCTGTAATGAAGATAGACTTGCAGCTTATAATATGCTTTTGCAAAGAAGTGTTAATGGAAAGCTAAAGAAGACAACAACAAGGGAAGTTGCTGAGTTTTTCAATGTGAATATTCGATCAATCTAGTGGCTTTGGAAAAAGGGAATGGACTCCGACAACCACAATATTTCTCTTTGTAGAGTTAAAAATTGTGGTAGAAAAAGGATTCAATTTGATTTGCAGAATACTAGAGAGATTCCTTTAAGGGAGAGAACAACTCTAAGGTCTCTTGCCTGTACTTTGGGTTTTTTAAAATCATTTTTTATATCGAAAATCAAATGTGGAGAATTGAAGCGCCACAATAATACCATCAAACCAACATTGACAGAGGCAAATCGTGTGCAAAGGGTTCGACACTGTCTTCCATTGATTAATCCATCCTCACTCCTAGCATCTAATAGTTTCTATGACATGGAGAATGTGGTTCACATCGATGAGAAATGGTTCCAAATGACAAGGAGGGTCTAGACTTACTACCTTCTTCTCGATGAAGATGAACCTGTAATAACCATAAAAAGTTCCAATTTTATTCCTAAGATTATGTTCCTTGTAGTTGTTGCTAGGCCTAGATATGACTCACATGGAAATTGTATGTTTGATGGTAGGATATGAGTGTTTCTATTAGTAACCGAGGTTGCTGCTATGAGGTCTAGTTGAAATAGGGTAGCTGGAACATTAGAAGTGAAGCCAATTCCAAAAACAAATAGGAAAGTCATTAGGCAACTCATGATTCAATAAATTTTACCTACCATTAAGGACAAATGGCCGAGGGATAGTCTCATGGATCCAATTATCATCCAGCAGGATAATGCAAAGACACATATTCATGAGAATGACATTGATTTATTAGCTGCAGTTGAGAATGTAGGATTGAATATTAAACTATTGTGTCAACCTCCTAATTCTCCTGATTTAAATGTGCTTGATCTTGGATTTTTTAAAGCTATTCAATCTTTGCAAGAGAAGAAGTGTGCAAGAAATGTAGATCAATTGGTGGAAGCAGTTAAGAAATCTTTCCTTGAGTTTTCTGATTTGAAGGCTAACAACATTGTCATAACTCTCCAGTCATACATGATTGAGATTTTGAAAATTAGGAGTTCCAATGCGTATAGAATCCCTCGCATGAAAAAGAAACAGTTGGCTAGGCTTGGTTTGCTTCCTTTCAGGTTGTCATGTGATCCAATTATCATTGCAACTATTGTTGCTCATCTTCCTCCTTTACCACGTAAGACATTCTGTTATCTGTACAATTTGCATCCTTACTACTGACATGTTATTGACACTTCCTTATTAATTATTTTTCAGGATATAAAGTTGAAGATTGATGTTTCCAGAACCTGACATATTATTTTTTGGTTAGATGAGCCAATTGGAATTGGTTCATTTTTGGGAAAATATAGTAATTGGTTTGTTAATTTTTTGTGTGACTAGTAATTAGTTTGTTGATTTTGGGATGGAGTATATGGTAGGATTCACTGTATTTGGAAGTAGATCAATCTTTGTTTGCTACTGTGACTAATGGTAAAGATGGTGAAAGATGTCACTTTGTGTAGGATGGTAGAGCAAACATAGTATGCTCTTTTCTGTAGGATTTGTGCATGAAATATGATACATTTTATGTAGCAATATTACTAATATAAAATTTGTTTGGTTTGCAATGCTATTGAAAATTCTATTTGGTTTGTGATTGACGTTTATTTTCATGTGTTTTTACCACCTAAAACCACCTTGGTTATGGTAAAAACAATCTCTTTCATGTCATATTTTGGTCTTTTGAAGGAAATCTCAGCCAAGAGAAGGATTTAAGGAAATGGGCACCTTGAGTGACAAAGTCGCAATCTTGGCCGCAAGCTTGGCCAAGATTGCAGAGATAGTGGCGTGATCATCTTGGACTCACGGAAGGCGGAGCGGATCAGGAAGCCAACTAGCTGTTACATCCCTTTGAAGAAATCTCGGATGTAATCTTTTAAGGAACAAAAACAATCTGTTTAGATATTTATCTTATATTATTTTAAATTCAAACAATTGGGATTTTATCCCTATCTTTTAGGCATTTGAAGCTTGGAATTTGGAAAGGAACGTAATTGGTGGGGACTCTAAACTTGATAAAGGTTAGGGAAGGCTGTCAATTACAGGATCTTCCTTCTTCCAACTTCTGGTTCTTGTAAAAACGCTTACTGCGAATTCTCTTTCAATATCGCATTTAATTATATTTCATGTTCTTCAATTATTTCTTCTCTTCTTTAATTATTATGTCTAGTAGCTAAACACCAAATTCTTGGTAAGGGTTGAGTGAGCGTTCTTGTGATTCGTGAGACCAATCATTCTTATTATCCTCTCGTTCATAATCAATTCAAGTTCTGTTTTAACAAACCGGTTCTCGTCTAGGCTAAGACTTGATCGATCTTAGGCAAGACGACGGATTTGTAGCCAGTCACAAAGGGGACGAGCGAAACCGGAGTGACGAAGTAGGCAGCTAACCTCGCGGGGGTTAGTGAACTTGAATCGATATAGGCCTAACCAGACTGACAATCTAGGGCTCCGAGTTGGGAGTAGCTTGGCCTAGACTCTGTCTTTCCCTACGCCATTGAGAAAACGCATGTGCCTCAAGCCAGCAGCCAATTGGATAAACCCTTTAACCAGCAAGGTGTCCACTGGCCAGGATCACTAGGAAAGAGGGTACCCTCCAAGTGATTTGAATAGGAGGAAAGTAGGATTGGAAAAGGGTTCCTCTTAATCTATAGCAGAGTTATGAAAGAGGAGGAGAAAATCTAAAGGTCAATGATCGATTAAACAAGGAAAGCGCTCACGAATTCGCCCCTACTGAGAGTTTACCTCACGATAGTTCGCAACCAACCTCATTCTGCAATCTTAGCTAAGATCTCCTTTTGCCTAAGATTGCCTTTTTCTATTTTATTATTGCTTGTTCTCTTTTATGCTTCGTTTGTTTTAATTGCAGGAACAAAACCCCTCAACTCCAGTGACGAGGAAGTCGAGTCAAGACTACAAAACCCCAACAAGATCTCTGTGGACGAACCTCTTATCATGATCTACGAGTCCCTTGAGGACGAGTGATAAGTTATATTCCTACCCCATTTTTATATATTTTTACAACTAAATTTGATGCCCTCAACACGCAATCAAATTTTGGCGTCATTGCCGGGGATCTTTTGACGGTGTTTCTTGTAGTTTTGTTTTTATTTTTGTCTTTTGCAGTTGATGACCAGGTCCTCAAAGGAAGATTTACTACCTTTGAATCCGGAACTTACAAAAGCTGAAGCACAAAATAGAAAGAAAGCCAAGAGAAAGACTAATGGTGAATTTTCAGGGACACAAACAGAATCTAGTCCCAGCAACAATCTAGGCCAAGATTCAGGCTCAACTGAAAACCCAATACCAAACATGGAGGAAAACCAACAAGAACAGACGATGAGGGAACAGAACAGAGGGGCGGAACGAGTGACCTACTCCTGTATTAATCTACCCCCTATGGCTAATGATTGGTCTATCAAGACAAACATCATAGCCAACTTAACCAAGTTCCATGGCCACTCAAACGAGAATCCATATAACCATTTGAGGAACCTTCATCTCCAATGTGATACCCTAAAACCAGTGGGAGTAACGATCGAGAGAGCCAAATTGAAATCATTTCCTTGGTCTCTCGAACACTCAGCTAAGAATTGGTTCTATAGCTTGCCCCATAACACCATTACAACATGGGGAGACATGTCCGCTGCCTTCCTGAATAAATATTGGAACGCAACTAAGACGGGTCTAGCTAGAAAGAGTTTAGCTTCTATTCAGCAGAGGGGAGGAGAGAGCTTGAGTGAGTATCATTAAAGATTTAGAGACCTTCAAGACATTTGCCCTACCCATGGAGTGGCTGACCATCTCCTAATCCAATATTTCTATGATGGAATGTGTGTGAAGGATAAGGAAAGGTTAGATGCAGCCGCTGGAGTAGCACTTCAAGATCTTACACCAATAAGAGCAAAATTACTTCTCCAAACAATGGCTGACAATTGCCAAAACAACGCCTCATCCGAGAGAAATTCTACACCTTCTTCTTTGAATGCTATAAATGTTTAAAATAAGCTTGATAAGATTACTAACATTTTGATGAATCTTTCTACAGGTACCACATCTCAGGCACAAACTACAGTAGCAACAACTAATCCTATGCCTTCGGTTTGCGGGATTTGCCAAGAAATAGATCATCCAACCCATTGTTGCTACGTGGTGGAACAACCGGGTGATCCAGCCCCAATCCCAGTAAATGCAGCATATGGTTACAATCAAGGACAACCTAGTGGACAACTTAGATTCCCACATGAGAGTAACCAATACTCTTGGAGGCAACATCCCAATCTAAGGTGGAGACAAGATACACCTTAGCCTAGCCAACCAAATCAACAACAACAATACCAACAACAACCACAACAATCCCCCATAAATTTCCAACACTTCGTGCCCAGACCACCTGGAGTAAATCATAGCAATGTCCCACTATTACCTCCTGCACCTCAACCGCTTAAGATTACTGGAGTTCCTATAGAAGAAACGTTACAAAAATTCATACTTGCAACCCAATCTAGTCTTGTTGGGATGCAGAAACAAAACGTTGAAATGCAAAAGCAAATCAGCTAATTTACCCAACAGACGCAGCAACCTGAGTCAGGTGGCAAGCTACCTTCCACCACAGAAAATAATCCAAGACACAATGTAAGTGCTATTAATCTTAGGGGTGGAAGCGTCCTACCTGAAAGAAAGGGAGCCAAGTCAGATAAGGAGATACATAATTAGCTATTTGAGGATGAAGACGTCGACGTGGACGAAGAAATCCGAGCAGAAGTTCAGCCAGAACTAATCTTGGGTAAGACTAAGACTAAAGCTGACATTCCGGTCGAAGCAGAAAAAGAGTTGCCGATCTTAGCCAAGCTAGTGGCTAAGACTGATGATCAGAGTTCAAAACCTCTAGAACCAGTGGAGATTCCACCTCCCTATCCTCCCAAGTCTTCCAAACAGAAGAAATTAGACGAGGCTAAGGAATTCATAAGCATTTTTGGCAAAGTGGCAGTGAATATTCCTATGCTAGATTTGATTTCTAAAGTACCATCTTATGCAAAACTCTTAAAAGAACTCTGTACTAACAAAAGAAAACTTGCAGGAATGGAGAGAGTGAATCTTACACAAAATATTTCCTCAGTACTTCAGAGCAAACTCCCGGAGAAGTGTGGAGATCAAGGTACCTTCACTATCCGTTGTAAGATAGGGAACGAAAATGTGGAAAAAGCTCTTTGCGACTTAGGAGTTGGAATCAACGTGATGTCCTTGAAAGAATACGAGACATTGCAAATGGGACCAATGAAAGAAACGCAGGTGGTGATTCAATTGGCTGACCGAACCGTAATACATCCTAAGGGAGTAGTAGAGGACGTTCTTGTCCAAGTCAATAATTTTATATACCTTGTGGATTTTTATATTGTTGAAATGGATTCTGACTTGCCTTCTTGTACAACAGATGTGCTTCTAGGGAGACCTTTTCTTAGGTCAGCTAGAGCAAAGATAGATATTTATGAAGGAAGTATCATTTTAGAATTCTTTGGGAGCACGATTAAGTTCTTTATGAAGGAGGGATTAAAATATCATAATGAGACACACAGTGTTAATTTTATTGATATTTTGTACCCTATCGAAGAGGAAGCTGCAGACTTAAGTGCTACTGACCCACTTAATTTTGTCTTAAGCAGAAGTATCTTAGCTAAGACACTGACATAATTGGAAGACCGAGTGGGGAACCGAGAAGATCTTAGGGAGATCTTAACAGATCTTCACGAGACTGAACCATTGAAAGAATCGTTAAATTGCCCATTGTTTAGTATGTCTGATCTAAATTTTTACCATCTATTGTGCAGGTACCAAAGCTTGACCTTAAGGAGTTGCCAGAACACCTTAAGTATGCCTATCTAGGCCAAGACGAAACTCTGCCAGTAATAATCTCAGCTAAGCTTTCCGAAGAGGAAGAGGCAAGATTGACGACCATTTTGAAGGAACATAAAGAGGCTATAGGATGGACTCTGGCAGACATCAAGGCCATATCCTCAACCATTTGTACCCATAAAATTCACGTGGAAGAGGATAGGAAAATAGTTAGACAACCTCAAAGGAGGCTAAACCCTCCGATGATGGAAGTTGTCAAGAAAGAAATTATTAAATTGCTTGATGCTGGAATTATTTACCCAATCTCTGATAGTTCATGGGTTTCTCCTGTGCAGGTTATGCCTAAGAAGATAGGAATCATCGTAACCAAAGGAGACGATGGATTAAAGAGAACCACAAGAATTCAGAATGGATGGAGAGTTTGCATATATTACCGCAGACTTAACCAAGTCACAAGGAAGGACCACTTTCCATTACCATTCATTGCCAAATGGTGGAAAGACTGACTGGGAAGTCTCATTACTGTTTCTTGGATGGATATTCGGGATTTCATCAAATCCCAGTGGCGTTAGAAGACCAAGAGAAGACGACATTCACATGTCCCTTCGGAACCTTTGCATATAGAAGAATGCCATTCGGATTGTGCAACGCACCAGCTGATAAGATTCAATCTTTGAGACGATCAGGATGATGGCTTCTGTTGGTCAGAGTCGTTGTAGCTGACGTCGGACACACCTGCAAAGCGCCGGAGGGGGGGCTCCGGCATAGACACTCCGATGCTTAAGTTAGTAAGTGGTTCAAAATAGCAGAGGTTCTAGAAAGCAATCTTGGGCTTACCCGATATTTTAAAAATGAGGGGTATTTATAGGCCGCTGGGGGCGATATCTAGGCAAAAAGGTGATATCCCGGAAAGATAACGCTCTGGCTGACATCACGGGCGATACCTAGATCTGATGTCACGGGCGATACCTAGATCTGACGTCACGGGCAATACCTCCGAGGAGGGTGCCGAGGGCTATACCCATGGTGATGCCGGGGGCGATAACTCCGTGGGTGATGCCATGGCTGCCTTGGGATGGATGATGTCGTGCGTGCAGAGTCGCGTGAGACCTCCCCCCCCCGCTGATGTCGACCATCCCAGAAAACACCTCATAGTCTAGCGGCGATAGCTTAGATGTCCGATAGGGCTATAGGATTCCGTCCTCCTCAGGGGTCATAATTACAGCAATACCCTTAGGACTGTCTTAATTGTTATCATAAGCCCAACTGAAAACGAGCCCGAGTGTTTACCAAGGGCTATCGCTCTCTGTCCATGTCGGGGATCTTAGGTGAGGATCCATTCCTTCTTAGGGCAATGTGCTTGTAGGATCACCGAGCTTCTTTGGCTGTTTCGATACGACAAAGATTGATTGAACGATAGGCAGCGCCTAGGTCGGGAGCTTTCCTCCAAGCAAACGGATTCCGATCTTCGTGCTTGTCCAAAGACCCATCCTCATGGGGTGTCAAGGAATCAGCGAGAGACGCCGCTAACTCATCCGGAACCGTTAGGGTGTCACTTTCGCCTAGCAGTATTAACCTGCCTAGGTCATCGGCAGCTCTCAGAAGGTTACAAACTCGTCCGTGCTGTAGGAGAGTTGTCAATGCTGACGGACCACTATAGATGTCGCCGCGGGAGAGGGTTTCGAGAACACGCGGGTTCTTTCTTTCCTTTCCGCTCATGGAGTCAGCGATATTGACGCGGTTTTATGCCATCGGCTGCCTACGATTTGTGCGGCTTTATACCACCAGATACCCGCGATATCGGCGAGGTTTTACGCTGCTAGGAGCTACCTGCGACATCGACATGACCCTACACTGTGGATACCTACAATCGTACGGTTTTTACATCATGGCTATCTGTAATATTGCGCTCCTTCGCATTTTCCAGGATTCTAGCTTGTACTCCTCTCGAGTACCAGCATCCTTAGTAGCATGTTGACGTCGATCCTCGTTTCCGCATCAGGTCCATCGGTCTTTGATGGTAACGGGGCGGCTCGTCTTTTGAGGACCTCCTCTTTCAAAAGGCCCATTTCTCGGAGCCTATAAATCTGAGAGGTTTCTCCACTCAAGTTCATCTCATTTTTTTCTTTCATAATCTGCATCATGGATCATTTGACCAAAAATCTCCTCCTTTCCAAGGGCTATACTCTCAAGAACCTCAATGATAGTGACGTCAGGTTCCTGGAGAACATGCTGATCAAGACCTCCGAGGACATCTTGGAGTTGCAAGGGATGCTGACCCCACTCCATTCCAGGCTGGGAGCTACATCTCTGGAGGATTTCAGTCCTTTAGAGAGCGTGTCGAAGTTGGCCACCTCCATCGCTCGGATTCAAGTGGTGATCGCCATGCTGCAGCAGCGCAAGGACATGCTGGGGTGCTGCCTGAAGGGGATGAGGGTCACCTCTACTGACCTTACTGTGGTCATGGACTCCCTGAGAGACATTCCCATTATACCCGAGGATGCTGGTTCCGACGCCTGACGGCGGTGGCTCCCTTTGAGCCTTTTTTCTTTTTTCTTTTTACGCTGTTGTACCTCTCGGCCGTTAGGCCATAATAAATAAACTGTTTTTATTATGCCACTTGCAACTATTCTTCTTCTTCAATGCGCCATTTGTCTTTTTTTGGTTGGAGGCTTCCTCAGCCCAACTGAAAATGAGTCGGTCATTGGACGATTTTTTCATGACGGTTTCCTCGCTAACCGTTCTGCATTAATTCTGCGTTGCCGCTTCATTATCAACTGATTGGGCTAATTTTTAGTTTTCCTCGATCTGTGGGAGATTCCAACAGCCGTGACTGCAAATCTAGATTTGCACTCCAGGTTGTACGCGTGTCAGTTCTCAAGAGTCGTGTCGGATGATCGAAAAGCTTTTCCCCCTTTTTTGGCTATTTAATGGGATTCTTTCCCCTATTTCCGTTCTTCTTCTTGTTTATTTTTCCTCTCGGCAGGTTGCCTGTGATCTCATGGCTGATTCTTATTTTTTGGATACTGCTGCGCGAGATTCTCCGCCAACTCCTCCGCTTTCTGCTCCGCACGTGTCTCACTTTTACAGGCTGTCTCTTCTTCAAGTTCGACCTTTATAAGGGAACCGCTATTCTCTTTCATTACTTTTGCCAATACTTCAAAAAAATTCACACTTTCTCTTTCTCCTGTGCTTCTTCCTGCTCAAGAGGAGTTTCTGCAACTGCTCGCCGGCGCCGACGGCCTATTTACTGGCTTCTTGCTCCAGGTATTTTGTTCCTCTCTCGTCGTAATTTTATTTTTCCAGCCCCTTATGTCTCGTGTTAGAGCCACTGCAGGTGCCGAAAATCCCATAGATCTCGAGGCTAGGAGAGCTCGTAGTATTTTTGATTGTAATGAAGTTTCGAGGGCAGAGTTAGAGGAGAACGGTATCACCTTCCCCTTGGGTTGCCGCCCTTATATCCCTACGAAGGATATTCGGCTTCATGATGCCATGTGGGGAACGTTCCGGCTGGTTTATTTCAAGATGTTCCTCTATGGGTTTCATCTCCCGATCCATACTTCTCTGATGAAGCTGCTAAATCATTACGATCTCAATCCCGTTCAAATAACTCCGCCTTCCTGGTGTGGGATTTATGCCTTCCTTCGGGCATGCGAGATGAAGCGTATTTTCACTCCATCCCTCGATCTGTTCTGCACATTTTTCAACTTGAGCTGTCGCGACTGCTTGGTGGATATCACCCCAAGATGGAATGACACCATCGTGCAATTTTTCTGGCAGAACTTTCAAGGTTTTGAGGAGAGCGTGGACAACTGGAAAAATGGCTTCTTCACCCTTCGCCTGCCGTCCCGCTGGTGGCGCGGGGGTTTTAACCGAGAGATTACCAGCGCCGCTTGGAGAAAACCAGAAGTGTTGTCTGGTACTGATGTGTCCCATGTTACCGCCCTGTTAGAAATAGAAGGGTCTTTCCGCATTCGGGAATTTGCTTGGTTCAGACCCTTGAAAGAGTGTGTCGTTGGTGAGGTTTTCTTTTGCCACGTTATCGCTTCGATTTGCTTGCTATATTAACATGTTTCGCTGGCAGGTAGTGCTGAGGGTCGTTCCTCTGGGGGAAATAACACTCCTCTGAACATGGTGCCGCTTCAGACATTACCCCCTTCTCCACCACCTAAAAGCTCCAGCCGTCCGACTATCCCGCCGAGGAGAAGGAGAACTAAGACTGTCGCAACACGCAGTGCTTCCGCTCAACCTTCTCATTTTCTTGAGAATTGGCTACCGTCTCGGGGCAGGGGAGTGACTCTGAGTCGTCCTGCGACTGGAATAGTTGATAGCGATAGCGAGAGCATGGATGCCGGTTCCGAGCTACGTCACGCCACCCTTGCCCAACGAATGAAGCTTAGGGCGAGAAAAAATAATCTCGCGGCGGAATCAACCGAGGACGATAGCGAAGAGATGGCTGCCGAGACGGAGCGTCTCCGAAAGAAAACGTGAAAAGAGAAAACTGGCCCACCGGTTCCTCCCTCGAGGGAAGTTAACGCAGTTCCTACTGCGGGGGTTGACACTTCTCATGTCGCGAGTACCTCGCAGGTGGCGGAGGTTGTCAAGGTGCCTTTTGCCGTTCCTTCCAAAGCTAATGAGGTTTTGGCGGTGGTGGACTCACCCTTGCCGTCTGGTGGCCCTAATTCTCCGATCTCTTCCTGTATTCTGGATGTGACCATGCCAGTTTCGAACCCAAGTGTTCCTCTTAATCCTCTCCCGAGGAAGCCTCAGCCCTTATTCCTTTCTTCGATCTCGGGCATTGGTAGTTCGGCAAAAAGTTGCTCTCCTCTCTATATCGCCAATCTTTCCCCTCAAAGTCCTCAAGGAAATGTCGCATACCAGCTGGATCTGTCATCCTTTGGTACTAACGGGCTTCGCGCTTTAGGGATATCGGATCCGTTATCGCTAGATGAGCTGGTAGGCTCTATAGTGGGCCAAATGTTCAGTTCTTCGAAGGACAAGGAAGAGTTCCTGCGGCATCCCCCTGTCCCCATTCATTAGATAGAGAAGATCACCAAGATTTCGTGATCCGCTGCCGAACTTATGCCAATTCCAAGATCAAATTCAGCATACACGCCTTTTGAACGACATGCTGGCCAACTTCCGCGAGCTGCATTAGTTTCTCGAGGATCAGAGCGACAAGGTTCGAAGGAACAACTAGATGCTGCTTTGCCGAAGGTAACAAAGCTGTCGAAGCTTCAAGGTCGAACCCAGGCAGAGTTGAACGACTATCGCGCCGAGCTCGCGCGAGAAAAATCAAAGGGGAAGGCTAAGGTAGAGCTGCTGGAGGCAGAATTGGTGGCGGCCAACAAAAGAAACTCTCTCCTTCGTGAAGAGATATCGTCCCGCGACGCGGATCTGGCCAAAGTACCTTCGAAGATAGCTTGGTGGAAAAATAAGACCATGGAGGTCTGTATCGCCGGATTTACAGATCTCTATCGCCAGGGGATTGTTGATTCATCTAAGTTGGTTGATTACGCCTCCAAGAAGATAAAGGATTTAGGCGAAAGCGAGGGAGATTTTCTTTCTTTCAGGGAGGAGTAGGGGAATGGCAGCTGCGATATCCGTGCTGGACCATGATTAGTCAAGGCTGACCCTTTGGAGGATTTTCCTCTTTATTTGCTTCCTTTGTCTTGTAATAACGCCTTATCGCGCAACGATATCTGTACTTCATTCTTAGATAATAACTGATCTTTGTTTTGCTTTCCCACGTTATCTCGAAAGCTGCCGGCTTGGCTAACGCCATCCTGCGTTATCTCCATTATTGCAATATTGCTTGTCTTATTCCAGAAAACATTTCTGCTTTTCAGAGCATTTAATGCTCACGATCCTCTCATTAATGCGAGAGAAAATTCGTGATGGAACAGACACACGTGTCCGTTCTTTAGGGCACCGAGGGCTAGCGTGCTCTAGAATTTTAGCAAAATCGAAGCGTTGTTGCGCTTCTCTAGAATTGTACTCATTGCTTGAGTCTGTTTCTTGTGACGCTCCTCACGCAACGACTGCAGCGTCCGTCGTTTCTTTTGGCCACTAGGGTTATAAAACCCAACACTTATTTCTTTTTCTTACTTTTGTCATTCTGCTTTCTTCATATTCTCTCTAGCCATTTTGTTTTCTTTCCACCATTCAGGGTTCTCAAAGTGCTTTTTCTCTAAAGGTATTTCCTATTTTCTTCCCTCATCTTCTTCATCTTTAATTTCTTATTTCTGTCATGGCTAAGACTCGCTGCCCTGAGTCAAAGTCTGCCGATGAGAAAAAGATGGATATTACGGTTAGCAGTATCACCTCTGAAGTCGCTCTTGATGAGCATTTAGCCGCACATAATGTTGTTATCCCTGCCGGTTATAAGGCCACCGTTGCCCCTGAGTCGATACGCTTGAACAGAATTTTGACGGGCAAACGTAGGGTTCTGTACGCACAAATGTTCCGTTATGGTTTCCGGCTTCCCGTCGACCCTTTCATAAAACAATTGCTTATTGCTTGCGATTTGAATCCCGTCCAATTACCCCCAAATGCATATTACTGTGTTTATGCCTTTCTGGAACTTTATAAATATAAGGGGATCACTTCCCCTACCCTTTTGTTGCTTAAGTAGGTTTTTAAGTTGATGAAGTGTCGGGGTGTGATAACGATATCGCCCCATTATGACGATGACTCACTCAAGTCCTTTACTAGGAAACTCCTCCACATTGAGTCTTCCGTCAAGGCTTGGAAAAAGGAGTTCTTTGTGATAGATCTTCCTGAAGTTCCTGGTTCCTGGTGGCGATCTGGGTTTAATCAAGACGTCAAGGATAGCGTCTGGGGCCGGCAGGAGAGCCTTCCTCAGCTTGAACAAGGCTGGTTAGACAAATTGCTTCAACTAGAAATCAGCATTCACACCCGTTATCTGGCATGCGGGGCGGACATTCAATCCTGTGTTAGACGTGAGTGTCGTGTTGCTTCCTTCCTTATTACTGCTGATACTAACGCTAACGTTATTTTGCGATCATGCAGTGACGGATCCCAATTACACGCCTGAGAACGTTAGGAGACGACTAAAAAGGGCTCGGGAAAGAGAAGAAAAGGAGAGGGTTGTCTCCACGGAAGCTACTGATAACCCAACTGTACCAACCGCTACTTCTGTGAGCCTCGCTCAAGTATCCTCTTCCTCGGCTGGTGAGGGAAATACCGACATTCCTTCGCGTATCCCCATCATGACCGTCGCTGCTCATCCTACTCAGCCATCTTCTTCTAAAGTCCCTAAGGCCCTTGCCAAAGGAAAAAAGAAGAAAAGAACGAGAAGTGTTGCCGCTCTCACTCCTTCTCCAGGCACGACAGCTTCTTCAGATGCGCCTCCTCTTGACACTACTGTTGTGAGTGTGCTTTTTGGCCGCGATATGCTATACATTGATGTCTGTCATTATTTCATATGTTTCTCTTATCTGCATTTTATATTGTGTTCTTTGTAGGATACTATTGTTGCTCCTACTTCCGCATCTCCCATAGGCGATATGGAGATGGGTTATGTGCTGGGTGGTTCCAAGAAGAGACCTCGGCAGGAGGGTGAGGGCAGCAGCTTATCCTCTACTGTCACTGTGACGGAAGCCAGACCTGCCAGCGCCTTCATTTCCACGGCTGTTCCCCAGAATCATCCCTCGAAGTTTCTGGTAAATATGGGTACAGTTGAGTCTTACGGGGCTTCGCCCAATTCTTTCGGCGGGCCTGTTCACTCATATCCTCCTAACCTGGACTACCAAGAGGGTTTGCAGGACTTTTCGGGCTACCATTCCCATGGTTCCTACATCATCCAAGGGGGTACTTCTACACAGGTTCACCCTCATGTTCCCCTGGTGTTCGTCCCTTCGAGCGTTCCATTGTCGCAACGTTCTGGCGAAGAGGCCACCACCTTCAACTTTGCTGTTGATCTAAGTTCGGTGAGTGAGTCCGGTACTATGACTCATCAAGTTGGCTTATATGATTTTCGCAACACAGGCTTGGCGGCTATCGGGGGCGATGGCTCGGACGAGGTTTCCGCTTTATTGGCTGCCCAGATATTATCGTCCGCTGCCGAACGGGAGGCTTTCCTCTCTAAGATTGACGACGACAAGGCGAATTCGCTATGCTCTAGCCTCTTCACCAACTTTATGAAGTTCCATTACTGGACAGAGCACGCGCAGCGTCAGGCTGCCTCTCTTGCTGCCTCATTGGCTGAACTTTCCAAAGAGCGAAATGAGAAGAAAAAGTTACTGGAGGAACGTACTCAATTATTGCTGACTCAGCAGGAACTGAAAGGGCAAGCGTCCGCCCTTGATGCTGCCTTGACAGCGGAAAAAGCCAAGAATGTCGCTCTGGAAGAAGAGAAGTCATCTTTGGCAAGGGAGAAAGCTGCCCTGGAGGAAGATAAGGCCGCTCTGGAAGAGGAGTCAGCCGATAAGTGTCTGTGGCATGTCGAGCGGACTGCCATTATTTTGGTTGATTGCTTCGAGGAGGTCCATGGGGTAGATGCGTATAAAGGTGAGGAGGTCACGAGGGCTTTCAAACGGAAGTCTACCAAGCTCAACGATGCGGGTTTTCACCAAGCTAAGGCAGAGGGCTGGAAATGGAGGAACCCCGAGGGCTGACACACCCTAAAGCTTCGTCGCCTCTTCTGTAGCTATCGG
The DNA here is from genome assembly GCA_963691705.1 of Viola odorata. Classification (NCBI taxonomy): domain Eukaryota; kingdom Viridiplantae; phylum Streptophyta; class Magnoliopsida; order Malpighiales; family Violaceae; genus Viola; species Viola odorata. Next base: position 21,105,060 of record OY829539.1, on the reverse strand, counting down.
GAATTGCTAGGCCTTTTGTTTTTTGCCTCCACGGCGTTATTGTTTTGAGCCTTAGAACTCGTGACCCCTCAAAGGCCTTTTCATATATTCAAACAGTTTATATCTTTATCGCTGTCTTTCCCTTTCCTTAGTTTTTTTAAACTCCCTTGGCGTCATTGTCGCCCCGATAACATAATGTGTTTACTTTCTCGAGTAGGCTCCTAGCATTTCGGCAATGAAAATCGCTGAGGTCGGTATCGAGTTAGCTTTCCTGATGAGTCTCATGATATCGCCATTTGTACGATCATCAATCTTTCCGCCGCTCGAAAAGTATTCTGCACATTCTTAATTGTAAACCATTAGTAGCATAACATGCTATAAGAGACAGTAATTACCCGTAGGAGCCTTTCTGCTGCCGTCATAGGGCGTTAATACGGAAACCGCATAAATCGCTTTTTCTATCAGCTTTATACTTCACTAGCGATCACGCATCTGGTTACTAGTTGGGATTTCACGATTCTTCGCGTTTCCATATTTCCACAGTCGGCCTGGAAAGTGCCTCATCTTTGTGAGCCGTCGGATCAGGACAGGCCGTCACAAGGCTAGGGTTTTTCACTTTCAGGCGTTGTCCTCGCGTCTAGAATCGTGCCCTCACTTAATGAGCCGTCTATATTAGCCCGGTCACTAAGATAGGACTTTTCATTTCTAGAACAGAGTTACTATTTCCCTAGGGCGTGCCTTGTCTTGATGGGCCGTCTCCACGAGAACGGTCAGTACAAGAAAAGGGCTTTTCACTCCCAAGGATACCGGGAAGTGCCCTCACTTAGTGAGCCATCTGATCAAGATCGGTCATCACAAGGATAGGACTTTTCACTCCCGGGGGTGTCAGGGACCTTTCAATCCCGACGCTAGTTCAAGGCATGCTGGGTCGTGCCCTCACTTAGTGAGTCGTCTGATCAGGACTGGCCATCATAAAGATAGGACTTTTCACTCCCAGGATCCCCCTTTTTTATCTGCACAAAAGCAACCACAAACACCCAAGAAAGCTCTCTCACCGAGCGTTAGCTAAGGTTAGGGTTGGCATCAGTCAAAGGTGCAGATAAAATCAAGTTCTAGGATAATATAATTTCAAACGAGCGATGTTCCAAGAGTTAGGTAAGGGAGTACCATCGAGTGTCTCCAGATGATAGGCTCCTTTCCCGATAACGCGGGTAACGCAATACGGCCCATCCCAGTTTGGACTGAGCTTCCCCACACGTTGACCAGCCGCTCGCTTGTCTCTGAGCACCAAGTCGCCCGCCTTCAGCAACCGTTCTTTGACGCGCCTGTTATGATAACGGGCTATCTTTCGCTTGTAATGTAGCATTTTCAGGAGGGTTTCTTCTCGGACCTCTGGTAACGCATCAAGGTTAGCTCGTAACCTTTCCTCATTCAGCTCCTCCCGAAAGTGAGCCACTTGCAGGCTCATGGTACCGATTTCTACTAGCGTAATAGCCTCGGTTCCGAAGGCCAATGCAAAAGGTGTTTCTCCGGTACTGGTTTTAACGGTCATGCGGTACGCCCATATCACATATGGTAGCTCGTCGGCCCACTTCTTTTTAGACCCCTCCAGGTTTTTCTTAATACCGCTGAGGATGCCCCGGTTGGTCACTTCCGCCTGCCCATTGGTTTGCGGGTGAGCCACGGAAGAGAATCGCTGCTCAATCCCGAATTCTGAACACTGGTCTTTGAAGAATTGGCTAGTGAATTGTGTTCCGTTATCGCTGACTAGGATGTGGGGTACGCCAAACCTCATGATAACTTGGTGTTTGAAGAAACGCCAAGTTTTTTCCGCCGTGATGTTGGCGACCGCTTCAGCTTCCGCCCACTTCGTAAACTAGTCCACTGCCACTATCACAAATTTCAGTTGGGACCTTACCTTTGGAAATGGGCCCAGGATATCGATCCCCCATTTAGCAAAAGGGCAAGGAGCGATAATCTCGAATATTTCGGTGGTGGGACGTCGAGGAATTTTCGAGAACTCCTGACATTTCGGGCAAGTTTGTATATAGTTCTGGCAATCTCTCTGGATGGTGGGCCAATAGAATACAGATCTGAAAACTTGTGCAGCCAGGGTGCCACCCGACACGTGCATACCGCACACCCCTTCGTGAATTTCGCACAAGGTGTGAAGACCCTCTTGCTCCGTTATACATTTGGCGGCTGGGTGAGAAAAATATCTCCGAACCAAGTCCCCATCATAGTACGTACAACGAGCCGCCTGTCTCAGCACCCTTTTTCTTTTCAGCGATATCCACAGGCAGTTCTTCGTGTTTCAAGTATTTGATTACGGGGACCCGCCAGTCATTCTCGAGTTCTTCCACACACAGAGACGCTTGCTCTTCCATGAAGAAAGGTACAGGTAACTCACGGTAATACACAACTTTGGGTATAGATAATTCCGGGTTCGCGGCCAGCTTGGCGAGATTGTCAGCTTCGTCGTTGTCCTCTCGGGGAACGTGCTCAAAGCTGACTTGCATGCCTTCTTTCTTTATTTCCAACAGCTCTCGTTTCACCTTGGCGAGGTATTGGATCATGATGGGCTCCCGGGCCTGAGAGTGCCCCAAGACCTGGTCAATTACCAGTTTGGAGTCACCACAAATTTTTAGACGCAGGTCTCCTGTTCTTCCGGTATCGTGCCTACCTTTGGAAGAAAGGCTTCTCCCTATCCTGAGTCTGGCTAGTAACGCCTCGTACTCTGCCGCGTTATTGGATAACGGCTGCAAAATTTGGATGGCGTACTATATTCGCATATCGTGCGGCCCATTTATGAAGATTCTGGCTCCAGCCAATTCTTGGTTTTTAGCTCCATCTACATGAATGATCCAGAGGTCCGTATAAGTTTCCAGAAATGGGAGATCCATGTCACCCCACTCCTCTTTGGGTACATCTGTTAACGGATCTTCTGTAAAGGTGCATTCTACTATAAAATCTGCCAGGATTTGAGCCTTCACGGATGGTCAGGACTCATACCTCAGCCCGTACTGCTCGAGTTCGAGCGCCCAGATTAACATTCTTCCTGAGGACTCAGGCTTTCAAAATATTCTCTTCAGAGCTTGGTCTGTAAGCACGATAACGGGGTAGGACTGGAAGTATCTGCCCATTTTTCGAGTGGCTTGTATTAGTGCGAACGCTATTTTCTCAATTCGGGCGTATCGCAGCTCCGCATCTTTCAGAACGTGACTTACAAAATATACAGGGCGGTGCGCGTGGCTATCATCGCGAACGAGGACGGCACTAACCACTTCGTCAGCAGTGCCGAGGTATAAATATAAAGTATCACCCGGCTCCGGCCTTGTCAGCAGTAGGTCAGACGATAGGTAATCTTTTAGGCTAACGAACGCCTCTTCACATTCTGGGGTCCACCCGAACGGTGCTTTCTTGCGTATGACTTTGAGAAAAGGGAGACACTTCTCGCCTTGTTTGGAAATAAATCGCCCTAGGGCGATAACGCGCCCTGTTAGCCTTTGTACATCCTTAACGGTTCTTGGAGATATCATGTCTTGTATGTCTTTAATCTTTGATGGGTTAGGCTGGATTCTTTTTTGGCTGACTACGTAGCCTAGGAATTTCCCCGTCTGAAACGCAAACATGCATTTTCGAGGGTTCAGTTTCATGTTGTGCCTTTTCATCACGTTAAAGACTTCTTTCAGATCCTGCAAGTGATCTTGAAAGTTCGCGCTCTTTACCAATATATCATCAACGTATGCTTCCATATTCCTCCCTATCTCTTCTTCGAATATCTTGTTTGCCATACATTAGAACGTCGCCCTAGCGTTCTTTAGCCCAAACGGCATCGCCGTATAACAGTAAGTGGCCTTAGGAGTGATGAAGGTGGTCTTTTCTTCATCTTCAACGGCTATGGGAATTTGGTGGTATCCGGAGTTAGCGTCAAGTGAACTCAAATATGCGTACCCAGCAGTCTGATCGACTAATTGGTCAATACGGGGAAGCGGGTAGCAATCCTTAGGGCAAGCATCGTTCAAATCGGTAAAGTCGATACACATGCGCCAGTCTCCATTAGGCTTAGGAACAAGAACTGGGTTGGCTAACCAAGTAGGGTATTGAACTTCGCGGATGAACCCTACGTCAAGGAGCTTTTTCACTTCTTTATCAACGGCTAAAGCTTTTTCCGTAGAGAACGCACGCCCTTTTGCTGGACCGGCCTGACGCCAAGGTCAACATTGAGCCGGTGTTCGGCTATTTTGCGTGATATACCCGGCATGTCTGCGGGTTTCCACGTGAACTCTCCTTGACATTTGTTCAATAACCGGGCTAATTGAAGGTTTTCCGCTGGACTGAGCTTTTCGCTGACAAGGAAGCTTGCTTCTTCTATGTCGATCACTGGTACGGGCACCATTTTATCCAGAGGTTGAGCGCGCTTCTCATCACCCTGTTCGTATGGGTCAACCGTTATACATACATACCTATCGCAACTCTTTTGAGTCATGAGCAGGTAGCATTCAGCCGCCAGTTTTTGGTTGCCCTTTATCGATACCACTCCGTCCCAGGAGGGGTATTTCATCTTCAGATGCTTCTGAGATATCACCGCTCCAAAGCGGTTGAGGAAGGGTCGTCCGAGTATGACATTGTAGGGCAAGTTTAAGTCCACGACAAGGAATAACAGATCCTCCGATCTCTTGGAGGTGTCTTCTCTAAAGTACACAGGCAAAGTAGTTATCCCTGTGACAGGGATCGGGACCCCGTCCACTCCAATTATGGGTTTCTTGCATGGTGTTAACTCGTTGTCGGGTCATTTCATGAGATTGTAGGCCTCTAACGAGAAGAGGTTCACCACACTCCCATTATCAACAAGAGTTCTTCTGACTCCGTGACTGGCGATGATGGGCGTAACCACCAATGCGTCATTATGCGGATAGACAACGCCTTTTTCGTCCTCTTCTGAGAAGGCTAATATTATGCGATCTAGGATGCTTATCGCTTCACCTTTCTTTAGCGCGCCATCCCATTTGCGTTTATCTCCTAACACGGTCGTCAATTGCTCTGATCCGTCCATATAAGGAGTCCCTCCCACTATGATGTTAATCATAGGGAAGTCCTCGTCATCTACTATGAAAGCTTCTTTACCTCTTCCTCCAGGAATATTATCCTTCTCTGGGACGCGAGGAGGTACTTGTCGGTCGTCTGCCATCCTTTTTGTAGGATTGTTTCTGGCGTCTTCTCTTACTTTGGCGGCAAATTCTCCCAAGTAACCTTCTTCCACCAAACGTTCTATTGCCGATTTTAATTCTCTGCATACTTCTGTGGAGTGCCCCCTGGCTTTGTGGAACTTGCAATAAGCATTTTCTCTTCTCCCCAGAAGCACTACGGGCTTCACAGGCGCAGGGTAACTGATGGGAAGGTTTCGCTATTCCACTATCGCTAAAATCTCCGCCCTTGGTAGATTAAGGGAAGGGAAATCAGGGTCGTACATCCGTCCTTTAGAAGGATCTCCTTGACGCTGAGTAGGGGAATTACCAGGCTTTCCCTTTGAAGAGTTACCTTTCCGCCTACTGGAGGTTTTGGGAATATGATCTTTCCGCTGAGCATAATCGTCGATGAGGCGGTCGTCAGGAATGGTAATTGTAGGAGCGTTAGGAATTAGAGGCACCTCAGGCGGCATGTTATAGGCTCTATCTCTGTTTTCCTCTTCTTCCATTTTCGCGTAATTATGGGCTTTAAGTCTTAATGGGTCTAAAGTCGCTGGAGGGTCCACCATCAGTGCATCTTTCAATGTACTATAACGGCAGTTCCTTTTTAGGGCTTCTATAGCGAAATCAATGGTAACACCCGGCGTTAGTGACATTTCCAGATCGAATCGACTGAGAAATTCCTTCAAAGTTTCTTGAGGCATTCGACGTATGTCAAATAACGCGGTGGTGGATTTTCTGATTGGAATCGTTGTACTGAATCTGCTCCGGAACTTAGATTCCAATTGTGAGAAGTTGCTAATAGATGCGCCAGGAAGGCCCTCGAACCAGAGACGCGCAACTCCTGATAATGTCATAACAAATATTTGGCATAACGCCGCATCACTGTGAGTCTGAAATTGAACAAAATCTTTCACCTTATTGACGTGGGAAATGGGATCTCTGGTGCCGTCATAAGTCTCAGTGGGAAGCTTCACATATCGGCTGACCTTATGGCGCCTTATACGACGGCTAAATGGGTGACCCGATGTGTTATCAAGGATTTCACGCGCATGACGCGAGGGAGATATTTCCGCGTGACGCCTCCGATTCTGCGAATCTGGCATAGGATGTCACCTAGGAGACTGGTTGCGGCTCCTGGGAGAACGAGTTCGATATCTTCTGCTACTGGATCTTTCACTATACTCGGGAGATAAACCTCTATTCGCTCCTTCTCTTCGACTGTCCCAACGGTTTCTGACCTCATCAAGGTGCCGATCCTCATGAGGGATGGGAACTTGTGGCACCTGTGGCACATAAGGCTCCACTCGTCCTTGAGTGAGTTGCACAAAACTAATCGGGGTATCTGTTGTAGGCAAAGTCGGCTAGAGGTTTCCCTGTAACAACGGTGACAAGGGCCGCTCGGTGACAATAGATGGCGTGAACATGACACGGGGAGGGACACTCGACCCAGAAACCTCAGGTGTGATTCTTCCAGCCATTTCAGTCAAATATTCCAACCGAGAACGAAGGGCCGCTATTTCACTCGCAATAGGGTGGTTTGCACTGTTCAACACAAATCCCCTCAGAGGAGGAGTAGAAAAGCTAGATCCCGCCATCTGGGATAACGAAATGATCGTCTGAGAGGAGGGGACTTCCCCTGCCGACCTGGCCGAAAGATCCGGAGATTCCAGAGTGATTTGTTGCACTGTCACAGAAAGATCATCAGTAGCAAAAGGGAATAACTGTCTACGGATCGAAAAAGGAACATTAGGGGATGAGGGTCGCGTCGGCTCCGACTCAGAAGTCATGATCGTTCCGATCTCCGGGTAAAAAAGAGCTTGGCTATTAAGGACACTCACTTAATGGACCAAGGCTCTCAATGAAAGCACCAATTTGATAAGATTCAATCTTTGAGATGATCGGGACGATGGCTTCTATTGGTCAGAGTCGTTGTAGCTGACGTCGGACACACCTGCAAAGCGCCGGAGGGGGGCTCCGGTGTAGACACTCCGATGCTTAAGTCAGTAAGTGGTTCAAAATAGCAGAGGTTCTAGAAAGCAATCTTGGGCTTACCCGATATTTTAAAAATGAGGGGGTATTTATAGGCAGCTGGGGGCGATATTTGGGCAAAAAGGCGATATCCCAGAAAGATAACACTTTGGCTGACATCATGGGCGATACCTGGATCTGACGTCACGGGCGATACCTCCGAGGAGGGTGCCAAGGGCGATACCCATGGTGATGTCGGGGGCAATAACTCTGTGGGTGGTGTCGTGGCTGCCTTGAGATGGGATGATGTCGTGCGTGCAGAGACGCGTGAGACCTCCCCCCCCCTGCTGATGTCGACCATCCCAGAAAACACCTCATAGTCTAGCGGCGATAGCTTAGATGTCCGATATGGCTATAGGATTCCGTCCTCCTCAGGGGTCATAATTACAGCAATGCCCTTAGGACTGTCTTAATTGTTATCACCAGCCACCTTTCAAAGATGTATGATTAGTATCTTTTCAGACTATGTAGAAAAAGGAATTGAAGTGTTCATGGATAACTTCACCGTCTATGGTGATAATTTTGATGAATGCTTAACTAATCTAAAAAATGTTTTGAAGAGATGTGTGGCCACTAATCTTGTCCTTAATTATGAAAAATGTCATTTCATGGTGGAACAAGGTATTGTCCTAGGCCATGTAGATTCTAAGAAAGGCGTAGAAGTTGACCAGGCTAAGATTGATGTTATTAAAAGCTTGCCTTACCCCTCATGTGTGCGTGAGGTTAGAAGTTTTCTTGGCCACGTTGGATTCTACCGCAGGTTTATTAAAGATTTTTCAAAGATAGTGGAGCCGATGTGCAAGCTTTTACAAAAAGAAGTGGACTTCAATTTTGACGAAGCCTGCCAAGTGGCGTTTGACAAGATTAAGGGGAAACTCATTTCAGCCCCAATCATCCAAGCACCAGACTGGAGCCTTCCATTCGAATTAATGTGCGATGCCAGCAATTCAGCCGCTGGTGCGGTTCTAGGGTAGAGTAATGGTAGAGATCCACACGTGATCTACTACGCCTCTAAGATGCTTGACGATGCACAAAAGAACTATACCACAACCGAAAAGGAATTGTTTGCGATAATCTTTGCGTTGGACAAATTCAGATCGTATTTGTTGGGAACAAAAGTCATAGTCTTTTCTGACCATGTGGCCTTAAGGTACCTCTTGACAAAAGCAGAATCTAAGCCAAGACTGATCCGCTGGGTTTTACTTTTGCAGGAACATAATTTGGAGATTAAGGACAAAGCAGGAAAGAAAAACTTTGTCGCGGATCACCTAAGCAGGTGCTTTGTGAAAGGCGATTCTGAACCAATCAGGGACGATTTTCCAGACGAACACCTATTTTCTGTCCAGGCAATGAGACCATGGTTTACTGATCTCGTCAATTTCTTAGCCACGGGTAAGCATCATGGAGACTTAACGGCTAAAGAAAAGGTAAAGATTAAGCACGACAGCAGGTATTTCGTTTGGGACGATCCTTATCTATGGAAGATTGGATCTGATCAATTGATTAGAAGATGTATTCCCGAAAGTGAGATTCCTTCTTGAAATACGACGTTATCCCAATAAACCCGGCCTAGAGGGGGGGTGAATAGGCAAATATAATTTTAACACAAAGAGCTGAAATTAAATGCGGAAATAAAAACACAAGGAGTTATAGTGGTTCCAATTCCTCAATGAATTGTACTCCACTACCTAAGAGCTTCACCCTTAGGATTTTGAATAACTACACTTTGTTATTTACCTTGAGTTTTTACGGGTTCAACTCCAACCTTACACCTTGGTTTTTCCTGGATCAACCAATTAACCTTACACTTGGTTTTTAGACGGGCTCAACCACAACCTATTACAATTAAGAAACTTGACAAGAGAATTGTAAAATGGCAACACAAAATTTGTGTATAAATAAACTATGTATGATTCAATAATAACACCAATAAATGAACAATATTACCTCAAGAAGAAAACATAAACGAACTCGACAAAATGACGCAAGAATGATTTGAAATCCGTGAATAGAAGCTTGCGTAAGAGAATGTTGATTTTGGCGTTTGTATATGGTATTTAGTATTTGGAAGTTTGTAAGAGCTTTCTTGTTTTTAAAAATGTTGTTCTTACAAACTCATATTAGATGAGTATTTATAAGAGCCAAAAACTAGCCGTTATGTATTTAATACAAAATACTTATTTTCATGTTAAATCTTTTGACACTTTTTTCTTGAGGTATTATCGAACATAAATCAAGCGTAACAAGGAATCATACTTACATGTTTAATGTCCTAATGTACACTTGATCTTGAGCTTGCGATAATTGATTCGTTGCTCTTTTGTTGTCTCGATCGCAAACTACAAATACTTTAACTTAAAATTGCGTTAGTATATTAATTAATTTGTGTGTCTATAATTCATCAAAATAGGATAAATGCCACTTGGGCTAACACTTCTGTCCTAAGATTTTGTCATTCTTATGCATGTGGTGGGCATTTTGGAACCAAGAGGACAGCCTTAAAAGTCCTTGAATCAGGATTTTATTGGCCTACTCTGTTCTATGATAGCTATAGCTTTTGTAAGACATGGCCCGAATGCCAAAAGATAGGAAACATAAGTTCAAAAAATCAAATGCCCATGAATGTTATATTAAATTGTGAAATTTTTGATTTATGGGGTATTGATTTTATAGGGCCTTTTCCTATGTCAAATGGAAAACAATATATATTGCTTGCTGTAGATTACGTGTCTAAGTGGATAGATGCTAAAGCCACTAGGACCAATGATGTTAAGACTGTTGTTTCATTCTTGAAAACTAACATTTTGAACAGATTTTGTGTGCCTAGGGGAATCATTAGCGACCGTGGGACACATTTTTGCAATAGTATTATTGTTTCACTCTTCAGGAAATATGGTGTTACCCATAAAGTTTCCACTGCTTACCATCCTCAGTCAAATGGCCAAGCAGAGGTATCAAACAAGGAAGTCAAGTCGATCTTGGCTAAGACAGTTGGCTTAGATCGGCGAGATTAGAGCCAAAGGCTGGACGATGCATTATGGGCATATAGGACCGCCTATAAATCTCCCATAGGAATGACTCGGTCCAAATTGGTGTACGGGAGAGCATGCCACCTGCCAGTAGGTATGCAACATAGAGCCTATTGGGCAATTCGGAAATGCAATCTAAGGTACGACTAGGCAGGTGAGGAAAGGAAACTTCAAATCCATGAGATAGAAGAATTCAGAAATCAAGCATATGATAACCAGCTCTTAGCTAAGATCAGGATGAAGACATACCATGACAGTAAGATTGTTGAGAAGAATCTCCAACTTGGGGGAAAAGTTCTTCTATACAACTCTAGATTCAAGCTCTTTCCTGGTAAGCTTAAGACTAAATGGGAAGGTCCATACGTTATCACTAATATCTATCCTCATGGTGCAGTTGATATAAGGAATGAAAAGACAAGAATAGTGTTCAAGGTCAACGGACAGCGGCTTAAACCGTTCCTAGAAGGATTTCCAACATTTAAGGAAAATCAGGCGATTGAAGCCCCACTTGAGATCTATTGAAAGAAAAGCAAAGTCATGCCTAGGACTATAACTAGGGCGCTACATGGGCGGTAACCCATGCTTTTGGTTTTTAATTTTAGTAAAATAAATAACTTGTTCAAGAAAAAAAAATTATAATTGAAATTTTCTCTTGCAGGAAATTTCAGGGTCTTTTTTGGAATTTTCTGGAGTGGCTGTGAGGAATTAAGTGTGGTGAGGGATCTTGGCTAAGTCTTTTTTATCCAGGCTACATTTTATTCGGCCAAGAATTGGGTGACACGCAGAGAAAAATGGAGAGAAGAGCTGATTGCGTGTAAGGAGGAGGAGAAAAAGAAGGAGTAACGGTCATATTTTGAATTTTAATTCAGATTTGGAATTTAATTTTTTCAAATTTTAATTAGAAGATATTCTTGAAGAGTTAGACTCCTTACCTCCCACTAACACCAAAATCACTCAACTCCCTAAAATCTCGCCCTCACCCGATTATCTCTCAAACCATCCTCATCTAAATCACTCCACTCTCCTACTTTCACTCCACGTTCAATCGGCTTTAAACATGGGAAAATCCAAGAGATCTTCAAGGAAATCAACTACACCAAAATCTACCTCGATTAGGCAAGAATCTCCTATGCCTTCGCAATCTCCCTCTCTCTCAAATCCAGAGAAAGATCTGCCCCAAAGTCTCAACGAGGTGCTCAGTATAGCGAGGACAATCATGACCTTGGATACAACCCCTTCTAGTTCCCAAAAGCAAGATCTTTCCACTCCTCCTCCAGTTCCTACCGCTGAATCTCTTCAAGGCTCTCTCCAGGACAAGAGGAAGATTGATCTTCCCAAAGACCCAAAAACCCAATCTAGGGTTAGTCAGCTAGACGAAGCAGAGGTAGAGGTGATTTCGGAGACTGACTCCGACGAGAAGCCCTCTGCTAGAGCCAAGCAGGTGGCTCGCAAGAAAGTTGGAAAGAAAGGAGCTGACTCTGAACCTCAGTGTGAAGAAGGTTCGGCGAAAGAGAAAAGGTTTGGGAAGAGAAAGTTAGAAGCGGGCAGTGAATCAGCCCCAGCCAAGCGGACGCGTTCTGCGACAGCAAAAGGAAAGAAGAAAGTTGAGGAGGCTGATCAGGAAGATGGCTCAGACGATGATGCAGCTGCAGTCTTGGCCAAGCCTACGGCCAAGACTGCCAAGGTATTCATTCCCCCCTTGAACTCGCTTAATGGATGTTTGAGGCCTGATACCCCTAATCTTAGGGTGAGACTGAATGAGAAGCATACATGTAAGATTACTCAATTTGCTGTTCTTGATTTCTCATTTCTTGATACCTTGGGTGTGGGTAATAGGATTAGGCAGTACATAACCAATCTTGGGTGGGAATGCTTTATGTACCTTGAATTTCCTGCTTATGCTGAATTGTGCCTGGAATTTCATGTTTTTTTCTAGTTGGATCAGGATAAGTTGTATGCCAATGGTAGGGCCAATCTTGATCTTGGCGCGTCTGATGTTGTGAATTTTAGGTTGCTTGATATGTGGTGTCATTTATCCATTGAGGAATTTAATTTATTGCTTGGATTCATGACTGAGGAAGGGCTAAATTCTGATGATTATAAGAATGCCCTTACTGATTATCCCCCTGATTAGGATAAGTCAGTAGCTTATGGAGAATTAATCGGTGACCCTAATGGAAATCTGGATAAGAATGCCAAGGCCCATCAGATCCGAGATCCTACCTTGAGGATGCTCCAAAGGATCTTATCTATTAACCTTTCTAGCAAAACTACTGTTTCAGGCAACATCTCTAAGTTAGAAGTTTTTCTACTTTGGTGTATGCTTCATAATAAAAAGGTTAATTTGGGTTATTGGATTGTTAGGCAAATTAAGGCTTGCGATTCTCTCCCTAAGCTGATCCTAGGAACTCTTATTTCCCATATTACTGCTACGGCTAGGGGAATTGATTTGTCTACCTTGAATATGTATAAATCCTGTGCCGTTAAGATCATGGATCTTAAGGCTTTTGACCAAATGGGCCATTTCCACGAGGAAAAAGGCTATCTCTGTTTTAATACAGGTTTTACGCAAGTAGCAGACCACCTCTATGGGAAGAGGATCAATGGCAACTTCAAGATGAGGCCAATCCAGCTTGATGGTGCAGACAAGGAGCCCAATCTTGGGCAAGATGAGAAGAAGCCGCAAACCCAATGCGACCTAGATCCAGACCATCCAAAGCTTCCAGAATGGGCTGACAACCTCCTGCACCTCATCAATGAACAGCTCGTATTCTTCACTACCAACCAGAAGTTGTTCCATGAGCAACAAGATAACGCTCAAAAGCAGATGCAGCAGATCATAGACCAGCAGCAATCTCTTTTCATGAGCATCGAGAGAAGCCAGCAGGAGTGGCTCGATAAGTTTTTGGAGCAGCAAGAGATCAAGTTCCAGCAGATCCAGACCCACCTTGATGTTACCTTCAAGTTTGTTCGAGCCATGGACAAGGTTGTAGCGCACATAAGAGACAAAGTGGATGACCACTTCAGCAGTAGCAGCGATGACTCCTCTGATGAAGAAGATGATGCGGCACCATCTGTGCAAGACCCCAAGTAGCCACCTCCACCTCCCACATCACAGTAAATGCCCCCATGTCATGTCTTTCTTTCTTTTCTTTTTACATATTTTGTGTCTTTTTACTCTCATTTACACATTGAGGATAATGTGTTCTTTAAGTGTGGTGAGGGTGTTTCTAGGATGTTTGTGATGTATATACATGTTTGTGATATGTTTTTGTGTGATTTTCTCTGATCGCATGAAAATTTTTGTGAATCTAGGTTAAGATAGTTGGCCTAAATTGTCTAGAAGAGTCTAATGCATGATTTTTTTCTTGTCTTAATGTGTGTTTCTAGGAATGTGTGTTATGTGTTTTGATTGAGTGTCAGCAAAAATTTTGGACTATGCCTAAGGCCTTTCTCTTAATGTCTTAACCTTGACCTTTAGCATCCTTCACCTTGCGCCCCCATAACATATGAGCAAGGCATGTTCAACGCCTAAAACATCCTTATTGTACATGATCATAGGGTCTAGCATTATGTAACAGACTTGACACATAGGTAAGCTTTCACCAAAGATACTTAATATCCCCTTAAGGAAAATTGCTAAGTGGATAATGGAGTTTGATGCCTTGTAATTAAGCTTAAATTGCTCTAATATAGAGAACTACGTTTATGCCCAGTAATTGCATGCTCAAATAAAATATATATATATATATATATATATGAATAAAAATGTCTTGATATTTCTACCTCACTAAGTAGAAATACTCAAGAAACTTCAGCTAGAGCAATGAAAAAAATGTATGCATATGTCTTGATATTTCTGCCTCACTAAGCATTAATATTCAAGAAACTTTTTAGCAATACTGGCATAGGAAAAAAAATAAAACTTCAGGCAAGGTAATTGAACGATGATGTTAAGCAGTAGAATTAAGGGGAGAAAATCCAAGTCGGTGAATATCTTGTCTTGTCGAGTCTGCTGTGCAATGCAAAGATATTATGGTTATGTGGAATTCGGATGTTTTGGGGTGTTGAATAGGCCGTGTTCATGAGGGTTGCGAACCATTGAGAAGTATGCTGACTGTCATAGGTATGAACGTATGAGGAGGCGGGTTAAGGGTAGTCTGTCCAGTAATTTGCTACTGTTTGTTGAGTCTGTTTTGAGTTTGTCTTTTTCTTTTCTTAGCTAAGACTCTAGTATGCTTGGGGGCAAGCATTGTTCAAGTGTGGTGAGGTTTGATTGACGTTTATTTTCATGTGTTTTTACCACCTAAAACTACCTTGGTTATGGTAAAAACAATCTCATTCAAGTCATATTGTGGTCTTTTGAAGTAAATCTCAGCCAAGAGAAGGATTTTAAGGAAATGGGTGCCTTGAGCGACAAAGTGGCAATCTTGGCCGCAAGCTTAGCCAAGATTGCAGAGATAGTGGCGTGATCATCTTGGAATCATGGAAGGCGGAGCGGATCAGGAAGCCAGCTAGCTGTTACATCCCTTTGAAGAAATCTCGGATGTAATCTTTTAAAGAACAAAAACAATCTGTTTAGATATTTATCTTATGTTATTTTAAATTCAAACAATTGGGATTTTATCCCTATCTTTTAGGCATTTGAAGCTTGGAATTTGGAAAGGAACGTAATTGGTGGGGACTCTAAACTTGATAAAGGTTAGGGAAGGCTGTCAATTACAGGATCTTCCTTCTTCCAACTTCTGGTTCTTGTAAAAACGCTTACTGCGAATTCTCTTTGAATATCGCATTTAATTATATTTCATGTTTTTCAATTATTTCTTCTCTTCTTTAATTATTATGTCTAGTAGCTAAACACCAAATTCTTGGTAAGGGTTGAGTGAGCGTTCTTGTGATTCGTGAGACCAATCGTTCTTATTATCCTCTCGTTCATAATCAATTCAAGTTCTGTTTTAACAAACCGGTTCTCGTCTAGGCTAAGACTTGATCGATCTTAGGCAAGACGACGGATTTGTAGCCAGTCACAAAGAGGACGAGCGAAACCGGAGTGACGAAGTAGGCAGCTAACCTCGCGGGGGTTAGTGAACTTGAATCGATATAGGCCTAACCAGACTGACAATCTAGGGCTCCGAGTTGAGAGTAGCTTGGCCTAGACTCTGTCTTTCCCTACGCCATTGAGAAAACGCATGTGCCTCAAGCCAACAGCCAATTGGATAAACCCTTTAACCAGCAAGGTGTCCACTGGCCAGGATCACTAGGAAAGGGGGTACCCTCCAAGTGATTTGAATAGGAGGAAAGTAGGATTGGAAAGGGGTTCCTCCCAATCTATAGTAGTGTTATGAAAGAGGAAGAGAAAATCTAAAGGTCGATGATCGATTAAACAAGGAAAGCGCTCACGAATTCCCCCTTACTGGGAGTTTGCCTCACGACAGTTCGCAACCAACCTCATTCTGCAATCTTAGCTAAGATCTCCTTTTGCCTAAGATTGCCTTTTTCTATTTTATTATTGCTTATTCTCTTTTATGCTTCATTTGTTTTAATTGTAGGAACAAAACCCCTCAACTCCAGTGACGAGGAAGTCGAGTCAAGACTACAAAACCCCAACAAGATCTCTGTGGACGAACCTCTTATCATGATCTACGAGTCCCTTGAGGATGAGTGATACGTTGTATTCCTACCCCATTTCTATATCTTTTTACAACTAAATTTGATGCCCTCGATACGCAATCAGTAATGCTATAGTAAATTCTGTTTTGTTTGCAATGTTATGGTAACTTCTGTTTGGTTTTAAATACTATTATAAAATATGTTTGTTTTGCAATGGTAATTTGTGTTGAATAAAAAAATTTGGTTTTCCCTGTTTCGTGTACTGTTGGAAGAGAAATGCATGTTTTCCCTGCTACTGTTTGATAGGAATTTTGCTGCAGAATGCTTTTACCAGTATTGTCATTCTAACCTTTAGTAATTTGTGTTGTCTTATTGATAGCATGTTTCATGGGCATGATTTTATCCTCTTTTCTAGCCCTTTCGGGGGGCATGATTCTACTATTTGACCCTTATTTCCATCTTTTCTGCATATTAGACCTAAAAGGAGAAAAAGAGCGAAAAGAAGCACTTTTGGAAGTAATTCTTGGGATTTTGAGCTTCAAGGCCCAGAAGATCAGAGTGTCGTCGAGCCCTCGATGCTAACCAGACTAGTGAGCTGTCTCTCGCCCACGATATCTCTACATCGATTCTCAATTGAAACCAAAGAGAAGAATCTTCGCAGATCCACACGGGATTCCATGCGTTTCCAGAAGCTATCAGGCACGCCAGAGATTCCAGGATATTCCCCTGAAGGACGTGTGCTGTCACGCTCCTATTGCTTCTCCTTCCCCTTAGCTATTTTGTCCCCTAGCTAGTTTCAGGCTATATAAGCTTAGCTTTAGGGTTTTTGTAAGCACGGTTGTCCTAAGACATTAATACATCACTTTTCTTTTACCCTACTTTCTAGGGATCTTATTCCCTTGGTAGTTGGGAGCAGCCGCCAATTTTGTAAAGGAGAAAATCCTTTGATTAATTAAATCATCTATCGATTTCTTCTAATCCTTCTCTTTTTATTTATTGTATGCTCATTATCATCAACTGTTCATATTCTATCATGAGTAGCTAAGCACCATATTCTTAGTAAAGGGTGTTTCAAGGGTTGTAAGGTTCGGTTAAGAGGCCTAATGCATGACTATTATATTCTCTTGTCATATTCAGTTGTTTACCGTTTTAATCCCATGCTCATTTAGAAATGTTAAGGGCTTGATCAACTGTTAATATTTCTGCGTGAGTAATGTCATTCTCTTGGTTATAACCGACGTGAATCCTTGAGTTAGAGTAGACACCTAGTGGAGACATCACGAGAGGTCTTTCGTCTAGGGGTAAATGATTGTTTAGGTTATGTGATGCGAGCTTGACAAACTGAGATGCCACGCCCTAGATCTATCTTGCCTCCACTTCATGGGCGTTTTGAGTAGTGCCTCCCCGCATTCATGCCTAGGAGGACGGCGAAACGTCAAGGTCACCTCATATGTGGAAACGGGGGGTGGCTTCTACCTACGAAGGTGAGTAGGGGGTCTACGTGGAAACATGGCCCCTACAGCAGGTCTATGCTTGAGTTTGGAATATTTTTGTGCCTATGACTAACTTACCTGAAATGCAACCCGAGAACACCTTTTGCTAAAATCTCTTCCCATCATATTCATATCTCTTTTACTGCTTTCATTGTTTTCCTGCCCACGAATTTCTTTTGACTATCTTGCCCTCGATTGTGTTTTACTTTCATGCCTTGGATAACTGCTTTAATTAATTGTCTTGTTAGCTCTCTGATCTGCGTTGATTAATTCATTAATCAACATAACCCCCCCCCCCCCCCCCCAGTGTCACTTATTTGTATTTTGTTGCAATTGTTCCCTGTCATACATCTAGACTAACATATTATTCCTTCAATCTTTATGGTTCGACCCTGTCTTGCCTTGTACACATTTATTTGTGCATTTAGGCATTAGGAAAATATTAAGTATATTTGAGTGACGATCACTTATAATCTCCCAATTTTCTCTTATTTTTATGGTGTTATTGACACTTGTTAACAAGTTTGTCAAGAAAAGGAGTCTATTGCCTCTGCAATACACAATGAGATTCCTAAAATTTTGGCAGCCTTTTACCTTGCCAACCATAGCACTATTTCATAGACACCCGTTCACACAACTCTTTGTTACCCTAATTCACCTCTATAAATTCTTTCCTTTCATAACACTCTTATCAATCCTAAACTATAACAATTTCCTTATTTCCTCTACTCATTGGTTTCTTTACTCTGTTTTAATTTCATTGCAAGGTTTTTAACCATGGAACGCAGAGACAAGATAACACTCCTCAACTATGGGGGATTAGTCAGTGCTCATCTCCAAGATGATATTCTCCAGCATGAACACAAGGTTCTGCAAACAAATCACGACATCCAGCAGCTGATAGAGAGAGTGGAGGAGATAAGCTAGAGGAAGGAAGACATCAATGATAATGAAGAAAAGGATTTGGCCCTTCAAGCTGTTGATGCCTTGGGTACTTGCATCACCCATCTGTCTCTTGCAATTGCTCATATGGAGCAAAAGAGGGATGTGATGCAGCTGGCACTAACCAATGTGAGGGTTATTGTTGATGAGCTTTACAGGTTTGCGAATGTCATGCTAGGCATTCCTACCCAAGATTAGTTTAGGGTTCATGTACTTCTTTTCCTTTCCCTAAACTGCCATAGTGCTATGCTTTATGATGAGGTTTCAATAAACTGTCTTTCATGGAGTATTACTTGCCATATTCTCCTTGTGTATTCTTTTGCCTTATTTTCTTATATTTGGTTCAATTTTTCTAGTCAAATTCCGGGAAACAGAATAATGTAAATTTGGTTCAATTTTTCCAGTCAAATTTCGGGAAATAGAATATACAAATTTCAATAAACCAAATTTATATTAACCACAAACAGATCACAACAAAACTTGAATAACAAACCATCGCTGAAACAGAGATCAATGCTCAAACTGGAATCACAAACCACAAGGGAAATCATAAACTGAAACGCAAACCATTTCTCAAACAGAGATCATTGCTCAAACTAAAGAAAATTATAAACTGAAACTAAACTGCCAAACAGAGATCATTGCTCAAACGTCGATGAAACTTCAATAACATTGATATTTAATCTACTATTTACATCATTCAGCTAGAGGCAAAATTGAACGACACCAATATAGAATTCCCTTGCTAACAAAACCCAAAAAATGTTCCTTACAAGCAAGGTACAACCATTCTATTTACATCCACAACACAGTTATGTTCATCAACAAAAAACCACCACTAATCCTTTGGTGTCATCAGTAAAAAGATGGATGTAGAAGACGCAGCATTTCAATAAAGCCTGGTTCCCAGCTTAGGTCATCCAACTCATACATACCTGCAATTGGGAGCTTGTTGAGGTCGAAATCTCTTTCTCCCTTGTATTTGACTGCCAATAGTTTCTCCTCAGTAGAGGGTTCGTTCAAGTCAAAATTATGAATCACTCTAGGTCGTGATTCAGAAACCATGGACTTGACACTCGTGTCTTCCACGATTGGCTCCATTTCCTTGTCGGAATCCTCAATCACGGTATCGGAAACCATATTCTTATCATTATCATAGGTATCCTCCACGATTGCCTCCATCTTCTCGCCGGAATCCTCAATCACGGCATGCGAAACCATATCCCCATCATTATCATAGGTATTCTCCACGATAGCCTCCATCTTCTCACCAGAATTGTCAATCACGGTCCCCAAAATCATATCCCCATCATTATCATAGGTATCCTCCATGATTGCCTTTATCACCTCGCCGGAATCCTCCACGATTGCCTTTATCACCTCGCCGGAATCCTCCACGATTGCCTATATCTCTTCCCCGATTCCAATTGAATCTCGAACCACCATCTTCATGGAATCATCAAATTCAACCATGGAGTCATATTGAGAATCTTCCCAGTAGTCGATGCTTTCCATGATGGAATTCAGCAAGATGATTAAACCCAAATTTTCTATAGAGTTAAGGAGGAAACTGTGACTAGAGAAGACGAAATAAAAGTTGATTAAATACAGAGAAAATATAGTGAACACGGTGATTGAAATCCCAAATTTCTATTTCCCACCCAATTTAATTTTCAATTTTCCTCCCAAATTTTCCAAAAATTCGAATGACTTTGTTTCGTTTGGGAGAGAGAAGCTTGAGAATGGTAGAGGAAGATGATGCTCGCGCCTTTGTTTGGTGGTAAAGGTAAAATTGTCAGACAAAAGCGGAAAATGTATGGGGAGGTGAGAACAAGCAATAAAGTAATTTTTTCCAAGCTCTCTCTCAAAAATCCTCTTATCTCTTTCTCTTTTCTAGGGTTTTCCCTTGGGCTGCCGCCGGCCTCTCCCTTGGCCGGCGGCAACCCCCCCCCCCCCCCCGCCCTTTCTTTTCGCTTTGTTTTCCTTTCTTTTTGTTTTCCTTCTCTTTATCTTCTTCCTTTTTAGTTTCTTCGGCCAAAGCAAGAGATGTGGCGACGGTTGGTGATGATCAGTGAGCGGTGGCGCTGTGTGATGTGGCTGGAGGTGAAGACGGCGGCTAGAAGAGCAGAGGGTGTCGTGGATGGGCTGCAACGGTAGCGCGGTTGGTTGCGAGATCAATGAGATGGTGCGGCGATGGTTGCAGCTTGATAACAGTGGTGACGGTGGCTGGTGGCTTGCAAGTGATTGCGAGATCTATGAGATGGTGCGGCGGTGGTAGGTGCCGCGAAGGATGTGTCTGGATGGTTGCCGAGTTGGTTGTTTCGTGGTTGCAGCTTGATAACGGTGGTGGTTGTGTCGCGATGGTTGTGTCTGGATGGTCGCCGTGGTTATGTCGGGATGATCGGGAGGCAGTGTGGTGACGGCCGTGGGAGGTCGTCTGAGCGTTTGGTTGTGGCGGTGACGTGGGTGTGGTGCGTCAGCCGTGGCGGTGGTTGTTGATGGTCGGCCGTGATGGATGGGTCCGGCGGAGGTGTGGTCGGCGACGAAGAGATTGGCTCTGGTGATTCCGGGGGGTGAGGCGGCTGGGTTTTCTGGAGCGACATTGGCTGGCGATTGTTTGGAGCGTCATAGCGAGAGGTTGTCGTGGTTGGTGCGGTTGTTGGCGGCTGGTTCAATGGGTGAGGAAGACGCACCGGTGATGGAGCAGGGGGGCGGCGGTGAAGTAGACGACCTAAGATCTTACTGGTTTTTAGGGTTTAGGTGTTGGGCTCCTAGAGAGTAGCTTGGACTTGGACTTGGGCTTGGGCTTGGGTTAAGGCTTGAGTTAGGCTTGCGTGTTTTTGGTTCAAATTGTTATTTGGGACCATTTTCGGGTATTAGTTGCGATGTAATACGTGTAGTATGTTCGAGGGGAGTGTCGCGTGAGTCGTTGTCTCTGTCGGTTTAGCCAGCAATTTTGGTTCGTGTCTCTTGTACTTGGTTCGTGTTCTCTATGGTCATATTTCATGGCCCTATTTATATATCTCTGCCTATTTTTTAAAAAAAAGTGAGAACAAACACAATGTTTTAAATAACATTGTTTCAAAACCGGAGAGAGTATGTAAGAAGATTTCAATTTCAAGCGCAATTTTTTTCACAAGAATTTATGAATTCGTTTAATTTTATTTTATATAAATTTGTTGGATAAAATATTTGAGTCTTCCATTCATATTGCAAAGCACCCTTGTCGTCCGAGTCCAATTCGGACTCCCAAGTTATCACGGCTGAGTCGTAGGATTCAATCAAAGGATCAAAATAGAACACAGCACAACCACTCCATAATTAATTTCCCCGGGACAAGAAAATGATGGCGAAATTTGATTGGATCGGCATTAAGAATTTGGTCCTACATGTCAAAAATGAGAGAAACGACCACCACTATCAAGATCGAACGTGGCAGGCATTAAACGTGCAACATCTGGGCTTGGTGTCCAATGTCAATTAATTAAATCATTTTTTTTATTGTTTTCGTTACTCTACAAGAAACACCTGTTCCCATCTAATATAGGTAACGTGGGATTTGCTTTTGTTTTTGCCGATAAGCAACGTGGTATCAGTTCAACAACCAAAGACATTTTTTTTTTTGTTTTTTACTCCCTCACTCCTATTTCTCTATTATACTTTAATAATTTTTTCTCCCCTTTTCTTTTAATACGTTCATGATATTAGCAACAACAACAAAAAATTAATTAAAAAATTGTCATAGTTGTCAAAACCGAAGATTATCAAAGATTGGAGAAGAAAACTTAGTAGGAAATAGAGGTGGGGGAGCAAGACATACTATTTTTATAATACAGTTTGGTAAATTTGTAATTATATAAAACTTGATGATTAGTTTTGTTAACATTTTTAAATGAATGGGTAATCTCATTCCATCTTATAATCTCTTTTTCCCAATGTTATAGAACTAGAGGTGTCAAAATGGGTCTGCGGGCCGAACCCGACCCGGACCCGATCAGAATCGAGACACCCGAGTCGGGACCAATCTCAGTCCCGATAAAAAACGGGACTAGAAATTGGTCATGGTCCCGGCCCGACGGATCCGGGCTGAGTCCGAGACCAGACCCGAAAGTTACTTCTTCTTCTTTTCTCTTTTTTTCTTTCTTTTTTTCCTTTTTCTTTTCTCTTTCTTTCCTTTCTTGGGCCGGCCCACTCCTCTTTCCTTTTTCCCTTTCATTTGATGCAGCCTCACTCTCTCTCTTTTCTTTCTTTCTTATTTTTATTTCATTTTCTAATTTTTCCTACTCTCCTCTGCTTTCCAATCAACAAAAACAACCAACATCACACTCACGAATCTGAAAGTTAGATGGACGCTAGAAATGAAAGTTATATGGACTCACCTGGAGGACAACAAAAGCTAATTAAGCTGCTGGATAAGGATGAGGGACGGCGTCGACGCTGCTGTGGCCGTGGCACGGCGTCGGCGCTGCTGAGGAGGAGGTCAGAGAGGTGGTGTCGTTTGGTGTGGTTGGAGAGCGCAATGAAGAAGAAGTGAAAATTGAAATGAAGAATGGAAAGGGAAAAAAAATAGGTCACTCATCTATAATTAGCCGGGTCTCGGGTCAAACCCGGATAGACCCGAAAATACCCGGGTCGGGACCAATCCCGACCCGACCCAAAACGAGACCAAAAATTGGTCCCGGACCTGGCCCGAATTCTCGAGTTCGGGACGGGTCTGTGGGTTTCGGGACTGGTTGACAGCTCTATATAGAACCATGTACAAAGTTTAATCTATTTCTCTTGTCACTCATACTCTTTCTCTTTCACACTCTACTTTTTTAAGATGCTAACCAAACACATCCATAAACTTGATTAAAATTCTATGTCATTTCTCATTTGTCTATACCTCCTTACCAAACAATCCGATGGGGTTTTTTTACTTTATGGCTTGGTAAATTTGTAATTATATAAAACTTATGGTTAGTTGTCTGTGCAAAAATAATAATTAATATTTTTAAATGATTGTGCAATCTTATTCCAGCCTATAACCTCATGTGCCAAAAGGCAGAAGATATAATCGCTCGATTATACTCTGCACCATTATTTATGGAAGAAATAAAGCAAAATAGAATTGAATACTTGAAATGAAAAAATTGTCTATCTTAGAGATCTATTAAGTCACCCAAGGATTACTATAGACTTCTTAGGAGTATATCAAATATACAACTAGAATCAAATGTTGAGATTATTACGGGATTATATGAATATGGATTTCTTAATAATGTTTTTCTCAACAAAGATCTCAGAGAATTAGCAGCATTCCTTAAGCTTGTCCAAGAAGGAGTAAAATAGTTTATTAAAAGAGTAAAATCGCAAAAAGAGATATTCTTTAAAGTGTTTATAGTCAGTCTAAATTCAGTAATGATCTCTTATATTCGGCAAGTCAAAGCTGATTATAGCTTTAAAGAAATATCAATGGGAACTGAATACAGCCAATATGATTTTACTAAGGAGTGGATCAGCACTAAGAGAGCAAAGGGATTCAAAGTACTTTACTTTAAATAACAAAAGATGATTGAAGACAACAAGTATTGGGTTTATAATATTGATAGCCACGTGTTCGTAATGAACTTGAGTAATAGAAGGAGTAGTGGGTTCAATATTGAGAAAATAAAGGGACAACAACTGAAGATAAAATTCAATAGACTCTCATCAACTAAAGCCACTAATTTAAAGTTTTGTGAAATAATGGAAAAGCATGAACATGGCCACCACTTGTGTTAGCAAAGACACAAAGGAGGAAAAGATGAAGAGATGGAAATAAGGATAGTAAATAGTGAAGATTCTCTTTATCTTGTCTAAATAGTATATAGCAATAATGTAGTGCAACACTCAAAGTAATAATAAAGTCCAACACATGGCCAACACTATTTATAATAATGTAAGATGACAAGGTTTGTGATGAAGTTATTGTAGAACAATAATGTAACCATAATAGGAGTGTGTAGAGGTTTCCAACCTCTATAAAAGAGAGTAATGTATCCATTAGAACCATCAGTTGTAAGCAGAGCATACTACCATCATATGCTTGTAATCCTTTCAGAAACGAAATAAAAATATTTTTTTCTACTTGAAAACCTTTCCAGAAATATAGTTTGAGAAAAGAGAGAAAGAGAGAAGAATATAAGGATTGAAGACAGTACTAATATTATGATAAGCTATATTTTCTTTTGTTCTTAAAATTGCATGTGCAATTCTTCACTACCTTGAAGGAAAGTATCGTTGAGAGATTGAAGGCAGTATTCAAGAATTCAAATATTGGTAAGAGTACTAGAACCGTGAGGTTCTTTTTAGGTTGAAGATTAGCAAGAAGAAGAAATCCCCTCTTTCTGATAGTTGCAATCAAAGAACAAGGAAGTTATGGTGGACACATACTATTGATATAATTTTTAAACTTTTAACTTTTACTCGAAATCTCTATTTCGATTACTATATTTATGGATTGGTAAGTAAAGTAGAAACCTTTAAACATGGAAAACGATCCAATTAATGAAGAATTATGTGGAAAAATAAGTTTATTAAATTTTGGTACAATTGAAAGTATGGAAACGATTGAAGAAAATTTAGAAAATGAAATAAAACACATCAAATAACATATCAGAGGTTTACAAGTGGACAATGAAAAGGATCCATAAGATGAATCTTATCCCCCAATTTATTAAAGAAGAATTATTAAAATGGAGTTTTGTAAAAGATATGATACAAAATATTGATAAATTAATAGAAAAATCCACAAAATGAATTCACAACTTTATTATACAAGTCCAAAAATTAATAAGATGATAAGTGACATAAAATGTCTTAAGATAATAAGAGAATGCATAATTAATGTCAATCATGATAAAATAGAAAATATAAAACATAAGAAAGAAATGAACCAGAATGAAAAAGAAAAACAACTAATTAATCTTAGTAAAAAGATACATAAAGTTGTAAACTACTCCCTCCGTCCTCAAACAAATGACGTTTTGAGTGTTGGCACATTTTTTAAGGCAATGATTAGTTCGGAAAAATCGAGGTTCTTTATAACTATTTTATCCCTGGATTTTTTCAGTATTTACGAGAATTTCATTCATTACAGTTATAGCTCGATGGCATGAAAGTGGGCTGGAAAATTAGGTCTAAATTTTCCAGTGGTTGGGCTTGGTCCATGGGAAACCAATGCCATGAAAATACCAACTTACCTAGCTTGAGCCACTATCTCTAAGCTTTCAAATTCCCCCTCAAAATGGAGTCAAAAAATTAACTTCCTTCCGCTATTTTTTGTTCTTAAAGTTGTTATTTCATATGAAATATTTCGAGTGCCCGCCTGCAACAAGATTTGAACTCCTCAAACACTGATTTAACAAAACATCCATATCTAAAGAACGAAAATGTTCCTCACCTCTATTTTCACTTAGAAACCCAGACCCCTATTTTTCACAACCCTTGCAAAGAACTAATGGATTAGGAGGATTTTAATCATTTCTCTAATTTGATCCTTTCTCTAATCTCAATCACAACCCTTCAATACCTCAATATCATGAAGTTGTGAGCCAATCCCACAATATCCCAAATGAAGAACAGGAAGCAGAGGATAAGTTCGTAGAGCACCAAAATCTAGATGCTAGAGACCATGACGATGTGCCAGACTTAAACATGGATTCTTAGTCGCAAAATGGTGAACAAGGTCATCCCTCTTTCAAACAAAACTTAATCGATGTTAATTATCATAACACCCTTTCATTTAGTCTCTATTAATTAAGTTTTGTTGTGGTGTTTTTAGGCCAATACTTGGCAAAGCCAAAAAGTAAAGAGATTAAAGATGATGAAAGGCTTGTTGCATATGAGTTGTTGTTGTAGAAGAGCGTGAATGGGAAGCTAAAAAAAGGGACAACAACTGAGGTTTCTTGAAACTTTAACATACCAATTCGTTCGGTCCAAAGGTTATGGAAACGGGGGCAACAGTCTGGGAATCACAACATCTCCCTCAACAAAGTGAAAATTTTCGAAAGGAAAAGGGTTCATGATACGGTCACGGTTTCTCTTGAAAAGGAGGGTGGAGTTTGCGCAGCAAAAATGAGGGATTTATGATGAGAAATCCATGGGAGCTTGTTCTTGTATAAAGGATCTAGTTCAAGATGGAAGATGGGCACATTTAACGTAAGGAAAGGGAACACAATCACACAAACACAAGTGCGGGAAGGACTAACTTAATCGTAAGGATTAAGGTTCTTGTTTTGGCCTTTTGATGTTGGAACTCACAAGTAAATGTGTAACACAAATTTGACACAACAATATGGAAATTTTCAATGTTTTTACTTGACTCAAATCAATGGCTTTCCAAACCAAATAGATAAGCACCAAGAGAGCTTACAATGAGAGTTAGAAGGCTAAAGCACTCAACTAAGTTTCATAAAAAATATAAGCTAAGTTTGCAAAATAAAGGGAAAGAGCTATTTATACAAGTCTTCAAAGGTTGCTCTTCAAAAAGGTTGCAAAGGTCGGCTTCTTCTTGAAAGCCAAGACTAACGGTATGTCACTAAGGGCTTGGCGGCATGCCACTAATCTCGGTACTAGTCTTGGTAATTTTGGGCAGAGATAAATGGTATTCCGTTTAGGGCTAAACAACATGTTGTTTATCTCTGGAATTAATTCCAATTGCGCTAAGTGCTTGGCGGCATACAGCGAAGAACTGTCTTCCAAAATACAAAAATTGCGCTCGTGCGTGGCACGACCTCATGCCTTGCTAGGGCTTTGGGGCATCCTTCCTCATGCCTTGGCCGGCCAAGCCATGTGTGAGCGCTATAGTTGACTTATGGGATGCTAGGGCGGTCATGCTCATATCAGTTCAGTTTGATTTTGAGAGGATTCGGGACATTCCTCTCAGTAATAGAACCACCTTAAGGAGTCTTGCTAAAGTTTTAGGAGTGCCCAAAATATTAATGCATTCCAAATTGAAGAGTGGTGAGCTCAGGCGGCATAGTAATGCCATTAAACCTATTTTGATAGAGGTTAATCGAATTCAAAGGATAGAGTACTATCTCTCAATGATAGATCAAGCTTCAGTTTCTGCTAATTAGACATTCAAAGAGATGGACAATATGGTGCATATCGATGAGAAGTGGTTTCAAATGACAAAGAAAATACAAACATACTACTTACTTGCAGAAGAAGATGAACTAATAAGAAAAATAAAAAGCACTATCTTTATTCCTAAAATTATGTTTCTAGCAATTGTAGTTAGGGCTAGGTATGACTCACATGGTAATTGCACATTTGATAGTAAATTATGAGTCTTTACTTTGGTTAATGAAGTTGTTGTTGTTCGGTCTAGTGCAAATAGATTGGCAGACACATTAGAAGTTAAGCCAATTGATAAGATAGACAAGTAGGTGAAAAAGAAAATTCATGATTGATAAGGTTTTACGTGCAATTAGGGATAAGTGGCCTAGAGACAACATTAGAGATCTAATCACAATCCAACAGGATAATGTGAAAACCCATACCCTTGATGATGATGTTGAATTTTTGTTAGCAGTTATGGCACTAGGATTGAATGTTAAGTTGTTATGTCAACCCCTTAACTCCCCTGACCCTAATGTCCTAGATCTTGGCTTCTTTTGAGTTATACAATCTCTGCAGGAAAAGGAATGTGCTAGGTTTATGGTTCAATTGGTTGCAACTGTAGAGAAGTCCTTTTATGAGTTTTCTAATTGAAAGTGTAACTATATATTCCTCACCCTTCAATCCTGTATGCTTGAGATTCTGAAAATATTGGGGTCCAATGCATATAGAATTCCTCACATGAGAAAGGAATATTTGGAAAAGCAAGGATTGCTTCCATCAAGGTTGTCATGTGACCATTTGATCCTTGCAACAGCCAGGGCTAATCTTCCCCAATAAATGGTAAAAATTCAAGTGATGCATTATGTTGTCCTTTCTTGATGATTATGTTTAAATTTGACAATTTTTATCCATTATGTGTTTGCAGGATTCCATGAGGAGATGACATAGTATAGTTATCCATTATGTGGGAAGTTTTTATTATGCAAATACAATGATCAATTTTTTAGATAGTGGTATTAGTGGGTGTAATTTGGATAATGGATAAACCAATGCTTTTGATACTTGCAAAGTCATAAATTTAATTAGCAATAGAATTTGTTGTAATATTTGATCACCTCTCTTTCTTTGTTTAGCGTTTGTGCGAGGATGATTGTTGTGTAAATGAAATTGCTTATGTTTTCATGACATATAATTTCTGGAGAAACTGTTGGTGATTAGGGGTTTTGTTTGCTAGGAAGAGCTTGATAAAGTTGTATTGAAATTTTGTCACAATAAATCAGTTGTTTACTTTATTCATTTTCCATGTTGCTTTTCAAATTAGTTGTGCATTTCCAATGTTAGTCTCCTTACGTGAGGTCAATCTATACTGTAGTATGTTTGTGTTTTGTCAGGTCTAGATACTGCTTGATCTTCTAATCTTTATGTGGAGGGGTTACATATGGTAACTATCAACCCACATGAGATTCTCTAACTACTTTTGACACCAATAGGAGTCCTAACTTGGTTAGCCTTTTACCTTCCCAACGAGAACATGTTTCAGAAGGAGACTGCTTTATATATAGTCTATGGTCATAGGTCTTCTTTTGAATGTATCCAAATTGATCAAAATCCCGATAAATCTTGATCACCTTTGTGCATAACCCTTACATAAACTCCAGCCTCTCACTTCTGTTCTTCACCTCTGCCCAATACCTATAATTGTTTGCTTAATTTTTTGCAGTGCCTACACCATGAACTCGTCTGAGAAGCAAGCTATCCTCCAATTTGTTGGTGATGTTAGTGGGCATTTTCATGGTGGTCAAACTTTGCTTGAGCATAAAATCCTATAGACATAGGATGATATCCAACGACTAGAGGGGAGAGCTGGATATTTGAAGTTGAAGAAGGCAAGGATATATGTTGAAGAAAAGAGGGATGAGGTTGTTGAAGCAGTTGATGCCATAAGTGTTTGCCTTAACCACCTAGCTGCAACCATTACTCACATGAAGCACAAGAGAGATATAATCCAGTGGCACTTAAAAGTGTTTGGTCTTCCACTGAGGAGCTTAATGGGTTTGAGAACGTTGTGTCTATCATTCCCAACACTTATTAGATTGTGTTCTTTTTTAATGATCCTTTGTTGTTTTTATTTTAATCTGTCTTTCTTCTAGTGTTATGTTTCAATTTTATGGTAATGAATAAAATTTGTTCCTTTCATATCTATTTTTGTTTCTGTTTTTATTTTTGTTACTTCCTAGATCTACACATTTCACTATCTATTTATGTTTTCAATTTTGTGGCAAAAGAACAAAACATGTTAAATTTGAATAGTTCAATTCCAGCTTCTTTTATTTAAGGGTTTTTTGCATGAAGGCCCCTTGTACTTTAAAAAAAAATAGCTTCCTCCCCTCAACTTTAAAAATTCAAATATTGCTCCCTGAACTCAAAGTCAATTGCAAATGGTGGTCCCTCTATCAGTCAACGCTGACGTCCGTCCGTTTTAACCCTTTTTTGCTGGTTTCGCCATTTCTTCCTCCCGGTTGCTCTGCTGCTCCTCCTGACATGATTTGACATTTTAAAAAATTTTAAAAATCATTTTGTGTTGCATGTGTAAATTTGAAAAAATCATTTTTTAAATCATTTTGTAAAATCATTTGGGACAAAATTAAACATTTTATATTCGCCAAAAAATTCTATACGAACCCTAAAAATGCTTTTCTAGAAAACCTGAGAGACGGCGAAGCTTGAAGACGGCGAAGGAAAAGAAACCCTGGAAGTTCTTTCTGACATCACTCATAGAGCGAAGGGAGGGAAGTAATTTTATTTCTTGCAGCTGCGAGTCGACGAAGGGAAGAAAGGACCCACCGTCACTATACTAAGTCTTCTTGTCTCATTCTCAAGAGCAAGGCGAGTGAGTTGTCTATTCTCGTTGAAAAGTTTACCTTTTACTTTATTCGTTTAGGGGTTTGAATTTAGGGGTTTGAATTAACAAATATTCTTTTAGGGTTTTGAGACCAAAAAATAGAAACTAGGACCATTTGTTGTTGTCGTTTACCCATATTTTATTTTCATTTATTGTTTAATTGTTTGTTGACCATTTAATAATACTGGAGAACACAACAATGACAGGATCCTAATTATTGTAAAGCTTTTCATGAGGGGAACATGGATTCTACTTCCAAATTTGCATTATGTGGATGCAGAGGAAGTGTGTTTCCAAATTGAGCATGATATGCTGACATTAGAGCACCTAAATAATAAAATCAGGGAACATGGATACCATGCTATTGCTCTACATTTAGAAGCAAAATACCCATGGCAAGAGATGGAGGAAGGATACAGGAGTTTGAGGAAGGAGAAATATCTGAAGAGAATGACCGCAAAGATGGAGAGGAATGGTGAGGATACACTAGAAGTGTGTGTGGAACATGGAGTCAACACACCCATATTTGTGGTCAATCTGGAGAGTAGTGATGAAGAAATTCATAGTGTAGGAGGGGATGTTAATGATGATTCTGGAAATGAAGTAAAGTGTCCTCTCTTACTGCCCACCAGTGTAGATGTAGGCCACAATGGCAGTCATAGTGGTGATGGATTTCACGGTGAAGGTGTTGATTGTGAAGGTGTTGATTGTGATGAAGTACTGGTTGAAAGTTGTGATGATGATAGTGAGGACTATGGTAGGGTAGGTGCAAGTGGTGTTCAATGTGAGGAGGGGATTGAAGTAGAGGGAGTGGAGGACTGTGGTAGGGTAGGTGCAAGTGGTGTTCAATGTGAGGAGGGGATTGAAGTGGAGGGAGTGGAGGACTGTGGTAGGGTAGGTGCAAGTGGTGTTCAGTGTGAGGAGGAGGAGGTTAACCTTAATAATGGGCCAGACCATACAAATTATAGGCCCAATTCAAAGGAAGATGGGCCTAGCTACAGCTACGATGTGTATGGAAGTGAAGCACCTCAAGCATATAGTGATGTAGATGATACTGAAAGTAGTGATTCCGACTTGAGTTATTTTGTGGACACTGAGGATACTGAAGATGAGGACATCTTTGATATAGATGAGGTGGAATTGAATTTTGGTGGAGTACACGATGGGGGGTTTCACCAACCCAGAAGTGACAGGATCAATAGGCCAGCAACAGCAAGTTATGGTCCTGGTGTGTCTGATGTTGAAACTGATTATGAGGACAGTGACAACCTGAAAACCCCACCAAATAGTGATAGTGATGATGATGATAGTGTATGGGGAAGGCAGAAGTTTCCAGAATTCAATGAGAGGGGAGATTTGGGTCGAGAAGTTGAGTTACAGGTTGGAATGCATTTTGCAACTCCTGATGTATTTAGGAAGGCTTTGAATGCTTACTCTATTCATATAGGGCATGACTACATGTATGTGAAGAATGAGAAGAGTAGGATCACTGCCATATATAGGAATAAATATGGATGGAGAATACATGCTTCTCCATCGGCAGATAGGAGATCCTTTCAGATTAAGACCTTCAAGAGAGTCCATTATTGTGGAAGGGATGTCCAGAATAGCAGAGCAACTGCCAAATGGATAGCTAATGCATATTTGGCAGACTTCAAGGAAAATCTGGATATGGATTTGGAGGCACTTAGAAGCAGGATAAGAAGGGAGAAATTTATTCAAGTTTCTTCTTTTAACCTTTTTAGAGCAAAGCAGTATGCACTGGAATTAATCGAGGGTGAGCATGGTGAGCAGTATAAGCAGTTGTGGAGCTATGCTGAGGCTATCATAACTTCAAATCCTGGTAGTTCAGTGAAGATTACTACTCCAAATGGCGTGTTCCAAAGGTTGTACATGTGCCTTGCTGCTTGTAAAAATGGTTTTATTAAGGGATGTAGGCTATTTATTGGCATTGATGGTCGTCACCTCAAAGGGAGATACAAGGGACACTTACTGTCAACAACAGGAAAAGATGCAAAAGGAAACATCTTCCCTATTGCTTTGGCAGTAGTGGATTCTAAATGCAAGACCAATTGGCTGTGGTTTTTGGAATTGTTACAGGAGAACATTGGGCCACTGGAAGAGAAATGTATAATGTCTAATAGGCAAAAGGTAAATTAAAATATTGATTCCATCATTAGTATTTGAATTTAAAAGTTTGACTAACATTTCATCTCTTATGCAGGGATTGCAATAGATTTTTGACACTGTGTTGAAGGACGTGGATAACAAATATTGTGTGAGACATATCTGGATGAATTTTAAAGGTGAGTTTGGAGGGAGCAAGTATCTAAAAGATCTACTGTGGGAAGTGGCTAGAGCATGCACAACCACCAAATTCAACATTATAATGGAGAGAATTAAGGACCAAAATCCACTGGCATATGCATGGTTGAGAGGATACCTATACAGAGGTGGTCAAGCCATACTTTCAACAGTTGGGTGATGTGTGATATTCTACTGAATAACCTTTCAAATAGTTTTAATGCCTACGTCAGGTAATGTTTTTCATAGTTGTCAACAAACTTTGTGTTCATTAATTTTTTTATTATACAACAAGTATCTCATTTGATAGTTTTTGTATATGTTTCATAGACTAGCTAGGAAGAAGCCAATAATCACTTGTCTTGAGACTATTAGAAGGTTGCTAATGAGGAGGTTCTACATGAAGTACCAAGGGATCATGTTGTATGAAGGGACAATCTGTCCAAAATGGTTCAATAAGTTGGAGAGATGTATTCAAGATAGCCAATCCTACATTGTGTTCCCTCATTCACAACTTCAAAATTTTGAGGTAGAGCACTTCAATGGTGAGAAGAGCATTTGCGATTTGGAACTGAAGACTTGTTCTTGCAAGATGTGGGACTTGACTGGAATTCCCTGTAGGCATGCCTCAGCTGCCTACATGTTCAAGAGACAGAATCCTCATGACTTTGTACCTATGGCCTATAAGAAGAGCACATTCTTGGAAGCATATAAGGATGGCATTTTTCCAGTTCCTGATAAAAGTGAATGGCCATTAGTTGAGGGACGCTATGAGGTGGTGCCTCCTGAGCATTTGGTACAACCTAGCATACCTAGGACTAAGAGAAGGCGAGAAGCTGGTGAAGAGGGGCCACCCAACCCTACCAGATTGAGAAGGACTGGGGTGAGGATGAGGTGCAGAAATTGCATGGCCACTGGTCATAATACAGGTAGTTGTCCTGTGCCTTTGAGAGCTGGCATACCACCAGTAAGGAGGAGAACGAGAAGAAGACATGCAACAACTGAAGCAAATAGTAGACCTCAAGATGCAAGAAATGAACCAGAATCAGGCTCTGATGTGCAGGTATACATATTTATTCAATCATCTTTAATATATATGCATAACCTTAATATAATGTTTTCTAATTTCTGACAGTATGCAAGGACAACAAGGTCCAGAGCAAGCTCTGCAAGAAACACATCAATGGCTTCTTCAACTTCATCAATGACTTCTTCAATTCCATCAATGACCTCCTCCACAATGCCTTCTTCAACTCAATCAATGGCTTCTTCAATTCCATCAATGGCCTCTACCACAATGGCTTCTTCATCTCCATCAATGACTTCTTTAATTCCATCAATGGCCTCTACCACAATGCCCTCTCCACTTCCAACTAGGACTCCACTGGTCATCCCTTCAGTAGTGCCCCTAGCCAGGAATGATGCTGAGACAACAACCTAGAGGCCAAGGAACCAAAGGATGTCGATACCAAGTGGAGTCAGTCGCAGTTTCAACCCTCCAAGGCCAGTAAATACATCTAGTGCACCTGAACCATTCCCTCCACCACGAAATCCATTGTCAAGAAATCACATTCCAACAAGGAGATGGATTCCTTGATGACAAGATTTTAGTGCATATTTTGGATAGATTGCCAAGGCCAGTATTTTGGATATATTTTAGTGCATATGATGGGTATCTTTTGTGTTAATGATGCAAAACAAAAGTAGCTTTTAGTTGTTTTGGTGTAGTTTTTGCTGACTTCTTTGGATGGAAAAGCTTTTTGTGTAAAACAAGGGTATCTTTTGTGTTGATGGTGCATTTTTTGGATGCAAAACAGGGGAAATATATTTGCCAATTTCATGTTTCATGTAAATATTTTCATAATATGTTTGTCTAATGTTTATAAATGTTCATGGTGCATTTTTTTTGGATGCAAAACAGGGGAAATATATTTGCCAATTTCATGTAAATATTTTCATAATATGTTTGTCTAATGTTCATAAATGTTCATGGTGCATTTTTTGGATGCAAAACAGGAGAAATATGCTTGTAGTTTATAAACCAAGTTGTAAATGTTTATAAACCTGGATCCTTGTAAATGTTTATGTTATCATAATATGCTCTTCATAATATATTTGCCAATTTATCTAGTAATCTTATAAATTGAACATACGAAAACTATATAATTTCATTAAGAAGGATAATTAAACCAAAGTTTCATCAAGGGCATTACATCATAATTTGTATGCCCAGCATCCTGGGTATCACACCAACACAAAAACAACTAAAACAGAGAATGACAGCCATCATCCTGGGAGCCATCATCCTGGGGCATCACCATCACAAAAACATCAAGAACAACCATAACAAACACAACTTAAACAACCATCACCCAACACAAAAACAATCCCACCCCCAATAACCCACATGGACCCTAATCATTAAATGGAAACCATACCATCATCCTCATCGGGAGACTTCTCCCTCTTCCTCTTCCTTCCGGGCATATTCTTCATATCGCTATGGTAGACATCACTTGCATCCAGGACCTTCTGCGCCATGGAGATCTCCATCTCGACTATGCTCTGCTACTATTCCAGAAGCATTATACAGACCTTAATGCTCCCTAGGGCTTTGTTTAGATGCTCCAGGTACTCCCTAACTGGCCTTGTAGAAAACCAATTCTGAATCTGACCCTGTTCCTGCAACAGAAATCTCTCATGGTTCTTGAAACGCTTCAAGTCTTCTTCCACGCGACGCTTCTTGAAAATGAGGTTTGTCCCTGCCTCACTGGAGTTGTTGATGGCCATGAGTGACTCCTCAATAAACTTATCCTTCACTAAATTGTTAATCATTATGGACAGAAACAAGGAGTATTAAAAAAGAAAGGAGAGTAATGAAGAATGTGGTGTAATACACACAATTTATAGCCGAGATAGCTGTCTTTTGGCATTCAACAGACGCATATAGTGGTTGTCTGTTGGTTTTCCAACGTTTGGATTCCTAACAATGGTGCCTATTCGGTTTTCCATGAATTGAGACTGCTCGAGGTAATAATTGTTAATATTAATTCATTCAGTAGAAATCATACAACAAAAGCATACCTAAATGACAGACAAAAAAAACCCTAAAAATTAAAACGAAAACCATACCCTAAAATTGAAAATCAAGTTCAAAACCTAGAAATTACAATAGCAATGAAGACAAACAGAAGAATGATGGCAAGATATAGAACTACATACGAAAAGAGGGTCCCTTTCACCTATGCTTCCGCTCTTTGAGATACGGCGTAAACAAACTCCCTCAAGTCACTGCGAATCACTATGCTTTCTTCCTTGATAACATCGATAATATCATCCTTCAAAGTAACCCTTCCATCACTTGCATCCCGACGCATCTCCGTTCCGCCTTCGGAATTCCACCATGCCCAAAAACCACACTCCACATTCCCGCACTTATAATACAACCTACCTGGATTAGGAGTCAATTCTGATATCTTCACCGCAGCCCTCACCCCACACTTGCACAATTTGTTCTTGTATCGTATGTACGATGCTGAGACAGTACCGACGGACGATGATGTTGACCGATTACTTGAAGAAGCCATTACCGGTTGAGATGCAAGTCGATTCTTATACCACTGACTTGATTTGTTTTCCTTCGCTAATGCGTCGTCGTCTTCAAGCTTCGTCATCTCTCAGTTTATCCAGAAAATAATTTTTAGGGTTCATATTCAAATTTTTTTTCCCAAAGGAAATGTTCAATATTTTCCCAAATGAACTCAGTTTAGTTGTTTAATTGTATTTAAAAATGCACAAAATGATTTTAATTAATAAAAAAACTTGTCAATTCATGTTAGGAGGAGCAGCAGAGCAACCGGGAGGAAGAAATGGCGAAACCGGCAAAAAAGGGTTAAAACGGACGGACGTCAGCGTTGACTGACGGAGGGACCACCATTTGCAATTGACTTTGAGTTCAGGTAGCAGTATTTGAATTTTTAAAGTTGAGGGGAGGAAGCTGTTTTTTTTTTAAGTACAGGGGGCCTTCATGCAAAAAACCCTTTATTTAAATTGTTGGCACAATCCTAAAATTTGTTAATAATGCACAACTTAAATCTTGTTTCTATAGTTAATTTTAATGGCAAAAGAATCAAGCTAGTAATTTCTGCACATACAATTCCATACAACTTTAGTTCATAATGTGGCAACTGGTTCAAGGCATTCTGCCTTTTTTAAATATGTCAATTCCTGGTAATACCATAATCAAACCCATAAACAAATGACATCTTTAAGCATACCATTCAACATCAACCAATCCTAGAAACTTAAAAGTTAATAGATTTGTAAATTATCCAACAACAAATCATAAATTTCAATTCATTAATTCCACCAAAAATATACATTTTGAGTTACAAAGCTGGAGTATATTCCAAATCCAGGTCTTAAACTACAACAAGAGCATTTCATGGCCTAAACTATATGGATTAAAAATCCTTGCCACACGAAATCCAAAATCATTCTACCTAATTACATAAACAGAGAGGAACCCACATATTCAACACACACAACAACTAAAATAAATTTGTGTTCGTCAATGGAATTCAGGGAGAAGGAGACACAACATCTCAATGAAGCTCTCTTATTAGGATGGGTCATCCAAGCAATACATAACTGCAATTGGTAACTTATTGAGATCAAAATCTCTTTCCCCCTTGAATATTGTTGCAAGCAAGATTTCTTCAATTGAGTGTTGATTTAAGTCAGAAAGAAGAGGAAGCTTTGGAGCAGTATCATTTTTTTTTTTTATTCCTTTACCCCAACTTGCAAATCTAGAATCCTTACCTTCTCTTTAACTGCTTCATCCTTATCTAGAAAAATAAACCCATCTTCTTCATTGGCCACATAATAAAAAACTTCATCTTCTTCAGGAACAATCAAATCCAACACATCCTCCCCCTTTGACGCAGTTGGGCCTTCTTCACACAACGTCATCTTCCTTGTTCCATATCACATCCTTGCACCGTCGTAGAAGCCACCACACCCACATCCTCTGCCATCTCAGTAACTCCAATTGAATCCTTCATGAACATGTTCATGAAATCATCAAATTCCACCAAACTGTCGTATTGTGAATCTTCTTAGTAATCGTTGCTCTCCATTGATTCAGATTCAAAAGAAAAAACCTAATTGTGCAGAGTCGGAGAAGTAAACTGAGGAAAATTGAGAGTGACGGAATTGAAAGAAGGATTCGTGTTGGATTTAATAGATTGGAAATTTTTATTTCCCCTCAAATTGATGTTCAAACGCATTCACTACACAACTTTGAAATCGCCTATGTTTCTTTGTTGAAAGCAATGATGGTTGAGCTGAGCCATACTGTCATCGTCGACAACAAAAGCAAGAAAAGGGTAGGACAGTAATCTCACACGTTGGAAGACGATAACAACAACCGTTATGGTACATGGAGAAATCGCTAAAACAACATTTGTTTGGACTAAGGGAGTATTAGAAATTGTTATAGAAAAACTTTTATTAGTCCATCCATAAGAGAGTCAAAATATAATTATGGATATTAAAATTCCTAAAATGAATAATCCGAGAAGGATTTTACAAATAGAAAATGGATACACAGTTTGGGAACTAACTAATGAAAACAGAAATATGATAAGAACAATAGCATATTGTGTAATAATAGGAAATAAAGAAAATTCTAAAAAAATATTAAAAAGATACAGATATTTAATTAATCAAAATAATGAGATAAAGAAAGAAAATAGTTTAATGAATCCTTTATACATGAAATTATACTTCAAATTTCTTAACGAAGAAATAACTAGATCAAAGAAAATTAATTAAAAAGAACACTGCAAAAAATGTTAGCGGAGCAAGGATTAAAAGTCAAATAAAAAGTATAAGGGACTAAAAAGAACTTATCCTAAAGGATGACAGATGGATAGCCAAGATGAGGGTGAGTGTAATTATTCTATTCCGTAGCTAGGTGGCTACTAGGGGTGTACATGGGTCGGGTTGGGTCGGTTATGGCTCATATCCATAACCAACCCGCCAAATATTTAGTGGGTTGGGTTGGGTCGGTTATCCACCTATAACCGCTCAACCCGCAACTGGCGGTTATAGGCGGTTAACCGCGGGTTGGCGGTTATAGGCGGTTATAGGAATGCTAAAAAATTCTATAATATTTTAGCCTAAAATCCAACATTTTGGCCAAAAGATCAAGTGCAGCTGTAATATTCAAACCAAATACAACTCTATTCTAATTTAAACAACCAAAAGATCAAGTGCAAATACAACTCCATTCTAATTTAAACATCCAAAAGATCAAGTGCGATGTCGAAGTAAAATCACTTCATTACAAGAAAAACTAAAAATACATTGTAAATACATTTGTATTTGGCAAGGTGGTCGTATCTGCTGAATGGCAGTGGATGCCATATAGCATCTAGCTGATCTCCTTCAACTGTATTTTCTAGATTATGGTAAGGAGCATACATGCCAACTAGTTAAGCAATGCGAGCACAAGATCATGGCTGGCTATGCAAGTTCAAAAGGCACAAAATGCATACAAATTTCCTTCACTTCTTTTCACCTTTAACCTGCCACAAATTTCAGTTTTGATCAGCTTGTGTAGTACAGATGAAAGAATCCAGTGGAAGGTATAATATTTATCTCTGCAAGAACAATCTTATGTGAGCGTGAAATAGGGAAATGCTGAATTATAGGATGACCAAGGGTTTGGAAAAAAACTATAACAGACCACTCATTCTCAATTTAGAGCAACCAACCACTATTGCATTAATACAAATTCACACATTCATGTTATTTTTTTAAATAAGCATGATAAGGCAACAGGAGCAGCTGCAGCAGCAGCTAACTCCAGCAGACCAGAAGCATAACAGCAGTACCAAGAAAATAGAAAGCAACAAGGATCTCAAAACAAAACAGAAGAGCAGGAATCAACTACAATCAGTCCCCTACACGAGTGTGGCACCACGACTTCAACCAAACAGAAGAGATAATCATTTGCGTTGGGGATACACATTCGTGTTATAATAGATCCAACAACAACAATGATGGAAAAAAAATTAAGAATTAGAGCCATTTTAGGAGCTTGATCCTCACCATTTGAACCAGCATCAGACGTGGTTGAAATTTCAACGTCAACCATCTGTTATGAATAAAACAATTAAGAATTAGAGCCATTTTACGTAATCTCATACTATTTTACCACTTTACGTACTAAAAATAAAATACAGAGGTTGACAATGTGGTTGACAATAATGCTTCTTGGAACTTGGTTCATGTAAATTGTAATGACCGATCACATTACTGCTTCTTTCTATTGGAACCCAAGCAGTAACAATGCATTGTTCCACAAAGAATCAATTGCCACTAAAATGATAACAGCTCTTTCTAAGAAGTTTCAAAAATTAAAATCAGCCACCCTTCACTGTTGGCCCAAAACTCAAAGTCAGAAATTAAAATATAGAGGAACTGAATTTTTCATTGCTGTTTTTGGAGTAACATTGGGGGAAGTTGAGTACAGGCAACAACCTAGATGGGTTGGAGAGAGCATATCAGCAATAAAGATGGGTGGCTGATTACTAACAGATAAGAAGATATTACTAGCAAGGAGGAGACCCATAACCATAAGAGAAGAAAAGCAATTGAAATTGAAAGAAAACCCTAATTAATTAATAGAGATGAAGGAACAAATGAATTGATGATGATTAATGTAGAGTACTGATGATGATTAATGTAGAGAAAAAAGGGTACCTTAGAAACAAAGCGGAGGAAGAAGGGATGCGAGAGATAATGATGAACGGCAGCGTGGCTATGTGGTCACTGGTCAGAGAGGAGGGATGGGAGGCGACGGTGACAGGTCGTGGCTGTGTGGCGGTGTGGTCGGAGAGGGAGAGGGTTTTGTCGTCGGCGCCGGCGGTCAGAGAGGAGGGATGGGAGGCGACGTCGTCGTTGCTGGTTGGGATGGGTTGCGTTTGCGAGGGAGCCGAGAGAGGGACAGGGAGAGGGCAGCGGCTTTTAATTTTAGGGCTATGAACTTACTTATGTTTATATAGTTAGGATTAATAGGTGGGTTGGGTCGGTTATAAGCGGGTTTTAAAAACTCGATCCGCTATCCGACCCAACCCAACTATAATGGGTCGGTTATATAACCGTTACTCGTGGTTACGGCGGTTATAGTTTTTTGACGGGTTGGGTCAGGCGGTTATATGGGTCAGGCGGGTTGGATCGGTTTTTTGTACAGCCCTAGTGGCTACGCAGCACAATCCAATCTAATATTATATTCTTTTTATTTTATATTAAATGTCATTTTAAATATAAAAAAATTAATCAAATAAAAATTAATTTTATAATTTTTTATAATTATGATTAATTTATTTAATATTAAAAATAGTCTTGTCATTAATTTTTTCATTAATTTTTTTTCTTAAAATAAAATGATATTTAATATGAAGCGGTGGAGTAAATTAAAGGAGTTTTAGATGAGAGGTGTTTTGGCTTAGACACTGATCGAAGAAACAAGACCTCAGCAACAATGGAGTTCCCCTTTGGCCATAGCTCTCACACTCGCCACCACCGTAGAGACGATGGTGATGATGATATCGGAAGAGGAAACTATCCACCACCACCTGATTTTAATCCACCACCACCAACGTATTCCCAAAATGAATTTGCTCCACCACAACCACCGTATTCCCGAAATGAATTTGCTCCACCACCACCACCACCACCGTATTCCCGAAATGAATTTGCTCCACCACCACCGCACAGGCCATCCTATCAGGACCCTGATGAGTATGCTCCACCACCGCCAACAGCCACTCATGTCTACCACACTTCCCACCGCCAAGAACCTGACTTTTCTTACAATTATCAAGGATCTGACTCCTATGCACCTCCACCACCACCAGCAACCACTCATGTCTACCACACTTCCCACAACGAAGATCCTGGCTTTTCTTACAATTATCAAGGATCCGATAACTATACACCTCCACCAACACATGTGACCCATGTTTCTCATGAATCAGCTGAAACCCATCATTCTTATAGGCCTGATATGCCATCTTCCATTTACCAGCAGACCCATGAGTCTGGATTTTCTCAATTTTCCAATAAACCAACTTATAAAGTTTATTCCAAGGCTGAGCCTAATTATCTACTCAGTATCAGAGAGGGGAAAGTGATTCTTGCAGCAGCTAATCCATCTGATGAGTTCCAAGTATTCTTTCTCAACACATGTTGCTAGTTTCATGATTAACTTGATCTTACCCAATTGTGTTTTTTTTTTTTTTTGTTAACTACTGAATTGCCTTTTGTTTGTTGGGTTTTGGCCAAATTGATATGATCTGATTTGGGTGTGATCTCTTTTGCTGCAGCACTGGTATAAAGATGAGAAGTATAGTACAAGAGTGAAGGATGAGGAAGGATCCCCTGCCTTTGCTTTAATTAACAAGGCCACTGGCCAGGCCTTGAAGCATTCCATTGGAGCTACCCACCCAGTAAGATATTTTACTGACTTCTTAGGATATCATTTAACTTCTGCAATTTTGAAGTCTTTACATGAGAAAGTATTATCCTAACATACAATGAATTGGAATTACATTAATTGAACACAAGCTTAAAGTATCAGTGTGACAACTGAGAAGCCACTAAGATATTACATAAACTTTCAGTTCCTGCGCATGAATATGAGGTTATTAGCTTTAGCTGGGGAACCAACATGTTGAGTGGAAGTTAATCTAACTCAAACATGTGCATTCTGTATTTCTTAGAATGTACGTTGTTGCTCATATCATGCCAAATGTTATTTACAATTATATACCAACCTAACTACATATGGTGTCTCTCAGTTTCTTTTCTGAAGAGACTTGTGGCTCAATCTAAACTTGAACTTCTGATGTCCAAATTTCCTATAAGCATTTCGTTTCGTTTGCCAAGGATTTTCCACCAAATTGAAACAACATTACAGCTTAAACTGAAATTAGATGATTTTCAGTCCCCTTTAAGTTAATAATCAGCAAGCAATCAGTGTTGCTCCTTACCTACCAATCCTGATGTCTATCCTGTTAGTAACCAGTTCAAGTTGGCTTATCTTGAATCTCGTATCTCACGTTATGTCCTCCATTTGATGTATGTGTATGATTGTGGTCCCATTTATGAGTAATGGGGTGGTGGATCAACATTTTGGACATAAGTGGGAAAGTAAAGGGGTAGGTTCTCTACGAAAGAAAAAGTGTCTGCAGGATAGCCTTCTTTTTCCGGCTTTTTAAATGGGGAATTGATTCTTCCATTTAGGCAACACTGATCATGTCCCACAAAAATAATTCTGCAGGTGCAGCTGATACCTTACAATCCAGACAGTCTAGATGAGTCTGTACTGTGGACACAGAGCAGGGACTTGGGTGATAGTTACAGAACTATAAGGATGGTTAACAATGTCCATCTGAATGTGGATGCTTTTCATGGTGATGAGAGGTCGGGTGGCGTCCATGATGGCACGACTATTGTGCTCTGGAAATGGAACAAAGGAGTTAACCAGCGTTGGAAGATCATCCCTCAGTGTAATTTTCTCAACAATATAAATGCTACTACTATTTTTAGTTGCTTTTTCTTTAGACCAAAGTAAGAAGTAACAGCACAAGTCCGGCCAAATATAGTACTAATATGACTTTTGTTTGATGGTGATCAACGCAGGATCCCACTCGATCTTCCCGTGATGAGCTGATAATGTGTGGTAATATCGCCTTTAATTGGCATGTTTGCTAGCACTCGAGTGTGATTTTGTGGCTAAAACTCCATTACGTGCTGGTTCTCTATTATATACTTAACCGTGTTCGGAACTTGATGTGTAATATTATGTAATTGCATTTTCCAAATATGTTATTATGCAAGCAATGATATTGTATTTTGCTAGAAGTAAAAAAATCTAGCTTGCTCAGTTTTGTTTAGTCAGAAAAATGCATGAAACCTACCACGTATTGGTCCCTTTTGGTCATCTTGTGACTAAGCAATTGGCTGGGGTTTTGAAATTTTGTGGGAGATTAGATTGGGGTAAAAGGTTTTGGAAATAGGAGACTATTATTAACACTCAGTTTTTTTGGAAGAATTTGAAGAGTTAATGGTCTGTCCTACTAGTGGTAAATGTAATACTCCCTCCGTCCCTTTTTAATGGACGCGAGGGAGTGAATCACGGTGTTTAAGGCCAAGGTAGACTGCTGTCAGCCTCGCCGCCACGTGTCAGCCTCTCTTTCTTTCTTCCTTTTTTCTCTCTTTTCTTTCTTTCTTTCTCTCTTTTCTTTCTTTCTCATTCTGTTCGAAAAATACTCCCTCTGATGGCGTTTCCTGTTCTCACCTCCGCCACAGAAAGGAGCGGAAGGACGTCTCGAGTCGGGAGCAGGTGGAACGGCGGCATTCCGATCAGCAAATCGCCTCCACGTGCCACCGAAGCGTCCGCAGCTCCGGCCACGTGCCGCCACGCGCCGGCGCGTCCCGCCTCCGATCTGGCCACCACCACCTGTGTTCTGTTCGCCTCGTCATTTTCGGCAAGAATATGTGGTTACTTTCGTGATCATGTCGTCGAAACATGTTTTATTTTGCATTTGAAATCGGAGGAGGAAAGTTGAGAGAGAAAAGAGGTTGCAGCTTTTGCTCTGACACCAAACTGTCCATGTCCCCCAAAAATTTCAAATGTGGTCCTTTAAGTTTTTCGTTTTCTTTTTTTGCCTTGTATGACGCGTAGCTTAGCATGAAAATGACGGGCATTTTTGACAAAACTCGAACAAAGTGGACCGAAATGGCAACAGCGTCA
Source organism: Viola odorata (assembly GCA_963691705.1). Taxonomy (NCBI): domain Eukaryota; kingdom Viridiplantae; phylum Streptophyta; class Magnoliopsida; order Malpighiales; family Violaceae; genus Viola; species Viola odorata. The sequence continues at coordinate 21,060,667 of OY829539.1, read as the reverse complement.
ATTAATTGAAGGCAAGGGTTTTTTTGGCTAGAACGACTGATAAAGAATGACAGAGGGAGTAGTATGGTTTGAGGTTCGAGTCCTACCTCCGTATGATAGTATGGTTTAAGGTTTTCTGCAATGCAGACCCCAATTATCTTCTCTCTATTAGAGATGGAAAAGTAGTTCTGGAACAATCCAGCGTTGATTGCAAATAGTCCGGTGCTCTGGTGACAGTTACAAGAAATTGATTCCCAACTCCGCTTATAGTTAAGCTACTGTGGATACGGAATCAATTTACATTAACTCATATAAACTGTGGATCTATCACTAGTCAATGATCATAATCATTTGGAGTTAAAATAGTCGATTTCACCACTCATGACAAGTAACTGACTAAAGGAGAAATGACATTCCAGAGCAGTGTAGAATTTTCCCAAGTCATGGCCCTCCAATTTGAAAGCAAACGATATTTGTATACATCTCTTTGTTGTCAATTTAGTCCCTATCGGATTCTTGACATTTCCTTGGTTCTTTAATTTAATATTATCATTAATTTTTAGATTTTTTTAAATAAGTTTCTCTTGAAAATCATAAGAGACTCAATTTAATTAACTAATGAATTACTTCCTCTGTCCCAAATTAAAAGATGTTTGTTTACTTGGGTTTCATTTGTCCTTGTGTTTTATTTTAAATTTCACACTAACTTTACTTTAGAAATAGATTTACGTAATCAGTTAAAAAGGCAACAATAATTGTTTTCCATGTTTTTATAAAATTCTAAAAATGCTATTTAATTTAAGACAGGAATGAGTACAATTTAAAATAAAGAGTTAGAATTATTACTTAAACTAATGTTTTAATTATTTAATGACTCTTCTAAATTATATATTTTTTGTTTAATTACTCCACCATTAAAAATAGTTTACTTCTCGTAAAAAAAATTGCTTATGAAGATAAATAAAAGTTTCCTTAGATAAAATCAAGAACAATGCTTATCTTATGGATTGAACCAAACCTTTCTATAAGTTGTAGTTTCTGTTTTTTCTTTGAAGGGCTAAGAAATTGTTTCCTATTGAAGCATAAAACAGGATTTGCAACAGAGAAGAATGGTGAAGCAATTGTATGTGGCGACAAAAGTCCCTTACAGTTTTCCATTTTTAGTTCAATTTCAGTATCAGAAAACAGCTATAAAAAGAGCCCAACCCTCAAAGCCATAGACATGTACATAGCCAACTGGTATAAAACACCTCCTGAGCCTCAAAAATTCAGAAATCAGAATGCATTTCTCTGTCTTCTTTTGCCTTGCATCAGCAATTCTGCTGCTTGACCTCAATAGTTTTGCTGGTATAGCTCCATAATAACATTTAAAATGCTTAATTCACACTCACATCTTTCATTTACTATAGTATAATTTGATAATCAATAAATAATTAATTAAAAAATACATGGATCATCTTAAATAATTTGGAATTCCTGATTTATGCATTGCAGGAGCTCAAGGCATAGGAGTTAACTATGGGACGGTTGCAGACAACATTCCAGCCCCCGCTCAGGCAGTGGCTTTGTGCAAATCCAATAACATTTTCAACCCGAATCCTGACATCTTGAGCGCATTGCAGAATTCAGGAATTGAACTCATTCTCGGAGTTGTAAACAACGATCTCCCCTCGTTAGGCAGCGATCCAGCATTTGCTGCGAATTGGGTTCAAACCAATGTAGTCCCATATGCAGCAACTGTCAAGATTCGATGCATTGGTGTCGGGAACGAAGTAATCCCGAGCGACCTAGCAAACTCTGTGCTCCCTGCAATGATGGGCCTTCAAAAAGCACTGATTGCTGCAATCTCCAGATTCCTGTATCCACAGCTGTTGCTCAGAATGTGGTAAACCCATCCTATCCCCCATCAGCAGGTGCACGTGGCTGCTATTATGGAACCAATCGCTCAATTCCTGCAGACTAACAACTATCCTTTGTTATACAATGCGTACCCCTATTTCGCATACCGTAGTGACCCAACTCACATCAGCCTGGATTATGCATTCGGCAACACAACTCAAGTGATTGTGCAGGATGGACCGCTCGGATACACTAATTTGCTACACGCTTCAGTCGATGCCTTGTATTGGGCCCTCGAAAAGAGCAGTGCGCCGGGTGTTGAGGTTGTTGTGTCTGAGACAGGATGGCCATCCGATGGGGAATGCGATGGCGACCATGATTAATGCGCAAACGTACAATGAGAACTTGGTTCAGCGGATGTTAACACTTGTTGGGACTCCTAAAAGGCCAGGCAGAGGACTAGAGACTTACATATTTGCGTTGTTTAACGAAGACCAGAAGGCAGCAAGAAGTGAGCAGCATTTTGGCTTGTTTTATCCCGATATGTCTCCGGTCTACCAAATCCACTTTTGAGTATTATTACTACCATTAGCTTGATTCATGTATCCAATAATTGAGTAGCTAATCGTCTACCAGCTCCTTCAATTTCCAACATCAAATTGTATCCGTAATCATTTCTGATTAGTTATAAATGCAGGACATCACAGCATTTGTTCCTTAACAAACTTTTACTCTGCATTTTTGCCCATAATATTATCAAACATATCATGTAGTAAAAGTTTTATAGTTTAAACAGAGCAAGTAACACCAGATCTTGATGGACACAAGAAAACAAGAGCTCTTGCTCCAAGAATTGAAAGCACACTGAAATATTGCAAGTAGCAGTACAGGCACTGTTACACAAAAACATTAAAGGTCTCGAAGTTGTCTAAGATTCATGGGAGAAATGTACTTGGGTTCTCCATCATGAAGTTGCTTGGCAAGAAGAACATTGGCAGCTTCACTTGGATGGTAAGCAGGGGCGGTGCCAATGTTGAGACACGTGTCCTGTCTAAGTTTAGGGTTATTTAGTACTCCCTCCGTCCCCAAAAGGATGACGTTTTAGCTTTTGCTTTTACTGTTTCAGCACGTGTCTTAAAACGGCCGGCAAACTCACTATTTGAGACAATTTTGCCCCTAATTTTTTCTGGGAAGTACGTTAACGTACGCTAACAAAAAATTTCGGATTTTTTGGGGTCAAATAGCGCCTCATCCGGCCTCCTCGATATGCGTTCTCTACTGAATATTGGGATGCGAGGAAGTCATCCTTTTGGGGACGGAGGGAGTATTTACTAAGCAATGTTAAACAATAATAACAAGGTCGTTGAGTGGTTTGATGCATCAAGTTTAAATTCTTGCCCTTGTAAGAGGGTGTGGGTTCAAATCCCATTTCTTACGTTTCTTTTCTTTAATAACAGTTTTTTTTTAATTATTATTATTATATTTCTCTTACTTTTCTTTTCTTTTTCCTCATATTTATTTATTAAAAACAATCACATAATTTTATTTTTTCTTTTTAAATAAGAATAACAATACCAATTATGTTAACATGACAATGCCTATTTCAGTGGGCGTACACATGCAGATGCAGGTGTATTATATAGGAAAAATCCATACTAATCGTTGTATAATCAATATATTATTTTTTTTTATCTTTTTGTTAAGTTTATTTGAATATTTGTTATTTAGTAACGGATATAAATACTCTTAAGCATTTTTTCAATTTTTCATTCAGCTCGCTTGCTTTCCCTTTAAAATACTCAAAAAAAAAATATCGTGGTCAGATCTTGGCACATCGTAGACGTTGGTCCGCATGGAATTATCCCGGGATACTGCCCCCCATTCCCACAGCAAGCTCTACTCGACGTCGTAAATCCTTCAATATACAACACTAATTAAATATTTGCACGAAATACCCTGAGCTATGGGTATGTACTTCCTTCCTGATTATCACAAACAACGTATCGTATTTGTCATAATTTGTGATGAGTTCCATAACGAGAGAAAAGACATTGGCATGAACAAATGTGGATCCAGGAAGTTAGTCGTGTAATTCAGCAAGTAAATCCTTCAATCGCCCATTGTACTGAATTGCCAGCTAATTAGCCAACTCCACACATTGATCTTCATTCAGTTGATTTATGGTTTTCTGGTATGGTATGCATCCTAGCGGTCCAACATTACCAATTACAAACTTTCTAGCATCCATTTGGTAAAGTCTTTGCCACCACACAAACCAATTATTAAACACATACATTCACAAACAAAAAAATTTTAAAATCTACATTTAAAAGGTGTGCGAAACTTTTGAGTTTACTATTTTACCATTAATGAAGAGGTAACTTAGTCTAACTATAAATAATTTCTATTTTTATTTAGTAAATATATAAATAGTATTATAGACGTTTGTATATACAAGTACATACTTTTGACATGTTTTTTTCTTAAGTAAACATATATTTATTTCCCTTTATATATATCACAAAGCTATATTTATATATATCGCAAAATTATACTTATATATGCATGTTTGTGTTAAATATTATGTGAGATTAATTGAATTGTTTTTTTCTCTATTATTTTTTTCTTGATAAGGTTTCTTCCATTTTTGGTTATATAAGGAAATAAATGACTATATCTAGTAATATTGTATTTATCCTTTTGTATAAATTTGTTTATTGGATAAACAAAATAAGAAAAAAAATTATTTATAGAGAAATATCAGCGCATTAATATAGTAGATTAGGAAAATATCCTTGTTGATGCTAACGAACGCATTTCTTGAAAGTCTAAATAGATTTACATTCTTTTTACATATATTAGTGCACAAAATATAAGCTTATCTAGAGATCAAAGAGCCAGTGGTGATTATTAACAAAAAGATTATTTATTTGTATTAGTGTGAATTATATAATTTCATTTTTGTTAAAAATATTGGGTTTATTATTAAGATAAATAAAATGGGCAATGGAAGGATTTATTTGCTAAATTAGTGCAAATCCACATGTCCAATGTTTTCAAAATTTATTTCAAAAATCCACATTTTTTTTCCAAATTGGCATAAAAATTACTTTTAAAGCAAAAAAAACCTTAAATTTTAATGTTTTAATAAATCACCCCTAGACTATTTATTTATTTTAATGACCCCTAAATTTGTATATTTTTATTAATTACCCCACACCGTTAAAAATAGCTAACGTATTATGTACTTCGTTAAAAAAAGTTATCACATCAGCGAAAAGTTACCATGTCACTGACTTTTCGCTGACATGGCAACTTTTTGTAATAGAGTTCATGACGCGTAAGCTATTTTTAACGGTGGGGTGATATCGATTAAACAAAAATATAAAAGTGTAGAAGGGTTATTAAATAAATAAATAGTCCATAGGTGATTAATTAAGTGTTTTTTTTTAAGCTTTGTTTGCATTTTTTTATCACAAAAAAAACAATGTTTGTATTTTTACAATATTCTTTTTACGGTAAAATATTTATGTTTCATATAGATATTTGATGTAGTAATGTACCGATCTCCTCTAACCTATATCATTGATAATGAAGTACCCTCTCGCGTTTTAAAATCATGATATTAGTCCGTAAGCTACTAGCCCTAACCAATCTCCCCCTCTATCAGAGTTACACAAAAATTAGAGTTCAATACATTTTTAAATAAAAAATAAAAAATAATTGCAAATATTTTCCAAATATAATTCAAATTTTAAATATGAAAATATTTAAATAATAATAATAGTTTAAAAAATTCAATATAAATAAGAAAATATCAAAAATTATATTAATTTTTTTTTAATAAGAGGGAATGAAATTCGAACCTGAATTTGAGACTGTACTAGTACCTTTTCTGAGATATCATTTAAATTTGAGGAACCAAAACTCTCTTTACATTTTTTTTTGATAAATATAAATTATTTTAAGTTTATTTTTGTATTACTTTTTATTTATAAATAGGTGAAACACTATTTATTTATTTTTTTGGATGAAACCCCTAACTTATGAGAGAAGTATTTCATAATTTAGGGTTAGTAAGTGAGGGAGAGGTTGGTACCATTATCTCTCATTTATTTATTTTTAAATGGTTATATAATATTAAATAACATTACGTTAATTTAATGCGGCAGTTGTTAGTAAGGGTGACAAATATATACTCATACCCCATTATACATCCATATCTAATTAATTAAATGGGTATGGGTATTAAAATGAGTTAGCTAAATTTTTAAATGGGTATAAATGAGTATATACTCATTTAAACTAAAATATATGGGTTTAATTGAGTTTGGGTATGGGTACCCAATTAAATCTAAGCCAACCGTATGCCTCTCCTTCTCCTCTCTCTCATATTTTTTATTTTTCTTTTTTAAATAAATTTAATTTTCTTACTCTATATAATGAACAAAATAAATTAAAAACTACAACAACGTAATCTCTATCTCAAGATGAGTAATTCTATATCCACTTTTCTTATTTTCTTTAATCTTTTAAAAATGGATTTTATACTTTTCATGGGATCACTCATGGTTTTCTTCTTCAAAGCATGAAAAAACCAACCATGGCCATGGACCATTCAAAATTATTTAAATATATTTTGAATTAATTTAAAATTTTCGTAACTATTCTTATAATTAATATTAAATTATTAATGTTAAAATAAATATATAAACTTAAATGATATATGTTATCATTTGGGCTTTACTTAATTAATTAATAATTATTAACTATTTTATTTTGATCGAGTTGACACTGAAAGTTCGAGTTCTGTTAGATAAATGTTTAGTAAAATGGTCAAACCCGAGACTAAACGGTCAAACACGAGCCCAAACGATAAAGCCCGAGCCTAAATGGTCAAACCCGAGCCTAAATGATAAAACCCGAGCCTAAACGGTCAAACCCGAGCCTAAACAGTCAAACCCGAGCCTAAACGATAGAATCAGCATGCATAGTCAAAATCGAGTCACATAGTCAAACTTTGTCAAAATCTACATTTTTTTTGGTCAAACATAGTATTTTTAATCTTACTTAATAAAAAACTTATATTTATTGAGTGAGTATGATTTAAATGGGTGTAAATGGGTATGGGTACCCATTTAAAAAATTATATGGGTAATAAATGGGTATGATACTCATACCCAGCATCATATCCACCTATACCTATTTAATTATTACTCATACCCGCTTATTTACCACCCCTAATTGTTAGTTTGGCTAGAAAGGTCTTCTGAATAGAATTCATAATTTTGCCAATGGCATTGATATAGAGAAAAGTCAAGTTTGTTGACTTTGTCATGATCAATCTACATTCTTAATCTCCAAATTACCAATTTTGTGTTACCAAATATACTATACTAATAGAAAATGTCATTTCTTCCAAGGGCACATGTCTTGGTTTCATTATAGTATACCAAATATACTATAATGATGGAAGCATTATATCTTGTGCTTCAACGGTAGCTGATCGTCAGTCAAATATACTTCAAATTTATCATGATGCCTAAATGCACAATTAAATGTGTACAGGGCAAGTCAGGGTCGAACCACAGAGATTGAAGGATAAATATGTTAATAAAAATGTATGACAGGGAGAAAGTGCGACAGAGAAGGGACAAATAACACGGGGGGAGGGGTTTATGTTGATTAGTGAACTAATCAACTCAGGATCAGGAGCTAACAAGACGAATAAGTAAAACTTCTTATCTAGGGCACGAAATGAAATCACAATCCAGGGCTAGAAAACAAAACGCAATCGGGAGCAAGAAAAGCAAGAAAAGTAATTAGAGAGATATAAATCAAATAGGAAGGAATCTTAGCAAAAGGTGTTCTCGGGTTATTTTCTAGATCAGTTAGTCATTGGCACAAAAATATTCTAGACTCATGTACAGACCTTCTATAAGGACCGCGTTTCCACACCGCATCCCCTACTTACCTTCTTAGATAAAAGTCACCCCCCGTTTTCACATATGAGGTGACCTTGACGTTCCGCCGTCCTCCGAGGCACGAATGCGGGGAGGCACTACTCAGAACGCCCATGAAGGGGAGGTAAGACAGATCTAGGGCACGATAGCTCAGCTTGTCAGACTCGTATCGCATACCCTAAATAACCGTTTACCCCTAGACAGAGGCCTCTCGCGCAGCCTCCACTAGGTGTCTACTCTAACTCAAGACTTCGCGTCAGTTATAACCAAGAGAATGACAGTACTCATGCAGAAATATCAACAGTTGATCAGGCCCTTAACATTCCTAAATGAGCATGGGATTAAAACGGTAAACAATTATATGTCACAAGAGAATATATTAAGCATGCATTAGGCCTCCTAACCGAACCCTACAACCCTCGAAACACCCTTTACTAAGAAGATGGAACTTAGCTACTCATAATAGAATATAAGCAATAGATGATAATAAACATACAATCAATAAAAGAGAAGGATTAGAAGAAACCAAAAAGATGAAATAGTATTAATCAAAAGCTTCCCTTTTTACAAAGTTGGCGACTGCTCCAAAATGCTAAGAGGAGATGATCCCCAGAAATTAGGGTAAGAGAGAGTGATGTATTAATTGCCTAGGCCAACTGTCCTCACACAAAACCCTAAAACTTAGTTTATATAGGCTAAAGCTAGCTAGGGGACAAAAACAGCTAAAGGGGAGGAGGATGAATAGGGACGTGACAGCACATGTCCTTCAGGGGAATATTCTAGAATCATGGCGCGCCTGACAGCTTCTGGAAGCGCACGGAATCCCGTGCGGATCTTTGGAGATGCTTCTCTTTTGGTTTCGATTAAGAGAAGATGCAGATTTGTCGTGGCCGAGAGACTACTCACTGGTCTGGTTCGCGTCTAGACCTCGACAACAATCTGGACTTCTAGGCCTTGAAGCTGAAAATCCTCAAGAATACTCCAAAAACGCTTCTTTCCGATCTTTTCCTTCTATTGACTCTGATCTGCAATAAAGATAGAAATAAGGATCAAATGGCAGAGTCAAGCCCCCGAAAGGGCTAGAAAAGAAGGCAAAATCATGCTTATGAGACATGCTATCAAACATCCCCACACTGCCCCCAATGCTCGCCCTCGAGCATTAACAAAATTGGAAAACCACCTCATGCACTAACATACATCTTCAACACCCAACACACAGAATAGACATGACATTCGACAAACTACACTTGACCAGAACAAATCTAGACCTAGAAAAGCACCTGTATCTGGCTGATGGAATAACGACCCCATCAACCAGACTTTCCCAGACCAAGCCTATTCACCAGCAGTCCTCACCTAGATATGTGTTTGCACTCATTCTCGAAACAAGATATGTGTTTAGGCTATCACTCAAGTATGCAAATGACACAACACAAGCAGAGTTTGCACGTCAATCCAAGTACTGTAGGTCACATGCGAGTGCAATCTAACAATCAGAGATGACTTTGCAGAAAATAAAGAAAATAAAATGAAAGGAGAAGGAGCAGAAGAGAGACAGGGGTGGAGCGAGATAAAAGGAACAGAGAGAATGAAAAGGAAAAGAAAAGAGGAGAGAAGGAGAAAGAAGAGAAGAGAACAAATCTGGAGGGGGGATTCCTTGGCTGAAGGCGGGGGCTAGATGATGACTTCGGCTTCTTCCAGTGGGGGAGATCGTTGTTGTGCAACACTCGCTGAAGAGGCTGAAGGCGGGTGCTAGATGATGGCTTCAGCTTCTTCCAGTGGGGAAGATCGTTGTTGTGCTTCGGGGGCTCGAGAGGTTGCCTTCTGGAATGCTCGCTTTGCTTTTATTCAAATTTTTTATTTTTTTATTTTTTTATTTTTTTATTTTTTTATTTTTTTATTTTTTTATTTTTTTAAGAAGATGGAATAAAAGTAGACAGACCAGGCATTTACTTTTCTTCTTTTTCAGCTTGAAACTTGCATCCACATTTAATTTTCTTGAAACTTGCGTCTGCATTTAACTTCTCTCTTTTTCTGCACTAGAGCTGGGCTGGCAGGGTTTTAAATACTGCTTTGTGGCGCTTGATTCCGAGGCCTTGGGAATTGACTTTTACTTCCCCACACTTAAATTCTAGAGTGGCGAGGAAGTAATACTGAGATGCTGTCGTGGCCTCGAATCTTAATTTCTACTGTAGCTCTTTTCGTGCCTTTGATAATATCTTCTCCCCACACTTGTCTTCTTCGGAATCTAGCCCTTGCCTTTGTGATGAAGAGTGTTACTCACCTGCCAAGGAAAGGACAATGAAAAGGAGCAAATGGTTAGAAGAGAATGGAGAATGGGAATCGAGGGCATGAAAAGGAAGAAGAGAGAGAGATAAAATTCGGAGAGAAAAGAAGGGAAGAAAGAAATTTAAAATTTTGCAAAGTTTCCTCGTCGTTTCGTTGCTTTCCCTCATCTAAAAGTGCCTATACCCAGGGATATTATGCAAACCTAGACAGTGCCTAGCCAAGCATTATCACACATGAATAAAGGGCATGAAGCTCAAAGTGCTCACGGGTTCAAATTGTGACTACTGGTGTCTAGGGCATGGTAGGATATAAGGGCTAGCAGGTCTAGAAATGCATGCTCAGGCATAGATGTGATGAATTTTATGTTTCTCCTATGCATCAGAAATCAAAAAATACATGCCAATCAATAAGGGTTTTAAAACGGGCAGTGGCAAAATTTCCTAACAAGGACTAAAAGAAAATTCCAAAAAAGTTGAAAAATCCGTAAACACGCAGTCATGCAAACAAACATTCAAAACACACAATAAATCCCTCCCCACACTTAGGCAGCGCATTGTCCTCAATGCGGGAAGGGCACACAAATGAGTTTAAGCAAATTTAAAGTAGTACAGTATAACCCAAATAAAAGAAAGCAATGAAATTGTTCAGAACCCTCCTCGAGGGCAAGAAGTTTAAAATTGTTCAAGGGTGGGATCATTGGGGTGGGAGATTGCGCCGGGCAACTTCAGCCGTCAAAGCTTGAAGTTCCCTAAGAATGGCCTAGAGGAGTCGCGTCTGCTCGGGATCGTAGACAAGAGCTGGAGTCGGAGTCTGGATTGCTGTAGATGCTTTCTAGGTTTGGCGAGATATCTCAGCATGGGCAGGAGGAACAGAAGAAGATCGGGGTCTTGATGGATCTGGATAGTCGAATCGCCCCCCGTTCTTGGTCCCGAAAACCTTATCTCCTGGAGGTGTATAACCTGCAGAGAAACTCAGCATACCTTGTGAAACACAAAGATGACCCATAACGTCTATGGTACGGACATCTAAATCTTTGAATGCAAGGGGTTCAGAAAGGTTGCTGGTATACAGGTCGATATTATGCAGTTTCACGACAATCAAAGAGATGAGGGATCCTAAAATAGGACCTCGGGCGCCATTCAGGACATGAAGGATACCCGAGGTGACCCAAAAACTAAGATTAACCCTACGCTTATGCTTCATGCACCATAAAAAGAAAAGCTCCTGCACAGATAACTAGCCCGAGGATCCAAACCGACCCGAAAATGTGAGGGCTAGATATCTATGCAAGATGCGCAATGCTGGGTCAGAAATTTCATGGGCTTTACTCAACTTAGGGTCAAACTTAGCATCAGTGTTATTGGTAAACTCACGAAACGCAACAGAAACATCAAAAATATGGGGTGTAACAGTCAGAGAATTTTTATACGAAGCATAATCTAACTCATCATGCTTAACAAAACCAAGCAGACAATTGAATTCATTAAGAGACAGTGGGGTCCAATTGTTTACCAACCTAAAGTTTATCAGACCAGGGGTAGAAAGGTTGGGACCTACTTTGCCTTTCGGCCTGAAACTATCAGAGGCAACCCAAAAGGTAGTAAAGAACTCAAGCAAGAGTTCAATAAAGGTGGGGTGTTCTAGAAAGAACAGGGCTTCCCAACCAATATTCGCCACTAACTCTCGGACTCGAGACTCTATGCCCATCTTAGCTAAAAAGTTCATGTCCAGGCGCGCACAGGAGCTAACGCCTTTGTGATTCAATTGGTGCAGTTTATCAAGTGAGGGTTTGTCATTAAAAATCAACCATTCATGCAACACAGATAGGTTAGAAATGACCTGGGTGGAAGTCGCTCGAGATGCAGAAGGGGGGGGACTGGTGTCGGGGCCTCGAGATCTGAAGTGGGTTCGGGACCTCGAGACTTTTTGGAAGTCGAAGGCTTTCCCTTGCTGGAAGAAGGAAGCTTCCGCTTCTGGCCCACCAGCATTTCATCTGCGGCTGGCTGCTCCGCTCTGGCCGGAGCTTTCGATTTGCCTTTCTTTACTGCTGCCTTTTTAGCGGCGACTTCCCTCTGTTCCTTCTCTTTCTCGGCGGCTTCCTTCACCACTTCTTCTTTAGCGTCGAGGTCCTGAGCTTCTTCTTCCTCCTCATCCTCAGCTTCTCCACTCTCACCAGTACCTTCCGCCAGGGCTTCATCTGCCTACTCTAGCTTAGGCTCCTCCTCTTCTGCATCCGATTCGGATACAAGGATGTCCTTAAGGACTTCCTCCACTGTGAGGTTCGGCTCGGGGGCTAGGAATCGATCTATAGCAGTATCCATCGGGAGCTCCCTAGATGCTGAGGGAACTTTTTTGGAGGCTGAGGCCTTGGCTTTGGGCTTGGCGGTTGAGGACCCTGGAGGGAGCTTAACCACTCGGCCACATCTGGTGGTCGTGGAGGTAGGAGGGATGGAGCCTGTAATTTTCAGGTCGTCTTCGACCGGGGTGAACTCTCGTTGTTGTTCCGTGGACGTTGGTGAGACAACTTGAGGAGAGGGAATGGGGATTGGCTGGACAGAGGGTGGAGTGGTTGTTTTGAACGAGTCAGAGTGGAGGGATGTTGTTTGAGATCTGGATCGCGAAGGGACCGGGCTGGCAGGGTCGGTTACAGGGTGGGGCCCTGAAGCGTTCTTGCGGATGGGTTTTTTAGTTTTCGCCATGGCTGATAGTGATGTGAAGAGAATAGTGGTGGAGATGGAGATGTTTTGGGAGAGGGGTGGTGTTTAGTTGCTGGTGAAGGGATGATAGTGATGTGTTTTGTGTTGTGAGGAGAGGGAGGACGAAGTAGGAGCTTGGGAAAGAGAAAAGGAGTTGACGACTATAATTAATAGTACAAATTTTTCTTTAATTAGGGCTACTTTTCTGCCTCCTCTGTCAGACGACGTGACACCTTGGGCTTGAAGCACAACGGCCCGTGCGTATCCCAACCACCTAAAAAGGAGAAAAAGATTTTCAAATTTCAAAAAGGGGTAGTTAAATAGGATAATGACAAAAGGAGAGAATAAAGGTTAATGATTACTAATAAAAAGAAATAACATCTCCTGGGAAAAGGAAAGAACAGAGATTAAGGGAGATAGAAAAGGGATATAAACAAGGGATTCAAAAAGATTCGAAAAAGATAAGGGAGAGAGAAAAAGGATGGACGGCACATCAAATGCCTCTAGTGTGGTTTGTTTACTCGTCGGGACCTCGACGTGCAATGTCAATCTAGGCCTGGACAGGTGGAGGTTCCACCAGGGCCTCTACAACGATCGAGGGCTTGAATCCTTCATAAAAGGGTTTCAGCCGCTGGCCATTGACTTTGAAGATTATTCCTGTGTCGGGGTTCTGAATCTCGACCACTCCATGGTCATAGACTGTCGTGGCTACGAAAGGTCCAGACCATTTGGACTTTAGTTTCCCTGCAAACAATCGCAAGCGTGAGTTATACAATAATACTCTTTGTCCAACTGAAAAAACTTTGGGACGAAGGTGCCGGTCGTGATAAGCCTTGGTCTTGCCCTTGTAGAGCATGGCATTCTCATAGGCATCGTCCCTCAGCTCTTCGAGCTCCTGAATTTGCAAACGCCTGTTTTGGCCAGCGGGCCCTAGATCCGTATTCACTTTTCTGATGGCCCAAAAAGCCTTGTGTTCTATCTCCACTAGGAGATGGCACGGCTTGCTATATACAAGTCTGTAGGGCGTCATACCAATCGGGGTCTTGAAAGTTGTCCGATAAGCCCATAGTGCATCATCTAACTTCAGACTCCAGTCTTTTCAGGACTGGTTCACTGTTTTCTCAAGAATGGCCTTAATATCACGGTTTGACACTTCAGCTTGGCCATTTGTCTGCGGGTGATAGGCTGTAGATGTTTTGTGATGGACGCCATACTTGGCCAAAAGTGAGGCCACGACACGGTTGCAGAAGTGTGTACCCCTGTCGCTGATTAGAGCTCTAGGCGTATGTTGCTACCCGATTTTTGACACGAGTAATTTAAATCATCACTATTTTATCACAAAATTTCCACGTTTTTATTAATTATTATTATTCGTGTCATTTTATTTTATTTCGCTTTATTCGTATTTTTATTATTTTTCTGTTCGAGTTTTTATCGATTTCAAACGAGATTTTTCGGACCGTTGGTTCGAACAAAATTAAATATTTTTTCCCGTGCACACTTTTCTCCTCCATTTTCCAAATAAAGCCAACACACTCCATCCTTTTCAAATCAACAACGGACACCATTTTCTTTCAAACCAACGGATCCAATTTCAATTGGATCCCATTATAAACACACCACCTGATTTCAATTGAGGGGGAGGGAGCCATCACTAATTCAAAAACAGCCACCTCTGCCAAATCCAAATTCCATCCCCCTGAAAATTAAATCCAATCCCTGCCAACTTCAATTAAATCCATCTCTCTGCCAAAAATCCAAATAAAACCCCCCGCTGAATCCAAAACCAAATTAATTTCAATCCTTTGCCAAATCGAACCCATACACCAAATTAAACCCAACCAAACTAACCCAAACCAGCACTGAATTTGCCACAGGGACAGCCCCAAAACAGCCACCTCTGCCACCCTAAATCAGCCCCAAATCTGACCAAGAACCACCACCAAATCAGCCCCAAATCTGACCAAGAACCACCACCAAATCAGCCCCAAAAACAGACCCAAACAGACCCAAAAAAATAGCCCCAAGATCACCCAAAAATCAGTCCCAACATACACACAAAAACCAGACCCAGAACAACATCAAACCAGCTCCAAAAATCTCCCAAAACAGCACCCAAATCAAACACCAGACCAGCCCCGGAATAGCCCCCAAACCAGACCCAAATCAGCACCAAAACAGCCCCCAAACCAGCATCAAAATAGCCCCGGAATAGCCCCCAAACCAGACCCAAATCAGCACCAAAACAGCCCCCAAATCAACATCAGACCAGCCCCAAAACAGCACCCAAACCCGCCCCGAATCAGTACCAAATCAGCACCCAAACCAGCCCCGAACCAGTACCAAAACAGCCCAAAAACAGCCTCGAAATATACCTCAAAGACAGCCCCGAAATCTACCTCAAAACAACCTCAAACCAACATCAGACCAGCCCCTAAACGCAACCCAAACAGCCGCGCCACGCCGCAGCAACCGCTGCTCCTTGGCCGGAGGTAGCGAATAAAAGAGAAAGAGATTGAGGGAGAGGGAGAAGAGAGGGCAGCAGCAGCCCTAAATTGAAGAAAAAAGAGATGAGAGAAAGAAGGAGGTGGCTGCGTGCAGCCCTAAAAAAATGAAAGAGGAGAAGAAATGGGTTAAGAATGAGGGAGAAGGAATAAGAGGGGTTGGGCTTCGGCCCAACCAAAGAAAGAAAATAAAAATGGGCTGCGGCCCAACCAAAAAAAAAAGGAAAATGGGCTGCGGCCCATGAAGAGAAAAATAAAAAGAAATGGGCTACGGCCCAAGCCCCTTTTAGTTAAAATCGGTATTAACTTTTTCTTCGTATTCTTGCAGGTATCGAATTTACAATTACTGTTCCGAGCGGATATTTCACCATCGTTGATATCGGTGACAAATTTCTGAACTTGAACTTTAAAGCTCATTTCTTCTTTATTAGAATTGTTAACTTAATTTATTATTTATTCGTATGCATGTTATTTAGAATCGTTAGAATTCTAATTAATTTGTTTACATGATGATTATGCCCCACGAATACGATTTAATTTTATGCTCGCTCGTGTGCAACTTTGACTGCACGAATAGATTTTATTGATGCTTATGAATGTGTTTTATGCATTATGCACATCAAATGTGGATATATTTATGTGCATCAACATTATATTTTATTATGCATTCGTAATGACTTTCGACTGACTTGATCGTCGGAGTGTATACGCCGGGGAAACCCCCGGCGTCCTTTTCAGGTACATGCGGAAGAAACGAGAAGGTATCGGATGCTTCGCTGACTTCAATATCGGTGACGATTTTCCAAACTCGAGCTTTAAAGCTCACTCCTCATTTATTTGAATTGCTAAATTATTTATTATTGCTTGTGCTACTAACCTCGGTTTTGTAGGTTAGAATTAATTGATATTCGCCTTCAAGTACACTTCTCTCACCCTTTTATTTATTCAATGCTTTTTGTTTATATTTGTATGTATGATTATTTAGAATTGTTAGTATTAAAATCAATTTGATTGCATGAGAATTAATTTTCATCAATAACTCCCTTTAATAATTTCCCTCAAATCGACCCTTGCCTGAACGAATTAGGCTTAGTAATTACTCAACGTTCATTTTATTAAATGCATGAAATTTGAATATGATTAGTATTAAACATCACGCTTTAATTTAATTGCATGATTATTAATTACTGAAATTCCTAAGATCTTTAATAAATCCCCACAAATCAAAACGAATAAAATCAATCCAAAAAATCAAACAAAGTAGTAATCAAAACATAGGATTTAAATCTTTTCCAATAACTTAGGCTCCACTAAAATTATTGGATAGTAAATCGCCAAAGAGAATAATCATTCGAAAGCGGAAAGATAATAAATGGGCCTTAAGCCCAACTCGTAGAAAATACCTCCATATTTTTTAATCCCTCTTATCTTTAGAGATCCCCTCCTAAAATGCGATTAAATCTTTAATGTTGAATGATCATTTAAATTATGCTTGTTTCGTGTGCGGCTTCGACCCCACGAATTTACTTTAATGAATGTATTCGTGTGCGGCTTCGACCCCACGATTGTATTTTTATTTATGCGATCTTGACGAATGTGTTATGTGCGCGGCTTCGACCCCCACTCCCCGGTTTTTCTCTTTTCAACATGTTTTCTCGCATTCATATAAAACGGTACTTTGCTAGTCTATGCATGCGTAGAATCACCTAGTAAATAGGATTAATCATATGCATTGCCCGATGATGAAAGTGGCGTCGCTTTGGTAAAGATTAATAAAACGGTAGTAATTTCACCAATTTTGCATGTAACCGGATTAATTTTAAACTCGACGAAATTTAATCGGAATAGGGATACAACCGACCTTCTTTATCTTTTAGAGGACAAAAAAATGTTTATTTTCTTTTAAATAATTCAACAACAATTAGGATAAAATCAATCAAACAAGCTTAAAAACTAAAGCGACGATACCCCCTCTGAGGGCCAAATTACTTGTTTTCAACATGATTTTTAAACACCTCTTTTTAGAACCGGTAACCTTTTTAAGGATGAGATTCGGGTGCCTAACACCTTCCCGAGTCCATAATACGACCCCGAACCGTTGTTCTCGGGTTTAGACCCTTTTTATTTGTGCCTTAGTTTTTGTTTTATTTTCTTCTTCTTTTTCAGACTTTTAGGTTTCCCTAAACCTTAGAAAAAATAGGGTGGCGACTTCATTGTTATGTGAATTTCATTGCGTCCCGAATTTTCGCTCGCGACGGCGCGACAGTTTGGCGACTTCACTGGGGAATTTAGGGTCGAAGCCGGAATTATTTGCTCGAGGTGTTTATTGTTGTTTATCTGTTTACCTGCTTTGATATCAACTGTTGTCTTCTCACTCGCATTCACGCATAATGCCCTGCCGCCGGGCCTATTCCAAATAAGATTAGGAGGTTAGTAGTGAGGCCCTAGGGCACGTGTCCTGGGTAGTTTTCACCAACGCCAAACTCGGACTAGAACCCCTAAATGGATGAGCGCTACGAGCTTTTGATGGTTCGGTCGGCAATCATGTATCCGTTTACTGAGGGACCACTTTTTGGTATCGTTCGGGAGCCTTTCAGCCAGTTAGAAGTAGTGGAAGTTACCCCAGCACGTGCATCATGATTGCATGTATATGTTCCAATTTGCTTCACCATTGCTATGATATATCCCATGTATATATATTCCAATTTGTTTCATTATTTGCCATGATGTATTTTACAACTTGCTTCGTTATTTCCATTATTCTCCATTATGCGATTTTAATCCTTTCAAGGTATTAAATTCCTTCCTTATTATTGCTTTTTACCATTTACTCCTTCTGTTTTTCTGTATTAACATGCATAATGCATCGTTCACGCAAAATTTTGGGTCTAAGTTTCCGCAATGAATACATGATCAAAACCTAGGATTTTAGAAAATGATACGATATCATTTTTCCCTTCATAGAGATGGAGTTTAAGCTGCCTCTATAGGGACTAGATTTGAATAAAGCCTTCTTCCAAGGCACTTAGTTGCCCAACTTGGAAATATCATATAGCAAACACTTAGATAATTTTCGAAGATAAATCAATCTATCATGATTAAAATGAATTCAGAAAAATTAGGATAGTTGGACCTTAAGTCAGATGCACACATGCATACATTTTTTTCTTATGCCCATACTTACATCTATCTGTTTTCTTTATTTTCAGGAAGAACTATTCCCCCGAAAGCTCTTCAAACACAGAAAAGGACAGAACTGGTCATGAGGATAGCAGAGCTAAAGGAGCAACTCCAAACTACTTCAGAACGGGTACTACAAGCAAAAAGAATGGGACAAGATGACACTTGATTATCCGCCTCTTCCATTCATACAACGGGGCCTACTATCACGAGTCCCTCTATGCCCTAATCTGTAATTGGCGCAATTGGACAAGGAACTCCGGATTACACTCTAGAGTATTATTCCGCCTTCAAAGCACATGTTCGTCACTTGATCAAATGTGGATAGGCCTCCTTCGAAAGATTCACCAAAAGACCATATAACCCACCAAAGAACACAAAAAAAAAAAAACAAAAAAAAGAACACAAAAAAAAAAAAAAAGGGAAAGAAAAGAAGAAGACTATCAAGCCACTACTACCTCTTCCAGAAATCTACAAGCATCTTCTAAGCAGCCGGTTAGATTGTACCAATCCGACCTTTCCAAGCTTATCTCCCGAAGGGGTTCAATCCTAAATGTTACATGTGCATACCATGCGGGAACTCGGAGTCACACTCTAAAGAATTGTTCCATCTTTCAAGGCACAGGTTCGTCACTTGATCAAGTGCGGATGGATCCTCTTCGAAGGATTAAACAAAGGACTTAACACAACAATCAACCCTCTTCCGAATCATTCCTTAAGTGATATCGTTTCAGTCAAGGAGATTGATGATCCCTTTCCTTTAAGCGTTGGGGTTACCTCGAGAAGAGCTTTTCTTTCCGCTAGTCAAAGGAAGATAATTTGAGAAGATTGTTTATTTTGCCTGGGGCAAGTAAGCATAGAATCCAAGATTGGGGCGGTTGGATTTTGGAATTTGGAAAGAAACGTAAGGGGCGGGGACTCTAGCCTTGTTAAAAGCTAGGGAAGGCTGTCAATTACGGGATCTTCCATCTTTCATCTTCCTTCTTCCACCATTGCTAAAATTGGGGGGCATGACCCAGAACGGGAGGTGTTATATCTCCAAAGAAGTTGAGAAACAAAGCAAGCCAAGGGAGAGTCCGCTGGTTCTTTATTACAAAAGAGGAATAGACTCGTGTCTGAGAATAGTATAAAAGAACCCCCAAAGATCATCAGCTAGAGATCTACTTGGGTCAATACAACTTCGACATTCCATATTTTGGAGAAAAAGAACCATCTTGAAGCTCATTGAAAAGGTCTAGAAAGCCGACGGGTAAATTAGACCACCACCATGCTTCCTAAAAGTCTCTCTCAAAAGAGATTATCGCCACAAAGGAGGATGATGTTGAGGCTCCATACAAGTCAGCCCATTTAGTAAGTCCCTCGTCAGGAGAAGTTTAAAGAGATAAACTTAGGGGCAAGAAAATTTGGAAAATAGTCGAGATGGGAATGATCTCGAACTCCAGGATAAGTTGATTTCACTCTTCAAAGAGTAAATGGATGTGTTCGTACAATCGTATAAAGATACTTCGGGTCGTTACCCTATATTTGAGCACTGCATTCCAATGAAACGTGAGTCCAAGCCGACGACATCGAAACTCCTCACATGGCCGTCACAAGATGAATGACATAGTGAAGCTAATCAATAACTTGAAGAAGATTATCCAGAAGATGGTGATCATTTGTAAGGATTGACACGACGTGCTTCCTTTTCCTTTGCACGCTTATCATATTGCTATTCGTACTTCAATGGGGGGCAACTCTTTATCCCCTAGTTTACAACATGGAAGCAGTGATTCCACTCAAGGTGGAAATTCCTTCTCTCGGAGTCTTGGCTGAATCAGGAAGAATCCGATTGGGCGAAAGAGAAGTATGAACAGTTGAATCTGATATCAGAAATATGATTGACAGCCATGAAGATGGCTAATGCTTAAATGCGACCTCGCAAGTTCAAAGCAGAGGAGGGACTAGTGAAAAGGGTCTTTCCTCATCAGGAGGACGATCTGGAAAAGTGGGCCCCCAAGTATGAAGGTCCTTATGTGATCAAGCACACATTCTCGAAAAATGGCTTTAATGCTTACCAACATGAATGGGGATGATCTATCAAAAAAAAAATCGTGTGGCGGTTCAAACCCCACATTTCAAAAATCGTGTGGCGGTTCAAACCCCACCTTTCAAAAAATCATGTGGCGGTTCAAACCCCACCTTACAAAAAATCGTGTGGCGGTTCAAACCCCACCTTTCAAAAAATCATGTGGCGGTTCAAACCCCACCTTACAAAAAATCTTGTGGCGGTTCAAACCCCACCTTTCAAAAATTCGTGTGGCGGTTCAAACCCCACGTTCCAAAAAATCAAGTTGGCTGGGGGGAAACAAAACTAACATCATTGTTCAGACCCCACATTGAAAGAAGAAAGTCCACCTTTCGAAAATCAAAAAATCGTGTGGCGGTTCGAACCCCACCTTTCGAAAATCAAAAAATCGTGTGGCGGTTCAGACCCCACCTTTCAAAAAAAAAAAATCAAAATCATGTGGCATTATCTGTGATTGTGGAAGTAGGAAGAAAGTCCGAACCACGTTAAAAGAAATCATCTGTGATTGTGGAAGTAGGAAGGAAGTCCGAACCACGTTAAAAGAAATTATCTGTGATTGTGGAAGTAGGAAGGAAGTTCGAACCACGTTAAAAGAAATCATCTGTGATTGTGGAAGTAGGAAGGAAGTCCGAACCACGTTAAAAGAAATCATCTGTGATTGTGGAAGTAGGAAGGAAGTCCGAACCACGTTAAAAGAAATCATCTGTGATTGTGGAAGTAGGAAGGAAGTCCGAACCACGTTAAAAGAAATTATCTGTGATTGTGGACGTAGGAAGGAAGTCCGAACCACGTTAAAAGAAATTATCTGTGATTGTGGAGGTAGGAAGAAAGTCCGAACCACGTAAAAAAAATTATTTGTGATTGTGGAAGTAGGAAGAAAGTCCGAACCACGTTAAAAGAAATTATCTGTGATTGTGGAAGTAGGAAGAAAGTCCGAACCACGTTAAAAGAAATTATCTGTGATTGTGGAAGTAGGAAGAAAGTCCGAACCACGTTAAAAGAAATTATCTGTGATTGTGGAAGTAGGAAGAAGGTCCGAACCACGTTAAAAGAAAATTATCTGTGATTGTGGAAAGCCAGTCATGATTTTAATCATCCCAACAGCATTAGCGTCAGTGTCCGAGTGGAACTACATTTGCGAGGCATCCGAGTGGAGCCACCAGCGTCTGAGTAGGGCTGGATTTACATTTATGCATCGCGGAATTCGAGGGGAGACGTCCGAGTGAATCCGCATTTACTTTCTATAAGACATCCGAGTGGAGTCATCAGTGTCCGAGTGGAACTGAGTTTTAGGCATCCGAGTAGAGTCGTCAGTGTATCGAGTGGAACTGAGTTTTTTAGGCATCCGAGTGGAGCCATCAGCGTCTGAGTAGAGCTGAATTGTCCAACATCCGAGTGGAGTTGTCGGCATCTGAGTAGAGCCGTTATTTCAAGACATCCGAGTGGAGTCATCAGTGTCCAAGTGGAACTGAATTTGCAAGGCATCCGAGTGGAGCCACCAGCGTCTGAGTAGAGCTGGATTTACGTTTATGCATCGCGGTATTCGAGGGGAGACGTCCGAGTGAAGCCGCATTTTACATTCCTGCAAGGCATCTGAGTGGAGCCATCAGCGTCCGAGTGGAGCTGAATTTATTTTCGTGCAATTTAAATTCCCACGTCAACATCCTAATTGAGGTACGTTTACATTTAAGCAATTTAAATTTCAGCATCAGCATCCGAAAGGAGCCCAATTTCGAACATCCGAGTGGAGGTAAATTTACATTTCAGCAATTTATATTTCTGCAAAACGTCCGAGTGGAGGTAAGATCACCTTTTTTTGCAAATTACATTTCTGCATCATGGTATCCAAGTGGAGCCATTTCTGTTATGTCCTCACATGTCATTTTGCGTCCAAAACATTTGTGGCACTAGGGCAACCGTCTTTACTGCTCATCAAAAATTTCAGTTGCACTTTATTTTTGATAAGACAGTAAAGAGGGGGCAACTGTTGCTACCCGATTTTTGACACGAGTAATTTAAATCATCACTATTTTATCACAAAATTTCCACGTTTTTATTAATTATTATTATTCGTGTCATTTTATTTTATTTCGCTTTATTCGTATTTTTATTATTTTTCTGTTCGAGTTTTTATCGATTTCAAACGAGATTTTTCGGACCGTTGGTTCGAACAAAATTAAATATTTTTTCCCGTGCACACTTTTCTCCTCCATTTTCCAAATAAAGCCAACACACTCCATCCTTTTCAAATCAACAACGGACACCATTTTCTTTCAAACCAACGGATCCAATTTCAATTGGATCCCATTATAAACACACCACCTGATTTCAATTGAGGGGGAGGGAGCCATCACAAATTCAAAAACAGCCACCTCTGCCAAATCCAAATTCCATCCCCCTGAAAATTAAATCCAATCCCTGCCAACTTCAATTAAATCCATCTCTCTGCCAAAAATCCAAATAAAACCCCCCGCTGAATCCAAAACCAAATTAATTTCAATCCTTTGCCAAATCGAACCCATACACCAAATTAAACCCAACCAAACTAACCCAAACCAGCACTGAATTTGCCACAGGGACAGCCCCAAAACAGCCACCTCTGCCACCCTAAATCAGCCCCAAATCTGACCAAGAACCACCACCAAATCAGCCCCAAATCTGACCAAGAACCACCACCAAATCAGCCCCAAAAACAGACCCAAACAGACCCAAAAAAATAGCCCCAAGATCACCCAAAAATCAGTCCCAACATACACACAAAAACCAGACCCAGAACAACATCAAACCAGCTCCAAAAATCTCCCAAAATAGCACCCAAATCAAACACCAGACCAGCCCCGGAATAGCCCCCAAACCAGACCCAAATCAGCACCAAAACAGCCCCCAAACCAGCATCAAAACAGCCCCGGAATAGCCCCCAAACCAGACCCAAATCAGCACCAAAACAGCCCCCAAATCAACATCAGACCAGCCCCAAAACAGCACCCAAACCCGCCCCGAATCAGTACCAAATCAGCACCCAAACCAGCCCCGAACCAGTACCAAAACAGCCCAAAAACAGCCTCGAAATATACCTCAAAGACAGCCCCGAAATCTACCTCAAAACAACCTCAAACCAACATCAGACCAGCCCCTAAACGCAACCCAAACAGCCGCGCCACGCCGCAGCAACCGCTGCTCCTTGGCCGGAGGTAGCGAATAAAAGAGAAAGAGATTGAGGGAGAGGGAGAAGAGAGGGCAGCAGCAGCCCTAAATTGAAGAAAAAAGAGATGAGAGAAAGAAGGAGGTGGCTGCGTGCAGCCCTAAAAAAATGAAAGAGGAGAAGAAATGGGTTAAGAATGAGGGAGAAGGAATAAGAGGGGTTGGGCTTCGGCCCAACCAAAGAAAGAAAATAAAAATGGGTTGCGGCCCAACCAAAAAAAAAAGGAAAATGGGTTGCGGCCCATGAAGAGAAAAATAAAAAGAAATGGGCTACGGCCCAAGCCCCTTTTAGTTAAAATCGGTATTAACTTTTTCTTCGTATTCTTGCAGGTATCGAATTTATAATTACTGTTCCGAGCGGATATTTCACCATCGTTGATATCGGTGACAAATTTCTGAACTTGAACTTTAAAGCTCATTTCTTCTTTATTAGAATTGTTAACTTAATTTATTATTTATTCGTATGCATGTTATTTAGAATCGTTAGAATTCTAATTAATTTGTTTACATGATGATTATGCCCCACGAATACGATTTAATTTTATGCTCGCTCGTGTGCAACTTTGACTGCACGAATAGATTTTATTGATGCTTATGAATGTGTTTTATGCATTATGCACATCAAATGTGGATATATTTATGTGCATCAACATTATATTTTATTATGCATTCGTAATGACTTTCGACTGACTTGATCGTCGGAGTGTATACGCCGGGGAAACCCCCGGCGTCCTTTTCAGGTACATGCGGAAGAAACGAGAAGGTATCGGATGCTTCGCTGACTTCAATATCGGTGACGATTTTCCAAACTCGAGCTTTAAAGCTCACTCCTCATTTATTTGAATTGCTAAATTATTTATTATTGCTTGTGCTACTAACCTCGGTTTTGTAGGTTAGAATTAATTGATATTCGCCTTCAAGTACACTTCTCTCACCCTTTTATTTATTCAATGCTTTTTGTTTATATTTGTATGTATGATTATTTAGAATTGTTAGTATTAAAATCAATTTGATTGCATGAGAATTAATTTTCATCAATAACTCCCTTTAATAATTTCCCTCAAATCGACCCTTGCCTGAACGAATTAGGCTTAGTAATTACTCAACGTTCATTTTATTAAATGCATGAAATTTGAATATGATTAGTATTAAACATCACGCTTTAATTTAATTGCATGATTATTAATTACTGAAATTCCTAAGATCTTTAATAAATCCCCACAAATCAAAACGAATAAAATCAATCCAAAAAATCAAACAAAGTAGTAATCAAAACATAGGATTTAAATCTTTTCCAATAACTTAGGCTCCACTAAAATTATTGGATAGTAAATCGCCAAAGAGAATAATCATTCGAAAGCGGAAAGATAATAAATGGGCCTTAAGCCCAACTCGTAGAAAATACCTCCATATTTTTTAATCCCTCTTATCTTTAGAGATCCCCTCCTAAAATGCGATTAAATCTTTAATGTTGAATGATCATTTAAATTATGCTTGTTTCGTGTGCGGCTTCGACCCCACGAATTTACTTTAATGAATGTATTCGTGTGCGGCTTCGACCCCACGATTGTATTTTTATTTATGCGATCTTGACGAATGTGTTATGTGCGCGGCTTCGACCCCCACTCCCCGGTTTTTCTCTTTTCAACATGTTTTCTCGCATTCATATAAAACGGTACTTTGCTAGTCTATGCATGCGTAGAATCACCTAGTAAATAGGATTAATCATATGCATTGCCCGATGATGAAAGTGGCGTCGCTTTGGTAAAGATTAATAAAACGGTAGTAATTTCACCAATTTTGCATGTAACCGGATTAATTTTAAACTCGACGAAATTTAATCGGAATAGGGATACAACCGACCTTCTTTATCTTTTAGAGGACAAAAAAATGTTTATTTTCTTTTAAATAATTCAACAACAATTAGGATAAAATCAATCAAACAAGCTTAAAAACTAAAGCGACGATACCCCCTCTGAGGGCCAAATTACTTGTTTTCAACATGATTTTTAAACACCTCTTTTTAGAACCGGTAACCTTTTTAAGGATGAGATTCGGGTGCCTAACACCTTCCCGAGTCCATAATACGACCCCGAACCGTTGTTCTCGGGTTTAGACCCTTTTTATTTGTGCCTTAGTTTTTGTTTTATTTTCTTCTTCTTTTTCAGACTTTTAGGTTTCCCTAAACCTTAGAAAAAATAGGGTGGCGACTTCATTGTTATGTGAATTTCATTGCGTCCCGAATTTTCGCTCGCGACGGCGCGACAGCGTACCAAACCGATTGAAAATATTGGTGCGTAGAAAGTTTACTACCACCTTGGAGTCGTCGGTCCGAGTTGCCTTGGCCTCGACCCATTTGGAAACATAATCAACTGCGAGGAGGATGTAGATATTACCAAAGGAATTGGGGAACGGGCCCAAGAAATGTATGCCTCAGATATCGAAGATCTCACATGGGATAATATTCGTTAAGGGCATCTGATTCCTGGCCCTGATATTTCCAGTGGCTTGGCATCGGGGCCATGAAGCGCAGTACATATAGTTGTCCTTGAAAATGGTGGGCCAGTAGAGACCGGCTTCTAAAACTTTGAGGGCAGTTTTCTTGGTCGCGAAGTGTCCTCCTTCAGAATGGAAAAATTTGAGGATCGAGGGCACTTCATCCATAGTCACACAGCGGCGAATTATCTAGTCCGAGCAATGCTTCCATAGATAAGGGTTATCCCAGATGTAGTATTTGGATTGTCGTCTGATTTTGTTGCATTCGGAAGGGGAAGCATCAGCGGGGAAGGTGCCAGTAGCACAAAAATTCACAATATTTGTAAACCATGGGGAATAAACAGCCTGGACTAGACACAATTGCCCGTCTGGAAAGGTATCTCGGATAGGCACGAGTGAGTCATTTTCTTGGGCTGGGAGCCTTCTTAAATGATCTGCTACCAAATTTTCTCTTCCTGCTTTGTCCTTGATTGAGATGTTAAATTCCTGTAGCAATAATATCCGCCGAATAAGCCGAGGTTTGGCATCTGCCTTTGTCAACAAGTATCTAAGGGCAGAGTGATCCGAGTAGATGAGGACATGAGTGCCCAAAAGGTATTGCCTGAACTTGTCTAAGGCATAAACCACAGCCAAGAGTTCTTTTTCTGTGGTTGTATAGTTCTGTTGGGCTGGATCTAGTAGCTTGGAAGCATAATAGATGACGTAGGTTTCTTTGTCTTTCTTCTGGCCCAGAACGGCGCCTAGGGCTTGATTGCTGGCATCACACATGACCTCGAAAGGCAATGTCCAATCGGGGGCACGAATGATCGGTGCTGAGATAAGCTTGTTTTTTAGGAGTTCAAAGGCAGCTTTGCAACTTTCATCGAAATCAAATGGTACTTCCTTCTGGAGCAAGCGACACATCGGTTGGGCATTTTTGGAAAAATCCTTAATGAACCGTCTGTAGAAACTGGCGTGCCCTAGAAAAGATCGCACATTGCGAGTACACTCTGGATAGGGTAGGGACGTTATCACCTCAATCTTGGCCTTGTCGACTTCGATTCCCCTGACCGAGATGATATGACCGAGAACGAGGGCTCGATCCACCATGAAGTGGCATTTCTTGAAATTCAGGACAAGATTTGTCTCTATACAGCGCTCTAAACATTTCTTCAAGTTGCTCATGCATTCTTGAAAGGAATTCCCATAGACCGTGAAGTCATCCATGAAGACCTGGATTCCATTTTCAACCAATTCGAAGAAAATACTCACCATACAGCGCTGAAAGGTGGCGGGGGCTTTACACAAACCGAAGGGCATGCGTCTATAAGTGAAGGTACCGAAAGGGCAAGTGAAGGTGGTCTTCTCCTGGTCTTCGGGGGCAACTGGAATCTGATGAAAACCGGAGTAGCCATTTAGACAGCAATAGTGAGTCTTGCCCGCGAGACGTTCCAACATCTGATCAATGAAGGGCAGGGGAAAATGGTCTTTCCTAGTTGCAGCATTTAGTCGGCGGTAGTCAATGCACACTCGCCACCCATTCTGGATTCGGGTGGGAATGGATTCGCCGTCTTGCCCAATGCTGATAGTGATACTAGTTTTCTTAGGCAAGACTTGTATAGGGCTGACCCATGGGCTATCGGAGATGGGGTAAATAACTCCTGCATCTAACAACTTCAGAATTTCTTTCCTGACCACTTCCATCATGGGTGGGTTCAATCGGCGTTGGGGCTACCGTATGGTTTTGCTAGCATCTTCCAAATGGATACGATGAGTGCACAGGGTTGGTGATAAGCCCTTGATATCTGCGATGGTCCACCCTATGGTGTGTCTAAATTCCTTCAACAAGGAAATCAGCTCAGACTCTTTAGAAGGTTTGAGCTTGTTGGAGATAATGACTGGTAGGGAGTCATCGGGGCCTAGATAAGCATATTTCAAGTGGGGAGGCAGAGGCTTCAGTTCGAGGGATGGAGCCTGGTCAATAGAGGGAAACAACTTAACATGGCCTGGGAAGTCAGGAGACATCTTTAGGGATTCATACTGAGCAATAGTGCATTCTTCTAGGTCAGCGACGATGGAGCGTAGTTCAAGGGGTACGGGAAGCGTCGAGGCCACGACATCTAGAAGAGCTGGTGTCATACTCCTGTCAAGGGCAAACTGCAAAGGGTCAGTAAAATAAATTTCAGCGACTTCCTCTATAACGGGATCAATAACATCAATATAATTAACACTCGATAATTCGAATGGGTATCGCATGGCTTCCAGCATATTAAATTTGATGATTTCCCCATCGAATTTGAGGGAGATTGTCGCATCATGAACATCAATCTTTGCCCGGGGCGGTGGCCAGAAATGGACGGCCTAGAAGAACATCAGTAGACTTGGTAGAATCTTCATTCTCCATTGCAATAACATAAAAGTCTGCTGGGAATAAGAATTCTCCCACTTGGAACAAGACATCTTTGATGATCCCCTCGGTGTAGATGATAGAACGGTCCGCAAGCTAAATGGCAAGGTCTTTATGCACGAGAGGCTCGAGGCCTAGACAGTTATAGATGATCAATGGCATGACGTTTATTCCTGCCCCTAGATCACACATGGCTTTCCCGATGTCGATTGTACCAATTTGGCAGGGAATGATAAACATTCCTTGATCCTTGCACTTCGGAGGGATCCTCCGTTGGATATGGGTAGAAGCGTTAGCTCCTACACTGATCTTGTTAACTTCAGCGAACTTGCTCTTGTTCGTGTATAGTTGCTTTAGGAATTTGGCATAGCGAGGGACATTCTTTACTGCCTGGAGAAGGGGGATATTGACGACCACTTTGCTGAACATTTCAAAGATATCGCAGTCCTCCTTATCTTTCTTGGTCTTGACCAATCTGTGAGGGAACGGGGGTTCGAGAATCTTGTGAATGTACTCTTGGGTGAATTCAGGAGGATTGGGATCATTCCTTGGGGACCCTCTAGGAGAGCGGATTCTGTCTTCCATGACCTCGACAAATCTGGGGACCTTTGGAAGTTTTGCTCTGGGTTTCGGCCTAAGTTCGGGCTCTAGAGAGTTCTCAATGTCGGGGTTCGGAGGTGCAGGACTTTTCAAGGTCGTTCCACTTCGCAGAGTCATTGCGCGGACATTGTGTTTTGGATTTGTTTCGGTCTGAGGTGGAAATCTTCCTTGGTTTGTTAATTCTTTCACTTGGCCCATCATGGTGCTCATTTGTTTCTTAAGCTCCTCGATTTCCTTCTGCTGCTCGGGATTCTGAGGTATCTCAGTATTCGGGGGCACAACAAATGTCTGATCCTATGGAGGCTGACGTTGATACTGATTCTGATGAAAAGTGGGTCGAGGTCTGTAGTTCTGCATGTTGGGAGGTGGGGGGTGATTCCCATACGGATTCTGTTGATGCTACTGATGGCTAGGCCCCGAAGGCTGAGGGTTTGGAACCCATCCTGGATTTGGTTGTTTCCAGCCCTGATTGTAGTTTTGGCCATATGGGGCCGGGACATACTAACCAGCAGCATTAACTTGGATTTCATCCGGAATGTGGGGGCATGCATCAGTAGGATGGTCTACAAAATTACAGATTTGGCAGGCCTTGACAGGCACGGATTGCCCTGTCATGAAATTCTAGAGCATCCCCGTGAGGGAGGATAACTGATTTTGCAAGGTGGCCACTTGGACATCTTGGCCTTGATAATTAGCAGGGTCAGATGAAGCATTTTTGGCCATGAGTTCTATTGTTGCCTTAGCGGCTGATGGGGTAAGAGCAGTTAGAGATCCGTCGGCAGCAGCGTTGACTAAGGCCTTATCATGGGCTTTGAGGCCTTCACAAAAATACTAAACAAGGGTATGCTCCGTAAGGTTGTGGGAGGGACAACTAGATTGCATCTTCTGAAACCTCTCGTAATACTGGGCTAGAGTCTCCTCCTTCTTCTGGACTATGGAGACAAGTTGTTTGCGCGTGGTGTTAGAGATAGAAGTCGGATAATACTTCTCGGTGAAGATCTTAGACATATTCGCCCAAGAGTGAATTGATCTTGGCAGGAGGTCGTAATACCAGTCGAGGGCATCATCCTTCAAAGACCACTGGAAGGCGCGCAGCTGGGCTTGGTCGATGCTGACGTTGGCAGGTTTCATGGCCTCGCAGATAGAGTGGAGCTGTTGAAGATGACGGAGTGCATTTTCCTTGGCAACCCCTCGAAAGGTTGGAAGGTGATGCATAACAGCAGATTTCAAGGTCCAGTCATGAAGGACAGCGGTCCATACAATGCAGCTACTCGACATGTCGGGGGTGGCATGGAAGTTATCGATGGTTTGTTGTTCTGGAGGAGGTTGTAGTGGTGGTTCCTCATGACGTTCATGGTTGTCCTGATCTTCCATTGCTGGAAAATTGAAATGAGCGGCTACTGGGTTTTCGAGACTTCTGTGGAGGTAGGCTATGTCTTGAAAGAACTGACGGTCCTGATTGGCCAGATTGGAAGGAGATCCTTCGAAGGCAGGATGTGGAATTACTCTACGCTGAGTAGATGTTCCTCTGGCTTGCCTTCGAAGTCCTCTTTCTGTTCTGGTCAATTCGAGGTCTAGAGGGAGTAGATCTAGAGCAGATCTCCTGGTCATACAAAAATAAAAACAAAATTAGTACCGTTCACTCCCCGGCAACGGCACCAAAATTTGATCGTCAGTCAAATATACTTAAAATTTATCATGATGCCTAAATGCACAATTAAATGTGTACAGGGTAAGTCAGGGTCGAACCACAGAGATTGAAGGATTAATATGTTAATAAAAATGTATGACAGGGAGAAAGTGCGACAGAGAAGGGACAAGTAACATGGGGGGAGGGGTTTATGTTGATTAGTGAACTAATCAACTCAGGATCAGGAGCTAACAAGACGAATAAGTAAAACTTCTTATCTAGGGCACGAAATGAAATCACAATCCAGGGCTAGATAACAAAACGCAATCGGGAGCAAGAAAAGCAAGAAAAGTAATTAGAGAGATATAAATCAAATAGGAAGGAATCTTAGCAAAAGGTGTTCTCAGGTTGTTTTCTAGATCAGTTAGTCATTGGCATAAAAATATTCTAGACTCATGTACAGACCTTCTATAAGGACCGCGTTTCCACGCCGCATCTCCTACTTACCTTCTTAGATAAAAGTCACCCCCCGTTTCCACATATGAGGTGACCTTGACGTTCCGTCCTCCCAGGCACGAATGCGGGGAGGCACTACTCAGAACGCCCATGAAAGGGAGGTAAGATAGATCTAGGGCGCGATAACTCAGCTTGTCAGACTCGTATCGCATACCCTAAATAACCGTTTACCCCTAGACAGAGGCCTCTCGCGCTGCCTCCACTAGGTGTTTACTCTAACTCAAGGCTTCGCGTCAGTTATAACCAAGAGAATGACAGTACTCATGCAGAAATATCAACAGTTGATCAGGCCCTTAACATTCCTAAATGAGCATGGGATTAAAACGGTAAACAATTATGTCACAAGAGAATATATTAAGCATGCATTATGCCTCCTAACCGAACCCTACAACCCTCAAAACACCCTTTACTAAGAAGATGGAACTTAGCTGCTCATAATAGAATATAAGCAATATATGATAATAAACATACAATCAATAAAAGAGAAGGATTAGAAGAAACTGAAAAGATGAAATAGTATTAATCAAAAGTTTCCCCTTTTACAAAGTTGGTGGCTGCTCCAAAATGCTAAGAGGAGATGATCCCCAGAAATTAGGGTAAGAGAGAGTGATGTATTAATTGCCTAGGTCAGTCGTCCTCACACAAAACCCTAAAACTTAGTTTATATAGGCTAAAGCTAGATAGGGGACAAAAACAGTTAAGGGGAAGGAGGATGAATAGGGGCGTGACAGCACATGTCCTTTAGGGGAATATCCTAGAATCCTGGCGCGCCTGACAGCTTCTGGAAGCGCACGGAATCCCGTGCGGATCTTTGGAGATGCTTCTCTTTGGTTTCGATTAAGAGAAGATGCAGATTTGTCGTGGCTAAGAGACTGCTCACTGGTATGGTTCGTGTCTAGACCTCGACGACAATCTGGACTTCTAGGCCTTGAAGTTGAAAATCCTCAGGAATACTCCAAAAATGCTTCTTTCCGATCTTTTCCTTTTATTGACTCTGATCTGCAATAAAGATAGAAATAAGGATCAAA
Source organism: Viola odorata (assembly GCA_963691705.1). Taxonomy (NCBI): domain Eukaryota; kingdom Viridiplantae; phylum Streptophyta; class Magnoliopsida; order Malpighiales; family Violaceae; genus Viola; species Viola odorata. The sequence goes on along the minus strand of OY829539.1, from coordinate 21,028,292 downwards.
TGGCAGAGTCAAGCCCCCGAAAGGGCTATAAAAGAAGGCAAAATCATTCTTATGAGACATGTTATCAGTAGCCAACTGTCTCAATTGATGAAACAAATGGCACCGCATCATTATCAGTGATCAAAAGAATGGGAAAAGTGAGTCATTATTGATAAACATCATTGATGGAGACCAAAAAGAGTTTGAGAACAGTTAAGAAGAGTATTGTATTCGATAATTACCTGAGCAAACCTCAAAAAAAGTATCATAAATATGTGTAACTAGTTGATCCTCTTTTTTTGGATAAGTTGATCCTCATGGTAAGATAACCGAGGGGCGAGGGTGCTTCACTCTTTGTTGAATATGGAGAGTGACGCCTACATATAAGGAAAGTGGGGAGTGTTCCATAAATCAATGACGTGTCTCGTATGCGTATGCATATGATGTAAGTTTCTTTATATGGGCCGCATTTCTTCATATGGGCTTCAACGATTGTAGGCTGTAGTGTTCTAAAGCCCAAATCTCGTAGTCCTAACACTACTCCTCCCTCACTGTTGCCTTTTGGTCCCGCCAGGTGGCGTGTATACGTCTTCAAGTGTCTTTGCTAAAGAGAGTAATATTGGCGAGATGCTTTGGTGGCCGAGATGGCGATGATGCTTTGGCTTCCTAATAAAGATCTATCTCTAGTTACGATTGTGGTTAACTGATTATTAGTGCAAGGTTATTCTATTCTTATCTTGTAGATTAGCTATAAAGACCAAATACGCTTAGGCTTTCTATTTTTCTTCTTAAGAGAAGCAACTTTAAGGTACGTTTATAGAGAGACCTCGACTGCCTAACAACCTCTAAGGTACGTTATAGGGATTTACCCAAACAACCCATGAAGTGGAGGAAAGACTAATATTCGACAAGAGAAATAGTATGCTTGAACCCTTTAATCCAAATTGTTTATTTATGACGACTTCATACATATTAGTTGTCTACTCTTTCTTCCAACCTTGTATATATATGGTTGGCGAAGCTTTCAAAATTATTGTAATTACTTATACTAAACCTAGGTTGGCCAAACCATAGATCACACAAGTAAATTGACGTTTAAACAATAGATAAAGAAATACAAGAATTGGAATATGTTAAGAACGATTGGACCACGGTTATTAGAATCGTAACTTTAGGTGATTTTTACTAGGAAAAAGAAATTTAGCTACGCATGAACATAATTAAAATAATAAAGGAAAGTAAAAATAAATAGTTATAAGTATTAAGAAGAAGAGGGAAGGAGCAAACATTGTTATCGTAGCAACTCTCTAAAGTCGGATACAAAAGTTGCTAAGAGAAAAAAGGATATTTGTTTTTAACCTAGCCAAAAATCCTATATATAATAGTCTTAATCCTAGTTCTACTCTAACTAGGTTCCTTAATTGTTCTCTGATGAACTGGACAAGTGATAGCTACAATCACGCGGAAATTAGACTTTCTAGCTGACTTGGCCTTCACAACTCTCCATCTCAAGCAAGACATCAACAAGATTGGCTAGAATTCCGGCTAATAATTTACATTTCCAAAAGGGCCTCCTTTATACTTTTTTTATAAATATGAAGCAAATAGACACTAATCAGTAGCATTTATGTTCAAATAAAACAAAAAAGAGAAGAATAAATATGAATTATATACATGTTATCATTCATCTTAAAACATAATAAAGATATTTTTATCTCTAAAAAAACAAAAGGGATGTAAATAGATAAGTGAAAGTACTAAGGGGTTGTTTCACAAAGAAAAATTTTCTGAAAATTTTCCAAAAACTGGAAATTTTTCTAAAATGCATTTCACAACCTCTGTTTTTCAAAATGGAAAATTTTTCAGTTTTTCAATATTAACACTAAAAATTTAGAAAATTCTGGAAACGCTATTTGAAGTTTTCCAAATTTTTTTTTTTACTCTAGTTCAACCGATCCATATTGTTAATCTAAAAAATAAACAATGTTATTTTAGACGTGTCTACCTTCGTAATTTTGATAATTATTATGTAGATTGAAAAAAATTGTGCTAAAAATACTTCATAATTGATATTTATCTAAAATCAATCCTAGTAAATTGATTCCAATATTCCAATTGTTTTAATTAACCAAGAATCCAAAAATTAATTTAATAAATACTAAATAAGAAGGTGTGGCAATGGGAAGGCACAGCTAATGATTCACGCGTCTTTCTTGATGCATTGACAAGACAAGATAATGGTTTTCCTATAACTGCAGATGGTAAAATATTATTTTTGTAATTCATAACAATATTTATTAACTGTTACATTAATGGTTTACTACAAATGTCTGATTGTATTTATCTTTTGCAGGCTACTATTATGCAGTTGATGTTGGTTATCCAAATATTCCTGGATTTTTAGCTCTTTATCGTGGTGAACGATATCATTTAAATGATTTTCATGGACGAAGAAGGATAACAAGAAAATATGCATTATTTTCAGCATTCTGAAGGCTAGATTTCCAATCTTAAAATCCATTCCAAATTATCCTCTTCATCGTCAAAGGCAAATACTTCTAACTTGTTGTACACTACACAACTTTATTTGAATGGAAGATAGAGCTGATTGACTATTCATAGAATATGGTACAGAATGTCAGCAAAATTTAAATGAGAACGAAGCTACTGTGACGCAATAAGGTATTAAAGTGGATATGTCCCAACAACAACTAATGAATGCGGTTAGAGAAGATATTGCAAATCAATTATGGGTTAATTATAATAATTGTTAGAATATGAAGTAACAAGTTAAATTAAGTATATTTTGAATGTTCATATTTGTAATATTCACGTAATGAACAAATAATTCAAAACTATTTTACATGTATTTTATTTTCATGAACGGAATTATTATATTTATATAATAGATTTAGCATATTTATATTTGATTTTTAATAAAATTAAAAAAATGGGCTATTATTTAGTTTATTAATTTTTGGGGGGAAAAAACTAGCATTGTTTTTTAATTAAAATCAAATTGATTTAACAAAAATAGTAATTTTCGTTTTAAAAAAAGAGAAAGAAATAGTTGTTAGGTGAATACGATTTCGAGTTTTCTAAAACTGGAAAATGAAAACATACGGTAGAAACGAAACAGAATTTCATTTTCAGAAAATTTCCATATATTTCTAACCAAGAAAGTACATATTTAAAGAAGGTGCAAAATGGTTACAATGTGGACCAACCAGAGAACGCCGTGAATGAGATTGGCATGAGGTGTGATACTCCGTCACTGGTCGTCACACATTATTCTTGGCTTGGCTTGGCTTGGCTTTGCCTCTTCTCTTTGCTTCGCAACTTCGTCTTTTTGCTCAAAAGTCAACAGTTTTTTAAGCTACACAACACACGTATAATTTAATATTTACATAAATACTTATTAAGTACTCCCTCTGGACACTTTTAATTGTCATTTTCCTACGGATTTTTACTGTTCATAATACTTATCATTTTATGCATTTCGAAGCATATATTTTGTGTAAATGACAATTTTTTTCTTATGAATCAACCAAATTTGATGATGTTGTGGTAATTTGATTAAAAATTAGGAGTAAAAATGAAACAATGTGAAATAAAATAAGATTAAAGATCATTGTCCTACGAATTTTTACTATTCTAAAACGTCATTTAAAAGTGTCCGGAGGGAGTATAATTTTAACTTTTGTTTTAACACTTTCTCAAGGCATTTCTTACCCTTGTGGGGTCGACGCGTATTCTTTCCTGATTCTCTTTTTTTTTTTAAACAATTTATTCTAATTAGTTATCGATTTATTGTTATACTCATAGTTTATATCGCACGTTCGCACGTTACGGTATATATGTCAGTGGAGGAGCCTGCCATCAATATTTGGGGGGGAAATTAGAAAAAAAATATCTGTAAAATATGAACATTTTCTTCAATAATTATTATAATAATAAATTTAATATGTATTATATATAATTTGACGTTTCTTTAAATCAATAAATCCATTTAATATCGAGTTTAAATTGAAATGGATTTTGTTTAAAATTCGTGTGCTGTGATATTTGTGATTCGAAAGTGAGCAGTGGCCTTAATAAACAAACATGGATAATAAGGGGTGAAACGAGAGGGAGAAGAAAGGTAAGGAAAGTGATTGACTGCGCAGGGCATTGTTCTTCACATGGTTGAGGGGAAGGAAGGTTAAAGAATTTTATTTTGAAAGGAGGAAGGTTAAAGAATTAACAGAGCGAAAAGGAGAAGGATAATAATTCATTTGGAAGACAGGTAACTGAAACGGGCTAAGTCCATCTATTCTTTATGGACATGGGCTTATGGCCAAATATCCCATATATATATTAAAAAAAATTTAAAAAGTCTGCGGCCTGACTGATATACGCCAAAGTTTAATCTTCCGCTACTGTTATTTTCGTTATTCAAATTATATTATATTTAAACTATATTTTGTATAATATTATCCATTATATTAGTCTTTTCTGTTATTTGTACGTTAGGATCCGCCTAATTAAAAATCCATTAACTTTTTCAATTTATAAACTTTGATTTTTGTTGAAAAATACGAAGCTAAACAATATAATTATTATTTTAATAGTTATTTGAGTTTTCTTCATTTTTATATTCTTAGCATATATTATAGATCTACTTTTTTTTCTTACTTCTCTTATCATCTCGTACTAATTAACATAACAACATATCTATAAAAATAGATGGAGATAATAGAAACCACGGACAACAATTTTTATTTTTATTATGATAATTCTAAATACCAATCTATTTGAAAGTGAACTATATATGAGTGTATTGTTATAGGTATGATTTCCAATTTTTTGATTTTCTAAGATTAAGAAATACTTATTTGTAAAAAAATCAAGTTGAAGTTAGCATGTTTTGTTATTCATTGACAAATTTAATAGATGTTTATTTGATAAAAAATATTAATAAACTTTTAAATTACTGAATTATTTTAATATTTACAGATTAATTGTGGTTGTAATAACCAAGGTTGTAAAAACCGGCCCGGGGCATTGACCCAGGCAGGTCAGAGGGCGAGAGGGTCAAAGGTCCAACCGGGTTCAACCGGGTTCAACCGGTAGTATCGACCCGGTCTATTTAATAATATTATTTATATATTTTTATACATATAAAATTTAATTAATTACCTTATAAACTAAAAACACAAACAAAAAATGTTCATTACATTACCAAAAACGTGCATACTAAAAAGTGCATAAATAACTAATTAATTAACTACAATTCTCAAACATCATCATCAGATTTTTCATCTTGAAGAAATAAATGACTAACTAGTAAGTCCAAAAGTTCGAAATAAATAAATAATTAACTACAATTCTCAAATATTTTCAATTTCTTCATTTTGAAATTCTGGACTCTCATCTTCAACAATCCAAAAGTCAGTACGATCAATACACTCATAATCCACAGGATCGTAATCCTTCCTGTTGAAGTAAGTCCTACAACATTAAAACAAATAAGTTAGACACAATTTTAATTTTTTAAGATAAATTTAAAACTATGAAGTAAGTAACATTAAATTAGGGTTGCGGGAAGAGGAAGAGAAGGAATTAGGGCTGAAAATCGTGAAAATGAATTAATGAAATGGGATTAAAGGAAAGGAGTGGCATTTTTGTAAAAAACCCGGTCAACCCGGTTTGACCCGGCACCGGGTTACCGGGTCACCGGTTGAACTGCTGGGTCACCCGGGTTTTTGCCGGGTCAGCAGGAGTCCGGTTTTAGGGGGTTAACCGGACCGGTCAGGTCACCGGTCCCCGGTCGGACCGGTCGAACCGGCCGGGCCGGTCCGGTTTTTACAACAATGGTAATAACCACGACCGTAATATTATACCGTTATTTTCTACGATGTTCGTTATGTAACGATATCCGTTATACATATAGATTGAGCATTGGCAAGTGGCAACTCTTGGAACCTGGTTTTCGATCACGGACAACGTTGGATAACAAAATACTACAGCTATTTGCTCTTTCTTGAAAAGTAAGTCTTGACCTTCTTCTTTTTCTTGACTCTTGAAACACATAACATATTTACCGCTGTCCTAACAAACACGTGTGTGAATCACCGCCTACAATCCAACTGCTATAAGCCATATCAATGGTTTGTTGCAACATTATGTATTCATCAGTTCCACTCTAATAAAAATTTCTTTGATTTTGGAGTATTGTTTTCTCCTTTAATTTCTGAGCTATATTTTTCTTTTTTAATTTATAAGTTTTGTTTATTTTAATGCAAGATATGTGATTTAAAATTAAATATATATATTTTTAATTCTAGAACACAAAGAAAATAAAATTATATACACTTTTTTTCATGAATAATGTCTAATTATATTTTTTAACTACCCATATTTATGTAACTATTTATTTATAAGATTATAATAATTCATGATAGTTTTTTTATGCAAACTGAAAAAAAAGGTGGGAGAGTTGCATATTTAAGTACTAAATTAATTTGATATATTATACTTATAATATATTTTAATTAATTATATAATGTTCATATTTTAAAATTATGTAAAATTATATTATTTTCCTTTCAAAAAAAATTACATTTTATTTACACGTTTGAGGATTTTTTTTGGTTTTTTTTTGTTGTTATTGTATATACGTTTCATATACGTGTTTGAAATGCGTATATTATTTCGTTGGCAGTCTTATGAGCGTATAGATGATGAATCACATTTCTATACGCAAGAAGAAGAAGGTGTAGTCGTCCTTTTTGTTTGTATAGATGGAAGAAAATGTTCTAGTACTCCCTACCCTAGTTAATTACTTCCTCCTTCGTTCTCTTTTAGTAGTTTTTTTATATGTAATTACACATAATAATGAAGTGGTTAATTTCGATGTATTTTTTCCCTATATTATTTATTTAATTTTATCATTTATAATTAAATATTCATACATATGTTAACCATAATTGAGAATTGATCACTATGTGGATAATTTCTATAATTAAAATAATTAAAAATAAAATAATAAAAATTATTAACTAATCATCTAAAAAATATATACAAAAGTTATTTAGAATTTTTTTTTTGATAAATCTGACTATTAAAAAAGAACAAAGGAAATACTATTTTACTTTTGGTCTAAATCCCTCCCTCTAAGCTTACATATTTCTAACCAATCTATGAAAGATATTAAAATTAATAGTCAACGTTAAATAAGACATCATTAATTTGATCATAATAAGAAAGAAATTATATAGTATTATAAATACTCTTTTCGGATTTTATTAATTGACTTTTTAAAATAGTAGACAAATTTAAAAAAATAATTTTTATACCACGCTTTTCTAGTTGTAGATTTTAATTTGTCAATGTTTTATAATAGAATTACAATAGTATTATACCAAATTAATTGTTTGGGCGCCAAAACCAAAACAGAGGACATGAATTGTAATTATAATTTAAAACGACAGTTAATTTAGATCACATTTTTAATAGAAAAACGACAAATATTAAAATATAGAAGTTACTCAAAAATTTACCAATAGATTTAAAATCGTAATCCAGTAAATTTAAAACTATCCCCAATCCCTAACTTAGACTAAAATAAAATGGAGGTTTTGACCATAAAAATTTGGATGTGGGGCATGATGTAAGGTAGAAAGTAAAATCCAAGTCAGCAAGATTAGGATCGTAGTGGCAAACACGTGGAATTGGGATTGAAAATGAGGTAGGCCCTACACCTATATGGATTTAACAGTATCATAATACTAGTGATTCCCTTAATGATCGAACTAGATTGTGACGTGGATGTGATTAACTAAATTAAATTAATATAATGGGGATTATTGTCACATGGTAGAGTTTGTGATTCGGTGGATAGAGGTGGTGTACAAGTTCTATACAAATGCAAAAGTTGTTGAGCAAAAATAAAAATTAGAGTGTTGAATGTTACTCCTTTTCTGCCTGTCGGCGCCGGATGTTTACTTTTTTCCTGCCTGCCTTGTATTAGCAAACATGTTTATATTTACTTCGTTAACTAATATGAGCAGCTATTTTTGTCATCCGTTGTACTCGAATAAAATAAAAATAAACTAAATATATATATAACCCGAAAGCATACAAAATTTTCTACTTCAATACATATAGTTTTAAAACTTGCAATATAAATTTGATAATTTTTTTAAAGAGTTACAAATTTGACCATTTCTTGTAATTAAGATTTTTTAAAGAAATTATAAGAAAATTCAAAAAATTATAGAAATTGGAGGAAGCATGTATAAAATTTGATAAAGTACACTACCACAAAACTTACAAACATTAATGAGAAGGATTAATCCAAAAACCATGCAACCGAATTAATCATATGAAAAAGAAGGATTCGAAGCGAGTAACTTACATCTAATAACGAAACCGATTTGAGTTAATAGAATCAAACCCAAAATCTTTAAAAATGATTTCCTTCGTGATTGGGCAGCCATCATCGTCAATGTAACTCTTTCATCCCTTTTTGGCTATTTTTTCATCCCATGTATCTCTTATTTACTGCTAACCCTCATTAATTTCCATCCAGCCTCATCTTCAACAGGCAGATCTTAGTAAACCATAGACAATACCTACCACATTGGTCGGTGTTTATACAATTATCGACTATGCTACTGGCCGTCCTGAAGAACCAATCAAAACGATACATTTCATGAATCTGATGAATGGATCAAAATGAGTAATTGAGTCTATCATTGAATATAATCTTAGTAAACCGGAGACAATACCTGCCACATTGGTAGGTGTTCATATAGTTATTGACTGTGTTACTGGCTGTCTTGAAAAACCAATCAAAACGATACGTCTTTATGACTGATGAATGGATCAGAATGAGTAAATGGGTCTATCATTGAGTAGATATTAATATTAAATGATAGACCCAATTACTCATTTCGATCCATTCATCAGAGTCATAAGACGTACCGTTTTGATTGGTTCTTTAGGATGGCCAGTAAAATAGTCAATAACCGTATGAACACCGACCAATGTGGTAGGTATTGTCTCCGATTTACTAAAATCTGCCTATTGAAAATAAGACAAGATGAAAATTAGTGAGAGTTAGCAGTAAATAAGAGATAGATGGGATGTGGAATTAGCCAAAAAGGGATGAGAGAGATACATTGACGACAATGACTCCTAATCATGAAGGAAATCATTTTTACATTTTTTTTTATATTTTCAAATTTATTTTAATTTTCTGTTTTTCTTTAATTTCGAAATGAATTATCAAGTTTTACATATGTTTTTAAAAAAAAAAATTCTAATTTAAAAAAAAAAATCCTATTTTCTTTTTTTCTATATTTTTAAAAATGTTTTTTTCTATTTTATTAGATTTTTCTTAATTTTTTATATTTTTTAAAAATATTTTCTTACATATTGGACTTGATTGTTAGAAAAATATTAAAATTATAAAATTTAACGAAGTTTGTCTTTGTTAATATTTTTTTTAACCGTCGGAACTATATTGAACTAACGGATAAAACGTTTGATATTGATAAAAAAAAAAATTAAATTTAACTGATTAAAATAAAATGACAAATATTTAGTAGTGTATTAACCCTATCATATACATAGAAAAGAATTCCCTAATTTCGAGAGTAAATTCTAGTCTAAAAATTAAGGCTCAAATGTCAAACTTTGATTCTCTCCCCATGTTCAAAAAACTTTATTTATAGCCCTTGATTCTTTCCCCACCGCGTTAATATTCCGGCCGGATTGGGTCTGAAAACACAAGCATTGGTTTGTACGGAGAATCCGACGGTGCTTGATTGATTGATTTATGATTTTATTCTAAGGGAAATTTCGCAACAATTTCACTCCACTTTTCAGGATAAGGATAAACTGTATATGTCTGTCTTTGTATCAACACTAATCGACATTGTAATTGCTTCTTCACTGAAAGGAACTCTCTAAAGATAAAAAAAATAAAATAAACAATGCAATCAAGTTGAAGAAAACTTTCAATTTGTTAATGATTGTAATTGGGGGTGTGAATTAAGCGGTTGTTCCAGGGGGTCTTACATGTTTAGAATGGTGACGTAGAGTATGTTGTGTTAATCTTTTCTCGATTTGTGCGATTTGTAGCTCATTCAGTTCTAATCTTGATTTTTTTTTGACTAGTTCTTTAACTCGAATTTATATTTAAAAGTTTTCGAGATTTTTTCCGGAATAAATTCGTATATAATTATAGGTTTTGTGGTTTGAGTCTCATAGTCTTTAATTTAATATAAATAGAACCCTAGTATTTAATTATGTTATCACAATTTTTTGTTCAAGTTTTTGCATAGAAATTATTTTTGCCAATTGTTTAATTTCCTATCCATTATCAATGATTTATGAAAGTAAGTTTTGATTTATTCAAAGGTTGAGTATTTCAAATTAATACAAAAGGGTCATATATAGTTAAACTAGGAGAAAAAAGAGAGTATAAATTATCACGATAAATAGAAATTCTGATCTAACCTTCCAAGTTTCGTGACAAATACCAATTAATTTACCAACATTAATTATAGTGAAATAATAAAGAACTTTTCTACCCTTAATATGTCGAGAAAATCATTTTAGGAGAGTTATCTTTTTTTTTTTAATAGGCGGAGATATATAAATAGGATCATAAAATATGACCATAGGGAACACGAATTAAGTACAAATGACGTATTCGAATCGGATTACCTAGTAGAATAAAAAAAGAAAATATACCAATAGACGTAATTAATCTATTTTATGTATATGAAGGATCCTTACGAATTGATATTTCGATAATATTTAAATTTAGACTCAAGTTCAAATCCTCACCTCTACCGATTAAAAATATATTTAGTAATTTTTCTAAAAAGAAAAAAAAAGGATGTTGAGTAATTAAAGAGTTTAGTTTTTGATTTAGAAAAAGAGTTCAAAGACCTAAGAAAATTAAGAATAGTGTAGCATTTACATTTGAGTTACGATTGGGGAGAGCAGGACAGCTAGCACACAGTAGCACCTTATTGTTATTGAGAAGCTTTGAATTTTGCTTCTTGCACTTTTTCTTTAGCTTTTGACTTTTGAGTTTCTTAGCTCCCCAAATCCCCTCCACTTGGATTGCTTTGCTATATTTACAGGTAATTAATTAATAATTTAATTATTTGCAACTTATTCAGCAACAGAACTAATCACCTTTAGGCCAATTAGAAGACAGAAGCAAGAATTCAATGACAGCTAGCTTAAAATCTTTTGGATCTATCGTATTTTTTAAAAATTGACTAATCCGATGTGAATAAGATTTATTCTAATATAATATATGCAGTGCTTTTTGCAAAAAAATTTAGAAGAAAAAAAAGAGATTAAAATGAAAAATTCAAAAGCTTTGAACAGAGACTATTGGGTTAAAAAGTAGGCTAGCTAACAGTTATCAGCAAAGCATGGAAGCTGCAAAAGAATTCTCAAAAGGTTAGGTATTTTTAGCAGATAAAAAGGACTTTTATTTATTTTTACTTTGAACTTATTTATTTATTAATTATTATTATATTTATTGGTCTTATTTTACTTATTCCAAATGTGAAAATGTCTTTAAAAAAAAGGGGACCTCCCCGGGGCCCACCAACACAGAAGCCTCCTTTATACCATTTCTTTATTTCTTTTCAGACAGGTAGATATATGTAGCAAGCTAAGAAAACAAAAACTCTTAAATAAATAAATATAATAAACCCAAAAAATGAAAGAAAAATACTGTTTCAACCCATATTATTATCATCTCCCTATCAGCTGAGTCTTCCCCAGTACTTCAAAACTAAGTTTCTTGCAGCCTACGGATCTTCTTCTTCTCTCCCTCTATTTAAGCTCCCTTTCTCACCTTTGTTCTACTTTCTTAATATCTCCTTCCTCAAATTCGCCTTCTTCTGGGAAACAAACTCTCTACCTTTTTTTCTCCTTTCAGATTCATTCTTCTTGTTTTCTGTCTTCTGTTGTCTGTTCTTGAGCATAAATTGTCGATGGAAGAAGCTACTGTGGTGAACAAAGGGGATGATCCTATCGAATTACCACCCGGTTTTCGATTCCATCCAACCGATGAGGAGATCATAACCCATTACCTTACTGAGAAGGTGATGAACATCAATTTCAGTGCATGTGCAATTGGAGAGGTTGATCTCAACAAGTGTGAACCCTGGGATTTGCCACGTAAGTTCTTGGATTCTGTTTGCTAATTTTCGCTTATTTGCCAAGTCATGATTAGCCTGTTAATTACAAGTTTCTTAGTCACTAATTTCTCTGATTTTGTTTTGATTTGTTTTTCAGAGAAAGCAAAGATGGGTGAGAAAGAATTTTACTTCTTCTGCCAGAGGGATAGGAAGTATCCAACTGGGATGAGGACTAATCGAGCCACCGAATCGGGTTATTGGAAAGCAACTGGCAAAGATAAAGAGATTTACAAGGGGAAAAGTTGCCTTGTTGGGATGAAGAAAACTCTTGTCTTCTACAGAGGGAGAGCACCAAAAGGAGAGAAAACCAATTGGGTGATGCATGAATATAGACTTGAAGGCAAATTCTCCTACTACAACCTTCCAAAAGTTGCAAGGGTATGTACTAATTAATTCCCTCTCGTCTTTCTTTCTTTTTTCCATTTTCAAGATTCTTGTTTCTTTGATTCTTGATCTTGATTCAAAAGGGTATTGTGTACTGTAATTTATTCCTTTTTTTGTTTCTTTTTCTTTGGTAAATTACCATACATACATATGTATTATTTCTTGCACACATATCCTATCCTTTTCATGTTTTGATTTTACTTTTGTGTTGGTAGTGTGTTTCTTTCATGGCGCACTGTTTTTTCTCTCTTTTGTGTAGATGAAGAATCCCAAAAAAGGGACTAATTTGGTTGTTTTTGGGTTGTGTTTGTTTTCTTAATCTGTGCAGGATGAATGGGTGGTGTGCAGGATATTCCACAAGAGCATAGGTGTCAAGAAAACACCAATTGAACTACTAAGAGTGAACTCATTTGGTGGTGATGATTTCTTGGATTACTCCTCTCTCCCTCCTCTCATGGATACTCCAAACAATTTCTCCACCAGACCACCACCACCAGATCAAGATGACTACAAATCATTCGCTTCCGGTACATCATCAGATGGTGGTAACTTCTTCCCGAGAATCGAATCGATCCACAACAACCAAAACTTCAATATTCAACCCCAACCAGCAGGCACAAATAATTACCAAAACAACCCTTTCTTCCCTCTCCAATCCTCTCATAACAATATGTACTCTGAATTCGTGCACCATTCGTTGATCCCAAATTTCAATCAAAACTCCAGACAATGCAAAGTTGAGCAGTTCTCATCTAACCAGCAATCCATGGTCAGCCTGTCACAAGACACTGGACTCAGCTCTGACATGAATAATAACAATAATAATGCCACCACCACTGAGATATCATCCAAGCACCAAGGAATCAACAACAAACTTTATGAGCATGATTTTGAAGGTCCATCATCTTCATCAGCAGCAGCAGCAGGTGCTGTTGGCTCCATTGCAGATTTTGATGGATTTAGTTGGGACTACTGATTGATTATTGATTGATTGATTGATTTGAATGGAGAATATAATTAGGATTGTGATCTTTCTATGTAGAAAAAGGTCAATTAAGTTATATGAGGATCTGTAATGTTTTGGAATCAGTCTTTCTTCTTCTTCTTCTTCCATTAGGTGATTTGGGTTTAAATAGTTTGAGAAGTTATTGGATTTGAGTAGAAGTCTACATATTGTAAAGATTTATGTATATAATTAACATATTATATATGTATGTATTCATGGTGTCCACCACATTCCTTTTGATGATCGGATTTCATTTTTATTGACAGATATCAAAAGGATCACAGCTGATACCATGAATATTATTAATGGAGATGGTTATCTAATCTAATTCTTTGATACTACTATAGTCTATAGTGACATTTTTATACATTTTTATAATTCATAATTCCCAATTGTGACTATGATCACTAATCTTATATCGGCGTTGGGTTATTCCACGAACTCTAACAAATAATTTCTCCATAAATCGAAAGTCGTAGTGAAGAGCGCTAAATCTGTATTATTCTTAATCTCAACAATGAAATCCTCTCTTTTTGAGTAATTTAAGGGAAACAAGAATATTCTCTCTTGAAATTAAGAAGTAATTAATTAAATAAAAGAAAAATTGGTGCTCTTTAATCTTAATTATAATAGACTGATCTGCTACTACTAAAATGTTTCGTCACTATTGAACTAACCCAAGATTTCTTTGACAAACTGATCATTCCATTTGCATTATTTTTTCAGGTACGTACAGATTAGCTAGATTTATCTAATTGTATAATTGTATTGTCAAACTGTATACCTGCCACTTGACCTGAATAAAGATGGATTAGAGATTCATTTATTTAAAATTAATTAAAATATACTACGATCTGTAATTCTCTTACAAAAATAAATAAATATAAAATTTTCATTGTAGTAGTTCTTTGAGAAGAAAATATAAATTTCAAGTCAAAATCCAAATTGAAAGTTAGAAATCACTGATTGGATTGAGCATGCACCTTCTAATTAAACTAACCGCTAATTTTTCAAATGAACCATATCATTATAATTGACCATTCGATCTGACTAGATTATCTACTTTAAACATTACTCATATCCATCTTATAATTTATAGTTCAATTTCTGAAACACTAGCTAATTTTGTGTAATATTTTCTGATCTAACAGCTCGAATTCATCAACGTGGATGGGTTAGCTATTTTTTTTCTAAATTCTTTAAAAGTTAAAGCTATGAGAAAGATGAGTAAGAAGAGACAAAACGAGGATGGGAAGGACTAAGGGATGAGCATGAGATAAGTGTTAGAGGACAATGATTTAAAATGGACAAGATAGCTGCTACTACCAGACACACAAATGCTACTGGAATATTTGATGAGCAAAATCAAAACTTCATTATAATTTAGGATTAAAAATAAAACAGTGAGTGGATCACGTGAATCATTCCCTGAATCTACGCAGTAGACGCCTCTCTTAAACCCCTCTTTTTAGTTTTTAATAATTAATAATTAATTTATAAATATATATATTTATATAATAAATATATATTATGTGACGACAATAATATTACAATCACACATATATAAAGGCCTACGCTTCAACTTCAAGCTGCCAATTCATCTTATTTCTGCCCCAACAAGACTTTATTAGCAAGTAAGCTAGCTTACATACATATATATATGGTCACCACCACCTTATCCTTTAAAAAGAAAATATATATATTATTCAGAAATTGTAACTTGTACACTGCCATCTTCAAAAAAAAAAAGGCTTTAATCAAATTTCCGATGACTTATTGATCACAAGCATCAACATATGTATTAAGAAACCTGATTGCAATCCTGACTTAATGAGTTTATGAATCGGTATAATTTTAAAATTTGATATCAAAAGATGAATTTTAGATAGTTTATTACGTACGTAATACGTAAGTATTTGATGTGTATGAGCAAAACAAATACTAGAAATTGGAGCCAGATTCGTAGGTCCAGTTGTATTATGTATGATATGCTATGATATCCACTTTTGAAAATTAAAAAACCAATGAAGTGTTCTAATGTTGGTTTCCGAAAAGGGATAACAGAAAAAACTGAAAACATTTTTGGGTTGGGGTGTGCTTTGACAGGGAGAGAGAGAAAGAGTTGAAGGCAAGTGTAGTACGTAGTGGGAAAGAATCGGTTATTGAAAGAGAAGAAAAGTTTTTACATATATATATATATATAAATTATAAAATGGAGAATACTTCTATATTTATTAACTTTGCTGATTAATTAAACATATCTAATTCTATGGTGGTTTTATGCTGGATTCATTTTCAGTTGTTTTATTGGTTTTGTATTTATTCTCTAAATTTTATTTTTTAAGGTCGATTTTAGTTAGTTTAGCAGCGACTCATGCTTTCCTTTTTTTTTTTTACAAGATCAAAGATGATGATAAATAAGTATTTTTACTCACATTTTTATGGGTTTTTTATTTATTTAATATCAGATTATGTAAAAAATTAAAAATATTTACATATACGTTATTAACTTACTTTCTATTCAAAGCAAAGGCTTTGTTGGACACAGACTTGTAGGAAAGTTAGAAGCTCTTTTCGGGTTTCTTTTTGGACCATATGCAGAACAACAGGCCCTTATTTGTTGCATGAAAACATGGTGATTGGTGATCATCAACCAATCAGCATTCGCCACCACATCTTTTACAGGAAAACATCGGTGTCTGTCGCCTACTATATATCAACGACATATTGCTGTATACCTATATATGCCTCTCCGCCTTCTCCTCCTCCTATACCTCGTTACCTCATCCTAATGTCATTCATATTCCTTCTCTCTTTTTCTTTCTTTACCAACACACTCTCAACTGGTATCGGTTTCAATATATATAAATATTATGAAGGATGTATTTAAATATTACTGTAGAGAGTAAGATTTTTCATATAAAACTTTTAATTTAAAATATAAAGTAAATTAATTAATTAATTAACAAAATATAATTAATTAATTAACAATTTAAATATTTATGTGAAAATATTTTTTGAAGTATCTTTTTAATCAGTTTATTAAATAAATTGAAAATAAAAAAATGTAAACGGCACCTCTATTTTAATGGTTATAGCTAGTGTTATTGTATAAAAGAAAAAAATCAACTATATATTTATGATTATATTTGTCATTTTAATTAGTATAAGATGTATTTCAAACTGTATTTAAAAAAAAAACGACCTTCCATCTTAATTTTTTAAAACATAACTTATATATTAGATTGTGGTTGCATAACATAGTTTTAAATCGTTATAGTTTGTCACCGCAACTACGAGCCCAAACAAGTGGTTAATCGTAGGTAGACTTTTGATTTCCAGTATTTAAATTTTCTTTCATTGACCAATGAGAGAGGACTTAAAATGGACCGACCTATTTAATGTGGACCGATCTTAGAGTTAACCATATATACAATTGAGGGTCCAGCCATGTGTTCGTTGTTCAACAATATGGTGCAGCACATGGAATCAACAGTGGTGACACTACACGGTTAATTGTTGGGTCAATTTTTTTTTAAAGAAAAATAAAATAAAAAATGTGGAGGGTTAAATTAATGCTTAGTTTTTCTAGCATGTTTGCATGTATGTACAGAATTTCTAAGTTGACCAATTATATTATAAATAGAGCTAAATATTTCTATAGCCTTCTCATTATTTTAAGGCATATATATATATAGGTCAAATCTACTTAATAGTTGCAGTTGCCTCATTATACCAAAACCAAAGTTGGACAATTCTAGGCCGTAAAATTGTAGTTTGACTTGCAGTATTGTGAGAATAAGTTTGATTGAATTTTTTTTATAAATGTAAGAATTAAATTAAATATTAAAAAAATTAATAATTTTTTTTATAAATACGGGACTAAATTAATTATGAAAATATTTAATTGGAAATATTTAACAAAAATAGAGACTAAATTAATAAATAAAAATGTTTTAGAAAAAGGAGAACTGACGTCAACTAGTTAAAAAAAAGAGCCACTGCTTATTAAAAGAAAAACACCAGCTATTTTGGCTCAGTACCCAAATCTACAGTGTCTGTCATGCTGTAGCAAAACCTCTTATGGTTTATAAGTATCCTTCTGCTGGGAACGATTTGGTTCAAAATAAAGCATGAGTCTTTAGTAAAGTGGGATCAATTACTAAAGAAGATAAGTAGAAAAGGTGGTTGATGGTGACATTGTTCAAATAGCTAGAATTTCAATAACTATAAAGAGAACTTTCTAATTTATTAAGAGAAAGAAATGATCATTGTCAATCTGAGAAACTTGATTTTCAGTATCCAAATATATATGGAATAATTCTCTATTGTTACTATCTCGAACCAAAAAAGTGTCATCCACACTGAAAGTCTGAATATCCCCACATCGACTACGATCAATATTCCTATTATCACGAGTACACCTAGGCTTTGTATAACCCAGTTAATGCAGGACTAATTTCTACCTCGTTAGAACTAAGTAGGCGTACTCTAGTGAATCCATACACCAAACTAGTCCCCATTAAGTGTTATAGATGCGATCATGAGGCACATAGGTGTAAAGGCTTGTAATGCGATTGAACAACATGATGAAGAGAAAAATAATGAATATGATCCCAAAGAGTATTGTGAAGTACTATATGGAGACAAAGTATGTGAAGATGGTGAAGATGGTCAAACGTTAGTGGTGAGGCGCGTGCTACTCACACCAAAACTTTATAGTGACAGATAGTTGCACAATCTAGTTTAACAAAGTGCACTATAACTCATTTTTTATCTTTGATCTTATTATTGATAATGGTAGAAGAAGAAAAAAATGTAATTGATAGGGGCTATTAGTGGATCTAAATATAAAAAGATACCCTGAATCATTTTCCGTTGGAAGGATAAAATATATTCCTAATATTGAAGTAACAGAAAGCTGCGGAATCTTTTTTTCTATTAGCAAACATAAATATGGTGCATATTATGATGTAGTAGAAATTAATGCTTGCAAGTTGTTGTTTGCTAGATGGTTTGCCTCCTATGTGAGTGATATGTTTCTGTTACTTTGTAGTTAGATGAACAAGAATTCAAAAGCAATTGAGAATCCTTTGAAAACCAAACTTTTAGAAACAAAAACTCTTCTTGAAATCAAACAAGGATCTAGTTGTTTTTACAAGGTTGAAAGTACATTCATGAACTTGAAAAGAAAATGCAAAAATTGGTACTCAAATCTCTAATCTAAACCCCTCTAGGGCAAACCTAGAACAATCTAGTTGCAAGATATTGAGGATCCTTCAACTTGATTTGAACTCTCCTAAGGCGGAATCTAAGACAACTCAAATGATTAGAAGAGAAGTTGGAAATGATGTTTTTACTTAGCCATACTAAGCTTCCTGGCCTAGATCATTTAAGGGTTTTATGGCTTTTGAGAGATGAAAATAACTCACCAAAATTATCAAATAAAAAAAACCTAAAAAAGTACATCTCTATCTATTTATACTAGGCAATAATAATATCCTTACAATTTCAAAAGAGAGCTCCTTGATTAGGTAGAGTCTCATGGCCGGTCATGTGTCTTGTTTGATTTGTCTCGGTCCACCGGGCCATTTGTTGATGCTTTCGAGCCACAGTCGTGCCACGCTGGCTCGTGTGCTACTGCTGCCATTGGGCCATGCTAGCTAGCTCATGGCCAGGACAACACCTAGACAGGACTGTAGCCGGTGCCCAACGCTTGGCCAAGCAGGCCAGCGGCTGTTGCCATGCGCTCGGTCAGGCCAACGTCGAGGATGGGTTATGGCCAAGGACTTCGGCCATACGAGATGATGCGATCATGGAACCCTCACACCTTGAGGCTGAGGACACTGGACCTAACAAGCCAATCACACGAAGCTAAATAAAGAAGTTAGCCCTTTGGTTCGAGCATGAGATGAGCAAAGATCAACTAAGAGTCGAGGAACAGGTCATAATGGTGCTCGCGCACTATATCGGGAAACATGTCAGCTATCGGGAGCCTATTAGGAGGCATAAGCAATGCCAGCACAAAGTCCTTCGTGCAAGCTAACGGGAATCTATCGGAGGGCAGGCGAGCTATAGGGAATCTATCGGGAAACAGACAAACTATCGGGAGCCTATCGAGAGGCATATGCGAAGCCAACACCAACCCTAAATTCCTTGTGTAAGCTATCGGGAGACTATCGGGAGACCAAGGCGAGGCCAGCGCCAACCTTACATCCTTGTGCAAGCTATCGGGAGAAGTCCGGGACATCCAACGCATGACTCATGCCTTGACCGAACAACCCACGAAGACTTCCCACAGACTTCATACCTACCACGACCCATGCATGAGCAACTACCGCCTGATTTCCGCCTAAGCCATGAAGGCGTGTGACTAACTTCCGGGAACACAATCGGGTCCAATACGAGCCAAGGTCACTTTTGCCACTCCAATTGGGCCTAAATCCCATCAACAAGACCACGACCTTCTACATGAAGGGCGCGCCCAAGAGTAAACCTCATGCAAGACCAACTACTTTTGTGACTTAGTATAAATACCGGACTTAGCTACTATTTTTATTAGTTTAGAAATTTGAGTGATTCTGTTGAGTAGAGAAAATTCCTCATTTATTACACTAAACTCATCTTATGGATTTCTAAGCCTTGATGGTACTTTGATACTCCGAAAGTAAAACATTAACCATCAACCTTTGTATTTGTGTGCAATCATTTGCTAGCCGCTCTTGTAAACGAAATCCTTGTGAAATATATGTGTATGTTCATTTCCATTTCCATCCTCTACCTGTGTATTCAACGTGCATCTCAATATTCTTCACCGCGCTCAAGTCCTTCCACCTTTCCCTTCTTATTTATCTCGGTAACATTCTTCCTTCCCTTGTTCATCTTTGCTTCCATTCCGTTGCGCATCCGTACCGTCTTCTTCCTTCGTTTGTGCTTGTCATTGTGTTGTTGTTTGTCTAGTAAACTCCCGGGCTAGATCCTTATAAAGCTCTATATATAGATTTAGCCTACTCACACGGAGGCCGAATCGTATCACGAGAGTTGCCTAGTTATTAGCCAAAGCCTCTGACCATGCCATAGCCTGAAGATGGATTTCTTGGTCTTCAAGGGTCTCCATTTAAGCTTAGTCTGTGGCTTGAAGGCAAATAACTGCTCCTCTATGGCTTCCTCATTGGTAAGAGCTTGTTAAATCACCATGGAGAGCCTTCATTGATTGGTTTTGCTTGATCTCTAGTGATGAGACCTCTAGTAATTGGAATGTCATCATTTGTACTCGTACCATCCCCTCCCTCCTTTGAGAGTATTCGACCTCAAATCCATGTCCCGTCATGATCACCGATATCAAATAGAGAGAGATCATTAATATTAAAAGTAGAACTAATGTAACCATACTCACTTGGGAGTTCAAGCTTGTAGGCGTTGCTGTGATCTTCTCAATGACTTGAAAATGGCCATCTCCTAATGAGCTAAGCTTCCCTTTCCTTTATTGAGGGAACATTTCCTTGCGTAGATGAAGCCATACCTAATCTCTAACTTTTTACCTCTGAACTTTCATCTCTTGGATTTTTGAATTATGTTTTCTTCTTCCTCCCTTCGTCTTCTTCCTAGAGACAAGAAATTTTATGCAATTACATTTTATGATTTTTATTATGTTGATTATGTATAGCTAAACTTCTAATTCAGATCAAAGATAATAAAGGGTTATGATTTATTCCATTTATGACATCTACTTGCTCTTTATAATTTATACACTTATATTTCTTCATTTTTTTTATTTCTTGCCATTATTGCTCATGTTAGATTCATGGTGTGGCCAACCTAAGTTTTTTTTTTTAATAGGCAGAGATATATAAATAGGGTCATGAAATATGACCATAGGGGACACGAATCAAGTACAAGTGACACGGACCAAAATAGTTGGCTAAACCGACAGAGACAACGACTCACACGTCACTCCCTTCGAATATACTACACGTATTACATCGCGACTAAAACCCAAAAATGGTCCCAAATAACAATTTGAACCAAAAACACGCAAGCCTCACTCAAGCCTAAGCCCAAGTCCAAGCCCAAGCCCAAGCCACTCTCTAGCAGCCTAACGCCAAAACCCTAAAAACCACCTAGATCTTAGGACTTCTCTTCACCGCCGCCCCCTACTCCATCTCCGGTGAGTCTTCCTCGCCCTTTGAACCAACCGCCAACAGCCGCCCCAATCACGGCAACCTCTCGCTTCGACGCTCCTCTCATCGTCGCCGACCACACCACCGTCGGACCCATCCATCATGGCCGGCCATCAACAACCACCGCCACGGCTGACGCACCACACCCACGCCACCGACACAACCAAACACTCGGACGACCTCCCACGGCCGTCACCACACTGCCTCCCGATCATCCCGACACAACCACCGCGACACAACCATCGCGACACAACCACCGCGACACAACCACCACCGTTATCAAGCTGCAACCACGAAACTACCAAATCGGCAGCCATCCCGACACATCCTTCGCGACACCAACCACCGTCACCACCGCCGCACCATCTCCTCAATCTCGCAACCACTCGCAAGCCACCCATCACCGTCACCACCGTTATCAAGCTGCAACCATCGATGCACGTCGATCTCGCAACCAACCGCGCTACACGACACCGTCTGCTCTCCTAGCCGCTGTCTTCGCCTCCGACCACATCACACAGCGCCACTGCTCACTGATCTCGCCAGTTAGATTTGAATGGTTAAAGTTATTCCAAATATTTCCATCTATAATCAAGTGCTAGATGGATCAAGCAAACAACATATCAAACTCAGTATAACACTTATTCTATTAGATAAAAGAAATGAACAATTTTGATTAAATATGCAAGCAAACCGAGATCTTGCCCAAACGTAGTCTTTCCCTATTCTCCATCACCTATTTAGTTAAATCTTATAAATGTACCTTAAGGTTTCTAAATGGTTAGGATCGTTAATAGAGTTGCTCTTTGAGTGATTTGATATAGGAGGAAAGTAAAAAGTCTAAGCGTACTTGATTTCTATAGTTGCTCTATAAGTCAGACATAAATACCATTGAATTAATGTTTAAATGCAATGACATTATAACTTGAAATTGGTCTTTGTTAGGAGTCTTTATCATCTCTATTTTTATCTCAAGTTTTAAATTTGTTTTCTTTTGAGTTCAAAATTAATTTAATTATTTTCTTGTTCACAAAATCTCAAACAACCCCCCTCCCCCGATTGATTGTTTCTTTACAACTCGGCTAACTAAAATCTTGCCCATTCCTTGAGGATCAACTCTTTTACCATTATCTACAATTAGTTTATTGGTTGGTGATATGATAGAATTACATTAGTTTTTGACCAATTTGAAACCCTTTCAATTTATTATTTTTCCTTTCCAAAGGTGTTATGATAAACCAACTATTCATATTGTTATATTGTTTGAACACATGTACCAAGACCAGGCCGCGCCTAAGGTGCGCCAAGCAATACATGGTAAGCCTGTAGGTAAAGTTCAAAAATGGTTTCACCGTAGTGCTCATGCTCGAATAGCAAGTACTTAGGTACGGATTGATCGATTGTCGAAGTCATCAAAAATAGTAAAGAAAACCTATTGCCTAATGCACAAAATTAATTGTGTAAAGTGCTAATAGGGTCGAACTCAGGGACTAGGGAAATATGTATACTTGATAAGAATCCTAAGCAAATTGACAAGCATGCAATAGACAAGCGAATACAAACAATGAAATTTATTAAGACCGTTTCGTCATAATCGGTTCATGCAACCTTCGATGACCTTTACTAGAAAAGCATAATTAAGTAGACAAGAGATGAATGAAAATAAAACGTAAATAGTATTAAGGGGGGAGAAAGAAGGAGGAGACACTGCAAGGCTGCAGTTCTCCAATGTCGGCTGGAGTGAAGCTCTAGAATTAGGGTTACAAGCCGAGAGTAAAAGTTGCTACGAGAGTAGTTCTAGAGGGGAGAGAGAGATGTCTAAAACCCTAGTAGATTTAATATATATAGTAGAAAAACAATAAGTCCTACATCTAATAGAACTAGGTTTACTTTAAATGCGTCACTGCTGAACTGGAAGCTTCGAGAGAGAAAGCCGCGAGTCTGTCAGAATTTTCTCTTTCAGACTTTCTATTTCCATCTCGGACTCCTCAGCGACTGCGAAGATCGGCAACGAGGGTAGGGCTGAGCACAGATCGGTGGATCCGACCAATCTGGCAGGTTGTCGGATAAGTTTTCGGTGGAGGCTGTCGCAATCTGAAATTTTTGAATTTCGAACAGTCGGATTGTCGGAATCCAATGGATTCTGATATATGATACTCCCTCCGGTCATCCACCACACATATTTCAATTTCATCACAAAACAACACAAATCCAATATATGTTTTGAAATTGAATTTCCCAAACCATTAATTTCCAATTCTCAAATCCGAAGGACTCCGAACCCGCTTGCTCGCTCTTATGCAGTTTGCTCCTGGCCGCCTCTTGCTCCACTGCGCTCCCCCCTCGGAGTGGAGGAATTGGTAGTGAAATTGGGAAGTTTGAGGTGTAGGGGTCGGATCTCGACTGGAGTTCTCCATCAAAATAAAAAATGACGAGACCAACAACAACAACAACAACAACAAAAGAAAGAATTTGTGGGATTTTGATGACGGGATTGATTTTGGAGATTTGTAGTTTTGGATTTTGGGTTAGGTGAAAGGGAAAAAAGAAGTGGTGACCGTTAGGGAGAGAGAGAGGGAAGAGGGGAAGAGGATAGGGAAGAAGGAGAAGGAGATGGGTATTTTTGGGTCTTTAAGGGTCTTGGGCAATGTCTAGTGGTAATGGGCCGGGCCGACCCAGCCCAATTCGAAAAAAAATCCAAAAATCTGACCGAAAAGATCCGATTCCAAACTTGTCGGATTGGAATTGGATTAGCTGACAAAAAATTCAAAAAAATTTGATTCGAAATTATTCGAATCCGAACTTATCCCATCCGAACTCGTCGGAATCCGATCCAAAATTCGAACGCTCACCCCTAAACGAGGGCACGACGCTGACTTCCTTCCAAAAATCCTGCTAATAGCATGAACTCCCGTGAAAGTTCCTCTAAATGTCCATATTCACAAATAGGAAGGAAACAAACACTGATTAGTAGTATCTAGATCGAAAGTGAACAGAAAAGAGATAGAAAAACGCATACAAAATACATGCTATCACGAATGTTACAAAAATTTACCGCCTCTAGAGATGCAAGGTTTCTTAGTCACTTTTGGTTATCTTTAGAGAAAATGTTTGATTTTTCTATGATGTTTAGTACCTCAACTCATCCATATGCAATTTGATTCGCAGTAATTGTTGAGACAAACGAGACAATGAGATGTTGCTTTAGCACAAACATAATTTTCTTATAACAGTTCTAAACATAGTGCTGTACCGAAGAATAAACTAGAGGGAGGGTGTGAATATGACACCAAGTAAATTAATTTCTTTCCACAAGTAAATACCTAAACACTTGATGTACAATTTAATTTAACCCGTATATTTAATATTTTTTGTCATATTTTAACTAACACGTCAATACGAAGTTGGTTGCAGATCATGAAGAGATCTCATTAAGCATACCACATAGACCATATTAAGTAAAATTTAAATCACAATAGTCAAATTAAACAAAATTATCTACCACATTGATAAAAAATGTAATCAATCCCACCATTTTATAGTGTCATGATATATGTATTATGATATCTAACCACTGATTTAGTTTTTTTATAAAAAAGAAAAAAGAAAGAAAAAAACCATTGAATATTTAGAACCTGCCTCCTTGTAGCAAATGATGGGAATTTTCACGCAACATTGAATATGAGCATTTCGTTTCTACATGAATAAGAAACTTCTCAGATGTTTCCAAGTGAAGAAAAGTTTCTAATCGTTTAAAGGTTCTTCTTCTTTCTTTATTTGTCTTTTCTTTTCTAAGTTTGTGTATGAAAATAGTTTTTTCTTTAAAAAAAAAAGAAAAAAAACTGTGAGCTTCTGGAATTTTTATATTTTGAAAGGCTGGTGTGAGAGACTAAGTATAGTCTCTGTTTTGGTCATTAGAAGAATTCATTAAGAAAAAAGACTCTTCTGATTGATACTTTTCATATGTGAACTTTTCTCAGCATTTACTAGCAACTTCTATGTTTCTTCTTTCTTTTTTCTCTTATTCTCATCACTATCGTCTATCGATTGACCTACTTTATAAACAGAGTATGTATATACCAGCTAATATACAATTTCAATGCTTGTTCTTTTTTCTTTTCTCTTTGGTAATGTTTCTGTTATTAATATTTTTTATGGTTCTAAGCACTTGTTAGAGAAATAAAAATTCATCAATTTCTTTTAATGGAATAATATTGTTCACTTTGAATTTAAGTTTATGCAATTTTCTAAAAAATATTTCATTTTATTAAAAAATCAACTCTTTTTATATTTAATTTTTATTTCTATTATTTTTTTCATCTTACAACACTCTAGTTCCCACACCCAATAACGCTTGCGTCCAAACTTTATTTCTCCAGGATAGTGTTACAGTCTTACACTACATGATTTTGCCAATAAACCACATAATGGTATTAATAATCATCTTAGTTAAAAAGGGTAGAAATTGAGTTGATGTTTTCGCAAGCTTCAGCTAATCGTGAAACGGCATATTATGATCACAGCATCGAATAATACTATAAGACATTAACTAGAAAAACTGCATATTTTTTCTTTCTTTCTTTTTGAAGATAAGACTAGTTATAATGATTTTAACTACAATCAAATACGAAGTATTGACACCTACAAATACATAGATTAATTGGTAAAAAATTATTTTAGTTTAATTATAAATTTCAGGTCGAGTTATAGGTATATGTAAACTGTATTAAAACTTTTAGGAGAGAGTTTTGTCGTCTTTCAAGATCTTACCCTCCTCGAGCACAGATTAATCGACACCTAATACAGTGACTGCAAATCGAATAGTTTTTGAATTTCTTGACTATATATATATAAAGTAGTGCCTAAAGCTAGCATACAAAGTGCAATTTAAGCCATTCATTGTATATATATGCATCACAATATTACAAATTTGCAGTCATTTTCTAATCTTTATTCTCTAGCCAAGCGTGTCATGTTGGTTCCTGTGCACAATTTGACGATTAGGCAATGACTACTCCTAGATGGTACCACCCTGCATGCTACATGTCCTACCCACGACTAATTATAGACTATATGCAAAAAATTGCGATTAATATGCGCGGTTCGATAATTTGATTTATTATACAAATAAGTTGACCGAATAATTATGATATTTCTATGATAGATAAATGTGGTGAGGTGGAAGAACTCTCTATGCAGAGAAAATAACAAAAGTCCATATAATAATAATAAATTTTAAACCCTTAAATAATAGAAGTAGAGGTTTAAATATCTTAAAATTCGAAAATAATAATGAATTCTGAAATTATAAATATAGAAAATTTTAAAATTAGTTTCTGGTAGTTTTAGGGTGAGTTTGAAAGATTTTAGGCTCCATTTGCCATAGCTTGAATCTTTTCAAATCACACGAGCTTTTCTACACTTTAAATTTCAGATTAAAAGTTATGATATCTTTACCCTTAAGATCACGATTTATTATGTTTTTTGGACCTTATTTCCAGTTAACTTGAAACAAAAAACCCAGCCTTTATGTTTCAACGTGCTTTACACTTAAATTGTTTGGAATCTGCATACGTCACTAAAATCTGAATCATGAAAATTAAGCTTGTTCACGGTCGGATAATCTTCTCCATCGGTTATTTTACTTGAATATCCAGCTTGAACGAATTGGTTCGAATGGTTAATTTTTGAACTCGGTATATTATTTTATCTGTTATCCATTTGAATCAGTTCATTTTGGTTGATTATATTGATTATTTTAAGACTAGATTTCGGTTCATTTATTGGATTTTTTTGAAAAAATAAAAATTAAATTAATTGATGTAGAATCACCAATATTAAATTTGTCAAACTACTTACTTTTTACTAAACTTCAAATTAAGCTTTCATTTTATTAAATATAATTATATGGGTAGTCTAAGCTTATAAAAATAGTTTAGTTATATATATTTAGTGAATTATTTTTTCATATAAAGTGTTAATTACTATATATACGTATGTGTTAGTAAGTAAAAAACTATTAGTAAACATATCATACTCATGTTTATATATCATTGTGATTATTTACATGAATTAAATAAAATGTTTGTTTCAAATAAATCAATTATTTAAAATATGAATAAATAGTTTTTTTTCACAGCCCTAATGAAAATACAAGCATTTTCCTGTTTTTGGATTTTTTTGAAATTGAAAAGAAAAAGAGGAGGGGCCTGCCTGTCATCTTATGCCTATCCCTTCTAGAACTGCCACGTTTTGAGAGTAGATCATCCTCGGTTATTGTGACATGTTTTGTGGGTTCCATCTTGATAATAATATTACCAATCAATTCTCCAGAAGATGAAATAAAACATAATTGAAGACAAGTAGGAGCTATCATTTCCTCCTTCCCTAAAAAAAATGACGTTTACTATTCCGATACGCGTCTTAAAACGACTGGATGATTCACTATTTAATGCTAAAAAATTTCCTATTTTTTTTCAAACGTATGTTAATCTTTAACGTACTTTCGAGAAAAAATTAGGGATAAAATTGTCTCAAATAATAAGTCATCCGACCGTTTTGAGATACGTGCTGGAATAGTAAACGTCATTCTTTCGGGGAAGGAGAGAGTGATATTTTAATTGAAATACAGTAATAAAATTTTTTATTTTTATTTTCCAATTTTTATTATATGATTAGTATTTAATTGAATTTATTAATCAAGAAATATTTTAAAGATATAACGGTAATACATAAGATATATAATTACTAATTTAATGATAAGAATAAATTTTAACTTTTTTTGTTTTCAATGAATCTATTATTTAATTGCTAATTAATTTATTATAATTAATTTATTTTTTCAATAATATTTTTTAATGTTATTTGTCAACGACTCAATGGTATACTATCTCTTAAATTCTATACGTCAACCCTAGCTTTATGCCACAAGTTACATACTTATATATATGGTTTTTTAGGGAAGATATAAATATAAATTGATATTGGATATATTTTTTAAAAATTTTATACTTTCAAATTTGGTTATCTTTTCAATTAATTTTATAAATTAATATAGTTTTTATTATTCATATAAATATTATAAAAAATTCCCATATCAATTTAAGAGAGAATTTTTTGTAAAATTAAAGAATTTTTTAGAATGACGTCCGTGTCTTATAGACCTACTTAACAGATGAGCCGCATGTCCTACTTAGGCCTGCATTAAAAGGGTAGGCTTGGGTTTTCAAAATTTAGGCCTGATTCATTCAGACCTGAATTGTTAAGGTTAGATGGTCGAATAAGGGCTTTGAAAGTTTAGGAGTCCAGATCCGACCCGCAACGTTATATATAAAAGTAAATACATCCCATCATTAGTTATAAAAAAATAAAAAATGACGACGCCATTTTTGTTAAAATTAACAAATCGGTTAAGCCCCTCGTTAAGTTTAGAAAATTGGGCTTGAATTTTGAAAAAATAAACCTCATTCAGGCTTAATTTATAAAGAGTTTGAAATTTTAATCCTGAGTCTGCCCGAGTAGTCCAATAAGCACACGGGACTGTGCTTGGCACACTTTAAAAATCATAAAATAAAAAAACAATTGATTGTAGATTGAAAGCCTACACCACAGTTGATTACGTATTGTACTACAGAAGCACATTAGTTTTGAATCTTTGAAAACAACTTGTAACTTGTACGGTGATAGAAACGTATATTCAATCATCACCATATATTTATCCATCTTTTTATGGAAATGATTAATTTTTGTTTGTTGTTTTACATAGATATGAATTGTAAATAAAACTATTTAAATTGCGATTTTACCCCTTTTATTTTATAGAAAATATTTACTTACAATTTTTTCTTACGAATAAAAATACCATTTTTTATTTAACGAGTGAGAGTAACAAAGCATTATGTAATTTTACATTTCTTTCTTAATAAAATTTTATTAGGATAAACAAAAATTGGAGACCTATTTAAGCATTGAAGTTGTACTGTTTTTTCTCGTGGTTGAAAAATACAACCCATCTCGATTAGTGGGGCAAAACACAAAAAAGAGAAAAAAACAAATGGAAAGCAAAATCTAACCAGAAATACAGAACCCAAGGGCCCATGTCGTTGGATCCATATATGAATCTAAAATTATCAACTAAGCCCAGTCCACTTGTTTCTTTCCTAAAGCCCAGCCCACTACTTTTAGCAATGGAGATGTTCCTCTCTTTCCTTTCCTTTTCTTCAGCTGAACCAAATTGCAAAAGCTGCCTGCTACGGACGGAAATCAGTTGCCACTGCATATTTCCATGGCCACTTTTCCACCTTACAGTTTTCAAGCTGCACAAGTGAAACCAGAGTCTGTAGAAGCTGAAACAGTGACTACCCTTTTGATCAAACACCTTCCTGAGGCCATTCCTCAAGACACCCTCGCCAGGCTCTTCTCCCACTATGGCTCTTCTGCTGTTCGTCCCTGCACGACTGGAAGGTTATTAAATGTAATCCTGTTTCGATATTAGTCTTCGCATTTTACATTTTTCAACTTTATTTGGGTTTTTGGGTTATTCTTTTTTCTGATTCCATGTGCTTGTTGCGCCACTCATGGTTTTCTTTGTTTTCCAGAAGCTTATTCATGATTTAACTGTTCTGAGAGTTGTTTGATTAACTCTGATTGGTTTAAGTTTAGTTTTTCCGTGAATTTTTATGTTTGTGTTTGCTGTTTCTTCTGCAGAATGAGGAATTGTGCATTTGTTGATTTCAAAAGCGAAGCATTGGCATATCAAGCACATCGCCAATTAAATGGGTAAATTTCTATTTGGTGTATTCATCTGTGGCCTGTGGGTGTACATATGAGTGGAATATAGTTTGCTTCTTCTTTGTTTCTTCTTATGTCTCTCCGTTCAACGAATAGAATAGTCTAATTTGAATAAAACAAGCTTTCTAATTGTTATCTAATTTTTTGTGGTTAGGCTGAGGTTTCTTGGGAAGGTCTTATCAGTTGAAAGAGCTACTAAGCCAAATGAGGATAACAAACGTAAGCAGCAAAGTGAAGCTCAACTGAAGAAGGATTACACACCATCTCCAGCTTTGCAAAGGGATGTCCCTGATGTTACAAAACCGGGTTCCTTACCTGCTAGTGAGTCCATTGCTTCCAGACTTGGAGTGGACTATCCATTTCCTCCTCATTTGGAGTATGCTCTCTAATCTTTCTTTGTTTTGTCCATGCCTGAGTAGTGTATCTATTTTCAGACTGGTGAAATGCTTCAGTGACTGTGACATGGTTGGCATATCATGGTGGGAACTCATATGCTGAGCATGAAATTTGACTTGCATGAATGAATTGGTGGAAAAAATGGGGAGATTAGTATGGTTATAAGCAGACCAATTTATAACTTGCTCAAATGGCTGCTACTATGGTATCTAATATCCTGCTCAGCAGTCCTAAGTTGTTAAGGAAAACTACAGTGGACTAACTGTTGATACTTGCTCTATAGTTCAAGCCACATAAACCTTTGACTTGGTGATTACAGAAAAAATGAAGGATGAATATTTTTGTCTGCTAGAATAGTCTTGTCCTGGGCTAATTATTTTTGTTTCTGTATCAGGTATGCTTATCCTCCTCCTGATGGAAACATCCTGACCAATATTGTTAATGCTCTTATCGCGGTTCCTCGCTTCTATACACAGGTTACCTTTGATCTCCTGCAAAACTATGGGACAAATTTGACTGATTTTTAATCTTCAGTTTCCAATGTGCATTCTTGGAGGTGTTATTTACAGTATTAGGCTCTTAATTCCAGGTGTTGCATTTGATGAATAAAATGAAGATTCCAGCTCCATTTCGGATGGCCCTGCCTACTCCACCTTTGCCACCTTCATCTCCTGCACCTCTGCCACCACCTCCACCATCCGTTACTGAAAACTCTCACTTGGCAGATGTATCTAGTAGTGAGTCAGAAATGGAGTCTTCTGATGAGGTATTCTATAGTTCTACTTTTTCAGCATTCCTGAGTTATTCACCACATTCAGCGTAAATCAGGAAATTAGAATTTGTTGGATACCCTTTTGTCTGGGATATTGGTTTTTGGTAGTTATTACGTTAAGCTGCTTTACTTTCCTACAATCTAGTAGGCCTGGTTAAACCTTCTTTTCCCTCTATTTGATGGAACATCTAATCGTTCTCACAAACCACCATTATTTATCTGAATCTGTACCAAAATGTTTAGTAAATTTAACAGTATGTTATTGTTTTTAACTGAATAAGTTTAGGAGATTGACA
The DNA here is from genome assembly GCA_963691705.1 of Viola odorata. Lineage (NCBI taxonomy): Eukaryota > Viridiplantae > Streptophyta > Magnoliopsida > Malpighiales > Violaceae > Viola > Viola odorata. Next base: position 20,996,271 of record OY829539.1, on the reverse strand, counting down.
ACAATGCCCCTCCTGGGACTTCAACGGCTGCTAAATCTGGCTGGAAGCGTAGAAAGCTAGAAGCAATAGTGGGTCCAGCGGTAGATAAAGATGTTGCTCATGAGGCCGTAGGACTAAAACCTGCCTCCTTGGTCCCAAAAGAAAGACCAGTTATAAAGAAGAACCCTGTCTTACAGGTGATATTTCTTTCTACCTACATTTCATCACTATATTAGATGATCCCCTTCTTAATTATTCATGGTTTTCCCTTGTTTCATTGCAGATAAAAATTGCCCCAAAAATAATTCATAGTGAACAAAGAGTTGATGCATTTTCCAAAGAATGTGAGCAGCCAGATGGGTAGGGTTCAGATCTTAAGCCTTATGCAACTCCAGAACAAATAGAGAGTAAAAGGCTGGCACCAGAGGAAATTCTGTCTCTTCCAAAGTTCAAGGTTTTGAAGTTTTTCCCTTGTTGCTTACTTTTAGTATGGGGCTGGCACTTATCTGTAAGTTCTATGCACAGTGATGTTAGCAGAGAGTTGGAACCCATGAATTTTCATGCCTTGTGACTCTATTTTCATGTATGGAATACAAAAGTTAAGACCAAGATTTGATTTTTTTTTGCATTACTTATGACCATTGTTAGCTGTCCTATTGTGCAGAACTATACAATAGGGAATCCTGCAACTGTTCTGTATATAAAGAACTTGGACAAGGATGTGGTTGCTGACGACTTTTTCTAAATATTTTGTGAGCCTAATTTTTTCCGCCATTTCAAGTGCCGGTCGTTTGTTATTCTAGTATCTTTTGTTCTTACTATGGAGGATTTTGCTTATATATACTGTAGGATCATTATTTGGAAGTCTTGATGTTGCAAAATCCAACCTTAATGTGAAGTTAATGCAGGTAAGTCTGCTTAAAGGTCTATCTTGATTAGGTTTCTTGTTCCATGGAGCACTATCAAGTTCAGCACCAGTAGATGTGAAAAAAGTACTAAAGATATTAGACATCTTTCGTTTCGTATGCTAGTGGTGCTTTATGATTTTGCTAAGTGTCAAAACCCTTGCATGGATGTCTAACTTTGAAGTAGAGCATTGGATTATGGAGGATGAGAGAAGCACTTAAATACCGAGGAAATTTAGAAAAATAAATCACGTATTGTGAGGGCTACATTTGGAGCGAGGATTGCATGTAGTTAGAAGATAGGAGGAGGCTTATGGCCTTAATATAGGAGAGAGAGAGTAGCGTTACTGTTGGCTTGTACTGGTTAAGCAGAGGTTGTCATCACGTGAGAAACTATATTTCATACTCTAAGGGGGAACTTGGGGATTGATGGGTTGAGAATTCTTTCCTTTCATGGTTGAAGAATTGTGTATTTCAGGGATTTTGAGTAAGTGTTTGTTTCAGCTGAATCCTTTCATTGTCAAAGGAATATGGTGGAGCAAGCCTAGGGAGAGCCAAAATGGGAACAATAAAACAGAGAGCTTGAGCTCGGGACTCAGACATGGTCTTTGAATGATAAAACTTAGAAGTTAACATTTTGCTTGATTGCTTGGAGTGGACCTTTAACTTGAGGCAGTTCAGAAGAATTACAGAAATTGTTTTCTTGCTTTAGTTCCTTTTTAGATTATAATTACCAGGGATAACCATGTTAAATATCTTAAAACAATGCATTATCTCAATCTTTGATTCAGTGGAAATTTTACTTCTAAAAATTTCTTCCAAAAATTATTTGATCCACTAGAAATAGTCGACATATACAGTTGGAAGCTTTGTGATGGAGGATTTTTTTTTTCTTTGTTCCTGAGATTGTCATTGAGTCAACATTGCATTGAAATTAAAATGCTATGTTTATATTCATCTGACGATGAAGTGAATAATTGTTGAATTTTAGGAGGGAAGAATGAGAGGCCAAGCTTTTGTGACTTTTCCATCAATTGAACTTGCCCATCAAGCTCTGGTATGCATCTCATGGGTCCCACTCCTCTGTTTCCTAGAACATTCAAACTTTTCATGTACTAGTAGCTTGCATAGTAGTTCGTGCTTCAGAACTTCTCTGATACTATTTTCTATTTATTGGGACGATGCCAACTTTCTTTAATAGTAGCCTGGGATTTGTTTTTACTTAAATGTCATCTTAAGTAGGTTGCTAGTCTAGGCGAACTTCACAAAACGCGCACTAAGTAATTTGATTTAATCTTAATTCTCACAGAAGAAGTAACTTGTATATATATGCACACTAGATCGCTCCATTTTATTCTTTCATGTTATGCTGTGTCGAAGTAGCGATTCTACACCATTTTCATTCTAATCAAATAGCTGTGATTGCAGAATCTTGTTAATGGTTATGTATTCAAAGGCAAACCAATGATCATACAATTTGGCCGAAATCCTTCAGCTGCCAAGGAAAATTAGATCCATTGCCATAAAATGTATGCTGTCACCTCTTACGGTTTGTTCTTCATGATCCTTTCTATATACAGTCTCTCAGTTTCAAAGTGCTCGTCTTTCTTGTTTCGTTTGTCCCAAATTAGTTTCATCATAATACCCTTCAATGATGGTTCATTCTACATACTCCCTCTTATAAAAAGGTGATTGTCTCGCTTTCAGCTTCCACTTTCTGCCTAACTGGCCTATCCCTTACACATCAAAGTTGGTTCTATTGTTTCTGTAGCTGTAGCTTGAAACTTTGGGAAGGCAATGGTGCTGGTACCTGATGCTGGAGAGGGCAAAGCGTTCATAACCATTTTATTCAATGGCTTATTGCTTGCTAAGGTCAGGAGTCACCTTGCTACGTTCGTTGGTTAGGTTCAGCATGTCCTTTTGCTTCTTTTGCACAATGGAACTACGAGAAATAAGGAGTTGGCGTGTGGCTGTTTTGATCTGAAGAAAAGAGGAGAATGTCCAATCCCCAGCAAGATTTATAACTATTCAGTTCTTAATTTAGTTAATCCCATGAAAATTGTGCAGGCTCTATGACATTTGCTAGCAGCAATAATCTAGGGAAATTGTACATGTAAAATGTGTACTTCCTCTCCAATTCGGTGAGCATCTGCAAACCGTGTTGGAATAGGACATCAAAAAACAAAGGCTGTTACTCGATTAATTTAACCAGGACCTCATTTCAAATGTCTAATTCCATTGTGTACAATGAGAACCAAAAGCAGGCTGTTTTCTTTGATACTCAAACATGATGTGCATGCCATAGACCTGTCTGTTGTTGGCATTCATGTTGCAGTAATGGAAAACTTGCGTACAATGTTCTCTGCAGGGTCCAGAATGCGAAGCTTGTAGCGAGGCGATAAGAATTACATAGTAGTACAAGTTTTATGCGTCGCTGCGGGCAAAACATTGCTGAAACCAGTCTTGGATTTGTAGAGATGAACCTCTGCTAGCCATCTCTCTAGTGCCAAATCCCCAAAATAACTGCAATGCTAAAAAGCAATAGAAGTGTGATATCACCTCCTGGTAGAATGGATGACCTGAAAAATAAAACCACATCTATGAAATGCACATCTTTGGGCTTGTAGAAGAAATGAAAAATGATCAAAAGCAGCAAATTAACAGTGATTGACAAGTTTCTTATTCGCGTAGGTATCGTAGGTATCTGGTGTATTGTATCCTTACACTATTTGTTGAGAGATTCTCATATCAACTACTACAAGACTGTTTGTAATTAGTAAATTCAAGTTAGAAAGTAGTTAGAAGTGGGGATTCCAGGAAATACCTGAGCTTCTTCCTGGATTGCTGTATATATGCCATTACAGGAGGAAGTATGCCGAACAAGAAGCAGTTTGCGTAGACTCCAGCAAAATCGAGAGCTCTTGAAAACGTAGAGGGAAAAAAAGATCCTATGAGAATGGGAACACCAAGTACTAGCACCATGACAAATTTATTATGCAATGAGTTAGGCTTCGCCATGCTTGCTGGCGGTTCAATTTCTTCGGTAACAGAACACCTTGATCCATCAAATGAAGCTCTCCCCACATATCCAACCTCATTTCCCCCCCAATATGCTACTAAACCAACTCTTCCACTTCCATCTCCCTTGAAAAGCATTTGATTAGGGGAGTAATCTTGTTTCTTAGAAGCCCCTCTCACAAATATCAACTCCAAGGTATCAAGAAGCTGTTTCGGAAAGCTAACTGCATACCCTATCAAGCTAGTTGCCAAAGCAGAAAATGCAAAGCCCTGGACAGCAGATAAAGCAGAAGGATCGACGGAAAGTAACAGAGAGATGGGATCATTGGTGGAGGCAGCAGCAGTGTTAGTCCTACAAAGCCCCAAAACAAGCAAATTCCATGACAAGACCATCACCAAAGGAACAGACCCGCCGATCAACACTGCTTTTCTAGCCTCGGATAAGTCCCCTGCAAGCTTACATATAAATGGGGTAATAACATGGAACCCTAATGTGAGTACAGCTACAGGTATAGCAGGCAAGATTGATGAAGAACCGGTCCATGGGGTTGGGGCAAATGCACCCAATACATTTGCTCTTGCCACAGATAAACCAATGACTACCAATGATGTAATGGAGAACAGCATGAGAAAGCATAAAAATCGATTCCAAGTATCGATAACCTTGAATGGAAAAAACCCAATTACAATCCCAACAACAAGAGGAAACAGTGCATGACCTAATACAGGATTCATCCATGGAAACCACTGAGATACTATGGAACCAATGCCTGAAACACAGGCAATTAACAAGGAAAAACTCAAGCTAGCATAAACCAGAGCCACTAAAACACCAAACCCACTCCGTAAAGCTTTAGTTGCAAGACCAGTAAAGCTCACCTCGTCCACTCCATCTTCTTCCATAGCAGCAAAACTAAGCTCAGCGACAAGAATGATTGAGGAAATTACATAAACCCAACACAAGAAAATAGCAATTGTTGACGTAAATGGTCCTGATTTTATGGTTGCAGCAGGCAAACCTAACATCCCTGGCCCTACAGCAGTACCAATAATCAAGGTAACAGCACCCCAGAAATTCTTTTCAGCTCCTTTTTTATGCTTTTCCTGTACATTGTCTGCTCCAAATTTGACATCATCATCAACAAGGGAAGTGGTGACAAGTGAAGTGGGGTGTTGTGGGGCACATCTTGGAATGAGAATGAGAGGGTTTTTGGTAAAAGTGAGTTTGTTGGGTGGTGCTGGGAAAACAATCTGGGAAATTGGGAATCCGGGTTTCGCAGTCTGGCGTTGACGATTGATTCTTGAATGTGAGATTGTACTGGGTTTGGACTGGTGGAAGGAAAGATTGAGCATTTTTCTGGAAAAAAGTTATCAGTTTTCGGAATCTTTGAAAATGAGAAGCTACTTCATGTCTAGCTTGATACTTTTAGTTGTGAGAAGAAGAATCTACTAATGGATGAACAGACCTTTTGGCCAGAAGCGGAGATGCAAACATCACTACCTTGAGAGCTTTGACTGCAAATGTGAGAGGAGAAGTAAGAAAATCTTCCAAACATCAGTATCTTTACCTTTTTTTTGTCAGAAAAAGGGCCCAAAACAAAAAGAACCTCAAATTCAATCTCCACGTGGGGGATCCAACAAGTTTCCAAGTTGAGTCCTTTTTAAGCAAATCTAAAACGATCACCTGGATCTTGATAAAATAAAGAAATAAACCATAAAATAAATAAATAAACGATCAGCATTGCTGTTCGAGATGACTGCCCAAAGTAGCTTCATGGCTTGAAAGTGGGTCGGAAAGTGGGCCAAATTGTTCGTGCAGGTGGGCTTGGGGCAAACAATGCCGCGAAAATAGCAGCTTACCCAGCTTGAGCCATCGTCTCTAAGCTATCAAACCCCCCCACTTCCAAAATGTTGTAAAAAATGCCACGACATTAAATTTTGAAAATCGTATGAAATATTTCAAATTTCCTCCATGCAGCAAGCTTTGAACTCCTTAAACATAGATTTAACAAAACATCCGTACCTAAAGAAGGAAATACTTCACCTTTGTTTAATTTTGTAAACCCAGACCCCTGCGTTTTTACAACCTTTGCAAATAATGAATGGATCATGAGGATTTGATGCTTTCTCTAATCTCAATCACAACCCTTCAATACCTCAATATTTTGAAGTTGTGAGCCAAACCCACAATATCCCAAATAAAGAAGAGGAAGCAGAGAATGATTTCGTGGAGCACCAAAATCTAGAGTCAGGAGACCATGACAATATCCCAGACTTGAACATAGACTCTCAGTCGGAAAGTGGTGAATAAGGTCATCCCTCTTTCAAACGAAACTTAATGAATGTTAATTATCCTAACCACATTTCGTTTACTCTCTGTTAATTAAATTTTATTTTGGTGTTTTTAGGCTAGCAGTTGGCAAAGCCAAAAAGGAGAGAGATAAAAGATGATGAAAGGCTTGTTGTGTTTGTTGTTGTAGAAGAGCGTCAATGGGAAGTTAAAGAAAGGGACAACAACTGAGGTTTCTCGACCTTTAACACACCAATTCGTTCGGTCTATAGGTTATGGAAATGAGGCCAAGAGTATGGGATTCACAACATCTCCCTCAATAGAGTGAAAAATACCGGAAGTAAAAGGGTTCAGCTTGATTTAGAGAGGATTCCGGACATTCCTCTTAGTAATAGAACCACCTTGAGGAGTCTTGCTGCAGCTTTGAGAGTGTCCAAAATATTTCTGCATTCCAAATTGAAGAGTGGTTAGCTCAGGCGGCATAGTAATGTCATCAAACCTATTTTGATAGAGGTTAATTGAATTCAAAGGATCAAGCACTATCTCTCAATGTTAGATCCAACTTCAGCTCCCGGTAATCAGACTTTCCAAGAGATGGACAATGTGGTTGATACAATCCCGCCTAACCTAGTTTTGGTGATGAATGAGCACATATCCGAGCCCGAGAGGCATACATACACCTATCGCAAACCCTAGGCGAGGTCCGAGACAACCCGAGGCCACCCGCGTGGCCTAGCTTTTACCGTGCGCGCGCACAACATTCCAGCAACTAGTAGCTAACAATATACCGTTAAGGCACCATTAGCAGACTGTAATTTTGGATCAAATTTTTCCGAGATTAATGGCAGGCCTTAACGGCTTACCGTTAGTCTCGGGACAAAAATGCGAAAATTAGACATTTTAGGGCTTTTGTGCCCATTTTATGTAATAGTATAAATACCTAGTTTCCTTCTTATTTTCAGCAGTTTAGAATTGAAAGTGAATTTGCTTGAGTTGAGAATACTCCTTCCTTATTCACCTAAACTCATTTGGTGTTTGCCTTGGTATTGGAAAGTCGTGGCTTAAGTCAATCAAAAATAATAAGTTTCCAACTTTGTGTAATCGTTATTACTTCGTGTGTAATCGTTTGAGTGAGCTCTTGAGTGTTTGTGTTTGTTAAAATATTGAGGATATTATGCCTGTGTATTCAAGATATTCATCAAGTATATCTCAAGTGTTCAATCAATTGTTTGTTCAAGTTATCACCTCTAATGTTAAGCGCATTATTCGGGTAAAATCTTCCTTATTTATGTTCTTAATTTCTGTTGCGTGTCTCCATCATTCCCTAATGTGTTTGTTGTTGTTTTGTGTGTAACAAAATCAAGGCTAGATACTCCCCAAGTGCTTCATATTTCAGCTTGCAACCAACAAGTCGGGCCGTGTCGTATCAAGTGGTAGTGGAGCTTTTGGCGCTCTGAGTTTGTCTTGTGTTTTTTCCCCGCCAAAAAACTGTAATTTTATATCCAAAGCCTTCATCTTGTGTGTGACAAATGTTGTCCTGAGTTTCATAATGTTTGGTGAATATTTCATGCCTTTTGGCAATCAAAACGAAAGGTGTGCAGTTTTCATCCAAGAAAAATAGTTCTTATGTTCTTGGTATGTTCTCTCTGTGTTTTCAGCTGAATTTCCTCTTTTGTCCTGAATTAAAGTTGTAGTTATATGTCTTAGGAATGTCCATGATAAATATCGTGAATTAAAACCATCGTTCGCTAGTTTTAAGTGTCAAAATTCGAAGAGCAGTCCAAGAACAGCTCAACCAGACTGCTTGGTGTTCTTCATGTGTTCTTGAGTTTCTTGTTAAAATCTTTGAGTTTGATCCAAAATTTCTTGTCTTCCTCTCATCAACTCTTTGCTTCTCCTTAAATTTAATCTATTTTAAGTTTGAACAAAGTCAGCTCTTACACTTTTTATACCTTTCCTCTTACACATTGCCATTTTTTGTGCTGGACCAAAAAGGGGATTTCAAAAGCAGCTGCAGACTTGTGATAAGGCCCAAGTTCCTCAAGAGAAGATGAAGGCGTCGATGAAGAGCAATGGATCTAGTCCTCGCGCACAGATGGTTCCTTGAAGGGTTCGGATGGATGATGAACGTTTTTGTGGGGAAATGGAGTATGGAAATGCAGCAGAAATGAAGGGTGTTTAGAGGTGTATAGATGATAAACTGAAATGGAACTTAGATCCGAGAAAACCCTCTTGATAACAAGATCAAGCAACCTTTCTATACAAAACTAAGGATCTCTTTCAATAAAAAGAACCCACTTAAGTGAAAGCTTAAGGGATTAATTACAAGGAAAGATGAAGGATAAACAGTGGCTTTAGACTCTAGTAGCCATGGTGCCAAGAACCCTAACAATGGCCTAGCTAAAGGTGCGGCTTAAGGCTTAAGAGAAGAGTATTCATCAAAATCAAAAGCCCCCTAAAAATGAAGACAAGTCCTTCATTTTATAGGGAAAATAAATACAAGGGTAAAATGACCCATAACACCCTTGGACAAAGGGGCTAGAGTCACTTGGCCATGGGTCAGGCCAAGGGCTCGGACGCTGGCTCAGACGCTGGCACGGATGCTGGCTCGGACACGGGCTCGGACGCTGGATCAGGCACGAGCTCGGCCACATGCTCGGGTACGGTCTCAGACATGGCGTGCGACATGGCTCGTGCACGGTCATGTGACAGGGCTCGGGCACGGTTGTGTGACAGGGCTCGGGCATAGCCGTGCGATATGGCTCGGACATAGCTGTGTGACAAAGCTCGGGCACTGTCGTGCGACATGGCTCGGGCGCGGGAGCTCGAAGGTAAGGCGAGGGCTCGGGTGCTCGAGGATAAGGCGAGGGCGCGGAAGCTCGAAGGTAAGGCGAGGGCTCGGGCGCTTGAGGGCAAGGTGAGGGTGCGGGTGAGGTCTCGATGTGCGAGGGCAAGACATAGTGGTACTCATGAGCTATGGCCTCATGAATATCCTCCTCGGCCTTAGGCGCCGAGATGAACATGGCTGCTAAGTCCGGGCTCCTGATAGGCTTATGGGGCTGGCCCGTATCATCCCCTTTAACTATGAGGAGATTCGTCCTCGAATCTAGGGGCTCTATCCCTTGCTCGGCCATACGGGTCAGGGAAAGCTCACGACTAGTGCCAACACACGGAGTCCTCAAAATACATACCCCGAAAAATATAGGCCAAGGTGGAAGCCTTTCTTGAGCAAGACATGTAGGCGCGGACGAGGGAAATCCAAGGACAACTAAGGCTCGGCCGAGATGAGGAAAGACGGTGATGCGAGCCAAGTGAAGATCCCTAGACATGGGCGCGGATGGGAAAAACCCAAGGACCATCAAAAGGGTAACGAGAGACCATGAAACCACTAGGAGGTGCCGAAGATGAGAAGGAAGGGCCACGGCCAAGAGGCTCGAATCCAAGTAAAAATGGATCCTCGAATCTATGTATAGGCACACTCGGTACGATGAAGAAAGCACTTCCCATGGACTGAAAATGGCGTTGCAACGCAAGGCAATGGAAGGCTTTCTCGTGGCTGTCCGAAGATAGAAGGTGTGGGGCCAAAGTAGTAGAGGCGTAGGCATGGGCACTACGGATGGCTAAAGAGGCGGTGGGAGGACCATGGAAACCATGTGGGGCCGCGAGATAAAGTGAAGGGGCCCAGATCAGAATAAAGGGCGTACGGTCAATATACCCAAAGCCAAGGAGGAAAGGATCCACCAAGTCATGTGGGGGCACACTCGGCAAGATAGAAAACTCACTAAAGGACCGCAAGGTGCGGTGATGTGCTAGGCCAAGGAGGGCTTTCGCGTGGCTGTCCGAAGGGACCTCAAGGGACTCATCCCAAATAGGTGGCAACCCAAAGTCCAAGTCATCCAAAGGAGCACTCAGAACCACTAAGTTAGAAGTCCCAATAAGCTCCAAATCCGAAGTGGCCAAGGCCATATCAACATCATCCGAGAGGAGCTCAACTAAGTCCTCATCCAATGGAGTCGATTCTCCCAAAGTAGCACTCGAATACACCAAATCCGAAACCACACTAAGCTCATCCTCAATAGGTGGTGGAGCACCGACCGAAACAACACTATGATGCTTGGTCTTAACTCGGGTGCGTCGGTTGCTCTCTTGTCCTTTCCGATACACTTCCCTTTGACATGCTTGCTCTCCTATGAGGGCCTTAAGTGACGCTATAGCCAATTCCAAGGGAGAAGGACTAGGAGCAATGGGCAGCTCACTCACATGGAAAGTGCGCGGCTAGATGAGCCCGAAGGAGTCCTACGGACATGGCGTGAAGGTGGGGTATCATGGCACGGACGTGCTCGGTGAGGGGGATCATAGCCATGTCCCGCGGGGTGGGAGATGCTATCTACGGGCGCACCTCGATAGTGAGATGGCCTACGGACGCCATATAGAGGTGGTGCTAAGTGAGAAAGATGGGGGCGGTGTGGGAGCTTACGTCTAAGGTGCGGGGGCACATGTGATGGCCGAGAGGATGGTGCCGTGTGATAAGAAGGGGCACGACGAGGAGGTGCAACGCTAGAGCCATATCGTGCCTCATAATAATCATGTCTTCCGTCCATACTAGAGGAAGACCCAAAAGCTGGCCGAGGGGGCTCACGACGAATGTGCTGGGGCTCATGGGCTTGCCTAGATGAGGCGGAAACAACTCGGTGATGTGGGAAACAGACATAGGCACACGAAGAGGGGCCATGGCCAAGGCTTGGATAGGGGGTGGAACCAAGGTCATAGCTAGATGAGGAACGACGCCACTACAAGACTCATGAAGGTCATACTCCAACCGAGAAGAAGATGTGGCACAAGGACGGTCGCCTAGGCTGTCCAACACATAGGCCCAAGACTCAAGTGACGCCTCATGCCCTTCGGGATACTCATCCTCACAGCATAGGCTAGGCTCATACGGTGACTCTATCTCGCCCAAGTGGCTCTCGTCATGGCCACAAGAGACGCGGTCGCTAGCCATGGAATAGGCCGCACTAGAACAAGAGGCCTCCTCCCAATTGGCGGCACTAGAACAACAAGAGTCCTCTTCCCAAGAGGACCCAACGTCATCACAAAAGGAAGACATAGAAAAATAGTACCTACAAAAAGAAACAAACACAATTGAATAGCTAAAATGGGTTAGTCCCTCTCTTATGTGTTTCGCTCGTGTTTATCACTCTAATACACTCACAATTTTCTCTCCAAGCCCAAGCCCAAGCCAAAACCGAAACCAACAATGACTCAAGGAATCACTAAGGCACAAGGAAAAGCAAGGACAACAAGGGATAGAAAGAAAGGTGAAAGAAACCGAGATGATGCTCAAGAAGGAATGCTTGATTTGAGCACCAAAATGGCTTAGAGTAGATAGATGTATGTGCGGAAACAAAGGAAGGAAAACACTAAGACAAGCTACTCAAGAAAAGACTCACGGAAAGAGAAAAGAAATTATAAAGAAAATAAAATCGAAAGTTTTAATCCACAAGATTGAAAACCGAAAATCAAAAAAATGCACACCTATTTGTAAACTACTACACTTCTAATGTATTCATACATACTAGTAGACTCTTACTTTTGATTCAATTGCAATCTTTTTTTTTTTTAATTTGGAACTTGATCCTTTTTTTTGTTGTTGTAATGAGTGAAGAGAACTCACTTGTATGACAAGTAGTATTGAAATAAGAAATGAAAGACAAGTAGTTTTACTCTTTGGAAAATATTCACAAGATGCCAAATATTTGATGAGGTGGCACTAGTGATGAGGTGGAAAGTGAGGTGGTGTGTATGTAGCAAGTGAGGTGGCATGTGTAAGGATGCTTAACCTAGGGGCCGGCTAAGTGTGGTGAGCAAGCTGAAATGCTTGGCTCACAATGCAAGCAAAATACTAGGCTCACAATGAAGTGATGTGGCCGGCTAGGAGTGGGCTAAAATTTTTGGCACTTAGCCAAGCAACAATCAAGTCCACATGGCTCTCATGGCCACCATAGGAAGCTCCAACAACAGCCAACAATTAAACAGAGCTCAGATAATAATTACACCACACAAACAGCAAGTTTTTAGAATTTTTGGTTCCAACGAAATCAAACACAAAACCAAAACGTATACAAGGATGAACTCTCAAGAACACCAAGCAGACTTTCGGCTTTTGCCTTTAACACATAGCACACGTGGACCAAAAATTATGAAACTTAATCGCAGACTTACAAGACAATGATCTATAACTTTGTAGAAGAAATAAAATCAAAAATCCTAGTGGAACAAACTCAAAACAGACTCGAGACACAAACCTGTTCTTCTCTAGTAAAATTTACACACTTTTCTTCCGAGGCCAAAAATATGCAAAGATCATAGAGTTAGCAGCCAACGTAAACACAACATTTACTCTACTCAGAAAGGCGATTAAGCACAAAAATTTTCAGATTTTTGTGGTGTAGAAAACGGACAGAAAAGCAAAACAAACACAGACAGAAAACTGACTCCTGGACAGAAACAATCTGTCCAACCAAACGAATACAAAACTAAGGATCTCTTTCAATAAAAAGAACCCACTTAAGTGAAAGCTTAAGGGATTAATTACAAGGAAAGATGAAGGATAAACAGTGGCTTTAGACTCTAGTAGCCGTGGTGCCAAGAACCCTAACAATGGCCTAGCTAAAGGTGCGGCTTAAGTCTTAAGAGAAGAGTATTCATCAAAATCAAAAGCCCCCTAAAAATGAAGACAAGTCCTTCATTTTATAGGGAAAATAAATACAAGGGTAAAATGACCCATAACACCCTTGGAGAAAGGGGCTAGAGTCACTTGGCCACGGGTCAGGCCAAGGGCTCGGACACGTGCTCGGGTACGGGCTCAGAAATGGCGTGCGATATGGCTCGTGCACGGTCATGTGATAGGGCTCGGGCACGGTCGTGTGACAGGGCTCAAGCATGGTCGTGCGACGTGGCTCGGGTACGATCGTGTGACAGGGCTCGGGCATGGCTGTGCGACATGGCTCGGACATGGCCGTGTGACAAGGCTCGGGCACTGTCATGCGACATGGCTCGGGAGCAGCCGTGTGACAGGGCTCAGGCACTGGGGTGCGACATGGCTCGGGAGCGGCCGTATGACAGGGCTCGGGCACTAGCGTGCGATAAGGCTCTGACGCGGCCGTGTGATAGGGCTCTAATACGGCCGTGTGATAGGGCTCTGACGCGGACGTGTGACAGGGATCGGATGCGGCCGTGTGACAGGGATCGGATGCGGCCGTGTGATAGGGCTCTGGCACGGGCTTACGGGCGTAAGGCTGGGCATAGGAGCGCGGGCACAAGGCAAGGCCAGGCTCAGGCGCGCGCTGGCAAGGTAGGGCACAAACGTGCGTAGGCAAGGCACGTATGTGCCAAGGTAAGGCCGGACTCGGGCGTTCGGGCGCAAGGCTGGGCTGAGGTGCACGGTGCCAAGGCAAGGCAAGGCTCGGGCGTAAGAGTGAGCAGAGGCGCATGCGGCCAAGGCAAGGCACTAGCGTGTGAAGGCAACACTAGGTTCGGGTGCGCGGGCGCAAGGCTGAGTTGAGGCACACGCGGCCAAGGCCAGGCACGGACGTGCAACTACATGGCTAGGGTCAGGCGCTCGGGCGCAAGGCTGGGCACGGGCGCACCATGGCTGGGCTCGAGCACGCGAGGGCGTGCGATAGCCATGGGTGGCATTGGCATGGGAGAGATGGGCACGGGCACGCGGGGGGGGGCTGCGATGTCAAGGCGGGGCACAAACGTGCCATGGATGGGCTCGGGCACGCGAGGGCGTGCGATGGCCATGGGTGGCACGGGCGTGCGAGAGATGGGCACAGGCACGCGGGGCGGGCGATGTGAAGGCGGGGCACGGGCGTGCCATGGATGGGCTCGGGCACGCGAGGGCCTGCGATGGCCAAGTGGGGCACGGACGTGCGAGAGCATGTCGAGGGCGCGGGCGCTCGAGGACAAGGCTCGGGCGCGAGCGAGGGCTCGGGCGCAGGAGCTCGAAGGTAAGGCGAGGGCTCGGGCGCTCGAGGGCAAGGTGAGGGTGCGGGTGAGGTCTCGATATGCGAGGGCAAGACATAGTGGTACTCATGAGCCATGGCCTCATGAATATCCTCCTCGGCCTTAGGCGCCCAGATGAACATGACGGCTAAGTCCGGGCTCCTAATGGGCCTATGGGGCTGACCCGTATGACTTGCCAAATCAGCTCATACAGAAAACCTTTCCTTTAATGCCTAGCTGACCCTTGCAGGAAAAGAAAAATATCTACCAAGTCCTAAACTAAAGAGAAAGGTTGCCAACACAAAAGTCCTAAACTAAACACCTCTTGTGCCAAATTTTGAGTGAAAAATGTGAGGGGTATTAAACACATGTGTGAGCTGCTACTTTTGTTTAAAACTCCAACTTAAAGTGTTCTAATGTTTTGTCTTCAAGTCTTATTTTCAAGTCTTCACGTCCTAAACACTCTTCTCTAGTTGCAAACACAAGTGTCACCTAATCTCTTCTAGTTTTCCGATTTGGTCTTTGTCTTTGCGTCCCTTCTTGTATAAGTCATGTGATTGATGCTTGAGTTTGATAGCTTGAATACTTGAGATACACACGGAGCTATCTGCAAAAGCTTGAGTGATTGTGAGTATAATTTTTTTGAGAGTTTTAAACACGAGCTCAAACATGTGAGAATGTGTGTTTTTTTTCGCTAACGTATATATATATATAGTTTGTTTTCTTGTGCAGTATAACATGTCTAATTACCAAACTAATTCGTACTGTCTTGGCTACCAAGAGCCGTCAACAAGTCATGCGCCTCACCAAAGCTGCAATGGTCAATTCTCTTTGCATGGGCGCAAGTCCATTCCAAAATCTATGCGGTCACCAAATATGCGAAGTCCGCAAGTCTCTAGCTATGGCCTAGGTCCCTCCGTACAAGGCCTTGGCCATGGCCCCTCTACTAGCGCTCCATCATATCATGTCTGAAACACCTCTAGCCTCCCCCGGGTCCCACTTTCTATCTTCAGAGGAACATCCGATCTAGCCGAGTATATTGAAAGAGAATACCAACACCAACGCTTAATTAGTCGTCATCAACCTTCGAAGAGCAAGATAATCAAGATTGTTGTCATGACATTAGATGACTACACCTATGATTGTTGGTGCCGACTAAGCCATGAAGGGGAAAGAAGACGAAGAGACCCAATTGATATGTGGGATGAAATTAAGTGAGTAATGTGCAAGCGATTTGTGCCCTCACACTATCAACGGAGATCGAAAAATGAATTGTTTTCTATTCAACAAGGGCCCATATCCGTGAGAGCTTACTTCAATGAGTTCGATGACTTACTCATCAAGACTTACATCCAAGAAAAAGAGTGCGTGATCATGGTGTTGTTTGAAAGTGGATTGAATGAGAGGATTAAATGATGACTTTTCACTTATGATTTTTCAACCTTACAATCCATGTTCTGCTTTGCACTAAAATTGGAAGCACACGAGTCATCCCAATTTTTCCGAAGAGAAGAGTCTCCGGCACCCGCCCCCTCTTATCCAATGTCTTCGGCGTAAGACCACGGGTATGAGCGGCCACATGCTCGACCTTCCACATCCTCATCTTCATCTATTTCTGAACTATCAAGAGAGATGAGTGAAGTGAAAAATGAGAGTGAGACAAACAACCCACCCTATGATGAAACCATTTCTGTCCCTTTTCCCTTTTCTAGTAAAACAAATGAGTCAGTGAAAACATTGAGCCGATTATGTTTAAAGTTTTTGAAAACCCTTTGTTTGAATTTAGAAATGTTACTTTGGGGAGTGAAAAGAGTAAGGAAATACCAAAGAGGGCTGAAAGTGGGAGCAAGGGAGGTAAGGGAAGGATTAGAGAGAATATTTTGTTTGCTAACGATCCAATGGGCGTGCCTTTGAGCAATGACGAGTCTAGCTCGCTCTAACATGGAGAATTCTTTCTTTTCTATTTTTGAACCTCTTTTGTAGGGTTTTCCTACTGGTTTTGTCAAGAAACTTGGAGCCTATGAGTATCCTTTCTTAAACTCCTTTCTTAGCCGAGACTACAAACTTAAAGCTATGGATTCGAGGAAGAATCCTTTCGAAGGGAAAGGTGATGATACGATCTCGCCTAACCTAGTCTTGCTGATGAATGAGCACATGTTCGAGGGTCGAGAGACATGCACACACCTATCACAAACCTTAGGCGAGGTCCGAGATAACCCGAGGTCACGTGCGTGGCCAAGCTTTCACCACGCGCACAACATGTCGTTTAACTACTGGTTGATGGAATGTTGTGCGCGCGCGGTGAAAGCTCGGCCACGCGGGTAGCCTCGGGTTGTCTCGGAGCTCGCCTAGGATTTATGATAGGTGTGTGCATGTCTCTTGGCCCTCAGACATGTGCTCATTCATCACTAAGACTAGGTTAGGAAGGATCGTATCAATGGTGCACATCGATGAGAAGTGGTTTCAAATGACAAAGAAGACACAAACATACTACTTACTTGCAGATGAAGATGAACCAGTAAGAAAAATAAAAAACACTAACTTCATTCCTAAAATTATGTTTCTAGCAGCTGTAGTTAGGCCTAGGTATGACTCAGATGGTGATTTCACATTTGATGGTAAATTAAGAGTCTTTCTTTTGGTTAATAAAGTTGTTGCTGTTAGGTCTAGTGCAAATAAATTGGCAGGCACATTAAAAGTTAAGCCAATTGATAAAAAAGACTGACATGTGATTAGAAAATTCATGATTGATAATATTTTACCTACAATTAGGGAAAAGTGGCCTAGAGACAACATTAGAGATCCAATCATAATCCAATAGGATAATGTGAAAACCCATATCCTTGATGATGATGTTGAATTTTTGTTAGCAGCTGTGGCACTAGGATTGAATGTTAAGTTGCTATATCAACCCCCTAATTATCTTGTCCTTAATATTTTGGACCTTGGCTTCTTTAGAGCTATACAATCTCTGAGGAAAAGGGAATGTGCTAGGTCTGTGGTTCAATTGGTTGCAGTTGTAGAGAACTCATTTTATGATTTTTCTGATCGGAAGTGTAACTATATATTCCTCACCTTTCAATCCTGTATGCTTGAGATTTTGAAAATATTAGGGTCCAATGCATATAGAATTCCTCACATGAGAAAAGAACATTTGGAAAAACAAGGATTGCTTCCATCAAGGTTGTCATGTAACC
Organism: Viola odorata; assembly: GCA_963691705.1. Taxonomy (NCBI): domain Eukaryota; kingdom Viridiplantae; phylum Streptophyta; class Magnoliopsida; order Malpighiales; family Violaceae; genus Viola; species Viola odorata. The sequence goes on along the minus strand of OY829539.1, from coordinate 20,978,875 downwards.
GTTTGATCATCACAACAACCAGGGCTAATCTTCCCCAATAGTAAACGATAAGAATTCAAGTGATGCATGTTGTTGTCCTTAAAATCACAATTATGCTTAAACTTGACATTATTGTTTTCATTACGTGTTTGCAGGAGTTCAGTAGGGGATCATAGTAAAGTTATCCATTATGTGGGAAGTTTTTGTTGTGCAAATGCAATGATCAATTTTTTGGATAGTGTCCTTATTTGGTGTATAGCTGAAGCAATACACTGATCAACACAATGATCCTTTTTTTTACAGTGGTCTTTTGATTGTCACTCAAATATACTAATATTTTCCTGGTGCCTAGATGCACAAATTAATGTGTACAGGGCAAGATAGGGTCGAACCGCAGAGATTGAAGGGATAATTTGCTAATGAAGATGTATGACAAGGTAATATGCAACAGATCGAACCAAAGTAACACTGGGGGGGGGGGTTTATGTTGATTAACGAATTAACCAACGCAGAGTATGAAAGCTAACAAAACAGAATTGTAAAGTAATGATCTAGCTCATGAAAGTAAAATGCAATTCAGGGCAAAAACTGTAAACAAATCGAGGGCTAGAAAAGTAATAAAAGCGATACTAATCAAATAAGGAGAGATCTTAGCAAAAGATGTTTCTTTGGGTTGATTTCTAGGTTGGCTAGTCATTGGCACAGAGATATTCTAAACTCAGGTACAGACCTGCTATAGGGACCGCGCTTCCACACCGCATCCCCTGCTTACCTTCTTAGATAAAAGTCACCCCCCGTTTCCACATATGAGGTGACCTTGACGCTCCGCCATCCTCCCAGGCACTAATGCGGGGAGGCTAAACTCAGAACGCCCATGAAGGGGAGGTAAGACAAATCTAGGGCGCGATAGCTCGGCTTGTCAGACCCGTATCCCATACCCTAGATAACTGTTCACCCCTAGACAGAGGTCTCTCGCGCTACCTCTACTAGGTGTCTACTACTATTCCAGAGCTTCGCGTCAGGTATAACCCTGGAAATGACATTTACTCATGCAGAAATACTAACAGGTGATCATACTCTTAACATTTCTAGACAAGCATGGAACTAAAACGGTAAACAGTCATGTGTTACGAGAGAATGTATTAAGCATGCATTAGACCTCTTAGCCGAACCCTACAACCCTTGAAACACCCTTTACTAAGAAAGGGGTACTTAGCTACTCATACTATAATATAAACAGTAGATATATATAATCATGCGATAACAAAGAAAGTAAAAAGGGAGTAGAGAAAACCGGTAGATTAATTAATAATCGAAGAGGAAAACTTGAGACAAAGGCTGTTCTTGATGACAAGAGGAGAAGATCCCCAGAAAACAAGTGCTGAAATTAATGTAAGAGAATATCCTTGGACAACAGCCGTCCTCACAAAAACCCTAGCACTATGCTTATATAGCCTAATACTAGCTAGGAGACAAAAAAAAAGCTAAGAGCAATGAGGGCGTGACAACACATGTCCTTGCAAAGGGAATATTCTGGGATTCCTGACACGCCTGATGCCTTCTGGAAGCGCACGAAATCCCGTGGGAATCTTTGAAGATGCTTCTCTTTGGCTGGAGATGCAGAACTGCCGAGGCCTTGAAACAGCGCACTGGTCTGGTTCGCGTCGAGGTCTTGACAACGTTCTTTCTTCTAGGCCTTGAAACTGGAAATCCTCATAATCCCTCCAAAATTGCTCCTTTCCGATCTTTTCCCTCTTTTGATGCTAATCTGCAAATAAGATTGGAATAAGGGTCAAATAGCAACATCAAGCCCCCGAAAGGGCTAGAAAAGAGGGTAAAATCGAGACCATGAAACGTGCTATCAAACATCCCCACACTGCCCCTATGCTCGCCCTCGAGCATAAACAAAGTTGGAAAACTACCTCATTCAAAGACATACATAATCAACACCCAACACACTGGATCGGTATGACATCCGACAAGCTACACCCGACCAGAACAAATCCAGACCTAGAAAAGCACCTACATCTGGCTGATAGAATAACGACCCTATCAACTAGACTTTCCCGGACCCAGCCTATTCACCAGCAGTCCTCACAAAGATATTTATTTGCACTCATACTCAGAATAAAATAAGTGTTTAGGCTATCACTCATGAATGCAAATAACACAACACATGCATAGTTTGCATGTCAATCTGAGTACTGTAGAACACAAGCATGGGCAATCAACGATCAGAAAAACAACGCATCAGCAAGGAGAAAGAAAAGGGTGCGATGAGCTAGAAATATAGAAGAGGGATGATAGATGATGAAGAGAGAAGTAGGGAGAGAAAAGAAAGAATAAAGAGAAAGAACCAGGTAAAACCTGGTTGGATTCCTCAGCTTAGGAGAAGGCGAGGTGGCGAGGCAGCTTCCATCGAGGGCACGTTGATGAATCGAGGGCTAGACAAGGATCTTCTTTCGAGGGCTGGAGAACGTCTTCTGAGGTTTCGGACGCGGATGCTTTACTTGGAAGTTCAGTTGGTGCCCCTCTTCTTTTATTTTGAAATTTAAATGCTTTTTTTTTTTTGATTAAAAGAAGGGGGCACGAACTAGCTATATTTTTTTTTGATTCTACCAGGGCGTGAAACTCTTGACTTTCTTTCGTTCGGCACTTTCCCTTGATCTGCTTCCAGCGTCGATGGTGACTTCTTTTTCGCTTCCCCACAATTGAATGTTTCTGGGGCTCGAATTGTTTGAATTATCTAGGGCTCGAAACTCTTTCGAGCGTTTGCTTTTTCTTGCCCTAGATCTCTGCTTTCTGTTCTGAAGTCTTTTGCTTTGTCTGCTTCCCCACACTCAAACTTGTCTGCGCACTTTAGGTGTCTAGCCCTCGACGTTACCCTCGATAATCGCTACCTCACCTGCCAAGGAAAAAGATCAAGAAAAGAAACGAATGGTCAGGAAAGAATATGAAAAGAAGGGGAATGTTGGGGGCACGAAAAGAAAAGAGAGGAGAGAGGGAAGAAGAGAAAGAAAGAGACATTGATGCGAAGCTTTTCGTCTTATCTAAGCTTTCCCATGCCCTAACAGTGACTATACCCAGGGATATTATGCAAACTTAGAGTGCGCCTAGTTAAGCATTTTCACACATGAATAAAGGGCATGAAGCTCAAAGATGCTCACGGGATCAATTGTGACTACTGGCGTCTGTCGCGCCCCACGAAAAATTACGAAAAAGTAATTCGCGCGTGTGCAATGAAATTTGAGACCTTACGATGCTCTGCGTAAACAGACGCCTCGCAGCATGCAATGAAGTCGCCACCCTAATTTGGTTGCTAGGCTTAGGGAACCTTAATCGTCATGGCATAAGAAATATAATAAGTAAAAAAACTAAAGGCACAAAAAGGGGTCTGGACCCCAGACAAAGGTTCGGGGTCGTATTATGGTCTCGGGAAGGTGTTAGGAACCCGAGTCACATCCAAAAACGGTTACCGGTTGATGAGAGAGGTGTTTAAAAAGGTGTTTGATAAAATGCGTTTTGAAAAGGGGGCCCTCAGAGGAATCGTCACTTTAGCCTTTTCTATGATCGTGACCGTTCGGGAATAATAAAAAGATCTTTCGGACGGGGTTACCGTTTATCAAGATCGATCGATTATTCCTGACCGTAACGTGATGGGACTGAATTTTCCGTAAGACTGAATGAGCGCCCTCTTATTTCATCATCGGACCAAGCATGATTAAATTACTTACTACGTGATTCTATCATGGATAACTTAGCAGAGTACCGATTAAATGAAAAGATTTTTGAAATGATAAACTGATGTGGGATCGAAAGTCCCCATGTACATGCAGTCAATACAAGCGAGAATTTAAAATCATATGAACATGGCATTTTAAGCAACTCTTTAAACACGTTGTTCATGTGGGTTGATTTTAATTCTAACAGTTCTATATATCACGCGTACGATTGATATTTGCGAAAAGCGTTGAATAAATAAAAAGGAATTGAAAGGCGTATTGTCGAGCGAAGCTTGAAATTAATTCCTACAAAATGTGAGTGTTAGCGATAGCTTGAGAAGTCGATAAGCAATTTTATGAGAGCAAGAATTTAAATGACAGTTCATTGCATACGAGAAATGATGGATTTCACGCATACGAAAATTAAATGCTGAGTATGATAAGTGCAGGAAAATAAATGATGACAGTTGATTGCATGCGAGAAATGATGAATTTTACGCATACGAGAATTTAAATGCTGAGTTGATTACATGTGAAAAATGATTGATTTTACGCATACGATAATTAAATGCTGAGTTGATTGCATGCGAAAAATGATTGATTTTAAGCATACGAGAATTTAAATGCTGAGTTGATTGCATGCGAAAAATGATTGATTTTAACCATACGAGATTTTAATGCTGGGTTGATTGCATGCGAAAAATGATTGATTTTACGCATACGAGAATTTAATGCTGGGTTGATTGCATGCGAAAAATGATTGATTTGACGCATACGAAAATTAAGTGCTGTTTTGATAAGTGCAGAAAAATCAAATGTAGTTGACGATTTATAGGGAATTAAAACGGTTGACGGTTTGCAGAAAATAAAACAGGTTGATAATGCAAAAAATAAAACAGTTGATGTTGCGGAAGAATTTCCAGCAGTTTGCGAAAAATTAAAGCAGTTGATATTTGCAGAAAATAAACAGTGGATATTTGCAGAAAATAAACAGTGGATATTTGCGGAAGAATTTCCAGCAGTTTGCGAAAAATTAAAGCAGTTAATATTTACGAGAATTGAAATGCGACCGACCATGTAGGCGGTATATTGAATTTAAATTGCCGAAAGTAAATTGCGAAAAATTAAAATACGAATAAGTAAAGTGCGGAAAATTAAACAGTTGATAATTTGCGGAAGAATTTCTAGCAGTTTGCGGAAAATTAAAGCAGTTGATATTTATGAGAATTAAAATGCGACCGACCATGTAGGCGGTATATTGAATTTAAATTGCCGAAAGTAAATTGCGAAAAATTAAAGTGCGAATAAGTAAAGTGCGGAAAATTAAACAGTTGATAATTTGCGGAAGGATTTCCAGCAGTTTGCGAAAAATTAAAGCAGTTGAATATTTACGAAAATTAAAAGCAGTTGATAATTTGTGGAAAATTAAATGGCAACCGACCATATAGGCGGTAAGTTAAATGACTGAAATTAAATTGCTAAATATAAATGACTGAAGTTAAATAACATAAAAATAAATATCACGATAAGAAATAAGCAATTCACGTATATATAAAAAAACAATCAAATAAACAAGTTGACGCAAGAATGAGCATACGAAATATTTTACAAAAAAGTGAACTAACAATCCATGTATAAAATATAGGAAAAATAACACATATCAAGAAGAATAATTATACGAAACATGCGAGCATTTTACGTAAGAAAAAAATAACGAACCGAAGTTCCAGAAAAATATAAATGGGCTGGGCCCAGCTTGGAAATTTGGAGGAATGGGCCAGGAACAATTCTTGGCCCAAGAAAATTAATTCTAACGGTGATGGGCCAAGCCCATCACCTTTCCTTTATTTTTGTGCGAAGGCCATTTGGCCCAAATCAATCATCTTCAACCTCACATCGACGGAGGTGACGAACCAGGTGTCCGATTCGCCTGGTTCTTGGCCCGAAAGAAACCTCTCCCTTCCAACAATGCAAACATGCGATTACAGCAAGATAAATCCCAACCAAATAGTGACAATTGCAACGACAACAATAATGCGCATTAATCCGTTTAATTAGTAAATAAATACTTCAAACATTCGAACAGTTTAATCAATGCTAGTGTGCTGAAATTAACTTAAAACTAAAGAAATTGGGATAAATTTAAGCAATTAACTGATAATCTGAAGCAAGAACGAAAATTAAAGAAAGAAACAACAAGTGAGAGAGAAAGAAAAAAACTTACAGTGCATGCCGAGAGAGGAAAGGATTGAGCGCAAGGAATGGGGTTCAGGAGTACATGGATTGGCCAGGAAAATGGAGAGGGGCAGTTGCCTTCTCGTGCAAAATTTTCGGACCCTCTTTACGAAGGAGGGGGCTCGGTATTTATAGCCCGAAACCGCGTGGGTTGGAGGACGGGGGAGCTGCGCGTGGTGGCTAGGGGAGGCGTGATGATGGCTGAACGGGGTAGGAGGCTATGGGCTCGAGCTAGGAAGCGATGGGAGCAGGTAATCCCGGTGGTCTGCTCCGCTGCACGTCCATGCCCACTGTGCATGTGCACCATGCTAGGTAATTCAAGGGCCGTTGATCTGGTTGACTTTCCTTGGGTGACCAGATCAACGACCATGATTAAATGACCCTTCATCTGATTTAAATGGCCTCGAGCCGGTTCCTGCGAACATTCCGACTTTTCGAGCCGAAGGTACCGTCGCGTAGAGAAAAATACGACGGGTTTAACCGTCTACAGCGAATGACGAGAATTTTTCATTTAACGTGTTTATTTTCTCGTTCAAAAATGTGAAATGTTCGGACGGAAAAATAATGACATTACGCCGAAAATTACACTAAACGTTGTAGACCGTTGCGAACAGAAAAAAAAGCTAGCAATTAGTTGATGGAAAACATTTCAAAGTCAAGCTATTGTCCGAGCGAACTTACTCGGGTCCAATAAAAGCTCGAACGAAAATAATAATAAAATAATAAAAATACTAAAAAAATGCGCTAAAAACTAAAAGTCCTAAAATTCATGTGATGACCTAAAACGAAGAAAAAACTAACGAACGACTGCCGGATAATTAAAAATGTGATTTTTAAGGCTAAAAATAATAATGATAATAATAATGAAAATACGCGATGAAAAATTAAAAATGCGATTTCGAAAGCTGACGATGCTAACGATGATGCTAAAATGCAACGAAACACCTAAAAATGCTAGCGACAGTAAATCAACTGAAAATGACTGTAAATTAACTAAATAACAGAAATACTAAAATTAATTAAAAATGGCGTCAAAATTCGGGTATCAACAGTTGCCCCCTCTTTACTGTCTTATCGAAGGATTTGATAAGCAGTAAAGACAATTGCCCCTATATATCCGAATTTTGGCGACACAACCGGTCTTACCTCAAGCTTACAGTGATGATGTCGCTCTGGGAGGAGGTAAGTTGCTGCTGTCACTCTGGGAGGAGGTAGTTTGCCGATGTTGTTTGTTGATGTCACTCTGGGAGGAGATAGTTCATTGCTGTCGCTCTAGGAGGAGATACGTCATAGATGTCACTCTGGGAGGAGGTATTGTCATAGATGTCACTCTAGGAGGAGGTATTGTCGTGGGGGTCGCTCTGGGAGGAGGCATAATCGTAGATGTCACTCTAGGAGGTGGTATATTTTGTTGACGTCACTCTAGGAGGAGGTATTTGGTTGATGTCACTCTGGGAGGAGGTAGTTTGTTGAATGTCACTCTGGGAGGAGGTAGTTTGTTGAATGTCACTCTAGGAGGAGGTATTTGGTTGATGTCACTTTGGGAGGAGGTAGTTGATGTCATTCTGGGAGAAGGTAAGTTGATGTCACTCTGGGAGGAGGCATGCTTTTGATGGTGTTATTTGGTGAGGAGGAAATTGATGCTGCCACTCTAGGAGGAGGTAATCCGTTGACGTCACTCTGGGAGGAGATAGGTTGTTGATCCTTTGCTCGGATATTGATTGACGGTAACATACCGTCGCCCTGATGTTGGTTTGATATTTGGGGTGACTGTTTATGAATTTTTAAGATATGGTGTAGGGACGTGACCTAACACAACATTAACAAACGCGATGTGGGGACGTGACCCTTCAATGCTTAACAGACAACATGCGCGGACGTGACCAGACACAACATTATCAGACGACTGTGCGGACGTGACCAGACACAGCATTAACAACACGATGTGGGGACGTGACCCTTCATAACGCTTAACAGACAACATGTGCGGACGTGACCAGACACAACATTATCAGACAACATGTGCGGACGTGACCAGACACAGCATTAACAACACGATGTGGGGACGTGACCCTTCACAACGCTTAACAGACAACATGTGCGGACGTGACCAGACACAACATTATCAGACGACATGTGCGGACATGACCAGACATGACATTAACAACACGATGTGGGGACGTGACCCTTCACAATGCTTAACAGACAATGTGTGCGGACGTGACCAGACATAACATTATCAGACGACATGTGCGGACATGACCAGACATGACATTAACAACACAATGTGGGGACGTGACCCTTCACAACGCTTAACAGACAATATGTGCGGACATGACCAGACACAACATTATCAGACGACATATGTGGACGTGACCAGACATGACATTAACAACACGATGTGGGGACGTGACCCTTCACAACGCTTAACAGACAATGTGTGCGGACGTGACCAGACACAACATTATCAGACGACATGTGCGGACGTGACCAGACATGACATTAACAACCCGATGCGGGGACGTGACCCTTCACAACGCTTAACAGATGGTGTAAAAAGGGAAAGCAAGTTTTACCTTGAACTTACCGTATGAATTGAAATGGAGAGTGGTTGACCGTGAGGGAACGAGATCCACCACACGAAGTTGATTTGGGAGTGGTAATGTACTCCATTCGATGTTGATTGGATTTTGATGAAAATCTAAGATGGCGAGGGCTTTACAGCGATGTTGTCATTGAAGACCCCTGGTTGAGGAGTGGTGATGTTCTCCATTCGATATTTGATTGGATTTTGATAAAAATCCAGGGCGAGGGCTTTACAACGATGTTGTCATCGAAGACCCGTGGTTGAGATTTCACTGGAGCATATCTGTATCCTGCAAATTGAAAGGAAGCAAATACAAAGCAGCGGCAGATGGAAAAAGGAGAGAGCAATTGACTTAAATATTCTTACATTTAACCCATGACTTGCCCCCAAGTTTTTTTGTTTGGAATGAAAATGATTTCTTTATTTAAGAACATAAATTCAAACCTTTTTTCTCCTTTTGGATAAAAATGTTCGTTCATTTTTCGTTATAGGAACATGATTGATTTAAGTCTAGATAGCGTCTACGTCTTGTTCAAGAAATAACGACCTCAAGGACAAGACTTTCCCACAATTTGTAGCCGTAATCAATCCTCACCTGATATTAGTGTTTGCACTCACGCTCTGAAATAAGGTTAAGTGTTTTACGCTCATAAAGATGCAACTAACATGATACATAATTTTCAATTCGTAATGTCAATCCGAGTGAATAGACTTCAAATGAAGATATACATGCATGAGCGTTCTAATAATCGATAGGACTTTTACAGAAAAGAATGAAAGGACATGAAATGTCCGGAGAGGAGCTTGTTTTGGGAAAAGATTGCTTTGCTGAGGAGTTGGAAGGCTTTTGATGAGTGACGTTTTGCTGATTGGCCCTGATGAGGGCGAGGTGTGCGAGTTCTTTCGCTTTTTGCTGGGGATGCTTTCTGGACAGAGTGCGTGAGCTCTGGGATCCTTGCTGGGGGTGCTTTTCGGTTGGCTAGGGGCCCTTTTCTCAAGTCTTCGCTGGGGAGTGTCGTCGCTGTTCTCTTCGTGATCTGCTGCATGGGTTGGCCTTGCGCCCTTTTTCTTCTCGGGCCCTTACTGGGGAGGCTTGTTTTGAGATTTCTCGAGTTGGCCTTGGGCCTTTTTTGCTCGAGTTCACTGGGGAAAGTTTTCTTCGAGATTTCCCGAATTGAGTTGTCCCCGGGTTGTGCTTGCTTTGGCTCTTCGATTGTGTGTATTCTTCAAATGTCTCTGAGCATTTTTTTTTTCCCTCTCTTTTTTTTTTCTTTTGATTCTCTCTTTCTTCTTTTTCTTTTGATTCTTTTTTCTTTTTTTCTTTTCTTTTCTTTTCTCTTTTTTCTTTTTGATTTGAATGCATCAGAGCAGAGCAAGCACAACCTTCGTCTTGATCTCTTCCCCTTCTATCTTGAGGCCTCGACCTTCGTCGTTGCTGCTTCTTTGGTGATGGTCCTTAGCGATCTCCTGGTGACCTTTTCCGTCTCCTTCATCGTGTTCTTGGACTTGACTTGCTCATGCTTCCGGCTGGCAATTTTAGCTGAAACTGCTCTTTGGCTCCCGGGGTATGAGTGATAGTGAAGGTTTGGGGAGTGATGACATATATGGTGGAAAGAGGGAAGAAACGAAAAAAAATGGAGAAGATCGTAAAAGTCCCACGTCATTTTATTGCTATCCCATGTCTAATTGCACATGTACCCTGGATATTATGCGAATTCAACTAGTACCTAGTTAGGCACTTACGCTCATGAAAGAAACAAGGCGTGAAGGCCCAAAATACTCACAGGGATATGTTTTGTGATTGCTTACGTCGGAGCAAACCGTGGATATAAGAGCTAACAGACAAGATCATGCATGTTTCATATAATTTCTAATGAACGCACAAGTTATCCGTGTCGTGATAAAGTGATGAATATGCTAGAAAAAAAGTTCAAAACATGGGATTTTTGTTCTCCCCTTTCCCTTTTTTTTAGCCCAAGTTGCACATGGAAACTAAGGATTTTAGCTAACATGACGCACACACTCTTGCAACAACATAAATTGTCAGAGTTTAAAAATTGTGGAAGTGTAACTCACGAAAACATAAATTACGAAAAGGTAAATTGCAGAAACGGAAATTGCAAAAATGTAAAAGGACAACTTCCCTGAAAAATGAGCTTTGACATTTTTCAACGCCTTCCTTTGGTCATCACTTCATTCGCTTGCCCCCAAGTTTACAAGTCTCGTTGCACCTGAAATGTAAAGTTACGGAAACATAAATTGCGAGACCATAATTTACAGAAACGTAATTTACGAAAGGGAAAATTGTAAACATAAAGGATAACTTCCTTGAAAAAATGAGCTTTGACATTTTTCAATGCCTTCTTTTGGTCGTCACTTCATTCGCTTGCCCCCAAGTTTACAAGCCTCATTGCACTGAAACGAAGAGATAGTTAAATAGTAAATTCATAGGGAAAAGGTATCCCGAGATGTTGAATTTTACAATTAACGAAAGATAGAATAATTGAAAAGAACGCGTGGGTTACCTCCCACGAAGCGCCCTGGTTTAAAGTCGCAGGCTCGACTATGGCGTGCGTTTGAGTCTTGTGTTTTTGGATCAACATCCCTTTGAACTTCGTTGCTTGCCCCCAAGACTTCTCCTGATGAGGGACTATCTCCTTTTCCGCCCTTTCTCTTAAATGGACCGATTTGCGTGGAATCCTGGCCTCATTCTTAGTTTTGGTGATACTTTCTTCATCGGTAAAGACATAGGGTTTATCAAAACCAAACTGAATCGACGTTCATCCTGAAACGCGAACAGTACAAGATGCTCGAAGAGAGGGTTGAATATATTTATTTATTTTTTAAACCGAAGGGGAACGCAAGTTCCTATAAAAGACAACAAAACATGCATACATATTACAAAGAGACATCAGGAAGCGTGGCGGCGGTCTAATTGCACACCGACTCCCCTGACTTCTTTACGAAAATGACTGAACCAGGCGACGATTCTTCTTCTCCCGGAGCATCATTACAGTAATCTGAAGCTATACTGACCACGGTAGGATTTATATTGACGACTCCGACCGCGAGGGAGAATGTGGCTCTGATGTGGGGATGCATTCGGCCTTCCATGTCATGCCCCCAGTATCAGCAAATTCACTTGTTACTGGCCCAACCTTCACCACCTGAGGCGCGGTTTGGGAGAGGGTCGATGGTCATGTCAGGTCTTTTGGCTAAGCCCTCGAAGGAGACCCATCCGCTTTTGATTAGATGATTTACCTTCCTCTTAAAGGCAAAACAATCTTCCAGTGTATGGCCCGGTGTTCTAGCGTGATACTCGCATGTAGCGTTGGGATCGTACCAAATTGGGTATGGAGGTTGCTGAGGTCGGGCCGGGATTGGCACAATCTGCCCGGCTGCCAAGAGATGTTTGTAGATTTCTCCCGCGGGGAGTGGGAGTGGCGGCACTGGTTCTCGATTTGGCACCTTTGGTGGATTGGAGGGCCTAGGTTGTGCGGGTCTTCGGCTGAATCCTCGAAAGAGATCCACCCATATCTGATCAATTGATAAACCTTTTTCTTAAAGGCGTGGCAGTCTTTTAGGGTGTGACCAAGAGCCTCAACATGGTATTTGCATCTAGCATTAGGATCGTACCAATTTGGATAAGGAGGCTGTAAAGGTTGGATTGGGGTGGGTGTAATTTATTTAGCTTCCAAAAGGTGCTCGTAAATCTCCCCTAAAGGAACGGGAAGCGGTGGCCGTGGCCTTCGATCCTAACGATTATCTTAGTTTCTGGGTTTATTTGGTGGGTTATATGGTCTAGGTTGTGTAAGTTGCGGTATTTGCATTGGGGGTGATGGGAAATGTAGAGATGGTGTAGGGTTTTGGGGAGCCCTGTTAGCAACGAGCGTTGGTGGAAAAGAAAAAACTGTGGGTCGATATAGTGATGGGGAAGGATATGGTGGTGGTGACCAATAACGGGGAGGTGGCGGGTAAGGTCGCCTGTGATTAGGTTGGGGAGAGACAAAACCAACGTCTCCCCTTATTATAGGCATCACCTCTGGCGTAGGAATGATGATCCTTCCGGAATTAATCTCTTGCTCTACTCTCTCAGCGATCCAGACCACGTCGAGGAAGCTACTCGAAGGACCGCGGGTAAGATAAGCGTAGTAGGGAGCTTTGAAGGTATTCGCAAAAATTGACAGGAGTTCCCTGTCATCCAAAGGAGAAGAAATCCTTGCGGCTAGTTCTGTCCATCTTTGAGCATAAGCTTTTACTGATTCCTCGACCCTCTTCTCTAGATTTTGCAAATCAGAACGGTTAGGTGTGATTTCCTCATCGAGCTTGTATCGTTCAGATATTTCGTCGTGGTGGATTTTGAGGCGCGTTTTGGGGCGTGATAGCACGTTTCATGCTCTCGGTTTTACCCTCCTTTCTAGCCCTTTCGGGGGCTCGATGTTGCTATTTGACCCTCATTTCAATCTTATTTGCAGATTAGCATCAAGGAAGGGAAAAGGCCGAAAAGAAGCTATTTTAGAGCATTTCTGAGGAATTCCATTTTCCAGGTCTAGAAGAAAGAACGTTGTCAAGACCTCGACGCGAACCAGACCAGTGCGCTGTCTCAAGGCCTCGACAGTTCTGAGCCTTCTTCCAAAGAGAGCATCTTCTGAGATCCGCACGGAATCCTAGGCGCTTCTAGAAGATAGCAGACGTGCTAGGAATCCCAGAATATTCCTTTTGCAAGGACGTGTGCTGTCACGCCCTCATTGATCCTTCCTCTCCCCTTAGCTATTTTTGTCTCCTAGCTAGGCTTAGGCTATATAAGCATAGTTTTAGGGTTTTGTAAGGACGGCTGTTCCAAGGGATAATTTCTTACATTAATTTCAGTGCTTATTTTCTGGGGATCATCTCCTCTCCTCAACCAAGAGCAACCATTGTCAACAACTTTCCTCTTTGATTATTAATTAATCTATCGGTTTACTCTACTTCCTTTTTACTTTCCTTGTTTTATCATTGTATGAATATATATACATACTGTTTATACTATAGTATGAGTAGCTAAATACCCCTTTCTTGGTGAAGGGTGTTCCACGGGTTGTAGGGTTTGGCTAAGAGGTCTAATGCATGCTTAATATATTCTCTTGTGACACATGACTGTGTACCGATTTAACTACATGCTTGTCTAGAAATGTTAAGAGCTTGATCATCTTTTAGTATTTCTGCATGAGTAACGTCATATTCCAGGGTTATAACTGACGCGAAGCCCTGGAGTTAGAGCAGGCACCTAGGGGAGGCAGCGCGAGAGGCCTCACCTAGGGGTAAACAGTTATCTAGGGTATGCGATACGAGTCTGACAAGCTGAGCTATCGCGCCCTAGATCTGTCTTACCTCTCCTTCATGGGCGTTCTAAATTTAGCCTCCCTACTTCGAGCCGTGACAGGCCGGACGGTCAAGGCTACCTTTTGATGACAAGGAAGGTAGCTGGGAGGATGGCTGAACGTCAAGGTCACCTCATATGTGGAAACGGGGGGTGACTTTTATCTACGAAGGTAAGCAGGGGATGCGGTGTGGAAACGCGGTCCCTATAGCAGATCTGCGCATGAGTCTAGAAAACTTCTGCACCAATGACTAGCCGACCTAGAAAATAACCCAAGGGAGCACCTTTCGCTAAGATCTCGTCTCATTTGATTAATATCCTTTTCATTACTTTTTCCCGCATTCGATCTGTTTACATCTCTTGCTCTGGATTACAATTTACGTTTCTTGCCCTGGATTACGATTTACTTTCGTGCCCTAGATAAGTACTTTCCACTTCTATTTTGTTAGCTCCCCTATTCTGCGTTGATTAATTTATTAATCAACATAAAACCCCCCTGTTATTGTTACTTTGGTCAGATTTGTTGCATATTGCCTTGTCATACTAGTTCACTAGCAAATTAGTCCTTCAATCTCTGTGGTTCGACCCTGACTTGCTCTATACACATTAATTTGTGCAATTAGGCATCAGGATAAATTTAAGTATATTTGACTGACGATCAAATTTTGGCGCCGTTGCTGGGGATTGAGCGGTACTGATTTTGTTTTGTTTTTCTTGTATGACCAGGAGATCTGCTCCTGATCTACTTCCTCTAGACCTCGAGTTGACCAGAACAGAAAGAGGACTTCGTAAGCAAGCTCATGGGACATCTGCTCATCGTAGAGTGATCCCTCATCCTGCCCTTGACGGTTCCCCTTCTAATCTGGCTGACCAGGAACATCAGCTTTTCTTAGACCTGACCTTTCTCCATCGTGATCCCAAAAATCCCATACCAGACCACTTTAATTTCCCAGCAATGGATGACCTAGCCAACAGTGACAACCGCAACAACCGTGAAAACCACGAAGACCCACCACCACCCCAGACCAGCAAACCATCGACAATTTCCATGCAACCCCCGATATGGCCAGTAGCTGCATTGACTAGCCCAATGTCCCTAATGATTGGACTCTGAAGTCCGCCGTGCTTCATCATCTGCCTACTTTTCGAGGGGTAGCCAAGGAAAATGCTCTTCGCCATCTCCAACAGCTCCACTCTATTTGCGAGGCCATGAAACCTGCCAACGTTAGTATTGAGCAAGCCAAGCTTTGTGCATTCCAGTGGTCTCTCAAAGATGATCCCCTAGATTGGTATTATGACCTTCCCGTAAGATCTATTCGTTCTTGGGCGGATATGTCAAAAATCTTCTCTGAGAAGTATTACCCGACTTCAATCTCAAATACCACTCGCAAGCAACTCGTGTCCATTGTTCAGAAGAAAGAAGAGACTCTAGCCCAGTACTATGAGAGATTTCAGAAAATGCAATCGAGTTGCCCAACCCACAATCTTACCGAGCACGCTTTGGTTCAATATTTTTGTGAAGGCCTCAAGGCTCAGGATAAAGCGCTGCTTAACGCAGCCGCCAATGGATCCTTGACTGCTCTAACTCCAAGAGCCGCACGAGCAACGATAGAGCTCATGGCCAAGAACACCTCTGACGACCTTGCCAACAATCCAGGCCAGGATGCCCAAGTAGCTGCCCTTCAGAACCAGATATCTTCTCTTACAGGAATGTTCCAAAACTTCATAACAGAACAACCCGCACATGTCAAGGCCTGCCAGATATGCAATTTTGTGGATCACCCCACTGATGCATGTCCTCATATTCCAGAGGAAATACAAGTGAATGCTGCTGGCCAATTTATTCCAGTCTCTTATGCTCAGACTTACAACCAAGGATGGAAACAACCAAACCAAGGATGGGTCCCAAACACTCAGCTTTCGGGACCTAGCCATCAACAGCATCAGAACCCCTATGGAAACCCCCCTCCTAATATGCCAAATTTCAGACCTCGACCCACATTTCATCAGAACCAATATCAACGCCAACCTCCTCAGGATCAGACCTTCGTCCATCCTCCAGACCAGAATTTTGTCCAACCCCCGACTGCTGAAATGCCTAAGAATCCCGAGCAGCAGAAAGAAATAGATGAACTTAAAAAGCAAATGAGTGCCCTGACTGCCACATTACAAGAATTAACAAATCATGGCAGACTGCCACCTCAGACAGAAGTAAATCCCAAGCACAATGTCTATGCATTAACTTTGCGAAGTGGCACGACCTTGAAAGCACCTACTTCTCTAACCCCCGAAGTTGAAAACTCTCCAGAGACTGAGATTCGACCTAAACCTAGACCAAAGCTCCCTAAAGTACCCAGATCTGTCGAAGTCATGGAGGATAGAATCCGCTCTCCCAGAGGTTCACCAAGGAACGACCCTAACCCACCTGAATTTACCCAGGAATACATTCATAAGATTCTCGAGCCTCCGTTCCCTCACAGATTGGTCAAGACCAAGAAAGATAAGGAGGACCGCGATATCTTTGAAATGTTCAGTAAGGTGGTTGTAAACATCCCTCTTCTCCAGGCCGTGAAAAACGTCCCTCGCTATGCCAAATTTCTGAAGCAATTATGCACGAACAAAAACAAGTTCGCCGAAGTTAACAAGATCAGCGTAGGGGCCAACGCGTCTGCACATATCCAGCGTCGGATCCCTCCGAAATGCAAAGACCAGGGCATGTTCATAATCCCTTGCCGAATCGGAACAGTTGATATTGGCAAGGCCATGTGTGACCTCGGAGCAGGAATCAATGTTATGCCCTTGATAATCTACCACAGTCTAGGCCTCGAGCCTCTCGTGCCTACAGACCTCGCCATCCAACTTGCTGACCGCTCTATCATCTATCCCGAGGGGATCATCAAGGATGTCTTGGTCCAAGTAGGAGAATTCTTGTTCCCTGCGGATTTTTATGTGATTGCAATGGAGAACGAGGACTCCACCAAATCCACAGATGTTCTTCTAGGCCGCCCATTTCTGGCCACAGCCCGAGCAAAAATCGATGTTCATGACGCCACCATCTCCCTCAAATTTGATGGAGAGATCATCAAATTCAATATGCTAGAAGCCATGCGATACCCCTCTGAATTTTCTAGTGTGAATTATGTTGATATTGTTGATCCCATTGTAGGGGAAATTGATGATATATATTCTACTGACCCCTTGCAATTTGCCCTTGACAGGAGTCTGACGCCAGCTCTTCTAGATGTCGTGGCCTCGACACTTCCTCTTCTTTCTGAATTACACTCAGTCGTCGCTGCCCTAGAGGAATGCGCTGTTGTTCAGCATGAATCTCCGAATCAGTCTCCCGAATATCCAGACCATGCTAAGTTATTTCCTTCTATTGATCAGGCTCCAGCCCTAGATCTGAAGCCACTGCCTACTCACTTGAAATATGCTTATCTAGGCCCCGATAACTCTTTACTTGTCATTATCTCCAACAAGCTCGAAGACCTCGAGGAGTCCAAGCTCATTTCCTTGCTAAGGAACTTCAGGCAAGCCATAGGATGGACCATTGTGGACATTAAGGGCTTGTCTCCAGCATTATGCACTCATCACATCCACCTAGAAGACGCAAGCAAGACCATTCGCCAGCCCTAGAGATGACTTAATCCGCCTATGATGGAAGTGGTGAAGAAAGAGATTCTCAAGTTGTTAGATGCGGGAGTTATCTACCCCATCTCAGATAGCCCTTGGGTCAGCCCTATCCAAGTTGTGCCCAAGAAAACATGCATAACTATCACCATCGGTCAGGATGGCGAATCCATTCCTCCCCGGATCCAGAATGGGTGGAGAGTGTGTATCGACTACCGCCGGCTAAATTCTGCTACCAGGAAAGATCATTTTCCCCTGCCCTTCATCGATCAGATGTTGGAACGCCTGGCCGGCAAAACCCATTATTACTGTCTAGACGGTTACTCCGGATTCCATCAGATCCCAGTTGCTCCTGAAGACCAGGAAAAGACAACCTTCACCTGCCCTTTCGGGACCTTCGCGTATAGACGCATGCCCTTCGGTCTATGCAACGCCCCTGCCACTTTCCAGCGTTGTATGGTCAGCATTTTCTCTGAATTAGTTGAAGATGGAATCGAAGTCTTCATGGACGACTTCACCGTCTATGGAAACTCTTTTGAAGAATGCATGAACAATCTAAAAAGGTGCCTAGAGCGCTGCATTGAGACGAATCTTGTCCTGAATTTTGAAAAATGCCACTTTATGGTGGATCGAGCCTTGGTGCTTGGTCATGTTATCTCGGCCAAGGGAATTGAGGTCGACAAAGCCAAGATAGAAGTAATAGAATCCCTGCCCTACCCATCTTGTGTCCGCGATGTGTGATCTTTTCTAGGCCATGCCGGTTTCTACCGAAGGTTCATTAAGGATTTTTCGAAGATTGCCCAACCCATGTGTCAATTGCTCCAGAAGGACGTGTCCTTTGATTTTAGCGAGGCCTGCAGAACCGCTTTTGAACTTCTCAAGAACAAACTTATCTCGACCCCGATTATTCGAGCCCCCTACTAGACACTACCTTTCGAGGTCATGTGTGATGCCAGTAATCAGGCCCTTGGCGCAGTTTTGGGTCAGAAGAAGGATAAAGAGACCCATGTCATCTATTATGCTTCCAAGTTGCTAGACCCGTCCCAGCAGAACTACACCACCACTGAGAAAGAACTTCTGGCCGTAGTCTACGCTCTAGACAAGTTCAGACAATATCTGCTTGGCACTCAAGTCCTCATCTACTCTGACCATTCTGCCCTTCGGTGTTTGTTGACCAAAGCCGATGCCAAACCTCGGTTTATTCGTTGGATCTTGCTCCTGCAAGAATTCAATATAGCTATCAAAGATAAAGCCGGAAAAGAAAACCTTGTGGCTGATCACTTGAGTACACTTCCAGCCCAAGAAGATAATTCGCTTGTGCCAATCCGGGATACTTTTCCAGACGAGCACTTATGTCTAGTCCAAACTGTTTATTCCCCATGGTTTTCCGATATTGCAAACTTTTGTGCTACAGGCACTTACCCAGCCGATTCCACTTCCTTTGAATGCACCAGAATCAGAAGACAAGCAAAATATTACATATGGGACAGTCCCTACCTATGGAAGCACTGTTCGGATCAGATCATCCGTAGATGTGTAACCATGGACGAGGTGCCCTCGATCCTTAAATTCTGCCACTCAGAAGGAGGCCATTTCGCGGCCAAGAAAACTGCCCTGAAAGTTCTGAAAGCTGGGCTGTACTGGCCCACCATTTTCAAGGATAGTTACATGTTCTGCGCCTCATGCCCCCGATGTCAGGCCACTGGAAATATCGGGGCCAGGAATCAGATGCCCTTGACAAACATTATCGCCTGCGAGATCTTTGATATCTGAGGTATAGACTTCATGGGCCCTTTTCCCAATTCCTTTGGCAACATCTACATCCTTCTGGCCGTCGATTATGTCTCTAAATGGGTCGAGGCCAAGGCTACTCGAACGGACGATTCCAAGGTGGTTGTGAACTTCCTCCTCACCAATATCTTCAATCGGTTTGGTACACCTAGAGCGCTGATCAGCGATAGGGGTGCCCACTTTTGCAACCGTGTTGTGTCCTCCCTTTTGACAAAGTATGGAGTCCACCATAGAACATCCACTACTTATCATCCTAAGACTAACGGACAAGCCGAGGTCTCGAACCGTGAGATCAAATCCATTCTTGAGAAGACCGTTAACCAGTCTAGGAAGGATTGGAGTTTAAAATTGGGTGACGCTCTCTGGGCCTATCGAACAGCTTTCAAGACCCCGATAGGAATGACCCCTTACAGGCTTATTTATGGAAAGTCGTGCCATCTCCCGGTGGAGATAGAGCACAAGGCTTTCTGGGCTATCCGAAAGGTAAACACAGATCTAGGCCTCGCTGACCAACATAGGCGCTTGCAAATTCAAGAGCTAGAAGAGTTAAGGGATGATGCTTATGAGAACGCCCTGCTCTATAAAGGCAAGACAAAAGCATATCATGACCGACATCTTCGTCCCAAAACGTTCTCAGTTGGACAGCAAGTCTTGTTGTACAACTCACGACTGCGACTCTTGCTGGGAAGCTGAAATCCAAATGGTCGGGACCTTTCGTGGTCACGACAATCTACACCCATGGGGCAGTTGAAATCCAGAACCCTATTACAGGAGTCATCTTCAAAGTCAGTGGGGAAAGACTGAAGCCCTTCTATGAAGGTTTCCAACCCTCGGTTGTTGAGGAGGCTATGGTGGAGGACCCACCTGTCCAGACCTAGAATATCAAAGCACGTCGAGGTCCCGACGAGTAACTGGACCACGTTGGAGGCATTTGATATACCATCTGTATCCTCTCTCTCCCTTATCTTCTCTGCAACCTTTCGGATTCTCTGATTTTTGTTAATTTTCTTTCCATGATTTATTCCTTGTATATATCCCTTACCTTTCCCTTTCCCTATGATTTTATTCCTTTTTATTAACATTAACTCACCTTTATTCTCTCTTTTTGTCCGTATCTTAAATGTACCAACTGCCGTTTTGAAATTTAAAAGTTGCTATCCTTTTTGGGCAGTTGGGATATGCGTGGGTCATCGTGCTCCACGCCCAGGGTGCCACGTAGCCTGTCAAGCCGCAGAAAACGCAGACCTCATCAATGCAAAGCTGCGCCATTTATTGCCAGCTGTGATTTCCACTCTCTCTCCCACGCTCCCACAAATTTTCACTCATATCACTTTCAACCCTATCACTTTCACCTCTCCCTCACCAAACACGCAACCCTATCCTCTCTTCACTCCCATCTCCATTACTGCCATCTCTCTCACTCCACTCATCATCAATGGCACCTAAGACTAAAAAGCCAGCCCGCAAAAATGCTGCCGGACTTATGCCGGTGGACACTTCGAGCCCAGTTCCTTCCAGATCTAGATCCCAGTCACCTACACCAAACTCGGCTTCATACAAAACAGCCACACCACCGTCTGTCAAGCCACGACCCCTTCCCTCTCCCACGACAGTTTCACCTACAACCGTGGAGCAGATCAGAGAGTTTACCCCGGTGGAAGACGATATAGAAGTCACAGGCTCCGTCCCTCCGACCATGACAACCACTAGAGGTGGCCGTATGGTGAAGCTCCCTCCTGGATCGTCCACGGCCAAGCCCAAGCCCAAAAAGCCATCTACATCATCCAAGTCTCAGACGAAGAAGTTGAGGTCATGGAGGACCAAGCAGAGACGGGTATTGGCCAGGAGGATGAGGTTATGGAGGAGGGAACTGGGAAAAGTGGAGAAGTTGAGGGAGACGAAGAGGAGGAAGATCTTGAGGCCCAGCAAGCAGCCGCGGCAAGATCAGCGGCGAAGAAGGAGAAGTCCAAAGCTGCAGTCAATACACCGGTGAGTCTCAAGAGGAAGCTTTCAGCCACCACTGCCGGCAAGCCCTCGAGCTCCAAGAAGCTTCGGGCCCCCAAAATAGACGAGGATGTCGAGGTCGAGACCCCAACGCCTTCATCTATCCCCAGATCCGGCTCACACCAGGTGACTTCTGACCTTTCTTCACCCCATGAATGGATTGTCTTTAATGATAAGCCTTCTCTTGACAAGTTGACTTTGCTGAATTCCAAGGGCGTTAGCTCATGTGCGCGCCTGGATTTTGAATTTCTTGCTAAGATGGGCATTGAGTCCAGGATCAAAGATTATGTGACCAACATTGGTTGGGAATCTCTGTTCTATTTGGAGCACCCGACCTATGTCGAGCTTTCCCTTGAATTTTTTACTACTTTTTGGGTAGATGGCACTTTTAGGCCCAAGGGTAAAGTCGGTCCAAATTCCTCTACCCCTGGTTTGATCAATTTTAGGCTAGCCACCAAATGGGAGCATCTGACACTGGGTGAATTTAATTGTTGGTTAGGTTTTGTTAAAAATGATGAATTGAATACCCCTTGGAATAAAAATGCCTTAATTGTTATCCCTTCTGTTTTTGATGTTACTGCTGCTTTTCGGGAACTAACCAATAAGCTTAATGTTCAATATGATGCTAAGGGTAGTAAATCCCATGAAATTGTTGACCCTGCATTGCGTATCCTGCACCGGTATCTAGCCCTCACCTTTTCCGCAAGATTTGGTTCCTCGGGACAGATATCTGTGTAGGAACTTTTCTTTTTATGGTGCATGAAACATAAGCGAATGGTCAATCTAGGTTTTTGGGTAGCTTCAGGTGTCTTGCATGTATTAAATGGTGGCCGTGGGCCTATTTTTGGATCCCTTATCTCCCTGTTTGCTGTGAAAATGCGTAATATTGACCTGGCTGCTAGTAACCTTTCCGAGTCCTTGGCATTCAAGGATTTGGATATCCGAACCTTGGATGTCATGGGCCATTTATGTCTCTCACGTGGTGTGTTGAGCTTTTATCCAGGTTGTGCCCCAGCAGTGGAGAAGGTTTTCGGGACCAAGAATGGCGGTATCTTTGACTATCCAGATCTTTCGGACCCCCGCTCCAATGCCATTCCTCCAGCCCCGAAAAGCAAGTGCCTCAAACAGAAGCAGCTCGACAAGGCCAGCATACTGCATCAGGAAGCCAGCCCCTGACTCCTCTCATCATCTATGAGCCGACCCAGACGAGGCTTCTCCAGCTTATCTTGCGGGAACTTCAGGCTTTGATGGCTGAAGTTGCCCGGAGAAATTTGCCACCCCAGTAACCCACCCCCGAACAATTTCATCTCTCCAGCCCCCGAAAGGGGCACTGAACAATTTACTGTTTTTTACTATGTACTGTACTTATATTTCTTGAACTCCTTTTTATACTCTCCCCGCATTGAGGACAATGCGCTACCTAAGTGTGGGGAGGGAGTTATTTATGCGTTTTGCCTGTGTGTTTGCATGTTTATTTTTATGTTTTCTGCATGATTGCATGATCTTCGGATTTTATTTTTAGCCACGCTAGGAAAATTTTCAAACCCTCATTTTTTGGCATGTGTTTTTCAACTTTCGATGCATAGAAAAAACACGACATCCATAGCACCTACGCCTGAACATGCATTTTTAGACCTGCTAGCCCTTATATCTATATCTAGGCCACGACACCAGTAGTCATAATTTGATCCCGTGAGCATACTTGAACTTCATGCCTTTTATTTTTGAGAAAAATGCTTAGCTAAGCGCAGTCTAAGTTTGCATGATATCCCTGGGTATAGTCACTGTTAGGACATGGGAAAGCTTAGAAATGACAGAAAACTTCGCATCAATGTCTCTTTCCTTCTTTTCTCCCATCTCTCTCTCTTTTCTTTTCGAGCCCCCGGCATTCCCCTTCTTTTCATACTCTTTCCTAACCATTCGCCTTTTCTTGATCTTTTTCCTTGGCAGGTGAGGTAGCAATTATTGAGGGTAACGTCGAGGGCTAGACACCTAAAGTGAGCAGGCGAGTTTAAGTGTGGGGAAGGAAGATAAAAGCAAAAGACTTCAAAGCAAAAAACAGGAGTCTAGGGTAAGATAAGAGAGTTTCGAGCCCTAGACCATTCATACAATTCGAGCCCCTGAAACATTCAAATATGGGGAAGCAAAAAAGAAGTCACCATCGATGCTGGAACCAAATCAAGGGCCATCTCCGGTTTACTCAAAAAAAAAAAAAAATAAGAGAAGAAAGGCACCGAGCGTCCAAGAAAAAGCATCCGCATCCGAAGCTTCAATTTGAAGACTTTCCTGACCCCGAAAGAAGATCCTTGTCTAGCCCCCGAATCACCTCGTGCCCTCGATGAAAGCTGTCTCGCCTTTCGCTTTTTCCCAGCCAAGGGATCAAACCAGGTTTTGCCTGGTTCTTTCTTTTCTTTCCTTCTTTTCTCCCCTCATTTCTCTTCTGTTCATCTCCTACTACCCTCTTCCACCTTTCTAACTCCTTCGATCCCATTTCTTTCTCCTTGCTGATGCGATGTTTTCCCGATTGTTGATTGCCCATGCATGTGTTCTACAGTACTCGGATTGACGTGCAAACCATGCCTGTGTTGTGTTAATTGCATTCATGAGTGCTAGCCTAAACACATATTTTATTCTGAGTATGAGTGCAAATACGCATCTTTGTGAGGACTGCTGGTGACTAGGCTAGATATGGAAAAGTCTGGTTGATAGGGTCGTTATTCTATCAGCCTGATGCAGGTGTTTTCTAGGTCTGGATGTGTTCTGGTTGAGTGTAGTTTGTAGGATGGTATGCCAATTCTAGGTGTTGGAAGTTGATTATGTATGTTTAGGAATGAGGTGTTTTCCAATTTTGTTTATGCTCGAGGGCGAGCATAGGGGCAGTGTGGGGATGTTTGATAGCACGTTTCATGCTCTCGGTTTTACCCTCCTTTCTAGCCCTTTCGGGGGCTCGATGTTGCTATTTGAGCCTCATTTCAATCTTATTTGCAGATTAGCATCAAGGAAGGGAAAAGGCCGAAAAGAAGCTATTTTAGAGCATTTATGAGGAATTCCATTTTCCAGGTCTAGAAGAAAGAACGTTGTCAAGACCTCGACGCGAACCAGACCAGTGCGCTGTCTCAAGGCCTCGACAGTTCTGAGCCTTCTTCCAAAGAGAGCATCTTCTGAGATTCGCACGGAATCCCAGGCGCTTCCAGAAGATAAC
Source organism: Viola odorata (assembly GCA_963691705.1). Classification (NCBI taxonomy): domain Eukaryota; kingdom Viridiplantae; phylum Streptophyta; class Magnoliopsida; order Malpighiales; family Violaceae; genus Viola; species Viola odorata. The sequence goes on along the minus strand of OY829539.1, from coordinate 20,954,366 downwards.
AGATGTGCCAGAAATCCCAGAATATTCCTTTTGCAAGGACGTGTGCTGTCACGCCCTCATTGATCCTTCCTCTCCCCTTAGCTGTTTTTGTCTCCTAGCTAGGCTTAGGCTATATAAGCATAGTTTTAGGGTTTTGTAAGGACGGCTGTTCCAAGGGATAATTTCTTACATTAATTTCAGTGCTTATTTTCTGGGGATCATCTCCTCTCCTCAACCAAGAGTAACCATTGTCAACAACTTTCCTCTTTGATTATTAATTAATCTATCGGTTTACTCTACTCCCTTTTTACTTTCCTTGTTTTATCATTGTATGAATATATATACCTACTGTTTATACTATAGTATGAGTAGCTAAATACCCCTTTCTTGGTGAAGGGTGTTCCACGGGTTGTAGAGTTTGGCTAAGAGGTCTAATGCATGCTTAATATATTCTCTTGTGACACATGACTGTTTACCGATTTAACTACATGCTTGTCTAGAAATGTTAAGAGCTTGATCATCTTTTAGTATTTCTGCATGAGTAACGTCATATTCCAGGGTTATAACTGACGCGAAGCCCTGGATTTAGAGCAGGCACCTAGGGGAGGCAGCGCGAGAGGCCTCACCTAGAGGTAAACAGTTATCTAGGGTATGCGATACGAGTCTGACAAGCTGAGCTATCGCGCCCTAGATCTGTCTTACCTCTCCTTCATGGGCGTTCTGAATTTAGCCTCCCTACTTCGAGCCGTGACAGGCCGGACGATCAAGGCTACCTTTTGATGACAAAGAAGGTAGCTGGGAGGATGACTGAACGTCAAGGTCACCTCATATGTGGAAACGGGGGGTGACTTTTATCTACGAAGGTAAGCAGGGGATGCGGTGTGGAAACGCGGTCCCTATAGCAGATCTGCGCATGAGTTTGGAAAACTTCTGCACCAATGACTAGCCGACCTAGAAAACAACCCAAGGGAGCACCTTTCGCTAAGATCTCGTCTCATTTGATTAATATCCTTTTCATTACTTTTTCCCGTATTCGATCTGTTTACATCTCTTGCTCTGGATTACAATTTACGTTTCTTGCCTTGGATTACGATTTACTTTCGTGCCCTAGATAAGTACTTTCCACTTCTGTTTTGTTAGCTCCCCTATTCTGCGTTGATTAATTTATTAATCAACATAAAACCCCCCCTGTTATTGTTACTTTGGTTAGATTTGTTGCATATTGCCTTGTCATACTAGTTCACTAGCAAATTAGTCCTTCAATCTCTGTGGTTCGACCCTTACTTGCTCTATACACATTAATTTGTGCAATTAGGCATCAGGATAAATTTAAGTATATTTGACTGACGATCAGGGCGTTCAATCCCCGGGCATCTCTCAGATTGTGGAATCTTGTACTTCCGAGGCGTCGCAATTCCTAGCATTATGCTTTTATCGGCGAGATCCCTAGGGTCATATCTTTCAATAGCCCTTAGCTTTTCCTCTAGTGGGCTCAATCGATCAATACCGGCCCCTTTCGCACTAATGGTGCCAAAACCTATGGTCGGTGAATATTCAAGAGAGGATTGTGGCTGTGTCAGATCGCTTCCCGGAAGCTTAGTTTTTGGTGGTCCAAAAATCGCAACTTGGGTAGAAAGGCCCCGAGATGGGTGGGGACACTGTCTGGTTGTACCTACTGCAGCTGTAGGGTTGGGACTAATGTAGGAATCCTGCCACTTCCACTGAACAGAAGATGGTTAGGTTGATGAAGGACCCCACTCCTTTTTAGTTTGCAAAGTTCGAACTTGTTCTTCCAGTTCTGCTATTCTGGTCGTTAGTGCTTCATTGGCCTTAGCCTGTTCAGTCATTTTTATTTTTGAAGTCTAGTTACAGGGAGCCTGTGTGGAGTAGCGTGCTTCCGAGGAGCTATCGTGAACCTGAAAAAAGGAAAAAACACAGAAAAGAGTAAGTACAAGTGAGGATATACAAGTGATGTGCAATCCCGAGGCCTCCACGTTACTCATTCGTTTTTTTTTTGCTACACTTTCACTTGATATTTTCAGGGCGGTCGGAGAGGCGTGATCTCCTGGTTGTGGATGATATGCGAAGGAAGCCTCTATTCATTCCAACAATGTGGAGCAATCTGAGATGTTATCTGCGAAACCCAAATCAATAGGGGCAACCAATGCCACCCTGCTAGGAAGATCTCTCTTACACTATGCTCGCAAATGACGTAGGGCCTGATGCCTGGTGAACCCAACCGAGGGGAGGGATGACGATCTAAGTTATGATCTCGGAGTTTGTGATAAGCTAAGAGGACAAGGCCACGAGTGGGCAATATTTGGTTGTTTTCGAATGTTTGGTCTGATTTTTCGGTTCTTTGGTGAAACGATTGTGTTTATCCCGGAGGGATTTTCTCTTTCTTTTTGCGATAGTCTTTTGAGTTGCTTTGGATAGATAATCGATATGGAAAAGATGAGGCGATTTTAATAAATATCCGAAAGAGTACGACTTTATTAAAAGTGTTTACAAAAGTATGGTAACTTGCCAACTACCTATATATAAAAAAAAGGCTAAGATAGATGAAATCAAGGGATCCTAAAAAGAAAAGGTTTGCCGATATTCGAGTCTTCCCATGAAGGTATCAATCCTGGACGTCAGAGTTCTGCTGCCAAAGGTACTCCATCGAAGCCAACTCCCCTTTCTGCATCTCGATCTCAGCCTCTAAAGTGGCAATTCGGCTTTGTAGTGTTTGATCGTTGAAACTTCGTTCCCCGAAAATATCAAGTGAAAGTAGTGTAGGTGCCGACATATCAAATGAGCAAAACGGGTCCTGTGGGACAAAAATAAAATTTTAAATGCAAAGTAACCTGCACGTGTGAGAAATCCGCAGTTCGTATAACAGAAAAATCACGTCAATATGCCAACAAGACAAATAGAGCCACGACAAACAATTATAATCATGATGCACATGCTGGGGCTCTGATTCCGACACCTCTAACTGGCTTGAACGGTTCCCCGAATGATACCATGAAAAGGTACCTAAAGTGTCGTCCAGTGTCCCGATTCCTTGCGAAATCGAGTAACCTTTCGACTGGCTTTAGGGGTTCATCCGAGTTGGGATTGGTGAACACTACCCAGGACACGTGTCCTAGGGCGTCACTACTACCCTCCTATTTTGGTAATTGTCCCCTGGGTGTAGGGCGCTATGAAATGCATATGACAATTGATAAAGCAAATAAATGAACAGACCAGCAATTGATCAAAGCAAATAAATAAACAAACAAATAACACCTCTCTAAAAAGATAAAACCGGCTCCGACCCTAAAACTCCCCAGTGAAGTCGCCAAACTGTCGCGCCCCACAAAAAATTACGAAAAATTAATTCGCGCGTGTGCAACGAAATTTGAGACCTTACGATGCTCGGCGTAAACAGACGCCTCGCAGCATGCAATGAAGTCGCCACCCTAATTTGGTTGCTAGGCTTAGGGAACCTTAATCCTCATGGCATAAGAAATATAATAAGTAAAAAAACTAAAGGCACAAAAAGGGGTCTGGACCCCAGACAAAGGTTCGGGGTCGTATTATGGTCTCGGGAAGGTGTTAGGCACCCGAGTCACATCCGAAAATGGTTACCGGTTGATGAGAGAGGTGTTTAAAAAGTTGTTTGATAAAATGCATTTTGAAAAGGGGGCCCTCAGAGGAATCGTCACTTTAGCCTTTTCTATGATCGTGACCGTTCGGGAATAATAAAAAGATCTTTCGGACGGGGTTACCGTTTATCAAGATCGATCGATTATTCCTGACCGTAACGTGATGGGACTGAATTTTCCGTAAGACTGAATGAGCGCCCTCTTATTTCATCATCGGGCCATGCATGATTAAATTACTTACTACGTGATTCTATCATGGATAACTTAGCAGAGTACCGATTAAATGAAAAGATTTTTGAAATGATAAACTGATGTGGGATCGAAAGTCCCCATGTACATGCAGTCAATACAAGCGAGAATTTAAAATCATATAAACATGGCATTTTAAGCAACTCTTTAAACACGTTGTTCATGTGAGTTGATTTTAATTCTAACAGTTCTATATATCACACGTACGATTGATATTTGTGAAAAGCGTTGAATAAATAAAAAGGAATTGAAAGGCGTACTTTCGAGCGAAGCTTGAAATTAATTCCTACAAAATGTGAGTGTTAGCGATAGCTTGAGAAGTTGATAAGCAATTTTATGAGAGCAAGAATTTAAATGACAGTTGATTGCATACGAGAAATGATGGATTTCATGCATACGGAAATTAAATGCTGAGTATGATAAGTGCAGGAAAATAAATGATGACAGTTGATTGCATGCGAGAAATGATGAATTTTACGCATACGAGAATTTAAATGCTGAGTTGATTACATGCGAAAAATGATTGATTTTACACATACGATAATTAAATGCTGAGTTGATTGCATGTGAAAAATGATTGATTTTAACCATACGAGAATTTAAATGCTGAGTTGATTGCATGCGAAAAATGATTGATTTTACGCATACAAGATTTTAATGCTGGGTTGATTGCATGCGAAAAATGATTGATTTTACGCATACGAGAATTTAATGCTGAGTTGATTGCATGCGAAAAATGATTGATTTGACGCATACGAAAATTAAGTGCTGTTTTGATAAGTGCAGAAAAATCAAATGTAGTTGAAGATTTATAGGGAATTAAAACGGTTGACGGTTTGCAGAAAATAAAACAGGTTGATAATGCAAAAAATAAAACAGTTGATGTTGCGGAAGAATTTCCAGCAGTTTGCGAAAAATTAAAGCAGTTGATATTTGCAGAAAATAAACAGTGGATATTTGCGGAAGAATTTCCAGCAGTTTGCGAAAAATTAAAGCAGTTGATATTTACGAGAATTGAAATGCGACCGACCATGTAGGCGGTATATTGAATTTAAATTGCCGAAAGTAAATTGTGAAAAATTAAAGTACGAATAAGTAAAGTGCGGAAAATTAAACAGTTGATAATTTGCGGAAGAATTTCCAGCAGTTTGCGGAAAATTAAAGCAGTTGATATTTACAAGAATTAAAATGCGACCGACCATGTAGGCGGTATATTGAATTTAAATTGCCAAAAGTAAATTGCGAAAAATTAAAGTGCGAATAAGTAAAGTGCGGAAAATTAAACAGTTGATAATTTGCGGAAGGATTTCCAACAGTTTGCGAAAAATTAAAGTAGTTGAATATTTACGAAAATTAAAAGCAGTTGATAATTTGCGGAAAATTAAATGACAACCGACCATAAAGGCGGTAAGTTAAATGACTGAAATTAAATTGCTAAATATAAATGACTGAAGTTAAATAACATAAAAATAAATATCACAATAAGAAATAAGCAATTCACGTATATATAAAAAAACAATCAAATAAACAAGTTGACGCAAGAATGAGCATACGAAATATTTTACAAAAAAGTGAACTAACAATCCATGTACAAAATATAGGAAAAATAGCACATATCAAGAAGAATAATTATACGAAACATGCGAGCATTTTACGTAAGAAAAAAATAACGAACCGAATTTCTGGAAAAATATAAATGGGCTGGGCCCAGCTTGGAAATTTGGAGGAATGGACCAGGAACAATTCCTGGCCCAAGAAAATTAATTCTAACGGTGATGGGCCAAGCCCATCACCTTTCCTTTATTTTTGTGCGAAGGCCATTTGGCCCAAATCAATCATCTTCAACCTCACATCGTCAGCACCACTGCCGGCGACAGAGGTGACGAACCAGGCGTCCGATTCGCCTGGTTCTTGGCCCGAAAGAAACCTCTCCCTTCCAACAATGCAAACATGCGATTACAGCAAGATAAATCCCAACCAAACAGTGACAATTGCAACGACAACAATAATGCGCATTAATCCGTTTAATTAGTAAATAAATACTTCAAACGTTCGAACAGTTTAATCAATGCTAGTGTGGTGAAATTAACTTAAAACTAAAGCAATTGGGACAAATTTAAGCAATTAACTGATTATCAAAAGCAAGAACGAAAATTAAAGAAAGAAACAACAAGTGAGAGAGAAAGAAAAAAACTTATAGTGCGTGCCGAGAGAGGAAAGGATTGAGCGCAAGGAATGGGGTTCAGGAGTACATAGATTGGCCAGGAAAATGGAGAGGGGCAGTGGCCTTCTCGTGCAAAATTTTCGGACCCTCTTTACGAAGGAGGGGGCTCGGTATTTATAGCCCGAAACCTCGTGGGTTGGAAGACGGGGGAGCTGTGCGTGGTGGCTAGGGGAGGCGTGATGATGGCTGAACGGGGTAGGAGGCTATGGGCTCGAGCTAGGAAGCGATGGGAGCAGGTAATCCCGGTGGTCTGCTCCGCTGCACGTCCATGCCCACTGTGCATGTGCACCATGCTAGGTAATTCAAGGGCCGTTGATATGGTTGACTTTCCTTGGTTGACCAGATCAACGGCCATGATTAAATGGCCCTTCATCTGATTTAAATGGCCTCGAGCCGGTTCCTGCAAACAAACGTTCCGACTTTTCGAGCCGAAGGTACCGTCGCGTAGAGAAAAATACGATGGGTTTAACTGTCTACAGCGAATGACGAGAATTTTTTGTTTAACGTGTTTATTTTCTCGTTCAAAAACGTGAAACGTTCGGACGGAAAAATAATGACGTTACGCCGAAAATTACACTAAACGCTGTAGACCGTTGTGAACGGAAAAAAAAGCTAGCAATTAGTTGATGGAAAACATTTCAAAGTCAAGCTATTGTCCGAGCGAACTTACTCGGGTCTAATAAAAGCTCGAACGAAAATAATAATAAAATAATAAAAATACTAAAAAAATGCGCTAAAAACTAAAAGTCCTAAAATTCATGTGATGACCTAAAATGAAGAACAAACTAACGAACGACTGCCGGATAATTAAAAATGTGATTTTTAAGGCTAAAAATAATAATGATAATAATAATGAAAATACGTGATGAAAAATTAAAAATGCAATTTCGAAAGCTGACGATGCTAAAATGCAACGAAACACCTAAAAATGCTAGCGACAGTAAATCAACTGAAAATGACTTTAAATTAACTAAATAACAGAAATGCTAAAATTAATTAAAAATGGCGTCAAAATTCGGGTATCAACAGCGTCTAAGGCAAGATTGGATATAAGGGCTAGCAGGTCTAGAAAATGCATGCTCAGGTGCAGATGCGATGAATGCCGTGCTTCTCCTATGCATCAAAAGTTGAAAAACGTATGCCGAAAATGAGGGTTTGATAACTGGCAGTGGAAAATTTTCCTAGCAAGGCTAAAAATAAAATCCGCAAATGAACTTGCAATCATGCAACAAACGCGCAAATAAACATGCAGGCAAAGCGCATAAATATAAATAACTCCCTCCTCACACTTAGGCAGCGCATTGTCCTCAATGTGGGAAGAGCGTAAAAAAGGAGTTCATAAATATAAGTACAACACCATAATAGAAAGCATTAAAAATTGTTCAGAGCCCTTTTCGGGGGCTAGAGAAATGGAATTGTTCGGGGGGGGGGGGGGGGGTACCCCGGGCAACTTCAGCTGTCAAAGCCCTGAAGTTCCCGTAGAATGGCCTGGAGAAGTCGTGTCTGAGTGGGGTCGAAGACAAGGAGAGGAGTCGGGGGTTGGCTTGTTGGTGCTGCATTCTGGGCTTGACGAGCTGCTTCGGCTTGCGGCGCCTGCTTTTTGAGGGCTGGAGGGATCGAGGTTGAACGAGGATCCGAAAGGTCTGGATAGTCAAAGATTCCACCGTTCTTTGTCCTGAAAACCTTTGCTGCTGCGGGGGCACAACCTGGGTAAAAACTCAGCACACCACGTGAGAGACATAAGTAGCCCATGACATCCAAGGTTCGGATATCCAAATCCTTGAATGCCAGGGGCTTAGAAAGATTACTAGCATAGAGGTCAATTGCATGCATTTTCACAGCAAGTAAGGAGATAAGCGATCCAAAAATAGGCTCACGGTTACCATTTAGCACATGCAAAACACTCGAAGCTACCCAAAAATCAAGATTAACCCTACGTTTGTGTTTCATGCACCATAAAAAGAAAAGTTCCTGCACAGATATCTGCCCTGACGAACCAAATCGTGCAGAAAATGTAAGGGCTAGATATCTGTGCAAGATACGCAAGGCAGGATCGATTATTTCATGGGCTTTACTACCTTTAGGGTCATACTTAGCAGCAGGCTTATTGGTGAGCTCACGGAAAGCAGCAGTAGCATCAAAAACAGAAGGTATAACAGTCAAAGCGTTCTTGTACAGAGAAGTATTCAGCTCATCATTCGTGACAAATCCTAACCAGCAATTAAATTCCCCAAGGGTCAGATGCTCCCACTTGTTAGTTAATCTAAAGTTTATGAGACCAGGGGTGGAAGAATTCGGACCGACCTTGCCCTTGGGCCTAAAAGTACCATCTACCCAGAATGTAGTGAAAAACTCGAGGGAAAGCTCAATAAAGGTTGGGTGTTCCAGATAGAACAGGGATTCCCAACCAATATTGGCCACATACTCCCTGACCTTAGATTCAATACCCATCCTAGCAAGAAAATCAAAATCCAGGCGCGCACATGAGCTAACGCCCTTGGAATTCAGCATGTTCAATTTATCTAGGGATGGCTTATCATTAAACACAATCCATTCATGCGGTGAGGAAAGGTCAGAAGTCACCTGTTGGGAGTTGGATCTGGGGATGGATGAAGGTGCTGGAGTCTCGGCCTTGACATCATCATCCGTTTCGAGGGCTCGAGGTTTCTTCGAGGTCGAGGGCTTGCCTGCACTGGAGGATGAAAGCCTTCTCTTCTGGCCCACTGGTGTCTCAACCGCAGCTGGCTGCTCCGCTTTGGCCGGAGCTTTGGATTTACCTCTCTTGGCCGCTGACTGTGCTGCGGGTGCTTTTTGCTTATGCTCTACCTCCTCCGTCGCATTCTGGGCCTCGAGATCTTCTTCTTCATCTGCCTCGCTGCCTTCGGCTTCTCCACTTTCTCCAGTGCCCTCCTCCATAGCTTCAAGATCGTTATCCGTTTGATCATTACCAGGCTCAATCTGCTCCTCCATAGCTTTGCCTTCTTCATCTGACACCAGGATATCCTTGAGGACTTCCTCAACGGTTAGGGCAGGCTGAGGGGCTAGAAATCGATCAATGGTTGCGTCAAGAGGGGGCTTTTTGGCTGATGGAGCGGGTGCTTTGGACTTAGATTTGGCCGTGGACTTGGCAGTGGATGCTCCTGGGGGAGTTTCACTACCCAGCCACCTCTAGTGGTAGTCGAGGTGGGAGGAATAGAGCCTGTAACCTCTAGCTCGTCGTCCACTGGGGTGAACTCTCGATTTTGCTCAACGGTCGTGGGTGAGACAGCCGTAGAAGAAGGAATGAGGGGAGGGTTGATAGACGGTGGTGTGGCCATTCTAAATGAGGCCGAGTTAGGGGTGGCAGATTGAGATCTGGTTCGGGAAGGAACGGGGCTGGAGGTCTCCACTGGCTTAGATCCAGAAACGTTCTTGCGGGCGGGCCTTTTTGATTTTGGTGCCATTGATAGGGAGTAGTGGTGGTTCTGAAGATGGTGATGGGAGTGAAAAGAAGGTAGGGTTGCGTGTTTGGTGAAGGAGAGATGAGGGTGGTGTGTTTGAAAGTGATGTGAGTGGGACGAGATAGGAGCGTGGGAGAGAGAGTGGTAGCCACAACTGGCATTTAATGGCGCAGCTTTTGCATTGATGAGGCCTACTTTTTCTGTGACTTGACAGGCCATATGGCACCCTGGGCGTGGAACACGACGGCTCACGCGTATCCCAACTGCTCAAAAAGGAGAACAACTTTTAAATTTCAAAAAAGACAGTTTGTGCATTTAAGATACGGACAAAAAGAGAGAATAAAGGTAAGTAAATGCTAATTAAAAGGAATAAAATCATAGGGGAAAAAGAATGGCCAGGGATATATACTAGGAATAAAACATGGAAATAAAATCAAATAAAAATTAGAGAATCCGAAAGGATGTGAAGAAGATAAGGGAGAGAGAAAGGATGCGAACGACACATCAAATGCCTCCAGTGTGGTCCGTTTACTTGTCGGGACCTCGACATGCTGTGATACTCTAGGTCTGGACAGGTGGGACATCCACCATGGCCTCCTCAACTATCAAGGGCTGGAATCCTTCATAAAAGGGTTTTAATCGTTGGCCATTGACCTTGAAGATGATTCCTGTGATTGGGTTCTGAATCTCAACCGCCCCATGGTTGTAAACTGTCGTGACCACGAAAGGTCCTAACCATTTAGACTTCAGCTTTCCGGTAAAGAGTCGCAGGCTCGCTGTCCAGCTGAAAAGGTTTTGGACGAAGATGCCGGTCATGGTAAGCTTTTGTCTTGCCCTTGTAGAGCAGGGCATTCTCATAAGCATCGTCCCTCAGTTCTTCTAGCTCTTGGATTTGTAAACGCCTGTGTTGATTGGCGAGGCCTAGATCTGTATTCACTTTCCTGATGGCCCAAAAAGCCTTGTGCTCTATCTCCACTGGAAGATGGCACGACTTGCCATAGACAAGTCTGTAGGGAGTCATTCCGATTGGGGTCTTGAAAGCTGTACGATAGGCCCAGAGTGCATCATCCAATTTCAGACTCCAATCTTTCCGGGACTGGTTAACGGTCTTCTCAAGAATGGACTTGATCCCACGGTTCGAGACCTCGGCTTGGCCATTAGTCTGAGGGTGATAAGCGATGGACGTTCTATGGTGAACTCCATACTTTGTCAAGAGCGAGGTTATGACACGGTTACAGAAGTAGGTACCCCTATCGCTGATCAGTGCTCTAGGTGTACCAAATCGGTTGAAAATATTGGTGCGGAGAAAGTTCACGACCACCTTAGAATTATTCGTCCGAGTGGCCTTGGCTTCAACCCATTTGGAAACATAATCGACGGCCAGAAGGATGTAAATGTTGCCAAAAGAGTTGGGAAAGGGGCCCATAAAATCAATACCCCAGATATCGAAAATCTCGCAAGTGATAATATTTGTCAAGGGCATCTGATTCCTAGCCCCAATATTTCCAGTGACCTGACATCGAGGGCACGAAGCGCAATACATGTAACTGTCCTTGAAAATGGTGGGCCAGTACAGACCAGCCTCCAGGACCTTCAGGGCAGTTTTCTTAGCCGCGAAATGGCCTCCTTCTGAATGGCAGAATTTAAGGATCGAGGGCACCTCGTCCATGGTTACACATCTACGAATTATTTGATCCGAATAGTGCTTCCATAGGTAGGGGCTGTCCCAAATGTAGTATTTGGCTTGCCTTCTGATTTTGTTACATTCAGAAGGTGGGGCATCAGCTGGGTAAGTGCCAGTAGCACAAAAGTTTGCAATATCGGAAAACCATGGGGAATAAACAGCTTGGGCTAGACACAATTGCTTGTCTGGAAAAGTATCTCGGATGGGCTCAAACGAATTATCTTCTTGGGCCGGAAGTCTGCTCAAGTGGTCGGCCACAGGATTTTCTCTTCTTGCCTTGTCTTTGATAACGATATCAAATTCTTGCATGAGTAAGATCCAACGAATAAGCCGTGGTTTGGCATCAACTTTGGTCAACAAGCACCGAAGGGCATGGTGGTCTGAGTAGACGAGGACATGGGTGCCTAGGAGATATTGCCTAAATTTATCAAGGGCATAGACTACGGCCAGAAGTTTTTTCTCTGTGGTTGTGTAGTTCTGTTGGGCCGGGTCTAGTAGCTTGGAAGCATAGTAGATAACATGAGTCTTTTTATCCTTCTTCTGACCCAAAACGGCGCCCAGGGCCTGATTGCTGGCATCACACATGACCTCGAAAGGTAATGTCCAATCGGGGGCACGAATAATCCGGGCCGAGATAAGTTTGTTCTTGAGAAGATCGAAAGCGGCTTTGTAGGCTTCACTGAAATCAAAGGGTATGTCTTTCTGGAGCAAGTGACACATTGGTTGAGCGATTTTGGAAAAATCCTTAATGAACCGTCGGTAGAAACCGGCGTGGCTTAGAAAAGATCTCACATCTCAGACACAGGAGGGGTAGGGCAAGGATTCTATCACTTCAATCTTGGCTTTGTCAACCTCAATGCCCTTGGTCGAGATGACATGACCAAGTACCAGGGCTTGATCCACCATGAAGTGGCATTTCTCAAAATTCAGGACAAGATTTGTCTCTATGCAGCGCTGTAGACATTTCTTCAGCTTGCTCATTCATTCCTCAAAAAAATTCCCATAGACAGTGAAGTCATCCATGAAGACCTCGATTCCGTCCTCGACTAGCTCAGAGAAAATGCTGACCATACAACGCTGAAAAGTGGCAGGGGCGTTACATAGGCCGAAGGGCATGCGTCTATACGCTAAGGTCCCGAAGGGGCAGGTGAAGGTGGTCTTTTCCTGGTCTTCAGGAGCAACTGGGATCTGATGGAATCCGGAGTAACCGTCCAGATAGCAATAGTGGGTTTTACCGGTGAGATGTTCTAGCATCTGATTGATGAAGGGTAGGGGAAAATGATCTTTCCTGGTAGCAGAATTCAATCGGCGGTAGTCAATGCACACTCTCCACCCATTCTGGATCCGGGTAGGAATGGATTCTCCATTTTGACCGATGGTGATAGTTATGCCTATTTTCTTGGGCACGACCTGGATAGGACTGACCCAAGGGCTGTCTAAGATGGGGTAGATAACTTCCGTATCTAGTAACTTGAGAATCTCTTTCTTTACCACTTCCATCATAGGAGGATTAAGTCGACGCTGGGGCTGTCGGATGGTTTTGCTTGCGTCTTCTAGGTGGATGTGATGAGTGCATAATGCTGGGGACAAGCCCTTGATGTCCGCAATGGTCCATCCTATGGCTTGTCTGAAATTCCTTAGCAAGGAAACCAGCTGGGACTCCTTGGGGTCTTCTAGCTTGTTGGAGATAATGACAGGCAGAGAGTTATCGGGGCCTAGATAAGCATACTTCAAATGGGAAGTCAATGGTTTCAGATCTAGGGCTGGAGCCTGATCAATAGAAGGGAATAACTTGACATGGCCTGGATATTCAGGAGACTGCTTCGGAGACTCATGCTGAATAACAGCGCATTCTTCTAGGGCGGCGACGATAGAGTATAATTTAGATGGAATAGGAAGTGTTGAGGCCACGACATCTAGAAGAGCTGGTGTCAGACTCCTGTCAAGGGCAGAACGCAAGGGGTCAGTAGAATACATTTCATCAATCTCCCCTATAGTGGGGTCAATAATATCAACATAATTCACACTAGAGAATTCAGATGGATATCGCATGGCTTCTAGCATATTGAATTTGATGATCTCTCCGTCAAATTCGAGAGAGATGGTGGCATCATGAACATCAATCTTCGCTCGGGTTGTGGCTAGAAATGGGCGGCCTAGAAGAACATCTGTGGACTTGATGGAGTCTTCGTTCTCTATTGCAATCACATAGAAATCCGCAGGGAACAAGAATTCTCCCACTTGGACTAAGACATCCTTAATGATCCCCTCGGGGTAGATGACAGAACGATCGATGAGTTGGATGGCAAGGTCTGTAGGCACGAGAGGCTCGAGGCCTAAACTATGGTAGATTATCAAGGGCATGACATTGATTCCTGCACCTAGATCACACATGGCCTTGCCAATATCGACCGTCCCGATTCGACAAGGGACAATGAACATGCCTTGGTCTTTGCATTTTAGGGGGATTCGACGTTGGATATGTGCCGAGGCGCTGACCCCTACACTGATCTTGTTAACTTCGGAGAACTTGTTTTTGTTCGTGCATAATTGCTTCAAGAATTTGGCATAGCGAGGGACATTCTTCACGGCCTGGAGAAGAGGGATGTTAACAACTACTTTACTGAACATCTCAAAGATATCTCGATCCTCCTTGTCTTTCTTGGCCTTGACCAATCTGTGAGGGAATGGGGGCCCGAGAATCTTATGAATGTACTCTTGAGTAAATTCTGGTGGGTTGGGGTCATTCCGTGGTGAGCCTCTAGGAGAGCGGATTCTGTCCTCCTTGACGTCCACTAATCTAGGGACTTTGGGGAGCTTCGCTCTAGGTTTAGGCCGGATTTCAGCTTCTGGAGAATTTTCAACATCTTGGACTGGAAGCTCAGGTGGGTTCAAGGTCGTTCCACTACGCAAAGTTAATGCGTAGACATTGTGCTTTGGGTTTGTTTCGGTCTGGGGTGGTAGTCTGCCATGATTTGTAAACTCTTGTATCTTGGCGGTCATGGCACTCATTTGTCTCTTAAGTTCATCTATTTCTTTCTGCTGCTCGGGGTTCTTAGGCATCTCAGCAGTCGGGGGTTGGACAAAGGATTGGTCCGGTGGATGGACAAAGGTCTGATCCTGAGGAGGTTGGCGTTGATACTGATTATGATGATATGTGGGTCGAGGTCTGAAATTTGGCATATTAGGAGGGGGATTCCCATAGGGGTTTTGGTGTGGTAGGTGGCTAGGTCCCGAAAGTTGATTATTCGAACCCCACCCTAGATTTTGTTGTTTCCAGCCTTGGTTGTAGTTTTGAGCATAAGGGACTGGAATAAATTGGCCAGCATCATTCACTTGTATTTCCTCCAGAATATGGGGACATGCATCAGTGGGGTGGTCCACGAAATTACATATCTGGCAGGCTTTGACAGGCGCGGGTTGTCCGGTTATGAAATTCTGGAATATTCCTGTAAGGGATGATATCTGGTTCTGAAGGGCAGCTACTTGGACATCCTGGCCTGGATTGTTGGCAAGGTCTTTAGAGGTATTCTTGGCTATGAGCTCTATTGTTGCTCGAGCGGATGTTGGAGTTAGGGCAGTGAGAGATTCATCGGCAGCTGCGTTGAGCAACGCCTTATCATGGGCTTTGAGGCCTTCACAAATACTGAACCTATCATAGTACTGGGCTAGAGTCTCCTCTTTCTTCTGAATTATGGAGACGAGTTGCTTACGCGTAGTGTTGGAGATAGAAGTCGGATAGTACTTCTCAGTGAAGATTTTTGACATGTCTGCCCAAGAACGGATAGATCGTGCTGGAAGGTCATAATACCAGTCGAGGGCGTCATCTTTGAGAGACCACTGGAATGCGCGGAGCTTGGCTTGCTCAATACTGACGTTAGCGGGTTTCATGGCCTCGCAAATAGAATGAAGCTGTTGGAGATGGCGAAGAGAATTTTCCTTGGCTACCCCTCGAAAAGTAGGCAGATGATGAAGTACAACTGACTTTAGGGTCCAATCATGAGGGACGTTCGGCCAGTCGATGCAGCTACTTGCCATATCAGGGGTTGCGTGGAAATTATCAATGGTTTGTTGATTTGGGGGTGGTGGTGGTTGATCTTCACGACGTTCTCGGTTGTTATGGTTGTCATTGTTGGCTAGGTCTTCCATTGCTGGAAAATTGAAATGGTCTGGTGTGGGGTGGTCGGGGTTACGATGAAGGAAGGTTAGGTCTATGAAAAGTTGGTGTTCCTGGTCAGCCAGATTGGAAGGGGATCCGTCAAGGGCAGGATGGGGGATCACTCTACGATGAGCAGATGCTCCTTGGGCTTGCCTACGAAGTCCTTTTTCCGTCCTGGTCAACTCTAGGTCTAGAGGAAGTAGATCGGGGGCAGATCTCCTGGTCATACAAGGAAAACAAAAAACAAAATTAGTACCGTTCAATCCCCGGCAACGACGCCAAAATTTGATCGTCATTTAAATATACTAATATTTTCCTGGTGCCTAGATGCACAAATTAATGTGTACAGGGCAAGACAGGGTCGAACCGCAAAGATTCAAGTGATAATTTGCTAATGAAGATGTATGACAAGGTAATATGCAACAGATCGAACCAAAGTAACACTTGGGGGGGGGGGTTATGTTGATTAATGAATTAACCAACGCAGAGTATGGAAGCTAACAAAACAGAATTGTAAAGTAATGATCTAGGTCATGAAAGTAAAATGCAATTCAGGGCAAGAACTGTAAACAAATCGAGGGCTAAAAAAGTAATAAAAGCGATACTAATCAAATAAGGAGAGATCTTAGCAAAAGATGTTTCTTTGGGTTGATTTCTAGGTTGGCTAGTCATTGGCATAGAGATATTCTAAACTCAGGTACAGACCTGCTATAGGGACCGCGTTTCCACACCGCATCCCCTGCTTACCTTCTTAGATAAAAGTCACCCTCCGTTTCCACATATGAGGTGACCTTGACTCTCCACCATCCTCCCAGGTACGAATGCGGGGAGGCCAAACTCAGAACGCCCATGAAGGGGAGGTAAGACAGATCTAGGGCGCGATAGCTCGGCTTGTTAGACCCGTATCCCATACCCTAGATAACTGTTCACCCCTAGACAGAGGTCTCTCGCGCTACCTCTACTAGGTGTCTACTACTATTCCAGGGATTCGCGTCAGGTATAACCTTGGAAATGACATTTACTCATGCAGAAATACTAACAGGTGATCAGACTCTTAACATTTCTAGACAAGCATGGAACTAAAACGGTAAACAGTCATGTGTTACGAGAGAATGTATTAAGCATGCATTAGACCTTTTAGCTGAACCCTACAACCCTTGAAACACCCTTTACTAAGAAAGGGGTACTTAGCTACTCATAGTATAATATAAACAGTAGATATATATAATCATGCGATAACAAAGAGAGTAAAAAGGGAGTAGAGGAAACCGGTAGATTAATTAATAATCGAAGAGGAAAACTTGAGACAAAGGCTGTTCTTGATGACAAGAGGAGAAGATCCCCAGAAAAAAAGTGCTGAAATTAATGTAAGAGAATATCCTTAGACAATAGCCGTCCTCACAAAAACCCTAGCACTATGCTTATATAGCCTAATACTAGCTAGGAGACAAAAAAAACAACTAAGAGGAATGAGGGCGTGACAGCACATGCCCTTGCAAAGGGAATATTCTGGGATTCCTGACACACCTGATGCCTTCTGGAAGCGCATGGAATCCCGTGCAGATCTTTGAAGATGCTTCTCTTTGGCTGGAGATGCAGAACTGCCGAGGCCTTGAAACAGCGTGATAACAATCCACCTAAGGAAAAGGGTATTTCCGTCTATTGCCCTGAACTGAAAGAAGAGATCACTATTCCCACCTTCGCGGTAGGGAGAGGGACACCGCCTCCCCCAGAGGCTGACGCCAAGAGGGTAAAACAGCGCTCAGGAGTATCCCCAAAACGAACCTTCTAGATGGCTCGAGGAGCTGTCTCATTCTGAGGAATACCACGCGTCAGGGGGACCACTCAGTCGCCACCCTATCGTGGTAGCATTTATCCCATGGCTATCGCCACGTTAACATATCATCCGAGGGGCGAACCACGATCCCTAACGTTAGGGATAGCTCCCTAGCTATCCCCAAACGCGGAAATGCTCAATTCTTCTATATATATACCTCCCCCTCAAAGGAGGCAGGTAAGCTTAATCTGACTGGCCCAAGCTCTGCCAAATTCAGTACACATACTGATTTAAGCATCGGAGTGTTTCCGCCGGAGACCCCCTCCGGCGTATTGCAGGTACCGCGGACCGTCGTGAGCACTGAACTGAGAGGAGCCATTCCGCCATACATCCTTCTGCAGAAGACGAAATCTTATCAAATTGGTGCTTTCATTGAGAGTATTGGTTCTATTAAGTGAGCATCCTTAATAACCAAGCTCCTCCTCCCCGAAGCTAGAAGGATTATGGCCTCAGAGTCAGATCCGGCGCTGTCCCAAACTTCCAACATCCCGTACAACACACGCAGACGACTGTTTGCCTTCGCTACCTCTGATACCTCCACCCCAGTGCAGGACGTCACTGCGGGAGAATCAGATCTTCCTCCTGGGCAAAGTTCGGAAGAAATTACATTCCAGATTTGTTCTCCCTTTCCTCACGTAGCAGGAACCAGTCGTCTTACCCCCCAAGCAGGGAGATCCATGATAGGTGAAGCGGATAACCCTTTCGCAAATTCAATAGCAGCTCTCCAAGCTCAATTGGATCAGTTGACAGAGATGGCTGTTGGATTTACTCCTCATGCCTCGAGACCTGGTGTGTCCTCCCAAGTAGTTTTCACTCCGTCCATTGTCAATGAACGACCATTATCGCCCCGACAATCCAGAGGACTCCCGTCCTCCTTACCATTTTCATTGGCCCCCATCAGCGTCCCGCCGCTCGCGCGTGGACCTGCTGAACATTCTGGACAATACAGGGGAGGAATCTCTATCCCTGAAGTAGCCCACCGACGCGATGAGTACAGAGAACATTGGGATGATCGACTAGGGGATATATTGAGAGAGCCATCTCCTAGATACAGCAAGAGATCTAGCAGTAGAGGTCGACGAGCTCGAACTCCAAGAAGCCGCAGCCGATCTCCCAGGCGGCATCATGAATATGACCCTCAGAATCCCAGATATGACGTTGAAATTCCACACCCGCATCAGCCTCGTGGGGTCCCTGATATTAACGTTGGCCATCCGTTCAGTTACCGTGTCAGGCACCACAGAATCCATCGACACGTGAAACTCCCAGCAGAATCATATGATGGCACGAAAGATCCCATTTCTCACCTCAATAAGGTGAAAGATTTTGTGCAATTCCAAACGCGCAGTGACGCAACATTGTGTCAGATCTTCGTAATGACGCTGTCAGGCGTGGCACGTCTCTGGTTTGAGGGACTCCCGGCCGGATCTATTGATAATTTTTCTCAACTGGAAGAAAAATTCAAAAGTCAGTTTAGCACAGCTATTCCTATCAGGAAGTCAGCAGCTGCACTGTTCGATATCCATCGAAAACCGCAGGAATTGTTGAACGGCTTTTTTGGTCGATTTGATCTTGAAATGTCCCTAACGCCAGGGGTCACTATTGATTTTGCGGTTGAGGCCCTAAAACGCAACTGCCGATACGGAAAACTGAGAGACACTCTAACGGTGGACCCACCGATGACCCTGGATGCGCTGAGGCTGAAAGCGCATAATTATGCGAGAATGGAAGAGGAGGAAAATAGAGAATGGATCCGAGACATGCCAACGGACCCATATGTGGCCCTTAACGCCCCGCATAACAGTGCCCCTGACGCACGACCCACTGATGATCATGGGCAACGAAAAGTGCATACTGTCAAGGCCTCTAACCGGCAGAGAGGCAATTCCTCGAAAGGAAGACCCGAAGGGTCCCCCACTCGGAAACAAGCAGATCCACCAAAGGGCCGGATATACGATCCTGACCTTCCATCTCTTATACTCCCAAGGGCTGAAATCCTAGCGATAGTCCAACAGCGAAATCTGCCCATTAGATATCTAGCTCATGTGAAGCCAGGAATGATCATGGGAGGAAGGGAAAATGCGTATTGCAAGTTCCACAAGGTCAAGGGACATTCGACAGATGTATGCAGAGAACTGAAATTGGCCATAGAGCGATTGGTCGAAGAGGGCTACCTAGGAGAATTTGCCACCAAGGCAAGAGAAGAGGCCAGGAACAACCCAACGGGAATGACAATTGATCAGAGGCAAATGCCTTCATGTGCCACGGGGGCTAACGCAATTCCCCTTGGACAAAATAGAGAAGCTCTCGTTGTTCATAGCGATCAGATACCTATGATTAATATTATTGCCGGGGGAACACCCTACTTCGAGGAGGCCATACCACAAACACCCAGTCCTGGGGAAAAGCGCAAGCGAGAAAGCGCCCAGGTAAAAATTGAGGCGATAAACGCCTTAGATAGAATGATATTGTCCTTCTCAGAAGAAGACGAAAAGGGCATTGTTTTCCCACACAACGACGCGTTGGTAGTCACACCTGTAATAGGAAGTCACGGGGTGAGAAGAACCCTTGTTGACAACGGGAGCGCAGTAAATCTATTTTCGCTGGAAGCGTATAACTTGATGAAACACCCTGATGGGGAGCTAGCACCATGCGTGAGGCCAATTGTCGGGATTGATGGCGTACCGATACCGGTAGCCGGAATAACATCCTTGCCAGTGTACTTTCGAAAAGACACATCCAAGCGCTCTGAAGAGCTATTATTCCTGGTTGTAGACCTAACGTTACCATACAACGCTATACGGGGGCGACCGTTCCTCAATCGTTTTGGGGTAGCGATATCCCAAAAATACCCGCGGATGAAATACCCCTCGTGGGACGGAGTGGTCTCAATCAAAGGAGACCAGAAACTGGCAGCCGAATGTTATTTGCTTATGACTCAGAGGAGTTGTGACCGCTACGTTTGCGTGGCAGACGATCCTTTCGACGATAAAGAAGAAAAACGCACTCAGCCACTAGATCAGATTATGTCAATACCTATCGCTGAGGACAATGAGGCAAATCTCTTGGTCAGTGAGAAACTGAGCCCTGAAGAGAGCGTGCAACTAACCCGACTATTAAGAAAATGCAAGGGAGAATTCGCATGGAAACCAGCGGACATGCCTGGAATCTCGCGAGAAGTCGCGGAGCATCGACTAAATGTCAGCCCTGAGGCCAAGCCTATTCAGCAGAAACGACGCGCCTTTTCATCAGAAAAAGTAGTGGCTATCGAGAAGGAGTTACTGAAGCTCATGGACGCGGGGTTCGTTCGAGAAGTTCAGTACCCAACCTAGTTGGCTAACCCGGTGCTAGTTCCAAAGCCTAACGGAGATTGGCGCATGTGCATCGATTTCATTGACCTAAATAATGCTTGTCCCAAAGATTGCTATCCCCTTCCTCGAATTGACCAGCTGGTCCACCAAAATGCGGGGTACGCTTATTTAAGCTCTCTGGATGCCAACTCCGGGTATCACCAAATCCCAATGGCCGCAGAAGACGAAGAAAAAACTGCCTTCATCACCCCTAGGGCCACATATTGCTACACCGCAATGCCGTTTGGGCTGAAGAATACCGGGGCAACGTTTCAGCGCATGGCGAATAAGATTTTTGAAAAGCAAATAGGGAAAAATGTAGAGGCCTACGTGGACGATATTCTGATTAAAAGTCGAAGCTTCGGAGACCATCTTGCCGATTTGGAAGAAGTTTTCAATGTGATGAAAAAATACAAAATGAAGCTGAACCCACGAAAGTGCATGTTCGCGTTCCAAACGGGAAAATTCTTAGGCTACGTGGTTAGCCGAAAGGGTATTCAGCCCAACCCTTCAAAGGTAAAGGCCATTCAGGACATGATATCCCCGCGAACCATCAAGGAAATACAAAAGCTCACTGGCCGCATCATAGCGTTAGGACGATTCGTATCTAAGCAAGGAGAGAGATGCCTCCCCTTTTTCAAGGTCATTCGAAATAAGGCCCCATTCGGGTGGACAGAGGAATGTGAAAACACGTTTGCAGGACTGAAAGCCTACTTGTCATCCGATCTAGTGCTAACGAGGCCTGAGTTCGGCGATGAGCTATACCTATACCTGGGAGTAGCTGACGAGGTAGTTAGCGCCATCCTCGTACGAAGTGAAGGGCATGTACACCGCCCTGTATTTTTTGTGAGTCACATATTAAAAGACGCGGAGCTACGATACGCCCGCATCGAGAAGATAGCGCTTGCTCTAATACAGGCAACGTGAAAGATGGACCGATACTTCCAAGCCCACCCTGTTACCGTACAAACTGATCAGCCACTGAGAATTTTTTTAGAAAGCCTGAGTCCTCAGGGAGAATGTTGATTTGGGCAATCGAGCTCGAACAATATGGGCTGCAATACAAAGCCAGGCCGGCAATAAAAGCCCAGGCGTTAGCTGACTTCATAGCGGAGTGCACATTCACCAAGGAGGTGTTGGAAAAACTATCAGAGGAAGAATCAGAAAACTCATGCCTACCGTTCCCGGAATCGCACGCAGACTCATGGGTTATTCACGTGGACGGCGCAAAAAAATCAAGAGCTAGCAGGAGCAGGCATTTTCCTGGTGGGGCCAAACGGCATGGAAATGCGATATGCCAATAGAATCCTGCAGCCGTTATCCAACAACGCCGCTGAATATGAAGCGCTGCTGGCAGGACTCAGAATTGGAAACACCTTCTCCGTCGAAGCCTCCACCGTGGCGGAAGAACAATACGGTTTGCGCTTAAAGATACGAGGAGACTCTAAATTGATAATGGATCAAGTCCTTGGAAACTCCCAAGCCCGAGAACCCGTCATGATTCAATACTTGGCCAAAGTAAAGCGTGAGCTATCGGAGATGCAGAAAAAAGGCACTCGGGTCATCTTCGAACACATCCCCAGAGAAAGTAACGAAGAGGCCGATAGCCTCGCCAAGATGGCAGCCAACGCAAACGCCTCCATACCCAACGAGGTACATTACGGGGAGCTATCCATACCCTCTTTCATGAAGGAGCAAACATCGTTGTGTGTGGAAGAAATAGAAAGTGACTGGAGGATCCCAGTGGTAGAATATCTGAAGCATGATAGGCTACCAGAAGAAATTGCGGAAAGAAGGAAAATCCTAAAACAGGCGGCGCGATGTACATATTACAATGGAGAGTTAATACGGAGGTGCTTTTCCATCCAGCCGCTAAATGCATAACGGAACAAGAAGGCCTGCATGTGCTGAGAGAAATTCACGAAGGGATATGCGGCATGCACATCGCGAGCGATACTCTGGCAGCTCAAGTCTTTCGGTCGGGATTCTACTGGCCCACCATACGAAGAGATTGCCATAACTTCGTGAAAACCTGTCAGAAATGTCAGGAATACGCTAAGATTCCTCGAAAACTGGCCACGCCAATCTCAGAAATAATTGCTCCATGCCCGTTTGCCAAATAGGGCATTGACATATTAGGCCCGTTTCCAATGGCTAGATCTCAGCTAAAATTCGTGGTCGTGGCGGTAGACTACTTCACAAAATGGGTCGAAACCGAGGCGTTAGCAACCATCACCACTGAAAAAATTTGGCATTTTTTCAAACACCAAGTCATCATGCGATTTGGGGTTCCGCGCATAATGGTTAGCGACAATGGAGCACAGTTCACAAGCCAATTCTTCAGGGATCAGTGTGCGGGATTCCAGATCGAACAAAGGTTCTCTTCCGTGGCACACCCCCAAACCAATAGCCAGGCAGAGGTAACCAACCGCAGCATCCTTAGTGGCATCAAAAGAAACCTGGAAGGTTCCAAAAAGAAATGGCCAGACGAACTGCCATACATACTATGGGCCTATCGCATGACTGTCAAGACCGGCACTGGAGAGACCCCGTTTGAGTTAGCATTCGGAACCGAAGCTGTCACACCGGTTGAGATCCGAATGATGAGCCTTCGGGTGGCTCATTTCAGAGAAGAAAATAACGAGAAAAGGTTACGTGCTAACCTTGACGCCCTACCAGAAACACATGAGGAAACACTGCTGAAAACTCTACACTACAAAAGAAAAATGGCGCAATACCACAATCGGCAAGTGAGAGAGCGATTGCTCAAAGCTGGGGATTTAGTGCTCAGAGATAGACGAGCGGCAGGGCAGCGCATGGGCAAACTCAGCCCAAACTGGGACAGACCGTATCGCGTCACCCGTATTGTGGGAAGAGGAGCTTACCACTTGGAAACGCTCGATGGAATGCCCCTACAAAACTCGTGGAATATAGCCCGGCTGAAGCTATACCACGCCAGGAACTAGCTCACCCTATCTGGTAACATCAATACTATTCTAACAAGATATATCTTTCTGTGCGTTTGTTGTTGAATAAAATGCAGATAGTGAAGCATGCCAGGAGTGAAAATCCTATCCTTGTGATGGCTGGTCCTGATCAGACAGCTCACTAAGACGAGGCACGCCCTGGCATGACTAAGCGTTGGGAGTGAAAATCCTATCCTTGTGGCAACCGTGCTCACACAGACGACCCATTAAGACGAGGCACGACCCCACACGCTCCCGGGAGTGAAAATCCTATCCTTGTGGCAACTGTGCTCACATAGATGACCCATTAAGACGAGGCACGCCCCGGTATCCTTGGGAGTGAAAATCCTATCCTTGTGGCAACCGTGCTCACACAGACGGCCCATTAAGACGAGGCACGACCCCAAGGAGAGACCAACTCCATCCTGGAAGTGAAAATCCTATCCTTGTGGCAACCGTGCTCACATAGACGGCCCATTGAGACGAGGCACGTTCCAGGGACGCGAGGTTTCAACGCTTAGGAGTGAAAATCCTATCCTTGCGATGGCTGGTCCTGATCAGACAGCTCGCTAATATGAGGCACTCCCTAAGCCAATCTCCGGCGGAAGGAAAGAGGGGACACTCCAGCTAGAAATTGAGCGGTCGATACCCGGCGAAGTAAGGCTGGAAAGACATCCGTACTGAAACAACAACGTCGTAGCAGGCCTAACGGGGCAAGAAAGCTCCCCTGACAACAAAGGGTAATTTGAATCTGAGCAATGCTGAGTCATTCTTGGAAATGCTATCGGAAGGCAACAATAAGGCCATCGAAAAGGCAGCTGAGGAACCTATATGAAGGTCATGCGAGAGCAAAGTGGGCATATCTATAAAGGCACGGCAGCAAACGCCACAAACGAATAATTGTGCAAGCAGTATTATGAAACAGAGCAGATAAAGAAGTTCCGTTCAAAAGGGGTAGCCCAACCAAGGCAAAAAGTGATATCGTTAATATTACAAAACAAGGAAGGGCTCGTCGGCCGCAAAAATCAGAATATATCTAAATTCAAAAAAACTAAGGAGGGGGTGGTGCGTTGACTCCTCCTTGCTGCCTCGATTTCCATAAATAGAAGTCGTCATCAGTAATAGTGGAGACCCTCCTATCAAAATACTCGGCCAGCTCATCAATACGGAGTTTTTCTACCCCATGATGATGCATCAACGCCTCCGACATAAGCCCTCCGCCTTTCTTGAAGTACCATTGATTCTTCTCAATGTTTAAAGCCAGATCGGCAGTCAGCTCGGCATTCCTCTGCCTCTCCTGGCGCAACTCATTCTCCTCACGAGAAAGGCGTTCGGTCAGAATCCGTTTCTCCTCCTCCAAAGCGTGCTTGACAGCCTCCAGCTCTTGCTTGACAGTCGTCACTTCCTGTCGGGCAGACTCCGTTTCTTGGTTGGCAAGGTTAAGCGCATCCACAAAACTCTGGCGCTCGTTCTGCAACCTGGTTATCTCCCCATGCCCGTTTGCGGCAATCCTAGCATTCTCCTCATCCATGTAATGGAGGTGGCAGAAAAATGAAAGCGCTTGGGAGCGAAGAAAGTTTATACGCTCCTGCTCACTCCTAGCCGCAAAGGCATCCCTCTCCCTTAGAAGAGACATAATCTCGGCTACCAGGTAAGAGGTAGACGCGAGAATGGAATCATGATCAGTCCCGACAGGAAATTGCAAAATGTTGTCCCTGAAGGAACGCAAACCAATATGATGAGTGGGCATGAGGGGAGGATTATAAGTAGAGGCACCGGCTATCAAAGCAGGGGCAAGGCCACCTCTCGCGATAGTGGGGGGAGACATCGGAACAAAAAACAGAGCGGCAGGAGAAGAGGGTCGACTGCCGGAACCTCCCGCGTTGGGCACTAGGGACCCATCTCCACCAAGTACTTCAAGGTTAAGGGCACTTGAGGTATAGCCTGTCGCGGTGGAGGAATCACCTAAAATGTGAGGATTACCACCGAAATCAATACCCTGCGATTGCTCGGCAGGAATACCGCCGCCCTCAGGGACGTTCAGAGAAGGATTCGCAGCAGAAGAGGTAGGGCTGTGCTGAAGCTCATAGCGAGTCTTCTTCTGACGCTCTCGAAGGACCTCAGCAACAGACATATCACCTGGAGAGGTTGACTGAGCAGAAACAGTGGAAGCCTCCTAGAAAACGCAGTGCACGCATGATAAGAAAATTATACAGAAGAAAGGAAAACCTTAGAGAAAAAGGAACGCATACCTGGGTGACTGTGGAAACCAGAGGTATCGCGGTAGGAATGGGATCAACTGTCGCCTCCGAAGAAACAACAGTGTGGAGGGAAACGGGTTGCGTGGCACGTGTTTTCCTCACTCTCTTCTTCCTTGCAACAAGGGTGCGAGGAGGTGGCGATGAGGTAGTACCCGTAGCGGTAGCAATGCCTTCCTCTTCCGCAGCGGCAGCAGCAGCCCTGGCGGCGACAGCTTTCTTCCTTTGTTCCTGTTTCCTCTTCCTCCGGAAGTACTCGGGCTCCCAACCAGGCGGAGGCACTGCACAGTTAAAGAAACGTTAGCGTTAGTACCTCTTGGCAGCACAAAAAGAAAAAGTGCAAACGCTCACCCCTTTTGCACTGTTCCATTTCCAGACCGTTAGCCACTTTTCGGGCATCAACGCTGAAATCTAGTTGAAGTAGCGTCTTCAACCAGCCATCTTCTGGATCAGAAAGGGGTTTCCAATGACCCCAAGCTCCATCTTTAATTTTCTCATTGAAGCCGGCCCTCCATAACGGCTCGGGCAAATCAATAATAAAAAATTCCTCTTTCCAATGAGGAACAGAAGACTCGATACCCATAAGCTTCCAGGTAAAGGGCTTCAATGAGCCATCTTCATAACGAGGGGATATTGATATCACCCCCTTACGAGAATACAACTGGAAAATGTTATGAAGCAGGGCCAGAGTGGGAGACTCGATCCCCTTGAAACGGCACAGTACGGCAAAGGCACTAACAACGCAAATCGCATTAGGGCTCAATTGAGCCGGAGCCAAATCAGAATCAGCCAATAGCAACTCAACAAGCGGGTCAAGAGGAAGATAAAACCTATGGTCAAATAACTTAGCATATAATATTCTACTGTTACCGGGCAGAACGCTGTTCAGGCGAAGTGATTCGGAAGCAGCGTGCACGGGATATTCTCTGGGAAATCGCGCATTACACGCGGCAAGCCTACAATTAACTAAGGGCAGAGTATAGAGAGAAGTGAAGGTAATGTTAATTTTTTCTTCTCCGGCGGACCCTTGAGGATCCTCCTCATCGGAAGATCTCTTAGTCTTAGCCATGACCAATAAAGGAGAAGTGACGAGCAAAGAAAGGGTGTGTACCTTCGCAAAGAGAACACCAGGAGTCTCAGACCAAAAAGAAGAGAGCGGCGCGAGTTGTTTGTCCAGAAAGCAGCAGCGTGCGAGAGAGGAGATAAAAAAGAAAAAGGAGGAAGGAAAAAACATTATATATAACACGGAAAGGGCGTGACCAATCAGCGGTGGACACATGGCAAAGCAGCGCGTCGGGAAATAAGGCACGCGCGAGGAGATACAAGTTTAAAAAATGATGACGAAACACTTCGGCGACTCACGTCTCCCTAGGAGACGCTTGCTTCAAACGCCTTTTCGTAGAAAGACACGTGTCCTTTTCCATCATTGCTTTTCAGATCACATTAAATGGAAGGACTGCGGTATTTAATGGCCTAAAAAGTAGTGCTGGCTTAGCCAAACGGCGCGGCAACACAAGGAAGATAATGAAGAAATGGCGATAGCATCACAACAATTCACACGAATGCGATAAAGGTTATGTAGCGTCAGCATTATTACAAGAGGAATAATGACAAATGGTTTTCGGGAAAAAATAGAAGCAGACAACAATAAGAATAACAAGGGAGGGTCCAGAAACCCGTTGTGACACTTCTCGAAAAGCAAAGCGGCGCCCCAATCTTTGGCGTTAGCCCCTTTCCCCTTCTGAGGTGGAAGAACCAATCCCACCTTTGCTAACCTCATCCATCACGGCAGAAACATAGTCAACAACCTGGGCAGGGTCGGAAGAGTTACCCTTGAAACGGGTTGCGAATCCAGAAGTAAAGACTTCCAAGATTTTCTTCTTCCACCATTCCTCCTTTAGTGATGTCCTAGCGGACTCCTCGTCTCGAGCAGACATCTCTTCGCGAAGAAGGAGATTTTTCTTCCTCTCCAGCGCTAACTCTGCCTCCAGAACCTCCACCTTCGCTTTCTCGACAGACCTCTCTCTGTTTAATTCCTTTTGCGACTCATCGCAGAGACGCGTTAGCAACCTCATTTGCTCCACCGCTTTCTCAAGCTGCACTTGCTTAACGCACAACGCGTTGGAAAAATTGCGTGACTCGCGATCATGAATCTCGAACAGATAGTTCAGGTGACGGAAGAAATCCAGAGAATCATTCATCATATGGCGAAGACGAGCCGGTGGAGGAAGCTGAAGAAACTTTTCCTTCTCCTTCTAGGAGCCCAGCATCTCTCCTATCAAAGGCGCAGTAAACTCATCTCGGGAAAAAGGTTGGGGAACCCCGACAGCACGAAGACCATCAAAGTAGAATCCCTTCAAGCCCATACGGTAGGAGGGGGTCTCGGTAGGACTGCCATAAGAAAGATTGATTGACGGAGCGGGAGAGGAATTCTCGAAAAAAAACTTCCGTGATAGGAGAAAAGAACAGTTGTGGAAGGACTTTAGGCGGTAGCCCAGTAGTCGAATCCGCAGTAGAAGGTGTAGCGACTACGTCAGGAATGCAATGAGAAATTGGAGAATCGGGAGCGTCAACTGTAGGAAGAGGACACGCTGTCGATGGAACCTCCGCCTCGGCAGAACACGTAGCAACCGGTGCATCAGTAACTCCCACCGGTTGGGAGGCACTCGTCCCAGTCAAAGCGGCAAAGATAGGAACAGTTGCTGCATCCACAGAAGAAGTCCCGGTGGCCTGCTCACCCGTGGCAAATCGAAGTTTTTTCCGACGCAAGGAAGAGGCATGGCAGAGGTCCGACTTGACATCCACATCCTCATCATCACTAGCAATCACCGTCATTGCGGCTGGGCTGGAGTCCGTCCTCTTGCGACGCTCCGGTAGCCAATCTTCCACAAAGCGAGAAACTCGGGCAGAGCTAACGGGCTTTCGCCCTCCCCGGGCAACCGTCTTGGTTCTCCTCCTCGGGGGACGAACGCTACCCTGAGTAGAGCCATCGGCGGGGGGGGGGGGGAAAGCTGGTAAAGTTTGAAGTGGCGTAACATTCAAAGGAGCGCCAGCGTCACCTGGGAATTAACCGTTAGCATCCTATAACAAAAGAAACGCGCAAAGACAAAAGCAAAGAAAATGCGAAAAGAAGCAGACTCACCCATAACACACTCCTCCAGAGGTTTGAACAAGGCAAAGCTACGGATGCGGTAGTGAGTACCTTCGTCTAACAGAGCGTTAGCTTGCTCCAACTCAGCCCTGGTCAATATCGAGGGATTTGACCAAATGGGGCCTATCAGCTCCTGGTTGAAATTAATACGCCACAAACGGGACGGTAGCTCTAGAACAAAGAAACTGCTTTTCCAATCAGCTACACCTTTCTTAAAGCCGTGAAAAAGCTGCCAGAACGACTGCACGAGCGCGTCATTCCACCGAGGAGTAATTTCGATTAAACAATTATGGCAATTTATACTAAAGAATTTGCGAAATAAATTGAGAGATGGGGTAGAAATGTTCTTCAACTCGCAAGCGCGAAGAAAAGCATAAACCGCACACCAGGAAGAGGGAGTTATCTGGGCAGGATTAAGGTTATACTCCCGCAGCAGCGTTAGTATCGATTCATGAACAGGAAAGCGGAAACCGTAAAGGAACATCTTAAAGTAAAAAAGCCTACTGTAACCCCACGCCGGATTATGGAGCCGCATATCACTTCCAGGGATAGAGGGCTCATACCCAGGAGGAAAGGTAATACCGTGTTCCTCCAGTTCGGCTTTCAGAACCACATCGCATGTAAAAATACTAGGTGATTGCGCGACCTCTGGATCCATGGGTTTCCAGATAACCTAGCGAGGTCTATTTCTAGCCATAACAAACCAGCAAAAAGGAAATCTGAGAAGGATTGAATTGGTACCTTGAAAGGGGAGAGTTACAGAGGAATCGGGGGACGACGACGGACGGCCGGTAAGATATTCGGGGAAGAAGACGAAGGAAGATAAGAGAAAAAATTCGAAGCAAGGGCAAAAGTTCTGAAAAAAGAAAAATGGCCCCTCTTAAAGGACTAAAATGCCACCACATTAATTAAGCCACCAATCGCGCGGAGACGCGTGTAAAAAGAGGTTGGCCACGTGGAAGCACATTAAAGAAATTAGAAAAAGAGAAGTTATTCAGCGTGATTCCCCAAAAGGGCGACAGAGTTGACCCAGTCAAGATAACTGCGAAGCGACTGCCTCGGCCAAGCCAACCGCTTACGCTGGCTATCACCAAGGACCAGTAGGCTAACGGAAAATAACGACAAAAGAAAAAGACAGAAAACATCATCTTATTCATAAAATGCCAATAGGCATATACAACACAGAGGCGTTAATCCTCATCAGCCCAATCTATGTCATAACAGTACTCATAGTCCTTCGGGGACGACGGCAATCCACTATTGTAGGAAAAGAAATATTCGACAGGTTTGGGCACAAGCTCCGTCGCATGGGCTACCGCCTTGTCATAGCGGGCACGGGAACTCTCCCCAGCGGTAGAAGCTGCTGGCTTCAAATCAGTGCCGTGAGAAAGAGCCTTATTCTCGAAAGAAGGAGAAGGAGGGGCAGACGGTGACGCTTCATCACCTTTCGGTAGCATCACATAGTGGGGCACAAAGCCGGTAAAGACGGACTCAAAGGTATGCTTTTTCACTTTCACTGGTTTCTTGCGACCCTGGCATTTAGCAGGACATTTAGTAGGTCTCCACGGTGGAGTCGGAGGAGGATTATCCGAATCCGGCGAAGTCGGAGGCGTTGGTAAGGAATCACGTCCGCAAAAATCTGTTATTCTGACCTACAAAAAGCAAAGAGAAGGAAAAGATGAAGATGAACAGGGAAAGGGAAAGCATTTCCCTTAAATAACCAAGGAAGCGCTCCGATCCTCGCACAGATCCTGAAAAATCAATTAAGATGTCTGGGAAAAATAACCGCAATAGTTGATCCGGCACCAATATACCTGCTCGTTAAATGCGCAACCAAAAGACACCAAATAACTACCCAATCACTCACCCCTGGAACGACGGCTTTGGAAACAGTTGAGTCAAAGCATTCATTGCTCATTCATGGAACGCAACCACTGAAAGGGTATGTACGGAAGAAGGCTCATTTTCAGTTGGGCTTGCCACCAACACATTCAGCCAATGCAGCAAGAAATAAACGAAAAGACTGGAAAAAGCAAAAACAACCATTAATTCATGGCCTGAGCGGCCTCAGCGTTCAGATATATACATAAAAGCATAAGAGAAAGGCAACAAGAGGAAACAAAGGCAGCGGTCAGGCATTGGATCCAGCATCATCCTCCCCTGGTACGACCGGGATATCCCTCAGCGCGTCAGCAACGGAGGTCAGCTCAGCGGAGCAGGCCCTCATCCCCTTCAAGCAGCAGGCTAGCAAGTCCTTCTGCTGCTGCAGCATCGAGGCAACCACGTCAAGGTGGGCAGTAGTAGTGGCCAGCTTCGCCAAGCTCTCCAAAGGACTGAAGTCCTCCAAAGATATCCCCAGCTGTTTGGACAAAATAGGGGTAAGTATCCCCTGCAACTCCAGGACATCCTCCGAGGTCTTGGTGATCATCCTCTCCAGGAAGCCGATGTCACCTTCAGTAAGGTTCTTCAAGGTCAAAGTTTTGGAGATCAGGAAATTTCGGGTCAGTTCATCCATGGTGAAATATGGAAAAGAAAGGGACGTGCAAGTGCGAGGAAACTTGCGCAGAAGAAACTTCAATTTATAAGCCCTGACAGAAATCATCTAAACCACCTTCTGACAAGGAAACGCTCTGATACCTCACAGAGAAGGGGCGTTAGCCCTTGGTAAACACTCGGGCTCATTTTCAGTTGGGCTTATGATAACAATCCACCTAAGGAAAAGGGTATTTCCGTCTATTGCCCTGAACTGAAAGAAGAGATCATTGTTCCCACCTTCGCGGTAGGGAGAGGGACACCGCCTCCCCTAGAGGCTGACGCCAAGAGGGCAAAACAACGCTCAGGAGTATCCCCAAAATGAACCTTCTAGATGGCTCGAGGAGCTGTCTCATTCTGAGGAATACCACGCGTCAGGGGGACCACTCAGTCGCCACCCTATCGTGGTAGCATTTATCCCATGGCTATCGCCACGTTAACATATCATCCGAGGGGCGAACCACGATCCCTACGTTAGGGATAACTCCCTAGCTATCCCCAAATGCGGAAATGCTCAATTCTTCTATATATATACCTCCCCCTCAAAGGAGGCAAGTAAGCTTAATCTGACTGGCCCAAGCTCTGTCAAATTCAGTACACATACTAATTTAAGCATCGGAGTGTTTCCGCCGGAGACCCCGTCCGGCGTATTGCAGGTACCGAGGACCGTCGTGAGCACTGAACTGAGAGGAGCCGTTCCGCCATACATCCTTCGGCAGAAGACGAAATCTTATCACAGCGCACTGGTCTGGTTCGCGTCTAGGTCTTGACAACGTTCTTTCTTCTAGGCCTTGAAACTGGAAATCCTCATAATCCCTCCAAAATTGCTCCTTTCCGATCTTTTCCCTCTTTTGATGCTAATCTGCAAATAAGATTGGAATAAGGGTCAAATAGCAACATCAAGCCCCCGAAAGGGCTAGAAAATAGGGTAAAACCGAGACCATGAAACGTGCTATCATCTTTGTTGGTGTAATTTGGATAATGAATAAATCCATTCTTTATATGGTTGCAGTAATCCACAAATGGATTTGTTGTAATATTTGATCACATCTCTTTCTTTGTGTAGGCTTTGTGCAATATTGATTGTTGTGCAATGAAATTGCTTGTGTGTTGATACTGATTCTGGTGATATGTGGGTCGAGGTCTGAAATTTGGCATATTAGGAGGGGGAATCCCATAGGGGTTTTGGTGTGGTAGGTGGCTAGGTCCCGAAAGTTGATTATTCGGACCCCACCTTGGATTTTGCTGTTTCCAGCCTTGGTTGTAGTTTTGGGCATAAGGGACTGGAATAAATTGGCCAGTAGCATTCACTTGTATTTCCTCCGGAATATGGGGACATGCATCAGTGGGGTGGTCCACAAAATTACATATCTGGCAGGCTTTGATAGGCGCGGGTTATCCGGTTATGAAATTCTAGAACATTCCTGTAAGGGATGATATCTAGTTCTGAAGGGCAGCTACTTGGACATCCTGGCCTGGATTGTTGGCAAGGTCTTCAAAGGTATTCTTGGCCATGAGCTCTATTGTTGCTCGAGCGACTGTTGGAGTTAGGGCAGTGAGAGATCCACCGGCAGCTGTGTTGAGCAACACCTTATCATGGGCTTTGAGGCCTTCACAAAAATACTAAATAAGGGCGTGCTCGGTAAGGTTGTGGGCTGGACAGCTGGATTGCATCTTCTGGAACCTATCATAGTACTGGGCTAGAGTCTCCTCTTTCTTCTGAATTATGGAGACGAGTTGCTTACACGTGGTGTTGGAGATAGAAGTCAGATAGTACTTCTCAGTGAAGATTTTTGACATGTCTGCCCAAGAAAGGATAGATCGTGCTGGAAGGTCATAATACCAGTCGAGGGCGTCATCTTTGAGAGACCACTGGAATGCGCGGAGCTTGGCTTGCTCAATACTGACGTTAGCGGGTTTCATGGCCTCGCAAATAGAATGAAGCTGTTGGAGATGGCGAAGAGCATTTTCCTTGGCTACCCCTCGAAAAGTAGGCAGATGATGAAGTACAGCTGACTTTAGGGTCCAATCATGAGGGACGTTCGGCCAGTCAATGCAGCTACTTGCCATATCGGGGGTTGCGTGGAAATTATCAATGGTTTGTTGATTTGGGGGTGGTGGTGGTTGATCTTCACGACGTTCTCGGTCGTTATGGTTGTCATTTTTGGCTAGGTCTTCCATTGCTGGAAAATTGAAATGGTCTGGTATGGGGTGGTCGGGGTTACGATGAAGGAAGGTTAGGTCTACGAAAAGTTGGTGTTCCTGGTCAGCCAGATTGGAAGGGGATCCGTCAAGGGCAGGATGGGGGATCACTCTACGATGAGCAGATGCTCATTGGGCTTGCCTACGAAGTCCTTTTTCCGCCTTGGTCAACTCTAGGTCTAGAGGAAGTAGATCGGGGGTAGATCTCCTGGTCATACAAGGAAAACAAAAAACAAAATTAGTACCGTTCAATCCCAGGCAACAACGCCAAAATTTGATTGTCACTCAAATATACTAATATTTTCCTGGTGCCTAGATGCACAAATTAATGTGTATAGGGCAAGACAGGGTCGAACCGCAGAGATTGAAGGGATAATTTGCTAATGAAGATGTATGACAAGGTAATATGCAACAGATCGAACCAAAGTAACACTGGGGGGGTTTATGTTGATTAACGAATTAACCAACGCAGAGTATGGAAGCTAACAAAACAGAATTGTAAAGTAATGATCTAGGTCATGAAAGTAAAATGCAATTCAGGGCAAGAACTATAAACAAATCGAGGGCTAGAAAAGTAATAAAAGCGATACTAATCAAATAAGGAGAGATCTTAGCAAAAGATGTTTCTTTGGGTTGATTTCTAGGTTAGCTAGTCATTGGCACAGAGATATTCTAAACTCAGGTACAGACCTGCTATAGGGACCGCGTTTCCACACCGCATCCCCTGCTTACCTTCTTAGATAAAAGTCACCCTCCGTTTCCACATACGAGGTGACCTTGACTCTCCGCCATCCTCCCAGGCACGAATGCGGGGAGGCCAAACTCAGAACGGCCATGAAGGGGAGGTAAGACAGATCTAGGGCGTGATAGCTCGGCTTGTTAGACCCGTATCCCATACCCTAGATAACTGTTCACCCCTAGACAGAGGTCTTTCGCGCTACCTCTACTAGGTGTCTTCTACTATTCCAGGGCTTCGCGTCAGGTATAACCCTGGATATGACATTTACTCATGCAGAAATACTAACAGGTGATCAGACTCTTAACATTTCTAGACAAGCATGGAACTAAAACGGTAAACAGTCATGTGTTACGAGAGAATGTATTAAGCATGCATTAGACCTCTTAGCCGAACCCTACAACCCTTGAAACACCCTTTACTAAGAAAGGGGTACTTAGCTACTCATACTATAATATAAACAGTAGATATATATAATCATGCGATAACAAAGAAAGTAAAAAGGGAGTAGAGGAAACCGGTAGATTAATTAATAATCGAAGAGGAAAACTTGAGACAAAGGCTGTTCTTGATGACAAGAGGAGAAGATCCCCAGAAAACAAGTGCTGAAATTAATGTAAGAGAATATCCTTGGACAACAGCCGTCCTCACAAAAACCCTAGCACTATGCTTATATAGCCTAATACTAGCTAGGAGACAAAAAAAATAGCTAAGAGCAATAAGGGCGTGACAGCACATGTCCTTGCAAAGGGAATATTCTGGGATTCCTGACATGCCTGATGCCTTCTGGAAGCGCATGGAATCCCATGCGGATCTGTGAAGATGCTTCTCTTTGGCTGGAGATGCAGAACTACCGAGGCCTTGAAACAGCACACTGGTCTGGTTCGCGTCGAGGTCTTGACAACGTTCTTTCTTCTAGGCCTTGAAACTGGAAATCCTCATAATCCCTCCAAAATTGCTCCTTTATGATCTTTTCCCTCTTTTGATGCTAATCTGCAAATAAGATTGGAATAAGGGTCAAATAGCAACATCAAGCCCCCGAAAGGGCTAGAAAAGAGGGTAAAACCGAGACCATGAAACGTGCTATCATCTTTGTTAGTGTAATTTGGATAATGAATAAATCCATTCTTTATATGGTTGCAGTAATCCATAAATGGATTTGTTGTAATATTTGATCACATCTCTTTCTTTGTTTAGGCTTTGTGCAATATTGATTGTTGTGCAATGAAATTGCTTGTGTGTTGTCATGACATATAATAGCTAGAGAAATAGTGATTGTTGTGTAAATGAAATTGCCTGCCTTTAGGGCTTGTGCAATAGTGATTAAGGGTTTTGTTTGCTAGGGAAGAGCTTGATAAAGCTGTATTGAAATTTTGTCACAAGTAAGTTGTTGTTTACTTTATGCATTTTCCATGTTGCTTTTCAGATTAGTTGTGCATTTCCAATGTTTGTGTCCTTACCTGAGGTCAATCCATACTGCAGTATGTTTGTATTTTTTCAGGTCTAGATTCTGCTTGATTTCTAGTCAACCTTTCACCTTCCCAATTGCAGCACATTTCAAAAAGATACTGCTTTATGTAGAGTCCTGTAGTTGTAGGTCTTATATTAAATCCAAATTGATCAAAATCCCTATAAATCTTGATCACCTCTGTGCACAACCCTTACATAAACTCCAGTCTCTCACTTCTCTTCTTCATATCTTCCCAATACCTATAATTGTTTGCTTAATTTGTTTGTAGTGTGCACACAATGAACCCATCTGAGAAGAAAGCTATCCTCCAATTTGTTGGT
Organism: Viola odorata; assembly: GCA_963691705.1. Classification (NCBI taxonomy): domain Eukaryota; kingdom Viridiplantae; phylum Streptophyta; class Magnoliopsida; order Malpighiales; family Violaceae; genus Viola; species Viola odorata. The sequence continues at coordinate 20,918,176 of OY829539.1, read as the reverse complement.
GATGTTAGTGCCTATCTCCATGATGATCAATCTATGCTTGAGCACAAAATCCTACAGACTCTGTATGACATCCAACGACTGGCGAGGACAACTATCAATTTAAGATTGAAGAAAGCAGGGATATATGTTGAAGAAGAGAGGGATGAGGTTGTTGAAGTAGTTAATGTCATAGGTGTCTGCCTCACCCACCTAGCTACAACCATTGCTCACATGGAGCACAAGAGAGCTCTGCTCCAGTTGGAACTTAGGACCGTTGGGTCTTCAACTGATACGATTAATGGGTTTGAGAATGTTGTGCCTGTCATTCCCAACACTAATTAGATATTGTGTTCTTTTTTAATGACCCTTTGATGTCTTTGTTTTAATCTGTCTTTGTTCTAGTATTATTAAGTTATGTTATGACAATGACTAAAATTTATTCCTTTCATATTTGTTTCTGTTTCTACTTTCATGTTAAACCTGCTGCTTTCAAATGCCAGCTTATGTTTATGTTTTAATTTTGGTAGCCAAAGATAAAAATATGTTAAATCTGCACATTTCAATTCCAACTTCTATTAAAGTTTTAATTTTGGAAGCCAAAGATCAAAACATGTTAAATCTACTGGTTTCAAATTTCAGCTTCTTTTAATATTTTAATTTTGGTGGTTAAAGATGAAAAAATGTTAAGTCAGAACAGTTCAATTTCAGATTCTTTTGTTCCAATTGTCGGCACAATCCTAAAACTTGTTAATATTGCACAACTCAAATCCAGTTTCTATCGTTCAGTTTAATGGCAAAAGAATCAAGCTTTCAAAATTCTCCACACACAATTTCATACAGGTTTACAAAATTCATAATCTGGCAACTGGCTCAAGGCATTCTGCTTTTTTCAAATATGTCAATTCCAGTTCCAGGTCTTGGTAATCAAACCCATAAATAAATGACATCCAAACATACCATTCAACATCAACCAATCCCAAAAATGTAAATAGCAATATAATTTGCAAATTATCCAACAACAAATCATATATTTCAATTCATTGATTCCATAACTAATATACTTTTTGAGTTACAAAGTTGGACTGTATTGCAAATCATGGTCCTAAACTAAAACAAGAGCATTTCATGGACTAAACTATATGGATTGTAAATCCCTGCCACACGAACTCCAAAAGTATTCTACCTAATTACAAAAAGCAAATAGGAATCTACATATTCAACACACACAACAACTAAATCAAATCCAGAATCATCAGTGGAATCTAGGGAGAAGGAGACGCAACATCTCAATGAAGTTCTCTTCTCTAGATGGATCATCGAAGTAATACATACATGCAATTGGTAACTTATTTAGATCAAAACCTCTACCCCCCTTGAATTTTATTGCAAGCAAAATTTCATCTATTGGGTTGATTTAAATCAGATATAAGAGGAAGCTTTAGAGCAGTATCACATTCTTCTCTTGATTCTTTTACCCCAGCTTGAAAATCTAGAGTCCCCACCTTCTCTTTAACTGCTTTATCCTTATGCAGAAATAAACCCATCTCTTTCACTAGCCACACAACAAAAAACTTCATATGTTTCAGGAAAAATCAAACCCAACACATCCTCACCGTTGGACGCATATGGGCCTTCTTCAAACACAACGTCATCTTCCTTGTCGAACGTATCTTCCACAATCAAATTCATATCACATCCTTGATCCGCTGTAGAACCCACCACACCCACATCTTCTGCCATCTCAGAAACTCCAATTGAATGCTTCACGAACATGTTCATAGAATCATCAAATTTCATCAAGTTGTCGTACTATGAATCCTCCTAATAATCGACGCTCTCCATTGATTCAGATTGGAAAGAAAAACTCTAATTATGCAGAGTCGAAAAAGTAGAGTGAGAAAAATTGATAGTGGCGGAATTGAAATAAGGATTTGTGTTAATTTTTCTTCTTCAGTAGAAATAAATAGTAATATAAAGAAATAGGAGTAAATTGGTAATTTTTCTTCTTTTGTAGAAATAAATAGTGCTAAATAGTAAATAGTGTAGAATAGTATCAAAAGAAATTTTTAATTTAGGATATTGTTAATATTCAAGTGGGATTAACTCCTCCTCAAAAGAGGCAAAGAGAATACCAAGAGTGATTAAAAGTAACAAAAAGTATATAGTCACTATTATAATGAACGAAGAATGATTAAAATAGTAAAATTGACATATTTTAAAATTATATAATAATAATAAAAAGAAGAAATGATAAAGAAATAAAGATAAATTGATAATTCCCTTTTTTTCTAATAGAAAGAAATAGTGTCAAATAGAGTAGAATTGTAACTAGACACTTGTGTATTATAATTAGGGGTGGCAAATGGGTGGGTATGGGTATCATACCCATTTATTACCCATGTAATTTTTTAAATGGGCACCAATACTCATTTATACCCATTTAAATCATACCCACCCATTTATACCCATTTACACCAATCTAATTTATACTCACTCAATAAATATAATTTTTTATTAAGTAAGATTAAAAATACTATGTTTGACCAAAAAAATGTAGATTTTGAAAAAAATTTGACTATGTGACTCGATTTTGACTGTGTACGATGATCTTATCGTTTAGGCTCGGGTTTACCATTTAGGCTCGGGTTTGACAATTTAGGCTCGGGTTTGATCATTTAAGCTCGGGTTTGACCGTTTAGGCTCGGGTTTTATCGTTTAGGTTCGGGTTTGACCATTTAGGCTCTGGTTTGACCATTTAGGCTCGAATTTGACCATTTAGGCTCGAATTTTATCGTCTAGTCTCGGGTTGGACCATTTAGGCTCAGGTTTTATCGTTTAGGTTCGGGTTTGACTATTTAAGGTTGGGTTTGACCATTTAGACTCGGGTTTAACCATTTAGTAATAGTAAAATATTATTTTATGTGAAATTATATGTTCATTTTTTTTTACCCAAAATTATATGTTCGTTGTTCATCTTTTAATGCATTTGCACTATCGACCTAACAGTTAGTAGTAGAGGTGTCAAAACGGGTCCGGGACCCGTAGACCCGTAGACCCGGCAATTTATGCCGGGTCCGGGACCAATATTTGGTCCCGTTTTGAGTCAGACCGGGTCTGGTCCCGACCCAGGAAATCCCGGGTCTATCCGGGCCAGACTCGGATTTTGCTAACCTTTTTTTTTTTTTTTTAAATTGCTAACCTAATTTTGCATCCATGCGCTACTGTAGCAATGCTAACCTGGATTAATCCACTTCTTTTCTTTAAATGGTATCAATAAAAATTATATATTTAACAAATTAATTAATTTATAAAAAAAAGAAAAGAAAACAGAAAAAAAAATGTATTTAACAAAAAAAAAAAAAAAATGGGGTCCGGGTCTGGTCTAGAACCCGGACGATTTAGCCGGGCCGGGACCGGGACCAGAAATTGGTCCCGTTTTTATACGGGACCGGTCGGGTCCAGACCTAGATTTTCGGGGTCTGTTCGGGTCCGGGCCGGCGGACCCGGATTGACACCTCTGGTTAGTAGTATTTCACTTTTGCAACTTTTGGTTTTATTGATTATTTAAAAGAATTAATTAATATTATTAACATAACATTGCATGCATATGTACAAAAATTTGAAATTCCCCTATTAGAACAATGTTAATTGAGTTTTATATATATGCTAATTGAGTTTGTGTAAATTTTACATCCTACGAAATTTTTCATTCTTAAATAAAAATTTGTAGCATCTCTTTAAATATAAACTTTTAATTTATTAATTTTATTTTTGACCCCAATCCAATCAATTAAATAATAAGGTTGAATGTTACTTTCTTTTCTTTTTTTTATATACCCGGTGAGAATTAAAATCTTTTTTCAGACTCGACGATTATAATGATAATTAAAATTTGAAATATATAATTGATTTTATCTAATGAGAACAGTTAAAATATTTTAATAATTAATTATGTAGCTAAAAAATCTGTTTTTTTTTTATAAATTGGTCATTGATCAAATCTTGTGCTTCTGTTTATGGTGACAATATTCCACTTTCGGCTTAAGAAACCTGACTTTATTTTAATAAAATATTAATATAAATATTATATTGAATGGTCTGTAGTTATGATTTTATCTCATGGAAAGTATAAAAAACCCATTTTTAAAAAATTAAATAAAATAATCAAAGTGGATATAGAATTGCTCATCTTGAAATAGAGATTACGTTGTTATAGTTTTTAATTTATTTTGTTCATTATATAGAGTAAGAAAATTGAATTTGTTTAAAAATAAAAAATAAAAAAGATGAGAGAGAGAAGAGAAAGAGAAGCGTAGGGTTGGGATAGGTTTAATTGGATATCCAATGGGTACCCATACCCAAACCCAATTAAACCCATATATTTTAGTTTAAATAGGTATATTTGACACCCCTTTATACCTATTTAAAAATTTAACTAACCTATTTAATACTCATACCCGTTTAATTAATTGGGTATGAGTGTATAATTGGGTATGAGTTGACACCCCTAATTATAATATACATTAATTAATAATAATAATAATATCAAATTGCATCTTAAATTTTTTTATTTTGTCCCAGTTAATGCCATAGTGGTTTTTTCCTAGAAAAAAAATAAATTTTCAATTCTAGATTATTTTTTCTTTTACGCAACACCTAATTATCTAACTTTGCACATCACATATTATTATTAATAAAATAAAACTACGTAACATTGACAAATATTTTTTAATTTCCACATGGGACCATATAGGGCACATACATCAACATGGGCTTAACGCACCCATGATTCCTAAGATTATGTTTTTATTTTTTTAGGATTTAACATTTCATGTTAATCGATTTACTAGTATTTAACTTGGTTTCGTTTATTCATTTTACATCAATCGGTTCAAAAAAAAATTAAAGGACAGATATTGTCAAATGAGCCCTACATGTCAGATCTCGTGCAGTAAAAAAAATGAAAAAAATGGTAAAAGTATCACCCAAAAGAAAATTAAAATCAAAATTTAAAATATGTGCTAGAATCACTAAACTTATCTCGTCTTCTTGTTTTATACACAGTGGTAAAAACAATAACCAAACCCATATGGCCATATCCATTTTAAACAGCCATTTCTCGAAACAAGTAAGTTCATCGAAAACAACTGAGAAAAAAAAAATATGTGCACGAGCTAGCATGCTGATTTAAATAATTACGTTAAAGATCAACTAATTGTTGAATTATGGTTCACTGATATTACTTTTTGAAGATTATAATTAACAAATTAAATTATTATAAATATAATTTTTATGAGTATATTTTTAGGTCTGATGTTTATTTCATAGAGCTTAAAAATTACTTCAACATGGTTTTTAGAATTATTGTATGTAAGTATATTCCAATTTGTAAACTAACTTAAGTTGCAATTTACCCTTAAAAAAATAGCACAAATGGTATTTTTAGGAGAAAACTTTTTTTTATTTTCGAAAGATAAAAGAAAATATTTTTTGGTCATTTTCTTATATTGAGCGGTTTAGGGGACAGTGTACTTGGAGGCAAATCGCACCCTCCCTACAATTGAAAGCCAAAATTTTAGCCCGACGGTGGTACACTACCTTGTCAATATTTATCTAAAACGAAAATATCCACGCCACAAAATAATTCTTTTTCCCAGATATGGTGGTAGCACACAGTACTTCATTATCCTCCCTCACCCCATCAATCCAAAAACAACCATCATTTCCTTCTTTCTCCACCGCATCCTCTTCTCTACCAACTCCTTCGCCTACACACTCCACCGCTGCTCTCCCCGGCTGTCTCCAGTGCACTCCTCCGCGACTCTCTGTCGTTGCTCATCTTGTAATTTTCTTGTTTACTTCCTGACTCACAAAACCCTTCTTTACAAATCAGGCAATTTCTCCAATTGTATACTAGATCTGATTGTTTATTTTATGCTCAATATTTTTTTCCTAAAAGTTAAAAATTTGATTGAGGTGGAGATGATGATTTTGTTAAATGCAATTAGAGGTGGGAATAGGGAAGATAAGCCAAAATTGGAATCATGGTGAACGGAAGAGAAAGGTGCAAGATCAATTTTTTTGCATATTATTTTGCCGGGTCGGGACAGACCCGATCTTATCGGGCTCGGGTCTTGACCCAGTGAAACCCAGATCCTTCCGAGTTTGACCCGGCCAAAATGAGACCCGTGTAAATCAATCCTAAAATTAGGTTATGCATCCTAATCCTGCTTGTTTGCTGCGGCTGCTCCTTCTCTCACTTCTCTGCTTCTTATCTCTTTCTCTCTCAAGCATTTTTTATCAATCATTATCATCCACAAATATCAACACCATCCACCATCAGCACCTCCATGACCACTACCACCATCATCATCATCAACACCATCCACCATCAGCACCTCCACGACCACTACCACCACTACCATCATCATCATCAACACCATCAACCATCAACACCATCCACCATCAACACCTCCACCTCCACAACCACTACAGCAATACCTTCCAATAAATATCCAGAGAAAGGAAAGACAAAATAAACATAAAGATCAAAATCCAAAGAAACATCAACCATCAAATCAAAGTTGTAGAGAGCATAGATATAGATTTGGTCAATTTACTACTTTTTTCGATCATATTGCCGGTGATGACGATGATAGAGATGATGAGAGAGTGAATTGGAAGGAGAGGTTCTCATCTTTTTATTTTCTTCTCTTTTTTTTAAGTTGTGTAAATTATTAAAAGGGGTATATGGAGGTGGGGTCCTTTTTTACCAGGTCTAGTCCCGGACCCAGAAAAACTTACCTGGTCAGGACCGAGACTACGTTCCCAGACTTGCATAATTCTCAGGTCGGGACTGGATCCGACCCTATTGGGTTCGGGTCTACAGGTTAGGGGACTGTACCTGAACTCGTAGGCCCGATTTGACACCACTAGTTTTGTTGTTCGTACTGAAAAGTAAAAATTACACGCGTGATACTAAATGCATTTTATGTTTTCTTTTAAGGAAAAAAACAAAATAAAAAACAGAAAACAAAATGAATGGCGAACACCTCCTAAGATTTTCAAAGGTTTCTCTTTTCAAAGGAGTCTTACTTCACTTAATTGAGTAAGTATTTTCTTCTTAAAGTTTAGTTTGCATTTGTTGGATTATAAATTGTGATATATCTTATTTAGATTCCTTATAGTCCACTTGTAAAGGTTTAAGAATTGCCATAATTTTTTTAGGGTTAAGGGTTGTGTCCTCTTTGTAAATGGACATAGGATTGAATCTAGCATTTAAATTAAATTTGTGATTGGTTAAGCTTGTGCCTAGTGTAAAACACTTGTGAAAGGTTTGAGCTTAATCCTTAGTAAAAAGTTTGGTTGGGTTTCTAGTGAGCTTTGGTAAAACTAGTTGTAAAGGTTATTAGCCTGAGCCTTTAAAAAAAGCCAAGTTTTTGGGTGAATCATAAACCCATATAATGGAGGTTAGAAATCCTAAAAATAGGTGACCTCTAGGTAGTGGATGTACCTTATCGGTTGTAAGGGAACCACAATAAATAATTGTGTCAAGCTTTCCTTTCTCTTTGACTTTGATATATTGCCTTTACCATTAAGTGCACACCAAGTGTTTGATAAATTGTGTGAAAAGAATTTACTTACTTGGTGGCTTATTCACCCCCTTTTAAGTCGTTCTTCAATTAGTAACGGAGCAAGGTCACTGGGAAGAAGACTTAATTGTCTCAAGTGTAGGATTTAAAATGGTTAGTGAAGGGTATGCACTCAACAAACTACATTTCTTCAATGGTAGAGTTTATCTATATTGGAAGACCAAGATAAAGGCTTTCATTAGGTCTATTGATTATGAGGTTTGAGATTGCATAGAGAGTGAGTATGTGGTACCCATGGAGAAATAAAGCCAAAAATATGTTGTATAGTGGTCTATCTACTTGTGTGTTCAATAGGAAAATCTGTTGCCAAACCTCTAAAGATGCATTTGTTATTGCTTATGAGAGAACTTCTCAAATTAAGGATGTGAGGCATAATGTCATGAAGAGTGAGTATGGGAACTTTACTATGAGAAATGATGAGATTATCTATTAGCTTAGTACTAGGTTGCAAAAATTAGTGAATGTTATGCCCAATCTTGGCAAGGTGACTATGGAATAAGAGAGAGTTGAAAAGTTTAGAATTCTTCCAAGATTATGGGATACTAAGGTAACAACAATGGAGGAAGTCCATGACAAGATGACATATGGGAAACTTATTAGCTCCTTGATGGCTTATGAGCAAAAAGTCAAGAACAACAAAAAGTCAAAAATAAGGAGGGTATGGACAAATCCTCTAAGAAGAAGGATATGGAATTCAAGGCTACAATGCAAGAAGTGAGTGATGCCGATATGGAAGAAAAGAAGGACGACGTCTTGGCACTTTTTACTAAAAGGTTTCACAGATTTTTGAAAAGCGATATAAAGAGTCATAGAGGTGAAAAGGGAAACTCCTCTAGGCCAAGAAGGAAGAAAGAGGCTTTTGTTTGCTATAAGTGCAACAAGTTGGGTTATTTAAAGAGTGAGTGCCCATTGCTTGAAAATAAGAACAAGCATGAGAGAAGAAGCTTCAAGCCAAGTAAGAAGAAATTAGGAGAAAGAAAGGGTGCCATGAAAGCTACTTAGAGCGACGAAAGTGAGAGCACCTCCGACACTACTTCATCAACAACGAATTCTTACGTTAAAGTCTCCAATTTATGCCTAGTTGTGGATATTGAAAGCCAAGCTTCTCCAAGTATACGTCCTACACCAAAGGCATCCTCATCTCTTGACATCATAGAGTCAATTTTAATTCAACATGATAATGCAAAGATACATAACCATGATGATGATGTTGATTTTTTTAATGCAACTGTGGAAGTAGGATTGAATATTAAGTTACTATCTCGACTCCCTAATTACCATGATGATGATGTTGATTTTTTTAATGCAACTGTGGAAGTAGGATTGAATATTAAGTTACTATCTCGACTCCCTAATATTTAGCTACTCATACTATAATATAAACAGTAGATAATAATAATCATCCACAATATAATAAAAAGAGAGAAGGGAAGAAAAAATCGAAGGATAGATTAATTAATCAATGAAGAAAAGCATGCTCCTTTGCAAGAGCCAGCGACTGCTACAACTCCCAATGGAGAAAAATCCCTCAGAACTTCGGGAAAGATTAAATGTGTGATGTATTTCCTAGGACAACAGCCATCCTGCTCATAAACCCTAAAATTATGCTTATATAGCCTAAGCTTAGCTAGGAGACAAAAATAGCTAAGGGGAAAGGGAGAGACAATAGGAACGTGACAGCACATGTCCTTGCAAAGGGGATATTCTGGGATTCCTGACACGCCTGATGCCTTCTAGAAGTACACGGGATCCCATACGGATCTTTGAAGATGATTTCTGGCTTCGCTCTAAAGAAAACTCAGATCTGTCGGGGCCTTGAGACAGCGCACTGGTCTGGTTCGCGTCGAGGCCTTGACAATGATTTGGTCTTCTAGGCCTTGAAAGCAGAAATCCTCAGAAACGCTCCAAAATTGCTTCTTTTCGTTCTTTTTCTTCTTTTGACGATAATCTGCAAATAAGATTGGAAAAGGGGTCAAATAACGAAGTCAAGCCCCCGAAAGGGCTAGAAAAGAAAGGGGAAATCTAGGTCATGAAACGTGCTATCACCTCACATAAAAAGATAGTTGGAAAGGCAAGGAATGCTTCCCTCAAGACTCTCATGTGATTCATTGCATGTTACAGTAAATCTTCCTCAATAACCTGTAAGTAATAATGGTTATTAAACTTCATCCCATTTAATTATATTTTCTTAATGTTGCTTTTATTGTTGATATTATTTACTTTTATATATTTGCAAGAGGGGAAGATGGGGATCACAGTTTCAATGAAACGTTACATGTACATCAAATTCTTTTGAAGAGTTTCATAGGGTGTGTGATTATTTTTGTGGATGGTAAATAGACATCATCTTTTAGTTTTTGGGGAGATGAAACTCTAGTCTTAGTTTTGGGAAGTAGTTTCATTTGATTTGTAAATAACCCTTTACTTTGGGAGTATTTCTAGGCTATGTAATTTGATTTATAGATACAACTATGCTTTTAGTTCTTACAAAGTCAAAGATTTTGTAATTTGGTTTATGGTTGGTAGATCAAACTCTACTTGTTCTTGATTTTCATGGTTTGAAGTTGGAGAAACAATTTATTTCTGCTGCTAGATCAAATAGAGGTTGCTCTTCTTTTTGGATATTTATCCTGGTTATTAGTGTGAGATTTAATATTATGCAAATCAAATTTTTTGTTTGATTTCATGTTCTACAATTTATGGATTATTTTTAGCTTTTGATTAATTAAAATATCTATTTGGTTGCATGGTCTACAATTTCTAGGTTCTTTTTGTTGCTTTTGAACAATTCTACAATTCTATGTTGGTTTCATTGTGTGAGGTCATTCCATACTACTGTAGATGCAGCATGCACTTTACTTTAGCAAGTCATGTAGTCTGCTGAATTGCTCTTCTTTAGATGTAGGCATTACATATAGTAACTGTCATAAATTTTAAATTATTTTGTCACTAACAACATCAATAATAGTCCTAATGAAAGCAATTTAGTAATCTTTTTACTTTCCCAAATGTTGCACGGTTTCGAAGCATTTGCTTTATACAGGCTCCTACTATTGTAGGTATCTTTGAGCTTATCTCTAAGACTATCAACTCCTCTATAAATTTTATGCACTTCATTCTTTACTTTTTACCCTAAACTGCCTCATAAGTAATTTAGTCATCCTTTTACTTTCCCAAATGCTACACGGTTTCGAAGCATTTGCTTTATACAGGCTCCTACTTTCGTAGGTCTTTTTGAGCTTATCTCTAAGACTATCAACTCCTCTATAAATTTTATGTACTTCATTCTTTACTTTTTACCCTAAACTGCCTCATTCATTTGTTTCACCTTCTCTCCTCCTCTCCTTCTCTCTTTATCTTCATGTTCTTTATTTCCATTGTTTGCAAGTTTTATACTATGAATCACAATGACAAGTGATGCGCCATCGAAACGCGCATCAAATATAATATTTTATGTTCCTGATAGGCTAGATGCACAAATTAATGTAAACAGCGGCAAGTTAGGGTCAAACCACAGGGAAAATGAAGAACTAGATTTTATCTTGCCCTAGATGTATGATGAGGAAAAAAATGCAATAGACATAAAAGTAACACAAGGGGGGTTTTGGTTGGTGTAGACGAATCTAACCAACGATGACAGTTGATGTTGAGACAAGAAATGAAAATACAAATGATAAATAATAAAAAGTAAACGGAATAATTAAATAAAACAGGAACGAGAATACGACAAGAGAATAACAATAAAAATGGTAAAGACAAATAGTTGCAATAAAGGTAATAACAAAGTAAGTAAAGATAATAGATCAGGTAAAAGGAGAAATCTTAGCAGGTGGTAGACGGTGGATTGCGTGGTGGTCTAGTTGAAATTCATACACAAAACAGATTGAGAAAGCAAGATAAACGGAGAAGAAATGAAGATGAAAATGAAAATCTGGATTAAAAACCGACCGAAGCTTGGGGCTCTGGTTTTTGGAAAAATAAGCAAGGAACAGATCCCAATGTTAAGAGAGAGGCGGCTACAATGATTGAAAACCCTAAAAATCTGGAAAATATTCTAAAGAAAAAGCCTTCCCAACCCTAAGAGTTAAGGGCCTATATATAGTCTAACAACCCCACTAGGGGACAAAATGGTAGAGGGGAATATTCTCTGCTGAGCTGGATGAATTTTGCATGGAATCCCGCTAGAATCTTTTTGGCATCTTTGATCAAGCGTCATCCGAGAAGAAACATGCACGTGCGTCGTTTAGGCCTGGACATAAGATATCTTCAGTAGCTCATCTAGGTCCCGACGGCATAAGGGTGGATAGGCCTCGATGACAAAACTGCGTCTAGGGCTCGACGATGTAAGATATGCAGAAATGCATCCAAAAGGGGCGCTTTTCCTCAAGTTTCTCCCTTTAGTCCAGACCCTGCAAAATCGTTTGAAAACATGGCAAATTAGCAATATCAGGAGTAAATTTGGACTTGAAAGGAAGGGAAAAACATGCATAAAAAGACACTATATCAAATTCCCCCACACTACCCATTGCTCGCCCTCGAGCAATCAAAACGGAAAACACACCCCAAGACATAGACAGGCACAATCAACCATAGCACAAGAGTTAACAAACCAAACAATCATCCCTAACCATGTGAAGACATACTCTACCTAGATAACTCTGCATCAAATCATTAGGATAACGACCCTAACGAAGAAACTTTACCACATCAGACCTGGCATCAGCAATCCTCATCGGGGAAAGTGTTTACACTCACACTCAACTAGGCTAGGTGTTTAATCACTCAAGTATGCAAATTAACAAGACACACAACACAGTTTGCACATCAACCCGAGTTAAAATCCACATGCTTAGGCAATCAACAATCAGAAATGAACTTTACATCATAAAAAAGGAATGAGAGGGAAGAGGTGCATAGAGAAGATGGAGAACATGAAGAAAAAAGGGAAAGAAGGGAAATAGGAAGAGCAAGAAGAAAGATTATATATATAGAGCAAAAGAGGAAGAAAAAGAAAAGGAGAATAGAACGAAAAACCTGGGAGGATTCCTTGGTTAGGAAGGAGACGAAGCGGTGAGGCAGTATCCGTCAAGGGCAGACAGCCGAGGGCTAGACAAAATTGTTCTTCTAGGGGGGATTTTTTCTTGGGAACCATGCTGGCAATACTTCTTTCTTCTGGTTCATGCTTTTGCCCTCTTTTTATTTTATTTTGAAACTAGATAAAACTTTCTTTTCTTTTATTTTTCTGGTTTTGAATTTTGTTTTTTTTGAGATGAAAATGAAAAGAGGCACCAATTTGACAACTTACTTCAGCTAGGGCTTGATTTTCTTTTGGATTAGCTTAGCACCCATCATTTTGAACTTGATGGTTTTGCCCTAGCTCTGCTTCAGTATCTATACTTTCTTGTCGGCCTCCCCCACACTTAGGCTTTATTGCTCATCTAGCCCGCCACCTCTGACAAATACCGCTCACCTGCGAAGGAAAAGGGATCAAGGAAAGTGAGAACAAGTGGTTAAAGAAGACAGAAATGAGAAGGAAATGAGAAGATGTCGGGGGCTAGACTAAATAGGGTGTCCAGGAGGAGACGAATACCGCTCACCTGTCATTGTAGTATAGTGGTAAGTATTCCCGCCTGTCACGCGGGTGACCCGGGTTCGATCCCCGGCAACGGCGCCAAAATTTGATGCGCCGTCGAAACGTGCATCAAATGTAATATTTTATGTTCCTGATAGGTAAGATGCACAAATTAATGTAAACAGCGGCAAGTCAGGGTCGAACCATAGGGAAAATGAAGAACTAGATTTTATCTTGCCCTAGATGTATGATGAGGACAAAAATGCAATAGACATAAAAGTAACACAGGGGGGGTTGGTTGGTGTAGACGAATCTAACCAACGATGACAGTTGATGTTAAGACAAGAAATGAAAATACAAATGACAAATAATAAAAGGTAAATGGAATAATTGAATAAAACGGGAACGAGAATACGGCAGGAGAATAACAATAAAAATGGTAAAGAACAAACAGTTGCAATAAAGGTAATAACGAAGTAAGTAAAGATAATAGATCAGGTAAAATGAGAAATCTTAGCAGGGGGTAGACGGTGGATTGCGTTGAGGGCAAGATGAAGAAAAAGAGAAGATAGAAAGGAAAAGAAAGAAAACAGAGATGCAAAGTTTTTTTGTCTTTTTGTTGCTTTCCTAAGACTGATGGTGCCTATACCCAGGGATATCATGCAAACCTAGTTGGGTGCCTAGCCAAGCATTGAATGACACATGAAAAATATAACTGTTTAGTCTCAAATGCTCACAAGGTGCTATAAATGATTGCTGATATCCAGGGCAAGACGCAGGTTATAAGAGCTAGCAGACAAAGCATGCAAGATCTAGGGCAAGACCGACATGAAAGGCAGTTCATTTCTATGTGCTCATAAGTTGAAAGTGTGCCCATACAAGGGAGTTTTAAAACTGGGTAGTGTTAAACAGCTAACAAAATCCTAAAAAATGAAAATCTAAAAATTTTAAATTTTTCACAAAGCATGCAATCATGCAACAAGAATTACAATAAACATACAGTCAAGCAAACATAAATACTAAAATATCACACATACACATAAATCCTCCCCCACACTTAGGCAGCGCATTGTCCTCAATGCGAGAGAGGTGCACAAAACAAACATAAATACGTAAATAAATCTGCAGAAAATAAAAGGAGTTCATCAGGAAATTAAAAAAAGAGATGAACAAGGGTGAAACGACATGTGGGCTACCTCCACGGAGTGCCTTCTATAACGTCCAGGCCTAGACGTTTGCTGCTGTCTAGGCATGGTTAGGTGGATCTGCCTTCAGGGGGTGGAAACCTTCGTGGAATAGCTCCAATCTGTGGTCAAACACTTTGGAAATGAGGCTTGTGTCCATATTCTGGATCGCAACCACACCATGATCATTCACCTCCTTGACAAAGTAAGGGTCGGTCCGCTTATGCTTCAACTTTCTGGAAGAGGGCCTAAGACAAGAATTGTAAAGTAAAACCTTTTGTCCAGTATCAAAGGTTTTAGAAGAGAGCAACTGTTGATACCCGAATTTTGACGCCATTTTTATTTAATTTTAGCATTTCTATTATTTAGTTAATTTACAGTCATTTTCAGTTGCTTTAATGTCGCTAGCATTCTTAGGTGTTTCGTTGCATTTTAGCATCATCGTTAGCATCGTCAGCTTTCGAAGTCGCATTTTTAATTTTTCGTCAAGTATTTTCATTATTATTATCATTATTATTTTTAGCCTTAAAAATCACATTTTTAATTATCCGGCAGTCGTTTCTTAAATTATTCTTCGTTTTAGGTCATCACACAAATTTTAGGATTTTTTATATTTTCGCACATTTTTTAGTATTTTTATTTTTTATTATTATTTTCGTTCGAGCTTTTATTGGACCCGAGTAAGTTCGCTCGGACAATAACTCGACTTTAAAATGTTTTCCATCAACTAGTTGCTAGATTTTTTTCCGGTCGCAACGGTCTACAGCGTTTCGTGTAATTTTCGGTGTAATGCTTTATTTTTTTGTTCCCGCGTTTCGCGCCTTTGAACACTAAAATAAACGCGTTAAACGAGAAGTTCTCATCGTTCGCTGTAGACGGTTAAAACCGTTGTATTTTTTTCTACGCGCCGGCGCCTTCGGCTCGAAAAGTCGGAACGTTTGCTCGACGGATCCGGCTCGAGGCTATTTAAATCAGATGAAAGGCCATTTGATCATGACCATTGATCTGGTCAACCAAGGAAAGTCAACCAGATCAATGGCCCTTGATTTATTGTGCATAATGCACATGCACAGTGCAAGGAAATTCTCAGCCACGAGCCCGCGCCCGAGCCACCTACTCTCCTTCTCAGCCACGTCTTCGTCCGAGCCCCTAGCCGTAGCTCCCTAGCTCCGCCATCATCACGCCTCCAGCTCCTCCACGCGCAGCCCGCGTCCGGCCTCCACGCGGCTCCCTTCGGCTATAAATAGCCGTCACCATTTCCCTTCGCGAGGGTCCGGAAATTTTACAAAAAAAAAACAACACTCTCCCTCTCCATTTTCCTGGACCAATTCAAGCAACCTCAAGTCTCATTCCCGTTCCTCGCCGTCGCACGTAGCAGCCGCCGCACTGTAAGCTTTCTTTCCTTTGTTTTCTTTTAAATTTTCGTTTAAAGCTTAGGTAATTAATTAATCACCGGAACTTGCTGCCATCCTTCTGTTTTAACATCAGTTTTAATTATCGTTGCTTAGTTTATTTGTTTCGTTAATTAACGTCAAAATGCATCTCGTCGTTTCCTTTAAAAAACTTACTATTTTCGTGTCCGCTTTCTTGCTGTGATTCTCTGTTTGTACTGCTGGAAGGGAGACGAGTATTTTGGACCAAGAACCAGGCGAATCCGTCGCCTGGTTCGCCACCTCCGTCGCCGGCAGTGGCGTCGGTGACGAGAGGTTGAAGGAGATAATCTCCTTGGGCCATTCGGCCCTTCGTGCGACATGAGGGAAAGGTGATGGGCTTGGCCCATCACCATTTAAATTAATTTCCATGGGCCAGGAACTGTTCCTGGCCCATTTCTCTGAATTTTAAGTAGGGCCCAGCCCATTTCTATTTTTCCGAGTCCTCGTTCCGTCATTTTTTACGTAAAATGCTAACATGTTTCATATATTTATTTTTCATGATACGTGCTATTTTTCGTATGTTTTATACATGAATTATTTAATTCACTTTTTTCGTAAAATATTTCGTATGCTTATTTTTTAACAAGTTGTTTCTTGAATTGTTTTTATACGTGAATTGCTCATTTCTTATCGTGATATTTACTTTCATGTTATCTAACCTCAGTCATTTATATCTAACCATTTAAATTCAATTATTTATTATACCGCCTACATGGTCGGTCGCATTTTAATTTTCGCAATTTATCAACTGCTTTAATTTTTCGCAAAACTGCTGGAAATCCTTCCGCAAATTATCAACTGCTTAATTTCCCGCACTTTAAATTTCAGCAATTTACTTTCAGCAATTTAAATTCAATACCGCCTACATGGTCGGTCGCAATATCAACTGCTTTAATTTTTCGCAAAACTGCTGGAAATCCTTCCGCAAATTATCAACTGTTTACTTTCCCGCACTTTAAATTTCAGCAATTTACTTTCAGCAATTTAAATTCAATACCGCCTACATGGTCGGTCGCATTTTTATTTTCTGCAATATCAACTGCTTTAATTTTTCGCAAAACTGCTGGAAATCCTTCCGCAAATTATCAACTGTTTACTTCTCCGCACTTTACTTTCCCGCACTTTAAATTTCAGCAATTTACTTTCAGCAATTTAAATTCAATACCGCCTACATGGTCGGTCGCAATATCAACTGTTTATTTTCTGCAAATATCCAACTGTTTATTCCCTGCATTATCAACCTGTTTTATTTTCTGCAAATCATTAAACTTTTTTTTCTTCCCTGTAAATCGCCAATAGCATTTAATTTTTCTGCACTTATCAAAACAACATTTCATTTTCGTATGCGTAAAATCCATCATTTTTCGCATGCAATCAACCCAGCATTTAAATTCTCGTATGCGTAAAATCAATCATTTTTCGCATGCAATCAACCCAGCATTTAAATTCTCGTATGCGTAAAATCACTCATTTTTCGCATGCAATCAACCTAGCATTTAAATTCTCGTATGCGTAAAATCAATCATTTTTCGCATGCAATCAACACAGCATTTAAATTCTCGTATGCGTAAAATCAATCATTTTTCGCATGCAATCAACACAGCATTTAAATTCTCGTGTGCTTAAAATCAATCATTTTTCGCATGCAATCAACTCAGCATTTAAATCTCGTATGCGTAAAATCCATCATTTTTCGCATACAATCAACTGTCATCATTTTATCAAACTCAGCATCTCACTTTCGTATGCGTAGAATCCATCATTTTACGTGTGCAATCGACTGTCATTTAAATTTTCGCACTCATAGAATTGCCTAGTTATTTCTCAAGCCATCACTAACACTCTCGTTTTGTAGGTTAATTTCAAGCTTCGCTCGAAAGTACGCCTCACAAGTCCTTTTTATTTATTCGATGCTTTTCGCAAATATCAACTGCATGCATGATATATAGAACTGCTAGAATTAAAATCAACCCACATGAACAACGTGTTTAAAGAGTTGCTTAAAATGCCATGTTCATATGATTTTAAATTCTCGCTTGTATTGACTGCATGTACATGGGGACTTTCGATCCCACTTCAGTTTTTCACTTTAAAATCAATCATTTAAATTGGTACTTTGTTAGCAATCCATGTCAGGATCACGTAGTAATTAAGTTAATCATGCATGGCCCGATGATGAAAAAAGAGGGCGCTCATTCAGTCTTACGGAAATTTCAGTCCCATCACGTTACGATCAGGAATAATCAATTGGTCTTGATAAACGGTAACCCCGTCAGAAAGACGTCTTAATTATTCCTGAACGATTACGATCATAGATAAGACCAAAGTGACGATTCCTCTGAGGGCCCACTTTTCAAAACGTATTTTATCAAAACACCTTTAAAACACCTCTCTCATCAATCGGTAACCGTTTTCGGATGTGACTCGGGTGCCTAACACCTTCCCGAGACCATAATACGACCCCGAACCTTTGTCTGGGGTCCAGACCCCTTTTTTGTGCCTTTAGTTTTTTTACTTATTATATTTCCTATGCCATGACGATTAAGGTTCCCTAAACCTAGCAACCAAATTAGGGTGGCGACTTCATTGCATGCTGCGAGGCGTCCATCTACGCTGAGCATTGTAAGGTCCCGAATTTCGTTGCACACTCGTGAATTAGCATTCCTCTGTTAATTTTCGTGGGGCGCGACAGTTTGGCGACTTCACTGGGGAATTTAGGGTCGGAGCCGGTTTTTATCTTTTTAGAGAGGTGATTTTATTTGTTTATTTATTTGCTTTGATCAATTGCTGGTCTGTTTATTTATTTACTTTATCAATTGTCATATGCATTTCATAGCGCCCTACACCCAGGGGACAATTACCAAAATAGGAGGGTAGTAGTGACGCCCTAGGACACATGTCCTGGGTAGTGTTCACCAATCCCAACTCGGATGAACCCCTAAAGCCAGTCGAAAGGTTATACGATTTCGCAAGGAATCGGGCGACTGGACGACACTTTAGGGACCTTTTCATGGTATCATCCGGGAACCATTCAAGCCAGTTAGAGGTGTCGGAATCAGAGCCCCAGCACAGGCATCATGATTATACCTGTTTGTCGTGGCATATTGACGTGATTTTTCTGTTATACGAACTGTAAATTTTCTGACACGTGCAGGTTACTTTGCATTTAAAATTTTATTTTTTGTCCCACAGGACCCGTTTTGCTCATTCAACATGTCGGCACCTACACTACTTTCACTTGATATTTTCGGGGAACAAAGTTTCAACGATCAGACACTACAAAGCCGAATTGCCGCCTTAGAGGCTGAGTTAGAGATGAAGAAAGGGGAGTTGGCTTCGATGGAGTACCTTTGGCAACAGGACTCTAACGTCCAGGAATGACACCTTCAGGGAATGGCTCGGATATCGGCAAATCTTTTCTTTTAGCTAGGACCCCTGATTCCACCTATCTTAGCCATTTTTGATAAATTTAGCAAGTTTACCATACTTTTGTAAATACTTTTAATAAAGTCGTACTCTTTTGGATATTTATTAAAATCGCCTCATCTTTTCCATATCAATTATCCATCCAAACGCAACTCAAAAGACTATCGCAAAAAGAAAGAGAAAATCCCTCCGGGATAAACACAGTCGTTTCACCCAAAGAACCAAAAATCAGACCAAACATTCAAAAAAAAAAACAAAAACAGCCAAATATTGCCCACTCGTGGCTTTGTCCTCTTAGCTTATCACGACCTCCAAGTTCATGGCATTGATTGTCATCCCTCCCCTCGGTTGGGTTCACCAGGCGTCAGGCCCTACGTCATTTGCAAGCACAGTATGAAAGAGACCTTCCTGGCATGGCGGCATTGGTTACCCCTGCTGATTTGGGCTTCGCCGTTAGCATCTCAGATTTGCTTCATATCGGGGGAATGTATAGAGGCTTCCTTCGTATCTTGTCAACCACTGGGATTCCTCGCCTCACCGACCTCCTTGAAAATATCAAATGAAAGTGTGGCCGGAAAACGAATGAGCAAATGTGGAGGCCTCGGGATTGCATATCACCTGTATATCCTCACTTGTATTTACTTTTTCTGTGTTTTTCCCTTTTTCAGGTTCACGATAGCTCCTCGAAAGCAAGCTACTCCGCACAGGCTCCCCCTAACTAGACTTCAAAAACGAAAAATGACTGAACTGGCCAAGTCCGACGAAGCACTAATGGCTAGAATCGCAGAGTTAGAGGAGCAAGTTAAGATCACTACAGAAAGAGCCACTAGGGCCGAAAAGGAAAGAGATGAAGCTGTCGCCGAAGTACCACCGGGTTTTGATCTCCCTCAAACAAAAGGACCTCACTCTTCGCTCATCGTCGCAGGACCTTCCGTACTCCCGCCACTTTCTGGTCCCCCGGGCCATTGGAGATGGGTTAGTCCCTTCACTGTACCCAACGTTGCGAGTCCTCCAGTTAAGACGGGTGAAGAGATCTCCCCGTCGCTTCAGTACCTTTCAATCAACCCTGCTGTGGACCCCAGCAAGAGCCAGGCCCACCCAGAGGACCTGTATCTCCCTCCTATTCCTCCGAGCACAGTTCCCGGACCTATTGGAACTCAGCTCCTCACTTTCAACCCAGCACATCCTCAGTTCTCATCAGAACCTACGCTACCCTTCGGTTCTAACCCCATCAGAACCGAAGAACCAAAAAGTGACAGACTGAATCTTCTCGAGGAAAGACTCAGAGCAATCGAAGGGGCCGATCCATTTGATCCCACTGGTCCCGCCGATATGTGTATGGTCCCCGGGATCGTTATACCTCCGAAGTACAAGATCCCTGACTTCGAAAAGTATACTGGGGAAGAGTGCCCAAAGACCCACCTCAGAGCATACTGCAATAAGATGGCCGAGATGATCCACAACGAGCCGTTGTTGATACATCTATTCCGAGAAAGCTTGACCAAGCACGCCCTAACTTGGTATATGGGCCTAGACAGAGCCAGGATCAGGACATGGAGAGACCTGTCCGATGCCTTCTACAGGCAATACAAATTCAACTTGGAAGTTGCACCAGACCGTTCTGATCTACAGGATCTAGAGAAGAGGACCGACGAATCGGTGAAGACTTACGCTCAGAGGTGGAGAGGGCTAGCATCTAGAATTTCTCCTCCGCTAAATGACAAAGAACTCTCGTCAATTTTCATAAACACTTTCAAGGCTCCCTACTACACCTATCTTATATCCAATCCATCAAATAACTTTTCTGACATAGTCACGGTGGCTGAGAGAGTTGAACAAGGAATTAAATCTGGGAGGATCACCGCTTCCACACCAGAAGAAACGCTTAAAGGAGCACCCATCATGAAGGAAGATGTCATCTTTGTCTCCTCGGGACCTAGCAACCGGCGACCTTCCCCATCGCCTCCACCACATATCCCACAAAAGAACCAACACACCCATTGGAATAGGAAACTGCTACCACCTCTTCCCATTCCTTTAGAGGAAATTTATGAGCATCTCTTGGCAGCCGGGCAAATTGCGCCAATCCCGATTCAGCCTATACAACCTCCTTATCCGAAGTGGTACAACCCTATTGCTAGATGCACGTACCACGCTGGAGCTCAAGGCCACGCCATAGAAGACTGCTCTGCCCTTAGAGGAAAGGTTGATCGCTTGATCAAGAACAAATGCATCTCTTTCGAAGGTTCTAGCATTACCATCAACCCTATTCCAAATCATACTTTGGGTAGTGGAAGGATTATATAGGGCTCGACCATTTGCGTGAAGAAGTCTGGGGGGGGCCTCTGCGTAATTAGACCGCCGCCACGCTTCCTGATGTCTCTTTGTAATATGTGTGCATGTCTTGTTTATAGGGACTTGCGTTCCCCTTTGGTTTAAAAATAAATAAATATATTTAACCCCCTCTTCGAGCGTCTTGTACTATTCGCGTTTCAGGATGAATGTTGATTCAGTGGGTTTTGATAAACCCTATGTCTTTAGCGATAAAGAAAGTATCACCACAATTAAGAATGAGGTCGGGATTCCATGCAAATCGGTCCATTTAAGAGAAAGGGCGGAAAAGGAGATAGTCCCTCATCAGGAAAAGTCTTGGTGGCAAGCAATGAAGTTCAAAGGGATGTTGATCCAAAAGCACAAGGCTCAAACGCACACCATAGTCGAGCCTACGACTTTAAACAAGGGCGCTTCGTGGGAGGCAACCCACGTGTTCTTTTCAATTATTCTCTTTCGTTAATTTTAAATTCAACATCTTGGGGTACCTTTTCCCTATGAATTTATTATTTGACTGTCTCTTCATTTCAGGTGCAGCGAGACTTGTAAATATGGGGGCAAGCGAATGAAGTGACAACCGAAGGAAGGTGTTGAAAAATGTCAAAGCTCATTTTTCAAGGAAGTTGTCCTTCATGTTTACAATTTCCCCTTGTCGCAATTTACGTTTCTGAAAATTATGGTCTCGCGGTTTACATTTCCGTGGTTTTGCATTTCAGGTGCAACGAGACTTGTAAACTTGGGGGCAATCAGGTGAAGCGACGACCAAAAGAAGGAGAAAAAAATGTCCGAGCTCATTTTTCAAGGAAGTTGTCCTTTTACATTTTTGCAATTTTCGTTTCCGCAATTTCTGTTTCCGTAATTTATATATTCACAATTTACATTTTCACAATTTTTCCGCTATTTACATTGATTGCAAGGGTGCGTGCGTCATGTTGGCTAAAATCCTTAGTGTTCGCAAAAAAATTGTCTTTATACATGTGCAACTTGGGCTAAAAAAAAAAGAGAGGAGGGAGAGGATGAAAACAAAAATTTCACGTTTGAATTTTTTTTTTTTTTTCAAGCATACTTTATCACGACATGGATGACTTGTGCGTTCATTAGAAATTATATGAAACATACATGATTTTGTCTATTAGCTCTTATATCCATGGCACGTCTAGACATAAGCAATCACAAAACATATCCCTGTGAGTATTTTGGGGCTTCACGCTTTGTTTCTTTCATGAGTGTAAGTGCCTGACTAGATACTAGTTGAATTCGCATAATATCTAGGGTACATGCGCCATTAGACATGGGATAGCTATAAAGTGACATGGGACTTTTACGATTTTCTCCACTTTTTTCGTTTTTTCCCTCTTTCCACCATATATGCCATCACTCCCCAAACCGTCAATATCACTCATACCCCGGGAGCCAAAGAGCAGTTTCAGCTAAAATCGTCAGCCGGAAGTAAAAGCACGTCGAGTCCAAGAGCACGATGAAAGAGACGGAAAAGGTCACCAGGAGATCGCTAAGGACCATCACTGAAGAAGCAGCAACGACGAAGGCCGAGGCCTCAAGACAGAAGGGGAAGAGATCAAGACAAATGTTGTGCTTGCTCTGCTCTGTTGCATTTTCAAATCAAATCAAAAAGGGGAGGGATATATATATATAAAAAAAAAAAGGGAAAAGGAGAGGAAAAAAAAAGAAAAAGGAGAGAGGGGAAAAAGGGAAAAGAAAAGAAAAGTGCTCAGAGACCTTCGACGAATACAAAAAATCGAAGAGCCAAAGCAATCACAGCCCGGGGACAACTCAATTCGAGAAAATCTCGAAGAAAACTTTCCCCAGTGAACTCGAGTAGAAAGGCCCAAGGCCAACTCGAGAAATCTCAAAGCAGCCTTCCCCCAGTAAAGTCAAGCAAAAGAGGCCCAAGGCCAACTCAAGAAACCTCAAAGCAAGCATCCCTAGTGAGAACCCGAGAAGAGAAAGGGGCCCCAGGCCAACTCAAGTAGTAAGTCGCAAAATGAACAGCGACGACGCTCCCCAATGAAGACTCAAGAAAAGGGCCCCTGGCCAAAGGGAAAGCACCCCCAACAAGGATCCCAGAGCTCACGCACTCTGTCAAGCAAGCATCCCCAGCAAAAAGCGAAAAGACTCGCGCACCTCGCCCTCATCCTGGCCAATTAGCAAAGCATCACTCATCAAAAGCCTTCCAACTCCTCAACAAAGAAATATTTCCCAAAACAAACTCCTTTCCGGACTTTTCATGTCCTTTCATTCTTTTTCGTAAAAGTCCCATCGATTATTAGAACGCCCATGCATGTGCATCTTCATTCGAAGTATATTCACTCGGATTGACATTGCGAACTGTAAATTATGTATCATGTTAGTTGCATCTTTATGAGTGTAAAACACTTAGCCTTGTTCCAGAGCGTGAGTGCAAACACTAATATCAGGTGAGGATTGCTTACGGCTGCAAGTTGTGGGAAAGTCTTGTCCTTGAGGTCGTTATTTCTTGAACAAGACGTAGACGTTATCTAGACTTGAATCAATCATGTTCATATAATGAAAACTGAGCGCACATTTTATCCAAAAAGAGAAAAAGGCTTGAATTTATTTTCTTAAACAAAGAAATCATTTTCATTCCAAACAAAAAAACTTGGGGGCAAGCCGTGGGTTAAAGGTAGGAATATTTGATATTTCTCACAGGTCAATTGCTCTCTCCTTTTTCTATTTTGTTGCTACTTTGTATTTGCTTCCTTCCAATTTGCAGGACACAGATATGCTTCGGTGACTCCTCAACCATGGGTCTTCGATGACGACATCGTTGTAAAGCCCTCGCCTTGGATCGAACGTCGAATGAAGAACATCACCACTCCTCACCATGGGTCTTCGATGACAACATCGTTGTAAAACCCTCGTCATCTTGGATTTTCATCAAAATCCAATCAGCATCGAATGGAGTACGTTACCACTCCCAAATCAGCTTCGTGCGGTGAATCTCGTTCCCTCACGGTCAACCACTCTCCATTTCAGTTCATACGGTAAGTTCAAGGTAAGACTTGTTTTCCCTTTTTACACCATCTGTTAAACGTTGTGAAGGGTCACGTCCCCACATCGTGTCATTTAAAAATGTACTTGGTCACGTCCGCACATGTCGTCTGATAATGTTGTGTCTGGTCACGTCCGCACATGTTGTCTGTTAAGCGTTGTGGAGGGTCACGTCCCCACATCGTGTTGTTGATGTCATGTCCGGTCACGTCCGCGCATGTCGTCTGATAATGTGGTGTCTGGTCACGTCCGCATATATTGTCTGTTAAACGTTGTGAAGGGTCATGTCCCCACATCGTGTCATTTAAAAGTGTGCTTGGTCACGTCCGCACATGTCGTCTGATAATGTTGTGTCTGGTCACGTCCGCACATATTGTCTGTTAAACGTTGTGAAGGGTCACGTCCCCACATCGTGTCATTTAAAAATGTGCTTGGTCACGTCCGCACATGTCGTCTGATAATGTTGTGTCTGGTCACGTCCGCACATATTGTCCGTTAAGCGTTGTGAAGGGTCACGTCCCCGCATCGTGTTTTTAATGCTGTGTCCGGTCACGTCCGCACAGTCATCTGATAATGTTGTGTCTGGTCACGTCCGCACATATTGTCTGTTAAACGTTGTGAAGGGTCACGTCCCCACATCGTGTCATTTAAAAGTGTCCGGTCACGTCCGCACAGTCATCTGATAATGTTGTGTTTGGTCACGTCCGCACATGTTGTCTGTTAAGCGTTGTGAAGGGTCACGTCCCCACATCGTGTCATTTAAAAGTGTGCTTGGTCACGTCCGCACATGTCGTCTGATAATGTTGTGTCTGGTCACGTCCGCACATGTTGTCCGTTAAGCGTTGTGAAGGGTCACGTCCCCACATCGTGTCATTTAAAAGTGTGCTTGGTCACGTCCCCACATCATGCTGTTAATGTCAGGTCCGGTCACGTCCGCACAGTCGTCTGATAAGGTTGTGTCTGGTCACGTCCACGCATATTGTCTGTTAAGCGTTGAAGGGTCACGTCCCCACATCGCGTTTGTTAATATTGTGTCTGGTCACGTCCGCACATGTCATCTGTTAATGTTGTGTCAGGTCACGTCCCCACACCATATCTTGAAAATTCATAAACAGTCACCCCAAATATCAAATCAACATCAGGGCAAAGGTATGTTATCATCAATCAATATCCGAGCGAAGGTACGTTACAACTCTCATTTACATAATTCTATATTTCTGCATAATTATCACTCCTCCGTGAGCAACTATTTTTTTTCGTCTATCTAAAAATACTCCTCCTTGAGCGACTACTTTTCTGCATATCTAAATAACTCCTCCTTGAGTGACTATACTTTCAACACCAGCGTCTGGAGAGCGATAGCCTCCCACGGTCGTATAACTACATTTTCAGCACCAGCGTCCGGAGAGCGATAGCCTCGCACAGACCTTCATCCGCATTGCCACGTCAACACTCGGAGAGCGATAGCCTCACACGGACATTCATTTACATTGCCACGTCAACATCCGAAGAGCGATAGCCTCGCACGGACATTCATTCACATCACCACGACGACGTCCGGAGAGCGATAGCCTCGCACGGACCTTTATCCGTATTTCCACATCATCGTCCGAAGAGCGATAGCCTCGCACCGACATGCAACCTCATTTTTCATACCAGCATCAAGCAATGCGATAGCCTCGCCCAGACTAGAATTTAAAGCATACCTCCTCCCAGAGTGACATCAAAAGCATACCTCCTCCCAGAGTGACATCAACCAACCATCTCCTCCCAGAGTGACATCCACGAACAACATCATCAATTTTGTAAACACTTTTTTATCCCCAGTGCCAACATCAATTCCCTCATCACCAAATAACACCATCAAAAGCATTAGCATTCTTCTCCTCCCAGAGTGACAACATAGTTTAGATTCCGACCTAGCATTTCTTCTCCTCCCAGAGTGACAACATTTAGTTTTCAGCTTTAGCATTTCTTCTCCTCCCAGAGCGACAACACTTAGCATTCTTCTCCTCCCAGAGCGACTTTAGTTTAATTTCTGCATCTCGCGCCTTCTCCTACGGGAATCGGCGTTGTTTAAATTTTCTGCCTTAGCATTCTTCTCCTCCCAGAGCGACAGCACTTAGCATTCTTCTCCTCTCAGAGCGACCTTAGTTTAATTTCCGCATCTCGCGCTTTCTCTTACGGGAATTGACAGCATTTAGTTTTCAGCGTAGCATTTCTTCTCCTCCCAGAGTGACAGCATTTAGTTTCAGCATTAGCATTTCTGCTCCTCCCAGAGTGACAGCATTTAGTTTCAGCATTAGCATTTCTGCTCCTCCCAGAGTGACAGCATTTAGTTTCCAGCGTAGCATTTCTCCTCCTCCCAGAGTGACAGCATTTAGTTTCCAGCGTAGCATTTCTTCTCCTCCCAGAGTGATAGCATAGCGTAGTTCTACCTTTTTCAACCTTAGCATTTCTTCCCCTCCCAGAGCAACATCATTCATACAATTCTACATTTCTGCATAATTATTTTCCTCCTCCTAGAGTGACATCATTAGGACAAATCATTCATACTTCGGCGAATCGCGCACTATCTTCCGAAGCAACATCAGTCACATGTCAAGTGATCATCCCCCCCAGTGGGGCTGTCGTTTACATTTTCGTAAAATTACTTTCCGTCCCCGGTAGAGTAGTTGTCATTTACATTCCCTGCAACTTATGTGCCTCTCAATACCCGAGCAGATCTAAGTTTACGTCTTTGCAGGATCAACAACCTATCTCCTCCCAGAGTGACGTCAAGCAAGCACCTGGTATCCCCAGTAACAGCATCAATCAATCTCCTCCTCCCAGAGCGACATCAAGCAACTACCTCCTCCCAGAGCGACCTCATCACTGTAAGTTTGAGGTAAGACCTGCCGTGTCGCCAAAATTCGGATATCTAGGGGCAACTGTCTTTACTGCTTATCAAATACTTCGATAAGACAGTAAAGAGGGGGCAACTGTTGATACCCGAATTTTGACGCCATTTTTATTTAATTTTAGCATTTCTGTTATTTAGTTAATTTACAGTCATTTTCAGTTGCTTTAATGTCGCTAGCATTCTTAGGTGTTTCGTTGCATTTTAGCATCATCGTTAGCATCGTCAGCTTTCGAAGTCGCATTTTTAATTTTTCGTCAAGTATTTTCATTATTATTATCATTATTATTTTTAGCCTTAAAAATCACATTTTTAATTATCCGGCAGTCGTTTCTTAAATTATTCTTCGTTTTAGGATATCACACGAATTTTAGGATTTTTTATATTTTCGCACATTTTTTAGTATTTTTATTTTTTATTATTATTTTCGTTCGAGCTTTTATTGGACCCGAGTAAGTTCGCTCGGACAATAACTCGACTTTAAAATGTTTTCCATCAACTAGTTGCTAGATTTTTTTCCGGTCGCAACGGTCTACAGCGTTTCGTGTAATTTTCGGTGTAACGCTTTATTTTTTTGTTCCCGCGTTTCGCGCCTTTGAACACTAAAATAAACGCGTTAAACGAGAAGTTCTCATCGTTCGCTGTAGACGGTTAAAACCGTTGTATTTTTTTCTACGCGCCGGCGCCTTCGGCTCGAAAAGTCGGAACGTTTGCTCGACGGATCCGGCTCGAGGCTATTTAAATCAGATGAAAGGCCATTTGATCATGACCATTGATCTGGTCAACCAAGGAAAGTCAACTAGATCAATGGCCCTTGATTTATTGTGCATAATGCACATGCACAGTGCAAGGAAATTCTCAGCCACGAGCCCGCACCCGAGCCACCTGCTCTCCTTCTCAGCCACGTCTTCGTCCGAGCCCCTAGCCGTAGCTCCCTAGCTCCGCCATCATCACGCCTCCAGCTCCTCCACGCGCAGCCCGCGTCCGGCCTCCACGCGGCTCCCTTCGGCTATAAATAGCCGTCACCATTTCCCTTCGTGAGGGTCCGGAAATTTTACAAAAAAATAACAACACTCTCCCTCTCCATTTTCCTGGACCAATTCAAGCAACCTCAAGTCTCATTCCCGTTCCTCGCCGTCGCACGTAGCAGCCGCCGCACTGTAAGCTTTCTTTCCTTTGTTTTCTTTTAAATTTTCATTTAAAGCTTAGGTAATTAATTAATCACCGGAACTTGCTGCCATCCTTCTGTTTTCAGCCTAATTTCATCATGCTAACATCAGTTTTAATTATCGTTGCTTAGTTTATTTGTTTCGTTAATTAACGTCAAAATGCATCTCGTCGTTTCCTTTAAAAAACTTGCTGTTTTCGTGTCCGCTTTCTTGCTGTGATTCTCTGTTTGTACTGCTGGAAGGGAGACGAGTATTTTGGACCAAGAACCAGGCGAATCCGTCGCCTGGTTCGCCACCTCCGTCGCCGGCAGTGGCGCCGGTGACGAGAGGTTGAAGGAGATAATCTCCTTGGGCCATTCGGCCCTTCGTGCGACATGAGGGAAAGGTGATGGGCTTGGCCCATCACCATTTAAATTAATTTCCATGGGCCAGGAACTGTTCCTGGCCCATTTCTCTGAATTTTAAGTAGGGCCCAGCCCATTTCTATTTTTCCGAGTCCTCGTTCCGTCATTTTTTACGTAAAATGCTAACATGTTTCATATATTTATTTTTCATGATACGTGCTATTTTTCGTATGTTTTATACATGAATTATTTAATTCACTTTTTTCGTAAAATATTTCGTATGCTTATGTTTTAACAAGTTGTTTCTTGAATTGTTTTTATACGTGAATTGCTCATTTCTTATCGTGATATTTACTTTCATGTTATCTAACCTCAGTCATTTATATCTAACCATTTAAATTCAATTATTTATTATACCGCCTACATGGTCGGTCGCATTTTAATTTTCGCAATTTATCAACTGCTTTAATTTTTCGCAAAACTGCTGGAAATCCTTCCGCAAATTATCAAATGCTTAATTTCCCGCACTTTAAATTTCAGCAATTTACTTTCAGCTATTTAAATTCAATACCGCCTACATGGTCGGTCGCAATATCAACTGCTTTAATTTTTCGCAAAACTGCTGGAAATCCTTCCGCAAATTATCAACTGTTTACTTTCCCGCACTTTAAATTTCAGCAATTTACTTTCAGCAATTTAAATTCAATACCGCCTACATGGTCGGTCGCATTTTTATTTTCTGCAATATCAACTGCTTTAATTTTTCGCAAAATTGCTGGAAATCCTTCCGCAAATTATCAACTGTTTACTTTTCCGCACTTTACTTTCCCGCACTTTAAATTTCAGCAATTTACTTTCAGCAATTTAAATTCAATACCGCCTACATGGTCGGTCGCAATATCAACTGTTTATTTTCTGCAAATATCCAACTGTTTATTCCCTGCATTATCAACCTGTTTTATTTTCTGCAAATCATTAAACTTTTTTTTCTTCCCTGTAAATCGCCAATAGCATTTAATTTTTCTGCACTTATCAAAACAACATTTCATTTTCGTATGCGTAAAATCCATCATTTTTCGCATGCAATCAACCCAGCATTTAAATTCTCGTATGCGTAAAATCAATCATTTTTCCCATGCAATCAACCCAGCATTTAAATTCTCGTATGCGTAAAATCACTCATTTTTCGCATGCAATCAACCTAGCATTTAAATTCTCGTATGCGTAAAATCAATCATTTTTCGCATGCAATCAACACAGCATTTAAATTCTCGTATGCGTAAAATCAATCATTTTTCGCATGCAATCAACACAGCATTTAAATTCTCGTGTGCTTAAAATCAATCATTTTTCGCATGCAATCAACTCAGCATTTAAATCTCGTATGCGTAAAATCCATCATTTTTCGCATACAATCAACTGTCATCATTTTATCAAACTCAGCATCTCACTTTCGTATGCGTAGAATCCATCATTTTACGTGTGCAATCGACTGTCATTTAAATTTTTGCACTCATAGAATTGCCTAGTTATTTCTCAAGCCATCACTAACACTCTCGTTTTGTAGGTTAATTTCAAGCTTCGCTCGAAAGTACGCCTCACAAGTCCTTTTTATTTATTCGATGCTTTTCGCAAATATCAACTG
This sequence comes from Viola odorata, assembly GCA_963691705.1. Lineage (NCBI taxonomy): Eukaryota > Viridiplantae > Streptophyta > Magnoliopsida > Malpighiales > Violaceae > Viola > Viola odorata. The sequence goes on along the minus strand of OY829539.1, from coordinate 20,887,512 downwards.
CATGCATGATATATAGAACTGCTAGAATTAAAATCAACCCACATGAACAACGTGTTTAAAGAGTTGCTTAAAATGCCATGTTCATATGATTTTAAATTCTCGCTTGTATTGACTGCATGTACATGGGGACTTTCGATCCCACTTCAGTTTTTCACTTTAAAATAAATCATTTAAATTGGTACTTTGTTAGCAATCCATGTCAGGATCACGTAGTAATTAAGTTAATCATGCATGACCCGATGATGAAAAAAGAGGGCGCTCATTCAGTCTTACGGAAATTTCAGTCCCATCACGTTACGATCAGGAATAATCAATTGGTCTTGATAAACGGTAACCCCGTCAGAAAGACGTCTTAATTATTCCTGAACGATTACGATCATAGATAAGACCAAAGTGACGATTCCTCTGAGGGCCCACTTTTCAAAATGCATTTTATCAAAACACCTTTAAAACACCTCTCTCATCAACCGGTAACCGTTTTCGGATGTGACTCGGGTGCCTAACACCTTCCCGAGACCATAATACGACCCCGAACCTTTGTCTGGGGTCCAGACCCCTTTTTTGTGCCTTTAGTTTTTTTACTTATTATATTTCCTATGCCATGACGATTAAGGTTCCCTAAACCTAGCAACCAAATTAGGGTGGCGACTTCATTGCATGCTGTCGCACCCCCTTTTTCGTTGAAAACGAGTTTAAGGATCGGGACGGGCCATAATGATAGACGAGCGTTGGACTTGTCTTAACATTATGCAAAATGAAGTCGCCACCCTAATTTTGGAAGGTTTAGGGAACCTAATCGATGGCTTAAAAATAAACAAACTAAGGCACGATGGTCTAAACCAAAGAACGATGGTTCGAGGTCGTATTATGGACTTGGGAAGGTGTTAGGCACCCAAGTCACATCCTAAAAAGGTTACCGGTTATGCGAGGTGTTTTGAAAAATACTTGAACATGTAATTTGGCCCTCTAAGGTGACGTTACATCTTAGCATTTGGGTCGTGTTACTTCCGTGGGGTTCGAGGGATGGGGTTACCATTTTGTCTCGATGCTAGAGCGGACGCTCACCTTTTTCATTGGGCCATGCATGACTTAGTTACTACGTGATCTATCATGGCTGAAACTAACAGAGTACATTTTCATGAATGCACGTAGGTTGGCATGGCCTTTGGAGCCATCATGCATATCATATAACAAGAAAAGCAGTTTATTTCATGGCATTTAAACACAAGTGATATAAACATGTAAGCATGTGGGTTGTTTTTATTCGATAGCAATTCTATATGACATGCATACGCATAGGGTGGTTCTATTGTTGCCTAAGTGATCATGCTTGCGAATAAGGCTTTGGACCTTTGTTATCAACATACAAGGAAGCGTTTTAAGGTAATCTTACCTTTTTGGACGATCCCCGATCGATCCATCTCTTCAAAACCGTTGTTAAATGACAATTGACATAAATATGTAGATATAACAAACATACACGATTTTTTAACTACTTAATCTAATTATTACAAATTGACAAATCATAATAAAACTGCTTAAGTAATTATTACAAACCAACTACTTACCTAATTATTACAAATTGGAGGTCGGAATATTTATCTAAATAATTATTACAACAATTAAAATAGCTAATTAATTACAACAAGTTGATAAAGAGTAACTACTTATTACAACAAGTGAAAATAAGCAACAAGTTCAGCAATCAATTATTGTTCCAAACGCACAATTTAAAATAATCGACGATTAGTTATCATAAGCGAATGAGTGAAAATGACGTTTTTTATTTCAATGGGCCACGATAGGCCCATTACTTGGTCTTTTATTTTTGGATGTCATGCATGCAAAATACTTACTAAAAATATTTAAATTAAATAACAAAAAGTTAGAAACGTACTTATTGATCGGTAATCCACAATTATACCTACAAAATGAGATTATTAGTACGAACTTTCAAATATAATAAATAATAAAAGCACATACACCATTTATTTCATGCAAAACAATCATGAAAATAACTAAATATATCATGTAAGCAATTTCACAAATTGCGCCACAAATCAGCACCAACACATAGCAAATAAAACAATCACGTAAACATGCAATTTAAAATCATGGGAGAATACATGGTATAAATTAAATAAACCTCATACATGTTATAAAATAACTAAAAACAGCACATATATCATAGCAACTAATTTCAAACAAATTAAACATGTCAAAAACCATACGAGCAATTAAGATGACTCGACGAAAACCATACGAAAGCTCGAAATTGAAACAAAATAAATAAAATGGACATATGGGCTTGGCCAAGCCAAGCCCAACAGAAATAAAACAAGGAAGGGACGGGCTGAAGCCCGTCACCTTCATCTTCTTCATGTTAGAACAGCCATGGTAGCTGTTCTTCTTCCTCACGTCGCCGGCCACCATGGCCGGCGACTCAAGCTACCAAAACGCCAAGAATAACACCCCAAACACCCCAGAAACTATCTACTCCAAATCAGTAATTAAACCCTTCCAAAATAGTAGGCAAACAGTAAGCAAAACAGAAGAAAAAGCAAGCGCTACCCCTTCGGAAAAGCGCACAACAACAGTAGGCAAAACAGCCCCGAATTCGACCTCAAACTGACTCCTATCGTGTAGGGAATTAGCAGGACTATCATACGAACAAAACCTACCCCAAACTAACTCAAACCGTTCATGATCCGTAAGCAATTTTATCATGACAACATAATATGCATTAATGTCAATAATTCATGATTAATTAGCTCGAACAGTAGATGTTTAAATTGGAGCAAGAACAGACCATATAACTTGACAATCAAACATTTAAAACAAGTTTAATCCATCAATTTGGTTCATACATACATAAACGAAAATTATCAAGTGAGAGGTTAGAGAGAAAAAGCTTGGAAAACTTACCTTAAACGCTCCCTTTTTGCTCTGGTCTGATGTTGTTGATGATCAGTAGGTGTTGATGATGAGTAGCTGTTCTTCAGTAGCTGTTGATGATGAGTAGCTGTGTATCCTTCCTCCTCCTTTTTCCTCGCGCGAAGGTGAAGAATTGGCTATTTATAGGACCAAGTGAAGCGTGCGTGAGTGTGAGGAACCAATTAAACTTGGTCCTTGTCTCCTGTATGTCTGTTCAAAATAATATCCAGGGGACCAGGAATATTCGTGTCTGCCAGGCTGTAGTAGGAGGACCAATGAAGAAGAAGGAATAAAAACATGCATTAACATGTATTAATTCCCATACGAACTGGAAATTTTGGTACGAGCGGGGATGTACGAAAGCGGAAATAAATCTGAGCCGAGGGTACAGTTAAATGTAGAAAAATAAGACGAGAAAAGTAATATACAGTGAAAAACGTTCGCGCGCAAAATAAATGTCCTTACGACAAAAATTGAACGAAATTGAAAGAGGCATTATGAAATAGAAAATTAACACGTAATTATCAAATAAATAAAAAGGGCGTTCTACACTCGGTCCCGGGAACCTTATTCGAGACCGATAGAAGTTCGCGAAAAGACAGTTAAAAGTACGAAAAAATTAAAATGGCACGAAATGACTAGAAAAATTAAACAAACTAGCCTAGAACCAAGAATCAACAGAAATTTGATCTAGACGAGCTAAAAGTGGCAAAAACGTAAAGGTTGTAATGAAAAGTCAAAAATCGGATAGCAACAGTTGCCCCCTCTTTACTGTCTGATCAAAAATACAGTGTAACTGAAATTTTTGATAAGCAGTAAAGATGGTTGCTCCTAGTCTTTACCATATTTTTGGGAAATAACGAAGACTTACCTGAGAGTGGGGTGAGGAAGGTGGTCACCTCGGACATTTCTCTGATTTTGAGGAAGGTAGTCACCTCGGACGCTTATCTAAATTTTGAGGAAGGTTGGTCACCTCGGACATTTACCTAAATTTTGAGGAAGTTGGTCACCTCGGACATTTACCTAAATTTTGAGGAAGGTTGTCACCTCGGACATTTACCTAAATTTTGAGGAAGTTGGTCACCTCGGACACTTACCTAATTTTTTGAGGAAGGTTGTCACCTCGGACACTTATCTAAATTTGAGGAAGGTAGTCACCTCGGACACTTATCTAAATTTGAGGAAGGTTGTCACCTCGGACACTTATTCTAAATTTGAGGAAGCTGGTCACCTCGGACATTTACCTAAATTTTGAGGAAGCTGGTCACCTCGGACATTTACCTAAATTTTGAGGAAGGTGGTCACCTCGGACATTTATCTAAATTTTGAGGAAGCTGGTCACCTCGGACATTTATTCTAAATTTTGAGGAAGCTGGTCACCTCGGACATTTACCTAAATTTTGAGGAAGCTGGTCACCCCGGACATTTATCTAAATTTTGAGGAAGCTGGTCACCTCGGACATTTACCTAAATTTTGAGGAAGCTGGTGACCTCGGACATTTACCTAAACTTTGAGGAAGTTGGTCACCTCGGACATTTACCTAAATTTTTGAGGAAGTTGGTCACCTCGGACATTTACCTAAATTTTGAGGAAGCTGGTCACCCCGGACATTTATCTAAATTTTGAGGAAGCTGGTCACCTCGGACATTTACCTAAACTTTGAGGAAGCTGGTCACCTCGGACATTTATCTTGAACTTACCATGAGTACTGAAGTTGATTTGGACGTGGGGGTGCATGATCCACCACATGAATTTGATTTGGGAGTGGTAACGTACTCCATTCGATTTGTTGACTGGATTTTAATGAAAATCCAAGGTGAGGGATTTACAATGATTTCTTTATCAAAGACCCATTTTTGAATGCTGATTTCCATATCTGTATTCTGCAAATGAGAAGGAAACAAACACGAAGCAACAACAGGTGGAAATAGAGAGAGCAAAGGACCTATGTGAGAAATATCAAATATTTCTACATTTAACCCATGACTTGCCCCCCAAGTCTTTTTTGTGTGGAATGAAAATGACCTCTTTGTTTAAGAAATTCAGTTCACTTCACTTGTTCTTTGAAAGAATGTTCGTTCAATTTTTCGTTGTATAAACATGATTGATACAAGTCTAGATAACATCTGCGTCTCATTCAAGAAATAACGACCTCAAGAACAAGACTTTCCCATTGACATGCAGCTGTAAGCAATCCTCACCAGATATTAGTGTTTGCGCTCACGCTCTGAAAACAGGGTTATGTGTTTGCACTCCTAAAAATGCAATAAACATAGCACAAAAGTTAAATTTGCAATGTCAATCCGAGTGAATAGACTTCAAATGAAGATGCTCCTGCATGGGTCTACTAATAATCGAAAGGACTTTGCGAGGGAGAAAGAAAGAGGAATTTGTAAAAGAAAGTGTTGTGCTTTTCATTTTGTGATGAGGTTTTGATGAGTTTGTGCTCGACGACTGATTGTGACGAGGAGCAAAGTGTACCAATCCTTGAATCTTTGCTGGAAATGTTTCTTCTTGATTATTTGGAGGGCACCAAGCCCAAGTTCTATGATACTTACATGGACTGATCTCTTTTCGTTTTGAGATCATTTTGTTGTTGATGCTTGATCACTTTAAGACCAATTTGTTGTTGATGCTTGACCATTTCTATCTCATGTACTTGCTTCTGCTTTTGTGTTGTTGATTGTGTTCTTTGAATACTCTCTTTTTTATTTTGATTCTTTTGACCTTCCGTTTTTTCTTTTTCTTCCTCTCTTTTTTTCTCTTTTTTTTCTTTTTTTCTTTTTTTCTTTTTTTCTTTTTCTTCCCCTCTTTTTATTTCTCTCTTTTTTTCCTTATTTTTTTCTTTTCTTTTCCCTCTTTTTTGAGCACGCAAAGCAAGTACAATTTTTGTTTGGTCTAACATCCTTTCTACCTTTGGTAGAAACCTCCAAGTCGTGATTTACTTTGGCGTTCTTCTGACGTTGTTTGGTCAGCGATCCTCCGAGGGCTTCCTTGTCATTCCCTGGCTTGATATGTAACTCCAACTTAGTAGTCCCAGTCGGGCACTAACTCATTTGGTTGAAAGACTTTTAGGTGTTTGTTAGAGTTGTACCTGGTGTGCAAAAATATGTATTTTGGGGGAGAAATGTTAAAGATGAAAATGTGGAAGAAGAGCAAAGCAAAGTCCCCTGTCATCTTACTGTTATCCCATGTCTGATAGTTCATGTACCCTGGATATTATGCAAATCTAACTAGCACCTAGTTTAGCATTTACACTTATGAAAGAAATAAGGCGTGAAGGCCCAAATTACTCACAGGGATACGTTTGAGATTGCATACCTCTAAACATGTCATGGATATAAGAGTTAACAGACAAAATCATGTATGTTCATACAATTTCCAAATGAACGCAAAATGATGAATGTTTTGACTTAAAATGTTTAGAAAAAGGGGGATGTTTTTGTTTCCTTTCTTTTAACCCAAGTGAAATGCAAGGTTACGAAAATGCAAAGTTACGAAAATGCGAATTGCGAAACCTAAATTGTAAAAGGGTGAAAGTACAACTTCCCTGAAAAATGAGCTTGGACATTTTTCCAATGCCTTTTTTCTGGTCGTCACTTCACCTGCTTGCCCCCCCAAGTTGACAAGTCTTCATTGCACCTGAAATGCAAAATTGCAGAAATGTAAATAACGAAGACTAGATTGCAAAAGTGTGAAAGGACGACTCCCTTGAAAAATGAGCTTGGACATTTTTCCAACGCCTTCTTTCTGGTCGTCACTTCATCTGCTTGCCCCCAAGTTGCCAAGTCTTTATTGCGCCTGAAATGTAAAATTGCAGAAGTGAAAATTGTGAAAACACAAGTCACAGAATCGTAAATTGCGAAAGCGGAACTTGTAAACATAAAGGACAACTCCCTTGAAAAATGAGCTTGGACATTTTTCAACGCCTTCCTTTGGTGGTCGCTTCACTTGTTTGTCTCCCTGAATTTGCCAATCTCATTGCACCTGAAATGTAGAATTGCAGAAATATAAACTGCAAAAACATAACTGCTGAATTGTGAAGGGCGACTTCCCTGAAAAATGAGCTTGGACATTTTTCTGACACCTTCTTCGGGTTGTCACTTCACCTGCTTGCCCCCAGTTTGCAAATCTCATTGCACCTTTGCTATGCGATCGAGATTGAAGTAGGGGTGTGGGCCACTCCGCCTAAGTTCTGTTGTCGACGTCTCTGATGGTTCCCATCACAGTACCTCAAAGGCTAGCCATCAAGTTCTTTGACTAGTGTCTTGGATGTAAATGGCCTGTTTCACCATCATTACTCGTGCGCACTGATAGAGTGTTACATGTTAAACCATGTATGAAAACACATATCTATTTGTTATGTACCTGCAAAACTTAGCACTTGATTAGTGGGGTTAGTCTAACGGCCAGTTCTACGACTTTAACTACTCCCAAGTGCCACCGACACCACACTTCCTTTATTCAACTTAAAAGATTTTACATGCAAGTTTTTTAGAAGAAAAAGCTCTCATTTTATTGATTCAGAATAAACATTAAGCAGATTGGTCGAGAAGGACCCTATGTCCTTTTAATCGATGAGATACAGTCTACTGATTCCTACGCGAAATACATCCTGACGGCATCCGCGTTCACAGGTCTTGGTAGATCATCTCCATCCATTCTGGCGAGCCTTAGAGCTCCACCCGAGAAGGCGCTCTTGACGACATATGGACCTTCATATTTAGGGGCCCACTTTCCTTGACTCTCTTCCTGGTGAGGAAGAATTTTCTTTAACACTAAGTCCCCAATCTTGAACTCGCGCGGCCGCACTTTCTTGTTGTAAGCATTAGCCACTCTCTTTTGATATAACTGGGCATGGCACATAGCAGCTAAGCGTTTCTCCGAAATGAGATTCAACTGCTCATATCTCACTCTCGCCCAATCTGATTCTTCTATTCCAGATTCAGCCAAGACTCTGAGGGAGGGAATCTCCACCTCAAGTGGTATCACTGCCTCCATGCCGTAGACCAAAGAGTAAGGGGTTGCTCCCGTAGAGGTGCGAATTGCAATCCGATAGGCATGTAAGGCGAAAGGGAGCATGTCATGCCAATCTTTGTGGGTGACTACCATTTTCTGGATGATTTTCTTTAAATTCTTGTTTGCGACTTCAACCGCGCCATTCATCTTTGGGCGGTAAGGCGAGGAGTTGCGATGCTTCATCTTCTAGCGTTGGCAAAGATCATTGATCATCTTTCCATTCAAATTGGTACCATTATCAGTAATGATCGCTTCGGGGACCCCATAGCGGCAAATGATATTCTTCTCGATGAACCGCCTGGTCGTCTTTTGAGTAATGCTGGAATAAGAAGCGGCTTCTACCCATTTGGTGAAGTAATCAATCGCCACCAGGATGAAGCGATGACCATTGGAGGCTTTCGGGTGAATCTGACCGATGATATCAATTCCCCACATTGAGAAAGGCCAGGGCGATGTCATGCTAAAAAGCGGTGCCGGAGGGACGTGAAGGTGGTCCGCGTAGACTTGGCACTTGTGACATTTCCGGAAATAGTCAATGCAATCTCTTTCGATGGTGAGCCAAAAATAACCTTGCCTCATGATTTGTCTTGCCATCATATGTCCACTAGCATGCGTGGAACAAACCCCTTCATGAATTTCGGTTATGATTTTCTTAGCTTCAAGAACAGTGACGCAACGAAGTAAAGCCCCATCTGCCTTTCTCTTGTACAACACCTCACCATCGAGATAGAAGTCCAAAGCCAAACGTTGAAAGGTCTTCTTACTACTTTGACTTGCTCCCGGTGGATACTCTCGATAATTGATGAACCGGACTAAATCGTGGAACCACGGATTCCCGTCGGGCTCATCCTCCAATGTGGCGCAACATGCCGGCGTTTCTTTCACTTCTACCCTCAATGGCTGAAGCATTACCCCACATTCTAATTTGAACATTGAAGCTAAAGTGGCCAATGCGTCCGCAAAGCGGTTCTTGTCTCGATCAATTCGGTCGAACTTGGTTTCGTCGAATTCCTCCATGAGTTGGGTGAGCAACCTTTGATAAGGTATCAACTTAGAATCTCGGGTTTGCCATAGATCTTGAGCTTGATAAATGACGAGGGCCGAGTCTCCGAAGATTTTCAACTTTTTCACCTTTAGGTCAATGGCTGCCATCAAGCCACTAACACATGCCTCATATTCGGCGACATTGTTGGTGCATGAAAAATTCAATTTGCATGCCACGGGGAATTGCCGACCATCTGGGGCTATGACTACCGCCCCTACCCCTTTTCCTGAGAGATTTACCGCGCCATCGAAGAACATGGTCCACCAATCGTCTTCTTCTGAATCTTCCGTGATCTCATCGTTGATTACCATGATATCTTCGTCAGGGAAGTCAAACTTCATAGGCTCATAATCATCCATGGCATTATCGGCTAGGTGGTCAGCAAGAGCACTAGCCTTGACCGCTTTTCGTGTCACGTAAATGATCTCGTATTCGGCCAACAACACTTGCCACCTACAAATCCGACTTGATAGGTATGGCTTCTCGAAGATGTACTTCAAAGGATCCATGCGAGAAATCAGCCATGTGGTGTGATATAACATGTATTGTCTGAGTCTTCGGGCACTCCATGCTAAAGCACAACAGGTTTGTTCCAAAGCAGAATAACGCATTTCGCATTCGTTAAACTTCTTACTTAAGTAATAGATGGCTCGTTCACGTCTTCCGGAGTCATCGTGTTGCCCTAAGACACACCCCATGGCACTGGTTGTGACTGTTAAATAAATGAGCAAATGACGCCCTGGAGTAGGAGGGACTAGTACTGGCGGATTTTGTAGATATGTCTTGATTTTCTCAAAAGCCCTCTGACAATCTTCATCCCAATCAGCCTCTCCATTCTTTCTCAACATCTTGAACATTGGCTCACAAGTGAGTGTCAACTGACTGATAAAGCGGGCGATGTAGTTAATGCGCCCTAAGAAGCTCCGTACCTCTTTTTCAGTCCTAGGCGAAGGTAGCTCTTGAATGGCTTTCACTTTATCCGGGTCTACCTCAATGCCTCTGCTACTGACAATGAACCCTAGCAATTTTCCGGATGTCACTCCGAAGGTACACTTAGTGGGGTTCAAGCGTAAACGAAATCGTCGCAACCTTTCGAAAACCTTCCTTAGGATGTCTACATGATCTTGTTCTCCGCGAGACTTGGCAATCATATCATCGACATAAATTTCGACCTCTTTATGCATCATGTCATGAAAAAGAGTGACAGCGGCGCGTTGGTAAGTGGCACCTGCATTTTTTAATCCAAAAGGCATCACTTTGTAGCAAAAGGTTCCCCAAGGCGTGATGAAGGTTGTCTTCTCACTATCTTCCGGAGCCATCTTGATTTGATTGTATCCTGAAAACCCATCCATGAAGGAGAACATGTCACTGTGAGCGGCGCTGTCCACTAGGATATCGATATGAGGGAGTGGGAAGTCATCTTTGGGATTTGCCCGATTGAGGTCTCTAAAGTCCACACACATGCGGACCTTCCCATCCTTTTTTGGCACTGGTACAATATTGGCGACCCATTCTGGATATTCAGCAACCTTCAAGAAACCTGCCTCTAGTTGTTTGGTAACTTCCTCTTTTATCTTCGAAAGGAGGTCTGGATGCATTCTTCGGAGTTTTTGCTTTATGGGCTTGAACTCAGGTTTTAAAGGTATGCGGTGTTCGACTATGCTAGGGTCGAGGCCAGGCATATCATCATAAGACCAAGCGAATACGTCTGAGTATTCCTTGAGGAGGGAGATCATCCTTCCTTTCTGAGTAGAGTTTAAGGTCATTCCGATCTTGACAACTTTTCGACTTTCTTCACCTGTCCCCAAATTTATTTCTTCCAACTCTTGCTGATGAGGAACTATTTCTTTCTCTGAACTCTCGACTAAGCGGGCTAACTCACGCGGAACCTCACTTTCATCCTCGGTTGCGGCGACAATTTCTTCCTCAGTAAAGACATAGGGTATATCAAGACCAATCGGCTTAACATTTATCCTGAAAAATAAAATGCGAACAGTAAAAGACATTTGGAAAAAGGTTAAACATGTTTATTTATTTATAAACCGAAGGGGAACGCAAGTTCCTAATAAAGACAACAAAGCGTGCATATATACATATATATATATATATATATTTTTAAAACCGAAGGGGAACACGAGTTCCTATAAAAGGCGACAAAAACATGCATATAATTACACGGGGACATCAGGAAGTGTGATGGCGGTCCAATTGCGCACGGGCCCCTCGGACTTCTTCACAAAAATGGCCAAGCCTTGAGATGACTCTTCTTCTCCGAGTGTGCAAACATAGAAATCTGAGGTCACACTGACTGTGGTTGGGCTCGAGTTGATAATTTCAGCTGCGAAAGGGAACGTAGTTCTAATGTGCGGGATACTCATGCTATATGAAGGCGTAGGATGCCCAAAGAGCTTGGCTAATTGCCTCCCTTTCTTCTCCTCAGCGATCCTTACCTGTGCGAAATCAGCCTTGGTCGGTTGATACCCCAACCCGAAGCGGTCCCCAAACTTCTTAGGCAGCACTAGGCCTTTTTCCCCCTGTAGCATTGCTCCTAACCCTTTTCCTAACTGGGAGCTGTCCTTCGACATCACATGAGTGACTAACACGGGCTCCTTGGGAACTTGAGCTTTGACGATGGGTGATCCCTCCTCTATCCATTCTGCGTTAACTATCTCAAAAGCTTGGAAGGAGCTCTCCAAGGTTTCTGTAGCCTCGATGTAAGGCACGGATGAGTGCTTTGCTAGAATCAGAGCCTCTTCTGCTTTTATGGTAATGAGGACACCATCCTTTACATACTTAAGGCATTGATGTAAAGATGAGGGAACGCCCCCCGCCGCGTGAATCCAAGGTCGCCCTAAAAGCATGCTGTATGCGGGCTCGATTTCCATGATTTGGAACGTCAAGGTGAATGTGTGGGGCCCTATTACCATATCCAAATCAAGGCTTCCAATGATCTCTCGGATGGTTCCATCGAATGCTCGGGCCATCAATCCACTTGGTTTCAGAAGAGCCATGTCTATTGGCAATTGTGCAAGGACATGTTTAGGCATAACATTCAGCGCGGATCCATTATCAATTAAAGCCTTGGCTATGACATGACCCTTACATTCCACTGTTATGTAGAGGGCCTTGTTGTGACTCGTCCCCTCGGGGTCAATTTCCTCTTCAGAGAAGGTGATGGTACTAAGAGCTTGGATTCTCCCTACAAGGTTTCCCACTCCTTCCACGGTGATGTCTTTAGTCACAAAAGCCTCATTCAAGACTTTCAAAAGGCATCGACGATGAGGTTCAGAAGTGAGGATCAGTTCCATTATGGAGATGCGAGCTGGAGTCTTCTTTAATTGTTCAATGACATTGAACTCACTTCTCTTCATGATTTTCAAGAATTCAGTCGCATCCTCTTCAGTCACGGGTTCATTCCCCCCTTGCTCTTTTCCCACTATTTCCTCAGGAATCAGTGGGCCTTTTCCTTTGGCCAACCTTTGCTTCTCAACTTCTTCAGATGTGTAGCATCTCCCGGTGCGAGTCATGCCCCCAATATTAAAGGTTTCGGTTGTTGGAGCATCAAAGGGCGGAGTGGCGATGACCGTGTACCCGTAGTCAAATGGGACGGCATGCAAATCTTGGCTAGGAGTGTTCTGAGCAAACTTGAAGACTAGCTTGAAGGGCTTAGCGACGGGTGCCTCAGCTTGAGATATACACTTGAAGGTGTATGGGGTGGGAGGTCCATCTCCCACGACACTGATTTCTTCTACCCCTGGGATTTTCTTTCCTACTTGAATAACCCCAAAACTCACAAGCTGTTTCACTTTTTCCGCAAAAAGACCGCAATCCTGGATTCCATGGTCACTTGCTTGATGACAAAATAAACAAACACTCAAACCCTCCTGTGAGCGTGGGATGTAACCACATTCGACTAGTGCGGCGAAGAGCCTTTCCCGAGATAACTCCAAAATGAGAGGGAAAGGATCCTTAACCTTTTCCAAGGAGAAAGCGCTCACCCCTCCACTTCCTTGGGCGTGATTTGGGAGGGGATTGGTAGTGATGTTGGGCCCTTTGGCCGCTCCTTCGAAGGAGACCCATCCACTTTTGATCAATTGTTGCACCTTCACCTTGAAGGCATAGCAATTATCCATAGTGTGACCTGGAGCCCCTGCATGGTATTCGCACTTTGCGCTAGGGTCATACCACTTTGGGTAAGGAGGTAGTACAGGTTGTGCGGGAGTTGGCACAATTTGTCCAGCGGCTAGGAGGTGCTTGTAAATCTCCCCTGCAAGAAGAGGAAGGGGTGGTGGTGGTCCCTGTTGGAAACGGTTAGCTTGAGTGGTTTGATTGCCAGTGTTCTTTAGTGGGTTATATGGTCTAGGTTGTGCGGGTTGTGGCATTTGTGGTGGTGGATATTGATAAGGTGGAGGATGCGCGGGGTATTGCGGAGCCACATTAGTAATGGGCATTGGTGGAGGGAAATATGGTGATTGATATGGTGAGGGCGCATGGTATGGTGGTGGTGTAAATGGTTGCCGATAGTTGGGTTGGTGAGATACAAAGCCGACCTCCTTTTTCACTGGAGGCGCTTTCTTGGGTGTTGCTTCGGAAACGACAATTCTCCCTGTCTTGATTCCCTGCTCAACTCTTTCCGCTATCAAAACCATGTCAGAAAAACTGTTCGGCGGATTAGAGATGAGGTACGTGTAGTAAGGGGCCTTGAAGGTGTTCACAAAGATGGCTATGAGCTCTTTGTCGCTTAGTGGTGGTGAAATCCTAGCCGCTAGCTCCCTCCATCTTTGGGCGTAGGTTTTCACTGTTTCCCCAACTTTCTTTTCTAAATCCTGAAGATCGGAGCGGTCTGGTGCCACCTCCATGTTGAACTTGTATTGCTTGAAGAAAGCATCAGATAGGTCCCTCCAAGTCTTAATCTTAACTCGGTCCAAACCCATGTACCAGGTCAAAGCATGCTTGGCCAAACTTTCTCTAAACAGATGGATCAGAAGAGGTTCATTGTGTATCATTTCGGCCATCTTATTGCAATAAGCCTTAATATGATTCCTTGGGCACTCGACCCCAGTGTACTTCTCGAAATCCGGAACTTTATATTTGGGAGGCATCACAATCCCTGGGACCATGCACATGTCCGCTGGGCCCGTAGGGTCAAAAGGGTCTGTTCCTTCAACGGCTCTAAGCCTTTCCTCTAGCAGGTTCATTCTATCCATATTCGGCCTCTCCATGTCAACCATGCTAGGACCAAGGGGTAGTAGGGGTTCTGATGCGAACGGTGGTTGCGTCAGATTGTCGCAAGGAGGACGAATTCCCTTAGGGTCGGGGATCATGCTTTGAGTGTAGTGGCCCTGAGGAGGGTGGGAGTCCTGAGATTCCTGATGAATCTGATTCTTGCTAGGGTCCACAGTGAGGTTGACTAAGGAATGCTGCAGAGCTGCAGTAGCTTCTTCACTCGTGCTAACTACAGGGTTCACGATACTAGGTCCGGCAGACGGACCAGTCCACTTCCATTGACCCGTGGGCATCATAACAAAAGATTGGGGCCCTGTGGGTCCAGTGATAGTAGTTGAAGAAGGTCCCATCATCTGAGTAGGATCAAAACCGGGTGGGAACTCTGAAGTGGCTTCATCTCGCTCTTTTTCGGCCTGAGCGGCCCTCTCTGTAGTAACCCTGACTTGCTCTTCCAAATCTGCTATTCTAGCAGCCCATATCTCTTCTGCTCTTGCTTGTTCAGCCATTTTTCGTGCTTGAAGTCTAGTCACGAGGGGCCTAGGGGGAGTAGCTTTTCTTTGAGGAGCTATCGTTAACCTGAAAAAAACGAAAAAGCAATAAACAGGGTTAGTATCGGTGATGCGATCCCAAGGCCTCCACACTGTTTATTCACTCTTCTGGCCACACTTTCACTTGATACTTTGAGGATGGACGAGAAGATAATACTCTGATGAAGATATAAAGGAAGCTTTTATTCATTCCCATTCACGACGCGATGCGATCCTGGATGCTACCGATGAAAACCCTTGAATCAAAATGACGTGAATAGCTACTGTCATCGTGCTCGGAAAATCTCTGAAACCCATCGCCCAAAAGGGTTAATTAATTTTTTTGCATCAGAATACTTCAATCTGTTATTGATAACTGCCATGCTTTGGCCGGGCTGAAACTCTGAACTCACCGTGTCCCAATTGGCCAAGGTAAAAGATTACGCGACTGAGGCTAAGAAAACTGTCATCCTTACGTTTAAATTATCCTCGAGAGATACATTACTCGAAAAAAATCCCACTTTTGGAATGGATATTCCTCAATGTGTCACGAACATCTTTCGTGTTTTGGTCGAAGGGAAATTCTGAGCCCGATGTGTCGATATCGGCCCAAACAAAAGATCGCGCAGCTGAGACCGAGTAGGGCAGTTACCTACACGTCTAAATTATTTTCGAAGAGACGTATCCACCCAAATGCTCTGAAATTTGGTGTGGCTATACTTCAAGGTGTCGTGAACATCTTCCATGTTTTGGTCGAACGGAGATTCTGAGCCCGATGTGTCGATATCCGCCAAAACAAAACAACACGCGAAGGAAAATCCAACAACCAGCCGTCGTACTATCAGGATCAAAACGCCATAGCGTTTTGTACAAAACGCTATAGCGTTTTGCTACTGGAAACAATCCTTTTTTTGAGAGTTAGACTATCCAAAACTTTCTAAAATTTGGCATGAGTGACCTTCAACCTGTTGGGAACATTTTTCATGTTTTGGCCGAGTGGAAATTCCGAGCCAAACATCCCCGTTTTGTCCAAGACAAAACATCGCGCAGCTGGGACCGAAAACAAACCATCTCTTGCGTCTCAAAACCTTTTGTGAGTGTGTTTCTTCAGACTTTCGTATTGTCTCTGGGTTTTAGGGTTCCCATCCTGATGAGGGTCATATCTTAGGGAGTAGTGGTAATTTTTACATCCTTTGTAGCGAATAAAATAAATAAATAGCAAGAAACGCCTCTAATTTATCCGAACAAAGTACAAGCCTTGTCATTGCCGTTTTTACAAAAAGGACACAACCAATGTGGGTTGGATCAACTATCTAGATTCATCTAAAAACAAGTAGACAAAGTCTAGAAATTATATTGATAAAAAAAAACCAAATTTTGGAGTGTCCGGTGCACCCTTTTCCTTCCGAAAACATCAACCTTGAAAATCCAGATCCACCTGGTCATTAGAAAAGAAGTTCCATGAGGCGAGTTCTCCCTTTTGCATCATAACTTCAGCTTCCAAAGCCGCCACTCGGGCCTGTAATGCTCGCACTTCCTTATCTTTCTCATTGGCGTGGGTGGCCAAAACCTTTATCACCTCATCCTTTTCTTTGATTATGGCACTTGATGCCTCCCTTTTGCGGACTTCGCTGCTCCAACGCTCCTTGAAGTTATCAACGGCCAACTCATGATTTGCCATGTGTATGCGGATGTTATCCCTGTTGCGCCTCTGTAGCCCGTGTACCTCAAGCTCTAGGTCCATTTGTTTGGCTGCCAAATCCTCTCTTTCCCGCGCCACTTGATCCCTTTCCTCCCTCATTGTCTTGAATTGCTCAAACAACTGGGCGTGTGCTACATAGCTGGCCTCTCCTCTGACGTGAGATTCACCTTCCTCCTCCATGGGCCTTACGTTCACAGGCTGAGGTAAGATATTGCCATTAACTCGGTTTAGCCTCCACTGTAGGTATACCTGGGTCGGCTGTACAGGAACCACATGTCCTTCGAGGCAATATGGATCCTCCCACTCACTTGCATATTGGCGAAGGATAAGAGTTTCTGCTGAGTGTAAAAGACTTGATTCCGTCATTCCGAAGGTTGCGGGAACTACTTGTACGATGCAAAACTGTCTCAAGACAAGAGCGGGGCAATAGGGTATGCACCCCCTTGCGCCGATCAAAGGAACCCAAAGCAAACGTCCACAACTCACTATAGGATTGACGCCACGCAACCACTTGGCATGTTGATTGACCTCTTCTTCTGAAAGGTCCAAGAACCTATCAACCCAAATGTGCTTGTCCTCTAGTTTCCACTTGTCATTGGCGACCTCCTGACCTATTCCCTTAATGACTCTTCCCAAAGGATCCGATCCCATGTGACTTGGTGAAAACAGAGACTGGTCGGGTGTTTGCTTGAAATGACTGATCAACCAAACCGTCAAGAGTTGGAGACAACAAGAAAGCTTCCCCTTTCCAGTTCGCCTGCAAAAGTCTAAAGCACGGAAGGTTTCAGCCAAGATAGCAGTTGTAGGGTTAACCTCATTCCTGGCCATTTCGCAAAACACATTGGCGGCCTCAGTGTCAATACCGTCCTTCATTTTGGGAAACAAAATCAGACCAGTGATGGCGAAAGCCAAAATCCTCAACCGTAACTTCCCGTGGGATGAATGAAACTTGCTTACAATATCCGACAAAAACCAAACGGGTTTATTATCTTTCCAACGAGACGGAATCGCCACAATGGCATTCATCTTTGTCCTAACATTTGCGGGTTCCATGAGAACATTACAATAAATATTTGATATTGGGGGAGCAAAACCAAGTAGGGCAGCATACTCTTCCAAAGTGGGGGTTAGGTCCAACCCTTGGTTAAAAGAGAAACAACGGTAATAAGGGTCCCAAAACTTTAGGGCAGCCCGAATACAACTTAGATCAACCTTCACATCCATGAGTAATGCAAGTTTCCCATAGTCACATCTGAATTGTGCCTCTTCTTCCGTACTCAGTTCATTCCTTAATTTTCTGAGTTCTAAAACATCACACTGTATCATCTCTGCTCTAATCTTGGTTGTAACATCAGGAATAAAACCAGGCTTCAACATATCACCTCGGGCCAACTGATCCTCAAAACAAAGCCTCCCAAAAGCATCAAGTGAAATCATCGCCGGTGGTGCCATTTGAGTGAATAAAACAGTGCGGAGAATTTTCGGAAAAATCCTGTAAAATGAAAGATGAGGACAATAAACCAGAAAAATAAAGAGGCATTAAAGAAAATGCACGAACATGATGCATATGCTGATGTGACTCCACTACTCTAACTGGCTCAATAGATCCCGGATGATACCCTAAAAGGGGTCCCTCAGTAAACGGATACGAGAGCTTTAACCGAATCATGACAAGGATTCGGGTGCTCAATCCATTTAGGGGTTCGAATCCGAGTTAGGTTTCATGAAAGCATACTGGGACACACGTCCTCAGGGCTTCACTAGTTACCTCCCTAATCCTAAAGGGTGTCAATGCCGGGTATAGGCTGCATGAGATGCACGTGGGCAATTCAATAAAGCCACAACAATAACAATCACGAAGACAATTTATTTAAAAGAAAAAAAACAAACACCATAAAACTGGCTTCGACCTAACTAGTCCCCAGTGAAGTCGCCAAACTGTCGCACCCCCTTTTTCGTTGAAAACGAGTTTAAGGATCGGGACGGGCCATAATGATAGACGAGCGTTGGACTTGTCTTAACATTATGCAAAATGAAGTCGCCACCCTAATTTTGGAAGGTTTAGGGAACCTAATCGATGGCTTAAAAATAAACAAACTAAGGCACGATGGTCTAAACCAAAGAACGATGGTTCGAGGTCGTATTATGGACTTGGGAAGGTGTTAGGCACCCAAGTCACATCCTAAAAAGGTTACCGGTTATGCGAGGTGTTTTGAAAAATACTTGAACATGTAATTTGGCCCTCTAAGGTGACGTTACATCTTAGCATTTGGGTCGTGTTACTTCCGTGGGGTTCGAGGGATGGGGTTACCATTTTGTCTCGATGCTAGAGCGGACGCTCACCTTTTTCATTGGGCCATGCATGACTTAGTTACTACGTGATCTATCATGGCTGAAACTAACAGAGTACATTTTCATGAATGCACGTAGGTTGGCATGGCCTTTGGAGCCATCATGCATATCATATAACAAGAAAAGCAGTTTATTTCATGGCATTTAAACACAAGTGATATAAACATGTAAGCATGTGGGTTGTTTTTATTCGATAGCAATTCTATATGACATGCATACGCATAGGGTGGTTCTATTGTTGCCTAAGTGATCATGCTTGCGAATAAGGCTTTGGACCTTTGTTATCAACATACAAGGAAGCGTTTTAAGGTAATCTTACCTTTTTGGACGATCCCCGATCGATCCATCTCTTCAAAACCGTTGTTAAATGACAATTGACATAAATATGTAGATATAACAAACATACACGATTTTTTAACTACTTAATCTAATTATTACAAATTGACAAATCATAATAAAACTGCTTAAGTAATTATTACAAACCAACTACTTACCTAATTATTACAAATTGGAGGTCGGAATATTTATCTAAATAATTATTACAACAATTAAAATAGCTAATTAATTACAACAAGTTGATAAAGAGTAACTACTTATTACAACAAGTGAAAATAAGCAACAAGTTCAGCAATCAATTATTGTTCCAAACGCACAATTTAAAATAATCGACGATTAGTTATCATAAGCGAATGAGTGAAAATGACGTTTTTTATTTCAATGGGCCACGATAGGCCCATTACTTGGTCTTTTATTTTTGGATGTCATGCATGCAAAATACTTACTAAAAATATTTAAATTAAATAACAAAAAGTTAGAAACGTACTTATTGATCGGTAATCCACAATTATACCTACAAAATGAGATTATTAGTACGAACTTTCAAATATAATAAATAATAAAAGCACATACACCATTTATTTCATGCAAAACAATCATGAAAATAACTAAATATATCATGTAAGCAATTTCACAAATTGCGCCACAAATCAGCACCAACACATAGCAAATAAAACAATCACGTAAACATGCAATTTAAAATCATGGGAGAATACATGGTATAAATTAAATAAACCTCATACATGTTATAAAATAACTAAAAACAGCACATATATCATAGCAACTAATTTCAAACAAATTAAACATGTCAAAAACCATACGAGCAATTAAGATGACTCGACGAAAACCATACGAAAGCTCGAAATTGAAACAAAATAAATAAAATGGACATATGGGCTTGGCCAAGCCAAGCCCAACAGAAATAAAACAAGGAAGGGACGGGCTGAAGCCCGTCACCTTCATCTTCTTCATGTTAGAACAGCCATGGTAGCTGTTCTTCTTCCTCACGTCGCCGGCCACCATGGCCGGCGACTCAAGCTACCAAAACGCCAAGAATAACACCCCAAACACCCCAGAAACTATCTACTCCAAATCAGTAATTAAACCCTTCGAAAATAGTAGGCAAACAGTAAGCAAAATAGAAGAAAAAGCAAGCGCTACCCCTTCGGAAAAGCGCACAACAACAGTAGGCAAAACAGCCCCGAATTCGACCTCAAACTGACTCCTATCGTGTAGGGAATTAGCAGGACTATCATACGAACAAAACCTACCCCAAACTAACTCAAACCGTTCATGATCCGTAAGCAATTTTATCATGACAACATAATATGCATTAATGTCAATAATTCATGATTAATTAGCTCGAACAGTAGATGTTTAAATTGGAGCAAGAACAGACCATATAACTTGACAATCAAACATTTAAAACAAGTTTAATCCATCAATTTGGTTCATACATACATAAACGAAAATTATCAAGTGAGAGGTTAGAGAGAAAAAGCTTGGAAAACTTACCTTAAACGCTCCCTTTTTGCTCTGGTCTGATGTTGTTGATGATCAGTAGGTGTTGATGATGAGTAGCTGTTCTTCAGTAGCTGTTGATGATGAGTAGCTGTGTATCCTTCCTCCTCCTTTTTCCTCGCGCGAAGGTGAAGAATTGGCTATTTATAGGACCAAGTGAAGCGTGCGTGAGTGTGAGGAACCAATTAAACTTGGTCCTTGTCTCCTGTATGTCTGTTCAAAATAATATCCAGGGGACCAGGAATATTCGTGTCTGCCAGGCTGTAGTAGGAGGACCAATGAAGAAGAAGGAATAAAAACATGCATTAACATGTATTAATTCCCATACGAACTGGAAATTTTGGTACGAGCGGGGATGTACGAAAGCGGAAATAAATCTGAGCCGAGGGTACAGTTAAATGTAGAAAAATAAGACGAGAAAAGTAATATACAGTGAAAAACGTTCGCGCGCAAAATAAATGTCCTTACGACAAAAATTGAACGAAATTGAAAGAGGCATTATGAAATAGAAAATTAACACGTAATTATCAAATAAATAAAAAGGGCGTTCTACACTCGGTCCCGGGAACCTTATTCGAGACCGATAGAAGTTCGCGAAAAGACAGTTAAAAGTACGAAAAAATTAAAATGGCACGAAATGACTAGAAAAATTAAACAAACTAGCCTAGAACCAAGAATCAACAGAAATTTGATCTAGACGAGCTAAAAGTGGCAAAAACGTAAAGGTTGTAATGAAAAGTCAAAAATCGGATAGCAACACATGCTGCGAGGCGTCCATCTACGCTGAGCATTGTAAGGTCCCGAATTTCGTTGCACACTCGTGAATTAGCATTCCTCTGTTAATTTTCGTGGGGCGCGACAGCAACTTACCGTGGTGAGTGTTAGTCTTGGCTATGTCTTGGGCAGGTTGCGAAGTTGGGTTATCATTGGGCATCTTGCCCTCGATGGTCAAGGCAGTGGCAGCAGCAACTGGGGTGGGGGTTACCGTAGCCTCAAAAGTTGTCATGGCTAGTTGAGGAGTGCAAAGGGTTGGGTCAAGTGTCTTAACGTTGATGACCGTCCATCCAAGGGCCTCGCGGTATCCTTTGAGTGTGGACACCAGCTCGCGCTCTGCGTCTGGATCAAGCTTGCTAGAGATGATCACTAGGAGTGTGTCATGTTCTCCAAGGTAGGCGTACTTGAGGTGCGAGGGCAAGCTCTTCAACTCCAACTTAGGGGCCTACAGAAAAGAAGGGGCAGACACTGAATTTGTAGTGATGTTCCTGTCGAGGGCAAGATGGGAAAAGTTGTCAGCATTAAGATCGAAAACCTGTGTAACTATAGGGTCAACACTATCAACAATTGAGTGCTCTGAAGTCACAAGTGTCAAGACCAAGGGGTCCAGTGGGACGGGTGAAATAGTTCTATCTTGGGCAAGCTGGATAGAGTCGTCCGCGTCAAGATTGGAAACTTGTGTAACAATAAGGTCTACAACATCAACAATTGAGTGCTCTTCTAACGTGGCAGCGACTTCATGTAATTCTGGTGGAGTCTTAATTGTCGAGTCCAAGACGTTCAATCTTATTGGCGTGACGCTTATGTCGAGGGCAAACTGCAAAGGTTCAATAGAATTCAAGTCAGTAACTTTATCAACCAAAGGATCGATCGTATCAGCAAAATTAACACAAGAAAGATCAGAAGGATATTGCATGGCTTCCATCATGTTGAACTTAATGATTACTTCATCAAACTCAAGAGAGATAGTTGCGTCATGAACGTCTATCTTTGCTCTGGCTGTAGCAAGAAACGGTCGTCCTAGAAGCACGTCTGTGGCTTTAGTGGTCTCTTCGTTCTCCATTGCGATGACATAGAAGTCTGCGGGAAATAGGAAGTCCCTACTTTGACCAAGACGTCCTTAATTACGCCTTTAGGGTGAATTACAGAATGATCGGTCAGCTGGATGACGAGCTTGGTTGGCTGGAGGGGCCCTAGGCCAAGACTATTGAAAATAGTCAAGGGCATGACATTAATGTCGGCCCCTAAATCACACATGGACTTGCTAATACTAACTATCCCTATCGTATAGGGGAGGACAAACATGCCCTGGTCTTCGCACTTTGGAGGGATCTTCTATTGGATAATGGTAGACAAATTCACCCCCACACTTATCTTGTTTACCCCGGCTAAGTTACATTTGTTGGTGCAAAGCATTTTTAGGAACTTGGCATATCGAGACACATTTTTGATGGCCTGGAGAAGTGGGATATTGACAAGGACTTTGATGAACATATCAAGGATTTCTCGATCGTCTTCCTTCTTCTTAGTCTTGACGAGCCTTTGAGGGAAGGGCGACTCGAGGATCTTGTGTATATACTCTTGGGTGAATTCTTGTGGGCTTGTGTCACCTCGTGGAGATCTAATGCGATCCTCCATCACTTCTGGGAGTTTAGGCCCAATGAACTTGGCTTTGGGTATTTTCTTGGGCAAGATTTCAGATTTAGGAGACTTTTTGACGTCGTGGCCTAGATGCTCTAGGAAGGGTTTTTCGACGTCGAGGCCTAGATGCTCTTGAGGGGGTAAGACGTAGCCACTGCGAAGAGTCATAGCACACACATTGTGCTTTGGTTTGGCCTTAGTCTGCCTAGGCAATCTGCCTTTGTTTTTCAATTCTTTCATGTTCACGCCCATAATGCTCATTTGTTTTTGTAGATCCGTGATGATGCTCCCGTAGTGAGCGACCTCATCAGCCGGTGGGGAAGAAGAAGTGGAAGTCTGACCCTGGTTGGCTTGATAGAAAAATTGTTGGTTGTTAGAATGGGTAGGTCTAGGCTTGAAGTTTTGAACGTTGAAAGGTGGTTGGGCCTGATTCATGTACTAATTATGTTGCATCGGTTGTCCTGGGCTAGACGCTTGCTGATGGTTGACCCAGCCGGAGTTTGGTGGTCTCCACACCTGGTTGTAGTTCTACCAATATGGAGCCTGATTGTAATTACCAATGGCGTTGATACTCTAGATCTCATCAGGGATATGGGGGCACGCATTTGTCGGATGATCGGTCAAGTTGCAAATCTGACAGGCCTTGACCTGGACTGGCTGTCCAGAGGCTATGTTTTAAAGCATGCCCGTGATAGCAGTTAATTGGGTTTGCATTGCGGCTACTTGGGCATCTTGCCCCGGATTGTTGCTTTCCTTGGGTAAGCAATTCCTTACCATTAACTCTATGGTGGCCTTTAGAGTCTGGTGATAGAGCCATTAGTAGCGGCCTTGAGCAATGCCTTGTCGCGAGCTTTGAGACCTTCATAGAAATACTGGATGGGGGCGTGCTCAGTAAGGTTATGCGAGGGATAGGAATGGCAATTGGGTGGGTATGAGCGGGTATGAGTATATTAAAATGGGTATGGGCGGGTATGGGTAAATACCCAATTCATACCCACTTTAACATACCCATTATTATCCATACCCAATATACCCAATATACCCAATACCCAATTGGGTATGTAATGGATATCCAATTCACCAAATTATTTTATTTTTTTATAATTAAAGAAAATTTCACTATTTAGGTTCGTTTTCACCATTTTGGCTCTTTTTTTTTATATTTTGTCTCATTTTTTTCATTTTGGCTCTCATTTTTTTACCATTTTTCTCATTTTTTTTATCGGTTTGGCTCTTTTTTTACCGTTTTGGCTCGTTTTTACCATTTTAGCTCGTTTTTTTACCATTCTGGTTCATTTTTTTACCATTTTGGCTCGTTTTACAAGTCTACGCGTGATTACAAGTCTGTAGACTAAGCCAGACCGCCATCATTCAACCTTCTTTTTCTCATTATTAATTTATTAGTAGTTAATGTATACAATTAAGCACTGAAATCTTAATTAATGTCGTTGTAATTAACAACAAAAATTAAGAGTACATACTTAGCAGGATGTGAGTACAGTATTTTTTTTCTTCTAAATGGTGAGTTACTAACAGCCTCAAACCTCTGAAAGTTTGATTGTTTTTCTTCTCCACAGGTGTGGAACTCCCACTTATGTACTAATAGCTATAAATTGTCAACTTTCTTCACCATTAACCAATTTCCAAATTCTAAATCTCTTCCTAGTCCTGGATCAGGATTTAAAATGGCAACCATACTTAGCTTAATATTCCTCTTTATTTTTAAAGTGTATTCTAGCCTGCATACAATTACTAGAAACATTTGGACCCTATAAAGTCTACTTTCAAGTAAATAAACAAGGCCAGAATAGATGTAGGTATGTAGTTGATATTCTAACTAGTCACAAACATCGGCCAGGAAATTCACACAACCCAATAATTTTTGCAGCAAGCACCCACAACTGACAAAAATCCTCTTCTGGATCACTATAATCAAATGGTAAAGCATAAATATATTGCTTTACGCACCTTGAGAAATTAATTGGTAAGCTAGTGCTTTCCACCAATTTGATGAGTGTTCTTTCCCCAGACCATGAAGTGGAAGCTTGTCAAAATGAGCATCAACAAAAAATTTTGCCTATAAAAGAAGCAAACCGTAAGACCTTGGGCAATGAAAAGGAGAGAAAATTAAACTTCAAAAAACTTTACAAGATCTATGCTAATTTTTAAACCCTATACTTTGTCAAAGTCAACAACTATTACTTGTTCGCCATGCCCATTTTCTAACATGTCAAACCCCCAATCTATCAGTACTGAAGATAAACAAAGAAGTCAATAGTGAACAACAAAAACACATCTATATCGCAACAAGCATATTAAAAATAGAAATCCTAGTCTCCTCTGCATACACCCTCCAGATGTCAAAGTCAATGAGGAACCACACACAAAAATATGCATGATTTTAATACCAACGAACATACACTATAAATGATGTAACAACCACGAAAAGATAGCTATCCTCAAGCCATAGTAACTTACTCGAGATCCACGAAGAACATCTATGGGTAAATTTATCCTTTCAAGCCTAATCAGGAAGGAGAAGAACACCAGATAAGCCTCTAATCTTGCTCATATTAATATGAAGCAACAACGCAATCGCATGTTGAAACAGCTTCGCTGTACATCAAACCTACGAGTACCTTTTTCTGTTGTCAGTAAATCTAAAACAAAACAAGCTCTACAAAATTAATAGATACCATCCAGGAATTTCTTATATCTTTCTTCCCAAGTGCCAATAGAATACTTATTTTTCCCTCCTAACCTGACAAATTACTAGATTATGTCCACTACCGTCTCTTAAACATGGCACACACACCCTACTTTCAGTTAATAAGCAATTTCCCTCATAATTTAGGTACCAATCCCTCCCCCTCTATTATCCATAACCACCACTGAGCTGCCAGCGATTGGGTTAAAAAATCTAACCCACTTGGCTCAACTTCCTAATCAGTGACTAGAAAATATCGCTACGACACCTCAGACACGACCTACCACTGAGCAGAATTAACTCTCCGAAGTGCAGGCTTTGGTCGTCGCCTCTCCACAGTGGGAACCACTTTCTCCATAAGTTATGATATTTCATTCTTCCTGCAGATTGGAAGATAAGGTCTCTAATTTGCCTCTTGTAGGAATTTCCATTCTCAAAACCCTCTAATTAATCTAGGAGTGGTGATTCTTCTTGGTTGGTTAGTCTATCTTTCCTCTTGTTTATTCAACATCAACTATTCAATTAAGGCTTATCACTATCAATGACAACTATGCCTTGCGTCTCATATGTGCCAATAGGCCAATACGGATTAATTTGCTTTTAATTCTTTATGACTGCACAACCATCATACTACCCTACTACACTTGTTAGAAACATCACCCAAGCAGAACATAAAATCAACCACAATAACAATAAGAATGACAACAGAACTGAAGCAGAAAACTCATGCATGTATGTAAATACACTGTGATGGTAACATCACCCAAATTACAAATCAGATATACTATTTTGAATAAATTACCAGTTGGTGAAATGTCCACCGTGACACGAAAAAGAAGCTCTCAAAGCCTTCAACAAACTACAACCCAGTTAAAAGGGTATGTCTGATTGGAGAAGAAAGAGAGGCGAGGCGGTCGGGGTTCTGGTCGGAGAAGAAGAAGACGGCGAGGGTGAGGGTGAGGGGCTTCGCACTGGTCGGAGAAGATGGAGATGGCAAAATGGGGCACGAGAAGGTGTGGAAGTCGAAGTGGAAGTAGAAACTGGAAAAAAATACATATACCCGTTCGGGTATAGGTAATACTCAAACGGGTATCATACCCGGTTATACCCGAACGGGTATGGGTAATACCCAAACCATACCCAGTTAAACTGGGTATGGTTTGGGTATTACCCGGTCAAATAACTATGGGTATGGGCGGGTATCCGGGTATGGATACTCGTTGCCATCCCTAGCGAGGGACACATAGCTTGCATCTTTTTGTAGCGCTCGTGGTACTGGCTAAAATCTTCTTCTTTCCTCTGGACTATAGATACCAACTACTTGCAAGTTACATTAGCCATCGCCGATGGATAGTATTTTTCCGTGAAGGTTTTGGACATTTCGGCCCAAGAATTGATGGAATTAGGGGGTAGATCATAGAACCAGTCTAGGGCATCGTCTTTTAGAGACCACATGAAGGCTCTGAGCATGGCTTGCTCTATACTGACATTGGTTGGCTTCATGGCATCGCAAATTGAGTGCAATTGCTGAAGGTGACGGTGAGGGTTTTCCTTTGGAACGCCACAGAAGAGAGGAAGATGGTGCATCACTGCGGACTTAAGCGTCCAATCGTGGGTAACGGTAGGCCAGACGATACAGATGTTGGGTGTTTCAAGGGCACCATTGAGGTCCTCAATAGTTTGCGAAGCATCGTCGATACGAGGAGGGTCTGCCATAATGAATATCTCGGGGTAGACAACTGCTGGGTTGTCAAGGGCAGGATGAAGATGGGATAGATCTTAGGGAAGACGATTGTTGGGATCGGTCTGACTAGAGATTTGACTATCGAGGGCTGATTGAGTGCTAAAATGTCTAATTAATCACCATCTTTTCTTGCTATTTTGGATGGTGATTCTACTGATTGTGTGCACTTTTGGCTCATTTTTGCAGAGAGTAGGCTACAAAGCCTAAATATTGAAAAGGAGCTGAAATGGTAGAAGACAAGGAAAGAAGGCAGCAGCAGCTCCCTCTTGATTTATGTTGTTCGTATTGAACAATTGTGGCAAACCAACAGTAGCCATCATGGGCTTGGGCATGATTTAGAAGGGAGGCGCATGCTGGATTGTGAAAGAAATTGAACTTTGCAATTAGTTGAAACATAATTTTAATAATTAGTTAAATCCTATTTTCTAGGATTTTTAGTTGGACTAGGATTGTGGTTAAAACCTAGCAGGAAAGAAAAGGTTGTCTTCTTCTATTCCAAAAACACACATTCGGCTACTGTTCTGATTTGGCAATTGAATACTTTTTCTTTCTTCCTTTACTTGATTTAATTAATTCATGCATATTATTTGTTTGATTTAATTATGTCTTGTTCTAGCTAATTCATCTATTCTTGGTAAAGGCTCTAGGGTCATGATTCGTTTGTTGTGAGATCAAATTAAGCTTCATAAAATCCAAGTTTGTATTTCTATTCTTTTTATTTAAATGTCAATTTGTTCTTATTCGACCTAAGTTTGATCACCTTAGACTTTAATTCGAACAATTACAACTTTTCTTAGAAACGTTGGATGCTACATCGTTGATAGGTATCTACAGGCAACTAATTAGTGTAAGAGCTAATTAGAAAAGGGTAGAATCTGATTTATAGGAGTAGAAGAAATTCTCTTCTAGATCAGGAAAGGTATTTCCTCGTGTTTAATCGACCTTTCAGTTAAACTCTATTAGGAGTACCGCCTTAGAGTTGTTGATTGGTTAGGGATCCTAGTAGGAGTACCGCCTTAGGAATCTTGAGTAGGAGGAGAGCAGGAGGCTCAGAGTACTGCTGGTCTCTATAGCCTTTCTATAAAATTTGGTTTTGAAAACACTTGCATCAATGATCGACATGTATGAATCGCGACCCGAAAAGAGTTTTTATCGGGAATTTACCATCATCTGAGTCAACTATAATCACTATTTATTTTCTTCTTTTATTCTCTCTGTTTATTAAATTAATTGCAACACAAAATCCCACTCATTGGTTTTTACCACTGTTACAATTTTGGTCTTTTACAGAAATTATTATTGTCCTGAAATCCTTGTGATTCGATCCTTTTACCCCTTGCTACAATTTTAATTAATTGTGCATGGTAAATTGTATGATTTATTTTTGTTGGTTTCGGCACCCATCAAATTTTGGCGCCGTTGCCGGGGATTTCTTCGGTACTAATTTTAATTTCTTTGTTTTATGACCAGGTCCTCCTGACTGTCGTTACTTCCATACAACCCAAAGTTAACAAAAATAGAAGCTCGGTACAGGAAGCAGCGAGCAGAAAGGCTAAGGACATAATCTGAAGAAACTGTTTCTGAAAATAGTTTTTCGCAGTCAGCAGACTTTTCCCCATGCCTGGGGGAAAGCTCATCTGCAGCAGTTAGAGAAAACCCACTTTTCGAACCAGAAATGGACCCCCCTGGAGGCGACCAGCCACCACCACCTCCTCCTCCAGTAGAACAAACCTTTAGGCAGCGTAACAATGAAGGACCACCACCAGATACATACTTTTGTGTCCAATACCCACCCGTAGAACATGATTGGAACCTTAAGCCAAACACTATCCATAACTTGAAGAAGTTCTACGGATTGCCAAGCGAAAACCCCTTCAAATACCTCCAAAACCTCCACTGGGAATGTGATACCCACAAACCACCTCGAGTAGACATTAACCGAGCAAAACTTCGAGCCTTTCCATGGACCTTAGAAGACAAAGCTAGGACTTGGTTCCTCGGCCTACCATATAATTCCATTAATACATGGCAGTAAATGTTGAGTACCTTTCTCAACAAGTATTGGTTATCTAGCAAGGCGGGAAGCGCAAGGAAAAATATAGTTTCCATCCACCAGTTGCCAAGTGAGGATTTTGGGGAGTATTATCAGAGGTATAAGGATTTACAAGAGATATGCCCGAACCATAACGTCTCTCCCTACAACCTCGTACAATAATTTTATGACGGGATGTGTATCAGAGATAAATTAATGTTAGATGGAGCAGCTGGAGGCGCACTGCAGGATTGTACGCTGACAAGAGCGAATGATTTGATCCAAACCTTGGCCGAGAACTATTATCAAAATGGCTCAGGCGATAGAGAAACACCCACTGGTAATGTGTCCACAATTGAACAAAAATTAGATGAACTTTCTAATCGTTTTGATACTTTCTATAGAGGAAAATCACAGGTACAGGTACATCAGGCACAACCGACCATGACATGTGGTGTATGCGGCCAGCAAGGACACCATTCAGATCATTGTGTCTTGACCAATGGGACACCTAAAGAAGTTAGTGCTGTAATGCAATACCAGCAGCAGTATGGTAGATACCCACCTCATAAGCCTAGGTTCAGCCCAAATCAGTACAACAATAACCCAGGATGGAAAGAGAACACGAACTCTAATGTCGTGGTTCATCAACCAAACCAATACCATGCCCAGCAACAACCACCACCTATGAACCTACAAAACTTTGTCCCTAGACCCAATGTACCACAACTTCCAGCCCCACAACAGCCCCTAATGCTTACTAGATCCTCAATAGAAGACATGCTCAAACAATTTATGAAAACCACACAAGCTAGCATATCAGCCATACAAAGAGAAGTCACAGAGCTAAAAGGCAACAAGCAGGAGCAAGGACGGTTACCATCCACCACGGTTGATAACCCGAAGCATAATGTCAGTTCTATGACGTTGAGAAGTGGAACAAAAATTCCAGACAAAGTTGACTCTTCTACAGGCCTAGGGAAGAAATGAAGGTAATTCTAGAAAATCCAGTTCCAGAGACATTTATGAGAAAGGAAAACCAGGTAATCCCTCTTCCTTTTCCTAAAAGGGTTGAAAAGTCCAAGAAGACAAAGGAAGAGAAGGCTATTTTAGATATTTTTTGAAAAGTAGCCATAAATATTCCTTTACATGATATGATAGCGCAAGTGCCCAAATATGCCAAGTTTCTTAAAGATTTATGCACTAATACACAGAAGCTTTCAGGTATAGAAAGGGTCAACTTGAATGAGAATGTGTCTGCTGTCTTTCAGAAGAAATTACCCAACAAATGCAAGGATGGAGGAACCTTCGTCATACCTTGCAAGATTGGAGATCAAACCATTGAAAAGGCGTTGTGTGATCTAGGCGCGGGGATAAATGTCATATCACTAACCCTTTTTAAATCTCTTAACATCGGGGAATGAGTAGACACTAGACTTGTTATTCAACTAGCTGATAGGTCGATTATTTATCCCGTTAGAGTTATAAAAGATGTTTTGGTTCAAGTGAATGATTTTATATTCCCTGCTGATTTTTATATTGTGGATATGGAAAATGACCATACGAGTAAGTCAACTGAAATTTTGTTAGGAAGACCATTTTTTAGAACGGCTAGGGCGAAGATTGATGTGTTTAGTGGATGCTTAACTTTAGAGTTTTATGGGGTAACTATTACTTTCAATATGTATGACGCTATGCGATTTCCTGATGACATACATTGTGTTAATTTTGTGGATGTTATTGACCCAGATGTTGAGGACATTTATGAGATTAATACCACTGATCCCTTGGATTTCGTTCTTAGCAGAGGTATTGATCAGCCAAGACTTGAAGAAATGGAAGCAAAATTCGAAATCAAAGAAGAAATCAAAGACACTGTCTTTGCACTTGATACTTCCAATTCTCTCAATTCTGTTATTGTTCCCAAGGATATTGAACTTCCAGTAACTCACAATATGCTCCTCTCTTTAATTTTTCAGGCCCCTGATTTGGAGCTAAAATCCTTGCCAGATCACTTAAAGTACTCTTTCCTAGGCCTGTGGAAGAGTCTGCTAGTGATTATTTCCAGCAAGTTGACTAAGCTAGAGGAAGAAAGACTTTTGCGAGTACTGAAAGATCACAAGGAAGCTATCGGTTGGACCATAGCTGATATAAAGGGAATCTCACCTTCCATTTGCACGCATAAAATCCACCTTGTGGAGGATTGTAAGACCGTGAGACGGACTCAAATGAGACTAAATCCTCATATTATGGAGGTGGTTAAAAAGGAGATTTTGAAACTCCTTGATGCGGGTGTTATTTATCCCATATCTGATAGTACTTGGGTGAGTCATGTGCAGGTTGTACCCAAGAAAACCGAGATCACGGTGGTTGAGAATAGCGAGGGACAAATGGTGCCAACTAGAGTGCAAAACGGATGGAGAGTGTGCATCGATTATCGAAGGCTCAACACAGCGACGAGGAAGGATCATTTCCCTCTTCCCTTCATCGACCAGATGCTAGAGAGACTCTCAGGTAAGTCTTACTACTGTTGTCTCGATGGGTATTCTGGTTTTCACCAAATACCCGTCGCAGTTGAGGACCAGGACAAAACTACTTTTACATGCCCGTTTGGGACTTTCGCATATAAACGCATGCCCTTTGGACTTTGCAATGCACCTGGAACTTTCCAAAGGTGTATGATGAGCATATTTTCTGATTTCATCGAAAAAGGAATTGAAGTCAATTTTGCAGGCCCCTAACTTGGAGCTGAAAATTTTATCAGATTACCCGAAGTACTCTTTCCCAGGCCTGGGAAAGAGTCTTCCAGTGATAAATTCCAGCAAGCTGACGAAAATGGAGGAAGAAGAATGTGTGAGAATAATGAAGGAGTACAAGGAGGCTATTGAATGAAGGATAGCTAACACCAGTGATGCAATCTAGAGCCTACCCACTAGGGACTGAACAAGAACAATGTCTAGTCTAAGACTATAAAAAGGGACGCTTCATGGGAGGCAACCCATGTGTTTTTATTTCCTTTTCTTTTCTTTCTTTCTTTCAATAAAATCCTTCTTCTAGAGCTGATGAGAGTCTGATTTCTTTTGATAGAGTTTTAGGAAAGCAGACTCGACTCTCTCCCAGACCAGGGAGAGAGTCATTGAGAGATGCTTTGAACATGAAGCTGATCGAGGTGCTTTGCGCACAACCAAACCCCCACCAGCACAATCTTGATTGCCCCGAGTACTTTCCTTCTTGTTTTTAGTTTCTTTTATTTTCATCTCGAGTCTTTTCCCTTTCTCACACTTCGAGGACGAAGTGTCGTCAAGTGTGGGGGAGGAACTTTTATGTGTGCTTGACTATTTTGATTGCTTGTTTGAGGCAGTCTGTTTGCGTTGTCTGGTCTGATGTTTGCATGAATTTTATTTCTTATTTTTGTGAATGTTTTGAGTCAGTCTTGTTTGAGTGTACACCAGAACCCTAGTTTTTAACTTAGGCTGTTTAGTTTACCACTGAAACTACATTTAGATACTTGTCTAGGTGAAACACTGCTCTAGTAACAGGGAAGTGAATGAACGTAACTTGATCAATGCCTAAGGGACATATAACCTAATGTAACTCAAACATTAACTATCCATATGGTAAAAAGGACAGCTAGCTAGGGCTTAACATTCAATTAGGGTGACAAGGCTTGTTGCAGCTAGATTTGAGAGTGCTTTAAATTTCATCTGATTGAATGTGTAACATTTTAAATGTGTTGGAATGTCATAGAGCAGAGATAGCAAAAAGTGGAAGTTCTGGGAGCCCAAAAAGAACAAGCACTGCTATTAATTATGCCTGTAAAAATAAAAAGGGCAAAGAAAAAAAATAAAATAAATAATCTGCTAATAAGTGATTTAAATGGCATAGTGGTCTTGATGCACATTTAGGTGGAACTGTACTTCGGTAGAACTCAAATTTGTAGTGAGCTTCGTCCCTTAATCATTACAATAATTTAAAAAAGCTGGATGTCTTGATACCATTTGGATGGGGTATGTTTAGGGTATTGATTTGGCCTTGTTAGTCTAGCATTGGGTCGGTTAGGGAAGTATCTAGGTAATTTCAGTGGTGGGGTAAGCAGCCAAAAGAAAAACTCTGGGGGTCTTGGTGTCTGTTCTGTTTTGTTGTGTTTTGAATTATTTTTCTTTTAATGCTTGAGGGCAAGCATAGGTTAGTGTGGGGGATTTGATTGAGTGCTAAAATGTCTACTTAATCATCATATTTTCTTGCCATTTTAGATGATGATTCTATTGATTGTGTGCACTTTTCACTCCTTTTTGCAGAAAGTAGGTTGCAAAGCCTAAATATTGAAAAGATGGTGAAAGTCCCATATTAGCATGAACTAGGTGGAAAGAGGCAGTAGCTCCCATTTGATTTTGTGCTAATCAATTGTAGCAGCCAAGCAAAATTAAACTAGCAGCCAACATGGGCTTGGGCCTGATATAGAAGAGGGACGCAAGTTGAACATGGGCTCCAGTGAAAGAAATTTAATTTTGCAAATTAGAATTTCTTCTTTAAGATATTAAGACCTTTTATTTTAATAATTATAGGATACCTATTTTTGAGGATTGTAGTTGGATTAGGATTTGATAAAAGAAAACCTAGCTGAACAGAGGGGCTGGTTCTTCTTCCCAAACTTTTGCTCATGGCTACTGTTCCGTTTCAATCAATTTTCTTTTCTTCTTCCTTTCTTGATTTAATTAATTCATGCATAATAATTGTTTGATTTAATTATGTCTTGTTCTAGCTAATTTATTTATTCTTGGTAAAGACTCTAGGATCATGATTTGAGATGTTGTGAGATCAAATTGAGTTTTATAAATTCCGATTCCATATTTTTACCCTTTTTATTTAATTGTCAAATTGTTCTTATTTGATTTAAGCTTGATCACCTTAGATTTTAATTTGAACAAGTATAGCTTTTCTTAGAAACGTTGGATGCTACATCATTGATAGGAATCTGCAGGCAACTAATTAGTGTAAGAGCTAATTAGAAAAGGGTAGAATCTGATTTATAGGAGTAGAAGAAATTCTCTTCTAGATCGGGAAAGGTCTCTGATAACAATTGGCCTAACGCTAGGGGCATCTTAGTCTTTACACCCCGCGTCAGGGGCAGAGAGTTGTCACTTCTCACCAAGCCAGCCACCTTGAGGCTATCGTTACATCATCTGCGATCCTCACTGGGATGGTCGACATCAGCGGAGGGGGTCCCACTCGTTGCCTCATCACACGCACAGCGTTATCCCATCCCAGTTCAGACACGGCGTCTTATGAGAAGAGCGGGCGGCACCTTGCCTAGGTAACGCCTACCCCCTAAGGCTGACGCATCGCCTCGGCTCACCCCCCCCCCTCCAACGGGAAGTCAAATCGCAGGGCGGCCCCGTTGGCACCCCTAACGGGCCACTCCCCATAAAACACCCTAATTTTGCCTATAAATACTCCTATAATCAGGGAAGGAGGTAAGCTGAATTAGCTAGTCCAAGCTCTGCCACATTTTCAGCACTTACTGACTTAAGCTTCGGAGTGTTTACGCCGGGACCCCCTCCCTGCGCCCTGCAGGTACACCGAACGACCGCGATCGTGGATCCCGAGGAGTCGATCTCCCTTCTTACCCTCCTACGACCCCATCAAATCTTATCAAAGTGGTGCTTTCATTGAGAGTTTGGTTCTATTAAGTGAGCATCCTTAGTAACCAAGACTCAACCTTCCCCAGAAGCTGGAAGATCATGGCCTCTGATTCAGATCCTGTATTATCTCAGTCCTCTAGCCTTCCATTCGCAACCCGTAGATGCAAGAAGTCCCCCCTATGATGCAAGAAGTCCCCCCGGGACCATCTGATTTCTCTCTTGGGCAAATAAGAGAAGCATTCATTTCCCAAGCACATACTCCTCTTTCCCAGATGGCGGGACCCAGTTATTTCACCCCCCCCCCCACTCCAGGAGGCTCGTAGTAGGTGATGCGAGCCATCCTTTTGCGAGTTCGATATCAGCTCTTCAGGCCCAGCTGGATCAACTAAGAGAATTAGCGGCAGAATTCACGCCTCATATTTCGGGACCCAGCGTACCCTCCCAGATAGTTTTTACCCCGCCTATCATCGCAGATCGACCATTGTCGCCGCGACAATCTAGGGCCCTCCCATCGGCCTTGCCCCCTGCATATATTCCCATCAATTTTGTACAGCCTGCGCCGAGATACGTTGAACCTTCAGCGCAATATGCGAGGGAAATCCCCACTCCGGAAGGGGAACGTTGGCAAGATAGATATAGAGATCACTGGGACGACAGGCGAGATGAGATAGTCAGAAACCCATTTCCTAGGCATAGTGAGAGATCGAGCAGTAGGAGACGCCGAACCCGAACGCCCAGGAGTCGCAGCAGGTCTCCCAGGCGACACCGCGAGTAGGATTTTCAAGATCAAAGGCACCTTGATGAAATCCCCCCTACCGCCCTCGTGAAATCCTGGATGATACCTCAGGTCACCCGTTCAGTAATCTCATAAGGCAGCATAGGGTTAATCGACATATCAAGCTCTCTACGGAAACGTACGATGGCACGAAAGACCCCATCTCTCACCTCAATAAAGTAAAAGATTTCGTACAGTTTCAAACTCATAGTGACGCCACGCTATGCCAATTTTTTGTTATAACGCTATTGGGTATAACACGCCTTTGTTTTGAAGGACTCCCGGCGCGGTGCGTTGATAGTTTCTCTCAGCTAGAAGCCAAGTTTCGGAGTCGATTCAGCACAGCCGTCCCTATTAGAAAATCCACAACAGCGTTATTTGACATTCACCGAAAACCGCAAGAATCCTTGAGAGCCTACTTGAGTCACTTTGACCTCGAAATGTCATTAATGCCGGGAGTTACTATCGATTTCGCCGTGGAAGCGTTAAAATGCAACTGTTGTTATGGGAAGTTGCGAGATACGTTGATGGTGGACCCACCGCCGACTTTGGACGCGTTAAGGTTGAAAGCTCACAATTACGCCAGGATGGAAGAGGAAGAGAATAGAGAGCGAGTTCGAAATATGCCCCAAGATATGCATCCGGCTCCTAACGCTCACGTCAACGCCACCCCTGATGCGCGCCCAAGTGATGACTACAACCAACGAAAAGATCACATCCCCAGAACCTCGAACCGGCAAAGGGGAAATTTCTCAAAGGGAAGACCCGGAAACTCTCCCGGCAGAAGGCAAGCGGACCCGCCAAAGGGCCGAATGTACGACCCTGACCTTCCTTCCCTTATGCTTCAAAGAGCAGAAATTTTAGCGATCATCCAGGAGCGGAACCTACCCATCCGTTATCCAGCCCCTGTCAAACCAGGAGTAATCATGGGAGGAAGGGAAAATGCATTCTGCAAGTTTCACAAAGCTAAAGGACACTCGACAGACGTGTGCCGAGAGTTAAAGTTGGTGATAGAGCGCCTTCTAGACGAAGGTTATCTTGGCGAGTTCGCCACCAGGATGAGAGAAGAAGCCAGGAATAATTCGGGGAATAGGACAACCGACGGCAGACAAACACCTTCTCACGCCACAGGAGCTAATGCCATCCCTATTGGAGGAGGTAGGGAAACACTTACAATCGGCAAAGACGATGTCCCTATGATCCACATCATAGCAGGAGGTACCCCGTACCTAGACGAACCTGTGTTATCCACACCAGCGGCAGGTGAGAAATGAAAAAGAGAAGGTGCGTTGTCGAAAAGTGAAGCGATAGGCGCGTTGGATCGAATGGTACTGACATTCTCGGAGGAGGATGAGAAAGGTGTTGTCTATCCTCACAACGATGCACTGGTAGTCACCCCCGTCATCGGTAACCACGGAGTTAGGAGAACCCTCGTTGATAATGGGAGTGCGGTAAACCTGTTTTCGTTAGAAGCGTACAATCTAATGAAGCGTCCTGATGACGAGCCAACACCTTGTAGAAAGCCTATAATTGGGATAGATGGTGTCCCAATCCCAGTAACCGGAGTGACATCGCTACCAGTATATTTCAGAGAGGACACATCCAAACGGTCAGAAGAACTATTATTCTTGGTTGTGGACCTGACTCTGCCCTACAACGCCATACTTGGACGACCGTTCCTTAACCGCTTCGGGGCCGTAATATCGCAGAAACATTTGAGGATGAAATATCCTTCATGGGACGGAGTGGTCTCCATCAAAGGGGACCAGAAGTTAGCCGCGGAATGTTACTTGCTCATGACTCAGAAGAGTTGCGACCGCTACGTGTGCGTAGTAGCTGATCCTTTCGAAGATAAAGAAGAAAAGCGCACTCAACCGGTAGACAAAATGGTGACAGTCCCTATCGATGGGAACGAAGAAGCAAACCTCCTAGTGAGCGAAAAGCTAAACCTGGAAGAAAATGCACAGTTAGCTCGACTACTAAGAAAATGCAAAGGGGAATTTGCATGGAAACCCGCAGACATGCCTGAAATTTCGCAAGAAATTGCGGAACACCGGCTAAACGTTAGCCCTAAGGCTAAGCCTGTCCAACAAAAGCGGCGCGTTTTCTCTCCAGAAAAGGTGGTAGCCATCGAGAAGGAAATACTGAAGCTCACAGAGGTCGGGTTCATCCGATAAGTCCAATACCCAACGTGGTTGGCTAACCCCGTCATAGTCCCAAAGCCCAACGGAGATTGGCACATGCGCATCGATTTCACCGACTTGAACGACGCCTGTCCCAAAGATTGCTACCCCCTCCCCCGAATTGATCAGCTGGTCGATCAAGCCACTGGGTACACCTACCTAAGCTCGTTAGACGTTAACTCAGGATATCACCAAATCCCCATGGCCGTGGAAGATGAAGAAAAGACTGCCTTCATTACCCCGAAAGCCACTTATTGCTATATGGCGATGCCGTTTGGACTAAAAAATGCCGGAGCGACCTTTCAGCGCATGGCAAACAAAGTTTTTGAGGAACAAATTGGGAAAAACATAGAAGCTTACGTGGATGATATATTAGTAAAAAGTCGAAGCTTCAAGGCTCACTTGGCTGACTTAGAGGAAGTCTTTAACGTGATGAGGAAATATAAAATGAAATTGAACCCCCGCAAATGTATGTTTGCATTCCAAACGGGCAAGTTCTTGGGGTATGTGGTCAGTCGGAAAGGCATTCAGCCTAACCCCTCAAAGGTGAAGGCTATTCAAGACATGATATCTCCCCGAACCAACAAGGAGGTACAGAAGCTCACAGGGTGCATCATCGCACTAGGGAGATTTATCTCCAAACAGGGCGAAAAATGCTTACCTTTCTTCAAGATCATCCGTCACAAAGCTCCTTTCGGATGGACAGAAGAGTGTGAAAGAGCGTTTGCCGGTTTAAAAGCCTACCTCTCATCCGATCTGGTGTTAACGAGACCTGAAGCCGGTGATACACTCTATTTATACCTAGGCATCGCTAACGAAGTAGTAAGTGTTGTCCTGGTACGAGGCGAAGGGCACATCCATCATCCCGTATTCTTCGTCAGTCATGTGCTGAAAGATGCTGAGTTGCGATACGCCCGCGTCGAAAAAGTAGCGTTTGTCCTGATACAAGCAACACGAAAGATGGACCGGTACTTTCAAGCCCATCCCATCATAGTACTCACCGATCAACCTTTGAGGAGAATTCTCAGAAAACCCGAGTCCTCCGGAAGGATGTTAATCTGGGCAATCGAACTTGAACAATACGGATTGCAGTACAAGGCCAGACCGTCTATTAAAGCACAAGCGTTAGCAGATTTTATAGCAGAATGTACATTCACACAAGATCCAGCGATAGATTCAGCAGAAGAAGAAATAAGAAACGCGAACCTCCCGCCTCAAGAGACGTATGCTGATCTATGGATCATCCATGTAGATGGAGCCAAAAACCAAGAGTTAGCCGGTGCAAGAATTTTCATGATGGGACCAAACGATATACGGATATGGTACGCCATCAGAATCCTACAACCACTATCCAACAACGCAGCTGAGTACGAAGCGTTACTGGCAGGGCTCAGGATAGGCAAGAGTTTCCCTACCGAACCCTCGTATGATACAGAAATAGCGTCCCCTTTACGGCTAGAGGTACGGGGAGATTCTAAACTGATAATAGACCAAGTCCTGGGAAACTCCCAGGCTAGGGAACCTATCATGATTCAATACCTGGCCATGGTAAAGTATGAGCTAGCAGAAATGCAGAAAAAGGGCGTGCAAATCAGCTTTGAGCACATTCCCCGAGAAGACAATGCCGAAGCCGACAACCTTGCCAAAATAGCGGTGAACCCAGAAGCTTCTATCCCTAAAGACGTGTATTATGGGGAGATACTCGTACCTTCTTTCATGGAAGAGCAAACGTCACTTTGCGTAGAAAAAGCGGAGAACGACTGGAGAATCCCCGTGATAAAATACTTGAAACACGACGAGTTGCCAGCAGAGAATGCTGAGAAGAGGAAAGTCTTGAAGCAAGCAGCACGGTGCACTTACTACAATGGAGAGCTGATTCGGAGATGTTTCTCCCACCCGGCGGCGAAGTGCATAACGGAGCAGGAAGGTCTCCACACTTTGAGAGAAATCCACGAAGGCATATGCGGTATGCACGTAGCTGGCGGCACTTTGGCAGCCCAGGTCTTTCGGTCAGGGTTCTATTGGCCCACGATTCGCAGGGATTGTCACAACTTTGTCAGAAGCTGTCACAAATGTCAGGAATTTGCTAAGATCCCATGAAAACCTGCCGTACAGATATCAGAAATAGTAGCTCCATGCCCATTTGCCAAATGGGGAATTGACATTTTGGGCCCATTTCCAAAGGCTAGATCACAACTGAAATTTGTGGTCGTAGCGGTAGACTACTTTACCAAATGTGCAGAAGCAGAGGCGGTAGCCAACATCACCACCGAAAAAATTTGGCATTTCTTTAAGCATCAAGTTGTTATGAGATTCGGGATACCTCGCATACTAGTCAGTGACAATGGGACACAGTTTATGAGTCAATTCTTCAAGAACCAGTGCGCAGAATTCCAGATCGAACAGAGATTCTCGTCGGTGGCGCACCCGCAGACTAATGGCCAGGCAGAAGTAACCAATAGCAGCATTCTTAGCGGCATCAAAAGAAACCTCGAAGGCTCTACAAAGAAATGGGCAGACGAACTACCATACGTAATGTGGGCCTATCGCATGACAACCAAAACGGGCACAGGGGAAACTCCTTTCGCGTTAGCTTTTGGCACAGAAGTTGTCACACCAGTGGAAATTGGCACCCTAAGTCTTCGAGTGGCGTACTTTAAAGAAGAAACAAATGAGGAAAGGATACGCGCTACTAGAGAAACAAGAGGAGGCTCTTTTGAAAGCCTCATACTACAAAAGGAAAATGGCACAATATCATAACAGGCAGGTCAGAGAACGTCTGCTCAAAGCTGGAGATTTAGTACTCAGGGACAAACGAGCAGCAGGGCAACGCATGGGGAAGCTCAATCCAAACTGGGATGGACCATAACGCGTCACCCGCATCGTGGGAAAAGGAGCATACCATTTGGAAACACTTGACGGTACTCCCTTACAAAACTCTTGGAACATTGCTCGTTTGAAATTATATCATGCTAGAAATTGATATTCCTTGTTTGATAATGCTAGCGTTGCTCTAACGAATGTATCAAAGGCTTCCTTTGTGTATTTTGTGACTGGCTATATGCAGATAATGAAGAATGCCAGGAGTGAAAATCCTATCCTTGTGACGACTAGTCCTGATCAGACAGCCCTCACTAAGACGAGGAATGCCCTGGCATAGATTTAGCGTTTGGGAGTGAAAATCGTATCCTTGTGGTAACCGTGCTAACACAGGCGGCCCATTAAGACGATGACACGCCCCCAAGACGCTCCCGGGAGTGCAAATCCTATCCTTGTGGTAAACCGGGCTCACACAGACGACCCATTAAGACGAGGCACGCCCCGGCATCCTTGGGAGTGAAAATCCTATCCTTGTGGCAGCCGTGCTAGCACAGACGGGCCATTAAGGCGAGGCACGCCCCAAAGAGATAGTAACTCCGTCCTGAAGTGAAAATCCTATCCTTGTGGCATCCGGGCTTACACAGACAGGCCATTAAGACGAGGCACGTTCCAGTGACGAGAGGTCAACGCTTGGACGTAAAAATCCTATCCTTGTGATGGCCGGTCCTGATCAAACGGCTCACTAAGACGAGGCACGATCCAAGCCGATCGATGGCATTCGAGAGATACCCAGCTAGTAACCGTGCGGTGGAAACCCGGTGAAGTTAGGCTGGCAGAGCTATCTCTACGGCAACAACAACATCGAGATGGGATGGCGTTCGAGAGATACCCCAGCTAGTAACCGTGCGGTGGAAACCCGGTGAAGTTAGGCTGGCAGAGTTATCTCTACGGCAACAACAACATTGAGAGGGGATGGCGTTTGAAAAAAAAATTAAAAAAATGCCCCAGCTAGTAACCGCGCGGTGGATACCCGGTGAAGTTAGGCTGGCGGAGACATCTCTATGGTAACAACAACTTTGTAACAAGAACAAACTTAGCGAGGCTA
Source organism: Viola odorata (assembly GCA_963691705.1). NCBI lineage: Eukaryota > Viridiplantae > Streptophyta > Magnoliopsida > Malpighiales > Violaceae > Viola > Viola odorata. The sequence goes on along the minus strand of OY829539.1, from coordinate 20,845,426 downwards.
AGTGACTCTTCTGACAACAAAAGGCGATGCCAATCTACTTACAACGCGAGCGGAGACGGCGTTGGCTCACCCTCCAGGACAACACTAAAAGGATAGCAACAAGACAACGATGGCCACACGACAGGCGACAAAGAGACGCGCTAACAATATGGCGAAGCAAAAGATAGCGGAGACAAATTCAAAGGAAGGTCAGTATTGTCAAATTACAAAAAGATCCACCAAGGATTGACAGAAAGAGGATAACGGCCAAAAAAAAAAAAAAAAAAAGACAAAGCCTAAGGCCTATGAGGCGGCCGATGCATTATCTGTTTCTTGCGCAAGGGCTTTTCTCTGGTGGAAATCATCGTCTGTGACAAGTGGGGACCTTTCCTCGAAGTAGGCACCAAGATTGTCAGCACAGAGAGCGTCTATCTCTTGGAACTTCGTAAAGTCGTCTATCATAATCATTGCCCCTTCCTTCATATACCACCGACATTTCTCGGTAGAGAGTTCAATTTCGACTGACAGCTCGGCATTCCTACGCCTCTCCACCTCCAGATGGGCCTCTTCCTGGGAAAGCCGCGTGGATAGGGCGATGATTCTCTCTTTCTCTCCCTCTAAAGTTTGCCTGGCAACCTCGACTTCTCGCCTGGCAGCATCCGCCTCCCGCCTTGCGACCTCAACCTCCCTATTGGCATTATCGACCTCCTGGCGAGCGGCAGTCGCAACATCTAGTAACCCCTGGCGCTCAGTTATCAACCTTTCAATCTCTCTCTGACCGTCCACCCCTATCCTATCATCGCCCTCTTCCAGGTAACGGAGATGGCATAAAGTAGAGAACGCCCGAGCATAAAGGAAATTTAGGCGCTCCTGGTGGCCTTTTGCCAAGAATATCTCTCTCCCTCCGATGCGACATTATTTCAACCATCAACCGAGACCTAGACGCAAAGGAAGCATCATCACCGTTGGTCTCCGAAATCTGGAAAACCTCCTCCCTAAAACCCTCACGCTGACTCGATGAATGGCGAGACTGGGGGGAGTTAGAGAGCTAACGTCCAGCATCAAGGCAGAAGCAGCATCGCCCCTCTCGGCTAGAGGAAGAGACGCAGGAACAAAGGATAGAGTAGGAGGAGAAGGTGGTTGGCTGATAGAACCTCCCGTGCCAAGCGTCGAAAAGTCAGGACCTATCGGATCCGGCTGAAAACCCATGCCGGCGGACGAAGAGTGAAGCGGAGAATCGATGAAAGCGGAATAGTCACCGCCAAGATCGTCACCGCGGGGCTGCTCGAAAGACGTACCGCCCCCGGCAGAGGTCACCAAAGAAGGATTACCGCCCGAAGACGACGGACTCTGCTGAGGGTTAAGGTGAGCCCTCTTTTGACGGTTCATGATCTCAGCGGCAAACGACATATCTTTCTCAGGGAGGAGGCGAGTAGCAGTAACAATAATAGCGTCCTAAAAGAAACAAAGTACAATAAGAAAATCGAAGAAGAACAAAAGAAAGCGACAAGGGCGAAGGACAAAAATACCTGAGTAGATGAAGAAATCAGAGGTATCCCTTGAGGAATAGTATCAACAGGCAATTCGGAAGAAGCGGTAGCCTGGGAAGAAACGGGACGTGTAGCGCTCGGCTTCCTACTCCTTTTCTTCCTTACAACGCGAGGTCCCGAAGAAGACGCCTGAGCAGCAGCGGCGGTGGCAGCAATCCCTCGAGAAGAAGGCACAGCCAAAGTAACAACGGTAGCCCTCCCGTCAGCAACGATAGCAGCAACAGCAACCGCGGCCTGTTCCCTTTTCTTCTGTTCTCTCTTTTTCTTCTTCCGAATATACTCAGGCTCCCAGCCAGGCGGAACCACTACATGTTCAAGAAAAATGTCAGCGTTAGCATTCCCCGGTAACGTAGGGAAGGGAGGATAAATACTCACCCATTTTACACTCTTCCATAGCCACCCCGTTAGGCACTTTGCGGATATCAACGCTAAAGTCCAATTGGAGCAGCGTCTTCAACCAACTATCCTCGGGATCGGAAAGAGGTTTCCTACTACCCCAAGCCCCATCTTTAATCTCCTAGTTAAAACCAGTTCTCCACAACGGTTCATCCAGGTCAACAACAAAAAATCCCTCTTTCCAACCGGAAATGGAGGACTCAAGACCCATGAGTTTCTAGGTAAACGGCTTGAGAGAGTCGTCCTTATAATGAGGAGTTATCGATATCACCCCTTTGCGAGAATACAGTTGGAAAATATTGTGGAGCAGCGCTAAAGAAGGAGACTCAATTCCCTTAAATCGGCACAGCGCCGCAAATGCACTAACAACGCAAATGGCGTTGGGACTTAGTTGAGCCGAGTTCAAGTCAGAGTCGGCCAATAGCAGTTTTACGAATGAATCAAGGGGAAGCCGAAACCCGTGATCAAATAATTTGGCATAAAAGATCCTATTATTTTCAGGCATTTCGCTATTTAAGCGAAGGGGCTCAAGAGCAACTTGAACAGAATTGGCTCTGGAAGTCGAACATTGAGTGCAGCTAATCTGTGATGAACTAAGGACAAGGTGTAGAGAGAAGTGGGGGTATCATCAATCTTTTTCTCCCCTTTTGGTCTCTGGGAACTTTCTCCCTCAACAACAGACCTCTTAGAACCAGTCTGGGCCATAATCAGCAAAAGAGAAAAATAAGAAAGAAGAGCAATGTGTGTACCTTCGTAAGAAAAATGCCTAGGAATCTTCAGACACGGAGGTCAGCTCAGAAGAAGAAGCCTTTAAGCCCTTCAAACAGAACCCAAGCAAGTCCTTCCGGTACTGCAGCATAGTAACAGCCACCTGGATGTGGCAGACAGCGGCGGCTAGCTTTGACACAATCTCAATAGGACTAAAGTCCTCCATGGAAGCCGCGTTCTGCCTAGACAGTAGAGGGGTCATCATCCCCTGCAGTTCCAAGATATCTTCAGCAGTCTTGGTGATCACATTCTCCAGAAAACCCTCGTCCCCATGATTGAGGTTCCTCAAGGTGTGGGCTTTTGAGATCAAGAAGTTTTTGGTGAGATTGTCCATACCCAAAAAATGCCAGACAAAAGGTGGAGAAGGTATGAAAATGGTGTACTAGGAAAAGGCTCAATTTATAGGCCCTAGAGGATAGCAGTTTAAAAGGGGAGCACATTCTTCGATAAACATACCGCCCCGACGTTTCGAGAATCAACAAGCACGGCAAGAGCGAAATGGAGCGATAGCCATTGGTAAACACTCGGGCTCGTTTTCAGCTGGGCTTGTGATAACAATTGGCCTAACGTCAGGGGCAGAGAGTTGTCACTTCTCACCAAGCCAGCCACCTCGAGGCTATCGTTACATCATCTGCGATCCTCACTGGGATGGTCGACATCAGCAGAGGGGGTCCCACGCATTGCCTTATCACACGCACGGCGTTATCCCATCCCAGTTCAGACACGGCGTCTTATGAGAAGAGCGGGTGGTACCTTGCCTAGGTAACGCCTACCCCCTAAGGCTGACGCATCGCCTCGGCTCACCCCCCCTAACGGGAAGTCAAATCGCAGGGCGGCCCCGTTGGCACCCCTAACGGGCCACTCCCCATAAAACACCCTAATTTTGACTATAAATACTCCCATAATTAGGGAAAGAGGTAAGCTGAATTAGCTAGTCCAAGCTCTGCCACATTTTCAGCACTTACTGACTTAAGCTTCGGAGTGTTTACGTCGGGACCCCCTCCCGGCGCCCTGCAGGTACACCGGACAGCCGCGATCACGGATCCCGAGGAGTCGATCTCCCTTCTTACCCTCCTGCGACCCTATCAAATCTTATCAGTCTCTCCCCGTGTTTAATCGACCTTTTAGTTAAACTCTATTAGGAGTACCACCTTAGAGTTATTGATTGGTTAGGGATCCTAGTAGGAGTACCGCCTTAGGAATCTTGAGTAGGAGGAGAGCAGGAGGCTTAGAGTACCGCTGGTCTCTATAGCCTTTCTATAAAATTTGGTTTTGAAAACATTTGCATCAATGATCAATATGTATGAATCGTGACCCGAAAAGAGTTTTTATCAGGAATTTACCATCATCTAAGTCAACCATAATCACTATTTATTTTCTGTTTTTATTCTCTCTGTTTATTAAATTAATTGCAACACAAAATCCCACTCATTGGTTTTTACCACTGTTACAATTTTGGTCTTTTACAGAAATTATTATTGTCCTGAAATCCATGTGGTTCGATCCTTTTACCACTTGCTACAGTTTTAATTAATTGTGCATGGTGAATTGTATGATTTATTTTTGTTGGTTTCGGCACCCATCAAGGGTAGGATGGGGAATCACTCTGCAAGAGGTTGCTCCTCTAGCCTATCTCCGAAATTCTCTCTCTATCTTTGTGAGTTCGTGGTTAAGGGGTAAAAGGTCAGGTGCAGATATCCTGGTCATACAAGTAAAAGAAAGAAATTAGTCCGTAAACACTATCCCCGACAATGGCTCCAAAATTTGATGCGCCGTCGAAACACGCATCAAATGTAATATTTTATCCTCCTGATAGGCTAGGTGCTCAAATTAATGTAAACAGCGGCAAGTCAGGGTCGAACCACAGGGAAAATGAAGAACTAGATTTATCTTGCCCTAGATGTATGATGAGGACAAAAATGCAATAAACATAAAAGTAACACAGGGGGGTTGGTTGGTGTAGACGAATCTAACCAACGATGACAGTTGATGTTAAGACAAGAAATGAAAATACAAATGACAAATAATAAAAGGTAAACAGAATAATTAAATAAAATGGGAACGAGAATACGGCAGGAGAATAACAATAAAAATGGTAAAGACAAACAGTTGCAATAAAGGTAATAATAACGAAGTAAGTAAAGATAATAGATTAGGTAAAAGGAGAAATCTTAGCAGGGGATAGACGGTGGATTGCGTCGAGGTCTAGTCGGTCATTGGTGCAAGGATAGACTGTTTTCACGCCATAGACGTGCTATAGGAATCCTGTTTTCACGTGGATCCCCTACTTCTCTTCTCAAGAGAAGTCACTCCCAAGGTACGCTTATGGGTCATACAAGCAGGCCCATGAAGTGGAGAGAAGACACGTCTAGGGCTAGACAGTGAGAAGTCTGCCCTAACCGGTTTCTTGGCCTAGCCAGATTGGACCAAACCACATGGTGACTTTGGACTAGGTGCCTACTCTATTCCATGGCCTCACATTAGTTATTACCATGGAAATGACAATATTCATGAGAAGCATGCAAATAGATGATCAAACTACCAACAAACCTCACACGAAATGACAATGAAATGGCAAGAAAGCGGATACAATAATGAAAATATTTTAAGAACAATTTGACCTCCCAACTAGCCTCTTGCAATCCTTAAAACACCCCTGCCAAGACTAAGAGACTTAGGCACTCATGTTGAAATTCATACACAAAATAGATTTAGAAAGCAACATAAACGGAGAAGAGATGAAGATGAAAATGAAAATCTGGATTAAAAACCGACCAGAGCTTGGGGCTCCGGTTTCTGAAAAAATAAGCAAGGAACATATCCCAATGTTAAGAGAGAGGTGGCTACAATGATTGAAAACCCTAAAAATATGAAAAATATTCTAAAGAAAAAGCCTTCCCAACCCTAAGAGTTAAGGGCCTATATATAGCCTAACAACCCCACTACGGGGCAAAATGGTAGAGGGGAATATTCTCTACTGAGCTGGATGAATTTTGCATGGAATCCCACTAGAATCTTTTTGGCATCTTTGGTCAAGCGTCATCCGAGAAGAAATATGCATGCGTGTCGTTTAGCCTGGACATAAGATATCTTCAGTAGCTCATCTAGGTCCCGACGGCATAAGGGTGGATAGGCCTTGACGACAAAACTACGTCTAGGGCTCGACGATGTAAGATCTACAGAAATGCATCCAAAAGGCGCGCTTTTCCTCAAGTTTCTCCCTTTAGTCCAGACCCTACAAAATCGTTGGAAAACATGGCAAATTAGCAGTATCAAGAGTAAATTTGGACTTGAAAGGAAGGGGGAAACATGCATAAAAAGACACCATATCAATAAGCGAGCCCTTTTTAACTTTGTTAGGACTATTAGTGGTCATCTCTAGATGACATAGCTCAATAGGAACACAAAAATTTGCAAACACAGAATGACATCTACCGTTTGGAGGCTCGATCTAGGGAATTGTGGTTGAGTAAGCAATGGGTGTTTGCTAAAGATGCAGGGGGGGATGAGGCACTTGAAAGTGTTGATTCCATGGGTGTCTGCCTAACCCACTTAGCTTCTGCTATTGCTCACATGGAGCAAAAGAGATGCCTTATAGTTGGCCCTAAGGAATGTGAGGCCTTCTATTGAGCAGTTGAACGGGTTTGCAAATGGTGTGAAAATCATTCCAAACATTGATTAGTTTAGGTCTCTGTTTATGTTAGTTTGGTCAATGTGTTCTATGCCTTGCCCTTTTTTAATTTCAATAATTAGAGAGTTGATCATGTATGCTTTCTACTTTGTTTTAGGTTTATGTTGTTGTTGTTTTTATGTCAATATGTCTTATATGCTCTCAGTTCTTATTTAAACTATACAGATGAGTAATGAATAAGATTTGTTCAGTTTGGATTTATAAAATGCTCATGTCCTCAATTTCAACCACTTTCAATTGCATGTTTGATGTTGGATAAAATTTGACATTTGCAAGGTTTAATTTCAACCACTTCCAAACCCAAAAAGTTCATAATTGATACAATTTCCATGGCAATATAAATTAATCAAATGCAGAATGTTGACTATTGTTACCTTAATCAAACCACTTTTAAACTAACCAAACCTAGCAAAGTTGAACATTCAAGATTACAAATTCATGTCCTACACAATCCCAAAAGGAGTTCTTAGCTAAACTACACCTTCTGCATTACAAATCCATTTCATACACAATCCCAAAAGGAGTTCTTAGCTAAACTACACCTTTTGCATTACAAATCCATTTCATACACAATCCCAAAAGTAATACCTCAGTAAATTACACAATATGGATTGCAAATCCAGGTCATACACAAATGATACCTAACTAAAGTATGCAATCAATATCACAATCAATTTTGGGTTCATCAGTAAAAGTGAGGAAAAAGAAGACATAACATCTCAATGAAGTTGTTTTCCCTAGAAGGGTCATCGAAACAATACATACCTGTTATTGACAATTTGTTAAGATCAAAGTCTCGTTCTCCCTAGTACTTTGTTGCTAGTATAATCTATTCAATGGAGAGTTCATTAAATCAAAATCCAAGGGAAATTTTAAAGCAGTGACAATTGTTTCTTCTATTCCTTTACTTCATCATGCAAATCCAGAACCCCTACCTCTACTTTATCTTCTTCATCCACCTCCAGAAACATAACTCTCTCTTTATGATTGTTTACAACAAAGAAGACTTTATCTTCACTAACCATCAAGCCCAAACCATACTCACCCTTGAGCGTAGATGAGATTTCTTCCACATCTTCAATTGAGACCATTTCCTTTCATTATCAAATGTATCCTCAACAATCAAATTCATATCACAATTTTCTTTCGCTCCAAAATCCTCAATAGCCAAATCATCTACCTCCTCTCCAATTTCAATCGAATCCTTAACAAATATATTCATGGAATCTATCAGATTCCTCAAAACTGTTGTATTGAGAATCTCCCCAAAAGTCGATGCTCTCCATTGATATAAAATTAAAATTAAGAAACTCTAATTTTGAAAGATTTGAACAGAAAAGCAAGGAAGAAAATAGAGTTGGAGATGAAAAACTGTTCTTGGAGAAAGGGAAAAGAGATAGTAATTGATTTGAACAAACAAAATTTTCATTCCCTTTAAATCAATTTTCAAATTCCCACCCTAAATCGAGTTTCGAAATCGCGTCCAGATAAAAAATATTTGTTCTGTGCAGGCAATCCAACTGAAAGAACTTGCCAATTCCATTGATAAGAAGGGTAGAATGGTAAAGAACAAAGAAAGATGCATTGAGAAAGGGAAAATTAGGGATGTCAATTCCCCCGCGGATATGAATACTCATCCAATACCCACAATTGTGGGTGGATATTACCCACACATTGTGGGTATTTGCGAGTATGGATATACCCACACCCGCAAAGTGTGGGTATGGATAGTGCTTACCTGCTCCAATACCAGCACTAAATACCCACAATATATATAATATATCTTAATTATAATTAAATTCAATATATTTTAATATATGAAAAAATAAAAGAAAAGAAACGTTTGTAATTATGTATCAGTAATACAGTAATATGTAATACTTTAATTTCTAAAACTATCCATTACCCATCTTTATTCTCCAATTTCTATTAGACTATTTCTCATTCTCCACTTCTCCTGTTTTTCTAATAAAAATCATTCTCCTTTTCTCTACAAATCACGACTGCCCATCAACAACCACCGCCGTCTCCTCATCTCCACGGTGATACCTTTGTTGTAGCCTTTCGAGTTATCTTATTAATAAATTAGTAAATTCAAATTATCTTATTAATAAATAGTTCTTTTTTTATTATATTTATGTTAAGTGACTTTTTTTTTTGGTATGACGTAGGATTTACAGTTGATAACTAAATTAGAAAAACTTTTACTTTCATCAAGGATTAATAGGGATGTAAAATTGCTTGACAACTATTTTGAAAGAACTTGTTAGTGCACGAGTCGTTTCTTTTATTAAATTGTATTTTCTTATGAATTATTATTTCTTTATTGGATTACTATGGATTATTATGAATTATTTATCTTATTTTATGGATTATCATGTTGGATTAGTGTATCATATTATTATGTGGTATTGTCCTTAAATTAGATTGATTTTTTTATCTAATAATTTGATTGAAATTTTTTACCCGCGCCGTATGGATGTGGGTGTAGGTATGGATTACTAGTAAATTTGTGGGTGCGAATATGGATAGTGCTTACGCGTCCCATTGTCATCCCTAGAGAAAATGACATAATTTGGACCACAATTTTGGGTCCAAAACGTCATTTTTTAGTTCGGAGGGAGTAGTTTTCTAAAAAATTGTTGTTTTAACTTTTCTAATAGTTAAAAAAATGGTAAAAAATTAAAAAATTATGTCAGAAAATGTAACAAATATGGGAGTCACTGGAAAAATAAAGAGATACTTTTTAAAATATTTATAAAAATATATAAATAAAATTCAAACTAATATTTTCTAAGTTAAACTAAGATAGCTTTGATTTTGTGTCCTAAACAAAAAAATAAAAATAAAAAAAATACTTTGTACATCACAAAAAGATTGTCCATCTTTCTTTTTTTGGTTAATCTTAAAGAGATTGCCCATTTTTTCTTTTTGTACTTCACTTTCCAGCATTGCCTAGAACTGTGAAAACAGGTTTGATCTGTCAGGTCGACCTATACCCGACCCATTTAAGATGGATATGGGTCGCATGTTTTGATCTACCAATTAAGTGAGTCGGGTACGGGTCAACTCACTTAAAAATAAATCGATCCTTTTTTTATAAAAAGAGTAAGGATGAGAAATTTGAGTTCGATACCCTATTGATACCTTTGATCCGTTTATGTAGTAGGTCATAGGTTCTGTCTTTGATAATAATTAATAATATGACTTAGTGTTATCAAAACTGGATCACACTAGACCGAATTGCCGATTCAACTAGTGATCCATAGTGTATAAGATTCGATCCTATAATATTCAAAATTAAGTGATTTAAAAAACTTATAAAAAACTATAGAAAATGCAGAAAATTTATAATAAAACAATTAAAATACAGAAAAATTAAAAAAAATTAGAAAATTATACGAAATTCTAAAAGATTTAACTAATTCCAATAAATTATAAAAATATAATAAAAATAAAAAAATATTAAATATCAAAATTATAAAATCAAAAAAAAATTTACAAACTAAAAATTAAAAAAATCATCAAAATAATAAAAACATTAAAAATCTGTATTTTTGAATTTTTTTATAATTGTCTGATTTGTTTTTTCTAAATATTTGGAATTTATTTTTTAATTTTATATAATTTTCTAAATTTTTATTTTTTTTCTTGTTTTACTCTTTCCATCCATGACTAAATTGTACGAAAATAATACTCCCTCCGGAACTTAATAACTGTCCCGTTGACTTTGGGCACGCATATTAAGGAGGCCGGATGACTCAATATTTGAGACAATTTTGCCCCAAATTTTTTCTCGGATGTACATTAAGAATTAACATACGTTCGAAAAAAAGTACGAAATTTTTTGAGATCAAATAATGAATTATTCGGCCTTTTTAATATGCGTTCCCAAAATTAACGAGACAATTATTAAGTTCAGGAAGGAGTACTATTGTCACTTAATCGATTTGGATTTCTTCCTCAACTTCTCTCCTGTCCTGTCAAATAAATGAATCCACCTGGACTAAATTCATTTCTCTTTTCTTTCTTTACATAAAACAAAGAAAAGAAAAGAAGACTAGGACAAGCCAAGGCATTGTGTGTAAAACCAGTTGGCCACGTTGATTATTCCTCAAACACACGCAAACCTTTACCACATAATCATTGCACGTCTTCACATCCCATCCAAGTCCAACACCTCCACTTTTTCTACAAGTGTTCATGTTGTTATGCAAAAGTGTCAACAACAAAAACCACATATCTAACACCATCTTTCTCTATCTTTCTTGCCACAAATACTAAAGTACAATACCCGTAACTGTTATGTTTTATAGCAGAAAAATACAATACAACTTGCCTTTTCGGGCATCTATACAACAATCCAAGAAAGTGACATCACTCATTCTAGCAAGCTACTCCCTCCGTCCCTCAATGATTGTCGTTTTCGCTTTTGTTTTTACTGTTTCGGCATGTATCTTAAAACGGCCGGCAGACGACCTATTTGAGACAATTTTGCCCCTAATTTTTTCTGAGAAATATACGTTCAAAAAAAAATTCAGATTTTGTTGGAGTCAAATAGTGCCTTATCCGGCCTCCTCGATATGCATTCCCTACTGAATATTGGAATACGGGGAAGATATTCATTGAGGGACAGAGGGAGTAGGATTCAAAAAACTAAACCCAACTGCCTCTTATCTGTGCTGCTCTACTTAACCAGTTGCATTACGGATTCAGATCTAAGTAGAACATGAACTGTACAAGGGGGAGAGGGAGCGGGGTCGATTTCGAATCGTCAACCATATCAGCACGGTCTCCCGGAGGAAGTGAACAATGTTGCCTCCTCCGAATCTTCAGCAGGTTTCAGCGTGGCGGGCGGAAGTGGGAGAGGTGGGATTGTGCTGAAATCAGACAGCGACTGTCTGTAACACCTCTTTCTCTGCAGAGACAGGCACAGCCTGAGCTGGTTCAGGTGAATAGGTGAAGTTGAGATCTTTATTCGCAGCCAATGCAAGAAGCTCTTTCTCCTCCAGCCCTTTCGTCGGTGCAATGCTGCATCTGTCAGTAGTGTGCTTGGCCAATGCATCTTTGAATTTTTTTATCTAAACACAAGCAGCATACTAACAATAAGCACAATGCAGAAATGAACAATAAAAGAGGCAAACAGTGCAATAACAGACATGCACAAACCTTATAATTTCGCATCAATCTATTTGTCCATATAAATTACAACCGAACCACATTATTTGGTATGAGACATTCGAGGTTTCTGTAAAAACTACAAAGTTTCTAGACAGCAAAACCAAGCCAATGATTACAAAACAACACAACTCATAAGCTAGATTGGCAACAAAGTCTAGAGAGTGTGGATTTTGGAACTCTGAATACAAAAAGGTCAGTTTCACTAGCAAATTGATTTGTATTATATACATGCCATAAAAGCAATTGAAAATCAATGGAAAAGAGGAATAAATTGGTAGGCTAATTCGAGTGGAAATGCATGACAAATAATAAAGGAAGGACTTCTGATTGACATCCAAAGATAACACTCACTGAAAAGTTACAATGGATCAGCAAAAGAATGTGATATAATGGGAAACTAACCGTCGCATTGGTACAGCTAAAACTGCTTAACCGGCCATGAGCCCCTCGATAGAACCGGAAGAATGGCATCACATGGACATTGAGACTACAAGACAGAGATTTCTGCTCCTCACAGTTCACCTGAAGAAACTGGACATCTGGGTTCAATTCTGCCAGCTGACATATCTGCCAAGTTGTAGCACCCCACCCAAATTACTACTAAATCTCCCCAGTGAGAAATAACTCAGAAACAAATGTGTGCATACACGCACACATGCAGGCTATACCTTGGGATGGAGAGCTCTGCAACCACCACAGCCAGGCGAGAAGAAATCAACGACAACAAGCTTATCCCCAGCATTCATGAGGGAGTCCACGAGGTCTTGCGCGGAAGTCACCTCTTTCATGTTGGGTTGCAATCCCTTCTCCCACCATTTTTGAAGATACTTAAGCTTGAGACCATCCCCCCTCTGTTAATTCAACAACAAATTAAAAAGAAACCCTCTTAGTTTAGATTCAACTAAGATCTCTGTAAGATCAACATGAAAGTTTATCTATAAGGCAATAAGAATTTCTTATGATAACAATCACTGAACCTCAACTGGTCTTCAACATCAATATTTAGAAAAGTAGTCAAAGATTAACAGCAGTTAAAATTGAAAATCAAAACTAGATTCTTTAATCAACAAATGTTCTTGGCGTTATGTGGCTCCTACCAATTCAACCGATTGTCAATTCTATTGAGCAAACATAATCGATTATAAGGTCTCAGACTTATTGGAAACTTTTTTCCCCAAAAGAAATGATTCACCAAAAGATGAATAAACTCCCACAAACGACAAGTAATTGTACTTTCTTGAACGAAGAAAAAAAAGGCATCGAAGAAGAACAATTGAAATTCACTACACAATAAAAGGCAAAATTTCAAAACAGAACCTGACATAGCTGAGCCTTAATTGAAATTTGAAGCGGATACCGTGTACTCCATTTGCCCTGATTTCCATGAACAGGAACTCTATTGCCAAAAGATGTCGCCTTCGAACTCAAAGCCAGTGCCCTTAATTTCACAGGAAACCCTTTAAGCTGGTTAGGTAGTTGCTGTTTGACTTGATAAGTCTTAGCAATACAAGAAGACGAAGATGCAGAAGAAGAAACCAGATTCGCATTGCACAAAACATCAGCCATGTTGGTTGGTGGTGAGGAATGATTTCAAGAACAGAGAAAAATTCAAACTTTTGCCCCAAAAACAAAAGAACAAGGACAGAAAACAGATTTTGTAACGGAAATGGTCAACTGGGTTCTTGTCAAAATTCACAAAAGCTTTCTCTCCAGGAACAAAGAAAGGAGTTTTGCCTTGAGAGGAGAAGAAACGGAGAAAACTGGCGATTTCGTTAGCGTGAAAAGTCAGCCTTTGAATTGCTTTTGCTTTTTTCTCTCAACCTTTTGCTTTGAATTTAATAAAGTGAAATCCTTTTGAGTTTTTTTTTTCTTTTTTTTTCTTGACTTATTTTCAAGAAATAATTAAAAACCTGAATGCATTTATTTGGTTAATTAAGAGTAAATTTCGGTATTAAATATGTTAAATCAGGCATTAATAAACGTGTGAGTTTAACTTGAGGATTTTCAGAAGCCATAAACGAAAATATAGCTAAATGATGAAAAACGAAAATATAGCTAAATGATGAAAAACGAATTGTCTGAGCCGTTGGATGGCTTGTGGGGTTGTGAATCTCACGGCTGCTAAGCGAAGGAGTCAACTTAAAGGAATTGGATAGGGCGAAGACGAAATTTGATCCCTACAGTCTAATTGATTGACTTATTTCAGCCCTCTCTTTTTCAAAAGTAGTATTTCATCCTTCGGTTCTAAGCAAATAATTTTTTTCATCCCTCACCCTAAACGCCATCCATTTTTTCCGTCCGTTTGCTGACGTGTCGACCCACGTCACTTTATTCCGTCCGTTTGCTGACGTGTCGACCCACGTGTCGTGCCACGTCACTGATTGCTGACGTGGCACGCCACGTAGGCAGAAGCCAAACGGATAGCAAAATGTCAAATTTTGCATGGATTGGGACTCGAACCCACGACCTGAAGCTTAAGAGCCTTGCGCTCTACCAACTAAGCCAGACAACTTCTATGTTAATATGTTAATAAAACCTGAATATTACCTTCCATATTTTTCAACAAGAACACCAGCAACAGAGCTGCAATGGGACTCGAACCCACAACCTCATGGTTAAGAGCCTTGCGCTCTACCAACTAAGCTAGACAGCTTCTATGTTAACATCTTAATAAACTCTGATTCTTATATCCTATCATTTTTCAATTTACTAATAAAATCTAACTATTACCTCCCATTGTCATAAATTTTAATGGAATAAAAAATTTATGGGTGGGCTATTAGTTCTTCTAATTATTAGTTATAAATAATTATTATGTTTTAAATAATTAATTATTATGTTGTTAAATATTTAAATTTTATTATAAAATTATTAATATTTAAGTTTTCAAATAAGATATATATGTTTTATTCATATATTTATTATATATAAATTTAGTTATGGGTGGGCCATTAGTACTCTAATTATTAATATATATATATATTTTATTAGTACTCTATATATAAAAAATGCGAATAAAATACTTCCATTAAAATTTATTAAAATGGGAGGTAATAGTTAGATTTTATTAGTAAATTGAAAAATGATAGGATATAAGAATCAGAGTTTATTAAGATGTTAACATAGAAGCTGTCTAGCTTAGTTGGTAGAGCGCAAGGCTCTTAACCATGAGGTTGTGGGTTCGAGTCCCACTGCAGCTCTTTTGCTGGTGTTCTTGTTGAAAAACATGGAAGGTAATATTCAGGTTTTATTAACATGTTAACATAGAAGTTGTCTGGCTTAGTTGGTAGAGCGCAAGGCTCTTAAGCTTTAAGTCGTGGGTTCGAGTCCCAATCCATGCAAAATTTGACATTTTGCTATCCGTTTGGCTTCTGCCTACGTGGCGTGCCACGTCAGCAATCAATAACGTGGCACGACACGTGAGTCGACACGTCAGCAAACGGACGGAACAAAGTGACGTGGGTCGACACGTCAGCAAACGGACGGAAAAAATGGATGGCGTTTAGGGTGAGGGATGAAAAAAATTATTTGCTTAGAACCGAAGGATGAAATACTACTTTTGAAAAAGAGAGGGCTGAAATAAGTCAATCAATTAGGCTGCAGGGATCAAATTTCGTCTTTGCCCAATTGGATAAGGTTTTTCATTGTTCAGTTTTGACGGTCAGTAGGGAGGCACGTCAGACGGTGGATGGCAGACACGTGGATAGGAATTGGATATACTTTGGATAAAATTAAAATGGATGGCTTGGATGCTTTCCTTTTTTTACGAGAATATTTCTTTTTTAACTTAAGGATAAAATTGGATGTTTCCTCTATTATTGCTTTTTCCCTTTTTAAGAGTTTTCTTATCCGTATTTTCCTTTATCTTTTTTTTTCTTTTTTCGCTGACTAGAAAGTTCGGCGAGAATTTGTGGACAGAAATTCTGACCGACTACCTTTTTTTCCCCTCCTTTCAACTTATTTAAATTTATTTTAAGTCCAAGTCATTTTTCAAGTTTCTATATCAACAAAATTACAAATTCCAGCTGAAACTTGGCTTAGGCATCTGCTGCCGACCAATGCAAGAACGTATTTTAGGGTGAAAAATATCTGAAGGTAATATTTAATTAACGAAATGTTACTTGTTAGATTTTTGTGTTTTGTTGAGATTTAAATTTTTTAAGAAAATAGTATTCCTGTGTTTGTTTTATACTTTAGAATTGTAAAAGAAAGGAAAGAAAATTATTACTCTATCATTAATAGATAATAATTATTAACAGACAATAAGAACAAAATTCAATTTATATAATCAAATTTAATCACCGATTAAAAACTTGGTAAATTTATAGAAGATTTGAAATTATGCACGTAACTTTGCTAATCTCATTTATCGGAAGTGAAACCCATGTTAGCAATACTTTTATCCCTATTATTCTTAGTAATCAAAACCAACTTGACATTCTATATGCATTCACGCACATCAAACTTCAATTTCATTCTAGATGAAGTGGTAAGAAGAATGAGAATGAAGTCAGCAATGAAACGGTTTTATGCCAAGTTATTTTTCTATAATTTTTTTGGACAAATATATAATTTAATAAAAAAATAGCTTTCCTTGTATTTGGGAATCATTTTCCCCGCCCGCTAGTTAAAGAATCACTTTCTCCCATTTTTGAGAGATAGTGAGGGGTTAAGAAAAGCTGGATTCTAGTGAGTCCAACTTTTCTTGTGTCAACTAAATGCAATAAAACTAGAAATTTTAAATTCCCAACTCACTTTCTCTTTTGATTCTGTCAAACAAACGCTACCTCAACCTACTCTAAATAGTTTTCTTTTTCATAAATTAGGAATTTTACTAAACAACCATACAAGAAGTGTGTTGGAAAATTAATCTAGAATCGACTTAAAGAAAAATAAAAATTATAACCATCAGAAATCCATCTCAAGTTATTAAGAATCGACTCTAGTATGATTTTAGAAGATTGTTACCCCCTCCGATGGAAAATAAAGGATTCAAAATCAAACTAATTAATGATCACCCATAAATAAAACCAGAGAGCATAGGAAAAATAAGTTTTCACACCTTAACCAAACTAAACAATCAGGATATGTAATCATTTCCTAATCAAATATATCTCTTCTTTTCTATGAATGAAAGAGTTTTATAAATGAAAAAGGAAGTAAGAATCAATCAAAACGACATCGATTTGTTCTAGTATAATTTTAAAAAAAAATATAAAAAAATAAAAAAAAAATCATAAAATTATAAAAAATAAAAAAATATAATAAAAGAATAAAAATGCGGAAAAAATCATATAATTATAAAAAATCAAGAAAACATATAATAAAAAGAGTAAAAATAAGAAAAAATAAAAAATTCCGAAAATTATAAAAATTCAAAAATATGGATTTTTAATGTTTTTATTATTTTTCTGATTTTTTAATATTTTAGTTTGTTAAATTTTTTGATTTTTAATATTTTTTCTTTATTTATTTTTATTATATTTTTTCTGATTTTTATAATTTATTTGAATTATTTAAATCTTTTAGAATTTCATATAATTTTCTTACATTTTTTATATTTTTACAGTATTTTAATTATTTTATTATAAATTTTATGAATTTTCTATAATTTTTTATGAGTTTTTTAAAAAACTTAATTTTCAATATTTTAGGAACCGAATCTTATACGTCTATGAATCACCAATTGAATCGACAATTCAGTTTAGTTTAATCCGCTTCTGATAACACTAAGTCATACTATTATTAATTATTATTACAGACAGAACATATGACCTACTTCATAAATGGATCAAAGGTACCAATAAGGTATCGAATTCAAATTTCTCATCTTTATACTTTGAAAAAAAAATATGTCAACCCGTACCCGACCTGTTTAATTGGCGGGTCAAAACCTATGACCTATACCTGTCTTAAATAGGTTGAGTATAGGTCGACCCAACGGGTCACACCCGTTTTGACAGTCCTAGGTAATGCCAAAAAGTGAAGTATAAAAAGAGAAAAATGGACAATTGGTTTAAGATTAACGAAAAAAGATAGTCGGACAATCTTTTTGGGATGGATGGAGTATTTTGTTTTCAAAGTTTAGGACACAAAATCAAAGTTATCTTAGTTTAACTTAGAAAATATTAGTTTGAATTTTATTTATAATTATTTATAAGTATTTTAAAAAGTATCTCTTATTTTTTTAGTAACTCCCATATTTATTACATTTTCTGACATAATTTTTATTTTTCTTACCGTTTTTTAACTGTTAGGAAAGTTAAACCAACAATTGTTTAGAAAACTATTCCCCCCGAACTAAAAAATGATGTTTTGGATCCAAAATTGTGGTCCAAAATATGTCATTTTCCTTTTCTCAATGCATCTTTCTTTGTTGTTTACCATTCTACGCTTCTTATTAACGGAATTGGTGAATTCCTTCAGTTTGGTTGCCTGTACAAAATAAATATTTTTGGTATGGACGTGATTTCGAAACTCAATTTAGGGTGGGAATTTGAAAATTGATTTAGAGGGAATGCAAATTTTGATTGTTCAAATCAATTATTCTCTCTTTTCCCTTCCTCCATCAAATTATTGTGTTGAGATTCTACTGGTAACAAAGTACAAGGGAGAACGAGACTTTGATCTCAATAAATTATCAATAGCAGGTATATATTGCTTCGATGACCCTTCTAGGGATAACAACTTCATTGAGATGTTGTGTCTCATTTTCCCTGATTTTTACTAACGAACCCAAAATTGATTGTAATATTGATTGCATACTTTAGTTATGTATCATTTGTGTATGACCTGGATTTGTAATCTATATTGTGCAGTTTACTAAGGTACTCGTACTCGTTTTGGGATTGTGTATGACATGGATTTGTAATATAGAAAGTATAGTTTAGCTAAGAACTCCTTTTGGGATTATGTAGGACATGGATTTGTAATCTTGAATGTTCAACTTTGCTGGGTTTGATTAATTTAAAAGTGGTTTGATTAAGCTAACAATAGTCAACTTTCTACATTTGATTAATTTATATTGTCATAGAAATTGTATCAATTAAGAACTTTTTGGGTTTGAAAGTGGTTGAAATTAGAGTTTGCAAATGTCAAATTTTATCCAACATCAAATAGGCAATTGAAACTGGTTGAAATTTAGAACATGAGCATTGTATAACTACAAACTAAACAAATCTTATTCATTACTCATCTGCCTGGTTTAAATTAGAATTGAGAGCATATAAGACACATTGACATGAAAAAAGAAAAGAACATAAACCTAAAACAAAGCAGAAAGTAGACATGATCAACTCTCAAATTATTGAAATTAAAAAAGAGAAAGGCATAGAACACATTGACCAAACTAAAATAAACAGAGACCTAAACTAATCAATGTTTGGAATGATAATCACACCATTCGCAAACCTGTTCAACTGCTTAACAAAAGGCTTCACATTCCTTAGGGCCAATTATAAGGCATCTCTTTTGCTCCATGTGAGCAATAGCAATAGGCAAGTGGGTTAGGCAGACACCCATGGAATCAACACTTTCAAGTGCCTCATCCCCCTACATCTTTAGCAAACACCCCTTGCTTACTCAACCATAATTCCCCAAATCGAGCCTTCAAACGGTAAATGTCATTCTGTGTTTGCAGAATTTTATGTTTCAATTGAGCTATGTCATCTAGAGATGACCATTAACAGTCCCAACATAATTGAGGAGGGCTCGCTTGTCATTGCGATTCATGATATGAAACTTGCAAACAATGGAAATAATGAACAAGAAGATAAAGAGAGAAGGAGAGGAGGAGAGGAGGAGAGAAGGTGAAACAAATAAAGCAAATGAATGAGGTAGTTTAGGGTAAAAAGTAAAGAATGAAGTGCATAAAATCTATAAAGGAGTTGATAGTCGTAGAGATAAGCTCAAAAAGACCTACATCAATAGAAGCCTTCATAAAGCAAATGCTTCGAAACAGTGCAACATTTGGGAAAGTAAAAGGATGACTAAATTGCTTTCCATTAGGACTGATTGATGTCGTGAGTGGCAACGAAATCTAAAATTTATGACAATTACCATGTGCAATGCCTACATCTAAAGAAGAGCAATTCAGCAGACTACAAGACTTGCTAAAGCAAAGTGCATGCTGCATCTACAGTAGTATGGAATGACCTCACACAATGAAACCAATATAGAATTGTAGAATTATTCAAAAGTAACAAAAAGAATCTAGAAATTGTAGAACATGCAACCAAATAGAGGATTTTAATTAATCAAAAGCTAAAAATAATCCATAAATTGTAGAACATGAAACCAAACAAAGAATTTGATTTGCATAATATTAAATCTCACAGTAATAACTATGCTAAGTATCCAAAAATAAGGGCAACCTCTATTTGATCTAGAGGCATAGATAAACTGTTTCTCCAACTACAAACCATGAAAATCAAGAGCAAACAGAGTTTGATCTACCAACCATAAACCAAATTACAAAATCATAGATTTTATAAAAACTAAAAGCATAGTTGTATCTACAAATCAAATTACACAGTCTACGACTTTGAAATACTCCCAAAGTAAAGGTTTATCTACAAACCAAATGAAACTACTTCCCAAAACTAAGACTAGAGTTTCATTTCCCCAAAAACTTAAAGCTGAGTTCTATCTACCATGTACAAAAATAATCACATAGCCTATGAAACTCCTCAAAAGAATTTGATATACATGTAACGTTTCATTGAAACTGTGATCCCTATCTTCCCCTCAAGACATCCTGCAAACACATTAAAGTAGATAATGGCAATAACAAAAGCAACTTCAAGAAAATACAATTAAATGGGTTGAAGTTTAATAGTCATTATTACTTATAGGTTATTTAGGAAGATTTACCATAATATGCAATGGATCACATTAGTCTTGAGGAAGCATTCCTTGCCTTTCCAACTATTTTTTTATATGTGGAATTCTATATGGATACAAACCTAAAATTTTCAAGATCTCAATCATAGAAGATTGTAGAGTGAGAAAAATGTTGTTGGACTTCTTATTAGAAAACTCAAAAAAAGTCTTTTCAACAACTTCAACCAATTGAATTAGTGACCTAACACACCTTTCTCTTACAAAGATTGGAAACTTTTAAAAATTCAAAATCCAATACATAAAGACGAAGGGAATTAGGGGGTTGATATAGTAACTTAATATATATTATAAAAACTTAATATTCAATCCTACTTCTACAGTTACATTAAAAAAATCAACACCATCATGTATATGTATCTTTGCATTATCCTGTTGAATTAAAATTGACTCTATGATGTTATTCCTTGGTCAGTTCTCCTTAATGCCAGCTAAAATATTGACTATCATGAATTTACTAATGACTTTCCTGTCTATTTTATTGATTGTCTTGAGTTCTAATGTGCAAGCTAATCTATTTGTGTTTTGGGGGTTAGGTCAATTTCTTTTGGTGTTTTAATCTCCAAGACCAATTTGAATTTTGGGTTGATGTAGTTTGCAAATTGGAATGGGAAGTGCAACTAACATATTGGTAAATGAAAAATCCAATCAGGGATAGAAATATTTATTCGACTCCAAAATATCATTTATTAAAGTCTGGAGGGAGTATATGGTTTATATTGCAAGTTTTTGAACTATAAGGGGGAAGTGAAATATATTATAAACAATAAGATTTTCTTTTTATATAATTTGCCTTTTTTTTATAGGTCTTGTATGTGTGACATTGATGCAAAATCCTTTGATACCTTTTCGGTAAATAAAAAATATATAAATAACGAGCAAAGTACATGATTTGGTGGGTCTTAATAGACCTGTCCACTAGCTGAAACGAGCTGAGGACAATGTAGGTGTCCTACACGATCTAGAAAAAATCAAGCAGTACTAGAGGGAATTGCCCCCATCACACCCCACCACAACCTCTCTACTATCTAAAGGCTCATCCTTAAGGATTTTATAAATCAACTAACTTAGGTTTTTAAAGGCACACTCTCAACCAATTACAATTCTTTTCAAAATCCAAGCAAAATCTTTACAACTTTGCTTTCTCAAGGTTCAAGCAAAAAAGTTTACAAAAGGAAGGATTAGAGCCTAGGTTTCTTATTACGGTTCACGACTCACAACCCAAAACCCAAAGTGTTAAAGTACACTATAAACCCACAAAATGATAAGAACTTGAATAACAAATTTAAGCCCAATTGGTGTTTGATATATGAAAGATGTATGAGCAATACAACACCAATAATCACAATAAATAACTTCAATGATGTAAACAAACTTATATACACTCAAAAGGAAGCAAGAAGTGAAAATGCCCAAATTTGAATTTCCTTGTTTTAATTCTTGAAATAGTAAGTGTTTTTAATGTCGAAACAATTTTGAGTTTTTACCAACTCTTCTAAATGATAAAAAATATGTATTTATGATGTTGGAGAGTATACTAGTTGTTTATAGTTGTTGGGGAAAAAACTAACCGTTGTTTTTCAAAGTTTGGCTCAAAACCAATTCTGACGTGGCTGCTGGTAGCTTGATCTAGGGCTTTCTGGCAACTTGAGCTCACTTTCTGAAACAGCCAGGCAACTCGACATCAGGTTGCCGACGACTCGATTGAATATAGAGCAAACCATATTATAAACCAAAATTGATTTTACACCAAAATTAAGACTTCTTTCTTTTAAAATCACTTTGGAATATTTTTGCAATTACTCATTTGAAATTATAGATTAAGTATTTTTGAGATTGATAGAGTTCATAGTTATAAACTAAACCTTAACTCAATAACACAAGCTTGAATCTTTTTCATCAATCTTATTACTCTTTAAAAGTTTACTCCATCTTCAAGCTTATTGCACCTAGTTGAACACATTGAGCACAATCTTTAGCGACTCTTGAAAAGTATCTTTAAACTTTCACTTACATGCACACATACATTAATAATACTTAAATATTTTATTATTATCGAAATCAATACCAAAGCTATGGAATCTCATGGCTAAGAATGTATATATAGTATATAAAGTTTATATTATTATTATTATCTTCCATGAAAAAAGTTACAAAAACAATCTTATTCTTACTTACCACAATAGTACCCTCTTATATTTTATTATTTTAGAACAATTAATGTTTAAGCCGCAAGATCCTAAAGAATAAAAATACGTGAATTGGAGACGTAGATTATGTAAATTAACCAAACATGTGAGAATAGTACATACCAACTTAATAATAAAAAAAAAGGTTAAATTTTGCATGGAAACTTGAAGACTTCGTCTACAGACCTGAAGACAAAATTAGCTCTGACAATGACAATGTATATTTCTTGCAATGTATACAATCGAAGTGATGCCAATGGCTTTTTCAGATATATATTATTATTAACTCATTTTATTTTGTAATCTATATATATTAGCTCATTCAATATCAAATCTCACTTTCATCATAATTGATTTGTTGTGGTTTTTTATCCATTTTTAATATATATATATATATATAAATATAAAACTCGTTCAATAATATCATAATTTCATAATAATGTTCATGTATTATATTTAGAGCAATAAGTTACCCGTGAACTAATAGATCGCTTAAATAAGTTTTTAGTGTTTAATTAAATAATATAGCGCATGACTTTACATATTTTTACATTATAATTACCTATTTAAGCAACTTATTTAAACACATTTTTACATTTAATTACCTTTATATTTATCACTATATTAATTAATTAGTAATAAATAATGGTGTAAATAAGAATGCATTAGTACTAAATTAATTTGAGTTGGGATAATGACATATTCAGTAACTATACTCATTTTTATGTTAATTTACTACTTGTATATTAGTTTACTAATCTTACTTACTAGTTTGTATTAATTTAGTACTTTTGCACACTAGTCAACTAAAAGACTAGACACATAAATAAAAATATAACTCGTCTATAAAAGTACCAGATTAAAATATATTATAGCCAGTACAAGTAGTAACAAAATTAATCCATGTAGATGTAAAAAATTCCCACAAAAAGTTGAGTTCATGTACTGAATAAGTTCGAAGAATGTAAAAACTATATTAGAAGAACAATTTTTTTAATAATTTGATTATACACGACCCATATAACTTGACTAGAGACTAAAAAGTAAGAATTGCATTAACTAAACTCACCAGAAATGTGTATATCACCAAAATGGATCCTAGCATGAGGAGCTGAAAGCAACATGTAGCCAAGGACAACTTGCCAACTTCTACATCTCTTCTTGTTCTTGAGATATGAAGCCTACAAAAAGATGGCGGCAAGTCATCCTTGGCTGCACTACACTTCCGGATCCTACAGGCAAGGATGCTAGTGAGTATCGACACTACACCAAATCTGATATTTCCCGGGGGTTTTTTTCCAAAGCCGGTAAGCTGTTTCGGTGTAGACTGTGTAGTGATCGTATGGAGATGTGCAAGATGAAGAATCAATGCTCAAAGGGATCTGGAAAAGAGAGCTCTTTAATTAGAAGAGAAAACATTGCCAGAAATAAAACAATTAATGGATGGAATCGTAGATGAGGCCAATGAGCCTTTTATAGAACCGAAGGGGCAAGCAAGAGGGTCAGACAATGATGATATGGTTAACTTTTTTATCCCTCAAGTTTACTGGCACAGGCTACTGTGTCATTCACATGGCATCGGGTAAGTGAAACTAAGACGCACCCGATAACTAATTATTTTATACATAAAAATCAAAATTGAAAGAACGATTTTTAATTTAAAAAGTATGTAGCGAATCATTCACATAAATTACTAATTATTAATTTTTTTCCCGTTTATTATGACCACATAGAACAGCTCATCCAATTTGGAACCATCCGTACATGTGTTTACATGTATGTAAGAAAAATGTTACTAATTAATCTTTCCTAGTGACTATCATGCACACCATATATATTTAGTTACATTATAATTTTATCCTCTATCATGTCGGCGCCCACTATTTGTGGGTTATTTAATATATTTAGCTTTAGTAAAATAAAAATAAAAACAAAGTTAATTTTTTATTTGAATAAATGATATATTTATTTGCCGTTAAGGTGATATAATTTATTAGAAGCTAATCAATATATTTACCTTTGTAATTTACAACTTCTGTGAATTTAATGTGATATGGTGGCCGTGGCCCCATATTTGATAAGCTGGCTCCATGGAATAAAGTGATAAGGTCATTTGTTTTCGACCCCACTATGATGACATTACCATGGAATTACAATGCAATGAGCTTTTTCAATTCGAGGATCAGTTGTGTGACAAACGGAAAAATCAACTTGGAACTAAACCGTGTAAAATAGATGGAAAGTTTTAAAGTAGATTTAACTTCATATATTTATGGAAAAAATTTAATTAAGTAAATTTTTTTTTTAATAAGTTGGAGAAATTTTACTGATTAAGCCATTAGGAAAATGGCAGCAGAGAAAAGAGAGAAGAATATACAAAGCTGCTCACGACAGTAGTCAACCTGCACCTAAGCTACCCAAACAACGATAGAGCAGCAACCTACACAGCGCAACCACACAGACTAGCCCAACAACCACTCAACCCCACCTGTACAACCAATCCGGGCATTGCATCATCTGCTCCACCATGTAAGGGAAGCTATAGTCAGTGCTGATAATCCAACGATTCCAGTGACCAAACACAGCTGCGAAGACTCGACGAGTACACAACGCCACTTGACGAAAAGCAGTTGCGTTGCGCTGCAGCCACAAGGACCACATAGCAGCAGCGAGGAGAGTCTTCCACATCTCCTTACCATCCTTCGAATGCATAGTTACAAGAGTCGACCATGAATCCCAAACATCCTCTATTTTCCTAGGGCGCACCCAGTAACATCCTGCCCAGCTGAACAACTGCTCCCAAAGCATGTCTGCAAACTCACAATGAATGAACAGGTGGTGGATGGTTTCGCCTTTCCCCATGTATAGCGGGCACCTGTTATCCTCTTGCGGAATGATGTTGCACCGCCCTAAGTAGTCTCTAGTAGCGAGGTGGCCTTGCATGGACAACCACAGAAAGAAGCTAACGCGGTTAGGAGTCCAGACCTTCCAACACGATTGAAGGGTCACGTTGACAGTCCCTCCTAAACGAAAGGTCTCAAGGCCCTCTCTCCAAGACTTGATAGTAAACTCCCTTATTTTATCCAAGTCCCACTCCACCCCTGTCTTGCTGCTGGTGTACCTAGGCACAGTAATGGAATCCTGGAGGTTCCCCAGTGCATCAGCCTCCCACTCAAAGAGGCCCTGACGCCAACTCCAATCCCATGTCCAAGCAGCCCCCTCCCAATGACCAAATTTCTGAACCAGGCCCATACGATTACAAGTTAAGGAGTATAGCCGTGGATATTTAACAGCCAGCGACACCTTACTAGCCCAAGTGTCCCACCAAAACCGCACATCCTCTCCACTTCTAATATTAACACTCGTATGGCTTTGCCAGAAACCAAAAGTCGACGACGCCCTACCATACGAGCGCATGATGTCGCACCAAACAGGAGACATAGGGGACGCATCCCTCAGCCAAAAATCTCCTGATAAGATTTGGACTTCTGGAGAGGGGTTGGTGACGAAAATGGTCGTTCAGAATCTCTATTCTTGTCGTCCGGTGTACCTGCAAAGCGTCGGAGGGGGTCCCCGGTATAGACACTCCGGTGCTTAAGTCAGTATGGCTATTCAAGATGGCAGAGGTTCGACTAGCGATCGTAGGTTTACTTTTTTACCTTGAGTGGTGAGGTATTTATAGGCAAAATGTGAGTGTTATCCCTAGGTGGCCAAGTTCCTCAAGTGACGTGGGATAACGCCGTTAGTGTGGCTAAATAACGTGTGAGACCCCCATCCCCCGCTGATGTCGACCATCCCAGGGTTTCGTGTGAGGTGAGAGGCGGTAGCCATAGAGGCGGACGCCCGGTGGGAGCTACAGTGGTCCGGCCTTAATGCTGGGTGTAAGGACAAAAGTGCCCTGGAATTGCTTCTATAGTTATCATCTCCCGTTGCGGAGAACTTGTATTCCTTCTGGACCAGCTCCACCCACAACTTATTTTCGCCCTTAAGAACTCCTAAAATCCATTTAAATAGAAATGCTATGTTGCGGGCATGAAGGCAGCCCAACCCCAAACCACCTGTCTTCATCGAGCGGGTGACAAGCTCTCATCTAACCTTCGCCAAGCCCTTCAAGTGATCACTTCCACTCCACAGGAAGCGGCGCGTGATATTTTCACAGCGTCTGACAATTCCTTTTGGCATAAGGTAGATAGACATATTGTACACTGATATACTATTTAACACAGATTTAATGAGTGTCGTTCTACTACCCACCGAGAGTAAGGCGCCCTTCCAAGTAGAAAGCCTCTTGCGCAAGGCGTGAAGGAGGAAATCCCAGTTGGAAATCCTCCGCGGGTTTAGCCCAACAAACGATCCCAAATATTTAAAGGGGAGACCCTCGTATTTACACCCAGCTCTCTGAGATATAGTTTTCCCAGATTGTCTGTAGATATTTATTCCCACAAGGGTGCTTTTGTGATAATTTACCTTCAACCCCGAGAAGGCGTCGAACCACCTGAGAAGCCCCTTAACGCATTGGACTTCCTGCTCATCATTGTTCACAAACACTAGAGTATCATCCGCAAACTGCAGATGAGAAATATTCTAACCTGTCAAATCATTCCCGATACCCCTCAACATACCTTGGACTACCGCCCTGTTGAACAGCAAGTGCAGCCCTTCTACAGCAATATTAAACAGGAAGGGTGACATCGAGCATCCCTGCCGTAGACCACTACCCACCCCGAATTGCCCGGAAGGCGAGCCATTGATAAGAACCGAGACCCTTGCTGTAGCAAGGCATTCTCTCACCCACCCACGCCACTTCATACTGAATCCCATAAACCCTAACACATCATCTAGGTACCCCCACTCCACAGAATCGTACACTTTTTCAAAGTCCAGTTTAAATAAATATCCTTGTCGCCGGTTGGTTTTGAGAAAGTGTATTACCTCATTAGCAATCATGACACAGTCGAGAGTCTGCCTCCTCTTAATAAAGCCATGCTGCTCATTACTAACCATAGAAGCAATGACTCTACTTAGACGATGCGCAAGGATTTTTGAGATAATTTTATAGAAACTGCTAACCAGACTAATCGGCCGGAACTGCGAGAATCGCTTAGCCAAAGCTACCTTAGGGATGAGCGTTATAAATGATGTGTTGGCGCCACGTGGGAAGCACCCCCTGCTGAAGAAGCTACTAACCAATCTACTCACATCCTCCCCTATAGTATCCCACGCATTTTGGATAAACATCATCGATAAGCCGTCCGGACCTGGAGACTTATCCCTCCCACAGCTTTTGACCGCCTCCCATATCTCTACACTAGTGACATCACTATCCAGTATTTCTACCTCATCTGCGCTCAATCTTTTGAACCCCAGGTCCGTCAATCTTGGTCTATCCTATGTCACGGCTGTAAAAAAGTGTTTATAGTACATGGGAGCTGCATCCTTAATTTCCTGGGGCTCAAACAATCTATTATTCCTATCAATGATCTCTGTGATATTGTTTCTCCGCTGCGTAGCCTTCGCAACCTAATGAAAGAACTTAGTATTGCGGTCTCCCAAGGAATCCCAGCGGATTCTAGCCTTCTGTTGCCAAAGGCGACTGGCTTGCCCATGTTTCACCCATAACGCTGCCTCTGCCTCCTCCTTGGTATCCCAATCATCAGGGGACAACTCCCTAACATCCGCTTCTGCCTCCAAACTATCGACTGTATCTTGGAGTTCCCGAATTTTGGTGTCAATGTCCCCAAACACCTCCTTATTCCATTCTCGAATCTTAGACTTGAGCCACTTAATCTTCTTCAATACCTGGTAACCCCCTGGATATGCTTGGTTAGCCTCCCCCCACCAAGTCTTAACCAGCTCTTTAAACCCATGAGTTTCCCACCACTCTGCCAAGTCCCTAAACGGCTTTGGACCCCAGTCTTTCCGGTCATAGTGAAGCAGCAAAGGAGTGTGATCCGAGAGATTGCGCCCCATAGCTGTGAGCTGGAAGTCCGAGTATTTCATCAACTAATTTGGATGGACAAAGACCCTGTCAATCCTACTTCTACTAATGGAGTTTGCCCAAGTGAACTTCCTACCCACCAGCGGCAAATCCACAAGCTGACAACCCTCAACCCACTGCTAGAAAACGCCCATACCACGTGAGTAACCATTACCATTCTGACGGTCCTAAGGATGGAGAACTTCGTTGAAATCACCTGCAACCAAGATAGGGCCATTAAACCTAGCAATAATGTTCCTGAGCTCAGTGCACAGATGGCCACGACGCAACACTTCAGAGTACCCGTACACATTCAGTAAAGCACAAGGAAAGTTCTCCGAAATGACTCTCCCTTGCAACCAGATAAACCTGTCACCAACCACCGTCGTAGCGACATCAATTTTCTGCTTGTCCCACATCGAGAGCAGACCTCCTGAGCGACCCACTGCAAGAGCACAGACCCAACCCAAATCTGCATAGTTCCACATCGAGTTGACAAAGAAGTCAGTAACCAACTCTCTCTTCATTTCCTGTAGAAACACAACCTCCAACCTTTCTCTAGTAATCATTCTCTTGATAAAACGTCTCTTAGACCCTACTAGCAACCCCGACTATTCCACGATAAAAGCCTCACCATTGCAACACAAACCACTCACGCTCTACCCTGGTTTAAGCACAGAACCTTTCCACCTCCCCCTCAAACCTTTCTCTGTCGAAAGCTCGCATGACATTTTCGTTAGCCTGTGTCGTGATCTCTAGTTGCTTTCCAAGGTCCCAAACATGGCCTTCAATGATAGTTGCATCAAATGCTTTATTCCTATTCCTGATGTCCTCATCTGTAGCATGAAAGGCCGAAGGTCCTACCCCAATTCCAGACCCAATCGTTTCTAAACTACCCATTTTTCCTACTAACTTATTGGTTTTCCTTGTTGTGATTAATGGCCAAGATTCCCCCTGCACCACATCCTCTCCACTGTCTCCTGTATGGGACCCCACTACCACTGAAATGTGATTCTTAGCTGGACTTCCCACCGATATTTCAAGCTCATTCCCATCCTGTGCCATTCCTATCCCTACGTCCTCGTTAGATTCTTCCTCTCCCCAATCTTCTTCGGCTTGCCCTACACCAACCATCTAATCCAAGTTGGAAATAACCCTCTAGAGCGGCTCTTCCACACAGTGTACCAAGTGGGTTACCCCATTCACCCTCACCTTAATATGCTCGTCAATACGATGTTCCTTCGTCGATACCAGCATGTGCCCCACGTCCAACCTCTTACGTCTTAGGGATTTTTCATCCACCACAACTAGTTCCCATAGTTTTGTCCCAAGTGCTTCAAAGGTTTTAAGTCCCCAGGCTTGGATCGGAATACCCACACACTGCACCCAACAGAACCTGCTCCCATCCGAGGCCAACTCATTCCAAGGCATAATCTTAGAGAACAGTTCGTCACAGTCTGTATTCGTAGGGGACATTGCTTTCTCATATTCCCTATCTTTATCAAATTAGAGGAGAATCAAACCGCGTCCCATAGCTCGTGTTTCGCAAACCTAACCTGCTTCCACCACTAGCTCTTGAATTTCTAGGACATATTCAATGCGCTTAAGCACACCCACTATGCTACGGCGCAACTAGTCTAAATTCTCCTCCGGAATACCCAACTCGATGGCCTCCTCCTCTCGTGGTGTGTTGTCCACCTTACTGATATTGTCCCTGGTAATCACTTCCTTCCAGTTTGGGATCGGTGGCTGGTTTTTTATATTTCTTGCAAATGCAGGTCCCTTGTCCCCCGACCTGGGCTCCCTAATTCCTGATTGCTCCTGCCTGCGTCTGATTTTCTCTTGTCGACATCTCAAAGTAGAAGCGCCAATGGATTGGCGATCGAAAGCGACTACCATGTCCTCCACATTACTCACATCGTCCAATTTAATGAACCCAAATCATTTCCCAGCTGCATTCCGACGTCGGGGAATGTATATGTCTCTCACCCTACCAAGCGCTGAAAGTTTCCACCTGCGATAGAGGAGGTATCGTAATCCATGATGATCTATATGCTCCGGCAGGTTTTCCACGTAGAACGTAAAACCCCTAGCTCTCACTTCCTCGGTTCTCTTGATAGGGTCTCGAGAAGGGAATTTTTGGTTAGGGTAATGTTTCACTCCAGCTGCGTGAGGCATGCTGGTGTTTGGGAACTCCGGCAGCAATGGGCTGGTCGGAGGGGGTCTTGACGGCGACTAGGGTTTTTAAGAGTTTCAAAAAATTATTTCCAATCTTTCTTCCTAGTTTTTTAATTAAGTATTTTTGTTTACTAAATCTTATACTTCTTTATTTATTTTGGATAATTAGTCTAATTAAGCTCTCAATCTATAAATTTATCTAATTTAAATTCCAAAAAGTGACAAGATATTTATTTTTATTTTCAAAATATTTTCAGTTAAATAAAAATGGGTTCTTCTATTATAGTTAGCATGATAGTTGTTCACATCTAGACCTGCTAATTGGATGGGTCGGGCCTAATTTTACTAAACTAATTGTGTGTCGAGGGCATCAAATTTAGTTGTATAAAATATACGAAAGGAGGGGTAGGAATACAACTTATCACTCGTCCACAAGGGACTTATAAATTGTGGTAAGAAGATCGTCCACAGAGATCTTTCGGGAAATTATAGTTTTGAATCGACTTCCTCGTCACTGGAGTTGAGGAGTTTTGTTTCTGCAATTAAGATAAACAAAACATAAAAGAGAACAAGCAATGATTAAATAAAAAGGGTGCAATCTTAGGCAGAAGGAAATCTTAGCTAAGATTGTAGGTTGAGGTTGGTTGTGAACTGTTGTGAGGTAAACTCCTGGTAAGGACGAATTCGTGAGCGCATTCCTTGTTTAATCGATCATCGACCTTAGATTTTCTCCTTCTTTCTCATAACTCTGCTATAGATTGGGAGGAACCCCTTTCCAATCCTACTTTCCTCCTATTCAAATCACTTGGAGGGAACCCCCTTTCCTAGTGATCCTAGCTAGTGGACACCTTGCTGGTTAAAGGGTTTATCCAATTAGCTGCTGGCTTGAGGCACATGTATTTTCTCAATGGCGTAGGGAAAGACAGAGTCTAGGCCAAGCTACTCCCAACTCGGAGCCCTAGATTGTAAATCTGGTTAGGCCTATATCGATTCAAGTTCACTAACCTCCGCAAGGCTAGATGCCTACTTGCGTCACTCCGGTTTCGCTCGTCCCCTTTGTGACTGGCTACAAATTCATTGTCTTGTCTAAGATCGACCAAGTCTTAGCCTAGACTGGAACCGGTTTGTTAAAATAGAACTTGAATTAATTACGAATGAGAGGATAATAAGAACGATCGGTCTCACGAATCTCAAGTACTTTCACTCAACCCCTACCAAGAATTAGGTGTTTAGCTACTAGACATAATAAATAATGAAAAGAAGAAATAATTGATGAACATGAAATAGAATTGAAATGCGATATTCCAAAGAATTCGCAGCAACAAAGTGTTTACAAAACAAAAGTTGGTAGAAGGAAGATCCCCGTAATTGACAGCCTTCCCGAACCTTTAACAAGGTTAGAGTCCCCGCCCATCACGTTCCTTTCCAAATTCCAAACTCCAAAATAATAGGAGATAACACTAAATCTCCAAAATGTTCAAATTCAAAATAAACTAAAGATAAATACAAAACATATTGTTTTTGTTCAAATCAGATTACATCCGAGAGTCCATCCAAGGGACGTAATAGCCAGCTGACTTCTTGATGCGAATCTGTCTTCCTTGAATCCATGACCTACATGCTTCTATCTCTGTAATCTTGGCCAAACCTGTGGCCAAGATTGCCACTTTGTCGCTCAAGGCTTACGTTTCCTTCATTTCTTGTCTTGCCCAAGACTTCCTTCAAAAGAAACCAAATTAACGTGAAAGAGATTGTTTTTACCCTAAACCAAGTAGTTTAAGATGGTAAAAACACATGGAAATAAACGTCAATCAAACCTCACCACACTTGAACAATGCTTGCCCCCAAGCATACTAGACTCTTAACTAAGAAAAAGAAAAGACAGACTCAAAACAGAGGAAACACACATTGGCAAGTTTCTAGACAGACAACCCTTAACCGGTTCCTTTACACCTTCATACCTATGACAGTCAACATACTTCTCAATGGATCCTAACCCTTATGAACAAGGTCTATTCAGCACCCCAAACATCCAAATTCCACATTGATGTGGTGCCTATATGAAAGACACACCAAGTGATGAATCGTTGCTCAACGACAAAGATTTGAATGCGGAAAATACTAACTCGTCAGAAACTCCAACCCTCCTAAGCGTGATGCCTAGGCAACCTGGATCAAATCCTTCGAGGTTCTTCAATAGGAGCCTGACCCTCCTAGGCACAATACCTAGACAACCCAGATGAACTATGAATGGAATGACAATTTCTTCAAACCGGGTATAGGACAAGGATCTTGAATATCAAAAGAAGAAGACTCTTCTATGTTTTTAATAAATCTGAACTACTGAAACAAAGTGGCGGCATGCTCTTCTTAAGGAAAGAGATCCGCAAAACCTAATCTAGGAAGTTCACTTGCGCTTAACTTCCTAAAAGGCGCTCCTAATTATTTATCTACTTAAAATAAAATCCACCTAGATAAATAATAGTCAAACAACTTAAAATAAAGTCAACCAAGGTCCTGTTCAAGCCTAAGTTCGGTCGGAGTGACCAAAAGCTCATGTCGGATCCGTTGGTAGCCCGTTGGGTTTTATTTCTGCGCATGCTGAGTAGAACAAGGCATTCTCTAAAATCCTTTGGGAGAATTGGATGAAATGCGGACAGTTTACTTCTAAGACACATATCTATCAATGGTCAGAAGATAGTGCGGAGAAATATTCACCGATCGTCAAAAGGCTCGAAGGTGGCTTTCAAAGGCAGTGTGGTACTTTGATGAAGACGATCTCTCTAACCGTAGGTGCGATTGAGATGAAACTTGGCAAGAGTGTTCCTGGTGATTTATAAATAACTTCTGTCTTGCCAGAATATTTTATATATCAAAATATTGGCTAGAGGTCCGACTTGGCCCAAGGTGGCCTCGGTGATGGCTCGGGCGCGGCATGCACAAGTGTGATGAGGTGCGGATGAGTCACGCGTAGGGTGGTTGACTCCAGTGATGTCTCAGCCTTTAGTTCCGCATGGATCAGTGTGCTTAGCCTGGCTTACAAGGTGCGCGCATGAGAGCGTGTGATGGCGCCTGCGGGTGGCAAGGGCACGCGTGTTGATGGGCTGCTACTCTAGCTCGTATCATCCCCTCCCCCATCAGATGGATTCACCCTCGAATCCAGATCAGCATCCGCGTCATCCCCTATTTCAAACAGTCACAAATCAGAAACGTTAAAAGAACCATGAACGACACCATACTCACTAGGGAGATCCAAGCGGTATGCATTGTTGTTGATCTTTTCAACTACTTGGAAAGGCCTATCTCCTCGCGGTGAGAGTATCCCTCATTGCTTCTTAGGGAATCACTTGCGTCTTAGGTGTAGCCACACCCAATCGCCCACCTGAAAAGAAACAATCTTGCGGCCTTCATTGCGTTTACGCACATGGCGTGCTTTAGTCTTCTCAATATTCTGCTTGGCCTTAGCGTGCATTTGTTGGATAAGATTGGCACGCTACTGTCCATCTAAGCTGGCTATATCACTCAAAGGTAAAGGTGTTAAATCAAGTGGAGTGATAGGATTAAAACCGTAAACAACCTCAAAAGGTGAATAATTAGTTGTGGAATGAATGGCACGGTTGTATGAGAACTCAACAAAGGTTAAGTGATCCGTCCATTTGGATGTGTGCTTAGTGACTAATGTGCGAAGCAGTGACCCAAGCGTACGGTTAACCATTTCGGTTTGACTGTCCGTTTGAGGGTGACAAGAAGTAGAGTACAGCAATTAGGCTCTAAGCGACTCCATAGTATGCGCAAAAAATGGCTTAGGAATTTCCCATCGCGATCACTATCAATACTAACATGCATTCCATGGAGGTGGACTACCTCCCGAAAGTATATCTTTACTACTTTCGACGCATCGTGTGTGTTTTTACATGGCAGAAAGTGTGCCATCTTTGAGAACTGGTCAACCACAACAAAGATGTTATCATGGCCGTCCCATGACTTGGGTAATCCAACAACAAAATCCATGGACACATCGCTCCACGGGTGGGATGGTACAGGCAGTGGCATGTAGGCTCCATGGTTAGACGCATGTGATTTAGCCTTTTGGCAAACTAGACACCTAGCGACTACACGGATTACATCACGTTTCATTTTTGGCCAATAAAAATGTATCTTAAGCATATCATATGTTTTAGTAACACCAAAATGACCCATAAGACTGCTACTATGTGACTCATGCACAAGTAAATCACGCAAAGACCCAATTGGAATACATAGACGTTTCTGCGTAAACAAGTACCCATCATGCGTAAAGAATTTCACATCAGCTTGTGCATCACAGGTTTTATAAATTTCACTAAAATCCGCATCATCAGCATACATAGGAATTATCTGTGCAAACCCTAGAAATTTGACGGATAGTGAAGAGATTAAGGCATACCTGCGGGACAAGGCGTCAGCCACGACGTTGTCCTTTCCTTCTTTGTATTTGATGTGGTATGGAAAAGCCTCCAGGAATTCCATCCACGTTGCATACCTTCGGTTGAGCTTGCTCTAGCCCTTGAGGTACTTGAGGCTGAGGTGATCCATGTGGACCACAAACTCCCTCGGCATGAGGTAGTGTTGCCAGACCTCAAATGCGCGCACCAATACGCACAACTCCTTGTCATACGTGGGGTAGCGCAGCTGGGCGTCCTTAAGCTTCTCACTGAAGAAGGCAATCACTCGCTTCTCCTGCATCAGCACGACTCCTATTCCAATACCGCTAGCGTCGCACTCGAGCTCGAAGGGTTTGTCGAAGTCGGGGAGAGCTAGGACAGGTGCATTGGACAAGCGATCCTTAAGCGCTTGGAAGACAGCCTCTTGTGTCTCGGTCCACCTGAAAGGAACATTTTTCTTAGTTAGTTCATTAAGAGGTGCGGCTAAAGAACTAAAATCACGAATAAACCGTCGATAAAAGCTGGCTAGTCCGTGAAAGGAACGAATGTCACTTGGGTTTGTGGGGTTGTCCATTAGCGGATTGCTCTTATCTTCTCTTCATCAACCTTTACGCCTTCTCGTCCTATAAGAAAACCTAAGAAAGATACCTGCTCTAATGCAAAGGAACACTTCGAAGGTTTAGCAAATAATTTCTTATTGCGCAAGGTTAGGAAAACTTCTCTTAAGTGCGCCACATGTTCATCAACAGATTTAGAGTAGAGTAAAATATCATCAAAATAAACAACTACAAATCTTCCTATGACGTGCCTAAGTACATGATTCATTAGGCGCATAAATGTGCTCGGTGCATTGGTTAAGCCGAACGGCATGACTAGCCATTCGTATAGACCATACTTAGTTTTAAACGCTGTTTTCCACTCATCACCCTCATACATCCTAATCTGATGGTACCCACTCATTAAATCAATTTTAGAGAACACAATGCTACCACTAAGTTCATCTAACATATCGTCTAAACGTGGGATTGGGTGTCGATATTTTACCGTAATTTTGTTGACTGTGCGGCAGTCAACACACATCCTCCAAGTATCGTCCTTCTTCGGCACAAGAATGATAGGAACAACACACGGTGAGAGGCTCTCTCTCACGTACCCTTTGGAAAGCAGTTCGTCCACTTGGCGTTGCAACTCCTTGGTCTCCTCAGGGTTGCTTCTATACGCTGGTCGATTCGGGATGGAAGAACCGGGTACAAAATCTATGCGGTGCTCAATGCCGCGGATAGGGGGGCAGTCTGGGTGGCATCTCCTCAGGAAGCACGTCCGCAAACTCCTGCAAAAGAGCTTCAAAACAAGGGGGCAAGTGATTCGTAGGGTTAATGTTAGTTGCGTTCAAAGAGAACGACTTAAAACGGATCAAAATAAGAGGAAAATATGAGTCCGAAGAATTTTGAACCGTCAATGCTTGCCTCACATCCCTCACACTTGCGAATATATTTAATTCTTCGTGTGCTCACTCTTTTCACACGGGCTATTTTTATTCCCCCATTTCCCATTCACATCTCTTCTTTTTTTTTCTCTCAAACCCGAGCTCACTCTTTTCTCGAGGGCTGTTTTCACTCTCATTTCTTTTATTCCCCAATTTCTGAGATAGCTCAAACTCGGCACTAGATTTCTCAAGCCAAAGCTGGTCCGCTAAGACCTCCTTTGTGGTCAGCGGTGCTAGGGTGTATTTGACACCGTCTTTCTCTAATCGGTACTTGTTGCTCCTCCCTTCGTGATTGGCGTTTCTATCGAATTGCCATGGCCTCCCTAGCAACAAGTGGCTGGCGTGCATAGGAACTACATCGCATAGTATCTCATCCTTATTCTTCCCTATGGCAAACGACACTAGCACTTGCTTAGTAACCCGTAGCGTGTTGCCATCATTCATCTAAGATAGGTTATACTATTTCGGGTGTCTAACAACGGGTAAATCAAGCCTGTGGACCAAAAGCGTGCTCGCACAGTTAGTACAACTACCATTATCAATAATCATAGCACATACCTTAGTTGCTATAGTGCAACGAGTGTGGAAGAGATTGGCTTGCTGCTCCTCATCGCACAATTCTATTTTTGGCGTGGCACTTAAGTTGCGCCGAATCACTAAGGTAAGGGATGATTCCACTCCTTCTCCATCTTCATCCTCCCCTTCGGTTTCACTCTCCTCACCCTCTTCTTCATCCATATCACTGTCCTCCTCGGACTCTAAGTCGCCATTGTCCCGAATGATGACCGTGCGCCGATTTGGACATTCCCTTTGCATATGGCCGCGACCATTGCACTTGAAACACACAATCTCCCGTGTGGGTTGACGGTCAGTGGTCTGGTGTGTTTTGGCAGTAGCTTTTGTGTTAATAGGTGTGGTGTTTTGGGTTTTAGGGTTGTAGGATGGGGGTATTACTTTTGGTGGTGTTTTGGTGAAGGTGGTGGTCTTGTTCCAAGGCTTTTTCCAAGGTGCTGGCTTCGGGTTTTGGGTAGTGTTTGGGGTATGAGTTTTCTTCCGTCTCTCCACCATGATAGCTAGGTGGAGCAGCTCCTCAATGGTTCGGTATTGCATGACCTCAACAACGTCGGCAATCTCTCCATAGTAGCGTCTTCGCTTTCTACCACTTGCACTCGGGCTATCGCCATCTCCATCTCATTATAAAACTCACTCACACTACTAGATCCTTGGGTGAGATTCTGCAGCTTGCTATGGAGGTCTCGGTGGAAGTAACGTGGGATAAAACGCTCCTTCATAACCCTTACCATCTCGTCCCAAGTGTCAACCGGACCCATTCCTACTCGTTGCCTAGTGATGTGCAACTGATCCCACCAGTGGGCAGCATACCCAAAGAACTCTACTGAGGGAATCTTAACATTCTTCTCCTCCGAATAATTATGGCACAAGAAAATTGCCCTCATCTTTCGTTCCCACATGAGGAACGCATCCGGATCCTCCTTCCCTTCGAATGCGGGAACTTTCAGCTTAATCCCCATTAACCTTTCCTCTCCTCCTACCTCTCCTCTAGGCTGTCTCGGTGGGGGTCTCCTTGGCCTAGGTATCTCTTCCTCCTCATACTCCTCCTCCTCCTCGTACCCATTAGGGTCTGGTACGGCCTCTTCCTCCTCTAGTACTTCCTCTCGGTTAGGTGTAGTCCGAGGCACCCTCATGTTAGGAGCCCTATTAGGATTGGGTTCCTCTCCCAACGGCATGCCATAGACGTAGGGTGAACTCTTAGGGTTGAGGACTTGGGTGTACCGAGTGTGGGTCTGTCTTGGGGCATTGGCAATCGCTTCCTTTTCCTTAGCGATCTCCTTTCGCCATGCATCCATCTCATCAAACCTCTCGGTGATCTTGCGCATCATCGTGAGCATTTCAGCTTGCGACTGCGACTCCGTGCTCTTGTCTGAATGGTCTGACATCTGAAATCACAATAACCAAAAAGACAAGCGTAAAATTGCCCTATCTAATCACTCCCTCACGTGTTTAAATCTCTCGTGTTTAATCACTCTAATGCTCTCACAAATCACTCTGAACAATCTCCTTCAATCAATTCCAAGATCCGTTAGACTCAAAGAATGTCAAGAAAGCTTCCAATAAAATTGCAAGGATAACTCAAGCTTCGAAAGAAATTTAGATGTGATATAATTGAATAATTACTTTGACAATTAATCAACAATTATAGCATAGAGTAGATAGGTCAAGTATCACAAGAGCTCAAGAAAGACAATTGATTTGGCAAAATATGGACTAGTTCGGTTTTGTTTTAGAACTAGTCTATTAGGTTCCTGATTTGTTTCCTTGATAATTTTTGGATGACAGCTCCGTTTTCTATGATTCTTGTTGCGTTTGAACACTCTTTTCTTGCTAAATTTGATTCTGTATAGATCACAAGGTTCTTGATTTTTCACTGCACTGAAAATTTTGAATTCGCTTACTGTTCTGTTTTTGTATGAATGTGTTGTATCTTTTCTCTTCTTTTTTTTGACAATAGAAATCGCAAATACTTTAAAAAACTAAACTGACACTTAGTGGGATTTTCTTTTCTGTTTTCTTGACTCAAAGAAGATAGCAAATCAAAGGGTTTGATTTGTTACCTAAACAGATGCAACTAGATACTAGTTTCGACTCTCTAACACAAATGGGGACGCAAACAAGATTGGTATAGATTTGGCTAAGGAAGACAAGGAAACCAATCTTAACAAACGATAGAAATAAATAAAAGGATAGTTACCAATTCGGTGAGCAGCCTTTGCTCCGCTACCAGCTGATGTGGTGCCTATATGAAAGACACGCTAAGTGATGGATCGTTGCTCACCGACAAGGATTTGAATACGGAAAATACTAACTTGTCAGAAACTCCAACCCTCCTAAGCGCGATGCCTAGGCAACCTAGATGAATCCTTTGAGGTTCTTCAATAGGAGCCTGACCCTCCTAGGCACAATACCTAGACAACCCAGACGAACTATGAATGGAATGACAATTTTGTGTTTTACTTGAGACTAGATTCGGCTTATCAAACCGGGTATAGAACAAGGATCTTGAAGATCAAAAGAAGAAGACTCTTCTGTGTTTTTAATAAATCTGAACTACTAAAACAAAGTGGCGGCATGCTCTTCTTAAGGAAAGAGATCCGCAAAACCTAATCTAGGAAGTTCACTTGCGCTTAACTTCCTAAAAGGCGCTCCTAATTATTTATCTACTTAAAATAAAATCCACCTAGATAAATAATAGTCAAACAACTTAAAATAAAGTCAACCAAGGTCCTGTTCAAGCCTAAGTTCAGCCGGAGTGACCAAAAGCTCGAGTCGGATCCGTTGGTGGCCCGTTGGGCTTTATTTCTGCGCATGCTAAGTAGAACAAGGCGTTCTCTCAAATCCTTTGGGAGAATTGGATGAAATTCTGACAGGATACTTCTAAGACACATATCTATCACTAGTCAGAAGATAGTGTGGAGAAATATTCGCCGATCGTCAAAAGGCTCGAAGGTGGCTTTCGCGGGCAGTGTGGTACTTTGATGAGGGCGATCTCTCTAACCGTAGGTGTGATTGAGCTGAAACTTGGCAAGAGTGTTCCTAGTGATTTATAAATAACTTCTGTCTTGCCAGAATATTTTATATATCAAAATATTGGCTAGAGGTCCGACTTGGCCCAAGGTGGCCTCGGTGATGGCTCGGGCGCGGTGTGCACAAGTGTGATGAGGCGCGGCTGGGTCGCGCGCAGGGTGGTTGACTCCAGTTATGTCTTGGCCTTCAGTTCCGCATGGATCAGTGTGCTTAGCCTCGCTTGCAAGGTGCGCGCATGGGAGCGTGTGATGGCGCCTGCGGGCGGCAAGGGCACGCGTGTTGATGGGTTGCTACTCTGGCTCGTATCACACATGATCATAACATCTTTGCATGCCACAAAAGACTCAACAAGACAAGACATCTACCTACTTGGGTATTCTCCCCTTAATTCAACTTCTCAACATCATCATTCAAATACCTTGTCCGAAAATTTTCTATGCCATTATTGCTACAAGTTTCTTGAATATTAATTCTTATGAGGCAGAAATATCAAAACAAATACAAATATTTTTTTTCATTGCTCTGCTGAAAGTTTCTTGAATATTTCCACTTGGTGACGCAGAAACATCAAGACATTTTATTTCATCAATTTTTTTTTAAGAGCATGCAATTACTGGGCATAAAAGTAGTTCTCTGCATTAGAGCAATTCAGCACAATACAAGGCAACAAACTCCATTATCCACTAGCAATTTTCCTTAAGGGGATATTAAAAATATTTGGTGGAAGCTTGCCTATTTGTTAAGTCTGTTACACAATGCTAGACCTCATGATCATGTACAATATGGATGCTTAATGGATACCAGGACCCGTACCCTTACTGGTGTTGAATATGTTACCCTATTGAATTGCCTTGATCAAAAGTTACGGGGTCACAAGATGAAGGATGCTAAAGGTCAAGGTTAAGACATTAGGGAAAAGGTCTTAAGCATAGTCCAGATTTTTGTCGACACTCACAAAAAACACATAACACGTGCCTAAAAACACACATAAAAATAGAGAAAATCACGCATCAGACTCTATCTAGACAATCTAGGCCAACTACCTTAGCCAAGATTCACAAAAAATTTCATGCAACTAAAGAAAGTCACACAAAAGCACATCAAAAACATGTATATACAGACACATCACCTAAAAACACCCTCACCACACTTAAAGGACACATTGTCCTCAATGTGTGAATTAGAGTAAAAAGACATAAAACATGAAAAAAGAAAAGAAAGAAAGACACGACCTGGGGGCATTTACTGAGCTGCGGGAGGTGGAGGTGGTTGGTTTGGATCTGGCACAGATGGTACAGAGCCATCTCCTTCTTCAGAGGAGTCATTACTGCTGCTGCTGAAACGGTCATCCACCTTGTCTTATATGTGCGCAACAACTTTATCCATGGCTTGGATAAATTTGAAGGAAACGTCTAAGTGGGCCTGGATTCGTTGGAACTTGACCTCCTGTTGCTCCAAAAACTTGTTGAGCTGCTCCTGCTAGGCTTTTTCAATGCTCTGGAACAGAGCCTGCTGCTGGTCTACAACCTGCTGTAGCTACTTTTGAGCAGACTCTTGGAATTCATGGAACAACTGCTGGTTGTCAATGAAGACTATGAGCTTCTCATTAATATTTTTTAGGAGGTGGTCAGCCCATTCTGGAAGCAATGGGTGGTCTGGATCTAGGTCGCATTGGGTTGTCTTTGGCTTTTTGGCATCTTCCCCAAGATTGGGCTCTTTGTCTGCATCATCAAGCTGGATTGGCCGCATCTTGAAATTGCCATTGATCCTCTTGCCATAGAGGTGATCTGCTACTTGTGTGAAACCTGTATTAAAACAAAGAAAGCCTTTTTCCTCGTAGAAATGGCCCATCTGGTCAAAAGCCTTAAGATCCATGATTTTAATGGCACAAGATTTATGCATGTTTAAAGTAGACAGATCAATACCCCTAGCAGTTGCAGTGATATGGGAAATAAGGGTGCCTAGGATCAGCTTATGGATTGAATCACATGCCTTGATTTGCCTAACAATCCAGTAGCTTAAATTTACTCTCTTCTTATGCAACATGCACCAAAGTAAAAAGGTTTCAAGCTTAGAAATATTGCCCGAGATAGTTGTCTTGCCAGAGAGATTAATAGAGAGGATCTATTGGAGAATCCTCAAGGTAGGATCTTGGATCTGGTGAGCCTTAGCATTCTTATCGAGTTTCCCATTAGGGTCAGCAATTAACTCTCCATAGGCTACTATTTTATCCCAATCAGGGGGATAATCAGTTAGGGCATTCCTATACTCATCAGAATTAAGTCCTTCTTCAGTCACAAATCCAAGAAAGAGATTAAATTCATTAATAGACAAGTGAGACCACATATCGAGCAATAAAAAATTCACCACATCAGACGCGCCAAGATCAGGATTGGCTCTACCATTAGCATACAACCTATCCTGATCAAGCCAGAAAAATGCATGAAATTCCAAACACAACTCAGCGTAAGCAGGCAAATCAAGGTACAAAAAACATTCCCACCCAAGATTGATTATGTACTACCTAATCCTGGTACCCACACCCAAAGCATCAAGAAATGAGAAGTCAAGAATTGCAAACTGAGTAATTTCGCAAGCATGCTTCTCAAGTAATCTAATCTTAAAATCGGGGGTATCAGGCCTCAAACAGCCATTCAATGAGTTTAAAGGCGGTAGGAATACCTTGGCAGTCTTGGCCGCAGACTTGGCTAAGACTGTAGCTGCATCAGCGTCTGAGTCATCGTCAAAATCAACGTCCTTAACTTTCTTCTTCCCTTTCACAGCCGCAGAACGTGTCCTCTTGGCTAGGGCTGCTTCATCACCCACTTCTATTTTTCTCTTCCCTGATTTCTTCTCCTTTGCCGAACCTTTTTCACATTGTGGTTCGAAATTAGCTCCCTTCTTCCCAGCCTTTTTGCGAGCCACCTACTTGGCTCTAGTATTGGGTTGCTCTTCTTCATCGGAATCAGTCCCCGAAATCACTTCTACCTCTGAGTCACCTGGTCTGCTACCCCTAGATTGGGTTTTTGGCTCTTCGGTGAGATCAATCTTCCTCTTAGTTGGGAGGGTGCCTTGAGGAGACTCGGAGGTCGGAACTGGAGGAGGAGTGGATGAAACTTGCTTTGAATGTTGGCTTGGGGAACCAGAGGGGGCTGCATCCATGGACATGATTGTCCTCGCTATACTTAGTACTTCGTTAAGATACTGGGGCAGATCTTTCTCTGGATTTGAGAGAGAGGGAGATTGCGAAGGGATGAGAGATTCTTGCTTTTTCGGAGGAGATTTTGGTGTGGCTGATTTCTTGGAGGATTTCTTGGATTTTCCCATGTTTAAAGAGGATTGATCGCAGAGTGAAAGTAGGGGAGTGGAGTAGTTTAGCTGAGGATGTTTTGAGAGATATTCGGGTGAGGGAGAAATTTTAGGGATTTGAGGGATCTTAGTGTAAGTGAGAGGTAAGGAGTCTAT
This sequence comes from Viola odorata, assembly GCA_963691705.1. NCBI lineage: Eukaryota > Viridiplantae > Streptophyta > Magnoliopsida > Malpighiales > Violaceae > Viola > Viola odorata. Next base: position 20,801,641 of record OY829539.1, on the reverse strand, counting down.
CTCTAAATTAAAAATTAATTCTCATATGGTAATTAATTTTCAAAAAATATAACCGTTGCTCCTACTTTTTCTACTCCTTCCTACATGTAATTTGTTCTTCTTTCCCTTTTTCTCCACGTGTCATCCAATTCTTGGCCGAATAAAATGTGGCCTAGATCAAAAAGACTTAGCTAAGCTTCCTCACCACACTTAATTCCTTGCAACCCTGCAGAAAAATTCCAAGAAATTCCTGAAAGAGAAAATCAGTAGGTGACTCTGGACTAATTTTGAACAAACAATTTATTCACTAAAATTAAAAACAAAAAGTATGGGTTGCCTCCCATGTAGCGCCCTAGTTATAGTCCTAGGCGTGACTCTGCTTTTCTTTCATTGAATCTCAGGTGGGGCTTCAATCGCCCGGTTTTCCTTAAATGTTGGAAATCCTTCTAGGAATGGTTTGAGCCGCTGTCCATTGACCTTGAACACTATTCCTGTCTTTTCATTCTTAATGTCCACTGCACCATGAGGGTAGATATTAGTGATAACATATGGACCTTCCCATTTAGTCTTAAGCTTAAATCTGGAGTTGTATAGAAGGACTTTTCCCCCAAGTTGGAGATTCTTCTCAACAATCTTGTTGTCATGGTATGTCTTCATCCTGATCTTAGCTAAGAGTTGGTTATCATATGCTTGATTTCTCAGTTCTTCCATCTCGTGGATATGAAGTTCCCTTTCCTCACCTGTCTAGTCGTACCTTAGATTGCATTTCTAAATTGTCCAATAAGCTATATGTTGCATACCTACAGGCAGGTGGCATGCTTTCCCGTACACCAATTTGTACGGAGTCATTCCTATGGGAGATTTATAGGCAGTCCTATATGCCCACAATGCATCATCTAGTCTTTGGCTCCAATCTCGCCGATCTAGGCCAACTGTCTTAGCCAAGATCGACTTGACTTCTCTATTTGATACCTCTGCTTGGCCATTTGACTGAGGATGGTAAGCAGTGGAGACTCTATGGGTTACACCATATTTCCTAAAAAGCGAAACAATAATACTATTGCAAAAATATGTCCCACGGTCGCTAATGATCCCCCTAGGCACACCAAATCTGTTCAAAATGTTAGATTTCAAAAATGAAACAACAGTTTTAGTATCATTGGTCCTAGTTGCTTTCGCTTCTATCCATTTAGACACGTAATCCACAACAAGCAATATATATTATTTTCCATTTGACATAGGAAAATGCCCCATAAAATCAATACCCCACAAATCAAAAATCTCACAAATTAATATAACATTCATGGGCATTTGGTTTTTAGAACTTATGTTTCCTATCTTTTTGCATTCGGGACATGTCTTACAAAATCTATAGTTATCATAAAATAGAGTAGGCCAATAAAATCCCGACTCAAGGACTTTTAAGGTTGTCCTCTTGGCTCCAAAATGTCCACCACATGCATAAGAATGACAAAATCTTAAGACAGACGGAATCTCACTTTCAGGAATACATCTCCTAATCAATTGATCAAATCTAATTTTCCATAGATAGGGGTCATCCCAGACGAAATACCTGATGTCATGCTTAATCTTTACCTTTACTTGAGCTGTTAAGTCTCCATGATGCTTACCCGTGGCTAAGTAATTGACTAGATCAGCGAACCATGGTCTCATCGCCTGGACAACAAATAGGTGTTTGTCTGGAAAATCATCTTTGATTGGTCCCAGATCTCCTTTGACAAGGCATTTGCTCAGGTGGTCCGCGACTAGGTTTTCCTTTCCTGCTTTGTCCTTAATCTCCAGATTATATTCCTGCAAAAGTAAAATCTAACGGACCAGTCTTGGCTTAGATTCTGATTTGGTCAGGAGGTACCTCATGGTCGCATGGTCAGAAAAGACTATGACTTTTGTTCCCAACAAATATGATCTGAATTTATCCAATGCAAAGATTATTGAAAACAATTCCTTTTCGGTTGTGGTATAGTTCTTTTGTGCCTCGTCAAGCATCTTAGAGTCGTAGTAGATCACGTGTGGATCTCTACCATTTTTCTGCCCTAGAACCGCACCAACGGCTGAGTTGCTGGCGTCACACATCAACTCGAATGGAAGGCTCCAATCTGGTGCTTGGATGATTGGGGTTGATGTGAGTTTCTCCTTAATCTTGTCAAACGCCACTTGGCAAGCTTCGTTAAAATTGAAGTCCACTTCTTTTTGTAACATCAGCTCCACTATGTTTGAAAAATCTTTAATAAACCTGCGATAAAATCCTGCGTGGCCAAGAAAACTTTTAACCTCACGCACGCATGAGGGGTAAGGTAAACTTTTTATAACATCAATCTTAGCCTGGTCAACTTCTATACCTTTCTTAGAAACTACATGGCCTAAGACAATACCTTGTTCTACCACAAAATGGTATTTTTCAAAGTTTAACACAAGATTAGTGGTCACACATCTTTTCAAAATGTTTTTCAGGTTAGATAAGCATTGATCAAAATCATCACCATAGACGGTGAAGTCGTCCATGAACACTTCAATACCTTTTTCCACATAGTCTGAAAAGATACTAACTATACACCTTTGAAAGGTGGCTGGTGCGTTGCACAATCCGAATGGCATCCTCCTATACGCAAAGGTTCCGAAGGGACATGTGAATGTCATCTTCTCTTGGTCTTCTAACACCACTGGGATTTGATGAAATCCCGAATAACCATTCAAGAAATAGTAGTGGGATTTCCCAGTCAATCGTTCCACCATTTGGTCAATGAATGGTAACGGAAAGTGATCCTTCCTCGTGACTTGGTTAAGTCTGCGATAGTCTATGCAGACCCTCCACCTATTCTGAATTCTTGTGGTCCTTTTTACTCCATCTTCTCCTTCGGTCACGGTAATTTCTGTCTTCTTAGGTACAACCTGCACAGGGGAAACCCACGAACTATCAGAGATCGAGTAAATAATTTCAGCATCAAACAACTTAATAATTTCTTTCTTGACAACTTCCATCATCGGAGGGTTTAGCCTCCTTTGGGGTTGTCTAACTGTTTTCTTATCCTCTTCCATATGAATCTTGTGGGTAGAAATGGTTGAGGAGATGCCCTTGATGTCTACCAAGGTCCATCCAATAGCTTCTTTGTGTTCCTTCAACATGTTTGTCAATCTGGCTTCTTCCTCGATGGAAAGCTTAGCTGAGATTATTACTAGCAGAGTTTTATCTTGGCCTAGATAGACATACTTAAGGTGTTCTGGCAACTCCTTAAGATCAAGTTTGGGTGCCTGCATAATAGATGGTAAAACCTTAGAGTCAGACACGCTAAACAATGGGCAGTTCAATGATTCCTTCAATGGTTCAGTCTCGTGAAGATCTGTTAAGATCTTCTCGGTTTCCCACTCAGTCTTCCAATTCTGTCAGTGTCTTAGCTGAGATACTTCTGCTTAAGACAAAATCAAGTGGGTCAGTAGCACTCAAATCTGCAGTTTCTTCTTCGATAGGGTATAAAATATCAATAAAATTAACACTATGCGTCTCATTTTGATATTTATAGAACTTAATCGTGCTCCCAAAAAATTCCAAAATGATACTTCCTTCATAAACATCTATCTTCGCTCTAGCTGACCTAAGAAAAGGTCTCCTTAGAAGCACATCTCTTGTACAAGAAGGCAAGTCAGAATCCATCTCAACAATATAAAAATCCACAGGGTATATAAAATTATTAACTTAGATGAGAATGTCCTCTACTACTCCCTTATGATGAATTACGGTTCGGTCAGCCAATTGAATCACCACCTGCGTCTCTTTCATTGGTCCCAATTGCAATGTCTCGTATTCTTTCAAGGACATCACGTTGATTCCAGCCCCTAAGTCGCAAAGAGATTTTTCCACTGTTTCGTTCCCTATCTTATAAGGGATGGTGAAGGTTCCTTGATCTCCGCACTTCTCCGGGAGTTTTCTCTGAAGTACTGAGGAAACATTCTGTGTAAGATTCACTCTCTCCATTCTTATAAGGGATGGTGAAGGTTCCTTGATCTCCGCACTTCTCCGGGAGTTTTCTCTGAAGTACTGAGGAAACATTCTGTGTAAGATTCACTCTCTCCATTCCTGCAAGTTTCCTTTTGTTAGTACAGAGTTCTTTTAAGAATTTTGCATATGATGGTACTTTAGAAATTAAATCTAGCTTGGGAATATTCACTGCCACTTTGCAAAAAATGTTCATAAATTCCTTAGCCTCGTCTAACTTCTTCTGTTTGGAAGACTTGGGAGGATAGGGTGGTGGAATCTCCACTGTTTCTAGATGTTTGGAAGTCTGCTCATCAGTCTTAGCCACTGGCTTGGCCAAGATCGGCTGGTCTTTTTCTGTCTCGGCTGGATCGTTAGTCTTAGTCTCAGTCTTACCCAAGATTGATTCCGACTGAGATTCTGCTTGGATTTCTTCGTCCACATCGTCATCCTCATCCTCAAACAATTGATTATGTACCTCCTGGTCCCACTTTGCTCCCTTCCTTTCAGGTAGGACGCTTCCACTCCTAAGATTAATAGCACTTACATTGTGTCTGGGATTATTTTCAGTGGTGGAAGGTAATTTGCCACCTGACTCAGGTTGCTGCGTCTGTTGGGCAAGTTGGCTGATTTGCTTTTGCATCTCAACGAGACTAGACTGGGTTGCCTGTATGAATTTTTGCAACGTATCCTCTATGGGAACTCCAGTAATCTTAAGCGGTTGAGGTGCTGGGGGTAACAGTGGGACATTGGTCCGGTTTGATTTGAAAGTTTATGGGGGATTGTTGTGGTTGTTGGTTGTATTGTTGTTGTGGTTGTTGGCTAGGCTAAGGCGGATCTTGTCTTCACCTTAGATTGGGATGTTGTCTCCAAGGGTATTGGTTACTTTCATGTGGAAATCTAGGTTGTCCTTGATTGTAAGCATATGCGCATTCACTAGGATTGGGGCTGGATCACCCGGCTGTTCCACCATGTAACAACTATGGGTTGAATGATCTAATTGTTGGCAAATCCCACAAATCGAGGGCATAGGATTAGTTGCTGCTACTGTAGTTTGTACCTGAGATGTGGCATATGTAGAAAGATTCATCAATATGTTAGTAATCTTATCAAGATTATTTTCAATATTTATAGCATTTAGAGAAGAGGGTGCAAAATTTCTCTCGGATGAGGCGTTATTTTGGCAATTGTCAGCCATTGTTTGGAGAAGTAATTTGGCTCTTGTTGGTATATGATCTTGAAGTGCTCCTCCAACGGCTGCATCTAATCTCTCCTTATCCTTTACACACATTCCATCATATAAATATTAGATTAGGAGATGGTCAGCCACTCCATGGGTAGGGCAAATGTCTTGAAGGTCTCTAAACCTCTGATGATACTCGCTCAAGCTCTCCCCTCCCCTCTGCTGAATGGAAACTAAATTCTTTCTAGCTGCCCCCGCCTTAGTCGTGTTCCAATACTTGTTCAGAAAGGCAGCGGACATATCTCCCCATGTTGTAATAGTGTTATGGGGCAAGCTATAGAACCAATTCTTAGCTGAGTCTTCAAGAGACCAAGGAAATGATTTCAGTTTGGGCCTCTCGATTGATACTCCCACTGGTTTTAGGGTATCACATTGGAGGTGAAGGTTCCTCAAATGGTTATACGGATTCTCGTTTGAGTGGCCATGGAACTTGGTTAAGTTGGCTATGATGTTTGTCTTGATAGACTAGTCATTAGCCATTGGGGGTAGATTAATACATGAGTAAGTCACTCGTTTCGCCCCTCTGTTCTGTTCCCTCATTGTCTGTTCTTGTTGGTTTTCCTCCATGATTGGTATTGGGTTTTCAGCTGGGCCTGGATCTTGGCCTAGATTGCTGCTGGGACTTGATTCTGTTTGTTGATAAGAGTCTGAGGGGTATAGAGCAGGATTGGCTTGATCTGGAGCGGTCGAGAACACTGTCCGGGGGACCTTCGTCACCTGCAATGCGCCGGAGGGGGTCTCCGGCGTAAACACTCCGATGGCAAAGTCAGTGTGAGTAGTAAAAGTAGCAGGGGTTCAGTACGCTATCTTAAGCTTACCCTCTTGTCTGAAAATGTGAGGGTATTTATAGGCAAAGAGAAGAGTGTACCGACAGGGGTAGGGATAGTCCCTGGGAGGTGTCGCTGGTGTGGTATATGCCGCTGGAGTGGCCTCGAGTGATGTCACACAGGTGACGTCACGCGGAGTGACGTCTGGATGACCTGGGATGGGATGCCGCCGTGCGGATGTCGCATGAGAGCCCCCCCGCTGAAGTCGACCATCCCAGGGCCGGTCGCCAGGCTAAGGGCGGCATGAACAGGGCCTCGTCTCCCGCGGTAAGTACAGTATGATGGCCGGGTCACCCGGCGGGGTAGTGGAGATGCCGCTTCAGTGGTATCAATAGTTATCATATGCCCAAACAAAAACTAGCCCGAGTGTTTACCAAGGGCTATTGCCGCATCTCCGGTCCTGCCCCTTCAGGCTTCAGAGGTTTCTTCCCCAATGTGGGCTCATCAGCCGATAAAGGTATGTTTCAAAATGCCTTTTCCCGAAGTCTATAAATAGGCCTTTTATTTTGCACTTGCCTCATAACTTTCACAACTTTTTCACCTCTCTTTTCAAATTTCTTTATCTCTCTTCTTTTCATGGACGAAGTCACCAAAAACTTCCTACTCTCCAAAATTCATGCCCTGAGGAACATGACTCAGGCAGACACCGATTTCTTGGGGTCGCTGAGCGTGAAGACCTCAGAGGACATACTGGAGCTTCAAGGGATGCTGACTCCCCTGCAGGCTAGGCAGGCTGCCATTACCATGGAGGACTTCAGTCCCATGGAGAAAGCGGTGAAGCTATCATTGGCTGTTTCTCAGATTCAACTACTGATGACAACACTGCAGCATAGGAAGGACTTGCTGGGATGCTGCCTGAAGAGCATGAGGGCCTACTCTTCTGAACTAACGGCCCTGGCGGACGCCCTTAGGGAAATCCCTTTCTTGGAATGGGATGATGATGACGTTGGGTCAAACGCCTGACCAGCGATAGAGGTCCTTTTGGCGCGTCTCTCTGTGTTCCTCTGGGACCATCTTTTGTAACTCTGGGCCATCAGGCCTTTTTGTACTCTTGGGTTGTTAAGCCCTTTAAAATAAATGAATATGCTTTCCCTTATTCGCTTGCCGCGCCGTTGATGGTTTTTTTTTTTTCTTTCTTATGCCCCTCTTCTTGAAAAGCAACTTCAGTTCTCATTAATTTCGAACTTGACATCCCTTGGGATCTCGCCACGTTATTTGCCTATCTGGCTCATAATGATGACTCGTTCAAGCCACGTCCGTTCAGAATATGTCTTTGCGCCGTCTTTTCCGTGTTAACGGATTGGGCAACGGTTTCGGCGCCTCCTGGTCGGTGTAGATTTTTAACAGTTGCGGAGTCAGATTTTTCCTCCCAACAGACGCTACCTCTGATAGCATTGAATGCCCTCGATAATACGCGGAGAGGCAGGCACGCTTCCTCCCCTCGGCTATATAAAGGGTTCTTCCCTTCCTTTTCTGTTCATCTTTTTTTTCTCCTTTCTTCTCACTGTTATTGATATTTCCATGGCTGACTCCCGCTTTCTGTACACTGCTGCTTGCGACTCTCCTCCGACCCCTCCAACTTCTCCCGATTTTGACAATCCTCCGCTCACGCCTCCCTGGAGGCCTGCCAAACGCCTCGTGAAGCGCCGGGTTTGCAAGAGATCGAAGAAAGCAAAGAAGCAATCCTTCGAATCCTTCTTTGCCAACTTTGAGCCTCACTATCTCTCACTGCAGCAAAAAGATGAAGCATCTCCGTCCGTTCCTTGTCCTTTTCCCAAGGATAAAATTTCTGTGCCAGATGCCGCTCCGGAACTAGTCGGCCCGACACCAGGAGAAGGCTCCCGTGCCGCTTCGAAGGAGGACACTGCTCCCACGACATGTCCTGTGACTAGGCTTGGTAAAAGGCCTTTCATGACGGACGAGCCCTTCCCTTTCTATAATAATGAGTCGCCATCGCCTCCGGAGGACTATGATTATATTTTTGAGGTTGACAGGATGGACGAAGATTGACAACGCCGCACTTGTTGTAGATGCCACTGGCTTTCTTTTTAATAAATAAATAAAAAATGTTGTGAAGTGAAGTGTCGCTTGCCTTTTTCTTTTTTGCTTTTAGCATGTCGTCTCTCTTATGGGTTAATCGCCGCTGGACTAGCCGATTACCGCTTCATAGGATTCTTTCCTAGGGTTTCTTGTAATTAGAGGACCTTTCTTTTGCAAAATTCGAGGGGAGCACTTGACTTTAAGCCTCTATCAGGGTCTCCCCACGTGTCCCGCTTGCCTCATACGTGTCTTGCTGTAATAGGTTGCCCTTCTGTCTGACTCTTCCACCGTCTCTTTTAAAAGGAAACGCGTTTCTTCCTTGTACCTTTTTATACTTCATAATTTTCTTCATTTTTCGCTCGCTCTGAGGAAATTCTCTCGTTCGCCTCCAAGCGATTCACTTATCAATTTCGGCCTTCTCTCTCTCAAGGTATTATGCTCAATCTTGCTTTTGATTTTCCTTTGCTGCTTTATCTATGATGCCTCGTACGAGATCTCAATCTAGTTCTTTAGCTACCCCTAGGCCAATTTCTCAATATCACGAGCTTGAAAATACTCCTAGCATCTTTACTTGCCCCACTGTGTTACTTCTTGAACTGGAAAGCAATAATATTACCTTCCCCTGCGGCTATCGCCCCACTATTCCTTCTGACACCATGAGGCTTCATAGTCGGCTCTGGAAAACTCATAGGATTCTTTATTTTAAGATGTTTCAATACGGGTTCCGCCTCCCCGTTCATGACACGCTAGAGCGTGTGCTGCGCGAGCACGGGCTTAACCCTGCGCAGATTACCCCTCCCTCATAGAGCTGCATCTACGCCTTCCTTCGTGCCTGCGAATTAAAAGATATTCTTGCTCCCTCTATCACTTTATTCCGCAAGTTCTTGACTCTGGTTTTTCGCGACGGCTTCATTAATATTATTCCAAGATGGGATGACGCTCTAGTGAGGCCTTTTTGGCAGAAATTTCAAGGATTTGAGGGGAGCGTCGATAACTGGAAGAGCGGCTTCTTTGTCATCGAATTACCCTCTCGCCTGTGGCGTCCTGATTTCAACCTGGAGGTGGTTGATTGGGCGAAGCCAGCGCCTCTGTCTCGGGAAGAGTTGGACCAGGCCAACGCCTTACTAGAGATGGAGTCCTCTTTCCAGATCCGAAACTTTGCCTTGTACAGGCCTTTAACTGAGTGTACCATAGGTGAGCTTTTGAGCTTCGCCGCTGCCTTGCTTCCCCCTTGCTTACTAACCTTACTTCTTCGCAGGGGAAACTATCGCTCGTCCGCTCTCTGAGGGTGACGCTCCTCACAAGGTTGTCGCCCCTTCAACGACTGCTCCCTCTACTTTCGCTGGGGTTCGCACTGATCACCGTATGCCCATAAAGAAAAGAGCTTTAGACGAAATTCTTTCAAGGGAAAGCGGTTCCTTTCTCCGTACTTCCCGCTTCGTAGAGAACTGGTTGCCCAGTCGGAAGAAGAGGTCTGGGTCTGGTTTGCCAGTGACCGAGACAAAGATTTTCTCCTACGGAGTTGAGGACATGGAGGACATGGACACAGAGTTGAGCCTCCGCCCGGCTTCCTCAGCTCAACGGAAGAAGCTAAGGGAAGCAAGCGAAGCTCAGGTGACAAGGGCGGCGACTCAATCTCCCCCTGCCAATACCGCCAATGCCGTCGCTTCTGAGACTACCATTTCTCCTGGCGCGACAAAAGAGAGCGCGGCTTCTTTGGGTGGCGCTTCCTCGCCTCTAGGATTGGTCGCTCCCAATAAAACCTCTACTGCCGCGGCGATGCCTTCGTCCGCTGCAGACTCCACTCCTCCACACTCGCCCATTGGCCGCTGCATTCCTAATGTGCCTCCCTCTGTCCCCAGTGGACCTGGTTCTTCTCACTTTCCTCCCAAGTCCCCTTGTCCTTTGTTCATTCCTTCAATTCGAGACGTTGGAGGCTCAGGCGGTATCTCCACCCCTTCCTTTATTGCTGACCTTTCCCGCGACGGGCCTCAAGGGGCCCCTTCTCATCGGCTAAATCTGTCAAAGTTTGGGACTGAGGGGTTCAGCGCCCTGGGCATATCAGACCCCTTATCGCAAGATCAGCCCACGGCTATCTTGGCTTGTGAAATGTTCCGCGCCTCCGAGGGGGAGAGTAGACTGCTGCAACTTCCTTCCGAAGTTCAGTACGTGCGCATCATGAACAGCTGCCTTACTGCCTTTCGACAACTTCATTACTTTATCAAGGCTCGCGGTACACAATCTCAAAACTCTGGTGCACTAGCAAAGGTAGAGGAGCTGTCGCGACTCCACAAACGCGCTCAGGCCGAACTGCGCGAGTGTTGTGCTGACCTTACTCGGGAAAGATCTAAAGGAAAAGCCCAGGTTGAAGCTTTGGAGGCTGAGCTGGTGGCTGAGAGAAAGAAGAACTCATTCCTTCTTGAGGAGGTATCATCCCGCGATGCCGACCTGTCGAAAGCTTTCAAGAAAGTGGCATGGGGGAAGAAGAAGACTGAACAGGCCTTTGTCACCGGGGTGACAGATCAGCACCGTTGTAGGGCCGCTGATCCTGCTGAGGTCGCCAGGTACGCCTCCGCGAGGATGAAAGAGATTGATGAGAGCCAAGAGGGTTTCCTTTCCTCCGAAGAGGAGTGACAAGTCAACGCCCGGGGGGCCTATTTGATGCCGCTTGGTTGGGGGCATCGCTTCTCTACTTACACCCTTGTTGTATTAATTTTTTTTTTCATTTGGACTTTGTCGTCGCCTCTTTGCTTGTAATAATTGCCACACCTTTCAATCTTGACCAAATAATGTGTGTTTCTTGACGATATCGCTCTTTATCATATGCTGCTTCACTACTTTTTCTCGCGCCTTTTGCATGCCGCGCCATTACGGCTTGTCGCTCCTTTCCACCGGGTTTGACTGCGCCTTTTTTAGAGCATTTAATGCTCTGACTTTCTTTGTTTGATACGGAGAAAGACAGTCGCGATGCTCCGAGCCCACGTGTCATCAATGGGGAGCGCTAATGGGACTGGCGGACTGAACACGTCTTTTCGCTCCTCAAGAGTTGTTCCCGCTTCCCGCGCTTCACTGCCCTTGACACGTCACACGCCGAAATCACTTGACCCGTCGTCCCCTTTAGTTCCTAGAGTTTATATATAAAAACCCCACGTGCTTTCTTCCTATCTATTATTACCTTTCTCTTTTAAAGAAACGAAAAAGAAGGAAAAACAATTCCTCTTCTTCCTCCTACGATCCGCCGCCGCCTGGGTGCTTCATTTTTCTTCTCATCACAGGTACCTTCCTTTCTATTCCTCTTTTACCTTGCTCATGGCTCCTAATCGCCGTTATCCCTGCCCTGCTGGGGAGGGGGATGTTAATACCACTGTTTCCACCATTACTTCCACCGCCGTCCTTCGACGGCGCCTGCGGAGCTATAATGCCACCATCGACCAGTTGGAGGGGTACTCCACCGAAGTCGCCCTAAAATCCCTTCGCCTCAACAGCGAATTACCCGACAATCGTAGGGTTCTTTATGCCAAAATATTCCATTATGGCTTTCGGTTGCCTCTAGATCCTTTGATTGCTGAATTACTTTCTGAGTTTGATTTAAATGCTGCCCAACTGAGTCCAAACGCCTACTGTGGTATTTATGCCTTTATAGCCCTCTGTAGACATATAGGGAATGAATCTCCATCCTTGTTGTTGCTCCGCTCCCTCTTTCAATTATACCATCACAATAACGGCATCGTAGCGATATCGCCTCGCTATGATGTTGAAGCTTTGAATCCCTTTACCTAGAAACTGTTATTCCTTGAATCTTCTATTGATGCTTGGAAAAAGGGGTTCTTCATCATCAATCTGCCCCAGCCTTTGTGGCGGACCGGGTTTAATCTGACCATTAGAGATGCTGCCTGGGGCGGCAGGCCGGAGTTAGGATCAGCTGACCAAGACTGGCTGAACAAATTACTCAATCTGCCTGAGATCCCTGGTGTTCGCACTCGCGAACTCGCGTGCGGAGGCAATATTCAGGATTGTATTCAAAGTGAGCCTCACACCTCTGATCGCTGTTCCATGTCAATACTAACTCTAACATTTTTTTTCTTATTTCTACAGATCCTCCCGCCGGGTGGAAGCGTGATTGTATCAAGAAAAGAGAGAAGAGAGCTCAGCAGAAGAGAGAACAAAGGTCTCTTCCCGCCACCTCGGCCGGCGCCGCTACTGATACCACGCGCACGTCCGCTTCTACGCCTGAGTCTTCCTCTCTTCCCCAAGCGGAGGCTACTGCCACGTCGACCACTGTTCCAATTCCCCCCCCCCCCCCCCCCCCCCCCGGCATTGCTCCTACACAAGCGTCACCCTCCCGTCCTCCTCTCAAGAAGAAGAAAAGGACCCTCCGCCTTCGTGTTATCGCTCCTACACGTCCTCTTGCTCAGGTTGTTTTTATGGACTTTCTTCATCCATGTATTTTATTTGTTTCTTAATTCCCCTTTGTCTTTTGCGCGTAGGATACCGCTGCTATTGCCTCTTCTTCTACCCCCGAGCGCAACAGCATGGATCTGACGGGTATTCTTGGTCCCAAGCGACCGCGTCTTAATGAAGGCGTCCCTTCAGCGGACACCACTATCGCTGGTCCAGATAGGCAGAACGGTATTGCCAATACCGGTCCCTTGACAGGCGACCAAGGTTCTGGCCCGGCAGGGAGCGGGGCTACCTCTACGCCGCTTCATTCCTCTCTTGGCGCCTCATCTCCTCCTCCAAGCAATCCCTTGGACTTTCTGGAGGTTCTTGAATAGGAGCACTTCCCAAACTTACCAGCCAGCGGCTTCAATATTGACGTTGAGCCGTCCAATCGTTCCCCTCCGTCCCCTCCGGATCTCTTCTTCGTTCCCACTGCGGCTCAGACAATCTTTCCCTTTCTTCCCCCAATAGAAACCCCGCGCATGGTGGCTGAGTTAAGCACTATACTCTCCAGCGGAGCCGTCACCTATCAAGTTGATTTGAGCAACATTCGCCAGCGCGGGTTCCCAGCGTTAGGAGGGGACAGCTCCCTAGCGACATCCGCCTTACTAGCAGGACATCTGTTGTTAGTTGAGGAGGAAGAGCGAGGCTTCCTCTCCGTTGCCGAGGGTGAACAGTTGCAGCAGATAAGGACTCATCTGTTCTCTAGCTTTCAAGGTTTCCATTACTGGTCTACAAATATGATGAGACGAATGAGCTCTCTCCAATCCTCCTCCCAGGAATGGCGCAACACTAACCATCAGCTCTCGGAAGAAATCAGCAAGTACCAAAGGGAGCTTCATGAAGCTCAAGAGGAGCTGCGGAAGAGTGTTGAGGAGCGACAATGTGTAGAAAACAGTTTGGGAGTTGCGAGGAAAGAGTTGGAAGAGGCCAAAGGACTCCGGGCCGCTGGGGATGCCGCCCTTCAAGCGGAGCAGAGCAAGAATGCCACGCTTAAGGAGGAAACGACGGACAGGTGCCAATGGTTTTCGGAACAAGCGGCAGGTCTCATGGCCGATTACTTCATTGAGCATCACGACCGCCAATTCTTTGATGCTGACGCCATCATCCGCCTCTTCAAGCAAAAGTCCGGGTTTCTCAAGGAAGAGGGCTACCGCCAGGCGAAAAGGCCACGACCTGACGAGGGGAACAGCAGCACGCCCGGGCCGTGAATGTCATTTCTCTTTTGTCCATCGGATGCTCCGACTTCTTTGCCCCCTTTTTGTGTTTTTTAGGGCCTTTTGTTTAAGCAAGCATCTCTTGGGGCATTGCCGCGCGATCTCCTTTCTCACTTAGCACGATCCCCCAAAGATGTCGCTTGTGCCGAATTTTTCTGCACCTTTTCACTTATCACTTTGTTAGTAGCGACATATTATCAAAAAATCTTAATTACCTTGGGGCATTGCCGCGCGATCTCCTTTCTCACTTAGCACGATCCCCCAAAGATGTCGTTTGTGCCAATTTTTTCTGCACCTTTTCACTTATCACTTTGTTAGTAGCGACATATTATCAAAAAATCTTAATTACCTTGGGGCATTGCCGCGCGATCTCCTTTCTCACTTAGCACGATCCCCCAAAGATGTCGCTTGTGCTTAATTTTTCTGCACCTTTTCACTTATCACTTTGTTAGTAGCGACATATTGTCAAAAAATCTTACTTACCTTGGGGCATTGCCGCGCGATCTCCTTTCTCGCTTAGCACGATCCCCCAAAGATGTCGCTTGTGCTAAATTTTTCTGCACCTTTTCACTTATCACTTTGTTACTAGCGACATATTGTCAAAAAATCTTAATTACCTTGGGGCATTGCCGCGCGATCTCCCCCGATGTCGCTCGTGTCCCGTACTCCTCCAGCCAAACTTCACCGGGTTTGTCCCTTCCGGCTACTAGCTGTGGTACGGTGACCTTTAATATTTCTTGAATCGGCTGGGAAGTGCCCTCACTCAGTGCGCTGCCTGATCAGGGCCGGCCATCACGAGGACAGGACTTTTCACTTCCTCAGCGTTGCCCTCACACCTCTTAACGTGCCCTCGCTTAATGAGGTGTCTATGTTAGCGCAACCATCGTAAGGATAGGATTTTCACTTGCGAGGTGGAGTTTTTATCTTCCATGGGGTCGTGCCTCACTTAATGATCATCCGCCTATATGAGCACGGGCTGTCACTAGGATAGGACTTTACACCCCCAGGGGAGTCGGGGCGTGCCCTTTCTGGGTTTCCCTAGGATAGGATTTTTCACTCCCGACAGTGCTGGAAAGTGTCTCGTCTTAGCGAGCCACCTGATCAAGGCCGGCCTCGCAAGGCCAGAAAATTTTCACTTCCAGCACCATATATTAGGATCGTCGGGGTGTGCCTCATCTTGACGATCCGTCTACATTAGCCCATTCCGCTCCCAAGGCTAGGACTTTTCACCCCCGACATCCTCCTTTCCTTGTTATCTGCACATTACACAGACAACCAACAAGGAACAAAAAATATTTCCACAACAATTGTTAGACCATGCCCACGGCATGTCAAAATTTCAATTTCAAAAGACCATGCCCACGACATGTCGATATTTCAAAGACCATGCCCACGGCATGTTGATATTTCAAAACCATGCCCAACGGCATGTCTATTTAAATTTCATAATTTCCAAAATCATGCCCAACGGCATTTCATAATTTCAAAACCATGCCCAACGGCATGTCTATTTAAATTTCATAATTTCATAATTTCCCAATCATGCCCAACGGCATTTCATGATTTCAAAACCATACCCAACGGCATGTCTATTTAAATTTCATAATTTCCAAAATCATGCCCAACGGCATTTCATAATTTCAAAACCATGCCCAACGGCATGTCTATTTAAATTTCATAATTTCAAAACCATGCCCAACGACATTTCATAATTTCAAAACCATGCCTAATGGCATGTCTATTTAAATTTCATAATTTCATAATTTCCCAATCATGCCCAACGGCATTTCATGATTTCAAAACCATGCCCAACGGCATGTCTATTTAAATTTCATAATTTCCAAAATCATGCCCAACGGTATTTCATAATTTCAAAACCATGCCCAACGGCATGTCTATTTAAATTTCATAATTTCCAAAATCATGCCCAACGGCATTTCATAATTTCAAAACCATGCCCAATGGCATGTCTATTTAAATTTCATAATTTCAAAACCATGCCCAACGGCATGTCAGATTCTAGCATGGTACAATTTTAATCTAGCAATATTCCAAGAGTTAGGTAAGGGTGTACCGTCAACCGTTTCGAGGTGATACGCCCCCTTCCCGATAACACGAGTGACGCGGTATGGGCCTTCCCAGCTTGAGCTATGTTTCCACATTCGTTGGCCCGCCGCTCATTTATCCCTGAGCACGAGGTCTCCCACCTTGAGCAGCCGCTCCTTAACATGTCTGTTGTGATACCACGCCATTCTTCTTTTATAGTACATTGTTTTCAAGAGAGCTTCCTCGCGCGCCTCAGGGAGCATGTCAAGGTTAGCTCGTAACCTCTCCTCATTTACTTCCTCCTTGAAATATTCCACCCTCAAGCTTAGGGTGCCAATTTCGACAGGCGTTACCGCTTCGGTACCAAAAGCTATCGCAAAAGGCGTCTCACCCGTACTTGTTTTGACGGTCATGCGGTAAGCCCACATTACATAGGGTAACTCATCTGGCCACTTCTTTTTCGACCCCTCCAGATTTTTCTTAATGCCGCTCAGTATGCTTCGGTTGGTCACCTCCGCCTGACCATTAGTCTGAGGATGTGCCACAGAGGAGAACCTCTGTTCGATCTAAAATTCTTCGCATTGCTCCTTGAAGAAGCGGCTGGTGAATTGTGCCCCATTGTCGCTAACTAGTACACGAGGCACCCCGAAGCGCATGATCACTTGGTGCTTAAAGAAGTGCCACACCTTCTCCGTCGTAATAGTGGCTACCGCTTCCGCCTCTGCCCATTTAGTGAAGTAGTCCACTGCCACAATTACAAATTTCAGTTGGGACCTTGCCTTAGGAAAAGGGCCTAAGATATCGATTCCCCACTTAGCAAAAGGACAAGGTGCCACGATCTGAGATATTTCAGTGGCAGGTCGTCGAGGGATTTTGTCAAATTCTTGACATTTGTGGCATGACTGCACAAAGTTGTTACAATCCCTGCGAATAGTGGGCCAATAGAATCCTGACCGAAACACCTGCGCGGCCATGGTACCACCCGAGACATGCATGCCGCAGATGCCTTCATGGATCTCACGCAAGGTATGGAGGCCTTCTTGTTCCGTTATGCATTTTGCGGCCGGGTGCGAGAAACATCTCCGAATTAGTGCCCCATCATAATAAGTGCACCTCGCCGCTTGCTTCAAAACTTTTTTCTTTCCTACACTGTCGCTTGGGAGCTCGTCATGCTTCAAAAAATTTATCACAGGGATTCTCCAATCCTTTTCGGTCTCCTCTACACATAGCAACAGTTGTTCCTCCATGAAGGACGGCAATGACCTTTCTTCATAGTACACACCCTCTGGAATGACGGCCTCCTGATTGGCTGCTATTTTGGCAAGACTATCTGCCTCGGTATTATCCTCCCGCGGGATATGTTCGAAAGTGACACACACACCGCTTTGTTCCATTTCTGCCAGCTCCCTTTTCACTTTTGAGAGGTATTGCACCATGACCGGTTCTCTAGCTTGGGAATGTCCCAAGACCTGATCAATTATCAACTTGGAGTCCCCTCGCATTATCAACCGTGGGGCTCCAGCTACCAGGTCATTCTTAGTTTTGGCGAAGAGGTTCCTTCCTACTCTAAGCCCTGCCAATAACGCTTCATACTCTGCGGCGTTGTTGGACAACGGTTGTAGGATTCTGATGGCGTGGCGCACCTCCACATCGTGTGGCCCGACCATATATATTCCAGCTCCCGCCAGCTCCTGGTTTTTGGCGCCATCCACATAGATGACCCATGTGTCCGCGGGGGCTTCTAAGGGTGGGACCTTTGCATCACCGTCTTTCCTCCCAAGCGGCTCTACCGCCTTGTTCCCAGTAAATGTGCACTCGGCTATGAAATCCGCCAAAACCTGAGCTTTTACGGGCGGCCGAGCTTTGTATTGTAGTCCATATTGCTCTAGCTCAATTGACCAGATCAACATCTTCCCCGAGGATTCTGGTTTCCTGAAAATCCTTCTCAAAGGCTGGTCCGTGAGCAAGATGACCGGGTGTGCTTGAAAATATCTGTCCATCTTTCGCGTGGACTATATCAGGGCGAACGCCACCTTCTCTAGGTGGGTGTACCGCACCTCGGCATCTTTTAACACATGACTGACGAAGAAGACGGGTCGGTGGGCATAATTATCCTCCCGGACCAAAACAACACTGACCACTTCGTCCGCGACGCCGAGGTACAAAAATAACGTGTCGCCCAGCTCTGGTCGTGTTAGCACCAAGTTGGACGACAAGTAAGCTTTCAAACTCATGAACGCCTCTTCGCATTCTTGTGTCCACCCAAAAGGAGCTTTCTTGCGTATAACTTTGAAGAACGGCAGGCACTTCTCGCCCTGCTTAGAGATAAACCGTCCTAGAGCAATGACGCGTCCTGTCAATCTCTGAACCTCCTGAAGGGTTCGCGGCGATACCATATCATGGATAGCCTTAATCTTTGACGGGTTCAGTTGGATGCCCTTTTGGCTTACCGCATACCCCAAGAATTTTCCTGTTTGGAATGCGAACGCGCACTTGCGGGGACTCAACTTTATCTGGTATTTCCTTAACGTATCAAACACTTCCTGCAAATCGGCCAGATGGTCACTGAAACTTCTGCTCTTGACCAGCACGTCATCTACGTACGCTTCTACATTTCTCCCGATTTGCTTTTCAAAAACTTTGTTGGCCATACGCTGGAAGGTCGCCCCTGCGTTCTTTAAGCTGAACGACATTGCCGTGTAGCAATAAGTGGCCTTCGAGGTTATAAATGCCGTCTTTTCCTCATCTTCCTTGGCCATAGGAATTTGATGGTATCCGGAGTTGGCGTCCAGGGAACTCAAATATGCGTACCCTGTCGCTTGATCGACCAACTGATCAATCTGAGGGAGCGGATAACAATACTTAGGGCAAGCGTCGTTCAAGTTGGTGAAATCAATGCGCATGCGCCAGTCTCTGTTGGGCTTGCGGACTAAGATGGTCTTGGCCAGCCAAGTGGGATATTGAACCTCTCGGATGAACCCCGCATCTGACAATTTCGCTATCTCCTTATCAATCACCACCGCCTTTTCCGCGGAGAATGCTCGCCGCTTCTGTTGAACTGGCGTAGCGTGTGGGTCGACATTGAGTCAATGCTCAGCCACTTCCCTGGACACACTAGGCATGTCCGCTGGTTTCCACGCGAACTCTCCTTGGCACTTGTTCAACAGTCGAGCCAATTGAGCCCTTTCCTTAGGGGTCAACTTGTCACTGGCCTGGAAACTCTCCTCATCATTACCTTGGACGGGGATGGACACCATCGCGTCTACCGGCTGGGTTCGCCTTTCATCCCTTTGCTCGTAGGGGTCCGTTGCTACACACACATACTAATCACAACTTTTTTGAATCATGAGTGAATAACACTCGACGGCTAGCTTTTAATCGCCCTTAATCGACACTACCCCTTCCCAAGAGGGGTATTTCATCCTGAGGTGTTTCTGAGATACCGCCGGCCCAAAACGATTGAGGAATGGCCGCCCTAGGATGGCATTATACGGTAGGATGAGATCCACGACCAGGAACATCAATTCTTCGGATCGTCTCGACGCATCTTCCCTGAAATACACAGGCAACGCTGTGATTCCAATTACAGGTATAGGGATGCCGTCCACTCCAATAATTGGTTTCTTGCAGGGCACCAGTTCGTCGGCAGGGCGTTTCACGAGATTATATGCTTCCAACGTGAACAGGTTTACCGCACTGCCGTTATCAACGAGGGTCCTTCGCACCCCATGTCTCCTAATAACCGGTGTGACTACTAACGCATCATTATGAGGGAAGACGACGCCTTTCTCATCCTCTTCCGAGAAAGATATTACCATCCTGTCGAGCGCATCGATCGCTCCCTTTTTTGCCGGCTGGCCTTCCCATTTTCGCTTCTCTCCTGTCAGGGGCGTCGTTGGGGTAATCTCATCTAGGAACGACGCGCCGCCAGCGATAATGTTGATAATGGGGACATCCTCATCATACATTGTTAACAACCCCTTCCCCCTTGCGACAGAAGTCCCACTGCTCCCAAGGGGAGGAGGCAATGGGTGGTCACCTAATGCTCCGCGCGGGGGGTCGCTCCTAGTTTCTTCCCTCATTCGAGTGGCAAATTCTCCAAGATAGCCTTCTTCCAATAGCCATTTTATTCCCAACTTTAACTCCCTGCATGCCTCTGTGGAATGTCCCTTGACCTTATGGAATTTACAAAATGCATTTTCCCTTCCTCCCATGACCACCCCTGGCTTCACAGGGGCGGGATAGCGAATTGGCAGGTTCCGCTGCTGAATAATGGCTAAGATTTCCGCTCGCGGGAGTGTAAGGGGAGGAAGGTCGGGATCGTATGTTCGACCCTTAGGGGGATCCGCCTATCGCTGAACATTCTGGCCGCCACCCCTTCCTCTAGAGAAAATGTTCCTCTGACGGCTCGACACCTTGGGAATGTAATCTTTCCGCTGGGTGTATTCATCACCCGGACGCGTGTCGTGGGTCATACTGGCTTGAGCCGCAGGAGCTGGAGGGGCACTCTGAGGCGTATCCCGCATCCTTATTCTATACTCCTCCTCTTCAATTCTCGCATAATTATGGGCCTTCAACCTTGGACGCATCTAAGGTCGTTGAGGGGTCCACCATCAACGTATCCCTCAGCTTCCCATATCCACAATTCCGCTTCAAAGCTTCTATAGCAAAATCAATAGTGATACCAGGGGTTAGTGACATTTCCGTATCAAAGTGACCAAGATAGCTATTCAAAGATTCCTCTGGCTTTCTACATATATCAAACAAGGTTGCCGCGGATTTCCGAATAGGGATGGCTGTGCTGAAGCGGCTCTTAAACTTGGCCTCTAATTGCTGGAAATTGCCAATTGATCGAGCGGGAAGCCCTTCAAACCAGAGGCGGGCCACTCCTGACAATGTCATGACGAATATCTGACACAACGTCGCGTCGCTGTGTGTCTGGAACTGAACGAAGTCCTTCACCTTGTTGAGATGTGAAATGGGGTCTCTAGTGCCGTCGTACGACTCCGTGGGGAGCTTGACACGTCGGCCAACCCTGTGGTGCCTTATACTGTGGGTGAAAGGATGACCAGCAGTGTCATCCAAGATCTCATGATCATGTCGGGGAGGAGACGCGTCCAGGTGTCGCCTGTGCCCTCGAGGCTCCGGGGTGTGATGCGGCCAGGGAGACCGGCTGCGGCTCCTGGGCGAATGGGATCGATGCCTCCAACTGCCTGATCTCTCACTCCACTCCATAGACACCTCTCTACCAACTCCCTCTCTTCTGTCGTCCAAACGCTCTCCGTATTCGTCCAGCGGCCGCTCTACTTGAGAGACTGGAATCCGCGGTACCCGCGGTATGTAGTGCTTCTCCTGTCCGCCCGCCAGTTGCGAAAGGCTGAATGGCATGCTTATCATAGGTGAGGTCAAAGGGATACTCATCTGGCGTCGAGGCGACGCTGGTCGATCAGCGACGATAGATGGAGTGAAAATAACTCGAGGAGGCACGCTTGATGTCGCGGTGCTGGAAGAGGGGTCTGTGGCCATCCCGATCAAATAATCCAAATGGGCACGAAGAGCTAACATCGAGCTTACCGAGGGAGTAGCGAGGCTATCCATCCTAGAGCTTACGAACGGAGGGACGGAGCGACTGGATCCGCCCGCGTGAGAAAATGGGGCATCCATTGAGGAAGCAAGGGAACCCATTTGTGAAAACGGAGTACTCATTTGAGAAAACGGGGTACCCGGTTGAGAAAACGATGTGCCAGCTGTCAATCCGAAAAGAAAGTCTGTCTGCGCAGAGGAGATTTCAGGTGATGTGACATACGTACTGGACGAAGACGTGGAAATAAGTGTCCTACGCACGTGACCGCCACGAGTATGGGGGGCGTGGATTCTGAATCCGAAGCCATGGCCCTTCGACTCTCAGAAATAAAAAATAGAGCTTGGTTACTAAGGAAAACTCACTTAATCAACCAAGACTCTCAATGAAAGCACCATTTGATAAGAGTCTGAGGGGTATAGAGCAGGATTGGCTTGATCTGGAGCGGTCGAGAACACTGTGCGGGGGACCTTCATCACCTGCAATGCGCCGGAGGGGGTCTCTGGCATAAACACTCCGATGGCAAAGTCAGTGTGAGTAGTAAAAGTAGCAGGGGTTCAGTATGCTATCTTAAGCTTACCCTTTTGTCTGAAAAGGTAAGGGTATTTATAGGAAAAGAGAAGAGTGTACCGACAGGGGTAGGGATAGTCCCTGGGAGGTGTCGCTGGTGTGGTATATACCGCTGGAGTGGCCTCGAGTGATGTCACACAGGTGACGTCACGCGGAGTGACGTCACGGATGACCTGGGATGGGATACCGCTGTGCGGATGTCGCATGAGAGCCCCCCCCGCTGAAGTCGACCATCCCAGGGCCGGTCGCCAGGCTAAGGGCGGCATGAACAGGGCTTCGTCTCCCGCGGTAAGTACAGTATGATGGTCGGGTCACTCGGCGGGGTAGTGGAGATGCCGCTTCAGTGGTATCAATAGTTATCATTTGTGTCCCTGAAAATTCACCGTCAAATCTTCCTTTGAGGACCTGGTCATCAACTGCAAAAGATAAATAAAAACAAAACTACAAAAACACCGTCAAAAGATCCCTGGCAACGGTGCCAAAATTTGATTGCGTGTCGAGGGCATCAAATTTAATTGTATAAAATATACGAAATGATGGGTGGTAATACAACTTATCACTTGTCCACAAGGGACTTGTAAATTATGGTAAGAAGATCGTCCACAGAGATCTTTCAGGAAATTATAGTTTTGACTCGACTTCCTCGTCACTAGAGTTGAGGGGTTTTGTTTCTGCAATTAAGATAAACAAAACATAAAAGAGAACAAGTAATAATTAAATAAAAAGGGTGCAATCTTAGGCAGAAGGAAATCTTAGCTAAGATTGTAGGTTGAGGTTGGTTGTGAACTGTTGTGAGGTAAACTCCTGGTAAGGGCGAATTCGTGAGCGTATTCCTTGTTTAATCGATCATCGACCTTAGATTTTCTCCTTCTTTCTCATAACTCTGTTATAGATTGGGAGGAACCCCTTTCCAATCCTACTTTCCTCCTATTCAAATCACTTGGAGGGAAACTCCTTTCCTAGTGATCCTGGCCAGTGGACATCTTGCTGGTTAAAGGATTTATCCAATTGGCTGCTGGCTTGAGGCACATGCATTTTCTCAATGGCGTAGGGAAAGATAGAGTCTAGGCCAAACTACTCCCAACTCGGAGCCCTAGATTGTTATTCTGGTTAGGCCTATATCGATTCAAGTTCACTAACCTCCGCGAGGCTAGCTGCCTACTTGTGTCACTCCGATTTCGCTCATCCCCTTTGTGACTGGCTACAAATTCGTCGTCTTGCCTAAGATTGATCAAGTCTTAGCCTAGACGGGAACTAGTTTGTTAAAATAGAACTTGAATTAATTACGAATGAGAGGATAATAAGAACGATCGGTCTCACGAATCACAAGTACGCTCACTCAACCCCTACCAAGAATTAGGTGTTTAGCTACTAGACATAATAAATAATAAAAAGAAGAAATAATTGATGAACATGAAATAAAATTGAAATGCGATATTCCAAAGAATTTGTAGCAAAGTGTTTACAAAATAGAAGTTGGAAGAAGGAAGATCCCCGTAATTGACAGCCTTCCCTAACCTTTAACAAGGTTAGAGTCCCCGCCCATCAAGTTCCTTTCCAAATTCCAAACTCCAAAATAATAGGAGATAACACTAAATCTCCAAAATGTTCAAATTCGAAATAAACTAAAGATAAATACAAAACATATTGTTTTTGTTCAAATCAGATTACATCTGAGAGTCCATCCAAGGGACGTAACAGCTAGCTGGCTTCTTGATGCGAATCCGTCTTTCTTGAATCCATGACTAGCACGCCTCTATCTCTGCAATCTTGGCCAAGCCTGCGGCCAAGATTGCCACTTTGTCGCTCAAGGCTTACGTTTCCTTCATTTCTTGTCTTGCCCAAGACTTCCTTCAAAAGAAACCAAATTAACGTGAAAAAGATTGTTTTTACCCTAAACCAAGTAGTTTAAGATGGTAAAAATAAATGGAAATAAACGTCAATCATAAACCCTCTAAAAATTAGAGCTTTTAAATCAAATTATTCACAGAAATTGAGTTTCACAAGTTCAAAATAATAAACTGGGTACTTTAACCTTACAATTTCACTTGATATTTAACCAATAATGACAAGTATGTTGTTATTTTCCCTACAGCTCATTACTGACTCATGAAACAGGACAAAATAAAAAAGTATCAAACCCAACGGGATAGTCCTAAAATCTAGGGAGTGCATGAAATTGATAATAGAAACTCATGTCACGGGTCTATAATTTATTTATTTAAAAATTAGAAGTTATCAGATCAGATTATATGTTTATATGTTTATATGTTTATATGTTTATATGTTTAACGAATAATTATGTGATGCAGGGCAGGTCGGGTCAGGCCAAGGGCTTAAAATCGGAGAGCCCAAGCCCTACCATTTTACATTGGCGGGTTGGGTCTGAATTTGACAGCCCAAGCCTGTCTATTTAGGACCGGCCCATCCAATTAGAAGGTCTATCCATTTCATAATGCCCCTGAACCACAGGTCATTCAATTTGATCGAGAACAGGCAGAATACCATCATGGTATGCTTCCAAAAATGTGCTCCTTTACGTGAGGACTTTTTTCCAATAATAGAACAACAACTACTACATCCCTACAAGGCACTCTAGTAAGTCTCACCTTCTGTATGTGCAAGTCTTCTGTTGCAAGTCACAAGTGCATTTCTCCCCACTAATGTGCTCTATCTCAAACTTCTATACTTAGGAATGAGGATATACAATATATGACTGACAATCTTGAATAATTTTATCCAACTTGTTGAACCATTTTGGGCAAAAAAATTCCTAATACAACAACATTCCCTGATATTTCATGTAGTACCTCCTCATGAATAATCTTCTAATAATCTCGAAACAGGACAATGTTGATTTTTTCTTTGCAAGTCTAACATAAAAACATAAACATAACTCAACCTAATATGATATTAGGAAAATAACTAGAGTACATGAACTAAATAGTTATATGGAAAAAGTACCTAATGTAAAAATTGAAGCTCTCTGAAAGATTATTTAGTAGATCACACATTACCCAAGAGTTGAAACAATCTGTTGACAATTTTTTAGAAGGTATCTTCTTCAACCATTCATATGCTGCTGGACTTTCAACCTTAATTTTTTCCATATGAAAGTTGAACTTTGTTGTTGTGTATGCTCTAGCAGCGTCCCATAGTTGGTCTTTCATATACTAACCTCCTCCAAATTCACCTATGAAATTCACCCAGATATGTCTAACATAATATATATGATCCACCTCTTTCAAGACATTATCAAATATAGTTTGCAAACCTTGCATAACAAAGCAGAGGTTAGACATAGAATTATACAACATAATACTAACCACAAAAGCAGGGGTGCTTAGTGGAAATTACCTTCTACCTATGAGACAGTGTACCATTCTTCTAGTAATCCAATGTCATCTTGTAACCTCTGCAGAAACTATAGCCAGTTGTCTTTGCATTATGAATCCACTACTGCCCATGTAATAGGAAATATGATATCATTTGCATCTTTTCTTATTGATGACAACAAATACCCCTTGAATGTCCCTTTCAAATGACAACCATCAATGCTGATAAAGGGCCTACAACCTTTCAAGAATCATTCCTTACAAGCTATAAGACACATGTATACGTGGAGTAGTTATTTTAACTGTGCTATCAGGATTAGATTTTCTGATAGCCTCAACATAACTCCACAATAACTTATAATGCTCAACATGCTCTCCCCCAATAATCAACTAGGATATTTTCTTAGCCCTCACCATCTCATGATATGAAATTGTAACAAATTTCTCTTTGCTCGCCCTATTTGCTCCAAATCAGTATCAAGATTATACTTGAAGTTTGCCAAATATGTGTGAGCAATCCAACTAGCAATTACTTTACTGTGTTCTTGGTCCTTTCCACAGTAGTGAACACTATTAAAGGATTTGATTTGGAAGCAACTCCTGTCTGGTGATGGTGAACCATGTATTCTCCATCCACATTTATTCTTGCAGTGGGCAGTGATCTTACTCTTCTCATTCTTCTCAAATTTATAATCATGTCCAATATGCAGTAAGTGTGCCTTCAAAACCTTCCTACAAACATCAAGAGTGGCAAACTTCATTCCAATCTCCAATTTAATTTCTCCCTTCATATCTCTAGTCTCATTAAATTCTGTGTATTTCACCTTCATCTGTTTCCTTTCCTCCTCATTATTAGAAAAAATAGGATTGTCTAATCTATCACTGTCCTCATAATTAGTTTCAACCTCAGGCACACTTGGACTAAAAGTTGCCACTGGTGGCCTATTAACCCTATCACTTCTCCCTTGCTCAACATTGTTATGTTGAGGTGTTGCTCTGAAGTCCTCCACATCCACTCCTCAATCATTTCATCAAAAAAATCTTCTTCTCCCTCATCTTCAAAAGCAATAAAGTCACTAAGTGATAAGATTCGATCTTTGAGACGATCAGGATGATGGCTACTGTTGGTCGGAGTTGCTGTAGTTGACGTCGGACCCACCTGCAAAGCGTCGGAGGGGGGCTCCGGTGTAGACACTCCGATGCTTAAGTCAGTAAGCGGTTCAAAAATAGTAGAGGTTCTAGTAGGTAATTTTCGGCTTACTTGATGTTTTAAAATGAGAGAGTATTTATAGGCCGCTGGAGGCGACATCTGGGCAAAAAGGCGATATCCAGGTGAGATAATGCTCTGGATGACGTTACGGGCGATACCTGGGGGTGACGTCATGGGCGATACCTGAGGTGACGTCATGGGCGATGCCTCTGAGGAGGGTGCCGGGGGCGATACCCATGATGATGTTGGGGGCGATAACTCCCTGGGTCCCCTGGGATGGGATGATGTCGTGCGTCCAGAGACGCGTGAGACTCCCCCCCCCCCCCCCCCCCCGCGCTGATGTCGACCATCCTAGAAAACACCTCATAGTCTAGTAGCGAAAGCTTAGATGTCCGATAAGGCTTATAGGATTCCGCCCTTGGCAGGGATCATAATTACAGCAATGCCCTTAGGATTGCCTTAATTGTTATCATAAACCCAACTGAAAACGAGCCCGAGTGTTCACCAAGGGATGTCATTCCCTGTCCATGTCTGGTATCTCAAGTGAGGGTCCTTTCCTCCTTATGGCGATATACTTGCGGAATCTCCGAGCTTCTTTGTCTCTTTCGATACGACAAAGAACAATTGAACGTAAGGCAGCGCCTAGGTAGGGAGCTTTCCTCCGAGCAAGCGGGTTCTGGTCTTCGTGCTTGTCCAAAGACCCGTCCTCATGGGGTGCCAAGGAATCAGCGAGAGACGCTGCTATCTTGTCCAGAACCGTTAGGGCGTCGCTTTCGCCTAGCGGTATTAACCCGCCTGGACCATCGGCAGGGCTTAGAAGGTTGCAAACTCATCCGTACTGTAGGAGAGTTATTAACGCTGACGGACCACTGTTGACGTCGCCACGGACTGCGACTAGGTTCATACCGTTGAGTTAGGTTCGCATACGTTCCGGGTCCATCGACATTTTGGGCGAACTGCAAACACGCAGAGGAGATAGGTATTCTTTGGAGATATTAGTAAACTTTGTACTTACAGGGATTTTGAGAACACGCGGGTTCTTTCTTTCCTTTCCGCTCATGGAGTCAGCGATATTGACGCGGTTTTATGCCATCAGTTGCCTATGATTTGTGCGGCTTTATACCATCAGATACCCGCGATGCCGGCGAGGTTTTACACTGCTAGGAGCTACCTGCTATATCGACGCGGCCTTACACTGTGGATACCTACAATCGTGCGGCTTTTACGTCATGGCTACCCATAATATCGCACTCCTTCACGTTTTCCAGGATTCTAGCTCGTACTCCTCTTGAGTACCTGCATCATTAGTAGCATACAGACGTCGATCCTCGTTCCCGCCTCAGGTCCATCGGTCTTTGATGGTAACGGGGCGGCTCGTCTTTTGAGGACCTCCTCTTTCCAAAGGCCCATTTCTCGGAGCCTATAAAACTGAGAGCTTTCTTCACTCAAGTTCATCTCATCTTTTTCTTTTGCAATCTGCATCATGGATCATTTGACCAAAATTTTCCTCCTTTCCAAGGGCCATACTCTCAAGAACCTCAATGATGGTGACGTCGGGTTCCTAGAGAACATGCTGATCAAGACCTCCGAGGACATCTTGGAGTTGCAAGGGATGCTGACCCCACTCCATTCCAGGTTGGGAGCTACATCTCTGGAGGATTTCAGTCCTTTAGAGAGCGTGTCGAAGCTGGCCACCTCCATCTCTCGGATTCAAGTGGTGATCGCCATGCTGCAGCAACGCAAGGACATGCTAGGGTACTGCTTGAAGGGGATGAGGGTCACCTCTACTGACCTCACTCTGGTTATGGACTCCCTGAGAGACATTCCCAACATACTCGAGGATGCTAGCTCTGACGCCTGACGGCGGTGGCTCCCTTTGAGCCTTTTTTCTCTCTCTATTTACGCAGCTGTACTTTTCGGCAGTTAGGCCATAATAAATAAATTGTTTTTATTATGCCCTTTGTGACTGTTCTTCTTCTTCAATGCGCCCTTTGTCGTTTTTCTATTGGAGGCATCCTCAGTCCAACTGAAAACGAGTCAGTCATTGGACGGCTTTTTCGCGACGGTTTCCTCGCTAACCGTTCTGTATTAATTTTACGCCGCCGCTTCCTTGCCAACTGATTGGGCTAATTTTCAGTTTTCCTCGATCTGTGGGAGATTTCAACAGGCGTGACTGTAAATCTAGATTGGCACTCTAGGTTGTACACGTGTCAGTTCTCAAGAGTCGAGTCGGATAATCAAAAAGCTTTTCCCCCTCCTCTGGCTATTTAATGGGATCCTTTACCCCTATTTTCGTTCATCTTCTTGTTTGCTTTTCCCCTTGACAGGTTGCCTGTGATCTCATGGATGATTCTCATTTTTTGGATACTGCTGCGCGGGATTCTCCGCCAACTCCTCCGACTTCCCCAGATTCAGACAATCCTCCTCCGTTGCCTCCATGAAGACCGTTCGTCCACCGGCGGGGTCGCAAAAGGCTGAGGAAAAATGCCTTAAAGGTGTCTGAAATGCTTTCTAATTCTTCCGCCCCTTCTGTTCAAAAGGGGGATGAACCATCTCTTCTTCCTCACTATTTGCCAAAAATGGCTCTCCCTGCCTGCGCGGGCGTGGAAACGGTGACGCCAGCCGCTGAGGAGGAGTTAGGTCGATCAATGATACACATAGGAAAAAGGGTTGATGAGCCTTTCCCTCCCGTCAGTAGGGAGCTATCATTCGCAGATGATGATGTAGTTTATTGTTATGATATCTCTTGGTCTGATGGTGATTTGTTTAACGGGTCTTGTCTCTTTGTAGATGTCGTATGGCTTTTCGAAAATGAATAAGATAACGCTTCATTTTCCTTTTGTTCTCCCATCGCCTTCCCGTGCCATTTCTTAAACATCAAGGGTTGCCTCGGAGGGATACCTGTTGCTGGGTGCAACCGTTTTTCGGTTTTTAGTTAGTAACTGTCTTCTCCCAAAGACATAAATGACTGTCCACGCGTCACTTTCTGCTCCGCACGTGTTTCACTTTTACAGCCTGTCTCTTCTTCAAGTTTGACCTTTATAAGGGAACCGCTATTCTCTTTTATTACTTTTGTCAATATTTTGAAAATTTTCACACTTTCTCTTTCTCCTGTGCTTCTTCCTGCTCAAGAGAAGTTTCTACAACTGTTCGCCGGCGCTGATGGCCTATTTACTGGCTTTTTGTTCCAGGTATTTTGTTCCTCTCTCGTCGTAGTTTTATTTTTTCGGTCCCTTATGTCTCATATTAAAGCCTCTGCGAGTGCCGAAAATCCCATAGATCTCGAGGCTAGGAGAGCTCGTAGTATTTTTGATTGCAATGAAGTTTTGAGGGCAGAGTTAGAGGAGAACGGTATCACCTTTCCCTTGGGCTGCCGCCCTTATATCCCTACGAAGGATATTCGGCTTCATGATGCCATGTGGGGAACGTTCTGGGTGGTTTATTTCAAGATGTTCCTCTACGGATTTCATCTTCCGATCCATACTTCTCTGATGAAGCTGCTAAATCATTACGATCTCAATCCCGTTCAAATAACTCCGTCTTCCTGGTGTGGGATTTATGCCTTCCTTCGTTCATGCGAGATGAAGCATATTTTCACTCCATCCCTCTATCTGTTCCGCACATTTTTCAGCTTGAGCTGCCGCAACTGCTTGGTGGATATCACCCCAAGATGGAATGACGCCATCGTGCAATTTTTCTGGCAGAACTTTCAAGGTTTTGAAGACAACGTGGGCAACTGAAAAAATGGCTTCTTCACCCTTCACCTGCCGTCCAGCTGGTGGCGCGGGGGTTTTAACCGAGAGATTACCAGCGCCGCTTGGAGAAAACCAGAAGTGTTGTCTAGCATTGATGTGTCCCATTTTACTGCCCTGTTAGAAATAGAAGGGCCTTTCCGCATTCGGGAATTTGCTCAGTTTAGACCCTTGAAAGAGTGTGTCGTTGGTGAGTTTTTCTTTTGCCATGTTATCGCTTTGATTTGCTTGCTGCATTAACATGCTTCGCTGGCAGGTAGCGCTGAGGGTCGTTCCTCCGGGGGGAATAACACTCCTCTGAATGTGGTGCCGCTTCAGACGTTACCTCCTTCTCCACCGCCTGAAAACTCCGCCCGTTCAACTATCCCGCCGAGGGGAAGGAGAACTAAGATCGTCGTAACACGCAGTGCTTCCGCTCGACCTTCTCGCTTTCTTGAGAATTGGTTGCCGCCTCGGGGTAAGGGAGTGACTCCGAGTCGTTCTGCGACTGGAATAGTTGACAGCGATAGCAAGAGTATGGATGCCGGTTTCAAGCTACGTCACGCCACCCTTGCCCAACGAGTGAAGCTTAGGGCGAGAAAAAACGATTCCGCGGCGGAGTCAACCGAGGACGATAGCGAAGAGATGGCTGCCGAGACGGAGCGTCTCCGAAAGAAAATTCGGAAAGAGAAGACTGGTCCACCGGTTCCTCCCTTGAGGGAAGTTAACGCAATTCCTACCGCGGAGGTTAACACTTCTCATGTCGCGAGTACCTCGCAAGTAGCGGAGGTTGTCAAGGTGTCTTCTGCCATTCCTTCCAAAGCTAATGAGGTTTCAGCGGCGGTGGACTCACCCTTGAAGCCTGGTGGCCCTGATTCTCTAATCTCTTCCTGTATTTCGGATGTGACTATGCCGGTTTCGAACCCAAGTGTACCTCTTAATCCTCACCCGAGGAAGCCTCAGCCCTTATTCCTTTCTTCAATTTCAAGCATTGCTAATTCCGCAAAAAGTTGTTCTCCACCCTATATCGCCAATCTTTCCCCTCAAAGTCCTCATGGAAATGTCGCATACCAGCTGGATTGTCATCTTTTGGGACTAATGGGCTTCGCGCTTTAGGGAAATCGGATCCGCTATCGCGAGATGAGCCAGTAGGTTCTATAGTGGGCCAAATGTTCAGTTCATCGAAGGACGAGGAAGAGTTCCTATGACATCCCCCTGAAGTTCAGCACTCACGCCTTCTAAACGACATGTTGGCCAGCTTCCGCGAGCTGCACTATTTTCTCGAGGATCAGAACGACAAGGTTCGGTGCTCTCTCGATTCGAAGGAATAACTAGACGCCGCTTTGGCGAAGGTAACAGAACTGTCAAAGCTTCAAGATCGAACCCGGGCAGAGCTGAACGAGTGTCGCGCCGAGCTCGCGCGAGAAAAATCAAAAGGGAAGGCTAAAGTAGAACTGCTGGAGGCAGAATTGGTGGCGGCCGACAAAAGAAACTCTTTCCTTGACGCGGATTTGGCCAAAGTACCCTCGAAGATAGCTTGGTGGAAAAACAAGACCCCGGATTTACAGACCTCTATCGCCAGGGAACTGTTGATTCATCTAAGTTGGCTGATTACGCCTCCAAGAAGATAAAGGATTTAGGCGAAAGCGAGGGAGATTTTCTTTCTTTCAGAGAGGAGTAGGGGAATGGTGGCTGCGATATCCGTGCCGACCAGTGAATGGTCAAGGTTGACCCTTTAGAGGATTTTCCTCTTTATTTACTTTTTGTCTTGTAATAACACCTTATCGCGCAACGATATCTGTACTTTATTTTACATAATAACTGATCTTCGTTTCGCTTTCCTGTGTTATCTCGAAAGCCGCCGGCTTGGTTAACGCCATTCTGCATTATCTCCATTGTTGCAATATCGCTCTTGTCTTATTCCAGAAAATCATTTCTGCTTTCCAGTGCATCTAATGCTCACGATCCCCTTATTAATGCGAGAGAAAAGTCATGATGGCGCAGACACACGTGTCCATTTTTTATGAGGCCACGGGCTAGCGTGCTCTAGAATTTTAGCAAAATCGAAGCGTTGTCGCGCTTCTCTAGAATTGTACTCATTGCTTGAGTTTGTTCCTTGTGACGCTCTCACGCAATGACTGCAGCGTCCGTCGTTTCCTTTGACCACTAGGGTTATAAAAACCAATACTTATTTCTTTTTCTTACTTTTGTCATTCTGCTTTCTTCATACTCTCTCTAGCCGTCTTGTTTTCTTTCCACCTTTCAAGGCTCTCGAAGTGCTTTTTCTCTAAAGGTATTTCCTATTTTCTTCCATCGTCTTCTTCGTCTTTACTTTTTTATTTTCTGTCATGGCCAAGACTCGCCACCCTAAGTCGAAGTCTGCTGATGAGAAAAAGATGGATATTACGGTTAGTAGTATCACCTCTAAAATCGCTCTCAATGAGCATTTAGCCGCACATAATGCTGTTATCCCTGACGGTTATAAGGCCACCGTTGCCCCTGAGTCGATACGCTTGAACAGTGTTTTGACGGGCAAATGTAGGGTTCTGTACGCACAAATATTCCGTTATGGTTTCCGGCTTCCCATCGACCCTTTCATAAAACAATTACTTATTGCCTGCGATTTGAATCCCATCCAATTAGCCCCAAATGCATATTGTTGTGTTTGTGCCTTTCTGGAACTTTGTAAATATAAGGGGATTACTTCCCCTTCCCTTTTGTTGCTTAAATCGGTTTTTAAGCTGATGAAGTGTCGGGGTGTGATAACAATATCGCCCCGTTATGACGATGACTCACTCAAGTCCTTTACTTGGAAACTCCTTCACATTGAGTCTTCCGTCGATGCTTGGAAAAAGGAGTTCTTTGTGATAAATCTTCCCGAAGCTCCTGGTTCCTGGTGGCGATCTGGGTTTAACCAAGACGTCAAGGATAACGTCTGGGGCCGGCCGGAGAGCCTTCCTCAGCGGGAACAAGGCTGGCTAGACAAATTGCTTCAACTGGAAATCAGCGTTCACATCGGTTATCTAGCATGCGGGGCTGATATCAAGGACTGCGTTAGACGTGAGTGTCGTGTTGCTTCCTTCCTTATTACCGCTGATACTAATGCTAACGTTATTTTGCGATCATGCAGCGATAGATCCCAATTACAAGCCTGAAAGCGTTAGGAGACAACTGAAAAGGGCTCAGGAGAGAGAAGAAAAAAAGAGGGTCGCCTCAACGGGAGCTACTGATAACCCAACTGTACTACCTGTTGCTTCCGTGAGCCTTGCTCAAGTATCCTCTTCCTCAGTTGGTGAGGGAAATACCGACATCCCTTCAGGTATCCCCATCGTGACCGTCGCTGCCCCTCCTGCTCAGCCATCTCCTTCTAAAGTCCCTAAGGCCCTTGCCAAAGGAAAAAAGAAGAAAAGAACGAGAAGTGTTGCCGCTCTCACTCCTTCTCCGGACGCGGCAGCTTCTTCGGAAGCACCTCCTCTTAACACTGCTATTGTGAGTGTGCTTTTTGGCCGCGATATGCTGTATATTGATGTTTGCCGTCATTTCATTCGTTTCTCTTATCTGCGTTTTATACTGGGTTCTTTGCAGGAAACTGTTACTGTTTCTACTTCCGCATCTCCCATAGGCGATATGGACATGGGTTATATGTTGGGTGGTTCCAAGAAGAGACCTCGGGCGGAGGGTGAGGGTGGAAGCTTATCCTCTACTATCGCTGCCACGGAAGTCAGACCTGACAGCGCCTTCATTTCTACGGATGCTCCCCAGAATCACCCGTCTGAGTTTCTGGTAAACATGGGTACGGCTGAGTCTTTTGGGGCTTCGCCTAATTCTTTCGGCGGGCATGTTCACTCATATGGTCCTAACCTGGACTACCTAGAGGGTTTACAGGACTTTTTGGGCTACCATCCTCACGGTTCCTACATCGTCCAAGGGGGGCCTTCTACACAGGTTCACCCTCCTGTTCCCTTGGCGTTTGTCCCTTCGAGCGTTCCCTTGTCGCAGCGTTCTGGCGAAGGGGCCACCGCCTTCAATTTTGCTGCGGATCTAAGTCCAATGGGTGAGTCTGGCACTGTGACTCATCAAGTTGGCTTGTATGATTTTCGTAACACAGGCTTAACGGCTATTGGGGGCGATGCTCGGACGAGGTTTTCGCTTTATTAGCTGCCCAGATATTATCGTCCGCGGCCGAACGGGAAGCTTTCCTCTCTAAGGTTGATGACGACAAGCCGAATTCGCTGCGCTCTAGCCTCTTCACCAATTTTGTGAAGTTCCATTACTGGACAGAGCACGCGCAGCGTCAGGCTGCCTCTCTTACCGCCTCCTTGTCTGAACTTTCGCGAGAGCGAAATAAGAAGAAGAAGTTGCTGGAGGAACGCACTCAATTATTGCTGACCCAACAGGAGCTGAAAGGGCAAACGTCCACCCTTGACGCTGCCTTGACAGCGGAAAGAGCCAAGAATGTTGTCCTGGAGGAAGAGAAGTCATCCTTGGCAAGGGAGAAAGCTGCCCTAGAGGAAAGGAAAACCGTTCTGGAAGAGGAGTCAACCGATAAGTGTTTGTGGCATGTCGAGCGGACTGCCACTATTTTGGTTAATTGCTTCGAGGAGGTCCATGGAGTGGATGCGTATAAAGGTGAGGAGGTCATGAAGGCTTTCAAACAGAAGTCTGCCGACCTCAATGAAGCGGGGTTTCGCCAAGCTAAGGCAGAGGGCTGGAAACGGAGGAACCCCGAGGGCTGACGCATCCTAAAGCTTCGCCGCCTCTTCCGTAACTATCGAGAATTGCCAGGCTTTTTTGTTTTTTGCCTCCGCGGCGTTATTGTTTTGGCCTTGGAACTTGTGACCCCTCAAAGGCATTTTCATATGTTCAAGCAGTTTATATCCTTATCGTTGTCTTTCCTTTCCTTTAGTTTTCACCTTTTGAAACTCCCTTGGCGCCGTTGTCGCCCCGATAACATAATGTGTTTACTTTCTCGAGCAGGCTCCTAGCATTTCAGCAACAGAAATCGCTGAGGTCAGTATCGGGTTGGCTTTCTCGGCAAGCCTCATAATATCGCCACTTGTGCGATCGTCAATCTTTTCGGTGCTCGAAAAGTATTCTGCACATTCTTAATTGTAAACCATCAGTAGCATAACGGATTATAAGAGACGGTAATTACCCGTAGGAGCCTTTCTGCTGCCGTCATAAGGCGTTAGTATGGAAACCGCGTAAATCGCTTTTTCTATCAGCTCTATACTTCACTAGGGATTACGCGTCTAGTTACTAGCTGGGATTTCGTGATTCTTCGTGTTTCTATCTTTCCACGATCGGCCTGGAAAGTGCCTCATCTTAGTGAGCCGTCGGATCAGGACAGGCCGTCACAAGTATAGGACTTTTCACTTTCAGGCATTGTCCTCGCGTCTAGAATCATGCCCTCACTTGATGAACCGACTACACTAGTCCGGTCACTAAGATAAGACTTTTTGTTTCTAGAACGGAGTTACTATTTCCTTGGGGCGTGCCTTGTCTTGATGGGCCGTCTCCACGAGAACAGTCAGTACAAGAAAAGGACTTTTCACTCCCAAGGACACCGGGTAGTGCCCTCACTTAGTGAGCCATCTGATTAGGACCGGCCATCACAAGGATAGGACTTTTCACTCCCGGGGGCGCTAGGGATCTTTCAATCCTAATACTAGTTCAAGGCATGCTGGGTCGTGCCCTCACTTAGTGAGCTGTCTGATCAGGACCGGCCATCACAAGGATAGGACTTTTCACTCCCAGGATCCCCTTTTTTTATCTGCACAAAAGCAACCACAAACACCCAAGAAAGCTCTCTCACCGAGCGTTAGCTAAGGTTAGGGTTGGCATTAGTCAAAGGTGCAGATAAAATCAAGTTCTAGGATAATATAATTTCAAACGAGCGATGTTCCAAGAGTTAGATAAGGGAGTACCATCAAGTGTCTCCAGATGATAGGCTCCTTTTCTGATAACGCGGGTAACGCGATACGGTCCATCCCAGTTTGGACTGAGCTTCCCCACACGTTGACCAGCCGCTCGCTTGTCTCTAAGCACCAGGTCGCCTGCCTTTAGCAACCATTCTTTGACGTGCCTGTTATGATAACGGGCCATCTTTCGATTGTAATGTTGTATTTTTAGGAGGGTTTCTTCTCGGACCTCCGGTAACACATCAAGGTTAGCTCGTAACCTTTCCTCATTCAGCTCCTCCCGAAAGTGAGCCACTAGCAGGCTCATGGTACCGATTTCTACCGGCGTAACAGCCTCGGTCCCGAAGGCCAATGCGAAAGGTGTTTCTCCAGTACTGGTTTTAACGGTCATGCGGTACGCCCACATCACGTATGGCAGCTCGTCAGCCCACTTCTTTTTAGACCCCTCCAGGTTTTTCTTAATGCCGCTGAGGATGCTCCGGTTGGTCACTTTCGCCTGTCCATTGGTTTGCGGGTGAGCCACGGAAGAGAATCGCTGCTCAATCTCGAATTCTGAGCACTGGTCTTTGAAGAATTGGCTGGTGAACTGTGTTCCGTTATCGCTGACTAGGATACGGGGTACGCCAAACCTCATGATAACTTAGTGTTTGAAGAAATGCCATGTTTTTTCCGCCGTGATGTTGGCGACCGCTTCAACTTCCGCCCACTTCGTAAAGTAGTCCACTGCAACTATTACAAATTTCAGTTGGTACCTTGCCTTTGGAAACGGGCCTAGGATATCGATCCCCCATTTAGCAAAAGGACAAGGAGCGATAATCTCAGATATTTTGGTGGCGGGACGTCGAGGAATTTTAGAGAACTCCTGACATTTCGGGCAAGTTTGCACATAGTTGTGGCAATCTCTCCGGATGGTGGGCCAGTAGAATCCAGATCTGAAAACTTGTGCAGCCAGGGTGCCACCCGACACGTGCATACCGCACACCCCTTCGTGAATTTCATGCAGGTTGTGAAGACCCTCTTGCTCCATTATACATTTGGCGGCTGGGTGAGAAAAGCATCTCCGAACCAGGTCCCTGTCATAGTACGTACAGCGAGCTGCCTGTCTCAGCACCCTTTTCTTTTCAGCGATATTCGCAGGCAGTTCTTCATGTTTCAAGTATTTGATTACGGGGACCCACCAGTCATTCTCGAGTTCTTCCACACACAGAGAGACATTTGCTCTTCCATGAAGGAAGGTATAGTAACTCACGGTAATACACACCTTTGGGTATGGACGCTTCCGGGTTCGTAGCCAGCTTGGCAAGATTGTCAGCTTCGGCGTTGTCCTCTCGGGGAATGTGCTCAAAGCTGACTTGTATGCCTTCTTTCTTTATTTCCAACAGCTCTCGCATTACCTTGGTGAGGTACTGGACCATGATGGGCTCCCGAGCCTGAGAGCGCCCCAAGACCTGGTCGATTACTAGTTTGGAGTCACCACAAATTTTTAGACGCAGGTCTCCTGTTCTTCCGGTATCGTGCCTACCTTTGGAAGAAAGGCTTCTCCCTATCCTGAGTCCTGCTAGTAACGCCTCGTATTCTGCCGCATTATTGGATAATGGTTGTAGGATTCGGATGGCGTATTGTATTCGCATATCGTGCGGCCCATTTATGAAGATTCCTGCTCCAGCCAATTCTTGGTTTTTAGCTCCATCTACATGAATGATCCAGAGGTCCATATAAGTTTCCGAAAACGGGAGATCCACGTCGCCTTATTCCTCTTCGGGTACATCTGTTAACGGATCTTCTGTAAAGGTGCATTCCGCTATAAAATCCGCCAGGATTTGAGCCTTCACAGATGGTCGAGACTGATACCTCAGCCCATATTGCTCGAGTTCAAGAGCCCAGATTAACATTCTTCCTGAGGACTCAGGCTTTCAAAATATTCTCTTCAGAGGTTGGTCTGTAAGCACGATAACGGGGTAGGACTGGAAGTATCTGCCCATTTTTTGAGTGGCTTGTATCAGTGCGAACGCTATTTTCTCAATTTGAGCGTATCGTAGCTCCGCATCTTTCAGAACGTGACTTACAAAATATACAGGGCGGTGTGCGTGGCTATCGTCGCAAACGAGGACGGCACTAACCACTTCATCAGCAGCGCCGAGGTATAAATATAAAGTATCACCCGGCTCCGGCCTTGTCAGCAGTAGGTCGGACGATAGGTAATCTTTTAGGT
Organism: Viola odorata; assembly: GCA_963691705.1. Taxonomy (NCBI): domain Eukaryota; kingdom Viridiplantae; phylum Streptophyta; class Magnoliopsida; order Malpighiales; family Violaceae; genus Viola; species Viola odorata. The sequence goes on along the minus strand of OY829539.1, from coordinate 20,763,298 downwards.
TAACGAACGCCTCCTCACATTCTGGGGTCCACCCGAACGGTGCTTTCTTGCGTATGAATTTGAAGAAAGGGAGGCACTTCTCGCCCTGTTTGGAAATAAATCGCCCTAAGGCGATAACGCGCCTCGTCAGCCTTTGTACCTCCTTAACGGTTCTTGGAGATATCATGTCTTGTATGGCTTTAATCTTTGAGGGATTAGGCTGGATTCCTTTTCGGCTGACTACGTAGCCCAGGAATTTCCCCGTCTGAAACGCGAACATGCATTTTCGGGGGTTCAGTTTCATGCGGTGCCTTTTCATCACATCAAAGACTTCCTTTAGATCCTGCAAGTGATCCTGAAAGTTTGTGCTCTTTACCAATATATCGTCAACGTATGCTTCCACATTCCTTCCTATCTGTTCTTCGAATATTCTGTTTGCCATACGTTGGAATGTCGCCCCTGCGTTCTTCAGCCCGAACGGCATCGCCGTATAACAGTAAGTGGCCTTAGGAGTGATGAAGGCAATCTTTTCTTCATCTTCAACGGCCATGGGAATTTGGTGGTATCCGGAGTTAGCGTCAAGTGAACTCAAATATGCGTACCCGGCAGTCTGATCGACTAATTGGTCAATACGAGGAAGCGGGTAGCAATCCTTAGGGAAAGCATCGTTTAAATTGGTAAAGTCGATACACATGTGCCAGTCTCCGTTGGGCGTAGGAACGAGAACTGGGTTGGCTAACCAGGTAGGGTATTGAACTTCGCGGATGAACCCCGCATCAAGGAGCTTCGTCACTTCTTTATCAACGGCTAAAGCTTTTTCCGTAGAAAACGCGCGTCGCTTTTGCTGGACCGGCCTGACGCTAGGGTCAACATTGAGCCGGTGTTCTGCTATTTCGCGTGATATACCCGGCATATTTGCGGGTTTCCATGCGAACTCTCCTCGACATTTGTTCAATAACCGGGCCAATTGAAGGTTTTCCTCTGGACTGAGATTTTTGCTGACTAGGGAGCCTGCTTCTTCTATGCCGATTACTAGTACGGGCACCATTTTGTCCAGAGGTTGAGCGCGCTTCTCATCACCATGTTCGTATGGGTCCACCGTTATACATACATACACTCTCATTATCTATAAGAGTTCTTCTGACTCCGTGACTGGCAATGATGGGCGTAACCACCAATGCGTCATTATGCGGATAGACAACGCCTTTTTCATCCTCTTCTGAGAAGGCTAATATCATGCGATCTAGGATGCTTATTGCTTCACCTTTCTTTATCGCGCCATCTCGTTTGCATTTTTCTCCTAACGCGGTCGTCAGTGGCTCTGATTCGGCTATGTAAGGAGTCCCTCCCGCTATGATGTTAATCATAGGGAAGTCCTCGTCGTCTACCGTGAAAGCTTCTTCACCTCTCCCTCCGGGAGCATTATCCTTCTGTGGGACGCGAGGGGGTACTTGTCGGTCGTCTGCTATCCTTTTCGTGGGATTATTTCTGGCGTCTTCTCTTACTTTGGCTGCGAATTCTCCCAAGTAACCCTCTTCCACCAAACGTTCTATTGCTGATTTTAAGTCTCTGCATACTTCTGTAGAATGCCCCCTGGCTTTGTGGAACTTGCAATAAGCATTTTCTCTTCTCCCTAGAAGCACCCCGGGCTTCACAGGCGCAGGGTAACGGATGGGAAGGTTTCGCTGCTCCACTATCGCTAAAATCTCCGCCCTTGGTAGATTAAGGGAAGGGAAATCAGGGTCATATGTCCAACCTTTAGAAGAATCTCCTTGACGCTGAGTAGGGGAACTACCAGGCTTTCCCTTCGAAGTGTTACCTTTCCACCCACTGGAGGTTTTGGGAATATGATCTTTCCGCCGAGCATAATCGTCGGTGAGGCGATCATCAGGAATGGTAATTGTAGGAGCGTTAGGAATCAGAGGTGCCTCAGACGGCATGTTATAGGTTCTATCTCTATTTTCCTCTTCTTCCATTTTCGCGTAATTATGGGCTTTAAGTCTTAATGCGTCTAAAGTCGCTGGAGGGTCCACCATCAGTGCATCTTTCAATTTACCATAACGGCAGTTCCTTTTCAGGGCTTCTATAGCGAAATCAATGGTAACACCCGGCGTTAGTGACATTTCCAGGTCGAATTGTCTGAGAAATTCCTTCAAAGTTTCTTGAGGTATTCGACGTATGTCAAATAACGCGGCGGTGGATTTCCTGATTGGAATCGCTGTACTAAATCTGCTTCGAAACTTGGATTCCAATTGTGCGAAATTGCTAATAGATCCACCAGGAAGGCCCTCGAACCAGAGACGCGCGACTCCTGATAATGTCATAATAAATATTTGGCATAACGCCGCATCACTGTACGTCTGAAATTGAACGAAATCCTTCACCTTATTGACGTGGGAAATGGGATCTCTGGTGCGGTCATAAGTCTCAGTGGGAAGCTTCACATGTCGACTGACCTTATGGCGCCTTATACGACGGCTAAATGGATGACCCGATGTGTCATCAAGGATTTCACGCGCATGGCGCGGGTGAGATATTTCCGCGTGACGCCTCCGATTCGGCGGATCTGGCGTGGAATGCCGCCTAGGAGACTGGTTGCGGCTCCTGGGCGAACGAGTTCGATATCTCCTGCTACTAGATCTTTCACTGCGCTCAGGAGACAAATCCCTATTCTCTCCTTCTCTTCGACCGTCCCAACAGTTTCTGACCTCCTCGAGGTGCCGATCCTCTTGAGGGATGGGACCTTGGGGCACCTGCGGCACATAAGGCTCCACTCGTCCTTGAGTGAGCTGCACAAAATTAATCGGGGGATCTGTTGTAGGTAAAGTTGACCGGAGGTTTCCCTGTAACAACGGTGACAAGGGCCGCTCGGTGACAATAGATGGCGTGAACATGACACGGGGAGGGACACTCGACCCAGAAATATCAGGTGTGATTCTGGCAGCCATTTCAGTCAAATAGTCCAACCGAGAACGAAGGGCCGCTATTTCACTCGCAAAAGGGTGTTCTGTACTGTTTAACACAAATCCCCTCGGAGGAGGAGTAGAAAAGCTAGATCCCGCCATCTGGGACAACGAAATGGTCGTCTGCGAGGAGAGGGCTTCCCCTGCCGACCTGGTCGAAAGATCCGGAGATTCTGAACTGATTTGTTGCGCTGTCACAGAAAGATCAATAGTAGCAAAAGGGAATAACTGTCTACGAATCGAAAAAGGAACATTAGAGGATGAGGGTCGCGTCAGCTCCGACTCAGAAGTCATGATCGTTCCGATCTCTGGGTAAAATTGAGCTTGGCTATTAAGGACGCTCACTTAATGTACCAAGGCTCTCAATGAAAGCACCAATTTGATAAGATTCGATCTTTGAGACGATCAGGATGATGGCTACTATTGGTCGGAGTTGTTGTAGTTGACGTCGGACCCACCTGCAAAGCGCCGGAGGGGGGGCTCCGGCGTAGACACTCTGATGCTTAAGTCAGTAAGAGGTTCAAAAATAGCAGAGGTTCTAGTAGGCAATTTTTGGCTTACTTGATGTTTTAAAATGAGAGTATTTATAGGCCGCTGGAGGTGACATCTGGGCGAAAAGGCGATATCCAGGTGAGATAACGCTCTGGATGACGTTACGGGCGATACCTGGGGGTGATGTCATGGGCGATACCTGAGGTGACGTACAATGCCCTTAGGATTGCCTTAATTGTTATCACTAAGCTCTTCAGAATCACTACTGCAACCATCCTCTTCCCCATTGTAAGTTATGTCATCCGAGTTGTCATCACTATGCCCATCATCTCCATCACCTTCATGACTCTCTACTGGTGGTTTCCCTTTCTCTGCCCTCCTTGCGTTTGTCTCAATTGATGCTCTTATACATTGGCTCCCCTTAGTAGCTTCATCTCCAAACCCATTGAAACTAAAGTTTTTGTACTCATGCCCTTCATGGTCTCCTCTCATTACAGTCTGCAGCAGTTGCACCAACCTTATCATTATCTGAACTAACATCATCACAACTCTCTACCACAACTTCATCTCTATCCATTGAATCATTATTCTCTCCATCTCCAAATGTTAGCAATAAAGGAACTCCCCCCCCCCCCCCCCACTTCATCTTCAGCATTAACCACTGCAGTATCAGAACCTACATCCATATCATCAACCCCAAGAATATCACCCCTTACTACATTTGCCATTTGTTTATCACTACTGTCTATATTCTCAACAAATATAGGAGTGTTGATGTCATGCTCCACATTCACTTTAAGTGTGTCCTCACCATTTCTTAGCATCTCAACAATGATCCTCTATATATGCTTCCCTTCCTCAAACCCTTAGTGCCTTCCTCCATTTCTTCCCATGGATATTTACAATCATAATGCAGAGCATTAAGGTATCCTTTCCTTACTACTGTATCAATTATGTCTGCTAGGGTCTTCATCATGTTCAATCCAAAAGCTATTAACTACTGCATCTATATACATGAACTTTGGAATTAGGATCCATCTTCCACCCATGAAGATTTTCACATTAAAAAACATTCTGTTATGGAGTTGCGGTACATTTTTAGTAATTGTGAAAGCAATATTTATGCATTTATTCCAATTTATTACAAACTCTCAAATATATTAAGCCGGACCACAACTGCAAATGGTGAAAATAATAGTATTATGGTAAAAAACTTCTCAGTTTGTCAAACGCAAGACAACCACAAAAAAGAAATCTCCTTTACGACACCATGCAGTACAAAACACAATACTATAGATCTAAACCGCCTAACAAGACAACATACAAGAGAGGCAAACGCAAAAGGTGAGAAGATGAAGAAAACCCAATGCATATTTGTTTATTCAAAATCCTAATCGAATTAAATATGTAAACAAACACATATTTCAAGGGAAACACTTGTTTCGTTGCAATTAAGGTAGGGAAAGACTTATCACTGACCTTGCTTCTGATAAGGAGTCACTACGCCACAAGCGATGGTCCTTACTTTCTTCTTTCGCCTTGCAATCACTTTGGAGAGTCACCCTTATCCCCTTCCTTTATTCGCTTCATAGTTATAAAGAAGACTCACCCTTATCCCCTTCCTTATTTTATCGCATTCCTTCCCTTTTCCTTCTACCAATTGTCTCCTAGACTTCATCTTCAACCTTCTATTCCAAACCCTATCTAAATGCCTTCCTCTTCTTCACTCTCTTCCCTTCCACTTTCTCACTCTTGATTTGATGTGTAGCAACTTTTTGAGTTTCCTGTTAAATTGTTTTCATGTCCAGCAACAAATAAATTTTCTTTTTTCGCAAACTAAATTCAAATTTAAAATTTGAATTTGCAAATTTCATTTTAATTATTTACTGGGAAGTGATCGGCTCAACTGTAGGTGTAAACCGACTTTTATGGGTCACAATTTACAGTCATGTTAGTCAAACTGGTCAAAATGGACGGAAAATACTACTTGTGTGAAAAATATAGTCCAAGGGAGATGAATTATGCGTTTTTTAGTTCAGGAAATATTTTTGTTTTTCGTGGATTGTCTAGGAGGGTAAAAAGCTATATCCCTTAAAACTAATTACAATCAAAACCCTCACTCTAATTCCTTGTCGTAACCGAAGTAGAATTTATGAAAAGGGAGCCATCTTCCACGAGATGACAGAGAAAAAAATAATGAAAGAAAAGATTCACACTCTTGGAGATAGAATTTCACCTAGGAGATATATGATGATAATAAAGCTCACTAAAGGAAAAAAAAAATCATAAGGAGACTACATTCTTAATAAGAGTGCCTTTAGAGAAAAGATAGATCTTCCACTAATGAAAAGAATTCTTCTTAGTATGAATAAGAGTCAATTGTGTAAATGTATGGGAGATTATTTTTAAATGATTGTTGATTGAAAGTCTTTGCCAACATAGAAAATGAGACATCACATAGTTTTAAGAAACCAATTGTAAAGAGTATTAATATGAACTTTGATATGAGAGTTATTTTCTATCTTGATGTGTATGTGGGGAGAAGTTATATACTACTTCTTGTCCATAAGGATGGTTTAAGAAATAAAGTGAGTAAAATTTGAAATTTAAAAATACTATCTATTTAAGTAATGATAGATCAACCCCTAATAACCCACTTATACTACTTCTTGTCCATAAGGATGGCTTATTTATTGAATTATATAATTTTATTAGTTTGATGATTATTGTGGACATCCTAAGATAGAAAGCTAAGATTAATGTACAATTTTTATCTATAGGTGGTGTTTAGTTTAAGACATGTAACTCTTAATAAATATGGAAGTAGAGTGTAATATGGAAGTAGATTATAATCAACATTTAATCTGTTTTGAATCCGAATCATGTTTTCTTAATTTATTCTTCATCTTATTAAAGTCGATTTTAGATTCCTGTAGATGTTTTATTTACATCATTTTGATCGTACTATTATTATCTCTTATTTTTTTGTTATATTTTAATTGATTGAGTGACTCAATTCGTACCACAATCATTTGTATTCTTATTTTCTTTTCACATTTTCCTAATTTATTTCATATAATATTATCATTATTTCTAATAATAAAATCATGTTACTAAGTTATGCTAATTATTTACTGTCATCAATCATTATATTATGGTGCGATTTAGATCAGTTGACAGGGATGGATCTACAGTGGGGAAGATGCCCCAGTAGATTCTTTTTTCTTCTAACATATGTTCTATTACAAAATTTACCCATTATATTATACTGATTTGCCACCACTTAAATCAAAAATTTAGTTGGGTTTAATAATTTGAGGAATATTTTATAATTTTTAGATATAAATTGGAGGTATCCTTTAACCTACTAGATTAATACTAATTGTATTCGGAGCCCTCTAAAGAAAAGTGCACAAAATATACAATTTTTACATACAAAAAGATTGAACATTTAACATTTTGCTTAAAAAATTAGAGTATCAAATAACTCGCTAATTCTCTTTCTTAACAAATAAAAAATTCTCATCTTAAACAAATTTCTTTTTTACCACCCCACCAACTCTATTTTTCTCCTTGTTATCCAATACAATTTTACTAATGTTGCAATAAGTATCCGTAATTACTTCATTTTTATTTTATTATATTTTAAAATAGATGTATAAAATGGGGACTAATGATAGATTATAGTGAAAAATAAATATAATAACAACTTATTACCAATTACCAAAATTGTAAATAATGATAAGATGCATTTACACATTTCTACATCATTTCTAGGGCCTTTTTGCTTGTTACTTTAAAAACTCCCTCTAGATATTGCCAACCACAAAATAAAATAAAACAAGCTCTATTTAGCAATATCACTATATAAAGTATAAACAATTAGATAGGATATATAAATCAACGAAATAAGAACACAATCAAATAGTTTCTAAGTACCTTATTTTAATTTACTTAATTAGTTAATTGCGTTTATAGTTCATTACTATATTTTTATCTTATGTTATTTATGATCTCAAAATTATATTGAGAATGAGCACGTAATTCATTAGTTTTTTGCTCGTCCTAAAAGATTAAGATTTAAGTCTCATCTTCACCTGTAAAATAAATATATTTATAGATCCGCCACTAGACTCAATTTATAAAATAATAGAAAAGTAAGTTAATATTAATAATAGAATGAAATTGGTATAACTTAAAAACTTAAAAAAATTATAAAGTTAATTTTAATAGAATAAAGATTAAATCGGAACAACCAATATACACGATAAATCACATAAAAAAATGAGTAGGCACTTTAGATTACCAATGGTCATGATCATCGTCATGATTACCACTGAACATCTTTTAAATTTACTAAATCACATGCATCTTGTTCCTCTCTTTTTCTTTTTCTTTTTGCTGCTTTAGTTTGTTATGTCAACATTTTTCCGATAAAAAAATATCTCAAATTAGTGGCGTGGCCATGATTGGAACAAGAAAAGAAAAGAAAAGGTGATGCGATTGGCTGTAATGTATTTTTCTTAGCCTCTGAAAAGACAAGTGTCCTCTTTTTCTGAAAAGGGTAAAGCCATGTGACTCAGATTGTGGTCCTCAAGCACAGCAAGTGTGCAACTGGAATTATTCACATGAATTTACATCAGTAATTGCTGCACTGGTTGCACTACAGAGAGGAGCTGGAGCGTTTCAAAGGATCTGGACGTTCGGGAGGAAGGTGTTCCCACGAGCACACTTCGAGTGATCTTGATGATAGTTTCGACGACGAGTTTTGATTCTGATTATGAGTATGGGAGAGGAAACCAGGGGTCTTATCCAAACTATTGTCCGAATTTTATCTGTCTTCTTCCTTCTGCTTCTCGTGTTCTCTGACTGATTTTGATGGTTGAAGCAAAAGATAAAAATCTTTTTATCACCAAGTCCTGTTTTATCATCACCAGGTTGAAAAGGACAAGACATAACATGCTAATCTTCACTTTGATACTTAAAGCTGCAGGAAGAAAGAATGCTGGGAAGACAACAACCGAATCATTTTAAAGCTTCATTAGGCAAAACTAATGTTCACTTCGCACCGCACATAAGTCCATCAAACTGGTACTACGTATAACATACTATTTATGCATAAACACTACGCGAATTAACAGTCAACTTGAGTAGTAGTTATTCACTTATTGTCATCAGTGGATTCTTCCTCCTCGCTGTCGTTCTCCTCATAGTCATAGTAATACTGATTGTTGTCGTAATCCTCTTTATCATATATGAACCCTATTAACTGCTGTTTTGTCAGTTGCTCACGAATACGCTTTTTGATGGCAGTTCCCTGATAGAACCCGAATCACAAATATACTATCAGCACACATAACACGGATGTGTTTTGTTAATTAGTGCGCATTTAATGCCCATCTCATGGAGCGAAGACAGAATAAGAAAGATAACTAACCATTTTATGGCAACCTTCTTCAAACATTTCAAGAAATCCAGCAACCATACGATCAGCATTGTCCACCCATAAATTCCGATGAACACGGGCAGTCTTAGCAGCTATTTGTATCTGAAATATCAGAGCATACTTGTCAAACCAAGTACAAGGAGACATCTGGTATGAATAAAACATTTGCATCTCTTGTATTGCATAGGAAATAATGCCATATAAGCCCAAGGCTGAAATTTACAAGAAAGTTCATTACTAAGGCCACTCACTTTTCACATTAAGTTAGGCCACCAAATAGAATCCACTAATCATCATGAGATGCAAGTTGCATTCGAGGTGAAAAATCGTCACCATACAACAAGCATAATTGACATCATCTATCAAGGATGGAATTATCAACAGTCCAAGATCCCCACACCATAGAAAATTAAATAAACATGTCTAAGAAGCTCGTAATTAAATATATGGCAAGACATAACATACCTTTTCCCCAACTTTCTCTTGCTGCTCCTTCACTTTCTTAGTCAGCTTTTTAATCCCCATGTTCACTTTAAGTCTTTTTTCCTAGTGGGAGGCGATAGAAAAGCTCAGTAATCTCAATAAAGTACAATGATCAGAATAGGCAAAACGATAGTAAACAGGAGCTAGAGGCATGCCTTCACATAGCTAACACCAAGTTCCTTCCTAGAATAGCCACGTGCCAAGTTACGCATGACATACTCACTGTAATCTTTAACAATCCTCATTATAATATCTGATGTAGATATCCCATCAGTCCTTTTTGTTTCTTTAAATTTTCCAATAGCTTTGACCTGACGATGTGAAACAAGTGAGTAAACCACTCGAATACATATGAGTGAGTAGTCATTACAACCACAGGATGCTACAGGGTAGGAGCAATTATGAGTGAGAAATAGAAAAATCTCAGTGCAGAAACAAAACCTAAAAGGGTGACGATAGAAAATGAAACACAAGATAAAGGTCATGAATCAATGGTGAAGAAGACCAGTATAATTTTTCAGGAAGCATAGCAGTTAATATGGTAGTAGAGCCTTTTTTCCATTGAGCTTCCAGGAAGTCCCAAATATCCAGGTACTTGTCATAAAATCAACAAAGAATAAGGCCTTTATCAACCATCGCATGCCAATATTGGTGAAAACTAATCAAGTATGGGATCTCATCAATGAGACAAACTAATCAACAACAAGAAAATATTATGATGTGCATCACAAACTAACCACCTATAGTATAATGTTGTATATTTAATCAGTTTAAACAGTTAGTAGTGATATTGACCAGATCATCATTTACTGAAAGGCTTATCAAGTTGATTAGCAGTTTCAAAAAAAAAACAGACTACAGAGAGATGAGGAGAGTATTTCCAATTTGTGTGAAAAGGATAAATCAGCTGTAACTGTACTTACAAATTCATAGACATCATTCCCAGACCCAGTAGCATCAGCATAGCTACAAATGTTAGGAAAAATAAAAGCAGTTAAAATATTAACAAAACAGGGGCAGCTTGCCCAGCTACAAAAAACCCCGGGAGAAAAATGAGATAAAAACCATATACATGTTGAGGTTTTGTTTCACCTTCAGAGGAATGTCACAACACTGATCTTAGAAGCGAAAAAAAAGGACTGCCAACGTGAAAGGCAATTGCAAAACACGAGTAAGGCGAATAAGAATCGAGTGCTATACTCTGTCCGTGCGCGTTTTTACGAAACACAGATAGTCTATAGTGATGAAGTTTGAAAGAAATCTATCGAATAATTCTAGATCAGACAATGACCAACGTTGTGAAGTAACAAAATTTAATCCATAAAAATACACAAGCATCCAGTTTTTGTTAGTACTTCATCTTGGACAGGAAACCCAAGAGGAGTTCACTTGGACTGATTAACCTTGTGAAAGGGTTTATTTGGACTGATTAACCTTACGGAAGAGAGTCGTGAGCAACGTAATCAATTTGATGTTTGTCGATGAATTCTTGAGTAAGGACCCACGGCGCATCCGGTATGACTTCATCAACCCATCTGCAAGATACCATCAAGAAGAGTTTCAGTAAAAAGCCTACGCGACTTAATTTCCATAGTCTTGGAAAAAAATTAAGCAACATAACAATACCTGTAGTTTCAAAACTATCAAAATGTATATTCCAAACCCAGGATTATACTCTATAAATGAGAAAAAAGATGTTCTAAAGTGAAAAAATAAAAATATGAACAAGTAAGGATAACACAGGTAAGAGTAATTGATTACTTGCAATGGCGAAGAGACTCATAGCGCTCCTTATCTGTCATGACAGTTTTGCCTTTATACTTGAGGGTCAGTTCATCGTTGCAACACCCAACAAGCAGATAAGTATTTGGAAATCTAGAGCACAATAAGCAATGAAACAAACCATTTAAGCTGAACAATCCAAATCGGAAGAAACAAACAGCAAACCCATCAACAAAAACGAAACTTTAGAAGGAATAGGCCATAAAAAAACAGAAGAAAAGAAGAAGACAGTATTGGGTGGTTGAGTTAGAAAGTGAATTGGCTTACAGTTTCTTGGCTTGTTCGAGAGCGCGAGCGTGGCCAAAATGAAAAAGATCGTAGATGCCGTCGGAATATACGCGAACAGGACGGTCGTGGTTCACCTGACCCTGCTCTGGCGGCTGAACCTGCCGTGGCGCTTCCTCCATTCTCGTGGATTCTCTTCTGCTCTAACCTGACGCAGAACAAGAAGTCAAGCAAAGCAACTACTTCGACGTTTGGAAACGACATCCCACGGTCAAAAAGATTCTCCCCACTCTCTTTTGATTCACTCTTTTCAGGAGTGAGTGTGTATTACAAAAATGCAAATGTTATATATTTATATTTATTTATTTATTTTTGTTTCATAAGTAAGTATTACTAAAAAAATTAGGCTAAACTACTATAAAAAAAGCTCTATAATTCTCTAAAAATGGTAACTATAAAATTTAAAATAAATAGTAAAATAAATAAAAAATATGCAAATTTGAGGAAAAATATATAAATATGAGAAAGTTTACTAAAAATAATAATGAATACTTTAAAAAATATATATTTAAAAAATAAATTGTAAATAATTTTTTTTTTTTCATTGATTTAAGTTCTATCATATTATGTATCGGCTATGAATAAAACATTTGCATCTCTTGTATTGCATAGGAAATAATAAAATTGTAAAATTTTACTCTCTCAATGTTTTAAAAAATGACGTTTACTGTTCCGTTACGCATTTCAATGCGGCCGGATAACTCACTATATAACCCCAAAAAATTTCGTACTTTTTTTCGAGCGTACGTTAATATTTAACGTATTTTCGAGAAAAAAATAAAAGTAAAATTATCTCAAATAGTGAGTCATTCGGTCGTATTGAAATACGTGTCAGAATAGTAAAAGTCATTTTTTTTGTGAATGGAGGGAGTATAAAACTATAGGGTTTATATTGCATGGTTTTAAACTATAAATGTTTAAGTAGAACATTTTATAAACTATAGGGTTTTTTATGTAGTGTAGATCAATTGGTGGGGAGTTAACCAAAAAATCTAAAATTCAAACTCTAAATATGCAACTGTGTAAAAACATAAAAAAAGTGTTTTATCGTCCTTTGAGCTCCTACCCAATTCGATCCTAAAATAATCGGCAACTTATGTGATAATCAGATTACTGGATGCATGGTCTTAAGAAAAAGTTAATAATCACATAAGATGAGTATGTTAACCTCATGTGAATAGGATTAAAGGTACACTACATTGGAAATAAAGTATGTTTTTTTCACAATAACAATAACAATAATTATGAATTTATATGTTATTGATGTTTTAAAAAACATTTATGTTATTGAAAATTTACTATTTAGTAATTCAGGAACTAAAGTTAGTTTTATAAAGAATCAAAGTAGTTTCAGAATTTGCGATTTCGAAATTTAAACTAATATTGGTCCTGCTAGTCCGGTAGTGCCCATAAATATAGTACCACGCTTATTTTCCATTTAGAGTGGTTTAATGCCGAACTTTTATATCGATCTTGTAAATTATAGTTTATTTTTCATAATATTAGTTTTGTAATTTATAATTTATTTCCTTATAGTATGTTTTGTTCTTGTAAACTATTTTTTTTTAAATATATTTTCATCCCCATTAATTTATGATTAATTTATGATATATATGAAAGCAAAAGGAAAGAGAGTCGAATCATCTGATGATACTATGCTATAACTAAGGTTAGCTCATTTGTACCTGCATGAACTTTTTAATTAAATCTAAAAATACCACACATATAGTTATATTTAGTTGAAAAGATAAAATACATTAATTTAGTCATTAAAACTATATTTAAGAAACATCAAATTTTCAAGTTCTAGAGTTGAGAAAAAAAATGTCACAAGTTTATTACAACAATTTTTTTATCTTAAAAAATTTCCAACATTCAACTTTTATTATTTTGTATAAAGTTTAATTTTACCAATGATATTATATCTTAAAATAAAGTGTTCAGCGCATTGAAACTTTATTTGAATTTTTCATTGTTGTTATTATTTTTTTAATTGAAAAATCTATATACTTTTGGATAGCACGGAAAGAGCGAGTGGTTTTAAACAAAAAAAAGGAGGGGAGAGGGGAAGACGGGTTATATGAAGTCTTTTATGGAACCACGGAAAGTAGCATAGAGTTATGACTATGATCATATATTTTTATTATATATTTATATACATAATTTGAGATTATAATGTTTAGTTAGTTTAATATAATTATGACATATAATTTATTTTCTTATCTTAACAAAGTTATTAATTACTTCAAGAGTTTATACATCAACTTTTAATTTTTAAGTTAATTGTTGAAATATAAAAATCAATTTAACATTTCATAAACACAAGTAATAAAAAATAAAAGAAAATTAGGAATAAATAGTCTATAAAAAATAGGAATAATTAGTCTATAAAAAATATGTTGTAGGAAAAACCAATCTAGTAAACTACTAGTTGAATCGTCAGTCCGTTCGATTCTAAAAACTATGGTGAAAACAAACTTAAGTAATACCACTTATTATTAACCACCAATGACAAGGAAGCAATGGATATAAGCAGCAGAGTTGGTTGAATCAACTTGGAAAAGCAAGTTCCGTTCATGGTGAAGCACTTTTTATACAAGTATTTGATTGTATGTTTTTCCCCAAAAGATGAAAGAAATGAAAGAGAGAGATGGTCAGAATCATACCACTGAAATTATTCTAATTCAAGTAAAGCCCTCTTAGTTTTGGGAGATGATTGCAATTATCCATTGGAAGACCACCAGATATCTCATTGGAGCTGAGATCAACAATTTCCAATGAAGACTCCAGGAGAATGTTGGATAGTACCAAATCGGTAAGCTGGTTGCTGCTGATGTTGATACCTTGCAACGACGATATGTTGCATAATGAAGATGGAAACTTGCCCTCAAATTTATTAAATTCTAGTGATAAAGTTTTGAGTTTAGGCAAAGACTCTAATCCTTGGGGGATGCTTCCATCAAAGAAGTTGAACCCAAAGTCAAGATGTTTCAAGCGAGACAAGCGAGTCAACTCTTTGGGTAGAGAACCACGGAAACTGTTGTTTCTGATGGATATGGAAGCAATGAAAGAAAGTTTTCCGATTTCTGAAGGCATGGTACCACTAAGATCCATTTCAGAGATATCCAGGGCGGTGACCCTGTTGTGGCGGCTACCGCAAGTGACCCCAAGCCAACTGCAAACCGGGGAAGTGGTGGACCAGTTTGCCAGCACATAACTGGGATCATAAGTGATATGGGATTTGAGGATAAGAAGTGCAGTTTTATCAGTTGCAATGCATACTTAGTCAAAATAATATTCCACCTACAACTTTAAATGTTAAAGAAATGATAGGTAAAAGAAAATTTGAAAAACTAAAGAAATAGGAAAAAGAAAAATTAAAGAATAGAATAAGTGAGAAATGACAGATTTTTTTTATAAAAATAATGAACACTTAAAATGGTGCAAAAAATAATCGACGAAAAATAATATGTGCTATACTGTTGAAGTCATGGAGTAAATAATGTCACATAATAAAGCAATGATTATTTTTAGTTAAAAGTAGTCGGATAAATGGAGAGAGTTGTTGCAACCGTTGGAAATCTAAAAATGGTATAGCTAATTGATTAATTAATTATACCACAATTAATGAAAATATAAAAAAGATAAAAAGTCTAACTAACCACCTAAAATATTTAATCAATACAATTAATTAGCAATTTTTCATTTTGCTCAAATATAATACAACATCTAAACGAAAACAAATGGAGTTGAAAAAAGAAAAAAACTCACCAAATCCATTTAATTGATAAAAAAAATAATTTATTATACCTTAAGGTGGGCGTCTATTATGTTCGGTTCTATTTAGATAGATTTAATTCGATTTTCAAATTATCTAAACAAAATTACCTTTATCTAAACTAATTCAAATTATTTCGGTTTGGTATTCAGCTATTAGAATTATTCGAATTTTATTAAAACGTTTTTCTATTGGTAGTTGGAAATATTCGTCTAATTGTGGTTTGTTAACAGTAAAAAACATTATAGTATTAGGTTTATGAATCCATAACATAAGGCACGATTTTTTTAAGTATTTTAATATTTTCAATATATTAAATATTAAAATTTTGGTTTAGTTGAAGTTTTTGAGGGAAAGAAACAATGATAAGTGGGAATAATTTATAATGTTACTTTTTTATTTATTTTCATAAATAGGATTGAGCTAGTGGGTTGGGTAAGAATTTTATTTTGATGAGCTCCAGTCTATTACTCATAAACTTTTAATTTTTTTTCAAAAACAATACCTTGTATGAATAATTTGGATGGTCGAATATTAAATTTTAAAAAGAGAATCATTTAATTGAACTACATAATATTTTAAATACTTCAATTTGGATATCCAAAATATTAATTCAATTCGGATAATTATTCAAATACTAAAAGATAGGTTTGATAACTCGAATAATTCAGTTTATATATCCATTTTTCCACCCCTAATCATTCTTACTTATAAAAATATAAACTTAATAATTATAATTAAAAAAATAAAATTAATTTAATACACAAACTCACTCAACCTATATATAAATCAACGTACAATAAACGAAAACAACAATGGTAATAATCCAAGTGAAGTGCGGGCCAGCACCTTATTTGTATAGACACATGAAATTAAAGTTAGAAGAGTCAATATGAAATTGACACATCACATGTCATTGAAAGTTAATGGGAAATGGGCAGTCTTTTAAAATTGATGACTAAAGTAAAAAAAAAAAAAAAATACTAATAGACTAATTAATTCATTGATAAAAACAATAAAAACAAAATATTTTAAGAAATAATTGGCTAGCTGTCGAAGCCATAAAAAGTAAGTATATAATTCTGGCTAAACACTAGCTTTCTAGTGGTGGTTAATATCAGAGAATGAGCATGGGTTATACTCATGACAACCAGGAAAGAGAAGAAAATAGAAACATAGGCAAATTTGGTTTATGAGTGAAAATTGTGATTTGAGAATAAAAATAGGAGTAACAATAGTAGATGAGATATGAAGTTGATTATAAATGTAAGGATGTCCAATCTAGAGACGAATTGAAGAAATAGGGCGTCTTTCTTTACCGGATGAAGTGGAAATCGACTTCAAGAAGCTTCGTGCGAGAATGCAAGACTGTCTCACCAAATTTTAGGTGGAGGCAACTTGTGATAGCCTAGTTCAAAAAGCAAATTGTTGAACCACACCACATTAGCATCACCATCAACAAGGGATTTGTACTCAGTTATCGTAGAGTTGTGCACCACTGTTCTTTACTTTCTAGCCTACCATCAGATGAGGTTGCAGCCTAAGTATGTGAGAAAAATGTTGAGCATTAAATTCTCATACTTTTACTGTTTAATTACTTATAAATTGGGTAGTAAAGTTATTATTTTTTATGAATTCTCCCCACTTTTGTAGAATTACTTGAAAGGGCAACAATTGAAGGACAGCAGCAAGAGATGAAATTTGGCATTCGAATCTGTCTTGGCCGTGGGCTTGGTCAAGATAGTCGCGACAGAGACAGGCTGCAGTAGGAGACTTGAGGACGCGAGATGGCAGTTGCAGTGGATGCGAAATTTGAGGGATTTGCGATCAGACTGGAAGACTCCCTCTTGAACAATATTTGATCTTTCTCAAACAATTATCTTTATCTTTATTTCTCTTTCATCTTTATCATTTTACTTTAAGAGTTTGAGATAGAGTAGGACTAGAAAATAGCTTATGTGAAAAACTGTTAAAAGCCCTTGTAGAAGGGGACTTCTCTTCTCTCTCACACATAGACTATTATCCCAGATTGCTCTGTGAATTTCCATTTTTGAATTTTACAGATTTCATTTTCTCCATCCAATCAATAACTTCATTTTCTTCCATGACAAAGTCTGGCTAAACACCTATTCTTGGTAAGGGTTACCGAGCTGTATTTCTTATGATTCGTGAGATCTAATTGTCCTTAATAATCTTCTGTCTTCATAATTGTTTATTTTCTGGTTTAATAAATCACCTTCTTGTTAAAGTTTAGAACTGATCACTCTTAAATTCTAACTTGAAAGTTGCAGTCAACCTAGAAGGGGACGAATCAAACTGGATAGGCCAAGTAGACAACTAGTACTCGAGATAGGCTAGAGAAAACAAATGAAATAACTAGCAAGGTGCTATTTGGTTAGGATTGTTTAGTTGGGAGTACTCGCTAGGAAATTTGATTAAAGAGGAAAGTAGGAGTGTATAGGAGTCCTTGCATTCTATAGCAACACAATGAAGAAGAAGGTACACATTGATGAATCAATGATCAGATCATAAGGAATGCAACTCACGACCAGCCCTTACCAGGAATTCTCATTTCTATTTTTACCGCAGCTAGTTTGTCTTTGCCAAACCTCTGTCCAAGAAACACTTATTTTCTTAATTTTAATTCTTTTATTTTCCAGTTTCAAAACCAAACAAAATCCTTCAGTGACGAGGAAGTCAACCAAAAATTACACACCCGAAGAGTCTTTGTGGATGATCTTCTTGCTACAATCGACAAGTTGTAATTTAATCTTATTTTTTACGCTCTCGACAGGAGGTTAAATTTTGGCGTCTTTGCCGGGGATTCTAACGGTATTTGTAGTTTTTGTTTTTTTTTGTTGATGTCTAGGTCCCCAAAAGCAGAATTAATCCCATACAATCTAGAGCTCACTAAGACCGAGACACAGATCAGAAAGAAAGCAAAAAGGAAGATACAAGAAGTAACGAAATCAAAAGCTTCCGGTTCACAGTCAAATTCTAACTCTGATAATGAGCTTGGCCAAGCCAGAGGCCAAGAAGAAGAAATCCAAAATATGGCAGCCGGACCACAAGACCAAACCTTGAGGGAGCTAAACAGAGGAGCTTGATTGAGCATTAATTTCTCATACTTTTACTGTCTAATTACTTGTAAATTGGGCTGTAAAGCTATTGATTTCTATGGATTCTCCCTAATTTTGCAAAAATTACTTATAGGCTGATAAAAAGGAGAATATCACCCGCGGAGCACAAAATCAGATATCCGAAATTGTCTTGGCCGCAGGCTTGGCCAAGACAGCCACGATAGAGGCAGACTATAGCGGGAGACTTTGGGCAAAGCGCAAGGATGTGAGAATCACTATGGAAGCACAACAATTGAAGGACAACAGTAGGAGATGAAATTTGGCATTCGAGTCTATCTTGGCCGCGGGCTTGGCCAAGCTAGTCGCGACAGAGATAAATCGTATAAGGAGGACGCGAGATGACTACAGTGGCTGCAAAATTTAAGGGATTTGTGATCACGACTGGAAGACTCCCTCTTGAACAATATTTGATCTTTCTCAAATAATTATCTTTATCTTTATTTTCCTTTATCCTTATCTTTTATTTTTGAAAGAGATAGAGTAGGACTAGAAAGCAGTGAAGCTTATAAGTTGCTAGAAACCCTTTGAGAAGGGGACTCTCTTTTCTCTTTTCCAACTGACTGTAAATGTTTCTGCTTGTAAATTCCAAAACTGGAATTTATGGATTTAATTCCTTTCATGAAAATAACAAAATCATTTTCATCCATGAATATGTCCGGCTAAACACCTCTTCTTAGTAAGGGCCAATCGAGTTGTGTTCCTATGATTTGTGACGTCTAATCACTCTTAATAATCTTCATTTTTGTAATTGCTTATTTTTTGTTGTTTTAAAATTGCTTTCTTGTTAAAATCTAGAACTAATCACTCTTGCATTATAACCTGAAAGTTGCAGTCAACTTTGAAGAAGAGGAGCGAAATCGGATAGGTTAAAGTAGACAACTAGTCTCGCATAGGCTAGAGAAAACAAACAGTATAACTCAGACCAGATTGACAACCCAGGGCCTCAACTGTGAGGTAGCTTGAGTTAGGTACCGTCTTCCCCTGTTAATTTGATGCTGATTGTGCTACCTTTCAATCAATTCATACCATCAACCAAAGTAGTAAATCCTTTAACCAGTAAGGTGCTATATGGTTAGGATTGTCTAGTAGGGAGTACTCCCTAGGGAATTTGAAAAGGAGGAAAGTAGGAATGTATAAGAGTCCTTGAATTTTATAGGGGTACTATAAAAATGAAGGTAAACATCACTGAATTAATGATCAAATCGTAAGGAATGTAGCTCACTAGGTGCCCTTACCGGGAATCTCCACCCTTTGAATTTCCAACACTGTTATTTCATCTTAGCCAAGCCCTTGACCAAGCTCATTTTACTGTTTAATTGTTACTCTTTTATTTTTAGTTTCAGATTCAAACCAACAACTCCATTGACGAGGAAGTCAACCGAAAACTACACACCTAAGGAATCTCTGCGGACGATCCTCTTACCACTGTCTACAAGCCCTTTGTGGGTCGTGATAAGTTGTAACTCTCTCTTGATTCTTATCTATTTTACAACTATTTTTGACGCCTTCGGCGGGAGATCAGAGCTGAACAGGAAACCTACTCATGCATCCAGCTTTCTCCTGTACAACATGATTGGTCTATAAAGACCAACATAATATCCAACCTCAAGAAGTTCCATGGGCACTCAAATGAGAACCCTCATACTGATCTAAGGAACCTCCATTTGGAATGTGAGACCTTGAAGCCGCTTAACATTTCCATCGAGAGAGCCAAGTTGAAGGCATTCTCATGGTCCCTTGAGGACTCAGCAAAAAATTGGTTCTATAGTTTGCCCCACAACACGATTACAACATGGGCTGAGATGTCATCGGTCTTCCTCAATAAATACTGGAATGCCAGCAAAGCAGGGCTCGCGAGAAATTTTTTGGTTGTTGTCCAGCAAAGGAGAAATGAGAGCCTTGGTGAGTATCACCAACGGTTCAAGGATTTGCAAGACATGTGCCCTATATACGGAGTGACACCCCAAGCCCTTGTCCAGTATTTCTATGACAGTATGAACCAGAAGGATAAGGATCGAGTGGATGCCACAGCTGGAGGAGCCTTACAAGATCTCACACCCACTAGAGCCCAAATCTTGCTCCAAACAATGGCTGACAACTGCCATAACAATGCATAAGCTGAGAGAAATTCTATTCCTTCCAGTTTAAATTCAATTAATGTTGAACAAAAATTGTCTGAAATTACTAACTTACTTCAAAATCTCTCTGCAGGTGCACAAATGCCGACAGCAGCCCCTGAGCAGGTGGCGATGGTGTGTGGGGTGTGTCAACAACAGGATCATCTGACCCATAATTGCTACATGGTGCAACAACCGGGTGGCCTACCTTAAGTAAATACGACCTATGGGTACAATCAGAACTAGTTCCCTCATAAAAACAACGAGTACTTCTAGAGGAGCCACCCAAATCTAAGATGGTGACAGGACCCACCATAATAGGGTCAATGGCAGATAAGTCAACCTCAACAATCGCCAATCAATTTTCAGCATTTTCAGCCTTGGCCTCCACAAAACCAACCTCCTGTGCCACAATTGCCTCCTGCACCACATCCTCTAAAGCTCACTGGCGTGCTGATGGAAAAGACCCTTCAGAAGTTCATAGAGGCAAAACAATCAAGCCTGGCAGAGATATAGAAATAGATCACCCAGCTGGCACAGAAATAGCCAGACAATTAGGGGAAATTGCCCTCCACCATAGTGGACAACCTGAAGTACAATGTGAGTGCTATTAACTTGAGGAGTGGCAGTATCCTACCAGAGAGGCAGGGTGCAAAGACAGATTAAGAGATCCAAGTGCAGACGCTGAGGGAAGATGAGAAAGAGATCCAAGCAGACACTGTCTTGGTCAAGCCAAAGGCCAAGAAGAATGCTGAGGAGATGCCGACAAAAGAAACTATCTTGGCCAAGCCTGAGGCCAAGATAAAAAGAAAAGCCACAATCATGCAGGAAGAACTAGAGATTACACCTCCTTTCCCTCCTAGGTCTGCAAAGACAAAAATGGAGAAAGAGGAAAAAGGAATTTATGAACATTTTTAAGAGAATTGTCGTGAACATTTCCATGTTGGATTTAATTGCTAAAATGCCTAGTCAAGCTAAATTACTTAAGGATTCATGCACTAATAAGAAAAAAAACTTGCAGGTATTAAAACGATTAATTTTAATCAAAATGTTTTTGTAGTTTTATAGGCTAAGCTTCCCGAGAAGTGCAAGGACCAGGGCACTTTTGCAATCCCATGTAAGATAGGCAATAAGATCGTGGAGAGAGCTCTCTGTGATTTGGGAGCGGGCATCAATGTCATGTCTCTAACCGAGTATGAGACACTAAAGATGGGAACAATGAAGGACACTAGAGTAGTGATCCAGCTTACCGACAGGTCAGTAATACATCCGAAAGGTGTGGTAGAAGATGTACTTGTACAGGTTAATGATTTATTAATCATGTAGACTTTTATATTGTTGAAATGAACACTGATCTCTTTACAAGATCTACATATGTACTCTTGGGAAGGCCATTCCTAAGAACAGCAAGGGTCAACATTGATGTGTATCATGGAATTCTTACCTTAGAATTTGGTGGTACAATAATAAAGTTTGACATGTATGATGCCATTGAAAATCCTAATAAAATGCATAGTGTTATCTTTATGGACATCCTAGAACATGCTACTGATGAGGGTTATAAATTGAATGCAACTAACTTTCTTGACTATGCTCTTAGTAGGGGAATCTCAAGTGAAAAATTGAAGGAAGAAGAATTTGTGGTTAATGAAGAATTGAAAGACATTATTTCTGATATTAAAATTTTTGAGCCATATACTGATATTTCTAACAACCATGAACCACCTTCTTGGCTAAGAATCAACTCCGCCAGAGGAGAAAGGAAAGTTAGTAGAAATGAATGAAGAATCTGTGGCACCAGAGTTAGACTCTCTTGAGTATATTCTTGGTAGGGTAATCACAAAAGATAATCTATTCGAAAAGCAAGAAGTCTTGGTTGAAACTGCACCTCCTAAGTTGATGAATTGGACATACCCTTTTTTTCGAGTTTACTACTATTCACAATAGCCAAAACTTACCATTTGTGATGTAGGAATAACCGAAGTTTGAACTTGAGCAGCCTCCTGTTCTATTTCAACTTATACCTTTAGGGGCTATCAAAGGAGCGTTACCCAAAGGTCCTGACAAGAAAATTTGGAGAAGTTTCTTGATGCGAAATCATGGCAATGTCGAGCCCAAGACAATAAAAAAGGGCGTTGCATGGGACGCAACCCATATTTTTATTTCATTTATTCTGTTTCTCTTCTTTTGATTTTTTGTAAATAAGTTCAGAGGTATTTCGTTGATCCACATAACATCATTTACACTTGTTTCCAGGGTTATTGCTGCGCGAGGAGAGCATACAAAATTAGCAGGAAAATTCCGCTTTGGCAGTTGTCTTAGATAGTGTTTTGGCCAAGATATTTTTCCAGAACCAAACCGAGCAGCCCCTCCAGCAACTACCTCTGCCCCAGCATGGACCACTGCCCTTCTTGACCAGCAACGAGATACCAACATGCTGCTCTGAGAGTTCATGGGTGGTCTGAAAGCCCTTCTCTTGTCCACAACCAGTCCCCACTAGAAGTTTGATGTCGTAACCGCTCCTCCAAGATCCAACACACATTTAGGACAATGTGTCTTTTAAGTGTAAGGGAGAGTTTTTTGTGTGTATATGTTGTCTTAGTGTGTCTTTCTTTTATTTTTACACTATTTTTATGCATGAATTTTTTTTTAGATTGTCTTGGCCAAGCCGCAGGCCAAGACACTCTAGGTTTTCTATCTCTTATAGAATTAGGACGAGTCTTATCCATGACTTTCTATTTTAATTTTTGTGTGTTTTTAGATAGATTGCATGATCTATGTTGTTTTTCAAAAACTAGAAACCAACTTGTACCTAAGCATAAGCCTCATCACATAGAAAACAAAGGTACTTGACTACTTAACTCCATACTTTATTGTCAAGGCATCCAAATGGGTTTAACATTTCCAATACCTATAAGAGTACGTTACCTGGTACTTTTTAAATATCCCTCATGTGTATAGTTTCATGATACTGGTGCTTCACATTTAAATTTTTCAAGAGGAACACCCTAAACTAATTTGTCATGCCAATTATCAATCAATGTCTCCAGCTGCATAAACTACCAGTCTTTAAATTCTTGTAATGTGTGCAGAGTCTTTCCGTTTGCTGTTGTATGACTGCCTTTGTTTTGTCCACCACCTTGCCCTCATCCCAGATGGAGTTGGTGGTTCGGCACCATCTCCCACTTGTCTTGAGACAAAGTTCTGGTTGCCAGTAGTGTGTTACCCTTAAGGGCCGAAGCCAGCATCATTAGTGGTGTGCATGAGCATGCATATTTTTTTTTCAAATGTCGAGAAAAAATATATATATTGTGAATTGCTTGGAAAGAAAAATGGATGCTGAAAAGAAAAGGCAGTATGCCCAAGAAAAAGAAAAGAAAAGAAAAGCAAGCAAAGAAAAAAAAAAGCAAAAGAAAAGAAAAAGAAATCTTGTTGTGATTATGTGTTGCATTTGAAAATTCTGCAATTGCATGACTGTTGGAGAAGTTGCTTGAGAGTCAGCAGTTTGTGTATCTAGGGAATAATGGGAGGACAATTAATTTTGTAATTAAACTGTTTTGTTCCTATTGCATAATTCTACCGTAGAGCACCTGATCATGGCACTATATGGATGTAGGATGTTTGGGGCATTAGTTAGGCCATGATAATACAAGATGGAGTTATAGATTGAAGTGCCCAAGAATTCTGTGTGATGAGCTGGATGCGTAGAAATGAATGTTTTCTGGTTTTTATTTCTTCTGTGTGTCTTGTTTTGTTATCGAGTTAGTATGTTTGGGGGCAAGCATAGTTTAAGTATGGGGAAATTTGATTGAGCATTAAATTCTCATACTTTTACTGTTTAATTATTTGTAAATTGGGCAGTAAAGCTATTAATTTCTATGGATTCTCCTCACTTTTGTAGAATTACTTGGAACCGCAACAATTGAAGGATAACAACAACGGGAGATGAAATCTGGCATTTGAATCTATCTTGGCCATAGACTTGACCAAGACAGTTGTGATAGAGACAGACTATAGTAGGAGACTTGAGGACATGAGATAACAGTTGCAGTGGATGCAAAATTTGAGGGATTTGCGATTACGACTGGAAGACTCCCTCTTGAACAATATTTGACCTTTCTCAAATAATTATCTTTATCTTTATTTCTCTTTTATCCTTATCATTTTACTTTAAGATTTTGAGATATAGTAGGACTAGGAAACAACTTATGTGCAAAGCTATTAAAAGCCCTTGTAGAAGGGGACTTCTCTTCTCTCTCTCACGCATACTATTATCCTAGATTGCTCTGTGAATTTCCATTTTCAGATTTTATGGATTTATTTTTCTCCATTCAATCAATAAATTTATTTTCTTCCATGACATAGTCCGGCTAAACACCTATTCTTGGTAAGAGTTATCAACCTGCATTTCTTATGATTCGTGAGATCTAATTGCCCTTAATAATCTTCTGTCTTTGTAATTGTTTATTTTCTGGTTTAATAAATCACCTTCTTGTTAAAGTTTAGAACTGATCACTCTTAAATTCTAACTTGAAAGTTGCAGTCAACTTAGAAGGGGACGAGCGAAACCGGATAGGCCAAGTAGACAACTAGTACTCGAGATAGGCTAGAGAAAATAAATAATATAACTCAGACCCGATTGACAACCGAGGGCCTTAATTGTGAGGTAAACATGAGTTAGGTGTTGTCTTCCCCTAAACCATTGATGACGATTGTGTTGTGTCCGATTAAATCAAGCCAGCAACCAAATTAGTAAACCCTTTAACCAGCAAGGTGCTATTTGGTTAGGATTGTCTAGTTGGGAGTATCCGTTAGGAAATTTGATTAAGAAGGGAAGTAGGAGTGTATAAGAGTCCTTGAATTCTATAGAAACACTATGAATAAGAAGGTAAATATTGATGAATCAATGATCGGATCATAAGGAATACAACCCACAACCAACCCTTACCAGGAATTCTCATATCTCTATTTTTACCCCAGCTAGTTTTTCTTAGCCAAGCCTCTGACCAAGAAACACTTATTTTCCTAATTTCAATTCTTTTATTTTCTAGTTTCAAAACCAAACAAAACCCTTCAGTGACGAGGAAGTCAACCAAAAATTATACACCCGAATAGTCTCTGTGGACGATCCTCTTGCTACTATCTGCAAGTTGTAATTTGATCTTATTTTTTACGCTCTCGGCAAATGATCACCCGTTTGTAGATTTGCGGTCATACTTATTACTATTCCAAACAACATCAGTAAATACTTGAACATGCAAAGGACTAGTTGCGGAGTTGAAAAGTCCTAATTCCAATATGCCCTAAATGTAGCGAAGGATCCTTTTCTCTTGACACCAATGAGAAATAGTAGGAGCCCTCATGAATTTGTACACCTTGTTCACCACATAAGTGAGGTCCAAGTGATAACATCTAAAATCGGGGGAGGTATTTTCCAGTTGACCCCACTAAAGGTGGTTGTGATCAGTAAAAACCTGCAAAGTCTAAGGGTGGTTTCCCTAGAAGAATCTCCAACGCCCAAGTTAGTAATAACTTAGAGAAGAAGAAAGCATAATAAAGGAATGCTTAAGTGTGTCTAAATGTTTTACCTAGATGTCACTTTCTATTTATACTACCTATTTAGGGTTTCAAGGAGGCACGATTATAGAGGAATATTCCTCTTATTGCCTTGATAGACCTAGGACTCGTGTCCTCTTCTTATTGGTGAATTGTCACGTGACAGTCATTTTTCTCTACTTCTAGGAGCGCATCTGACACAAGGGCCAGTGCGTGTTGTTTGGCATTTAGTGGACATATCTCGTCTTGTGGTGAGTTGGGGGTGACCATATGAGCTAGGCCCTTTTAACCCCCTTTGTTTAATATAGGAAAAAAGGAGTTCCTTTTCCTCTTTAACCCACAAACACTTCCTATGGATGTGTTATCCTCTGATATGGTTTTATACACCCTTTTTTTCCTTTTAATGGTAAAGAGGGGTAAGGTACCTAGTGGTGCTATCACTAGGAGAATCAAAGTTGTACACAACAAAATTTCCTGTATTGGATTACAAAATATTGAAGTACAAAGTAAGAATAACTTGAAATTAAATAAATGAATGACTCTTTTTGGATGCGCTGATTTGTAACACGGATCCTATGATTAACAAGTCGGATGAAGATAAGCATCGCCTGAACTTAATATGGATATTTTTTACTTGTATTTGGTGGACTTAGATACTTGGATGTGGACTTGGATGTAGGGCTTGGGATTTGGATGTGTATTTCCAGCCTTAAGACTTAGATAAGGAATTTCAACCTTGAGACTTGAATGTGAATTTCCAGCCTTGGGACTTAGATACTTGGATACTTGGACTTGGGTCTTGGATTTCCAGCCTTGAGTCTTTTTTGTGGATTTTCAATCTTAAGACTTAGATACTTGAGACTTAGGCTTTGAATGCTTGTTGAAGGGCTTGACTTGATTTTTACTACCACCCACTTCTCAAATGTTATTTATAGGCAAAGTGATCAAGAGAAGTTACAAAAAGTTATGAGAAGTTATAAAACTACCAATAATTCTCAACTAATTAATTAATTTAAAATGTAGATTTGGGTTTGAATTTGGAATTTGACATTTAATTAATGATTTTAATCATCAAATATTTAATGTCTACAAAGTTCCCCATTTAAGGTTATTTTACTTATGCTTAAGTAGGGATAGCAATTGGGCAGGTATGGGTATGTTAAAGCGGGTATAGGCGGGTATGGGTAAATACTCAATTCATACCCGCAACTAAATATCCATTATTACCCATACCCAATACCCAATTGAGTATGTAATGGATATCCAATTGCACTTATTTATTATTTCATTTAATAAAATTATTTCACCAAATTATTTTATTTTTTTATAATGAAGTGAAAATTTACTATTTATATTTATTTTCACCAGTTAGGCTCATTTTTTACCATTTCATCTCATTTTTTTAACCATTTTTACCGTTTTGGCTCGTTTTTTATCATCTTTTCTCGTTCTTTACTGTTTTGACTCATTTTTTACCGTTTTGGCTCGTTTTTTACCGTTGTACTTTTTAAATATAATGTTTTTAGTTTATAAAATTTATACATAGTGTAATATCATGACAAGTTATACTCATTAATACGATTTATTACCATTTTTACTATAGTGCAAATTGGAATTTATATTAGAATTAAAAATCATATTTACATTAAATTTAAATTATTATCGTTAGTTTAATTTTTCATAATATTAATATAATTAGCGATGGTCTTATATTAGAACTAAAAATCACTATTTGGGTTGGGCGGATGGTCTTATCAATCCACCGCACCAATTCTTTCTTTTTCTTTTAAAAAAACCTTTCATTATCTCTTCCTTTCTGTAATCCCCGATTTGTTGCTATTGAGGCTTCTCCGACAGATTTGATCGGCGAATCCTAGTTCTTATTGCCTTACTGAGTTAAGGATTTTTCTCTAACTAGTTTTTATTTCTATACATCTACAACTTAAAGGAATACCTTCTTGCAATTCCCTTCTTTTCCGATAGAAGGGAATAAAATAGAGCAATAAAGGGGGAAAAAGTGATCGTTGCTTCCACTCATTCCTCTCCTCCCTCTTTCTTCCAACTTTTTTTCTTTTTAATTTCATCAATCTCTTTCATCTCCTTGTTCTATTCTTTCCATATCTATTGTTATGTCGAGAGTGGTTGTGCAGATCGAGTGTCGGCGGTGGCGATTGAGAGGGTGAGGGTCGGTGGCGGTGATTGGTGGCAGTGATTGAGGCGGTGGTGATGTGGCTGTGTGTGGTGGAATGGAGAGGGAGCCGAGAGGGAGAGACGACGGCAATTGAGAAGGATGAGATCGTATTGTGGCGGCGATTGGACCGAGAGGGAGCGATGGCGGCGATTGAGCCGAGAACTTGGAAGAAGTCGATCAATTTGTTTATTTCACTCCAATCTATCCTGCAAAATCCATCATCTTCAAGCTTTTTAGTTTGAACTCCAAATTGAATATTTTGCAGTGGATTATTAGACATTAGGACTATTTTTTTAGTTGGTATAGGAGAGATGGTGAGATTGAGAGTGCCTGTGTATCGGTGAGGAAAGGAAAGGGGAGATGGTTGGCTGGTTCAACATTGATGGGTTGACAATGATGGTGGTGATGATGGCAGTAGTGATGGGTGGTGAGGATCCGGCTGTGGATTAATTGAGAGGAGGTATGGTTGTGTGGTAGAGATGAGGAGGACGGCGATGCTAGAGAGAGGGAGGAGAAGCAGTGAAAAAAAAATTAAAAAAAGGTTATACCTGTTCGGGTATTATTGGGTATCATACCCGCTCATACCCGAACGGGTATGGGTAATACCCAAAACATACCTAGTCATATTAGGTATGATTTGGGTATTATCCGGTCAAACAACTATAGGTACGGGCGGGTATCCGGGTATGGATATCTATTGCCATCCCTACCCTTAACTATAAAAAAAGTAAATTAATCTTTAAAAATTGAATTATATTTTGGAGTAACTTGTAGGAATTTCCCAGAAGCAGTTGTCATTTTAAAGCACAACAATACCAAATATGCTCCTAATAAGTTTGGGGCTTTGGAGTTCCGCCTTCACCTTTTTCTTTTTTAAATTAAAAAAAAGTTTAGTTAACTCATGGAGTTAGTGCTACAATGATTGACTCCACAATGGTGGACCAACCAGGGAGGTATGTATCTGTGACACATTTAGACCACTGCGTAAAGGCTGGATAAGTAAGTAAGTTGGTCACACTAAACCGCATAGTTGTGGTAATGGACCTATTGAGGAGAGCGATTTTCTATCCCTTTTTAACATTTCATATTCCTTTGTGTTTGTTTTTAGGACCCAAATATCGTTCATTATTTTATTGTTTTTATGATCAAAATGTTCAAATTAACTAAATGGTTGAAAGGTTTTATTAGCTATTCTCGAAGTATAATGAGTATGGTGCATTCATATTTAACAAGTGTCGTTTAGCTTTCAAAAAGTTACATATGTATTAGGAAAGACTTACGACATGTGTACGTTCTTAATTAAAAAATATCAGCATTTTACAAATCAATGTATTTGATATTTTTATATTTTTTTAAAAATTGTGTATGAAATCATCGTACAACATGTGAACCTAAGACTAATAACTTTTAAAGTATACATAAGAAATCAAAAGTCATCTTTTGATAACTTAACATGTCATATGTCAATCTCTAAGATAACCGAATGATTAACACATGATGTGTCAAAGGGATTAAGGATCCCAAGTGGTCTCTTTTCAAGCCACCATCAAGTTTAATGCCATTGATATAGGGGCGACAATTTTGATCTAGTTTTGTTTATCCATTCCGCCTATCTCGGTTTAACCAAAACTCGAGACTTCTATTTATTAAACAGCTCGGGACTATCCCGTCCTGTTTTAAAATATGATGGGACAGTCCGACCCGGTTTAATAAATGGAATTAAAAGTTGAGTGGGAAACCTCACCACCATGAAGCTAACCATGGAAAGTGTATATTTTGAATAATTAATTTAACTTGGTTGATTTAAATAAGTCCAATAATACGTGTCAAAATATTAACATATAAAAAGGTCCTACATACTAAGATTAAGGAATCTACTAGATTTTTCATCTATTGATTGATCTTCTTTGTTTGTTTAAATTTTTATTAAGATTCAATTTTAGTTTTTTAATATTATTTGGTAATTCAATCTTTTAATTGTGAATTTAAACGGGACTAGTTTCGGTTCCAGTTTAGTCCACCAAAATGGTTTCCTTTATTAAATAGGTCGAACTTGACCCGTTGATATGGTCTAGCTTCTGTTTTGGAGAAGAAGACCGAATTGTTGAAGGAGCCGGATCTAGTCCTCTTGTGAGAGATTGACAGCTTGGTCGGATGAATGGATGAAGGTGAGTTTAGTGTTTAAATGGAGTATTTTAGGCAGCGGATAATATGGAGTGATGGATAGAGCTATATTTGAAGGAGTGCATATATTAACTTGAAGTAGAGAAAACCCTCTTTGCAACAAAGGCAAAGCAACCTTTCTCTGGAACTACAAGGTTCTCTTGAGGCAAGGCCGGCCCTCTCACTAACATGTGTGAGCAACCCGGCTGGTTTGTTCAAGAAGAGATAGTGTGGTTCTAGGAACCCTAAGATTAACCCTAATTAACTTAAACTAATTGGCCTTAGATGAAGATTCACTTAATTCAAAGACAAGCTATAAAATAGGCAATGTCCTACTATTTATAGCTTGTAGCTTATTACAATAAAAAACACCCTAAATTACCCTTGGATAAAGGGATGGGATGCCGAGCTTGGGAGATAGGCCTTGGGGCTTGGCTAGCTCAATGCTTGAGGGCATGGGCCGTGTGCTCCTTGGCAAGGGCGTGCGCGCGCTGCTCATGAGCCGTGCTCTCC
Organism: Viola odorata; assembly: GCA_963691705.1. Lineage (NCBI taxonomy): Eukaryota > Viridiplantae > Streptophyta > Magnoliopsida > Malpighiales > Violaceae > Viola > Viola odorata. Next base: position 20,732,410 of record OY829539.1, on the reverse strand, counting down.
TTGCTTGGCCTTAGACTTGTCTTAGTGTTTGGCCAAGGCCGAGGCCTTTCTTCAAGGGCGCGGACTAGACGGAGGCTGTCATAGCTTGCTAGGCTTGGCGCGGCCAACTTATAAATGCGTGCGCCTAGAGCATTCGTGCTTATATCGTCCCCTCCCCTTTCGAGGAGATTCGACCTCGAATCTAAGGGTGAGAACCTTGCGAACGCAGCAAGAGAAACTTTGGGCAACCACTTGAAGATCCACAACAACAATTGGGCCGATGGTGTGCGATGGAGTTTAACCACCAAAGATGCGATGTTTCTGTTACCTAGCATAAGATTAGAGAGAACACTAGAGGAAGAAGGGTTAGTGTTAGTGAAATCTAAGTAAGGATCCTTAAACCGGCCAAGAGGGTATGGGTTAAGGAAAGAATTTTCACCTCTCACTACACTCCTCATGGCACATAAGTTAACTTTTTTGGGTGCCCTTTGCTCACTATTTTCACTCGGTACACGCTAACTATTTTCATGTACGCTATTTTCCTCAATCTCTCCCCTCACTTTCTTCTCTCTACTCCTTTCATTCTGAAATTTAAGTGTGGTAGGAAGTGCAAAGGTGGCACACGCCTTGGAGAGCTTGACTTGGTCTTTATATACTTCGGATGGAGGCAATGGCTGAATAAGAAACTTTCGGCCCAAGTGTTGGAATTTGTATGTGTTGTGGAATCCGTCGTGGATAGCTCTCTTGTCAAATTGCCACGGCCTACCAAGTAGCAAATGGCCGAAATGCATTGCTGCCACATCACAAGTTCTTTCATCCACATACTCACTAATTGCGAAGGGAATGGTCACTTTCTTAGTCACTTTAACTGAGCTTCCATCATTAAACCAATTAAGAACATAGGGTTTAGGATGTTTGATGGTAGCTAATCCCAAAGTATGGACGAGGAGGGCACTTGCCACGTCGGTGCAGCTGCCATTATCATCCAAAATGGAGATCACCATATCATTGGCTACACCACGAGTAAGAAAGAGGTTGTCTCTTTGTTCTACTACCTTGTCTTCCAATTTAGGCTGAATGCTCAAAGTGCGCCTAACTACCAAGGAAAGGGGGACTTCCACACGAGTATAGGCCTCGGCCTCATCTTCACTCGAGTCATGAACAAACCCGGTGACTGTCCCATGTGTAACTTCGGCCTCATCATCATCGCTAACTACTTCTCCACCTTCCCTCAAGATCATTATCCGCCGGTTAGGGCATTCAATGCACATATGACCTTTTCCGCCACATTTAAAATACTCAATGTTCCTATGTGGGGTCCGAGGGTTAGGGTTAGGGTTGGTGTTTGGGGTAATGAAAGGTGTGTTTGCTGGACTCAGAGTTGTGTTTGGGTAGGTGTTTGGTTTAGAGGAGAATGAGGGTTGTTTAGTGTCTAGGTTGTATTTAGGCGAAGGAGTTGAAGAATTCCAAGGAGCTTTGGAATTGGAAAAAGAGGTGAAAGGAGGTTTCGGCCTAGTACTTACTTGTCTCTCGATTTTCAAGGCAAGGTGGAACATTTCATCCAAAGTGTTGTAGGTCTGAAAATCGAGTTGGTATGTTATCTCCCGCTACAACCCATTTATAAATCTTGCCATTGTAGCCTCCAAACTTGCTGTTATATTGGCGTGCATAAGGCAGGTTTGTAACTCATGGAAATAGTCACTCACACTCTTTGAACCTTGTGTGAGGCGTTGGAGCCGTTGATGCAGGTCACGGATATGGTAACTAGGTATGAATCTCCTTTGCATTTCGTACTTCAATTCCTCCCAAGTGGCCACGGGTGGAACTCTCTCAATTCTCCTCATTGCAACTAAGCGATCCCACCATTGGGTCGTCATGACCTTAAACTCCACAAGGGCTAGTTTCACTTTCTTCTCTTCAGCATAGTTGTAACACGCAAAAATGCGTTCTACTTGGCCTTCCCACTCATAATATGCCTCCGGATCATCCTTTCCCACAAACATAGGGATTGAAATTTTAATGGTGGAGAGGTTGCTGTCCACTCTCTCCTCATAGGGTCTTCGACCTCTTGGCTCAAAAGGTTCCTCATAAACGAAGCGTCTATCATCGTGGGCATGCTCATAGAGTGGGGGTTGGGGTGGTCTAGGTCTGTCATAGATTGGGGGAACGTATGCATTGGCGGGATGTAAAGGGACGGCTAGGTGATTGACTATTTAGTGTTGGTTAGGTATTTGCGGCTGTCTAGGGTCATTTTGGTAGGGAACGGGGTTAGGGGTGTGTGGGTGTAGTTGTCTATGGTCATTTGGGTAGGTAGTGGGATTGGTCGTGTGTGTGTGTGGCTGATTTGGCTCATGGTGAAAGGCCACACCGCGCGAATCCATGAGCAAAGTGCTACTGTTTTGGTTCAAGGCCGGAGAGGCACTATGGAGTGAATGGAGGCCTTGGGCCTCGCCCTCTTGGCTATGGTGGCTTGCTGCCCTATGGACATCCGCATGGTTTTCTATTCGCGGCATTACATAGTAATCGATACTAGAGGGGTCGTTTGGTCGAGTGGTTTAGTGGTAGTGTGTAGTTTGGATGTTTATTGGAGGAGGGGGTGGAGGTGGTAGGGGTAGGGACTGTTCTACTTGTGGTTGAGGGGATCAACACTCACTCAAAAGTATGGCGTTTGTCCTCCTTTGCTCCTCCCAAATGTCCATTTGGTGCATGATTTTTTCCATGTTAACAGTGAGGGTCGCAAGGGCTGGAGGGAGTGTAGAGGATTCGTCCGACTTAGCCCCTTGGACTAGATCATTTTGAGACATATTTGTACCTATAAAAAGAAACAAACACAATTGATATATAATAAAAATTGGTTAGTCCCTCCCTTACGTGTTTCCCTCGTGTATCACACTACACTCTAATATTTTCACAATCCTCACACACACTCTTATCTTCTCTAAAGCCAACGCTTAAGCTAACAATGACTCTAAATCAAGTGAAAGCACGCAGACAACAAAGACAACAAGGGCTAGGAAGAAAGGTGAGGAAAACCTAGCTAATGTTCAAGAAGAAAGAGCTTGATTTGAACACTAGGAAGGCTTGGAGTAGAAATGTGATGTAGAATCAAGAAAAAAAACCAAAGACACAAATAAAAGTTAGCTCAAACAAGAAAGATGAAAGTGGAAGGAAAGAAAAGAAATTTAAAGCCGTAGCTTGCTCAATTGCTTAGGCCAATGCAAGGTTGTCAAAAATGCACATTGATGTACTACTACACTTCTAATGCCAACATACACATTAGTCTCTTGCTTTGACTCACTTGTGTTCTTTTTTTTTTTTTTTTTTTTTGAACTTATGGATTTCAATTTACTCTTTTAATCCCTTTCTTTTCTTTTCTGTTTTTGCTTCTTTCTTTTTTCTTTTTTTTTGTAAGTGCAAGAGAGCTCAAGGAGTGTATGATAAGTATTTTGTTGTTGAGAAGTGAAAGACAAGTAGTAGAAAAATAAAAATTATTTTTCACTAAATGCCAAATTTTTTTATTGTATGACAAGTATCAATTGCAATCTGAATGACAAGTAGTGGCAATGTGTATGACAAGCAAAAGGGAGGCTAAGTGTGCTGCCCTAGGGCCGACTAGGGGAGAAAAGTTGGAGTAGTGAGCAAGCTGAAATGCTTGGCTCATAGTGAGGGTGATGTGGGCGGCTAGGAGGTGAGCATGAAAGTTGGATCACTTAGCTAGCAAACAAGTAGTCCACATGGCTCTCATGGCCACCATAGGAAGCTCCAATAATCACAGTAGCAAATAATACCAAGAAGATGAAGATTTAGGTCACAACTAGCACCATAAACACTAAACAATTCAGCAAATGTGTTTGTGCAAGATCAAATCACTAGAAAATAAACTTTTGACCTAAAATCCGAAATTGCTTGGAGTGAGATATGATGGCAGCCGATGGTAGGAAACAATGTTTCCACCGTAGATATGGAAGCACAAGGTGTTTGAACCGCGGAAATGGCAAGAAAATGATGATTTTCAATATAGAGGAACGACCATGAAAATGTAGAAAAGAGAGAAAAATTTCGGCCAACCTAGAGGACGATTAGAGCTCCGCTACCACTTGATATGGTCTAGCTTTTGTTTTGGAGAAGAAGATCGAATTGTTGAAGGAGCCGGATCTAGTCCTCTTGTGAGAGATTGGCAGCTTGGTCGGATGAACAGATGAAGGTGAATTTAGTGTTTAAATGGAGTATTTTAGGCAGCAGATAATATGGAGTGATTGGTAGAGATGTATTTGAAGGAGTGCATATATTAATTTGAAGTAGAGAAAACCCTCTTTGCAACAAAGGCAAAGCAACCTTTCTATGGAACTACAAGGTTCTCTTGAGGCAAGGCCGGCCCTCTCACTAACATGTGTGAGCAACCCGGCTGGTTTGTTCAAGAAGAGATAGTGTGTGGTTCTAGGAACCATAAGATTAACCCTAATTAACTTAAACTAATTGTCCTTAGATGAAGATTCACTTAATTCAAAGACAAGCTATAAAAGAAGCTATGTCCTACTATTTATAGCTTACAACTTATTACAATAAAAATACCCTAAATTACCCTTGGACATAGGGGTGGGACACCGGGCTTGGGAGATGGGCCTTGGGGCTTGGCGCTTGGCTAGCGCAAGGCTTGAGGGCATAGGCCGTGTGCTCATTGTCAAGGGCGTGCACGCGCTGCTCATGAGCCGCGCTCTCCTTGCTTGGCCTTGGACGTGTCTTGGTGTTTGGCCAAGGCCGAGGCCTTTCTTCAAGGGCGCCGACTAGACGGAGGCTGTCATGGCTTGCTAGGGTTGGCGCAGGAATATTCATAGTATGCTCGGCCAACTTATGAACGCGTGCGTCTAGAGCATCCGTGCTCGTATCACCCGTCCTGGTCTTATACGAGACTAAGTGTGTCCCAATTGGAACTTGTCCCGTGGATCCGTTTTACCACTCAGCCCACATTGACATCAAAGTTTAGTGCAATATCATATATAATACTCTATTTTTTCTAAATATATTTTTATACAAAATTTGTATTAATATTTCTTTTATACACAATCAATATAATGCTATAATCTTTTATATATTAGAGAAAAATGTGTATAAAATTATTGCGAAACGCGCCACTAATAACTTCGTGTAAGAAATAAAATTATAAAAATCATTTTTTGGTAATAATCTTTTTTTAAGGTCTTGATCTACCAATTGGGTTTCATGCTCAGCTAGGTTTACTTATGAGCTTTTTTATTTATTTATTAACAACATACTTTATTACGAGAGGGAACAAAAAACCTTGAGTCATGAAAATAGAAAAGAAAACATTGACTATCACACGGTTAATCACTTTATGATATTGTAGTCTAATATTTTAAGTTTGATCGGATTAGCTTTCAAGCCTAAGTCCAAGCCCGAGCTAAGGGTTCAGATTGAGTATGATCAAACTCAGGTGTTGACCAAACCGGCGTCGGGTTGGACAAGGTATCACCGTCTAGGCCTAGTCCATTTGAGTACACATCAACCAATGCAATACAAATTTGGCATGATGCACTGATCCTGTTTTGCCGGGCTACGGATCAGTGCACATCCATTTGAGTGCACATCAACCAATGCAATACATATTTTGCATACAACAATCCACATGCCATTCCACTCAAAAGTAAATGGATCACGTTGCTGGCTTCAACTCGAAAGTGGCTAATACCACAAATCCTTAAGTGGGCTCTTTTATGATTTGAACTAGTGCTTTGAATTTTCACAATCCAATCCTCCAAAAGCAACTTTCTAGCTTCATGTGGCGAAGAGAGTCTTTCCAAAGACTCTAAACAATATAGAAAAGTTATCTATCGGAACAATACTCTTGCTGATCTATTTACAACAAATCGATCATCTCATTTTAGAAAGTTTTACACTTAAATTAGCTTTGCATATGTATACATTAGTGTATTTACACATAGCTCTATTGTTGAGAATTAAATGTTACATCAAATAAAAACTTAGTAAATAATTAAATATAATGTTGAGAGAACAACCTTTATCAAATCTAATTCTTTTGAGTTGATAAAATTATATTTTATCAAAAAATAGATAGGTGATTCAAGAATTAGGCCCGTATGCTTTACTTTTCTTCTTGTTTTTCTATTAGATAAGTGGCTATGTGATCCCATGTGCAGTTTGGTGGTGTCCTAAACTTAAACTTTTCCATGGTCAGATTATGATGTCTTATTAAGAGTAAAATTTATTTTTAATATCGATTGTTATCAAACTAAAATTTGAATTTTAAAAATAGAACAAACTATGTTTTTAGCTCTGATCCAAGGAGATTTTAGTCTACTCTTTATATGCCTGCGTATCTACATATGGATGAGACAATCAATGGGTGTTGGGTGGTTACATATGGCAGCCAAAAAGTATCAAATGCTTACACATGCATGAATATTTTAGATCTTACAAATGGATTGAGCTCCTCTAATTTTTTCTTGAACATAATCAGTCATGTTAGAAAAATTTGAACCGTTCAATAAAATTTGACGGATGAAATTAAAAATTTAAATAATTAATGAGTTGACTACTTGTTGAATTTTATTGACTGATCAACTCATTAATTACTTAAATTTTTAATCTCATCTATCCAATTTTATTAAACGGTTCAGATTTCTCTAACATGACTGACCATATTAATCTCAAATTAATACTTTTTTTTTCTCCTCTCATTTAGAATTTGTTTTGACGGTTAAACGAAGTCTTTGATACTCTTCTTGCAACATGAGTTGAATTTTCTATTGATACTTTTCCCACGACACTTTCTTTACGTAAAGATTGTTACTTTTGATATGTACCTTCTTGTTAAATAATACAGCTGTTATGTAATAAGTAAGTCTTAACACTACAAGAAGAAAAGGCAGAGCAGAAAGAAAGTGTATCTCCACTATCCAGGCTGTTTATGCAGGTGATGGTGCCTACTTAACTTTAATAATACAAGATTGAATGATGTCAAGCATTAGCATTAGAGATTGTAGCTTTACACACGGGTGGAAAAAAGAGTCATCTGCTGATCAGAATCAGATGTTTCTTTCCCAAAACATACCTCTATAAATACAGCTCCATACCCTAACATCTTCCCCATCTTTTCCTACTCATTCACTCCGGCTGTCCAGTTTGGTTCTTTGTAGCTTTTAAGCTGTAAGTACTGGTCCTTCACTCCTTATCAACTCTCTCTCAGTCCACTGCAAAAGCAGAACACAAGTTTTAATTCGGTTTCATTTGTTGTAAAATCTGCAGGAAATTAAATGGATTTCCTTGGAGTTTACATAGTAGCATTTCTAACCTTGTCCAAAGCGGTTCGTGCTGATGGAGGTGGATGGTCCAATGCGCACGCTACCTTCTATGGAGGTGGTGATGCTTCAGGCACAATGGGTGAGAAACAAATCCATTCCTATATATCGAACCCTGTTAGTTAATTAGTCAAAATCTCGTAGCTAGCTGTTACTCAACCTGGTGTTGCTATGTATATGCATATAGGAGGAGCATGTGGGTATGGGAACCTTTACAGTGAAGGGTACGGGACAAACACGGCAGCATTGAGCACTGCTCTATTCAAGAACGGATTGTCCTGTGGAGCTTGTTTCGAGATCAAATGCGTGAACAATGCCAGGTGGTGTCTCCCAGGATCCATCACGGTTACGGCGACAAACTTTTGCCCTCCAAACAATGCAGGAGGGTGGTGCAACCCTTCTCAACAACACTTTGATCTTTCTCAACCTGTTTTCCAACACATTGCTCATTACAAAGCAGGAATAGTTCATGTTCAGTTCAGAAGGTCTGCCTGCCATATTAATGCGAATTGATTGCTTTTCATGCGACAATTTTGCTAAAACAGTATTCCTGATATTATTACCCTTTAGGGTTCCTTGTAGGAAAAATGCAGGTATCAGGTTCACTATAAATGGTCACTCGTACTTCAATCTTGTCCTGATAACCAATGTCGGCGGTGCTGGTGATGTTGTGTCCGTCTCTGTCAAAGGAAACAGAACCAGGTGGCAACCAATGTCTCGCAACTGGGGCCAGAATTGCAGAGCAACTCTTACCTTAACGGTCAGTCCCTCTCCTTCAAGGTCACTACTAGTGATGACCGAACTGTCATCTCCAACAATGCCACTCCTTCTAACTGGGCTTTTGGTCAGACTTACAATGGAGGACAGTTCTAACTTTTAGATCCAGGGAACAAAAAATACTAACAATGTCACCTAATTAAAACATATAACCATGAAATTATATTCAAGCTTCGGTAGTATTTTGTCATGCACTTCCAGACTTGGAAGAGCATGAAATGTTATTATTTTCAGCGGGGACCAAGCACTGGTTCTAGCCAATATTAAGAATGTTTGGTTGATATATATAACTCAGATAAGTGGGGAAAAAAAGAGGGTCTTTTTATCAATGGCCCTAATTGCAACTGCTGCGTTTCTTCACACCCTACCCTATAAAAGGGTTAGTGAAATGGTGTGTAAAGAGGATACCTGCCATTTGCTTTGCTTTGCTGTGTGCAGTTTGGATACAGAGTTTCTAGTTTTTCTATGCTGCAATTGTAAAATATGTTATAAATGGTAACGATAATTTTATTTATTTGCATAAAAAATTTGTTTGATCAGCAAACAACTCAATATTAATTCCAGTTTCAGTGTCTGGATCAGCAAATTTTACACAAAAATTGAAATTACAGACATCATACAACATAATGGAATGGTTAGAATCCACTCATTGTTCCATATCATCAGAAATCTACAAACAACCAAGAGTGTCAGTTCCACCTGCAAATCCAAATTCATTAAAAGAAAAACCAAAACAGCAAAATTAACTGAATCAACCGCAAATACAAGACAATGCAACTTAAAATGTTCTTTTTAAAACCATGAGAGAACATTGAGCAACCTAACAAATCCTTGATTCTTTTTAAAAAAAATGCAATGAGATATGCAACAAAAACTGACACAAAGAACAAGCGAAAGAGATATTTGGAGTTTAGCCCGCGCGGCCATCACGGCCCCAAACGACAAACAAACCAAGTTTTCAAAGAATGATAGAGGGAAAATTAAAAAAACTAGTCACTGTTACAGTGAATCGGAAAATTGTAGAGGAATGGGAGTTGTTGAGGGAAAATTAAAAAAACCATTCTTACAATTCGGTTCAGTCCAGTTCTATTTTTCCCGGTTCGATTTGAGAAGGTTCTGTTTTAACCTGTTTGGGGCACTTTTTCTTATAAAAAAAAAAAAACCTTAATTCTGATGCTAAAAATTAGGCGGCGAGATTATGCATACACACAGTCTCACTGGAGATTATTATCAAACAGCAGCTTCAGTGCATACAAAAATCTCCAAAGACCCACTTACTTCTTGGGAGCTTAATTCTTAATACAATCTCCCAACCAAATACTCCAATCAAATTGACCAACAAACCCAATGAAAAAAGAAAACCTTTTGTTAAAACAATTCAATCGATTGTGTGTAACAAGTTTTATTTGTTGCTGGGATTGACACAACATCAAGCACACTAGAATGGGCCATGTGACGATTGGCAAAGGAAGAATGGTAGAAGAATAAGAGATAGCTGGGTTACCTTATTTGTAGGCAATAATCAAAGAAACCCTCAGGTTACCTTATTTAATCTATCTGGGTTTTCTCCCATTGTAGGCGGCGAGAGAGGGGTAGGTGGTTTTGTTGTTGGTGGTGGCGATCCGGAGCCGAGACCGAGAGGTAGGCGGCGACTGCGTGAGAGAGTCGTTGTTGAGTTTATTTTGTCACCACGAGGCCGTTTAGTTGTTAATTTTTTAATTAATGCTATTATTTATCCATTTATAAATAATAACTTAATATTATAATAATATTTTAGTATGATAAAAATTTTTAATTTTATAATACAAAATATATAAAAATTTAAAGTGATTAAATTTTAATAAATAATAAGTATTAATATATTAAAATGTAATGAATACGTTTAACAAATATTTAGTATACATCAAAAAGTATTGAGTAAATATTAATATTAAAGTATCATAGGATAATAAAATAAAATTACTTACATTTAGAGTTTCAAAATTATTATTGAACAATACATATAATTCACTAATGATATTTTAGTATGATAATCTTTACATTTTATGATACAAAACATACCAAAATGAAAATAAAATAAATTGTTAAGACATTTACAAAATAATTTGAATTTAATTAATAATCAATTCCTTTTGACTAAATACCGTAAATACTGTAAATCCGCTAATTTTTTTTTATCTTTTTCAAATAGTTAAAAAAATAATAAAAAAAAGACAAAACTTACCAATATTTAGATTCTTATCATTGTAATAGACATGTCGATGGGGAAAATAATTTAAAGTGACTAAATATTAATATATTGAAATATAATGAATACGTTTAATAAATATCTAGTACACATCAAAAAGTATTAAGTAAGTATAAATATTAAAATATCGAATACGACTTACGAGCCTAAAATATACACATGAAAAATTTTCAAGTATAATCGTGCTTCATATGATGATAAGATTAGATTAATTACATTTAGAGCTTTAAAATTATGGTTGAACAAAACATATATCCAATATATACCTTAATAACTATGTATTAAAGTAATGATTAATAGTAATATTACTAGTATATGTCATATTATTAATAATTAATAGTCTTATTTTATATATATAGTTAACTAATGATATGACTATTACAATTTACAACAATATACTTTTACTCTTATTAAAATTTTCAATTTCTTACTACGGGAAAAAAAAAATCCTCATAATTCTTACATAATTTATTTCTTAATAAAATTTTCTATTTAATATTTTAAATAAACTATTTTAATTAAGTTAAAAGAAAAAAAAAAGGTTTTTTACTTGAGTTCAAAAGGGAAAAAAATTCTAATTCTTATTACGGAGAAAATATTTTTTCCTTGTAATAAGGCCAAGGGGATTCAAACCTCTCTTATTTTTTTTGAATATGCTGAAGAATTTTTATTCACTCCCTACCAGAGGTAGGACAGAAGAAGGAAAGAATGTACATACATAAGCTCCTCAATAGAGGAAGCGACTTACCAAAACAAAGAAGAAAACCAGCAGCGAAAGGAAAACAGTAGACAAAACTACTGAGCTATCCGACCTAATGTAAGAAACCACGACGGAGACAACAACATCATACCCAAACTGTAGGGGAATGCATGATCTGAAGTCTTTAACCACCTATACCAAAACGAAAAGGCGCAGTTGAAAACCCGTCTCGAGCAAAACGTTTCTTGATGAAAAACAACCTTGTTTCTTTGCAGCCACAAGCTCCACACCAAAGCATAAAATAAAACCCTCCACTTCTTTTTGATCTCCACCCCTCCCCAAAGCACAAAGCTCATCCAAGACCCCCAAAGGTCACCAATATTCCTGGGAGGACACCAGGACACGCCTAACCAACACATCACAGCATCCCAGCATGTCATGGATGTTTTACAATGAAGCAAAATATGTTGGACAGATTCACCTTGTTCATCGCACAAAGGACAAACATTGTCTTCCTCAATGAGCATCCTACGTTTCCATAAAAATTCCCTAGTCACTAAACGGTTGCGCAGCGCCAGCCAAAGGAAAAATTCGACTCTGTATGGGACTAAATTGGACCAGCATGACTTTAGAACTGGGTTCGCTTGGAAACGTTGTGTATCATAACCCAAGCACCAGGATCCAACCGAATACTCTCCTTCGCTGTTTAACTGCCATCTATTCTTAACAACACCTTGTGTATTGTTAGGCGCCGTGAGTTGAGATGACAAGCAAACCCATTCTTCTATTTCCCATTCAAATAGCTCGCGGCGCCACTGATTATTCCAGGACCACTGGTCCCCATTCCTGATTCCAAGATCAAAGATACTCCCATTCGCATTGATAGATAAATTGTAAAGTCTTGGATAAACTAGAGTTAACCATTTAGCCAAAGCTAAACTTTGATACTAAATATATATATATATATATGAAACGGTTCTCCTGGTTTTACAGTTTGGTTTACAATTTTGAGATACAGAGAACAGAATCAAACTAGAAATTTCCGTTTCAGTCTAGTTCTCCACTCATGATTTAAAAAAACCGGCAATTCGGGCCAATTCGATACGGTCCTGATTCGGTTACCGGTTCAAAATAGTTTTTGTATACCCTTAAATTGAACAGGTGTTAATATTTAAATGGAAGAGGAACCTATTTATGGGTACCTCTATTGTAGACAAGGATTTTGATCAATCGATCAATATAAAGACACTTCAAATTAAGTTGGTGGATAAATTGAGAAGGGAGATCAATACCTTGAAGGGAGCAAAGTACGATCGCGATAACTACTTTAATGTTGAAGGGAGCAGGAGGATTCCATGGTTATAATATGTATCGAAAAGAAATCCATGAGCTAAGTAAACAGGTAATAGACATCTCATGTAGAAAAGGAGAAAGACATGTAATCACCACTCACAGAGGAGATCACGTTGTGGCTATTATAGAAGAATAGTGGGTTAGACTTGGTTGGCTATTATAGAAGAATTGTTGGGTTAGACTTGGTTTTCTTAGTTGTTAAGCTGCATAAATAAACTCCTATGTTTAGGGGTATAATCGGGTCGGTTCGGTTCGATTTTGGGCTAGAATAGGACCGAACTGGAAATTTCAGTTCTGGTAGTGCTAGAACCAGACCGAACCGGAAATTTCCGGTTCTGGTTGGGCTATCCGGTTCAGTTCCCGGTTTTTTGATTTTTTTATATTTTTCAAAATGACGTCGTTTAGGGGTTAAACACACCGTTTTGGTTCTTTCACAAAACGACGTCGTTTAGTTGTTAAACACATAGTTTTGGTTTTTTTTTATAAATAATGCTTTGATTTACCAATTTATAAATGATAGCCTAATATTATAAACATATTTTAGTATGATAAATATTTAAATTTTATGATACAAAACATAAAAATTTAAAGTGATTAAATATCAATAAATAATAAGTATTAATATATTAAAATGTAATGAATATGTTTAACAATTATCTAGTCAAGAAGTATCGTGCTTCATATCGAGCCTAACATATACACATGAAGAATTTTCAAGTATAATCATGCTTCATATGAAGATAAAATTAGATCACTTACATTTAAAGTTTCAAAAATATCCTTGCATAATAAAATAGTTAATTAGTTATACTCATGTACTTCGTAACACATTAATACAATTTAAATTTAAATCCTAAACCTCTAAAAAAATTAACTCAAGTATTTAATGATATTGAAATATAGATACCATAAATGTAAATCATAAGTGTCCATTAACCATTATGCAAAGTCATTATTTTAGTTGTCATCTAATTATTAATTACATTTTTTATGACAATTGACATCATTCTTTCTTACAATAATATAAATTTTTTTATTAAGTAAAATACTGAACAACAAACAAAATGATTCTAACAATAACTTTTCTTGTGCAAAGTTGAAATTTTATTTCAAATGTATTCATTAAATTAAAACTGAAATGGAAAAAAGAAAAAAAATTAATTAACAATAACTTTTCATATTCTCTTCCACTCTTGTGTGTTTAAAATTAAATATGACATTTTGATGAATTTTCTATTTTTTTATTTAATGTATTTTCTATTAGTGCATAATGTTGAGGTGTGAAAAAAGGAAAATAATTAAATAGATTAATGTTAGTTTTTATTTTTGCGTTGTTTAGTAAATAATTATAGAAATGAGTTAATTTGATTGTCAATTATGTTTTAGTAAAAGAAAGTATTTGTTTTATTAATTTTCTAAATGAATAAATTAAGGATTATTTCAATTTTCTAAATTAATAAATTTAAGGGGGAGGGGATTCGAACCCCTTCCCTTTATAAAGCAAAGCAAAGTTTTAACCACTGAAGCAAAGCTGAACTTTGATAGTTAATGCACATATATATATAAAAAATTCCGGTTCAAACGGTTCTACGGTTCGGTTTACGGGTTTTGTATTCGAGAGACCTGGACTGAACCGGTATTTCCGGTTCTAGTGTGATAGAACTGGACTGAACCGGAAAGTTACGGTTCAGACTGGTTCGGGCCAAATTTTTCCGGTTTACGGTTCCGTCCGGTTTTCTTACACCCCTACCTATGTTTTAGGAGATATTTAGCATAACACTAGTTCAAATTAGTTTTGATTGTGTAGGTAACAAACTCCACATTTGTAGTAGTGGAGATCTTGCTTTCAGTAGTCCCATCTCTATAAGGCTATTATGCATAAAAAAATCATTGAAGTAATTCATACTTCTATAAGTGTGCGTTATAGATTGAGTGGAACAAATCTGGTAGCGGAGCCAGACTTGTGTGAAAAGAAAACACGAGTGGGTGTGTGAAGAAAAACACGAGTGTGAATCAGCACAAGATGGCTGAGAGCAGTAATTTTGCGCAACCAAGCATTCCCAAGTTTGATGGGGATTATGATCATTGGAGCTTGATCATGGAGAACCTTCTCAGGTCAAAGGAGTATTGGAGTGTGGTGCAAACTGGTTTTACTGAACCAACGAATGAAGAAACTCTATCTGTAGTCCAAAAGAAAAATATCGATGAAGCTAGGCTAAAGGATCTAAATGCCAATAACTATTTGTTTAGTTCAATTGACAAGATCATTTTGAAGACAATCACTCAAAAGGAGACATCCAAACAACTCTGGGATTCAATGAAAATCAAATACCAGCGAAACACAAAGGTGCAACGAGCACAATGCAGATATTCCATAGAGACTTCGAGCTGCTGGACATGAAGCATGATGAGTCAGTCACAGATTATTTTGGCAGAGTAATAGTGGTTGCCAACGACATGAGGAACTGTGGAGAAGACATGCCAGAAGTAAAAATTATGGAGAAGATCTTGAGGATGCTCACAGAAAATTTCAATTACGTTGTATGCTCGATTGAGGAGTCCAAAGACATTGACATTCTATCCGTTGATGCATTGCAAAGCTCACTACTAGTTCATGAGCATAAATTTAAAAGGACTACCAATGGAGGAGGAGAAGCGCAAGTTCTAAAGATCTCGTATGATAAGCGTGGAGGAAAAGTGATACGATCCTGGATAGGCTAAGAAGCGCATGAGTACGATCTTGTTCTTCTCTCGATTTGGTGCGCGGAATTAAGACAAATCCCCTCCATGTTTCTCCTTTGATCCGACTAGTATCCCATACTACTAGTGGCTAGAACTTCTGAAGTTGAGGTTAATAGGTAAGCGGCCCACTTGCCTATAGAACACTCGATAAATACCAAGTACTTGACTGGCGCCTGAGGTCCAATTCGTAAGCGTCGCACCAACGAATCCTCCCCACCGAGATTGAGTCCGTCTAATCCCCAAAAGAAATCGAATCACACGATTTCGAAGCTTGAGTCACACAATCTCCAAGGTTCGAGTCACACGAACCTTAACGATTGAGTCACACAATCGCTAGCGTGCTTTGTGCACCTCCCATGCCGAATCACTCGAACGCCACACTAAGGAATCAGGCAACACATCTTCGTAGATCCACGCTTGAGTCCCACAAACGCACACACAAATAATGGCACACTAGCTCACGCCCCTCTCATGCTTGCATCCCACAAGTCGCCACGCTCTACTAGCCCTAACCGAGTCACACGGCTAAGTTACACAAGATAAGCGGCTTGCTCCGTGAGTCGAGAGAATAAGAAGGTAGACGAAAGGAAACGGTTTAGTGGTATATGGAATTTGTGGAAACTCTAACTGATTTGATTAATGAATAAGGCTACCTTTAAATAGGCGCAAAGTACAAGTAGTACAAGACTTTCAAATTCTAATTCTACTATGACTAGAAGTCCTAGTTCTAATATAACTCTAACTTAATTAATTAAATAAAATAAATACAATATTTACTCTATCTAAATATACACAAAGTCTTTTGGAATCTTCTCCCTTAAACCGACTCCTCTTCAAGCTCGAACTCATCTTCTATTCCTAGTCGGTTTAGACTTGTAGTCTCCTTGTGCGACGCAAACTCTTCATGGGCTATCTTCCGTTCTACTCGTTCGTTCTGGCCTAAATTTTGACACGAACTAGCTCTTGGACTTAGAAACATGTTGCAACTAGAATTAGTCCAAACGCTCGAGTGGTTTGCGTTTTGGCTCAATATCAATCCGCCAATGTCCTCGTTCGCGCTCCTACTGCGTAACTGAAAGTTAACCCGACCTAACTTTTGATTCCCTTGTCTGATTGACCTCAAATTTGTACACAACCTTCCTAACACTCTGAGGAATCTTGTATTTTTAACAGAAGTCAATTCAGAGTTTGTTAAGGTCACTTTCGCTCGTGTTGACCTGGCTGACACTAGGAATGACTTATGCACATGTGCCATGCATGTACCTTGACCTAGCGTGTGTTTCCTTCATGTGATGCTCTTCATCTTCAATATGTGGGAACTAATGAACCTCTCTTGACTCATTGTAGGTCTCTTAGCTCGCTCCCTTGCGTGCTTTGGCTCCGTGGCTACTTGTCTCTCGGCATTGATGCGCACTTGGGCTAGATGCGATCCTATGATCGTATGAAAAAGGCAGAAGAAACATGATTCGAAAAAGGGAGAGGGGTCAAGGAAGGTCGCTGAACAAAGCACTCGTGGAGTGTTTCAAGTGTCATCAAATGGGACATTTCCAGTATGAATGTCCACAATGGGATAGAAAGATGAACTATGCAGAATTTGATGATGAGGAGGAGATGTTGTTGATGGCCTTTGTGGAGACAAACAATGCCAAGAAGGAAGAGGTATGGTTTTTGGATTCGGGCTGTAGTAATCATATGTGTGGAAACAAATTATGGTTTACAAATTTGGATGAAATTATCAGCACTCTGTAAAGTTAGAAAACAATACTCGAATGGGAGTCATGGAAAGAAGGAGTGTGCGACTTAAGATTGATGGAATAGTCCAAGTAGTGTTAGATGTCTACTACATACCAGACTTGAAGAGTAACCTACTCAGCATAGGCCAACTTCAAGAAAGATGCCTCACCATTCTGATCAAACACGGTGTCTGCAAGATGTTTCATCCGAGGAAGGGGCTGATAATGCAAACATGGATGACGACAAATAGAATGCTTGCATTACTAGCAACAACAGCAGTCACAATCGCTGACACCCCAAGATGTATGCAGACCTCAACAAATGATGAGTCTTAGTTGTGGCACCGCAGGTATGGACATCTAAATTACAAAGGTTTGAGAACCTTGAAGTTTAGAAATATGGTGAAAGGACTGCCAGAGTTAAAGGGAGCGACCAGAGCATACACCAGCTGTTTAGTAGGCAAGCAACATCGAGAAACCATTCCTAAGAAAAGTTCATGGCGTGCTTCAAGAAAATTACAACTAGTACATTCAGACCTCTGCGGTCCAATTACTCCCTCCTCAAATAGCGACAAAAGATGCATGATGACTATAGTAGGAATGTATGGAATTATTTCTTGAAAGATAAAACTGAAGCTTTTACATACTTTAAACAGTATAAGAGTCAAGTCGAGAAGGAGAGTGGATTAATGTTGTGCTGCCTATGGACTGATAGAGGACGAGAATTTACCTCGAATGAATTTAATCTATTTTGTAAGGAGACAAGTATAACAAGGCAACTTACAGCAGCTTACACGCCACAACAGAATGGGGTGGCAGAGCACAAAAATTGAACGATCATAAACATGGTTCGATGTATTCTGAATGACAAAGGAGTGCCAAAAAGGTTTTGGCCTAAGGCTGCTAAATGGGCAACACATGTGCTAATCAAGAGTCCAACATCCGCAATGAAGGAGAAAACACCAGAAGAAGTATGGAGTGGTGCGAAGCCAAACGTAGACTATTTCAGAGTCTTTGGATGCTTAGCCCACACGTATATTGTAGACCAAAGGAGTAAAAAGCTAGACGATAAGAGCTTATGTTGTGTGCTGCTTGGGGTCAGTAATGAGTCGAAGGCGTATCGACTATATAACCCAGTAACACAAAAGATAATGATCAGTCGGTATGTGATTTTGGAGGAAGAAGAAAGCTAGAATTGGGAGAAGGATGCAAGTCGAACAAAAGAGGAAGAACTAATCTAGGCACGTTGTGATAATGAAGCAGAGCATGAAGAAGCTGACGTGAATGAAGGAGAAAATTTATCATCACAATCGGAAGAAGTAGAGAGGTGTAAGAGTTAGAAGACCATCTACTTACCTACAAGAGTATACCATAGGAGAAGAATTTTCTAATGAGGAAGAGGCTAGTAACTTTGTGATGTTTGCAGCCCTAGAAGATCTTACTTCATTCGAGTAAGCTGTGGTGGAAGAGAAGTGGAGAAAAGAGATGGAAATTGAGCTGCAAGCCTTCGAAAAACACAATACTTGGGAACTAACTGAATTACCTGCAAGTGCAAAGAAAATAGGAGTTAAATGGGTGTTTAAAACTAAGCTCAATGAACGTGGAGAAGTGGACAAGCACAAAGCTCGGCTTGTAGCCAAGGGTTATGCACAACAGCAAGGGATTGACTACAATAAGGTATTTGCACCGGTGGCGAGATGGGATACAATACGTATACTCCTATCTATAGTAGCACAGAAAGAATGGAAGGTTTATCAACTTGATGTGAAAAGTGCCTTTTTGCATGGAAATTTGGAAGATGTATATGTAGAACAACCCTTGGGATACGTTCGAAGGGAGAAGAGGAGAAAGTCTACAAACTCAATAAAGCACTATATGGATTAAAGCAGGTACCACATGCCTGGTACAGTAGGATTGAGGCATATTTCAGATGATAAGATTCTGACTGTTGCCGAAGAGTAAAAGGTGAGAATGGCTCCTCGGATTCCACGCCCGCGAAGGTCCGGTGTACCTGCAGGGCGCCGGGAGGGGGTCCCGGCGTAAATACTCCAATGCTTAAGTTAGTATGTGTGGTCGAAATAGTAGAGCTTGGGCCAGCAATCTTAGGCTTACCTTTTCCCTTAATTATGGGGGTATTTATAGGCGAAAGAAGAGTATTTTCTAGGTGGACTTGCCATGATGGGAGCAAACATGCCCATCAGGGGATTGATATTTCCCGTTGAAGAGGTGCTAGCATTGCGTTAGATAGATACACGGGGGGAGGGGGGGTAGGCGTTACCTAGGTAAGGTGACGCCTACGCTCCCTAGAGGATGCCGTTCGTGGCCTAGGACGAGATAACGCCGCGTGCTATGGCTAAGTGACGTGTGGGACCCCCTCCACTGGTGTCGACCATCCTAGTGCGGTTCGCAGAGAAGGAGGCGATAGCCTTGAGGTGATCTGTCCGGTAGGGACAACAACTTTCCGCCCCTAACGCGGGGTGTAAAGACGAAAATGCCCCTGGCGTTGTGTCAATTGTTATCACAAGCCCAACTGAAAATGAGCCCGGGTGTTTACCAAGGGCTATCGTTCCGTTTCGATCTTGTCGCGCTTGTCAGTTCTCGAGATATTGAGGCGGCGTGATCATCGAGGAATATGTCTTTTCAAACTGCTATCTCTTGAGGCCTATAAATTGAGTCTTTTCTATTATGCCCCTTTTTCATATCTTTCCTGCCTTTCGTCTAGCATTTCCAGCATGGACAATCTTACCAAGAACTTCTTGATCTCAAAAGCCCACACCTTGAAGAACCTCAACCACAGTGATGTGGGTTTTCTGGAGAATGTGGTAACCAAAACCTCTGAAGATATTCTGGAACTGCAGGGGATGATGGCCCCCCTACTGTCTAGGCAGAGTGCAGCTTCCATGGAGGACTTTAGTCCTATCGAAAATGTGTCAAAGTTGGCCGCCGCTGTCTGCCGCATCCAGGTGGTCATTACCATGCTGCAGCACAGGAAGGACTTACTTGGGTGCTGTTTGAAGGGCTTAAGGGCTTCTTCTTCTGTGCTGACGCCCTAAAGGAGATTCCCATTCTACTAGAGGACGATGACGCTGGATCCAATGCTTGAGCGCTGGTGGCTGCCTTTATGTTTCTCTGTTTCTTTTTCTTTGTTCTTGCATGCGAATATGTGTAGGCCATTTAGGCCATAAATAAATAAAGATGTTTTCTGGTTATTCTGTTCTTTTGGGATGTATGAACGACATTTCGGTCGGGACTAGCATTAGCCCAACCGAAAATGAGCCTTTCACGGGACATAGTGTTTGAATGCTGATTGATAATAAATGTTTTGCTCGACCGTTCCTTGCGCCGCGTTTCCAATGGTGGGTGATTGGGCGATTTTTTGATGCCTTTTGATTGGTACGATTTTCAAGCGAGCGTGCCTATTGCCGGATCGGATTCTGCAATTATGGTTGCTCTTTTTCAGGCGCATTAATTGCTTTCCAAGGGCATGCGAAGAGATCGGAGTATCTCTTCGGTGAGGCTATTTAAAGGAGTTTCTTTCCTTTTTCCTGTTCATCTTCTTCTTCCCATTTCTCTACCCCAATTGTTTTTGAATCGATGGCGGATTCCTATTTTCTTGATACTGTGGCGCGCGACTCCCCGTCGACTCCTCCAACTTCACCGGATTCGGACCATCCTCCTCTGTTGCCCCCATGGAGGCCGTCAGTCCACCGGAAGGGCCGCAAAAGGCTGAGGAAGAAAAACTCCAAGGCGTCTGACGCGTCCTTTGACTCTCCTGCCCCCTTTGCTCGAAAGAGCAACAAGCGATTTTTTCCTTGCGACCGCTCACCGAAGAAGGTTCTTCCTGGCGGTGTTGGTGCTGAAACGGTGTCATCAGCCATCGAAGAGAAGTCAGGTTCGTCAAGGCTAGGCCAGGAGAAGAGAGTGGATGAGCCCTTCCTCCCTGTCAATGGGGGGCTATCGCTCTCGGATGATGATGGAAGTTTATTATTATGATGTCTACTGGCTTGATGAAGATTAGGACTCGGGCGTTAAGCCCGTTGTAGATGCCGTATGGCTTCTGAATAAAATGATATCCCCTATTTTCTTTCTTTTGCCACTGTCTTTTCGTCAGCATTTTAATTTTGTTGGCAGCTAACGTAAAGGGTTAGCCTTATTGAGGCAACCGCACCACGACCATTTGACTTGGTCAAAATTAACCGCTGCTTGGGAAGTTGTGGCGAATAACTGCTTGTTTTTTATTTTTTATTTTTTTAAAAAAAATCCTTTAATGTAAATCCACGTGGCTGACTTCCTTTACACGCGTCTTGGCTCGATTGGCAGTTCAATTAATGCGGTGGCATTTGGCTCTTTAAGAAGGGACCATTTTCTCTTTCCAACACTTTTTGCCTTCGTTTTGAATTTTCTCTCGTCTTCTCTTTATTATTTTCTGGAAGAACTTCTTGCTCATCCGCCGCCATCCGCCGGCTCACCTGTGAATCTTTCCTTTCAAGGTACCACTTACTCTATCCTTTCGGATTTTCTGTTCACTGGTTTCTTTTGGTTAGAAGTAGACCCAGTCGGGTTTTCTGGAGACTCATGGATCCAGAGATCGCACAAACACCCAGTATTTTCACGTGCGATAGGGTTTTAAAGGTCGAATTAGAGGAGCATGGTATTACCTTTCCCCCTGGGTTTGAATTTATCATTCCTGAGAGTACTATGCGACTTCACGATCCAGCCTGGGGAGATTGTAGGCTAGTTTATTTTAAAATGTTTCTTTACGGCTTTCGTTTCCTAGTCCATGATTCGATACTAACGCTGCTGCGGGAGTATAGGCTTAATCCTGCCTAGATAACCCCTTCTTCTTGGTGTGGGGTTTATGCCTTTCTTCGCGCTTGCGAATTGAAGAACATTTTTACCCCCTCTCAATTTATTTCACAAATTCTTTAGCATGACCTGCCACAATTGTTTAATCGATATCACTCCACGGTGGGATGACGCGTTCGTGCAGTCATTCTGGCAGCGGTTTCGTGGCTTTGAGGGGGTTGTGGCTGACTGGAAAAGCAGTTTCTTTATCCTCGAACTACCGTCCCATTTATGGCGCATAAATTTTAATCAAGAGCTTATAGGCCCCATCTGGGCGAATCCAGCGGTGCTGTCCAGAACTGAGCTAGATCAGGCTAACGCCTTGTTAGATGTAAATACGTGCTATCGCATTCGAGAGTTTACCTCGTACAAGCTTCTGAAAGAGTGCGTTATGGGTGAGTTTGTCTTTTTTCGCACTATCTCCTTGATTTGTTCATTGTTCTAACGCGTTCCTTTAACAGGAGATGCTAACAGTCAATCATCTGGTGAGGCTGAGGCCCCTTTGAACATGTTGCCGCTTCGAACTATACCAGCCTCTCCCCCTGCCGGGGGTTCCAGTCATCAAAGCGTTCCGCCTAAGAGGGGAAGGATTAAAACACTCGTTCGGGGACGGCGAGGGCGTGGTATCTCTGCCTGAGCTTCTCACTTTCTTGACAATTGGGTACCGATTCATCGTGGAGGGATAAATCTAAGTCCGCCTGTGACTAGAATACTTAATAGCGACAGCGACAGCGACAACGACAGCGATAGCAAGGATATGAATATCAAACCAGACCTCCACCCTGCTTCTTCACTTCAACAAAAGAGGCTCAGAGTAGACGCAAACGAACGGGCTACCGGGGTTTCTTCTGTTACTGCTAGCGCAGCCGCTATCGCGGTGCCTGTTGTTTCTTCCGCTGTGAGCACTTCTCAGACAGTGAAAATTGCTGAAGCGCCAACTATCGCCCTTTCTAATAAAGTCCCGTTAGAGGCAGATTCTCCTCCTCTAGCTAACGCTCCTGATTCTCCCATCTCTCATTATATTCCGGATGTGGTGGTAATGACCTCTCTTGTAAATTCAGTTTCTGGATTGCCGCCCAAGGCTCCTCCGCGATTATTTTTTACTTATATTTCGGAGGTGAGTGCCGGAGACTCTTCCCCCGTTCCTATGGTAAATCTTTCTCTTGAAGGCCCCAAAGGGACTCCGTGCTACCGCATAAATTTGGCGGGATTTTGCGTTGACGGTCTACGCTCTGCCGGGGTGCCAAATCCCTTCTCTAGGGACGAATTCACGGCACCCTTGATAGGGGAAATGAATTCGTCAGCTTTCTCCGAGGGCCCGCTATAAGCATGTTATGGATGATTCTCTGGATGCCTTCTGCCACTTACACTATCTAGCCGGGGCTTACGACAATGAGCTGCAAAATTTCTCTAGCGTGATGTGCGCTCAAAAGGTGTAGCTTGACCGGGCGGTGGATCAAACGAGGTTGTTATGGCGTCTTCAAGATGAATCACAAAAGGAGCTGCATAGAGAGAGAGATCTAGAGGGAAAGCGAAAGTCGAGACTCTAGAGGCGGAGTTAACAATGGAAAAGAAGAAAAATCTCTTTCTTCGTGAATAGATGCTGGCTCGAGATGAGGAACTTGCCCGGGTTCCGTTGAGGATGGAGTGGTGGGAAAAGAAGGTCTCGGAGGCCTTCACTTCTAGGTTCACGGCTTATTACAAAAGTGGTTCCTTTGATTCGACCAAAATTGCCGATTATGTTTCTACCATAATTGATAAAGTTGCTAGGAATAGAGACGACTCGTCTGCCTTAGAGGGAGAAAGGCTTGGTAATGGTGTCGCGTAACAACCTCCCCTACCGGGTGACTTGAATGCCGCAAAGGATTCCTAAATCTCCCCCTATTGACTGTTATTTCATTCTTGTTTGTATTTCCTTTATTCTTTAGGCTATCGCACCATAAAAACATTTGGCATTATTTTCTTTGTAATAATGCTGATGCTGCAAGACCCTTGTCGCTTCCTTCTTGAGCGTTGCCGCTTACGCTTTGTCAGCGTCCCTTTCTTAACGCACCATTTCTTGAGACCACGCGTCCGAGCTGGCGCTACTTTTTAGAGCATTAAATGCTGCGAATCCCCTAATTAATGCGGTCGAAAAGTAATGATGAGGAAAGACACGTGTCTTTCTCTTGGTGAGACGTTTGAAGCAGGCGTCTCCTAGGGAGTAGCAAGGACTGAAGCGTCTCACTATTTTTCAAAAATTGCGTCCTTCACGCGTGTCGCGTCCTTCCAACACGCTACTCTGCCAT
This sequence comes from Viola odorata, assembly GCA_963691705.1. Classification (NCBI taxonomy): domain Eukaryota; kingdom Viridiplantae; phylum Streptophyta; class Magnoliopsida; order Malpighiales; family Violaceae; genus Viola; species Viola odorata. Next base: position 20,708,408 of record OY829539.1, on the reverse strand, counting down.
GTGTCAGTTGCCCACTGGTAGCGCCTTTTGACCCCCTTTAGGGTTATATATATTATTTTCCCCGCCTCCTCTTTTCTTTTTTCTCTCCTTCTTCACTCATCGCGTTTTTCTGGAAAATAACTCGCCGCTCCTTCTTCTTCGTCCTGAGATCCCTGGTGTTTCTTTTACGAAGGTACACACATTATTTCTTTCTTTTTCTCCCTTCTTTTTATTAGTTATGGCGAGGACTCGCTCTAAAAAATCTGTTGTTGAGGAAGAAGTTTCAAAAAAATCTGCTGGGGAAGAGAAGATTGATAATACCCCTACTTCTCTTTATAGCTTGTCGTTAGTTCATCGCAGATTAGCTGCGCTCAACGTTCAACTCCCTGAAGGCTACACCACTAGGGTTGCTTCTGACCGGCTTCGCCTTAATAGTGAAATGCCTGATAATAGTAGGGTGTTGTACGCCAAATTGTTCGATCATGGGTTCCGGCTTCCCCTTGAATCTTTTGTGAAACTGTTGCTGGCCGATTCTGACTTGAACCCGGCCCAACTGAATCCTAACGCAATTTACGTTGTTAGTGCTTTTGCATCACTGTGTCAGTTCAAAAAGATCGAGTCCCCTACGTTAGCGTTATTTCACAATATTTTCCACTTGTATTCTCGCAAAAGGGTGATATCGATATCGCCCCGTTATGACGACGACTCACTGAAGCCGTTCACTTGGAAACTCATGGGTCTGGAGTCTTCCATTTCTGGGTGGAAAGAAGGATTCTTTATTGTTGACCTGTCGAAACCCTTGTGGAGGACCGACTTTAATCAGGAGATTAAAGATGGGGCTTGGGGTAGCAGAAAACCACTTTCCGAACCGGAGGCTGGTTGGTTGCAGACGCTACTCTAACTGAACTTTAGCATTGACACTCACAAAGTAGCTAACGGGGTGGACGTTGAGAAGTGTAAAATGGGTGAGTGTTTATTCTCCTTTCTTTGCGTTGCTGGGTAGTACTAACGCTGACGTTTTCCCATAAATATGCAGAGGTTCCACCCGGTTGGGAGCCTGAATATTTTCGAAGGAAGAAGAAAATAGAGCAGAAGAGAATAGAGTAGGCTGCTGGCGCTGCTGCTATTGCTGCCGAAGGGAGAGCTACCGCTGAGGGGGATCTACCACTGTTACTTTGGTCACACCTCCTTCTCAAGCGTCCTCTTCGTGACCTCGTGTCGCAAAGAAGAAAAGAAGCAAAAAAATGAGCGATACACATCCCGCTCCCTCCCAAGCTACCGCTTCTTCAGAAGTGCCTGCCGACACCATTCCTCAAGGGACCCCTTGATTTCTTCGTCTGTTGAGGTATTTTTATCCATTGCCCCTACCGCTTTCTTTTGCTCTTCTACAATTTCTTATTGTGCTTTGTTTCTTCTAGGAAACTGTCACTGTGTCTGCTCGTTCTCTTCCTAACGAAGCTATGTCGTTTGCAACTGAACTCGAGAACCGCTAGAAGAGGGCTCGTCATAGTCTTCAAAATAGCCCGTCGTCGTCTGGCGTTAACCCTTCTTTGGCAACTTCCGCGGGAGGTGGTGCACCTCCCGAGCAATCTCAAGGTGTTAATCCTAGTGGAGATTTTCACACCTTTGTTGATTCTCCGCTTCACTCTTCATCTACCATTGTGGGCTTTCAACCGGATATGATGGGTCCTGACTTTTCGGTGCTTGCTGAAGGTGGGTCTTTTGACATGAGAGGTTCTGCTAACCAACCTCTTTCTCCTCCTACCCTATCTTTTGTTCCTATGTCTCTACCTCCTGCTGAGAGGGGCAGTGCTGCTTCTGCTTTGATGATTGGCGTCAACTCTTACACTCCTCCCAGTCTTGCCACTCATCATGTCAACTTGAGGGGTTTTAGAGAACAAACTTTTCAGGTTTCGGAGACTGATGGCGATGATGCTGCCTTTGCGTCTACATCTCAGCTGGTGGCTCAAATGATGTCGCACCAAAGGGAAAGAGATGCATTTTTGGCTAAGAGCCGTCAGGAGCGTATAAATTTCCTTTACTCTCGGATGTTCTCTTCCTTCTACCATCTCCATTACTTGAATGAGGACTACGCTAGGGTAGGGGCAGATGAGCGGAGGGAGATAGATAGGCTGACGAATGAGCGTCAGGAGGCAGAGAACACCAAGCGAGAAGCTGAGGCCGCTAAGCAAGAGACGGAGGTCACTAAGCAAGAAGTGGAGGTTGCTAGGCATGCCCTGGAGAAAGAAAAAGAGAAGGGTGCCGTTCTGACCACACGACTCTCTGAAGAAGAGGCCAAGCTAGAGGTGGAGAGGCGTAGGAATGCTAAGCTGTCCGCCGAGGTTAATCTTTCCGCTGAGAAGTGTCGTTGGTACATGAAGGAGGGAGCCATGATCATGTCGGATGGCTTTATGGAGCTTCAGGGGATAAACGCCCTTCGAGTCAAAGAACTTGGCGCCTATTTTGAAGAAAGATCCCCGCCCGTGATTGATGACGATTTCCATAGAGATCGGGTCGTTGGGCAAGATGGGGACAATACGTCAGCTGCTTCATAGGCACCGTGCTTTATTTTTTGATTTTTGATGTTGGCATGTCTCTGTCCATCCTTTTAGGATGTTTTTGTAATATTGACAGTATCGACTTTCCTTTAGAATGCTGCCTTTTTGTCTGGAAATTCCTTGTCAGTTTTGCCTTGTGATGTTGCTGTTACAATATAGTTAGCAAACGCAATTACGGAAATCACAATGATGTAGTCATCATACCTTATGCGGTTAATTAACCGCGACGTTAGTGCGTGCTTTGTTGCATCGCCTCGCCTGTGAGTTGTTAAGATATTTCTGTCTCTAGGGACACAGTCTTTTCTGTGTTGAGAATCGGGAAATTATTTCCACATGTCTTCCGGCCAACGCTGCCTTATCATCATTTCTTCGATGATGTCTTCAGAGGATGAATCAATATCATCTCTGCTTATGTTGTGTACAGATTGATGTCGCCCTTTGTTGTTAGGGGGATCACTTAGCCTTGCTAAGTCTGGTTTTGTCATGATATTGTTGTTGCGATAGAGATATCTCTTCCAGCTTAAACTTCACCGGGTATCAACCGCACGGTTACTAGCTGGGGTATCTCTCTTTGTTTCAAATGCCAATGGTTGGCTTGGAGCGTGCCTCGTCTTAGTGAGTCGTCTGATCAGGACCAGTCATCAGAAGGATAGGATTTTCACTTCCAAGCGTTGAAACCTCGCGTCTCTGGAGTGTGCCTCGTCTTAATGACCCGTCATTGTGAGCATAGCTACCGTAAGGATAGGATTTTCACATCCAGGACGGAGTTACTATCTCCTTGGGGCGTGCCTCATCTTAATGGCCCATCTCTGTGAGCACGGCTACCACAAGGATAGGATTTTTACTCCCAAGGATACCGGGGGCGTGCCTCATCTTAATGGGTGGTCTGTGTTAGCACGGTTGCCACAAGGATAGGATTTTCACTCCCGGGGGCATTGGGGCGTGCCTCGTCTTAATGGGCCGTCTGTGTTAGCATGGTTGCCACAAGGATAGGATTTTCACTCCCAACGCTAAATTTATGCCAGGGCGTGCCTCGTCTTAGTGAGCTGTCTGATCAGGACCAGCCATCACAAGGATAGGATTTTCACTCCTGGCATTCTTTGTTATCTGCATGTAACCAGTCACAAAATGTGCAAGGAATGCCTTTGATTCATTCGTTAGAGCAATGCTAACATTATCAAATGAGAGTGATCAGTTTCTAGCATGATATATCTTCAAACGAGCTATATTCCAAGAGTTTTGTAGGAGAGTACCGTCGAGTTTTTCCAAATAGTACGCTCCCTTCCCGACGACACGGGTGACGCGATATGGTCCGTCCCAGTTTTGGCTGAGCTTCCCCATGCGTTGTCCCGCTGCTCGTTTGTCTCTGAGCACTAAGTCTCTCGTTTTGAGTAGTCGTTCCTTGACTTGCCTGTTATGATATTGTGCCATTTTTCTTTTGTAATGCAAGGTTTTCAAGAGAGTCTCGTCATGCACCTCTGGTAGTGCATCAAGGTTAGCGTGTAACCTTTCCTCATTCATTTCTTCTTTAAAATAAGCCACTCGGAGGCTTAGAGTGCCAATTTCTACTAGCGTGACAACCTCTATGCCAAAGGCTAATGCGAAATGGGTTTCTCCCGTGCTAGCTTTGACGGTCATGCGATAAGCCCACAATACGTATGGCAGTTCATCTGCCCATTTCTTTTTAGAACCTTCGAGGTTTCTTTTTATGCCGCTAAGAATGTTGCGGTTGGTCACTTCTGCCTGACCGTTAGTTTGTGGGTGTGCTACAGAAGAGAATCTTTGCTCGATCTGAAATTCCGCGCACTGGTTTCTGAAAAATTGACTTGTGAATTATGTTCCATTATCACTGACCAATATGCGAGGTATCCCAAATCACATAATAACTTGATGCTTAAAGAAACGCTAGATTTTTTCAGTAGTGATGTTAGCTACCGCTTCCGCTTCTGCCCATTTCGTGAAATAGTCCACCGCTACGACCACAAATTTCAGTTGTGATCTAGCCTTTGGAAACGGGCCTAAAATGTCAATTCCCCATTTGGCAAATGGGCATGGAGCGACTATTTCTGAGATTTGCACAGCAGGTTTTCGAGGAATCTTAACGAATTCCTGACATTTCTAGCAGGTTCTGACAAAGTTGTGACAATCTCTACGAATGGTGGGCTAGTAGAACCCCGACCGAAAAACCTGTGCTGCCAGGGTGTCACTAGCTATATGTATGCCGCATATACCTTCGTGGATTTCTCACAAAGTGCGGAGGCCTTCCTGCTCCCTTATGCACTTCGCAGCTGGGTGGGAGAAACATCTCCGAATCAGTTCCCCATTGTAGTACGTGCACCGTGCCGCTTGCTTCAAAACTTTCCTCTTTTTAGCATTATCCGCTGGCAACTCATCGTGTTTCAGGTATTTTATTACGAGAATTCTCCAGTCATTCTCCCCTTCTTCCACGCAAAGTGACATTTGCTCTTCCATGAAGGAAGGTACATGTATCTCCCCGTAGTACACGTCCTTAGGTATGGAAGCTTCCGGGTTGGCTGCCATTTTGGTGAGGTTGTCTGCCTCAGCATTATTCTCTCGAGGAATATGCTCAAAGCTAACTTGAGTGCCCTTTTTCTATATTTCTGTCAGCTCACGCTTCACATTTGCAAGGTATTGAATCATGATAGGTTCTCTAGCTTGGGAGTTTCCCAGGACTTGATCTATTATTAGTTTAGAATCTCTGCGTATCTCCAGTCGTAGATCGCGCGCCATCCTTGTGGCGTGTGTGGCTTCAACAGAAAAACTGTTACCTATCCTGAGTCCTGCCAGCAACGCTTCATACTCAGCTGCGTTATTGGACAATGGCTGCAGAATTCTGATGGCGTACCGCATTTGAATGTCATTTGGTCCCACCATAAAAATTCCTGCACCGGCTAACTCTTGGTTTTTTGCTCCGTCTACATGGATGACCCATGAGTCAGTGTATGTTTCTGGGGATGGGAGGTCTGAATCCTCTATCTCCCCTTCCGGTAGGTCCGTCGGTGGATCTTGTGTGAATGTGCATTCCGCTATGAAATCTGCTAACGCTTGAGCTTTAATGGACGGTCTAGCCTTGTACTGTAACCCATATTGTTCGAGCTCGATCACCCAAATTAACATCCTTCCTGAAGACTCTGACTTTCTGAGGATTCTCCTCAAAGGCTGGTCGGTGAGTACTATCACAGGGTGGGCTTGAAAGTACCGGTCCATCTTTCGCGTTGCCTGTATTAAGGCAAACGCTATCTTCTCAATAAGAGCGTATCGCAACTCAGCGTCTTTCAGTACATGACTGATGAAGAATACGGGATGATGAATGTGCCCTTCGCTTCGTACGAGGACAACACTGACCACCTCGTCAGCGACGCCTAGGTATAAATATAACGCATCACCAGCTTGGGGTCTCGTTAGCACTAGGTCAGATGAGAGGTAGGCTTTTAGGTCCGCAAACGCTCTTTCACACTTTTCTGTCCATCCAAAGGGGGCTTTGTTACGAATGACCTTGAAAAAAGGTAAACATCTTTCGCCTTGTTTGGATATAAACCACCCTAATGCAATGATGCGTCCTGTGAGCTTCTGTACCTCTTTAAAGGTTCGAGGAGATATCATGTCTTGGGTGGCCTTCACCTTCGAAGGGTTAGGTTGGATGCCTTTCTGACTGACCACGTAGCCTAAGAATTTGCCCGTTTGGAACGCAAACATGCATTTTCATGGATTCAGCTTCATTTTGTATTCTCTCATCATGCTGAAAACTTCATCTAAGTCAGCTAAGTGGTCCTTGAAGCTTCGGCTTTTGACTAATATGTCGTCCACATAGGCTTCCACATTTTTCCCAATTAGCTTCTCAAAAACTTTATTTGCCATGCGCTGGAATGTTGTCCCAGCGTTTTTCAACCCAAACGACATCGCCGTATAGTAATAAGTGGCCTTTGGGGTGATGAAGGCGGTCTTTTCTTCATCTTCCACGGCCATGGGAATTTGGTGATATCCAGAGTTGGCATCTAACGAGCTTAGGTAGGCGTACCCAGTAGTCTGATCGACTAACTGATCGATTCGAGGAAGAGGATAGCAATCTTTGGGACAAGAGTCATTTAGATTAGTGAAGTCGATGCACATGCGCCAATCTCCGTTGGGTTTTGGGACTAAGACAGGGTTAGCCAACCATGTGGGGTATTGGACTTCCTGAATGAGACCAGCGTCCATAAGCTTCAGTATTTCTTTCTCGATGGCTACTACCTTTTCTGGAGAGAAAGCGCGCCACTTTTGCTGAACGGGCTTAGCGTTAGGGTTAACGTTTAGCCGGTGTTCCGCAACCTCTCGCGAAATTCCAGGCATATCCGCAGGTTTCCACGCGAATTCCCCTTTGTATTTTCTTAGTAGTCGCGCTAACTGCGCGTTCTCCTCCGGCCTTAGCTTTTCACTAACCAGGAGGTTCGCTTCTTCGCTCCCATCAATAGGGACTGACACCATTTTGTCTACTGGCTGGGTGCGCTTTTCCTCTTTATTTTTAAAGAGGTCATCCGCTACGCACACGTAACAGTCGTAGCTCTTCTGAGTCATAAGCAAGTAGTATTCGGTAGCTAACTTCTGGTCTCCTTTGATGGAGACTACTCCGTCCCATGAAGGATATTTCATCCTTAAATGTTTTTGTGATATTTTGGCCCCAAAGCGGTTGAGGAACGGTTGCTCAAGTATGGCGTTATAAGGCAAAGTCAGGTCTACAACCAAGAATAATAATTCCTCTGATCGTTTGGACGCATCCTCCCTAAAATACACTGGTAGTGATGTAACTCCGGTTACTGGAATTGGGACCCCGTCTACCCCGATTATAGGCTTTTTACAAGGTGCTAGCTCATCATCAGGACGCTTCATTAGATTGTATGCCCCTAACGAGAATAGGTTTACCGCACTCCCATTATCGACAAGGGTTCTCCTGACTCTGTGGTTGCCGATAACGGGTGTGACTACCATTGCATCGTTGTGTGGGTAAACGACGTCTTTCTCATCCTCTTCCGAGAATGATAGCACCATTCCGTCCAACGCGCTTATCGCTTCACTTTTCAATAACACGCTTTCTCTCTTACGTTTCTCACCTGCCGCAGGTACCAACGGTGCGGGTTCGTCTAAATACGGAGTGCCTCCAGCTATGATGTGGATTATAGGGACATCGTGCTCGCCGACTGCAAGTGTTTCCCTTCCTCCCCCGATAGGGGTGGTGTTAGCTCCTGTGGCATAAGAAGGTGCTTGCCTGCTGTCAGTCGTTCTGTTCCCCGGATTATTCCTGGCTCCTTCTCTTATCTTGGTGGCGAACTCGCCGAGATAACCTTCATCTACAAGGCGCTCTATCGCCAGTTTTAACTCTCTGCACACGTCTGTCGAATGTCCCTTGACTTTGTGAAACTTGCAGAATGCGTTTTCCCTTCCTCCCATAATTACTCCTGGTTTCACAAGAGCCGGATAACGGATAGGTAGGTTTCGCTGCTGGACGATTGCTAGAATTTCTACCCTCGGAAGTATGAGGGAAGGAAGGTCGGGGTCATATATCCGGCCCTTTGGCGGATCCGCTTGTCTCCTGGTAAGAGAATTCCCAAATCTTCCTTTCGCGAAATTACCCCTTTGTCGATTCGAGGCTCCAAGGGTGTGATCTTTTCGTTGACTGTAATCATCACTTGGGCGCGTATCAGGAGCTGCGTTAGCTTGGGCGTTAGGAGCCGGGTGTGGGTCTTTGGACATGTTCCAAATTCGTTCTCTATTTTCCTCTTCTTCCATCCTCGCATAATTGTGTGCTTTCAGCCTCAGCGCATCTAACGTTGGCGGTGGATCCACCATTAATGTATCTCGCAATTTCCCATAACAACAATTGCGCTTTAGGGCTTCCACCGCAAAATCAATGGTGACTCCTAGCGTTAACGACATTTCAAGATCAAAGTGACTCAAGAAGCTTTCAAGGACTCCTGCGGTTTTCGGTGGATATCGAATAATGCTGCCGCAGACTTTCGGATGGGGACAGCCGTGCTAAACCGGCTCCGAAACTTGGCTTCCAAATGAGAGAAACTATCAATAGACCCCGCCGGGAGTCCTTCAAACTAGAGACGTGCTACACCCGCTAGCATCATAACGAAAATCTGACATAACGCGGCGTCACTGTGAGTTTGAAATTGTACAAAATCTTTCACCTTGTTGAGGTGAGAGATTGGGTCCTTCGTGCCATCATATGATTCTGTGGTAAGCTTCACATATCGGTTGACCCTATGATGTCTTATGCGATGACTGAACGAGTGACCAACGTTATCGCCAGGGATTCCACGAGGTCGGTGAGGAGGAAGAGCTTCGTCAGGATGCCTCTGTGCTCGAAAGTCGTGTTCATGATGTCGCCTGGGGGATAGGCTGCGACTCCTAGGAGTGCCGGTTCGATGCCTCCTGCTACTTGACCTTTCACTGTACCTAGGAGATGGGTCCCTGAATGCCTCGTCTTGCTGGTCATTCCAATGATCTCTGTATTCGTCATGCCAACGCTCCCCTTCAGAAACGGGGATCTCTCTCGCATACTGTGCGGAAGGTTTAGCGTACCTATACGCAAGTTGCATGGAGCCGATAGGGACCGATGTGGAAGGTAAAGTTAACGGGATGCCCCTAGAGTGCCGAGGCGACAGTGGTCGATCTGCGACGATAGGTGGAGTAAAAACTACTTGAGAGGGCACGCCCGGTCCTGAAACGTGAGGCGTAAATCCGGCGGTTAACTCTGTCAGCCGGTCCAGCTGAGCTTGAAGAGATGATATCGAATTCATAAAGGGATTACTCGCGTTGTCTGTCGCGGGAGCCCTTGAATGGGGAGTAGAATAACTGGGTCCCGCCACCTGAGAAAAGGGAGTGTGCCTTTGGGAAACAAATATTTCCGTTATATGCCCAAAGGAGGGATCTGACGCGCCTTGGGGGACTTCCTGTACCGTGGTAAAAGCATCAGAAGTGGCGAAGGGAAAGAGTCACCTGCGAGTAGCAAACGGAAGGCTAGAGGACTGGGACAACATAGGATTTGAATCAGAAGCCATAATCCTTAAGTCTTCGGGAAGAATAGAGCTTGGTTATTAAGAACGCTCACGTAATAGAACCAAAGCTCTCAACGAGAGCACCAATTTGATAAGATTCTGACTGTTGCCGAAGGGTAAAAGGTGAGAATTGCTCCTCGGATTCCACGCCCGCGAAGGTCCGGTGTACCTGCAGGGCGCCGGGAGGGGGTCCCAGTGTAAACACTACGATGCTTAAGTTAGTATGTGTGGTTGAAATAGCAGAGCTTGGGCCAGCAATCTTAGGCTTACCTTTTCCCTTAATTATGGGGGTATTTATAGGCGAAAGAAGAGTATTTTCTAGGTGGACTTGCCATGATGGGAGCAAACATGCCCATCAGGGGATTGATATTTCCCGTTAAAGAGGTGCTAGCGTTGCGTTAGATAGATACACGGGGGGGGGGGGGTAGGCGTTACCTAGGCAAGGTGACGTCCACGCTCCCCAGAGGATGCCGTTCGTGGCCTAGGACGGGATAACGCCACGTGCTATGGCTAAGTGACGTGTGGGACCCCATCCGCTGGTGTCGACCATCCTAGTGCGGTTCGCTGAGAAGGAGGCGATAGCCTCGAGGTGATCTGTCCGGTAGGGACAACAACTTTCCGCCCTTAACGCGGGGTGTAAAGACGAAAATTCCCCTGGCGTTGGGTCAATCCCCAAAACACAAAGAGGTAACAAAATTCTTATTGTTAGCCTGTACGTTGATCATTTGATATTTACTAGCAATGATAATCTGATGTTTGTGAAGTTCAAATCTTCCATGAAGAAAGAGTTTGACATGACTGACCTAGGAAAGATGAAGTATTTTCTAGGTGTGGAGGTAATCTAAGAGTAAAGAGGAATATTTATTTGTCAGAAGAAGTACGCTGAAGAGCTACTTGAAAAAAATCAATCTTCACGATGGAAATGCAGTTAAAAATCCAATTGTGCTAGGTACAAAATTATCAAAGGAGGGAGGAGGAGCTAAAGTTGATGCCACGTTGTACAAGCAGTTAATTGAGAGCTTGATGTATATTACAGCCACACAATCTAATTTAATGTATGTGGTATGTCTCTTAAGCAGGTATATGACGGATCCCTCAAAGCAGCACATGCAAGCTGCAAAGAGGGTATTGGCGCTATCTGAAGGGAATTGCAGGTTTTGGAGTGATGTATATGAAAGGAGTTTCTAATGAGTTAGCTGTATACATAGATAGTGATTATGCAGGGGATGTAGATGACAGGAGAAGCACAAACGGATATGTCTTTTTATTGAGTTGAGGGGTTGTATCTTGGGCATCCAAGAAATAACTAGTGGTGACCTTGTCAACTACAGAAGTTGAGTTCATTGCAGCAGCTGCTTGTGCATGTCAATGTGTATGGATGTAGAGAATCATGGAGCAATTCGGTATGACTCAAGTACAAGGTATTACGATTATGTGTGACAATATTTCAACTATAAAATTGTCAAAGAATCCGGTACTTCATGGGAGAAGCAAGCATATAGATATCAGGTTTCATTTTCTAAAAGATCTTGTGAGGGAAGTGGTCATCAAGCTAGTTCACTGTGGAACAGAAGAACAACTTGCAGACATCATGACGAAGCCGCTTAAGCTAGATGCATTCACGAAGTTAAGAGAAAAGCTAGGAGTGTGTGACGGGATAAACCGATTGAAATAATAGTCAGTTTAGGAGAGGCATTGTTGGGTTAGACTTGGCCTTCTTAGTTGTTAAGCTGCAGAAATAAACTCCTATGTTTTAGGAGATATTTAGCATAAGACTAGTTCAAATTAGTTTTGATTGTATAGGTAACAAACTCCACATTTGTAGTAGTGGAGATCTTGCTTTTAGTAGTTGCATCTCGATAAGGCTATTTAATGGCCAAAACATGCATAATAAAATCATCAAAGTAATTCATACTTCTGTAAGTGTGTGTTACAGATTGAGTGTAACAAGAATTTCAAGATGCCTCAATGATAAAGAGATTTCATCACTCATTTCAACAAAAAATGTAATGATATTCTATATCTATAAGTTTCATGTCTTGTAGTTGCACTGATGAATGGATTGCATCATGAAGGATCGAAAGACTATTTGGCCAACGCACCACCTACCACAAATGATACGACCGTAGATGATTATGATACTCCAATTTAAGGTCCCATTACAACATTAAGGGCAAAGGGGCTAAGCGCGTGGATGAAAAAGTATTAGAATAGGAGAGCATAAAGGATGAAGAAGAAGCAAGAGGAGTGATGCTCATTTTTGGATTCTCAAGCATGGGTCTTATCCAAGGCCAAGGCCAATTTCTTATTTATCATCATTTTTTTTTACAGAATTTGAAATGATAATTTAAACCCTTTTCAATTATTTTATTCCTTTTTTTATATAAAAAAAATCCATTTATTTTATTCCTAGTTACCAAATAGTCTGCAAAAGAATGAAGTTGTGAGCTATGGTGATGAACCTCCTTAAAGTTGTGGCTGGGCCCTCCGGCCCAAATAGATTACTCATATTCATTTGTAGTACTAGCACGTAATAACATTGTTCTCGTGTCAAACATTCCTTGGCTAAAAAGCCCAACTCCGACTCTACTTATAGCATTCATCACCCTCCACACCAATTTTAGGGTTTCGTATATGGATTCTGCAGCGCCACTTGCAATCGGCCATGGTTATCTTTTTAAGAATTCAATTTTTTCCTAAAGTTACGCGTAGACTTGTTAATTGGACGGGCCGCTTGTAGGGTCGACCCTAGCCTTACGAAAATGGACGGACTTAGAGAACTAAATTTTAGGCCTGGTTCGGTCCGCCAATATAAAAGAGTCGAGTCTAGGCTCTTAGATTTTAGGCTCGTGTCTAGGCCCAACCCAACTTTTATTAATTGTTGAAGTGTGCGAACCAAAATCCCACATCGGAAAAAAAAGAAAAATAAAGATTAAATATAAAAGTAGTGAAACTCTTAATGGAATGAATCCTTTTGTGAAAACTGTGCGGGCTTATTCCCAAAGAGGACAATATCATTCCATTAAGAGAGACTCGAGTGATTTTTATTCCTCCAACAATTGATAGCGGAGCTCTTGGTTTAGAGTTTGGATTTTCTGTCACGGTGTTCGATGGAAAGAATAATTTCACCCTATGGCAAACAAGAGTTTATGATATGTTCTTTACTACGCCTTGAAGACTAAGAAACCAGAGAAGATGGAGGATGTATATTGGGAAGACTGCAAGGAGACTGCGTTCAACACAATCAAATCTGTATAGTACGAGGATCGTTGAAGGAGGGGATACACGTGACCATATTGACTTGTTCATGAAGAAAATTATTGAGTTAGAGCGATTGGGGGTTGTGTATCAAGATAAGGAGAAAGCTTTAATGCTCCTCAATTTGCCAAGTTTGTATGATCACCTTAATACGACTCTACTCTATTGCAAGCAAACGGTTAGTCTTGAAGAGATCATCACTGTTCTTAGGAATCAGAATAACACTCAGAAAATAGGAGATAGGGATTTTCAAGCAAAGAGTTTGGTTACTGAAAATAGAGGCAGAGATTAGAAAAGAGGTTTGTCTTCAAGGGGCAAGTCCAGAGGAAGATCAAAGACCAAAATGAAAAATATCACGTGTTTTAAGTGCAAAGAAAAAGGGCACTATAAATGTAATTGTTCTTAGTGGAAAACGGGGAAGGGAAGAAGGGAAGGAACGATGGTTCGCTTAAGGCAACCAGTATTATCATGGACAATTCTTCTAACGAGGAGGTATTGGTGGCGGCTACAGGTAATGAATCTTTCCTAACTTGATGGACTTTGGATTCTAAATGTTCACATCATTACTGTCCGCATAGAGATTGGTTCAATTCCTATAATGAGTGTGATGGTGGTAATGTATCTATGGGTGATAGTCATCCTCCTATAGTGAGTGTGATGGTGGTAGTGTATCTATGGATGATGACCATCCTTGTAAAGTGGTGGGCTTGGGTACAGTTAAGGTAAAGATGCATGATGGTATAATCAGGGTTTTGCCTAATGTTAAACACATCTCGGAACTCAAGACAAAAGTTGATTTCTCTTAGGTACTTGGAAAAGATAGGATACGGATATTCAGAAGGACCGAGTGATGGGATTCTGAAAATAACAAAGGAATCTTTGGTTGTTATGAAGGATAAGTGGCTGACTAATAATTTGTACAGATTGATAAGTTGTATTGTTGTGGGCAATGAGGTTGTAGCTTTGGTAACATGCGTTTATAATTCTGCTTTGTGGCATATGCGTTTATGGCATATGAGTGAGCGGGGAATGTCAGAGTTTCATAAGAGGAATCTGATGAAAGGTATCAAGCACTATAAGTTGGGATTCTGTGAATTTTGTGTACTTAGTAAACAAGGGTCAGTTTCAAGTTGTCTACACACAAAAGCAAGGAGGTACTGCAGTATGCGCACAATGATGTATGGGGTCCAGCAAGGGTTCAATCGTAAGGTGGACTTGTCTATTTTGTCAGTTTCATTGATGACTACTCCAAGAAAGTGTGGTTGTACTTCATGAAATAGAAATACGAGGTATTCACTATTTTCAATAAGTGGAAAGCAGAGGTGGAGAAGCAAGCAGGGAAGCAATTAAAGTGTATAAGGTTTGACAATGGTACAGAGTTTCATGAAATAGAAATACGAGGTATTCACTATTTTGAGTTCAGCCTCTTATCCTTTATAACAATACATGTTTGGTACAGAGTCTCTGCTTTCTTCCTCTTCCATTCGTGCATAATTATGGACTTTCAGCCTTAATGCGTCCAAAGTCGCCGGGGGGTCCACCATTAACGTATCTCGCAGCTTCCCATAACGACAATTCCATTTCAAGGCTTCTATAGCAAAGTCAATGGTAACGCCTGGCGTTAACGACATTTTCATGTCGAAACGCCTTAAGAAATCTTTCAAAGACTCCCGAGGTTTCCTGTGTATATAAAATAAAGTTGCGGCGGATTTCTTGATGGGGACAATGGTACTGAATCGGCTTCGAAACTTTGACTCCAGCTGCGAAAAACTGTCAATGGATCTGGCTGGGAGACCTTCAAACCAGAGACGTGCAACTCCTGACAACGTCATAACAAATATCTGGCACAAAGCAGCGTCGCTGTGAGTTTGGAATTGTACGAAGTCCTTCACCTTGTTAAGGTGGGAGATGGGATCCTTGGTGCCGTCATAGGACTCCGTGGGGAGTTTCACATATCGGCTGACCCTGTAGTGCCTTATGCGATAGCTGAATGGGTGGCCGGAGGTGTCATCGAGGATTTCATGAGTATGGCGAGATGGAGAAACTTCTAGATGGCATCTACGGTTTCATGGATCGGGGGTATGATGTCGCCTTGGAGACCGGCTACTACTCCTTGGTGAGCGGGTTCGGTATCTTCTGCTACTCGATCTCTCACTATGCTCAGGGGATACATCTCTATCCATTTCTTCTTGCCGACCGTCCCAACGATCTCTATACTTGTCATTCCGTCGCTCCTCTTGAGAGACGGGAATGTCGCGTGTGAGGCACATAAGGCTCTATTCGCTCATGAGCGAGTTGCACAAGGCTGGCTGGTGTAGCTATCACGGGCAAGGTCAACGGGATGTTTCTTTGCTGCGGAGGCGATAACGATCGTTCAGTGATAATAGATGAAGTGAAAATAGCCTGAGAAGGAACACCCGGTCCGGAAACATTGGGCGTGAACCGTGCGGCTAAACTCGGTTAAGTGATCCAACTGAGCACGAAGAGCGGATATTGAGTTCACGAAAGGGTTGTTAGCGCTATCCATCGCAGATCCCATTGGAGGAGGAGTGGAAAAGCTAGATCCCGCGATTTGAGAAAGTGGAACACTTATCTGAGGAAATGGCGTGTTTATTATTGACTTGAAAAGAAAATCTGTCTGCGCAGAAAGGGTTCCATGCGCTGTAGTAAAGATGCCAACAAAAGTGGAAGGAAAGAGCTCTCTACGAGCGAGAATACCACGAGATTGAGGAGGTGTAGATTCTGTATCAGAGGCCATAATCCTTCGATTCCCAAAAAAAGATAGAGCTTGGCTATTAAGGAGGCTCACTTAATTAAACCAAAGCTCTCAATGAAAGCACCAATTTGATACGATTCGGACTTCGGGGGAACTGGGGGTGAGGACTATGGTTGCTCAGTATCACTGTACTCGACGTCCGATGTACTTGCAAAGCGTCGGAGGGGGGGCTCCGGCGTAGACACTCCGATGGTTAAGTCAGTATGGCTGTTCTAAATGGCAGGGGTTCGACTAGCAATCATAGGTTTACCTCTCCTCTTGAATGACGGGGTATTTATAAGCACAAAGGGGGGCGTTATCTAGGAAAGATAACGCATCGAGTGACATCATGGCTGACCTGGGATGGGATAACGCCATGCGTATAGGCAGATAACGCGTGAGATGAACCCCCCGCTGATGTCGACCATCTCAGGGTTCCTCTCTTGGTGAGGGGCGACAACCTTAGTGGCAGACGCCCGATAGGGGCTACAGTGTTCCGACCTTAACGCTGGGATAAAGACGACAATGCCCCCGAAATTACCTCTATTGTTATTACAAACCCAACTGAAAATGAGCCCGAGTGTTTACCAAGGGCTAACGCTCCCTCTCGTTTCGGCGTCGTGCATGACGGTCCTCGAGATAACGGGGTGGCTCGGTTTTCGAGGACCATGTCTTTTCAACTGTCCTTTCTTAAGGCCTATAAATTTGAACTTCTACCGCGCATTTTTTTCTCATTTCTTCCAATATTTTCACCATGGATGAATTGACCAAAAATTTCTTGCTCTCAAAGGCTCACCTTGAGAAATCTCACTGAAGCCGACGTCGGCTTTTTGGAAACCATGCTGATCAAGACCTCTGAGGACATCCTGAAACTTCAGGGGATGATGACTCCCCTTCTGTCCAGGCAAGCTGCAACTTCTCTGGAGGATTTCAGTCCTTTGGAGAGTGTGTCAAAGTTGGCTATTGCTGCCTCTCACATCCAGGTGGTCATCGTCATGCTGCAGCAGAGGAAGGATCTGCTGGGATGCTGCTTGAAGGGCATAAGGGTTTCCTCCGCCGATCTGACTTTGGTGTTGGATGCTCCGAGGGATATTCCCACCGTGCCAAATGAGGACGCCGGGTCCAATGTCTGACCATTTGCGGCCGTCTTCGTGTCCCTTTATTTTTCTTTTCTTTTTATTATGTATGTGTGCGGATGTATACTGGGGCCGTTAGGCCATAAATAAATAAAGTGTCTTTTCACTATCTTGCTTGTGGCTTCTTTCCCTTCATGGTATACTAGTTGATAACAATTGAGACAATTCTAGGGGCATTATCATCTTTATGTCCCATGCCAAGGACAGAACCCTGTAGCCCCTATCAGACACCTACAATAGGAGATGCCGCCACTCGACCAAGAGAAGATTCCTGGGATGGTCGACATCAGGGGGGGGGGGGGGGGGTCTCATGCGTCTCTTATCCACACGCACGACGTCATCCCATCCCAAGTCTGCCGCGACAACCTTCGAGATATCGTCCCTGACATCACCCCGAGATATCGTCCCTGACGTCACCCCGAGATATTGATAGCACGTTTCATGGTCTAGATTTTACCTTCTTTTCTAGCCCTTTCGGGGGCTTGATTCTAGTATTTGACCCTTATTCCAATCTTTATTGCAGATCAGCGTCAATAGAAGGAAAAGATCGAAAAGAAGCATTTTTGGAGTATTTCTGAGGATTTCAAGCTTCAAGGCCTAATAGATCAGAATGTCGTCGAGCCCTCGAAAGCTAACCAGACCAGTGAGCAGTCTCTAGCCCGCAATATCTCTGCAAAGCCAAAGAGACGAATTTTCAAAGATTCTCACGGGATTCCTTGCATATCTAGAAGATTCCAGAATACTCCAGCCCGCTCGTGTGTTGTCACCCTCTCCCCTTAGCTGAAATTTGTCTTTTTGTAATCCCTTACCTGGAATTTGTCTTCTTGTGGGCTAGACACTATATAAGCCTCTAGTTTTAGGGTTTGAAAACAGACAACACATCTTGTAAATATTTTTCCACTTTCATCTTTTGGGAGCCGCCTCCTTTTCTCTCCTCCCTCTTTTGGGTAGTGGCTGATGCGTCCATTTCCAGCAGCCATTGAACTCAACCGGAGCTTTGCTCTGGCCGGTAACATTTTAATAGTTTTATTCTTCTTGTTCTTCTTTTATGCAATCTTCCTTTTCCTATTTTGTTTGTTTATTTTGTGGTATGAGTAGCTAGATTTCCCCTTCTTAGCAGAGGTATTTTGAGGGTTGCATGGGTAGTTAAGAGGCCTAAATGTGTTTAATATATTCTTATTGTTGTATTCGATTGTTTATCGGTTTCTTGTTAATTCGTCTAGGGCCAGATTAGTAGTCTGGCCAACTAGTATCTAGACCTAGATGATTACCGTCATATTCCAGGGTTATACCTGACGCGAAGCCCTGAAATTTTAGCAGACACCTAGGGGAGGTTGCGCGAGAGGTCTCACCTAGGGGTAAACAACCGATTAGGGTATGTGATACGAGTCTGACAAGCTGAGCTGTCGCGCCCTAGATCTGTCTTACCTCCCCTTCATGGGCGTTCTGAATTTAGCCTCCCTACTTCGAGCCCGTGACAGGCCGGACGGTCAAGGCTGCCTTTTGATGACAAGAGAGGTAGCTGGGAGGATGGCTGAACGTCAAGGTCACCTCATATGTGGAAACGGGGGGTGACTTTTATCTACGAAGGTAAGCAGGGGATGCGGTGTGGAAACGTGGTCCCTATAGCATATCTATGGCATAGGAATAGAATATTTCTGCGCCGATGATTTTCTAGCCCTGGAAGCAACCCGATAATGTCCTTTGCTAAGATATCTTCTCTTCTGACTTTATTTCTTTATTTGATTTCTGTTTACTTTCGTGCCCTTGATTGTGTTTTACTTTCGTGCCCTAGATTACTGTTTTTATTAGTTAGCTTGTTAGCCCATCTCTATCTTGGTTAACTAGATTAACCAACCAAATCCCCCCCATTGTTTCTTTTATTGTTTTACTTTATATCTGGACCTGTGTAGTGTATGTCTTCACCTTTCTCTGTGGATCGAACCTCTTGCCACTATCTTTAATCCTTTTTTGTTGCATGTGATAGGTTGTAATTATTTGATCGTGCCATCGACAAGCACCCCATCAAATTGGCGCCGTTGCCAGGGACTGGTGTTAATTCGTGCCCTAGAAAATTCCAGATTTTTTTTATTTTATTTTTATTTCTTTTAATTATTTCTTTCATCAATGTCTTATTTTGATCCTTATTCTTACTCACCCTCTTTTCCTCAGTATTTTACTCCTAACCCCCCGTGGTGGGATCCAGAAAATTTCAACTATGCAGGGCAAGATCAACCTAGCTATCCATATTATGAGCCTCCACAACCTCCGCCAGACCAAGAGCTAGCTAACCTTTGGAGCCAACTTAGGAAGATACAATTAGCCGTGCATGAGCTCGAGATACAGAGACAAATAGATGAATTAGCTGATATGGTGAAGCAAGGTCAAGAGGCCTTGGAGGAGCTTATATAGTAGAGACGCCAAGAGGCTATTGAAGGAAACTTTGTATGGGTGCCTATGGATCTTGCCCCCGACGCTGGACCACCTGAACCTACCTATCTAGCCCTAGATGTTGCTCCTGCA
Organism: Viola odorata; assembly: GCA_963691705.1. Lineage (NCBI taxonomy): Eukaryota > Viridiplantae > Streptophyta > Magnoliopsida > Malpighiales > Violaceae > Viola > Viola odorata. Next base: position 20,689,138 of record OY829539.1, on the reverse strand, counting down.
CCTGAACCTACCCATCTAGCCCTAGACATCACCCCTGCACCTGGACCAAATTTTTTAGCTCCAACACTTCTGCCCAGTCACACCACAAATCATCCTATCACCCCCATAGAACAACATTTGCTACACTTAGATAGTGACGACTATTCAAGTGAAGAGGATAATTTTCCCACCGCCATTCTATGGGAGTTGCCATCTGAGCATCATGACCAGGATGATGAGCCTTATGGGTTAGAGGACCTTTTCATGCCCCTGAAAGAGCTAAACTTGGAGGGCCCAGAATGTCTTCTTTCAGAGTCAAGAGCTAATATGGAGTTCAAGGCCAGTGCAGTCACAATGTTGAGCGACGTAAATTTGCCAGATTCCTACGACGAGCATCTAGTCCTCGACGAACGTCGAGCCCTAGACGCAGAATTAGAGGCAGAAATCGTTGTTCAACTAAATTTTCCAAGTCTACTCCATAACTGTTCTGACACTTTGGTGGGTCAAGAAATTGAGGCTTTTGAGGCTTTTTAGCAGATCAAATCTTGTGAGGAGTTTCATGCCCTCGACAAGTCGGAATGTCATGCCCTAGACATAGAATTCAAGCCAGGGGAGGTTAAGAAGGAGGATTTGAGAGAGATTGAGGAAGGGATAATCGAGGACTTGAGCTCTAAAGCTGTTATGTGTGAAAGGGAGATTTCTAAACTTTCTAATTATGTTGATCCTTTTCTTGAATCACCTTTTACACATTACAATTTTTTCCTCTCTATTTTGCGGGAACCCAAATTAACACTTGAATCATATTATGGTTGCCTGCAGGTTGCTTTGCTAATGGACCATCCACTTCATGCCATAATTCACATCAAACTAAGAGGATGGAAAGCATTTAGTAGGATTGGTTGAAGTTCGAACAACCAATGTCGTGCCCTCGACAATAACAGAGGCGCTTCGTGGGAGGCAACCCACGTTCTTTCCCCTTTTTATTTCTGCTTCACTTTTTATTTTTCAGAACTTTCTTGTGTGTTCCCTTCTCGCATTGAGGACAATGCGAAGCCTAAGTGTGGGGAGGGATTTGTCTGTTATGTTTGCACATGCTATTTTATTATTGCTTGACTGCATGTTTATTTTTCTGCTTGTTGCATGATTGCTTGTTTTTTTTTGGATTTTTATTTTTAGGATTTTGCTAGCTATTGCAGCACTGCCCAGTTTTTAAAACCTCTATGAATGGACACACTTTTGATCATTCGTTCACAAGTATGAACCACCAGCACCTTGTCTAGACCTAGCTATTCTCATTCTTGCCTGCTGAGCTTTATATCCATATCTAGGCCTCGACATCAGTAGTCACAAAAGCACCCTGTGAGTATTTGAGCTTTCATGCCTATTTCTTTCTTGTGTGATTAGGATGCTTTAACTAGGCACTGGTTGATCTTGCATGATATCCCTGGGTATAGTCACTGTTAGACATAGGAAAGCTTAAATGTGACGAAAAGCTTCGCATCAATGTCTTTTTCTTTCTCTTCTCCCCCTCTCTCTCTTTTCTTTTCGATCCCCCGACATTCCCCTTCTTTTTATATTCTTTCCTGACCATTTGTATTTTCTTGATCTTTTTCCTTGGCAGGTGAGGTAGCGATTATTGAGGGTAACGTCGAGGGCTAGACACCCAAAGAACGCGCAGACAAGTTCAAGTGTGGGGAAGCAAACGAAAGCGAAAGACTTCAGAGCAGAAAGCAGCAAGTAGAGATCTAGGGCAAGAAAAAGCAAAATAGCTCGAAAGAGTTTCGAGCCCTAGATCATTTAAGTGATTCGAGCCCCCGAAAAGTTCAAGTGTGGGGAAGCGAAAAAGAAGTCACCATCGATGCTGGAAGCAGATCAAGGGCAAGCGCCGAATGAAAAATCAAAAGTTTCATGCCCTGGAAGAATCAAAGTTTTGTAACTGGTTCATGCCCCCTCTCCTATCTCTTATATATAAAAAAGAAAAAAAAGAAAAGAAAAGAGAAAAAAAAGCATTTAAAATTTTAAATAAAAGGAGGGGGGCATTAAGCGAGCAAAAAAAGTATCCGCATCCGAAGCCTCAACAAGAAGAGTTTCCTGCCCTCGAAAAGAAGACCTCTGTCTAGCCCCTGAACTACTTCGTGCCCTCGATGAAAGTTGCCTTGCCACTTCGCCTTTTTCCTTAGCCAAGGAATCCATCCAGGTTATATCTGGTCCTTTATTTTGTTTCCTTCTTTTCTCCCCTCATTTCTCTTCTATTCATCTCCTACTTCTCTCTTCCACATTTCTAGCTCATTCAATCCCTTTTCTTTCTTTTTGCTGATGCGTTGTTTCTCCGATTGTTGATTGCCCATGCATGTATTCTACAGTACTCGGATTGATATACAAGTTTGACTTTGTACTGTGCTATGTGCATTTAGTTTTGAGCGAGCATTAGGGCAGTTTTGTGAATGCTCGAGGGCGAGCATTAGGGCAGTGTGGGGATGTTTGATAACACATTTCATGATCTAGATTTTACCGTCTTTTCTAGCCCTTTCGGGGGCTTGATTCTACTATTTGATCCTTATTCCAATCTTTATTGCAGATTAGCGTCAATAGAAGGAAAAAGATCGAAAAGAAGCATGTTTGGAGTATTTCTGAGAATTTCAAGCTTCAAGGCCTAGAAGATCAGAATGTCGTCGAGCCCTCGAAAGCTAACCAGACCAGTGAGCAGTCTCTAGCCCGCGATATCTCTGCAAAGCCAAAGAGACGAATCTTCAAAGATTCTCACGGGATTCCTTGCATATCTAGAAGATTCCAGAATATTCCAGCACGCTCCATGTGCTGTCACCCTCTCCCCTTAGCTGGAATTTGTCTTTTTGTAATCCCTTACCTGGAATTTGTCTTCTTATGGGCTAGACACTATATAAGCCTCTAGTTTTAGGGTTTGAAGACAGACAACACATCTTGTAAATATTTTTCCACTTTCATCTTTTGGGAGCCGCCTCCTTTTCTCTCCTCCCTCTTTTGGGTAGTGGCTGATGCGTCCATTTCCAGCAGCCATTGAACTCAACCGGAGCTTTGCTCCGACCGGTAACATTTTAATAGTTTTATTCTTCTTGTTCTTCTTTTATGCAATCTTCCTTTTCCTATTTTGTTTGTTTGTTTTGTGGTATGAGTAGCTAGATTTCCCCTTCTTAGCAGAGGTATTTTGAGGGTTGCATGGGTAGTTAAGAGGCCTAAATGTGTTTAATATATTCTTATTGTTGTATTCGATTGTTTATCGATTTCTTGTTAATTCGTCTAGGGCCAGATTAGTAGTCTGGCCAACTAGTATCTAGACCTAGATGATTACCGTCATATTCCAGGGTTATACCTGACGCGAAGCCCTGAAATTTTAGCAGACACCTAGGGGAGGCTGCGCGAGAGGTCTCACCTAGGGGTAAACAACCGATTAGGGTATGTGATACGAGTCTGACAAGCTGAGCTGTCGCGCCCTAGATCTGTCTTACCTCCCCTTCATGGGCGTTCTGAATTTAGCCTCCCTACTTCGAGCCCGTGACAGGCCGGACGGTCAAGGCTGCCTTTTGATGACAAGAGAGGTAGCTGGGAGGATGGCTGAACGTCAAGGTCACCTCATATGTGGAAACGGGGGGTGACTTTTATCTACGAAGGTAAGCAGGGGATGCGGTGTGGAAACGTGGTCCCTATAGCATATCTATGGCATAGGAATAGAATATTTCTGCGCCGATGATTTTCTAGCCCTGGAAGCAACCCGATAATGTCCTTTGCTAAGATATCTTCTCTTCTGACTTTATTTCTTTATTTGATTTCTGTTTACTTTCGTGCCCTTGATTGTGTTTTACTTTCGTGCCCTAGATTACTGTTTTTATTAGTTAGCTTGTTAGCCCATCTCTATCTTGGTTAACTAGATTAACCAACCAAATCCCCCCCATTGTTTCTTTTATTGTTTTACTTTATATCTGGACCTGTGTAGTGTATGTCTTCACCTTTCTCTGTGGATCGAACCTCTTGCCACTATCTTTAATCCTTTTTTGTTGCATGTGATAGGTTGTAATTATTTGATCGTGCCATCGACAAGCACCCCATCAAATTGGCGCCGTTGCCAGGGACTGGTGTTAATTCGTGCCCTAGAAAATTCCAGATTTTTTTTATTTTATTTTTATTTCTTTTAATTATTTCTTTCATCAATGTCTTATTTTGATCCTTATTCTTACTCACCCTCTTTTCCTCAGTATTTTACTCCTAACCCCCCGTGGTGGGATCCAGAAAATTTCAACTATGCAGGGCAAGATCAACCTAGCTATCCATATTATGAGCCTCCACAACCTCCGCCAGACCAAGAGCTAGCTAACCTTTGGAGCCAACTTAGGAAGATACAATTAGCCGTGCATGAGCTCGAGATACAGAGACAAATAGATGAATTAGCTGATATGGTGAAGCAAGGTCAAGAGGCCTTGGAGGAGCTTATATAGTAGAGACGCCAAGAGGCTATTGAAGGAAACTTTGTATGGGTGCCTATGGATCTTGCCCCCGACGCTGGACCACCTGAACCTACCTATCTAGCCCTAGATGTTGCTCCTGCACCTGAACCTACCCATCTAGCCCTAGACATCACCCCTGCACCTGGACCAAATTTTTTAGCTCCAACACTTCTGCCCAGTCACACCACAAATCATCCTATCACCCCCATAGAACAACATTTGCTACACTTAGATAGTGACGACTATTCAAGTGAAGAGGATAATTTTCCCACCGCCATTCTATGGGAGTTGCCATCTGAGCATCATGACCAGGATGATGAGCCTTATGGGTTAGAGGACCTTTTCATGCCCCTGAAAGAGCTAAACTTGGAGGGCCCAGAATGTCTTCTTTCAGAGTCAAGAGCTAATATGGAGTTCAAGGCCAGTGCAGTCACAATGTTGAGCGACGTAAATTTGCCAGATTCCTACGACGAGCATCTAGTCCTCGACGAACGTCGAGCCCTAGACGCAGAATTAGAGGCAGAAATCGTTGTTCAACTAAATTTTCCAAGTCTACTCCATAACTGTTCTGACACTTTGGTGGGTCAAGAAATTGAGGCTTTTGAGGCTTTTTAGCAGATCAAATCTTGTGAGGAGTTTCATGCCCTCGACAAGTCGGAATGTCATGCCCTAGACATAGAATTCAAGCCAGGGGAGGTTAAGAAGGAGGATTTGAGAGAGATTGAGGAAGGGATAATCGAGGACTTGAGCTCTAAAGCTGTTATGTGTGAAAGGGAGATTTCTAAACTTTCTAATTATGTTGATCCTTTTCTTGAATCACCTTTTACACATTACAATTTTTTCCTCTCTATTTTGCGGGAACCCAAATTAACACTTGAATCATATTATGGTTGCCTGCAGGTTGCTTTGCTAATGGACCATCCACTTCATGCCATAATTCACATCAAACTAAGAGGATGGAAAGCATTTAGTAGGATTGGTTGAAGTTCGAACAACCAATGTCGTGCCCTCGACAATAACAGAGGCGCTTCGTGGGAGGCAACCCACGTTCTTTCCCCTTTTTATTTCTGCTTCACTTTTTATTTTTCAGAACTTTCTTGTGTGTTCCCTTCTCGCATTGAGGACAATGCGAAGCCTAAGTGTGGGGAGGGATTTGTCTGTTATGTTTGCACATGCTATTTTATTATTGCTTGACTGCATGTTTATTTTTCTGCTTGTTGCATGATTGCTTGTTTTTTTTTGGATTTTTATTTTTAGGATTTTGCTAGCTATTGCAGCACTGCCCAGTTTTTAAAACCTCTATGAATGGACACACTTTTGATCATTCGTTCACAAGTATGAACCACCAGCACCTTGTCTAGACCTAGCTATTCTCATTCTTGCCTGCTGAGCTTTATATCCATATCTAGGCCTCGACATCAGTAGTCACAAAAGCACCCTGTGAGTATTTGAGCTTTCATGCCTATTTCTTTCTTGTGTGATTAGGATGCTTTAACTAGGCACTGGTTGATCTTGCATGATATCCCTGGGTATAGTCACTGTTAGACATAGGAAAGCTTAAATGTGACGAAAAGCTTCGCATCAATGTCTTTTTCTTTCTCTTCTCCCCCTCTCTCTCTTTTCTTTTCGATCCCCCGACATTCCCCTTCTTTTTATATTCTTTCCTGACCATTTGTATTTTCTTGATCTTTTTCCTTGGCAGGTGAGGTAGCGATTATTGAGGGTAACGTCGAGGGCTAGACACCCAAAGAACGCGCAGACAAGTTCAAGTGTGGGGAAGCAAACGAAAGCGAAAGACTTCAGAGCAGAAAGCAGCAAGTAGAGATCTAGGGCAAGAAAAAGCAAAATAGCTCGAAAGAGTTTCGAGCCCTAGATCATTTAAGTGATTCGAGCCCCCGAAAAGTTCAAGTGTGGGGAAGCGAAAAAGAAGTCACCATCGATGCTGGAAGCAGATCAAGGGCAAGCGCCGAATGAAAAATCAAAAGTTTCATGCCCTGGAAGAATCAAAGTTTTGTAACTGGTTCATGCCCCCTCTCCTATCTCTTATATATAAAAAAGAAAAAAAAGAAAAGAAAAGAGAAAAAAAAGCATTTAAAATTTTAAATAAAAGGAGGGGGGCATTAAGCGAGCAAAAAAAGTATCCGCATCCGAAGCCTCAACAAGAAGAGTTTCCTGCCCTCGAAAAGAAGACCTCTGTCTAGCCCCTGAACTACTTCGTGCCCTCGATGAAAGTTGCCTTGCCACTTCGCCTTTTTCCTTAGCCAAGGAATCCATCCAGGTTATATCTGGTCCTTTATTTTGTTTCCTTCTTTTCTCCCCTCATTTCTCTTCTATTCATCTCCTACTTCTCTCTTCCACATTTCTAGCTCATTCAATCCCTTTTCTTTCTTTTTGCTGATGCGTTGTTTCTCCGATTGTTGATTGCCCATGCATGTATTCTACAGTACTCGGATTGATATACAAGTTTGACTTTGTACTGTGCTATGTGCATTTAGTTTTGAGCGAGCATTAGGGCAGTTTTGTGAATGCTCGAGGGCGAGCATTAGGGCAGTGTGGGGATGTTTGATAACACATTTCATGATCTAGATTTTACCGTCTTTTCTAGCCCTTTCGGGGGCTTGATTCTACTATTTGATCCTTATTCCAATCTTTATTGCAGATTAGCGTCAATAGAAGGAAAAAGATCGAAAAGAAGCATGTTTGGAGTATTTCTGAGAATTTCAAGCTTCAAGGCCTAGAAGATCAGAATGTCGTCGAGCCCTCGAAAGCTAACCAGACCAGTGAGCAGTCTCTAGCCCGCGATATCTCTGCAAAGCCAAAGAGACGAATCTTCAAAGATTCTCACGGGATTCCTTGCATATCTAGAAGATTCCAGAATATTCCAGCACGCTCCATGTGCTGTCACCCTCTCCCCTTAGCTGGAATTTGTCTTTTTGTAATCCCTTACCTGGAATTTGTCTTCTTATGGGCTAGACACTATATAAGCCTCTAGTTTTAGGGTTTGAAGACAGACAACACATCTTGTAAATATTTTTCCACTTTCATCTTTTGGGAGCCGCCTCCTTTTCTCTCCTCCCTCTTTTGGGTAGTGGCTGATGCGTCCATTTCCAGCAGCCATTGAACTCAACCGGAGCTTTGCTCCGACCGGTAACATTTTAATAGTTTTATTCTTCTTGTTCTTCTTTTATGCAATCTTCCTTTTCCTATTTTGTTTGTTTGTTTTGTGGTATGAGTAGCTAGATTTCCCCTTCTTAGCAGAGGTATTTTGAGGGTTGCATGGGTAGTTAAGAGGCCTAAATGTGTTTAATATATTCTTATTGTTGTATTCGATTGTTTATCGATTTCTTGTTAATTCGTCTAGGGCCAGATTAGTAGTCTGGCCAACTAGTATCTAGACCTAGATGATTACCGTCATATTCCAGGGTTATACCTGACGCGAAGCCCTGGAATTTTAGCAGACACCTAGGGGAGGCAGCGCGAGAGGTCTCACCTAGGGGTAAACAACCGATTAGGGTATGTGATACGAGTCTGACAAGCTGAGCTGTCGCGCCCTAGATCTATCTTACCTCCCCTTCATGGGCGTTCTGAATTTAGCCTCCCTACTTCGAGCCCGTGACAGGCCAGACGGTCAAGGCTGCCTTTTGATGACAAGAGAGGTAGCTGGGAGGATGGCTGAACGTCAAGGTCACCTCATATGTGGAAACGGGGGGTGACTTTTATCTAAGAAGGTAAGCAGGGGATGCGGTGTGGAAACGCGGTCCCTATAGCATATCTATGGCATAGGAATAGAATATTTCTGCGCCGATGATTTTCTAGCCCTGGAAGCAACCCGATAATGTCCTTTGCTAAGATATCTTCTCTTCTGACTTTATTTCTTTATTTGATTTCTGTTTACTTTCGTGCCCTTGATTGTGTTTTACTTTCGTGCCCTAGATTACTGTTTTTATTAGTTAGCTGTTAGCCCATCTCTATCTTGGTTAACTGGATTAACCAACCAAATCCCCCCCATTGTTTCTTTTATTGTTTTACTTTATATCTGGACCTGTGTAGTGTATGTCTTCACCTTTCTCTGTGGATCGAACCTCTTGCCACTATCTTCAATCTTTTTTTTATTGCATGTGATAAGTTGTAATTATTTGATCGTGCCCTCGACAAGCATGCCATCAAAATCGTCCCTGACGTCATCCGAGGCGTTATCTTCCCTAGATAATGCCCCTCCCACCAGAAATAACGCCCTTGATTGGCCTATAAATACCCCACCATTCAAAACACCAGGTAAGCCTACTATCGCTATCTGGAACCTCTGCCATTTTGAATAGCCCCCCCTCCGGCGCCTTACAGGTACACCCGACGGCAACTACAGTGACCCCGAAGATCAAATCTTATCAAAGTGGTGCTTTCATTGAGAGCCTTGGATCATTAAGTGAGCGTCCTTAATAGCCAAGCTCTATTTTACAGGAAGATCGGAACGATCATGGCTTCTGATTCGGAGCCTTCACGACCTTCATCCTCTAACATCCCTTTTGCGATTCGTAGACATTTATTTCCTTTTGCCACTGCTGATGTTTCTATGATGATGCAGGAGATTACTCTAGAGTCTTCAGATCTCCCTTTTAGATTGATAGGGGGAACACATTCTTCTCAGACGACCATTTCGCTATCCCAGATGGCGGGATCTAGCTTTTCCACTCCGCCTCCGAGGGGATTCATGCTGGACAGTGTAATCCACCCCCTCGCGAGTGAAATAACGGCCCTTCATTCTCGGTTGGAGTATTTGACTGAAATGGCTGCAAACATCATGCTTGATGTTTCTGGGTCAAGTGTTCCTCCCCAGGCCATTTTCACGTCATCTATTGTCACCAAACGGCCCTTATCACCTTTGCCTCACGGAAGCATTCTGTCAGCCTTGCCTGCAGCGGATTCCCCAATTAGCCTTGTGCAACTCGCACAAGGGCGAGTGGAGCCTTACGTGCCACAGATGCCGCAAATTCCCGTCCCTAGGGAGACAGACGCCCTAACGAGTTCAGAGATCGTTGGGACGGTCGACGAGAAGAAATGGATAGAAATGTATCCCCTGAATGAAGTGAGAGATCCAGTAGTAGAAGACACCGAACTCGTTCGCCCAGGAGCCGCAGTCAGTCTCCCAGGCGACATCCCACGCCAGATCCGCGAAATCGGAGGCGTCATTTGGAGGCATCTCCTCCACGCCATACGCGCGAAATCCTTGATGACACCTCAGGTCACCCGTTTAGCCATCGTATAAGGTGTCACAGGGTCAGTCGGTATGTGAAGCTCCCCACAGAGTCCTATGACGGTACCCGAGATCCCATCTCTCACCTCAACAAGGTGAAGGATTTCGTTCAGTTTCAGACCCAAAGTGATGTAGCGTTGTGCCAAATATTCATCATGACATTGTTAGGAGTTGCGCGCCTCTGGTTCGAAGGTCTTCCTGGCGGATCTATTCACAGTTTCTTGCAACTGGAATCTAAGTTTCGAAGCCGGTTCAATACTGCGGTTCTTATTAGGAAATCAGCTGCCGCGTTATTCGACATACACAGAAAGCCTCAGGAATCTTTGAAAGATTTTCTCAATCGTTTCGACAGGGAGATGTCGTTAACGTCGGGCGTTACCATTGATTTTGCCATAGAAGCCTTGAAGCGGAACTGCCGCTATGGAAAACTGAAAGACACGTTAATGGTGGACCCTCCGACGACTTTAGATGCGTTAAGGCTAAAGGCCCATAATTACGCATGAATGGAAGAAGAAGAAAACAGAGACAGAACCCGCCTCATGCTGCAAGATGCGACTCAAGTTCCTAACGCTCCCGCGGTCACCACTTCCGAGGATCGTCTCATGGACGATTACTCTCAGCGGAAAGATCATATTCCCAAGACCTCTAACCGGAGGAAAGGCAACTTCGTGAGGGGAAAGTCTAGCAACTCCCCGACAAGGGGATTCTCCCAAGGGCCAAATTTATGACCCAGATCTTCCTTCCCTCATTTTGCCAAGAGCAAAAATTTTAGCCATTATGGAACAGCGAAACCTTCCCATTCGTTACCCAGCTCCCGTGAAGCCTGGGGTACTTATGGGAGGAAGAGAAAACGCCTTTTGCAAGTTTCACAAAGCTAAGGGCACTCTACGAAAGTATGTAGAGAATTGAAGCTGGCGATAGAACGTTTAGTGGAAGAAGGCTACCTTGGAGAGTTCGCCACCAAAGTAAGAGATGATGCCAGAAACAATCCCACCAAGAGAGTGGCAGATAACAGACCGGTACCTCCTCGCGCTCTAGAAAGTGATAACACTCCTGGAGGGAGGGGTAAAGACACTCTCGTAGTTGATGATGATGATTTCCCTATGATTAATATCATAGCGGGAGGCATTCCCTATCTGGACGAATCCGAGCAGTTGATGCTTGCGGTAGGAGACAAGCATAAGCGGGAGGGTGCGTTAAAGAAAAGCGAAGTGATAAGTGCTCTAGATCGAATGGTATTGTCTTTCTCAGAAGAGGATGAGAAAGGTGTCATTTACCCGTATAATGACGCGTTGGTGGTTACGCCCATTATCGCCAATCACGGAGTCAGAAGAATTCTCGTTGACAACGGAAGCGTGGTGAACTTATTCTTGTTGGAAGCTTACAACCTTATGAACCACCCCGATAGCGAGTTAACGCCGTGTAAAAAGCCCATAATTGGAGTGGATGGGGTCCCCATCCCCGTGACGGGGATAACCACCTTGCCAGTATACTTTAGAGAGGATACCTCCAAGCGGTCGGAGGACTTGTTATTCCTGGTCGTGGACTTGAATCTGCCCTACAACGCTATACTTGGACGACCTTTCCTTAACCGCTTCGAAGCCGCGATATCCTAAAAGCATCTGAGGATGAAATACCCCTCCTAGGACGGAGTGGTATCAATTAAAGGAAATCAGAAACTGGCGGCAGAATGCTACCTACTCATGACTCAGAAGAGTTGTGATAGGTACGTGTGCGTAACGGTAGACCCGTACGAGCAGAATGATGAGAAATGCACCCAGCCTATATATAAGATGATACCCGTGCCGGTTAACGGGATCGAGGAAGCGAGCTTCCTAGTTAGCGAAAAGCTTAGCCCATCAGAAAATCTTCAACTGGCTCGATTGCTGAACAAATATAAAGGAGAATTTGCGTGGAGACCTGTGGACATGCTGGGTATCTCGCGAGAGGTAGCGGAACACCGACTTAACATTGACCCTAGTGTCTAGCCAATTCAATAGAAGGGACGCGCGTTTTCTACGGAGAAAGCGTCAGCCGTCAGTAGAGAAGTAACAAAACTCCTTGACGTAGGTTTCATTCAGGAAGTTCAGTACCCGACCTGGTTAGCTAACCCGGTTCTCGTTCTAAAGCCCAACGGAGATTGGCGTATGTGCATCGACTTCACTGACTTGAACGATGCTTGCCTTAAAGATTGCTACCCGCTTCCCTGAATCGACCAGCTAGTTGATCAAACTGCCGGGTACGCATACTTGACGCCAACTCCGGATAGCACCAAATTCCTATGGCCGTTAAGGATGAAGAGAAGACTACCTTCATCACTCCAAAGGCTACTTATTGTTACACAGCGATGTCGTTTGGGTTGAAGATTGCTGGGGCAACTTTCCAACGTACGACAAATAAAATATTCGTAAGGTAAATAGGAAGGAATGTGGAGGCCTACGTTGATGATATACTGGTAAAGAGTACAAGCTTTCAGGATCACTTGCGGGACCTGAAAGAAGTCTTTGACGTGATGAAGGAATACAACATGAAGCTGAACCCCCGTAAATGCATGTTTGCATTCCAAACGGGTGAATTTTTGGGCTACGTGGTCAGCCAGAAAGGAATTCAGCCTAATTCGTCAAAGATCAAAGCCATACAAGAGATGATATCTCCTAGAACTGTTAAGGAGGTACAAAAGCTGATAGGGCATGTCATTGCCCTAGGACGGTTTATTTCTAAGCAGGGTGAGAGATGTCTCCCCTTCTTCAAAGTCATACGTAAAAAAGCTCCCTTTGGGTGGACTGCATAATGTGAAGAGGCGTTTGCCGGCCTAAAGGATTACCTATCGTCTAATCCGGTGCTGACAAGACCAGAGCCGGGCGATGCCCTATGTTTGTACCTTGGCGTTGCAGATGAAGTGGTTAGTGCCGTCCTCGTTCGAGACGACAACCACACACACCGCCCGGTATACTTCGTGAGTCACGTCCTGAAAGATGCCGAGCTGCGGTATGCTCGAATCGAGAAAATAATGTTTGTGCTAATACAAGTTACGCGAAAGATGGACAGATACTTCCAATCCCATCCCATCATCGTGCTTACAAACCAACCTCTGAAGAGAATATTTCAAAAACCTGAGTCCTCGGGAAGGATGCTGATTTGGGCCATTGAGCTTGAACAATATGGGTTGCGGTATCAATCTCGACCGTCCGTGAAAGCCCAAATCCTGGCAGACTTCATAGCTGAATGCACCTTTACGGAAGATCTATTAATAGACGTACTAGAGGAGGAATGGGGCGATATGGACCTCCCGTTCCTGGAAACTTACACGGATCTTTGGATCATTCATGTGGATGGGGCTAAGAATCAAGAACTAGCTGGAGCCGGAATCTTCATGAATGGGCCACACGGTATGCGAATACGGTACGCCATTAGAATCCTGCAGCCGTTATCCAATAACGCGGCGGAGTACGAGGCGTTACTAGCTGGACTCAGGATAGGAAGAAGCTTTTCTTCCAAAGGCAGACACGATACGGGAAGGACGGGAGACTTGCGACTAATAATTTACGGTGACTCCAAGTTGATAATTGACTAGGTCTTGGGACACTCTCAGGCCCGAGAGCCCATCATGGTCCAGTACCTCGCCAAGGTGAAGCAAGAGCTGTTGGAAATAAAGAAAGAAGGCATGCAAGTCAGCTTTGAGCACATTCGTCGAGAGGATAATGCTGAAGCAGACGCCCTGGCTAAACTTGTTGTGAATCCGGACGCGCCTATACCTAAGGGCTTATACTACCGAGAGATATCGATACCCTCCTTCATGGAAGAGCAAGCAACGCTTTGCGTAGAAGAAGTCAAAAACGACTGGCAGATTCCTGTGATAAAATACTTGAAATATGAAGAACTACCCTCAGATAACGCCGAGAAAAGGAAAGTGTTGAAACAAGCAGCACGGTGTACATACTATGACGGTGAACTGGTTCGGAGAAGCTTTTCTCATCCAGCCGCCAAGTGTATTACAGAACAAGAGGGTCTTCATACCTTGCGCTAAATCCATTAAGGAATATACGGCATGCACGCATCGGGCGGCACCTCGGCCGCGCAAGTCTTCAGGTCCAGATTCTACTAGCCAACTATTCGAAGAGATTGCCACAATTACGTACAAGCATGTCAGAAATGCCAGGATTTCTCCAAGATTCCTCGGCAACCAGCTATAGAAATCTCTAAAATAGTGTCTCCTTGTCCTTTCACGAAATGGGGGAGAGATATCCTAGGCCCGTTTCCAAAGGCAAGGTCCCAACTAAAGTTCGTGATCGTAACAGTGGATTACTTCACAAAGTGGGCAGAGGCGGAAGCGGTAGCCAACATCACGACAGAGAAAGTTTAGTGTTTCTTCAAACATCAAGTTATCATGCGGTTCGGTGTTCCCCAGGTGCTAGTCAGCGATAACGGGACACAATTCACCAGCCGATTTTTTAGAGACTAGTGCGAGGAGTTTCAGATCGAACAGAGATTCTCCTCCGTGGCTCATCCGCAGACTAACGGTCAAGTGGAGGTGACGAACTGAGGTATCCTAAGCGGTATCAAGAAAAAACTGGAAGGGTCCAAGAAGAAATGGGCAGACGAACTACCATACGTGATGTGGGGCTACCGCATGACTGTCAAAACCAGCACAGGAGAAACACCTTTCGCACTGGCTTTCGGTACTGAGGCTGTTACACCAGTGGAAATCGGTACCATGAGCCTGCGAGTTGCCCAATTTCGGGAAGAATTGAACGAGGAAAGGTTACGAGCTAACGTTGATGTGTTACTAAAGGTTCAAGAGGAAACCCTCCTGAAAATGCTACACTAAAAACAAAAAATAGCCCGTTATCAAAGTAGGCGACCTCGTGCTCAGAGACAAACGAGCGGCCGGTCAGCGCATGGGGAAGCTCAGTCTGAACTAGGACGAGCTATACCGCGATACCTGCGTTATCGGAAAGGGAGCGTATCACCTGGAAACACTCGATGGTACTCCCTTACCTAACTCTTGGAATATTGCTCGTTTGAAACTATATCATGCTAGGCTTTTATATATATATATATGTATATATCTGCACCTTTGACTAATACCAACCCTAACCTGTGCTAACGCTCGAATAGAGAGCTTTCTTGGGTGTTTGCGGCTGATTGTGTGCAGATAAGGAAGGGGGTGCCAGGAGTGAAAAGTCCTATCCTTGTGACGGTCGGTCCTGATCAGACGGCTCACTAAGTGAGGGCACGCCCTGGCATACCTAAAAATAACGTCGGGAGTGAAAATCCTATCCTTGTTGTAACCCCACTAAGACGATGGCACGTCCCTAACGCCCCCGGGAGTGAAAAGTCCTATACTTGTGGTAAACCGGGTTAACATAGACGACCCACCAAGACGAGGCACGTCCTAGGGAGCTGAATATGTGATTGTTCAAAAATACCCTCGAGGGGTTACTAACGCAAAGCTCGAAACATCAGAGCCCTGAAGGCAAAAAACAAAAACGGGTGATTCCCGATAGCTACAAAAAGGGGAGCGGCAAAGCTTAAGGTGCGTTAGTCCTATGGATTCTCCCACCTCCCATAGCCTTTCACCTTGGCTTGGCAGAAACCCTCATCAGTGAGGTCGGCAAACTTCTGCTTGAAAGCCTCCGTAAGCACACCACCCTTATACACCTCTTCCCCGTAGATCTCCTCAAAATAATCAGCCATGATGGCGGCAGTCCACCCGACATACCATACGTATTTCTCCACCGATTCCTTCTCCTTCGACATTTTCTCCTCTGCTAAGGCCTTTTTCTCCTCTATTAAGGCCGCCTTTTCACCCTCTAAGGTGGCGTTCTTGGTTTTTTTGGCTGTCAAAGCAGCGTCAAGACCAAACATTTGCTCTTTCACCTCCTATTGGGCCAATAACAATCCTTCACGCTCCTCCAACAACTTCCTCTTTTCTTCCCACTCCTTGGAGAGCTCGCTTAAAGAAGCGGTAAGGGAAGTAACCTTGTGCAGCATGTGTTCCGCCCAATAGTAGAAATTAGAAAAACCGGTGAAGAAGTTGGAGCGCAGCGAATTTACTTGCTCATCATCAGCCTTAGAAAGGAAGGCCTCCCGCTCTTTAGCGGACGTTAGCATATGAACAGCCGTAAAACCGGCGCTGCGCAGATTCTTCAAGTCAACTTGATGAGTCGCAGGACCAGACTCAATCATTGAGCTCAAATCAGCTATAAGATGGGGCGCGACAACTCCTCCCTCGGAGCGTCGAAGCATCGGAGCGTTTGAGGGAACAAAAACCACAGGAGCAGGAGATAGAGGCTGGTTGGAAGTACCCTCATAAAGAATGAAAGAGCTGTGGGATTGATAACCCGAAAAACTGAGCATATCTTCGCCATAACCCAAGTTAGGGGGAAAAGGAGGAGCCCACATACCGAAGGAATTGGGGGAAGTCTCGAAGGGCCCAGTAACGCCCACATTCCCTAGGAAGTCAGAAGAATGATTCTGGGAAGGTATCACAGAAGACAGTAACGTGCCCTATTTTCCAGGGCGACCCAATAAATGACCTAGGTCCATGTTGGTTGTGGATGGCGTGAGAGTGGAAGCAGTAGCAGTATCCTGCAAAGAGAAACGATGCAAAGGATAAATGGGTAAAAAGAAAGACACAAACTGAGGCTAAATAACGATGAATGAGATATCGCAGTTGTAAAAGGGCACTCACAGTAGCGGTATAGTCAGGAGACGCTTCCGAAGAAGCTACCGCGTCTGAAGACGGAGTGAGAGTGGCAACGCTCCTTGTCTTCTTCTTCTTCTTCTTCTTTCCTTTCGCTGAAGCCTTGAAAGGAGACGCCTGAACAGGATGGGCGGCAACAGACACGATAGGGACACCAACAAGAATAGTGGTATTTCCCTCGCCAGCTAGGGAAGAAGACGTCTGGGTGGGGTTCACGGAAGCAACAGATGGTACAGTCGAGCTAACTGCAGCTTCCGCAGCGGCAACAGCTCTTTCTTTCTCGAGCCTTCTTCAGCCGTCTTCTGACGCTTTTAGGCGTCCAATTGGGATCAGTCGCTGCATAATTGCGAAATAATGTTAGCGTTAGTATCAACGGCGATAATGAAGAAAACAATACGAAACTCACGTCTGATGCAGGATCGAATGTCCATCCCGCATGCTAGATTACGGGTATGAACGCTGATTTCCAGCTGAAGCAATTTGTCTAACCAGCCTTGCTAGGGTTGACGAAGAGTCTCTGGTCGAGCCCAGGTGCTGTCCTTGACGCCTTGATTAAAACCAGATAGCCACCAGGGGTCAGGAAGATCAATGACAAAAAATTCTTTTTTCCAATCTTCAATGGAGGACTCGATATGAAGGAGTTTCCAAGTGAAGGGTTTGAGTGAGTCATCATCATACCGGGGTGATATTGTTATGACACCCCAACGATTGTACAATTTAAAAAGCGATTTGAGCAATGAAAGGGACGGAGAAGTAATCCCTTTGTATTTACAAAGTTCCAGAAAGGCGTAAACACAACAATACGCATTTGGGGCTAATTGGACAGGATTCAAATCAAAAATGGTGAGCAACTACTTTATGAAAGGTTCGACGGGAAATCGAAAACCATAACAAAAAATTTGAGCATACAGAACCCTACGATTGCCGGTCAAAACGCTATTCAGGCGTAATAACTCAGGGGCAACGGAACCCGTATGGCCCTCAAGGATAACAACATTATGTTCGGTTAAATGATCATTGAGAGCGGCTACGGAGATGATGCTACTGACCGTAATCTCGATCTTTTTCTCATCAACGGACTTAGACTTAGAGCGAAGAGTCTTAGCCATGGCAGAAATGAAAGATAAAAAGATGAAGAAGATGATGGAGGAAAATAAGGAATACCTTTATGGAAGAAATGCTTCGAGTACCCAGAATGGTGGAAAGAAAACAAGACGGCTTGAGAAAATATGGAGAGGACAAAATAACAAAAGTGGGAAAAAGAAACAAGTGTTGGGTTTTATAACCCTAGTGGCCAAGCAAAACGACGGATGCAACAGTCGTTGCGTGCGGAGCGTCACAAGGAACAAGCACAAGCAATGAGTACGATTCTAGAGAAGCGGGAGTACGATCCCATCAAAGCGTCTAGGGCACGCTAATCCTTGACACCTCTGTAAATTGACATGTGTATTCTGAGTCATCATGACTTATCCCTCGCATTAATGAGGGGATCTTGAGCATTAAATGCTCTGAAAAACAGAATCGATTTTCTAAAGTGAGACAAGGGTGATGATGCTATAATCAAGATAACGCGTTTTGGCGTCAATTGAGTCGTCATCTCGCGAGATAATGCAAAAAACAGAGAAAAGATCGTTCTTTATTCAAGAATGAAGTACAAATGTTATTGCGCGACAAGCGTCATTACAAGATAAATGAAGTCAATACTGAAGAATAAAATCCTCTGGCGTCAACCTTGCCTAATCGCGGACATGCTTTGATATCGTTGCTGCTATCTCCCTACTCTTCCCCAGAAGAAAGAAAACCCTCTTTGCTCTCGTCGATATGTCTCATCTTCTCGGAGGCGTAATCGACTATCTTAGCCGGATCGAAGGTCCCGCTGCGATAGTGGTCTGTGAATCCAGCGGTAAAGGCCCCTATGGTTTTGTTCTTCCACCAGGTTATCTTCGAAGGAACCTTCGCCAAATCCGCATCACGGACCGATATCTCTTCACGAATGAGAGAGTTTCTCTTGTCAGCCGCAACCAACTCAGCCCTAGTTGCTACCAATTCCACCTCCAGAAGCTCTATTTTGGCCTTCCCTTTCGATCTCTCTCTTGCGAGCTTGGCACGACAATCATTCAGCTCTGCTTAGGTACGATTCTGAAGCCGCGCCAGCTCTGTCACTTTCGTCAGAGTGGCATTTAATTGTTCCTTTAAGCCAGGAGAGTTTCGAAGCTTGTCGCCATGAGCCTCGAGAAAGTAATGCATTTCGCGGAAGCTGGCCAGCATGTTGTTCAGATTGCGTGTGTGTTGAGCGTCAGGGGGAAGTTGCAGCAATTCCCCCTTGTCTTTAGGAGAACCAAATATCTGACCAACTATGGAGCCTACCGGCTCATCTCGCGATAGCGGATCCGATATCCCTAAAGCGCGAAGTCCGCTAGTACCAAAGGATGACAAATCTAGCTGGTAAGCGGAAACTCCTTGGGGATCCTGAGGAGAAAGATTGGCGATATAGGGAGGAGAGCAACTCTTTGCGGAATCACCGACACCTGAAATTGAAGTGAGTAATAACGGTTGAGGGTTCCTCGGGGGAGGATCATGAAGAACGCTTAAGTTGGGAGCCGGCGCGGTCACTTCAGGGATGTAAGAAGAAATAGGAGAGTCAGGGCCACCAGTCGGCCAAGGTGAATCTGCCACCGGCGGAATTTCAATGACCTCAGGAGGAATGACAGAAGATGCCTCGATAACCTTTGCCGCCTGAGAGGTACTTGCTATAGTAGAAGCATCAACCCCCGTGGTAGGGACTGCGTCAGCCCTCCAGGAAGAAACCCCAACCAATGGGCCGTCATTCCCCTTTCTGGCCTTCTTCCGAAGATGTTCTGTGTCGATAGCCATATCTTCGCTATCGTCCTCGGTCGACTCAGTAACGGGATTGTTATTTTCAGCCCTAAGCTTCTTCCGTTGGGCGGAAGTGGCATGACGAAGCCCGGAATCGGCATCCATGTTCTCACTATCGTTGTCAGCTATTCTAGTCGCAGGATGATTTGGAGTCACTCCCCTGCCCCAAAGAGGCAACCAATTCTCAAGGAAACGAGAGGGTCGAGTGGAAGCACCGCGCCCAGCGACTGTCTTAGTTCTCCTCTTCCTCGGCGGAATAGCCTGTCGGCTGGAACTTTTGGGTGGTGGAGAAGCGGGTAACGTTCGAAGCGGCGCCACGTTCAAGGGAACGTTATTTCCTCCGGATAAACGACCCTTAGCGTTATCTGCCAAGGAAACATATTAGAACAGTGAGCAAATTGAAGTAACAGCGAGGCAAGAGAAAAACTTACCTACATTACACTTTTCCAAGAGCCTGAACAAAGCAAATTCGAGAATACAGAAAGACGCCTCTATCTCTAGCAAGGCGTTAACCTAGGACAACACATCCCCAGACAACACTGCTGGCTTTCTCCAAGCGGCGCTAGTAATCTCTCGGTTAAAACCCCCGCGCCACCAGCGAGAAGGCAATCAGAGAATAAAGAAGCCACTTTTCCAATCAGCCACGGTCTCCTCAAAACCTTGAAACTTCTGCCAGAAAAACCGCACGATGACGTCATTCCACCTTGGGGTGATATCCACCAAACAGTTATGGCAACTAAGACTGAAGAACGTGCGGAATAAATTGAGGGATGGAGTGAAAATATACTTCATCTCGCATGCCCGAAGAAAGGCATAAATCCCACACCAGGAAGACGGAGTTATCTGGATGGGATTGAGGTCATAATAATTCAACAGCTTCATTAAAGAAGTATGAATCGGGAGACGAAAACCATAGAGGAACATCTTGAAATAGACCAGTCTGAACATCCCCCACATGGCATCGTGGATCCGAATATTCTTCATAGGGACTGAAGGGCGGCAACCCGGAGGAAAAATGATACCATTCTCCTCTAACTCGACCTTCAGAATCTCGTCGCAATCAAAAATACTGCGCGATCTCCTAACCTCTGCATCTATGGGGCTTTCAACACTCGTGGTGGCTCTAGTATGAGACATAAGGGACTGATAAAGAAAAATCTGAGAAAGATGGAACAAAATACCTGGAATAAGAAACCAGTGAGCAGACCATCGGCACCGGCGAACGGTTGAAGAAATTTTCCTTGAGCAGGGATAGAAGCAGAGGAGAGAGAAGATGTGAAAGAATTTCGAAGCGCAAGCAAAAATATTAAAAGAGAACAGTGGTTCCCTTATAAAGGCTGAGCACAAGAATCTAACAGCCTGTAAAGAAGAGACACGTGCAAAGCAGAAAGGGACGCGTGGAAAAACCTCAGAGGGACGGTTACGGATATCCATTTATATCTTCAAGAGGAGACAGTTATTGGCTGGAAACCGAAAGATGGTTACACCAAGCGACAACCCTCCCTCAGCGATAACCAACTAACGTTTGGGGGTTAACGCGGAAAGGTGATAGAAAAAGAAGAAAAACAAAAAGAGTTATCTTAATCATTTCATAAAAGTCGTACGACATCTACAGAGGGGCACAACATCCGAAGTTAATCGTCGTCGGGCTAATAAGAAGACCAGTAGCAGTATTCCTCGTCTGAAGACGAAAACTCCTCATCAATAAATGGGAAAGGTTCCCAAACTTTCCTCTCCTGACTCGGCTTCAATGAGTTTAACTCTCCCTCAGCGGTAGAGGCCGCGGCATCCGTCCCGATATCGCTGGCAGAACTTTTCTCCATGAGACGATCAATGTGAGTAAACAATTCATCCCTTTTTCGAACCAAAGGGACATGGAGATCAAACGGCACATGGTTAGCCCTGGAAATCTTCATGTTCGACCTTCTGCGACTCTCGCATCGTGAAAGTTGCTTGTCCAGACACGGCGGAGGAGGATTATCCGAATCTAGCAAAGTCGGAGGAGTTGGTGGAGAACCACGCTCCACAATGGCTAGAGAGTATGAATCAGCCATAAAATCACAAGTGAGTCCAACAGAGGAAAGTGAAGAAGAAGATGAACAGGAGAATGGGGGAAAATCCCATTAAATAATCGAAGTGGGGAGGCTTTTCCATCCTCTCGCACGACTTTTGAAGAGGTTGGCACGTGGACAACCTTGATTGCAGCATTGAATTTTGTGATCGCATCTGTTGGAATTTCTCACTGATCGAGAGACATCAAAAGTTCGCCCAATCAGTTGATACTGAGGAGGTGGCGTGAAATTAATGCGAAGTGGTTCGCGAGGATAACCAATGACAGACTCATTTTCAGTTGGGCTGACGTGGCCCTCCACTGAAGCAACAACTGGCATATCGCGGAAAAAGAAATGTCACGAGCGGCATGATGAAAAGCAGTTTATTTATCCATAGCCTAACGGCCCGGGGTACATGTACATAAAAAGAAAAAATAAAAAATGGCTCGGAGGTAGCCACCACCATCAGGCGTCGGACCCGGCACCCTCGAGCACGGTGGGGATATCCCTCAGAGAGTCCAAGACCAGAGTCAGATCGGTGGAGGTGATCCTCATATCCTTCATGCACTATCCCAGCAGGTCCTTTCGCTGCTGCAACATGGCAATGACCACTTGGATCCAAGAGATGGAGGTGGCCAACTTCGACACAGTCACTAAAGGATTGAAATCCTCCACAGAGGCGACTCCCAGCCTGGAATGGAGTGGGGTCAGCATCCCCTGAAGCTCCAAGATGTCCTCGGAGGTCTTGATCAGTATATTCTCCAAAAACCCAATGCCGCCATCGTTGAGATTCTTGAGAGTGTGACCTTTCGAGAGGAGAATTTTTTTGGTCAGATCGTCCATGGTGAGACTATGGGAAGAAATGTGAAAAAGATGAGACAAGCTTGAGTGTTGAAAAAGCACAAATTTATAAGGCCCAAGAAAGGGGCCGTTGAAGAGAGGGGGTCCTCAAAAGTCGAGCCACCCCGTTATCTCGAAGACTAGCAGACACGACGCAAAAATGAGGAAAAATGTTGGCGTCTTTATACTGCTAACAATGCAGGTACTCGAGAGGAGTACGAGTCAAAATTCTAGAGAGTGCAGATGAGCGCAATATTACAGGTAGCCATGACGTAAAACCGCACAATTGTAGGTATCCACAGTGTAAAGCCGGGTCGATATTGCAGGTAGCTCCGAGCAGCGTGAAACCTCACCAATATCGCGGGTATCTCGTGGTATAAAGCCGCACAAATTGTAGGTGGCCTATGGCGTAAAGCCGCGTTAATATTGCAGGCTCCGTGAGTGAAAAGAAAGAACTTGCTTGCTCCCAAAAACTCTCTGTAAGTAAGAAGCTCCTAACGATTTCCTAGAATACTTGCCTATTCTATTTCTTTGCAGTTTACACGAGATGCAGAATGACCCGGTAGCAATCCAGAGCTTATATGAGAAAGTAATCTGACTATCGCTCGAGAGTAGCTCAGCTGAGGAGGTCTATCTACTACCTGCTGCGGTATCGACAATAGTCTGTTAGCCTTGACAACCCCTTGACGGTCCCGACAAGCTTATATTCTTCTAGTCACCGTCAGTGGCCCAGCAGAGCTAATACCGCCAAGCGGAAACGACACTTGAACGACTTCTAACTAGCTAGCGGCGTCATCAGCTATCTCTTAGCACAGACACCAGAATCCACTTGTCTGGAGGAAAGCCCCCGACAAAGGCGCTGCTTATCGTCCAAACGACCTTTATAGCATAAAAAGAGACAGAGAAACTCGAAGATTTTACAAGCCTATCGCAACAAGGAGGAAAGGATCCTCCTTCAGATGTGGGAAGGAAGCGACAACCCTTGGTAAACACTCGGGCTCATTTTTAGTTGGGCTTATGATAACAAATGAGACAATTCTAGGGGCATTATCGTCTTTATGTCCCATGCCAAGGACGGAACCCTGTAGCCCCTATCGGACACCTGCAATAAGAGTTGCCGCCACTCGACCAAGAGAAGATTCCTGGGATGGTCGACATCAGTGGGGAGGGGGGTGGGTTTTCACGCGTCTCTTATCCACACGCACGACGTCATCCCATCCCAAGTCTGCCGCGGCAACCTTCGAGATATCGTCCCTAACATCACCCCGAGATATCATCCCTGACGTCATCCAAGGTGTTATCTTCCCTAGATAACGCCCCTCCCACCAGAAATAACGCCCTTGATTGGCCTATAAATACCTCACCATTTCAAAACACCAGGTAAGCCTACGATCGCTATCTGGAACATCTGCCATTTTGAATAGCCATACTAACTTAAGCATCGGATTGTCTACGCTGGAGCCCCCCTCCGGTGCCTTACAGGTACACCTGACGACAACTACAGTGACTCCTATCAGCAATTGCCCTCTCCCTGATCGTCCCGAAGATCAAATCTTATCACTAGTTGACGCTTCAGTTGAGTGCCACATCAGCCCAACTGAAAATGAGTCTGCCATTGGTCGGACTTCTGTAGTGCTTGCTTTTCCTTGTTCGCCAAGTGCCAATAAACATTCTTGCTAATCGTTCCGCATTAATTTCATGCCGTCTCTTCAGTGCAAACTGATTGGGCAGTTTCTTGGTGTCTCTTGATCGATGAGAGATTCTAACAGGCGTGATCATAGGATTCGATTATACAATTATGATCATTCTTCTCGAAGCGCATTGATTTCTTTCATAAGGTGCGCGAAAAGGTAGGAAGGCCCTTCGCTTCGACTATTTAATGAGGTTTTCCTTTCTTTTTCCCGTTCATCTTCTTCTCATTTCTCCGTTGAGATTGCTAATGATTTTATGACTGACCCTTATTCCTTGGATGCTGCTGATCGTGATTCTCCACCGACTCCTCCAACTTCTCCAGATTCTGACGATCCTCCTGCACTGTGTCTGAAAAGGCGACCTTCTCGACACAAGGGTCACAAAAGGTCAAAGAGGAAGACCTTCAGGGCAGTCGACCTGTCTTCTAACTTTCATGTCCCTAGTCTCACATCAGCCTATTCATGGAGAGAAGTTCGGCAAGCGATATCGATGCTAAGATAACAGCCTCTGCTGCAAAGGGGGAGCCAAGTTCGTCAAAGCCTGGTCAAGAGAAAAGGGTTGACGAACCTTTCTCTTTTGCTAACGAAGAGTTGCCGTCTTCAGATGGGGATGACTTCTACTGGCCTTCTTACTGTCTTGACGAGGATTAGTCCTTATGTGTAATGCATGTCGTAGATGTCGTATGGCTTTTTATGAATAAAATAAGGCTCTCCATTTTCGTGTTCTTGCCATTACATTCTTGCGTTAACTCTACAATCATTGGATAGTTAACGCTGAGCGGTTGGTTATCACTCGATGCAACCGTTTCTTCAACTTTTAGTCATTAACCGCCTTCCTCCAAAGATATAAATGCTTAGTCATAAATATTCTTCTAATGTCTTTCCACGTGTCATTTTCTATTTTATACGTGTCCTGTTCTCACAGGTTGCTCAGTCATTGGGTTTGACCTTTAAACGGAAATAACCACCCTCTTCTCACACTTTTACTCGCGCTTCGAATTTTTCTCTGCCCTTCTCTTTTTCTGCTTCTTCTTTTGCTTGAGGAACATTTCTTCAACCGTTCGTCGGCGTCAGCGGTCTATTCGTTGCTTTCTTCTCCAAGGTATTTTGCTCCTCTTTCGTTCTGGTTTTTCTTTTACTGGTTCGCCATGCGTAAGACTAGAGCTACCAGGGGTTTTCAGAGATCCTTAGATCCAGAAATTGAAAAAACACATAGTATTTTTTCATGCAAAACGGTCCTGAAGGCTGAATTAGAGAGCCATGGTATCTCTTTTCCCCTTGGCTATTCCACTATTATTCCCGAGGATGGTCTACGACTTCACAATCCGCTGTGGGGAAAATATAGGCTGGTTTACTTCAAAATGTTCCTTTATGGCTTTCGTTTCCCAGTTCATACTTCTGTAGAGAAATTGTTGTGCCGGTATGATCTTAATCCTGCTCAGATAACTCCTTCTTCTTGGTGTGGGATTTATGCTTTTCTTCGTGCTTGCGAGATGAAGGGTATCTTTACTCCGTCCATCAATTTATTTCGTAAATTATTTAGCCTAAATTGTCGTAACTGCTTGGTCGATATCACCCCAAGGTGGAATGACGCATTCGTATAGTCGTTCTGGCAGAAGTTTCAGGGCTTTGAGGAGACTGTGGCTGATTGGAAGAGCGGTTTCTTTATTCTCGAACTGTCTTCCCGTTTGTGGCGCGATGGCTTTAATCGAGAGATTACTAGTGTTGTCTAGGGATGAGTTAGCTTAGGCTAATGCCTTACTAGAGATAGATACGTCTTTCCGCATTCGGGAATTCACTTTGTACAGGCGCCTGGAAGAGTGTGTTACGGGTGAGTTTTTCTCTTTTTGCGTTATCACTTTGATTTGCTTATTGTTCTAACATATTTCGTTGGCAGAAAATGCTGAGGGTCAATCATCTGGAGGGGATAACGCTCCCTTGAACGTGGTGCCGCTCCAAACGTTGCCATCTTCTCTATCACCTGGGGGTTCCAACCATCAAAGTACTCCACCGAAGAAGAGGAGAACTAAGACAGTCGCAGAGGGAGGGCGCGGTATTTCTGCTCGAGCTCCTCGTTTCCCTGATAATTGGCTACTAGTTTGGGGCAGAGGAATAAATTTGGATCGACATGTAACTAGGATAACTGACAGCGATAGCGAGGATATGGATATCGAAACAGAGCTTGGCCACGCTTCCCTAACTCAACGGAAGAAACTCAGAGTGGAGAAAGATGGTCAGACTATCCTATTTCCTCCTGTATTCCTGACGTGGTAGTCCCAATTCCCAGCTCAAGCGCACTTCCTAACCCACCGACGGGGGGTCCTCAACCGTTATTCTTTACTTCTCTTTCTGCTAAGGGTTCCACTCCCTCTATTATCGCCAATCTTTCCCCTTAGGGTCCTCACGGGGTTCCTTCTTACCAATTGGATTTGTCAACCTTTGGCACTAGCGGACTTCGTGCCTTAGGGGTGTTGGACCCGTTATCGCGAGATCAACCGACGACCTTCATGGTAGGTGAGATATTTGGCTCGCCTGAGGATAAAGAAAAGCTACTGCAGCTTCCCCCCGATATTCAGCATGCGCACATTCTAAATGATGCACTGGTCGGTTTCCGCAAAGTACATTACTTTCTTAAGGCTCATGGTGACAAGCTTCGAGGTTCCCCCGACTCACAGAAGCGATTGGATAACGCCTTGACTAAAGTGAAGGAATTAACACAACTTCAGAATCGTACCCTGGAGGAGCTGAATGATTGCCGCGCTGAACTTGCAAGGGAAAAATCTAAGGGGAAAGCCAAAGTTGATTTTTTAGAGGTGGGGTTTGTGGCAGCTGACAAGAGAAATTCTCTTCTTCGCGAAGAGATATTGGCTTGTAACACGGACTTGGCAAAGGTTCCCTCAAAGATAAGCTGGTGGAAGAAAAAATCCATGTAGGCCTTTACCGCCGGATTCGTGGACTACTATCGTAGTAGGACTTTCGATCCTGCTAAGATAGCCGATTATGCGTCTGAAAAAATGAATGAGATAGACGGGAGCAAATAAGGTTTTCTTTCTTCAGGAGAGGAAGAGGGAGGTGACGACGGCGATACCGAGGTACTCCCGTGACCAGATGGTGCTGATGCCACAGAGGACGTTGAGGACTCTACTCGTCTCTGTTAATTGATATTTCTTTTTTTATTCTGAATATTGATGCAATTCGCCTTGTAATAAACAATGCATGTCTTATAATAACATTTAGAATTCTCTTCTAAATAATGATTGATCTTCGCTGTGTTATCCCTTTCCTTTGCGTTATCTCGACAGCTGCCAGTGGAGTTAACGTTGAGCCGCGTTATCTTGGTCACCTCGTTATTGCGCCTATCTTGGTTTGAAAATCGATTCCCCCTTTTCAGAGCATTTAATGCTTGAGATTCCCTCATTAACGCGAGAGGGAAGTCATAATGGCCAAAATACACGTGTTTGTCCATGGAGGCACTAGGGGTTGGCGTGCCCTAGGAGTTGGTGAGATCGCAGTGTCTTCTCGCTTCTCTAAAATCATACTCATTGCTTGTGTCTTTTCTTTGTAACGCGTCACACATGCGACGACTGTTACAACAACCGTTTTGTCTAACTGCTAGGGTTATAAAACCCAACACATGTTTCTTTTTCCCTCTTTTGTTATTCTATTTTCCCTTCACCTTCTCAAGCCGACTTGTGATTCTTCTTTCCATCATCTGGGCGTTCTGAGTTTCTCTTCCTAGAAAGGTATTTCTATCTTCATCTGTCGTCTTCTTCATCTTTTCTTTATTTTTATTTTGTCATGGCTAGAACTCGCCGTTCTCAAACCAAGTCTGTTGATGAGGAAAAAATTGAGAATACTATTACCACCATCACCTCCTCAGCCCTGCTTCAAGATCATTTAACCAAACACAATGCCCATATTCCTGAGGATTGTACGGTTTTCGTTGCCTCTAATTCAATGCGCCTTAATAGTGTATTATCTGGCAACAGTAGGCTTTTGTATGCCAAGATGTTTGGCTATGGTTTCCAGTTTCCTCTTGATTCTTTCATTGAAGGGTTGTTTGTTGCTCTGGATGTAAATCCTGTTCAGTTAACTCCCAACGGGTACTGTTGCGTTTACGCATATCTAGAACTCTGTAAATACAAAGGGATTAATTTTCCTTCCCTTTTACTACTTAAATCACTTTTTGAATTGTATAGCTGTAGGGGTGTGATAGCAATATCGCCCCGTTATGACGATGACTCACTTAAATCCTTCACCTGGAAGCTCCTGCACCTTGAGTCTTCCATTGAAAATTGGAAAAATGAATCCTTTGTCACTGAACTGTCTAGCCCCTGGTGGCGGACCGGTTTTAATCACGATATCCGGGATAGTGCCTGGGGTCGACGGACGGCTCTTCCTTCACCTGAGCAAGGTTGGTTGGACAAGCTGCTCGAGTTGGAGGTCTATGTTCACACTCGTAATCTTGCGTGCGGGACTGACATTCGAGCCTGTGTTGAGAGTGAGTGTTGTGACATCTTGTTTGTTATTTCAAGCGATACTTACACTAATGTTATATCATGATTGTGCAGTTCCTGAGCATGGTTGGAAGCCTGAAAGTGTTAGGAGACGGGAGAGGAGGGCTCTAAGAAAAAGGGAGAAAGAGGAAGTTGGTTCCGTTGCCGCCACCGCTACCGTTGCGGCTGTTAATCCAGTTGTACTGCCTACTGTGACGGTAAATCCCATCCAAATGCCTTCTTCTCCAGTTGGTGAGGGAACTGCCACCATTCCTGTTTCTATTCCGGTTGTATCAGTTGTCGTCGCTCCTGCTCAGGTGTCTTCTTCCCGGGTTCCCACCAAAAGGAAAAAGAAGAATACAAGACGCGTTACCGCCCTTACTCCACCTTCGAACGCGGTAGCTTCTTCAGAGGTGCCTGTTAGAGATATTGTCACTATACGTGTTTCTTCCATTACTGTGTTATCTCGCCCATTGCTCCTTAACGCTCTTTAACATTTTCTCTTGCTTTCTTAGCCTTCTCCACATTTCTCTCTACAGGATACCACTGTCACCTCTGCTAATTTATCGTCGACAGACAATATGGACTTGACCCATGTGTTTCGACGTCCTGACAAGATGTCGCGATATGACGGGGAAAATACTAGTTTGCCAACGGGTCCCGTTATCAATGAAGGGGGGAATGTTACCGTTTTTACCTCGATGACGCCTCCTGACGGTCAGTCTTCTGACCCTTTGGGAACTGTGGGCGTTTCTGGGCCCTTTGATACTTCACCTAATTCCCTCGACTCGTCACCCCCTCATTCCTTCTCCCACGTCATGGGCTTCAATGAGGACTTAACGAGGACTGGTTTTTCGACCTTTCAATCTCATGGTTCCTTTGGGCTTAACGCGGGCACTTCTTCTCGTAAGCCTCAGTCTCCAACCACTCTATTCTTTTTTCCTTCAAACGTCCTAATGTATCAGCCTTCCGAAGTAGGGGTTACTACGCCTCATCTCCTGGCCGATTTGAGTTCGTTCAGTGAATCTGGTCCTGTTACTATCAGCTTGACTTGAGTAACATGCGTAGATCCGGGTTCGCGATGGTAGGGGCTGACAGTTCAACTGTAGTTTCTTCTTTCTTGTCTGCTCATGCGTTATCGTCTCCTGAAGAGAAGGAAATGTTTCTTTCTCGGAATTCTGACGAGCAAATGGGTTCAGTGCGCTCCATTATATTCTCTTCTTTCTGCTAATTTCACCATTGGGCCCAGCATATGTCACACAAGGTTACCTCCCTTACTTCTACCACAGATGGGCTTTATATTGCTCATCGTCAGCTTTCCGAAGAGCTTGCTAAGGAGCGAGAAGAAAAGAAGAAGCTGTCGGGGGAATGCCAAAATTTGGTGCTAGCCTTGGCGATGGCCAAAAAGGACTTGAAGGATGCTAAAGAGTAAGAGGCCGCTAGGGTGTCTGATCTTGACGCTGCTCTAACAGCAGAGAGGGCTAAGAATGCCGCGCTAGAAGAAGAGAAGGCGGAGTTGAGAGGAGAAAACCAGACTGGAGAAATAGGTGGCAGAGAAGCGTAAATGGTACATCGAAACAACTGCCGCTATCATGTCTAACTGCTTCGTGCGGATTCACAGGGAGGAGGTGTACTGCGCTGATGCCCTTATTGAGACCCTTAAGGAGGAGTCAATGATCCTCACAGATGAGCATTTTTACAAGGCAAAGGCAGGGGGTCACGAAGGGCAAGGGGATAGTGAAACTGCCGCACAATAGGCATTTTGTCATCCTTTTTTCAATATCGGGTGCCGCCCGTTTTTATTTTTCACTCTTGGAGACTTTTATCTTTTGTAACCCTTCAAGGGTTTTTCGAACAATTATCACATATATATTCTGGTTGTTATTTCCCTTTGTGGTTGATCTCTTTCACGTCGTTCTCTTTTTCTTCAAGCTCCCATGATAAGATAGTGGCATCAATAACACCATGATGATGTTGATAATAAGTCTGAGTGTTACTTGCAAGGCTGCTATCATAACGCGATAAGATAACGGGATTCCAACAGGAAATAGGATAACTGTAGCATTGCCATATAATCCGTGAAATCATAAATACTGATAACGGATGTTACACAAGACGCCGTGACATGACTTAATCATGCGCATTTCAATGTCGAGGTAGAATAACGTCGCCTAGCAGATAGCTTCAGAAGTAGAACTCATAGGAGAGAATTATCATAATCAATATTACCCACAATGTATAACATATAACTTGCGGCCGCGAAAGAAGATGTTGTGGCGTTATAGCCGTATATGTCTTCAAACCGGCGGTATCCTTCTAGAGGTGTTACAGCATCGAACACTGCTATCGTCTCCGTTGAAGAGATAGCTCAATCAATAAGATGTCATCCAGGATGAGTATCTTCATAATGATATCACGACTCTCTTGACGGTATTTCTTGAATCAAGACGACAATAACGTTGGTCGTTGATAGTACACTCGTCACAATGATAGGCCACATAATACTATTGCTTGCGCGGGCGTCCGTCTCCTCATTATTTTTACGATGTCCCTGTAGTAAAATATCGTGCAATAACAAACGTTAGTTGCCGCTAGGAGCCGTCGCGCCTCCGTATCGCTTTCTCCACCAGCCATCTTCACCAGGTATTTCCCATCTGGTTACTCGCTGGGATATCGTGATTTCTCTCGCATTTCTAAATTTCCACGATCGGCCTGGAATGTGCCTCATCTTAGTGAGTCGTCTGATCAGGACCGGCCGTCACAAGGGTAGGATTTTTACTTTCAGGCGTTGATACCTCCCTCTATATTAGCCCGATTATCACAAGGATAGGATTTTCACTTCCAGGATGGAGTTACTATCTCTCTGGGGTGTGCCTCACCTTAGTGAACAGTCTATATTAGTCCGGTTACTACAAGGATAGGATTTTCACTCCCAGAGATGTCGGGACATGCCTCGTCTTAGTAGGCCGCCTGTGTTAAAACGGTTGCCACAAGGATAGGACTTTTCACTCCCGGGGGTGTCGGGACGTGCCTCGTCTTAGTGGGCCGCCTGTGTTAGCGCGGTTGCCACAAGGATAGGACTTTTCACTCTCGACACTAAATTTTATAGGTATGCTAGGGCGTGCCTTGTCTTAGTAAGCCGTCTGATCAGGACCGGCCGCCACAAGGATAGGACTTTTCACTCTTGGCACCCTTCATCATCTACACACAATCAGCCACAAAATACACAACAATATTCTCTATTCAAATGTTAGCACAAATCAAGGCCGGTGTTAGCAAAACGTGCAGAGATGTATCAAATTCTAGCATAGTATAATTTTAAACTAGCTATGTTCCAAGAGTTGGGTAAGGGAGTACCGTCAAGTGTTTCCAGGTGATATGCTCCCTTTCCAATAACGCGGTTAACGCGGTATGGGCCATCCCAGTTCGGACTGAGCGTCCATACGCGCTGTCCAGCTGCTCGTTTGTCCCTTAGTACCAGGTCTCCAGCTTGACGCGCCTGTTGTGATAAAGCCCCATTTTTTGTTTATAATGCAGCATTTTCAGAAGAGTTTCCTCATGTAGTTCTGGTAACGCATCTAGGTTCGCTCGCAACCTTTCCTCGTTTTGTTCTTCCCTGAAGTATGCTACTCGCAGGCTCAGAGTACCAATTTCCACTAGAGTAACGGCCTCAGTGTCGAAAGCCAATGCGAAAGGTGTTTCTCCCATGCTGGTTTTAACGGTCATGTGGTATGCCCACATCACATACGGCAGCTCGTCTGCCCACTTCTTTTTGGACCCTTCTAAGTTTTTCTTAATACCACCGAGGATGCTCCGGTTGGTTACCTTTGCTTGACCATTGGTCTGCGGGTGGGCTACAGTGGAGAATCTTTGCTCAATTTGGAACTCCGCACATTGGTCTCTAAAGAATTGGCTCGTGAATTGTGTCCCGTTATCGCTGACTAGCACACAAGGTACACCGAACCGCATGATAACTTGGTGTTTAAAGAAACGCCAAATTTGTTCTATTGTGATGTTGGCCACCACTTCCGCTTCTGCCCATTTCGTGAAGTAGTCCACAGCCATGACCACGAATTTAAGCTGAGACCTTGCCTTGGGAAACGAGCCTAGGATATCGATCCCCCATTTCGCAAAAGGACAAGGAGCCTAATAGCATATTTTTATGCACGATTTTCTCCCCATTATCTCGCCAATTTAAGGCATGATTCTGCTAATTTACCTTTATTTTCATTACTATTGCAGATCTAGGCCTAAAAAGGGAGTTTTTGTGAAAACATGCATTTTAGGAGTATTTTGTGCGAATTCGAGCTTCAAGACCAAGGTCGAGGTCCCGACTCCATAATAGCACTCAAGGTCCCGAATAGGATTCTCCATTCGGGCCCCCAAAGGGCAAAGAACGGCATTTCCACCTGTCCTCTTGCCAAAGTTTCCATGTGATCCCTCTGACGCGTCTCTGAAAGTTCTGCACTGATCACAAAATACCTACCCTCTGACCGTTCCAGGCCTTGAGCCCAATCAAGATCTGCCAAAGCTGGACAAACCAGACCTTGACCATCAGGTTTGTGCTTTTCAGCTTTATGCTTTAGGGAGCATGGTTACTTTGTGATAGGCTTTCCTTAAATGCATTTTGTCCCTAGTTAGGGTTGAAGATATTTTGTGCTTGGAGCTCTAGCTTATAAGGAGCATCTAAGGAGTAGTTGAGGACATCTTATCTTACTTTTTATCTTAGTATAATTCTTAGAATTAGTTTCTTAGACTTCTCTCTAGTTTATCCCTCTAGTTCTTGTTAGCAAACTTCTCCTTTGCCGCCGGGCTTGAAACGTTTTCGGTTTAGTAATCAAGTTTTCTCCCCTCAAATCTATTTCTTTACTTGTTATGCTCTCTTCAATTATTATTTATTTCGTTTCAAGCATGAGTAGCTAAATCTTTAATTGTTAGCAAAGGTAATTCAAGGGTTGCAAGGGAAGATTCGAGGCCTAAACATGCTTAGTATATTCTTGCTGCCATATTCAATTGCTTATCATTTTAATTACATTTTCACTTGGGGTAATTAGAGGCTTGATCAACTAATTTTTGCTATGAGTGATTGTTGTCATCTATCTGGTAGTAACTGCACTGAAGTGGTCTCGATTAGATAGGGTGAGTAGTTGATTAGAGCGGGGTCACGAGCCTGACAAACTGAGGGACCTTTAGCTCTAGATCTGTCTTTTCTTATCTTCATGGGCAGCTTGAATATGGCTCTCCCGCATTCGTGCCTGGAGAGATGGCGGGCTGTCAAGACTACCTCATATGTGGAAACGGGGGGTAGTTTCTCTTAAGAGAAAAGTAGGGGATATCCGAGGAATCTGGTCCCTATGTCATTTCTATGATTACATGAGTAGAATATTTCTGTGCTGATGACGATCGGGCCCCTGAATGCAACCTAAGAATACCTTTTGCTAAGATTCTTCTCTAATTGATTTATTGCGTTTATTTATCTCTCTGTTTTATTATTCTGACTTTGTTCACTGATTTGTTATATTTTTCCTTTCGGGACCCCGAACGTGACAATCGAGATCCCGAATACTGCTTTTATAGTTAGAATTGTTAGCTCCAACTCTCTCTTGGCTGACTTACTTAGTCAAGTAAACCCCCCCTCCCCCCCTGATTGTTACTTTTCTGCTCTTTTGTTCTGCTTTTGCATTCCAGACCTTGAATCAGTCTCTCTCAATCCCTGTGTTCGACCCTGACTACCACTGTACACATTATCAATTGTGCACATATTTTCAGGCATTATAAATTGTATTTGACTGACGATCAAATTGGCGTCGTTGCCGGGGATTGTTTCAAGACTGATTTATTTCTCTTGTTTTTATGACCAGGAGATCTGCGCCAGACCTATTACCCCTTGATCACGAGCTAGGAAGGACCGAAAGAGGACTTCGATGACTAGCGCGAGGATCTTCCAATCCTTGCGTTCGGGACCTCGAACGCCTTTTCACTCTAGAAAATCTTGATAATCTAGATCCTGACCACGTGCCGTTTGGCTACCCAGAAGAACCCGAAATGGAAGATATCGGCCCCGAAGGAAATGATATTCCACCATTACCACCAGTAATCCAGACCATAGAAGAATTCAATGCAGCCCCCGAGGCCCCGACCAGCTGTATCGTCTGGTCAGCAGTCCCGAATGACTGGGAACTCAAATCTACCGTCATGCACCATATACCTCTCTAACGAGGACTGGCCAAGGAGAACCCCCATCGCCACCTCCAATAATTACACTCCATTTGTGACGCCATGAAGCCCCTTGATAAGACTTGATCTTCAGGACGATCGGAGATCAGGCAGTTGTGGATCGGAGTCACTGTTGGCGACGTCGGGTGTACCTGCAAAGCGCCGGAGGGGGGGCTCCGGCGTACACACTCCGATGCTTAAGTCAGTATGGCTGTTCAAAATAGCAGAGGTTCTAGATCACGATCCTAGGCTTACTTGGTGTTTAAAATGAGGGGGTATTTATATGCCGGTCAAGGCGATATCTCTGGTAGAGGGTGATATCTGGGGAAGATAATGCCTCGGATGTCGTCAGGGATGATATCTGGGAGTGACGTCATGGGCGATATCTCGGATGATGTCAGGGGCGATAGCTCGGATGATGTCAGGGGCAATATCTCCGAGGATGAGGCTAGGGACGATACCTTCGAGGGTGACCGCGGCAGACCTGGGATGGGATAACGCCGTGCGTATAGATAATAGACGCGTGAGACCCCTCTTGGTCAAGGGGCAGTAGCTTCTATGACAGGTGTCCGATAGGGCCACATGATTCCGTCCTTGGCATGGGGCATAATCACAAAAATACCCCTAAATTGTCTTAATTGTTATCATAAGCCCAACTGAAAATGGGCCCGAGTGTTTACAAAGGGTTGTCGCTTTCCGTCCACGTCTGGGATTTGGGATGAGTATCCTTTCCTCCATGTTGCGACAGGCTCGTAGAATCTTCGAGCTTCTCTATCTCTTTATACTCTGTAAAGGTTGTTCGGACGACAGGCAATGGCTTCATCGGGGCTTCAAACAACTGGATCCCAGTGTCAGGGAGTTAGCTGATTACGCCGTTATCCCGTCAGAAGCAGTTAAGGGTCGTCGTTGCCCGGTGGTATTAGCTTGACTGGGCCACTGATAGCGACTGGAAAGTCGTAATCTTGACCGTGTAGTTAAAGATTCACCGATGCTGACAGACTACAGTCGATGTCGAAGCGGGCAGCAACAAGGTTTCCACCGCTGTGCTACGCTCGAGCAATAACCAGATTACTTTCTCACGTAAGCCTCGAATTGCTACCGGGTCCTTCCACAACTCGTGCAAGCTGCAAAGACATAGAATGGGCAAGTATTCTAGGAAATTGTTAGTAAGCTTTGTACTCACAGAGAGTTTTTGAGAATGCGCAGGTTCTTTCCTTTCACTCTTGGAGCTTGCGATATTGACGCAGTTTTATGCCATCAGCTACCTACAACTTGTGCAGCTTCATACCACCAGATACCCGTGATATTGGCGAGGTTTTATGCTGCTCGGAGCTACCTGCAATATCGGCGTGGCTTTACACTGTGGATACCTACAATTGTGCGGCTTTACGTCATGGCTACCTGTAATATCGCGCCCCTTCGCGTTTTCCAGGATTTAATACTCGTGCTCCTCTCGAGTACCTGCATCGTTAGCAGTAAAAAGAAGCTGACACTAACTCTCGTTTCCGCGTCTAGTCTGTCAATCTTTGAAGGTAACGGGGTGGCTCGACTTTTGAGGACCCTTTGTCTTCAAAGGCCCCTTTCTCAGGCCTTATAAATCTGAGAGCTCCGCCGCTCGGGCTCATCTCATCTTTTTCCCATAGTCTGTACCATGGACGATCTGACCAAAAAATTTCTCCTTTCCAAATGCTACACTCTCAGGAATCTCAACGACGGAGACGTCGGGTTTCTGGAGAATATGCTGATCAAGACCTCTGAGGATATCTTGGAGCTGCAGGGGATGCTGACCCCACTCCGTTCTAGGCTAGGAGCCACTTCTCTGGAGGATTTCAGTCCTTTGGAGAGTGTGTCAAAGTTGGCCACCGCCATTGCTCGGATCCAGGTGGTCATTGCCATGCTGCAGCAGTGAAAGGACATGCTGGGGTGGTGTCTGAAGGGGATGAGGATCACCTCCACTTACCTGACTCTGGTCATGGACTCCCTGAGAGACATTCCCACCGTACCTGAGGATGCCGGCTCCGACGCCTGACGGTGGTGGCTCCCTCTGAGCCATTTTTCTTTTTTCTTTGTCTGTGTATGTATCCACCGACCATTAAGCCATAATAAATAAACTATTTTTTTCATGCCACTAGCGACTGTTCTTCTTCTCCCCCATGCATTAGTTGCCCTTTTTTCGGTTGGAGGCCACATCAGCCCAACTAAAAATGGGTCTATCATTAATCAGACTATTTGCGACGGATTCCTCGCGAACCGTTCTGCATTAACTTTGCACCTCCTCTACAGTGTCAACTGATTGGGCAGATTTTCAGTTTCTCTCGATCAGTGGGAGATTCCAACAGACGCGATTGCGAATTCAAATTTGCACTCAAGGTTGTCCACGTGTCAACCTTCAAGAGCCGTGCGAGAGGATCGAGAAGCCTCCCTACTTTTGCTATTTAATGGGATTTTCCCCCATTCTCCTATTCATCTTCTTCTCAACTTCTCTTTTCTGGGTTCATTTGTGATTTCATGGATGATTCATATTCCTTAGCCCTTGCAGAGCGTGGTTCTCCACCAACTCCTCCGATTTCGCCAGATTCGGACAATCCTCCTTCACCGTCCTGTTTGAGGCGACGGTTGCCCCGCCGTAAGAATTGCAGAAGGGCGAAGAGGAAAATTCGCGAGGCCGACTATTTGCCGTTTGATCTCCATGTCCCTTCTGTTCGAAAGGGGGATGAATTATTTCCTCACATTGATCATTTCATGGAGATGAGTGCTGCTAGCGATATAGGGGCGGATGAGTCCAGCTCGCTGAAGCCGGGTTTGGAGCAGAAGGTCGAAGAACCTTTCCGATTTGCTGAAGAGGAGCTTCCGCCGTCGGATAAGGAATACTGGTACTGGCCTTCTTACTGGCCTGATGATGATTAATTTAGCATGTCCTGCCCCTTTGTAGATGTCGTATGGCTTTTATGAAACGAATAAGATAACGCTTCATTTTTCTTTCTTTCCCTATCGCCTTCCCGCGTTAACCTCTCAGGTGTTAGCGGTTATCGGTAAGGGATAGTTGTCGCCTGGTGTAACCATCTTTCGATTTCCATGTAATAACTGTCTCCTTCCAGAGGTATTAATGATTATCAGAACCGTTCCTCTGAGGTTCTTCCACGCGTCGCTTTTCACTTCGCACTTGTCTCTCCCTTACAGGCTGTTCAATTTTCGAGTTCAACCTTTATAAGGGAATCGCTGTTCACTTTTAATACTTTTGCTCGCACTTCGGAATTTTTCATAACTTTTCTCTCTCTTGCTTCTTTTTTCTGCTCAAGAAAAATTTCTACAACCGCTCGCCGGCGCCGACGGTTTGCTCACTGGTATCTTAATCCAAGTATTTTGTTCCTCTCTCGCTCCGGTTTTACTTTATCAGTCCCTTATGTCTCGTACTAGAGCCACTATTGGTGCTGAAAATCCCATAGATCCAGAGGTTAGGAGATCGCGTAGTATCTTTGATTGCAATAAGGTTCTGAAAGTTGAGTTGCAGAAGAACGGTATCGCTTTCCCTCCGGGTTGCTGCCCTTTCGTCCCTATGAGGGATATTCGACTCCACGATGCCATGTGGGGGATGTTCAGGCTAGTTTATTTCAAGATGTTACTCTACGGGTTTCGTCTCCCGATTCATACTTCTCTGATGAAGCTGCTGAATCATTATGACCTCAATCCCGTCCAGATAACTTCGCCTTCCTGGTACGGGATTTACGCCTTTCTTCGGGCATGCGAGATGAAGTATATTCTAACTCCATCCATCGATTTGTTCCGCATGTTCTTTAGCTTGAGTAGCCATAATAGCTTGGTGGATATCACCCCAAGGTGGGATGACGCCGTCGTGTGATTTTTCTGGCAGAACTTCCAAGGTTTCGAGGAGACCGTAGCTGATTGGAAAAATGGCTTTTTTATGCTTCGCCTGCCGTCTCGGACTGAGATGTCCCATGTTAACGCCATGCTAGAGATAGAAGGGCCTTTCCATATACGGGAATTTGCCCGGTTCAAACTCTTGAAAGAGTGTATTGTAGGTAAGTTTTTATCTTGCCACGTTATCCCTTCGATTTGCTCATTGTACTAACATATTTCTTTGGCAGATAACGCTGAGGGTCGTTTGTCCGAAGGAAATAACGCTCCTTTAAATGTGGTGCCGCTTCAGACGTTACCCCCATCTCCACCACCTGAAAGTTCCAGCCGTCAGACTATTCCACCGAGGAGAAGAACTAAGACCGTCGCGGCGTGCGGTGCTTCCACTCGACCCTCTCGTTTCCTTGAGAATTGGCTGCCGCCTCGGGGCAGGAGAGTGACTTCAAGTCGTCTTGTGGCTGGAATAGCTGACAACGATAGTGAGAGTATGGATGCCGATTCCGGGCTTCGTCATGCCACCCTTGCCCAACGGAAGAAGCTTAGGGTGGAAAAGAATAATCCTTTGGTGAAGTTGGAAAAGAATAGTCCTGCGGTGGAGTCGACTGAGGACGATAGCGAGGGCATGGCCATCGAAATGGAACGCCTTCGGAAGAAAACCGGAAAAGGGAAAAATAGCCAATCGGTTGGGAGCTCCCTAAGGAAGGCTGATGTCGTCCCCGCTGCGGGGGTTGACACTTCCCATATAGCAAGTACCTCGCAGGCGGCAAAGGTTATTGAGGCACCTTCTATCATTCCTCCCAAGGTTATTGAGATTCCGCCTGTGGCAGATTCACCTTTGCCGTCTGGTGGTCCCGACTCTCCGATCTCTTCTTGTATTCCAGATGTAACAGTGTCGGCTCCCAACTCAAATGTTCCTCATGATCCTCCCCCGAGGAAACCTCAACCATTATTCCTTTCTTCGATTTCGGGTGTTGGTAATTCTGCGAAGAGCTACTCTCCCCCCTATATCTCCAATATTTCTCCTCAAGGTCCCCAAGGAGTTTCCGCTTACCAGCTGGATCTGTCATCTTTTGGTACTAGCGGACTTCGTGCTTTAGGGATATCGGATCCGCTATCGCGTGATGAGCCGATGGGCTCCATAGTAGGTCAGATATTCAGTTCTCCTAAGGACAAGGAGGAATTCCTGCGGCTTCCCCTTGATGTTCAGCACACACGCCTTCTGAACGATATGCTAGCCAGCTTTCGCGAGCTGTATTACTTTCTTGAAGCTCGTGGCGACAAGCTTCGAGACTCTTCTTGCTCAAAGGAACAACTGGATGCCGCTTTGACGAAAGTGACGGAGCTGACGAGGCTTCAAAATCAAACCCGGGCAGAGCTGAGTGATTGTCGCGCCGAACTCGCAAGAGAGAAATCGAAGGGAAAGGCCAAGGTGGAGCTTCTGGAGGTGGAATTGGTGGCAGCAAAAGCTGAATTGGTCGCGACTGATAAGAGAAATTCTCTCCTTCTTGAAGAGATATCGTCCCGCGACGCAGATCTGGCCAAGGTACCTTCAAAGATAGCCTGGTGGAAGAAGAAGACCATGGTGGCATGTACCGCTGGATTCACATAGCATTATCGCAGCAGGGCCTTCGATCCGGCTAAGATAGTCGATTACGCCTCCGAGAAGATGAAGGACATAGACGAAAGCAAGAAGGGTTTTCTTTCTTCCGGGGAAGAGTAACGGAGATGGCAGCAGCGATATCAGCGCGCGCCCGCGATCAGGCTAGGTGACGTCAGAGAAGACTTTATTCTTCATTAACTTCATTTGTCTTGTAATAACGCCTACCGCATAACGATATTTGTACTTCATTCTTAGATAATGAATAATCTTTATTTTGCTCTTTCGCGTTAACCTGGGAGATAACGACTCAGTTAACGCCAACATGCGTTATCTCGATTATTGCGGTATCACCCTTGTCTCACTTCACAAAATTGTTTCTGTTTTTCAGAGCATTTAATGCTCGAGATCCCCTCATTAATGCGAGGGAAAAGCCATGATGACTCAGAACACAAGTGTCCATTTCCAAGGGCGCCAAGGGCTAGCGTGCCCTAGAAATTTGGTAAGATCAAAGCGTTCTCCCACTTCTCTAGAATCGTACTCATTGCTTGCACCTGTTCCTTGTGACGCTCCACACGCAACGACTATTGCTTCCGTTGTTTCGCTTGACCACTAGGGTTATAAAACCCAACACTTGTTTCTTTTTCCCACTTTTGTCATTCTGTCTTCTTCATATTCTCTCAAGCCGTCTTGCTTTCTTTCCACCATTCTGGGTACTCGAAGCATTCCTTCCATAAAGGTATTTCTTATTTCCTCCATCGTCTTCTTCATCTTTTTGTCCTTTCATTTCTGCCATGGCTAAGACTCGCCGTTTTGAGTCAAAGTCTGTTGATGAGAAAAAGATCGAGATTACGGCCAATACCATCACCTCCATAGCCGCTCTTAACGAGCATTTAGCCGAACATAATTCTGTTATCCCTGATGGTCATACGGCTACCGTTGCCCCTGAGTCATTACGCCTGAATAGCGTTTTAACTGGCAAACGTAGGATTTTGTATGCTCAGATGTTTCGTTACGGTTTCCGATTTCCCGTTGATCCTTTCATAAAATAGTTGCTCACTATTTTTGATCTGAATCCTGTTCAATTAGCCCCAAATGCATATTGCTGTGTTTATGCTTTTTTGGAACTTTGCAAATACAAAGGGATTACTTCTCCTACCCTTTTACTGCTTAAGTCACTCTTCAAATTGGTGAGTCGTCGGGGTGTGATAACGATATTGCCCCACTATGACGATGACTCGCTCAAGCCCTTCACCTGGAATCTCCTTCACATCGAGTCCTCCATTGAGGCTTGGAAAAAAGAATTTTTTGTTATAGATCTCCCTAACCTTCTTGGCCCCTGGTGGCGATCTGGGTTTAATCAAGACGTCAAGGACAGCGCCTGGAGCCGACTAGAGAGTCTTCCTCAGCCCGAGCAAGGCTGGTTAGACAAATTGCTTCAGCTGGAAGTCAGCGTTCATACCCGTAATCTGGCATGCAGGATGGACATTCGATGTTGCGCTAGACGTGAGTGTCGTATTGCTTTCTTTGTTATCACTGCTGATACTAACGCTAACCTTATTTTGTAATCATGCAGCGACTGATCCCAATTATACCCCTGAAAGCGTCAGGAGATGGTTGAAGAGAGCCCGAGAAAGAGAAGAGAAAGAGAGGGTTGTTGACGCTTGTTGCCTCTGCGAATCCCACTCAGGCGTCTCCTTCCTTGACTGATGAGGGAAATACCACTATTCTTTCTGGTGTTCCCATCATGACCGTTGCCGCTCATCCCACTCAGTCATCTTCTTCCAGAGCTCCTGCTAAAGGAAAGAAAAAGAAGAAGTAAAGGACGAGAAGCTTTGCCACTCTTACTCCATCTTCAGACGCGGCAACTTCCTCAGAAGCACCTTTGGTGGATATCGCCATTGTAGGTGTTCTTTTATAATCGCGATATCTCACATACCATTTTTTGATATCATTTCATATGTTTCTCTTATCAACTTTACATTGTTTCTCTTTGCAGGACACCACTACTGTTTCCACTCTCGCGTCTCCCACAAGCAATATGGAGCTCGGCCATGTGCTGGGTCGCTCTAGAAAAAGGCCGCGGCCTGAGGGTGAGGGTGGAGGCTTGTCCTCTGGTAGCGTCGCTGCTGTGGAGGAGCGTGTTACTACTTATGACTCTGTGATGCGTCCCCAGGGTCAATCTTCTGATTTCCTGGGGAGCGTGAGCACGTCTGGGCCTTTTGGGACTTCGCCCCATTCCTTTGGTATGTTAGCTCATCCTTATCCCCCTAACTTGGGTTTCAGCGAAGGTTTACATGAGTTCTCGGGTTGTCAACCCCATGGTTCTTACATCCTCCACGAGGGTACTTCTGAACAGCCTCAACCTCTTGTCCCCGTGGTTTTTGTTCCCTTGAGCGCTCTGATACCCCGACACTTTGAGGGTGGGGTTGCCGTGCCACCCCTTATAGCTGATTTAAGCTCGATGAGCGAGTCAGGCCCCTCGACTCATCAAGTCAGCTTGGATAATTTTCACAACACGAGTTTAGCGGCTGTCGGGGGTGACGGTTCTGATGAGGCCACTTCTCTGTTGGTCGCCCATATACTGTCATCCACTGCAGAGCGGGAGTCCTTTCTCTCCAAGGTCGAGGAGGAGAAAGCGAATTCGCTACGCTCCAACTTCTTCATGAATTTTATGAAGTTCCACTACTGGACGGAACACGCGCAGCATCAGGCTGCCTCTCTTGCCGCCTCCTTAAATGAGCTTTCCAAGGAGCAGGATGAGGAAAGGAAGTTGTTGGAGGAGCGTACTGGGCTGTTACTGGCTCATCAAGAGACGAAAAGGCAAGTGTCTGCTCTCGACGCTGCTTTGACAGCGGAAAAGGCCAAGAGTGTCGTCCTAGAGGAAGAGAAGGCGGCCTTAGTGAGGGAAAAAGCTGCCTGGGAAGAAGAAAAAGTAGCCCAAGAGGAGGAGTCAGCCGACAAAAGCATGTGGTATGTTGAGCGGACTGCCGCCATTCTGGTTGACTATTTTGAGGAGGCTCACGGGGAGGAGTCGTACCAAGCCGAGAAGGTTACTAAGACTTTCAAGCAGAAGTCCACCGACCTCAATGATGTAGGTTTCCGCCAGGCTAAAGCAGAGGGCTGGAGTCGGAGGAACCTAGAGGGTTAACGCCACGAGGCCTTGCCGCTCCTTGTTGTAGCTATTGGGAACTGCCCGCCTTTTTGCTTTTTTACCTTCAAAGCTTTAGGCTTATAACCCTTCAAGGGTATTTTTAGAACAATCATATATTCAGATACTTCATTTCTTTTGTCGCTGACTTCCCCTTTCTTTGTTTCTTTCTGTTTGAATCTTGCTCGATATGACAGCGGCATCGTTATCGTAGTATATGTACTTTTCAGATCGGGGTTTTCAAATCTCAGCAACGAGATTACTGAGGTTGGTATCAAGTCAGTTCCCCTAAATCATAAGCCATCAGTAGCA
This sequence comes from Viola odorata, assembly GCA_963691705.1. Taxonomy (NCBI): domain Eukaryota; kingdom Viridiplantae; phylum Streptophyta; class Magnoliopsida; order Malpighiales; family Violaceae; genus Viola; species Viola odorata. The sequence continues at coordinate 20,645,617 of OY829539.1, read as the reverse complement.
TAACACGTCATAATAGACAGTAATTACCCGTAGGAGCCTTCTTGTTGCCGTCACTAGGAGTTATTACTAAAGCCGCGTAAATCGCTTTCTCCACCAGCCTATCTTCACCAGGGATTACACATCCAGTGGGATTTCGAAGCGATTCTTCGTATTTCTATATTTCCACGATCGGCCTGGAAAGTGCCTCATCTTAGTGAGCCGTCGGATCAGGACAAGCCGTCACAAGGCTAGGACTTTTCACTTTCAGGCGTTGTCCTCGCATCCCGGAATCGTGCCCTCACTTAATGAGCCGTCTATATTAGCCCGGTCACAAGGATAGGATTTTCACTTCCAGAATGGAGTTACTATTTCCGTTGGGGCATGCCTCGTCCTGGCGAGTCATCTCCACAAGAACGATCGGCACAAGAGTAGGACTTTTCACTCCCAGGGAAGTGCCTCATCTTAGTGGGCCGTCTATGTTAGCACGGTTTACCAAAAGGAAAGGACTTTTCACTCCCGGGGGTGTCAGAGACGTGCCATCGTCTTAGTGGGGTTACCATAAGGATAGGACTTTTCACTCCCGACGCTATTTTTAGGTGTGTCAGGGCGTGCCTTCACTTAGTGAGCCGTCTGATCAGGACCGACCGTCACAAGGATAGGACTTTTCACTCCCGGCACTCCCTTTTTTATCTGCACACAAGCAGCCACAAACACCTAAGAAAGCTCTCTATTTGAGCGTAGCATAGCTTAGGGCTGGCGTTAGTCAAAGGTGCAGATAAACATTAAATTCTAGCATGACATAATTTCAAACGAGCGATATTCTAAGAGTTAGGTAAGGGAGTACCATCGAGTGTCTCCAGATGATAGGCTTCTTTTCCGATGATGCAGGTAACGCGGTACAACCCATCCCAGTTTGGACTGAGCTTCCCCACGCGTTGATCGACCGCTCGTTTGTCTCTGAGCACTAGGTCGCCTGCTTTCAGCAACCGCTCTTTGACGCGCCTGTTGTGATAAAGCGCCATCTTTTGTTTATAATGTAGCATTTTCAGGAGGGTTTCTTCTCGAACCTCTAGTAACGCATCAAGGTTAGCTCGTAACCTTTCCTCATTAAGTTCTTCCCGAGAGTAGGCGATTCGCAGGCTCATAGTGCCGATTTCTACGGGCGTAACAGCCTCGGTACCGAAGGCCAATGCGAAAGGTGTTTCTCCCATGCTAGTTTTGACGGTCATGCGGTATGCCCACATCACGTATGGCAGTTCGTCTGCCCACTTCTTTTTAGACCCCTCTAGATTTTCTTAATGTCGCTGAGGATGCCCCGGTTGGTCACTTCCGCTTGCCCATTGGTTTGCGGGTGAGCCACGAAAGAGAATCTCTGCTCAATTCTGAATTTTGTGCACTGGTCTTTAAAGAACTGGTTGGTAAATTGCGTCCCGTTATCGCTGACTAGGATACGGGGTACACCAAACCTCATAATGACTTCATGTTTGAAGAAACGCCAAGTTCTTTCCGCTGTGATGTTAGCGACCGCTTCAGCTTCTGCCCATTTCGTAAAGTAGTCTACCGCCACAATCACAAATTTCAGTTGGGATCTTGCTTTTGGAAATGGGCCCAGGATATCAATCCCCCATTTCACAAAAGGGCAAGGAGCAATAATCTCTGATATTTCTGTGGCGGGACATCGAGGAATTTTGGAGAACTCTTGACATTTAGGGCAATTTTGTACATAATTATGGCAGTCTCTCCGGATTGTGAGCCAATAGAATCCGGACCTGAAGACTTGCGCGGCCAGGGTACCACCCGACACGTGCATACCGCACACTCCTTCATGGATTTCCCGCAAGGTGTGAAGACCCTCTTGCTTTGTTATGCATTTAGCAGCTGGGTGAGAAAAGCATCTTCGAACCAAGTCCCCGTCATAGTACGTGCAGTGTGCTGCCTGTCTCAGCACCTTTTCTTTTCAGCGATATCCACAGGCAATTCTTCGTATTTCAAGTATTTTAGCACGGGGACCCGCCAGTCATTCTCTAGTACTTCCACACAAAGTGACGCTTTCTCCTCCACAGAGAGCTCACGGTAATACACGCCTTTGGGTATGGACGCTTCTGGGTTCGCGGAAAGTTTGGCAAGGTTATCAGCTTCGGCGTTATCCTCTCGGGGAATGTGCTCAAAGTTGACTTGCATGCCTTCTTTCTTTATTTCCAACAGCTCTCGCCTCACCTTGGCGAGGTATTGGACCATAATGGGCTCTCGGGCCTGAGCGTGCCCCAAGACCTAGTCAATTATTAACTTGGAGTCACCACAAATTTTTAGACGCAGGTCTCTTGTCCTTCCCGTATCGTGTCTACCTTTGGAAGAAAAACTCCTCCCTATCCTGAGTCCGGCTAGTAACGCCTCGTACTCTGCCGCGTTATTGGATAACGGCTGCAGGATTCTGATGGCGTATTGTATTCGCATATCGTGTGGCCCGTTCATGAAGATTCCAGCTCCAGCCAATTCTTGGTTCTTAGCTCCATCCACATGAATGATCCAGAGATCCGAGTAAGTTTCTGGGAACGGGAGATCCATATCGCCCCATTCCTCCTCCGGTACGTCGGTTAACGGATCCTCTGTAAAGGTGCATTCAGCTATGAAGTCTGCCAGGATTTGAGCCTTCACGGTCGGTCGAGACTGATACCTCAGCCCGTATTGCTCAAGTTCAATGGCCCAAATCAGCATTCTTCCTAAGGACTCAGGTTTTCGAAATATCCTCTTCAAAGGTTGGTCTGTAAGCACGATAACGGGATGGGATTGGAAATATCTGTCCATCTTTCGTGTTGCCTGTATTAGCGCAAACGTTATTTTCTCGATTCGAGCATATCACAGCTCGGCATCTTTTAGGACGTGATTCACAAAGTATACTGGGCGGTGCGTGTGGTTATCGTCTTGAATGAGGACGACACTAACCACTTCGTCAGTAGCGCCGAGATATAAATATAAGGCATCACCCGGCTCTGGCCTTGTCAGTACTAGGTCAGACGATAGGTAATCCTTTAGGTTGATAAATGCCTCTTCGCATTCTGTGGTCCACCCGAAAGGGGCTTTTTTACGTATGACTTTGAAGAAGGGGAGACATTTCTCACCCTGCTTGGAGATAAACCGTCCTAGGGCGATGACCCGCCCCGTTAGTTTTTGTACCTCCTTAACAGTTCTTGGAGATATCATATCTTGTATAGCTTTGATCTTTGACGGATTAGGCTGAATTCCTTTCTGGCTGACCACGTAGCCCAAGAATTTCCCCGTTTGGAATGCAAACATGCATTTGCGGGGGTTCAGTTTCATGCTATGCTCCTTCATCACGTCAAAGACTTCTTTCAGATCTTGCAAGTGATTCTGAAAGCTCGTGCTCTTTACCAGTATGTCGTCAACGTAGGCTTCCACATTCTTTCCTATCTGCCTTTCGAATATTTTGTTTGCCATACGTTGGAAAGTTACCCTAGCATTCTTCAGCCCAAACGCCATCGCTGTATAACAGTAAGTAGCCTTAGGAGTGATGAAGGCAGTCTTCTCTTCATCCTTGACGACCATAGGAATTTGGTGGTATCCGGAGTTGGCATCAAGCGAGCTCAAGTATGCGTACCCGGCAGTCTGATCGACTAGCTGGTCAATTCGGGGAAGCGGGAAACGGGTAGCAGTCTTTGGAACAAGCATCATTCAAGCCGGTGAAGTCGATGCACATGCGTCAGTCTCCGTTGGGTTTTGGAACAAGAACTGGGATGGCTAACCAGGTCGGGTATTGAACCTCACGGATAAATCCTGCGTCTAGGAGCTTTATTACTTCTCTGTCAACAGCTATCGCTTTCTCCGTAGAAAACGCGCGTCACTTTTGTTGAATCGGCCTGACGCTAGGGTCAACATTGAGTCGATGTTCCACTATTTCTCGCGATATACCCGGCATATCTGCGGGTTTCCACGCGAATTCTCCTTGACACTTGTTCAATAACCGAGCCAGCTGAAGTTTTTCTAATGGGCTAAGCTTTTCGCTGACCAGGAAGTTCACTTCTGCGATCCCATTAACCGGCATAGGTATCATCTTATTTATAGGCTGAGTGTGTTTCTCGTCATTCTGCTCGTACGGATCCACCGTTACACACACGTACCTATCGCAACTATTTTGAGTCATGAGTAGGTAGCACTTAGCCGCCAGTTTTTGATTGCCTTTGATCGATACCACCCTGTCCCAGGAGGGGTATTTCATCTTTAGATGCTTCTGGGATATCGCAGCTCCAAAGCTGTTGAGGAAGGGTCTCCCAAGTATAGCATTGTAGGGCAGATTCAAATCCACGACCAGGAATACCAGGTCCTCAGACCGCTTGGAGGTATCCTGTCTAAAACACACGGGCAGGGTAGTCACCCCAGTCACAGGGATGGGGACTCCATCTACTCCGATTGTGGGCTTTTTGCACAGTGTTAACTCGCTGTCGGGGCGCTTCATGAGGCTGTAAGCCTCCAAAGAGAAGAGGTTCACTGCGCTTCCGTTGAGAGTTCTTCTAATTCCGTGATTGGCGATGATGGGCGTAACCACTAACGCGTCATTATGCGGGTAGACGACGCCTTTCTCATCCTCTTCCGAGAAGGACAATACCATGCGATCGAAAGTGCTTATCGCTTCGCTTTTCTTCAGCGCACCCTCTCATTTACACTTATCTCCCCCGCAGGCGTCAACTATTCTGATTCATCTAGATAGGGGGTGCCTCCAGCTATGATATTGATCATGGGGAAATCATCATCATCAACTAAGAGAGTCTCTTTACCCCTCCCTCCAGAAGCGTTATCACCTTCTGGAGCGCGAGGAGGTACTTGCCAGTTATCTGGCACCCTCTTGGCGGGATTATTTCGGGCATCATCTCTAACTTTAGTGGCGAACTCTCCAAGATAGCCTTCCTCTACCAAGCGTTCTATCGTTGACTTTAATTCCCGGTATACCTTCGTGGAGTGCCCCCTAGCTTTGTGAAACTTGCAAAAGGCGTTTTCCCTTCCCCCCATAAGTACTCCAGGCTTAACAGGGGCTGGGTAACGAATGGGGAGGTTCCGCTATTCCACAATCGCTAAAATCTCTGCTCTCAGCAAAATAAGGGAGGGGAGGTCTGGATCGTAAACCCGACCCTTGGGAGGGTCCCCTTGTCGTCTAGTCGGAGAGTTGCCAGATTTTCCCTTTGAAAAGTTGCCTTTCCGCCGACTGGAGGCCCTGGGGATATGATCTTTCCCTTGAGCGTACTCATCAACCAGACGATCATCAGGAGTGGTGACCATAGGATCACTTGGAACTAGGGGCGTCTCTAGGGGCTTGTTGCGGATCCTGTCTCTACTTTCTTCTTCTTCCATTCTCGCGTAATTATGGGCTTTTAGCCTTAACGCATCTAAAGTTATTAGAGGGCCCACCATTAATGCGTCTCTCAGTTTTCCATAGCGACAGTTCCGGTTCAGGGCTTCTATAGCAAAATCAACGGTAACGTCAGGCGTTAACGACATTTCCAGGTCGAAACGACTGAGAAAATCCCTCAGAGATTCCTTAGGCTTTCGGTGTATGTCGAATAATGGGGCTGCGGATTTCCTGATAGGGACCGCGGTGCTAAATTGGCTTCGAAATTTAGATTCCAGTTGCGAGAAACTGCCAATAGATCCGCCAGGAAGGCCCTCAAACCAGAGGCGTGCAACTCCTTATAATGTCATAACAAATATTTGGCACAACGCTGCATCACTATGGGTCTAAAATTGAACGAAATCCTTCACCTTGTTCAGGTGAGAAATGGGATCTCGGGTACCGTCATAGGACTCAGTGGGGAGCTTCACATACCGGCTGACCCTGTGACGCCTTACACCATGGCTAAAGGGGTGACCAGAGGTGTCATCAAGGATCTCATGCGTATGGCGCGGGGGAGATGCCTCTAAATGACGCCTCCGGTTCCGCGGATCTGGCATGGGGTGTCGCCTGGGAGACTGACTGCGACTTCTGGGTGAGCGAGTCCGATGTCTTTTGCTACTGGATCGTTCACTGCATTTAGGAGATAAATTTCTATCCACTTCTTCTCGTCGACCATCCCAACGATCTCTGAACTCGTCAGGGCGTCTGTCCTCTTGGGGGACTAGAACTCGCGGCACTTGTGGCACATAAGGCTCCACATGCCCTTGAGCCAGTTGCATGAGACTAATGGGGGCATCCGTCGCAGGCAAGGCTGGCGGGATGCTTCCATGTGGTACAGGTGATAAGGGTCGTTCGGTGACAATAGATGACGTGAAGATAACCCGGGGAGATACACTCGACCCAGAGGCATCAGGTGTGATTCTTGTAGCCATTTCAGTCAAGCATTCCAACCGAGAACGAAGGGCTGCTATTTCACTCGCAAAGGGGTGGCCTACAGTGTCCAGCACAAATCCCCTAGAAGGAGGAGTAGAAAAGCTAGATCCCGCCCTCTGGGATAACGAAATGGTCGTCTGAGAGGAAGGTGTTCCCCCTATCGATCCGACAGGGAGGTCTGAAGATTCCAGAGCAGTCTATTGCGTTGTCACAGAAATATCAGTAGTAGCAAAAGGAAAAAATTGTCTCCGAATTGCAAAGGGAATGTTAGAGGACGAAGGTTGCGATGGCTCCGACTCAGAAGCCATGATCGTTCCGATCTCCTTGTACAACAGAGCTTGGCTATTAAGGACGCTCACTTAATGAACCAAGGCTCTCAATGAAAGCACCATTTTGATAAGACTTGATCTTCAGGACGATCGAAGATCAGGCAGTTGTGGATCGGAGTCACTGTTGGCAACATCGGGTGCACCTGCAAAGCGCCGGAGGGGGGGCTCCGGCGTAGACACTCCGATGCTTAAGTCAGTATGGTTGTTCAAAATAGCAGAGGTTCTAGATCGCGATCCTAGGCTTACTTGGTGTTTAAAATGATGGGGTATTTATAGGCCGGTTAAGGCGATATCTCTGATGGAGGGCGATATCTGGGGAAGATAACGCCCCGGATGTCGTCAGGGACGATATCTGGGAGTGATGTCATGGGCGATTTCTCGGATGATGTCAGGGGCGATAGCTCGGATGATGTTAGGGGCAATATCTCCGAGGATGAGGCCAGGGATGATACCTTCGAGGGTGACCGCGGCAGACCTGGGATGGGATAACGCTGTGCGTGTGGATAATAGACGCGTGAGACCCCTCCCCCGCTGATGTCGACCATCCCAGGAAGCTTCTCTTGGTCAAGGGGCGGTAGATTCTATAACAGGTGTCCGATAGGGCCACAGGATTTCGTCCTTGGCATGGGGTATAATCACGAAAATACCCCTAAGATTGTCTTAATTGTTATCACCTCACAATGTTAGTGTTGAGCATGCCAAACTCCGCGCCTTCATGTGGTCCCTCAAGGATGATGCCCTTGATTGGTTTTATGACTTGCATCCTCAATCTATCAACTCATGGGCCGAAATGTCTAAGGCCTTCACAGATAAATATTACCCGGTATCCATTGCCATGGTAACTTGCAAGTAGCTAGCGTCTATCCTCCAAAAAGACACGGAAGATCTTGAGCAATACTATGAGCGTTTCAAGAAGATGCAAGCCTTATGCCCCTCGCATAACCTCTCCAAACATGCTCTCATCCAGTATTTTTGTGAAGGACTCAAGGCCCGAGACAAGGCCCTGCTCAGTGCCGCTATAAATAGTTCCATCACTAGACTCACTCCCGCTGCCGCCAAAGTCACTATCGAGCTCATGGCCAAGAACAACCTTCCTCTCAACAATTCCACCAGCATTCAAGACGCCCGCTCAGCAGCTATGGAAAATCAATTAGCTGCCATCACTGGTATGCTTTACAATATGGCTTCGGGACACCTAGTCTAGGTCAAGGCCTGCCCAATCTGTCAACTTTCAGACCACCCCACTAATGCTTATCCATTCATCCCCGAAGAAATGCTCGTCAATGCTGCGGGAGGATTCAATGTCCCGTATGGCCAGAACAATAATCAAGTGTGGAAAAAACCAAATTTCGGATGGAACAACCATCAGCAGTCGGGACCTAGCCATCAGTATGGATAAAATCCATACGGAAATCACCCCCTTCCTTTCAACATGTAGAATTTCAAACCAAGACCCAATTTTCAGAGCTATCAGTATCAGAGACAGCCCCCCAAGATCAGAACTTCATCACGCCCCCAAATGACGAACCCTCCCCTGATAAGAAAAGAATTGCGAAGCTTGAAAACAAATACGTACTCTCATGGTCGAAATGAAAGAGGTGAAAAATGGAGGAAGATTTCCAGGGCAGACGGAACCCAACCCGAAGCATGAGGCGTGTGCTATGAGTCTCCATAGTGGTCTCGAGATACCTTCTCGCGTCCATCCAGACCCCAATTCTGTAAAAGACAATCAAGGTCCCGAACCTGACAATGTTATTCAAGGTCCCGAATGTGACAACATCGCACAACCACCTCCTGAACAACTAAAGAAGTCTCGATTCAATGACGTAGCTCTCGACCATTTTTTCTCCAGCACGAAGTCTCGATGTAAGAAAAAGCAACCCGTTGAAGAAGAATTCTCTCAAGAGTTCATTAACAAGGTACTCGAGCCCCCGTTCCCTCAACGGTTGGTCAAGAAGAAGAAAGATGAAGAGGATCGGGACATCTCAAAGCTATCAAGAATATACCACAACATGGAAAGTTTTTGAAACAACTTTGCACAAACAAGAACAAATTCACCGAGGTAAATAGGATAAGTGTGGGAGCTAACTTGTCCGCTCATATCCAACGCAAGATTCCTCCCAAATACAAAGATGAAGGCATGTTTACTGTCCCATACAGAATTGGTACAATCGACATTGGGAAGGCTATGTGTGATTTGGGGGCGGGAATTAATGTTATGCCCTTGACTATCTACAACAACCTCAGACTCAGGCCCTTGAAGGAAACCACGCTGGTTATCCAACTCGCAGACCGCTCAGTTCTCTATCCTAAGGGCATAATCACGGACGTTCTTGTCCAAATAAGTGAATTCCTATTTCCAGCAGATTTCTATGTTCTTTCCATGGAGAACCCGACAACCACCAAATCTTCGGATGTACTTTTGGGGCGCCCTTTCTTAGCCATAGCCCGTGCAAAAATTGATGTCTATGAAGCCTCCATCTCCATAGAATTCGATGGGGAAATCACCAGGTTCAACATGCTGGACTCCATGAAGTACCCCTCTAAATTTTCAAGTGTCAATTTTATTGACGTGATAGACCCCTTTGTCGAGAACATTGTGGATCTAAATTCTATCAAGCCCTTGAAGCTGGCTCTCGACCAAAGTCTCACCCCCTAATCCTTGGGAGAGATGGCATCATCCATTACAGTCCCTACCGAATTATGCTCGGTCGTAGCAGCCTTGGAAGAAAATTCTTTCCTCACAGTCGAGCCCCCAAATGAGGTACCCGAATGCAATGATCACGTTCGACTTACACCTTCTCTAGTGCAAGCTCCAGATCTCGAACTCAAAGCACTGCCCTCGCATTTGAAATATGCCTATCTTGGGGAGAAGGAATCCCTCCCAGTTATCATTTCCAACAAATTGGAGGAGGCTCAAGAGCTTGAATTGATAGAGCTCCTCAAGAGTTTTAAACAAGCTCTTGGGTGGACAATTGTGGACATCAAGGGTCTATCACCGTCCCTATGCACTCATTGCATCCACCTTGAAGAAGCTAGCAAGACAATCCGACAGCCCCAAAGGCGCTTGAACCCCCCATGATGGACGTGGTAAAAAACGAGGTCTTGAAGTTGCTTAATGTCGTGGTTATCTATCCTATTTCTGATTCCCCATGGGTCAGTCCTGGCCAAGTAGTACCGAAGAAAACTGGAATAACCATCATTCCAGGTCCCGAAGGTCTGCCTATTCCCTCCCGAATCCAAAACGGATGGAGAGTGTGCATTGATTACAGACGCTTGAATGAGGCCACAAGGAAATACCATTCCCACTCCCCTTTATTGATCAAATGTTTGAGCGAATTGCGGGCAAGACGCATTATTGTTGTTTGGATGGGTATTCGGGCTTCCATCAAATTCCAGTCACCCTTGAAGATCAAAAAAATACTACTTTCACATGCCCCTTTGGTACATTTGCATACCGGCGCATGCCTTTTGGGTTGTGCAATGCCCCAGTGACATTCCAGAGGTGCATGGTGAGCATTTTTTCAGAATTTGTAGTAGAGTGCATCGAGGTATTTATGGATTATTTCACGGTTTATGGTAACTCTTTTTCTGAATGCCTCTCTAATTTAATGAAAATTTTGCAAAGATGTGTGGACACTAACCTTGTACTTAATTTTGAGAAATGTCATTTTATGGTGGATCAAGGGCTCATCTTAGGCCACATCGTGTCTAGCAAAGGTATCGAAGTAGACAAAGCTAAAATTCAAGTTATCGAGACCTTGCCTTACCCCTCGAATATTCGAGATGTGCTCTCTTTTCTTGGCCATGCAGGATTTTACAGGAGGTTTATCAAGGATTTCTCCAAGATAACCCAGCCAATGTGCCGATTGCTACACAAGGATGTGGAGTTCATATTTGATGAAAAGTGCAAAGCCTCCTTCGAGACCTTGAAAGCCAAGCTTATTTCTGCCCCAATCATTCGGGCCCTCGACTGGACACTTCCATTCGAAATCATGTGCGATGCTAGCAACCAGGCTTTAGGAGCGGTTCTAGGGCAAAAAAAGGATAAGGAGACTTACGTCATCTATTACGCTTCTAAGCTCCTGGATCCCGCATGGCAAAACTACACCACAACGAAGAAAGAGCTTCTAGCAATTGTCTATGACCTTGATAAATTTCGGCAATATCTCTTGGGTACTCAAGTGGTTATTTATTCAGACCATTCAGCTCTTCGATGTCTACTCAAGAAGGCAGATGCAAAGCCCAGACTTATCTGATGGATCCTCTTGCTCCAAGAATTCAATCTAGCAATCAAGGATAAGAAGGGAACGGAGAATTGTGTCGCGGACCACTTGAGCAGGCTCCGGAATCAAGAAGATGACTCACGAGTGACCATCCGAGAAACTTTTCCGGATGAACATTTATGTCTAGCTGAAGTAGCAAGATTCCCATGGTTCACGGATATTGAAAATTTTTGTGCCACCGGTGTCTACCTAGTCGAGGCCTCGAGTGCTGAGCAGAATCGAATCCGGAAGCAAGCAAAATCCTATGTTTGGGACAACCCATACTTGTGGAAACATTGCTCGGATCAGATCATTAGGCGCTGTGTCACAATAGATGAGGTCCCATCGATCCTCAAGTTCTGCCACTCAGCCACCGAAGGGGGACATTTTGCCGCAAAGAAGACCGCGCTCAAGGTCTTGGAAGCCGGTCTTTATTGGCCATCAATTTTCAAAGATAGCTATTTGTTTTGTGCCACTTGCCCTCGATGCCAAGCTACGGGAAACATAGGTGCAAGGAATCAAATGCCCTTGACCAACATCCTTTCTTGTGAAATTTTCGATATTTAGGGCATCGACTTCATGGGTCCCTTCCCAAATTCATTTGGGCACACATACATCCTACTTGCAGTGGATTATGTCTCCAAATGGATTGAAGCCAAGGCCACCAAGACGAACGATTCAAGAGTAGTAGCTGATTTCCTTCGGACTAACATTTTCAACCGATTCGGGACCCCTCGAGCTCTCATCAGCGATCGGGGGACGCACTTCTGCAACCGAACAGTCTCCTCCTTACTCAACAAGTATGGAGTGACCCACAGAGTATCCACAACTTATCATCCCCAGACCAATGGGTAAGCCGAGGTCTCGAATCGGGAAATTAAAGCTATCTTGGAAAAAATAGTCAATCAATCAAGAAAGGACTGGAGCCTCAAGCTGGGAGATGCGTTATGGGCATACCGTACAACATTCAAGACCCCGATCGGTATGACACCGTATCGGTTGGTCTATGGTAAGCCATGCCACCTCCCGGTTGAGATTAAACACAAGGCGTTCTGGGCCATTAAGAAGGTCAATATGAACCTGAATTTAGCTGGCAAGGATCGCTGCCTACAGATTCAAGAGCTTGGAGAGCTTCGGGGGGATGCTTACGAAAACTCCATGATTTATAAGGGAAAGACCAAAGTCCAACACGATAAGCACCTCATTCTCAAGACTTTTACTATAGGGAAAAAGGTTTTATTGTACAACTCCCGTTTGTGAATTTTTTCAGGAAAACTTAAATCTAAGTGGAAGGGACCATACAAGATCACTGCCGTGTTCAACCATGGGGCAATCGAGATCCAGAATTTAGACAATGGTGAACCTTTCAAGGTTAATGGCCACAGGTTGAAACCGTTCTATGAAGGATTCAAGCCCTCGACCGCCGAAGAGATGAGGGTGGAAAACCCAGCACTTGGGACCTAGAATCCAGAAGCAACGTCAAGGCCTAGATGATAAATCAAGGCCAAGTGTGGGGAAAGCCCACGGATTTCTAACCTTCTTTCTCTCTTTCATCTCAATTTTTAAGTTTATTTTCAATTCCGAGTCAAACTTAATTTTTATGCACACTTCTTATGTTCCCTATGTAGTTTTAATTAGTTTTGTCTCCTTTCATCCCCATTTAATTCCCTTGTCTCTTTCTTTTTCTTCCTTTCCTTTTATTTATTTTATTTTTCAAATTGAGACAACTTAGCTTTTTCTTTTTTTATTGTTAGCACTTTTTATGTTACCTATGTAGTTTTAATTAGCTTTGTCTCCTTCCCTCCTCATTTAATTCTCTTGTTCCCTTCTTTATTAATCCCCATTAATTCCTTTTGTCTTTCCATCTTCCCTTTATTTTCAAATTCAAAAAGCATCTCACCTTTTCCGTTTCTTTTGCAGGTGGCAAGCGCACGCTTCCTCAGACAGTTCACGTCCTCTCCCAACGCGCCACGTGGAGGCCGAAGAGTGAGGAAATCAAATCCTCAACACCCTTTCATATCCCACTAAACCCACTACCCCACGCCACCTCCTCACTCCTTCGTCCGTTACCTAACCAAAACCAGCCAACACCCTTCTATCCTATCAACTTCCATCAATCAAAACAATTTTTTTTATTTTTTTCCACAATTTATTCCATCTCTTCTTCTCTCCCATGGCAAGAACAAACCTAAACCAAACTCCTAAAACGACTACCTCTCACTCATCCCAACCGCCAAATCCTCCCCCAGCGGCCAACTAGCCACCAATGCGCCACCGTCCCATATTCCTTCCATCCCCTCCACCATCACCAACTACCTCCGACCTCTTTGGATCAAAATCCGCGGGATTCCTATCAATCCACAGCCAACCCAGATCTGACTAAGAGGACCTAGAAATCCTTAGCTCGAAGCCTCCAACCTTCACTCCAGTCGCCGCCCCCATGACCAGATCCAGCAAGGTAGTCCGTAAACCTCCTACCTCGACCGCCGGCAACAAGAAAAAGAAAGCACCCAAAAAGTCGGCAGCGAAGACACCGGCGGAGAAGAAGATGGCCAAGGAGCTAGAGGTAATTCCAGTTAACTCCGTTCCATTGGAGGTGGAACCCCTCGCTAGTGGCATCCCTTCAGATCCCAAAGCTGAGGAGGAAGAGGTCGAAACCAGTTCAAGCCTCCGGGAGGCAAGGAGGGCAGAGAAGGAGAACCTAGAGGCCGGAGTAGATCAATGGTCCGAAGAAGAGGACAGTCCAGAAATCAATGAGGTAACTTAGGAGGAGACGACCGAAGGGGCTGCAGAGGTAGCTCGGGATCCCGAAGAAAGACCTTATTTGAATGCTCAAGATCCCGAGCAAGATGCTCAAGGCCCTGAAGAACCAGAGGCAGAGGATGGGGCGGATGATGAGGTTGAGACACCAAAGCTGCCTAGCCCTAGCCCTAAGAAAAAGAAGGGCAAGACGCCAGCCAAGCCAGCGCTCAAGACCCCGACCCCTAAGAAAAGGAAGTTTTTTGAGGCCGAGAAGGGAAAGGAGAAAGTCATAGCAACGCCGCGCAAAGCCCAAAAAACTGCGGAGGATTCGTCATTCGAGACCTCGTCACCCACTTCCGCTTCGGGAGCCCGAAACAACCAACGGGTAACAGCTGACCTTACTACTTTAAATTCTTTCATCAAATTCCCTGATAAGCCATCGATAGATAGGGTCAGCCTGTTGAACAAAAAGGGGGTAGCCCAATGTCCTAAGTTGGATCTGGAATTTTACTCAAAAATGGGTGTTGGGTCCCGAATCAGGGAACTGTTTAGGGGGATAGGTTGGGAGAGCTTATTTTTGATGGACCAACCTATATACATAGAACTCGCCCTAGAATTCTTTGCTAGTTTCTGGTATAAGCCTGAGTTGTTCAAGCCCAAGGGTAAGCAGGGTCCCGACCTCTCTGCCAAACAATGTATAAACTTTAGGTTGGCTAGTAAGTGGCATCCTATATCCCTAGATGATTTTAATGTGTACCTTGGATTCGTCCGTCGCGATGAAGTGAAAGGGGAGGAGTTCCAGAATGCCCTAACCACCATTCCAGCCGACTTTGACAATAATGCGGCTCTTTGGGAGCTTACTGGCAATCCGGCAGCAGTTTTTGACTCCCGCAACACTAAGGCCCATGACATTCGGGAGCCCACACTCCAGATCCTGCAGCGCTTCCTCTCCATTGCACTCTCAGGAAAGTTCGGGACCTCGAGCCAGCTAGCGCAATCAGAGCTATTTTTCCTTTGGGCGATGCACCACAAGAAGAGAGTCAACCTCGGGTACTGGATCGCAACCTCAGTCCATAACATCTCGAATGCCCCCCTGGGTCTCTCTCCTGTCCTCAGGTCAATCATAACCAGCTTGGCCTCGCATCTGTACACCTTGAAACCCAAGGATCTGAACCTGCACCAGCACCCGTCATCCTTCAAGATCCTAGGTCTCAAGGCCTTGGATATGATGGGATTCTTTTGTGTATCTGATGGTATTTTGAGTTTCCATGCAGATAACAAGGGTAAAATTGAGGGCAAATTTCAGTACCCTGACCCTTCAAGGCCCCAATCCCAAACTCGAGCTCCCGCTTCTTCAGCCCGCACTGCCACTTCAGGCACTCCTGCGTAGACACCAGACCCTCGGGACCCCAAAGAAGTTCCTGCAGCCGAGACCACAAACAGACTGCTGAGTGCCCTCCTTCAAACCAACCGAGCTATCCTCGCCGAATTGCAAGCCCTTACCGTGGAAGTTGCCAAGCGCAACCTTCCACTTTCTTGATCCCGAACAGTTTCACCCTTTGCCCCTGCGTGGGCTTATCTTTTAAAATTATGTTGAAACAATTTCCATTTCTGTTTTAGTCAGAACTAATATCTTTTTGTCTCCTTCCCGCATTGAGGACAATGTGAGGCCTAAGTGTGGGGAGGGGTCTAAACTGCTAGTATTTCCCATTTTATGCAAGTTTTAATTATTTCATAGTTTATTTTTCCTAAGTTTATGCACGAATCTTTTAGTTTTAAATTTTTTTAGATTTTTATCTTTATTTTGCTGCCTAGTGTTTGAAAACACCCCAATTCTCTGCCTGTTGCACCTTATATCTACTTCAAGACCTAGACACCAGTAGTCACAAATTAGCACCTTGTGAGCATTTGAGCCTTCATGCCTATATTTATTGATTGAGTGATAAATGCATGACTAAGTACTAGCTAGGTTTGTATGATATCCCTGGGTGAAGACACGATTAGACATAGGAAAGCAACAAAAAGATGAAGTATTCACATCAAATTGTTCTCTCAATTTTTTCTGTTCTGTATCTTTCATCTTGACCCCGATACCCCTCTTTTCCCTCCATTCTAACCATTTAAATTTTCTTTGATCTTTCTCTTGGCAAGTGAGCAGTGTTGTTGGGAGCACTATAGAGGGCTAGACTAGACAAATGAAGCAGCAAAGGTGAAGTGTGGGGATCCCACAAATTCAAGGCCCCGAACGCCGGTACAAATTCAAGACCTCGACGCTAATCGAAGAAATCAAGGGCAAACCAGAACGAAAAATCACTTCTCCACCGCAGTAAAACACAAGTGTGGGGAAGAGAAATCAAAATATCTAGCCCCCGAAGAACAAGGTCTCAATCCTCAATCCAGGTCTCTCTCTCTCTCTCGATTCAAAAAAAAAATTAAAAGAGAAGAAGAAAAATCAAAAGTAGAAAACCAGAAAAATAAATAAAAGAGAGAGAAGAGAGGAAGTTCGAATCATGAAAAAGAAGAAGAGGAAAATTGACAGCCAGCGTCCACTCAAGGTCCCGAGCCTCGGTCCCGAGCGAAGTAAGCAAAGATCCCCCTCGAAGAAGAAGAATCTAGTCTAGCTTTCGCCTGCAGCAACATTGTCTCACCATCTCGATTCTTTCCTGCCAAGGGAGCGCTCCAGGTTTGAGTTGGTTTAGCCACCTCCTCATTTCACTTCCTTACTGATATGGTGCCTATATGAAAGACACGCCGAATGATGGATCGTTGCTCAGCGACAAGGATTTGAATGCGGAAAATATGACTCGTCAGAAACTCCAACCCTCCTAAGCGCAATGCCTAGGCAACCTAGACGAAATCCTTCGAGGTTCTTCAATAGGAGCCTGACCCTCCTAGGTGCAATACCTAGACAACCCAGACGAACTATGAATGGAATGATAATTTCGTGTTTTACTTGAGGCTAGACGCGGCTTATCAAACCGGGTATAGAACAAGGATCTTGAAGATCAAAAGAAGAAGACTCTTCTGTGTTTTTATAAAACTGAAATGAACTAAAAAGGTAACAAAGCAGAAGCATACTCTTTTAAAGGAAAGAGATGCACAAAACCCTAATTAGGAAGTTTACTTGCGCTTAACTAGTTAAAAGCGCTCCTGATTACTTAAAATAAAATCCACCTAGATAAATAAAGTCAAGGAAACTTAAAATAAATACAATAATAATTATTCCAAAACATCCTAGAAGCATTCGCATCATCAGGCCAAGGTTTGGGCCGAATTCTCCAAGTTGCGGGCTGCTCGCGTTCACCCTGCGTAGTAAAATGTCTCACCGGGCTATCTTTTGATTGACTCGTCCGATTGGGCTGAAACTTGTCCCATTCGAAAGATAACATCTGAAAATAGTGGACAAGGTCCTCTCTCTCTGGTCCAGGCCTGACAGGTCCGAATAATTGTTGTTGGCGTTGACAGACGCGTTTTGAAGTCCTCATCCGCGTAGGATTGCTGTTAGTGAAAATGTCTCGATCCATAACATATAAACGGCTTGTCCGTTTGACCTAAAATTTGGACAGCTTCTTGATAACATCTTGAGGTTTCGGAAACAGTCTTGATCACACGATGCTGACTTGTGATGATCGAGATATGGTCCGACGAAGTTGTTCATCACGTTTGCGCTTAGGACACTTGTGCATGCAAAAGTAGCAACGGGCCATCTTGCAAGTTGCTTGTCCAAATGTCCTCAAACTTGTCAGAGGCTCTCCTAATATCCCAATAGGTCTTGTATTTATCTTGGAACCCGATTTGGAACCTTTCTTCCATGAATTGGCTCGTGTAGATGTGCAACCTTGCACCTTGAGCCTCCAAGCCACCTTCCATGTCATCCTTCGCCTAAGGATTTGATCTAGCAACGTTCCTTGCCTAGTTTCCATGTCTGGAGGTTGTTGTAACCTCCCTTGGAGATTTGGAACATCTTGGGCTCGACGCTTTGGGTTGATTGGCCTTGGTCGCAAGGCGTGTGCGCGTTGTGCGTGCGCTAGGGCTAGCCTCGGGGCTAGGATCGTATCATCCCCTCCCCCTTCAAAAGGATTCGCCCTCGGATCTGTTTCCTCAATGGCAGCAACACTCTCCCAATTAGAAATAGTAAAGGAAACATAAGAGTGATAGGAAATACCCAAGGCATCCAACTCGGCGGTGGTGCCTTTATGTGCGGCGGTAGTTTGGGTTAAACCAACGTTTCTTATGGGGGCTGTCTTGTTGACTCGAGTAGGCAACCCAGGTTGGTGTAAGAATATTCTTCCTCTATCAACAACCTTCAAGAATCACTTCAATCTCTCTAAGTATCCCTTAGTCGCATAAGGAACACTCAAACCTTTCATGTGTACCACAGCTTGCCCTTGTGCTATCATCAACTCCTTGTGAACTCTTATACTTCCCAAGTACTTCAAACACCAAGGATTCGATGAACCCATAAACATAAAATCAAAGCCGCATTGGCTACACAATTCCGCTCTAAGAAAGATTAATCCAACCACACCCTTTCGTCTAGGGCTTGGCGCAATATGCTCCACATAATTGTTATGTTTCTTCCACTCCAATTGCAGTAGCGTAGGGGACTCATCCTCCTCAAAAACTTCTTTCTTTCTCTGCCCTAAAGAAGATGAAATAGAAGAAGAGAAAATAATTGGATGAGGGTTAGTAAAATTCAATTGCTTTGGCAAAGCTTCACTCGTTTTGCCAAGAATAATCTCTTGCACTACTAGTGCGTTTCCACTTCCTCTCCTTCCGGCATTCTCACTCAACTCTTCCTTGTTATGAGTACAATTATCTTCTGCCTCTTTTTGTACACCTAACTCACACTTAGTGATAAGTGTTTTATCTTGCTCATCGAAACATGGTGCGCTCGGTGATGGACTTGTTCCCTTGACTACCTCCGGATCATGTCTTGGTCTCGACATAGCCAACTCACGGTCCTCTCTTCTTTTTTGTTCCAGCGCCTTACTAAATTCTTCAACCTTCTTTCTGAAGCGCTGACCTAATTCTTTCCATGACATCTCCTCCAAGGTTTTGTCATTGGTCTTTAAGCCAACCGGGGGCTTCCTCGGAATGAATGTTGGTGGTGTCTCCACCTTCTCGTACCTAACATTCTGCACTAGCCTCTCATAGGCTCTCTCATGCACAACCTTCTCGTACAAACGCTTACTTTGTGACTGGCGTTTGGGTCTACTTACATGCCAAGGTGGTTCGCGGTCCAATCTGTCTGTGTGCCAATAGGGCTTGCGTTCTACTCTATCTTCGAACCATGGTAGTGCATGCTCTTGCTCGCTTGCGTGCCATGATGTCTCACGCTTGTGTATCCTTGGCTCATGCCTTGGGCTAGACATAGCAAACTCATGTTGGCCCCTCCTCCTCCTGTCCACTGCCTCATACCTCGCTCTCTCATGAGATAATAATGACATGACTTAAAAATTGTGTTTTTTTTTTCACTCACAGCTGGAGTCTGCAACTTGTAAAATCAATATCTTCCACGTCTGATCTCCGAATTGAGCGATTCTTTTTGTAGTAGATCCGTCATAGACACAAATTTCCAACGGACTCTCTTGCACTAAAATCGGACTTCAAAAGAAATGTATTGAAATATGATTTCGACACTGACACTTTTGGTGGACTATTTTTGCTGACACTTTGATGACCCTTTGGGGGAACTGATTTTTGTGACTCTATTTTGACACTTTGGGGACTGAGTTTTGTGACTCTATTTTGACACTTTGGGGACTGATTTTTGTGACTCTATTTGGTAAGCAAAAGACAAACAAATCGGACTAGATTTATCTAAATAAAAACACAAACGCAAAGGACAACTTGATTTAGAAAATTGATTTCTAAATCGACACTTTGGGGGACTTTCTTTTCTATTTTCTTGACTCAAGGAAGATAGAAAATCAAAGGTCTTTATTTGTAACCTAAAAGAACACAACTAGTTGCTAGTTTCGACTCACTAACACAATGGGGACACAAAACAAGATTGGTATAGAATTGGCTAAGGAATTTAAGGAAACCAATCTGAACAAGTGAAAATAATAAACAAATAAAGGATAGTTACCCTTTTGCTGAGCAGCCTTTGCTCCGCTACCAGCTGATATGGTGCCAATATGAAAGGCACGCCGAATGATGGATCGTTGCTCAGCGACAAGGATTTGAATGCGGAAAATATGACTCGTCAGAAACTCCAACCCTCCTAAGCGCAATGCCTAGCCAACATGGATGAAATCCTTCGAGGTTCTTCAATAGGAGCCTGACCCTCCTAGGTGCAATACCTAGACAACCCAGACGAACTATGAATGGAATGATAATTTCATATTTTACTTGAGGCTAGACGCGGCTTATCAAACCAGGTATAGAACAAGGATCTTGAAGATAAAAAGAAGAAGACTATTATGTGTTTTTATAAAACTGAACTGAACTAAAAAGGTAACAAAGCAGCGGCATACTCTTTTAAAGGAAAGAGATGCACAAAACCCTAATTAGGAAGTTTACTTGCGCTTAACTACTTAAAAGCGCTCCTAATTACTTAAAATAAAATCCACCTAGATAAATAAAGTCAAGGAAACTTAAAATAAATACAATAATAATCATTCCAAATCATCCTAGAAGCATTCGCATCATCAGGCCAAGTTTTGGGCCGATTCTCCAAGTTGCGGGCTGCTCGCGTTCACCCTGCGTAGTAAAATGTCTCACTAGGCTATCTTTTGATTGACTCGTCCGATTGGGCTAAAACTTGTCCCATTCGAAAGATAACATCTGAAAATAGTGGACAAGGCCCTCTCTCCCGGTTCCAGGCCTGACTGGTCCGAATAATTGTCATTTGCGTTGACAAACGCGTTTTGAAGTCCTCATCCGCGTAGGATTGCTGTCAGTGAAAATGTCTCGATCCATAACAAATAAACGGCTTGTCCGTTTGACCTGAAATTTAGACAGCGTCTTGATAACATCGTGAGGTTTCGGAAACAGTCTTGATCGCACGATTCAGACTTGTGATGATCGAGATATGGTCAGACGAAGTTGTTCGTCACATTTGCGCTTAGGACACTTGTGCATGCAAAAGTAGCAACGGGCCATCTTGCAAGTTGCTCGTCCAAATGTCCTCAAACTTGGAAGAGACTCTCATAAGATCCCAATAGGTCTTGTATTTATCTTGGAACCCGATTTGGAACCTTTCTTCCATGAATTGGCTCGTGTAGATGTGCAACCTTGCACCGTGCGCCTCCAAGCCACCTTCCATGTCATCCTTCGCCTAAGGACTTGATCCAGCAACGTTCCTTGCCTAGTTTCCATGTCTGGAGGTTGTTGTAACCTCCCTTGGAGCTTTGGAACATCTTGGTCTCGACGCTTTGGGTTGATTGGCCTTGGTCGCAAGACGTGTGCGCGTTGTGCATGCGTTAGGACTAGCCTCGGGGCTAGGATCGTATCACTTACTCCCCCTCTTCTCCACTTTTTCCTCTTATTATGTTTCATTCTTCCACTCCTCCTATTCCCTCTTATCATTTCTTTTCCTTTCTTCCCCTTCTTGCCCCGGATGCGAAGTCTTTCGATTGCTTGATTGCCTATGTGTGTGTCTAATGTACTCGAATTGATATGCAAACTTGGTTTTGTGCTGCATTTTATGCATACTTGAGTGTTTAAACACCTAACCTTGTTTGTGAGTGTGAGTGCAAACACCGATCCATGTGAGGACTGCTAGTGAATAGGCTGATGTAGAAAAGTCTTTTCTTAAGGGTCGTTATCCTTCTGATCTGATGGAGGTGTTCATCTAGGTAGAGTCTATTTTCATTCGGGGTCCCGACTATTGAAAAGCATGCTTATTCTCTGTGCTATGGTTTGGTGTGTTAGTTCTATTTTTAGGGCTGTTTTAAATTTTGTGAATGCTCGAGGGCGAGCATTGGGCAGTGTGGGGATTATTTGATAGCATGTTTTTATGCACGATTTTATCCCCATTATCTCACCAATTTAAGGCATGATTCTGCTAATTTACCCTTGTTTTTATTACTATTGCAGATCTAGGCCTAAAAAGGGAGTTTTTGCGAAAACATGCATTTTAGGAGCATTTTGTGTGAATTCGAGCTTCAAGACCAAAGTCGAGGTCTCGACTCCAAAATAGCACTCAAGGTCCCGAATAGGATTCTCCATTCGGGCCCCCAAAGGGCGAAGAACGACATTTCCACGTGTCCTCTTGCCAAAGTTTCCATGTGATCCCTCTGACGCGTCTCTGAAAGTTCTGCACTGATCACAAAATACCTACCCTCTAACCGTTCCAGGCCTTGAGCCCAATCCAAATCTGCCAAAGCTGGACAAACCAGACCTTGACCATCAGCTTTGTGCTTTTCAGCTTTATGCTTTAGGGAGCATGGTTACTTTGTGATAGGCTTTCCTTAAATGCCTTTTGTCCCTAGTTAGGGCTGAAGATATTTTGTGCTTGGAGCTCTAGCTTATAAGGAGCATCCAAGGAGTAGTTGAGGACATCTTATCTTACTTTTTATCTTAGCATAATTCTTAGAATTAGTTTCTTAGATTTCTCTCTAGTTTATCTCTCTAGTTCTTGTTAGCAATCTTCTCCTTTGCCGCCGGGCTTGAAACGTTTTCGGTTTAGTAATCAAGTTTTCTTCCCTCAAAACTATTTCTTTACTTGTTATGCTCTCTTCAATTATTATTTATTTCATTTCAAGCATGAGTAGCTAAATCTTTAATTCTTAGCAAAGATAATTCAAGGGTTGCAAGGGCAGATTCGAGGCCTAAACATGCTTAGTATATTCTTGCTGCCATATTCAATTGCTTATCATTTTAATTACATTTTCACTTGGGGTAATTAGAGGCTTGATTAACTGATTTTTACTTTGAGTGATTGTTGTCATCTATGTGATAAATACGGAAGGAAAGTTGCATGGAACAAGTAGACATCTATCTAGTAGTAACTGCACTGAAGTGGTCTCGATTAGATAAGGTGAGTAGTTGATTAGAGCGGGGTCACAAGCTAGACAAACTGAGGGACCTTTAGCTCTAGATTTGTCTTTTCTTATCTTCATGGGTAGCCTGAATATGGCTCTCCCGCATTTGTGCCTGGAGAGATGGCGGGCTGTCAAGACTACCTCATATGTGGAAATGGGAGGTAGTTTCTCTTAAGAGAGAAGTAGGGGATATCCGAGGAATCTGGTCCCTATGTCATTTCTATGATTGCATGAGTAGAATATTTCTGTGCTGATGACGATCGGGCCCCTGAATGCAACCTAAGAATACCTTTTGCTAAGATTCTTCTCTAATTGATTTATTGTGTTTATTTATCTCTCCGTTTTATTATTCTGACTTTGTTCACTGATTTGCTATATTTTTCCTTTCAGGACCTCGAACGTGACAATCGAGATCTCGAATACTGCTTTTATAGTTAGAATTGTTAGCTCCAACTCTCTCTTGGCTGACTTGCTTAGTCAAGTAAAACCCCCCCTGATTGTTACTTTTCTACACTTTTGTTCTGTGTTTGCATTCAAGACCTTGAATCAGTCTCTCTCAATCCCTATGTTTGACCCTGACTACCACTGTACACATTATCAATTGTGCACATATTTTTAGGCATTATAAATTGTATTTGATTGACGATCAGAGCCACAATTTTAGAGATTTTCGTGGCGGGTTGTCGAGGAATCTTGGAGAACTCTTGACATTTCTGACAAGTTCGCACATAATTATGACAATCCCTACGAATAGTAGGCCAATAAAATCCTGACCTGAAAACTTGCGCAGCCAAGGTACTGCCTGATGCATGCATGCCACATATTCCTTCATGAATTTCTCGTAAGGTATGAAGACCCTCTTGTTCCGTTACACACTTGGCAGCCGGGTGGGAAAAACATTTCCGAACCAGTTTCCCGTCATAATACATGCACCGTGCCGCTTGTTTCAGCACTTTTTTCTTCTCAGCGTTAACTGCAGGTAATTCCTCATATTTCAAGTATTTTATCACGGGGATTCGCCAGTCGTTCTCGATTTCTTCAATGCAAAGCGACGCTTGTTCCTCCATGAAGGAAGGCATGGATATTTCTCGATAGTACACACCCTTAGGTATGGACGCTTCAGGATTCGCTGCAAGTTTGGCAAGGTTGTCTGCCTCAGCGTTATCCTCTCGAGGGATATGCTCAAAGCTAACCTGCATGCCACTTTTCTTTATTTCCAACAACTCGCGTTTCACTTTAGCAAGATATTGAACCGTGATGGGCTTTCTGGCCTGAGAGTGTCCCAAGACTTGGTCTATTATCAACTTGGAATCTCCACAAATCTTAGTCGCAAGTCTCCCATCATTCCCGTATCGTGTATGGCTTTGGTGGAGAAGCTTCTTCCTATTCTGAGTCCCGCCAATAAAACCTCATACTCCGCCGCGTTGTTGGATAACGGTTGTAGAATTCTGATGGCGTATCGTATCTGTATATCGTGCGGCCCGATTATGAAGATTCCAACTCCGGCTAATTCTTGATTCTTGGCTCCATCTACGTGAGCTCAATTATAGCTTTGGCAGCAGCTGGGGTGAGAGCAGTAAGAGAACCGCCACTTGTGGCATTTAGCAAGGCCTTGTCATGGGCCCGCAAACCTTCACAAAAATATTGGATGAGGGCATGCTCGGTGAGGTTGTGAGAAGGGCATAAGGCATGCATCCTCTTGAAGTGTGCGTAATATTGATCGAGATCCTCCATATCCGTTTGAAGAATAGATACCAATTGCTTGCGAATGACCATTGCCATGGAAGCAGGAAAATACTTGTCCGTGAAAGCTTTTGACATTTCAGACCAAGAATGCAATTGTTGGAGGTGCCGATGAGCATTTTCCTTGTCATGCCCACGAAAGAGGGGTAGATGATGCATAACAGCGAACTTGAGTGTCCAGTCATAAGGGATAACAGGCCATACAATACAGCTACTGGGTACCTCGGGAGCAGCATTGAGGTCTTCGATGGACTGATGATTGGGTGGAGCATCATGCCCTGGAGGGGATGGGTCAGCCATAACGGGTATCTTGGGGTAGACGAACTCAGTGTCGTCAAGGGCAAGATGGAAGAAATCGATGTCTGGGTGCAGATTTCCTGGTTATACAAATAAAAGAGAGAAATTCATTCCGTTCAATCCCCAGCAACGGCGCCAAAATTTGATCGTCACTCAAATATACTAATTTCCTGATGCCTAATTGCATAGTTAAAATGTGTAAAGGGCAAGATAGGTCGAACAGAGATTGAAGGACTAATAATTCAGTTTAAATGTATGACAAAGAGGTGATGCAGCAAAACATAAAAGTAACACTGGGGGGGGGGGATCAACTCAGAATTGGGAGATAACAAGATAAGTAATTAAAGCAGTTATCCAGGGCATGAAAGTAAAACACAAATGAGGGCAAGAAAATAATAAAGGCAGTAAGCGAGATATTAATATGATGGGAAGAGATCTTAGCAAAGGGGTATTCTTAGGTTGCATTCGGGTTAGTTAATCATCGGCGCAAAGATATTTCATTCTCGTGCCCTAGACATGCTATAGGGGTCTATCACCTCCCCACACTGTCACTCCTAAAGAGATGACCTAGACACCTCGCCATCCTCCCAGGCTCCTCCCCATACTGTCACTGCTAAAGAGGTAACCTAGACACTTCGTCATCCTCCCAGACTCCTCCCCACACTGTCATTGCTAAAGAGGTTTCGAGGGCACGATAATGACCGACAAGCAATACAACAATAAGAATATATTAAACACAATTAGGCCTCTTAACTAATCCTTGCAACCCTTGAAACACCCTTTACTAAGAAGATGAGCCTAGCCGGTCATGCTAACAAGTAATAAAAACAAGTTTAATAAATTACATAAAAGTAAAGAAACAAGAAAGGAAATGAAAGCTTAATAAATATCGGTCGGAGCTTAAAAGCTCCGGTTTGAAGAAGGATTAATGGTGGCAGCTGCTCCAACAAAAGGGAGGAATAAATCCCTAGAAAAGAAACCTAAGAGGTAGCTGCCAACAACTAAAAATGAGATATGATGCCTAAAACCCTAAAACTAAAGGTATATATAGTGTCCTGCCCACAAGAGGACAAATTCCAGCTAAAGGACTACAAAAAGACAAATTCCAGCTAAGGGGAGAGAGTGACAGCACATGGAGCGTGCTGGAATATTCTGGAATCTTCTAGATACGCAAGGAATCCCGTGGGAATCTTCGGAGATTCCTTTCCTTGGCTTTCGATTAAGAACTGATGCGGAAGCGTCGCGAGCACAAGACTGCTCACTAGTCTGGTTAGCATCGAGGGCTCGACGACTAAAGAGAATATTCTTGGGGATCTGCACGGAACCTTCTGGAAGACATCAGAGGTGACACGTGGGAGTACGGCAAAGAGGACACGTAGAAATAACGTTTTTGGTATGTCCAAGGCTCGACGATGAAAACCACGGCAAGGCCTCGATGGCAAAGTTGGTGTCGTGACCTCGATGTCAGTCTTGAAGCTTGAGAACTGCAGAAATCCTTCCAAAATCGCTCGTTTTCGCTCTTTTCCCCCTTTAGGCACTAATCTGTAAAAAGATGGGAAAAAGGGCAAATCATAAGTATCTTGCCCTCGAAAAGGCCGGAAATAATATAGAAAAACCTACCATAAAGACATGCTATCAATGACCCACAAGTCAGTGTAGGTTTCAGGGAACGGGAGATCCAAGTCATCTTGTTCCTCCTTGGGTATACCCATCAACGGATCTTGCGTAAAGGTGCACTCGGCTATGAAGTCTGCTAGGACTTGGGCTTTTATGGATGGTCGAGATTTATACTGCAACCCATATTGCTCGAGATCAATGGCCCAAATCAGCATTCTCCCTGAAGACTCGTGTTTTCTGAATATCCTTTTCAAAGGTTGGTCTGTAAGCATGATGACGGGATGGGCCTGGAAATATCTATCCATTTTCCTCGTAGCTTGTATTAACGCAAATGCTATTTTCTCAATGCGGGCGTATCGCAACTCAGCGTCTTTCAAGACATGACTGACGAAGTACACAGGATGGTACATGTGGTTGTCGTCTCGCACAAGGACAACACTAACCACTTCATCGGCAACCCCTAGGTATAAATACAGGGTATCGCCCGGTTCTGGTTTTGTTAACACCAGGTCAGACGATAAATAGGCTTTTAGGCCCGTAAATGCCTCTTCACATTTTGTTGTCCATCCAAAAGGGTTTTTTTTACGTATGACCTTGAAAAAGGGCATGCATCTCTCGCCTTGCTTAGAAATAAATCGTCCTAGGGCGATAACGCGCCCCGTAAGCTTTTGTACTTCCTTCACGGTTCGAAGAGATATCATATCCTGGATAGCTTTGATTTTCATGGGTTAGGCTGAATGCCTTTCTGACTGACCACATAACCCAAGAATTTGCTCGTTTGAAACGCGAACATGCATATACGGGGGTTCAGCTTCATTTCATATTTCCTCATCACCTCGAAAACTTCTTCCAAGTTTTATAAGTGATCCTTGAAGCTTCGGCTTTTGACCAATATGTCATCCACATAGGCCTCTATGTTCTTTCCAATTTGCCTTTCAAATACTTTGTTTGCCATGCGTTGGAAGGTTGCCCCAGCGTTTTTCAATCTGAACGGCATTGCCATATAGCAGTAAGTGGCCTTCGGAGTGATGAAGGCGGTCTTTTCTTCGTCTTCAACGGCCATAGGGATTTTATGATACCCCGAGTTGGCGTCTAACGAGCTCAGATAAGCGTACTTGGCAGTCTGATCGACTAGCTGGTCGATTCGAGAGAGCGGGTAGCAATCCTTGGGATAAGCATCATTTAGGTCAGTGAAGTCGATGCACATACGCCTATCTCTGTTAGGTTTTGGAACGAGAACTGGATTGGCTAACCAAGTTGGGTATTGGACCTCTTGGATGAAACCTGCTTCTAGGAGCTTTGTCACTTCCTTGTCAACGGCTAACGCCTTTTCTATAGAAAATGCTCGTCATTTCTGTTGGATCGGCTTGGCACAGGGATCGACATTAAGTCGATATTCCGCTACTTCTCGCGAGATACCAGGCATATCCGAATGCTTCCATGCGAACTCTCCTTTACATTTGTTCAATAATCGAGCTAGCTGGAGGTTTTCTTCTGGGCTTAGCTTTTCGCGAACGAGGAAATTTGCTTCGCTAATCCCGTTAACTGATACAAGTACCATCTTATCCACAGGTTGAGTGCGTTTCTCATCATTCTGCTCATATGGATCTGCTGTCACGCACACATATCTATCACAACTCTTCTAGGTCATGAGTAGATAACACTCAGCTACTAACTTTTGGTCGCCTTTGATCGAGACTACTCCATCCCAAGAGGGATATTTCAGTCTCAAGTGCTCTTGAGATATCGCTGCCCCAAAATGATTGAGGAACGGTCGCCCAAGTATGCCGTTATAGGGCAAAGTTAGGTCTACGACCGAGAATAGCAACTCCTTTAATCGCTTGGATGCTTCATGAGGTTATAAGCCTCTAACGAAAATAAATTTACCACGCTTCCATTGTCGATGAGAGTCCTTCTAACTCCATGATTGCCAATAACGAGGGTGACTACTAACGCATCGTTATGTGGGAATATAACACCTTTCTCATCTTCCTCAGAGAAGGATAGCACCATTCGATCTAAAGCACTTATCGCTTCACTTTTCATTAACGCGCATTCTCGCTTCTGCTTATCTCTTGCTGTGGGCGTTAACTGTATGGACTCATCAAGGTAACATCATCTTCGTCAATCATAAGCATTTCCCTACCTCTCCTAGGAGGAGTAACATTATTTCCTGGAGCGCGAGGAGGTGGTTGTCTGTTATCTGATACCTTAATTGTCGGGTTATTTCTGGCTTCTTCTCTTGTCTTGGTGGCAAACTCCACAAGATAACCTTCCTCTACTAAACGTTTTATCGCCAGCTTTAATTCTCTACAAACGTCTGTGGAATGTCCTCTAACTTTGTGAAATTTGCAAAAGGCATTTTCCCTTCCTCCCATGACTACTCCTGGCTTCACAAGAGCGGGGTATCGGATAGGTAGGTTCCGTTGTTCCACAATCGCTAAGATTTCCTCCCTTGGCAATATTAGGGAAGGAAGATCTGGGTCATAAATTCGACCTTTAGGAGGATCTGTCTGTCGCCAAGTGGGGGAGCTACCGGGTCTTCCCCTTGAGAAGTTGCCTCTTCGCCGATTGGAGGCCTTAGGAATGTGATCTTTTCGCTGGGCATAATTGTTGATAGAACTATCGTCAGAGGTCGTGCTGGTAGGAATGTTGGGGACTTGAGGCACATTTTGTGGCGCATTTTGAGTTCTGACCCTACTTTCTTCCTCTTCCATTCGTGCATAATTATGGGCTTTCAGCCTTAATGCGTCCAAAGTCGTCGGGAGGTCCACCATTAACGTATCTCGCAGCTTCCCATAACGACAGTTCCATTTCAAGGCTTCTATAGCAAAGTCAATGGTAACGCCTAGCGTTAATGACATTTCCATGCCGAAATGCCTTAAGAAATCTTTCAAAGACTCCTGAGGTTTCCTGTGTATATGAAATAAAGTTGCGGCGGATTTCTTGATAGGGACAGCGGTACTGAATCGGCTTCGAAACTTTGACTCCAGCTGCGAAAAACTGTCAATGGATTTGGCTGGGAGACCTTCAAACCAGAGACGTGCAACTCCTGAGAACATCATAACAAATATCTGGCACAAAGCAGCGTCGCTGTGAGTTTGGAATTGTACGAAGTCCTTCACCTTGTTAAGGTGGGAGATGGGATCCTTGGTGCCGTCATAGGACTCCGTGGGGAGTTTCACATGTCGGCTGACCCTGTGGCGCCTTATGCGATAGTTGAATGGGTGGCCTGAGGTGTCATCGAGGGTTTCACGAGTATGGAGAGATGGAGAAACTTCTAGATGGCGTCTGCGGTTTCGCGGATCGGGGGTATGATGTCACCTTGGAGACTGGCTACGACTCCTTGGTGAGCGAGTTCGGTATCTTCTGCTACTCGATCTCTCACTACGCTCAGGGGATACATCTCTATCCATTTCCTCTTATCGACCGTCCCAACGATCTCTATACTCTTCATGTAGTCGCTCCTCTTGAGAGACGGGAATTTGTCGCGTGTGCGGCACGTAAGGCTCTATTCGCTCATGAGTGAGTTGCACAAGGCTGGCTGGTGTAGCCGTCGCGGGCAAGGTTAATGGGATGTGTCTTTGCTACGGAGGCGATAACGGTCATTTAGTGATAATAGATGAAGTGAAAACAGTCTGAGAAGGAACACCCGGTCTGGAAACATTGGGCGTGAACCATGCGGCTAACTCGGTTAAGTGATCCAACTAAGCACGAAGAGCGGATATTGAGTTCACAAAAGGGTTGTTAGCGCTATCCATCACAGATCCCATTGGAGGAGGAGTGGAAAAGCTAGATCCCGTCATTTGAGAAAGTGGAACACTTATCTGAGGAAATGGCGTGTTTATTATTGACCCGAAAAGAAAATCTGTCTGCGCAGAAAGGGTTCCATGCGCTGTAGTAAAGATGCCGACAGAAGTGAAAGGAAAGAGCTCTCTATGAGCGAGAATACCACGGGATTGAGGAGGTGTAGATTCTGTATCGGAGGCCATAATCCTTCGATTCTGAAAAAAGACAGAGTTTGGCTATTAAGGAGGCTCACTTAATTAAACCAAAACTCTCAGTGAAAGCACCAATTTGATACGATTCGGACTTCGGGGGAATTGGGGGTGAGGACTATGGCTGCTCAGTATCACTATACTCATCGTCCGATGTACCTGCAAAGCGCCGGAGGGGGAGCTCCTGCGTAGACACTCCGATGGTTGTCAGTATGGTTGTTCTAAATGGCAAGGGTTCGACTAGCAATCAAGTACACGTCAAAAAGTGACTAAGGGTCTGTTTGGCGTTCCGGTTATGGTCCGAAAAGTGCTGTGAATAAAAGTTCTGTGGAAAAAATACTTTTGCGCAAAGCAGTGTGTTGTTTGGTAAACATTTTTTAAAAGTGTTGTGGGAAACGAGAAGTTGTTTTTGGTGTTTGGTAAAACTATAAAAGTGAAAGAGTTGGAGTATAAAACCCATTTTTAAAAAATTAATAAAAATAGGAAAATAGGGTCTAGAATTACTTATCTCGAGATGGAGATTTTATTGTGATAGTTTTTAATTTATTTTATACATTATATAAAGTAAAAAAATGAAATAAAAAAAAAGAGGAGAGAGAGGGTACAAACGCAGCTGCCTGCACAGCTGCGTTGCCCACTACACCATTTTTGTGCAGTGGGATAAGGAGGGTGAGGTTGCCTAATATGTGAAGGGAAAGGAAAGTGCTTTTGGGAAGCACTTTTGGAAAGGTGTTTAGCTTTGGGGTTGGGCAAAGCACTTTTCCCAAACTCAACCCCAACCCCAAACACTACCTAAATATTAATATATTGAAATATAATGAATACGTTTAATAAATATCTAGTACACGTCAAAAAGTATCGAGTAAGTATAAATAT
Source organism: Viola odorata (assembly GCA_963691705.1). NCBI lineage: Eukaryota > Viridiplantae > Streptophyta > Magnoliopsida > Malpighiales > Violaceae > Viola > Viola odorata. The sequence continues at coordinate 20,614,444 of OY829539.1, read as the reverse complement.
TAAAATATCGAATACGACTTACAAGCCTAAATTATACACATGAAGAATTTTCAAGTATAATCATGCTTCATATGATGATAAGATTAGATTACTTACATTTAGAGCATCAAAATTATCATTGAACAAAACATATATCCACGATATACCTTAATAACTATGTATTAAAGTAATGATTAATAGTAATATTACTAGTATATGTCATATTATTAATAATTAATAGTCTTATTTTATACATATAGTTAACTGATGATATGACTATTACAATTTACAACAATATACTTTTACTCTTATTAAAATTTCAATTTCTTACTATGGAAAAAAAATCCTCATAATTCTTACATAATTTATTTCTTAATAAAATTTTCTATTTAATATTTTAAATAAAGTATTTTAATTAAGTTAAAAGAAAAAAAGAGGTTTTTTACTTGAGAGATCAGGCAGTAGGAGGCGTCGAACCCGTTCGCCTAGGAGTCGTAGCCGGTCTCCCAGGCAGCAGCGCACCCCGGAGCTTCGAGGGCACCGGCGACACCTGGACATGTCTCCTCCTCGTCATGATCATGAGATCTTGGATGACACCACTGGTCATCCTTTCACCCACCGTGTAAGGCACCACAGGGTCAGCCGACATGTTAAGCTCCCCACGGAATCATACGATGGCACCAAAGACCCCATCTCGCATCTTAATAAGGTGAAGGATTTCGTCTAATTTCAAACGCACAACGACGCGGCATTGTGTCAAATATTCGTTATGACATTGTCAGGAGTAGCTCGCCTCTGGTTTGAAGGACTTCCTGCTCGATCAATTGACAATTTCCCGCAGCTAGAGGCCAAGTTTAAGAGTCGCTTCAGCACAACTATCCCCATTCGAAAGTCTGCAGCAGCCTCGTTTGATATATGTAGAAAACCAGAGGAGTCTTTGAATAGTTATCTTGGTCGTTTTGATATGGAAATATCGTTAACTCCTGGTATTACTATTGATTTCGCCATAGAAGCTTTGAAGCGGAATTGTGGATATGGGAAGCTGAGAGATACGCTGATGGTGGACCCCCCAACGACTTTAGACGCGTTAAGGTTGAAGGCTCACAATTACGCGAGAATGGAAGAAGAGGAATATAGAAACAGGATACAGGATGTGCCCCAGAACGCCCCTCCTGCTCCCACGGCTCAAGGCAGTATGACCCACGACACCCGCCCGGGTGACGAATACACCCAGCGGAAAGATTACATTCCCAAGGCGTCGAATCGCCAGAAGGGTAATTACTCTAGAGGAAGGGGCGGCAGTCTGAATGTTCAGCGATAGGGGGATCCCCCTAAGGGTCGAATGTACGATCCCGACCTTCCTCCTCTTACACTCCCACGAGCGGAAATCTTAGTCATCATTCAGCAGCGGAACCTGCCGATCCGCTATCCAGCCCCTGTGAAGCCAGGGGTGGTCATGGGAGGAAGGGAAAATGCTTTTTGTAAATTCCATAAGGTTAAGGGGCATTCTACAGAGGCATGCAGGGAATTGAAGTTAGCAATAAAGTGCCTGTTGGAAGAAGGCTATCTTGGAGAATTCACCACTCGTATGAGAGAAGAAACCAGGAGCGACCCTCCACACGGGGCGTTAGGTGACCATCAATTGCCTCCCCCCCTTGGGGGCAGCGGAACTTCTGAGGCAAAGGGGAAAGAAGCGCTAATGATGTATGATGAGGACATCCCCATTATTAACATTATTGCTGGGGGCGCGTCGTTCCTGGATGAGATTACCCCAGCATCACTCGTGGCAGGAGAGAAGCGGAAACGGGAAAGCCAGCTTGTAAAAAAGGGAGTTATCGATGCACTGGACAAGATGGTAATATCTTTTTCGGAAGAAGATGAGAAGGGTGTTGTCTTCCCTCATAACGACGTGCTAGTAGTCACACCGGTTGTTGGGAGCCATGGGTACGAAGGACCCTCATTGATAACGGCAGTGCGGTAAACTTATTTTTTTGGAAGCATATAATCTCATGAAACGCCCTGCCGGCGAACTGGCGCCTTGCAAGAAACCAATTATTGGAGTGGACGGCATCCCTATACCTGTAATTGGAGTCACAATGCTGCCTGTATATTTTAGGGAAGACGCGTCGAGACGATCAGAAGAGTTGATGTTCTTGGTTGTGGATCTTATCCTACCGTATAATGCTATTCTAGGGCGGCCATTCCTCAATCGTTTCGGGGCGGCGGTATCTCAGAAACACCTCAAGATGAAATACCCCTCTTGGGAAGGGGTAGTATAGATCAAGGGCGATCAAAAGCTAGCCGTCGAGTGTTATTCACTCATGATTCAAAAAAGCTATGATCAGTATGTGTGTGTGGCAGCGGATCCTTATGAGCAAAGGGATGAAAGGCGAACCCAGCCAGTGGATGCGATGGTGTCCATCCCCGTCCAAGGCAATGATAAGGTCAGCTTCCCGGCCAATGACAAGTTGACCCTTTAGGAGAGAGCACAATTAACCCGGCTGTTGAACAAGTGCAAAGGAGAGTTCGCGTGGAAACCGGCGGACATGCCTAGCATGTCTAGGGAAGTGGCTGAGCACCGACTTAATGTTGACCCGCGCGCCACGCCAGTTCAACAGAAGCGGCGAGCATTCTCTACGGAAAAGTCGGTGGTGATTGATAAGGAGGTAGTAAAACTGATGAACGCAGGATTCATCCGAGAAGTTCAATACCCCACCTGGTTGGCCAACCCCATCTTAGTCCACAAGCCCAACGGAGACTGGCGCATGTGTATTGATTTCACTAACTTGAATGACGCTTGTCTTAAGGACTGTTATCCGCTTCCTCGGATTGATCAGTTGGTCGATCAAGCGGCAGGGTACGCATATTTGAGTTCCCAGGACGCCAATTCTAGATATCATCAAATTCCTATGGCCAAGAAAGATGAGGAAAAGATGACATTTATAACTCCGAAGGCCACCTACTGCTACACGATAATGCCGTTTGGCTTAAAGAATGCAGGGGCGACCTTCCAGCGTATGGCCAACAAAGTGTTTGAAAAGCAAATCGGGAGAAATGTAGAAGCATACGTAGATGATGTATTGGTCAAAAGCAGAAGTTTCAGTGACCATTTGGCCGATTTGCAGGAAGTGTTTGATACATTGAGGAAGTACCAGATAAAGTTGAACCCCCGTAAGTGCGCGTTTGCATTTCAAACGGGAAAATTCTTGGGGTATGTGGTAAGCCAAAAGGGCATCCAGCCGAACCCGTCAAAGATTAAGGCTATCCATGATATGGTATCGCCGCGAACCCTCCAGGAAGTTCAGAGGTTAACAGGACGTGTCATTGCTCTAGGGCGGTTCATCTCTAAGCAGGGCGAGAAGTGCTTGCCGTTCTTTAAAGTCATACGTAAGAAAGCTTCTTTCGGATGGACACAAGAGTGCGAAGAGGCGTTCGTGGGTTTGAAAACATACTTGTCGTCCAACTTGGTACTAACGCGACCAGAAACGGGCGACACCCTATTCTTGTACCTCGGCGTCGCGGATGAAGTGGTTAGTGCCGTTTTGGTCCGGGAGGATAATCACACCGGAAACGGGCGACACCCAGTTTTCTTTGTTAGCCATGTGTTAAAAGATGCCGAGGTGCGATACACCCATATTGAAAAGGTGGCATTCGCCCTGCTACAATCCACTCAGAAGATGGACAGGTACTTCCAGGCCCATCTAGTCACCGTGCTCACGGATCAACCTTTGAGAAGAATTCTTAGGAAACCAGAATCCTCGGGGAGGATGTTGATTTGGTCAATTGAGCTGGAACAATATGGATTACAGTACAAAGCTCGGCCATCCGTAAAAGCTCAGGTTTTGGCAGATTTTATTGCCGAGTGTACATTTACGGGGGACAAGGCGGCGGAGCCGCTCGAAAAGAAAGAAAGTGATGCAAAGGTCCCACCCTCAGAAGCCCCCGCGGACATATGGGTCATCTATGTAGATGGCGCCAAAAATCAGGAGCTGGCGGGAGCTAGCATATACATGATCGGGCCACATAATGTGCAGGTGCAACACGCCATTAGAATCCTACAACCATTGTCCAACAACGCAGCAGAGTATGAAGCGTTATTGGTGGGGCTTAGAGTAGGAAGAAGCCTCTTCGCTAAAACTGAAAATGACCTGGTAGCAGGAGCCCCACGGTTGAAAATACGAGGGGACTCCAAATTGATAATTGATCAAGTCTTGGGACATTCCCAAGCTAGAGAACCGATCATGACGAAATACCTCTCGAAAGTGAAAAGGGAATTGGCAGAAATGGAACAAAGCGGCGTGTGTGTTACTTTCGAACACATTCCGCGGGAGGACAATACAGAGGCGGATAATCTTGCCAAGGTGACAGCTAATCAGGAGGCTGTCATACCAGAAGGCGTGTACTATGAGGAAAGGTCATTACCGTCCTTCATGGGGGAACAGCTGTCGCTATGTGTGGAGGAGATTGAAAAGGACTGGAGGGTCCCTGTGATAAATTTTTTGAAGCACGACGAGTTGCCGAGCGACAGTACAGAGAAGAAAAAAGTGCTGAAGCAAGCGGCAAGGTGCACTTATTATGATGGGGAGTTAATTCGGAGATGTTTCTCGCACCCAGCCGCAAAATATATAACGGAACAAGAAGGCCTCCATACCCTGCGCGAGATTCATGAAGGCATCTGCGACATGCACGTGTCGGGTGGTACCATGGCCACGCAGGTGTTTCGGTCAGGATTCTATTGGCCCACTATTCGCAGGGATTGCAACAACTTTGTGCAATCATGCCATAAGTGTCAAGAATTTGCCAAAATCCCTCGACGACCCGCCACTGAAATATCTCAGATCGTGGCGCCTTGTCCTTTTGCCAAGTGGGGAATCGATATTTTAGGCCCTTTTCCTAAGGCCAGGTCTCAACTGAAATTTGTAATTGTGGCAGTGGACTACTTTACCAAATGGGCAGAAGCGGAAGCGGTAGCAAGTATTACGACGGAAAAGGTATGGCACTTCTTTAAGCACCAAGTGATCATGCGTTTCGGGATACCTCGTGTGCTAGTTAGCGACAATGGGGCACAGTTTACCAGCCGCTTCTTCAAAGAACAATGTGAAGAATTCCAGATCTAGCAGAGGTTCTCCTCTGTGGCGCATCCTCAGACTAACGGCCAGGCGGAGGTAACCAACCGAAGCATACTGAGCGGTATCAAGAAAAATCTTGAGGGGTCAAAAAAGAAGTGGCCAGACGAGCTACCCTATGTAATGTGGGCTTACCGCATGACCGTCAAAACTAGTACGGGGGAAACGCCCTTTGCGATGGCCTTTGGTACCGAAGCAGTAACGCCTGTCGAAATTGGCACCCTAAGCTTAAGGGTGGAATATTTCAAGGAGGAGTTAAACGAGGAAAGGTTACGTGTTAACCTCGATGTGCTGCCTGAGGCGCGCGAGGAAGCCCTCTTGAAAATAATGCACTACAAAAAAAGAATGGCGCGGTATCACAACAAACATGTTAAGGAGCGGCTGCTCAAAGCGGGAGACCTCGTGCTCAGGGACAAACAGGCGGCGGGCCAACGAATGTGGAAACTTAGCTGAAACTGGGAAGGCCCGTACCGCATCACTCGTGTTATCGGAAAGGGAGCGTATCACCTCGAAATGCTTGACGGTAGTCCCTTACCTAACTCTTGGAATATTGCTCGATTGAAATTATATCATGCTAGAGTTTGATATGTCGTTGGGCATGGTTTAGAAATTGAAATAATGAAAAGTGACATGCCGTTGGGCATGGTTTAGAAATTAAAATAATAAAAAGTGACATGCCGTTGGGCATGGTTTAGAAATTGAGTTTGACATGCCGTTGCGCATGGTCTAGAAATTGAAATAATGAAAAGTGACATGCCGTTGGGCATGGTCTAGAAATTGAAATGTGACATGCCGGTGGGCATGGTTTAGAAATTGAAATGTGACATGTTGGTGGGCACGGTCTAGAAATTGAAATGTGACATGCCGTTGGGCATGGTCTAGAAATTGAAATAATGAAAGTGACATGCCTTTGGGCATGGTCTAGAAATTGAAATGTGACATGCCGGTGGGCATGGTCTAGAAATTGAAATGTGACATGCCGGTGGGCACGATCTAGAAATTGAAATGTGGCATGCCGTTGGGCATGGTCTAGAAATTGAAATAATGAAAAGTGACATGCCGTTGGGCATGGTTTAGAAATTGAGTTTGACATGTCGTTGCCCATGGTCTAGAAATTGAAATAATGAAAAGTGACATGCCGTTGGGCAGGGTCTAGAAATTGAAATGTGACATGCCGGTGGGCACGGTCTAGAAATTGAAATGTGACATGCCGGTGGGCATGGTCTAGAAATTGAAATGTGACATGCCGTTGGGCATGGTTTAGAAATTAAAATAATAAAAAGTGACATGTCGTTGGGCATGGTTTAGAAATTGAGTTTGACATGCCGTTGCGCATGGTCTAGAAATTGAAATAATGAAAAGTGACATGCCGTTGGGCATGGTCTAGAAATTGAAATGGACATGCCGGTGGGCATGGTCTAGAAATTGAAATGTGACATGCCGGTGGGCATGGTCTAGAAATTGAAATAATGAAATGTGACATGTCGTTGGGCATGGTCTAACAATTGTTGTGGAAATATTTCTTATTCCTTATTGGTTGTCTGTGTAATGTGCAGATAACAAGGAAAGGAGGATGTCGGGGGTGAAAAGTCCTAGCCTTGTGGAAGAACGGGCTAATGCAGATGGGTCGTCAAGACGAGGCACACCCCGGCGATCCTGGGAATATATGGTGCTGGAAGTGAAAAATTCTGGCCTTGTGAGGCCGGCCTTGATCAGGCGGCTCGCTAAGACGAGACACGCTCCAACACTGTAGGGAGTGAAAATCCTATCCTGGGGAAACCCAGAGAGGGCACGCCCCGACTCCCCTAGGGTGTAAAGTCTTATCCTTGTGACAACCCGTGCTCACATAGGCGGATGATCATTAAGTGAGGCACGACCCTAGGGAAGATAAAAACTCCACCTCGCAAGTGAAAATCCTATCCTTACGAGGGTAGCGCTAACATAGGCTCCTCGTAAAGAGGGGGCACGTTCCGAGGTGCGAGGGCAACGCTGAGGAAGTGAAAAGTCCTATCCTTGTGATGGCTGGCCCTGATCAGGCGGCGCACTGAGAGGGGGCACTTCCCGGCCGATTGAAGAAATGCGGGAAGTCACGGTACCCCAGCTAGTAACCGGAAGGGACAAACCCGGTGAAGTTTGGCTGGAAGAGTACGTGACACGAGCGACATCGGGCGAGATCGCGCCAAGTGAGTTGGGGAAATACACGCCCACACCCCAAGGTAATTAAGATATTTTAGTAGATGTCGCTACTAATGTAAATGATAAGTGAAAATGTGCAGAAAATTCGGCACAAGCGATATCTCGAAAGGATTGAGCTAAGAAAGTGAGGAGCGCGCGCGGCAATGACCCAAGGTAACTAAAACTTTTCGAGAATATGTCGCTACTAACGAAAGCTATAAGTAAAATGTGCAGAACATTTAGTAAAGTGTCAAAGTGAGGGAGCACTTGGAAAATAAGGAGCGGTCTAAAGAGGAGACCCAGTCGTCTCAAGCACGGTACGAGATAATGGTAAGGAGCGGATCTACCCTATTGCGCGGAGAGAAACGCGCGACGACATGGCGTGTTGCAACCCCACAACGGGAGTTCGAAGGCACAGGCAACATCAGTTCAACGCTGGCAACCAATTTTGAAAGAAGGGCTAACGAAAGTAAAGCAAGAAAGATCATCGATAAAGTAAAATGATGGCAAATTGTGCAAACTGTTTGTACAAGAGGGGATACTTGTTTAAACAAAAGGCCCCAAAAACACAAAAAGGACAAAGAAGTCAGGGTGCCCGATGGACAAAAGAGAAGTGACATTTACGGCCTGGGCATGCTGCTGTCACCCTCGCCGTGTCGTGGCCTCTTCGCTTGGCGGTAGCCCTCTTCCATGAGGAACCCGGACTTCTGCTTGAAGAGGCGGATGATGGCATCAGCGTCAAAGAAATTGCGGCCATGACGCTCAATGAAGCAGTCGGCCATGAGGCCTGCAGTTTGTTCCAGAAACCATTTACACTTGTCCTCCGTTTCCTCCGTAAGAGCGGCATTCTTACTTTGCTCCGCTTGAAGGGCGACATCCCTCATGGCCTGGTATCCTTTGGCCTCTTCCAACTCTTTCCTCGCAACTCCCAGACTGGCTTCCGCACATTGTCGCTCTTCAACACACTTCCTCAGCTCGCCTGAGTTTTATGAAGTTCCCTTTGGTACTTGTTGATTTCTTCCAAGAGCTGGTGATTAGTGTTGCGCCATTCCTGGGAGGAAGATTGGAGAGAGCTCATTCGTCTCATCACATTCCTAGACCAGTAATGGAAGCCTTGAAAGCTAGAGAACAGCTGGGTCCTTATTTACTGCAATTGCTCACCTTCGGCAACGGAGAGGAAGGCCTGCTCCTCCTCCTCAACCGACATCAGATGCCCTACCAGATAGGCCGATGTCGCTAGGGAGCTGTCGCCCCCCAATGCTGGGAACCCGCGCTGCCGAATGTTACTTAAATCAACTTGATGGGTGGCGGCTCCGCTGGAGAGTATAGTGCTTAGGTCAGCCACCATGCGCGGAGTGTCCACGGGGGGAAGAGAGGGAGAGATTGACTGAATAGCAGTAGGAATGAAGAAGACATCAGGAGGGGACAGAGGGGAACGATTAGATGGTCCAGCGTCAATATTGAAACCGCCAGTTTGTAGGGAGGGAAAGTCCTCCTCTGCAAGATCCTCCAGAAAGTCCAAGGGATTGCCAGGTGGAGGAGATGACGCGGTAAAAGAAGAGTGAAGCAGCGCAGGGGTAGCCCCATTCCCTACCAGACCAGAGCCTTGATTACCCGCCAAGGGGCCGGTATTGGTGACACCACCTTGCCTTTCCTGACCAGCGGCAAAGTCGTTCGCTGAAGTTGAGTCCTCATTAAGACACGGTCGCTTGGGGTTAAGAATACCCGACAAATCCATACCGTCGCGCGAAGGAGTGGCAGAAGAGGCAACAGCAGCGGTATCCTACGTGAAAAGAAATAGGGGAATTAAGAAACGGACAAAAAATATATAGACAAAGAAAATTTTGTAAAAACCACCGAACAGGAGGACGGGTAGGAGCGATAACGCGAAGGCGGAGAGTTCTTTTCTTCTTTCTTGCAAAGGGAGGACGAGAAGATGACGCTCGTGTAGGAGCAACGCTAGGGGAGGAAATTGGCTCAGCAGTTGATGTGGCAGTAGCCTCCGCTCGAGTAAGAGAAGAGGACTCAGGTGCAGAAGTGGACGCGTGCGTGGTGTCAGTCACGGCACCAGCCGAGGCAGCAGAAAGAGCCCTTTTTCCTCTCTTCTGCTGAGCTCTTCTCTCTCTTTTCTTGATACAATCAGGTTTTCACCCGGTGGGAGGATCTGTAGAGATAAGAAATGAATGTTAGAGTTAGTATTGGCGTGGAACAGCGAACAAAGGGACGGTGCTCACTTTGAATGCAACCCTGGATGTCGCCCCGACACCCGAGTTTGCGAGTGCGAACACCGGGAATCCCGGGCAGGTTGAGCAGCTTGTCCAGCCAGCCTTGGTCAACTAGTCCTAACTCTGGCCTGCCACCCCAGGCAGCGTCTCGGACGATGAGATTAAACCCGCTCCGCCACAAAGGCTGGGGCAGATTGATGATGAAGAATCCTTTTTTCCAAGCATCAATAGAAGATTCAAGGAATAACAACTTCCAGGTAAAGGGGTTTAGAGCTTCAACATCATAGCGAGGCGATATCGCTATGATGCCGTTGTTATGGTGGTATAATTGAAAAAAGGAGCGAAGTAACAACAAGGAAGGAGATTCATTCCGTATATATTTACAGAGGGCTATAAAAGCATAAATACCACAGTAGGCGTTTGGACTCAATTGGGCAGCATTCAGATCAAATTCAGAGAATAACTCGGCAATTAAAGGATCTAGAGGCAACCGAAAACCATAATGAAACATTTTTGCATAAAGAACCCTACGGTTGCCAGGTAATTCGCTATTAAGGCGAAGGGACTTTGGGGCAACTTCAGTAGAATACCCCTCCAGCTGGTCGAGAGTGGCATTATAGCTCCGCAGGCGCCGTCGAAGGACGACGGTGGAAGCAATGGTGGAAACAGTAGTGTTGCTACCCAATTTTGGATTTTTAATTTTTCATTTGTCGCATTTTTGTCATCAATTTCCTAAAATCATACTTCCATTTATTTATGTCAATCTGATGTTTATTTTTTATTTCATACTTTTTTGCGTTTTTATCACTTTTTTCTGTTCGAACCCGTACCGGTTCCCGAGTCAAAATTCTCGAAACCAATGGTCGAACAATTTCGCTCATTAGCTACTCTTCTTTTATTATTTTTCTAACTCGCGCTATCTATATGCGTTTCGTTCAATTTTTGCTTTAGGCATTTTTGCCTGTTCGAACTTTTATTACGTGCAAGCGGATTTTTTATTGAACTGTATAGCGAACTTTTCGCCGCTCACTGTATACTAATAATTTTGTTTCATTTTGTTCTATATTTTAGCAATTATGGTTGGGATTGTTAGCAAGATTTTTCATACCGTGAGTCTCTGTACACACCTTCACTTCCAAACCTAAAATCCAACCTGCTGCCCACGAAATTCATTCTCAGCCAAGCTTTCTTCTCCACCTATGCAAGCCTACACCTCCCTAGTTTGAGGCTTTCATTCTCCTTCTGCCACGCAAAACGCTCGACGTCATCAATGCCAACGTCATCCTCGCCATCCACCGACTCAAAACTCCTACAAATACCATGCTCACACCATAGGTTAAGGAGGGGATGGAGGAGCCATGTCGCGATCTCAATGAACTCTACCCTCAACTTTTTCTTTTTCTCAATTTAACTATTGTATTTATTTATTTATTTATTTTGCTCACCGCTGGTCTGCTTCGTTCGACGCCGCTGGTCTGCTGAGGGAGCCGCCTCGTAGTCGTCGCTGCTGCTCAGCCACAGCTGTCATGCAGTCGTCGCCTGCCACGCCGCTGCTGCCTGTCGCGCCGTCGTTTGCTTGCTGTCTTGGGTGATGGAACGATCCAGACAAGGGGAGAGAGAGAGAGAGAGAGATCCGATCAGCCAATTCGCCTGACCGCTGCTTTGCTCAATCGCCGTCGTGTTGCTGCAGCCCTGCCTCACTGCTGTCATCACCTGCTGCTGTCATCGGAGTCACCGTGAGTCGCAGCTGCTCATCGCTACCTCTCTGCTGTCCGCGCCTGACCGCTGCCTTGCTCGACGCCGCTGCTGTTCGGCCACTGCTCCGTCATCGCTGCTGTTTGGCTGCTGCCCGGTTGCCGCCGTCATTGATGCTCGACGCCGCAGCTGCTTGCTGTCCCGCTGGCTCGAGGAAGAAGAAGGAGGGAGGTGGGCTTGGGCTGGCCATGCGTTTTAATTAATCATGGCCAAGCCCAAACGGGAAGGAAAGAAAGGAAAATGGGTTTGGCACAAGCCAATCCCAAATACAAGGATCTTCAACTGATGGGCCCAACTAGTGGGCCCAATTTCTAGGCCCCGTGGGCCTAGTCCAATTTGCAGTCCATCGCATTTATTTTTCATACTTTTTTTTCATACACTTGTACTGTTTATTTAATTTTCGCACGTTTAGTTTAATTTTCGTATGCTTGCATAGTTAATTTTCGCACTTGCATGTCTTTTCGCACACTAGTACTGTTTATTTATTTTTCTGCACTTGTACTGTTTATTTATTTTTCCGCACTTGTACTGTTTACTTATTTTTCGTATGCTTGTATGCTGGTATGCTCGTTTATTTTCGCCCGCTATGCACGCTTAGATAATTGTTCATCCAAATTAATTAATCATTTTCGCTCGCGTGCAGCAATTGCCGAATATTTAATCATTCAATATTATCCTCGGCTCGTACCCATAACTTCACTCAAAAAGGGTATATCCGCCCGATAACCTTCCCAAGTAAACGTTTCTTCCCTTTTATTTATTTTACGCTTTTGCTTATACGCTCGTATGCATGAATTATTTAGAAATGTTAAAATTTAAAATTAAACCGTTGGGCATAATCGCTTAATTAGGTTTCTTTTATGATATAAAAACACATCTTTCTCCGGTAACCTTTTAGGATGAGACTCCGATGCCTAACACCTTCCCGAGTTCATAAATCGACCCCGAACCACCGTTCTCGGGTTCAGACCCACTTCGCCTTAGTTTTTATTTTTATGCATGACAAATAGGTTCCCTAAACCTAGAAACAAATTAGGGTGGCGACTTCATTACTCTCAGTGAGATGGGTCCAAATTCATCTCACATCTAGTCCCAAACCCGCGTCACATTAGGATAAATTCCAAAAAGGGGGGGCGACAATTTGGCGACTTCACTGGGGATTTGATAGGGTCAAAGCCGGAATTTTTTGAGGTGTTTATTTTTTATATGATTTTTGTACATGATTAATTATTTTTTTCATGTATTCATTGTTGTATTATCACATGATTTTTTGCATGATTAATTGTTTTTCATATGCTTTGATAAATTGTTTATACTTGATTTGTTGCCATGTGATAAATTATGATCGCATATGCATATCCACGCATAATCCCTAACGCCGGGCATCGCCAAATAGGGATTAGGTCGGTAGTAGTGAAGTCCTGGGGCCACGCTCTGGTAAGCTTTCACGAACCCACACTCGGACTCGAACCCCTAAATGGATTGAGCACCCCGGATCCTTTTATGATTCGGTAAACGCTCTCGTATCCATTTACTGAGGGACCACTTTTATGGTATCGTCCGGGAACCTTCCAGCCAGTTAGAAGTAATAGATGTCACCCCAGCATATGCATCATATTGAAATGCGTATATTGCGACTTTATTTCACTTTTTTCCACTGATTTCTCAAAAATTTCCATTTACAATTAGTTTCTCAAAAATTTCCACAAATAATTTCTCAAATTTTTTCCACGTTTTACATCTGATTTCGCGATTTTTTCACCTTTATAATTTTTTCCGCAAAATCTCCATATTGCCAAATTTTTCGTAATTTGTCCATAGTTGTAATTTTGCAATGTCTCCAGGTTTGCAAAATTTTTTCCACGATTTCTCAATATCTACAAATTTTTCCGCAATTCTTTCACGTGTACAACTTTTTCCGCAACTTTCACACTTCCGATCTTTTTCCACAATTCTTCCACGTGTGGAAAATCTTTGCCACGTATGCAATATTTTTGCAATTTTTCTACGTGTGCAATTTCTCCACAAATTGCTCCACGGGCGCGAGTTTTTCCCGTAATTTTTCACATTGATAAAATTTTTCCAAATTTTTTTCCATGTGTGTAAAAATTCTTCAATTTTTCACATGCATTTTCTTTCAGGTTTTTTCCATGTTTATAAGTTTGTCTCAATTATTTTTGTAATTCTCCATGTTTGTGATTTTTTATGGTGTTATTGCTATTATCGTACTAACCCCTCTCCTTTTCTCGCAGCATGGAGACCTCAGAACGAAAGATCACATATGTGTCAATTATAACCTAAGACTCATAATTGTTTCCTTTTTACTTTCAGGGGTCACAAAGAAAATAAGTCATGGCTTCCGAATTCCCGTGACCAAAGTTCAGGTGTGGAAAATTATCGAAAAGGTTCAGGCATTAGAAGCAAGAGTGGAGAAACTCAAAGAATACATTTACGTAGCCATGGAAAGCACCACACCAGCCAAAAAAGAACAAGATGAGGAATTCTATGGCAGTGGCAGGATCCTTCCGGTAGTTCCACACTCACCTCAAGCACTGTGATCAGACCAAGTGCAAACACTCCAGATGACGCACCTCTCAATCCTCTACTGACTGAACCCACTCTCGATCTAGGAAAGCAGAAGATCCATTCAGAATCCCAAAATTTTTACCCATCTCGGGGCCATTCCATTCCATTCAATGGGCCTAAACCGCTAAAAGTCCAGCCTGCTGGGGGCATCAGATTCAGCCTCATCTCTCTTATGGTAGCCTTTCTGACATGATAACCAAACAGAGAACCAGGTTGGGAAGCGATTTGTTGTTCCATGGCAGAAACAACACCTCAAAGGGCACTCCCTAGTAAAGAAGACGTTAGTCCGGTCTCCCGTCAGCTTAGCTACAAATGACTGTCTTCATTGCATATGCTGCAGCCTGCACAACAGATACCATGTGGCTTACCAAATAGACCAAGAAACTAAAATAACCTCCAAAATCATGGGCCAGTACCACCTTCCCCCCTTCCTTTAGGGGTAATCTTCAAGCATCTTTGGACGGTTGGACAAATTGCACCAATCCTGGTCCAACCTCAACAACTTCTTTACCCAAAGTGGTATAATCCTGATGCTAGATGCACATACCATGCTGGAATTCGGGGCCAGATCATAGAAAACTTCTCTACTCTTAAAGGACAGGTAGATCGCCTGATCAAGAGTGGACAAATTTCTTTTGAAGGACGCAATGTGATCGTCAACCCACCTCTCACTGGCTCTTGAATGAACGCTCTCCTAGCCTACAGTGGACCCGTTCTGCTTAATTTTTTGGTGGCGATACCTACAATATTTTTGTGCATTATTCGAGCCTACGACTATAAACAAGGGCACTTCGTGGGAGGAGGCAACCCACACGTTCTTTTTAAATATTTCTATTTTTGTCAGTTTTAATTTTTAATTCATAACTTTGGGATATCCTTCCCTCCAGACTTACTATTTAATTTCTCCTTTTATTTTAGGTGTAATAAGACATGCAAACTGGGGGGCAAGAAAGTGGAATAACAACCAGAAAAAAGCGTCAGGGAGCCCCAAAGATTGAGCACATTTTTATTGGGGGCAAGGCATATGGAGCGGAAATTCGCTACAAAGAGTTCTCTACGTCCATCTTACCCTTGCCTTCAGATCATCGCTGAGGAGGGTGTAGAGGAATGCTCCTTATATCAACCCTTGAACAATCCTCCTCAGGATATTTTACCATCAAGACATTACTGTCACTAAATGCCCTTTGCAGATCATTCCTCATCTTGGTGAAGAAACATAACGATGATGGATGCGTGTCCTTTAGGGACCCCAAATCAACCTACTTAATGCAGTCTTGTTCGGTACTACAATGACATTTACACCCTACATGACTTCAGATTGCAAATGCAGGATTCAACCGTGGTCAAATCCTTCATGTCTTGAATTTGACCGTCACAACCATTTTCCGCGAGACGCCATGTGGTGATTGTCATGTGAAGATCAATTCCCTAATTGGTGGGCCATTAAATGTTGACTATAAGGGGAATTACACTCATCCGTAATCCCTTGCTGCAAAAGCTAAAGTGTTGGGTCTCCCCTGCAAAGAAACAACTGGTTAGATTCCCCAATGGCAATCTAAATCTCCAGATGACCATGGGTTCTCTTCTGTCACTCCCAATGTTGTTCAAGCCATGCTTCTTGAACAAATCAAATCAGAAACTGGCCATTCCTAGCATAGAAGATGTCTTCTCAAGAAGAGTAGTCAAGGAGCGAATCTGGAAAGATTTTAAAACGGTCACTGCAATGAGTTGGCTACTTTGCAGAATATCTTGCATCTGCAAACAACCAGTCTCAAGGTTCATTTTTGAACTCATCTTTCTTGGCAATCTGACCAAGTCCAAAAGTGATTTAGCTATTTCAAAGGCTGAATCCACATGAGAAGACTACGCATGCAATCCCGAGCAAGGAGTTATCATCTAATTATCCAGAAAACTGTCTAAGCTCAGAACACTAGTCAAGAACTTAATGGTCATTCATTCGAAATGCTGCGATTGGCTATGTTGATAGCATCCAATTTGAATACAAAAGAGGTGGGATCAAAGGCACTAAGCATATTCCGCGCTAACAAGCCTGTTCGAGGGTGTAAGTTGCCAAAGCTTTTCTCTCCATCTGCCTCCTCGGGAAATTCTACCATCAAGACACTACCGCCACCAGGTGCCTGTTGCAAGCAGGACCCTTTGACCTTACAGAAACATGACGAATAGGTGTTCCCCTAGGGTCTCGATCAACATACTTAAATTGGTCATGTTCTGTGACATATGGACATTTACGCCCCGCCATGCTCCAAGCTACGGACTCAAATTCAATCATGGTCAAATCTTTCATGTGTCGAATTTGATCTTGTTCCGAAGGAAACACCGGCGTCTCTCTTCCAAATCAGTTGATCATGATCGAACGGGAATTAATCCTTTCATGAGTGGGTAGCTTCTCAGGGATGACTATTACCCATGCTCGAATGACCTTTTCTGCATCATCACTTCGGGGAATGAATAAAAGCTTCCCTTTGTATCTCAGTCAAACTCACCAGCTTAGTGGTTCAAAGGGGTTGTCATCTCCTCAGCCATCACGATTCTAATGTCCAGCAAAAATCCAACGACGACCAAATGAGCAGAAGCCTCAAGATAACATGTTGATCTTGTCATCACCTAAGAAGGTGTCACCAAGTTGAAGCTTCAGAGCCAAACAAGATGGTGGGTATCAAAATTCATTATGAGCAGAATCAGAAGGCCTTGAGTCATTGACACTGCATCACATTTTCAATCCTCCATACCTGGGGGCAGGCAAATCGGATGAGGGAACCTTTGGAGAAGCCATCTCGATCATGTCACGTACTAAATGGGCGTCATTCAAAGGCTGGCATTGTGACGTTGATCCATCCAAAGGCCCAACTCAAGCGCCAAATCTTCAAAGGAGCATTCTCCGAAATGTGGTGCATGGACTTCATTTTCTGGATCCATTACAACAGTCGCGAACCCTCATTAAAGGAGTTTCCCATCCCTTCGAAAGTTGAAGCAATATGTTTCCCCAAGGACGACATCAAAATTCAGGCCTGAGCCGGTGCATTCCCAAAAGCAACCCACGCAATTAAATCGGCTAAGAAAAGATCGGGCACACTAAGTCCGGAACACCAATATGTGTTTTCGCAAGGCATTCGGCTAAAGCCATCAACGTTCTTCTGCTTGTCTTATCCGGGACCGCGAGTGCTACTCTTGTCCGGATATGAAATTCAGCACCAACATCCCAGTGGGCAGCAGCACCCGAGTAGATTCTTCATCCTAGGGGGCAACGGTGCCCGAATGGATTTTTCCTTCCACATCAACCTTCCTGCGGGCAGCAACACCTAAATAGAACTTTCATGTTTGTTCCCCATCAGAATTTCAATGGTCGGTAACATCCAAACATAATTCTGCAAAGCATGAATGGGTCTCGACATCCGATTAGAATCATGACGTGCTTGCTAATAAGCCTCACTAGAAAAGGGAGAGTTTAAAACCTATTGATTACATTGTCCATTTTCCTAAATTTCCCTTCAGTCCTACCCATTGTTTCTCCCTTATTTTTGTAGGAACTCGAATCCTACTATGGTTACTTGCATAGTGCTCAGCGAGACTGAGGAATCCTCCTCTTATCAACTCTTGAATGACCATCTTGTGTACCTTCACTGCCCTGCCGCGTGTATTAGAGAGTCCATTATGTATTACACGCTGGGGGCAACCTTTTGGAAATGCCTCACTCTCATCCTTTGCGGCGGCTCAGTCCCCCTATTTTCATCTGTTGCGGCGCCTCGCCCTGGTTTCAATCTACATTCCTACATGAACATCGCAGCGGGCATCAACGTTAGAGTGAGGTTTACATTTGTACTTCCGCAGCAGCGCCTTGCGCCGACCTCAGCACTTTTACTGCACACGTCCAGAGAAGTCCACTTACCTCTCTACCTCTTTAATTTTTTGTACAATCATTCATTCCCGCATTGGGGGGCAATTATTTTTAATTATTCGTAAATTTTCATGAGTGGTCCTACCCTCACATTTTTGTCTATAAAATTACTAACATTGTAAAGATTTGTTATAATGTGAACAAAATTCGTTGAATAAAATCCACACTCCCCTCAAAATTTTCAAACCTTCCTTAAATTGAGCATGTTCAACATGTCACTGCATCATGGATAACTTGTGCATCCATTTGAAATTGTATGACATGCATGATCTCGCCTGCTAGCTCTTATATCTGCAGCATGTTTAGGCGTAAGCAGTCATAAATACATCCCTGTGAGCATTTTTGGGCCTTCACGCCATACTTCTTTCATGAGTGCAAATGCCAAACTAAGTGCTAGTTGGATTTGCATAATATCCAGGGTACATGCACCATTAGACATGGGATAGCAGTAAGATGACAGGGGACTTTGCTCTTTGCTTCCACCTTTCCTTGGTCTTCTCATTCTTTTGTCTTCAAACACTTGACTTTACTTTCTATTCATTTCTAAGTCGTTTGTAAAATCTCTTGCATCCACTTAAATTCCCTAAATAATGAGCAGTGCCCAACTAAGGTTGTTAACTGAAGGTAGGTGCACATCGAACTTGGGTTGCACAAGAGGGATTCCCAAAATCTCCGAAGATTGTTGATGGTCAACGCTGAAAGAGGCCCAAAAATCAAGACTTGAAGGCCCCGCCAAAGACAAGACAAACTCGTACTTGCTTTTGCTTGCAAAACAAAAACAAAAAAACAAAAAAAAAGAGAAAAAAGAAGAAGAAGAAGCAACCAAAAAAAAACAAAAAAACAAAAAAAAAGAAAAGAAGAGAGAACAAAAGCATAAGCAAGTGCAAAAAGGGCCCCAGAATCAGCTCCAAAAAACTCCATAAAAAAAATCACCCCGTGATGATCCAAGAAGTTGGGCACAATGCCCTCAAGACAATCAAGATGAAGCATCTCCCACGAAGACTCAAAAAACTTGGGTACAATGCCCTCAAAGCAATCAAGAGATCATCCCCAGCAAAGATCAAAAAACTTGGGCACTTTGCCCTCGAAATGGTCTCAAAAAGGAAAAGTGATCAACCTCAATGAAAATTACAAAATGGGGCACAGTACCCCCAAGACGAATAAGAAGGAGCGTCCCCATGAAGATTCAAGGATGACTACGCCTCGCCGATAACAAAAATGATCTCAAAAGGGAAAAGAGACCATCTCCTCCAACAAAGGTCGAAGAAGATGTGTGTTTTGCCTTCGCAGCAACCCTAGTTGAGCACTGCTCATTAAAACCCTATTTCCTTCTGCTAAACATCATTCTCCTTTCTAGACAGACTTCCTTTTTGTCTACACACTTTATTTCCTTTCTCTTGCAAAGTCCTCTAGATTATATGAAGTGATAAGAATTTGTCTTATGCCGAAGGATATATGGAGAAATTGGTCCTCTCAGATCAGTGCCCACGGTGGTCCGCAGTACCTGCAATACGCCGGAGGGGGTCTCCGACGGAAACACTCTGATGCTTAAGTCAGTATGTGTAGTGAATTTGGCAGAGCTTGGGCCAGTAATTCGTGCTTACCTTCCTCCTTTGTGGGGGAAGTACTTATAGATGAAAATGGAGCGTTTCTGAGGGATCTGGATCATAAGGGGCTAACGCTCCCGTTGGAGGGGGTTAGAATTCCCCGTTGGTGGAGTGAGCTATCGGGGTAGGTGTTACCTATGTGAGGCAATGCCTACACCCCCAAACGAGAAGCTTGTCTTGGACTGGGATGGGATAGCGCCGTCTGTCATAACAGTGTTGAGTGTAAGACCCCCCCGCTGATGTCGACCATCCTAGCGTTGGTCACATAGAGGGAGG
Organism: Viola odorata; assembly: GCA_963691705.1. Lineage (NCBI taxonomy): Eukaryota > Viridiplantae > Streptophyta > Magnoliopsida > Malpighiales > Violaceae > Viola > Viola odorata. Next base: position 20,594,799 of record OY829539.1, on the reverse strand, counting down.
CGATAGCCTCGATGCTGTCTTTGCGGTAGGAACAGTGGTTGTACCCTCTTCTCAAGGTGTAAGATGAAAATGCCCTTGCCGACAGGCGGATTGTTATCATAAGCCGAACTGAAAATGAGCCCGAGTGTTTACCAAGGACTAACGCCCTCTTCCCACGAGGTGCTCTTCCGTATATCGAAGCGTTTCCTCCTTAGAAGGTAGTTCGGACGGTTTTGTCAGAGCCTATAAATTGAAGTTTCTTCTGCGTAAGTTTCTTCGCATTTTCTCGTCCCTTTCTTTTTCATATTTCGCCATGGATGAGCTGACCCGAAATTTCCTGGTCTCCAAAACTTTGACCTTGAAAAACCTTACTGAAGGGGACATCGGCTTCCTGGAGAGGATGATCACCAAGACCTCAGAGGATGTCCTGGAACTGCAGGGGATACTGACCCCTATTTTGTCTAAACAGCTGGGGGTATCTCTGGAGGACTTTAGCCCTCTAGAGAGTTTGGCGAAGCTGGCCACCACTACTGCTCACCTTGACGTGGTTGCCTCGATGCTGCAGCAGAGGAAGGACTTACTGTCCTGCTACCTGAAGGGCATGAGGGCCTGCTCTGCTGAGCTGACCTCCGTTGCTGATGCTTTGAGGGATATTCCCGTCGTGCCAGGGGAAGATGATGCTGGGTCCAATGCCTGACCGCTGCCTTTGTTTCCTCTTGTTGCTTCTCTCTTATGCTTCCATGTACATATCTGAATGCTAAGGCCGCTCAGGTCATAAATAAATGGCTATTTTTACTTTTCCCAGTCTTCTTTTTTCTCGTTTATTCTCTGGCTGCATTGGCTAAATATGTTGGTGGCAAGCCCAACTGAAAATGAGTCTTCCTCGAGATGTACCATTTCAGTGGTCGTGCTCCGGGAATTAGCGATGAATGTTTTGACTCAACTGTTTCCAGAGCCGCCTCTCCAGGGGTAAGTGGTTGGGTGGTTATTTGGTGCCTTTTGACTGGCGCATTTAGTGAGCAGGTATGCTGGTGTCGGATCAGATTCTACTATTGCGGTTATTTTTCCCAGGCATTTAATTGATTTCTCAGGATCCGCTTGAGGATCGGAGCGCTTCCTTGGCTATTTAAGGGAAATGCTTTCCCCTTTCCCTGTTCATCTTCATCCTTTCCTTCTCTCTGCTTTTTTGCAGGTTGGGATGGCTGGTTTTTACAGGCGTGATTCCCTGCCAACTCCTCCGACTTCGTCGGATTCGGATGATTCTCCTCTGACACCACCGTGGAGACCTACCAAGTGTCTTGCCAGACGCCAGGGTCGCAAGAAACCAGTGAAAGTGAAGAAGTAGACCTTTGAGTCCTTCTTTGCCGGCTTTGTGCCCCACTACCTGATGCTACCGAAAGGTGATGAGTCGTCACCGTCTGCCCTTCCTCCTCCTTCCGAGAAAGAGGCTCTTACTCATGGCACTGATTTGAGGCCAGCAACTTCTACTATTGGGGAGAGTTCTCATGCCTGTTATGACAAGATGGTAGCCCACACGACAAGGCTTGTACCTAAACCTGCCGAGTATTCCCTTTCCTACAACAGTGGATTACCATCGTCCCCGGAGGACTGTGATTACTGCTATGACGCGGACTAGGCTGATGAGGATTAACGCCTTTGTGTTGTATATGCCTGTTGGCATTTTATGAATGAGATGATGTTTTCTGCCTTTTTCTTTTGTCATTATTTTCCGTTAGCCTGCTGGTCTTATTGACAGCCAACGCAAACGGTGGGCCCTGTCGAGGCAATCGTTTCGTAGTTAGTTTGACTGGGTCAACTCTGTCGCCCTTTTGGGGAATCATGACGAATAACTTCTCTTTTTCAACTTTCTTTAATGCGCTTCCATGTGGCCAACTTCTTTTTACACCCGTCTCCGCGCGATTGGCGGCTCAATTAATGCGGTGGCATTTTAATCCTTTAAGAAGGGCCACTTTCTTTTTTCACAACTTTTGCCCTTGCTTCGAATTTTTCCTCTTATCTTCCTTCGTCTTCTTCCTCGAATATCTTTCCGGCCGCCTGTCATTGCCCGCTGATTCCTCTGTAAATCTTCCCTTTCAAGGTACCAATTCAATCCTTCTCAGATTTCCTTTTTGCTGGTTTATTATGGCTAGAAATAGACCTCGCCAGGTTATCTGGAAACCCATGGATCCAGAGGTTGCGCAATCACCCAGTATTTTTACATGCGATGTGGTTCTGAAAGCCGAGCTGGAGGAACATGGTATTACCTTTCCTCCTGGGTATGAGCCTTTTGCCCCTGGAAGTGATATGCGGCTCCATAATCCGGCGTGGGGTCACAGTAGGCTTCTTTACTTTAAGATGTTCCTTTACGGTTTCTGCTTTCCTGTTCATGAATCGATACTAACGCTGCTGCGGGAGTATAACCTTAATCCTGCCCAGATAACTCCCTCTTCCTAGTGTGCGGTTTATGCTTTTCTTCGCGCTTGCGAGTTGAAGAACATTTCTACCCCATCTCTCAATTTATTTCGCAAATTCTTTAGTATGAATTACCATAATTGTTTAATCAAAATTACTCCTCGATGGGATGACGCGTTCATGCAGTCGTTCTGGCAGCGTTTTCACAGCTTTAAGAAGGGTGTAGTTGATTGGAAAAGCAGTTTCTTTGTTCTGGAGATACCGTCCCGTTTGTGGCGTCTTAATTTCAACCAGGAACTGATAGGCCCTATTTGGTCGAATCCCTCGATATTGACCAGGGCTGAGTTAGAGCAAGCTAACGCCCTATTAGACAAAGATACTCACTACCGCATCCGCGACTTTGCTTTGTTCAAGCCTCTGGAGGAGTGTGCTATGGGTGAGTCTGCCTCTTTTCACACTCTCTTTGCTTTTGTCTTTGCGCGTTTCTTTTGTTATAAGATGCTAACGGTTAACTCCCAGGTGACGCTGGCTCTCCTTTAAATGTAACGCCGCTTCAAACTTTACCAGCCTCCCCCCTGCCGAGGGCTCCAATCAGGGTAGCGTTCGACCCCCGAGGAGGAGAGTCAAGATGGTTGCCCGGGGAGGGCGGAGGCCCGTCAGCTCTGCCCGAGCTTCTCGCTTTGTGGAAGATTGGCTACCAGATCGTCGCAATAGGACGAACTCCAGCCCGACCGTAACGAGGGTGATTGGTGGTGACAATGAGGATGTGGATGTCGAATCGGACCTTTGTCACGCTTCTTCCTTGCGCCGGAAAAAACCTTGATTGGCCACGACCGAGCAGGCCACCGGGATATCTTCTGTAGATGCAGCAACTGCTCCTATCCCTGCCGTTTCGCCCGAGATGAGTGCCTCCCAACCGGTGAAAGCTACTGAGGCGCCGGTTACCACTTGCTCTACCGAGGCGGAGGTCCCACCGACGTCATGTCCTCTTCCTACAGTTGATGCTCCCGATTCTCCGATTTCTCATTGCATTCCAGACGTAGTGGCCACGTCTTCTGTTGCGGATTCAGCTGCTGGGCTACCGCCTAAACCTCTTCCACAACTGTTCTTTTCTCCTATCACGAATGTTTTTTCTCCGAGTTCTTCTCCGGCTCCCTCAATCAATCTTTCTTATGGCGGCCCTAACGAGACCCCGTCCTATCACATGAATTTGAAGGGATTCTGCTTTGATGGTCTTCGCGCCGTCGGGGTTCCCCAACCTTTTTCCAGAGACGAGTTTACTGCGCCTTTGATAGGGGAGATGCTGGGCTCCCAGAAGGAGAAAGAGAAATTTCTTCAGCTTCCTCCGACGGCACGTCTCCACCATGTGATAAATGATTCTCTGGATTTCTTCCGTTACCTGAACTATCTATTCGAGATTCATGATCGCGAGTCACGCAATTTCTCCAACGCGTTGTGCGTTAAGAAAGTGCAGCTTGAAAAAGCGGTAGTCCAAACAAGGTTGCTAACACGTCTCCGCGACGAGTCGCAGAAAGAATTGAACAAAGAGAGGTCTGTCGGGAAAGCAAAGATGGAAGTTCTGGAGGCAGAGTTTGCGCTGGAGAAGAAGAAAAATCTCCTTCTTCGCGAAGAGATATCTGCTCGAGACGAGGAGTCGGCTAGGACATCATTAAAGGAAGAATGGTGGAAGAAGAAGGTCTTCGAAGTCTTCGTTTCTGGATTCACGACCCGTTTCAAGGGTAATTCTTCTGACCCTGCCCAGGTTGCTGATTATATTTCTACCGTGATGGATGAGGTTAGCAAAGGCGGGATTGGTCCTTCTGCTCCAGAAGGGGAAAGGGGCTAACGTCAACGATTGGGGCGCCGCTTTGCTTTTCGAGAAGTGCCACAACGGGTCTCTAGACCCTCCCTTGTTATTCTTGTTGTTGTTTGTCTACTTTTATTTTTTTCCTGAAAACCATTTGACATTATTCCTTCTGTAATAATGCTGACGCTACGTAGCCTTTATCGCACTTGTGTGAATCATTGTGATGCTACCGCTATTTCTTCCCTATCTTTCTCGTGTCGTTGCGCCGTTTGGCGAGGCCAGCGCTGCTTTTTAGGTCATTAAATACCGCAGTCCCTCCATTTAATGCACTTTGAAAAGTAATGATGGAAAAAGACACGTGTCTTTCCTCAAAGAGCCGTTTGAAGCAAGCGTCTTCTAGGGAGACGCGAACACTGAAGCGTTTCATTATTGCTTTTAAACTTGTACCTTCTTGCGCGTGCCCTATTTCCCGACGCGCTGCTTTGCCATGCGTCCATTGTTGATTGGTCATGCCCTTTCAGGGTTATATATGATGTTTTCTCCTCCTCATTTTTCTTTTTTAATCTCCTCTCTCGCACGCTGCTGCCTTTTGGACAAGTAGCTCGCGCCGCTCTCTTTTTCTGGTCTGAGACTCCTGGTGTTCTCTTTGCGAAGGTACACACCCTTTCTTTCCTCGTCACTTCTCTTTTATTGGGCATGGCTAAAACTAAGAAGTCTTCCGAGGAAGGGGATCCTCAGGGTCCGCCGGGGAAGAAAAAATTAATATTACCCCCACTTCTCTCTATACTCTGCCCTTAGTTAATCTCAAGCTTGCTGAGTGCAATGCGCGATTTCCCAAAGAATATCCTGTGCGCGGTGCTTCTGAATCACTTCGCCTCAATAGCGTTCTGCCCGGTAACAGTAGAATATTGTATGCTAAGCTGTTTGATCATGGGTTTTGTCTTCCTCTTGACCCGCTTGTCAAGTTTCTGTTGGCTGATTCTAATTTGGCTCCGGCTCAGTTGAGCCCTAACGCGATTTGCGTTGTTAGTGCCTTTGTCGCACTGTGCCGTTTCAAGGGGATCGAGTCTTCCACTTTGGCCTTGCTTCATGACATTTTCCAGTTGTATTCTCGTAAGGGGGTGATATCAATATCCCCTCGTTATGAAGATGGCTCATTGAAGCCCTTTACCTGGAAGCTTATGGGCATCGAGTCTTCTGTTCCTCATTGGAAAGAAGAATTTTTTATTATTGATTTGCCCGAGCCGTTATGGAGGGCCGGCTTTAATGAGAAAATTAAAGATGGAGCTTGGGGCCATCGGAAACCCCTTTCTGATCCAGAAGATGGCTGGTTGAAGACACTACTTCAACTGGATTTCAGCGTTGATGCCCGAAAAGTGGCTAACGGTCTGGATATGGAACAGTGCAAGAAGGGTGAGCGTTTGACCTTTTTCTTTTGTATTGCCAAGAGGTACTAACGCTAACGTTTCTGTAACTGTGCAGTGCCTCCGCCTGGTTGGGAGCCTGCGTATTTCCAGAGGAAAAGGAAACAGGAACAAAGGAAGAAAGCTGCAGCCGAAGCCAGGGCTGCAGCTGCTGCTGCCGCTGAGGGAGAGAACACTGCTACCGCGACCGCTACCACTACGGGCACTACCCTTGTTGCAAGAAAGAAAAGGGCGAAGAAAACACATGCCACGCAACCCGTTTCCTCCCAGACTGTTGTTTCTTTAGAGGCGACAACTGATCCCATTCCTATCGGAGTACCTCTAGTTTCTTCAGTCACCCAAGTATGCATTCATTTCTTTAAACGGTTTTCTTCTATTCCGCATGATTCTCTTATCATACTCTGTGTTTTCTAGGAAGCTGCCACTGTTTCTGCTCAGTCAACCTCTCAAGGTGACATGTCTGTCGCTGAGATCCTTCGAGAGCGTTAGAAGAGGGCTCGCTATGAGCTTCAGCACAACCCCTCTTCTTCTGCTGCTAATCCTTCTCTGAATATCCCTGAGCGAGAGGGTATTCCTGTTGACCAATCGCATGGTATTGATTTCGGTGGTGGTCCTCACATTTTAGGTGGTTCTTCAATCTTCTCCACCACGACAGGCTATAACCCGAGTGCCATAATCTTGAAGCACTTGGGGGAGACGGGTCCCCTGTGCCTAACGCGGGAGGTTCCAGCAGTCGACCTCCTTCTCCTACCGCTCTGCTCTTTGTCCCGATGTCTCCTCCCTCTATCGCGAGAGGTGGCCCTGCTCCCGCCTTGATAGCCGGTGTTTCTCATTATAGTCCTCGCCTCATGCCTACTCATCATCTTAGTTTGCGCTCCTTCAGGGACAACATTTTGCAGTTTCCTGCCGAGGCTGATCACGATACCATCCTCGCGTCTACCTCTTATCTGGCGGCCGAAATTATGTCTCTTCTAAGGGAGAGGGATGCCTTCGTAGCTAGGAGCGAGCAGGAGCGTATAAACTTTCTTCGCTCCCAAGCATTATCTGTATTCTGCCATCTACATTACCTGGATGAGGAGAATTCTAGGGTCATAGAAAACGGACAGGGAGAGATAAACAGGTTGCTGAATGAGCGGCAGAGTTTTGTAGATGCCCTTAACGTTGCCAACCAAGAAACAGAGACTGTCTAACAGGAGGTGACGACTGTTAAGCAAGAGTTGGAGGCTGTCAAGCTCGCTCTGGAGGAGGAGAAATAGAGGAGTGCCAATATGACCGAACGCCTTTCTCGGGAGGAGAATGAGTTGCGTCAGGAGAGGCAGAGGAATGCCGAGCTGATTGCAGATCTTACTCTAAACGCTGAGAAGAACCAGTGGTACTTAAAGGAAGGCGGAGGGCTCATGTCGGAGGCTTTGATGCATCATTATGGGGTAGAAAAACTCCATATTGATGATCTCTCTGCGTATTTTGATAGGAGAATCCCCACTGTTACTGATGACGGCTTCTATCAATGGAAATCGCAACAGCAAGGAGGAATCAATGCATCGCCCGCTCCTTAGGCTTTTGAGTTTAGATGTATTCTGATTTTTTGCGGCTGATGAGCCCTTCTTTGTTTTGTAATATTGACGATATCGCTCCTTGCCTTGGTTAGGCCACGCCTTTTGAACGGAATTTCCTTATCTGCTTTGTTTCATAATACTGCTTGCGCGATTATTCACCCGTGGCGTTTGCTGCCGCGTTTCAGTAGATATGCCCATTTTGCTCTCGCATGTCTTTTCGTACAGGTTTCTCAGCCGCCTTTTTTATGGCCTTATTATTGCCTTCTGATAGCATTTCCAAGAATGAATCGGCGTTGCTCACGTTCATGCCGCTCTCTGTTGTTAGGGGAAGCTTTCTTGCCCCGTTAGGCCTGCTGCGACGGTGTTGTTGCAGTATGGATGCCTTTCCAGCCTTACTTCACCGGGTATCGACCGCTCAGTTACTAGCTGGGGTATCCTTTCCTTCCTTTCATCGAAGATTGGCTTGGGGAGTGCCTCATCTTAGTGAGCTGTCTGATCAGGACCAGCCATCACAAGGATAGGATTTTCACTCCCAAGCTTTGAAACCTCGCATCCCTGGAACGTGCCTCGTCTCAATGGGCCGTCTGTGTGAGCATGGTTACCACAAGGATAGGATTTTCACTTCCAGGACGGAGTTGGTCTCTCCTTGGGGTCATGCCTCGCCTTAATGGGTCGTCTATGGGAGCACGGTTGCCACAAGGATAGGATTTTCACTCCCAAGGATACCGGGGCGTGCCTCTTCTTAGTGGGCCGTCTATGTGAGCACGGTTGCCACAAGGATAGGATTTTCACTCCCGGGGGCGTTTGGGGTCGTGGCTCGTCTTAATGGGCCGTCTATGGGAGCACGGTTACCACAAGGATAGGATTTTCACTCCTGGCATTCTTCACTATCTACATTTTATCAACAACAAACGCACAGGAAAATATATCTTGTTAGAATAGCATTGATATTACCAGATAGGATGGGCTAGTTCCTGGCGTGGTATAGCTTCAGCCGAGCTATATTCCAAGAGTTCTGCAGGGGCCTTCCCCCGAGCGTTTCCAAGTGGTAAGCTCCTCTTCCCAAAACACGGGTGACGCGATACGGTCCATCCCAGTTTGGGCTGAGTTTTCCCATGCGTTGCCCTGCCGCTCGTCTATCTCTGAGCACTAAATCTCCAGCTTTGAGCAATCGCTCTCTCACTTGCCGGTTGTGGTATTGTGCCATTTTTCTTTTGTAGTGCATAGTTTTCAGAAGAGTTTCCTCATGTGTTTCCGGTAGGGCGTCAAGGTTAGCATGTAACCTTTCCTCATTATTTTCTTCTTTGAAATGAGCCACCCGAAGGCTCATCGTTCCGATCTCAACCGGTGTGACAGCTTCGGTTCCGAATGCTAATGTAAACGGGGTCTCTCCAGTGCCGGCCTTGACAGTCATGCGATAGGCCCATAGTACGTATGGCAGTTCGTCTGGCCATTTCTTTTTGGAACCTTCTAGGTTTCTTTTGATGCCACTAAGGATGCTGCGGTTGGTTACTTCTGCCTAGCCATTGGTTTGAGGGTGCGCCACGAAAGAGAAGCTTTGTTCGATCTGAAATTCCGCACACTGATCCCTGAAGAATTGGCTTGTGAACTGCGTTCCATTGTCGCTAATCAGTATGCGCGGCACCCCGAATCGCATAATGACTTGGTGTTTGAAAAAATGCCAAATTTTTTCAGTGGTGATGGTGGCTAACGCCTCGGCTTCGGCCCATTTTGTGAAGTAGTCTACCGCCACGATCACGAATTTCAACTGAGATCTAGCCTTTGGAAACGGGCCTAAAATGTCAATGCCCCATTTGGCAAACGGGCATGGAGCGATTATTTCTGAAATTTGCACGGCCGGTTTTCGAGGAATCCTAGCATATTCCTGACATTTCTGACAGGTTTTCACGAAGTTATGGCAATCTCCTCATATGATGGGCCAGTAGAATCCCGACCGAAAGACTTGGGCTGCTAGTGTATCGCTGGCGATGTGCATGCCGCATATCCCTTAGTGAATTTCTCGCAACACATGCAAACCTTCTTGTTTCGTTATGCATTTAGCGGCTGGGTGGGAGAAGCACCTCCGTATTAACTCTCCATTGTAATATGTACATCGCGACGCCCGTTTCAGTACTTTCCTTCTTTCCGTAATTTCTTTCGGTAGCTTATCATGTTTCAGATACTCTACCACTGGGATTCTCCAGTCACTTTCTATTTCCTCCACACAAAATGATGCTTGCTCTTCTATGAAAGAGGGTGTGGATAACTCCCCGTAGTGCACTTCGTTGGGTATGAAGGCTTCCACGTTGGCTGTCATCTTGGCGAGGTTATCAACCTCTTCATTATTTTCTCTAGGGATATGTTCAAAGGTGACCCGAGTGCCTTTTTTCTGTATCTCCGACAGCTCACGCTTTACTTTGGCCAAGTATTGAATCATGATGGGTTCTCGGGCTTGGGAGTTTCCTAGGACTTGATCCATTATCAATTTAGAGTCTCCTCGTATTTTTAGGCGCAAGCCGCATTCCTCCTCCATAACGGTAGAGGCTTCGACGGAGAAGCTGTTTCCAATTCTGAGCCCTACCAGCAGCGCTTCGTATTCAGCGGCATTGTTGGATAACAGCTGCAGGATTCTGATGGCGTATCGCAATTCCATGTCGTCTGGTCCTACCAGGAAAATACCTGCACCTGCTAGCTCTTGATTTTTTGCTCCGTCCACATGAATAACCCATGAGTCCGCTAACGTTTCCGGGTACGGTAGGCATGAATTTTCTGGTTCTTCCTCTGACAGGTCTGCCGACGCATCTTTGGTGAATGTGCATTCTGCTATGAAGGCTGCTAACGCTTGGGTTTTAATCGCCGGTTTGGCTTTGTACTGCAGCCCGTATTGTTCGAGCTCGATTGCCCAAATCAACATCCTCCCTGAAGACTCAGGCTTTCTAAAGATTTTTCTCAGCGGCTGATCAGTGAGCACAGTGACAGGGTGGGCTTGGAAGTATCGGTCCATCTTTCGCGTTGCCTGTACTAGGGCAAGCGCTATCTTCTCGATGCGAGCATATCGCAGCTCAGCATCTTTCAATATGTGACTCACAAAAAATACAGGGCGGTGTACATGCCCTTCGCTTTGCACAAGGACGGCGCTGACTACCTCGTCAGCTATTCCCAAGTATAGATATAGCTCATCATCGGACTCAGGCCTCGTTAGCACTAGATCGGATGACAAGTAAGCTTTCAGCCCTGCAAACGCATTTTCGCATTCATCTGTCCACCCGAATGGGGGCTTGTTTCGAATGACCTTGAAAAAAGGCAAGCATCTCTCGCCTTGCTTAGATATGAACCGTGCTAACGCGATGATGCGGCCGGTGAGCTTCTGTATTTCTTTGACGGTCCGAGGGGATATCATGTCCTGAATGGCCTTTATCTTTGAAGGGTTGGGTTGGATACCCTTCTGGCTGACCACGTAGCCCAAGAATTTACCCGTTTGGAATGCGAACATACACTTTCGTGGATTCAGTTTCATTTTGTACCTTTTCATCACATTGAAAACTTCTTCCAAGTCAGCAAGGTGGTCTTTGAAGCTTCGACTTTTAATCAGGATATCATCCACGTAAGCCTCTACATTTTTCCCGATTTGCTTTTCGAAAACCTTATTCGCCATGCGCTGGAATGTTGCCCCGGCGTTCTTCAGCCCAAACGGCATTGCGGTGTAGCAATATGTAGCCCTAGGGGTGATGAAGGCAGTTTTTTCTTCATCTTCTATGGCGATAGGGATTTGGTGATACCCGGAGTTGGCATCTAGGGAGCTTAAATAAGCGTATCCAGCAGTTTGGTCGACCAGCTGATCAATTCGAGGAAGGGGATAGCAATCTTTGGGACAAGTATTGTTTAGATCGGTGAAATCGATGCACATGCGCCAATCTCCGTTAGGCTTTGGAACTAACACTGGGTTAGCTAGCCAGGTTGGGTATTGGACTTCTCGGATGAACCCCGCGTCCATGAGTTTCAGTAACTCTTTCTCGATAGCTGCTACTTTCCCTGATGAAAAAGCGCGTCGTTTCTGCTGAATAGGCTTGGCATCAGGGCTAACGTTTAGTCGATGTTCCGCAATTTCTCGCGAGATTCCTAGCATGTCCACTGGTTTCCATGCGAATTCTCCCTTGCATTTTCTTAACAGTCGGATTAGCTGCACGTTCTCTTCAGGGCTCAGTTTCTCACTGACTAAGAGATTCGCTTCACTGTCCCCACCGATAGGTACTGACATCATCTGATCTAGCGGCTGAGTGCATTTTTCTTCTTTATCGTCGAAAGGATCGTCTGCCACGCAAACGTAGCGGTCACAACTCCTTTGAGTCATAAGTGAATAACACTCAGCTGCCAGTTTCTGGTCTCCTTTGATTGAGACCACGCCGTCCCACGAGGGGTATTTCATCCGCAGGTGTTTTTGGGATATCGCTGCCCCGAAATGATTGAGGAACGGTCGCCCCGGTATGGCGTTATATGGTAACGTTAGGTCCACGACCAGGAATAATAGCTCTTCAGATCGCTTGGAGGTGTCTTCTCGAAAGTACACTGGCAAGGATGTTAGTCCGGCTACCGGAATCGGTACCCCATCAATCCCAACAATTGGCCTCATGCATGGCGCTAGCTCGCCGTCAGGGCGTTTCATCAAATTGTATGCTTCCAACGAAAATAGATTTACTCCGCTCCCGTTGTCAACAAGGGTTCTTCTCACCCCGTGACTTCCAATGATGGGTGTTACTACCAACGCGTCGTTATGCGGGAAAATAATGCCTTTTTCGTCTTCTTCTGAGAAGGACAATATCATTCTGTCTAAGGCACTGATCGCCTCAATTTTTACCTGCGCGTTCTCTCGCTTGCACTTTTCCCCAGGATTGGGCGTTTGTGGTATGGCCTCCTCGAAGTAGGGTGTTCCCCCGGCGATGATATTAATCATAGGCATCTGATCGCTATGAACAACGAGAGCTTCTCTATTTTGTCCAAGGGGAATTGCGTTAGCCCCCGTGGCGTGTGAAGGCGTTTGCCTCTGATCAGTTTTCATTCCAGTTGGGTTGTTCCTGGCCTCTTCTCTTGCCTTGGTGGCAAATTCTCCGAGGTAGCCCTCTTCGACCAATCGCTCTATGGCCAATTTCAGTTCTCTGCATACATCTGTCGAATGTCCCTTGACCTTGTGGAACTTGCAATACGCATTTTCCCTTCCTCCCATGATCACTCCTGGCTTCACCGGAGCTGGGTATCTAATGGGCAGATTTCGATGTTGGACTATCGCTAGGATTTCCGCCCTTGGGAGTATAAGAGATGGAAGGTCAGGATCATATATCCGGCCCTTTGGCGGATCTACTTGTTTTCGAGTGGGGGACCCTCCGGGTCTTCCTTTCGAGAAATTGCCTCTCTGCCGGTTAGAGGCCTTGGCAGTATGCTCTTTTCGTTGTCCATGATCCTCAGTGGGTCGCGTGTCAGTGGCGCTGCTATGCGGGGCGTTAGGGGCCAAGTATGGGTCCGTTGGCATGTTTCGGATCCATTCCCTATTTTCCTCCTCTTCCATCCTCGCATAATTATACGCTTTTAGCCTCAACACATCCAGGGTTAGCGGCGGGTCCACCGTTAACGTGTCTCTCAATTTCCCGTATCGACAATTGCGTTTCAGGGCCTCAACCGCAAAATCAATAGTGACCCCTGGCGTTAGGGACATTTCAAGATCAAATCGACCTAAAAAGTCGTTCAATGATTCCTGCGGTTTTCGATGAATATCGAATAGTGCAGCTGTTGACTTCCTGATAGGAATAGCCGTGCTAAACCGACTTTTGAATTTTTCTTCCAGTTGAGAAAAATTATCAATAGACCCCGCCAGGAGTCCCTCAAACCAAAGACGTGCCACTCCTGACAGCGTCATTACGAAGATCTGACATAATGCAGCATCACTGCGGGTTTGGAATTGCACAAAGTCTTTCACCTTATTGAGGTGTGAAATGGGATCTTTCGTGCCATCTTATGATTCTGTAGGGAGTTTCACATGCCGATGGACCCTGTGGTGCCTGACACGGTAACTGAACGGATGGCCAACGTTAATATCAGGGACCCCACGAGGCTGATGCGGGTGTGGAATTTCAACATCATATATGGGATTCTGAGGGTCATATTCTTGATGCCGCCTGGGAGATCGGCTGCGGCTTCTTGGAGTTCGAGCTCTTCGACCTCTACTGCTAGATCTCTCACTGTATCTAGGAGATTGTTCTCAGAATATCTCCCCTCGCCGATCATCCCAGTGTTCTCTATGCTCATCATGTCGGCGGGCTACCTCAGGGATAGGGATTTCCCCCTGTATTGTCCAGAATGTTCAACATGTCCACGCGTGAGCGGCGGGACATTTATGGGGGCCGATGACAAAAGTAAGGAGGATGGAAGTCCCCTAGATTGTCGGGGCGATAATGGTCGTTTGTTGATAATGGACGGAGTGAAAACTACTTGGGAGGACACACCAGGTCTCGAGGCATGAGGAGTAAATCCAGCAGCCATCTCCGTCAACTGATCCAATTGAGCTTGGAGAGCTGCTATTGAGCTTGCGAAAGGGTTGTTTGCTTCGCCTATCGCGGATCTACTTGCTTGGGGGGTAGAATGACTGGTTCCCGCTATGTGGGAAAAAGGGGAACAAATCTGGATTGTAATTTCTTCCGTACTTTGCCCAGGAGGAGGATCTGATTCTCCCACAGTGACATCTTGCACTGGGGTATAGATATCATAGGTAGCGAAAGCAAAAAGTCTTCGGCGGGTGTTGTAGGGGATGTTGGAGGATTAGGACAGCGCGAGATCTGACTCCGAGGCCATAACCCTTCTAGCTTCGGGGAGGAAGGAGCTTGGTTATTAAGGATGCTCACTTAATAGAACCAAGACTCTCAATGAGAGCACCAATTTGATAAGAATTTGTCTTCTGCCGAAGGATATATGGAGAAATTGGTCCTCTCAGATCAGTGCCCACGGCGGTCCGCAGTACCTGCAATACGCCGGAGGGGGTCTCCAGCGGAAACACTCTGATGCTTAAGTCAGTATGTGTAGTGAATTTGGCAGAGCTTGGGCTAGTAATTCGTGCTTACCTTCCTCCTTTGTGGGGGAAGTACTTATAGATGAAAATGGAGAATTTCTGAGGGATCTGGATCATAAGGGGCTAACGCTCCCGTTGGAGGGGGTTAGAATTCCCCGTTGGATGAGTGAGCTATCGGGTAGGTGTTACTTATGTGAGGCAATGCCTACACCCCCAAACGAGAAGCTTGTCTTGGACTGGGATGGGATAGCGTCGTCTGTCATAACAGTGTTGAGTGTAAGACCCCCCCGCTGATGTCGACCATCCCAGCATTGGTCACATAGAGGGAGGCGATAGCCTCGATGCTGTCTTTGCGGTAGGAACAGTGGTTGTACCCTCTTCTCAAGGTGTAAGACGAAAATACCCTTGCCGACAGGTGGATTGTTATCATGAAGGCCTATGCATGTGCATCTTTATTTGAAGTTTATTCACTCGGATTGACATTGCAAATCTGACTTTGTGCTATGTTTGTTGCATTTTTATGAGTATAAACACGTAGCCCTATTCCTAAGTGTGAGCGCAAACACCAATATCCAGTGAGGATTGCTTACGCCTACATGTTGTGAGAAAGTTTTGTCCTTGAGGTCGTTACCTCCTGGGCAAGATGCAGACGCTTTTCTAGGCTTGTATCAAGCCTGCTTGTACGATGAAAACTGGATGACATGTTCTCCAGAAATGCATAAACTTGTTGAACCTTCTCCTAATAGCGAAGTTGTTTTTATCAAATACTGGGGGCAAACTTTAGGGTAGTTTGGGAATACTTTCATAAACAACAGACATGCATGATCTTCTTATTGTCCCATTTATCAATTTGCTTTCTTTCTTTTTCCCATCCACTGCTACTCCGTATTTGTTTCCTCCCTATCTGCAGGATACAGATATGCTTCAGTGGAATTTCCACCAACAAATCCAGCAATGACCAAACGGAACACGTTACCACTCCAACATCAACTTCATGCGGAGAATCCCATCTTCCCCACCTCAAACTTCAGTGTGGCGGTCCAAAACCCCACCTCTTAAACTTCCGTGTGGCAGTTCAAAACCCCACCTTTCAAAATTCCGTGTGGCGGTTCAAAACCCCACCTTTCAAAATTCCGTGTGGCGGTTCAAAACCCCACCTTTCAAACTTTCGTGTGGCGGTTCAAAACCCCACCTTTAAAACTTTCGTGTGGCGGTTCAAAACCCCACCTTTCAAACTTTTTTGTGGCGGTTCAATACCCCACCTTTCAAACTTTCGCGTGGCGGTTCAAAACCCCACCTTTCAAAATTTTGTGTGGCGGTTCAAACTCCACCTTTCAAACTTTTGTGTGGAGGTTCAAAACCCCCACCTTTCAAACATTTGTGTGGCGGTTCAAAACCCCACCTTTCAAACTTCCGTGTGGCGGTTCAAAACCCCACCTTTCAAAACTTCGTGTGGCAGTTCAAAACCCCACCTTTCAAAACTTTTGTGTGGCGGTTGAAAACCCCACCTTTCAAAACTTTGTGTGGCGGTTCAAAACCCCACCTTTCAAAACTTTTGTGTGGCGGTTCAAAACCGCACCTTCCTAATTTCGTGTGGCGGTTCAAAACCCCACCTTCCTAATTTCGTGTGGCAGTTCAAAACCCCACCTTCCAAACTTCGTGTGGCGGTTCAAAACCCCACCTTTCAAACTTTTGTGTGGCGGTTCAAAACCCCACCTTTTAAAACTTAGTGTGGTGGTTCAACACCCCACCTTCCAAATTTCATGTGGCGGTTCAATACCCCACCTTTCAATATTTTTGTGGCGGTTCAATACCCCACCTTTCAACATTTGTGTGGCGGTTCAAATCCCCACCTTTCAATCAATAAAGGATTTAAGCTGACATCCGACAGGCAGCAACATCCAAGTGGAGTTTTCATTTCATTTTTCGCACCAATCTGGGGGCAACAACGCCCAAGTGAAGTTCACATCTACTTTCCTGCAATTTACCTTTCCTGCAATTTACTTTCTCGCAATTTACTTTCTCGCAATTTACTTTCCCACAATTTACTTTCCTGCACTGAATGTTGACGCGGTTAAGTCCCGCAACATGCGTCTGTTTTACTTTCCTGCACTAAATGTTGACGCGGTTCAGTCCCTCAACATGCGTCTGTTTTACTTTCTTACGCTGAATGTTGACGCGGTTCAGTCCCTCAACATGCGTCTGTTTTACTTTCCTACTGAATGTTGACGCGGTTCAATCCCGCAACATGCGTCTGTTTTACTTTCCTACTGAATGTTGACGCGGTTCAGTCCCGCAACATACGTCTGTTTTACCTTCCTACTGAATGTTGACGCGGTTCAGTCCCGCAACATGCGTCTATTTTACTTTCCTACTAAATGTTGACGCGGTTCAGTCCCTCAGCATGCGCCTGTTCTACTTTCCTGCACTGAATGTTGACGCGGTTCAGTCCCGCAACATGCGTCTGTTATGCTTTTGTTTGAATGTTGACGCGGTTCAGTCTCGCAACATGCGTCTGATTGAATATTGACGCGGCTCAGTCCCGCAACATGCGTCTGTTTAAGTGTTGATGCGGCTCAGTCCCGCAACACGTGCCTTTACATTTTTTGCACTTTACTTTTCTGCACAAGGTATGGACTGCGAGTGCTACCCTCGCCCTGCCTGATTTCCATTTCTGCATCAATCAGCGACGGCTTACGAGTACGACCCTCGAGGTAGCTCGACTTTCGAGACTTCCGGTGTCCCCGTTCGGATGTTAACTTTCATTTCCTACATCGACGTCCGAGACTTGCGGTGTCCCCGTTCGGATGTCAACTTTCATTTCCTGCATCGAGGTCCGAGGCTTGCGGTGTCCCCGTTCGGATCTCAAGTTTATGTTTCCTGCATCGACGTCCGAGACTTGCGGTATCCCCGTTCGGATGTCAACTATCATTTCCTGCATCGAGGTCCGAGGCTTGCGGTGTCCCCGTTTGGATCTCAAGTTTTTATTTTCTGCATCGGTGTCCGAGAATTGCGGTGTCCCCGTTCGGATATCAAGTCATCATTTACCATTCTGCAATGTACTTTTCACCCCACTATCAGGGGAATCATCATTTACATTTCTGCGATTTACTTTCCACCCCACTATTAGGGAAATCCTCATTTACATTTATGCACTTTACTTTTTACCCCCACTATCAGGGATCATCATTTACGTTTCTGAAATTTACCTTTCACCCCAATATCCGGGAAGTCACCATTTACTTTTTTCCTCATTATCAGAAAAGTTGTCATTTACTGCAATTTGCATTTCATCCCATTATCAGGGACAAGTCATTTACGTTTCTGCATTTACTTTTCATCCCCATTATCAGAGAAGTTTGCATTTTTTCAAACCATTGCTGGTTCGGGAGCAACCATCTTTACTGCTCATCAAAAATCTCGGTTACACCGGATTTTTGATAAGACAGTAAAGAGGGGGCAACTGTTGCTACCCGATTTTGGATTTTTAATTTTTCATATGTCGCATTTTTCTCATCAATTTCCTAAAATCATACTTCCATTTATTTATGTCAATCTGATGTTTATTTTTTATTTTTGATTTTTGATTTCATACTTTTTTGCATTTTTATCACTTTTTTCCGTTAGAACCCGTACCGGTTCCCGAGTCATAATTCTCAAAACCAAGGGTCGAACAATTTCGCTCATTAGCTACTCTTCTTTTATTATTTTTCTAACTCGCGCTATCTATTTGTGTTTCGTTCAATTTTTGCTTTAGGCATTTTTGCCTGTTCGAACTTTTATTACGTGCAAACGGATTTTTTATTGAACTGTATAGCGAACTTTTCGCCGCTCACTGTATACTAATAATTTTGTTTCATTTTGTTCTATATTTTAGCAATTATGGTTGGGATTGTTAGCAAGATTTTTCGTACCGTGAGCTCGAACAAAAATATTATGTTCGTATACCATTAATGTGCATTAATGCACATTAATGCATCTCTGTACACACCTTCACTTCCAAACCTAAAATCCAACCTGCTGCCCACGAAATTCATTCTCAGCCAAGCTTTCTTCTCCACCTATGCAAGCCTACACCTCCCTAGTTTGAGGCTTTCATTCTCCTTCTGCCACGCAAAACGCTCGACGTCATCAATGCCAACGTCATCCTCGCCATCCACCAACTCAAAACTCCTACAAATACCATGCTCACACCATAGGTTAAGGGGGGGATGGAGGAGCCATGTCGCGAGCTCAATGAACTCTACCCTCCACTTTTTCTTTTTCTCAATTTAACTGTTGTATATTTTTATTTATTTATTTTGCTCGCCGCTGGTCTGCTTCGTTCGACGCCGCTAGTCTGCTGAGGGAGCCGCCTCATCGTCGCCGCTGCTGCTCAGCCACAGCTGTCACGTAGTCGTCGCCTGCCACGCCGCTGCTGCCTGTCGCGCCGTCGTTTGCTTGCTGTCTTGGGTGATGGAACGATACAGACAAGGGGAGAGAGAGAGAGATCCGATCAGCCAATTTGCCTGACCGCTGATTTGCTCCATCGCCGTCGTGCTGCTGCAGCCCTGCCTCACTGCTGTCATTACCTCATGCTGTCATCGGAGTCGCCGTGAGTCGCAGCTGCTCATCGCTACCTCTCTGCTGTCGCCGGAGCCGCTCGTCGCTGCGTCGCCGGAGCCGCTCGCTGCCTTGCGTGCTGCTGTAGCTCTGCCTCGCTGCTGTCCGCGCCTGACCACTGCCTTGCTCTACGCCGCTGCTGTTCGGCCGCTGCTCCGTCATCGCTGCTGTTTGGCTGCTGCCCGGTTGCCGCCGTCGTTGATGCTCGACGCCGCAGCTGCTTGATGTCCCGCTGGCTCGAGGAAGAAGAAGGAGGGAGGTGGGCTTGGGCTGGCCATGCGTTTTAATTAATCATGGCCAAGCCCAAATGGGAAGGAAAGAAAGGAAAATGGGCTTGGCTCAAATACAAGGATCTTCAACTGATGGGCCCAACTAGTGGGCCCAATTTCTAGCCCCCGTGGGCCTAGTCCAATTTCCAGTCCATCACATTTATTTTTCGTACTTTTTTTCATACACTTCTACTGTTTATTTAATTTTCGCACGTTTAGTTTAATTTTCGTATGCTTGCATAGTTAATTTTCGCACTTGCATGTCTTTTCGCACACTGGTACTGTTTATTTATTTTTCTGCACTTGTACTGTTTATTTATTTTTCCGCACTTGTACTGTTTACTTATTTTTCATATGCTTGTATGCTGGTATGCTCGTTTATTTTCTCCCGCTATGCACGCTTAGATAATTGTTCTTCTAAATTAATTAATCATTTTCGCTCGTGTGCAGCAATTGCTGAATATTTAATCATTCAACATTATCCTCGCCTCGTACCCATAACTTCACTCAAAAAGGGTATATCCGCCCGATACCCTTCCCAAGTAAACGTTTCTTCCCTTTTATTTATTTTACGCTTTTGCTTATACGCTCGTATACATGAATTATTTAGAAATGTTAAAATTTAAAATTAACCCGTTGGGCATAATCACTTAATTAGGTTTCTTTTATGATATAAAAACACATCTTTCTCCGGTAACCTTTTAGGATGAGACTCGGGTGCCTAACACCTTCCCGAGTCCATAAAATCGACCCCGAACCACCGTTCTCGGGTTCAGACCCACTTCGCCTTAGTTTTTATTTTTATGCATGACAAATAGGTTCCCTAAACCTAGAAACAAATTAGGGTGGCGACTTCATTACTCTCAGTGAGATGGTTCCAAATTCATCTCACATCTAGTCCCAAACCCGCGTCGCATTAGGATAAATTCCAAAAAGGGGGGGCGATAAGTAGTATCAATATCCCCCTCCCCAGCAGAGCGGGGATAGCGGCGATTACGAGCCATGCGCAAGCTTAAAAGAAGAATAGAGAGGAAGGTACCTGTGGTGAGAAGAAGATCGAAGCACCCTAGCAGCGGCGGATCGTAGGAGGAAGAAGAGGGATTGTCTTTTCTTTTCTTTCTTTTTCATTTTCAAAAGAGAAAGGTAACAAGAGATAAAAAGAAAGCACGTGGGAGGTTTTTATAACCCTAAGGACAAAAGGGAACGACGGGTCAAGCTATTGTGGTGTGTGACGTGTCAAGGGCAAAGAGGCGCGGGAAGCGGGTACAATCCTTGAGGAGCGAAAAGACATGCTCAGCCCGCAAGTCCTTTAGCGTTCCCCTTTGATGACACATAGGCTCAAAGCATCATGACTGTCTCCTCCGTATCAAATAAAAGGAGTCAGAGCATTAAATGCTCTGAAAAGGGCACAGTCAAACCCAGCGAAAAGGAGCGGCAAGATGTAACGACATGGCATGCAAGCGGCAAAGTGCGGAGAAAATGTAGTCAAGCGACATGTGATAAAGGGCGACATCGTTAAGAAACACGCATTATTTGGTCAAGATTACAAGATCTGTTAATTATTACAAGCAAGGAGGCGACGTCAAATATCCAAACGGGAAAAATAATACAATAAGGGAGTAAGTAAAGAAGCGACACCCCCAATCAAGAGGAATCAAATGGGCCCTTCCCAGGCACTGACCCACTACTCCTCTTCGGAGGAGAGGAAGCCCTCTTGGCTCTCATCAATCTCTTTCATCCTCGCGGAGGCAAACCTGGCGACCTCAGTGGGATCAGCTGATCTGTCACCCCGGCGATAAAGGCTTGTTCAGTCTTCTTCTTCCACCAGGTCACCTTCTTGAAAGCTTTCGACAGGTCTGCATCGTGGGAGGATACCTCCTCAAGAAGGAATGAGTTCTTCTTCTCAGCTACCAACTCAGCCTCTAAAGCTTCAACCTGGGCTTTTCCTTTAGACCTTTCCCGAGAAAGGTCAGCGCGACACTCGCGCAGTTCAGCCTGAGCGCGTTTGTGGAGTCGCGACAGCTCCTCTACCTTTGCCAGGGCACCAGAGTTTTGAGATTGTGTAGCACGTGCCTTGATGAAGTAATGAAGCTGTCGAAAGGCAGCAAGGCAGTTGTTCATGACGCGCGCATACTGAACTTCGGGAGGAAGTTGTAGTAGCCTACTCTCCTCCTCGGAGGCGCGAAACATTTCGCAGGCCAAGATAGCCGTGGGCTGATCTTCCGATAAGGGGTCTGATATACCCAGGGCACGGAATCCGTCAGTCCCAAATTTTGACAGATTTAGCCGGTGAGAGAGGGCCCCTTGAGGCCCGTCACGGGAAAGATCAGCAACAAAGCAAGCGGCGGAGATACCGCCTGAGCCCCCGATGTCTCGAATTGAAGTAAGGAACAACGGACAAGGGGACTTCGGGGGAGAGTGAGAAGAACCAGGCCCACTTGGGACTGAGGGACGCACGTCAGGAATACAGGGGCCAATGGACGAGTGTGGAGGCTCCATGACAGGAGTGGAATTTGCAACGAATGGCGGCATCGTTGCGGCAGAGGAGGTCTTGTTGGGGGCAGCTAGCCTCAGAGTCGAGGAAGCGCCACCCAGTGAAGCGACACCTTCCATAGTGGTGTCGGGAGAAGCGGCAGTCTGGGAAGCGACGGTATTTGCGACGTCGCTTGGAGGAGATTGAGCAGCCATCTTGGTCACTTGAGCTTCGCTTGCTTCCTTTAGTTTCTTTCGTTGAGCTGAGGAAGCTGGGCGGAGGCTCAGTTCCGTGTCCATGTCCTCCATGTCCTCGACTCCGTAGGAGAAAATCTTTGTCTCACTCACGGGCAAACCAGACCCGGACCTCTTCTTCCGACTAGGTAACCAGTTCTCCACGAAGCGGGAAGTGCGGAAGGAGGAACCGCTTTCCCTGGAAAGAATCTCGTCTAAAGCTCTTTTCTTTATGGGCATACGGTTATCAGCTCGAGCCCCAGCGGAAGTAGAGGGAGAAGTCGTTGAAGAGGCGGCAACCTTGTGAGGAGCGTCACCTTCGGAGAGCAGTCGAGCGATGGTCTCCCCTGCGAAAAGTTATGTTAGTAAACAAGGGGTAAGCAAGGCAGCGGCGAAGCTCAAAAGCTCACCTATGGTACACTCAGTTAAAGGCATGTACAAGGCAAAGTTTCGGATCTGGAAAGAGGACTCCATCTCCAGTAAAGCGTTAGCCTGATCCAACTCTTCCCTAGACAGAGGCGCTGGCCTTGCCCAATCAACCACCTCCAGGTTGAAATCAGGACGCCACAGGCGAGAGGGTAATTCGACAACGAAGAAACCGCTCTTCCAGTTCTCGACGTTCCCCTCAAATCCTCTAAATTTCTGCCAAAAAGGCCTCACTAGAGTGTCATCCCATCTTGGAATAATATTAATGAAGCCGTCGCGAAAAATAAGAGTCAAGAACTTGCGAAACAAAGCAACAGAGGGAGCAAGAATATCTTTTAATTCGCAAGCACGAAGGAAGGCGTAGATGCAACTCCATGAGGAAGGGGTGATCTACGCAGGGTTAAGCCCGTGCTCGTGCAACACACGCTCCAGCAAATCATGAACTGGGAGGCGGAACCCATATTGAAACATTTTAAAGTAAAGAATCCTATGAGTTTTCCAGAGCCGGCTATGAAGCCTCATAGTGTCAGAAGGAATAGTGGGGCGATAGCCGCAGGGGAAGGTAATATTATTGCTTTCCAGTTCGAGGCTAAAGATGCTAGGGGTGTTTTCAAGTTCGGGATATCGAGAAATTGGCCTAGGGGTAGCTAAAGAACTAGATTGAGATCTCGTGCGAGGCATGATAGATAAAGCAGCAAAGGAAAATCAAAAGCAAGATCGAGCAGAATACCTTGAAAGAGAGAAGACTGAAATTAATAGGCGAGTCGTCTGGATACGAATGAGAGAATTTCCTCAGAGCGAGCGAAAATGAAGAGAGTTCTGAAGTATAAAAAGGAGCAAAAAGGTACGAAGAAGGAGCGTTTTTCCTTTTAAAAGAGACAGAAGGGCAACCTATCACAGCAAGACACGTACGGGACAAATGGGACACGTGGAAAGACCCTGACAGAAACTTAAAGTCAAGCGCTCGCCTCGAATGTCGTAAAAGAAAGACTCGTTAATTACAAGAAACCCCACAAAGATGGTCGTATGAAGCGGAAATTGGCTGTCCAGCGGCAGTTATCCCATAGGGCGGCGATTATAACAAAAGTGAAAAGAAAAAGGCAATTGACATTTCGTTTCATTTCATTCTATTTTATTCATTGAAAGAGAAAGCCAGCGGCATCTACAATAAGTGCGACATCATCAGTCTTCGTCCGCCCAGTGTATGTCATAGACGTAATCATAATCTTACGGAGACGATGGCGACCCACTGTTATAGAAAGGAAAGGGTTCGCCAATCTCGAAAGGTCTTTTACCAAGCCTAGTCGCGGAACCTGTCGTAGGGGCAGTTTCCTCCTTTGAAGATGCGTGGGAGCTTTCCTCCAGGGTCGGGGTAACCAGTCCTGGGGCGGCATCTTGCATAGAAGTCCCGTCCTTGGGAAAAGGACAAGGGACGGATGGTGACGCTTCATCCTTTTACCGCAGCGAAAGGTAGTGAGGTCCTTGTTTCTTTATTTTCTTCAATCTCTTGCGACCCCGGCACTTTACGGAATGTCTGGCAGGCCTCCAGGGGGGTGAGAGTGGAGGATTGTCGGAGTCGGGAGAAGTTGGAGGGGTTGGAGGAGAATCACGAGCGGCAGTATACAAAAAATGGGAGTCAGCCATGGAAATATCAGTAAGAGTGAGAAGAAAGAAGAAAAAAGATGAACAGAGAAAGAAAGGAAGAGCCCCATTATATAGCCGAGGGGAGGAAGCGTGCCTGCCTTTTCGCGTATTATCGAGGACAGTTAATGCTATCAGAGATAACGTCTATTGGGGGGAAAGATCTGACTCCACAACCGTCAAAAGTCTGCACCAGCCAGGAGGCACCGAAATCGTTGTCCAATCCGTTAGCACTGAAAAACGGCGCAAAATATATTTAGAACGGATGCGATATAGGAAAATCGTCATTATGAGCCAGGTAGGCAAATAAAGTTACGGGATCTCAAG
Organism: Viola odorata; assembly: GCA_963691705.1. NCBI lineage: Eukaryota > Viridiplantae > Streptophyta > Magnoliopsida > Malpighiales > Violaceae > Viola > Viola odorata. The sequence goes on along the minus strand of OY829539.1, from coordinate 20,570,596 downwards.
GGATACCACGCCCACAATTAGTGAGAATAGAAGTTGTTTTCTAAGAAAGACGACATGAGAAAGAAGAAAAACATTGACAGCGCGACAAGTGAATAAGGGAAAGCATATTTATTTATTTAAAGGGCTCAGCGGCCCGAGATTACAAAAAGGCCTAACGGCCCGGAGTTACAAAAGGTGGCCCAGAGAAGCACAGAAAGACACGCTGAGAGGATCCCCATCACTGGTCAGGCATTCAACCCAGCGTCATCATCTTCCCATTCTAGGAAAGGAATTTCCCTCAGGGCATCCGCAAGAGCCGTCAGTTCAGAAGAATAGGCCCTCATGCTCTTCAGCCAGCATCCCAGCAAGTCCATCCTATGCTGTAGCGTCGTCATCAGCAGCTGAATTTGAGAAACAGCCACCGACAGCTTCACCGCTTTCTCTACGGGACTGAAATCCTCCAGGGTAACAGCAGCCTGTCTAGCTTGCAGGGGAGTCAGCATCCCCTGGAGCTCCAGTATATCCTCCGAGGTCTTAACACTCAGCGAACCTAGGAAATCGGTGTCTGCCTGAGTTAGGTTCCTCAGGGCATGGGTTTTGGAGAGCAGGAAGTTTTTGGTGACTTCGTCCATGAAAAGAAGAGAGATAAGGAAATTTGAAGAGAGAGGTGGAAAAGTTGTTAGAGTTATGAGGCAAGTGCAAAATGAAAAGCCTATTTATAGACTTCAGAAAAAGGCATTTTGAAGATGTACCTTTATCGATTGTTGAGCCCTCATTAGGGCAGAAACCTCTGAAGGGGCAGGACCGAAGACGCTGTGATAGCCCTTGGTAAACACTCGGGCTGGTTTTCGTTTGGGCATATGATAACTATCGATACCACAGAAGCGGCATCTCTACTACCCCGCCGGGTGACCCAGCCAACATACTGTACCCGCCGCGGGAGAGGAGACCCTGTTCTTACCACCCTTAGCCTGGCGACCGACCCTGGGATGGTCGACATCAGTGGGGGGCTCTCATGCGGCATCCGCACGGCGACATCCCATCCCAGGTCATCCATGACGTCACTCCGCATGATGTCATCCCGCCTGACGTCACTCAACGCCACCCCAGAGACACCTACCAGGGACTATTCCCACTCCCTGTCGGTACACTCCTTCCTTTCCTTATAAATACCCCACCTTTTCAGACAAGGGGGTAAGCCTAAGATAGCGTACTGAACCCCTGCCATTTTGACTACCTGCACTGACTTTGGCATCGGAGTGTTTACGCCGGAGACCCCCTCCGGCGCTTTGCAGGTGACGAAGACCCCAGTACAGTGTTCCCAACCAGCCCAGATCAAGCCGATCCTGCTCAGCATCCCTCGGACTCTTATCAACGCTCACAGAAAATTTCAATTACGTTGTATGCTAAATTGAGGAGTCCAAAGACATTGACAGTCTATCCGTTGATGCATTGCAAAGCTCACTACTAGTTCATGAGCAGAAATTTAAAAGGACTACCAATGGAGGAGGAGAAGAGCAAGTTCTAAAGATCTTACATGATGAGCGTGGAGGAAAAGTGATACAATCCTGGATAGGCTAAGATGCACATGAGTACGATCTTGTTCTTCTCTCGATTTGGTGCGCGGAATTAAGACAAATCCCCTCCACATTTCTCCTTTGATCCGACTAGTATCCCATACTACTAGTGGCTAGAACTTCTGAAGTTGAGGTTAATAGGTAAGCGGCCCACTTGCCTATAGAACACTTGATAAATACCAAGTACTTGACTGGTGCCTGAGGTCCAATTCATAAGCGTCGCACCAACGAATCCTCCCTACCGAGATTGAGTCTGTCTAATCCCAAAAGAAATCGAATCACACGATTTCGAAGCTTGAGTCACACAATCTCCAAGGTTCGAGTCACACGAACCTTAATGATTGAGTCACACAATCGCTAGCGTGCTTTGTGCACCTCCCACACCGAATCACTCGAACGCCACACTAAGGAATCAGGCAACACATCTTCGTAGATCGACGCTTGAGTCCCACAAATGTACACACAAATAACGCCACACTAGCTCACGCCCCTCTCACGCTTGCATCCCACAAGTTGCCACGCTCTACTAGCCCTAACCGAGTCACACAACTAAGTTACACAAACTAAGCGGCTTGCTTCGTGAGTCGAGAGAATAAGAAGGTAGACGAAAGGAAATGGTTTAGTGGTATATGGAATTTATGGAAACTCTAACTGACATGATTAATGAATAAGGCTACCTTTAAATAGGCGCAAAGTACAAGTAGTACAAGACTTACAAATTCTAATTCTACTATGACTAGAAGTCCTAGTTCTAATATAACTCTAACTTAATTAATTAAATAAAATAAATACAATATTTACTCTATCTAAATATACACAAATTCTTTTGGAATTTTCTCCCTTAAACCGACTCCTCTTCAAGCTCGAACTCATCTTCTATTCCTAGTCGGTTTAGACTTGTAGTCTCCTTGTGCGACGCAAACTCTTCATGGGCTATCTTTCGTTCTACTCGTTCGTTCTGGCCCAAATTTTGACATGAACTAGCTCTTGGACTTAGAAACATGTTGCAACTGGAATTAGTCCAAACGCTAGAGTGGTTTGCCTTTTGGCTCAATATCAATCCGCCAATGTCCTCATTCGCACTCCTAGTGCATAACTGAAAGTTAACCCGACCTAACTTTTGATTCCCTTGTCCGATTGACCTCAAATTTGTACACAACCTTCCTAACACTCTGAGGAATCTTGTATTTTTGACAGAAGTCAATTCAGAGTTTGTTAAGGTCACTTTCGCTCGTGTTGACCTGACTGACACTAGGAATGACTTACGCGTATGTGCCATGCATGTACCTTGACCTAGCGTGTGTTTCCTTTATGTGATGCTCTTCATCTTCAATATGTGGGAATGAATGAACCTCTCTTGACTCATTGTAGTTCTCTTAGCTCGCTCCCTTGCGTGCTTTGGCTCCGTGGCTACTTGTCTCTCGGCATTGATGCGCACTAGGGCTAGATGCGATCCTATGATCGTATCAAAAAGGTAGAAGAAACATGATTCGAGAAAGGGAGAGAGGTCAAGTAAGGTAGTTAAACAAAGCACTCGTGGAGTGTTTCAAGTGTCATCAAATGGGACATTTACAGTATGAATGTCCACATTGGGATAGAAAGGCGAATTATGCAGAATTTGATGAGGAGGAGGAAATGTTGTTGATGGCCTTTGTGGAGACAAACAATGCCAAGAACGAAGAGGTATGGTTTTTGGATTCGGGTTGTAGTAATCATATGTGTGGAAACAAATTTTGGTTTACAAATTTGGATGAAGATTATTGGCACTCTGTAAAGTTAGAAAATAATACTCGAATGAGAGTCATGGAAAGAGGGAGTGTGCAACTTAAGATTGATGGAACAGTCCAAGTAGTGTCAGATGTCTACTACATACCAGACTTGAAGAGTAACCTACTCAGCATAGGCCAACTTCAAGAAAGAGGCCTCACCATTCTGATCAAACACGGTGTCTGCAAGATGTTTCATCCGAGGAAGGGGCTAATAATGCAAACATGGATGACGGCAAATAGAATGTTTGCATTACTAGCAACAACAGCAGTCACAATCGCTGACACCCCAAGATGCATGCAGACCTCAACAAATGATGAGTCTTAGTTGTGGCACCACAGGTATGGACATCTAAATTACAAAGGTTTGAGAACCTTGAAGTTTAGAAATATGGTGAAAGGACTGCCAGAGTTAAAGGGAGCGACCAGAGCATGCACCAGCTATTTAGTAGGCAAGTAACATCGAGAAACCATTCCTAAGAAAAGTTCATGGCGTGATTCAAGAAAATTACAACTAGTACATTCAGACCTCTGCGATCCAATTACTCCCTCCTCAAATAGCGACAAAAGATGCATGATGACTCTCATTGATGACTATAGTAGGAAAGTATGGAATTATTTCTTGAAAGATAAAACTGAAGCTTTTACATACTTTAAACAGTATAAGAGTCAAGTCGAGAAGGAGAGTGGATTAATGTTATGCTGTCTACGGACTGATAGAGGAGGAGAATTTACCTCGAATGAATTTAATCTATTTTGTAAGGAGACAAGTATAACAAGGCAACTTACAGCAGCTTACATGCCACAACAGAATGGGGTGGCAGAGCACAAAAATTGAACGATCATGAACATGGTTCGATGTATTCTGAATGACAAAGGAGTGCCAAAAAGGTTTTGGCCTGAGGCTGCTAAATGGGCAGCACATGTGCTAAACAAGAGTCCAACATCCGCAATGAAGGAGAAAACACCAGAAGAAGTATGGAGTGGTGCGAAGCCAAATGTAGACTATTTCAGAGTCTTCAGATGCTTAGCCCACACGTATATTGTAGACCAAAGGAGTAAAAAGCTAGACGATAAGAGCTTATGTTGTGTGCTGCTTGGGGTCAGTAATGAGTCGAAGGCGTATCGACTATATAACCCAGTAACACAAAAGATAATGATCAGTCGAGATGTGATTTTGGAGGAAGAAGAAGGCTAGAATTGGGAGAAGGATGCAAGTCGAACAGAAGACGAAGAACTAATTTGGGCAGGTTGTGATAATGAAGCAGAGCATGAAGAAACTGACGTGAATGAAGGAGAAAATTTATCATCACAACCGGAAGAAGTAGAGAGGTGCAAGAGTTAGAAGACCACCTACTTACCTACAAGAGTATACCATAAGAGAAGAATTTTCCAATGAGGAAGAGGCTAGTAACTTTGTGATGTTTGCAGCCCTAGAAGATCTTACTTCATTCGAGCAAGCTGTGGTGGAAGAGAAGTGGAGAAAAGAGATGGAAATTGAGCTGCAAGCCTTCGAAAAACACAATACTTGGGAACTAACTAAATTACCTGCAAGTGCAAAGAAAATAGGAGTTAAATGGGTGTTTAAAACTAAGCTCAATGAACGTGGAGAAGTGGACAAGCACAAAGCTCGGCTTGTAGCCAAGGGCTATGCACAACAGCAAAGGATTGACTACAATGAGGTATTTACACCGGTGGCGAGATGGGATACAATACGTATACTCCTATCTATAGTAGCTCAGAAAGAATGAAACGTTTATCAACTTGATGTGAAAAGTGCCTTTTTGCATGGAAAGTTGGAAGAAGATGTATATGTAGAACAACCCTTGGGATACGTTCGAATGGGAGAAGAGGAGAAAGTCTACAAACTCAATAAAGCACTATATGGATTAAAGCAGGTACCACGTGTCTGGTACAGTAGGATTGAGGCATATTTCAGCAAAGAGGGGTTTCAAAGATGTGATTATGAGCATACACTCTTCGTCAAAACACAAGGAGGTAACAAAATTCTTATTGTTAGCCAGTACGTTGATGATTTGATATTTACTAGCAATGATAATCTGATGTTTGTAAAGTTCAAATCTTTCATGAAGAAAGAGTTTGACATGACTGACCTAGGAAAGATGAAGTATTTTCTAGGTGTGGAGGTAATCCAAGAGCAAAGAGGAATATTTATCTGTCAGAAGAAGTACGCTGAAGAGCTACTAGAAAAAAATCAATCTTCACGATGGAAATGCAGTTAAAAATCCAATTGTGCCAGGTACAAAATTATCAAAGGATAGAGGAGGAGCTAAAGTTGATGCCACGTTGTACAAGCAGTTAATTGGGAGCTTGATGTATATTACAGCCACACAATCTGATTTAATTTATGTGGTATGTCTCTTAAGCAGGTATATGGCGGATCCCTCAAAGCAGCACATGCAAGCTGCAAAGAGGGTATTGGAGCTATCTGAAGGGAATTGCAGGTTTTGGAGTGATGTATAAGAAAGGAGTTTCTAATGAGTTAGCTGCATACACAGATAGTGATTATACAAGGGATGTAGATGACAGGAGAAGCACAAACGGATGTCTTTTTATTGAGTTGAGGGGTTGTATCTTGGGCATCCAAGAAACAACCAGTGGTGACCTTGTCAACTACAGAAGTTGAGTTCATTGCAACAGCTGCTTGTGCATGTCAATGTGTATGGATGCAGAGAATCATGGATCAATTCGGTATGACTCAAGCACAAGGTACTACGATTATGTGTGACAATAGTTCAACTATAAAATTGTCAAAGAATCCGGTACTTCATGGGAGAAGCAAGCATATAGATATCAGGTTTCAATTTTCTAAAAGATCTTGTGAGGGAAGAGGTCATCAAGCTAGTTCATTGTGGAACAGAAGAACAACTTGCGGACATCATGACGAAGCCGCTTAAGCTAGATGCATTCACGAAGTTAAGAGAAACGCTAAGAGTGTGTGATGGGATAAACTGATTGAAATAACAGTCAGTTTAGGAGAGGCATTATTGGGTTAGACTTGGTCTTCTTACTTGTTAAGCTGCATAAATAAACTCCTATGTTTTAGGAGATATTTAGCATAAGACTAGTTCAAATTAGTTTTGATTGTGTAGGTAACAAACTCCATATTTGTAGTAGTGGAGATCTTGCTTTCAGTAGTCCCATCTCTATAAGGCTATTTAATGGCCAAAACATGCATAATAAAATCATCGAAGTAATTCATACTTCTGTAAGTGTGTTACAGATTGAGTGTAACAAGAATTTCAAGATGCCTCAACGATAAAGAGATTTCATCACTCATTTCAACAAAAAATGTAATGATATTCTATATCTATAAGTTTCATGCCTTGTAGTTGCGCTGATCAATGGATTGCATCATGAAGCATCGAAAGACTATTTGGCCAACGCACCACCTACCACAAATGATACGACCGTAGATGATTAGGATACTCCAATTTAAGGTCCCATTACAGCATTAAGGGCAAAGAGGCTGAGCGCGTGGATGAAAAAGTATTAGAATAGGAGAGGATAAAAGATGAAGAAGAAGCAAGAGGAGTGATGCTCATTTTTGGATTCTCAAGCATCGGTCTTATCCAAGGCCAAGGCCAATTTCTTATTTATCATCATTTTTTTTTACAGAATTTGAAATGATAATTTAAACCCTTTTCAATTGTTTTATTCCTTTTTTTATATATAAAAAAATCCATTTATTTTATTCCTAGTTACCAAATAGTCTGCAAAAGAATGAAGTTGTGAGCTATGGTGATGAACCTCCTTAAAGTTGTGGCTGGGCCCTCCGACCCAAATAGATTACTCATATTCATTTGTAGTACTAGTACGTAATAACATTGTTCTCGTGCCAAACATTCCTTGGCTAAAAAGCCCAATTCCGACTCTACTTATAGCATTCATCACCCTCCACACCAATTTTAGGGTTTCGTATATGCATTCTGCAGCGCCACTTACAATCGGCCATGGTTATCTTTTTAAGAATTAAATTTTTTCCTAAAGGTATACGTAGACCTGTTAATTGGATGGGCTGCTTGTAGGGTCGACCCTAGCCTTACAAAAATGAACGGACTTAGAGAACCAAATTTTAGGCCTGGTTCGGTCCGCCAATATAAAAGAGTCGAGTCTAGGCTCTCAGATTTTTGGCTCGTGTCTAGGCCCAACCCAACTTTTATTAATTGTTGAAGTGTGCGAACCAAAATCTCACATCGGAAAAAAAAGAGAAATAAAGACTAAATATAAAAGTAGTGAAACTCTTAATGGAATGAATCCTTTTGTGAAAACCGTGCGGGCTTATGCCCAAAGCGGACAATATCATTCCATTAAGAGAGACTCGAGTGATTTTTATTCCTCCAACAATTGATAGCGGAGCTCTTGGTTTAGAGTTCGGATTTGCTGTCATGGTGTTCGATGGAAAGAATAATTTCACCCTATGGCAAACAAGAGTTTATGATATGTTCTTCACTACGCCATGAAGACTAAGAAACCAGAGAAGATGGAGGATGTAGATTGGGAAGACTGCAAGGAGACTGCGTTCAACACAATCAAATCTGTATAGTACGAGGATGGTTGAAGGAGGGGATACACGTGACCATATTGACTTATTCATGAAGAAAATTATTGTTAGAGCGATTGGGGGTCGTGTATCAAGATAAGGAGAAAGCTTTAATGCTCCTCAACTCTTTGCCAAGTTTGTATGATCACCTTAATACGACTCTACTCTATTGCAAGCAAACGGTTGGTCTTGAAGAGATCATCATTGTTCTCAGGAATCAGAATAAAACTCAGAAAATAGGAGATAGGGATTTTCAAGCAAAGAGTTTGGTTACTAAAAATAGAGGCAGAGATTAGAAAAGAGGTTTTTCTTCAAGGGGCAAGTCCAAAGGAAGATCAAAGTCCAAAATGAAAAATATCACGTGTTTTAAGTGCAAAGAAAAAGGGCACTATAAATGTTATTGTTCTTAGTGGAAAGTGGGGAAGGGAAGGAGGGAAGGAACGATGGTTCGCTTAAGGCAACCAGTATTATCATGGACAATTCTTCTAACGAGGAGGTATTGGTGGCGGTTGCAGGTAATGAATCTTTCCTAACTTCATGGACTTTGGATTCTAGATGTTCACATCATTACTGTCCGCATAGAGATTGGTTCAATTCCTATAATGAGTGTGATAGTGGTAATGTATCTATGGGTGATAGTCATCCTCCTATAGTGAGTGTGATGGTGGTAGTGTATCTATGGGTGATGATCATCCTTGTAAAGTGGTGGGCTTGGGTACAGTTAAGGTGAAGATGCATAATGGTATAATCAGGGTTTTGCCTAATGTTAAACACATCTCGGAACTCAAGAAAAAGTTGATTTCTCTTATGTACTTGGAAAAGATAGGATACGGATATTCAAAAGGACCGAGTGATGGGATTCTGAAAATAACAAAGGGATCTTTGGTTGTTATGAAGGATAAATGGTTGACCAATAATTTGTACAGATTGATAAGTTGTAGTGTTGTAGGCAATGAGGTTGTAGCTTTGGTAACAAAACCAGAGGTTGATAATTCTGCTTTGTGGCATATGCATTTATGGCATATGAGTGAGCGGGGAATGTGAGAGTTGCATAAGAGGAATCTGATGAAAGGTATCAAGCACTATAAGTTGGGATTCTGTGAATTTTGTGTACTTAGTAAACATGGGTCAGTTTCAAGTTGTCTACACACAGAAGCAAGAAGGTACAGCAGTATGTGCACAATGATGTATGGGGTCCAGCAAGGGTTCAATCGCAAGGTGGACTTGTGTATTTTGTCAGTTTCATTGATGACTACTCCAAGAAAGTGTGGTAGTACTTCATGAAATAGAAATACGAGGTATTCACTATTTTCAATAAGTGGAAAGTAGAGGTGGAGAAGCAAGCAGGGAAGCAATTAAAGTGTATAAGGTTTGACAATGGTATAGAGTATAAAAACTCAAATTTTGCTTAGTTTTGTCAGGAACACGGGATTGTTAGAAACTTTTCTAGTCCAGGTACACCTCAACAGAATGGTATAGCTGAAAGGTTAAATTGAACTCTTCTTGAAAAGGCTAGGAGTATGAGGTTGCAGGCTAGTTTGCCTAAGTATTTTTGGGCAGAAGCATTGAACACATCATGTCACGTCCCCACATCCTGTCTTTTAATGTTGTGATTGGTCACGTCCCTACATCTTGTCTGTTAATATTGTGATTGGTCACGTCCCCTCACCATGTCTTAAAAATCTTTAGCGGTCACACCCCCACACCATATCTTAAAACTTGTGTGGCGGTTCCTGTCAGTGAAATTGGACAATAAAGTACTAGAAGAATTATGGTCTGGAAAGCCTATTGATTGTTCTAATCTTAGAATTTTCAGTTGTCCAGCTTATGTGCATGTACCTAATGTGCAAAGGTCAAAATTGGATGCCAAGTCTAGAATGTGTATGTTTCTCGGGTATGAGAAATGGGTGAAAGGCTTTCGACTATGGGATCTAGAGGCAAAGAAGATTGTCATTAGTAAGGACTTTGTTTTTGATGAAGCATCCATGCTAAAGGGCAAGAATGTTTCATAGTCAGAGCTTCCAGCTAAAAAGGAGTCTAAGGTTCTGGTGGAGTTTCAGCCAGTAGAGATTCAGGAACATGAAGATAGCGATGAGAATGTGGAACAAGTTGATTCTCTAGGTGGAGTTGAGAAGATGCAGCAAAGTTCAGTCATGGATAGACCCAGATGAAATATCATACGTCCTCAAATGTATGGTTTTGAAGATATGATTTCATTTGCATTAGTTACTAGTTGTGGAGATCCGGGTTCTTTTCAAGAATCAGTTGCTAGTCTAGAAAAAGAAAGGTGGATGGAAGCAATGGTGGAAGAGATGGAATCTTTGCATAAGAATGAGACTTGGGAATTAGTTAAACTACCTAAGGGGAAGAATGCAATCGGGTGCAAGTGGGTCTATAGAAAGAAAGTGGGAATGACTGAAAAGGATGGCTACAAGTACAAAGCAAGGCTTGTAACCAAGGGATACTCACAGAAAGAAGGAATTGAATACAATGAGGTGTTCTCTCCTATGGTGAGTGTTGCAACCTGATTTTTTACACATTTTAAGCATTTTTATCGTTTATCGCATTATCAGCCTATTTAAATCGAATTTCTATCGATTTTTGATCATTTGCTGTTTATTTTAATATTTTACTTCATTTCATGTCATTTTAGTTTTTTCGTATTTTTTACTGTCTTTTCATTCAAACTTCTATCGGTCCTGAGCGATATTCCTCAGGCCATAGATCGAATGCTTTCTTTCTTTAACTGAAAATTATCTACTATTATTTTATTTTGCGTCATCTCATTTTGTTTTGTTCAATTCACTTTGTTATAGCATTTATTTTTCGTTCGAACTTTTATCTGTTCCGAGAGAGTATACTTGAACCATAAATTGAACTTTTTATTTGTTTACTATATACTATTTATTTTGTTTCATCTTTTCACATATTCTAGTATTTTTTGGTTCGAGATTTTATTCATTTCGAATGAGTTCGCTCGTACTGTTTGCTCAAACTAAATAAATGAACTGTGCAGGCCCTTCATCATCCATCATTGATCTGTTGACCAAGCAATGGTCAACAAAGATCAACGGTCAGGATAATTCACAACTATACACCTTTTTTCTTCGTCATGTTCTTGGCGCAACCGACTCAACTACTTCAAGCTGACGCCTGCCTCGATTGCTCCCCAGCAAAATCATCATCACGAACCTCCCATCACATAAGCTTCTAGCTATCCTCAACCACACACCCTAAACTTGCCCCTCACTCCGTCCATTGCTCACGCCCATTCTTTCTGTGTTCGCTAAGCCCACGCGCGGCCTCCTTGCCTATAAATACTGATAAGATTCGAGGGTCCGAAAGGAGAGTCGGCGAGGATTATGGCTGTTCGGAATTACTAATCTGGTCGTCCGGTGTACCTGCAAGGCACCGGAGGGGGTCTCTAGTGTAGACGCTCCGATGCTTAAGTCAATACGGGTAGTGAAAATGGCAGGGTTTATGAAAACGATTGTAGGCTTACCTTTGGTCTCGAATGGTGGGGTATTTATAGGCAGAGCGTGGGCGTTACCTATAGCGGGTAGGCGTTATCCACGGAAGATAACGCCTGAGTCCTCCAAGTGACGTCATGCATGATCTGGGATGAGATAACACCGTGGATATCGCATAAGATAACACCGTGGATATCGCATAAGATCCCCCCGCTGATGTCGAGCATCCCAGAGCTCCTAGTTAGGTAAGGGGCGGTATCTATAGTGGTGGACGCTCCCTGAGAGCTACAGTGTTCCGTCCTTAACGCTAGGTGTAAGGACAAAAATGTCCTTGTAGTTGTGTCAATAGTTATCATAAGCCCAACCAAAAATGAGCCCGGGTGTTTACCGAGGGCTGGGACTTCATTTTTTGCCTTGTCTGTATAACGGTCCTCAAGGTAACGGGGTGGCTCGTTCACCGAGGGACACGTCTTTTTAAACCGTCGTTCTTTTATGCCTATAAATTGATTCTTCTTTTGAACTGATTCTTCACATTCTCTCTTGCATTTCTCTCAACATCCTTTCTCTATCATGGACGAGATTACCGAAAATTTCCTACTCTCGAAAGCCTACACTCTGAAGAATCTGACCCAGGTGGACATTGATTTTTTGGGGTCCATGATGACCAAAACTTCTGAGGATGTCCTAGAGCTTCAGGGGATGTTGACCCCTTTGATGTCCAGACAAGGTGCTGCCCCCATGGAGGATTTCAATCCCCTAGAGAAGACAATGAAGATATCTGCAGCGGTCTCCCGCATTCAGATGATCATCACCATGCTGCAGCACAGAAAGGACCTGCTGGGGTGCTGCTTGAAGGGCATGAGGGCTTCTTCTTCTGAACTGACTTCCCTTGTGGACACCTTGAGGGAGATTCCGGGTCTAATGCCTGACTACCAGTGGTAACCATCCGCCCTTTTCTCTTTTTATATTTTCTGTTGTAACCGTGTGCATGCTTAGGCCATATTGGCTATAAATAAAATGATTTTTTTTTATCTCCCTTGTGATTTTCTTTCTCCTATGGCGTGTAAATTATATTTCGATCGAGGCTAACGTTAGCCCAACCGAATATGAGTCTCTGTCGTTTGAGTGTCCATGGCTTTTACTTTTCCCGTTTGTTGAGTCCGACAAATGATGATAACTACTTCTCCTTAACCGTTTCTCAAATTAATTCCACGCCGCCTCTCCAATGCTAACTGATTGGGCAGTTTTCCCGGTGCCTCTTGAATGGTGCAAATTTTCAACAGTCGCAATCATGAGATATGCATTAATTATTTTCAGAAGGTGTGCGAAAAGGTGGAACTACCTTCTTCACTGCGGCTATTTAATAGGATTTTCACTCTTTTTCCTCTTCATCTTCTTCTTTCCCATTCTCTGAGGAGATTATTCTCGAGTTGTGCCTTATGGATGCGCTTGAGCATGACTCTTCATCAACCCCTCCAACTTCTCCAGATTCTGGCGATCTTTCTCTGCCTCGTCTTAAGAGGTGGTTTCCTCAACGCAAAGGTCGTAAGAGGTCTAAGAGGAAGGCCTCTGAAGTATTCTGCACCGGTCGTGACTCTCAGAGCTCCTCGATTCTTCCTTTACCAACAGTGCAGGGTGATAACGAGTTATTTCCTCACGTTAGACGTTCTAAGTCTGGGGAAGGGATTGTTATCCATGACAATGGCCCTGAGATTCCGGTCTCCGCCATCAGGAAAGACTCACGCATGGCTTCTTTGAAGGAGGGAGGTACTCCGGAGGACCCCCCGTCAAAGCTAGGTCAAGAGAAAAGGTTTGACGAGCCTTTCCCTTTCTTTAGCGAGGAATTATCGTCTTCGAATGAAGACGATTTTTGTTAGCCTTCTTATTGGCTGGACGAAGATTAATATACTCGCCAGGCGTTATTGTAGATGTCGTATGGCTCTTTTATGAATAAAATAATGTCTTCCATTTTTCTTTTCTTGTTACGATTCCGCGTTATCCTCTTGATCACGAGGTGGTTGTTGCCAGACAGTCAGTTATTGCTCCGCATAACCATTTTTAACTTCTTGTTGTTAACCACCTTTTTCAAAAAGAAGTTAGGTGCCCGTCCTTAAATTTCCTCGTGGGGCTTTTCCACGTGTCATCTTTTATTTTACGCGTGTCTCGTTCTAATCAGCCGCTTGGTCATCTTGATAATGCTTGATCTTTTTAAAAGGGAAACAACTTCCTTCTTCTTACTCTTTTACTCTCCTTTCCAATCTTTCTGCTGTTCTTCGTTCTTCTTCTTTGCTTGAAGAAACTCTCTCAACCGTTCGTCGGCTCGGGCGATCTGCCTATTTCTTTTCTTCTCCAAGGTACTCTGTTCAACCTTGCTTTGGTTTTTCTTTCATTATTCATTCGTCATGACTCGTACGAGATATCAGGAAGCCCCTCAGGAAGCCCCTCAGGTAGCCTATGGATCCTGAGATTGAAAATACTACTAGTATTTTTACTTGCGAAACTATTCTGCAGCTCGAATTAAAGAGTCATGGTATCTCTTTCCCCAACGGTTACACCGTTACGGTTCCAGATGACCGCATGAGACTTAACGACAGACTGTAAGAGACCCGTAGGATGTTGTATTTTAAGATGTTTCTTTACGGCTTTCGCCTTCCTGTTCATGCTTCAATAGAGGATATACTGCGTGAGTATAGAATTAACCCAGCGCAGATAACTCCTTCGTCGTGGAGTGGTATTTATGCTTTTCTTTGTGCTTGTGAGTTGAAGAATATTCTTGCTCAGTCTGTTGATTTATTTCGTAAGTTTTTTATTCTCGTTTGTCGCAACGATTTGGTTGATATCACTCCAAGATGGAACGATACGTACGCCCAGTCTTTTTGGCAAAAAATTCAAGGATTTGAAGAGAGTGTTAAAGACTGGAAAAGCGATTTCTTCGTTGTTGAGTTACCTTCTCACCTGTGGCGCTCAGGCTTTAACCCAGACGTTATCGATACCGACTGGGTGAAGGCGATAATTCTGTCTAGAAAGGAGTTGGCTCAGGCTGACGCCTTGCTGGAGATGGAGACGCCCTTCCAGATTCGAAATTTTGCTTTGTACAGGCCTTTATCTGAGTGCGCCGTAGGTGAGTCTTTTAATTTAGGTGTTACCATTTTTCTTCCTTATTTACTGACGTGACTTTTTGCAGGAGGCGTTATCGATCATCCGCACGCAAAAGATGACGCTCGTCTGAGGATTGTGTCATCCCCAGCGACATCTTCTTCCCCTTTCTCTAGGGATCCGCCTGACTGTGGCGTCCCGTTAAAGAAGAAAAGGACTTCGAGGTCAGCCCTTCGGAGAGGGCGCTGCGTTTCCACTCGTGCTTCTCAATTTGTGGAGAATTGGTTGCCTATTCGGGAGAGAGGATCCAGCTCGGGCCCAGCGATAGTCGAGATAAAAAAAATCTCATACGGGACTGAGGATATGTAGGATACGGATACGGAATCATGCCTTCGCCAATCCTCCCAAGCTCAGCGAAAAAGGCTTAGGGAGGAGAGTGAGATTCGAGTGACAACGATTTCTGTTGTTCCTGATATTGCTACTTCTTTTGGTGTCGCCGAAGGCGTTCCTTCGACGGGGGCAGAGGTTTTACCAACGACGTCCTCTCTTTCCGCTGCACCGTCAACTGAAGCTCCCACGATACAGAGGTCTTCTCTTGTTAATGGGGTTTCCGGAGTATCAACAGAAACGCCATTGGCGGCGAACCCCTCCCTTGTTATAGAAGCTCCACACTCACCCATCTCTTTTTGCATCCCTGACGTGGCGGTACCAGCTCCAAGTTCGAGCAGGCTTCCCGATTAGTTCGTACGAGCTCCTCAACCATTATTCTTTACTTCGATTCTGGACGTTAGTGGTTTTGTTGGCGGTTCCGCCCCTTCTCTCGTCGCTGATCTTTCCCCTGAAGGGCCTCAGGGGGGCCCCTCTTATCAGTTAGACCTGTCAAACTTTGGGATTGACGGGTTTCGCGCCCTGGGTGTGTCAGACCCGCTGTGACGAGATCAGCCGACAACGATCTTAGCATGTGAAATGTTCGATACTCTAGAGGATAAGGAAAAGTTGTTACAACTTCCTCCCAATATTCAACGAGCACGCATTATGAATAATTGTTTGGCCACTTTCCGTGAGATATATTATTTTATCAAGGCTCATGGTAGTAAATTTCAAAGTTCATCCAACTCGAGGGAACAGCTCGATCGTGCCTTGGCTAAAGTGCAGGAGTTAGAGCGGCTTCAGAATCGCACTCAGGCGGAATTAAATGATTGTCGTGCTGACCTTGCGAGGGAAAAATCCAGGGGTAAAGCTAAAATTGAATCATTGGAGGCGGAGTTGGTGGCTGCTGAGAAGAAAAATTCTCTTCTTTGTGAAGAGATATTGTCCCGTGATGCGGACTTAGCGGAGGTTCCGTCGAAGATAAACTGGTGGAAGAAGAAAACTATGTGGGTTTTTACCGCCGGGTTCGCGGACTATTATCACAGTAGGATTTTCGATCCTGCTAAGATAGCTGACTATGCCTCTGTAAGAATGAATGAGATTGATGGGAGCAAAGAGGGCTTTCTTTCTTCAGAAGAGGAAGAAATAAATGACGACGACGATACCGAGGCGCTCCCGTTATCAAGTGGTTCAAGTGCCAGGAAGGACGAGGGAGGCTTCCTCCTTAATTATTGTTTCTTTTTGAATTCAAACATTGACGCCATTTGCTTTGTAATAATGGCTGGACTTCTTTTTTAAATAATAATGTATCTCTGTAGTGTTATCTTCCTCCTTCGAGCTACCTTGTCAGTTGTCGATCGCGTTAACGCTTCGCCTCGCATTTTCTTCAGCTGCCGCGTTATTGCATCTTCTTTGACTCAGGAATTGACTCCACTTTTCAGAGCATTAAATGCTCGAGAATCCTACGTTAATGCGGGGTAGGAAGCCATGATGGCTACAACACACGTGTCCTTTTGTAGAGGTGCTAGGGGTTGGCGTCTCCTAGAAAATGACAAAGTCGAAGCGTCTTCTCACTTTCCCAGGATTGCACTCAATGCTCGCATCTTTTCTTGCTGACGCGTCCCACAGAACGACCGTTACAACAGTCATTTCGATTAACCGCTAGGGTTATAAAATCTTTCATGTGCTTCGTTTCCTTCTTTGGTTATCTCACTTTTTCCATAATCCTCCAAAAGGCCATTCCCACTTTTTCTCTCCGCCGTCTGAATATTCTGGGTTTCTGTTTAGCAAGGTATTTCTATTCTTATCTATCACTCTCCTCATCTTTTTAATTTAATCATGGCTAGAACTCACCGTCGTCCTCAGTCCCAATCTATTGGGGAGGAAAAAATTGAAGACACCATTTCCACCATCACTTCTCTCGCCGTGCTCCGGCAGCGGTTGAATAGTTATAAAGCCCATATTCCTGAGAATTGTTCGATTGAGATTGCCCCTAATTCACTCCACCTCAATAGTGAGTTACCCAACAATCGTAGGATTCTATATGCCAAAATGTTCACTTATGGTTTCCAGCTTCTTTTTGAACCCTTAGTCGAAGAATTGCTTTCCGAATTTAATTTAAATCCTGCCTAGTTGAGCCCTAATATGTATTGTTGTATTTACACCTTTATAAAGATTTGTAGACACAAGGGGATTCAGTCTCCCTCTCTTGTATTGCTTTGTTCTCTGTTTCAACTGTATAGTCGCAGAGGCGTTATAGCGATATCGTCGCGTTATGACGATGAGTCGCTAAAACCCTTCACTTGGAAGCTCATGCATCTTGAGTCTTCTATTGACACCTAGAAAAAAAGGGTTCTTTATTATTAATTTGCCTGGTCTTTGGTGGAGGACTAGTTTTAACCATGATATCAGGGATAGGGCTTGGGGTGGGCGACAACCCCTTCCTTCACCTGAGCAAGGCTGGTTGGACAAGCTGCTCCAACTGAACTTCAGTGTTCATAGACGCCAACTAGCTTGTGGGCCCGACATCTTGAAATGTATTGTGGGTGAGTATTTTATCATTTCCTTAATTATTCTGGGAAATACTAACGCTAGCATTATCATGTGATTGTGCAGTTCCTAAGCCTAGCTGGAAACCTGAGTGTATTAGAAGGCGTGAGAAAGGAGCTCAGACAAGGAGAGAAAGAGAGAAAGTTGCTACCGCTGCTGCCACTGCCACCGTTGTTGTTAATCTCACACAAACGTCCACCGTAATTGGTATTTCTGTCCTGGAATTTTCTTCTGTCATTGTTTCGGCTGTTTCTGTTGCTGTCAATCCTGCTGCCGCGTCATCATCTAGGCCTCGGGTTACCAAGAAAAAGAAGAAATGATACGCGTTATCGCCCCTACTCATCCCTCTAGTACACCAGCCAACGAGGTCGTTCCCGTAAGTTACCTTTCAATTTCTTTGTTATCTCATTTATTCGTTGTTTAGCATTTTTAACATTATTTTCTTATTTTCTTGATTTTCTTTGCAGGATACCGCCACTGTTCATGCCCACGCCTCCTCGGACGATAACTGGATCTGACACATATACTTCGTCGCAAGAAGGCGCGATATAGTGAAGAGGGCGTAGAGACATCGGGTGGTCCCGTTATCGGTCAAGAGGAGTGTGGTTCTGCCTTTGTCTCTGAGGTACCTCCTTATGGTCAGTCTTCTGACCTTTTGAGGGATATTGGCATTTCCATGTATCACCCAATTCCTTTGGCACATCGCCTCCTCCTTCCGCTTCTCATGTCATGGGTTTTTGGCGGTGACCTACTAAAGGGTGTTTTTCCTCACCTTGATTCATTTGGGTTTGGCACGGGGACTTCTTCCAGTCATCCTTCGCCTCCACCTACTTTGTTTTTTATTCCCGCTCCTGCTCCCATGCTTTCCCCTCTCAACGTGGAAGTTGACGCTCATTGTCTTACGACTGCGTTGATTGTGCTAACCCCTACCGGGCCTGTTACTCATCAACTTGACCTGAGTAGTCTGCGTAGGAGTGGGTTTGTGGCAGTAGGAAGTGATGGTTCTCCCACGATTTCCTCTTTCCTGGCCTCACATGTGTTATCGCTTCTAGAGGAAGAGGAGGCGTTTCTTTCCCGAGCTCTAGAGGACCAGTTGCATTCGATACGTTCTTATATATTCTCTGCTCTCCATGATTTTCACTACTTCTTCCTCCGAGAAGCTACACGGTACCTACCACCAACTTTCAGAGGAGTTTGACAGGAAGCAGAAAGAAGCGAGGAAGCTCTTGGAGGAACGGGAGAGTCTGGCGACAACCTTGGCGGCTGTCAAGAAAGATCTGAATGATGCTAAGGAGCGGGAAGTTGCCCTTAACATTGAGCTAGGGGCAGAAAAGGATAGGAATGTCACGCTAGAGGAGAGGATTGGTGCGTTGGACGAGAAGAATGCTACGTTGGAAAAGGAGTCAGCGGAGAAGTGCAAGTGGTACTGCGAGCAGACCGCAAGCGTTATGTCTGACTGCTTCATTGAGCGTTATGGGGAGGACACATTTGACGCTGACGCCATTATTCGCATCTTCAAGAAGAGGTCCGTAGTCCTTACGGATGCAAACTTTTACTTGGAAAAAGCAACAAATCGTGAAGGACAAGGGGATAGCGGAGTAGTGGCGCCATAGGTTTCTCTCCCCTTTTCCTGAATTTCGGGCATCGGCCTGTTTTTTCTTTTTGTATTTTGAGGCTTCTGCCTTTGTAACCTTTAAGGTTTTTGACCGGACATATATCTATATTTTATTTTCAATCTCTCTTTGTTGCTGATCTTCTTTGCACTGTTATCATGATAGATCTAAATGTAGTCTGCAGGGCTGCCATAACGCTACAAGATCGTAGAAGTCTAGTAGAGATAACATATAATCTGTAGAATCGCAGGCATGTAATACTAGATATTTCTCAAGATATCGCGCATGACTAGACGTGCGCTTTTCCATGTTAGAATAGAATAACACTGCATATTAGATAGTAGGTAGCAGATAGGAGATAACTTCAGGAATAAAATTTACGATAACGAGATATCATAACAGATGTTACCCAAGATGTGTAGCATATGGTTCCTATCAGCAAGAGAAGATATTATGGCGGTATCGCCATGATGCACATTCGACATCGAAAAAATATCACTTCAAAGGTGTTGCTGCCTTGCGCATTGTCATTATCCCGTTAGCCAAGGATGCCACATAAGTGGATGTAGATACATCCCTTTCTGTAGGAATATACGAACAGACGAAGATGACGCCATGGACTATAAGTTTCCCTGGCGATATTTCTTGAATCAGGATGACGGAGCATCTACCGGTAGTGGCGTAGCCGCGACTGAGTGATATTGCCGCTTTCATGGGCATTAAGCTCTTTATTATTTCGATGTTCCATCGACTTTCCTACATATTCTCAATTGTTGTTTTGTATTAGTAAAAATATCATGCAATGGTAAACACTGCGTACCTCCAAGGGTATTCACCCATGTGTGTCAGGGTGTTGTTGGTGTTATCTTTTCACACCACTTCGCTGAATCTGGTCTTGTCGGGGCATTACTCTTGTCAATTTCTCAACCAGCCAACTTCACCGGGTATATACCGTCCGGTTACTCGCTGGGATATCGTGAATTATCTCGAATTTCCACGATCGGCCTAGAGCGTGCCTCGTCTTAGTGAGTCATCTGATCAGGAGCGGCCATCACAAGGATAGAATTTTTACTTCCAGGCGTTGAGACCTCGCATCCCTAGGGCGTGCCTCGTTTTAGTGAGATGCCTATTGATACGATCCTAGCTAGGCCAAGACGAGCATAAGTGAATGATCTAGTTCCTTGTCGATTTGGTGCGTGGAATTAAAACAAATCCTCCCTTGAACTCGTTAAAACTCTTTGAAACTCCTTTGATTGCTTAGTACTTGACTAGCGCCTAACGTCTAATTCGCAAGCGTCGCACCAACGAATCCTCCTTACCGAGATTGAGTCTGTCCAATCCCCAAAGCAATCGAATCACACGATTTCGAAGCTTGAGTCACACAAGCTCCAGCGAAACCAATCCCTCAAATCGTTAGTACACCCCTTGAGCACCTCCCACTACCGAGTCCCACGGTCGCCACCCAAGAACACGCACGCGTAGCTCACGCACCTCCCACAACCGAATCACTCAGCTGCCACGCTTTGCCTACGCTACGCTCCTTGCAGAACTAGTCAAGAATCCCTCAAGTGCCACACAAGTTACGCACACGCTCCCAACGCACCTACACTCGAATCCCTCAAACACCACGAAGGTCACGCCCTAGTCGAGTACCCAGTTAAACGACTAAGTTACACAAGAACGGCTTGCTCCGGAGATCAAAAGAATAAGAAGGTAGAATGGGGAAACGGGGATTTGGTAAGGTGTATTTGCTGGAAACTTTGATCTGATTTTATTAATAATAAAGCAAGCCTTTAAATAGGCATTTACAACTTCTAATTATAATAGGAATAGAACTTCTACCTATAATTAAACTCTATCAATTAAGGAAATAATAATAATACTAATATTAACTCATCTAGTAATTAAGGAAATAATAATAATACTAATATTAACTCATCCAGCTCACCTAAGCTGTTTCTTCTTGCGCACGCTTCTCTTCTTACTCAGTCCAAGCTTGCCTCTTGCCATTAACGCACCCTAGGACTTGGTACGATCCTTGAACTGTATCACCTATACTAGCACGGTAGTCACAAGGATAGGATTTTCACTTCCAGGGTGGAGTTTTTTCTTCCTTGGGACCTGCCTCGTCTTAGTGAGCCGTCTATATGAGCACGGTTATCACAAGGATAGGATTTTCACTCCCGACGGTGCTGGGGCGTGCCTCGTCTTAGTGAGCCGTCTATGTGAGCACGGTTATCACAAGGATAGGATTTTCACTCCCAGCATTGAATATTTAAGTATGCCAGGGCGTGCCTCATCTTAGTGAGTCGTCGGATCAGGAGTGGTCGTCACAAGGATAGGATTTTCACTCCTGGCACCCTTCATTACCTGCACGTAATCAACCACAAGAATACACAAGAATGTCTCCAATTTGAGCGTTAACGCATGTTATTGCTAACGCCCTTCAAGCATGTAGAGATATGTCAAGCTCTAGCATGAAATATTTTCAGACGAGCTATGCTCCAAGAGTTTCGTCAGGGAGTACCGTCAAGTGTTTCCAAGTGATATGCTCCCCTTTCGATAACACGGGTAACCCGGTATGGGCCGTCCCAGTTTGGGCTGAGTTTCCACGTGCGTTGGCCGGCCGCTCATTTGTCCCTGAGCACCAAGTCTCCTGCTTTGAGTAACTGTTCTTTAACGCGCCTGTTATGATAACGCGTCATTTTTCTCTTGTAATGCTGTGTTTTCAGGAGAGTTTCTTCGTGTAGTTCTGGTAACATATCGAGATTAGCCCGTAATCTCTCTTCATTCATTTCCTATCTGAAGTACGCGATCCGCAAACTCAGAGTGCCGATTTCTACTCGTGTGACCGCCTTGGTACCGAAAGTCATTGTGAAGGGTGTTTCTCCTGTACTAGTTTTGATTGTCATGTGGTATGCCCACATCACGTATGGTAGCTCATCTGCCTATTTATTTTTGGAACCTTCCAAGTTTTTCTTGATCCCGCTGAGGATACTTCGATTGGTTACTTCCGCTTAGCCGTTAGTCTATGGGTGAGCTACGGAGGAAAATCTTTGCTCAATTTGGAACTCCGCACACTAGTCTCTAAAAAATTGACTTGTAAATTATGTCCCATTATCGCTGACTAGCGCACGGGTGATAAGAGTCCGGGGGATACTGAACAGGATCGGCTTGATCTAGACTGGTCGGGAATACTATACTGGGGTCTTCGTCACCTGCAAAGCGCCGGAGGAGGTCTCCGGCGTAAACACTCTGATGCCAAAGTCAGTACAGGTAGTCAAAATGGCAGGGGTTCAGTACGCTATCTTAGGCTTACCCTCTTGTCTGAAAAGGTGGGGGTATTTATAGACAAAGGAAGGAGTGTACCGACAGGGGGTGGGAATAACCCTGGTAGGTGTCGCTGGGGTGATATATGCCGCTGGGGTGGCATTGAGTGATGTCATGTGGGATGACGTCATGCGGAGTGACGTCATGGATGACCTGGGATGGGATGCCGCAATGCGGATGCCGCATGAGAGCCCCCCGCTGATGTCGACCATCCCAGGATCGATCGCCAGGCTAAGGGCGGTAAGAACAGGGTCTCGTCTCCCGCGGCGGGTACAGTATGTTGGCCGGGTCACCCAGCGGGGTAGTGGAGATGCCGATCCTATGGTATCGATAGTTATCATATGCCCAAACGAAAACTAGCCCGAGTGTTTACCAAGGGCTATCACAACGTCTTCGGTCCTGCCCCTTCAGAGGTTTCTGCCCTAATGAGGGCTCGACGATCAATAAAGGTATATCTTTGAAATGTCTTTTTCCGAAGTCTATAAATAGGCCTTTCATTTTGCACTTGCCTCATAACTCTCACAACTTTTTCACCTCTCTTCAAATTTCCTTATCTTTCTTCTTTTCATGAACGAAGTCACCAAAAACTTCCTACTCTCCAAAACCCAAGCCCTGAGGAACCTAACTCAGGCAGATACTAATTTCTTGAGGTCACTGAGCGTGAAGACCTCGGAGGATATACTGGAGCTCCAGGGGATGCTGACTCCTCTGCAAGCTAGACAAGCTGCCGTTACCCTGGAGGATTTCAGTCCCGTGGAGAAAGCGGTGAAGCTGTCAGTGGTTGTTTCTCAAATTCAGCTGCTGATGTCAACGCTACAGCATAGGAAGGACTTGCTGGGATGCTGCCTGAAGGGCATGAGGGCCTATTCTTCTAAACTGACGGCTCTTGTGGATGCCCTGAGGGAAATTCCCTTCCTGGAGTGGGAAGATGATGACGCTAGGTCGAATGCCTGACCAGCGATGGGGATCCTCTTGGCGTCTCTTTCTGTGCTCCTCTAGGGCCACCTTTTGTAACTCCGGGCCGTTAGGCCTTTTTATAATCTCGGGCCGCTGAGCTCTTTAAATAAATAAATATGCTTTCCCTTATTCACTTGCCGCGCTGTCAGCGTTTTTCTTCTTTCCCATATCGTCTTTCTTAGAAAACAACTTTTATTCTCACTTATTGTGAGCTTGGTGTCCCTTGGGATCCCATAACTTTATTTGCCTACCTGGCTCATAATGACGATTTTCCCATATCGCATCCGTTCTAAATATATTTTGCGCCATTTTTCAGTGCTAACGGATTAGGCAACGATTTCGGTACCTCCTGGCTGGTGCAGACTTTTGACGGTTGCGGAGTCAGATCTTTCCCCCCAATAGACGTTATCTCTGATAGCATTAACTGTCCTCGATAATACGCGAAAAGGCAGGCACGCTTCCTCCCCTCGGCTATATAATGGGGCTCTTCCTTTCTTTCTCTGTTCATCTTTTTTCTTCTTTCTTCTCACTCTTACTGATATTTCCATGGCTGACTCCTGTTTTTTGTATACTGCCGCTCGTGATTCTCCTCCAACCCCTCCAACTTCTCCCGACTTCGACAATCCTCCACTCTCACCCCCTGGAGGTCTGCCAGACATTCCGTAAAGTGCCGGGGTCGCAAGAGATTGAAGAAAACAAAGAAACAATCTTTCGAATCCTTCTTTGCCAATTTTGAACCTCACTACCTTTCGCTGCGGCAAAAGGATGAAGCGTCACCATCCGTTCCTTGTCCTTTTCCCAAGGACGGGACTTCTATGCAAGATGCCGCCCCAGGACTGGTTACCCCGACCCTGGAGGAAAACTCCCACGCAGCTTCAAAGGAGGAAACTGCCCCTACGATAGGTTCCGCGACTGGGTTTGGTAAGAGACCTTTCAAGATTGGCGAGCCCTTTCCTTTCTATAACAGTGGGTCGTCATCGTCTCCGGAGGATTACGATTACGTCTATGACATACACTGGGCGGACGAGGATTGACGATGTCGTACTTATTGTAGATGCCGCTGGCTTTCTCTTTCAATAAATAAGATAGAATGAAATGAAACAAAATGTCATTTGCCTTTTTCTTTTCGCTTTTGTTATAATCGCCGCCCTATGGGATAACTGCCGCTGGACAGCCAATTACCGCTTCATACTACCATCTTTGTGGGGTTTCTTGTAATTACTGGGTCTTTCTTTTATGACATTCGAGGCGAGCGCTTGACTTTAAGTTTTGGTCAGGGTCTTTCCACGTGTCTCGTACGTGTCTTGCTGTGATAGGTTGCCCTTCTGTCTGACTTTTCCACCGTCTCTTTTAAAAGGAAAAATGCTCCTTCTTCGTACCTTTTTGCTCCTTTTTATACTTCAAAACTCTCTTCGGTTTTCGCTCGCTCCGAGGAAATTCTCTCGCTCCCATCCAGACGACTCGCCCATTAATTTCAGTCTTCTCTCTTTCAAGGTATTCTGCTCGATCTTGCTTTTGATTTTCCTTTGCTGCTTTATCTATCACACCTCGCACGAGATCTCAATCTAGCTCTTTAGCTACCCCTAGGCCAATTTCTCGATATCCCGAGCTTGAAAACACCCCTAGCATCTTTACTTGCCCTACTGTCTTACGCCTCGAACTGGAAAGCAATAATATTACCTTTCCCTGCGGCTATCGCCCCACTATTCCTTCTGACACTATGAGGCTTCATAGCCGGCTTTGGAAAACTCATAGGATTCTTTATTTTAAAATGTTTCAATATGGGTTCCGCCTCCCAGTTCATGACACGCTAGAGCGTGTGTTGCGCGAGCACGGGCTTAACCCTGTGCAGATCACCCCTTCCTCATGGAGTTGCATCTACGCCTTCCTTCGTGCTTGCGAATTAAAAGATATTCTTGCTCCCTCTGTCGCTTTATTTCGCAAGTTCTTGACTCTGGTTTTTTGCGACGGCTTCATTAATATTATTCCAAGATGGGATGACGCTCTAGTGAGGCCTTTTTGGCAGAAATTTCGAGGATTTGAGGGGAACGTCGAGAACTGGAAGAGCGGTTTCTTCATTGTCGAATTACCCTCTCGCCTGTGGCGTCCTGATTTCAACCTGGAGGTGGTTGATTGGGCGAGGCCAGCGCCTCTGTCTAGGGAAGAGTTGGATCAACCCAACACTTTACTGGAGATGGAGTCCTCTTTCCAGATCTGAAACTTTGCTTTGTACAGGCATTTAACTGAGTGTACCATAGGTGAGCTTTTGAGCTTCGCCGCTGCCTTGCTTACCCCTTGTTTACTAACATAACTTTTCGCAGGGGAGACCATCGCTCGACCACTCTCCGAAGGTGACGCTCCTCACAAGGTTGTCGCCCCTTCAACGGCTGCTCCCTCTACTTCCGTTAGGGCTCGAGCTGATCACCATATGCCCATAAAGAAAAGAGCTTTAGATGAGATTCTTTCCAGGGAAAGCGGTTCCTCCTTCCGCACTTCCCGCTTTGTGGAGAACTGGTTACCCAGTCGGAAGAAGAGGTCTGGGTCTGGTTTGTCAGTGACTAAGACAAAGATTTTCTCCTACGGAGTCGAGGACATGGAGGACATGGACACGGAACTGAGCCTCCGCCTGGCTTCCTCAGCTCAACGAAAGAAGCTAAGGGAAGCGAGCGAAGCTCAAGTGACTAGGATGGCTGCTCAATCTCCTTCAAGCGAAGCAGCAAATACCGTCGCTTGCCAGACTGCCGCTTCTCCCGACACCACTATGGAGGATGCCGCTTCACTAGGTGGCGCTTCCTCGACTCTGGGGCTGGCTGCCCCCAACAAGACCTCCTCTGCCGCGACGATGCCGCCATCCGCTGCAAATTCCACTCCTGTCATGGAGCCTCCACACTCGCCCATTGGCCCCTGTATTCCTGACGTGCGTCCCTCAGTCCCAAGTGGGCCTGGTTCTTCTCACTCTCTCCCGAAGTCCCCTTGCCCGTTGTTCCTTACTTCAATTCGAGACATTGGGGACTCAGGCGGTATCACCGCCCCTTGCTTTGTTGCTGATCTTTCCCGTGATGGGCTTCAAGGGGCCCCCTCTCACCGGCTAAATCTGTCAAAATTTGGGACTGACGGGTTCCGTGCCCTGGGTATATCAGACTCCTTATCGCAAGATCAGCCCACGACTATCTTGGCCTGCGAAATGTTTCGCACCTCCGAGGAGGAGAGTAGGCTACTGCAACTTCCTCCCGAAGTTCAGTATGTGCGCGTCATGAACAACTGCCTTGCTGCCTTTCGACAACTTCATTACTTCATCAAGGCTCGTGGGACACAATCTCAAAACTCTGGTTCCCTAGCAAAGGTAGAGGAGTTGTCGCGACTCCACAAACGCGCTCAGGCCGAACTGCGCGAGTGCCGCGCAGACCTTTCTCGGGAAAGGTCTAAAGGAAAAGCCCAGGTTGAAGCTTTAGAGGCTGAGTTTGTGGCTGAGAGGAAGAAGAACTCATTCCTTCTTAAGGAGGTATCCTCCCGTGATGCGGACCTATCGAAAGCTTTCAAGAAGGTGACCTGGTGGAAGAAGAAGACTGAACAAGCTTTATCGCTGGGGTGACAGATCAGCACCGCAGCAGGTCCGCTGATCCCGCTGAGGTCGCCAGGTATGCCTCCGCCAGGATGAAAGAGATTGACGAGAGCCAAGAGGGTTTCCTCTCCTCCGAAGAGGAGTAGTGGATTAGTGTCTGGGAAGGGCCCATTTGATGCCGCTTGATTGTGGGTGTCGCTTCTTGACTTACACCCTTGTTGTATTATTTTTCCCATTTGGACTTTGACGTCGCCTCCTTGCTTGTAATAATTAACAGATCTTGTAATCTTGACCAAATAATGTGTGTTTCTTAGCGATGTCTCCCTGTATCATATGCCGCTTGACTACAATGTCTTCGCATTTTGCCTCTTGCATGCCCTGTCATTACATCTTGCCGCTCCTTTTCGCCGGGATTTACTGCGCCCTTTTTAGAGCATTTAATGCTCTGACTCCTTTTATTTGATACGGAGGAGACAGTCATGATGCTTTGAGGCCATGTGTCATCAAAGGGGAACGCTAAAGGACTGGCGGGCTGAGCATGTCTTTTCGCTCCTCAGGGGTTGTACCCGCTTCCCGCGTCTCTTTGACCTTGACACGTCACACACTACGATCGCTTGACCCGTCGTTCCCTTTAGTCCTTAAGGTTATAAAACCCCCATGTGCTTTCTCTTTATCTTTTGTTACCTTTCTCTTTTGAAAAACGAAAAAAGAAAAGACAATTCCTCTTCTTCCTCCTACGATCCACCGCCACCCGGGTGCTTCGATCCTCTCCTCACCACAGGTACCTTCCTCTCTATTCTTCTTTTAAGCTTGCACATGGCTCGTAATCGCCGTTATCCCCGCTCTGCTTGGGAGGGGGATATTGATACTACTGTTTCCACCATTACTTCCACCACCGTCCTTCGACGGCGCCTGCAGAGCTATAATGCCACTCTCGACCAGCTGGAGGGGTATTCTACTGAAGTTGCCCCAAAGTCCCTTCCCCTTAATAGCGAATTACCTGGCAACCGTAGGGTTCTTTATGCAAAAATGTTTCATTATGGTTTTCGGCTGCGTCTAGATCCTTTAATTGCCGAGTTACTCTCTGAATTTGATCTGAATGCTGCCCAATTGAGTCCAAACGCCTATTGTGGCATTTATGCTTTTATAGCCCTCTGTAGATATATAGGGAATGAATCTCCTTCCTTGTTGTTACTTCGCTCCTTTTTTCAATTGTACCATCATAACAACGGCATCATAGCGATATCGCCTCGCTATGATGTTGAAGCTCTAAATCCCTTTACTTGGAAGCTGTTATTCCTTGAATCTTCTATTGATGCTTGGAAAAAAGGATTCTTCATCATCAATCTGCCCCAGCCTTTGTGGCGGAGCAGGTTTAACCTCGTCGTCAGAGACGCTGCCTGGGGTGGCAGGCCAGAGTTAGGACCAGTTGACCAAGGCTGGCTGGACAAGCTGCTCAACCTGTCGGGGATTCCTGTGTTCGCACTCGCGAACTAGCGTGCCGGGGTGACATCCAGGGTTGCATTCAAAGTGAGCACCGTTCCTTTGTTCGCTGTTCCACGCCAATACTAACTCTAACATTCATTTCTTATCTCTACAGATCCTCCTGCCGGGTGGAAACCTGACTGCATCAAGAAAAGAGAGAGAAGAGCTCAGCAGAAGAGAGAAAAAAGGGCTCTTTCTGCCACCTCGGCTGGTGCCGTGACTGACACCACGCACGCGTCCACTTCTGCACCTGAGTCCTCTTCTCTTCCTCGAGCGGAGGCTACTGCCACATCAACTGTTGAGCCAATTTCCTCCCCTAGCGTTGTTCCTACACGAGCGTCATCTTCTCGTCCTCCCCTTGCAAGAAAGAAGAAAAGAACTCTCCGCCTTCGCGTTATCGCTCCGACCCGTCCTCCAGTTCAAGTGGTTTTTACAAAAATTTCTCTGTCTATATATTTTATGCCCGTTTCTTAATTCCCCTATTTCTTTTGCACGTAGGATACCACTGTTGTTGCCTCTTCTGCCACTCCTTCGTGCGACGGCATGGATTTGTCGGGTATTCTTGACCCCAAGCGGCCGCGTCTTAATGAGGACTCAACTTCAGCGAACAACTTTGTCGCTGGCCAGGAAAGGCAAGGCGGCGTCACCAATACCGGCCCCTTGGTGGGTAATCAAGGCTCTGGTCTGGCAGGGAACGGGGCTACCTCTGCACTGCTTCACCCTTCTTTTGCCGCGTCATCTCCTCCACCTAGCAATCCCTTGGACTTTCTGGAGGATCTTGTAGAGGAGGACTTTCCCTCCCTACAAACTAGCGGTTTCAATATTGACGCTGGACCATCTAATCATTCTCCTCCATCCCCTCCCGATGTCTTCTTCATTCCTACTGCTGTTCAAACAGTCTCTCCCTCTCTTTCCCTCGTGGACACTCTGCGCATGGTGGCTGACCTAAGCACTATACTCTCTAGCGGAGCCGCCACCCATCAAGTTGATTTAAGTAATATTCACCAGCGCGGGTTCCCAGCACTAGGGGGCGACAGCTCCCTAGCGACATCCGCCTATCTGGTAGGGCATCTTATGTCGGTTGAGGAGGAGGAGCAGGCCTTCCTCTCCGTTGCCGAGGGCGAGCAACTGCAGCAGATAAGGACCCAACTGTTCTCTAGCTTTCAGGGCTTCCATTACTGGTCTAGGAATGTGACGAGACGAATGAGCTCTCTCCAATCTTCCTCCCAGGAATGGCGCAACACTAATCACCAGCTCTTAGAAGAAATCAACAAGTACCAAAGGGAACTTCATAAAACTCAGGAAGAGCTGAGGAAGTGTGTTGAAGAGCGACAATGTGCGGAAGCCAGTCTGGGA
This sequence comes from Viola odorata, assembly GCA_963691705.1. Classification (NCBI taxonomy): domain Eukaryota; kingdom Viridiplantae; phylum Streptophyta; class Magnoliopsida; order Malpighiales; family Violaceae; genus Viola; species Viola odorata. The sequence goes on along the minus strand of OY829539.1, from coordinate 20,540,922 downwards.
GTTGCGAGGAAAGAGTTGGAAGAGGCCAAAGGACACCAGGCCATGAGGGATGCCGCCCTTCAAGCGGAGCAAAGTAAGAATGCCGCTCTTACGGAGGAAACAGCAGACAAGTGTAAATGGTTTCTGGAACAAACTACGGGCCTCATGGCCGACTACTTCATTGAGCGTCACGACCGCAATTTCTTCGACGCTGATGCCATCATCCGCCTCTTCAAGCAGAAGTCCGGGTTCCTCACGGAAGAGGGCTACCGTCAAGCGAAGAGGCCACGGCATGACGAGGGGGACAACAGCATGCCGAGGCCGTAAATGTCACTTCTCTTTTGGTCCATCGGGCGCCCTGACTTCTTTGTCCTTTTTTGTGTTTTTAGGGCCTTTTGTTTAAACAAGTATCCCCTCTTGTACAAACAGTTTGCACAATCTGCCATCATTTTACTTTCTTGATGATCTTTCTCACTTTACTTTCGTTAGCCCTTCTTTCAAAACTGGTTGCCACCGTTGAACTGATGTTGCCTGCGCCTTCGAACTCCCATTGTGGAGTCGCAACACGTCATGTCATCGCGCGTTTCTCTCCACGCAATAGGGTAGATCCGCTCCTTACCATTATCTCGTACTGTGCTTGAGACGACTGGATCTCTCCTTTAGACGCTCTGCCTCTCCACGGCATCATTATTTTCCAAATGCTCCATCACTTTGACACTTTACTAAATTTTCTGCACATTTTACTTATCACTTTCGTTAGTAGCGACATCTACTAAAATATCTTAATTACCTTCGGGTGTGGGCGCGTATTTCCCCAACTCACTTGGCGCGATCTCGCCCGATGTCGCTCGTGTCACGTACTCTTCCAGCCAAACTTCACCGGGTTTGTCCCTTCTGGTTACTAGCTGGGGTACCGTGACTTCCCGCATTTCTTCAATCGGCCGGGAAGTGCCCCCTCTCAGTGCGCCGCCTGATCAGGGTCGGCCATCACGAGGATAGGACTTTTCACTTCCTCAGCGTTGCCCTCGCACCTCGGAACGTGCCCCTTCTTTACGATGGGCCTATGTTAGCGCTACCCTCGTAAGGATAGGATTTTCACTTGTGAGGTGGAGTTTTTATCTTCCCTAGGGTCGTGCCTCACTTAATGATCATCCGCTTATGTGAGCACGGGCTGTCACAAGGATAGGACTTTACACCCCCAGGGGAGTCGGGGAGTCGGGGAGTCGGGGCGTGCCCTCTCTGGGTTTCCCCAGGATAAGATTTTCACTCCCAACAGTGCTGGAGCGTGTCTCGTCTTGGCGAGCCGCCTGATCAAGGCCGGCCTCACAAGGCCAGACTTTTTCACTTCCAGCACCATATATTTCCAGGATCGTCGGGGCGTGCCTCGTCTTGACGACCCAAGGCTAGGACTTTTCACCCTCGACATCCTCCTTTCCTTGTTATCTGCACATTACACAGACAACCAACAAGGAACACGAAATATTTCCACAACAATTGTTAGACCATGCCCAACGGCATGTCAGATTCATAATTTCAATTTCTAGACCATGCCCAACGGCATGTCAATTTCAATTTCTAGACCATGCCCACCGGCATGTTACATTTCAATTTCAATTTCAAGACCATGCCCAACGGCATGTCACTTTTCACTATTTCAATTTCTAGACCATGCCCAACGGCATGTCACACTCAATTTCTAGACTATGCCCAACGGCATGTCACATTTCAATTTCAATTTCAAGACCATGCCCAACGGCATGTCACATTTCAATTTCTAGACTATGCTCAACGGCATGTCAAACTCAATTTCTATTTCAAGACCAATTCAATTTCTATTTCAAGACCATGCCCAACGGCATGTCAAATTCTAGCATGATATAATTTTAATCGAGCAATATTCCAAGAGTTAGGTAAGGGAGTACCGTCAAGCGTTTCGAGGTGATACGCTCCCTTTCCGATAACACGAGTGACGCGGTACGGGCTTTCCTAGCTTGAGCTAAGTTTCCACATTCGTTGGCCCGCCGCCCGTTTATCCCTGAGCACGAGGTCTCCCACCTTGAGCAGCCGCTCCTTAACATGTCTGTTGTGATACCGCGCCATTCTTCTTTTGTAGTGCATTATTTTCAAGAGGGCTTCCTCGCGCGCCTCAGGGAGCATATCAAGGTTAGCACGTAACCTTTCCTCGTTTAACTCCTCCTTGAAATGTTCCACCCTTAAGCTTAGGGTGCCAATTTCGACAAGCGTTACTGCTTCGGTACCAAAGGCCATCGCAAAAGGCGTTTCCCCCGTACTAATTTTGACGGTCATGCAGTAAGCCCACATTACATAGGGTAGCTCGTCTCGCCACTTCTTTTTCGACCCCTCAAGATTTTTCTTAATACCGCTCAGTATGCCTCGGTTGGTTACCTCTGCCTGGCCGTTAGTCTGAGGATGGGCCACAGAGGAAAACCTCTGTTCGATATGGAATTCTTCACATTGCTCTTTGAAGAAGTGGCTGGTAAACTGTGCCCCGTTGTCACTAACTAGCACGCGAGGCACCCCGAATCGCATGATCACTTGATGCTTAAAGAAGTGCCATACCTTCTCCGTCGTAATACTGGCTACCGCTTCCGCTTCTGCCCATTTGGTAAAGTAGTCCACTGCCACAATTACAAATTTCAGTTGAGACCTGGCCTTAGGAAAAGGGCCTAAAATATCGATTCCCCACTTGGCAAAAGGACAAGGCGCCACGATCTGAGATATTTCAGTGGCGGGTCGTCGAGGGATTTTGGAAAATTCTTGACACTTATGGCATGATTGCACGAAGTTGTTGCAATCCCTGCGAATAGTGGGCCAATAGAATCCTGACCGGAATACCTGCGCGGCCATGGTACCACCTGACACGTGCATGCCGCAGATGCCTTCATGAATTTCGCGCAGGGTATGGAGGCCTTCTTGTTCCGCTATACATTTTGCGGCTGGGTGCGAGAAACATCTCCGAATTAACTCCCCATCATAATAAGTGCACCTTGCCGCTTGCTTCAGCACTTTTTTCTTCTCTGTACTGTCACTTGGCAACTCATCGTGCTTCAAAAATTTTATCACATGGACCCTCCAGTCCTTTTCAATCTCCTCCACACATAGCGATAACTATTCCTCCATGAAGGACGGTAATGACCTTTCCTCATAGTAGACACCTTCTGGTATGGCAGCCTCCTGATTAGCTGCCGCTTTGGCAAGATTATCCGCCTCGGTATTTTCCTCCCGCGAAATGTGTTCGAAAGTAACACACACGCCGCTTTGTTCCATTTCTGCCAATTCCCTTTTCACTTTCGAGAGGTATTGCGCCATGATCGGCTCTCTAGCTTGGGAATGTCCCAAGACTTGATCAATTATCAACTTGGAGTCCTCTCATATTTTCAACCGTGGGGCTCCTGCTACCAGGTCATTTTCAGTTTTAGCAAAGAGGCTCCTTCCTACTCTAAGCCCCGCCAATAACGCTTCAAACTCTGCTGCGTTGTTGGACAATGGTTGCAGGATTCTAATGGAGTGTCGCACCTGCACATTGTATGGCCCGATCATGTATATGCCAGCTCCCGCCAGCTCCTAATTTTTGGCACCATCCACATAGATGACCCATACGTCCGCAGGGGCTTCTAAGGGTGGGATCTTTGCATCACTTTCTTTCTTCTCGAGCGGCTCCGCCGCCTTGTCCCAGTAAATGTACACTCGGCGATAAAATCTGCAAAAACCTGAGCCTTTACGGATGGCCGAGCTTTGTACTGTAATCCATATTGTTCCAACTCAATTGACCAAATCAACATCCTCCCCGAGGATTCTTGTTTCCTAAGAATTCTTCTCAAAGGCTGATCCGTGAGCACGATGACTGGATGGGCCTGGAAGTACCTGTCTATCTTCTGTGTGGACTGTAGCAGGGCGAATGCCACATTTTCAATGTGGGTGTATCGCACCTCGGCATCTTTTAACACATGGCTAACAAAGAAAATAGGGCGGTGGGCGTGATTATCCTCCCGGACCAAAATGGCACTTACCACTTCATCCGCGACGCCGAGGTACAAGAATAGGGTGTCGCCCGGCTCTGGTCGTGTTAGTACCAAGTCGGACGACAAGTATGTTTTCAAACCCACGAACGCCTCTTCGCACTCTTGTGTCCATCCGAAAGAAGCTTTCTTACGTATGACTTTAAAGAACGGCAAGCACTTCTCGCCCTGCTTAGAGATGAACTGCCCTAGAGCAATGACGCGTCCTGTTAACCTCTGAACTTCTTGGAGGGTTCACGGCGATACCATATCATGGATAGCCTTAATCTTTGACGGGTTCGGCTGGATGCCCTTTTGGCTTACCACATACCCCAAGAATTTTCTCGTTTGAAATGCAAACGCTCACTTGCGGGGGTTCAACTTTATCTGGTACTTCCTCAATATATCAAACACTTCCTGCAAATCGGCCAGATGGTCACTGAAACTTTTGCTCTTGACCAATACATCATCTACGTACGCTTCTACATTTCTCACGATTTACTTTTCAAACACTTTGTTGGCCATACGCTGGAAGGTCGCCCCTGCATTCTTTAAGCCAAACGGCATTGCCGTGTAGCAGTAGGTGGCCTTTGGAGTTATAAATGCCGTCTTTTCCTCATCTTCCTTGGCCATAGGAATTTGATGATATCCAGAATTGGCGTCCACAGAACTCAAATATGCGTACCCTGCCGCTTGATCGACCAACTGATCGATCCGAGGAAGCGGATAACAGTCCTTAGGACAAGCGTCATTCAAGTTAGTGAAATCAATGCACATGCGCCAGTCTCCGTTGGGCTTGTGGACTAAGACGGGGTTGGCCAACCAAGTGGGGTATTGAACTTCTCGGATGAATCCTGCGTTCATCAGCTTTACTACCTCCTTATCAATCACCACCGACTTTTCCGTGGAGAATGCTCGCCGCTTCTGTTGAACTGGCGTGGCGCGCGGGTCAACGTTGAGTCGGTGCTCAGCCACTTCCCTAGACACGCCAGGCATGTCCGCCGGTTTCCACGCGAACTCTCCTTTGCACTTGTTCAACAGCCGGGCTAATTGTGCTCTCTCCTCAAGGGTCAACTTTTCGCTGGCCTGGAAGCTCGCCTTATCATTGCCTTGGACGGGGATGGATACCATCGCATCCACTGGTTGGGTTCGCCTTTCATCCCTTTGCTCATAAGGATCCGCTGCCACACACACATATTGATCACAACTTTTTTGAATCATGAGTGAGTAACACTCGACGGCTAGCTTCTGATCGCCCTTGATCGATACTACCCCTTCCCAAGAGGGGTATTTCATCTTGAAGTGTTTCTGAGATACCGCCGCCCTAAAACGATTAAGGAATGGCCGCCCTAGAATGGCATTATACGGTAGGATGAGATCCACAACCAAGAACATCAACTCTTCTGATCGTTTTGACGCGTCTTCTCTAAAATACACAGGCAGCGTTGTGATTCCAATTACAGGTATAAGGATGCCGTCCACTCCAATAATTGGTTTCTTGCAAGGCACCAGACCGGCAGGGCGTTTCATGAGATTATATGTTTCCAATGAAAATAAGTTTACCGCACTGCCGTTATCAATGAGGGTCCTTCGTACCCCATGGCTCCCAACAACCGGTGTGATTACTAGCGCGTCATTATGAGGGAAGACAACGCCCTTCTCATCTTCTTCCAAAAAAGATATTACCATCCTGTCCAGTGCATCAATCACTCCTTTTTTTACAGGCTGGCCTTCCCGTTTCCGCTTCTCTCCTGCCACGAGTGTTGCTGGGGTAATCTCATCCAGGAACGACGCACCCCCAGCGATAATGTTAATGATGGGGATGTCCTCGTCATACATCATTAGCGCTTCTTTGCCCTTTGCCTCAGACCGCTGCCCCCAATGGGGGGAGGCAATTGATGGTCACCTAACGCCCCGTGCGGAGGGTCGCTCCTGGTTTCTTCTCTCATACGAGTGGCAAATTCTCCAAGATAGCCTTCTTCCAACAGGCGCTTTATCGCTAACTTCAATTCCCTGCAAGCCTCTGTAGAATGCCCCTTAACCTTATGGAATTTACAAAAAGCGTTTTCCCTTCCTCCCATGACCACCCCTGGCTTCACAGGGGCTGGATAGCGGATCGGTAGGTTCCGTTGCTGAATGATGGCTAAGATTTCCGCTCGTGGGAGTGTAAGGGGAGGAAGGTCGGGATCGTACATTCGACCCTTAGGGGGATCCCCCTGTCGCTAAACATTCAGACCGCTGCCCCTTCCTCTAGAGTAATTACCCTTCTGGCGATTCGACGCCTTGGGGATGTAATCTTTCCGCTGGGTGTATTCGTCACCCAGACGGGTGTCGTGGATCATACTGCCTTGAGCCGTGGGAGCAGGAGGGGCGTTCTGGGGCGTATCCCGTATCCTGTTTCTATATTCTTCTTCTTCCATTCTCGCATAATTGTGGGCCTTCAACCTTAACGTGTCTAAAGTCGTTGGGGGATCCACCATCAGCGTATCTCTCAGCTTCCCATATCCACAATTCCGCTTCAAAGCTTCTATGGAAAAATCAATAGTAATACCAGGAGTTAACGACATTTCCATATCAAAACGACCAAGATAACTATTCAAAGACTCCTCTAGTTTTCTACATATATCAAACAAGGCTGCTGCAGACTTTCGAATGGGGATAGCTGTGCTGAAGTGACTCTTAAACTTGGCCTCTAGTTGCGGGAAATTATCAATTGATCGAACAGGAAGTCCTTCAAACCAGAGGCGAGCTACTCCTGACAATGTCATAACGAATATTTGACAAAATACCGCGTCGTTGTGCGTTTGAAACTGGACGAAATCCTTCACCTTATTAAGATGCGAGATGGGGTCTTTGGTGCCATCGTATGATTCCGTGGGGAGCTTAACATGTCGGCTGACCCTATGGTGCCTTACACGGTGGGTGAAAGGATGACCAGCGGTGTCGTCCAAAATCTCACGATCATGACGAGGAGGAGACATGTCCAGGCGTCGCCGGTGCCCTCGAAGCTCCGGGGTGCGTTGCTGCCTGGGAGACCGGCTACGACTCCTAGGCGAACGGGTTCGACGCCTCCTACTGCCTGATCTTTAACTCCGCTCCATAGATACCTCTCTACCGGCTCCCTCTCTTCTGCCGTCCCAATGCTCTCTGTATTCATCTAGCGGTCGCTCCACTTGAGAGACAGGAATCCGCGGTATCCGCGGTATGTAGTGCTCCTCTTGTCCGTCTGCCAGTTGCGCAAAGCTGAATGGCATGCTTATCGCAGGTGAGGTCAGAGGGACGCTCTCCTGGCGACGAGGCGACACTGGTCGATCAGCTACAATAGACGGAGTGAAAATAACTCGAGGAGACACACCTGATGTCGCGGTACTAGAAGTGGGGCCTGCGGCCATCCCAATTAAATAGTCCAAGTGGGCACGAAGAGCTAGCATCGAGCTTACCGAGGGAGTATTAGGGCCATCCATCCTAGAACTTACAAACGGAGGGGCGGAGTGACTGGATCCGCCCGTGTGAAAAAATGGGGCACCCATTGAGGAAATAGGGGAACCCATTTGAGGAAACGGGGTACCCGTTTGAGAAAACGGTGTGCCCATTTGAGAGAACGGGGTGCCAGCTGTCAGCCCGAAAAGAAAGTCTGTCTGCACAGAGGAAGTTTCATGTGATGTGACATATGTACTTGACGAAGACGTAGAAAAAAGTTCCCTACGCGCGTGAACCCCACGAGTATGAGGGGGTGTGGATTCTGAATCTGAAGCCATGATCCTTCGACTCTCAGAAAGAACAGAGCTTGGTTACTAAGGAAAACTCACTTAATTAACCAAGGCTCTCAACGAAAGCACCACTTGATAAGAGTCCGGGGGATACTGAGTAGGATCGGCTTGATCTGGACTAGTCGGGAACACTGTACTGGGGTCTTCGTCACCTGCAAAGTGCCGAAGGGGGTCTCTGGCGTAAACACTCCGATGCCAAAGTCAGTGCAGGTAGTCAAAATGGCAGGGGTTCAGTACGCTATCTTAGGCTTACCCTCTTGTCTGAAAAGGTGGGGGTATTTATAGACAAAGGAAGGAGTGTACCGACAGGGGGTGGGAATAACCCTGGTAGGTGTCGCTGGGGTTATATATGCCGCTGGGGTGGCATTGAGTGATGTCATGTGGGATGATGTCATGCGGAGTGACGTCATGGATGACCTGGGATGGGATGCCGCCGTACGAATGCCGCATGAGAGCCCCCCCGTTGATGTCGACCATCCCAGGATCGATCGCCAGGCTAAGGGCGGTAAGAATAGGGTCTCGTCTCCCGCGGCGGGTACAATATATTGGCCGGGTCACTCGGTGGGGTAGTGGAGATGCCGCTCTTGTGGTATCGATAGTTATCAACGAGGTACGCCAAATCGTATGATAACCTGATGTTTAAAGAAACGCCATATCTTTTCTGTTGTGATGTTGGCTACCACCTCCGCTTCTGCCCATTTTGTAAAGTTATCCACTGCTATGATCACAAATTTTAGCTGGGACCTCGCCTTTGGAAAGGGGCCTAGGATATCGATTCCCCATTTAGCAAAGGGATAGGGAGGAATGATTTCAGAAATTTCCGTGGCAGGTCGTCAGGGAATTTTGGTGAACTCCTGACATTTCTGACAGGTCCGCACAAAGTTATTACAGTCCCTGCGAATGGTAGGCCAATAGAATCCTGACCGAAAGACTTGCGCAACCATGGTGCCACCAGACACGTGCATACCGCATATCCCTTCATGGATTTCTTGTAAGGTGTGGAGGCCTTCTTGCTCCGTTATGCACTTGGCGGCTGGATGAGAGAAGCACCTTTGGTCCAACTCTCCATCATAGTATGTACATCTTGCCACTTGTTTCAACACTTTTTTCTTTTCGGCGTTATCTGCAGGCAACTCGTCGTACTTTAGGAATTTAATTACAAGAATTCGCCAGTCATTTTCAATTTCTTCGACACATAGCGATATTTGCTCTTCCATGAAGGAAGGCACAGATATTTCCACAAAGTATATGTCGGCGGGTATGACTGCTTCTGGATTTGCTGCAATCTTGGCGAGGTTATCGGCCTCGGCGTTATCCTCCCTAAGGACGTGTTCAATGCTAACTTGTATGCCTTTTTTCCTTATTTCCATCATTTCATGTTTTAATTTAGAGAGATACTTGACCATAATAGGCTCCCTGGCCTGAGAATTGCCCAGCACTTGGTTTATTACCAGCTTGGAATTGCCATATATCAATAGTCGCAAGTCTCTCATTACATTGGCGTCATGTATGGCTTTCGTGGAGAAACTCCTTCCTATTCTGAGTCCAGCTACCAGCGCCTTATACTCTGCCGCGTTATTGGATAACGGTTGTAGGATTCTGATGGTGTAACGTATCTTTACACCGAGTGGTCTGGTCATTAGGATTCCCGCTCCAGCTAGCTCTTGGTTTTTGGCTCCATCCACATGGATAACCCACAAGTCGGTGTAGGTTTCGAGGAAAGGGAGATCTACGTCATCTTTGTTCTCTTCTGGTAAGTCTGTCAATGGATCTTGCGTAAAAGTGCACTCGGCTATAAAGTCCGCTAAAACTTGGGCTTTTATGGATGATCGGGCTTTATATTGCAAACCGTATTGTTCAAGTTCGATGGCCCAAATCAGCATCCTTCCTGAAGACTCAGGCTTTCTGAAAATCCTCTTCAAAGGTTGATCTGTGAGCACGATGACTGGGTGAGCCTAGAAATATCTATCCATTTTCCACGTGGCCTGTATCAGTGCGAACGCTGTTTTTTCGATGCGAGCATATCGCAGCTCGGCGTCCGTCAAAACATAACTAACAAAGAAAATGGGGTGGTGGGTGTGGTCGTCGTCTCGCACAAGGAATGACGCTGACCACTTCGTCGGCTACGCCAAGGTACAAGTGTAGGATATCGCCTGGCTCTGGTCATGTTAGTACCAGATCGAATGAAAGATAAGCTTTTAAGCCTACAAATGCCTCTTCGCACTCTCCTGTCCATCCAAAGGGAGCCTTTTTACATATGACCTTGAAGAAAGATAGGCATCTCTCACCTTGTTTAGAAATAAATCGCCCTAGGGCGATGACGCGCCCAGTGAGCTTTTGAACTTCTTTGATGGTTCGAGGAGATATCATATCATGGATGGCTTTGATCTTTGACGGGTTTGGTTGAATGCCTTTTTGGCTGACCACATAGCCCAGGAACTTACCCGTTTGAAATGCAAACATGCATTTACGGGGGTTCAACTTCATGTTATACTCTCTCATCACATCGAACACTTCCTCCAAGTCTGTCAGGTGGTCCTCGAAGCTTCGACTTTTGATCAACAAGTTGTCCACGTAAGCTTCTACATTTCTTCCAATTTGCTTCTCGAATACCTTGTTTGCCATACGCTGAAAAGTAGCCCCGGCGTTTTTCAATCCAAACAGCATCGCCGTATAACAATAAGTGGCTTTTGGAGTTATAAAAGCGGTTTTTTCTTCATCCTCGATAGCCATGGGGATTTGATGATATCCAGAGTTGGCGTCTAAGGAGCTTAGATATGCGTATCCGACAGTTTGATCAACTAATTGATCGATTCGAGGGAGCGGGTAGCAATCTTTAGGACAGGCGTCATTTAAATCAGTGAAGTCAATGCATATATGCCAATCTCCATTAGGCTTTGGAACAAGGACGGGATTAGCCAGCCAAGTTGGATATTGAACCTCTCGGATGAAACCTACGTCCAGGAGTTTTAATACCTTATCAATAGCTATCGCTTTCTCTGCAGAAAACGCTCGTCATTTCTGTTGAACAGGCTTGACGCGAGGATTAACGTTAAGTCGATGTTCCGCCACCTCTCAGGACATACCAGGCATATCCGCGGGTTTCCAGGCGAATTGTCCTTTACATTTGTTCAGCAATCGAGCCAATTGCGCGTTTTCTTCCGGGCTTAGCTTTTCACTAACTAGGAAGTTTGCTTCACTGATCCCACTAACGGGGACAGGCACCATTTTATCTACCGGCTGTGTACGTTTTTTCATCTTTCTGCTCGTAGGGGTCCGCTGTCACGCACACATATCTGTCACAACTCTTCTGGGTCATGAGTAAATAACACTCGGCTGCTAGCTTCTGATCACCTTTGATTGACACTACTCTATCCCAAGAGGGATACTTTAGCCTCAAATATTTTTGGGATATCGCCGCCCCAAAATGGTTGAGAAACGGTCGCCCAAGTATGGCGTTATAGGGCAGAGTGAGGTCTACGACCAAGAATAATAGTTCCTCTGATCGCTTGGACGCGTCTTCTCTGAAGTATATAGGTAATAGGGTGACTCCCGTCACTGGGATTGGAACTCCATCTACCCCCATTATTGGCTTTTTGCAAGGCATCAATTCATCGGTGGGACGCTTCATGAGGTTGTAAGCCTCTAATGAAAATAGATTTACTGTACTGCCGTTGTCGATAAGGGTTCTTCTAACCCCGTGATTGCCAACAATGGGTGTGACCACCAATGCATCGTTGTGCGGGAAAACGACACCTTTCTCGTCTTCTTCGGAGAAGGACAACACCATCCTGTCCAGCGCACTTATTGCCTCCTTTTTTACTAGCGTGCTTTCCCGTTTCCGCTCCTCTCCTATGATGGGCATTACTGCATGGGCTCGTCAAGGTATGGTGTACCACCAGCTATAATATTGATGATGGGGATGTCATCGTCGTGGACCGTTAATGTTTCTCTCACCCTCCCACCAAGGGTATCGTCGTTTCCGGGGGGTGAGGAGGTGCTTGCCTGTTATCTGACACCCTATTTATGCCGGATAACGAATAGGCAGGTTCCGTTGCTGGACAATCGCTAAGATCTCTGCTCTTGGAAGTATGAGGGAAGGAAGGTCAGGGTCATAAACTCGGCCCTAGGGTGGATCTGTTTGTCGCCGAGTGGGGGAGTTGTCGGGTCTTCCTCTGGGAAAGTTGCCTCTCTAACGGTTTGATGTTCTAGGGATGTGGTCTTTCCGCGAGGCGTAATCATCGCTGGGGCGTGTGTCAGGGGCCGTATTGGCGTTGGCGCTAGGGACAGGGGGCGTGTTTTGTGGCACATTTTGCATTTTGTCTCTATGTTCTTCCTCCTCCATTCTTGCGTAGTTATGAGCTTTCAGCCTTAACGCGTCTAAAGTTATTGGGGGGTCCACCATTAACGTATCCCGTAATTTTCCGTAGCAACAGTTCCGCTTCAAAGCTTCCATAGCGAAATCAATGGTAACACTCGACGTTAATGACATTTTTGTGTCAAAGCGACTAAGGAAATCTTTCAAAGATTCCTACGGTCTTCTGTGTATATCAAACAAAGCTGCAGTAGTCTTTTTGATGGGAATAGTTGTGTTGAACTGGCTTCAAAACTTAGCTTCTAACTGTGAGAAGTTGTCAATCGACCCAGCCGGGAGTCCTTCAAACCAAAGACGTGCTACCCCAGACAGTGTCATGACAAATATTTGGCACAATGCCGTGTCGTTGTGAGTTTGGAACTGTACGAAATCTTTCACTTTGTTAAGGTAGGAAATGGGGTCCTTTGTGCCATCGTAGGACTCTGTGGGGAGCTTCACATGTCGATTAACTCTGTGATGCCTTATGTGGTAGCTGAACGGATGACCTGAGGTATCATCAAGGATTTCACGAGGGCGACGGAGAGGAGAAATTTCCCTATGATGACTATGGTCTCGAGGGTCTGGTACGTGGTGCCGCCTGGAGGATCGGTTGTGACTCCTGGGTGATCGGGTTTGATATCTTCTACTACTCGACCTTTTGCTGTGTCTAGGGGATACATCTCTGGTCATTTCCTCTTGCCTATCATCCCAACGATCTCTATATTCATCATGTCATCGCTCCTTTTGGGAGATGGGGATTTCTCGAGTGCGCGACACGTAAGGTTCTACTCGCCCATGAGCGAGTTGCATAAAGTTGGTCGGTGCAGTCGTTGCGGGCAAAGTCAACGGAATGTTTCTGTGTTGCTGAGGCGATAATGGTCATTCTGTGGCAATTGATTGAGTGAAAACATTGTGAGAGGGAACACTTGGACCGGAAATGTTGGGCGCAAATCCTGCGGCTAACTCGGTTAAGTGATCTAGTTGAGCGCGAAGGGCGGATATTGAATTTACAAGAGGGTTATTTGCGTTGTCCATCACGGATCCTCTCGGAGGGGGAGTGGAGAAACTAGATCCTGCCATCTGGGAAAGAGGGATGTTCATCTGGGAAAGAGGGGTGTTCATCTGGGAAAAGGGGGTTCCTGTCGTTGGTCCGAAAGAGAAATCCGACGATCCCAAAGGAGTTTCCTGCACTGTAGTAGAAACAGCAGTAGTAGCGAAAGGAAAAAGTTCTCTGTGGGTAGCATGAGAAAAACCGAATGGCTGGAGTGGTGTAGAATCCGAATCAGAAGCCATGATCCTTCGATCTCCTCACAAATGATAGGGCTTGGCTATTAAGGCTGCTCACTTAATAGAACCAAAGCTCTCAATGAAAGCACCAATTTGATAAGATTCGAGGGTCCGAAAGGAGAGTCGGCGAGGAATATGGCTGTTCAAAATCACTAATCTGGCCGTCCGGTGTACCTGCAAGGCGCCGGAGGGGGTCTCCAGCGTAGACGCTCCGATCCTTAAGTCAGTACGGGTAGTGAAAATGATAGGGTTTACGCAAGAGATCGTAGGCTTACCTTTGGTCTCGAATGGTGGGGTATTTATAGGCAGAGCGTGGGCGTTACCTATAGGGGGTAGGTGTTATACACGGAAGACAACACCTGAGTCCTCCAAGTGATATCATGCATGATCTGGGATGGGATAACGTCGTGGATATCGCATGAGACCCCCCCGCTGATGTCGACCATCCCAGAGCTCCTAGTTAGGTGAGGGGCGGTATCTACAGTGGTGGACGCTCCCTGGGAGCTACAGTATTCCGTCCTTAACGCTGGGTATAACGACGAAAATGCCCTTGTAGTTGTGTCAATAGTTATCAAATACCAAGCAACCCAACACCAAAATGGGGTCGGAAAAAAATAGCTTTACAATCTCTCATCATCCAGGATATTATTGATGTTTAAATAGCTTGAGTTTTTATTGCTTGAAATGGACTGTGGTCACCGGCAATGGCGCGGGGACCCAAGGAAGGGGTTGAAAATGGAGGGAAAAGGAGAAAGGTTGCTCTCGGGCTGGTACTGTTCCAACCTAAGTGATAACCATTGACACCACACAAGCGACATCTCCACAAGCACACCTGGCGGCCTGCTCAGAACACTGTACATATCAAGGGGGCACATGACACTACTCCTACCACCCCTAGCCAGGTGACTGACCCTGGGATGGTCTACATTAGCGGGGGAGGCTCTCACGCGACATCTTCACGGCGTCATCCCATCCCAGGTAATGCGTGACGTCACTCCAAATGACGTCACCCCCCATGACATCACTTTATAACCCACAAGCGGTATCTCCTAGGGGTAGCGCCTACCCCTTGTCGGTAAGGCCCTTCTTTTACCTATAAATACCCTCTCCCTTCCAGATAAGAGGGTAAGCTTAAGACAGCGTGTTGAACCCCTACCATTTTCTCCACTCATACTGACTTAGGCATCGGAGTGTTTACGCCGGAGACCCCCTCCGGCGCTTTGCAAGTAACGAAGACACCGGAATAGTGTTCCCGACCAGCCCCTCCTTGGCCGATCCTACTCAACAAACCTCGGACTCTTATCAAATGGCGCTTTCATTGAGAGTCTTGGTTAATTAAGTGAGCTCCCTTGATAACCAAGCTCTGTTCTTTCTGAGAGTCGAAGGATCATGGCCTCGGATTCAGAATCTACACCCCCTCATTCTCCCAGTATCCACGCGCGCAGGGAACTTTTTCCTACGTCTTCGTCGAATATCTTCACCACATCGTCGGGAAATTTCTCTACATCAACAGGCTTCCTTTTTGGATCAACGGGAGGCACGCTGTTTCCCCAAATGGGCACGTTGTTCTCTCAAATGGGCACCCCGTTTACCCAAACGGGTGCCCTATTTTCTCAGATGGTCGGACCTAGTCACTCTACTCCACCCCCTACGGGTTCCGAATTAGACAGTGCTAACAATCCATTGGCAAGTTCAATCTTAGCCCTCCGTGCCCAACTGGACTATCTAACTGAGCTGGCCGCGGGCTTTACATCTAGTGCCCCTAGATCGGGTGTGCCTCCTCAGTTTGTCTTTACCCCATCTATCATTACCGAATAGCCGATATCGCCCCGACGGCAGGTGACCATTCCTCTAACTTCACCAGTGATAAGTACGCCATTCAGCTTTGTACAACTTGCCGAGGGACAAGACGAGCCTTACATACCGCGAGTGCCGCAAATCCCCGTCCCCTAAATAGAGCGACCGCATGGTGACTATAGGGAGCATTGGGACGGCAGGAGAGAGGGGGCTGATAGAGAGGCCTCCTTGGAGCGGAGTGAAAGATCGAGCAGCAGAAGGCACCAAACCCGTTCACCCAGGAGTCACAGTCGATCCCTCAGACAACAGCATACCCCGGAGCCTCGAGGGCACAGACGATACTTTGAAAGTTCTCTGCCTCGTCATGATCGAGAGATTCTAGATGACACTTCAGGTCATCCTTTCAGCCAGCCGACACGTCAAACTTCCCACAGAGTCGTATGACGGCACTAAAGATCTCATCTCTCATCTCAACAAGGTGAAGGATTTCGTGCAATTCCATATACACAATGACGCGGTGCTGTGTCAAATCTTTGTTATGACATTGTCAAGGGTGGCCCGCCTCTGGTTTGAAGGACTCCCTGCTCGATCGATTAATAATTTTTTGCAATTGGAGGCTAAGTTCAAGAGCCGCTTCAGCACTGCTATCCCCATGCGGAAGTCTACCGCAGCCTTGTTTGATATACGCAGGAAACCAGAAGAATCCTTAAAAGGCTATCTCGGTCGTTTCGATATGGAAATGTCGCTAACTCCAGGTATTACTATTGACTTCGCCGTAGAAGCCTTGAAGCAGAATTGCGACTACGGCAAGTTGAGGGACACGCTAATGGTGGACCCCCCGACAACCTTAGACGCGTTGAGGCTAAAGGCTCACAACTACGCCAAAATGGAAGAGGAGGAATATAGAGACAGAATGCGAAACATGCCGTAGAACGCGTCCTCTATCCCCGTCACCCAGGCCGATATGACCCACGACACTCACCCTGGCGACGAATACGCCCAGCGAAAGGACTACATCCCCAAGGTGTCGAATCGGCAGAAGGGGAAAAGGACAGTGCAAAACTCCTACCCTCGGAGGCCTACGCGGACTCATGGGTCATCTGCGTGGATGGTGCTAAAAATCAAGAACTGGCGGGAGCTGGCATTCACATAACCAGGCCACACGAGGTACAAGCGCGATATGCAATCAGAATCTTACAACCTTTATCTAATAACGCCGCAGAGAATGAAGCGTTATTGGCCGGGCTCAGAATAGGAAGGAACCTCCTCACCAAAGCTGAGGATGGCGTGGTAACAGGAGCCCCACGTTTGAAAATACGAGGTAACTCCAAGCTAGTAATGGACCAAGTCTTAGGACACTCTCAAGCCAAAGAGCCCATCATGGTGCGGTACCTCTTGAAAGTAAAGCAAGAGTTGATGGAAATAGAACAAAGCAGCGTGCGCGTCACCTTCGAACATATTCCCCGAGAGGACAACGCTGAGGCAGACAACCTCGCCAAAATGGTAGCAAATTAGGAGGCAATCTTACCAGAGGACATGTACTACGAGGAAAAGTCAGTGTCGTCCTTCATGGAGGAGCAGTTGTCGCTGTGTGTAGAAGAAATTGAAAAGGATTGGAGGATCCCTGTGATAAAGTTCTTAAAACACGACGAGTTACCGAGCGACAAGGCAGAAAGGAGAAAGGTGTTGAAACAAGCGGCAAGATACACCTACTACGATGGGGAACTAATCCGGAGATGTTTTTCCCACCCGGCGGTAAAATACGTAACTGAACAGGAAGACCTCCATACCCTGCGGGAAATTCATGAAGGGATTTGTGGTATGCACGTATCGGGCTGCACCATGGCCGCACGGGTGTTTCGGTCAGGATTCTACTGGCCCACCATACGCAGGGATTGCAACAACTTCGTGCAAACATGTCACAAATGCCAAGAATTTGCTAAAATACCCCGGCGACCTGCCACAGAAATCTCTTAGATCGTAGCTCCCTGCCCTTTCGCTAAGTGAGGAATTGACATTCTACTCCCTTTTCCTAAGGCGAGATCCCAACTGAAATTCATAATTATGGTTGTGGACTACTTCACGAAATGGGCAGAAGTAGAGGCGGTGCCAACATTACAACAGAGTAAGTATGGCACTTCTTTAAGCACCAAGTCATCATGCGCTTCGGGGTACCTCGTGTGCTGGTCAGTGACAACGGGACGCAATTTACCAGCCGTTTCTTCAAAGAGCAGTGTGAGGAATTCCAGATCAAACAAAGATTTTCCTTTGTGGCGCATCCCCAGACTAATGGCCAAGCTGAAGTAACCAACAGAAGCATCCTGAGCGGCGTCAAGAAAAATCTGGAGGGCTCAAAAAAGAAATGACCAGACGAGCTACCCTACGTAATGTGGGCCTACCGCATGACTGTTAAAACTAGCACAGGGGAAACGCCCTTTGCGATGGCCTTTGGCACTGAAGCTGTCTCGCATGTGGAAATCGGCACCCTAAGCCTAAGGGTCGAGTACTTCAAGGAGGAACTAAACGAGGAAAGGTTACGAGCTAACCTTGATGGGCTACCTGAGCTACACGAGGAAGCCCTCCTAAAAGCGATGCTCTAACAACTATTTTGGAGATATCTCTTGTTTTTGTTGGTTGTCTGTGGTGTGCAGATAACAGAGAAAGGGGTGCCGGGGGTGAAAATTCCTAACCTTGTGGCAGGTTGGGCTAATACAGACGGGGCACGAAGATGAGGCACGCCCCGGCGACCCTGGAAATATATGGTGCTGGAAGTGAAAAGTTCTATCCTTGTGAGGCCGGCCCCGATCAGGCGGCTCACTAAGATGAGACACGCTCCAGCACTATCGGGAGTGAAAAGTCCTATCCTGGGGGTACCCAGGAGAGGCACGCCCCGACTCCCCTCGGAGTGCAAATCCTACCCTTGTGACAACCCGTGCTCACATAGGCGGTTGGCCACTAAGATGAGGCACGACCCTAGGGAAGATAAAAACTCCACCCCGAAAGTGAAAATCCTACCCTTACGATGGTGGCGCTAACACAGGCACATCGTTAAGTGAGGGCACGATTTCGAGGTGCGAGGTAACAACGTTGGGAAGTGAAAAGTCCTATCCTCGTGGATGGCCGGCCTTGATCAGGAGGCTCATTGAGATGAGGCACTTCTCGGCCGATTGAGGAAATATGAGAAGTCACGATACCCCAGCGAGTAACCAGAAGGAACATACCCGGTAAAGATAGTTGGATGAGTATGTGACATGAGCGACATCAAAGAGGGATCGCGCCAAGTGAGCTTGGAGGATACGCGGCAATACCCTAAGGTAATTGAGATTCTTTGCCATATGTCGCTACTAACATAAACAATAAGTGAAAATGTGCAGGAAAGCTGGTAAAGCATTGAGATGGCAAAGCGCCCAAGAAAATAATGAGGCCATAAAAAGGCGGAGTATTTCGACCGAATGATGGTCATGTCGCTATCCTAAACTCAGCTCGAGATGACCGAGAACGTCAGCTCTGTTGGATTGCACGGGCCCTCATGAAGAGGAGGAAAGCGCGACTCTGCTTCGAACACTACATGTTATGGCCCGAGGAGGAAAGCTCGAATGTGCATAAGGCATCGCGCTATCAATGTTGGTTACAAGCTTGCAAGCAAACAGCAGCAAATTAAGAAAGATCATCGGCAAAGTGAAGATTTGGGCAAAAATATGTATGTTGTTCATACAAGAGCGGACGCTTGTATAAGCAAAAAGCTCCGAAACACAAATGGACAAAAAGGGGAGGACACCCGACATATGAAAAGAAAAACAAGAAAATTTATGGCCCTGGTAAGCTGCTGTCCTCCTCGCTCCTTCGTTGCCTCTTCGCGTGGTAGTAGCCCTCCTCCGTTAGGTCCCCCGACTTGTTTTTGAAGAGCCGAATGATAGCAGTGGCGTCGAACTTATCTCGGTCATAGCGCTCTATAAAGTAGTCGGCCATGATGCCCGCAGTCTGTTCTGAGAAGCACTTGCACTTATCCGCTGTCTCCTCCACAAGCTCGATATTTCGACCTCGTTCTGCTTGCAGGTCAGTATCCTTCTTGGCCTCGCGCCCCCTCGCCTCCTCTAACTCTCCTCTCACAGTCGCTAGGCTGGCTTCCATATTCTGCCGCTCTTCGGCATACTTCCTCAACTCTTCTTGATTCCTCCCAAGCTCCTCTTGGTTCCTGTTAATTTCCTCCAAAAGCTAACGATTAGTGTCGCGCCATTCCTGGGAGGAAGAGTTAAGAGAGCTCACATGCTTCGTCATATTCTTAGACCAGTAGTGGAAGTCCTGAAGAGCAGAGAATAGCTGGGTACGTATCCGCTGCAGCTGATCTCCAGGGGCATAGGAGAGGAAAGCCCGCTCCTCCTCCTCAAGTGAAAGTATATGCGCCGCCAAATAAGCTGATGTCGCTAGAGAACTGTCGCCCCCTAACACTGGGAACCCGTGTTGATGAAAATTGATCAGATCGACTTGGTGGGTGGCGGTCTCGCCAGGAATCATGGTACTCAAGTCGGCCACCAAGCGGGGAGTCTTGGTGGACGCGAGGGAAGGAGAGATTGTGTGAGCGGTCGCAGGAACAAAGAAGACATTAGGAGGAGACGGAGGGGAGCGAGAGGATGTTCATGCGTCATGACCAAAACCTTCGGCCTGGAAAGGAGGAAAGTCGCTCTCTGACAGGTCACCCAGGAAACTCAAGGGATGGCTAGTCTGAGGAGAGGACACAGCAAAAGAAGAAGGAAAGGGCGCGGAAACATCCCTATGCCCTGGCAGCTCAAAAAGTCGATCGCCTAGCAAAGGGCCAGGGCCTGTGACACCCTCCTGCCTTTCCTGATCAGCGGCAAGACCACCCGATGAAGAGGCATCCGCGCCATAGCGCGGATCCTTGGGACCAAGAACCTGCGTCATGTCCATACCGTCAGAGGAAGGAGTAGTAGAATTTGCAGATACAACCTCGGAAGCCAGAATAGAAGGGCGAGCAGGAGTGATGACGCAGATACGAATAGTCCTTCTCTTCCTCTTGGCAACTGGAGATCGAAAAGATCACGCTTGAGTAGGGTCCGTGCTTGTGGAAGAAATTGGCTCAGTAGCTGAAGCAGCAGTAACCTCCGCTCGAGGGCGAGACGAAGACTCTGGCATAGGAGTGGACAGTTGTGCAGCGTCAGCAGCGACACCAGCAATAGCAGCGGCAAGGGCCTCCTTCTCTCTTCTCCGCTGAGCTCTTTTTTCCCGTTTCTTGATGCACTCGGGTTTCCACCCAGCTGGAGTATCTGCAGAAGTAAGAGAAAACATTAGAGTTAGTATCGACAGGAAAGAATGAAGGAAATGGAAGATGCTCACTTTGGATACAGCCTCGGATGTCGCCCCGACACGCAAGCTCGCGGGTATGGACACCAGGAATCTCTGGTAGATTGAGCAATTTGTCCAGGCAACTTTGCTCAACTGGTCCTAGGCGCGGCCTCCCGCCCCAGGCGCTGTCCCTAATGCTCAAATTAAACCCACTTCGCCACAAAGGCTCAGGCAGAGTAACAACAAAAAACCCCTTCTTACAGGCGTCAATAGAGGATTCGAGATGTAATAATTTCCAGGTGAAGGGTTTTAGTGAGTCATCATCATAGCGAGGCGATATCGCTATGATACCAGTATTATGGTTATACAGTTGAAACAGAGAGCAAAGCAATAATAGAGAGGGAGATTCAATCCCTACGTGCCTACAAAGAGCTATAAAGGCATAAATACCACAGTAAGCGTTCGGGCTTAACTGGGCAGCGCTCAAATCAAATTCAGAAAATAATTCTGCAATCAAAGGATCCAGAGGGAGTCGAAAACAGTAAGAAAACATTTTTGCATAAAGAATCCTACGGTTGCCAGGAAGCTCGTTGTTCAGGCGAAGCGACCTGGGGGCAATTTCAGTGGAATACCCATCCAAATGATCAAGGTTGGCATTATAATTTCGCAGCCGTCGCCGAAGAACGGCGGTAGAAGTAATGGTGGAGACGGTACTCTCAATATCTCCTCCCCCAGCAGATTGGGGTAAGGAATAACGGCGATTGCGAGCCATGAATAAGGCTAAGCTAAGGATAAAATAGAAGGTACCTTTTTGGGAAGAAGGTTGGGGCACCCAGGCGGCGGATCGCAACGAGAGAAAGTGAAGTTGTATTCTTTTCTTAGAGAAAAAAGCATCGAAAGATGAGAAGGAAATATGAGATGGGTTTTATAACCCTAAGGCTCAAGTGAAACGACTGGTCAAGTGATCATTGCGTGTGACGTGTCAACAACAAAGGGCGCGGGAAGCGGGTACAGTCTCAGGCCGGTGAAAAGATGTTTCCAGCCTCGCCATTCCCCTAGCGCTTCCCTCTGCGGACACGTGTGCCTAGAGCATCATGACTATCTCTTTTGTGTCAACAAAAGAAGTCAGAGCATTAAATGTTCTGAAAAGTGGAGATAGATCCAATGAAAGAGAAGGCAAGTTGCAGCGCCGCAACATGCAAAAAGGGTAAAGCATAGTACAAGCAAGCAAGCGATAAGTAAACTCAGCAGGAAGCAACACCGTCAAGGTACGAGTATTGTTTGGTCAAGTACGCGAGATTTATTAGTTATTACAAATCGAGGAGGCAACATCAAAGTCCAAGTAGAAAAAATAAACAATAGTACAGCAGCGGAACGGATAGTAAAGCAACACCTCAATCAACCGGCATCGAAGGGGCCTCACTTGGGTGTCGTCTCAACACTCCTCCTCGGAGGAAAAGAAGCCTTCTTGGCTCTCATCAATCTCTTTCATTTTCGCGGAGGCATACTCGGCAACTTCAGCAGAATCAAAAGCCCTACCGCGACACTGATCCGCGAACCCAGTGACAAAGGCCCGCACGACTTTCCTTTTCCACCAAGTCACCTTCGACGAAGCCTTTGCCAAGTCAGCGTCGCGAGACGATATCTCTTTGCGAAGAAGAGATTTATTCTTCTCGGCAGCCACCAAGTCAGCCTCCAAAGCTTCAACCTGGGCTTTTCCCTAGACCTCTCCCGAGCAAGGTCAGCACGGCACTCGCGTAATTCGGCTTGAGTACGTTTATAGAGTCGTGATAGCTCTTCCACTTTGGCCAAGGCACCAGGATCTTGGAACTGCTCACCATGGGCCTTGACGAAGTAATGAAGTTCTCGGAAGACGGCAAGCCAATTATACATAACGCGCGCGCGCTGAACCTCGGCAGGAAGCTGCAGTAATCTATTCTCATCCTCAGGGACCTAGAACATCTCGCAGGCTAAGATAGTCGTGGGCTGGTCTCGCGACAAGGGGTCTGATACACCCAAGGCGCGGAACCCATCAGTCCCGAATTTCGACAAATTTAGTCGATGGGAAGGGGCCCCTCGGGGCCCCTCGGGGGAAAGATCAGCAACAAAAGAAGGGGCAGAACTATTGACTGAACCACTGACATTTCGAATGGAAGCAAGGAATAGAGGACAAGGAGGTTTTGGGGGAAAGCTAAAAGAACCAGTAGTATCCTGAACGGATGACGCCACGTCAGGAATGCAAGAACCAATGGGCGAGGGAGGAGGCTCCATGATTGGAGTGGAGTCCGCCACTAGCGGCGATACCATCACAGATACGAAAACCCCGTGGGGAGGGGACGACCGTAAAGTCGAGGAAGTGTCGCCTGGCAGCGCAGCAGCTTCCCCAACGGCACCCGGTGGAGCGACATCTAGAAGAGCAACATGGGTTGTCGCTGGGGCGGGGGTAGGCCGAGCAGCCATCTTCACCACCCGAGTCTCGCTCTTTTCCCTCAGCCTTTTTCGCTGAGCTGTGGAGGCTGGGCGAAGACTCAGCTCTATATCCATATCCTCCGTATCCTCGGCCCCGTAAGAAAGTATCTTCGTCTCAATTATTAGCGAGCCAGAGCCGGACCCCCTTTTCCGAGTTGGCAACCAATTCTCCACGAAGCGAGAAGAGCCGCGTTCGAAGCCCTTTTCTTTATGGGCATATAGTGTTCAGCCGGAGTCCCAGCAGAAGTAGAAGGGGTTGACGCCGGAGGTGGAGTAAACTTGGGAGAAGCGTCACCTTGAGGAAGCGGACGAGCGACAGTAGTCCCTGCGAGAAGCTATGTTAGTAAGCAAGGGATAAGTAAGATAATGACAAAACTCAAAAGCTCACCTACGGCACACTCAGACAAAGGCCTATATAAAGCAAAGTTTCAGATCTGGAAAGACGACTCTATCTCCAGCAAGGCGTTGACCTGCCCTAATTCTTCCCTAGACAGAGTTACTGGCTTCACCCAATCAACAACACCCAGGTTGAAACCAGAACGCCACAGACGAGAGGGTAATTCGATAATGAAGAAACCGCTCTTCCAGTCTTCGACGCTCTCCTCAAATCCTTGAAAATTTTGCCAAAAAGGCCCGAATAAGGCATCACCCCACCTTGGGGTAATATCAATAAAGCCGTTGCGACAGACTAGAGTCAGAAACCTGCGGAACAAAGCGACAGAGGGAACGAGAATATCTTTCTACTCGCAAGCACGGAGGAAAGCGTAGATGCCGCTCCACGAGGGAGGGGTGATCTGCGCAGGGTTAAGCCCATACTCATGCAGTACTTTGTCTAGCGTGGTGTGAACAGGGAAGCGGAATCCATATTGAAACATCTTAAAATAAAGCATCCTACAAGTTCCCCAAAGCCGGCTATGAAGACTCATAGTGCTAGTAGGAATAGAAGGACGGTGATCCCTGGGGAAAGTAATACCATGGCTTTCTAATTCAAGATCTAGAACAGTGGGGCAGGTAAAAATGCTAGGGGTGTTTTCGATTTCAGGATCTTGAGAGACCGCCCCGGGAATAACCAGAGAGTCGGACTGAGATCTTGTGCGAGGCATGACAGATAAGTAGCAAAAAGAAAATCAAAACAAGATCAAGCAGAATACCTTGAAAAGAAGAGCGATATTAATAGACGGATAGTCTGGGCGCGAGCAAGAGAAGAGAGATGTGAAATATAAAAGAGTAGAGAAGGAGTAGAAAGAAGGAACGAATTTCCTTTTAAGAGAGAGGGCTGAATGACCAGACAACCCCATCGCAGCAGGACACGTGTAACACAAAATGCGACACGTGGAAAAGTTCTGACAAGAATCTTAAAGTCAAGTGCTCGCCTCGAACCTCGCAAAGCAAGGCTCGCGAATTGCATAAAGTCAAAGAGACAGTCGTGTGAAGTGATAACTAGCTGGTCAGCATCAATCGCCCTATGAGACGGCACAATACAGAAGCAAAGAAGGAAAAGAAAAATACTATTTTATTCATTTATTCAAAGAGCCAGCGGCATCTACAATAAACACGACATCGTCAATCCTCGTCGGCCCAATCCACGTCATAGTAGTAATCATAATCCTCTAGGGACGACGGTAATCCACTATTATAGGAAAAGAAATACTCGGCTTGGGCACAAGCTTTGTCGCAAGAGTGACCTTTTCCGCATAACTGGCATGGGAACCTGTCGCGCCCCACGAAAATTATGAAAAAGAAAGTAATTCATGAGTGTGCCACGAAATTTGAGACCTTCAGATGCTCGGCGTAACAGGACGCCTAGCAGCATGGAATGAAGTCGCCACCCTAATTTGGTTGCTAGGCTTAGGGAACCTTAATTGTCATGGCATAGGAAATATAATAAGTAAAAAACTAAAAGCACAAAAAAGGGGTCTGGACCCCAGACAAAGGTTCGGGGTCGTATTATGGTCTCGGGAAGGTGTTAGGCACCCGAGTCACATCCGAAAACGGTTACCGGTTGATGAGAGAGGTGTTTAAAAAGGTGTTTGATAAAATGCGTTTTGAAAAAGGGGGCCCTCAGAGGAATCGTCACTTTAGCCTTTTCTATGATCGTGACCGTTCAGGAATAATAAAAAGATCTTTCGGACGGGGTTACCGTTTATCAAGATCAATCGATTATCCCTGACCGTAACGTGATGGGACTGAGTTTTCCGTAAGACTGAATGAGCGCCCTCTTTTTTCATCATCGGGCCATGCATGATTAAATTAATTACTATGTGATCCTAACATGGATTGCTAACAGAGTACAGATTAAATGAGAGTTTTTTTTTTTGAAATGGAAAACTGATGTGGGATAGAAAGTCCCCATGTACATGCAGTCACTACAAACGAGAATTTAAAATCATATGAACATGGCATTTTAAGCAAGTCTTTAAACACGTTGTTCATGTGGGTTGATTTTAATTCTAGCAGTTCTATATATCATGCGTACGATTGATATTTGCAGAAAGCATCGAATAAATAAAAAGGAATCGAAAGGCGTACTTTCGAGCGAAGCTTGAAATTAAAACCTACAAAATGAGAGTGTTAGTGATAGCTCGAGAAATAAATAAACAATTTTATAAGTGCAAAAATTTAAATGACAATTGATCGCATGCGAGAAATGATGGATTTAACGCATACGAGAATTAAATGCTGAGTTGATTGCATGCGAGAAATGAGGGATTTAACGCATACGAAAATTAAATGCTGAGTTGATTGCATGCGAAAAATGATTGATTTTACGCATACGAACATCAAATGCTGGGTTGATTGCATGCGAAAAATGATTGATTTTAAGCATGCGAGAATTTAAATGCTAGGTTGATTGCATGCGAAAAATGATTGATTTTACGCATACGAGAATTTAAATGCTGGGCTGATTGCATGCGAAAAATGATTGATTTTACGCATACGAGATTTTAAATGCTGGGCTGATTGCATGCGAAAAATGATTGATTTTACGCATATGGGAATTTAAATGTTACGTTGATTGCATGCGAAAAATGATGGATTTTACGCATACGAGAATTTAAATGCTAGGTTAATTGCATGCGAAAAATGATTGATTTTACTCATACGAAAGTGAAATGCTGTTTTGATAAGTGCAGAAAAATTAAATACTGAATGCAGAAAGATTACATATAGTTGACGATTTACAGGGAATTAAAAAAGGGTTTGATTATTTGCAGAAAATAAAACCGGTTGATAATGCAGAGAATGAGCAGTTGAATCTTTGCAGAAAATAAATAGTTGATATTTGTAGAAAATAAACAGTTGATAATTTGCAGAAAATAAACAGTTAATATTTTGCAGAAAATAAATAGTTGATATTTGTAGAAAATAAACAGTTGATATTTTGCAGAAAATAAACAGTTGATATTTGTAGAAAATAAACAGTTGATATGTGCGGAAAATAAACAGTTGATATTTGCGGAAGAATTTCCAGCAGTTTGCGAAAAATTAAAGCAGTTGATATTTACGAGAATTAAAATGCGACCGACCATATAGGCGGTATATTGAATTTAAATTGCCGAAAGTAAATGGCGAAAAATTAAAGTGTAGAAGAGTAAAGTGCGTAAAATTAAAGTGCGGAAAATTAAACAGTTGATAATTTGCGGAAGGATTTCCAGCAGTTTGCGAAAAATTAAAGCAGTTGAATATTTACGAAAATTGAAATGCAACCGACCATGTAGGCGGTATTGAATTTAAATTGCCGAAAGTAAATTGCGGAAAGTTAAAGTGCGAAGAATTTAAGTGCGTAAAATTAAACAGTTGATAATTTGCGGAAGGATTTCCAGCAGTGTGCGAAAAAAAATTAAAGTAGTTGAATATTTACGAAAATTAAAAGCAGTTGATAATTAGCGGAAAGTTAAATGACAACCGACCATATAGGCGGTAAATTAAATGACTGAAATTGAATTGCTGAATATAAATGACTGGAATTAAATACATAAAAATAAATATCACAATAAGCAATAAGCATTTCACGTATACATAAAAACGATTAGATAAACAAGTTGACGCGAGAATGAGCATACGAAATATTTTACAAAAAAGTGAACTAAACAATCCATGTAAAAAAATATAGGGAAAATAGCACATATCATGAAGAATGATTATACGAAACATTGTGAGCATTTTACATAAAAAAAATAACGAATCGAAGACTCGGAAAAGAGCACAAATGGGCTAGGCCCGACTTAAAATTTGGAGAAATGGGCCAGGAATTGTTCCTGGCCCAAGGAAATTAATTTAAATGGTGATGGGCCAAGCCCATCACCTTTCTCTCATTTCCTCACGCGAAGGGCCATGCAGCCCGATCAATCTCATCTTAAACCTCTCGTCACCGGCGCCACTGCCGGCGACGGAGGTGACAAACCAGGCGACCAATTCGCCTGGTTCTTGGCCCAAAAGGAGCCTCTCCCTTCCAACAACACAAAAAAGCAATCACAGCAAGAAAATGGAAACAAAAACAGTAGGATTTTTGAAGGAAACGAAGAGATACATATATATGTTAATTAACGAAACAATTAATCTAAGCAATGCTAATTCAAACGAATGTTAGTATGGTGGAATTAGGCAGAAAACAAAGTGATTGCAGCGAGTTTTAATGCTTAATTAATTGACTAAGTGTTAAATGCAATTTAAAGAAAAACAAGAGAAAGAAACGCTTACAGTGGTGGTGCTGCCGGCAGACGACGGCGATGAATGGGAGTGAGAGTGCGTGAGTTGGCCAGGAAAATGGAGAGGGAGCAGTGTTTTTTTCTTCAAAATTCGGACCGTTTTTACGTTGAGGGGCCGTGGCTATTTATAGCCAAAGAACGCGTGGATGGCCGGCCGAAGGAGCTGCGCGTGGTGGCCGGGAGTGTGCGCTGGCTGGGCTAGGGGAGTCGTGATGATGGCGGAGGGCTAGAGGGCTAGGACGCGATGGGAGCAGGTGGCTCGGGCGAGGACTTCGCGGCTTCCTCGTGCGTGCACTGTGCATGTGCATTATGCACATTAATTCAAGGGTCATTGATCTGGTTGACTTTCCTCGGTTGACCAGATCAATGGCCATGATCAAATGGCCTTTTATCTAATTTAAATGGCCTCGAGCTGGTTCCCGCGTGCAAACGTTCCGACTTTTCGAGTCGAAGGTACCGGCGCGTAGAGAAAAATATGACAGGTTTAACCGTCTACAGCGAATGACGAGAATTTCTCGTTTAACGTGTTTATTTTCGCGTTCAAAAACGTGAAACGTTTGAACGGAAAAATAATAACGTTACGCCGAAAATTACACGAATCGTTGTAGACCGTTGCGACCAAAAAAAATCTAGCAACTAGTTGATGGAAAACATTTTAAAGTCAAGCTATTGTCCGAGCGGACTTACTCGGGTCCAATAAAAGCTCGAATAAAAATAATAATAAAATAATAAAAATACTAAAAAATGCGCTAAAATATTAAAAATCCTAAAATTCAGGTGATGGCCTAAAACGAACAAAAAACTAGCAAACGACTGCCGGATAGTCAAAAATGTGGTTTTTAAGGCTAAAGATAATAATGATAATAATAATGAAAATATGTGCCGAAAAATTAAAAATGTGATTTCGAAAGCTGACGATGCTAACGATGATGCTAAAATGCAACGAAACACCTAAGAATGCTAGCGACATTAAATCAACTGAAAATGACAGTAAATTAACTAAATAACAGAAATGCTAAAATTAAATAAAAATGGCGTCAAAATTCGGGTATCAACAGAACCCTTTTCGACGGTAGGGGCTGTTAGCTTCAGATTGATGTTTTGAGTAAAAGCCTCTCTTTCGGAAGGAGAAAGAGAGACAGATGGTAACGCTTCATTACCCTTCTGTAGTGCGAAGTAGTGAGGCTCATACCCGGCAAAGAAGGATTTAAAGGCCTTCTTCTTTGTTTTCTTTGGATTTCCACGACCCCGCCATTTGGTAAGGTGCTTGGTAGGCCTCCAGGGAGGTGAGGAAGGAGGATGGTCAGAGTCTGGTGAAGTCGGAGGAGTCGGGGGAGAGTCACGGGCAGCTGTGTGCAAAAAATACAAGTCAGCCATGGAAATATCAACAAGAGCAAGAGGAAAATGAGAGGAAGAGGGATGAACAAGAAAAAGGAAGAAAAACCCCCTTTATATAGCCAAGACAAGGAAGTGCTCTTGCCTTCTCGCGCATTTTCATACAGTAATTAATACATTTAGGAGCAGCGGTCAGAGGGGTGAAGAGATCTGACTCTACGACTACAACTGTTGAAAGCCTGCGCCAACCAAAGGACGCCAAAATAACCACCCAATCGGGAGGCACTAAAGAAACGGCGCGAAATAAATTGAGAAGGGTGGAGAGAGAGACATTTATTATTATGTGTCGGTCAAGTAAGCGAAAAGGTGCTGGATCCCAAGGGACATTAAACCCACTGGTGGTGGGTGCAGAGGATATTTTTCAAACAAGACGTTGTACGAGGAAGGAAAACACCGATAGCGCGACGATCTAACGAAAAACCATTTTATTTATTTAAAGACCTAACGGCCCGGGATTACATAAGGCAGCACCAAGGAAAACATAAAGGGACATGGCAGAGAGGTCCTCGTCGCTGGTCAGACATTCGACCCAGCGTCGTCATCTTCCCACTCTATAAAGGGAATATCCCTCAGGGGTGGTCAGTTAGAAAGAGCAGGCCCTCATGCCCTTCAGGCAGCATCCCAGCAAATTCTTCCTGTGCTGTAGCATAGCAATGAGTAGCTGAATTTGAGAGACAGCCACCGACAACTTCACCGCCTTCTCCACAGGGTTGAAATCATCCATGGAGACAGCATTCTGCCTAGCCTGCAGGGGGGACAGCATCCCCTGGAGCTCCAAGATATCCTCTGAAGTTTTGGTGTTCAGCGACCCTAGAAAATCGATGTCTGCCTGAGTCAGGTTCCTCAATGTGTGGGCCTTGGAGAGCAGGAAATTTTTGGTAACTTCATCCATTGAATGAGGAGAGGTGAAGAAAGTTGAGAGAGTTGTGAAAAACAAGTGCAGAAAAAAGGCCTATTTATAGACCTAGGGAAAATGTGTCCTAGAAAGATGTGTTTATCGACTGTCGAGCCCTCATTAATGCTGAAATACCTGAAGAGACAAGACTGAAGATGAGGCAGTAGCCCTTGGTAAACACTCGGGCTAGTTTTCAGTTGGGCTTATGATAACCATTGACACCACACAAACGACATCTCTACAAGCACACCTGGCGGCCTGGTCAGAACACTGCACATATCAAGGGGGCACATGACACTACTCCTACCGCCCCTAGCTTGGCGACTGAGCCTGGGGAGGGCTCTCACGCGACATCTTCACGGCGTCATCCCATCCTAGGTCATGCGTGACGTCACTCCAAATGACGTCACCCCCATGACATCACTCTATAACCCATAAGCGGCATCTCCCAGGGCTAGCGCCTACCCCCTGTCGGTAAGGCCCTTATTTTACCTATAAATACCCCCTCCCTTCAAGATAAGAGGGTAAGCTTAAGACAGCGTGTTGAACCCCTACCATTTTCTCCACTTATACTGACTTAGGCATCGGAGTGTTTACGCCGGAGACCCCCTCCGGCGCTTTGCAGGTAATGAAGACACCAGAATAGTGTTCCCGACCAGCCCCTCCTTGGCCGATCCTACTCAACAAACCTCGGACTCTTATCACTAAGCTTAGTCATGGGCTTGGCTTGTGCCAAGGCCAAGCGGAGAAAGAAAATGATTTTGGGTTTGGTTTGTCCCAAGCCCATTAGGAAGAAAGAAATGCTTTTAGGTCTAGCTAGTTGGGCCCCGTTTGGCCTGGTTATCGAGGCCCGTCAATTTATTTTTCTTTAGTTGTTCGTTATAACAATTAGTCATTAATTTGCTAAATTGTTGTAATAATTAATTTATCGCTTTATTCAATTGCTTATTTTCAATTAACTAATCATTTTATTTTGCTTATTATTCGTCATTTCCTGTACTAATACTCTCACTTTGTAGGGTAAAAATCAATCGGTATCTACTCCCAAAGTGTACCTTTTCTCACCCTTTTATTTATTATGCTTTCTCTAAATAGTCATATGCATAACTATTTAGAAATGCTATAATTCAAATAATCGTATGCATGACTATTTAGAAATGTTAGAAATAATTGTATGCATGATTATATAGAAATGATAGAACTCGATATGCTTTGTGAGCATTGGCCCAATGATAATAAAAGGGTGTCCGCTTTCGTAAAAGATTAAATGGTAACAATTCCGTTAAAAATCAGTCCCAACTAGTCCCGAACAGTTCCGACCGACGAAAAATACTAAAGCGGCGATTCCTCTGAGGGCCTATTACTTGTTTTCAAATGTTTTTACACCTCTTTCTTTCAACCGGTAACCTTTTTAGGATGAGACTCGGGTGCCTAACACCTTCCCGAGTCCATAAATCGACTCTGAACCATCGTTCTTAGGTTTAGACCCTTTTTGCCTTAGCTTTTTATTTTATGTCAAGACTTTAGGTTTCCCTAAACCTAGAAATAAATAGGGTGGCGACTTCATTGCATTATGTGAGAGTCCTTTTTGTCTCACCTCCGTCCCGATCCCGCTCGCATAAAAACGAAAAGGGGGTGCGACAGTGAGGCATACTTCAATTCGAGTTTTGCTAACCATGGTAGCAAAGTGTGACTTAGAACTTGAGCAAATGGATGTTAAAATTCCAGAGCATAGGCTTACAATAACATAATGAATGCTAGTCGGGAAGAAAACATGAAAGTTGTACCTTCCGGTTCCTCGTTGGTAGTTTCTCCATGGTGATTTGGAGGAGCAGATTTATATGAAGCAGCCTTAGGGTTTTAGGCAGCTTGGTAAAGAGGATCATGTTTGCAGGTTGAAGAAGTCGTTGTATGGATTGAAGCAATCACCACGGCAGTGGTACAAACGGTTTGATTCTTTCATGATGCGTATTGACTTTGTGCGTTGTGAGTATGATTCTTGTGTTTACTATAGATTGTTAGCTGATGGGACTTACATTTATCTGTTACTATATGTCGATGATATGTTGATTGTTGTAAATAGTATAGATAATGTAAATCAACTAAAGATGCAAATAAGTACTAAATTTGATATGAAGGATCTTGGTTCTGTAAAGAAGATCCTTGGAATGGAAATCTATAGAGACAGGAAGAAGAAGTTATAGGTTTCTCAGGCAAAGTACATTGAAAAGTGCTTGAGAGGTTTGGCATGGATAAAGCCAAACCAGTAGCTACTCCGTTAGCTAGTCACTTTAAGTTGTCTGCTTCTTAGTGTCCCTAGTCAGATGATGAGATTCACAAGATGTCTATAGTTTCTTATGCTAATGTCGTTGGTTGTATGATGTATGCTATGATGTGTACTAGACTGGATTTGGCATATGTTGTGAGTGTGATAAGCAAGTTTATGGCTAATCTAGGAAAGGAACATTGGCAGGTTGTTAAGTAGGTTCTGCGGTATTTGAGAGGTAGAGGTAGTTCTAATTTTGGTATTCAGTTTGGTTATTGTGATGATGAGTTATCTCTTGTTAGGTTTGTGGATTTTGATTATGATGGGAATTTAGATAATAGAAAGTCTACTATAGGGTATATTTTATTATTGTCTAGTGGTCATGTTAGTTGGAGATCTACAATGCAGTCTATAGTAGCTTTGTCTACAATAGAGGCAGAGTATATGGTTGTGACAGAGGCGGCTAAGGAAGTAGTGTGGTTGAAGGGAATGGTTTCGGAGATTGATTATAATCATAAAAATA
This sequence comes from Viola odorata, assembly GCA_963691705.1. NCBI lineage: Eukaryota > Viridiplantae > Streptophyta > Magnoliopsida > Malpighiales > Violaceae > Viola > Viola odorata. The sequence goes on along the minus strand of OY829539.1, from coordinate 20,508,158 downwards.
TTCGATTACATTGTGATAGTCAGAGTGTGATTCACTTAGCCAAGAATCAAGTATACCATGCTAGAACGAAACATATTGCTGTGATGTATCACAAGGTTAGAGAATTGATGAATTCTAGTGAGATTGATCTTGTGAAGGTTGGTACTCAAGACAATGCAGTTGATATGTTGACCAAGACAATGGTGGTGGACAAGTTTAGGCATTGCCTAGACTTGGTTAGTGTGGTGTAGACACACTAGGCCCTTAAGGGCATTGGCAAGTCAGTGATGATGTATTTCAGAGTTGATGATGGAAGAGATTTCAAGCCAAGGTGGAGATTGTTAAATATTGGCTTGAAATATTAAATATAGGCCCAAGTTATGTCGGCCCATAAGTGTCCTAATTATTTTAGAACTTGTATTACATGTGCTAGAAGGTTGAAGCGGTGTAGAAGTCTTCTATACTTGTCATACATGTATTAGGAAATTGTGACCGAGTAGAACTAGGAGATTGTAGCCGAGAAGGATTCTAAAAGAGTTTAGAATACTTCCATGCGGTGGATAAATAGGGTCCTATGGTATTGGTATTCTCATAAGTTGTACTTTGTACTTTGATGATCATAGTGAAATTTTCTCTAGTTTGCCCGTGATTTTTACCTGCAAAAGTTTTCCACGTAAAAATAAAGTTTTCTTTCTCTGTTCCTTACTCTTTTACTTTTAGAGTTTTTTATTGTGTGAGTTGCTTCAAAGGTGAATAAGGTCAATTATTCACAACAATTGGTAGCGGAGCCGAAGGTTCGGTTGGGCTTGTGCAATGGGCTTTGATGTGGGTGGCACATGAACAATCTCTAGGCCGAACTGGAAAAGTGTGAAGAATCTTCAGTCCGAATAGGAAGAAGTATGGTGGATCTCCAGGTTGAGCTGGAAAGTGTACCCGCTAGGTCTCTTAGACCGAGCCTTGTGGTATATAGTTCGAGGGGGATATTGTTGAGCCCTAGTGGTGGGCTCGATGGTACTTTATTTGAGGGGAGATTGGTGAGCCTAGGTTGTGGGTTTTGTGGTACTTAGTTCGAAGGGGAGATTGTTGAGGTGTGCGAACCAAATTCCCACATCGGAAATAAAAGAGAAATAAAGATTAAATACAAGAGTAGTGAAACTCTTAATGAAATGAGGCCTTTTGTAAACACAGTGCGGGCTCATGCCCAAAGCAGACAGTCATTCCATTAAAAGAGACTCGGTAACTTTTATTTCTTCAACATTAATTATATTATACTCCCTCTGGATACTTTTGTGTGTCGTTCCAACATAGTAGCGCATCTGAGTGGGATGATATTTTTTTGTTATTTTATTGGTTGCTGTTTCAAAAATGCCCTTAGTTTTTTTGGCAATTAACAAGGCATGTCATTCTCACCTATCTTTTTTCTTTTCCTTCTTTTCTTCTCTTTCTTTCCTTTCCTCACTCAGTCGACATCACCTTCCTCTCTTTCTTTTTTCCTCTCTTTTCTCTCCTCCTTACCGCAGACCACAAAGCACAACGGAAGTGATTTTTGGGTCGGATTTGGTTGGTGATGGATACGGTGGAGGTTTGGTGGCCTGAGTTTGAGTTAATTGGCAGCAGTGGCGGTTTTTTGGTGGAGATGGGTAATGGCAGCCAGTTTGATTGGCTGAGTTAAGGGTGTTCATGGTTTTTTTCCAAAATTCTGAACTTCCGAACTTCCAATAACCAAAATTCTGAAATTCTAGAATTTCATTCCGTTCCGAAGTTCCGTTTTCTAGAAACTGAACTTCCGAAACCGAACTTTTAAGTTCGAAAATTTGGTTTTCGGACAAAAAACCAAAATTCTAAAATTTTCATACAAATATCAAATTTGAAAAACCAGTACCAAATTTTCATATAAGTTCCAAATTCCGAAATCATTACAAAACAGCCCTACTGTATCTCCAAATCACAATTCAACTCTAAAACATAAACATGCAAGAACCTAACTAAGCAATGAACCATGATTGCTCCATCAATTTCATATACATGTTAATCTAAAAAAGTTGCAGCCAACTACAAGAAAGAACAGAACAATCCTACAGTACATCCATCCAAATCACAATTCAGTGATTGTTTACTCATTCTCCACTTCTGCTTACTCTATAAATAATCAAATAAATTCAATTAGAATTAGAAATTAAAAGACTTACAAGTTACAAACAACAAGACAGCAAGCACAAAATTCTTACCAGCTTCCCACTTGTCAAGTTCAGCTATGTTTTCTTCAATTTTGATGGCTTTTTTAGATCTTCTAAACCAATCTTGTGCATAAATCAGAGATTGCACAACTCTAGGAGTTAGTGAGCTCCTAAAGGAATCCAAGACTCTTCCTCTAGTGCTGAATGTCGATTCAGAAGCAACAGTAGAAATAGGGACAACCAACACATCCCTTGCCATTCTTGATAAAATCGGATATCTAAGGGAATGCTTTCTCCACCAATCTAGAATACAAAACCCCTCTTCATCTTGGACAACATCTTCGTGCAAATACAAATCTAATTTAGACTTATTCCTAAGAGCCCCAGCTTCTGACCTTAACCTCTTGAATCTTTATTTTCTATCATTTTTCATTTCATCCCCCTCTTCATTATGAAATGTAACACCACTGCCACTACTAGATTTTCCTACACTCTCATTAGTTGTCTTTTTAGGCTCATACATCTCACAATAAGCCACATAAAGCCTCTTCATATCCTCTCTCACCTTCTTTCCCAAACTCTTACCAATAATCTCATCATGCAAGTCAGCCAATGCAAGTTCAACAAAATCAATTTTATTTCTTGGATCAAACACTTCAGCCATATAGAACAAAGAATTGAATTTGCTAACATCACCCCAATACTTATTGAACTTCGCAAGCATTGTGTCAGCTAAAAGACTTAGTTCAAAGTCATGACTATTTCTCCATTTTTTCAGCAAACATGCAACATTGGTTATTTCTTCAAAGTAAGCATTAGAGGTGACATATAAAGACCCAAATACAAAACATATCAAGTCATAAAAGTATTTAAGAAACCTGCACAATCTTCTAGCACTAACCCAATCCTCTTCAGTAGGTATCCCATCCCCCCTGGACCCCCCCAAATTGTCACCATCTTCATTTTCTTCTTCACTTCCAATCTCATCTAATGCATCATGTTTTGACACCCGTTTCTGTAGCTCAATTTTAAAAAATGATCCACATGAACATATGCATCAAATGCTTTTTCAAATCTACAAGCAGCTTCCAACATCAAATAGGTGGAATCCCACCTAGTACACACATCTAAACACAAAAGAGAGTTTGTGTCAATCTTCTCTTTTTCAGCACACAATGTAAACTTCTCTAACCTAGATGGGGACTGCCTCACATATCTAACAACTTCTCTAATTTTAGAAAGAGATGACCCTAATATTTTGAGACCATCTTGTACTATTAAATTCAGGATATGAGCAATACACCTAATATAGACAAATTCCCCACCTAAAATACTAGTACCCCATTGCACCATTTTTTTCTTAATATGTGTAACAACCCCAGTATTAGAGCTAGCATTATCAACCGTAATTGTGAAAACCTTATCAATCCCCCACTCTCTCAAACATACCTCAAGTGCCCTCCCTATTACAGCCCCCTTGTGACTACTTATTGGACAGAAATTCAAGATTTTTTTGTTTAATTTCTATTCATTATCAATAAAATATGCAGTTACACACATATAGTTGATTCTTTGTATTGAGGTCCAAGTATTAGTGGTAATACACACCCTTTGACAGTTTATAGCAAGAAGATTAATCAATTTTTTTTCTCATCAAGCTAAAGCTGATAATAGACCCTAGAAATAGTTGACCTAGAAGGCACATTAAATCTAGTTTGTGCTACTGCCATAAACTTTCTAAAACTAGGCCTCTCTACAAAACTAAAGGGTAGTTCATCCTCAATTATCATCTGACCTAAGGTCTTCTTACAAGCATCTTGGTGAAATCTCCAAGATCCTACAATCTTACTCCCACCATCACTTACACACATATCAATTTCTCTTTGTTGGTGTCAGATGAGTGTGGTACCTGTTTACAAGTTTTCATATGGTTTTTCAAAGCAGAAGTACCATGTATTTTAGGGTGAGCACTAACTTCAGTAGCACAAAATTTGCACTTACCTTTTGTTTCACTATCTTCAGTCTCAAATCTATCAAATTGCAACCACACCGTAGATCTTAGAGTTATGGCCTTTCTAACTTTGGGTTTCTTTACTTTGGCAGCAACAGGAGCTTTACCTTTGGCAAAAACAGTTGAGGGTTTTGCTCCAACTTGCTCAGCAGGAGCTTTGCCTTTGGCAGCAGCAACAAGTTGCTCTTGTGAGGAGGGAGCAGTAACAATGTCAGTTATCATCTAGGAAGGAGCAACAAGATTGTCTACAACAGAAGGAGTCACATTCTCCATTTGGATAAAGCTGAAATAAAAACATAAACAAATTAGTTTCTAACAGAAGTTGAAAAATATAATTACTTTCTAACACAAACAAACAACAAAATATAAGTAGTAGCAAATTAATTAACAGTTGCTTATCCAAATAACATGAACAAATTAATTAACAAAACCTAACCAGTAGCATCAACTAAGACCTAGAAATGCATAATGAACAAACATTAACAAATAGATTTTAAACTACTAAAAACATCAAGTAGAATCAGCATAACACTAATACATAAATATAATAACATATTTCACAAAATCAGCTATGAGTATTGCTACCATTTAAATACTGCTATCCAACAAGCCAAATGCAACAAAGGATAGAAAGGGAATGTAAAGATAAATATATACAGAAAAGATGGGTCACAAATCCCTAAATTTCAAAATTAGGGTTTATTAGAAATTACAAATCCCTAAATTTCTAATATATGCAGAAAAACCAAATTAGGGTTTATTAGAAATTACAAATCCCTAAATCCCTAAATTTCTAATATATACAGAAAATTCAAATTAGGGTTTATTATAAATTACAAATCCCTAAATTTCAAAATTACGGTTTATTAGAAAAGATTGAGATTGATTGTTAGTTTCGAAAACTTACCAATCGACTTTTCTAATGGTGGTGGTGGAGTCGTGGAGGTCTGGAGGAAGTTGTGGGTGGTGGAGAGAGGAGGAGGTGGTGCTAGTGGAATGAGGAGGAGGTGGTGCTAGTGGAATGAGGAGGAGGTGGTGGTGGTAGAGCCGTGGAGGTCTGGAGGAAGCGGTGGGTGGTGGAGAGAGGAGGAGGTGGTGATGGTGGAGCCGTGGAGGAGGAGGTGGTGCCGGTGGGTGGTGGAGTAAAGAGCAAATCATGTATTTGGATGAAAGAGCGTGTATTTGGAGAGTGAATGAGGGAGAGAGTGTGTATTTGGATAAGTGAAGAATGAAGAATGAAGAATGAAAGAATAAAAAAAAAAACCTTATATATGGTAACTAGAATTTCAGAATTTTGCTTACCCACTTCTGTTTCGATCCGAATTAAAGTTCGGTTTCGGAATGTCCAAAACTGAACTTTTCAATTCCGAAATTTTTCTTCCAAACCACCAAAATTTCAGTTTTAAAATTTCAGTTAACCGAAACCGAAATTTCGATGAACACCCCTGGGCTGAGTTTAGGTTGGTGATTCGGGTCTGTTTTGGTGGAGATGGGTGATGGTATCCAGTTTGATTGGGTGGGTTTGAGTTGGTGATTCGAGTGGGTTAATTGAGAAGACGATTTGGTGGGTTCGGCGGGATTTGGTGTTTGGCTGTGGTGGGTGATCGACGGTGAGATGGTGATCATTTGGATTTGTGATTGTGGTGATTGACGATGGGTTTGGTTATGATGGTGTTTTGGCAGTGGTGATGGGTGGTTGATTTGGGTGTGCCTGTGGAGGAGTTTGGTTTGTTCTGTGGTGGTGATGTGTTTGGTTTTTATGGCGGCAGTGGCGGTTTGGTGGCAAAACAGGATGAAAGTCAAAGGGTGTTGATTTTGGATTTTGTAAATAGAGTTTAATGAAAAGGGTCTTTTAGTCTTGTTGCATTAAAATCACTGTTTGAAAAAGTAAAATGACAATTAATAGTGTCCAAAGAAATCGTAGAAAAATGACACTTAGTCGCGAACGGAGAGAGTATATGTTATAAATATATATTTCTAAATAAATAACTAAATTAATAATATATGCATGCAGGTCTAAATATATACAGAAAAGATGGATTATAAATCCCTAAATTTCAAAATCAGGGTTTATTAGAAATTACAAATCCCTAAATTTCTAATATATGCAAAAAAGCCAAATTAAGGTGTATTAGAAATTACAAATCCCTGAATCCCTAAATTTCTAATATATACAGAAAAGTCAAATTAGGGTTTATTATAAATTACAAATCCCTAAATTTCAAAATTAGGGTTTATTAGAAAAGATTGAGATTGATTGTTCGTTTTGAAAACTTACCAATAGACTTTTCTGATGGTGGTGGTGGAGCCGTGGAGATTTGGAGGAAGCGGTGGGTGGTGGAGAAAGGAGGAGGTGGTGGTGGTAGAGCTGTGGAGGTCTGGAGGAAGCGGTTGGTGGTGGAGAAAGGAGGAGGTGGTGGTAGTGGAGTCGTGGAGGAGGAGGTGGTGCCGGTGGGTGGTGGAGTAAAGAACAGATCGTGTATTTGGATGAAAGAGCGTGTATTTGGAGAGTGAATGAGGGAGAGAACGTGTATTTGGAGAGTGAATGAGGGAGAGAACGTGTATTTGGATGAGTGAAGAGCGAAGAATGAAAGAATAAAAAAAAACCTTATATATGGTAAGCAGAATTTCGGAATTTTAGAATTTCAAAATTTTCCTTACCCACTTCTGTTTCGATCTGAATTAAAGTTCAGTTTCGGAATTTCCGAAACTGAACTTTTCAATACCGAAATTTTTCTTCCTAACCACCGGAATTTCAGTTTTGAAATTTCAGTTAACCGAAACCGAAATTCCGATGAACACCCCTAGGCTGAGTTTTGGTTGGTGATTCGGGTCTGTTTTGGTGGAGATGGGTGATGGCAGCCGATTTGATTGGGTGGGTTTGAGTTGGTGATTCGAGTGGGTTAATTGAGAAGACGATTTGGTGAGTTCGGCGGGATTTGGTGTTTGGCTGTGATGGGTGATCTGCGGTGAGATGGTGATGATTTGGATTTGTGATTGAGGTGATTGACAATGGGTTTGGTTATGATGGTGTTTTGGCAGTGGTGATGGATGGTTGATTTGGGTGTGGCTATAGAAGAGTTTGGTTTGTTCTGTGGTGATGATGTGTTTGGTTTTGATGGCGGCAGTGGTTGTTGGTGGTAAAAGAGGATGGTCGGGCGGTAAAGGATGGATGAAAGTCAAAGGGTGCTGATTTTGGATTTTGTAAATAGAGTTTAATAAAGTGGGTCTTTTAGTCTTATTTCATTAAAACCACTGTTTGAAAAAGTAAAATGACAATTAATAGTGTCCAAATAAATCGTAGGAAAATGACATTTATTCGTGGACGGTGAGAGTATATGTTATAAATATATATTTCTAAATAAATAACTAAATTAATAATATATGCACGCAGGTCTATTTATTTTCCTTTCTAACCCTAAACTTCATCCGCAGCCGTTTCTTTCTCCCCTGCTTCAATCTTTATTGTTAGTTTCAGTTGGAAGAGTCTTTGCATATATTTCTTGTTACTTGTTTTATGAACAAACTTGTTGCTTGTTTAATCAATTACCTCACTTGTTTTAAGAACAAACTTGTAGATCTATTTCGTTTTGATTAATCATGATATCTGTTATTGAATCAGTTACACTCTGCATCTTATGATTGGAGTATAACGGGAATTGATTATCAGTTCCTTTGAGTGATCGATGGTTTCTGATCTGATCCTGCGCTAATCAATTTTATAGTAGATCTGGTTTTTGATTACCGTTTCTCGGTTTAGATTGGTAGTTTTTTACGTAGATCTGACGGAATTTTTTGTTGTTTCCTCTTATCTGTGTTTTTGTTTCCACTGTTATTGTAGAAGCGCTCGCTAAAAATGCTGCTTACATTGGTACCCCTGGAAAGGGTATTCTCGCTGCTGATGAGTCTACTGGAACCAGCGGCAAGCATCTCAGTAGCCTCAATGTTGAGAACATGGAGGAGAACAGGCGTGCCCTTCGTGAACTTCTGTTCTGCGCTCCCGGTGCCCTTCGTGGAATCATTCTCTTTGAGGAAACCCTCTATCAGAAAACTGCATCAGGTATCCTCATTTATGATTAAAGTATAGTCTATACTCTATATTGTGTCTGTCATTTATAGACTTTGTCTTCGAATCAATTGTTGTTTGGTTTCTTCTCCATTTATGCTATTGTTTGCTGCTTTCACTGTCTATAGAAATTTCAGTCCCTGACGCAATTATTGAATGAGTCCCTGTTGTGCTTTCGAGTTAAGTGTTAAGAAGTTTTTAATGGTCTGTACCATTTTGTGTCATGTTGCTCTTGTCAAATCATTGCTTCGTGGTCTGTACCATTTATCACCCTCCACACCAATTTTAGGGTTTCGGATCTGCATTCTTCAGCGCCACTTGCAATTGGCCATGGATATCTTTTTAAGAATTCGATTTTTTCCTTTGTTTTGATTCTGTTCTTTCCTTTTAAACGATTGTTCTTTACTTTTTTTGGCCAATCCTTTCCATTCTTTTCAATTGTGAATGTTTTTTGAATTGTTTTTTTGTTTTTTTTGTTCTCTAGCCCGTTTTGTGAGAGCATCAGTGATGATCTAATTCAATCGTTATCCTTGCACTTTGATTTTCCATGAAGAAAACCCATGGGGATTTTTGTCGGAGATGCTCTCTATATTTTAAAATGAAACTTTTGTAATGGTTGTAATTTGGTTTTTGTTTTCTTTCTATATTTTAAAATGAAACTTTTGTAATGGTTGTAATTTGGTTTTTGTTTTCTTTTTCTTGGATCGATGATGTTAAGTATAAACTGCGTTATCTATCTGAAACTTCCTACTCGGAAACTTGAAGATAAACCATATAATACTGAGATCCCTCCAAAGTTACGTGGATTAAAAAAAAAGTGCCTTGATCTGACACCCGAGTGCAAAGTTACACGAGGTCAAACTTCACCACCAAACTAAGGACCACCCGAGGAACCCATCCCACCCGTGGACCGTGCTGTAAATAACAAAATATTAAATGAAATTGCACAGAGGCCCCTCTGCAAATTACAACTCTTGCCCCTCTCACACTTTGTCTTCAACAACACAATGTCGTCGTAGCAGATAAGGAGAGCGCGAACCAAGTGAAAAAATCTTCCATTCCTCACCTTTGTCATAGCAGTGGCTGTGCGTTGTGCTTTCTTTGCCATCGTTTCTTCAATCCGAGCTCCCTCCTCCTCTAAAACATGAGGTAAGCAGCAACACTAGTTCTGACTGCAGCTCATCGTTACAATTCAATTTCCCTTGCTTAGTTTAAGCTTTGTGATGTGATCATACCCATGCAAGGACCAATCACACGTAGCATGGTGAAGGAGTTAGCATTGTGGGTTGAAGCTGAGATAAGAAAGGAGCCATCTCAAGTCATAGAGAAGGTCTTTCTAGTGATTGCACATCAAGAAGGAACAAATGCAATCCCTAACCCTTGCATTTTGAGGAATGCGTTGAAGTGAGCTTTTGGACAAGCAAATGGAGTGCGATTTGAGAGATCATGGGCTTGTTGGAAACTTCAGGATGTTAGCTTTCATTTGACACAAGTTTCAGCCAAATCGGATGGGTGGATCAAAAGTTATGCTCGTCGACATTTTGGCACGCAGGGTGTAGCGGCATACCGCCAGGATGAAGGCTTGTGTGGCGATATGGCGCGAGCTTCGGCATTGGCAATTCAATTTAATTGAATTTCTGGCGGCATACCGCCAGAGTGAGGGAGTGTGGGACGGTATACCGCCAGAGGGCCATAACCTAAGCATTTAAAGGCCTTTTTGGCACTTAGTATAAATAGATAGAGATGTTTTTCCTTTCTCTTTAGTTTTAGATTAAGTGAATTTGTTAAGTGAGTTTACTCCTTCCTTTTCACTCTAAAAACTCAAATCAATTCTTAAGAAAGATAGCTTGAGTGAGTTCTCTCCTCCCTATCTTTCTTTAGGAAATCAAATCCGCTGTTCGTGTTCTTCATCAAATCCGCTGCATCTACTCTAATCGACATCCATCCATCTTATTCTTATTGAATCCGTGTTTATCAAGACTCCCTCCGGGCTAGATCCATCCAAACTCCGAAATACAATCAAGCTTCTACAAATCGAGGCTTGGATCGTATCAAGTGGTAGCGGAGCTTTTGGCTGCCCTCCGAGTGAGTAATCATATTCTAACCCATAGAAATCTTTTGTTCATTTTATTATCCATGAAAATCATCTAGATTTAAGTTTTTGAAAAAATCTTTATTTCTCTTCGATTTCTATCCGAAATCTGATTGATCACCATTTCATCCATAGATTTGGGATTTTCTTCCGTAGAAATCATTAATACACCTCTTAGATCATTGTTGAAAAATTTTAGGTTTTGCCAATTTTGAGGTGCTTTGATCTTGATATCAATTGTTATTAAGAACACCTTGTATTTGTGTTCATCAAATTTTGATCATCAAGGCCTGCCACCTCACCTCATTCCTAGCCAAGTATTGATCTAGCTTAACCTAGAAGTCTTCTCATAGATATTTACTTAGCTTAACCCCAAAGTTAAGCTAGATATTTAGATCAAAATATCACAAATCGCGCTACGCGTCATACACCTCACATTCGAACTACGTGTCCTACATACAACTCTTGAACTACTTGTCACACGCATTTTTCACTTGTGCCATTTAACTTTCAAAGGAAAGAAAAAGAAAAGAAACGAAAAAGAAAAGAAATTAAAAAAAAATATATATTTAATTTAATTATTTTGACTTGAGAATTGATTTGGCAAAGTGGCGCCAAGAGCATTGTAATCATTTGTGTAGTTCTTGACTTGTGTGAAACAATTGGTTTGTGTTTGGGTTTGTGGTTGTGTTTGATTGAGTAGGAAAGTGTATACTTGTTCGTCCTTCCGAAATTTGCCTTCTTTCAAAACTGAGTTGTCTTGTACTCCTTACCCTAGCCTTCTTAATTGAGTCCTGGTGCTTGAGCTTGAAGCTTGTGGGTAGTTGTGGTATAACTTGAGAGATTTGGGAGTGCAATTTTTTTCGTGTTCAAAACACGAGTGTTAAAACACGCGAGGGAGAGATAATTTTCCTAACTTTTGTTTAAGTGTGCAGGTACACGGAACTTAGAAGTTGAGTGATTGTGACCTTTTCTTTCACGAGAGATTTAAACACGAGAGTTTAAACACATGAGGGAGGGTTTCTTTACTAACATTTGTTGAAGTGTGTAGGTACCTTTGAATTAAGATGTCTGACAAAAGTGTCTGGTACCGAGTCTCACAAGTTTAGGACGGCCGAGGCCTTTGGCCAGATCATGGCTACCCTAGCTGACATGAAACTAGAAATGGCCAAGTCCAATGCGTGCCACGACTGGGTAGAGGCGACTATCAAGTCCGGAGGAGGAACTACTCCTCCCATGGCCAATCCCACCGATAAATCCACTCCTCCCGTACCCCACAAGCTACCCCCTAAACCCCATGTTGACTCGAGTAAGGAACAAGTCACGGGTGAGACCTACGTAGAAGGCCATGTGAGTGAATGAGAGGAGGGTAATCAATCAGGAGAGGAGCACGAGGGAGGAGCCAACCTGGGCTTCCCAAATGTTCTTACCACGGGGGTCCAACGGAAGGCCCCTCTCCCACACCTTGCAGTGAGTGAGGACCAAATGAATGCCATTCGGAAAAGGTATCCCTCGGGCAAGAATGGCCTCTCAGTACTACCTATTTCTAGTGAGGTACCTTTGACCATGGTTCGAAATAGGCGACGCTGCCACACAGACCTTCTCGCGTCCAGCAGTCATCCCATAGTCCCTCATTATCATGCGAGGACTACACCTTACCAAGCACATGAGTTCTATGAAAATGTTTATGAAGAAGCCAACAATGACTTCAAAGAGCTTGATAGGCATGACAGGGAAAGTAAACCACAAGGACGAATACCATCTTTTGGAGAACACCTTAAGGGGCCGCAAGAACCTAAGATTGATGACAACCTAAGTGGGATTAAGGTACAAATCCCCACCTTTGCGGGCAGCACCGATCCTTCGGAGTATCTTAAGTGGGAAGGAAAAATACAACGCATCTTCCATTGCCACCGGTATTCCGAGGACAAGAAGATAAAGCTAGCGGCCATGGAATTTGATGGCTATGCCATTAGTTGGTGGGAGAAAATGATTAGAGGAAGAGGAGATGTGAATGTTATTTCTACTTGGGAAGAAATGAAGCAAGTGATGAGAGCTAGGTTTGTACCCGCTAACTACAAACGGAATTGCGAAACAAGTTGCAAGGTCTTCAACAAGGCACCAAATCAGTTGGTGAGTATTTCAACGACTTGGAAGAGCTTCTTACCGAGACCGACATCGAGGAAAGTGAGGAAAACACCATTGCACGTTTCCTCAATGGTGTCAATGAAAAGGTTAGATACAAACTTGAACTCAAGGAATTTGATCAATTGCAACCTATGCTACACTATGCACAAAAAAGTGGAGGCACATGAGGCCTCAAAGAAGAAATCTTACCCAAACCGAAATACACCCCAACCTTATTCCCCTAGACCCCCTTGGAAAACTACTCCAAGGACCCACCCACACCAAAAGACACCAAAACCTACCCGCCCTCCAAAATCGAGACAAATAACCCAAAACCATACACTCCTTACACCAAGAACAACCCCACTACAACCCCAAATGAATTAAGAAAATTCTCCTCCAACATCGAGTGTTTCAAGTACCATGGGAGAGGACACATTTCCTCCCAATGTCTTAATCGGAGAGTGATAGTAATTCGAGAGGGTCATTATGAGACCGAGAGTGAGAATGAGGAGAATGGAGGTGAGAGTAAGGGGGAGGAAGAAGTCGAGAGTAGTGAGGAGGAAGTAATACCATCCTCGGCCATGACACTAGTTGTGAGGAGGGGCATGAGTGCTCTAGCCAAAGAGGAGGCCGTGGGTGATGAGCAAAGGGAGAACCTATTTCACTCTAGGTGTGAGATAAAGGGTGAGATAGCTTCCCTCATCGTGGACAACGGGAGTGTTGTAGATGTGGCTAGCCATCTATTAGTGCACAAGCTTGGTTTGCCTACAACCCAACATCCCAAACCCTACTCCTTGCATTGGTTTAATGACCACGGTGAGGTGAAGGTGAAGGAGCAAGTGCTAGTTACCTTCAAGCTAGGGGGATATGAAGATGAAAGGTTGTTTGATGTGGTCCCCATGGACGCGAGTCACCTCATCCTTGGCCGCCCATGGCAATTTGATAGATGGGTGGTGCATGATGGCCGAACCAACCAACTCCGCCTAACCTACCTTGGTAAGAAGTTCAATATCATTCCCCTCTCACCCGCGCAAGTCCGTAAAGACCAATTGCGCATGGAAAAGGCAAGTGCCGAGTTCCAACTAGGAAGAAAAGTGAGGGAGAGGAGTGGAGTGAAAAATGTGAGTGGTGAGTTAAAAACAAGTCATGACAAAAGCAAGCATGGTAGCGAGAGTGAAGCTAAACACTTGAGCGTTTTAGCAAAAGGTAAGGATGTGAGGCGAGCGATTATGACTAACAAGAGGTGTCTTGTATTACGCTACAAGGATCATTGTTTGAGTCTTTGACTAACCGCCCCTTCATCTCTACCAAGCCCAATTGTTTCCCTCTTGCAGGAATATGATGATGTCTTTCCCTCGGAGATGCTTATCGGACTTCCTCCCATCCGCGGGATAGAGCATCGCATTGACCTAGTTCCGGGCGTGACCTTACCAAATAGGCCCGCCTATCGATGTAATCCCGAGGAGACAAAGGAGCTCCAAAGGCAAGTTGATGATTTGTTGAGCAAGGGCCACATCAAGGAGAGTATGTCCCCTTGCGCGGTACCCGTGTTGCTAGTGCCAAAGAAGGATGACACATGGAGGATGTGTGTTGATTGTCGAGCAATCAACAAGATCACCGTGAGATATAGGCACCCCATTCCCCGTCTCGACGACATGTTAGATGAGTTAAGCGGGAGCAAGGTGAATTCCAAAATAGACCTTATGAGTGGATACCACCAGATTCGGATGTACGAAGGAGACGAGTGGAAAACCGCCTTCAAAATCAAGCACGGTTTGTACGAATGGATGGTAATGTCATTCGGTCTTTCCAACGCTCCTAGTACCTTTATGAGATTAATGAATTATATCTTGCGTGAATTCATTGGTAAATATGTGGTAGTCTATTTTGACGATATACTAGTATATAGCCCCTCTCTTGAGAAGCATGCAATACACTTGCGTAGCATACTTGACACCTTGCGCACACACCAACTATATGCAAAACTTGTTAAATGTGAGTTTTGTTTGGATAGAGTACACTTTCTTGGTTTTGTTGTGAGTGTAGGAGGTGTGCAAGTTGACGAAGAGAAGGTAAAGGCTATCCGAGAGTGGCCTAGTCCGAAGAATGCTAGCGAGGTGAGGTATTTCCATGGCCTAGCGAGTTTCTATCGCCTCTTTGTGCCAAACTTCTCAACAATTGCCGCACCCCTCAATGAACTTACCAAGACGAATGTGGTCTTTGAATGGGGGAGAGGCAAAAAGAGGCTTTCAAGGAGCTTAAGGAGAGGCTAATGCAATCGCCCGTGCTAGCACTACCGGACTTCACCAAAGCCTTCGAGTTGGAGTGTGATGCGAGTGGAATTGGCCTAGGAGCTGTCCTCACCCAAGAGGGTCGCCCCATCGCCTACTTTAGCGAGAAGCTAAATGGAGCTCAACTCAACTATTCGACATATGACCGAGAGCTCTACGTATTAGTGAGGTCACTCACGATGTGGGAACATTATTTGTTGCCCAACCAATTCGTCATCCACACGGATCATTTGAGCTTGAAGTTCCTCCAAGGCCAAGCGAAGCTCAACAAAAGGCACGCGAAATGGATGGAATTTCTAGAGGCTTTTCCCTACACCATTAAATACAAGCAAGGCAAGAAGAATGTAGTGGTTGACGCACTCTCCCGAAGGTATGCTCTCATGAACTCACTAGATGCACAAATAGTTGGATTTGCCCAATTAATTGAACTATATGAGCATGATGAGGATTTTAGGGAGATTTATGCTACATGTGCTCACGGAACACATTTGCACTTCATTAGACATGATAAATTCCTATTTAAGCATGGTAGGTTGTGCATACCCCGCTCTAGTATTAGAGAATTGCTTGTTTTATAAGCTCATGGTGGAGCCTTAAGTGGGCACTTTGGTATAGCCAAAACCTTGCATGTTTTGAAGTCCCATTTCTTTTGGCCACGAATGAAGGTGGATGTGAATAAAATTGTAGGTACATGTGTTATTTGTAGGACATCTAAATCCACGTCCAAAAATCATGCAATGCATATGCCCCTTCCCATTGCCCAACACCCGTGGGTAGACCTATCCATGGATTTTGTGTTAGGATTGCCTAGGTCTACACATGGTAATGACCCTATCTTTGTTGTGGTTGACCGTTTTTCAAAAATGGCACACTTTATACCATGCTCTAAGACACACGACTCCACACGCATTGCTCATTTATTTTTTCAGCATGTTGTGCGTCTCCATGGTATGTCTAAGAGTATTGTAAGTGATAGGGATACCAAATTTTTAAGCCATTTTTGGCGAACCTTGTGGATGACATTAGGTACTAAACTTCTCTTCTCTACCACATGTCATCCCCAAACTGATGGGCAAACGGAGGTGGTGAATAGGACTTTAGGATCACTACTTCGTACCACGATTAGTAAGCATAAATTGAAGTGGGAAGATTGCCTTCCATTTGCTGAATTTGCTTATAATCATGCTTATCCTTCTTCAATTGGATTTTCCCCTTTTGAGGTGGTGTACGGGTTCAAACCCTTAACCCCTCTTGACCTCTTACCTTTGCCCTTGAGTTCTCTTAAGTGTGTAGATGGAGACACCAAAGCCGCCACAGTCAAGAAGCTCCATGAGCAAGTCCGCGACAACATTGAGAGAATGAATGAACGGGAAAAGACCAAACGTAACAAAGGCAAGACGCCTACTGACTTTGAAGTCGGGCAATGGGTTTGGCTTCATTGGCGAAAGGAACGGTTTCCTAACCAAAGGCGTGGCAAGCTAAGTCCCCGAGGTGATGGGCCTTTCCAAATCCTCCACCGCGTCAACGCCAACGCCTATGTCATTGACATCCCAAGTGAGTATGGTCCAATAAGCAACACGTTTAACGTTAATGACTTAGCTCTTTGCGATAAAGGTACCATGGCTGCTCAAGAAATGGATTCGAGGATGAATCCTTCCAAAGGAGGAGGAGATGATGTGATCATACCTATGCAAGGACCAATCACATGTAGCATGGTGAAGGAGTTAGCATTGTGGGTTGAAGCCGAGACAAGAAAGGAGCCATCTCAAGTCATAGAGAAGGTCCTCCTAGTGATTGCACATCAAGAAGGAACAAATGCAATCCCTAACCCTTGCATTTTGGGGAATGCGTTGAAGTGAGCTTTTGGACAAGCAAATGGAGTGCGATTTGAGAGATCATGGGCTTGTTGGAAACTTCAGGATGTTAGCTTTCATTTGACACAAGTTTCAGCCAAATCGGATGGGTGGATCAAAAGTTATGCTCGTCGACATTTTGGCACACAGGGTGTAGCGGCATACCGCCAGGATGAAGGCTTGTGTGGCGATATGACGCGAGCTTCGGCATTGGCAATTCAATTTAATTGAATTTCTGGCGGCATACCGCCAGAGTGAGGGAGTGTGGGACGGTATACCGCCAGAGGGCCATAACCTAAGCATTTAAAGGCCTTTTTGGCACTTAGTATAAATAGATAGAGATGTTTTTCCTTTCTCTTTAGTTTTAGATTAAGTGAATTTGTTAAGTGAGTTTACTCCTTCCTTTTCACTCTAAAAACTCAAATCAATTCTTAAGAAAGATAGCTTGAGTGAGTTCTCTCCTCCCTATCTTTCTTTAGGAAATCAAAGCTTGTAATCGAATATTGCTATTATTGATTATCAAGTGTTCTTCATTGTTCTTCAAGTGTTCTTCGTGTTCTTCATCAAATCCGCTGCATCTACTCTAATCGACATCCATCCATCTTATTCTTATTGAATCCGTGTTTATAAAGACTCCCTCCGGGCTAGATCCATCCAAACTCCGAAATACAATCAAGCTTCTACAAATCAAGGCTTGGATCGTATCACTTTGTTTCTTATTTTGATTTGTGTTATTTCGTCGTTAATTACTGTTAATGATTTTGGGACTAGTTCTAGACAGATTTAGGTATTGTACGAGCTGAATCTGTTGAGTACTGCTGGACTGAATCTGAGTTATGGACTTGATATTAGAGAGATTAGTTTTTTTTATTTCTACTTTCAATTTTGGAAGGCTTATGAATTCAGTTTTTCATAATGGTCTTTGTCATAGGATGCAACATTATTAGTGATGGATGGCCAAAATTTTGCTGCTTTAGGAAAGAAGAAAAAGAAAATGCAATGATATAGTTTTGGCTGGTTGAATACTATGATATGTCTCGTCCTGTATGTGCAGCACTCTAATTACGTGTCAACTGTGTCTCTGTAGGTCTATTCTCATGATTTTACAGGATCTTTCCCACAAACTCGGTTATTATTCTGTCTGCAGAGCTCCTTAAGCTTTGAACTTCCATTAAATTGAGTCACTTTATCACAGGTTGCTCCTCTCCCTCTCCTTCTATCACACAGTACTACCTGCCTGATGAATATATGCAACTTTTATACCTTAAACTTTTCCCTCTTCCAGCTGTCATTGCTTTGTTACAAATGCCACATATTTAGCTACATGATGCGACTCTGGTATTTCTGTGATATTTTAGTTTGATTTCAAACTGTAAGTTATCAGTATCTGAAATTCTAACTGTCCACATTTGGTCTACATGCTCCTTTGCGCTGTATGTTTTTTAGTCATGCTATGGTGGTTTATGATTTGCTTCTAATACAAATGCTGCTACTACAGCTACAATGCTGCAGCAGGGAAAGGGGGCTAGCTGCAGCTATATTCCTGGGTGAGTTCCTTTAAATATAAAGTTCCGATTTCCTTGAAACTGATCATTTTCTATTTAGGTGTGAAGCCAGTTCACTTTGGTTGGCTTTAGCTTTTGTGTCACCTATGTGCTTATTGTTCATAATTGTTTCTTTCTTTTAATCATTTGTAGTTGAGATGCTATGACAATTTAACTATAATTTCCAGATGGGAATACGGCTGACCTCAATTGGGATTCCAACAATCAATGCATTCAAAGACTGGGATGAGAAGATTAAGCTCAGTCTCAGTTTAGAAAGCAAGTATTATAGTATTATGCTTTTCCACATTCATTGCACCATTTCTTCTGCAAGAATAAAACAATTCTTTACTTCATAACCTTTGTCAATTCTTCTTAAAGTCATTGATTTAGGTTTATTATAGTTTTTACCAATTTTCAATTTGTGTATACTTCTTTTTTATCACTATGAATGTAATTATGTTGTTTTGATGCTTCATATTGATAAACCTTTCTGTCGAATCTTCTATTTTTGGCAAGAAAAGATAATTAATTGGCTTATTAAGTTTGTTCTTGAGAGACTCCATGATTTGGTGTTATTTCCTTCAATTTCCGTATTCCATCCATGTATTTTTAAAGTACCTGATTATTCATCTATATTTTGACTTGCTATTTTGGCACTTTAGTATTGACAGTATCAAAACCAGTGCGTGACAAAGGTATGTCAAAACTAGTGAGTGACCATCTTATTAAGTAGCTTGGATGTTTGTTCTCTCTTGAAAAACAACTAACAAGAGCCTAGAGAAAGCTGTGTGACTTGGGTGCAAGGATTAATGTTACTTTCTATATACAAAACCTTAGACGTTGGAACCTTGAAAGAAACCAGAGTAGTTATCCAATTAATGGACAGGTTAGTGATTTATCTTGAAGGAGTTGTTGAGGATATTTTGGTCCAAGTTTAATGATTTTTACATCCTGTTGATTTCTATATTGTTTATATAGAGGATGGCAACTCCTCCAAAGCCACAAATAGACGCTTTCTTAGAATGCTATTAAATATCCTAATGATGTTTCTTGTGTTAATTTCATAGATTTCATTGAACCAATTGTTGATCATGTTTACGAAATGAGTTCTACGGATCCTCTTGAGTATGTTCTTAGCAGGGGGTTTGAAAGGAGGAATTAATTGAAATGGAGAAAGAATGGATCATCAATGAAAATTTTCAAATGACTAGTTTTGAGCTTGATGTCTCTAATGCACATTCCTAAGAATCTTGAATTGCCTAATTCTTACGATAAAATACTCAATTTAATTTTACAGGCACTAAATTTAGAGTTGAAAAACTTTACCAAACCACTTGAAGTATACGTATATTAGCCAACAGAAGACTTTGCAAGTGATCATTTCCACTAAGTTGGATTTATTAGAGAAATTAGCGAGAGTGCTTAGAGAGTTCGAGGAGGTAATTAGTTGGATAATTGTGAATATTAAGGAAATCTCACCAGCAATATGCGTGCACAAGATCCACCTGTAAGAGAGGCCAACACTATAGTAAGACAACCACAAAGAAGGTTGAATCCTCATAATGCAGCTTGTCAAAAAGGAAATCTTAAAATTCTTAGATGTAGGGGTAATTTATTCAATATCAGACAACTCATTGGTTAGTTGAATGTAGTGGTACTTGAGTAAACGAGAATAGTTGGTCTAGAAGGAAGTGATTAAAATCTAGTTTAGAATGGATAGAGAGTTTTCATTGATTATGGGATGCTAAATACAACTATAAGGAAGGATCGCTTCCCATTTCCCATCAATTGATTAATGTTTGATAAGTCTTTCTGGTAAGACACATCATGGTGGTCTTAATGGATTCTCAAGATTTCTTCAAAGACCTAGAGAATACCACATTTATCTACCCATTTGGAATCTTTGTGTGACCTTCGACTTTTGAAATGCCTGTGCAACTTTCCAAATGTGTATGGTAAATATCTTCTCCGAATTTCTAGGAAAGTGAATTGAAGTTTTGATAGCAGACTTTATTATCTATGGAAACTATGGAAACTCTTTAAATAAATGTCTATGCAACCTTGAAAAAATGCTTAGAAATTAACTTAGCTTTTAATTATGAAAAATGATACATAGATTAGTGATTAGTTTTAGGACATGTTATCTATCATAAGAGTATTGAAGTGGACAAGGCAAAAATTGATATTATTGAGTGTTTACTTTACCCTACTTTACCCCACCTATGCGTGAGAAGTGCATTTCGTTTCTTGGCCTTGCAGGGGTTATATAGGGGATTCGTTAGGAACTTTTCAAGTATTGCTACGCCAATGTGTAAATTGCTGCAAAATAATGTGGAATTTCAGTTTGATAAAGCTTTACAAGATAGCCTTTGACTAGTTTTAGGAGAAACTCACAACAATCTAAATAATCCAAGTCCCAAATTAGAAATTGCCCTTTAAATCACGTGTGACGCAAGTAACTCAACAGTAAGTGCAATTCTTGGAAAAAATAAGGCAAAGATTCTCATGTCATCTATTGTTGGAGAAATAAAAGTCTTCGGAGTCTCTCTTAATGAAATGATACTGTCTACTTTAGGTATGAGGCCACACGGTTTTCACAAAAGACCTCATTCTCTTAAGAGTTTCACTACTCTTATATTTAGTTTTTATTTTTCTTTTCTTTTCGTCCCCTTCAAGCTAAGTACCACAGAGCCCACAACCTATGCTCACTAAAAAGCCTCATTTTCTTAAGAGTTTCACTACTCTTATATTTAGTCTTTATTTATCTTTTCTTTCCGTCCCTCTCGAACTAAGTACCATAGAGTCCAAAATCTATGCTCACTAATCTCCCATTGAACGAAGTACCACCGAACACACCACTAGGGCCCAACAATCTCTCCCTCAAACTATGTACCACAGGGTCTAATCTTGAAGGCCCACCAGGTACACTTTCCAGCTCGACCTAGAGATTCACTGCACTTATTCTTGTTCGGACCGGAGATCTATCATACTTTTTTCAGCTCGGCTCGAAAATTCACAACGTGCCACCCACAACAAAGCCCATTGCTTAGGCCCATCCGAACCTTCGGCTCCGCTACCATTTGTTGGAGAAATAAGTCACTCGAGTCTCTCTAATGGAATGATATTGTCCGCTTTGAGTCTAAGCCCGCATGGTTTTCACAAAAGGCTTATTTTCATTAAGAAGATCAACTCCTTTTACATTTAATCTTTATTTCACTTTTCTTTCCGATGTGGAACTTTGATTCGCACACCTTAACATCTACTACGCCTTCAAAATTCTTGATGAAGCTTAGAAGAACTACACTACTATAAAGAAGGAGCTATTAGCTATTGTCTTTGCTTTAGATAAGTTTAGATCTTATCTGCTTGGTCTAAAGTCATTATGTTTTCTGATGATGCAACACTGAAATATCTCTTGGCAAAGAAAGAAGCTAAACCAAGGCTGATTAAGTGGATTCTTCTTTTTTAGGAGTTTGACTTGGAAATCAAAAATAAAGATAGGGAGAATTTGGTAGTTGACCACTTGAGCAGAATTCCATTAAAAAGAGTCTGGAGAAAGAATAGCCTAGAGGGGGGAGGGGTTCAATAGGCACCAAGTAAACTAGTTTCTTTTCACAAACAATTACACAAACACTTGAAGGCGATTAAGGAAATAATCTAAAGACGAGTAAGAAAATCTTGAGAAAGAGATTTATAGTAGTTTTATTGGGAACTCAAAAGCGTAAAATAATGAACTCAAGAGTTTTATACTTTCATTCATATTAGTCCCAATCATTTATTATTTTTGGACTTTGTAGTGGATTTTGTGCTTTATCATTGCCTTTGGATTTTATAGTGGAGTAGACTTTATGCTTCTATCTGTGTAATGAATAAGGGGCTTGATTTGACGTAGGACTTAATCTTTAAATTATCACGGATAGTTTATTATCATTAAAGAAATCTTGCTAGGTAATGAGTCCCTCAATTTTTATATCTATTCGCTTTGTATAGACCCATTATTGATTATAGAAAAATAAGTTAACAATGAGAGTAGCATATTTTTTTTAATGGGCGAATTATGTGAGTTTTACATCGAGTGTATTTGATATTTTTCCCTCTTTACGTGGTATGTTAGTAGGGGTGAACATTCGGAGTTCGGATCGGATAAGTTCGAATTCAGATAATTTTGGATCAGATTTTTTCGGATTTTTTATCAACAAATCCGATTCCAATCCGACAAGTTCAGATTCGGATCAGATCGGTCGGATTTTTCGGATGAGCCGACCCATCACAATCATGGACTTTTTTTTTGTTCTTACTTATTTTTTGGCCCTTACCCCAATCCTCCCACTACCAGCACTTATTTCTCTCTCCTCCATTTTTGTTGTTTTTCAAGCAGTACCAAACCCAATCCCTTTCCTCCTCTCTCAAACCCAATCGTACTTGTTGGTAACTGATTTGATTTTCTTTGATTTATTTTTTCTTAAGTTTGGATATGCCATAAAAATTTGAGTTAGATTTTGAATGTTGTTGGGGATTGAGGGAGGGAGAAGGATTGAGGGAGGGCGACGACGGAGGCAGAGTAGACAATGGAGAGCAATGGTGGAGTCAACAAGGGATCAAGGGAGGAGAGGGGAGAGGGAGTGGAGCGAGTGAGGCGAGCGGAGGTCTAAAGGAGGCGGGAGGGTGCGACCGTGCGGCTATGGGTTCAGAGTGTTCGGATTTCTTCGAATATCCAAAAATCCAACGTTCGGAATTCAAGGACCCTCACCGATTTCGGGTCCGAAAATCTTCGGATTCCAACTGAACGCCTGAGCTCGGATTGGATCGGATCGATCGGATCCACTGATCCAAGCTCACCCCTATATGTCAGTTGAAAAATTAATGAGTAAGAGACAATTAGTTAAAAAAAAACCTAGAACTTAATGAAAATTACCATGCAGGGAAGATAAAATGAAAAAAAAAATTAATGTAACATTATTGATAGAGACACGGAAGACAAAACACGGGATGTTTTTTTATAATTTTTTTATATGTATATTTAATTATTAGATAGACTAAAATATCCATTTTATTTAGCGTAAAATAATGAATTCAAAAGTTTTTATTTGACTCCTCGATAAAGCTAAATAATATCACCAGAAATAAAATAAACATTACTATTATAAACTTTTAACATGAGCTCAAGAGAACGTTAATTCTTGATTATCTATAAAATTATATAGTTGTATCATATATGATTTCAATTATGGACGTAAATGCAAAAATAAACATAATTAAAACGTTATATTACATGCACACATTTACTCAATAGTTACTTGTAAAAAGGGATCATTGTACTCAATGATTATGATCATAAGCAAGTAATTAAATGGATATCAGATAATCAAATGTAAAGGGCTTGAAGAAATGAGCAGCCTCATTTTCTATGAACTCCAATTGCTTCTTAAATAGGTGCATGTACACCACCCAGTCACCATTCCCTGTTGGGCTTGGCATCGGCATCACATACCCAGCATTTCCACCCCAAGGGAAATGGTATGATCCAAAGACAGGCATGCCCCACCCGAAATCCGCTTTCGTGATCGGAAATCTTTGACCGGATGAGATCACCACTGAAGGACCATCATTACTCCCGCAACAATATATCTTAGCCACAGCTGTCTCCGGCCTATGCGCCTCGACCCAATCAATCAATCCAAGAAAATGCTCTTTAGTCACCGAGCTCTTCAAGAAGTCATGCACCTCACTCGCCACGCTACACAACGTAGTTCCGGCTAGGTCCCCCACTTTCTTGGTGCCATAAGGAATGGACAACACATTGCCAAAGTATCGGTTCATTAGCGACGATTTGTTTACCATTTCGTCATCATTTAATCTCATCCGCCCATCAACGACAACACCCATTTTACAAAATTGTGTGTTCTGCGTGGTGTCGTCTTTGTTAGCTGATTTGGCAATCATTTGCCACAAGAATGCAGTGAACGACTCAAGTTTGGTTCTCCTGTCCTCATTTGTGCTGGCGAGTGATTGGAGTTGATTGAGTTCTTGTGCTTTAACGTAGTAAATGCGACTAACCAAGTAGTTGTCGTCGTTGGTATCTGTCGATTGGGGTGGTGGCATTTTGGAGACAGGGACATACAGGTCGTCTAGAAAAGGGTCGATAGGCCCACCATGACGTCGAGGGTTAAACAAAGATCGTCTGAAAGATGGGTAGATTGAGATGGGCTTGGATTGGGCTGTTTCCGCCCATGACACAAGAAACATGTTGAATGAATAGGCATCTGATATGCGATGATCGAATATGCACCCCACCACGAGAGAGCCGCATCGTAGTTCAGTTGCCTGAAATTCATTTTTTGCAAAATTTATAAATAGTTAAGGAAAATTTCCGGTGACATAGTTATAATATTATTATTTGAATTGAGATGTCGTTGAATATATTTAAAAATTTACTAAAAAATTAAGTAATTTTTTTATAATTATAAGATTTAAACTATTGATTAAATTTAATAATTAATTAGTGATATAATATTTAATTTAAAGTGACGTAGAAAAAAAAATTTAGTCTACCAATTAATCTAGCCTAATAGCCTACTAGCCCACTAATCCGGATTTAGATTTTGTATGCTTTTTTCGGGGTGACCTTGTGATTAATTAGACTTTTTATTTATTTATTATTATTTATAACAATTATGTTTAGACTAGAATGAAACCGATGAGACAACGTGGCAATAGCTGGTGTGATGAAGAAAGTGTCATTTTCGATGGTGAAGTAATTTATTCTTTTTCAAGTGGTAGATGCAATTATTGGTTTATCTTTATAACCACAGCTAATTTGTATTGGTTCTAGCTGCTAGCTAACTTATATTAATTATATTATGTTTTCTTAAGACTTTAGTCCCTCCTACTTTCGGATTAGCATGCCAATTTTAATTGGTTGCAACAAACGTAATTTATAATTTAAAAAAAACCATAATAATTAATTAACAACTGTGCACACAAGGTATTTATTATTATTATTTCATTTTTATAGTACTTGTTTCGTGTACATATGCGAAAGGAATTTTTTTAAATTATGTGTATTTTCACTTTAATTTAACAGCTAAATGAGTTTAGACATAAAATTAGAAATATTTTTTTGTGTGCGTTGCCAAACTGCGTATGTGTTAGTGAAATTAAAAAATAGTTTATATTATATACGTTTTTGCATACTATGGTTCTATTATACAATTTATTTTTTATTTTTTATCAAAGACATACCTATTCTAATACAAATTATAGGTAACTTTCTCACCAACAAGATAACTATTAAGTTATGGAAAATTATCCAATGATGTGATTATAATACTGTTGAATAGATCTAATGACTAATTAATACTTTTATAATTATAATATTTATATTATTAAATAGATCTAATAATTAATTAGTGACGCGACATTTATTTTAAAATAATGTTATGTTACTGTATAAAAAGCACCTTAAGTTACATGCCCATTGATTACAATTCAAAATTTAAAGTCACCAAACCCGTTGAACTCATTTGTACACCATACAATATACATGTACGTAATTTTACTTAAATATCATAATTGTAAAATTGAGTTGAGTTGAGCCATAGAAAGAAAAAGAAAAGTGTTGTCATCGAAACATTAATATATAGTAGAAGACGAAACAGAAAGGATAATTAAGGAGAAGGAAGACCTGGATAGCAAGGATTCCATGCATCTTTTTGGGGACAAGTTTTCCCTCAACACTTTGATCAGGATTATACAAGTTCACATCTTTGAGGTTAACGTTAGCGTACGCCTCAATAAAGTCAACCCCGCGATTGTTGCATAGGATCTCTGGCTCGCCCATGGAGTTCAAAACAACCTCGCCCGCAAGTGCGTAGTAGGAGACCAGCACTTGGGCCAGCGCCTTCTTAAGAACCCCAACCGATGATGACGTGGAGGATGAGGAGGTTTTGTAGCACAACACTACACCCACATCCAACGGCGGAAGCAGCAAGTCCATGTTGGAGAGTGGCAGCCAATGCTCTTGCAACGGCAGCGCCGCCGCCACCACCTCCACCTTCCTCACTTCCACACCGTAATTAGTAGTACTACTACTGATCATTGCATGATCAATATCTCCGTTGGCCGCGCCAGACACCATCTTTTTAGTTTTTAGTTATTAAGAATAACTTTGTAATTTGAATATTGCAATGGTTTGTGTGTGAGAGAAATACTACACTAGTTAGGCAAAGGCTAGCTAGCTTCTTATACAAAAATATTTTTCTTGTAGTGAAACTAACAACGGTTGGTGACGGATTATTGACGATAATTTTATAATAAAATCAAAAACTTGCCTAAAAAGTTTGGTTTAACAACATTTTATTTTTGTTCTTTAATATTTTATTTAATGACCCTTATACTAATTATTTGTTTAATTACTCTATATATTTATCACTTTTTGTTTAATATGCTGTAAGAGAAAGCTTACCTAATATACCATATTATTGGTTGTTGCCACGTCCATTTCACACGATGATACAGTACATGTCACATTATCCCACCATACCACATGACTCATGACATGGTGATGTCTCATTAGCCAAGTAGTATTTTAGTGCTGGTGTAACACTTTTTTAGATGAAAAATTGAGCGATATCATCATTCAGTTACGAAAAAAAGATAATTAAATAAAAAAACGTAAATAAATAATTAGTGTAATGGGTAATTAAATAAAATATTAAAATACATAGGTATTAAGCAAACTTTTTTATTTTTATTGGAAAATTAATTCAATAAATTGAAAATTCATTAGGCAACACAGCAATAATTGGAACGTTGACTTTGTACCAAAGAGTAATGGTGGGGGTTAAAAGCTAAAAAACTGATCCAAAGAATAATTGGAACGTTGACTTTGTTTATTGGATGAAAAAATAATAATAATTTATTTATAAAAAAATATTTGCTCATTAATATAGTAGATTAGGAAAATGTCTTTGCTTTTTTTGAAGGGAGGAAAATGTCTTTGCTAATGGTAACTAAGGTGTTTCTTGAATGTCTTAAATAAATTTATATTTTTTTTACATATATTGGTTCACAAAATTTAAGTTCATCTAGCGATCAAAAACTCGATGATGATTATTAAAAATAAATATTTATTTTTATTAGTGTAATTATGCAATTTCATTTTTGTTAAAAATGTTGGGTTTATTATTCAAATAAATAAAATGGGCAATAGAAGGATTTATTTGCTAAATTAGTGCAAATCTACATGTCCAATCCACAATTTTTTTTCCAAACTAGCATAAAAATTACCTTTAATATGGGTAAAAGTTAAAAAAAATCTTAAATTTTAATATTTTAATTAGTCACCTCTTGAATTATTTATTTATTTAATGACCCCTAAGTTTGTATATTTTTGTTTAATTATCCCCTCACCAATATTAAAAATAGCTTACGTGTCATGTACTCCGTCAAAAAAAATTGTCATGTCAGTAACTTTTGGCTGACGTGATAACTTTTTTTAATGGAGTTCTATTTTTAACGGTGTGAGTAATTAAACAAAAATATAGTTCAAGGGCTGATTAGTTAAAATATTAAAGTTTAGATTTTTTTTTAAACTTTTACCGTAATGGTAGGCGAAGAGGAATCCTGAATGATGTACTGATAAGGAAATAATTAATAAATTTATTCATACTTATACCCATAAGCACATAAATCAATAAGTAGAAAGTCACTTTTCAAAAAATAAATAGTAGAAAGTTATTTTAGGTTAACTAGAGGTTTTAAGTTCGAGCTTTGTAGGGTATACATTTGTGTCACAACTTATGAGGGAGAGTTTTAACACCTATCAAAATTCTATCTAGTTCGAGTCCAGAATTTTTAAAATGATTAAAAATAATTGCTTATATAGTTATCCGTAAACACCCTTAATTATTCTATAATTAGTAAAAAAACGTTGAAATTTAATTCGTTGAAAATTTAAAATATATTACCAGTATAATTTTGATAATCACTTCATAATTGAGAAATAATAATTATCTTAGTTCATGAAAAATTAGAAAAACGAAAACTCGAGGGAATAATTATATATGCTAATCTCATCTCGCCATTTATTCTCCAAAACTAAACTATAAATCTAAAAAAAACAAAACAGAAAACAAAAAGTTCATCAATCCTTTTTGACCCAATCAATGGTGAGCTCCTTGGACTCGGTATACCTTTGCAAATTGTCCCCTTTTGTGTTAGGAGAAGATTCCTCACCACGTCTATCCCCTAATCATAATCATAATCATAATCATATTATAATATATCTATTAATGTATTAGTAATAATACTTACTATTGATTCCATTCTATATAAAATGTCATTTAAGAGAGTAAAAAGTTAAAAGATTCCTGATATAAACAATTAATAGTATTCTTAAAACTATATTGGTAAGTAACGTGTCTTTTGTCAATTTTCTTCAAAAGAAATTCTTTACTTACCATTTTTGTTGAGTCAAACACCTTTCTTTTTTCTTGCCACAACTGCGTTAACAAACGCAACACTAACAACCACAAAAGTTTAAAACCGGCCCTTACCTACATTAACAACTGCATACATCAAGGAATCAATTTAACATTAACAAATAACAGCAACAAAAGTTAAAACCCTTAGATCAACTGCAACTACATCAACTGCAACTACATGATCAAGGAATCAATTTAATTGCAAACGTACACATTCCTTGGAGTGAAAAAACCCTACGTGTGTTGATCATAGAAAGGCCCTCATACCATGTCAAGAAATCAATCAGTTCAAAAATCATGACTCGGAGTGAAGCTGATCATATCTAGTATTTATTTGATACTCAACATTAAAAATTTAGTATTTGATAACATTATCTAAAATTCTACACCCATTAGGATTAGGAGCATGGAAGACATTTTCCTCGAGAAAGATACTATCGACAGAATGCTAGGTCTTAACGAGACAGACCCGCGCTGACATGACAAAATGCAACATTCATCGAACAAACAGTTAGCCTAGAACCTCACTTATCAGATGCATTTAATTCCTAAAATAGGATCTCATCATGCATTTATTGCATTACCCTAACTGATTAGACAAAGCAGAAATCTAATTTCCTGATTTTGGGATAATCACATCGCATTTGTCATACTTATAATCTAGTTAATGATTAGAGCTACACTCACCTATAATTTCTCACTATAAATACCTCATCGTATATATCTCTTCATAGATCCAAGTTCACCTGAATGTTTAATAAAATTGAATTTGTCTTTCTTCAATTGCAACAATTGCATCAACAATGTACGTATTGGAAAATTAATTCAATAAATTGAAAATTCATTAGGCAACAGCAACACAGCATAATTGGAAGGCGCAGAGGAATCCGGAATAATGTACTGATAAGGAAATAATTACTAGACAAAAAATTACGTCTATCAAATTATATTTATACATATACTCACAAGCACGTAAATCAATTAATATTTTAGGTTAATCAAAAAATTTAGGTTCGAGTTCCGCAAGGTATGCAGTTGTGTCACAACTTATAAAAGAGAATTTTATCGCCATTCAAAATTCTACCTAATTCAAGTCCAGAATTTTGAAGATGATTAAGATGGTGTTTGGAGTTAAGGGTTGAATAGAGATTTTTGGAAATTTGCGTTGTGGAAAGCTAAAGCACTTGATGGGTGTTTGGGGTTAAGGTTTGAACCCAGTTTTTTAGAAAGTTGAGTTGAGTTTATGCCTTTACTTGGTACGGCTTGGAACGGAGTAAAATACTCCAGTGGTACGGCTTGGGACGGAGTAAAATACTCTAGTGGCAGCAGCTGCCGCTGCTTTGGCCACCCTCTCTCTCCTTTTTTTTTTCATTTTAATTTTATTTTTTTACTTTATATAATAGAATAAAATAAATTAAAAATTATCACAATAAAATCTCCATCTCAAGATAAGTAATTCTAGATCCACTTTTCCTTTTTTTATTAATTTTTAAAAAATGGGTTTTATACTCCAACTATTTCATTTTTATAATTTTACCAAACACCAAAAACAACTTCTCGTTTCCCACAGCACTTTTAAGAAATGTTTACCAAACAACATACTAACTTTTCTAGAAGTACTTTTGCCACATCACTTTTGCCAAAGCACTTTTCGGACTAGAACAGGAACGTCAAACAGACCCTAAGAGTAATTGCTTATATAGTTATGCGTAAACACCCTTAATTAATTTATAATCGGCAAAAAAATGTTAAAATTTGATTGGTTGAAAATTTAAAATATACTGCTAACATAGTTTTGATAACCACTTCATAATTTGCTACAAATAATTTTCTTGGTTCCTAAAAAATTAAAAAACCACAACTAAAAATATTTAGAGGGAATAATTATATATGCTAATATCGTCTCGCCATTTATTCTCCAAAACTAAACTATAAATCTAAAAAAAAAAAACAGAAAACAAGAAGATCATCAACCCTTTTTGACCCAATAACGGTGAGCTACTTGGACTCGGTACCTTTGCAAATTTTGTCCCCTTTTGTGTTAGGAGAAGGTTCTTCACCACGTCTATCCCCTGGTAATTATATTATATTATATCTATTAATATATTAATATATTAATAATAATAGCTACTATTCACACCATTCTATATAAAATGGAAAAAAAACTACCCCTCCATATTTTTTTATTAGATTACAATTATTATCTAATTACCGACTAAACTGTCCTTATTGATTATCAATCAACCCCTTTTAATTTTTCTCCAAAAAATAATTAATTTAAAATTATTTTGTATTTATTCTATCATTAATTACAAAAAGTGATCTTAAAAATTAGAATACGAGACAACTAAATACACAAAACCATTTTAAAACAAAATGACAATTAATAAAACACGTAACGTGTCTTTGTCAATTTTCTTCAAAAGAAATTCTTTAATACAGCGCTAATTAATTACCATTTTGGTTAAGTCAAACACCTTTATTTTTTCTTGCCACAACTGCATTAACAACCGCTGCAGTTTAAAACTGGCCCTTAGCTACATTAACAACTACATCAAGGAATCAATTTAACATTAAAAACAACAAAATTTAAAACCCTTAGTACATTAACTGCAACTACATCAAGGAATCAATTTAATTGCAAACGTACACATTCCTTCGAGTGAATAAACCCTATGTGCGTACACTTTGATCGGGTAAATACATCTCTGTCCTAAATATTTATCATTTCATTTTAGTTAGTTCCAAATATTTTCTTTTAAATTTTTATCGATTTCAAACATTTTATCCTTGTTTTCATCAATCTATTTTGTTGCATATGATAAGTTGTAATTATTTGTTTGATCGTGTCCTCGACAAGCACGTTATCACGCCTCATCTTCAATAGATATATCTTAGTAAACCGGAGACAATACCTACCATATTAGTCGGTATTCATATAGTTATTGACTGTGCTACTGGCCGTCTTGAAGAACCAAACAAAACGGTATCTCTTATAACTCTGATGAATGAATTAGAATCAGTAATTGGGTCTATCAATGATTAGATAAACTCAATGTATATCGATCCATTCATAAGACCCGCAATGCATGACAAGACTAGGCCAACGGTGAAAGGTCTATCGATAACATCCATCGAATAAACCGTTAGTCAAAAACCTCATTTGTTAGATGCATTAATTTAATTCATAAAATAGGATCTCATGCCATGCATTACCCTAAGTGATTAGACAAACCAGAAATCTAATTAATCTCCTGATTTTGGGATAATCATACGGAATTTGTCATACTTCCTCCATTTTTATATAACTACAGTTTTAAAAAAAAATGTATTTTTTTAATTTAATTGTCGCTTTTTGATTTTAAAAGTAACTTTTTATATTTTCAAGGTCACTTTTGTAGTCAATGAAAAAATTAACCATAAATAATTTTGTAATAAAAAGGGCGGGTTTATAATTAATAAGAGTACTTAAGTAAAAAATTATAAATAATTATTATCTAATCATTTTCTTGGTTATTGTGAAAATTTGAAAAAAGACAATTATATAAAAAGGAAGGAAGTACTTATGATCTAGTCATGATTAGAGTTACTCCTCTTCTATGATATATATATATATCTCTTCATAAATCCAAATTCACTTAAAATTAAGAACACCCAGGTACTACATTCTTTAGAGTTTAATACCCAAAACACTATCGCTAGTGACCGGGAACATCATATATATTCATAGTTATTGTCATTATTTCCATAGTAACATCATCCAACTCCCAACATCTTAAAAATGCATGTATGTCTCTTGAAAATATTGTGAAATCTTTAGCATCTAATTAATACTCTCCAATTTCAACAGAGAACTGAAGAGAGCATCGAAATTATCGATATGCAAATGGGGAAACTCTTAGGCTGCGTTTCATAACGGAAATAATTATGTTTGGAGCATAGTTATCAGAACCGAATCGGACAGCGAACCGTTTTCGAAAATTTGGTGGTTCAACCGGGTTGAACCGGGTTTGACCGGATTGTAGATGTTGGTCCGTCCGGAACCGTTTACACATTAAACCGGTAAATCTTATACGAGAAAATCGGATTAAACCGGATTGAACCGGCTGGTTTTTACAGTAGCATTTTATAATATATCAAAAAATATTATTAAAATTGAAAAAGTCCAAAAACGGCGTCGTTTTGGGCCCATGGGCCGTGTCAAAATGATGCCGTTTTGACAAGTCATCAAACCAGCCGGTTTGATAGAAAACCGGCCGGTTCGCCTGTTCAAAAAAAATCACCCGGGTCGACCGGTCTGACCCGAGTCAGAGGTAAATCCGGTCCGATAGCTGAATCGGACCGGAAAGGTGAAAACGTCCGGTTGAACCGGCCGGTCCGGTCCGGTTCTGATAACTATGGTTTGGAGATATTACTGTTTTCCAAAATTTTCCATCTGGAGATATTTCCAGAATTATTTCTGTTTTCCAAAATTCTATTTCACAGCTACAGTACGTTTTCTATTTTTCAACCTTCATTTTCCAACTGTCTTACTTTTCTGGAAAAAAAAACTACTACTATTGTTAAATCAATTTGATTTTAATTAAAAAACAATGCTGATGTTATTTTTTTTGTTAAGATTAATAAACTAAATAGTAGCTCATTTTAAGTTTGTTAAAGATCAAATATAAGTATGGTAAACATATTCAAGTTTAAATTCAAAAGCACAAGGCATTTAGGGGTTGTTTAATTTTTTAAAAATTTCCAAAAATTGGAAATATTTCTAAAATCTATTTCACAACAACATTTTCCGAAATGGAAAATTTTCCAGTTCTCTAATTACTATTTAGTTTTCCAGAATTAACATTACAAATTTGGAAAATTTTGGAAACACAATTTTTGAAGTTTTCCAAAAAATAAATTCCAAATTTTATTTTTTAGCTCAACCGATGCATATTGTTAACATAAAAAAAGAAACAATGTTATTTTAGACATGTCTACTCTCATAATTTATAAATATGGTAAATCTATTCACGTTAATGATCAAATATATATTTTAGATTTTTTTGATTGGTTTTTACCGTTTTGGCTCGTTTTTCACCATTTAAGCTCATTTTTTACTGCTTTAGATCATTTTTCACCACTTTGTCTCTATTTTTAAACCATTTTTGTCTTTTTTTCACTTTTTTGTCCCATTTTTCACCACTTTGTCTCTATTTTTAAACCATTTTTGTCTTTTTTCACCATTTTGTCCCTTTTTTACCATTTTGGCTCGTTTTTTACTATTTTGGCTTGTTTTTTACTATTTTGGCTCACTCTTTACCTTTTTCTAGTTTTTTACCATTTTTCATCGTTTTATCTCATTTCTCACCATTTCGGCTCATTTTTTACCTTCTTCGCTCATTTTTCACCATTCTGTCTCATTTTTTAGCATTTTAGCTCATTTTTTACTACTTTTTACCATTTTGGCTCAATTATTTATCATTTTTTCCTATTTTTTCTAGTTTGATACCATTTTGAGTCATTTTTTCGTAAAAGAAGATCTTAAGATCTTTTGGATTTTCTTACTCCCAAAATAAACATGTTGTTTATAGCAATTTGACTATTTTATATGGAAAAAAAGAAGATACCTTCTTGTTAATCGCCTACTAATTGATTAGGGGTTGACAATTAGACAATGTTTTGTTGCTCGTTGATTTAGATTGATTAATAAAGAAAATAAAAATGACATTTTCCATTAAATCACACAAGATATTCTTTAAATGCTAAACATTTTCTTAGCTAAACTAGCAAAAACTAGCAAAAATGAGCCAAATATGGTAAGAAATGAGCAAAAATGGTAAAAAATGAGACAAGATGCTAAAAAATGAGCAAAAAGGGTAAAAAAAAGGAGCTAAAATGGTAAAAATGAGAAAAATGTTAAAAATGAGAAAAACAGTAAAAGCAAGACAAAGCGGTGAAAAATGAGCAAAAATAGTAAAAAACTAGCCAAGATAGTAAAAAACGTGCAAAAATGGTAACGAATGGGCCAAGAATGTAAAAAATGTGCTTAGACGGTACAAAACGAGCAAAATGGTAAAAAATGAGACAAGATGGTAAGAAACGAGCAAAAGGGTAAAAAATGAGCTAAAACAGTAAAAATGGGAAAAGAAAGGTTAAAAACGAGATAAAATGATAAAAAATGAGCCAAAATGGTAATAAAAGAACCAAAATAGTAAAAAACAAGACAAGGCGGTGGAAAATAGTAAAAAACTAACCAAGATCGTAAAAAATGTGAAAAAACGGTAAAAAATGAGCCAAGATTGTAAAAAATGAGCTTTGGCGGTAGAAAATGAGCAAAAATAGTAATAAACGAGCCAAAATGGTAATAAAGGAGCCAAAACAGTAAAAAACAAGACAACGCTGTGGAAAACGGTAAAAAACTAGCCAAGATCATAAAAAATCGTGAAAAAATGGTAAAGAATGAGCCAAGACTATAAAAAAGAGCAAAAATGGTAATAAATGAGCCAAAATGGTAATAAAATAGCCAAAATAGTAAAAAATAAGACAAAATGGTGGAAAACGGTAAAAAACTAACCAAGATCGTAAAAAACGGTAAAGAATGAGCCAAGACTTAAAAAATGAGCAAAAATGGTAATAAATGAGCAAAAATGGTAATAAAAGAACCAAAACAGTAAAAACATGACAAAGTGGTGGAAAACAGTAAAAAAACTAACCAAAATCGTAAAAAAAGTGAAAAAATGGCAAAATCTTGATGGATTTGGAGATTGACAATTATGGATTGTTGTTTAATTATGGATTTATGGATATGTTTTTATGAATTGTTATTTAATTATAGATTTACTGATGTTGATGTTCTGATTTACTGATATTTAATTATGGATTATTTTTCTTCTTTTTTCATGAAATTAAAAGAAAAAGGTTTGAAATTTCGGTTTTTCAGTTCGGTTTCCATAAAATTAGGTTTGGTTTCGGTTTGTAAATTTAGGGATTTCGGTTAACCGAAATTCGAAACTTTGGATTTTAGTTTCGGTTTCGGTTTCGATTAACCGATGAACGGTCCTAGTTGAGTGGTAAGACTCTGCCAAATTATCCTGTCACAACTCAGCTAAAAGGAGAACTTGGGGGAGATTGAAGAAGCATTAGATGTGAATGTTAATTCACAAACACTTCATAATTGACAACCAATGATTACATTAGTTCCTAAAAAACTTAAAAAATTTACAACTAAAAAAACTTGGAAAAAATAATTATATATGCTAATCTTGTCTCGCGATTTATTCTCCAAAACTAAACTATAAATCTAAAAAAACAAAAAAAAAACAAAAAGTTCATCAACCCTTTTCGACCCAATAATGGTGAGCTCCTTGGACTCGGTACCTTTGCAAATTTTGTGCTATAATCATAATTATATTATATTAGTAATAATACGTATAATTCATTCCATTTTATATAAAATGTCGGTTAAGAGTGTAAAAAATTAAAAGATTCCTGGTATAAACAATAAATACTATTCTTAAAATGTTATTGACCCAAAAACTATATTGGTAATGTCTTTGTCAATTTTCTTCAAAAGAAATTCTTTAATACTTGCTTTAATTAATTACCATTTTTGTTAAGTCAAACACCTTTCTTTTTTCTTGCCACAACTGCATTAACAAACGCAACACTAACAACCACAAAAGTTTAAAACCGGCCCTTACCTACATTAACAACTGCATACATCAAGGAATCAATTTAACATTAACAACAGCAATTAGGAAACATGTTTAATTTAAATTTTTTTGTGTTAGGAGAAGATTCTTCACCACGTCTATCCCCTGGTAATTATATTATATTATATCTATTAATATATTAATAGTAATAGCTACTATTCACTCCATTCTATAAAAAATGGAAAAAAACTACCCCTCTCTATTTTATTAGATTACCGTTATTATATAATTACTGACTAAACTGTCCTTATTGATTATCAATCAACCCCTTTTAATTTTCCTCCAAAAAATAGTTAATTTAAAATTATTTAGAGTTTATTCTGTCATTAATTATAAAAAGTGATCTTAAAAATTAAAATACGAGACAACTAAATAAACAAAACCATTTAAAAAAAAAGACAATTAATAAAACACAGACATATATTGGTAACGCGTCTTTGTCAATTTTCTTCAAAAGAAATTCTTTAATACTGCGCTAATTAATTACCATTTTGGTTAAGTCAAACAACATCATAAAAATTCTTTAAAACCCTTAGTACATTAACTGCAACTACATCAAGGAATCAATTTAATTGCAAACGTACACATTCCTTCGAGTGAATAAACCCTATGTGCGTACACTTTGATCGGGTAATACATCTCGGTCCCAAATATTTATCATTTTATTTTAGTTAGTTCCAAATGTTTTCTTTTAAATTTTTATCGATTTCAAACATTTTATCATTTAGTTCAATATAGTTCCAACTGTTAAAAAAAACGTTAACGGAGACAAACTTTGTTAGATTTTATTATTTTAATAATTATTTCTAACAATCAGGTCCCACACATCAAAAAATATTTTTAAAATTTATAGAAAATTAAAAAAATCTAATAAAATGAAAAAATATTTTAAAATAATATAGGAAAAATAGGAAAAATATTTTTAAAAATTATAAAAATAAAAATGTAAAACTTGATAATTCATTTCGAAATTAAAGAAAACTAAAAAATTAAAACAAATATGAAAATGTAAAAAAATCATAAAAATGTAAAAATGATTTCCTTCGTGATTGGGGAGCCATAGTCGTCAATGTACTCTCATCCCTTTTTGGCTATTCCCCCATCCCATCTATCTCTTATTTACCGCTAACTCTTACTAATTTCCATCTTGCCTCATCTTCAATAGATATATCTTAGTAAACCGGAAACAATGCCTACCATATTGGTCGGTGTTCATATAGTTATTGACTGTGCTACTGGCCGTCTTGAAGAACCAATCAAAACGATACGTCTTATAACTCTGATGAATGAATTAGAATCAGTAATTGGGTCTATCAATGATTAGATAAACTCAATGTTTATCGATCCATTCATCAGACCCGCAATGCATGACAAGACTAGGCCAACTGTGAAAGGTGTATCGATAACATCCATCGAATAAACCGTTAGTCAAAAACCTCATTTGTTAGATGCATTAATTTAATTCATAAAATAGGATCTCATGCCATGCATTACCCTAACTGATTAGAGAAACCAGAAATCTAATTAATCTCCTGATTTTGGGATAATCATACCCAATTTGTCATACTTCCTCCATTTTTATATAACTACAGTTTTTTTTAAAATGCATTTTTTAAATTTAATTGTCGCTTTTTAATTTTCAAAGTAATTTTTTTATATTTTCAAAATCACTTTTGTACTCAATGAAAAAATTAACCATAAATAATTTTATAATAAAAAAGACAGGTTTATAATTAATAAGAGTACATAAGTAAAAAATTATAAATAATTATTATCTAATCATTTTCTTGATTATTGTGAAAACTTGAAAAAAAACAATTATATATATATATATAGTGAGAAATCATAGATGAGGGGTAACTCTAATCATGACTAGATCATAAGTACTTATATCTTCATAAATCCAAATTCACTTAAATTTAAGGACACCCACGTACTACATTCTTTAGAGTTTAATACCCAAAACATTATCTCTGGTGACCGGGAACATCATATATATTCATAGTTATTGTCATTATTTCCATAGTAACATCATCCAACTCCCAACATCTTAAAAATGCATGTATGTCTCTTGAAAATATTGTGAAATCCTTAGCATCTAATTAATACTCTCCAATTTCAACAGAGAACTGAAGCGAGCATAGAAATTATCGATATACAAATGGGGAAACTCTTAGACTGCGTTTCATAACGGAAATAATTATGTTTGGAGATATTACTGTTTTTCAAAATTTTCCATCTGGAGATATTTCCAGAATTATTTCTATTTTCCAAAATTCTATTTCATAGCTACAGTACGTTTTCTATTTTTCAGCCTTCATTTTCCAACCTTAGAAAGCTCTAAATCGTATTCACCTAACAACTATCTCTTACTTTTTTGGAAAAAAAAAACTACTATTATTGTTAAATCAATTTGATTTTAATTAAAAAACAATGCTAATGTTACTTTTTTTTAAAGATTAATAAACTAAATAGTAGCTCATTTTAAGTTTGTTAAAGATCAAATATAAGTATGGTAAACATATTCAAGTTGAAATTCAAAAGCACAAGCCATTTAGGGGTTGTTTAATTTTTTGAAAATTTTCCAAAATTAGAAATATTTCCAAAATCTGTTTCACAACAACATTTTCCCAAATGGAAAATTTTCCAGTTCTTCAATTACTATTCAGTTTTCTAGAATTTACATTACAAATTTGGAAAAATTTGGAAACACAATTTTTGAAGTTTTCCAAAAGAAAATTCCAATTTTTTTTATTTTTAGGTCAACCGATCCATATTGTTAAGATAAAAAAAGAAACAATGTTATTTTAGACATGTCTACTCTCATAATTTATAAATATGCTAAGTCTATTCACGTTAAAGATCAAATATATATTTTTGATTTTTTTGATTG
Source organism: Viola odorata (assembly GCA_963691705.1). Lineage (NCBI taxonomy): Eukaryota > Viridiplantae > Streptophyta > Magnoliopsida > Malpighiales > Violaceae > Viola > Viola odorata. The sequence continues at coordinate 20,468,941 of OY829539.1, read as the reverse complement.
GTTTTTACCATTTTGGCTCATTTTTCACCATTTAAGCTCATTTTTTACCGCTTTAGATCATTTTTCGCCACTTTGTCTCTATTTTTAAACCATTTTAATCTTTTTTTCACCATTTTGTCCCATTTTTTACCATTTTGGCTCATTTTCACTATTTTGGCTTATTTTTTTACTATTCAAGCTCATTCTTTACCTTTTTTTCTTGTTTTCTACCATTTTTCATCGTTTTATCTCATTTCTCACCATTTCGGCAGATTTTTTACCTTCTTCGCTCATTTTTCACCATTCTGTGTCATTTTTTAGCATTTTGGCTCATTTTTTAGTACTTTTTACCATTTTGGCTCAATTTTTTATCATTTTTCACTATTTTTTCTAGTTTGATACCATTTTGAGTCATTTTTTCCGTAAAAGAAGATCTTAAGATCTTCTGGATTTTCTTACTCCCAAAATAAACATGTTGTTTATAGCAATTTGACTGTTTTATGTGGAAAAAAAAAAGATACCTTCTTGTTAATCGCCTACTAATTGATTAGGGGCTGACAATTAGACAATATTTTCTTGCTCGTTGATTTAGATTGATTAATAAATGTTGCTACCCGAATTTTGACTTACGTCACAACTTTTTCGTTTTATTGCATGTCGCATTAATAGCCCGTTTAAATCAAATTTTCAATCGATTTTTAATCATGGGTTGTTTGTTTTAATATTCCACGTCATTTCACGTCTTTTGAATTTTTTGTATATTTCTCGTATTTTCGACTAAACCGTATTTTTTAGTTTTCGTCAACTCATTTACGTATTTTTTATGTTTACCGCATTTAATAGCTCGTGTAGGTCAAAATTCTGTCGATTCTTGGTCCTAGGCTAGTTTGTTTAAAATTCTATATCATTTCGTGTCTTTTAGTTTTTTTAGTATTTTTAACTGTCTTTTCGCGAACTTCTTTCGGTCCCGAGTAAGGTTCCCGGGACCGAGGGTCGAACGCATTATTTCTTTGTTTGATAAATACATACTATTTTTCTCTTTCACACAATCGAGTTTGGTTTCGTTCAATTTTTGTAGTAAGGACATTTATTTTGCGTCCGAACTTTTAACATTTCCGAAAGAGAAAATAAATACGTTAAACCGAGTTTTGCGTTTATTCGCAGTATATTACTTTTCTTGTCTTATTTTTCTGCACGTCCCGGTTTCCTCGGCATGGATTTATTTTCATTTTCGAGTGACTTCGCTCGTACAAAAAATATCCCGTTCGTATCCAAAAATAGGATAAATACCACATAAATGTCATTCAATGCCTTCTTACCCTCCAGCTTGGTTCCACCTTACCTTGCTCATCACCTAGCCACACAATTAAACTTGCTCATCACCCGACCACACAACCAACCCCGGCCACGCAACCGTTCCGACCAACCCCGGGCACACAACCAACCGACTCCAAATCCCCCCCCCCCCCCCCCCCCCCCCCCCCTCTATAAATAGCAAGCTTCAAGCAACAAATCAAGGGCACCAAAATCTCCTCTTAATCACCATTTCTTGCTCATCCTTCTTGGTCCAAAACTCTCCTAGAGAGGTAAGCTTTCTCGCTCTAGCTTGGTTCAAATGCTTAGTTTTTATGCCAATTTCATTTCGCTTGCCTCAATTTAATGACATGTTGCCTTGAGTAATTAATAGCCATAATGCATGTTTAATTAGCTTGTTTTTCCTTTGTTAAAAGTGCCACTGTTTTCATTTAATTTTCTTGTCATATTTGTTGCCTTGATTTACTGTTATGCTATGATAATTGTTGGGGCCATTTTGGGTAAGAATGGTGGAGGCTTGAAGCTTGGGTCGCCGGCCATGGTGACCGGCGTTGTGGAGAAGAAGAAGAGAGGAAGAAAGGTGATGGCGGGAAAAGGAAAATTGCAAAGGTGATGGGCTTGAGTTTGTCACAAGCCCATCTTGGTTATTAAATGAGGGTTGGGCTTGATTTCATCTCAAGCCCAGCCACTGTTTTAACAAAGGTAGTGGGCCCGACCCATTTGAAATTCGTATGCGTACGGTTAATTTTTCATAAAACTTTCGTGTTTAATTTCTCGTAATTTTTGCATGCTTTAAATACTTTGTTTTAAATTAAAATTTGGGCTTGGCCTTTTTTAATGTCCAAAATTTGAATGTGGGACCCACTTATTTTTCGTCAAATCGCATGACATGTTCGTATGCATAACTTGTTCATTTAATTTTCCGCAAATGCTAACATGTTTGTATGCAATGAATTTTATATTTGTTTATGCCATGTTTTATTTATTTATGTTTGCATGATTTAATTAATTTGTTTATGCCATGTTTTATTTAATTAAATGCTTGCATGATTTTAATAATTTGTTTATGCCATGTTTTATTTAATTAAATGCTTGCATAATTTTAATAATTTGGTTATGCCATGCTTTATTTAATTAAAGGCTTTTATGATTTAAATGATGTGTTTAACTTTATGCCATGCTCTATTTAATAAAATGCTTGTATGTTATAAATAAATTGTTTAGTTGTTTGCCATGCTTTATTTAATTAATTGCTTGCCATATTTTATTTAATTAATTGCTTGCTTGTTATAAATGAAATAAATGTTTGCATGCGCTTTTCTTATTTATTATCTTTCGAGTCATCACTAACACTCTCGCTTTGTAGGTAAAAAAACCTTGAATCTTCGCTCGAAAGTAATGATACTTCATTGCTAAACCGGTTGTAATAATTAGTTAATACTTTAATTAATTATTTCACTTGGTGTAATAGTTTAGTTATTCCGACCTCCTATTTGTAATAATTAGATAAGTAGTATTTATTATGAATTGTGGTTTGTAATATTCAGTTAAGTAGTTAAAAATTGTGTATGTTTGCTTACCTACCTTATGTCAACTATCGTTAACCGTGGTTTTGAAGAGATGGATCGATCGGGGTTCATCCAAAAGGTAAGCTTACCTTAAAACATTTCCTTGTATGTTTATAAATGCCAACACCGAATCGAATGCATGACACCCTAGTAGGCGTTAGAACCACCCATTCGTATGCATGACATATAGAATTGCTAAACCAAATAAAATCAACTCACATGCTTACGTGTTTACGTCACTTACTTTTTATGCCATGAAATTAATTGCTATACCTTGATATGTGAGCATGGTGGCTTCGAATCCCACATGGTTATGTGCATTCATTTAATTGGGATTATGTCAGTATTTACCCATGATAGGATCACCTAGTAAATAATTAAGTCATACATGGCCCGATGATGAAAAAGGAGGAACGTCCGCTCTTGCATACGAACAAACGGTAACCCCGTCCTTCGGTCCCTATCGGAAATAACAATGTCCCAACGAGAATGCTAAGATGTAACGTCACCTTTGAGGGCCAACTTACGTGCTAAAATATTTTCAAACACCTTTTTACCGGTAACCTTTTAAGGATGTGACTTGGGTGCCTAACACCTTCCCAAGTCCATAATACGACCTCGAACCTTCGTTCTTTGGTTTAGACCACATGTGCCTTAGTTTTTTTATTTTATGCCATGACGATTAGGTTCCCTAAACCTTAGAAAATAGAGTGGCGACTTCATTGCATTATGCGAAGCATCCATTTATGCTTAGCATCCGTCCCGAACCTTTTTAAAAAAAACCGGCTCCGACCCTACTAGTCCCCAGTGAAGTCGCCAAACTGTCGCACCCCCTTTTTCCGACTTCACTATTTTTTATTTACTTGCTTTAATAAACTATTTTCATGACTATTTGTTATATGCTTTGATCAACTCTCATAAACATTTCATGCATAGGCCCTCCACCCAGGGGTCGCCATACCAAATAAGTTAGAACGAGTAGTAGTGACGCCCCGGGACTCATGTCCTAGGTAGTGTTCGCGAACTCCACCCGGACAAACCCTTAAAGCTAGCCGAAAGGTGTCCCAATTTGGTAAGCGGATTCGGTTGACATGCTTCGATCTTTTACCTTGTAAATGGTTGGAAAGTGGCCCAAATTCGTGGGAAAAATTGGTTGACGCTTGACGACACTTTAGGGACCATTCTATGGTATTGTCCGGGAACTTTTGGCCGTTAGAGTCTAGTCGACGACAAAAGCCCTCATCACGTGCATCATACTCATTTTATCATGGCATAGTTTACCATGTTTTCTACATTTTTCTCCCTTCCGCACCATTTTTAGTAGTGCATGTAAAGAACTTAGTAACACATTTTGTGCAAATTACTAATACTGGAACTCTGTTCTATTTTTTCCAAAGACCCATCCTGCTTGTTCAAAATGCCAGCGCCCACGTTACTTTTACTTGATGCTTTTGGGGAAAGAAGTTTTGGGAACCAAGCTGCACGAGGGGATATGTGGAAATCCGGTTTCATTCCTATATTACGGCCAAGATTGGGATAGAGGAAGTGACGATGCAAAAAGGAGAGATTGCGTCATTAGAATATTTTTGAGGAGCGAACGGATCCCGACTCCCAAGATTGACACCTTCAAGATCGTGCATCAATTGCTTAGATTTTTCTTTTTCACCCCATGTAATAATGTTCCTAGACTTTTATCTACTAACCATTTTTAGATAGATCGAGATGGTCGATCAAGCTTGTAAACGGTTGTAACCCCTTTTGAAAAAAAGAAAAATAAATAAAAGAAGGGTTTAATTGACGAAATTCATACTCATTTGGTTACCTATGGAATAAGTGCCTTTATCTTTTAGAGAATTTTTGTTGTTCATTCAAAGGCATCAGACGACGAATACCTACAAATATATATAACCTCCCCCAAAATAACCACATATAAAGCCCACGAAAAAAAATACCAAAGGATAGCCCTTGAAATAAAAGCACACTAAAAAAGAATAAATTTCGGAACGCAAGGATGGCTGTTTTTCTCGGTTTCAGCCGCACGCTCTTTTACCTTGACCAACATCAAGGCGATTGGCCCCAAATTTCCACTCGACTAAAACACAAAAAACGTTCATGACACATGGAAGTTCACCCTCACCAAATTTCATAATTTTCTGGGCAGCGCGTCTCTCACAACAAATTTCAGAACGCAAGGACAGCTGCTCCTTCTCGGTCTCAGATGCGCGACCTTTTGTCTTGGCCAAAACGAATATGATTTGCTAGGATTTTCCACTCAGACAAAACATGAAAGATGTTGGAAACAGGTTTAAATTTACCCATACCAAGTTTCATAATTTTCTGGGTAGCGAATCTCTCACAAAAAATTTCAGAACGCAAGGACAGCTGCTCCTTCTCGGTCTCAGATGCACGATCTTTTGTCTTGGCCGAAACGGATATTATTTACTCGATGTTTCCACTCGGCCAAAACATGAAAGATGTTGGAAACAGGTTTAAATTTACCCATGACAAATTTAGGAAAGTTCTGGGCTGCCAATCTCCCACAAAATTGTTTTCAACGCAATGACAGCTGCTCCTTCTTGGCCTCGGCTGCGCGATCTTTTGTCTTGGCCAAAACGGATATGATTTGCTAGGATTTTCCACTCAGCCAAAACATGAAAGATATTGGCAACAGGTTGAAATTTAACCATTAAAAAATTCAGAAATTTATGGGGGCCAATCTCCCACAACAATTTTCAACGCAAGGACAGTTGCTCCTTCTCGGTCTCAGCTGCGCGATCCTGTGTTTCGACCAGAATGGGTATGATTTACTCGGCGTTTCCACTCGGCCAAAACAAAAAAGACGTTGATAATAGATTAAAGTGTGCCCACACCAAATTTCATAATTTTATGGGCAACAGATCTCGCACAAATAATTTAGACGTGAAAATGGCTGCTCTCCTCGATTTCGGCCGCGCGCTCGTTTGTTTTGGCCAATATGGACACAATTGGTTCTGAATCCCCGCTCGGCCAAAAAATGGAAGACATTGATAACAAGTTGAAGGTTTCCCATACCAAAAATGAGATTGTTCTGGGCGGCGCATCTCTCGCAAACAGCAAAGGCGAGAGGATGACTAAAAACATGCGGTTTCGTCAAAAAACGCGATTTGTTGCCTCTCCTCGCACCATATTGGGTCCTGGGCCTCTAGACATGATTTGAAGCCATCATCAAGGACAATCCTTCACCAAAAGATAGGTCTTGACTCCTCATAGCTCCGAATCCATAGCGTGCGATTTTCCGAGCATGATGACACGGGCTACTCACGCCGGTTTGCCTCAAGGGTTTCATTGGTAGCATCCAAGATTACGTTACATCGTTGGAGAGAATAAAAGCTTCCTTCGTATCTTCACCAAGAAAGCCGATTCAAGACATGTCATTGCTCCAGTCACCCTGAAAGTGTAGAGTGAAAGTGTGGCCGGAAGAGGGAACAAGCAGCGTGGAGGCCTCGAGATTGGAACGCCCATACCCCATTTTATTTCTTTTCACTTGTCTTTTTCAGGTTAACGATGGCTCCCAGGAAGCGAACTAACCCCCCACCTTTCGTCAAATTTTGTGTGGCAAATGGAGGTGCAACGGGACTTGAAGTGATGACCGAAGGAAGGCGTTGAAAAATGTCAAAGCTCATTTTTCAGGGAAGTTACCCTTCACGTTTTTACAATTTTACGTTTTTGTAATTTATATTTTCGCAATTTATATTTCCACAATTTTACATTTCAGGTGCAGTGAGATTTGTACTTAGGGCAAGCGAATGAAGTTACAACCAAAGGAAGGCGTTGAAAAATGTCAAAGCTCATTTTTCAGGGAAGTTGTCCTTTATATTTTTTGCAATTTCCTTTTCCGCAATTTAGGTTTCCGTAATTTATATTTTTGCAATTTACATTTTTTACAATTTTAAATTCTCGCTATTTACATTGTTGCAAGAGTGCGTGCGTAATGTTTGTAAAATTTCTTAGCTTTTACCAAAAAATACATATTGCTTGGTTTTTTTTTAACAAAAAAGGGAAAAAAATTCTACGCCTTTTAAACATTCCTTAAATCAAGCATATTCATCATTTGATTAATCCACGGTTAACTTGGTCATTCATTAGAAATTGTATAAACATGTATGATCTTGTCTGTTAACTCTTATGTCCATGACATGTTTAGACGTAAGCGATCACAAACATATCCCTGTGAGTATTTTGGGCCTCCACGCCTTGTTTTTTTCATGAGTGTAAATGCTAAACTAGGTGCTAGTTGGATTTGCATAATATCCAGGGTACATGAACAATCAAACATGGGATAGCGGTAAGATGACATTGGACTTTGCTTTTGCTCTTCTTCCACATTTTCATTTTAACCTTTTTACCCTCAAAATACATATTTTGTATACCATGTACAAACTCTACCAAACACCCAAAAGCCTTTTGACCAAGTGAGTTGAGTGCTCGACTGGGACCGTTAAGTTGGAGTTACACGTCAAGCAAGGGAATGACAAAGGAGCCCTTAGAGGATCACTGACCAATCAACGTCGGAAGAAGGCCAAATAAAACAAGACTTGGAGGCCTCTGCAAAAGGCAGAGAGGATGATAGACCAAACAAAAATTGTACATGCTTTGCCTAAAAAAGAAAGAAGAGAAGAACACAAATAAAACACAACAAAAAAAAAAAAACAACAACAAAAAAAGTGTTCAATCAACAAGACAACGACAAAAGCAAGTACAAAACAAATAAAAGTGTTCCAAGAACACAAAAACAACAACAGAGGAAAACATTTGCAAAGAAATGGTCAAAACATCAACAGCAAAAAGATCATCGCAAACTTGGGCATGATGCCCTCAAAACAAACCAGAAGGAACATCCACACAAGGATTCAAGAATTTTTGTACTTTGCCCTCGCCACAATCAAATCGTCGAGCATCGTTCACCGCAATTTGACCTCATCACAATCAGTAGTCGAGCACGAACTCATTAAAATCTTTCGCCAAAAAAAAAACAACACAACACTTTCTTCTACAAATTCCTCTTTTCTTCCTCCCTCGCAAAGTCCTTTAGATTATTAGTAGACCCATGCATGTGCATCTTCATTTGAAGTCTATTCACTCGGATTGACATTGCAAATTTAATTTTTGTGCTATGTTTATTGCATTTTTAGGAGTGTAAACACCTAGCCTTGTTTTCTGAGCGTGAGCGCAAACACTAATATCTGGTGAGGATTGCTTACAGCTGCATGTCATGGGAAAGTCTTGTTCTTGAAGTCGTTATTTCCTGAACAAGACGCAGACGTTACCTAGACTTATGTCAATTATGTTTGTATAACGAAAATTTAACGCATTTTTCAAAAAATAACACTTGAATTTATTTCCTCTTAAACAAAGAGGTCATTTTCATTCCAAACAAAAACTTAGGGGCAAGCCATGGGTTAAATGTAGGAATATTTGATATTTCTCACATTATCAATTGCTCTCCCTTTTTCTATCTGTTGTTGCTTCGTGTTTTCTTCCTATTTGCAGAACACAGATATGCTTCATAGGGATCAACCAATGGGTCTTCGATAAAGAGATCGTTGTAAAGCCCTCGCCTTGGATTTTTAACAAAAAAATCCAATCAACAAATCAAATGGAGCACGTTACCACTCCCCAATTAATTTCGTACGACGATCAATTTCCCCCACCATCAACCTCCGACAATTGCGGTATCCCCGCTCGGATCTCAACTCTTCATCGACATCCAACAATTGCGGTATCCCCGCTCGGATCTCACCTCTTCATCGACTTCCGACAATTGCGGTATCCCCGCTCGGATCTCACCTCTTCATCAACCTCCGACAATTGCGGTATCCCCGCTCGAATCTCACCTCTTCATCGACTTCCGACAAATGCGGTATCCCCGCTCGGATCTCATCTCTTCATCGACTTCCGACAATTGTGGTATCTCCGCTCGGATCTTTGAAACTGATCATTTTCTATTTAGGTGTGAAGCCAGTTCACTTTGGTTGGCTTTAGATTTTGTGTCACCAGTGCTTATTGTTCATAATTGTTTCTTTCTTTTAATCATTTGTGGTTGAGATGCTATGACAATTTAACTATAATTTCCAGATGGGAATACGGCTGACCTCAATTGGGATTCCAACAATCAATGCATTCAAAGACTGGGATGAGAAGATTAAGCTCAGTCTCAGTTTAGAAAGCAAGTATTATAGTATTATGCTTTTCCACTTTCATTGCACCATTTCTTCTGCAAGAATAAAACAATTCTTTACTTCATAACCTTTGTCAATTCTTCTTAAAGTCATTGATTTAGGTTTATTATAGTTTTTACCAATTTTCAATTTGTGTATACTTCTTTTTTATCACTATGAATGTAATTATGTTGTTTTGCTGCTTCATATTGATAAACCTTTCTCTTCTTGATTTTCTCATAATGTCTTATGATTTACAGTCAAATCTTCTATTTTTGGCAAGAAAAGATAATTAATTGGCTTATTAAGTTTGTTCTTGAGAGACTCCATGATTTGGTGTTATTTCCTCCAATTTCCGTATTCCATCCATGTATTTTTAAAGTACCTGATTATTCATCTATATTTTGACTTGCTATTTTGGCACTTTAGTATTGACATTATCAAAACCAGTGCGTGACAAAGGTATGTCAAAACTAGTGAGTGACCATCTTATTAAGTAGCTTGGATGTTTGTTCTCTCTTGAAAAACAGGTAACAAGAGCCTAGAGAAAGCTGTGTGACTTGGGAGCAAGGATTAATGTTACTTTCTATATACAAAACCTTAGACGTTGGAACCTTGAAAGAAACCAGAGTAGTTATCCAATTAATAGACAGGTTAGTGATTTATCTTGAAGGAGTTGTTGAGGATGTTTTGGTCCAAGTTTAATGATTTTTACATCCTGTTGATTTCTATATTGTTTATATAGAGGATGGCAACTCCTCCAAAGCCACAAATAGACGCTTTCTTAGAATGCTATTAAATATCCTAATGATGTTTCTTGTGTTAATTTCATAGATTTCATTGAACCAATTGTTGATCATGTTTACGAAATGAGTTCTACGGATCCTCTTGAGTATGTTCTTAGTAGGGGGTTTGAAAGGAGGAATTAATTAAAATGGAGAAAGAATGGATCATCAATGAAAATTTTCAAATGACTAGTTTTGAGCTTGATGTCTCTAATGCACATTCCTAAGAATCTTGAATTGCCTAATTCTTACGATAAAATACTCAATTTAATTTTACAGGCACTAAATTTAGAGTTGAAAAACTTTACCAAACCACTTGAAGTATATGTATATTAGCCAACAGAAGACTTTGCAAGTGATGATTTCCACTAAGTTGGATTTATTAGAGAAATTAGCGAGAGTTCTTAGAGAGTTCGAGGAGTTAATTAGTTGGATAATTGCGAATATTAAGGAAATCTCACCAGCAATATGCATGCACAAGATCCACTTGTAAGAGAGGACAACACTATAGTAAGACAACCACAAAGAAGGTTGAATCCTCATAATGCAGCTTGTCAAAAAGGAAATCTTAAAATTCTTAGATGTAGGGGTAATTTATTCAATATCAGACAACTCATTGGTTAGTTGAATGTAGTGGTACTTGAGTAAACGAGAATAGTTGGTCTAGAAGGAAGTGATTAAAATCTAGTTTAGAATGGATAGAGAGTTTTCATTGATTATGGGATGCTAAATACAACTATAAGGAAGGATCGCTTCCCATTTCCCATCAATTGATTAATGTTTGATAAGTCTTTCTGGTAAGACACATCATGGTGGTCTTAATGGATTCTCAAGATTTCTTCAAAGACCTAGAGAATACCACATTTATCTACCCATTTGGAATCTTTATGTGACCTTCGACTTTTGAAATGCCTGTGCAACTTTCCAAATGTGTATGGTAAATATCTTCTCTGAATTTCTAGGAAAGTGAATTGAAGTTTTGATAGCAGACTTTATTATCTATGGAAACTCTTTAAATAAATGTCTATGCAACCTTGAAAAAATGCTTAGAAATTAACTTAGCTTTTAATTATGAAAAATGGTACATAGATTAGTGCTTAGTTTTAGGACATGTTATCTATCATAAGAGTATTGAAGTGGATAAGGAAAAAATTGATATTATTGAGTGTTTACTTTACCCTACTTTACCCCACTTGTGCGTGAGAAGTGCATTTCGTTTCTTGGCCATGAAGGGGTTATATAGGAGATTCGTTAGGAACTTTTCAAGTATTGTTATGCCAATGTGTAAATTGCTGCAAAATAATGTGGAATTTCGGTTTGATAAAGCTTTACAAGATAACCTTTGACTAGTTTTAGAAGAAACTCACAACAATCTAAATAATCCAAGTCCCAAATTAGAAATTGCCCTTTAAATCACGTGTGACGCAAGTAACTCAACAGTAAGTGCAATTCTTGGAAAAAATAAGGCAAAGATTCTCATGTCATCTATTGTTGGAGAAATAAAAGTCTTCGGAGTCTCTCTTAATGAAATGATACTATCTACTTTAGGTATGAGGCCATACGATTTTCACAAAAGACCTCATTCTCTTAAGAGTTTCACTACTCTTATATTTAGTTTTTATTTTTCTTTTCTTTTCGTCCCCTTCAAACTAAGTACCACAGAGCCCACAACCTATGCTCACTAAAAAGCCTCATTTTCTTAAGAGTTTCACTACTCTTATATTTAGTCTTTATTTATCTTTTCTTTCCGTCCCTCTCGAACTAAGTACCACAGAGTCCAAAATCTATGCTCACTAATCTCCCGTTGAACGAAGTACCACCGAACACACCACTAGGGCCCAACAATCTCTCCCTCAAACTATGTACCACAGGGCCTAATCTTGAAGACTCACCGGGTACACTTTCCAGCTCGACCTAGAGATTCACTGCACTTATTCTTGTTCGGACCAGAGATCTATCATACTTTTTTAAGCTCGGCTCGAAAATTCACAACGTGCCACCCACAACAAAGGCCATTGCTTAGGCTTATCCGAACCTTCGGCTCCGCTACCATTTGTTGGAGAAATAAGTCACTCGAGTCTCTCTAATGGAATGATATTGTCCGCTTTGAGTCTAAGCCCGCATGGTTTTCACAAAAGGCTTATTTTCATTAAGAAGATCAACTCCTTTTACATTTAATCTTTATTTCTCTTTTCTTTCTGATGTGGAACTTTGATTAGCACACCTTAACATCTACTACGCCTTCAAAATTCTTGATGAAGCTTAGAAGAACTACACTACTATAAAGAAGGAGCTATTAACTATTGTCTTTGCTTTAGATAAGTTTAGATCTTATCTGCTTGGTCTAAAGTTATTATGATTTCTGATGATGCAACACTGAAATATCTCTTGGCAAAGAAAGAAGCTAAACCATGGTTGATTAAGTGGATTCTTCTTTTTTAGGAGTTTGACTTAGAAATCAAAAATAAAGATAAGGAGAATTTGGTAGTTGACCACTTGTGCAGAATTCCATTAAAAAGAGTATGGAGAAAGAATAGCCTAGAGGGGGGAGGGGTTCAATGGGCACCAAGTAAACTAGTTTCTTTTCACAAACAATTACACAAACACTTGAAGGCGATTAAGGAAATAATCTAAAGACGAGTAAGAAAATCTTGAGAAAGAGATTTATAGTAGTTTTATTGGGAACTCAAAAGCGTAAAATAATGAACTCAAGAGTTTTATACTTTCATTCATATTAGTCCCAATCATTTATTATTTTTGGACTTTGTAGTGGATTTTGTGCTTTATCATTGCCTTCAGATTTTATAGTGGAGTAAACTTTATGCTTCTATTTGTGTAATGAATAAGGGGCTTGATTTGACGTAGGACTTAATCTTTAAATTATCACGGATAGCTTATTATCATTAAAGAAATCTTGCTAGGTAATGAGTCCCTCAATTTTTATATCTATTCGCTTTGTATAGACCCATTATTGATTATAGAAAAATAAGTTAACAATGAGAGTAGCATATTTTTTTAATGGGCGAATTATGTGAGTTTTACATCGAGTGTATTTGATATTTTCCCCTCTTTACGTGGTATGTTAGTAGGGGTGAACATTCGGAGTTCGGATCGGATAAGTTCGAATTCAGATAATTTTGGATCAGATTTTTTCGGATTTTTTATCAACAAATCCGATTCCAATCCGACAAGTTCAGATTCGGATCGGATTGATCAGATTTTTCGGATGAGCCGACCCATCACAATCATGGACTTTTTTTTTGGCCCTTACCCTAATCCTCCCAATACCAGCACCTATTTCTCTCTCCTCCATTTTTGTTGTTTTTCAAGCCGTACCAAACCCAATCCCTTTCCTCCTCTCTCAAACCCAATCGTACTTGTTGGTAACTGATTTGATTTTCTTGATCTATTTTTTCTTAAGTTTGGATATGCCATAAAAATTTGAGTTAGATTTTGAATGTTGTTGGGGATTGAGGGAGGGAGAAGGATTGAGGGAGGGCGACGACGGAGGCAGAGTGGACAAGGGAGAACAATGGTGGAGTCAACAAGGGATCAAGGGAGAAGAGGGGAGAGGGAGTGGAGCGAGTGAGGCGAGCGGAGGTCTAGAGGAGGCGGGAGGGTGCGGCTGTGCGGCTATGGGTTCAGAGTGTTCCACTGATCCAAGCTCACCCCTATATGTCAGTTGAAAAAATAATGAGTAAGAGACAATTAGTTAAAAAAAAAACCTAGAACTTAATGAAAATTACCATGTAGGGAAGATAAAATGAAAAAAAAAATATTAATGTAATATTATTGATAGAGACACGGAAGACAAAACACGGGACGTTTTTTTATAATTTTTTTATATGTATATTTAATTATTAGATAGACTAAAATATCCATTTTATTTAGAGTAAAATAATGAATTCAAAAGTTTTGATTTTTTTTTTTACTTTTTAATTTTTTTTGGGTTATTTGACTCCTCGATAAAGCTAAATAATATCACCATAAATAAAATAAACATTACTATTATAAACTTTGAACATGAGCTCAAGAGAACGTTAATTCTTGATTATCTATAAAATTATATAGTTGTATCATATATGATTTCAATTATGGACGTAAATGCAAAAATAAACATAATTAAAACGTTATATTACATGCACACATTTACTCAATAGTTACTTGTAAAAAGGGATCATTGTACTCAATGATTATGATCATAAGCAAGTAATTAAATGGATATCAGATAATCAAATGTAAAGGGCTTGAAGAAATGAGCAGCCTCATTTTCTATGAACTCCAATTGCTTCTTAAATAGGTGCATGTACACCACCCAGTCACCATTCCCTGTTGGGCTTGGCATCGGCATCACATACCCAGCATTTCCACCCCAAGGGAAATGGTATGATCCAAAGACAGGCATGCCCCACCCGAAATCCGCTTTGGTGATCGGAAATCTTTGACCGGATGAGATCACCACTGAAGGACCATCATTACTCCCGCAACAATATATCTTAGCCACAGCTGTCTCCGGCCTATGCGCCTCGACCCAATCAATCAATCCAAGAAAATGCTCTTTAGTCACCGAGCTCTCCAAGAAGTCATGCACCTCATTCGCCACGCTACACAACGTAGTTCCGGCTAGGTCCCCCACTTTCTTGGTGCCATAAGGAATGGACAACACATTGCCAAAGTATCGGTTCATTAGCGACGATTTGTTTACCATTTCGTCATCATTTAATCTCATCCGCCCATCAACGACAACACCCATTTTACAAAATTGTGTGTTCTGCGTGGTGTCGTCTTTGTTAGCTGATTTGGCAATCATTTGCCACAAGAATGCAGTGAACGACTCAAGTTTGGTTCTCCTGTCCTCATTTGTGCTGGCGAGTGATTGGAGTTGACTGAGTTCTTGTGCTTTAACGTAGTAAATGCGACTAACCAAGTAGTTGTCGTCGTTGGTATCTGTCGATTGGGGTGGTGGCATTTTGGAGACAGGGACATACAGGTCGTCTAGAAAAGGGTCGATAGGCCCACCATGACGTCGAGGGTTAAACAAAGATCGTCTGAAAGATGGGTAGATTGAGATGGGCTTGGATTGGGCTGTTTCCGCCCATGACACAAGAAACATGTTGAATGAATAGGCATCTGATATGCGATGATCGAATATGCACCCCACCACGAGAGAGCCGCATCGTAGTTCAGTTGCCTGAAATTCATTTTGTGCAAAATTTATAAATAGTTAAGGAAAATTTCCAGTGACATAGTTATAATATTATTATTTGAATTGAGATGCCGTTGAATATATTTAAAAGTTTACTAAAAAATTAAGTAAATTTTTTATAATTATAAGATTTAAACTATTGATTAGATCTAATAATTGATTAGTGATGTAACATTTAATTTAAAGTGATGTTAAAAAAAAAATTTAGTATACCAATTAATCTAGCCTACTAGCCTACTAACCCACTAATCCGGATTTAGATTTTGTATGCTTTTTTCGGGGTGACCTTGTGATTAATTAGACTTTTTATTTATTTATTATTATTTATAACAATTATGTTTAGACTAGAATGAAACCGATGAGACAACGTGGCAATAGCTGGTGTGATGAAGAAAGTGTCATTTTCGATGGTGAAGTAATTTATTCTTTTTCAAGTGGTAGATGCAATTATTGGTTTATCTTTATAACCACAGCTAATTTGTATTGGTTCTAGCTGCTAGCTAACTTATATTAATTATATTATGTTTTCTTAAGACTTTAGTCCCTCCTACTTTCGGATTAGCATGCCAATTTTAATTGGTTGCAACAAACGTAATTTATAATTTAAAAAAAACCATAATAATTAATTAACAACTGTGCACACAAGGTATTTATTATTATTATTTCATTTTTATAGTACTTGTTTCGTGTACATATGCGAAAGGAATTTTTTTAAATTATGTGTATTTTCACTTTAATTTAACAGCTAAATGAGTTTAGACATAAAATTAGAAATATTTTTTTGTGGGCATTGCCAAACTGCGTATGTGTTAGTGAAATTCAAAAATAGTTTATACTCCCTCCGGTCCGAATTAAACGTCATTTTAGCATTTGTTTTTACTGTTTCAGAACGTATTTTAAGACGGTCGGAACAGTCACTATTTGAGATAATTTTGCTCCGAATTTTTTCTCGGAAGTACGTTAATCCTTAACGTACCCGGCCTCCTAGATATGCATTCCCTACTGAATATTGGGATGCGAGGAAGACATTTAATTCGGACAAGAGGGAGTATTATATACGTTTTTGCATACTATGGTTATATTATAGAATTTATTTTTTATTTTTTATCAAAGACATACCTATTCTAATACAAATTACAGTAACTTTCTCACCAACAAGATAACTATTAAGTTATGGAAAATTATATAATGATGTGATTATAATACTGTTGAATAGATCTAATGATTAATTAATACTTTTATAATTATAATATTTATATTATTGAATAGATCTAATAATTAATTAGTAATGCGATATTTATTTTAAAATGTACAAAAAGCACCTTAAGTTACATGCCCATTGATTACAATTCAAAATTTAAAGTCACCAAACCCTTTGAACTCATTTGTACACCATACAATATACATGTACGTAATTTTACTTAAATATCATAATTGTAAAATTGAGTTGAGTTGAGTTGAGCCATAGAAAGAAAAAGAAAAGTGTTGTCATCGAAACATTAATATATAGTAGAAGACGAAACAGAAAGGATAATTAAGGAGAAGGAAGACCTGGATAGCAAGGATTCCATGCATCTTTTTGGGGACAAGTTTTCCCTCAACACTTTGATCAGGATTATACAAGTTCACATCTTTGAGGTTAACGTTAGCGTACGCCTCAATAAAGTCAACCCCGCGATTGTTGCATAGGATCTCTGGCTCGCCCATGGAGTTCAAAACAACCTCGCCCGCAAGTGCGTAGTAGGAGACCAGCACTTGGGCCAGCGCCTTCTTAAGAACCCCAACCGATGATGACGTGGAGGATGAGGAGGTTTTGTAGCACAACACTACACCCACATCCAACGGCGGAAGCAGCAAGTCCATGTTGGAGAGTGGCAGCCAATGCTCTTGCAACGGCAGCGCCGCAGCCACCACCTCCACCTTCCTCACTTCCACACCGTAATTAGTAGTACTACTACTGATCATTGCATGATCAATATCTCCGTTGGCCGCGCCAGACACCATCTTTTTAGTTTTTAGTTATTAAGAATAACTTTGTAATTTGAATATTGCAATGGTTTGTGTGTGAGAGAAATACTACACTAGTTAGGCAAAGGCTAGCTAGCTTCTTATACATAAAAATATTTTTCTTGTAGTGAAACTAACAACGGTTGGTGACGGATTATTGACGATAATTTTATAATAAAATAAAAAACTTACCTAAAAAGTTTGGTTTAACAACATTTTATTTTTGTTCTTTAATATTTTATTTAATGAACTTTATACTAATTGTTTGTTTAATTATTTTATATATTTGTCACTTTTTGTTTAATATGCTGTAATAGAAAGCTTACGTGACATGCCACATTATTGGTTGTTGTCACGTCCATTTTACACGATGATGTAGCACGTTACATTATCACACCATACTACATGATTCATGACATGGTGATGTCCCATTAGCCAAGTAGTATTTTAGTGCTGGTGTGTAATACTTTTTAGATAAAAAATTGAGTGATATCATCATTCAGTTACGACAAAAAGATGATTAAATAAAAAAAAAAAATAGGGTAAATAAACAATTAATGTAATGGGTAATTAAATAAAATATTAAAATACATAGGTAAAATGTCATTTAAGCAAACTTTTTTATTTTTATTTTATAGTCTAACTAAACTTACAACAATCTCGTCGGACAGAAATATTGTTAGGTCCATCAACCATTTACGTAATTTCCTTGAAAATTTTCCTTCAAATAATTACATTCTATAACATTACGTATTGGAACAATTGCATGAACAATGTACGTATTGGAAAATTAATTCAATAAATTGAAAATTCATTAGGCAACACAGCAATAATTGGAACGTTGACTTTGTACCAAAGAGTAATGGTGGGGGTTAAAAGCTAAAAAACTGATCCAAAGAATAATTGGAACGTTGACTTTGTTTATTGAATGAAAAATAATAATAATTTATTTATAGATAACTAAGGTGTTTCTTGAATGTCTTGAATAAATTTACATTCTTTTTATATATATTGGTCTACAAAATATAAATTTATTTAGCGATTAAAAACTCGATGGTGATTATTAAAAATAAATATTTAATGTAAATTATGTAATTTTATCTGTTACAAAAATGTTGGAATTATTATTCAGATAAATAAAATGGACAATAGAAGGATTTATTTGCTAAATTAGTGCAAATCCACGTGTCCAATCCACAACTTTTTTTTCTTCCAAATTAGCATAAAAATTACCTTGGGTAAAAGTTAAAAAAAAAATTAAATTTAAATATTTAATTAATCACTTTTTAGATTATTTAT
Organism: Viola odorata; assembly: GCA_963691705.1. NCBI lineage: Eukaryota > Viridiplantae > Streptophyta > Magnoliopsida > Malpighiales > Violaceae > Viola > Viola odorata. The sequence continues at coordinate 20,450,586 of OY829539.1, read as the reverse complement.
TTGCTTAATGACCTCCTAAGTTTGTACATTTTTGTTTAATTATCCTCTCACCAATATTAAAGGTAGTTTACGTATAATGTACTCCGTAAAAAAAAATTACAGTCAGTAATTTTTTGCTGACGTGATAACTTTTTTTAACGGAGTTATATTTTTAACGGTGGGGTAATTAAACAAAAATATAATTTAAGGGGTGATTAGTTAAAATATTAAAGTTTAGGATTTTTTTTAACTTTTACCCTAATGGTAGGCGAAGAGGAATCCTTAATAATGTACTGATAAGGAAATAATTAATAGATTTATTCATACTTATACCATAAGCACATAGATCAATAAGTAAAAAGTCACTTTTCAAAAAACAATTAGTAGAAAGTTATTTTAGGTTAACTAGAGGTCTTAGGTTCGAGCTCTGTAGGGTATACACTTGTGTCACAACTTATAAGGGAGAGTTTTATCGTTTATCAAAATTCTATCTAGTTCGAGTCCAAAATTTTCAAAATGATTAAAAATAATTGCTTATATAGTTATCCGTAAACAACCTTAATTATTCTATAATTAACAAAAAATGTTGAAATTTGATTGGTTGAAAATTTAAAATATATTACCAGTATAAAATTAATCACTTCATAATTGAGAATTCATAATTGAGAACTAATAATAGACTTAGATCTTGAAAAATTAGAAAAACGACAACTCTGAGGGAATAATTATATATGCTAATCTCATCTCGCCATGTATTCTCCAAAACTAAACTATAGATCTAAAAAAAACAAAACAGAAAACAAAAAGTTCATCACCTTTGCAAAAGTTCATCCTTTTTGACCCAATTAATGGTGAGCTCCTTGGACTCGGTATACCTTTGCAAATTGTCCCCTTTTGTGTTAGGAGAAGATTCCTCACCACGTCTATCCCCTAATCATAATCATAATCCTAATCCTAATTATATTATATTATATCTATTAATGTATTAGTAATGATACTTACTATTGATTCCATTCTATATAAAATGTCATTTAAGAGAGTTAAAAGTTAAAAGATTCCTGATATAAACAATAAATAGTATTCTATTCTTAAAACTATATTGGTAAGTAACGTGTCTTTGTCAATTTTCTTCAAAAGAAATTCTTTACTTACCATTTTTGTTGAGTCAAACACCTTTCTTTTTTCTTGCCACAACTGCGTTAACAAACGCAACACTAACAACCACAAAAGTTTAAAACCGGCCCTTACCTACATTAACAACTGCATACATCAAGGAATCAATTTAACATTAACAACAGCAATTAGGAAACATGTTTAATTTATATTATATTATATCTATTAATATATTAATAATAATAGCTACTATTCACTCCATTCTATATAAAATGGAAAAAAACTACCCCTCCCTATTTTATTAGATTACAGCTGACTAAACTGTCCTTATTGATTATCAATCAATTCCTTTTAATTTTCCTCCAAAAAATAGTTAATTTAAGATTATTTAGAATTTATTCTGTCATTAATTACAAAAAATAATCTTAAAAATTAGAATACGAGACAACTAAATAAACAAAACTATTTTAAAATAAAATGACAATTAATAAAACACGGACATATATTGGTAACGTGTCTTTGTCAATTTTCTTCAAAAGAAATTCTTTAATACTGCGCTAATTAATTACCATTTTTGTTAAGTCAAACACCTTTATTTTTTCTTGCCACAACTGCATTAACAACCGCTGCAGTTTAAAACTGTCCCTTAGCTACATTAACAACTACATCAAGGAATCAATTTAACATTAAAAACAACAAAATTTAAAACCCTTAGTACATTAACTGCAACTACATCAAGGAATCAATTTAATTGCAAACGTACACATTCCTTCGAGTGAATAAACCCTATGTGCGTACACTTTGATCGGGTAATACATCTCGGTCCCAAATATTTATCATTTTATTTTAGTTAGTTCCAAATATTTTTTTTTAAATTTTTATCGATTTCAAACATTTTATTCTTTAGTTTAATATAGTTCCAACTGTTAAAAAAAACGTTAACAGAGACAAAACTTTGTTAGATTTTATTATTTTAATAATTATTTCTAACAATCAGGTTCCACACATCAGAAAATATTTTTAAAATTTATAGAAAATTAAAAAAATCTAATAAAATGAAAAAAAATATTTTTAAAAACGTATAAGAAAAATAGGAAAAATATTTTTAAAAAGTATAAAAATAAAAATATAAAGCTTGATAATTCATTTCGAAATTAAAGAAAACTAGAAAATTAAAACAAATATGAAAATGTAAAAAAATCATAAAAATGTAAAAATGATTTCCTTCGTGATTGGGGAGCCATAGTCGTCAATGTACTCTCATCCCTTTTTGGCTATTCCCCATCCCATCTATCTCTTATTTACCGCTAACCCTCACTAATTTCCATCTCGCCTCATCTTCAATAGATATATCTTAGTAAACTGGAGACAATACCTACCATATTGGTCGGTATATTGACTGTGCTACTGGCCGTCTTGAAAAATCAAGACAAAGCGGTACGTCTTATAACTCTGATGAATGAATTAGAATCAGTAATTGGGTCTATCAATGATTAGATAAACTCAATGTATATGGATCCATTCATCAGATCCGCAATGCATGACAAGACTAGGCCAACGGAACATCCATCGAATAAACCGTTAGTCAAAAACCTCATTTGTTAGATGCATTAATTTAATTCATAAAATAGGATCTCATGCCATGCATTACCCTAACTGCTTAGACAAACCAGAAATCTAATTAATCTCCTAATTTTGGGATAATCATACCGAATTTGTCATACTTCCTCCATTTTTATATAACTATAGTTTTTTAAAAAAATACATTTTTTTAATTTAATTGTCGCTTTTTGATTTTCAAACTAACTTTTTATATTTTCAAGGTTACTTTTGTAGTCAATGAAAAAATTAACCATAAATAATTTTGTAATAAAAAGGACGGGTTTATAATTAATAAGAGTATTTAAGTAAAAAATTATAAATAATTATTATCTAATCATTTTCTTGGTTATTGTGAAAACTTGAAAAAAGACAATTATATAAAAACGAAGGAAGTACTTATGATCTAGTCATGATTAGAGTTACCTCTCATCTATGATTTCTCACTATATATATATGGATATATATATATTCATAAATCCAAAGTCACTTAAATTTAAGAACACCCACGTACTACATTCTTTAGAGTTTAATAACCAAAACACTATCTCTGGTGACCGGGAACATCATATATATTCATAGTTATTGTCATTATTTCCATAGTAACATCATCCAACTCCCAACATCTTAAAAATGCATGTATGTCTCTTGAAAATATTGTGAAATCTTTAGCATCTAACTAATACTCTCCAATTTCAACAGAGAACTGAAGCGAGCATCGAAATTATCCATATACAAATGGGGAAACTCTTAGGCTGCCTTTCATAACGGAAATAATTATGTTTGGAGATATTACTGTTTTTCAAAATTTTCCATCTGGAGATATTTACAGAATTATTTCTGTTTTCCAAAATTCTATTTCACAGCTACAGTACGTTTTCTATTTTTCAGCCTTAATTTTCCAACCTTAGAAAGCTCAAAATCGTATTCACCTAACAACTATCTCTTACTTTTTTGGAAGAAAAAAAACTTCTACTATTGTTAAATCAATTTGATTTTAATTCAAAAACAATGCTAATGTTATTTTTTTGTTAAGATTAATAAACTAAATAGTAGCTCATTTTATGTTTGTTAAAGATCAAATATAGGTATGGTAAACATATTCAAGTTTAAATTCAAAAGTACAAGCCATTTAGGGGTTGTTTAATTTTTGGAAAATTTTCCAAAAATTGGAAATATTTCCAAAATCTGTTTCACAACAACATTTTCCCAAATGGAAAATTTTCCAGTTCTCCAATTACTATTCAGTTTTCCAGAATTTACATTACAAATTTGGAAAATTTTGGAAACACAATTTTTGAAGTTTTCCAAAAAAAAATTCCAAATTTTTTTTTAGGTCAACCGATCCATATTGTTAACATAAAAAAAAAATAATGTTATTTTAGACATGTCTACTCTCATAATTTATAAATATGCTAAATCTATTCACGTTAAAGATCAAATAAATATTCTTGATTTTTTTGATTGGTTTTTACCGTTTTGGCTCGTTTTTCACCATTTAAGCTCATTTTTTACCGCTTTAGATCATTTTCACCATTTTGTGTCTTTTTTAAACCATTTTTGTCTTTTTTTACCATTTTGTCCCATTTTTTACCATTTTGGCTCGTTTTTCACTATTTTGGCTTGTTTTTTATTATTCTGGCTCATTCTTTACCTTTTTCAAGTTTCTTACCATTTTTCATCGTTTGATCTCATTTCTCACCATTTCGGCTCATTTTTTACCTTCTTCGCTCATTTTTCACCATTCTGTCTCATTTTTTTTTAGCATTTTGGCTCATTTTTTTACTACTTTTTACCATTTTGGCTCAATTTTTTTAATCATTTTTCACTATATTTTCTAGTTTGATACCATTTTGAGTCATTTTTTATAAAAGAAGATCTTAAGATCTTTTGGATTTTCTTACTCCCAAAATAAACATGTTGTTTATAGCAATTTGACTATTTTATATGGAAAAGAAGAAGATACCTTCTTGTTAATCGCCTACTAATTGATTAGGGGCTGACAATTAGACAATGTTTTGTTGCTCGTTGATTTAGATTGATTAATAAAGAAAATAAAAATGACATTTTCCAGTAAATCACACAAGATATTCTTTAAATGCTTAACATTTTCTTCGCTAAACTAGCAAAAACTAGCAAAAATGAGCCAAATATGGTAAGAAATGAGAAAAAATGGTAAAAAACCATACAAGATGCTAAAAAATTAGCAAAAAGGGTAAAAAAAATGAGCTAAATGGTAAAAATGAGAAAAATGAACCAAAAAGTAAAAATGAGAAAAAATAATAAAAAACGAGCCAAAACAGTAAAAAACAAGACAAAGCGGTGAAAAAGGAGCAAAAACAGTAAAAAACTAGCCAAGATAGTAAAAAACGTGCAAAAATGGTAAAGAATGAGCCAAGACTATAAAAAATGTGCTTAGACGGTACAAAACGGGCAAAAATGGTAAAAATGAGACAAGATGGTAAGAAATGAGCAAAAGGGTAAAAAGCGGGCAGGGAAAACTTGAGACAAAATGTGATTAAGGACAAAGCGGGTAGGGAAAACTTAGTCGCGGATCACCTTAGTAGGTGCTTTGTGAAGGCCGATTCAGAACCAATCAGAGATGATTTTCCAAACGAACATCTATTTGCCATCCAAGCGGTGAGACCTTGGTTTGCTGATCTTGTCAATTTCTTAGCCACGGGTAAGCCTCATGGTGACTTAACGGCTCAAGAAAAATTAAAGATTAAGCATGACAGCAGGTATTTCGTTTGGGATGACCCTTATCTTTGGAAAATTGGATCTGATCAATTGATTAGGAGATGTATTCCTGAAAGTGAGATTCCATATATCTTAAGATTTTGTCATTCTTATGCATGTGGTGGACATTTTAGAGCTAAGAGAACAACCTTAAAAGTCCTTGAGTCGAGGTTTTATTGGCCTACTCTATTTCATGATAGCTATATGTTTTGCAAGACATGCCCTGAATGCCAAAAGATAGGAAACATAAGCGCTAAAAATCAAATGCCCATGAATGTTATATTAAATTGTGAGATTTTTGATTTGTGGGGTATTGATTTTATGGGGCCTTTTCCTATGTCAAATGGAAAACAATATATATTGCTTGCTGTGGATTACGTGTCTAAGTGGATAGAAGCTAAGGCAACTAGGACCAATGATGCAAAAACTGTTGTTTCATTTTTGAAAACTAACATTTTGAACAGATTTGGTGTGCCTAAGGGGATCATTAGCGACCGCGGGACACATTTTTGCAATAGGATTATTGTTTCTCTTTTCAGGAAGTATGGTGTGACGCACAGAGTCTCCACTGCCTATCACCCTCAGTCAAATGGCCAAGCGGAGGTGTCAAATAGAGAAGTTAAGTCGATCTTAGCTAAGACAGTTGGCCTAGATCGGCGAGATTGGAGCCAAAGATTGGATGATGCATTGTGGGCATTGATAGCATGTATAAATGCGTGATTTCCCCCCTTTTATTCCATTGATTTGAGGTATGATTCTGCTAATATACCCTTGTTTTCATTACTATTGTAGATCTAGGCCTAAAAAGGGAGTTTATGCAAAAACATGCATTTTTGATGCATTTTGTGCGGATTTAAGCTTTAAGACCAAAGTCGAGGTCCTGAGTCCAAATCAGCGTTCAAGGTCCCGAATCGGATTTTCCATTTGGGCCCCCGAAGGGCAAAGAACGACATTTCCACGTGTCCACTTGCCAAAGCCCCCATGTGATCCTCCTGACACTGTTATGACCATTCTGCACTGATCATAAAATACCTACCTTCTAACCAGTCCAGACCTGACAAAGCTGGACAAATCAGACAGCTTTATACTTTTCCAGCTTTGTGCTTTAGGGAGCATGGTTACTTTGTGTAGGCTTTTCTTTAAATGCATTTTGTCCCTAGTTTGGGCTGAGGATATTTTTGTGCTTGGAGCTCTAGCTTATAAGGAGCATCCAAGGAGTAGTTTAGGGGATCCTTATCTTTTATCCATCTTTTTAGCACATAAGATAATTTTTAGACAATTAGTTTCTTAGACTTCTCTCTAGTTTATCTCTCTAGTTCTTGTTAGCAATCTTCATCTTTGCCGCCGGGCTTCAAACGTTTTCAGTAACAAAGTCTTCTTTCCTTAATCTATTTATTTACTTATTATGTTCTCTTTAATCATTATTTGCTTATCTTCAAGCATGAGTAGCTAAATCTTTAATTCTTAGCTAAGGTGATTCAAGGGTTGCAAGGGCAGATTCGAGGCCTAAATGAGCCTAATATATTCTTGCTGCCATATTTAATTGCTCATCATTTTAATTACATTTTCACTTATGATGATTAAAGGCTTGATCAACTGATTTTTATTATGAGTGAATGCTGTCATCCATGAAAGAAATACGGAAGGAAAGTTGCATGGAATAAGTAGGCATCTATTTAGTCTTGGCTGCGCTGAAGTGGTATTGAATAGATAGGGTGAGTAGTTGATTAGGGCGAGGTCACGAGCCTGACAAACTGAGGGATCTTTAGCTCTAGATCTGTCTTTTCTTATCTTCATGGGCAGTCTGAGTATTGCCCTCCCGCATTCGTGCCTGGAGGGATAGCGGACTGTCAAGACTATCTCATATGTGGAAACGGGGGGTAGTTTCTCTTAAGAGAAAAGTAGGGGATATCCGAGGAATCTGGTCCCCATGTCATTTCTATGTATGCTTGAGTAGAATATTTCTGTGCTGATGACAATCGGGACCCCGAATGCAACCCAAGAACACCTTATGCCAAGATCTTTCTCTAATTGACTGTTTGTGTTTATTATCCTTCTGTTTTATTGTTTCTGACTTGATTCACTGATTTGCTTTATATTACCATTCGGGACCCCGAACGTGACATTCGAGACCCCGAACCTCGCTTTCGTAGATAGACTTGTTAGCTCCAAATCTCTCTTGGCCAACTCGCTTGGTCAAGTAAAACCCCGCCTGTTTGTTACTTTGCATGTTTTTACCCTGTGATTTCATTCAAGACCTTGAATCAGTCTCTCTCAATCCCTGTGTTCGACCCTGACTACCACTGTACACATTATCAATTGTGCACATATTTTCAGGCATTATAAATTGTATTTGAGTGACGATCAAATTGGCGCCGTTGCCGGGGATCAAACCCGGGTGTTCGTCAGTCAAATAAAGATTTATAGTGCCTGAAAATGTGTGTGCACAATCAATTATGTGTACAGTGGTAGTCAGGGTCGAACACAGGGATTGTGAGAGGCTGATTCAAGGTCTTGAATGAAATCGCAGGACAAAAGCATGAAAATTAGCCATCAAGGGGGGGTTTTACTTGACTGAAACAAGTCAGTCAAGGGAGATTTGGAGCTAACAAATCTATTTATGAAAGCGAGATTCAGGGTCCCGAATGTCACGTTCGGGGTCCCGAATGGTAAAATAAAGCAAATCAGTAAATCAGGTCAGGAACAATAAAATAGAAGGATGATAAACACAAATAATCAATTAGAGAAAGATCTTAGCAAAAGGTGTTCTTGGGTTGCATACGGGGTCCCGATTGTCATCAGCATAAAAATATTCTATTCAAGACGTCATAGAAGTGACATGGGGACCAGATTTCTCGATTATCCCCTACTTTTCTCTTAAGAGAAATTGCCCCCCGTTTTCACATATGAGGCAGTCTTGACAGTTTGCCATCCCTCCAGGCACGAATGCGGGAGGGCAATACTCAAACTGCCCATGAAGCTAAGAAAAGACACAACTGGACCTAAGGGTCCCTCAGTTTGTCAGGCTCGTGACCCTGATCCAATCAACTACTCACCCTATCTATTCGAGACCACTTCAGCGCAACCAAGACTAAATAGATGCCTACTTGTTCTATGTAACTTTCCTTTCGTATTTATTACACAAATGGCAACATTCACATAAAGTAAAAATCAGTTGATCAAGCCTTTAAATACTCCATGCGAAATTATAATTAAAATGATAAGCAATTGAATACAACATCTAGAATATATTAAGCATGTTTAGGCCTCGAATCTGCCCTTGCAACCCTTGAATCACCCCTGCTAAGAATTAAAAATTTAGCTACTCATGCTTGAATGGAAATAATTAATGATCAAGGACAACATAATAAGTAAATAAATAGATTAAGGGAGGAAGACTTTGTTACTGAAAACTTTTCAAGCCCGCCGGCAAAGGGTGAAGATGCTAACAAGAACTAGAGAGAGAAGCTAGAGAGAAGTCTAAGAAAATTGATTATCTAAAAATTATACTATGTGCTAAAAGATGGATCCCCTAAACTACTTCTTGGATGCTCTTTATAGGCTAGAGCTCCTAAGAACAAAATATCTTCTGCCCAAAATAGAGACAAAATGCATTTAAAGAAAGCCTCCTAAAATGGATCCATGCTCCCTAAAGCACAAAGCTGGAAAAGCATAAAGTTGTCTGGTTTTCCCAGCTTTGGTAGGTCTGGACTGGGCTCAAGGGCTGAACTGGTTAGTAGGTAGGTATTTTGTGATCAGTCCAGAATGGTCAGAACAGTGTCAGGAGGATCACGTGGGAGCTTTGGCCAGAGAACACGTGGAAATGCCACTCTTTGCTCTTCGGGGTCCCGAATGGAGAGTCCGATTCGGGACCTTGAACGCTGCCTTGGACTCGAGACCTCGACTTTTGGTCTTGAAGCTCGAATTCGCCCAAAATGCACCAAAAATGCATGTTTTTGCATAAACTCCCTTTTTAGGCCTATATCTGCAATAGTAATGAAAACAAGGGTGAATTAGCAGAATCATGCCTTAAAATGATGGAATAATAGAGGGAAAATCATGCATAAATACACGCTATCAAATATCCCCACACTGCCCAATGCTCGCCCTCGAGCATTTACAAAATTTAAAAGTCCCAAAACAGAACAGACACACCAAACCATAGCACAGAGAACAAGCATGCTTTTCGACATTCGGGACCCCGAATGAAAACAGACTCCGCCTAGATACACTTGCATCAAATCAGAAGGATAACGACCCTTAAGAAGAGACTTTTCCACATCAGCCTATTCACCAGCAGTCCTCACATGGGTCGGTATTTGCACTTACGCTCGTGAACAAGGTTAGGTGTTTAAACACTCAAGTATGAAAAAAAAACGTGGCATAAAACCAAGTTTGCATATCAATCCGAGTACATTAGACACATGCATAGGCAATCTAGCAATCAAAAGACTCCGCATCGGGGGCAAGAATGGGAAGCATGGAAAATAAATAATAAGAAGAGATGGAAGAAGCATAATGAGAGGGAGAAAATAGAGAAAGAGAGGAGAGTAAGGAAATGAAATGAGGAGGTGGTGAAACCCACTCAAACCTGGAACGCTCCCTTGGCAGGAAAGAATCGAGATGGTGAGACAATGTTGCTGAGGGCGAAAGCTAGACTAGTTTCTTCTTCTTCGAGGGGAATCCTTGATTGGTCATTCGGGACCGCGGCTCGGGACCTTGAATGAATGCTGCTGTTGATTTCCTCATTTCCATAAAATTTGGCTTCTTTCTCTCTCTTTTATTTATATTTCGGTTTTTTCTTTTCTTTTTCTTTTTTTTCTTTTTTTTTTCTTTTTTTTTTGAGAGAGAGAGAACGAAAGAAACCTGGATTTGAGGGCTGAGACCTTGATCTTCGGGGGCTGGATGTTCTGATTTCACTTCCCCACACTTGTGTTTTGCTATGGTTGGGAAGTGAATTTTTCGTCTTGCTCTGCCCTTGATTTCTGTGTTTGGCTTCGAGGTCTCAAAGTTGTGCCAGCATTCGGGGTCTTGAATTGGTAGGATCCCCACACTTTGCTTTTTGTTGCTTCTTTTGTCTAGTCTAGCCCTCTAGTGCTCCCAACAACACTGCTCACCTGCCAAGAGAAAGATCAAAGAAAATTCAAATGGTTAGAATGGAGGAAAAAGAGGGGTATCGGGGGAGTCAAGATGAGAAAAAATAGAACAGAAGAAAAAGAGTGAACAATTTGATGCGAAGACCTCGTCTTATTGCTGCTTTCCTATGTCTAATTGTGTCTACACCCATGGATATCATGCAAACCCAGCCAGTACCTTAGTAATGCATTTCACTCAAGAAATAAATATAGGCATGGAGGCTCAATTGCTCACAAGGTGCTGATCCGTGACTACTGGTGTCTAGGTCTTGAAGCAGGTATAAGGCATAACAGGTGAAGATTGAATCATTCGGGACCTTAACTATAGACAACATTTTTATTCTATGTGCACAAGTCAGGTGTGTGTCCATCATTGGGGTTTTCAAAACTAGCAGAGAATAAAATTAAAAGACCGAAAATAAAGAAAAATTAAAGCAAGCTAAGTAAGGTAAATAAAGTCGAATAATGATAAAACTAATTAAAATAGCAAAGCAATTAAAAACCCTCCCCACACTTAGGCTTCACATTGTCCTCAATGTGAGAAGGGAGTAGTTCAAAAGCAGTTCGAGAGCAGTTCTAGCAAAGTAATTATTTTAGCAAAAATTAGAAGAGATAGTTTTTCAGCCCACGTAGGGGCAATGGGGATCAAAATGTTCGGGATCAAGGGGGAGGAGGATTGCGCTGCGCGAATACAAGGGCGAGAGCTTGAATTTCCTTCAAGATGGCACGATTGGTGCTCAAGATGTCGTTGAGTAGGCTTTGGATAGTGTTGTCAACCGGCATTTGTTCGGGGTTTTGAATAGGAGGAACTTGCTCTTCGGGGGCAGCAGATGTAGTGGCCTTAACTGTGGAACCGGGAGTGCGAGTCTGGGCTCGGGATCTTGATTGGTCTGGGTACTCAAACTTGCCCTCGATCTTCCCTTTAATCTCTGCATGAAAGCTCAGAATACCATTAGAAACACAAAGGTACCCGATCATGTCCAAGGTCTTGAGACCGAGGAGCTTGAAGGAATTCGGGTGCTGGTACTGATTCAGCTCTTGGGGCTTCCACGAGTAGAGGTGTGTGGCCAAGCTGGTGATGATAGATCCGAGAATAGGGGAGCGACCCAGGGGGGTATTCGCAACGTTGTGGACAGAGGTAGCGATCCAGTAGCTTAGGTTGACCCGCTTCTTGTGATACATGGCCCAAAGGAAGAATATCTCAGATTGTGCTAGTTGGCCTGAGGTCCCGAATTTACCCCCGAGGGCAAGGGAAAGGAAGCGCTGCAAAATCCAAGCTGGCCTGGACAGGCCCAGCCTCATTCTTTCTTTTTCTTGGGTCGCAACCCACTTTTCTTGTCCTTCTCTATTTTCCCTTTCCTTTTCCTTTTCTCTCTTTCCTTGCATTTTCGAATGCAGGGTCTTGAATGTCATGGGCTTTGGTGTGGCGGGAATCAAACTTGGCACCGGGGTTCCCTGTGAACTCCCGAAAGGCCTCGTTGTTGTTGAAGTCAGCCGGAACAGTGGTCAGGGCGTCCTGATACTCAACCCCTTGTACTTCCTCGCGACGGACAAAACCGGGGTAGACATTGAAATCGTCGAGGGACATCGGGTGCCATTTGCTAGCCATCTGAAAGTTGATGTATCCCTTGGTAGAGAGATCGGGACCCTGCCCTCCCTTAGGCTTGAACAGATCAGAGTTGTACCAGAAACTAGCAAAGAATTCGAGGCTGAGTTCCAAATAGGTAGGTTGATCCATAAAAAAGAAACTCTCCCATCCGATGCCCTTGAACAATTCCCAGATTCGGGACCCAACACCCAGTTTATCATAAAAATCCATGCCTAACCTAGCACACGGGGCTATCCCCTTATGGTTCAGCAGATTGACTTTATCTATTGATGGTTTATCATTGAAAATGAACAACTCATTAAAAGTGTCGAGGTCAGCTATTACCAGGTAGTTGGGTCGGGGTCCCGAAGTAGGGGATGGGGTCTCGAAAGCATCTTCCTCCTCAGTTCGCTGGGCCTTCTGGGAGGTCTCCTCGGCTGTTTCCTTTCCCTTGGGTGTAGCTGGAAGCTTCCTTTTCTTGGTGGCTGGGGGCTTAGAGGTCGGGGCCTTGGAAGCAGGGGCTTTGGAGGCGCCCTTCGCCGCTCTGGCCGGTGTTTTAGAAGCTGACTTGGTCGGGGCTTTGCCCTTCTTCTTCTTCGGGCTAGGGCTGGGTGGCTTTGGTGGGTCAATCTCACCCACTTCGTCAGCTATGTCTTGCGCTTCCTTGCTCGCCTGCGCTCGCTTGGGACCTTGAGCGTTCTGCTCGGGGTCTTGAGTATCTTGCCCAATAGGCTCATTCCTCGGCTCCTCCTCTCCTTCAGCTGCCTGTTGCTCATCGGAATCCCAGGGGAACTGCTCTTCATTTTCTCTCTCGACCCGCCTGGCCTCACGGAGGCTGGAGCTGGTCTCTACCTCCTCCTCCCCTTCTATATCCGAGGGGATATCATAGCCGATAGGCATCACGTCTAGGGGGTCTGAGTTTACCGGACTGCCAGGAGGTGTTTTAGACGCTGCCAATGGGTTTTTCTTTTTGCTGCTGGCGGTCGTGGTTGGAGGGACGCGGCTTACTTTGCCGGATCTGGTCATTTTGGGAAGGGAGGTGGTGAAGATGATTTCGTCTAGGTCGATGGTGGCTTCTGATGAGGCTGACCCGAAGAGGTCGGAGGTGGTAGGTGATTGGTCGGCGTGGGTGTTCTGTGGCTGAGAGTTTGTGGAGTGAGGAGTGGAGGTTTGAGAGGTAGTGGGTTTGTTTAGGTTGAGGTTGGTTTTAGCCATGGTGGGGGAAAGGGTTTGAATTAATTTGTTTTGAAAGGAAAAGAAAGGGATATGTGCGTTTGATTCGATGGAAAGAGAGATGAGGGGGGTGTTGGTTGGAAGATAATCGGACGGTTAGGTGGCGTGGGCGAGTAGGGTTAGGATACGGAAAGGTGGAGAGAGAGGGGGGTTTGATTGCCACGTGGCACGTGGGGAGAGGACACGCAGTCCCAAGGACGGCGTGCGCTTGTACCTACATGGGGAACGGAAAAAGGTGATCAACTTTATGGATTTTGAAAATAGGAGGGGGGAATAAAACAAAAGGAATTAAATGGGGATTGATAAAGAAGAGAACAATGGCATTTAATGAAAATGAGGGGAGACAAAGGAATTAAATGAAAAGGAAAGAAAGCAAACTTAATTTAAAATTTACCTAGGTAAAATAAAAAGTGTGCAAAAAGAATTTGAAAAGCTAAGGTTGACTCAAAAAAATAAAAAGAAAGGAAGAAAGGATTTAAAAGGGGAATGGGAAGGGACAAAACTAATTAAGATCACCTAGGGAAGATAATATGTGTACGGAAAAGAGAAAAAGTATGCTGGACTCATACTTGAAAGATAAAAATTAAAGAGAGAGAGTTAGGAATCCGGGGGTTGTCCCCCACTTGGCCTTGATTATCGTCTAGGCCTAGACTTTTTTCCTTCATTCGGGGGTATTGATGGCTGGGTCCTCGACCCTTACTTCTTCGGCGGTCGAGGGCTTGAATCCTTCATTGAAGGGTTTCAGCCTATGACCGTTCACCTTGAAAGGCTCGCTATTGTCTAGATCCTGAATTTCGATGGCTCCATGATTAAACACAGCTGTGACTTTGTATGGTCCTGTCCACTTGGATTTGAGCTTTCCCGAAAAGATCCGTAAGCGGGAGTTGTATAGAAGAACCTTTTGCCCAATAGTAAAGGTCTTGACTATTAGGTGCTTGTCATGCTGGGCTTTGGTTTTGCCCTTGTAAATCATCGAATTCTCATAGGCATCCCCCCGAAGTTCTTCAAGCTCTTGAATCTATAGATAGCGGTCCTTGCCTGCTAAGTTCAGATCCATGTTGACCTTCTTGATTGCCTAAAAATCCTTGCGCTCAATCTCGACCGGGAGGTGACATGGCTTGCCATAGACCAATCGATACAGTGTTATACCGATTGGGGTCTTGAATGCCGTTCTGTATGCCCAAAGCACATCACCCAGTTTGAGGCTCCAATCCTTTCCCGACTGATTGACGGTCTTCTCCAAGATAGCTTTAATCTCCCGATTCGAGACCTCAGCTTGGCCATTGGTCTAGGGGTGGTAAGCGGTGGATACTCGATGGGTCACTCCATATTTGTTAAGTAAGGAGGAGACCGTTCGGTTGCAGAAATGTGGCCCATGATCGCTAATGAGAGCTCTCGGGGTCCCGAATCGGTTAAAGATATTGGTCCGGAGGAAATCAGTCATTACTCTTGAATCGTCCGTCTTGGTGGCCTTGGCTTCAATCCACTTGGAGACATAATCCACTGCCGGTAGGATGTATGTGTGCCCGAACGAATTTGGGAAGGGTCCCATGAAGTCGATATCCCAAATGTCGAAGATCTCGCAAGAGAGGATGTTGGTCAAGGGCATTTGATTTCGGGCCCATATGTTTCCCATAGCTTGGCAGCGGGGGTAAGTGGTGCAAAAGAGATAACTGTCTTTGAAAATTGATGGCCAATATAGGCCAGCTTCCAACACCTTGAGCACGGTCTTCTTTGCAGCAAAATGACCTCCTTCGGTGCCCGAATGGCAGAACTTGAGGATCGACGGGACCTCATCTATCGTGACACATCACCTAATGATTTGATCCGAGCAGTGTTTCCACAAGTAGGGACTGTCCCATACATAGTACTTTGCTTGCTTTCGGATCCAGTTTTGCTCTGCGCTCGAGGCCTCGACTAGGTAGACTCCGGTGGCACAAAAATTTGCTATGTCCGTGAACCATGAGAATCTTGCTGCTTCGGCCAGGCACAAGTGCTCGTTTGGAAAATTTTCGTGGATGGCTATTCGGGAGTCATCTTCCTGATTTGGGAGCCTGCTCAAGTGGTCCGCAACACAATTCTCCGTTCCCTTTTTATCTTTGATGGCTAGATTGAACTCTTGGAGTAGAAGGATCCATCGAATGAGTCTGGGTTTGGCGTCAGCCTTCTTGAGTAGGCATCGAAGAGCTGAATGGTCTGAATAAACGATCATTTGAGTACCCAAGAGATACTATCGAAACTTGTCAAGGGCATAGACAATAGCCAAGAGCTCTTTCTCCGTCGTGGTATAGTTCTGCTGGTGATCCATAAACTTGGATGCATAATAAATGACGTAAGTCTCCTTATCCTTCTTTTGCCCCAGAATAGCTCCCAAAGCCTGATTGCTTGCATCACACATGATTTCAAAGGGGAGCGTCCAGTCGGGGGCCCGAATGATAGGAGCAGAAATAAGCTTGGCCTTCAAGGTCTCGAAGGCAGTCTTGCACTCCTCGTTGAATATGAACTCAATGTCCTTTTGCAGCAGTCTGCACATGGGCTGGGCTATCTTTGAGAAGTCCTTGATGAACCTCCTATAGAATCCTGCATGACCAAGGAAAGAACGCACATCTCGAATATTAGAGGGGTAAGGCAAGGTCTCGATAACTTGACTTTTGGCTTTGTCAACTTCAATACCTTTGCTGGAGACAATGCGGCCTAAGATTAGCCCTTGATCCACTATGAAATGGCATTTCTCAAAATTCAGCACAAGGTTAGTGTCCACACATCTTTGCAAAAATTTTTTTAAATTAGAGAGGTATTCGGAAAAGGAGTTACCGTAGACCGTGAAGTCATCCATGAATACCTCTATGCATTCTTCTACAAATTCTGAAAAGATGCTGACCATACACCTCTGAAATGTAGCAGGGGCATTGTGATCGTCAGTCAAATAGAGATTTATAATGCCCAAAAACGTGTGTGCACAAGAGATAATGTGTACAGTGGTAGTCGGGGTCGAACATAGGGATTGTGAGAGACTGATCTAAGGTCTTGAATGAATTCGCGGGACAAAAACACAAAGAGTAACAATCAGGGGGGGGGGGGGGGGGGTTTACTTGGCTAAACGAGTAGCCAAGATAGATTGGGGAGCTAACAATTTCTATCTAGGAAAGCAGTATTCGGGGTCTCGAATGTCACGTTCGAGGTCCTGAATGATAAAGTAAGCAAATCAGCAAATAAGTTCAGAAATATCAAACAAGGGTGAAATAGTCGCAAATAATCAAATAAAGAAGGATTCTTAGCAAAGGCATTCTTGGGTTGCATTCGGGGGCTCGATCGTCATCAGCACAAGGATATTCTATTCAAGACATCATAGAAATGACATAGGGACCAGATTCCTCGGATATCCCCTACTTTTCTCTTAAGAGAAACTACCCCCCGTTTC
Source organism: Viola odorata (assembly GCA_963691705.1). Taxonomy (NCBI): domain Eukaryota; kingdom Viridiplantae; phylum Streptophyta; class Magnoliopsida; order Malpighiales; family Violaceae; genus Viola; species Viola odorata. Next base: position 20,433,779 of record OY829539.1, on the reverse strand, counting down.
CACATATGAGGTAGTCTTGACAGTTTGCCATCCCTCCAGGCACGAATACGGGAGGGCCATACTCAAACTGCCCATGAAGCTAAGAAAAGACAGATCTAGAGCTAAAAGTCCCTCAATTTTTCAGGCTCGTGACCTTGCTCTAATCAATTACCCACCCTATCTATTCGAGACCACTTCAGCGCAGTCAAGACTAAACAGATGCCTACTTGTTTCATGCAATTTTCCTTCCGTATTCATCACATAAATGGCAACATTCACACAAAACAATAATCAGTTGATCAAGCCTCAAATTATTTCATGAAAAGATGTAATTAAAATGATAAGTAATTGAATATGGTATCAAGAATATATTAAGCACATGAAGGCTTCGAATCCGCCCTTGCAACCCTTGGATCGCCCTTGCTAAGAATGAGAGATTTAGCTACTCATGCTTGAAGATAAATGCATAACAATTAAAGAGAGCATAATAAAATAAAGAGATTAAGGGAAGAAAACTTTGTTACTAAAATCCGTTTGAAGCTCGGCGGCAAAGTTGAAGTTGAGCTAACAATAACTATAGAGATAAACTAGAGAGAAGTCTAAGAAAACTAAAGCTAATTAATTTCTAAAATATGCTAAGTGGTAAAATGATAAGAGATGATCCTAACTACTCTTAGATGCTCCTTATATACTAGAGCTCTAAGCACAAAATATCTTCAGCCTAAAACTAGGGACGAAATGCATTAAATGAAAGCCTACTAAAATGGATCCATGCTCCCTAAAGCACAAAGCTGAAAAAGCATAAAGCTGCCTGATTTTCTCAGCTTTGGCAGGTCTGGACTGGGCCCAAGGGCTGAGATGGTCAGAGCGGTAGGTATTTGGTGGTCAGTGCTTTGGACTCGGGACCTCGACTTTTGGTCTTGAAGCTCAAAACTGCACAAAACACTCCAAAAATGCATCTTTTTGCATAAACTCCCTATTTAGGCCTAGATCTGCAATAGTAGTGAAAACAAGGGTAAATTAGCAGAATCATGCCTTAAATGGGTGAGAAAATGGGGAGAAAATCGTGCATAAAAACAAGCTATCAAATAATCCCCACACTGCCTAATGCTCGCCCTCGAGCATTCACAAAATTTTAAAACAGTCCACAAAACAGAACAGACACACCAAACCATAGCACAGAGAACAAGCACTCAATTCAAGATTCGGGACCTCGAATGAAAACAGACTCCGCCTAGATACACCTGCATCAAATCAGAAGGGTAACGACCCTTGAGAAGGAACTTTTCTGCATCAGCCTATCAACCAGCCGTCCTCACATGGATCGGTGTTTGCACTCACACTCGTAAGCAAGGTTAAGTGTTTAAACACTCAAGTATGCAAAAATGCAGCACAAAATCAAGTTTGCACATCAATCCGAGTACTTTAGACGCATGCATAGGCAATCCAGCAATCAAAAGACTTCGCATCAAGGGCAAGAAGGGGAAACAAAGAAAATAATTGATGAGAGGAAATGGAAGAAGCGTATTGAGAAGAGAAAGTGGAGAAGAGGGAAAGTAAGGAAGTGAAATGAGAAGGTGGTGAAACCAACTCAAACCTGGAACGCTCCCTTGGCAGAAGGAATTGAGATGGTGAGACAATGTTGCTGCGGGCGAAAGCTAGACTAGGCTTTTCTTCTTCGAGGGGGATCCTTGCTTTCTCCACTCGGGACCTCGGCTCGGGGCCTTGAATGAACGCTGGCTGTCGATTTTCATTTTTTCATGAAGTTTGGTCTCTTCTCTCTCTCTTTTATTTATATTTCTGTTTTTCTATATATTTTTTTTTCGAGAGAGAGAGGGACCTGGATTGAGGATCGGGACCTTGTTCTTCGGGGGCTGGATATTCTGATTTCACTTCCCCAAACTTGTGTTTTGCTGTGGGTGGGGAGTGATTTTTCGTTCTGATCTGCCCTTGATTTCTTCATTTCAATTTCGAGGTCTTGAATTGTGCCAGCGTTCGGGGTCTTGAATTGATGGGATCCCCACACTTTGCTTTTGCTACTTCATTTGTCTAGTCTAGCCCTCGATAGCTCTCCCAACAACATTGCTTCACCTGCCAAGAGAAAGATCAAGGAAAATTCAAATGGTTAGAATTGGAGAGGTCAAGAGGAGATTAGGGGTCAAGAAGGGAAAACAGAACAGAAAAAATGAGAGAGAACAATTCAATGCGAGGTCTTAATCTTTTTGTTGCTTTCCTATGTCTAAATGCGTCTATACCCATGGATATTATGCAAACCCAGCCAGTACCTAGTCATGCATTCACTCAAACAATAAACATAGGCATGAAGGCTCAAATGCTCACAAGGTGTTAATTTGTGACTACTGGTGTCTAGGTCTTGAAGTAGATATAAGGCATAACAGGCAAAGAATGAATCATTCGGGACCTTGACTACAGACAACATTTTTATTCTATGTGCGCAAGTCAGGTGTGTGTCCAACATTGGGGCGTTTTCAAAAATCTAGGCAAAAATCCGAGAATAAAAATAAAAATAAAGAAAAACTAAAAGTATCATGCATAAACTTAGGAAAAATAAACTAGGGAATAAAACATGCATAAAATGAAATGTACTAGCAGTTCAAACTCCTCCCCACACTTAGGCATCGCATTGTCCTCAATGCGAGAGGGAGACAAAAAGATGGCAGTTTTAATTAAAGCAGAAAAGGAAATTGTTCAACATGAGATAAACAGCCCATGCAGGGGCAAAGATTGAAATTGTTCGGGATCACGGAGGAGGGGGGATCTTCAGTGCGGCAGCCTGAATTTGGATTTCTTTCAAGATGGCCCGATTAGTTTCTAGGATGAGACGCAAGAGCCTATTGGTGGTTTCGGCGGCGGGCACCTCTTCGGGATCTCGAGGGTGGACAGGCTGTTCCGGGGCAGCTGAAGTGGAAGACTGGATAGGAGGCTCGGGGGCGGCAGACTTTGTTCGGGGCCTCGAAGGATCAGGATACTCGAAGTTGCCCTCAATCTTTCCTTTGTTATCTGCATGAAAGCTTAAAATTCCATCAATAACACAAAAGAATCTCATCGTGTCCAAGGTCTTGAGACCAAGGAGCTTGAAGGAATTCGGGTGCTGATACAGGTTTAGCTCACGAGGCTTCCATGAGTAAAGATGCGAGGCCAAGCTTGTGATGAGAGATCCGAGGACGGGAGATCGACCCTGGGGGGCGTTCGTGGCGTTATGTGCAGAGGTAGCAATCCAGTAACCAAGGTTGACTCTCTTCTTGTGATACATGACCCATAGGAAAAATAGCTCGGATTGAGCAAGCTGGCCCGAGGTCCCGAACTTACTCGCGAGGGCAAGGGACAGGAAGCGTTGCAAAATCTGAAGCGCAGAGTCTTGAATGCCATGGGCCTTGGTGTTGCGAGAGTCAAACTTGGCCTTAGGATTCCCAGTGAGCTCCCGAAGGGCCTGATTGTTGTTGAAGTCGGCCGGGACAGTGGTCAAGGCGTCCTGATATTCATCCCCTTGAACGTCTTCATGACTGACAAATCCTAGGTAGACGTTGAAGTCGTCGAGAGACATAGGGTGCCATTTGCTAGCCAGCCTAAAATTGATACATCCCTTGGCAGAAAGATCGGGGCCTACCCCACCCTTGGGCTTGAATAGGTCAACCTTATACCAGAAACTCGTAAAGAACTCGAGACTGAGCTCCAAATAGGTCGGCTGATCCATGAAAAATAAGCTCTCCCATCCTATCCCCTAACCAGTTCCCGGATTCGGGACCCAACACCTAGCTTATCGTAGAGTTCTATGTCTAGCCTAGCACACGGGGCTACTCCCTTGTTGTTCAGCAAAGTAACCTTATCTAAAGATGGTTTATCATTGAAGATAAATAACTCATTAAAAGTTTCAAGGTTGGCTGTTACCAGGTAGCTAGGTTTAGATCCCGAAGCAGGCGATGGGGTCTCGAGGGCTTCCTCCTCCTCAATCCGTTGAGCCTTCCTAGGGGTCTCTTCAGCTGCTTCCTTGTCCTTGGGCGTTGATAGAGCATTTTATGTCCATAATTCTTCCCTCTTTTATGTGCCTTTTTAGATCATTGATAACAACTGAGATAACCCTGACGGTCCTGCTACAAGTGACTCTTGTCGGAGCAGTTTCCCAGACGACCTACACGGGTATCAATGTATCGCCCAAGGATCGGCGATGGACTCCTAGGATGGTCGACTTCAGCGGGGGGGGACTCACGCGACTCTATACGCACGGCGTCATCCCGTCCTAGGAACCAACAAGGGTATCGCTCCCGACAGCCTCACGCGACATCACCCCCGACGTCATCTACTGATATCGCCTGTGACGTCATCATCAAACGGCGCCTTTGTTGGTATCGCCAGGTATCGCTGTCCAGATTCTATAAATACCCCATCTTTTTCCATAAAGAGGTACGGTCAGATTCACCCAGAGAAACCCCTGCTACTTTAAAAACCCATACTGACTTAAGCATCGGAGTGTCTACGCCGGAGCTCCCCCTCCGGCGCTGTGCAGGTACACCCGACGTCATTCACTACTGTTCCGATCATACGCAACGCAGAATCTCACAAGATCAACATCGAATCTTATCAAATGGTGCTTTCATTGAGAGCTTTGGTATATTAAGTGAGCGTCCTTAATAGCCAAGCTCATTTTAGTCGGAAGATCGGAACGATCATGACCACAGAATCGGAGCCGATCCGATCATCATCTTCTAGTATTCCTTTCCAAAGTCGCAGACAGCTGTTTCCCGCTGTTACTGCTAATCTCTCGATGACGACACAACCCGTCATTTCAGGACCCCTGGACCATTCGACTGGAATTGTTGGAGGACTGGGTTCCTCGCAAGTAGACATTTTGTCATCCCAGATGGCGGGATCTGATTTTTCTACTCCTCTTTCGAGAGAATCTGTACTCAGCCGTGAACATCCCTTGACTATGGAAATAGCGACCCTTCGTGCTCGGCTGGAGTATCTGACTGAAATGGCCGCGAGAGGCACTCCCGGCGCTTCTGGATCTAGTCTCCCTCCTCACGTCATGTTTACTCCATCTATTGTTACTGATCGACCTTTGTCACCTTTGTTTCCAGAAAACCTCCAGATGCCTTTATCCGCTGGAAATCTTCTGAGTAGTGTTGGGCAGCTTACTCAAGGAAGAGTAGAGGCCTATGTACCACAAATGCCGCAAGGTCTCCCCCTACAGGGAGGCGGGCAACTTGAGGGGATGAGGAACCGGTGGGACGGACAGAGGGAAGGAGTCCGCGGAAGTTTGTCTCCTGAATACAGTGACAGGTTCAGTAGCCGAAGGCATCGAAGTCGTTCATACAGGAGTCGCAGTCGATCTCCTAGGCGACATTTTACCCTAGGACCACGAGACAGAGGGCGTCAGGCTGAAATGTCTCCTCCGCGTCACCCGCGTGAAATTCTTGATGATACATTTGGTCACCCATTTAGCCGTCGCATAAGGCGTCACCGAGTCAGTCGACGTGTAAAGCTTCCCGCTGACACTTATGATGGCACGAAGGATCCCATCTCCCATATTAATAAAGTAAAAGATTTTGTTCAGTTTCAGACCCACAGCGATGCGGCGCTGTGCCAAATATTTGTTATGACGCTATCGGGCGTTGCGCGTCTCTGGTTTGAAGGTCTTCCCGGTGGATCCATTAGCAATTTCGCACAGCTAGAAGCTAAATTTCGGAGCAGATTTAGCACTGCGATTCCAATCAGGAAATCTGCCGCCGCGTTATTTGACATACAGCGAACGCCTCAAGAATCCTTGAAGGATTTTCTCAGCCGCTTCGATCTGGAAATGTCCTTAACGCCGGGCGTTACTATCGATTTTGCTATAGAAGCTCTGAAAAGAAATTGCCGTTATGGGAAGCTGAAAGACGCACTTATGGTGGACCCCCCGTTGACCTTAGATGCGTTGAGGCTTAAGGCCCACAATTACGCGAAGATGGAGGAAGAGGAAAATAGAAATCAGACGTACAGCGTGCCACAGGGGACGCCTCAAATCGCCGCTGCTCCTGCGAAGCCCTTATCTGAGGATCATTTTACCGATGATTATGCTAGGCGGAAGGATCACATCCCCAAGGCCTCTGACAGACAAAAGGGCCAGTCTCTGAAGGGAAAAACCAGTGGCTCCCCCACTCGACGTCGCGGGGATTCTTATAAAAATCGAGCGTACGATCCAGATTTTCCTTCCCTCAACGTGCCAAGAGCCAAAATTTTAGCGATAGCGGAACAGCGAAACCTTCCCATCCGCTATCCCGCGCCTACAAAACCAGGAGTACTTTTAGGAAGAAGGGAAAATGCTTACTGTAAATTCCACAAAGCCAGAGGTCATTCTACGGAGGCGTGCAGAGAATTAAAAACGGCGATAGAACGGCTGGTGGAGGAAGGATATTTGGGAGAATTTGCCACCCAGATAAGAGAAGATGCTCGCAATAACCCCCTGAAAAGGACGGCCGATGAACGACCTGTTCCTCCTCATGCCCAGCAAAAGGATCATCCTTCTGGAGGAAGAGAGAAAGAAACTTTTACGATAGATGACGAATATATTCCTATGATTAATATCATTACGGGAGGAACTCCTTATATGGATGAATCAGAGCAGCTGGCATTCCCGAAAGGAGAAAAACGCGCAAGAGATGACACAATGAAGAAGGGAGATGCGATAGGCATTTTGGATCGGATGGTACTGTCCTTCTCTGAAGGAGATGAGAAAGGCGTTGTCTACCCACACAATGACGCTTTGGTAGTCACACCCATCATCGCTAGTCATGGAATCAGAAGAACTCTCATTGATAATGGGAGTGCAGTAAATCTCTTTTCGCTGGAAGCCTACAACCTTATGAAACGTCCCACTAATGAGCTAACGCCTAGTAAACGGCCTATAGTTGGCGTTGATGGAGTTCCAATTCCCGTCACCGGAGTAATTACTCTGCCAATATATTTCCTTCTTATTTCTTGTTGTGGATCTGAATTTTCCTTACAATGTCGTGCTCGGACGACCTTTTCTCAATCGCTTCGGCGCCGTGATATCTCAGAAGCATTTGAAGATGAAATACCCCTCCTGGGATGGGGTAGTAACCATAAAGGGTGATCAAAAACTAGCGGCAGAATGCTATTCGCTTATGACTCAAAAAAGCTGCGACAGGTACGTGTGTATAGCGGCAGATCCCTATGAGCAAAGCGATGAGAAGCGGGCTCAACCTTTGGATAAGATGGTACCCGTTCCAGCAATTGGGATAGAGGAGGCAAGCTTCCTGATTAGTGAAAAACTTAGCCCAGCGGAAAACCTCCAACTAGCCCGACTGCTAAACAAATGTCAAGGAGACTTCGCGTGGAAACCCGCAGATATGCCAGGTATATCGCGTGAAGTAGCCGAACATCGACTCAATGTCGACCCAGAGGCCAGACCGGTGCAGCAAAAGCGGCGGGCGTTCTCTAATGAAAAGGCGTTGGCCATGGATAAAGAGGTAGCGAAGCTTCTCGACGCGGGGTTCATTCGCGAAATTCAATATCCCACCTGGCTAGCGAACCCTGTTCTTGTTCCTAAGCCCAACGGGGATTGGTGCATGTGCATCGACTTTACTGATTTAAATGATGCCTACCTTAAGGATTGTTACCCGCTTCCTCGGATAGATCAACTGGTTGATCAGACTGCTGGATACGCTTATTTAAGCTCACTAGATGCCAACTCTGGGTACCATCAAATCCCCATGGCCCGGGAAGATGAAGAAAAGACTGCGTTTCTCACTCCAAAGGCCACTTACTGTTACACGGCGATGCCGTTCGGATTGAAGAATGCTGGGGCAACATTCCAACGTATGGCCAACAAAATATTCGAAGAACTGATTGGGAGGAATGTAGAGGCGTACGTTGATGATATATTGGTAAAAAGTGCGAGTTTCCAAGATCACCTGCGAGACTTAGAAGAAGTCTTCAGCGTAATGAAAATGTATCACATGAAGCTGAACCCCCGGAAATGTATGTTCGCATTCCAAACGGGAAAATTTTTGGGCTACGTCGTCAGCCAAAAAGGTATCCTGCCCAACCCTTTGAAGGTCAAAGCGATACAAGACATGATATCGCCCAGAACCGTCAAAGAAGTACAAAGACTTACAGGGCGAGTCATCGCCCTTGGACGGTTCATTTCTAAGCAAGGAGAGAAGTGTCTCCCTTTTTTCAAAGTTATACTGAACAAAGCCTCGTTCGGGTGGACCCCTGAATGCGAGGAAGCATTTATCGGCCTGAAAGATTATCTGTCATCCGACTTATTATTAACAAGGCCCGAGGCAGGTGATACCTTATATTTATATCTTGGCGCTGCGGACGAAGTGGTCAGTGCCGTCCTTGTTCGCGACGACAGCCACTCTCATCGCCCAGTCTATTTTGTGAGCCACGTTCTTAAAGATGCAGAATTGCGATACGCCCGAATCGAAAAGATAGCGTTCGCTCTTATACAAGCCACCCGTAAAATGAACCGATATTTCCAGTCTTACTCCGTTATTGTTCTCATGGACCAGCCCCTGAAAAGGATATTTCGAAAGCCTGAATCTTCCGGGAGGATGTTGATCTGGGCACTCGAGTTAGAGCAATATGGATTGAGGTATCAGTCTCGTCCGTCCGTAAACGCTCAGATCCTGGCTGATTTCATAGCAGAATGCACATTTACGGAGGACCCCTTAGAAGGTGTGCCTGAAGCGGAATGGGGAGATATGGACCTCCCATTCCCGGAAACCTATACGGACCTCTGGATCGTCCACGTAGATGGAGCCAAAAACCAAGAGCTGGCTGGGGCTGGAATCTTTATAAACGGGCCACATGATATGCACATACGATATACCATCCGAATCCTACAGCCTTTGTCTAATAATGCGGCAGAATATGAGGCGTTGCTAGCCGGGCTTAGAATCGGAAAAGGACTTTCTTCTAAAGGAAGGCATGATACTGGACGAACAGGAGACCTGCGTCTAAAAATCTGTGGCGATTCCAAGTTAATAATGGACCAGGTCTTGGGACATTCTCGGGCCCGTGAACCTATCATGATTCAATATCTCGCCAAAGTAAAGCGAGAACTATTGGAAATAAAAAAAGAGGGCATGCAAGTCAGCTTCGAGCACATTCCTCGGGAGTAAAACGCTGAAGCAGACAGCCTAGCGAAATTGGCTGCAGATCCGGAAGCGCTTATACCCAAAGACATATATTATCATGAGCTATCGGTACCGTCCTTCATGGAGGAGCAAGTGTCGTTGTGTGTGGAGGAACGTGAGAATGACTGGCGAATTCCCGTAATTAAATACTTGAAACACGAAGAACTGCCTGAGGATACCGCTGAAAAGAAGAAGGTACTGAAACAGGCAGCTCGCTGCACGTACTATGATGGGGATCTGGTTCGAAGATGTTTCTCTCACCCTGGTGCCAAGTGTATAACGGGGTAAGAGGGTCTTCATACCTTGCGCGAAATCCATGAAGGAGTGTGTGGTATGCACGTGTCAGGTGGTACCCTGGCGGCGCAAGTCTTCTGGTCCGGGTTCTATTGGCCTACCATCCGGAAAGATTGTCACGACTATGTGCAAGCTTGCCCTAAGTACCAGGAGTTTGCTAAAATTCCTCGGCGACCCGCCACTGAAATATCTGAAATTATCGCCCCCTGTCCTTTCGCCAAATGGGGGATCGATATTCTAGGTCCATTCCCAAAGGCAAGGTCCCAACTGAAATTCGTAATAGTGGCGGTAGACTATTTCACCAAGTGGGCCGAAGCTGAAGCGGTCGCCTCCATCACCGCGGAAAAAACTTGGCGTTTCTTCAAACATCAAGTTATCATGAGATTTGGCGTTCCCCATGTCCTCGTCAGCGACAATGGGACGCAATTCACCAGCCAATTCTTTCAAGACCAGTGCTCAGAATTTGGAATCGAGCAACGCTTTTCCTCCGTGGCTCACCCGCAAACTAATGGACAAGCGGAAGTGACCAATCGGAGCATACTCGGCGGCATTAAGAAAAATCTAGAAGGGTCTAAAAAGAAATGGGCTGATGAGCTGCCGTACGTGATGTGGGCATATCGCATGACTGTTAAGACTAGTACCGGAGAAACACCCTTCGCGTTGGCCTTCGGAACCGAAGCCGTCACACTGGTAGAGATTGGAACCATGAGCCTACGGGTGGCCCATTTTCGTGAGGAACTGAATGAGGAAAGGTTAAGAGCTAACCTGGATGCGTTACCAGAAGTCCGAGAAGAAATCCTTCTGAAAATGCAACATTACAAATGAAAGATGGCCCGATATCATAATAGGCGCGTAAAAGAGCGGTTGCTGAAAACTGGTGACTTGGTGCTCAGAGACAAGCGAGCGGCAGGACAACGAATGGGAAAACTCAGTCCGAACTGGGAAGGACCATATCGTGTCACCCACGTTGTCGGGAAAGGAGCCTATCATCTGGAGACACTCGATGGTACACCCTTATCCAACTCTTGGAATATCGCTCGCTTGAAGCTATATTATGCTAGAATTTGATTTTATCTGCACCTTTGATTTATGCCAACCCTAACCATGACTAACGCTCGATGAGAGAGCTTTCGTGGGTTTTGTTGTGGTTGCTTTTGCGCAGATAAAAAGGGGGTATCTTGGGGAAGTGAAAAGTCCTATCCTTGTGATGGCCGGTCTTGATCAGATGGCCCACTAAGTGAGGGCACTACCCAACATACCTTGAATTAGCGTCGGATTGAAAGATCCTGGACGCCCCCGGGGGTGAAAAGTCCTATCCTTGTGATGACCGATCTTGATCAGATGGCTCATTAAGTGAGGGCACCACCCGGTATCTTTGGGAGTGAAAAGTCCTCTCCTTGTACAGACTGATCTCGTGGAGATGGTCCATCAAGAAGAGGCACGCCCCAAAGAAATAGAAACTCCGTCTAGAAACAAGACTCCTATCTTAACGGCTGGGCCGCTGCGGCCAGGCCATTAAGGAAGGACACGTTCTAGATGAGAAGGCAATGCCCAAAAGTGAAAATTCCCCAGCCTTGTGATAGCCGTCCCGATCTGACAGCTCACTAAGATGAGGCACTTAAGGGCCGATCGTGAAAATAGGGAAACGTGGAGAATCGTGAAATCCCGGCTAGTAACCAGATGCGTAATCCCTGGTGAAGTATAGAGCTGATAGCGAAAGCGATTCTCCACGGGTTCCAGGGTAACGCCCTAGGATGGCAGTAGAAAAGCTCCTACGGGTAATTGCTATATCTAGTAACATGTTTTTGTTACTGATGATTTACAATTGAGAATGCGCAGAATATTTTTCGGGCAACGGAAAGAGCAAGGATCTCATGGGCAGAGGTACCGTCAGACTCCCTAGGGAAGCTAGCCCAAGACCAAGTTCCGTACTTTGACAGGAACGCTAAGGGTCTAGTTGGAAAAGGAAAAGCGCATAGAACGAATATGACCAAGACAACGCCAAAAGGACCCACAAACAAACAATGGGACAAAAGGAAAGTCAGCGATAAGATTGTCTGAACACATCAAAATGTTAAAGGAGGGTACAAACGATGAGGGGCAAGTAATAACAAAAAACTTAACGACCATGGGTCATCAAGAGAAGGGTGATACAGCCTTGAAGCGCGTTAGCCTTTGGGGTTCCTTCGTTTCCAGCCCGCCGCTTTGGCCTGGCGAAAGCCTTCCTCGTTTATATGCCCTGATCTTCGTTTGAAAGCGATAGTAACCTCATCGGGTTTGTACGCGTCAACCCCATGGACCTCTTCGAAACAATCAACCAAAGTAATGGCAGTCTGTTCGACGTGCCACATACTCTTATCAGCTGACTCTTCCTCCAGGATAGCTTTCTCCTTGAGCAAAGATGATCTCTCATTCTCCCAGGATAGCTTCTCCTCTTCCAAAGCGGCGACTCTGGTTTTTTCCGCTGCTAAGGCGACAGATTGCTCCTCTTCTCGCTCCCGATGAGCTAGCAATAGATTAGTGCGCTACTCCAGCCATGTTTTCTTCTCATCCCGCTCTCGCTCTAATTCTTTCAAAGCGGAAGAGAGGGAAGCAGCTTGACTTCGCGCTTCCTCAACCCAGTAATGGAAATACATCATACTGGAGAAAAGAATGGAGCGTATAGAGTTTTCCCTGTCAGGCACAGGCCGCGAAAGAAAAGCTTCCCGTTCTACTGCAGACGCCAGCAATTGAGAAGCTAACAAAGCTGTGACGTCAGTAGAGCCGTCACCCCCCAACGCTACCAAAGCGGTATTCCGGAGATCAAATAACCCAATTTGATGGGTCACCACACCAGGCCCACTCAGCGGACCAAGATCTCCTACACTGTTAAAAGTAGCCCCTCCTTCACCAAAACGATCCCTGAGAGCGATGCGCGAAGGAAGAAACCCCAAGGTAAGGGGAGAGCGGACCTGTGATGATGAACCTCCCGGAGCGATATATGCGCCATGAGCTGGATAGCCTGAGAAATCCTGCAAGACATCCTGATACCCCATATTGGCCGAGTACGCGTGGGCGGAACCACCGAAAGAATGGGGAGAAGCCTGAAAGGTATCACCAGTACCCAGATTCCCCAAAAATCCCGAAGGATTGTCTCCCTGAGGAGCGGTTGTAGACTCAAACCCGTCAGTGGACCTATTCTCCGCCTCAATGTTAGAAGAAGGGGGGTTTCCGCCCTCATGTCCTAATCGCCTGAGTTTGCTCTTGAAGCTGCGATAGTGCCGACACCCTAGTCAGGACGGCATCTAGTTCCCTTTTCAAATCAAGAGAAGGAGGAACCTTATCCCGCTGATCATCGAAAAAGTAATTCAGCTCACGGAAGCAGACTAGCATATCGGTCAAAAGACGCGAATGCCGTACGTCAGGAGGATGCCGCAAGAACTCTTCCTTGTCCTTCGAAGAAGCAAATATTTGGCCCACTATCGGGCCCACCGGCTCTTCCCTTGAGGATGGATCCAATATCCCTAAAGCACGAAGACCGTCAGTACCAAGGGAAGACAAGTCCAATCGATACGCGGCAGGGCCTTGAAAGCCTTGAGGAGACAAATTGGCGATATAAGGGGGACAACAACTCTTAACGGAATCACCCATGCCCGAAACCGAAGAAATATACACCGCCTCAGGTTTCTGTGGGGAAAGGATAGGAGGAGCAATCGGATTCGGAACTGGCAAACTCACACTTAGAGTGAAGGGGCGAATTGGAGAAGTAGAACTGCCAGACGCTATAGATGAGCCCATTGCTGCTAAAACCTCATGAGTCTGGGGAAGAACGACAGAAGACGCCTTAGTAACCTCAGTTGTTGGCAAAGGACCCGTAACGTTTGAAGTGTTGACTTCCTTGGCAGGGACCCCACTGACTTCCTCCACGAAAGGAATTGGTGGGTCAGACCTCTCTTGGCGAACCCTCTTCACGAGACGCTCAGTTTCGGCAGCAATCTCGTCGCTATCATCCTCGGTTGACTCCGCTACGGGATCATTTTTTCTTGACCTAAGCTTCATCCGCTGGGCAGGGGTCCGGGACCCGTATCCATGCTTCCGCTATCGCTGTCGATTTCTTCAACCACAGGGATACTTGGGGCCACTCTTTTACTGCGAGGCGGCAACCAATTCTCCAGAAAATGAGAAGATCGGCTGGAGGCACTGCGTGTCGCGACAGTTTTGTTTCTCTTTCCTCGAGGCGGAATAGGCGGACGACTGAAGCCTTCCGGGGGAGGAGAAGGGGGTAACGTCTGAAGTGGCGCTACGTCCAAAGGTGCGTCACTCTCTCCAGAAGAGCGTCCTTCAGCGTTACCTGCCGACAAAATATTTTAATATAACTAGAAAGGGGGAGCGATAAGGCGATAAGGCGATATAAGAAAAAACTCACCAGCGACACACTCTGACAAAGGCCTGGACCGAGCAAATTCTCGAATACGGAAAGGCCCTTCTATCTCTATTAGAGCGTTAACACTAGACACATCCATACTGGACAACACATCTGGTTTTCGCCAAGCGGCACCAGTGATTACTCGGTTGAAACCACCGCGCCAATACTGAGAAGGTAAGCGAACGGTAAAGAAGCCATTTTTCCAGTCGTCCACATTTTCCTCGAAACCTTGAAAGTTCCGCCAGAAAAACCGGATGATATCATCATCCCATCTAGGGGTGATATCTATCAAGCAGCCACGGCACCTCAAGATGAAAAATATACGGAATAGATCGAGCAAAGGAGCGAAAATGTGCTTCATCTCACATGAACGAAGAAAGGCGTAAAGCCCACACCAGGAAGAGGGAGTTATTTGAACAGGATTAAGATCATAATGATTGAGCAGCTTCATCAGAGAAGTATGAAGTGGAAGACGAAACCCGTAGGTAAACATCTTGAAATAAACCAATCGAAACGTCCCCCACATGGCATCAGTGAGCCGAGTATCCTTCAGAGGGACATAGGGACGATATCCCGTAGGGAAAGTGATACCATTTTCCTCTAACTCAGCCTTCAAAACTTCATTACAGTCAAAGATACTACGAGCTTTCCTAACCTCGGGATCTAAGGGATTCTCGGTGTTTGCAGAGAATACAGTATGAGACATAATGAACTAGAAAAGTAAAGCTACGGCGATAGAGGAACAAAATACCTGGAGCAAAGAACCAGTGAATCGGTCGTCAGCACCAGTGAGCAATAGCAGTGAAATCTCTCAGGAAGAAAGAAGCACAGAAGAGAGGAAATACGAAGAATTTTGAAATAATGGCAGAAAGTGTTAAAGAAGAAGGGCGAATTCCTTTTAAAGAAAACCTAAAAAAGGAACATCCTGTGAAAGCTGGGCACGTGCAAAGTGAAAAAGACGCGTGGACGGTCATCAATGTCTTTTGGAAGAAGACGGTTACTGACTGGAAACTGAAAAACGGTTGCGCCCCAGCGAAAGGGTTACTCCCGCGATAACCCTGGAGACACAAAAAGGAAAATGGTGGAACAACGATAAGAAAAGTTCTATTATTGAAAAAGCCATACGGCATCTACAAAATGAGAAGCCTGCCGTGCCCCACTATTCACCATCAGACCAAGAGATGCCGTAGCAGTAAACCACGTCATCCTCATCTTCCCCAGGGAAAGGAAAAGGCTCTTCAACCTCCTCCCCCACACGAACAGACGACTGATCTGACTTCTCCCCGATGGGTGGTGGCACCGCCCCAACAGCTGAACAGGCCGAAGGAGCCTCGGGCGATGGCTCACGAAGAGGACAGGATGCTTCCTTCCCCTTAGAAGAAAGAGTGGCCAGTGCATCATAAAAAGGCTTAGAAGCCTTCGCAGCCTCCTTCCTCCGTTTCTTGCGGCACCGTCGTCGAACGGGCGGCCTCCAAGGGGGCGACGGAGGAGGATTATCAGAGTCAGGAGAAGTCGGAGGAGTGGGTGGAGAATCTCGAGCAAACGTATCTAAGAGGCGAGAATCAGCCATAAGATGACAAAAAATACTGGTGGCAAAGAAAAACAACAAAAAGATAAATGATAGTGAAGGAAGAGAGATTCCCCTTTTTATAGCGAGAAAACGGGGAAAAGGATCTTGGATCTTCCAACCTGACTCTTGAGAAGAGGCGCGTGCATAGCCTGAAGTGCAAATGTGGATTTGCAGTCACGCCTGTTGAGATTTTCCCCTGATCGAGGAAAACCGCAAACTCGCCCAATCAGTTGCCAGGACAACTGCGGCGCAGATTTAATGCAAAGCCATCGATCAATAAATGATCCAGTGATTGAACCTTTTCAGGAAGACTGAAAATATCCTCAGGGAAAATAACAAAAAGGATGCAATAAAGAAGGAGAAGAACAGTCACAAGACGGCACAATAAAAAAACAGTTTATTTATTACGGCCTAATGGCTAGGAGGTACATGGACAAGCGAGAAAGGAAAAGGACACAAAGGGAGCCACTGCTATCAGGCATCAGAGCCAGCGTCCTCAGGCACTTCGGGAAGGTCCCTCAAGGAATCCATGACCAGGAGTAGATCATGGGAAGTGGCCCTCATCCCCTTCAGGCAGCACCCTAACATATCTTTGCGCTGCTGCAACATGGCGATCACCACTTGGATCCGAGCGATGGATGCTGCCAGTTTCGATACGCTCTCCAAGGGACAGAAATCCTCCAGAGAGGTGGCCCCCAACCTAGAGTGAAGCGGAGTTAGCATCCCTTGTAACTCCAGGATGTCCTCAGAAGTCTTAACCAATATGTTTTCCAGAAATCCGACGTCGCCATCATTAAGGTTCTTCAAAGAATGACCCTTGGACAGAAGGAAATTCCTAGTCAGATGATCCATGATGCAAGTTGGAAAAGATGAGGAGAACGTGAGGGAAAAAACTCCCTGATTTATAAGCTCTAAGAAGGGGGTTTCGGGAGAAAGGACAAAGGAGTCCTCAAAAGACGAGCCAATCCGATAACCGCAAGGGCTGGTGAGCCCAGAGTGGAAAGAAAGGGCGATGATCATATACCGACCGCAACACTGATATGGAAAAGAGTACGAGACAGAGCTTGAAAAAACACTGAAGGATACGATATCACGGGTAGTCATCACGGAAAGGCCATGTGGCTACCGGTATCCACAGTGTAAGGCCGCGTTGATGTCACAGGTGGCCCTTGGAGCGTAAAATCGCGTCGGCATCACAGGCATCTGGTGGTATAAAGTCGCGCTAGCTATAGGCAGCCGATGGCGTAAAGCCGCGTTGATATCATTATTTCCTCTAGCGTCAAAGAAAGATTGAGCTCGTTTGACCTCAAATCTCTGTAAGTACAAAAAGTTTACTAACTTTATATTCGAATCTATCTCCTTCCTATGTTTACAGAACACTTGGAAGAACAATGGATCTGGAATATGTGCCAGCTCAACTCGCGATATGATTTAGTGGAATATCCTCGACGACATTATCGGTAATCTGACAACAGCTTGTTCGCGATTCGAATGAGCTGGAGCTTCTTAGATCCCCCTGAGGGGTCAATCGGAGTAATATCGCCGGGCGGAAAGTAAGGATCTCGTGACTACGAACGCGATAGAGACATCTGTTCAGAGTGAGTCCTTGGATAAGGATGAAGATCAGAATCAGCTTGCCTGATGATCCCAGACTTAAGCCCCAGTTCACCACTTAAGCCTTATCGACCTTGAGCATTCAAAGAAGCTCGGGAACCTTGCGAACTAATCGCCTCACAACGAAAACCTTCATCCGAGATTTCAGACATGGACAGCCCTTGGTAAACACTCGGGCTCATTTTCAGTTGGGCTTATGATAACAACTGAGATAACCCTGACGGTCCTGCTACAAGTGACTCTTGTCGGAGCAGTTTCCTAGACGGCCTACACGGGTATCAATGTATCGCCCAAGGATCGGCGATGGACTCCTAGGATGGTCGACTTCAGCGGGGGGGACTCACGCGACTCTATACGCACGACGTCATCCCGTCCTAGGAACCAACAAGGTTATCGCTCCCGACAGCCTCACGCGACATCACCCCCGACGTCATCTACTGATATCGCCTGTGACGTCATCATCAAACGGCGCCTTTGTTGGTATCGCCAGGTATCGCTGTCCAGATTCTATAAATACCCCATCTTTTTCCATAAAGAGGTACGGTCAGATTCACCCAGAGAAACCCCTGCTACTTTAAAAACCCATACTGACTTAAGCATCGGAGTGTCTACGCCGGAGCTCCCCCTCCGGCGCTGTGTAGGTACACCCGACGTCATTCACTACTATTCTGATCATACGCGACGCAGAATCTCACAAGAACAACATCGAATCTTATCAATCATAATGCTACTTATGTTACTGTGTTTATTCACTTTTGGCAGATCTGGGCAAATTAAGAGGAAAATAAGAAAAGGAACATTTTCTATCACTTTCTGGATGCATTGGAGCAGCTAGGCCGAGCAGCTGGACGTTCGCGGAAAGCAGCAGTGTTCTAGCGAGAAAAGGAAACTAGCGCAATAAAGGAAAAATATCGAATCTGCTCAATTAAGGCGCCAGAAGTCCCAATCGCAGTAGAAGTCCTTTAGGGAGTTGAATTCAAATTAGATTAGGAGTTTAATTTGTAATAGGCATATAAATACTTTAGTAATTAGGTTTTTAGGAAGTTTTTTCTCTTCTTCTCTCCCGCTGACTCTTAGCTCCACCACTGCCTTCGACAATCTTTTCTTTTTAATAAACCGGAGCAGTTGCTCCGGCCGGTAATCCATAAGAACTCTTCTTCATCTTTTCTTCTAATTTACTTATGCAATTTATTTATTTGATTGTTTTTATTTTTAATATGTGTGGCTAAATCTCCTTGTTCTTGGTAAGAGTCGATTGAAGGTTGCAAGGGAAGCTGTGAGGTCAGATCGTACTTCATAAATCCTGTGTTGGTATCCTCTTGTTCAATAATTAATTGTCAAATTACCTAGGGTAATTATTAGCTTGATCACCTATTAATTGAACTAGATTAATTATAATCGTCCCTGTTGTTATACCTAACGCGAAGCTGCAGGGTAGAGCAGATAACCATACTGGTCCTGACTGGAAACCTGGTATCCCCCAGTTGGATTGGACAAGTCGTTAGGGCAGAGCCTCAAGCGTACCGAGTGTCTCGCCCTAGACGCATCTTACCTCCTCTTCATGGGCATCTGAGTGTTGCCTTCATAAGCGTACCTTGGAGGACGGCGGACTGTGAAGGTTAACCCATAAGCGTACCTTGGGATAACTTCTATTACGAAGGTAAGCAGGGGACCTAAGCGTACCTGGTCCCTATAGTGCGTCTATTAGCTCGGGGTAGACGATGATTGCGCCAATGACCGGCTGACCGTAAATACAACCGGATTCGTACTCTTACTGAGAACCCTTGTCTCTTCTCATTTCTTATTACTTCTATCACTCTTTGCTATTAGTCTTTATTACTTTCGTAGTTAATAATTAGATTAATCAAACAACCATTCAAACCCCCCCCCTTTCGGTTACTTGTTGCTTGGATTATTTAGTTTACCAAATTGAGTTGAGTATTGGTCCCTTAATCCCTGTGTTCGATCCTGTTACCATTATACACAATTTATTGTGCACATTGACTGCAGGTTTTATTATTATTTTTGTATGTGCTTCGACAACACATCAAATTTTGGCGCCGTTGTCGGGGATTAACGCAACTAACGCTCTTTTCTTTTTTGTATGACCAGGTCTTCCAACGCAACTTTACTGCCTTTCGATCCAGAAATTCGGAGAACAGAACGATTAGCCCACAGACTTGCTAAGCAAAATCAATCTGCAGCTCCTACACCTCATCCATCTGACCCTTCCCCTGAAACTTTAGAACCTCCTGCTCACTTCGGTCTACTCGATCAAGACGTTGAAGACAACCTAAATTCCGAACGTCCTGCTATGGCCGACGAGATTCGTAACCCCGAACGTCCTGCTGGAGCTGACAATGATGATGGTGGGGATGGCGAAGCTGTCGTCAATCCCTGCATCTCGGAACTGAATGCTACTGCCAAAACCACTGCTAGGTGCATCGCATGGCCTACCATTGCCCATGATTGGATTATCAATTCCTCTGTCCTCCACTACTTGCCCAAGTTCCATGGCATCCCCAGAGAGAGTGCCCTCCGACATCTTCAGCAGCTCCATACTGTCTGTGAAGATCTAAAACCCCCAGAGGTGGATATTAATCAAGCTAAGCTTAGAGCATTCATGTGGTCGCTTGAGGACGACGCTCGCAACTGGTTCTATGATCTGCCCGCCCTATCCATTACTTGCTGGGCCGACATGTTCAAGGCGTTCACTGAAAAATACTACCCTACTTCCATGGCCAATATAACCAAGAAACAGCTAGTATCCATCACTCAAAAAGAGAATGAGAACATTGGACAGTACTACGAGAGGTTCAAAAAGATGCAAACTCTCTGCCCCTCTCACAACATTCCTGACCACGCTCTCCTTGGGTACTTCCATGAGGGACTGCGGGGGCGAAGCAAAGAATTAATAGATGCTGCCAGTAACGGTGATATGCTTGCCCTAACCGCTGAAAACGCAAAAATTCTTCTAGAACGCATGGCTAAGAATGATGTGCCGTTGGACCAATTAAGCCCCCCCATGCATGACGCTCGATCCGCTACTATAGAGAACCAACTCTCCACCCTTACTGGAATGATTCAAAACTTCACCAGCGGCCAGCCCGTGCAGATCAAAGCCTGTGGCATCTGCAACTTTACTGACCACCCTACGGACGCCTGTCCGCATATTCCAGATGAAGTAGATGTGAACGCCATAGGAAACTATAATGGAGCCCCTAGGAAGCAAGATTCATATACTCAGAATTATCTCAATGGTTGGCGCCACCCAAACTTGAGCTATGGTAACAATAACCAGCAGCAACCTATGCAAAACCAGATGCAGCCACAAAACCCATTCCAGAACCAACAACATCCACCCTTCAACCTCCAGAATTTCAAACCACGACCCACCTATCACAACAACCAACAACATCAATATCAAGCTCCTTGTTTTTGGTAAGAGTCGATTGAAGGTTGCAAGGGAAGCTGTGAGGTTAGATCGTACTTCATAAATCCTGTGTTGGTATCCTCTTGTTCAATAATTAATTGTCAAATTACCTAGGGTAATTATTAGCTTGATCACCTATTAATTGAACTAGATTAATTATAATCGTCCCTGTTGTTATACCTAACGCGAAGCTGCAGGGTAGAGCAGATGACCATACTAGTCCTGACTGGAAACCTGGTATCCCCCAGTTGGATTGGACAAGTCGTTAGGGCAGAGCCTCAAGCGTATCGAGTGTCTCGCCCTAGACGCATCTTACCTCCTCTTCATGGGCATCTGAGTGTTGCCTCCATAAGCGTACCTTGGAGGACGACGGACTGTCAAGGTTAACCCATAAGCGTACCTTGGGATAACTTCTATTACGAAGGTAAGCAGGGGACCTAAGCGTACGTAGTCCCTATAGTGCGTCTATCAACTCGGGGTAGGCGATGATTGCGCCAATGACCGGCTGACCGTAAATGCAACCGGATTCGTACTCTTACTGAGAACCCTTGTCTCTTCTGATTTCTTATTAATTCTATCACTCTTTGCTATTAGTCTTTATTACTTTCGTAGTTAATAATTAGATTAATCAAACAACCATTCAAACCCCCCCCCCTTTCGGTTACTTGTTGCTTGGATTATTTAGTTTACCAAATTGAGTTGAGTATTGGTCCCCTAATCCCTGTGTTCGATCCTGTTACCATTATACACAATTTATTATGCACATTGACTGCAGGTTTTATTATTATTTTTGTATGTGCTTCGACAACACATTAGGCGTAGTCAGGAGCTTCATTTTCTTACTAGCTAGGGTCTTAGAGGTCGGGGCCTTGGGAGTAGGGGTTTTGGCAGTGCTCTTCGCCGCTCTGGCCGGCGTTTTAGAGGCTGATTTGGCCTTAGCTTTGCCCTTGGTCTGCTGCGGGCTGGGTGGCTTTGGTGCAACCTCTTGAACTTCGTCCTCGCTCTCAACCCTTGGCTCTTCGGACCCTTGAGCGAATTGCTCAGGACCGTGAGCGGCTGGAGGCTGGTCCTTTTCATTCTCTCTTTCCTCCTCTTCATTCTCCTCTGCCTTCTCTTAATTCTCCTTTGCCTTCTCTCCGAGCTCAACCTCCTCCGTGCCAACCTCGTCTTCAGATCGGCCTTCTAAGTCCCAAGGGAACGCTTCCTCGTTCTCCTTTTCCACCCTTCTGGCCTCGCGAAGGCTGGAGCTGGTCTCGTCCTCCTCATCTACCTAGATGTCTGAAGTGATAACATAACCGATGGGCTTGACATCGAGGGGAGTGGAGTTCACTGGGCTGCCAGGAGGGGTCTGTGTCGCCGATGGCTGTTTCTTCTTGCTGCCGGCGGTTGTAGTTGGAGGAACGCGGTGCACCTTACCAGATCTGGTCATCTTTAGAAGGGAGGTGGTGAAGACGATCTCGTCTAGGTCAATGATGGCTTTTGAGGAGGATGACCCGAGAGGATCAGTGGTGGTGGGTGACTGGTTGGGTTGGGTGTTCTTCGGCTGGGATTCTGTGGAGTGAGGGTTGGAAGAGTGAGAGGTGGTGGGTTTGTTTAGGTTTAGGTTTGTGCGTGCCATGAGGAGGAAGAGTGGTTTTGAATTAATTTGTGTGAAAAGGAAAGAGGGGGTTTGTGTTTTGATTTGATGGAGAGAGATGGGGGAATTTGGTTGGGTAACGGATGGTAGTCTGACGGTTAGGTGGCGTGGGTTAGTGGGTTGGAGGATATGGAAAGGTGGGGAGAGGGAAGAGAACTAATGGCCTTGGACTTCGACCTCCATGTGGCGCGCTGGGAGAGGCACCACAGAGTCCATCGACATGTGAAACTCCCAGCAGAATCCTATGACGACACAAAAGATCCCATTTCTCACCTCAATAAGGTGAAGGATTTCGTGCAATTCCAAACGCGCAGTGACGCAGCATTGTGTCAAATTTTCATAATGACGCTGTCAGGAGTGGCACGTCTATGGTTCGAGGGGCTCCCCGCCGGGTCTATCGATAATTTTTCTCAGCTGGAAGAAAAATTCAAAAGTCAGTTTAGCACGGCTATTCCTATCAGAAAGTCAGCAGCTGCGCTGTTCGATATCAATCGAAAACCACAAGAATCGCTGAACGATTTCTTAGGACGATTTGATCTTGAAATGTCCCTAACGCTGGGGGTCACTATCGATTTTGCGATTGAGGCCCTGAAACGCAATTGTCGATACAGTAAACTGAAAGATACGCTAACGGTGGACCCCCCAACGACCCTGGATGCATTGAGGTTGAAAGCGCATAATTATGCGAGAATGGAAGAGGAAGAAAATAGAGAATGGATCCGAGGCATGCCGGCGGACCCATATGTGGCCCCTAACGTCTTGAACAGCAATACCCCTGACGCTAAACCCACCGAGGATCCCGGGCAGTGGAAAGAACATAACACCAAGACTTCTAACCGGCAGAGAGGCAATTTCTCAAAAGGAAGATCTGGAGGATCCCCCACTCGGAAACAAACGAACCCGCCAAAGGGCCGGATATACGATCCTGACCTCCCATCTCTCATGCTCCCAAGGGCGGAGATCTTAGCAATAGTCCAACAGAGAAATCTGCCTATCCGTTACCCAGCTCCCGTGAAACCAGGAGTAATCATGGGAGGAAGAGAAAATGCATACTGCAAATTCCATAAGGTCAAGGGACACTCAACGGATGTATACAGAGAGTTAAAATCGGCCATAGAGCGATTGGTCGAAGAGGGCTACCTTGGGGAATTTGCCACAAAGGCCAGGGAGGAAGCCAGAAACAACCCAACTGGAAATACAACCGAGCAGACGCAAGCGCCCTCGCACGCTACAGGGGCTAACGCAGTTCCCCTCGGGTCAAATAGAGAAGCGCTCACTATCGATAGCGACCAAATGCCCATGATAAATATCATTGCAGGGGGAGCACCCTATTGCGAGGAAATTACGCCGCAAACGCCCAACCCCGGAGAAAAGCGCAAACGGGAGAACGCGCAAACGAAAATCGAGGCGATAAGCGCCTTAGATAGAATGATATTGTCTTTCTCAGAGGAGGACGAAAAAGGCATCATTTTCCCGCATAATGATGCGATGGTTGTGACGCCCGTCATTGGAAGTCATGGGGTAAGAAGGACCCTTGTCGATAACGGGAGTGCAGTGAATCTATTTTCATTAGAAGCGTACAACTTGATGAAACGACCTGACGGTGAGCTATCGCCTTGCACGAGGCCTATCATTGGGATCGATGGAGTACCAATTCCTGTAGCCGGAATAACATCCCTGCCGGTGTACTTCCGAGAAGACACATCCAAACGCTCCGAAGAGCTACTATTTCTGGTTGTAGACCTAACGTTACCGTATAACGCCATTTTGGGGCGACCATTCCTTAATCGTTTTGGAGTGGCCATATCTCAAAAACACCTGCGGATGAAATATCCCTCATGGGACGGCGTGGTCTCAATCAAAGGGGACCAAAAGTTGGCAGCCGAATGCTACTTACTTATGACTAAAAGGAGTTGTGATCGCTACGTTTGCGTGGCAGACGATCCTTTCGATGATAAAGAAGAAAATCGCACTCAGCCGCTAGATCAGATGGTATCAATCCCTATCGGTAAGGATAGTGAAATGAATCTCTTAGCCAGTGAGAAACTAAGCCTTGAAGAAAACGCGCAATTAATCCGGTTGTTGAGGAAATGCAAGGGAGAGTTTGCGTGGAAACCAGCGGACATGCCCGGAATCTCTCGGGAAGTCGCGGAACATCGGCTGAACGTTAGTCCTGACGCCAAGCCTGTTCAACAAAGGCGACGTGCCTTTTCATCAGAAAAGATAGCAGCCATCGAAAAGGAGTTGCTAAAGCTCACAGAGGCGGGGTTCATTCGAGAAGTCCAGTACCCGACCTGGCTAGCCAATCCTGTCTTAGTCCCAAAGCCTAACGGGGACTGGCGCATGTGCATCGACTTTACTGACCTAAATAATGCCTGTCCCAAGGACTGCTATCCCCTTCCGCGAATAGATCAGTTAGTCGATCAAACCGCTGGGTATGCTTATCTAAGCTCCCTAGATGCGAATTCCGGATATCACCAAATCCCTATGGCCGTAGAGGACGAAGAAAAAACTGCCTTCATTACTCCTAGAGCTACATACTGCTATACTGCAATGCCGTTTGGGCTAAAGAATGCTGGTGCAACATTTCAGCGAATGGCAAACAAAGTTTTTGAAAATCAAATCGGGAGAAATGTAGAGGCCTACGTAGACGACATCCTGATCAAAAGTCGGAGTTTCAGAGAGCACCTCACTGACTTGCAAGAAGTTTTCAATGTGATGAGAAAACACAAGATGAAGTTAAACCCGTGGAAGTGCATGTTCGCATTCCAAACGGGAAAATTCCTGGGCTATGTGGTCAGCCAGAAGGGCATCCAACCCAACCCGTCAAAGATAAAGGCCATCTAGGATATGATATCCCCGCGAACTGTCAAAGAGATACAGAAGTTAACCGGGCGCATCATTGCGTTGGGGCGATTCATATCTAAGCAAGGCGAGAGATGTTTGCCTTTCTTCAAAGTCATCCGCAACAAGGCT
Organism: Viola odorata; assembly: GCA_963691705.1. Taxonomy (NCBI): domain Eukaryota; kingdom Viridiplantae; phylum Streptophyta; class Magnoliopsida; order Malpighiales; family Violaceae; genus Viola; species Viola odorata. The sequence continues at coordinate 20,408,705 of OY829539.1, read as the reverse complement.
CCTTTCGGATGGACAGAGGAATGTGAGAAAGCGTTCGCAGGACTAAAAGCTTACCTATCATCAGATTTAGTGCTGACGAGGCCTGAGCCCGGCGACAAACTATATCTATATTTGGGAATAGCTGACGAGGTAGTCAGCGCCGTCCTCATGCGAAGTGAAGGGCACGTGCATCGTCCTGTATTCTTCGTGAGTCACATATTGAAAGATGCCGAACTGCGATACGCTCCTATCGAGAAGATAGCACTCGCTCTAGTGCAAGCCACGAGAAAGATGGATCGATACTTCCAAGCCCACCCCGTCATTGTACTCAAGGACCAGCCGTTGAGAAGAATCTTCAGAAAACCTGAATCTTCAGGAAGAATGCTAATTTGGGCTATCGAGCTCGAACAATACGGGCTGCAATACAAAGCTAGACCAGCCGTTAAGGCCCAAGCGTTAGCTGACTTTATAGCTGAGTGCACATTCACAAAGGACACAAAGACAGATTTATTGGAGGAAGAAGCAGAAAGTCCATGCCTACCGTCTCCGGAGACATATACAGATACGTGGATCATCCACGTGGATGGAGCAAAAAATCAAGAATTAGCTGGCGCAGGAGTTTTCTTAGTTGGACCAAACGGCCAGGAGATGCGATACGCCATCAGAATCCTGCAGCCATTGTCCAACAATGCGGCTGAATACGAAGCGCTGCTGGCAGGACTCAGAATTGGAAACAGTTTCTCTATCGGAGCCACTCCCGGTGGGGAGAAGGGAGACAGAACATGTTTAAAAATCCGAGGAGATTCCAAGCTAATAATGGATCAGGTTCTGGGGAACTCCCAAGCCAGAGAACCCATTATGGCCCAATACTTAGCCAAAGTGAAGCATGAGCTGTCAAAAATACAGGAAAAATGCACCTTGGTCACCTTTGAGCACATTCCTAGAGAAAACAATGAAGAGGTCGATAGCCTCGCCAAGATGGCAGCCAATCCGGAAGCCTCAGTACCCAGTGACGTGCGCTATGGAGAACTGCCTACACCTTCTTTCATGGAAGAACAGGCATCGCTCTGTGTGGAAGAAATGGAAAATGATTGGAGGATCCCAGTGATAGAATATCTGAAACATGATAAACTACCGGGAGTCCATACAGAGAAGAAGAAAGTCCTAAAACGGGCAGCACGATGCACATATTATAACGGAGAGTTAATACGAAGATGTTTCTCCCATCCGGCCACTAAATGCATAACGGAGCAAGAAGGCTTACATGTGTTACATGAAATTCACGAAGGGATATGTGGCATGCACATTGCTAGCGGCACCCTGGCAGCCCAAGTCTTTCGGTCGGGATTTTACTGGCCCACCATTCGACGAGACTGTCATAACTTCGTGAGAACCTGTCAGAAATGCCAGGAATATGCTAAGATTCCTCGAAAACCTGCTGTGCCAATTTCAAAAATAGTCGCACCGTGCCCGTTTGCAAAATGGGGGATTGACATCCTGGGCCCGTTTCCAAAGGCTAGATCTCAGTTAAAATTCGTGGTCGTAGCGGTAGACTACTTCACAAAGTGGGCCGAAGCTGAGGCGTTAGCTACCATTACCACCGAAAAAATTTGGCATTTCTTCAAACACCAAGTCATCATGCGATTTGGAGTACCACGCGTGCTAGTTAGCGACAACGGGACACAATTTACGAGCCAGTTCTTCAGGGATCAATGTGCAGAGTTCCAGATAGAGCAAAGATTCTCCTCTGTGGCACATCCCCAAACCAACGGCCAGGCGGAAGTAACTAACCGCAACATCCTTAGTGGCATCAAAAGAAACTTGGAAGGGTCCAAGAAGAAATGGCCAGACGAATTGCCATATGTACTATGGGCCTACCGCATGACTGTCAAGGCCAGCACGGGAGAGACCCCGTTCGCGTTAGCATTCGGAACCGAAGCTGTCACACCAGTCGAGATTGGCATGATGAGCCTCCGGGTGGCTCACTTCAAAGAAGAAAACAATGAAGAAAGGTTACGAGCTAACCTCGATACCCTACCAGAAACACGCGAGGAAACCCTCCTGAAAACCCTGCACTACAAAAGGAAAATGGCACAATATCACAACCGGCAAGTGAGGGAGCGATTGCTCAAAACCGGAGATTTAGTGCTCAGAGACAGACGGGCAGCAGGACAACGTATGGGAAAGCTCAGTCCAAACTGGGACGGACCGTACCGTGTCACCCGCATTGTGGGAAAATGAGCATACCATCTGGAAACGCTCGAGGGAACGCCCCTGCAAAACTCTTAGAACATCGCTCGGTTGAGGCTATACCACGCCAGGAGCTAATCGGGTAACATCAAAGTTATTCTAATAAATGAATATTGAGATATTCACCGTGCATTTGCTACTGGTAATATGCAGGTAGCGAAGAATGCCAGGGGTGAAAATCCTATCCTTATGATGGCTGGTCCTGATCAGACAGCTCATTAAGACGAGGCACGCCCTAGCATAACAAGGCGTTTGGGAGTGAAAATCCTATCCTTGTGGTAACCGTGCTCACATAGACGGCCCATTAAGACGAGGCACGACCCCAAACGGCTCCCCGGAGTGAAAATCCTATCCTTGCGGCAACCGTGCTCACATAGACGGCCCGTTAAGATGAGGCACGCCCCGGAATCCTTGGGAGTGAAATCCTATTCTTATAGTAACCCCATAAGGAGAGGCACGCCCCAAGGAGAGACCAACTCCATCCTGGAAGTGAAAATCCTATCCTTGTGGTAACCGTGCTCACATAGACGGCCCATAGAGACGAGGCACGATTCCACGGACGCGAGGTACAACGCTTGGGGGTGAAAAGTCTTATCCTTGTGATGGCTGGTCCTGATCAGACAGCTCACTAAGACGAGGCACTCCCCAAAGCCTATCTGTGGCGAAAGCAAACAAAGACATCCCAACTAGTAGCCGCGCGGTTGATACCCGGTAAAGCGATGTTGGAGCCTATCTGTGGCGAAAGGAAACAAAGACATCCCAACTAGTAGCCACGTGGTTGATACCCGGTGAAGCGATGTTGGAGCCTATCTGTGGCGGAAAAGAAACAAAGACATCCCAACTAGTAGCCGCGCGGTTGATACCCGGTGAAGCGATGTTGGAGCCTATCTGTGGCAAAAGGAAATAAAGAAATCCTAACTAGTAGCCGCGCGGTTGATACCCAGTGAAGCGATGTTGGAGCCTATCTGTGGTGGAAAAGAAACAAAAGAAATCCTAACTAGTAGCCGCGCGGTTGATACCCGGTGAAGCGATGTTGGAGCCTATCTGTGGCGGAAAAGAAACAAAAGAAATCCTAACTAGTAGCCGCGCGGTTGATACCCGGTGAAGCGATGTTGGAGCCTATCTGTGGCGGAAAAGAAACAAAAGAAATCCTAACTAGTAGCCGCGCGGTTGATACCCGGCGAAGCGATGTTGGAGCCTATTTGTGGCAAAAAGAAACAAAGAAATCCTAAATAGTAGCCGCGCGGTTGATACCCGGTGAAACGATGACGGAAAGGTGACTATACTGCAACAACAACGTTGAGACAGATGTAAAGCCCCCTCTGACAATGAGGGACGGCAGGAATATATGTGCAGCAGAAGCGGAAGCGTCGCTGATTTACACTCAGAGAGACTATCGAAGGATATAATGGACATGCTACTTGAATGCAGCTGATGAAAAGCTAACGGGATACAACGCGAAACTATGCGTCTGTGGAAACCTAACGCCAAACGTCCCGTGCGGACAAGTGATCAAATGGCATTATGAAGAAAAGCAGATAAAAAACTTCTATCCAAAAAGAGTGGATTAGCCAAGTCAAGGCTCATATTGTTTGAAGTACAAAATATAGACGGGCCCGCCAGCCACAAAAATGTAAAACATCTAAACAACAAAAGGTCTACAGATTGGGCGGCGCGTAGGCCCCTCCTTGCTGAGCAGCCTTCCACTGATAGAAACCGCTATCAGTAATAGAGGAAGCTCTCTCGTCCAAATACGCGGAGAGATCTTCAATACGGAGCTCCTCAACTCCATAATGATGCATCACGGCTTCTGACATGATTCCCCCACCCTGCTCAAAGTACCAACGGTTTTTCTCAGCGTTAAGGGAGGAATCGGCAGATAGCTCGGTGTTTCTCTGTCTCTCCAGACGCAGGCTATCCTCCTCCTGAGAGAGGCGTAGGGCCAGATCGGCACGTTGTCTCTTCTCCTCCTCCAAAGCTAACTTAGCGGCCTCCAACTCTTGTTTGATCGCGATAGCCTCTCCCTGAGCAGTCTCCATACCTTCGTTGGCAGCAGCAAAGGCATTTTCAAGACGATGTCGCTCTTCCAACAACCTGTTTATCTCTCCTCGCCCGTTAGCTGCAGCTCTGGCATTCTCTTCATCCATATAGTGAAGATGGCAAAGCATAGAAAACGCCTGAGAGCGAAGGAAATTGATACGCCCCTGCTCGCCCCGAGCCACAAAGGCATCCCTCTCTCTTGGAAGAGAGAAAATCTCTACTACCAGATAAGCGGTAGAGGAAATCACGGTCTCATGATTAGCATCAGCAGGAAACTGCAGAATACTGTCCCTAAAGGAGCGCAAGCCAACGTGATGAGTCGGCATGAGAGGAGGATCATAGGGAGAGATACCAGTCATTAAGGCAGGAGTGGGCCCACCCCTCACAATAGGTGGATGAGGCATCGAAACAAAGAACAACGCACCAGGAGAAGCTGGCCGGCTAGAGAGGCCTTCCGCGTTAGGCATCGAGACCTCATTGCCTCCGGGCACCTCAGGATTAAGGGCATCAGAATCATAGCCCGTTGGGGTGTGCGCGGAATGGATAGGAGAACCAGGAGGCACATGGGGTTGACCTCCAAAATCAACAGGTTCCGATTGATCAGCAGATACACCCTCGCCCCCAAGGGCACTCGAACTACGATTGGCGGCCGAGGAAGAAGGACTATTCAGGAGATCATAGCGAGCCTTCTTCTGACGCTGGCGAAGGACATCAGCGATACCCATATCTCCTTGGGAGGTAGAAGGGACAGAAGCAGCAACGACTTCCTAAATAACGCAGAACGTGATAAGGAAACGGTGCAAAATAGAAAGACTAAAGTTTTAAAAAAATGTTCACCTGAGTGGTGGAGGATGCAAGAGGAATCCCAACAGGAATCGGTTCAACCGTAGCCTCTGAAGAGGCAACGGTCTGGGACGAAATGGATGGGGCAGCACGTGCTTTCCTAGGTCGTTTCTGTCTTACAACCCGGAGGCCCGTGACGCTAGCGGTAGCAGTGGCTTCCCCTTCCTCAGCGTTAGCAGCAACGGCAGCAGCAACCCTAGCTTCAGCGACAACTTTCTTTTTTGCCTCCTGTTTCCTCCTCCTTCGGAAATACTCAGGCTACCAACCAGGCGGAGGCACTGCACAATCACAAAACGTTAGCGTTAGTACTTCTTGACAACGCAAAAGAAAAAAGGTCAAACGCTCACCCTTCTTGCACTGTTCCACGGGCAACCCGTTGGCCACTTTTTGGGCATCAACGCTAAAATCAAATTGAAGCAGCGTCCTCAACCAGCCATCCTCCGGGTCGGAAAGGGGTTTCCGATGACCCCAAGCCCCATCTTTAATTGTTTCGTTGAAGCCAGCCCTCCACAACGGCTCAGGCAGATCAACAATAAAAAATTCCTCTTTCCAGTGAGGAATGGAAGACTCAATGCCCATTAGTTTCCAAGTAAAGGGCATCAAGGAACCGTCTTCGTAGCGAAGCGATATCGATATCACCCCTTTACGGGAATACAATTGGAAAATGTCATGAAGCAACGCTAAGGTGGGAGATTCTATTCCCTTAAAACGGCACAGTGCGGCAAAAGCACTAACAACGCAAATCGCGTTAGGACTCAACTGAGCCGGAGCCAAATCAGAATCAGCCAACAACAATTTTACAAGCGGGTCAAGAGGGAGACAAAACCCATGATCGAAGAGCTTAGCATACAACATTCTGCTATTTCAGGGCAAAATGCTATTCAATCGAAGCGATTCAGAAGCAGGATGCACGGGATATTCCTTGGGAAATCGTGCAGAAAACCCAGCAAGCCTACGGTTAATTAAAGGCAGTGTGTACAAAGAAGTGGGAGTGGTATCAATTACTTCTTCCCCGGAGGACCTTTGAGGATCTCCTTCTTCAGAGGATTTCTTAGTTCTAGCCATGGCCAACAAGGAAGAAACAAAGAGAAAAGAAAAAGGATGTGTACCTTGTACCTTCGTGAAAGAGAATGCGAGGAGTCTTGAACCAGAAAGAGAGAGCGGCGCAAAGTATTTATCCAAAGACGAAATAGCGTATAAGGGAAAGATGGAAAAAGAAAAAGGGGTAGAAGAAACAATAGATATAACCCTGAAAGGGCAACCAGTCAGCAGCAGACACGTGGCGAAGCAACACGTCATAAAGTAAGGCACGCGCCAGAAGGTGCAAATTTGAAATAAGGACGAAACGCCTCTGCATTTGCAACTCCCTAGGAGACGCTTGCTCCAAACGCCCCTCTGAGGAAGGACACGTGTCTTCTTTCATCATTACCCTTCAAGTCGCATTAAATGAGGGACAGAGGGATTGATTAAAAAAGCATAAAAAGCAGCGCTGGCCTTGCCAAACGGCGCGATGGCACAAAAAGATAAAGAAGGAATAAACGGTAATATCATACGGTGCGACAAAGGATACAAAGCGTCAGCATTATTACATGAGAAACAATGTTCGAATGGTTTTCAAGAAATAAACAAAAGACAACAACAAGAAAAACAAGGAAAAGCCCAGCACCATCGCTAGCGTCAGACTTTCTCCCCCGAAGGGCCAGAAGAACCGCTGTCACCTTTGCTAATCTCACCCATCATGATAGACATGTAATCAGCTACCTGGGCCGGATCCGAAGGGTTACCTTTGAAACGGGATGCAAACCCAGAAACGAAGGCCTCCAGAACCCTCTTCTTCCATAACTCTTCCTTTAATGACGCCCTAACAAACCCCTTATCTCGAGCAAGTACCTCTTCGCGGAGAAAGAGATTCTTCTTCCTTTCTAGCGCCAATTCCGCCTCCAGAACTTCTACCTTGGCTTTCCCGACAGATTTTTCTCTGTCCAATTCCGCCTCCAGAACTTCTACCTTGACTTTCCCGATAGACTTTTCTCTGTCCAATTCCTTCTGGGACGATTCACAGAAGCGCGTCAGCAACCTAGAATGCTTCACTGCCTTCTCTAGCTGCACCCTTGCAACACACAATGCGCTGGAAAAATTACGGGACTCGCGATCATGAATTTCGAATTGATAATTCAGATGGCGGAAAAAGTCCAGAGAATCATTCAGAACATGGCGAAAGCGTGCCGAAGGAGGGAGTTGAAGAAATTCCTCTTTCTCCTTTTTGGAACCCAGCATCTCCCCTATCAAGGGTGCAGTAAACTCATCTCGAGAAAAAGGTTGGGGAACCCCGACAGCGCGAAGGGCATGCCAGCAAAACCCTGCAAGATTCATACGGTAGGCTGGGACCCCGTCAGGACCAAGATTGATTGAGGGAGGCGGAGAAGAGCCCTGAGGAAAAATACTCTTGAAAGGAGTAAAAAATAGCTGCGGAGTAACCTTAGGCGGTAGCTCAGCAGTCGAATCCCCCACAGGAGGTGTGACCACTACGTCAGGAATACAATGAGCAATCGGAGAATCGGAAGCGTCAGACATGGGAGGAGGACATTCCATCGGTAGGCCCTCTCCCTCAGAAGAACAAGTTTTTTCCAACGCCTCAGCGGCTCCCGTTGGCTGAGAGGCGCCCGCCTCAGACAAAACAGCAGGCGTAGGAACAGTTGCCACATCCACAGGAGATATCCCGGTAGCTTGCCCACTAGTGGCCACTCGAAGTTTTTTCCGACGCTGGGAAGCAGCAAGGGAAGAAGCATGGCAAAGGTCTGACTTAGCATCTGCATCCTCATCATCGCTAGTAATTACTGTCGTTGCGATAGGCCTGGAGTCCGTCCCCGTACGACGCTCCGGTAGCCAATTTTCCACAAAACGAGAACTTCGCACAGAGCTAACGGGTCTTCGCCCTCCCCGGGCAACCGTTTTAGTTCTCTTCCTCGGAGGAGGAACGCTACCCCGACTTGAGCCCTCAGCCGAAGGCGAGGCCGGTAAAGTTTGAAGCGGTATTACGTTCAGGGGAGTACTAGCGTCACCTGGAAATCAACCGTTAGCTCCTTATAGCAAACAAAGTAGGCGAGGACCAAAGTAAAGAAAATATGGAAAGAAATAGGCTCACCCATAACGCACTCTTCCAGAGGCTTGAACAGAGCAAAGGCGCGAATGCGGTAGTGGGTATTCTCGTCTAACAAAGCGTTAGCCTGGTCCAACTCAGTTCTGGACAAAATCGCGGGATTTGTCCAAACGGGACCTGCCAGTTCCTGATTAAAATTGATACGCCACAAACGTGACGGTAGCTCCAGAACAAAGAACCTGCTCTTCCAATCAGCTACACCCTTCTTGAAGCCGTGAAAACGTTGCCAAAACGACTGCACGAGCGCATCATCCCACCGGGGAGTAATCTCGATTAAACAATTGTAGCAAATCATGCTAAAGAATTTGCGAAACAAATTGATAGATGGGGTAAAAATGTTCTTCAACTCACAAGCGCGAAGAAAAGCATAAACCGCACACCAAGAGGAAGGAGTTATCTGGGCAGGATTAAGGCTATACTCCCGCAGCAGAGTTAATATCGACTCATGAACGGGAAAGCGGAAACCATAAAGGAACATTTTAAAATAAATAAGCCTACAGTGGCCCCACCCTGGATTATGAAGCCGCATATCACTTCCGGGAATAGAAGGCTCATGCCCAGGAGGAAAGGTAATACCATGTTCCTCCAATTCGGCTTTCAGAACAACATCGCAGGTAAAAATACTCGGTGATTGGGCAACCTCGGGATCCATGGGCCTAGAGATAATCTGGCGAGGTCTATTCCTAGCCATAGCAAACCAACAAAAAAGGAAATCTGAGAGGGGACGAATTGATACCTTAAAGGAGAAGAATCGCAGAGAAATCGGCGGACAGTGACGAGCGGCCGAAAAGGTATTCGGAGAAGAAGACGAAGGAAGACAAGAAGGAAAATTCGAAGTGAGGGCAAAAGTTTTGAGAAATTGGAGAACGGCCCCTCTTAAAGGATAAAAATGCCACCGCATTAATTGAGTCACCAATCGGGCGAAGACGCGTGTAAAAGAAGTTGGCGCATTAAAGAAATTTGAAAAAAGAGAAGTTATTCGTCGAGACTCCCCAAAGGGGCGAGACAGTATTGACCCGGTCAGAGTAACCGCGAAGCGATTGCCTCAGTCAGTCTAACCGCTTGCGTTAGCTATCACCAAGAACCAGCAGGCTAACGGAAGTAACGACAAAAAAGGAAAAATAGAAAGCATTATTTTATTCATAAAACGCCAACAGGCGGGTACAATGCAAAACGGCTAATCCTCATCAGGCCAATAAATGTCGTGGTGATAAACCCCGTCATCATCAAGGAACGGCATCTTCGCGTCAGCATTTGGGACCGGCTGGTCTGCCTCCCTTTTTGGGCAGGACCCTGACGGGCATGATTTTCCTTTGGCGCCCAAATCTGCCAACCCCGCACCAGCATTGATGGGAAAATCCTCATTCAGCGAGCAGTTAGGGGAAGGAAAATGTTTGCCACCCTCTTGAGTAGCAGAACCAGAAGAAGCCAACGTCGCAAAGGGCGTTTTGGAAGTCCGTTTCCCCTGCTTCTTCCGACCCTTTCGGCGGACCGGAGGCCTCCATGGTGGTGAAGGAGGGGGATGATCTGAGTCTGGCGAAGTTGGGGGAGTCGGCAAGGAGTCACGATCTATGGAACTTAAGAAATAAAAATCTGCCATGCCACCTACAAAAGCAAAAAAGAAGGAAAAGGAAGAAGATGAACAGGAAAGGGAAACCAAACTCCCTTATATAGCCGAGTGAGCATCTCGATCCCTGAAAAATCAATTAAGACGCTTGGGAAAAATAACTGCAATCGCAGAATCCGATCCGTCACAGACGCGTCTGCTCGTCGAATGCACCAATTAAAGGGCACCAAAGAACCGCCCAACCACCTGCCACTGAAAAGACGGCCCTGTAACAGTCAAGACAGAGCATTCATTGCTAATCCCCGGAACACGACCACTGCAATACAATGCTCCGAGGAGGACCCATTTTCAGTTGGGCTCATGACAAATATTTCCAACCAATAAAGCAAGCAACCACGCAAGAAAAAGAGAAGACTTGGGAAAAAGCAGAGACGGTTATTTATTTATGGCCAGGTGGCCTTAGCGTTCAAATATGTACAAGAAAAATAAGAAAAGCAACGAGAAGAAGCGGAGCCAGCGGTCAGACATTGGACCCCGCATCATCCTCCCCTGGCACAACGGGAACCTCCCTTAAGGCGTCAGCGACGGGGGTCAGTTCGGAAGAGCAAGCTCTCATGCCCTTTAGGCAGCAGGCCAGCAGATCTTTCCTCTGCTGCAGCATCGAGGCCACCACATCAAGGTGAGCACTGACAGTGGCCAGTTTCGCCAAACTCTCTAGGGGATTAAAATCCTCCAGAGTTATTCCCAGCTGTCTAGACAGAATAGGGGTTAGCACCCCCCGCAACTCCAGGACATCCTCGGAGGTCTTGGTGATCATCCTCTCCAGGAAGCCGATGTCACCCTCAGTAAGATTCTTCAGGGTCAGAGTTTTGGAGATCAAGAAATTGCGAGTCAGTTCATCCATGGCGGAATACGAAAAGAAAGAACGTGAAAAATGCGAAGAAACTGGCACAGAGAAACCTCTGATTTATAGATCCTGACAAAAAACCCGTCAGGACCATTTTTCTGAGGCAAAACCGCCCTGGTACATAAAGGGACTCTCCATGAGAGAAGGAACGTTAGCCCTTGGTAAACACTCGGGCTCATTTTCAGTTGGGCTTATGATAACAATCCACCTAAAAGAAAGGGTATTTTCGCCTATCACCTGGTGGGGAGAGGCATAACTACTGTTTCACACCACCACGGTAGGAACAAGATCGCTACCTTCCCCAAAGGCTAACGCTACAAAGGCTAACGGGGCCCTACCGGCTCCTCACACAGACCTCCTGCTTGGCTCGAAGAGTTATCTCACCCTCAGAGGAAACCACGCGTCAGGTTTAACTCTCCGGCCATTATCCTACCGCGACAATATCTACCTAAACACCTACCGCCGAGGTAGCGTATCACGATAAGGGCGAATCACAGACCCTAACGCGAGCGATAGCTCCGTACCCATTTACTCGGGCGGGAACGCCCCTTTCTTCTATAAATACCTCCCCCACAAAGGAGGCAGGTAAGCGGACTTGACTGGCCAAAACTCTACCAATTTCAGTACACCTACTGACTAAAGCATCGAAGTGTTTCCGCCGGAGACCCCCTCCGGCGCATTGCAGGTACTGTGGACCGTCGCGCACTTTGATCTGAGAAGAGCTGCTTCGCCATACATCCTTCGGCAGAAGACAAATTATTATCAGTCTCCTTCAAGGGCCCGAGTCTAAGACTGCTGTAAATGGTCAAGGGCATAACATTAATTCCAGCTCCCAAGTCGCACATTGCCTTCCCAATATCGATGGTCCCGATTCTGCAAGGGACCGTGAACATGCCCTGATCCTTGCACTTGGGTGGAATTTTGCGCTGGATATGGGCACACAAGTTAGCTCCCACACTAATTCGATTCACCTCGGTGAATTTGCTCTTGTTGGTGCAAAGCTGCTTTAGGAATTTTGCATATCGAGGCATGTTTTTGATGGCCTTGAGGAGGAGAATATTGATGATGACCTTGCTGAACATATCAAAGATGTCCCGATCTTCTTCTTCTTTCTTCTTCTTAACCAAACGCTGTGGAAACGGGGGCTCGAATACTTTGTTAATGAATTCTTGGGAGAATTCTTCTTCAACAGGTGGTTTCTTTTTACATCGAGACCTCTTGCTGGAGAAGAAGTGGTCAAGAGCTGCGTCACCGAATCGAGACTTTTTGGGCTGCTAAGTGGGTTGTTCACCTTTGGGATCTGGAATAGCAGTGTCAACTTTGGGACCTTGAATGCCTCCCGTAGACTCGGGGTCTGGATGGACACGAGAAGGGATCTCGAGACCACTTCGGAGGTTCATGGCACATGCCTCATGCTTCGGGTTGGGTTCCGTTTGGCCTGGAAACCTTCCTCTATTTTTTATCTCCTTCATCTCAGCTATAAGGGACCGAATTAATTTATCCATCTCGGCAATCTTCTTCTTATCGGGGGAGGGTTCCTCTTTCGGGGGAGGTACTGTGAAGTTCTGGTCTTGAGGAAGTTGCCTCTGATACTGATAATTCTGAAAATTGGGCCTGGGCTTGTAGTTCTGCATGTTGAAAGGAGGAGGGTGATTTCCATATGGGTTTTGGCCATACTGATGGTTGGGTCCGGCTTGCTGATTGTTGTTCCACCCATAGTTAGGCTGCTTCCAGCCTTGATTCTGATTCTGACCATGCGGGGCATTGAATCCTCCTGCAGTATTGACGGGCATTTATTCAGGAATAAATGGGCAAGCATCAGTGGGATGGTCTGAAAGCTGGCAGATTTGGCAGGCCTTGACCTGGACTGGATGTCCCGAGGTCATGTTCTGCAGCATACCCGTGATGGTTGTTAATTGATTCTCCATGGCGGCTGAGCGGGCGTCTTGAATGCTGGTGGAATTGTTGAGCTGGAGGTTATTCTTGGCCATGAGTTCAATAGTGTCCTTGGCGGTAGCAGGAGTAAGTCTAGTGATGGATCTGCCAGCAGCAGCATTTAGCAAGGCCTTGTCTCGACCCGTGAGTCCTTCACAAAAATATTGTATGAGGGCATGTTCGGGCAGATTATGTGAGGGGCATAGAGCTTACATTTTCTTAAACCGCTCATAATATTGCTCAAGATCCCCCGTGTCTTTTTGGAGGATGGACACGAGCTGCTTTCGGGTCACCATAGCGATGGACACCGGGTAGTACTTGTCCGTAAAGGCCTTGGACATTTCAGCCCACGAGTTGATGGATTGTGGTTGCAAGTCATAAAACCAGTCAAGAGCATCGTCCTTGAGAGACCACATAAAGGCACGTAGTTTAGCATGCTTGACAGTGATATTGTGGGGCTTCATAGCGTCACAGATGTAATGAAGTTGCTGGAGGTGACGGTGGGGGTTCTCTTTAGCCAACCCTCGATAGAGGGGTAGGTGGTGCATGGTTGCGGATTTGAGTTCCCAGTCATTCGGGACCACTGGCCAAACGATACAACTGGTTGGGGCCTCGGGGGCAGCATTGAATTCATCGATGGTCTGGATCGGCGGGGGTAATGGGGGAACTGGTGGAATACCATTCCCTTCGGGGCCATGATTATCCATGTTGGGTCCTTCTGGGTGGACGGGAGGTAGATCTTCAGGGTCTGGATTGTCCTGGAGAGCAAAGAGACGTCCGAGGTTCCTAACACAATGATTGGAATTCGATCCTTGGGCAAGTCTTCGAAGGCCTCTTTTTGTCCGTCCTAACTCGTGACCAAGGGGCAGTAATTTCTGGTGCAGATCTCCTGGTCATACAAATAAGAAAAATAAATCAGTCTTGAAACAATCCCCGGCAACGGCGCCAATTTGATCGTCAGTCAAATAGAGATTTATAATACCCAAAAACGTATGTGCACAAGAGATAATGTGTACAGTGGTAGTCGGGGTCGAACACAGGGATTGTGAGAGACTGATCTAAGGTCTTGAATGAATTCGCGGGACAAAAGCACAAAGAGTAACAATCTGGGGGGGTTTACTTGGCTAAACGAGTAGCCAAGATAGATTGGGGAGCTAACAATTTCTATCTAGGAAAGCAGTATTCGGGGTCTTGAATGTCACGTTCGAGGTCCTGAATGATAAAGTAAGAAAATCAGTAAATAAGTTCAGAAATATCAAACAGGGGTGAAATAGTCGCAAATAATCAAATAAAGAAGGATTCTTAGCAAAGGCATTCTTGGGTTGCATTCGGGGGCTCGATCGTCATCAGCACAAGGATATTCTATTCAAGACATCATAGAAATGACATAGGGACCAGATTGCTCGGATATCCTCTACTTTTCTCTTAAGAGAAACTACCCCCCGTTTCCACATATGAGGTAGTTTTGATAGTTTGCCATCCCTCCAGGCACGAATACGGGAGGGCCATACTCAAACTGCCCATGAAGCTAAGAAAAGACAGATCTAGAGCTAAAAGTCCCTCAGTTTATCAGGCTCGTGACCTTGCTCTAATCAATTACCCACCCTATCTATTCGAGACCACTTCAGCGCAGTCAAGACTAAACAGATGCCTACTTGTTTCATGCAATTTTCCTTCCGTATTCATCACATAAATGGCAACATTCACACAAAACAATAATCAGTTGATCAAGCCTCAAATTATTTCATGCAAAGATGTAATTAAAACGATAAGTAATTGAATATAGTATCAAGAATATATTAAGCACATGAAGGCCTCGAATCTGCCCTTGCAACCCTTGAATCGCCCTTGCTAAGAATGAGAGATTTAGCTACTCATGCTTCAAGATAAATGCATAACAATTAAAGAGAGCATAATAAAATAAAGAGATTAAGGGAAGAAAACTTTGTTACTAAAATCCGTTTGAAGCCCGGCGGCAAGGTTGAACTTGAGCTAACAAGAACTAGAGAGATAAACTAGAGAGGTCTAAGAAAACTAAAGCTAATGAATTTCTAAAATATGCTAAGTGGTAAAATGATAAGAGATGATCCTAACTACTCTTAGATGCTCCTTATATACTAGAGCTCTAAGCACAAAATATCTTCAGCCTAAAACTAGGGACAAAATGCATTAAATGAAAGCCTACTAAAATGGATCCATGCTCCCTAAAGCACAAAGCTGAAAAAGCATAAAGCTGTCTGATTTTCCCAGCTTTGGCAGGTCTGGACTGGGCTCAAGGCTTGAGATGGTCAGAGCGGTAGGTATTTGGTGGTCAGTGCAGACTGCTGGAATAGTGTCAGAGGAGGCACATGGAAGCTCTAGCAAGAGGACACGTGGAAATATCATTCTTCACCCTTCGGGGTCCCGAATGGAGAATCCGATTCGAGACCTTGAACGCTGCTTTGGACTCGGGACCTCAACTTTTGGTCTTGAAGCTCAAAACTGCACAAAATACTCCAAAAATGCATCTTTTTGCATAAACTCCCTATTTAGGCCTAGATCTGCAATAGTAGTGAAAACAAGGGTAAATTAGAAGAATCATGCCTTAAATGGGTGAGAAAATGGGGAGAAAATCGTGCATAAAAATAAGCTATCACATTGCATAACCTGAAGGGCATGCGCCTGTAAGTAGAGGTCCCGTATGGGCAGGTGAAAGTGGTCTTCTCCTGATCTTCAAGGGTTACTGGAATTTGGTGGAATCCCGAATACCCATCTAAACAACAATAATACGTCTTGCCCGCAAGGCGGTCGAGCATATGATCAATAAAGGGCAATGGAAATTGATATTTTCTTGTGGCCTCATTCAACCGCCTGTAGTCTATGCATACACGCCATCCGTTCTGGATTCGAGAGGGAATTGGCAGACCCTCGGGACCCGGAACGACGGTGATACTTGTTTTCTTCGGGACCACCTGAACGGGGCTGACCTAGGAGGAATCAGAGATGGGGTAGATAACCCTAGCATCAAGCAATTTCAGGACCTCCTTCTTGACTACTTCCATCATCGGGGGGTTCAAACGCCTTTGAGGTTGCAGGATGGTCTTGCTGTCTTCTTCGAGATGTATGCGGTGAGTGCACAAGGATGGTGACAGACCCTTGATGTCAGCAATCGTCCAGCCAAGAGCTTGCTTAAAAGTTCTAAGAAGCGCTACCAGCTCAAGCTCTTGAGCCTCCTCCAACTTGTTGGAAATAATGACCAGGAGGGTTTCCTTTTCTCCTAGGTATGCATACTTCAAATGTGAGGGCAACTCTTTAAGCTCAAGGTCGGGGGCTTGTACCAGAGAAGGAGTAAGTCGCATATGATCTGCGCATTCGGGGGCTTCACTTGGGGGCTCAAATGAGAGGATGACATCTCTTGTAACGATGCAGTGGTCAGACTTCTGTCAAGGGCCAGCTTCAAGGGCTCGATGGAGTTTAAATCGGCTATGTTCTCAACAACGGGGTCGATGATGTCAATGAAATTGACACTTGCGAATTCGGTTGGGTACCTCATTGAGTCAACCATATTGAATCGGATGATTTCTCCATCGAATTCCAGGGAGATGGAAGCCTCATACACATCAATTTTGGCTCGGGCCGTGGCCAAGAATGGTCTTCCCAAAAGCACATCTAAAGACTTAGTAGTTGTTGATAAGAGTCTGGGGGGTATAGAGCAGGATTGGCTTGATCTGGGGTGGTCGGGAACACTGTGAGGGGGTCTTCGTCACCTGCAATGCGTCGGAGGGGGTCTCCGGCGTAAACACTCCGATGCCAAAGTCAGTGTGAGTAGTAAAAGTGGCAGGGGTTCAGTACGCTCTCTTAAGCTTACCCCCTTGTCTGAAAAGGTGAGGGTATTTATAGACAAAGGGAAGAGTGTACCGACAGGGGTAGGAATAGTCCCTGGTAGGTGTCGCTGGTGTGGTATATGCCGCTGGAGTGGCCTTGAGTGATGTCACACGGGTGACGTCACGCGGAGTGACGTCACGGGTGACCTGGGATGGGATGCCACCGTGCGGCTGTCGCATGAGAGCCCCCCCCCGGCTGAAGTCGACCATCCCAGGGCCGATCGCCAGGCTAAGGGCGGCATGAACAGGGCCTCGTCTCCCGCAGTAAGTACAGTATGATGGCCGGGTCACCCGGCGGGGTAGGGGAGATGTCGCTTCAGTGGTATCAATAGTTATCATATGCCCAAACGAAAACTAGCCCGAGTGTTTACCAAGGGCTACTGCCGCATCTCCGGTCCTGCCCTTCAGAGGTTTCTTCCCCAATGTGGGCTCGTCAGCCGATAAAGGTACGTTTCGAAATGCCTTTTCCCGAAGTCTATAAATAGGCCTTTTATTTTGCACTTGCCTCATAACTTTCACAACTTTCTCACCTCTCTCTTCAAATATCTTTATCTCTCTTCTTTTCATGGACGAAGTCACCAAAAACTTCCTACTCTCCAAAACCCATGCCTTGAGGAACATGACTCAGGCAGACACCGATTTCTTGGGGTCGCTGAGCGTGAAGACCTCGGAGGACATACTGTAGTTTCAAGGGATGCTGACTCCCCTGCAGGCTAGGCAGGCTGCCGTTACCATGGAGGACTTCAGTCCCGTGGAGAAAGCGGTGAAGTTGTTGGTGGCTGTTTCTCAGATCCAGCTACTGATGTCAATGCTACAGCACAGGAAGGACTTACTGGGATGCTGCCTAAAGAGCATGAGGGCCTACTCTTCTGAACTGACGACCCTAGCGGACGCCCTTAGGGAAATTCCTTTCCTAGAATGGGATGAAGATGACACTGGGTCTTATGCTTGACCAGCGATGGGGGTCTTCCTGGCGTGTCTTTTTGTGGTCCTCTGGGGTCATCTTTTGTAACTCTGGGCCATCAGGCCTTTTTGTACTCTTGGGCTGTTAAGCCCTTTTAAATAAATGAATATGCTTTCCCTTATTCACTTGCCGCGCCTTTGATGTTTTCTTCTTTCTTATGCCGCTCCTCTTGAAAAGCAACTTCAGTTCTCATTAATTTCGAACTTGATGTCCCTTGGGATCTCGCCACGTTATTTGCCTATCTGGCTCATAATGATGACTCTTTCAAGCCACGTCCGTTCAGAATATATCTTTGCGCCGTCTTTTCCGTGTTAACGGATTGGGCAACGGTTTCGGCGCCTCCTGGTTGGTGCAGATTTTTAATAGTTGCGGGGTCAGATCTTTCCTCTCAAAAGACGCTACCTCTGATAGCATTGAATTCCCTCGATAATACGCGGAGAGGCAGGCACGCTTCCTCGCCTCGGCTATATAAAGGGTTCTTCCCTTCCTTTTCTGTTCATCTTTTTTCTCCTTTCTTCTCATTGTTACTGACATTTCCATGGCTGACTCTCTCTTTTTGTATGCTGCTGCTTGCGACTCTCCTCCAACCCCTCCGACTTCTCCCGACTCCGACAATCCTCCGCTCACGCCTCCCTGGAGGCCTGCCAAACGTCTTGTGAAGCGTCGGGGTCGCAAGAGATCGAAGAAAACAAAGAAGCGATCCTTCGAATCCTTCTTTGCCAACTTTGAGCCTCACTATCTCTCACTGCAGCAAAAAGATGAAGCATCTCCGTCCGTTCCTTGTCCTTTTTCCAAGGATAAAACTTATGTGCCAAATACCTCTCCGGAACTGGTCGCCCTGATCCCGGAAGAAGGCTCCCATGCCGCTTCGAAGGAGGACACTGCCCCCACGACATGTTCTATGACTAGGCTTGGCAAAAGACCTTTCAAGATGGACGAGCCCTTCCCTTTCTATAATAACGAGTCGTCATCGCCTCCGGAGGACTATGATTATGTCTTTGAGGTTGACTGGATGAACGAAGATTGACAACGCCGCACTTGTTGTGGATGCCGCTGGCTTTCTTTTTAATGAATAAAAAATGTAGTGAAGTAAAATGCCGCTTGCCTTTTTCTTTTTTACTTTTTAGTATAACGTCGCTCTTATGGGTAAATCGCCACTGGACAAGCCGATTACCGCTTCATAGGATCCTTTTCTGGGATTTCTTGTAATTAAAGGGCCTTTCTTTTGTGAAATTCGAGGCGAGCACTTGACTTTAAGTCTCTGTCAGGGTCTTCCCACGTGCCTTGCTTGCCTAATACGTGTCTTGTTGTAATAGGTTGCCCTTCTGTCTGACTCTTCCACCATCTCTTTTGAAAGGAAACACGTTTCTTCCTTGTACCTTTTTGCTCCTTTTTATACTTCATAATTTTCTTCATTTTTCGCTCGCTCCGAGGAAATTCTCTCGTTCGCATCCAGGCGATTCACTTATCATTTTCAGCCTTCTCTCTCTCAAGGTATTCTGCTCGATCTTGCTTTTGATTTTCCTTTGCTGCTTTATCTATGATGCCTCGCACGAGATCTCAATCTAGTTCTTTAGCTACCCCTAGGCCAATTTCTCGATATCCCGAGCTTGAAAATACTCCTAGCATCTTTACTTGCCCCACTGTGTTACGTCTTGAACTGGAAAGCAATAATATTACCTTCCCTTGCGGCTATCGCCCCACTATTCCCTCTGACACCATGAGGCTTCATAGCCGGCTCTGGAAAACTCATAGGATTCTTTATTTTAAGATGTTTCAATACGGGTTCCGCCTCCCAGTTCATGACACGCTAGAGCGTGTGCTGCGCGAGCACAGGCTTAACCCTGCGCAGATTACCCCTCCCTCATGGAGTTGCATCTACGCCTTCCTTCGTGCCTGCGAATTAAAAGATATTCTTGCTCCCTCTGTTACTTTATTCCGCAAGTTCTTGACTCTGGTTTTTAGCGACGGCGTCATTAATATTATTCCAAGATGGGATGACGCTCTAGTGAGGCCTTTTTGGCAGAAATTTCAAGGATTTGAGGGGAGCGTCGATAACTGGAAGAGCGGCTTCTTTGTCGTCGAATTACCCTCTCGCCTGTGGCGTCCTGATTTCAACCTGGAGGTGGTTGATTGGGTGAAGCCAGCGCCTCTGTCTAGGGAAGAGTTGGATCAGGCCAACGCCTTGCTGGAGATGGAGTCCTCTTTCCAGATCTGAAACTTTGCCTTGTACAGGCCCTTAACTGAGTGTGCCATAGGTGAGCTTTTGAGCTTCGCCGCTGCCTTGCTTCCCCCTTGCTTACTAACATTACTTCTTCGCAGGGGAAACTGTCACTCGTCCACTCTCTGAGGGTGACGCTCCTCACAAGGTTGTCGCCCCTTCAACAACTGCTCCCTCTATTTCCGCTGAGGCTCAAGCTTTAGATGAAATTCTTTCAAGGGAAAGCGGTTCCTCTCTCCGCACTTCCCGCTTCGTAGAGAACTGGTTGCCCAGTAGGAAGAAGAGGTCCGGGTCTGGTTTGCCTGTGACTGAGACAAAGATTTTCTCCTACGGAGTTGAGGACATGGAGGACATGGACACAGAGTTGAGCCTCCGCCCGGCTTCCTCAGCTCAACGGAAGAAGCTAAGGGAAGCAAGCGAAGCTCAGGTGACAAGGGTGGCGACTCAATCTCCCCCTGCCAATACCGCAAATGTCGTCGCCTCTGAGACTACCATTTCTCCTGGTGCGACAAAGGAGAGCGCGACTTCTCTAGGTGGCGCTTCCTCGCCTCTGGGATTGGTCGCTCCAAATAAAACCTCTGTCGCGACGATGCCATCGTCCGCTGCAGACTCCGCTCCTGCCATGGATCCTCCACACTCGCCCATTGGCCGTTGTATTCCTGATGTACCTCCCTCTGTCCCCAGTGGACCTGGTTCTTCTCACTTTCCTCCCGAATCGCCTTGTCCGTTGTTCATTACTTCCATTCGAGATGTTGGGGGCTCTGGCGGTATCTCCGCCCCTTCCTTTGTTACTGATCTTTCCCGCGACGGGCCTCAAGGGGCCCCTTCTCACCGACTAAATCTGTCAAAGTTTGGGACTGACGGGTTCCGTGCCCTGGGCATATCAGACCCCTTGTCGCAAGATCAGCCCACGACTATCCTGGCCTGTGAAATGTTTCGCGCCTCCAAGGAGGAAAGTAGGCTGCTGCAACTTCTTCCCGAAGTTTAGTACATGCGCGTCATGAACAACTACTTTCCTGCCTTTCGACAACTTCATTACTTCATCAAGGCCCGTGGTGCACACTCTCAAAACTCTGGTGCGCTAGCAAATGTAGAGGAGCTGTCGCGACTCCACAAACGCACTCAGGTCGAACTGCGCGAGTGTCGTGCTGACCTTACTCGGGAAAGATCTAAAGGAAAAGCCCAGGTCGAAGCTTTGGAGGCTGAGCTGGTGGCTGAGAGAAAGAAGAACTCATTCCTTCTTGAGGAGGTATCATCCCGCGATGCCGACCTGTCGAAAGCTTTCAAGAAGGTGACTTGGTGGAAGAAGAAGACTGAACAGGCCTTTGTCGCCGGGGTGACAGATCAGCACCGTAGTAGGGCCGCTGATCCTGCTGAGGTCGCCAGGTACGCCTCCGCGAGGATGAAAGAGATTGATGAAAGCCAAGAGGGTTTCCTCTCCTCCGAAGAGGAGTGACTCGTCCGCGCCTGGAGGAAGCCTACCTGATGCCGCTTGATTGGGGGCATCGCTTCTTTACTTATGCCCTTATTGTATTATTTTTTCATTTGGACTTTGTCGTCGCCTCTTTGCTTGTAATAATTGTCATACCTTACAATCTTGACCGAATAATGTGTGTTTCTTGACGATGTCGCTTTTTATCATATGCCGCTTCATTACTTTTTCTCGCGCCTTTTGCATATCGCGCCATTACGGCTTGTCGCTTCTTTCCACTGGGTTTGACTGCGCCCATTTTAGAGCATTTAATGCTCTGACTCTCTTTGTTTGATACGGAGAAAATAATCATGATGCTCTGAGCCCACGTGTCATCAAAGGGGGGGCGCTAATGGGACTGGCGGACTGAACACGTCTTTTTGCTCCTCAAGAGTTGTTCCCGCTTCCCGCGCTTCACTGCCCTTGACACGTCACACGCCTCGATCGCTTGACCCGTCGTCCCCTTTAGTTCCTAGGGTTTATATATAAAAATCCCACGTGCTTTCTTCTTATCTTTTATTACCTTTCTCTTTTAAAGAAACGAAAAAGAAGGAAAAACAATTCCTCTTCTTCCTCCTACAATTCTTCTTCTCACCACAGGTACCTTCCTTTCTATTCTTCTTTTATCCTTGCTCATGGCTCCTAATCGCCGTTATCCCCGCCCCGCTGGGGAGGGGGATGTTAATACCACTGTTTCCACCATTACCTCCACCGCCGTCCTTCGACGGCGCCTGCGGAGCTATAATGCCGCCATCGACCAGTTGGAGGGGTACTCCACCGAAGTTGCCCCAAAATCCCTTCACCTCAACAGCGAATTACCCGGCAACCGTAGGGTTCTTTACGCTAAAATATTCCATTATGGCTTTCGGCTGCCTCTAGATTCCTTGATTGCTGAATTACTTTCTGAGTTTGATTTAAATGCTGCCCAACTGAGTCCAAACGCCTACTGTGGCATTTATGCCTTTATAGCCCTCTGTAGACATATAGGGAATGAATCTCCTTCCTTGTTGTTGCTCCGCTCCCTCTTTCAATTATACCATCACAATAACGGCATCATAGCGATATCGCCTCGCTATGATGTTGAAGCTTTAAACCCCTTTACCTGGAAACTGTTATTCCTTGAATCTAGCCATCAGAGATGCTGCCTGGGGTGGTAAGCCGGAGTTAGGACCAGCTGACCAAGACTGGCTCAACAGGCTACTCAATCTGTCTGAGATCCCTGGTGTTCGCACTCGCGAACTCGCGTGCGGAGGCAACATCCAGGATTGCATTCAAAGTGAGCCTCATACCTTTGATCGTTGTTCCTTGTCAATACTAACTCTAACATTCTTTTCTTATTTCTACAGATCCTCCTGCCGGGTGGAAGCCTGATTGTATCAAGAAAAGAGAGAAGAGAGCTCAGCAGAAGAGAGAAAAAAGGGCTCTTTCCGCCATCTCGGCCGACGCCGCTACTGATACTACGCGCGCGTCCGCTTCTGCGCCTGAGTCTTCCTCTCTTCTCCAAGTGGAGGCCACTGCCACATCGACCACTGTTTCAATTTCTTCCCCCAGTATTGCTCCTACACAAGCGTCGCCTTCTCATCCTCCTCTTGCTAGAAAAAGGAAAAGGACTCTCCGCCTTCACATTATCGCTCCTACACGCCCTCCTGCTCAGGTGGTTTTCATAAATTTTTTCCATCCATGTATTTTTATTTGTTTCTTAATTCCCCTTTGTCTTTTGCGCGTAGGATACCACTACTGTTGCCTATTCTGCCACTCCTTCACGCGACGACATGGATTTGTTGGGTATTCTTGGTCCCAAGCGACCGCGTCTGAATGAAGACATCCCTTCAGCGAACACCACTATCGCTGGTCAGGACAGACAGGATGGCATTGCCAATACCGGTCCCTTGACAGGCGACCAAGGTTCTGGCCGGGCAGGGAGCGGAGCTACCTCTACGCCGCTTCATTCCTCTTTTGCCGCCTCATCTCCTCCTCCAAGCAATCCCTTGGACTTTCTGGAGGTTCTTGAAGAGGAGCACTTCCCAAACTTACCGTCCAGCGGCTTCAATATTGATGTTGGGCCATCCAATCGTTCCCCTCCATCCTCTCCGGATCTCTTCTTCGTTCCCACTGCGGCTCAGACAATCTTTCCATTTCTTCCCCCAATAGAGACCCCGCGCATGGTGGCTGAGTTAAGCACTATACTCTCCAGCGGAGCCGCCACCCATCAAGTTGATTTGAGCAACATTCGCCAGCGCGGGTTCCCAGCGTTAGGAGGCGACAGCTCCCTAGCAACATCCGCCTTACTAGCAGGACATCTGCTGTCAGTTGAGGAGGAAGAGCGAGGCTTCCTCTCTGTTGCCGAGGGTGAACAATTGCAGCAGATAAGGACTCATCTGTTCTCCAGCTTTCAAGGTTTCCATTACTGGTCTACAAATATGATGCGACGAATGAGCTCTCTCCAATCCTCCTCCTAGGAATGGCGCAACACTAACCATCAGCTCTCGGAAGAAATCAGTAAGTACCAAAGGGAGCTTCATGACACTCAAGAGGAGCTGCGAAAGAGTGTTGAGGAGCGACAATGTGTGGAGAACAGTTTGGGAGTTGCGAGGAAAGAGTTGGAAGAGGCCAAAGGACTCTGGGCCGCTGGGATGCCGCCCTTCAAGCGGAGCAGAGCAAGAATGCCGTGCTTAAGGAGGAAACGGCGGACAAGTGCAAGTGGTTTTCGGAACAAGCGGCAGGTCTCATGGCCGATTGCCTCATTGAGCATCACGACCGCCATTTCTTTGACGCTGACGCCATCATCCGCCTCTTCAAGCAAAAGTCCGGGATTCTCACGGAAGAGGGCTACCGCCAGGCGAAAAGGCCACGGCCTGACGAGGGGAACAGCAGCATGCCCGGGCCGTGAATGTCACTTCTCTTTTGTCCATCGGGTGCTCTGACTTCTTTGCCCCTTTTTGTGTTTTTTAGGGCCTTTTGTTTGGGGAAGTATCCCTTCGTGTGTAAACAGTTCGCACAATTTTCTGCACATTTTCACTTATCACTTTGTTAGTAGCGACATATTATCAAAAAATCTTAATTACCTTGGAGCATTGCCGCGCGATCTCCTTTCTTACTTAGCACGATCCCCCAAAGATGTCACTTGTGCCGAATTTTCTGCACCTTGGGGCATTGCCGCGCGGTCTCCTTTCTTACTTAGCACGATCCCCCAAAGATGTCGCTCGTGCCGAATTTTCTGCACCTTGGGGCATTGCCGCGCGGTCTCCTTTCTTACTTAGCACGATCCCCCAAAGATGTCGCTTGTGCCGAATTTTCTGCACCTTTTCACTTATCATTTGTTAATAGCGACATATTATCAAAAAATCTTAATTACCTTGGGGCATTGCCGCGCGATCTCCCCCGATGTCGCTCGTGTCCCGTACTCTTCCAGCCAAACTTCACCGGGTTTGTCCCTTCCGGCTACTAGCTGTGGTACGGTGACCTTTATTATTTCTTCAATCGGTCGGGAAGTTCCCTCCCTCAGAGTGCCACCTGATTAGGGCCGGCCATCACGAGGACAGGACTTTTCACTTCCTCAGCGTTGCCCTCACACCTCGGAACGTGCCCTCACTTAACGAGGAGCCTATGTTAGCGCTACCATCGCTAGGATAGGATTTTCACTTGCGAGGTGGAGTTTTTATCTTCCCTAAGGTCGTGCCTCACTTAATGATCATCCGCCTATATGAGCACGGGCTGCCACAAGGATAGGACTTTACACCCCAGGGGAGTCGGGGCGTGCCCTCTTTGTGTTTCCCCAGGATAGGATTTTTCACTCCCGACAATGCTGGAAAGTGTCTCGTCTTAGCGAGCCGCCTGATCAAGGCCGGGCTCGCAAGGCCAGAAATTTTTCACTTCCAGCACCATATATTAGGATCGCCAAGGCGTGCCTCATCTTGCCGATCCGTCCGCATTAGCCCATTCCGCTCCCAAGGCTAGGACTTTTCACCCCCGACATCCTCCTTTCCTTGCTATCTGCACATTACACAGACAAACAACAAGGAACAAGAAATATTTCCACAACAATTGTTAGACCATGCCCACAGCATGTCAATATTTCAAAGACCATGCCCACGGCATGTCAAAATTTCAATTTCAAAAGACCATGCCCACGGCATGTCAAAATTTCACTTTCAAAAGACCATGCCCACGGCATGTCGCTATTTCAAAGACCATGCCCACGGCATGTCAAAATTTCACTTTCAAAAGACCATGCCCACGACATGTCGCTATTTCAAAGACCATGCCCACGACATGTCAAAATTTCACTTTCAAAAGACCATGCCCACGGCATGTCGATATTTCAAAGACCATGCCCACGGCATGTCGAAATTTCACTTTCAAAAGACCATGCCCACGGCATGTCAAAATTTCAATTTCAAAAGACCATGCCCACGGCATGTCGAAATTTCAATTTCAAAAGACCATGCCCACGGCATGTCGATATTTCAAAGACCATGCCCACGGCATGTCAAAATTTCACTTTCAAAAGACCATGCCCACGGCATGTCGCTATTTCAAAGACCATGCCCACGACATGTCGAAATTTCACTTTCAAAAGACCATGCCCACGGCATGTCGCTATTTCAAAGACCATGCCCACGGCATGTCGAAATTTCACTTTCAAAAGACCATGCCCACGGCATGTCGCTATTTCAAAGACCATGCCCAAGGCATGTCGAAATTTCACTTTCAAAAGACCATGCCCACGACATGTCGCTATTTCAAAGACCATGCCCACGGCATGTCAAAATTTCACTTTCAAAAGTCCATGCCCACGGCATGTCAATATTTCAAAGACCATGCCCACGGCATGTCGAAATTTCACTTTCAAAAGACCATGCCCACGGCATGTCAAAATTTCAATTTCAAAAGACCATGCCCACGGCATGTCGAAATTTCAATTTCAAAAGACCATGCCCACGGCATGTCGATATTTCAAAGACCATGCCCACGGCATGTCAATATTTCACTTTCAAAAGACCATGCCCACGACATGTCAAAATTTCAAAGGCCATGCCCACGGTATGTCAAAATTTCAATTTCAAAAGACCATGCCCACGGCATGTCGATATTTCAAAGACCATGGCCACGGCATGTCAAAATTTCACTTTCAAAAGACCATGCCCACGGCATGTCAAAATTTCACAAGTTTCAAACCCATGCTCAACGGCATGTTATATTTTACAAAATATCAAAACCATGCTCAACGGCATGTTATATTTTACAAATTTCAAAACAATGCTCAACATCATGTCGAATTTCACAAATTTCAAAACCATGCTCAACGGCATGTTATATTGTACAAATTTCAAAACCATGCTCAACGGCATGTTATATTTTACAAATTTCAAAATCATGCTCAACGGCATGTCAAATTCTAGCATGATATAATTTTAATCTAGCAATATTCCAAGAGTTAGGTAAGGGAGTACCGTCAACCGTTTTGAGGTGATACGCCCCCTTCCCGATGACACGAGTGACGCGGTATGGACCTTCCCAGCTTGAGCTAAGTTTCCACATTCGTTGGCCCGCCGCTCGCTTATCCCTGAGCACGAGGTCTCCCGCCTTGAGCAGCCGCTCCTTAACATGTCTGTTGTGATACCGCGCCATTCTTCTTTTATAGTACATTATTTTCAAGAGAGCTTCCTCGCGCACCTCAGGGAGCATGTCAAGGTTAGCTCGTAACCTCTCCTCATTTAATTCCTCCTTGAAATATTCCACCCTCAAGCTTAGGGTGTCAATTTCGACATGCGTTACCGCTTCGGTACCAAAAGCCATCGTAAAAGGCGTCTCACCCGTACTTGTTTTGACGGTCATGCGGTAAGCCCACATTACATAGGGTAACTCATCTGGTCACTTCTTTTTCGACCCCTTGAGATTTTTCTTGATGCCGCTCAGAATGCTTCGGTTGGTCACCTCCGCCTGGCCATTAGTCTGGGGATGCGCCACAGAGGAGAACCTCTATTCAATCTGAAATTCTTCGCATTGCTCCTTGAAGAAGCGGCTGGTAAATTACGCCCCGTTGTCACTAACTAGCACGCGAGGCACCCCGAAGCGCATCGTCACTTGGTGCTTAAAGAAGTGCCATACCTTTTCTGTCGTAATAGTGGCTACCGCTTCTGCTTTTGCCCATTTAGTAAAGTAGTCCACTGCCACAATTACAAATTTCAGTTGGGACCTTGCCTTAGGAAAAGGGCCTAAGATATCGATTCCCCACTTAGCAAAAGGACAAGGTGCCACGATCTGAGATATTTCAGTGGCAGGTCGTCGAGGGATTTTGGCAAATTCTTGACATTTATGGCACGACTGCACAAAGTTGTTACAATCCCTGCGAATAGTGGGCCAATAGAATCCTGACCGAAACACCTGCGCGCCCATGGTACCACCCGACACATGCATGCCGCAGATGCCCTCATGGATCTCACGCAGGGTATGGAGGCCTTCTTGTTTCGTTATGCATTTTACGGTCGGGTGCGAGAAACATCTCCGAATTAGCGCCCCATCATAATAAGTGCACCTCGCCGCCTGCTTCAATACTTTTTTCTCTTCTACACTGTCTCTTGGGAGCTCGTCATGCTTCAAAAAATTTATCACAGGGATCCTCCAATCCTTTTCGATCTCCTCTACACATAGCGACAACTGTTCCTCCATGAAGGACGACAATGACCTTTCTTCATAGTACACGTCCTCTGGAATAGCGGCCTCCTGATTGGCTGCCGTCTTGGCAAGACTATCCGCCTCGGTATTATCCTCCCGCGGGATGTGTTCGAAAGTGACACATACACCACTTTGTTCCATTTCTTCCAACTCCCTTTTCACTTTCGAGAGGTATTGTGCCATGATCGGTTCTCTAGCTTGGGAATGTCCCAAGACTTGATCAATTATCAACTTGGAGTCCCCTCGCATTATCAACCGTGGGGCTCCAGCTACCAAGTCCTTCTCAGTTTTGGCGAAAAGATTCCTTCCTACTCTAAGCCCTGCCAATAACGCTTCATACTCAGCTGCGTTGTTAGACAGCGGTTGTAGGATTCTGATGGCATGCCGCACCTGCACATCGTGTGGCCCGACCATGTATATTCCAGCTCCCGCCAGCTCCTGATTTTTGGCACCATCCACATATATGACCCATGTGTCCACTGGGACCTCTGAGAGTGGGACCTTTGCATCACTTTCTTTCCTCTCAAGCGGCTCTACCGCCTTGTCCCCAGTAAATGTGCACTCGGCTATGAAATCCGCCAAAACCTGAGCTTTTACGGACGGCCGAGCTTTGTATTGTAGTCCATATTGTTCTAGCTCAATTGACCAGATCAACATCCTCCCCGAGGATTCTGGTTTCCTAAAAATCCTTCTCAAAGGCTAGTCCGTGAGCACGATGACCGGATGGGCCTGAAAATATCTGTCCATCTTTCGTGTGGACTGTATCAGGGCGAACGCCACCTTCTCAAGGTGGGTGTACCGCTCCTCGGCATCTTTTAACACATGACTGACTAAGAACACGGGTCGGTGGGCGTAATTGTCCTCCCGGACCAAAACAGCACTGACCACTTCGTCCGCGACGCCAAGGTACAAAAATAACGTGTCGCCCGACTCTGGTCGTGTTAGCACCAAGCTGGATGATAAGTAAGCTTTCAAACTCATGAACGCCTCTTCGCACTCTTGTGTCCATCCAAAAGGAGCTTTCTTGTGTATAACTTTGAAGAACGGTAGGCACTTCTCGCCCTGCTTAGAGATGAACCGCCCTAGAGCAATGACGCGTCCTGTCAATCTCTGAACCTCCTGAAGGGTTCGCGGTGATACCATATCATGGATAGCCTTAATCTTTGACGGTTTCGGTTGGATGCCCTTTTGGCTTACCACATACCCCAAGAATTTGCCTGTTTGGAATGCGAACGCGCACTTGCGGGGATTCAACTTTATCTGGTACTTCCTTAACGTATCAAACACTTCCTGCAAATTGGCAAGATGGTCACTGAAACTTCTGCTCTTGACCAGCACATCATCTACATATGCTTCTACATTTCTCCCGATTTGCTTTTCAAACACTTTGTTGGCCATACGCTGAAAGGTCGCCCCTGCGTTCTTTAAGCCGAACGGCATTGCCGTGTAGCAATAAGTGGCCTTTGAGGTTATAAATGCCGTCTTTTCCTCGTCCTCCTTGGCCATAGGAATTTGATGGTATCCAGAATTGGCATCCAGGGAACTCAAATACGCGTACCCTGCCGCTTGATCGACCAACTGATCAATCCGAGGGAGCGGATAACAATCCTTAGGACAAGCGTCGTTCAAGTTAGTGAAATCAATACACATGTGCCAGTCTCCGTTGGGCTTGCGGACTAAGACGGGGTTGGCCAGCCAAGTGGGATATTGGACTTCTCGGATAAATCTCGCATCTGACAATTTTGTTATCTCCTTATCAATCACCACCGCCTTTTCCGCGGAGAATGCTCGCCGCTTTTGTTGAACTAGGGTGGCGTGTGGGTCGACATTGAGTCGGTGCTCAGCCACTTCCCTGGACATGCCAGGCATGTCCGCTGGTTTCCACGCGAACTCTCCTTTGCACTTGTTCAACAGCCGAGCTAATTGTGCTCTCTCCTCAGGGGTCAGCTTGTCGCTAGCCTGGAAGCTCGCCTTATCATTGCCTTGGACAGGGATGGGTACCATCGCATCTACTGGCTGGGTTCGCCTTTCATCCCTTTGCTCGTAGGGGTCCGCTGCCACACACACATATTGATCACAGCTTTTTTGGACCATGAGCGAATAACACTCGACGGCTAGCTTTTGGTCACCCTTGATCGATACTACCCCTTCCCACGAGGGGCATTTCATCCTGAGATGTTTCTGAGATACCGCCGCCCCGAAACGATTGAGGAATGGCTGCCCTAGAATGGCATTATACGGTAGGATGAGGTCAACGACCAGGAACATCAATTCTTCTGATCGCTTCGATGCGTCTTCTCTGAAATACACAGGTAGCGCTGTGATTCCAATTACAGGTATAGGGATACCGTCCACTCCAATAATTGGTTTCTTGCATGGTGCCAGTTCACCGGCAGGGCGTTTCATGAGATTATATGCTTCCAACGAGAACAGGTTTACCGCACTGCCGTTATCAATGAGGGTCCTTCGCACCCCATGGCTCCCGATGACTGGTGTGACTACTAACACATCATTATGAGGGAAGACGACGCCCTTTTCATCCTCTTCCGAGAAAGATATTACCATCCTGTCAAGCTCATCGATCGCTCCCTTTTTTGTCGGCTGGCCTCCCCGTTTCGCTTCTCTCCTGTCAAGGACGTTGTTGGGGTAATCTCATCTAGGAACGACGCGCCACCAGCGATAATGTTGATGATGGGGACATCCTCATCATACATTGTTAACAACTCCTTCCCACTTGCGACAGAAGTCCCACTGCTCCTAGGGGGAGGAGGCAATGGATGGTCGCCTAATGCTCTGCGCGGGGGGTCGCTCCTAGTTTCTTCTCTCATTCGAGTGGCGAATTCTCCAAGATAGCCTTCTTCCAATAGCCACTTTATTGCCAACTTTAACTCCCTGCATGCCTCTGTGGAATGTCCCTTGACCTTATGGAATTTACAAAAAGCATTTTCCCTTCCTCTCATGACCACCCCTGGCTTCACAGGGGCGGGGTAGCGAATCGGCAAGTTTCGCTGCTGAATAATAGCTAAGATTTCCACTCACGGGAGTGTAAGGGGTGGGAGGTCGGGATCGTATGTTCGACCCGTAGGAGGATCCGCCTGTCGCTGGACATTCTGATCGCCGCCCCTTCCTCTAGAGAAATTACCCTTCTGGCGGCTCGACACCTTGGGAATGTAATCTTTCCGCTAGGTGTATTCATCACCCGGACGCGTGTCGTGGGTCATACTGGCTTGAGCCGCAGGAGTAGGTGGGGCGCTCTGGGGCGTATCCCGCATCTTGATTCTACACTCCTCCTCTTCCATTCTCGCATAATTTTGGGCCTTCAACCTTAACGCATCTAAGGTCGTTGGGGGGTCCACCATCAATGTATCTCTCAGCTTCCCATATCCACAATTCCGCTTCAAAGCTTCTATAGCGAAATCAATAGTGATACCAGGGGTTAATGACATTTCCGTATCAAAGCGACCAAGATAGCTATTCAAAGATTCCTCTGGCTTCCTACATATATCGAACAAGGCTGCCGCGGACTTTCGAATAGGGATAGCTGTGCTGAAGCGGCTCTTAAACTTGGCCTCTACTTGCTGGAAATTACCGATTGATCGAGCGGGAAGCCCTTCAAACCAGAGGCGAGCCACTCCTGACAATTTCATGACGAATATCTGACACAACGCCGCGTCGCTGTGCGTCTGAAACTGAACGAAGTCCTTCACCTTGTTGAGATGCGAAATCGGGTCTCGGGTGCCGTTGTACAACTCCATGGAGAGCTTGACACGTCGGCCGACCTTGTGGTGCCTTATACGATGGGTGAAAGGATGACCAGCGGTGTCATCCAAGATCTCACGATCATGACGAGGAGGAGACGCGTCCAGGTGTCGCCTGTGCCCTCGAGGCTCCGGGGTGCGATGCTGCCGGGGAGTCCGGCTGCGGCTCCTGGGCGAACGGGATCGACGCCTCCTACTGCCTGATCTCTCACTCCGCTCCATAGATACCTCTCTACCGACTCCCTCTCTTCTGCCATCCTAACGCTCTCCGTATTCATCTAGCGGCCGTTCTACTTGAGAGATAGGAATCTGCGGTATTCGCGGTATGTAGTGCTCCTCCTGTCCGCCTGCCAGTTGCGCGAAGCCGAACGGCGTGCTTATCGCAGGTGAGATCAGAGGGACACTCATCTGGTGCCAAGGCGATACTAGTCGATCAGGGACAATAGACGGAGTGAAAATAACTCGAGGAGGCACACTTAATGTCGCGGTGCTAGAAGAAGGGCCTGTGGCCATCCCGATCAAATAATCCAAGTGGGCACGAAGAGCTAACATTGAGCTTAGCGAGGGAGTAGCGAGGCTATCCATCCCAGAGCTTAGGAATGGAGGGACGGAGTGACTGGATCCTCCCACGTGAGAAAATGGGGCGCCCATTGAGGAGGCAAGGGAACCCATTTGCAGAAATGGAGTACTCATTTGAGAAAATGGGGTACCCAGTTGAGAAAACGATATGCAACCTGTCAGTCCGAAAAGAAAGTCTGTTTGCGCAGAGGAGGTTTCAGGTGATGTGACATACGTACTGGACGAAGACGTAGAAAAAAGTGCCCTGCGCGCGTGACCGCCACGAGTGTGAGGGGGCGTGGATTCTGAATCCGAAGCCATGATCCTTCGACTCTCAAAAAGAAAAAACAGAGCTTGGTTACTAAGGAAAACTCACTTAATCAACCAAAGCTCTCAATGAAAGCACCATTTGATAAGAGTCTGGGGGGTATAGAGCAGGATTGGCTTGATCTGGGGCGGTCGGGAACACTGTGCGGGGGTCTTCGTCACCTGCAATGCGCCGGAGGGGGTCTCCAGCGTAAACACTCCGATGCCAAAGTCAGTGTGAGTAGTAAAAGTGGCAGGGGTTCAGTACGCTCTCTTAAGCTTACCCCCTTGTCTGAAAAGGTGAGGGTATTTATAGACAAAGGGAAGAGTGTACCTACAGGGGTAGGAATAGTCCCTGGTAGGTGTCGCTGGTGTGGTATATGCCGCTGGAGTGGCCTTGAGTGATGTCACACGGGTGACGTCACGCGGAGTGACGTCACGAGTGACCTGGGATGGGATGCCGTCGTGCGGCTGTCGCATGAGAGCCCCCCGGCTGAAGTCGACTATCCCAGGGCCGGTCGCCAGGCTAAGGGCGGCATGAACAGGGCCTCGTCTCCCGCGGTAAGTACAGTATGATGGCCGGGTCACCCGGCGGGGTAGGGGAGATGCCGCTTCAGTGGTATCAATAGTTATCAATTGTCGGGTTCTCCATAGAGAGGACATAGAAATCTGCTGGGAATAGGAACTCGCCGATCTGGACCAGAACATCTGTGATTACACCCTTTGGATAGACAACTAAACGGTCAACAAGCTGGATAACCAATGTGGTTTCCTTCAAGGGCCCGAGTCCGAGACTGTTGTAAATGGTTAAGGGCATAACATTAATTCCAGCCCCCAAATCGCACATGGCCTTCCCAATGTCTATTGTTCCAATTCGGCACAGAACAGTGAACATCCCTTGGTTTTTGCATTTGGGAGGGATTTTTCGTTGGATGTGGGCAGACAAGTTGGCTCCTACGCTGATCCGATTCACCTCGGTGAATTTGTCCTTGTTCGTGCAAAGTTGCTTCAAGAATTTTGCATACCGCGGTATGTTCTTGACGGCCTTGAGGAGAGGAATATTGATGATGACCTTGCTGAACATTTCGAAAATGTCCTTATCCTCTTCATCTTTCTTTTTCTTAAGCAATCTTTGAGGGAATGGGGCTCGAATACCTTAGAAATGAACTCGCGGGGAAATTCATCTTCGAGGGAAGGTTGCTTCTGCTTTTTCTTACACCGATCCTTGGTGTTGGTGAAGAAATGATAGAGAATCGGGTCTTTGAAACGAGGCTTCTGGGGTCGCTCCGGAGGTGCAGTGGTTGGTTCTAGAGGTGGCTGCGCACTGCCATCACATTCGGGGCCTTGAATGACCTTTTCAGCCTCGGGGTCTGAATTGGCTTCAGCAGACTCAGGGCCTGGGTGGACACGAGAGGGTATCTCAAGACCACTACGAAGGTTCATGGAACATGCCTTGTGCTTTGGGTTGGGCTCCATCTGGCCTGCAAATCTTCCTCCGTTCTTTCATTTCGGCCATTAAAGTGCGTATTTGTTTCTCCAGCTCCGCAATTCTCTTCTTATCAGGGGAGGGCTTCTCATTCGGGGGACACTGTGAAGTTTTGATCTTGTGGTGGCTGCCTCTGATACTGAAAATTCTGGAAGTTCGGACGGGGCTTGAAATTTTGCATGTTCAAGGGAGGAGGGTGATTTCCATATGGATTCGGACCATACTGGTTGATAGGTCCTGCCTGCTGATTGTTATTCCACCCAAAATTAGGCTGCCTCCAGCCTTGATTGCCGTGTTGTCCATACGGGACATTGAATCCTCCAGCAATATTTACGGGCATTTCGTCAGGAATAAATGGGCAAGCGTCAGTAGGGTGGTCCGAAAGCTGGCAGATTTGACAAGCCTTGATCTGGACAGGGTGTCCCGAAGCCATATTTTGTAGCATGCCAGTGATGGCTGCTAATTGATTCTCCATGGCGGCTGAACGGGCATCTTGAACGCTGGTAGAATTGTTGAGCTGGAGGTTGTTCTTGGCCATCAGCTCAATTATTTCCTTGGCAGCAGCTGGGGTGAGTTTGGTAATGGAGTCGTTGGCAGCAGCGTTGAGCAAGGCCTTGTCTCGGCCCTTGAGTCCTTCAAAGAAGTATTGTATGAGAGCATGTTCAGAAAGATTCTACGAGGGGCATAGGGCTTGCATTTTCTTAAACCGCTCGTGATATTGCTCAAGGTCCTCCGTATCCTTTTGAAGGATAGACACGAGCTGCTTTCGGGTCACCATGGTGATGGACACCGGGTAGTACTTGTCCGTAAATGCCTTGGACATTTCAGCCCAAGAGTTGATGGACCGCGGCTGCAAGTCATAGAACCAGTCAAGAGCATCGTCCTTGAGGGACCACATAAAGGCACGGAGTTTGGCATGCTCGAGAGTAACATTGTGGGGCTTCATAGCATCACAGATGGAGTGTAGTTGTTGGAGATGACAATGGGGGTTCTCCTTGGCCAACCCTTGGAAGAGGGGTAGGTGGTGCATGGTTGCGGATTTGAGTTCCCAATCATTCGGGACCACTGGCCAGACGATACAACTGGTTGGGGCCTCGGGGACAGCATTGAACTCATCGATGGTCTGGATCGCTGGTGGGATATCATTTCCTTCAGGGCCTGGATGATCCATATTGGGTACTTCTAGGTGTGCTGGCGGTAGGTCTTCGGGATTTGGATTATCAAGATGTTCTAGATCGAAAAGTCATTCGAGGTCCCGAACGCAAGGATGGGAGGATCCTCGCGCTAGTCATCGAAGTCCCCTTTTGGTCCTTCCTAGTTCGTGATCAAGGGGCAGTAATTCGGGAGCAGATCTCCTGGTCATACAAACAAGAAAAATAAATCAGTCTTGAAACAATCCCCGGCAACGTCGCCAATTTGTTCGTCAGTCAAATGAAGATTTATAGTGCCTGAAAATGTGTGTGCATAATCAATTATGTGTACAGTGGTAGTCAGGGTCGAACACAGGGATTGTGAGAGGCTGATTCCAGGTCTTGAATGAAATCGCAGGACAAAAGCATGAAAATTAGCAATCAAGGGAGGGTTTTACTTGACTGAAACAAGTCAGTCAAGGGAGATTTAGAGCTAACAAATCTATTTATGAAAGCGAGATTCAGGGTCCCGAATGTCACGTTCGGGGTCCCGAATGGTAAAATAAAGCAAATCAGTAAATCAGGTCAGGAACAATAAAATAGAAGGATGATAAACACAAATAATCAATTAGAGAAAGATCTTAGCAAAAGGTGTTCTCGGGTTTCATACGGGGTCCCGATTGTCATCAGCATAAAAATATTCTATTCAAGACATCATAGAAGTGACATGGGGACCAGATTTCTCGGTTATCCCCTACTTTTCTCTTAAGAGAAATTGCCCCCCGTTTTCACATATGAGGCAGTCTTGACAGTTTGCCATCCCTCCAGGCACGAATGCGGGAGGGCAATACTCAAACTGCCCATGAAGCTAAGAAAAGACACAGCTGGACCTAAGGGTCCCTCAGTTTGTCAGGCTCGTGACCCCGATCCAATCAACTACTCATCCTATCTATTCGAGACCACTTCAGTGCGGCCAAGACTAAATAGATGCCTACTTGTTCTATGCAACTTTCCTTTCGTATTTATTACACAAATGGCAACATTCACATAAAGTAAAAATCAGTTGATCAAGCCTTTAAATACTCCATGAGAAATTATAATTAAAATGATAAGCAATTGAATACAACATCTATAATATATTAAGCATGTTTAGGCCTCGAATCTGCCCTTGCAACCCTTGAATCACCCCTGCTAAGAATTAAAGATTTAGCTACTCATGCTTGAATGGAAATAATTAATGATCAAGGACAGTATAATAAGTAAATAAATAGATTAAGGGAGGAAGACTTTGTTA
Source organism: Viola odorata (assembly GCA_963691705.1). NCBI lineage: Eukaryota > Viridiplantae > Streptophyta > Magnoliopsida > Malpighiales > Violaceae > Viola > Viola odorata. Next base: position 20,372,295 of record OY829539.1, on the reverse strand, counting down.
CTGAAAATGTTTCAAGCCCGCCGGCAAAGGGTGAAGATGCTAACAAGAACTAGAGAGAGAAGCTAGAGAGAAGTCTAAGAAAATTGATTATCTAAAAATCATACTATGTGCTAAAAGATGGATCCCCTAAACTACTTCTTGGATGCTCTTTATAGGCTAGAGCTCCTAAGAACAAAATATCTTCTGCCCAAAATAGAGACAAAATGCATTTAAAGAAAGCCTCCTAAAATGGACCCATGCTCCCTAAAGCACAAAGCTGAAAAAGCATAAACCTGTCTGGTTTTCCCAGCTTTGGTAGGTCTAGACTGGGCTCAAGGGCTGAACTAGTCAGTAGGTAGGTATTTTATGATCAGTGCAGAATGGTCAGAACAGTGTCAGGAGGATCACGTGAGAGCTTTGGCCAGAGAACACGTGGAAATGCCACTCTTTGCTCTTCGGGGTCCCGAATGGAGAGTCCGATTCGGGACCTTGAACGCTGTCTTGGACTCGGGACCTCGACTTTTGGTCTTGAAGCTCGAATTCACCCAAAATGCACCAAAAATGCATGTTTTTGCATAAACTCCCTTTTTAGGCCTAGATCTGCAATAGTAATGAAAACAAGGGTGAATTAGCAGAATCATGCCTTAAACTGATGGAATAATGGAGGGAAAATCATGCATAAATACAGGCTATCACCGGGTCACCCACGTGACAGGTGAGAATACTTACCACTATACCACAACGTTACTGTCGAGCATGCCAAACTCCGTGCCTTTATGTGGTCCCTCAAGGACGATGCTCTTGACTGGTTCTATGACTTGCAGCCGCGGTCCATCAACTCTTGGGCTGACATGTCCAAGGCCTTTACGGACAAGTACTATCCGGTGTCTATCGCTATGGTGACCCGAAAGCAGCTCATGTCTATCCTTCAGAAAGATACGGAGGACCTTGAGCAATATTATGAGCGGTTTAAGAAAATGCAAGCCCTATGCCCCTCGCATAATCTTTCCGAACATGCTCTCATACAATACTTCTGTGAAGGACTCAAGGGCCGAGACAAGGCCTTGCTCAACGTTGCTGCCAATGGTTCCATTACTAAACTCACCCCAGCTGCCGCCAAGCACACAATTGAATTGATGGCCAAGAACAATCTCCAGCTCAATAATTCTAACAGCGTTCAAGACGCCCGTTCAGCCGCCATGGAGAACCAATTAGCAGCCATCATTGGTATGCTACAAAATATGGCTTCGGGACAGCCAGTCCAGATCAAGGCTTGTCAAATCTGCCAGCTTTCGGACCACCCCACCGACGCTTGTCCATTTATTCCTGACAAAATGCTCGTGAACTCTGCTGGAGGGTTCAATGTCCCGTACGGACACAACAATCAAGGCTGGAGGCAGCCTAATTTTGGGTGGAACAACAATCAGCAGGCAGGGCCTAGCAACCAGTATGGCTAGAACCCATATGGAAATCACCCTCCTCCCCTGAACATGCAAAACTTCAAGCCCCGCCCTAATTTCCAGAATTATCAGTATTAAAGGCAGCCACCTCAAGATCAGCCCTTCATCATGCCCCCGAATGAGGAGCCCTCCCCTGATAAGAAGAAAATTGCGGAGCTGGAGAAACAAATACGCACCCTAATGGCCAAAATGAAAGAGGTCAAAAATAGAGGGAGGTTTCCAGGGCAGACGAAGTCCAACCCGAAGCATGAGGCATGTGCCATGAACCTCCGTAATGGTCTTGAGATACCCTCTCGTGTCCACCCAGGCCCCGAATCTGTAGAAACCAATTCAGGCCCCGAGGCTGAAAATGTCATTCAAGGCCCCGAGTCCGATAGCAGTGCGCAACCACCTCCAGAACAGACCATTGAACCTTCCGAGCAGCCCAAGAAACCTCATTTCAAAGACCCAATTCTCGATCATTTCTTCACCAGCACGAAGGATAGGTGCAAGAAAAAGCAGAAGCAGCCCTCCCTCGAGGACGAATTCTCTCGGGAATTTATTACCAAGGTCTTCGAGCCCCCGTTCCCTCAAAGACTGCTTAAGAAAAAGAAAGATGAAGAGGATAAGGAAATTTTCGAAATGTTTAGCAAGGTCATCATCAATATTCCACGGTATGCAAAATTCTTGAAGCAACTCTGCACGAACAAGGACAAATTCACCGAGGTGAATCAGATCAGCATAGGAGCCAACTTGTCCTCCCACATCCAGCGAAAAATCCCTCCTAAGTGCAAGGACCAAGGCATGTTCACTGTCCCATGCAGGGTTGGAACAATAGACATAAGAAAGGCTATGTGCAATTTGGGGGCTGGAATTAACGTTATGCCCTTGACTATTTACAACAGTCTTGGACTCGGGCCCTTGAAGGAAACCACACTGGTTATCCAGCTTGCCGACCATTCGGTTGTCTATCCCAAGAGTGTAATCACAGATGTTCTGGTCCAGATTGGTGAGTTCCTTTTCCCAGCTGATTTTTATGTCCTCTCCATGGAGAACCCGACAACCACTAAGTCTTCATATGTGCTTTTGGGAAGACCATTCTTGGCCACTGCTCGAGCCAAAATTGATGTATATGAGGCCTCCATCTCCCTTGAATTTGATGGAGAAATCATCCGCTTCAACATGCTGGAATCGATGAAATATCCAACCGAATTCGCAAGTGTCAATTTCATTGACCTCATTCACCCCGTTGTTGAGAACATGGCTGATTTGAACTCCATCGAGTCCTTGAAGCTGGCTCTTGATAGAAGTCTGACCACCGAATCACTGCAAGAGATGTCATCGTCCCTTGACGTTCCCACTAAAGTAAGTTCAATCGTAGCAGCCTTGGATAAAAATCCTATCCTCTCAGTCGAGCCCCCAAGTGAAGCTCCCGAATGCGCAGATCATGTGCGACTTACTCCTTCTCTGGTACAAGCCCCAGACATTGAGCTTAAAGAGCTTCCCTCGCATTTGAAGTATGCACACCTAGGAGACAAGGAAACCCTCCTGGTCATTATCTCCAACAAGCTGGAAGAGGCTCAAGAGCTTGAGTTGGTCGAGCTTCTCAAAACTTTTAAGCAAGCTCTTGGCTGGACGATTGTAGACATCAAGGGCCTGTCGCCATCCCTGTGCACTCACCGCATACATCTCGAAGAAGACAACAAGACCATCCGGCAGCCTCAAAGGCTTTTGAACCCCCCGATGATGGAAGTAGTTAAGAAGGAGGTCCTGAAACTGCTTGATGTCGGGGTTATCTACCCCATCTCTGATTCCCCCTAGGTCAGCCCCGTTCAGGTGGTCCCGAAGAAAACAGGTATCACCATAATTTCGGGTCCTGAGGGTCTGCCAATTCCCTCCTAAATCCAGAATGGGTGGCGTGTATGCATAGACTACAGACGCTTGAATGAGGCCACCAGAAAAGATCATTTTCCATTACCCTTCATCGATCAAATGCTCGAGCGCCTTGCGGGCAAGACGCATTATTGCTGTCTAGATGGGTATTCGGGCTTCCACCAGATTCCAGTAGCCCTTGAAGATCAGGAGAAGACCACTTTCACCTGCCCATTCGGGACCTTTGCTTACAGACGCATGCCCTTCGGATTATGCAATGCCCCCGCTACATTTCAGAGGTGTATGGTCAGCATCTTTTCAGAATTTGTGGAAGAATGTATAGAGGTATTCATGGATGACTTCATGGTCTACGGTAACTCCTTTCCCGAATGCCTTTCTAATTTAAAGAAAATTTTGTAAAGATGCGTGGAAACTAACCTTGTGCTGAATTTCGAGAAATGTCATTTCATGGTGGACCAAGGGCTCATTCTGGGCCACATTGTGTCCAGCAAAGGTATCGAAGTCGATAAAGCTAAAATCCAAATTATCGAGACCTTGCCTTACCCCTCGAACATTCGAGATGTGCGCTCTTTTCTTGGCCATGCAGGATTTTATAGGAGGTTCATCAAGGACTTCTCAAAGATAGCCCAGCCCATGTGCCGACTGTTACAAAAGGACATTGAGTTCATATTCGACGAAGGGTGCAAGACTGCTTTCGAGACCTTGAAAGCCAAGCTTATTTCTGCTCCTATCATTCGGGCCCCCGACTGGACGCTCCCCTTCGAAATCATGTATGATGCAAGCAATCATGCTTTGGGAGTTGTCCTGGGCCAGAAAAAGGATAAGGAGACGTACGTCATCTATTATGCTTCCAAATTGCTGGACCCCGCGCAACAAAATTACACCACGACGGAGAAAGAGCTATTGGCCATTGTCTATGCCCTTGAAAAATTTCGGAAGTATCTCTTGGGTACTCAAGTGATAGTTTATTCAGATCATTCAACTCTTCGATGTCTGCTCAAGAAGGCGGATGCCAAGCCTAGACTTATCCGCTGGATTCTCTTGCTCCAAGAGTTCAATCTAGCCATCAAGGACAAGAAAGGAACGAAGAATTATGTTGCGGACCACTTGAGCAGGCTCCCGAATCAGGAAGATGACTCCCGAATAGTCATCCGAGAAAACTTTCCGGATGAATACTTATGCCTGGCTGAAGTAGCAAGATTCCCATGGTTCACGGACATAGCAAATTTTTGTGCCACCGGGGTCTACCTGGTCGAGGGCTCGAGCGCAGAGCAAAACCGGATCCGAAAGCAAGCAAAGTACTATGTATGGGACAGTCCCTACTTGTGGAAACACTGCTCGAACCAGATCATTAGGCCCTGTGTCACGATAGATGAGGTCCCGTTAATCCTCAAGTTCTGCCATTCAGCCACCGAAGGAGGTCATTTTGCCGCAAAGAAGACCGCGCTCAAGGTTTTAGAGGCTGGCCTATATTGGCCATCAATTTTCAAAGACAGTTATCTCTTTTGCGCCACTTGCCCTCGACGCCAAGCTATGGGAAACATAGGGGCCCGAAATCAAATGCCCTTGACCAGCATCCTCTCTTGCAAGATCTTTGACATTTGGGGCATCGACTTCATAGGACCCTTCCCAAATTCGTTCGGGCACACATACATCCTGCTGGCAGTGGATTATGTCTCCAAGTGGATTGAAGCCAAGGCCACCAAGACGGACGATTCAAGAGCAGTAGCTGATTTCCTCCGGACCAACATCTTTAATAGATTCGGGACCCAGAGAGCTCTCATTAGCGATCAGGGGACACATTTTTACAACCGAACGGTCTCCTCCTTACTTAATAAATATGGAGTGACTCATCGAGTATCCACTGCTTATCACCCCCAAACCAATGGGCAAGCCGAGGTCTCGAATCGGGAGATTAAAGCTATTTTCTAGAAGACCGTCAATCAGTCAAGAAAAGATTGGAGTCTCAAACTAGGTGATGCGCTATGGGCCTACCGCACTGCATTCAAGACCCCGATCGGTATGACACTGTATCGGTTGGTCTATGGCAAGCCATGTCACCTCCTGGTCGAGATTGAGCACAAGGCATTTTGGGCAATTAAGAAGGTCAACATGGATCTGAACTTAGCAGGCAAAAACCGCTGCCTACAGATTCAAGAGCTTGAAGAGCTTCGGGGGGATGCTTACGAAAATTCCATGATTTACAAGGGCAAGACCAAAGCCCAGCACGATAAGCATCTCATCCTCAAAACTTTCACTATAGGACAGAAGGTTTTATTGTATAACTCCCGTTTGCGAATTTTTTCAGGAAAATTAAAGTCTAAGTGGACGGGACCGTACAAAGTCACTGCCATGTTCAACCATGGAGCAATTGAAATTCAGAATCTAGAGAATGGCGAGCCATTCAAGGTCAATGGTCACAGGTTGAAACCCTTCCATGAAGGATTCAAGCCCTTGACCGCAGAAGAAATGAGGGTTGAGGACCCTACACTCGGGACCTAAAATCCTGAGAACACGTCTAGGCCTAGACGTTAATTCAAGGCCAAGTATGGGGAAAGCCCACGGATTTCTAAACCTTTCTTCTCGATCTTAAAATTTTCTTTCAATTCCGAGTCAAAACCACTTTTCCTTATTTCTGTTTCTATTATTCATGCATACTTTTTATGTTACCCATGTAGTTTTAATTAATTTTGTCTTCTATCATTCCCATTTAATTCTCTTGTCCCCCTTCTTTTTCCTCCTTTCCTTTTTATTGTCACTTTTAAAAATTAAGTCCCTTTATCTTTTTATGTTACCTATGTAGTTAAATTAGTTTTGTTTTCTTCCCCCTCATTTAATTCCTTTGTTCCCTACTTTATTAATCCCTATTAATTCCTTTTGTCTTTCCCTCTTCTCCCTATTTTCAAACTTCAAAAGCCACTCACCTTTTCAGTTGCTTTCCGCATGTGGCGGGTACACACTGTCCTAGGGACTTCTCGGCCTCTTCCGAAGCGCCACGTCGCAAGCGAAACCCAAGGAGATCAGATCTCCCTTTCCCTCAGTCCTTCCATGTTCCCACGCCACCTCGTCACCCCAACCGTCCGATTACCCAACCCAAACAACCAAAACTCCTACCCTATCCACTCACATCAAATCATGCACATTTTAATTTTTTCCAAAAAAAATTACTCCATCTTTCTTCTCTCTCTCCACCATGGCCAAAACTAAACTAAACCTAAACAAACCCACTACTTCTCACTCATCCACCCCTCCTCCTACCACATCTCAGCCGCCCAAAAATCAAACCACCGCCGACCAGCCACCATCTCGGTTTCAGCCCATCTTCTTCCCTTCTCCTCCAACCTCCACGTCCTCCGAATCCTTCCATTCAGCCTCCACTAGTTCGGAGGAGATCCAAAGCCACCACAACTCCGACCCTGACATAGAGGTCGCCAGCTCTAAGCCGCCAACACCTACCATGACCAGATCTGGTAAAGTCACCCGCATCCCTCCCACCATCGCTGCCGGTAGCAAGAAAAAGAAAGCCTCCTCCAAGCCGGTGGCAAAACAAGCAGAGAAACCGGATGTGACTCCGGTGAACGATATTCCCTTGGAAGTGGAGCCCCTCATTTATGGCATATGTTCCGACACCAAAGCTGAAGAGGACGAGGCCCAGACCAGTTCGAGCCTCCAGGAGGCGAGGAGAGCTGAAAAAGAGAACCTAGAGGCCGGGGTTGACCAATGGTCTGAAGAAGAAGACAGCCCGGAAGTGGAGGAGACGACTGAGGAAGCTTGGGGCCCCGAAGAGAGGCTAGATCTGAACGTTTGGGACCCCGAGCAGGACCCTCAAGGGCCCAAAGAAGTGGCAGAGGTAGAGGTCGGGGTAGAAACAGAGGATGTTGAGGTTGATCCCCCAAAGCAGCCAAGCCCAAAGAAGAAAAAGGGGAAGTCCCCAGCCAAATCCGCCTCTAAGACGCCGACCAAAGCGGCGAAGTCAGTCCCCAAGGCCCTGGCCTCTAAGACCCCGGCCTCAAAGAAAAGGAAGCTCCCAGTGACAGCCAAGGGCAAGGAGCATGATGAGGATACCCCACGAAAAACCCAGCGAACTGAGGAGGAAGAATCCCTCGAGACCCCATCCCCTGCTTCAGCTTCGGGGCCCCGAAGCAACCACCTAGTAATAGCTAACCTTAACACTTTCCATGAGCTTTTTATATTCAATGATAAGCCATCCATAGATAGGGTCAATCTGTTGAACAACAAGGGAATAGCCCAATGTCCTAGGTAAGATCTGGACTTTTACACTAGGATGGGTATTGGATCCCGAATGCGGGAGTTGTTTCGAGGGATAGGTTGGGAGGGTTTATTCTTGATGGATCAGCCTACATACTTAGAACTTAGCCTTGAGTTCTTTGCTAGTTTTTGGTACAATCCTGAGCTGTTCAAGCCCAAGGGTGGGCAAGGTCCCGATCTATCTGCCAAGGGTTGCATAAATTTTAGAATGGCAAGCAAGTGGTACCCCATGTCCCTTGATGACTTCAGCGTGTACCTTCGCTTCGTTCGTCGCGATGAGGTGCACGACGAAGAATATCAGAGTGGCTTGACCACTGTTCCGGCTGACTTCAACAACAACAAGGCTCTTCGGGAGCTCACAGGGAACCCCGAGGCCAAGTTTGACTCCCCCCACACCAAGGCCCATGAAATTCAAGACCTCGCACTCAGAATCCTGCAGATGTTCCTTTCCATTGCCCTCTTCGGCAAGTTCGGGACCTCGGGTCAGCTGGCTCAATCGGAGCTGTTCTTCCTTTGGGCGATGCATCATAAGAAGCAAGTCAACCTCGGCTACTGGATCGTGACATCTGTCCACAACATCGCAAATGCCCCCCAGGGTCGAGCTCCTGTCCTCGGGTCCATCGTCACCAGCTTGGCCTCGCATCTTTACACATGGAAGCCCGAAGAACTAAACTTGCACCGGCACCCGTCCTCCTTCAACATCCTCGTTCTCAAGACCTTGGACATGATGGGTTTCTTATGTGTTACTGATGGCATCTTGAGTTTTCATGCAGATAACAAGGGCAAGATCGAGGGTAAATTTGAGTACCCTGATCTTTCAAGGCCCCGAACCCAGACCAGTGCTCCCAAAGCTCAAGACTGCGCTACCACTCCCAAAGTACCTGCACATTGATCAGACCCTCGAGAGCTCGAAGAGGTACCAGCCGCCGAGACCACGAATAGAATGCTAAGTGCCATCCTCCGGACTAACCGAGCCATCCTAGCTAAGCTTCAAGCCCTGACCCTAGAAGTTGCCAAAAGAAATCTCCCTCCTTCCTGATCCCGAACAGTTTCCAGTATCTTTGCCCCTGCGTGGGTTGTTTAAACATTATCAAAACAATCATTTTTACCTTAGCTTGAACTGCTGCTATATTTTGTGCCTTCTCACATTGAGGACAATGCGATGCTTCAGTGTGGGGAGGGTTTCCTAGTATTAGTATTTCTCAGATTTTATGAATTTCTAGTTTATTTTTCCTAAGTTTTTCAGATTTTTATCTTTATTTGCTGCCTAGTTTTTGAAAACACCCCAATGATGGACACACACACTTGACTTGTGCACATAGAATGAAAATGCTATCTGCAGTCAAGGTCCTGAATATTTCATATTTTGCCTGTTGCACCTTATATCCTCTTCAAGACCTAGACACCAGTAGTCAAGAATAGCACCTTGTGAGCACTTGAGCCTTCATGCTTATATTTATTGTTTGAGTGAATGCATGACTAGGCACTGGCTGGGTTTGCATGATATCCATGGGTGTAGACATGATTAGACATAGGAAAGCAGCAAAAAGATTAAGTATTCGCATCAAATTGTTCTCTAATTTTTTTCTGTTCTATTTCTTTCACCTTGACCCGGATCCCCTCTTTCTCCTCCATTCTAACCATTTGAATTTTCTTTGATCTTTCTCTTGGCAGGTGAGCGGTGTTGTTAGGAGCACCATAGAAGGCTAGACTAGACAAATGAAGCAGCAAAAGGGAAGTGTGGGGATCCCACAAATTCAAGGCCCCGAATGTTGGCACAAATTCGAGACCTCGAAGCTGAAAGAAGAAATCAAGGGCAGAACAAAACGAAAAAATCGCTTCCCATCCACAGCAAAACACAAGTGTGGGGAAGTGAAATCAGAATGTCCAGCCCCAAAAAACAAGGTCTCGATCCTCAAATGTTCCAGGTCTCTCTCTCCTTAAAAAAAAAGAAAAAGAAAAAGAAAAAGAAAAACAGAAATATAAATAAAAGAAAGGGAGAAGAGACTAAGTTCGAATCATGAAAAAGAAGAAGAGGAAAATCAACAGCCAGCGTCCATTCAAGGTCCTGAGCCTCGGTCTCGAATGAAGTCAGCAAAGATCCCCCTCGAAGAAGAAGAATCTACTCTAGCTTTCACCCTCAGCAACATTGTCTCACCATCTCGATTCTTTCCTGCCAAGGGAGCATTCCAGGTTTGAGTTGGTCTAACCACCTCCTCATTTCTTTTCATATCTCTCCCTCTTCTCCATTAATTCTTCTCATCTTGTCGTTTTGTTTCCTCTTATCATTTATTTTCCTTGCTTCCCCTTCTTGCCCCTGATGCGGAGTCTTTTGATTGCTAGATTGCCTATGCGTGTGTCTAATGTACTCGGATTGATATGCAAACTTAGTTTTGTGCTGCGTTTTATACATAGTTGAGTGTTTAAACACCTAGCCCTACGAGTGTGAGTGCAAACACTGATCCATGTGAGGACTGTTGGTGGATAGGCTGATGTGGAAAAGTCTTTTCTTAAGGGTCGTTATCCTTCTGATCTGATGCAGGATCATCTAGGAAGGGTCTGTTTCTATTCTTGACCCCGAATGCTGAAATAGCATGATTATTCTTTGTGCTATGGTTTGGTGTGTCTGTTCTGTCTTGGGGGATGGTTTTAAATTTTGTGACTGCTCGAGGGCGAGCATTGGGCAGTGTGGGGATATTTGATAGCATGTATAAATGCGTGATTTTCCCCCTTTTATTCCATTAATTTGAGGCATGATTCTGCTAATATACCCTTGTTTTCATTACTATTGCAGATCTAGGCCTAAAAAGGGAGTTTATGCAAAAACATGCATTTTTGGTGCATTTTGTGAGGATTTAAGCTTCAAGACCAAAGTCGAGGTCCCGAGTCCAAATTAGCGTTCAAGGTCCCGAATCGGATTCTCCATTCGGGCCCCCAAAGGGCAAAGAACGGCATTTCCACGTGTCCACTTGCCAAAGCCCCCATGTGATCCTCCTAACACTGTTCTGACCATTCTGCACTAATCACAAAATACCTACCTTCTGACCAGTTCAGCCCTTGAGCCTAGTCCAGACCTGACAAAGCTGGACAAATCAGACAGTTTTATGCTTTTCCAGCTTTGTGCTTTAGGGAGCATGGTTACTTTGTGTAGGCTTTTCTTTAAATGCATTTTGTCCCTAGTTTGGGCTGAGGATATTTTTGTGCTTGGAGCTCTAGCTTATAAGGAGCATCCAAGGTGTAGTTTAAGGGATCCTTATCTTTTATCCATCTTTTTAGCACATAAGATAATTTTTAGACAATTAGTTTCTTACACTTCTCTCTAGTTTATCTCTCTAGTTGTTGTTAGCAATCTTCATCTTTGCCGCCGGGCTTCAAACATTTTCAGTAACAAAGTCTTCTTCCCTTAATCTATTTATTTACTTATTATGTTCTCTTTAATCATTATTTGCTTATCTTCAAGCATGAGTAGCTAAATTTTTAATTCTTAGCTAAGGTGATTCAAGGGTTGCAAGGGCAGATTCGACGCCTAAATGAGCCTAATATATTCTTGCTACCATATTTAATTGCTCATCATTTTAATTACATTTTCACTTATGATGATTAAAGGCTTGATCAACTGATTTTTATTATGAGTGAATGTTGTCATCCATGTAATAAATACGGAAGGAAAGTTGCATGGAATAAGTAGGCATCTATTTAGTCTTGGCTGCGCTGAAGTGGTCTTGAATAGATAGGGTGAGTAGTTGATTAGGGCGAGGTCATGAGCCTGAAAAACTGAGGCATCTTTAGCTCTAGATCTGTCTTTTCTTATCTTCATGGGCAGTCTGAGTATTGCCCTCCCGCATTCGTGCCTGGAGGGATGGCGGACTGTCAAGACTATCTCATATGTGGAAACGGGGGGTAGTTTCTCTTAAGAGAAAAGTAGGGGATATTCGAGGAATCTGGTCCCCATGTCATTTCTATGTATGCTTGAGTAGAATATTTCTGTGCTGATGACAATCGGGACCCCGAATGCAACCTAAGAACACCTTATGCTAAGATCTTTCTCTAATTGACTGTTTGTGTTTATTATCCTTCTGTTTTATTGTTTCTGACTTGATTCACTGATTTGCTTTATATTACCATTCGGGACCCCGAACGTGACATTCGGGACCCCGAACGTGACATTCGAGACCCCGAACCTCGCTTTCGTAGATAGACTTGTTAGGTCCAAATCTCTCTTGGCCAACTCGCTTGGTCAAGTAAACCCCCCCCCGTTTGTTACTTTGCATGTTTTTACCCTGTGATTTCATTCAAGACCTTGAATCAGTCTCTCTCAATCCCTGTGTTCGACCCTGACTACCACTGTACACATTATCAATTGTGCACATATTTTCAGGCATTATAAATTGTATTTGAGTGACGATCAGGCATACTGAACCACCTACAAAACTCCCATTGGAATGACTCCGTACAAATTGGTGTACGGGAAAACTTGTCACCTACCAGTAGGTATGCAACATAGAGCTTATTGGGCAATTCGTAAGTGCAATCCAAGGTACGACTAGGCGGGTGAGGTAAGGAAGCTTCAAATCCATGAGATAGAAGAACTGAGGAATCAAGCGTATGATAACCAGATCTTAGCTAAGGTCAGGATGAAAGCATATCATGACAAGCGAATTGTTGAGAAAAACCTCCAGCTTGGTGGGAAGGTTCTTTTGTACAATTCACGGTTTAAACTTTTTCCTGGTAAGCTTAAGACTAAATGGGAAGGTCCATATGTTATCACTAACATCTACCCTCATGGTGCAGTGGATATTAAGAATGAAAGAACAGGTATCGAGTTCAAAGTCAATGGATAGAGGCTCAAACCGTTTTTGGAAGGGTTTCCAACATACGAAGAAAGTCAGGTGGTTGAAGCCCCACCCGAGATTCAGTGAAGAACAGAGCTGAGTCATGCCTAGGACTATAACTAGGGCGCTACTTGGGAGGCAACCCATGCTTTTTAATTCTTTTTCTTTCTTTTGTTATTTTATTTTGTGAATAAATTGTTTGTTCAGATTTTTTCCAGAGTCACTTACTGATTTCTATTTCTGGAATTTTCTTGGAATTTTCTAGAGGATCACGAGGAATTAAGTGTGGTGAGCAGTCTTGGCTAAGTCTTTTTGATCTAGGCCACACTTTATTCAGCCAAGAGTTAAACGACACGCGGAAAAGAAAGGAGGAAGAAGGCAGATTACGTGTTAGATGGAGGAGAAAAAGAAGGAGCAACGGTTACTTTTTGTAGATTAATTTTAATTAGGAAATTAAATTTTTCAAATTTAAATTAAAGAAGATTTAGATGAGTTAGACTCCTTACCTTCCATTAACACCTCAAATCCCTAAAATTTCTCCTTCTCCGCAAAACTCTCCCACTCATCCTCAACTAAATCTCCTCCACTTTCCACTTTCCACTCCACGATCAACTCCTCATAAATCATGGGAAAATCCAAGAAATCAGCCATTCCTAAATCCCCTTCGAAAAATCAAGCGACTGGATTGTTAGGCAGATTAAGGCATATGACAGTATTCCCAAACTTATCTTAGGCACCTTGATTTCTTTTATTACTGCTTCTGCTAGGGGTGTTGATTTGTCTACCTTGAATATGTATAAGTCTTGTGTTGTTAAGGTCATGGACCTTAAATCTTTTAACCAGATGGGTCATTTCCACGAGGAAAAAGGCTTTCTTTGTTTCAATACAGGTTATACACAAGTAGAAGACCACCTCTATGGCAGAAGGATTAATGGGAACTTCAAGCTGCAGCCAATCCAGCTGGAAGATGGAGTCCCTAAGTCCAGCAGTATAGATAAAGATCCCAATCTTAAGCAGGATGCCGAGAAACCAAAGACAACTCAGTGTGGCTTTGATCCTGACCACCCTCTACTTCCGGACTGGGCTAATAGATTCCTAGACCTTGTGAAGACGCAACTCCAAGCTTTCATGGACAACCGACACCTGTTCCATGATTATCAGGAGGAAGCTAAGGAGCAGCTGCAAAGAGTTGTAGCGTAGCAGCAGTCCCTGTTTGAGAACATCGAAAAAGCTCAGCAAGCACAGCTGACTAAGTTTATGGAGCAGCAGGACACCAGATACAAGCACATCCATGCCCATTTGGACGGTTCCTTCAAGTACATCTAGGCCATTGACAGAGTTGTTGTGCATATTTGCAACAAAGTGAATGATCACTTCAGCAGCACCAGCTTGCTCCTCTGAAGAAGGAGATGATTCTGGACCATCTGCACCAGCTGTGCAAAACCCATCACCTCCACCTCCAGCAGCTTAAGATTGCCCCCAGGTCGTGTCTTTTTATTTCTTTCTTTTCTAATTTTTGTGTCTTTTTTCTTTTAATTTTTACTCTCATTTACAAATTGAGGACAATGTGTTCTTTAAGTGTGGTGAGGGTGTTTTTAGGTTACTTGACTGTATATACATATTTTTATGTGCTTTTGTGTGATTTTCTATTCTTACATGATTTTTTTTTTGTGAATCTAGGCTAAGATAGTTGGCCTAGATTGTCTAGCAGAGTCTGATGTATGATTTTCTTAGTTTTTATGTGTGTTTTTAGGCATGTGTGTCGGCAAAAATCTGGACTATGCCTAAAACCTTTCTCTTAGTGCCTTAACCTTGATCTTTAGCATCCTTCACCTTGTGACCCCATAACAAATGAGTAAGGCCTTTTCAATGCTTTGAACATCCTTATTGTACATGATCATAGGGTCTAGCATTGTGTAACAGATTTGAAAAATAGGTAAGCTTCCACCAAATATACTTAATATTTCCCTAAGGAAACTGTTATGTGGATGATGGAGTTTGATTACCTTGTGTTGTGCTAAATTGCTCTAATGCGGAGAACTACTTTTATGCCCAGTGAATTGCATATGCTTAAAAAGAAAAAGAAAAATTCTTGATATTTCTGCCTCACTAAGCAGAAATACTCAAGAAACTTTAGCTTGAGCAGAAAAAAATGAAAAAAAATGTGTGAATAAATATCTTGATATTTTTGCCTCACTAAGCATTAATATTCAAGAAACTTTTTAGCAATGACTGGCATGAGAAATTTTTAGACAGGGTAATTGAATGATGAAGTTGGGCAGTTGAATTAGGGGGAGAAAATCTCAAGTAGGTGGATGTCTTGTCTTGTTGAGTCTGTTGTGGAATGCAAAGATGTTATGGTCATGTGGAATTCAGATGTTTGGGGTGTTGACTAGGCCGTGTTCATAAGGGTTGGGATCCATTGAGAAGTATGTTGACTGTCATAGGTATGAAGGTGTGAGGAGACTGGTTGAGAGTAGTCTGTCCAGAAATTTGCCACTGTTTATTTTCTTTTGCTTTGAGTCTTTCTTTTTCTTTTCTTAGTTAAGAGTCTAGTATGCTTGGGGGCAAGCATCGTTCAAGTGTGGTGAGGTTTGATTGACGTTTTATTCGATGTGTTTTTACCACTTAAAACCACCTTGGTTTAGGTAAAAACAATCTCTTTCACGTCAATTTGTGGTCTTTTGAAGGAAGTCTTGGGCAAGAGAAAAAATGAAGGAATCGGAAGCCTAGAGCGATAAAAGCTGCAATCTTGGCCACAGGCTTGGCCAAGATTGCCGAGACAGAGGCGAGCTAGTTATGGATTCAAAGAAGTGGCGTCCGGACTGAAGAGCCAGCTGGCTGATTGCGTCCATATGATTGACTCTTGGATGTAATATTTTTAGAACAAAAACAATCTGCTTGTTATTTATTTTATTTTATTTTATTTCCTTTTCGAATTTGAACAATTGGAATTTTATTCCTATCTTTTAGGCATTTGAAGTTTGGATTTTGGAAAGAAACATAATTGGTGGGGACTCTAACCTTATATAAGGTTAGGGAAGGCTGTCAATTACAGATCTTCCATCTTCCAACTTCTGTTTTGTAATCCTTGCTGCGAATTCAATTTGAATATTGCATTTAATTTTATTTCTATGTTCATCAATTATTTCTTGCCTTCTTTAATTATTATGTTTAGTAGCTAAACACCTAATTCTTGGTAAGGGTTGAGTGAGCATCCTTGTGAGTCGTGAGACTGAATTGTTCTAATTATCCTCTCCATCGTAATTGACTCAAGGCCTGATTTAACAAACCGGTTCTAGTCTTAGCTAAGACTTGATCAATCTTAGGCAAGACAACGAATTTGCAGCCAGTCACGAAGGGGACGAGCGAAACCAGAGTGACATATGTAGGTAGCTAACTTCGCAGAGGTTAGTGGACTTGAAGCAATATAGGCCTAACCAGACTGACAATCTAGGGCTCCGAGTTGGGAGTAGCTTGGCCTAGACTTTGTCTTTCCCTACGCCATTGAGAAAACGCATGTGCCTCAAGCCAGCAGCCAATTGGATAAACCCTTTAACCAGCAAGGTGTCCACTGGCTAGGATCACTTGGAAATGAGTTCCTCCCAAGTGGTTTCAAGAGGAGGAAAGTAGGATTGGAAAGGAGTTCCTCCCAATCTATAGCAGAGTTATGAAAGAGAAGGAGAAAATCTAAGGTCGATGATCGATTAAGCAAGGGAAGTGCTCACGAATTCACCCTTACCAGTAATCTATACCACATCAGTTTACAACCAACCTCTATCGCCAATCTTAGCTAAGATTACTCTTTACCTAAGATTGTTCCTTTGTTTCTTTTTATTGCTTTGTTTATCTTAATTGCAGAAACAAAACCCCTCAACTCCAGTGACGAGGAAGTCGAGTCAGAACTACGAAACCCCAACAAGATATCTATGGACGAACCTCTTATCATGATCTGCAAGTCCATTGTGGACAGTGTTAAGTTGTATCTCTAACCCCCATTTCATTCCATTTTATACAACTAAATTTGATGCCCTCGACACGCAATCAACTACCATCATAATAGGTAGACATAGTGAAGTACCTATAAAGAGAACAAACTATATATATACATATATATGTTAGAAAAATTCACACCCTCATGTATTTACGCTCGTGTTTAAACTCTCGTAAAAATTATTCCCACAAATCTCTCAACTCCTCGTCCAATTGAATTCGTGTTTTTGTAATTTTCAAGTGAGCAATCTCAAGTTCAATCATAAATAAAACAGTCTCAAGAAGATGCAAGAAAGATACAAATGAAAACAAGACCCAAATAAGAAAAGAGTTACAAAGACAAACTAGTTGAAAACTATTGGACTCTTGTTGTGAATAGTGAATCCAAAAATTGCAACTTGTATTGTCTTTGTTTAGGACTTAGACACTTGACTTTAGGACTTGGAAACACAAAAAGAAAAGACTCAAGACTTTTGGGACACAAGATTTTTGATGTTAGTACAAGATGCTAGGAGAGGAAGGGAGTGGGATGACTTAGACAGAAGAAGAAGGATGAAGAAAATGAAGACTTGAAAAAAAATATTTTTCTTTCTTTCATTTTCTTTTTATTTATTTATTTATTTTTAATTTAATCTTTTGAAGTATTTAGAGGATATCTGAATATCTTGAGAAAAATCTAGGATTTGGAAGAGACACAATTTCTCATTTCTAGATTTTAAGATCTATTTGACTAAGGTGAAGATTTTGAAGACTTTTGGAAGATATTGAAGATATTGAATAATTTTTTTTAATTTTTTTTTCCAGCTCACACACTTGGAAATTCAAAGGAAAGGACCTGTCTTCCCTAAAGGCTGAACAACAAGACTCAAGATGAACACCAAGTTTTGACATTCTCGGATAAACCTGCACGCTTTTATGTTTTGAATTACTAGACCAAGATTTACTCTGAATTTCAAGAATATTAAAGAACGAAAAATGTTACCCACATATGGAAGTTTGTTGACACAAAATTTCAGATGTTTTTGGGCAGGGTAACATATGTAGATCTGACAGACTCGAAGATGAACATAGGCTGGACTAGATAGGAAGAGCAACTCAAGATCGGCTAGAGCTCCGCTACCACTTGATAAGCTCCGACTTTCAAATGGAAGAAACCGAGCTTAGAATGTGTTGGAGGATCTAGCTCAGAGCTGCAAGCACAATAAGAGACAAGAAAAGCACAAGATAGATGTAGATAATGAAGGAGTTAGGCAGCAGAAAAGAAGATTAAAAGAAAGGTGGCTCGGCCAACCATATAAGCTTGAAAGCCAAGGTGGCTCAGCCAACCATGTGCTTGGAATTAAAGTGCGTAATTGAAGAACAAGAAATTAAAGGTGGCTCAGTGATACGATCCCAGAATGTGCTACAGACATCAGAATAGTGCGATCGAACTCGCTTATGAAACTTCAAGATGATAGCTTTCGTTTGGGACAATTTTCAGCTCAATCGGACGGGTGGATTGAAAGTTATGCTAGTCGATATTTTCATGCGCAGAATGGACGTGATGACGCCCATTATCGGCGTAATGACGCCATAAACAGAGGCGCAAGGTGACGCTGCAAGCTGCTCGACGTGATCACGCCGAGTCCCAACGTGATCACGCCGATGAGGACCAGATTTCGACAAAACTGGAAACTTCAGACTTTCTATGTTTAATTAATTATTTTATTAGTTAATTAAATTAGTTTGGATTTGTTTAGGGTTATTTTAATTACTTAATTAGAAGTTCTATCAGGAGAAGGTTTCCTATTGTAAGGATTTAGGGTATCTCCTATTTAAAGGAGCCACCCTCTTCATTATTGTAAAAAAGAGTTATTTTCAATCAATTAAACAGAGAGAATTTCTCAATTGTTCACATATGAACCTTGTTGCTTCTTAAGTCTGAACGCTTAAGTCGAATTGCAAGTAAAAGACCGAGAGTTCAAACCCCTATTGTTTCATTTCATCCTAGGTTGGTATTCACGAGTTAAATACAGGGTTAGGGATTCGAGTCAAGAACCTTTCTTGCTTGATTTGGGTTGGCTAGTACAGGTTATTAGCAGGGTCAAACGCTCAAAAGAGTTAATTATTCCGCATTTCAAAAATCCAATCCTTCGAACTAGATCAGAAAGTACTCGTTACGTATCCTACACAACTAGGATCGTATCAGTTGGTAGCGGAGCTCAAGGCGTTCAAGGTTTGGTATCTATCCTTTAATTTTTCATTTTCCTTGTTGAGATTGATTCTTCTTCTTCCCGATCTATAATCAATCTCCTTGCGTCTCGTTGTGTTAGTTATCATTGTGTCGAGTTGATCTAGGGTTCTAGATCTTGTTCTTGTTAAACAAATCATTGTGCAATTTGTGTGTCATCAAATTAGTTTATTTCTATCCACATAAGAGTAAAAAAAAAATATAGAGTTTGCCCTATTTGCTGTTTTAATCTCGTTTGTTCTTAGAGTAAAAAAAAATCAGATCAGAACGAAAAAGAAAGTACAAAATACTACAGAGTATTGTGAAGCTATTGCAAAAAGAATTATTGGATATGGTGGTCAGAGTTGAGAGATATCAATTTTACAAGTTGCATACGCATAATTTCACAAATTTAATCAAAAACGAAATTTTGTGATTTACTTGAGTCTTCTTGAAATTTTGAGCTTTCTTTGATTCTTATACATCTATATATCTTCTACTCCAGCCTAACAAGTATTTCGTTGATTGATCTTTGCAACTAATTTATTTGCTGAGCATCTAAATTCCTTTCGAAGCTAGTTGTCTTTGTGTGTCTTCTTTGAAAGCTTTCCTTGAAATTCTTGAGTCATTGGCGTTTGCGCGTGAATAATTGCAGGAAATTTTGAGTGATTTTGTGAGATTATTAGAGCGTTAAACACGAGAGTAAAAATGTGAGGGAGTGCTAGGTTTAGTGCAATTTTACGTTTTCTATTTCTTGTTGTGAATTTCTGGATGTCATACCGTTCTTCAGAAGATGAGGAGTTTGCCTATGAGAGGCGAAAGAGGGTTAAAGAGAGGAGGCTTAGGTTTGAGGATCAACTTGACACAAACCTTAGAAGCATGAGGATGGAAATCCCTTCCTTTGGAGGAACGGATAATCCACATACTTTTCTAGTATGGGAAAGGGAGATCCAATCGATCTTTGCTTATTATAATTATTTGGAGATGGCATCGTTTGGGTTATTTGGGTACGCCATTCATTGGTGGGAGCAAATCAATAGTGATCGGATAAGGCTTGCGGCCGGACCGGTTCGAACTTGGGATACTATGAAGACACTAATGAGGCGACGATTCCTACCCGCCCACTGGCTACATCGACACTATGAAGCACAAGGATCACAACAGAGGTACTGTGATTCGCAAGGGTCATTGCGTTATGGTGTGCATAGGCCGCCACCAGGGCTATGCAGCAATGATCGCAAGCAGAGGGATGACCCCAATACCTGTTTGGCGAGTGATAGAGCGTTTTATGTCCATAATTCTTCCCTCTTTTATGTGCCTTTTTAGATCATAATGCTACTTATGTTACTGTGTTTATTCACTTTTGGCAGATCTGGGCAAATTAAGAGGAAAATACGAAAAGGAACGTTTTCTATCACTTTCTGGATGCATTGGAGCAGCTAGGCCGAGCAGCTGGACGTTCGCGGAAAGCAGCAGTGACCTAGCGAGAAAAGGAAACTAGCGCAATAAAGGAAAAATATCGGATCTGCTCAATTAAGGCGTCAGGAGTCCCAATCGCAGTAGAAGTCCTTTGGGGAGTTGATTCAAATTAGATTAGGAGTTTAATTTGTAATAGGCATATAAATACTTTAGTAATTAGGTTTTTAGTAAGTTTTTCTCTTCTTCTCTCCCGCTGACTCTTAGCGCCACCACTGCCTTCAGCAATCTTTTATTTTTAATAAACCGGAGCAGTTGCTCCGGCCGGTAATCCATAAGAATTCTTCATCTTTTCTTCTAATTTACATATGCAATTTATTTATTTGATTGTTTTTATTTTTAATATGTGTGGCTAAATCTCCTTCTTCATCTTGGTAAGAGTCGATTGAGGGTTGCAAGGGAAGCCGTGAGGTCAGATTGTACTTCATAAATCCTGTGTTGGTATCCTCTTGTTCAATAATTAATTGTCAAATTACCTAGGGTAATTATTAGCTTGATCACCTATTAATTGAACTAGATTAATTATAATCGTCCCTGTTGTTATACCTAACGCGAAGCTGCAGGGTAGAGCAGATAACCATACTAGTCCTGACTGGAAACCTGGTATCCCCCAGTTGGATTGGACAAGTCGTTAGGGCAGAGCCTCAAGCGTACTGGGTGTCTCGCCCTAGACGCATCTTACCTCCTCTTCATGGGCATCTGAGTGTTGCCTCCATAAGCGTACCTTGGAGGACGGTGGACTGTCAAGGTTAACCCATAAGCGTACCTTAGGATGACTTCTATTACGAAGGTAAGCAGGGGACCTAAGCGTACCTGGTCCCTATAGTGCGTCTATCAGCTCGGGGTAGACGATGATTGCGCCAATGACCGGCTGATCGTAAATGCAACCGGATTCGGACTCTTACTGAGAACCCTTGTCTCTTCTGATTTCTGATTACTTCTATTACTCTTTGCTATTAGTCTTTATTACTTTCGTAGTTAATAATTAGATTAATCAAACAACCATTCAAAACCCCCCTTTCGGTTACTTGTTGCTTGGATTATTTAGTTTGCCAAATTGAGTTGAGTATTGGTCCCTTAATCCCTGTGTTCGATCCTGTTACCATTATACACAATTTATTGTACACACTGCCTGCAGGTTTTATTATTATTTTTGTATGTGCTTCGACAACACATCAAATTTTGGCGCTGTTGCCAGGGATTAACGCAACTAACGCTCTTTTCTTTTTTGTATGACCAGGTCTTCCAACGCAACTTTACTACCTTTCGATCCAGAGATCCGGAGAACAGAACGATTAGCCCGCAAACTTGCTAAGCAAAATCAATCTGCAGCTCCTACACCTCATCCGTCTAATCCTTCCCCTGAAACTTTGGAACCTCCTGCTCGCTTCGGTCTGCTCGATCGAGACGTTGAAGATAACCTGAATTCCGAACGTCCTGCTATGACTGACGAGAATCGAAACCCCGAACGTCCTGTTGGGGCTGACAACGATGACGGTGGGGATGGCGAAGCTGTCGTCAATCCCTGCATCTCGGAACTGAATGCTACTGCCGAAACCACTGCTGGGTGCATCGCATGGCCTACCGTTGCCTATGATTGGATTATCAAATCCTCTGTCCTCCACTACTTGCCCAAGTTCTATGGCATCCCTAGAGAGAGTGCCCTCCGACATCTTCAGCAGCTCCATACTGTCTGTGAAGCTCTAAAACCCCCAGAGGTGGATATTAATCAAGCTAAGCTTAGAGCATTCATGTGGTCGCTTGAGGACGACGCTCGCAACTGGTTCTATGATCTGCCCGCCCTATCCATTACTTGCTGGGCCGACATGTTCAAGGCGTTCACTGAAAAATACTACCCTACTTCCATGGCCAATATAACCAAGAAACAGCTAGTATCCATCACCCAAAAAGAGAATGAGAACATTGGATTGTACTACGAGAGGTTCAAAAAGATGCAAACTCTCTGCCCCTCTCACAACATTCTTGACCACGCTCTCCTTGGGTACTTCCATGAGGGACTGCGGGGGCGAAGCAAAGAATTAATAGATGCTGCCAGTAACTGTGATATGCTTGCCCTAACCGCTGAAAACGCAAAAATTCTTCTAGAATGCATGGCTAAGAATGTTGTGCCGTTGGACCAATTAAGCCCCCCCATGCATGACGCTCGATCCGCTGCTATAGAGAACCAACTCTCCACCCTTACCGGAATGATTCAAAACTTCACCAGCGGCCAGCCCATGCAGATCAAAGCTTGTGGCATCTGCAACTTTACTGACCACCCTACGGACGCCTGTCCGCATATTCCAGATGAAGTAGATGTGAACGCCATAGGAAACTATAATGGAGCCCTTAGGAAGCAAGATTCATATACTCAGAATTATCTCAATGGTTGGCGCCACCCGAACTTGAGCTATGGTAACAATAACCAGCAGCAACCTATGCAAAACCAGATGCAGCCACAAAATCCATTCCAGAACCAACAACATCCACCCTTCAACCTCCAGAATTTCAAACCACGACCCACCTATCACAACAACCAACAACATCAATATCAAGCTCCGCAAGGACCCCCGCCGCCAAACAATGAGGAACCTAGTTTGCGACAGTTAGTTGTCGAATTGAACAACAAATACGAAACCATGACAAAAAAATTTGAAAATTTATCCGCAGAGATGAGGGAGCTGAAAAATGGTGGAAGACTGCCACCACAGCCTGAAGCAAACCCTAAGCACGGAGCCTGTGCCATTAATCTCCGAAGTGGCACACAGTTACCTGACCGCCAGCCGCTTGCCCAAGAAGTTGAGCACCCTATTCCCACGCCCGTGGTTGAAGAAGTTGAGATTAGAGCAGAGAAGGAAAAGAAGGTCTACACTTCCAGAAAACCAGGTTCAAATTAACATTCCACTTATGCAGGGTATTAAGAGCGTTCCCCGTTATGCTAAGTTTCTGAAATCTTTATGCACTAACAGAAGTAAATTGGCTAACGTGAACAAAATTAGTGTGGGTGTTAATGTTTCTGCTGTTATTCAAAGAAAAATCCCTCCAAAGTGTGCAGATCCAGGAATGTTTACGATTCCCTGCAAGCTTGGAGGTACTGACATTGGCAAAGCTATGTGTGACTTAGGTGCAGGTATCAACGTCTTGCCCTTGACGATATATGCTCAGCTAGAACTCGGACCACTGAAGCCAACGAGAGTTGTCATCCATCTGGCAGATCGATCAATTATCTATCCAGAAGGAATAATTGAAGACGCCCTAGTCCAAGTCGGCAGCCTCCTCTTTTCAGCCGACTTTTATATGATCAGCATGGAGAACGAGCAAGGAACTAAACCCTCTGACGTTCTACTGGGCCGACCTTTCCTCAGGACTGCACGTGCGAAGATAGACGTCTATGATGCATCGATTACCCTCGAGTTCGATGGACAGATTATCCGATTTAGCATGACTGATGCCATGTGTTTCCCTTCTGAATTTTCTAGTCTCAATTTTATTGATATTGTTGATCCAGATGTTGAGGAGATTGCTGACTTATTTTCTATGGATCCTCTGCAGCTTGCCCTAGCCAATAGTGTCAACTTCGCGGAAATGCAAGATCTGGAATCCAACTTTGTCACCCCTCCAGGCCTGCGAGAGATCGTTTCTGTTTTGGAAACCACCCCTCATTCTCCATTTAATATGGTGGTAAAGCCTCTGCCCTCTGAATACACTAAACTTCCTCCTTCCATTGTGCAGGCCCCAAACCTGGAACTCAAAGTCTTACCCGAGCACCTGAAGTATGCTTACATCGGTGCCAATGAATCTTTGCCCGTCATCATCTCGAGCAAACTAGATACCGAAGAAGAAACATCTCTAGTTGCCCTACTGAAGGAATTCAAGAGAGCTATTGGATGGATGATTTCGGATATCAAGGGACTATCTCCCGCCCTGTGCACTCATCGGATACACCTAGACGATGATAGCAAGTGAGTTCGCCAGCCACAATGCCGTCTTAACTATGATGGAGGTGGTTAAGAAAGAAATATTGAAACTCCTCGACGCTGGTGTGATCTACCCTATCTCGGACAGTACTTGGGTCAGCCCAGTTCAAATTGTCTCGAAGAAGACTGGTATCACAATCACCACGGGACAGAACGGCGAACAGATTCCCACACGCATACAGAACGGGTGGCGCGTTTGCATCGATTACCGTCGATTAAACGCTGCCACGAGGAAGGATCACTTCCCCTTGCCATTTATTGAGCAGATGCTGGAGCGCTTGGCTGGGAAAACACATTACTGCTGCCTCGATGGATATTCAGGATTTCATCAGATACCGGTTGCCCTAGACGATCAAGACAAGACCACCTTCACCTATCCCTTCGGTACATTCGCTTACAGAAGGATGCCCTTTGGTCTTTGCAACGCACCTGCTACATTCCAGCGTTGTATGGTCAGTATCTTCTCCGAGCTCGTTGAAAAAGGAATCGAGGTATTTATGGATGATTTCACAGTTTACGGTAATTCTTTTCCCGAATATTTATTCACCTTGCGAAAAGTTTTACAAAGATGTGTTGAAACTAACCTCGTTCTCAATTATGAGAAGTGTCACTTTATGGTAGACCAGGGACTGATTTTGGGACACATCGTTTCTCGCAAGGGAATCGAAGTAGATAAAGCGAAAATCGAGGTAATAGAGTCTTTACCATACCCCACTTGTGTACGTGAGGTACGTTCGTTTCTGGGCCATGCAGGTTTCTACAGGAGATTTATCAAGGATTTTTCCAAGATCACCCAGCCGATGTGCCTACTGCTAGGCCGAGATGTTGAATTCATCTTCGACGAGAACTGTAAAGCCGCGTTTGACCTCCTCAAGCAGAAACTGACCTCAGCCCCCATTATCCGCGTACCAGACTGGACGCTCCCGTTCGAAATCATGTGCGATCGAGAGGTTTATGTTATCTACTATGCCTCGAAACTCATGGATGTTGCCCAACGAAACTACACCACTACAAAGAAGGAACTCCTCGCCGTGGTCTTTGCATTGGATAAATTCCGTCAGTACCTTTTGGGAACACAAGTAACCGTCTTTTCGGACCATGTCGCACTCCGCTGCCTCTTGACCAAGCTGGATGCAAAACCTCGCCTAATCCGGTGGATACTTCTACTTCAGGAGTTTAACTTAGAAATCAAGGACAAGAGAGGCACTGAGAACTCTGTAGCTGATCATCTGAGTCGCCTGTCTGCCCAGTCGGATGATTCACTTATTCCTATTCGTGAAACTTTCCCTGATGAACAGCTTTGTCTTGCCCAAGCCATTGACTACCCTTGGTTTACTGATATCGCTAATTTCTGTGCCACAGGTCACCTTCCAGCGGATTCATCCCCTTCAGAGCAGAAGCGTATCAGGAGACAAGCCAGGTCTTACATATGGGACAGCCCGTACCTTTGGAAGTTTTGTTCGGATCAAGTTATCCGACGATGTGTCACCACCGATGAGATCCCTTCCATCCTCAGGTTCTGTCACTCTTCCACAGAAGGAGGCCACTTTGCAGCTAAGAAGACAGCCATGAAGGTTCTGGAAGCAGGACTCTACTGGCCTTCACTATTCAAACATGTTCTGTGCAGCTTGCCCGCGCTGTCAGAGAACAGGTAATATTGGTGCACGAAACCAAATGCCACTCACAGGTATAATCGCTTGTGAAATTTTCGATATCTGGGGAGTTAATTTTATGGGTCCCTTCCCCAACTCATACGGCAACGTGTATATCCTCTTAGTGGTTGATTACGTTTCTAAATGGGTTGAGGCCAAGGCGACCAAGACTGATGATTCCAAAGTGGTTGCAGCTTTTCTTCGTTCTCGTATTTTTAGCAGGTTTGGAGCTCCGAGAGCCCTCATTAGTGACCGCGGAACCCATTTTTGCAATCGAGTTATCAGCAGCTTGCTCCAGCAGTACGGAGTCACACATCGTGTCTCTACAGCTTACCATCCACAGAAAAACGGTCAAGCCGAGGTATCTAATCAAGAGATTAAGGCAATTTTAGAGAAGACGGTCAGCCAATCCCGCAAGGACTGGAGTTTGAAGCTTGATGACGCTCTTTGGGCTTATCGAACAGCGTTCAAGACCCCCATCGGCATGACCCCCTACCGGCTTATCTTTGGCAAACCTTGCCACTTACCCGTGGAAATCGAGCATAAAGCCTTTTGGGCCATTCGAAGAGCCAATTTCAACCTTGACGAAGCTGGAAAACATCGCAAACTACAAATTCAGGAGTTAGAAGAGCTTCGTGATGATGCCTACGAGAATGCTCTTATCTACAAGGGCAAGACGAAGGCCTACCATGACAAAGTCCTATCTAATAAATCTTTCGAGGTCGGACAGAAGGTCTTGCTCTATAACTCCCGTCTGAGATTGTTTTCAGGAAAGTTGAAGTCCAAGTGGACAGGACCTTATGTTTTCACAGCCGTTCATGACCACGGCGCCGTTGAAATTCGAAGTTTGGACACTGGAGTCACGTTCAAGGTCAATGGACATCGTCTCAAGACTTTCTATGAGGGGTTCAAGCCATTCGTCGCTGAGGAGATGAATGTTGCTGAACCACCTGACCAACTCTGATTTGGGTTATCAGCGTCTAGGCCGAGACGATAACCACGGCGCTTTGCGGGAGGCAACCCGCGTTTCTCCGTTTTTATTTTTTTTCCTATTATTTTTTTTCCCTTTAATTTATCTCTATTTTACTCTAATTGTAAATACCACCCCCATGATTTTCTCCTTATCCGAATCATTTCCTATTTTATTCTGATCTAATCACCTTAATTTTCCATCCTTCTTGTATATTCTTCCCTTATTTATTTTTATTAATCCCTTTTTGAATTTTAAACTCCTGATTTGATGGTGATAGGAGCGTGACAGTTGGAGACATTCAGTTGGGATTTGATGGACCCCAATCACCAGCCGCCACATCCGCACGTGAGCAACGGCTAGCAGTTGGCAGCCATAAAGGGAGACTCATTTCTTCCATTTTCTTCTTCACTTTCCACTTTTCTTTCATCTTCTCCCGTGCTCCCAAACCTTCCTACTCTCACACAAACTCTCCAGCTTCACCCATGGCTAGATCTAAGAAATCCGCAGCCCGCATTACTGCTACCCTAACCCAATAACCGCAGGACACTCCGTCCACCGTCCCCATTACCACTCCTCCTTCCACCATCATCCCTGCCACCACTGGTACTCCGCCAGCGGCCTCCTCAAAACCCAAAACACATTCCACCCCTCTGTCCTCGTCGAAGCAGCCGCAGCAGACTACCACCGTCGCTGCTACTACTCCAGCTGCTCCGACGACCACCACTGTCTCCCCTACCAAAAAGACACCACCCACACCTAAGGTCGTTAAAACCCCAACGGCCAGACCACTCATCACCTCACCTCCCAAGCCCTCACCCCCGAAACAAACCACCCCTAAAATCACCTCTGTTCCCACCGTCACTCCCACAAAACCACCCGTGGCCGACGATGAAACTTCGTCCGGCGAATATGAGTCCGATACTGGTGATACCGTGGACTCCGTCGAGACTGCTACTACTATCCAGACCGCGCCGTCGACGATATTGCCACCGGGTGCCTCCGGCACGGTGGCCGTTGACGCTTCTACTGCTGCAGATGGGTCTGGTGATGCATCTAGTGAAGAAAATAGCTCCGAGGAGGAATCGGAGGAGGATGCCAATGATACTCCCAAGGACAACCCAGAGACAGCGGTCGCTCAGAGTAAGACCACAACGCCGACGTCCGATGTCCAAATCACTGGATCTGTTCCTGGCCCCAGCGGTTTGCCCATGGGTCGTAGCATGACCTCCCGTGGCCGCTTGATCGAGCCAGTGTGCTACGCTAAGGGAAAGCCCAAGAAAGTGCAGCTTCGCGTGCCCATCGAGTCCGATGATGACTCCGAGGACAAAGCTTTTGTCCCTCCTTCTGCTGAGACCACCGAGGACACCTCTATGGATGTTGAGGAGCCATCGCTAGTCAAACCCAAGCGAAAGGCCCCAGCTACACCAGCTGCCTCTTCCCAGCCTAGAAAGTCAGCCTGCATCACCAACAGCTCGGCCAAGACAGTGATGCCCAGGCGTAGCCGCGCCCCTTGCCCAGGTAACACTTGATCTTGCTCACTTGCATGGATGGTTGGAATTTCCTAATAAACAGAGCAATGATAGGTTGTTAGCTTTGCACGGTATGCTTGTTTCCCCTTCTGCTCAACTTTATTACGAATTTTGTGAAAAAATAGGAATAGCTGCTAGGGTGAATTTGCTGATTGATAATATTGGTTGGCGTCCTTTGTTTGACCTTGTGCATCCCACGTTCTTAGAATTGAGCCATGAATTCTTTGCTTCTTTTTGGTTTGACACTGCCGTGCTTAAACAAAAAGGGAAGGGTAGCTTGCATTTAGGGGCTGATAGGGTAGTTAATTTTCATTTGATGGATATTTGGGAGCACCTTTCTGTTGATAAGTTTAATGTCATGCTTGGCTTTGTCAAGCAATCTGATTTGGGTGCCCCTTGGTATCTTGGTGCATTTGCTACATACCCTCCTGAGTTTGATGTCACCAGTGCCTTTAGACAGCTTATGGGCGATCCAGATATCGGCTATACTTCCCGTAAGTCTAAAGGCCATCAGCTGCGTGACCCAGCCCTTCGTGTGCTTCATCGTTTCCTTGCCCTCACCTTCGCGGGCAAGATGCAGTCCTCGGGCACCCTCTCTGTCCAGGAATTATTCTTTTTGTGGTGTATGCATAACAGCCATAAAGCCAATTTAGGTTACTGGATTGCACATGAATTGAATGCTATTATTACTTGCAACCGTAATCCTATCCTGGGATCCCTTATTACTCGCTTGGCTGTTGAAAATCGTGGTCTTGATGTATCCAACTGTGATCTTTTTGTGCCTGTTGGTTTTAAACTGCTTGATGCCCGTACCCTCGATGGTATGGGCCATTTGCGCTTGAGAGGTCGTGTTTTGTGTTTCAGCAAAGGATACACAGGAGCAGCTAAAAGAGTCTGGAGTGCCCAGAATGGTGGAGCCTGCGTTTGTTTGATTCCTTTCTCCACACTGAGGACGGTGTTTTCTTTTAGTGTGGGGATGGGTTTCATACTTTCATGATATATTTTGTGTGCATTTTTAGCATATTTTGCATGACTGCTTGATTATAGTATTGCATGACTGTTTGCCCTACATATGCATATCTTTGCCCGATTTGAATTTCCCTCAAAAGATTTTCAACTGTTTACACTACCCCTGTTTTTAAACTCACATTAGATGGAATGCACAGAGTAGGCCCACTTCACACAGAATCTTCACCCACTACACCAAAACCACTTGCACACCATACTACCTGTTAGCTCTTATGACTGCGTCTTGCCCTAGCTGCTTGCAATCAATGTATTTTTCTCCCGTGAGTGTTTGAGCTTTCATGCCATATTTTTATTTCTGAGTGGATGCATGATTTGTATGCTGGCCGAATTTGCATGAGACCCCTTGGGTATAGACATGATTAGACATGGGAATGCGATGATATGATTAGGGACTTTGCACTTTCTTTGTTATCTTTTTTCTTGCTTTTTATCTCTTTACCCACATGCTCACCCCTTTCTTTCACCACCCTTCTAACTGCTTGAGCCATTCCTTTCTTTTCTTAGCAAGTGAGAGATGCCTTCGGCAGTGGTAAGGTGGGACAGAGAAAATCAACATCTTCGATGTGGGGGTGTTGAGCTGCTTGACCGAGACACTGAGAGCAGATATGAAGCTGAGAACAGAAAAGTTGCAGAGATCTGAGCAATAAACTTCCAACTGCTACATCGAGATGCTGAAAGCAGTTATATGGCAACTACCACAGAGCGCATCAGAGAGACAAAAGCTCTAGTGTGGGGATTCCTGACGACTCGACCTAGATGATCAAAAACAAATAGAGCACTCCAATAAGCAATATGGAGATTAACTGCTAGGCCGAGCCGTTCACATCATGTACGTACTGAAGATCAGACGCCCAAGGAAAAATTTGCTGCTCCAGTTCAACGGTTCAGAACATCATGTACGCTCCTTTTTGCTCAAAATCAAAACAAAAAAAACAAAAAAAATGAAATTGAATAAAATGTTTGAGCAAAATAGGAGTACAGATCAGAACTGGAGCAGAGCACCTCAAAGATCAGGAGACCGACGGCATTTTCCACGGGAGATTATACCCCCACTCTCCATCAGTGTTCTCTGTCTTGCCCTTGCCGTTGCCACCAGAAGGTCTCTCCCACCAACTTGCCTTTTTCCAGCTAAGAAACTTCTATCCTTCCTTCTCTCTACTTTGAACCCCCTTCTTCAACATCTTATTTTACTTTACCCTTGCAAAGTCTCTATGATCATATGATTGCCCATGCGTGTGTTCTTTGTACTCGGGTCGCTATTGCAAGTTTAGTTTTGTGCATGATCATTAGCATTGATGAGTGATAAACACCTAACTCTGTTTTTGAGCGTGAGTGACAAACACCGTATCTTGTGAGGATTGCTTGCAGCAGGCTGGTGTAGGAAAGCTACTCTTCTGGTTTCGTTATTCCTTTAGAGTAGTGCAGAGTTCATCTAGGTTGGAAGGTGGTGTACTGCTTGGTCGATGCGTAAGTGGTGGCGTAAGTAACTCCGTGTGTTGTGGGTTGAGGCTATGTGTTCCTGATGAGGTGATGCTTTCTGATTTTAATGCTCGAGGGCGAGCATCGGGGTAGTGTGGGGATATTTGATAGAGCATTTTATGTCCATAATTCTTCCCTCTTTTATGTGCCTTTTTAGATCATAATGCTACTTATGTTACTGTGTTTATTCACTTTTGGCAGATCTGGGCAAATTAAGAGGAAAATACGAAAAGGAACGTTTTCTATCACATTCTGGATGCATTGGAGCAACTAGGCCGAGCAGCTGGACGTTCGCGGAAAGCAGCAGTGTCCTAGCGAGAAAAGGAAACTAGCGCAATAAAGGAAAAATATCGGATCTGCTCAATTAAGGCGCCAGGAGTCCCAATCGCAGTAGAAGTCCTTTGGGGAGTTGATTCAAATTAGATTAGGAGTTTAATTTGTAATAGGCATATAAATACTTTAGTAATTAGGTTTTTAGTAAGTTTTTCTCTTCTTCTCTCCCGCTGACTCTTAGCGCCACCACTGCCTTCAGCAATCTTTTCTTTTTAATAAACCGGAGCAGTTGCTCCGGCCGGTAATCCATAAGAATTCTTCTTCATCTTTTCTTCTAATTTACTTATGCAATTTATTTATTTGATTGTTTTTATTTTTAATATGTGTGGCTAAATCTCCTTGTTCTTGGTAAGAGTCGATTGAGGGTTGCAAGGGAAGCCGTGAGGTCAGATTGTACTTCATAAATCCTGTGTTGGTATTCTCTTGTTCAATAATTAATTGTCAAATTACCTAGGGTAATTATTAGCTTGATCACCTATTAATTGAACTAGATTAATTATAATCGTCCCTGTTGTTATACCTAACGCGAAGCTGCAGGGTAGAGCAGCTAACCATTCCGGTCCTGACTGGAAACCTTGTATCCTCCAGTTGGATTGGACAAGTCGTTAGGGCAGAGCCTCAAGCGTACCGAGTGTCTCGCCCTAGACGCATCTTACCTCCTCTTCATGGGCATCTGAGTGTTGCCTCCATAAGCGTACCTTGGAGGACGGCGGACTGTCAAGGTTAACCCATAAGCGTACCTTGGGATGACTTCTATTACGAAGGTAAGCAGGGGACCTAAGCGTACCTGGTCCCTATAGTGCGTCTATCAGCTCGGGGTAGACGATGATTGCGCTAATGACCGGCTGACCGTAAATGCAACCGGATTCGGACTCTTACTAAGAACCCTTGTCTCTTCTGATTTCTGATTACTTCTATTACTCTTTGCTATTAGTCTTTATTACTTTTGTAGTTAATAATTAGATTAATCAAACAACCATTCAAAACCCCCCTTTCGGTTACTTGTTGCTTGGATTATTTAGTTTGCCAAATTGAGTTGAGTATTGGTCCCTTAATCCCTGTGTTCGATCCTGTTACCATTATACACAATTTATTGTGCACACTGCCTGCAGGTTTTATTATTATTTTTGTATGTGCTTCGACAAAACATCAGCGAGCAATGTTCCTTCATCAACTCGTGTGCGGACGCGAGATATTTTATGCCAGACATGTACAGGTCGATGGCACACTTCGAGCCAATGTCCCAATAAAAGAGTGATCATTAAAGACAGTGGTGAGGTTGAGTCGGCCAAGATAGTAAAGAGTGATGTCTCTGATTAGACTTGGTTTGAGCGTTTTTCTAGTCTCTTGGAGAAGCTCACACATAAAGCAGACCATGGGTTAACAAAAGAAATTCAAAATAGCCCCCATGAAAAGAGTGAGCATGGGTTACGAGATGATATTGGTACTTGTGAAAAAGGAGAGTTGAGTGAGAGTACCCAAGGGAGATTAATTCCAAGTGCATTGCAAAAGTTTAGTTTTGATAAAGGGTGTTATTCTTTGCCGAAACAGCTAGGAATTCCTAATCCTAGTTCGTTTGTTTTTACTTCTTATTGTGTACCTTCTTTAGGGCAGTGAAAGAGAAGTGTTCTTAAGGAGAAGAACTATCCTAAGTTACTGCGACTAGAGTGGAAGAAACCAAGTGGAACCATGGAGCCTAGTTCTGCTAATGATGCGAATCCTACGCATGGAGCTTGGGACAATCCGTTCCAAGAAGGGCTACAATAGGTTGAAGAAACGAGCCATAGAGTACGCTTGTTCAAGGCATCACTGAATGTGTGTGTTGTGGATTACACACTTTGGAAACCAAGGAAGCGCAAGAGATGGCGAGTGTACATTGAGTGTGGAATTGCTAGGCTTTCTTGGACAGGTGGCGTTGAACAAGATTCGAGGGCGAATCTTTTCAAAGAAGAAGGGAATGATACGATCCCAGAATATGATACAGACATTAGAATAGTGCGATCGACCTCTCTTATGAAACTTCAAGATGTTAGCTTTCGTTTGGGATAATTTTCAGCCCAATCGGATGGGTGGAATGAAAGTTACGTCAGTCGACATTTTCATGCGCAGAATGGACGTGATGACGCCCATTCTCGGAGTAATTACGCCATAAACAGAGGCGCAAGGTGACGCTGCAAGCTGCTCGACGTGATCACGTCGACGAGGACCAGATTTCGACAAAACTGGAAACTTCAGACTTTCTATGTTTAATTAATTATTTTATTAGTTAATTAAATTAGTTTGGATTTGTTTAGGGTTATTTTAATTACTTAATTAGAAGTTCTATTAGGAAAAGGTTTCCTATTGTAAGGATTTAGGGTTTCTCCTATTTAAAGGAGCCACCCTCTTCATTATTGTAAAAAAAAGTTATTTTTAATCAATTAAACAGAGAGAATTTTCTCAATTGTTCACATGTGAACCTTGTTGCTTCTTAAGTCTGAACGCTTAAGTCGAATTGCAAGTAAAAGACCGAGAGTTCAAACCCCTATTATTTCGTTTCATCCTAGGTTGGTATTCACGAGTTGAATACAGGGTTAGGGATTCTAGTCAAGAACCTTTCTTGCTTGATTTGGGTTGGCTAGTATAGGTTATTAGCAAGGTCAAACGCTCAAGAGAGTTAATTATTCCACATTTCAAAAATCCAATCCTTCGAACTAGATCAGAAAGTACTCGTTACGTATCCTACACAACTAGGATCGTATCACTCAGCCAACCATGAACTGAATAGCGAAGGTGGCAAGGCCAACCGGTGCTTGTAATTTAAATGACAGAAATTTAGATTACGGAATTGAAATTGACTTGAATTGAAATGACTGAATTTTAGATTGGAGATTTAGAGATTGGAGATTAGAGAATGGAGATTGGAGATTGAATTAGGGATTGGAAGATAGACTTGGAGATTGGAAGATAGAAATGGAGATTGGAAGGTAGACTTGGAGATTGGAAGATTGAAAGCATGAATTAACTTAACTTGAAATTGAAATTACATAGAATGTAAATTGCAATAAAATGAAAGTAAAGGCTTCAAGAGCTCATATTTTTCAGTTTATCAAAGTCTGTTCTTTGGAATGAAATGAGCTAGCTATTTATAGAAAAATTAAACAAGTTCACGATTGCTACAGTAACTTCGTTCTGCTACAGTGACTTCGTCTGCTACAGTGACTCCATAAATAGTAACTTTCTATATATTTTGGATTTTTGATGGTTTCACACTAGATTTTTGGCCCTTCGACATGGTGTACGATCAGTAAGTAAGACCCAACGTGTTGAGATAGGTGTGATCGTATCATAACCTTTCCCAAATCTATCATTTCACAGATCCTCCTCTATCTCTGAATTTCTCCCAGACTCTGTTTTGACAATTGCTCTTCTTGTATTCTTCATTGAACAAGAAGATTTCATTTTTAGTCAATTTTCACATTTTTATTTATATTATTGATATGTCAGTTTATAGCTAAGCTTTTCATTTCTGGTAAAAACATCTAGGTTCATGATTCATATTATTGTGAGATCTAATTATATTTTTTATTTATTCTCTTCCTAATTTAACGTCATTTTTATCCTTGTTAAAATTGTGGTTCGGCCACCCTAGGTTTTAACCTTGATAAATACAGTTATTTCTGATAACTTTGGGTCTACATTGTTAAAAGGATACAGTAAACGATTAGATAGATTTCAGCATTGTTTTTTAAGATTAGAGAGAGAAAATTTTGCTTTAAAGTGACAAGTGAACCGTTCATTTGGTCAAGGGAAGTCTCTCCCTGTTTTATCAATCAGCTAGTTAAACCATATAAGTGAACCTTTTTTTTTTTTTTTTTTAATAAGCAGAAGAGATTTATTAAAGCCATTAGGAGAATGGCACCAAAACAAGGAGCAAAATATTTACATCGGACTCTGCTGCTGCTAACAGCAGCCAAGGAGCACAAAGCAGCGGAAAGAAAACAACCAAAAACCTCCAGCTAGGCTCTCTCACACAATGACAACGACCATTGAACGAGAGCCTAGAAAACCCCTACCAGATTAGGATGTGCAGCTGCCCCAAATGTGAAACCACGTGGAGGACATTTCCATTTGAGAAGAAGAGTATGGGAATGATTTATCTTGACTATGAAGCCAGCGCCTCCATGTAGAGAAGATGACGTGATGAAGCTTTTGGTGACTGAAATTCTCTTGTCGGAACACTATATCATTCCTGTGTTTCCATGTGCTCCAGAGAATTGCCTGAAGCAGCATCAGCCACATGTCCAGCTTCTGAGCGACTTGATATATAAGAGGAGAGTAGGAAATCAAATTAAACCTGATTTCTATAACTTCCCTATAAAATCAGTTTTGAATATTTTTGGATCAATTATCAATATTTCTGAATCATGACCTTGAGAAGTCTTTACTAAGAATCTTTATCATTTTGATTTTACTCTCACAATTCCTGTTTTGTTACTATTGTCGTGCTATATTCTCATCTTATTCTTAGTATTAGTTTGGTATTAATCTGACACCTTAAAAACACCTCACTTTTGTTTATTTATTTTATCACAACTGGCCACACTTGGAACAAACCTTTTATCACTGTGCACAATATATTTTATCAACCAATTTTAAGTTGTACACAATTAATTTTTGACAGATTCGGCACCCCTTCTCTTTTACTCATATTCGCGTCTCTTCGCAACCCCTATAGCGACCAGTCCTACTGTTATTTTAACAAGCCCACCATAAAGTTGCATTTCTAGTGCTGTCAAAGATGCTCTTTCAGCATCTAAACCATCCCAAATTATTTCGCCACCCCTTCATCTGTCCATCTCCGTCTTCGCTTACACATGTACTAAGATTTTCGCTATCAGCAGCCATTGATTCGGGTTAGTTACCCGCTACCACTTGACATAGGAACTACAGAAAAGTTCTCAATCTAGAAAATAACAATAAAGTTTTATAGAATAATAATAGTGTCTAATTATAAAATAATTTAAAGAGAGGTTAAGTACCTTCAAATATGAAAATAATAATAAATCTCAACATTTAATTACCCAAAAAATTAAGTATCAATTTTTAGTCTTTTAAGACCGAATTTGGGCTATTCGGGTCTTGATTTGATTTTTGACCAAAGTTGAATTTTTTCATTCATTGCTAGTAATTTTCCTGCCAAATTCCAACCTGATCCGCCAATGCTTGGACTATCTTTCTTATATGCTTGAAACAGAAAATTTAGGCGCCTCTTGTTAGTGGGATAAAAACCCTGTTTTGTAAAAATCTCAGTACCAAATTTAATTTTCTATTTTAGATATTTTTCTTTTATTTTCTTCCCTTTTTATAATATAACAATTACTAGCAACCTGCTAGCGGTTGAGAGAGTTGTTTCATGTTTGGAGGCAAAGAACGAAAGCTCTTACAATCGCTAAAATAAAGATCTAAATTCTAAAAGCTGGTCAATGCTTTCAGGTAGGTCTTCAATGTTTGTGCCTCAGAGATTTTTCATATTACAGATGAAGCTTGGAAGACTTGTTAGGTTCTGGCACCTAGAGATGTCAAGAGATATAAGACAAATTAGATGTTGAATTGATGAGGGTAACTCTGTAATAGACGTGCCATCTAATTTGATATATACAAGGATTATGAAAGCTGTCTGGAAATCTTTTTAACATTTTAATTTATAATTAGATTGATTGAGTATTTTTGAATCATATTTAATGTAATTTTATAATTAGGTAAGATAACTATTATTTTGGTCAGCAAATAAACACTTTTTTCTATAGAAAATAAGTTGTTTCGTATAGTAATTGTGGAATATTTTTTTCATTTAACTTTCGTCTTTGTTGTCCCTTTATTATTAATTTTTCTATCATTTTTAAATCTTTTATTATTCTATTTTTTTATTATGATTTATACACATAGTAAAGGTACATTAAAAAAAATCCATTAGCTCAATTACAAAATAATAACTAACTAACCATTTAAACATCGTTTTCCATATTTATGACCCTTTATTTTTTATGTTTTTTTTATAGCATGACTTTTGTACTAACTATATTCTTTTCTCCTATATTTTTAATTAGTGTATTATTTTTTCGTACGTTATATTTTTTATTTTTTTTATTTCTTTGATTGTTATTTTTTTAATTGATTTAGAATTAGGCACTTGAACTGTTTGATTGCTTAATTTAATATGATTTATAATATAAATTTAATATAATAAAATTAAAGGTATTAAATATTAATCGTAAAAAAGTAAAAAAATCTTTTTGTTTACATTTGTTGATAAGTTTTAAATAACATGTGGTAGGATTAAAATTTATTAAATTTCATTTTTACAATATATATTTCATTTTATGGATAAAAGTAAAAAATAATCTAAAACTTTAATGTTTGATTAATTACCCTTTTGGCCGCATTTATTATTGTTTAATCACATCTCTACCGTTAAAAAAATATGACGTGTAATTAACTCCGTTAAGTTTTTGCCACGTAAGATTGACACGTCAGATCGAAGTGGCCCCGCTTGCTTTTCACTCTCATCTCGTCCCCTTCCTCAAACCCATCTCCTTCAAACAGATGGCGATAAACCAGTATCCATTCATTGACAGACATGATTCTTCTAAGAGTAATTAAGTTTCAGAAACAAAAAATTAGTGAAGAGTAGCACTACCTCTCTTTCCCACCTCCAATTTTGAGCAACTCTCCATATAAATCCACATCCCAGGTAACATCCAGTTCTCTCTGTCAAAGTAATAAATGGAAGATCATCATCTAACGAGAGACACTAAGACATCTACACATAAAGCAAAACCATAGTACCTAAGACACATACGCAAATGGCCAAATAGAAAAAGAGAAGATCATTCATAATCTTTACACCAGACACGTCAAATCCATCAATTCTCTACTCGCCGCATCTACAACCCCAAGCACCAATGCCACTCGCGCGCGTGCATCCGAATTCAGCAGCTCCGTCATATCTGGCCTTGCTCAAGGTAGTGGAGAGTACTTCACACGCCTCGGCGTGGGAACTTCTCCGAGATGGTGTTGGATATTGGAAGCGACATCGTTTGGCTCCAGTGCGCTCCTTGCAAGAAATGTTATTTCCAAACCGACCCGGTATTCGACCCGAGAAATGCCATCCCATCCACCCACCTCAAATCAACTCCGGTCATCCTTTACCCTTTAGTCCATCACCGTCACTGTGGCTGCTCTGCCATCCACCATGCGCTCGTTGGATCCACCGCCACATCGTTCCCTTCTCCCTTTTACACCACTGGATCTAGTCCTAAGTCCTCACATCCAGCATTAGATCTAATCCTTCGGAGGCTTGGGAGATTAGTCTGATAGGACAGTGGCTAAGGCGGAGGCGAAGAGGAAGGAAAGGCAAACGACGAGGACATTGGAAGAAGACAAGGATGTCGGATTTGTTGGTGGAGGTGGAGATTGAGGTGGAGCTGGAGTTGGAGATGGCGGAGGTGGAGGTGGTGGGTTGTGGAGGGAGGAGGTGGAGTGGTTGCCGGGAAAGGTGAGAGAAAGAAGGAAGGGCAATGTGAGAAAAGATGATAACCAAAAAAAAAAAGGTGTTTAACGTGTCAATCCAACGTGACAATATTAAGCTGACGTGGCAAACTGAGTTAATGACAGATCGGATTTTTATAACGGTAGGAAGTGATTGAACAACAATAACTACGATTAGGAAGTAATTAAACAAAAAAATAGTTAAAGGTTGCGATTAATTAAAATATTAAAGTTCAGATTTGTTTTATGTTTTTATTAAAGAAGAAAAGTTTTAAACAGATTACATGATATGATAAATGATATTTTAAGTAACTATAAGAAAATCTACTAACAAGAAAAATACCAAGAAAAAAAAAGAAAAATAATCTTTCTTACTTTAGAAAATACAAGATCCTCCAAATACAACTCTTATTTTCTTTATCCTTTTTCTTACTCTCAGTATCAAGATACATCACAGACTTTTAATATGTACAAATATTGTTTTATGTATTATTGAGAATAAAAATAAAAGAATTTAAAAATATATATATATATATATATGTATAGACTAAAAAAGAAAGAAAGGAAAGAAGCATTGGACGAATGTACTTATACAGTTAAACCTCGATAAATGAATGCTCTTGGGACCAGCAAAAAATATTCGTTTAGTGAGTTTATTTACTTATCGATAAATGAATATATTATTCATTTATCGATAAATGATTTTTTATTCATTTAGATAGTATTTTTACATTTTTATTTTTTCGTATGATTATTTATTTTACATTTAATGTACAAATACGTATATAGACTATGTACATGCATCATGTACTTATAAGATTCTATGTATGGAATACTTAGAGTCTAAATACATGCAACATGTACTAATAATAATATTCTATGTATGGAATACTTAGAGACTAAGACAATGTACCTAACCTACCTACAAACTACTATATATATTTTTCTAGAGTCTTGGTTTGGTAAATAATTCATTTTGCACTAGAAAAAGTCGCAGATGTGATGCATTTTGGTGGAAGGAAAAAACAAACAACTTTAGACGCTTTTTTTGTGAAGAAATGACTTCTTGTATGAACATTGTTGATTGGAAGAAATATTTTTATTTTTAGGATAAATAAATAAATATATATATATATATATATATATATATATATATATATATATATATATATATATATATATATATATATATATATATATATATCTTATGAATTTTAATGATTATTCATTTATATTTACATGGGGTCTTTAAGGATTCAAAAAAAATTATCCGTTAATGCATTTAGCGAGGTTATTCATTTAGCCCATTTGCCCAAGTCGGGACCGGAGAAAATTATTCATTTGGCGAGGTTATTCGTTTATCGGACATTTATTTATCGAGGTTTAACTGTACAAGTTTTTAAATTTGCATTCCCAGGTCGTGAAGGGAAGGGAAAGTAACACACACATATCCACATGTATATACATTTAGAAGTGGATCAACATCTACAAAAGAGGAAGAGTACACTTCAAGTACGATTCAGTATTTCATATCTTTTACTCAAAGGATCGGTAGTACTCCACATCTTGTAACCTCATGTTTTCCCATTCTTTTTTTTATTTATAAGTAGAGCATATATTAAATAAAATAAAACAAGATTCCATCGAAAAAATGAAATCACAATATACAGTTCACTCCGACCAAAATATAATTACTTTTGGAGAGCAATACAAATCAGTAGACGAGTAAAAAAAGAACTATCCTGAGTTCTAACCCATTGCAGTACTAGCGCTAGTGTAGAGAAAATAACCCTATCTAGCGAAGGAGATATATTGTTAAACAACTTCCTATCTCGTTCCAACCAAATAGACCATGTAATACAATACCAAAGATAATTCCAAAACATCTTTGTCATCTCCCATTTCCAAGCGGTCATCCCTCACCAGGCTATAAGAGATCCAAAGCAGCTGCCTAATAAGAGACCTTGCACACCCCACCACCTCAAGAAGAAACACCAAACTTGGCTTGCAAACCCTCAAAAAATGAGTAGATATTCTGAGTTCTCTTCACCTTGATCACACATGACACAAGATGCCTCTTGAACTAACCCACGGAGACGCAGAAACTGTTTTGTAGCAAGCTTATTTTGAACAAGTAACCATAATGATATATTTTCTCATTCTGTTGTGAAAATGAAGTGAAACCTCTCCCCAAAATATCTCCTCATCCCAACAACCCTTCGGTCGTACCATAGTAACAAGTGCTCAGTATTGATATATATCTATACTATATAAAAAGAACAAAGGACCTTATTCTTTAAAAGTCTATTATACTCTTAAATTATTGTTTAAAAGTTTATTACACCCTTAATTTTCTTTTAATTTTTATAAATCTATTAAAAAGTTTATCCAATACCCTTAATTTTTTTAAAGTTTTTATAAATCTATAAGACTGAAAATAACCATTATCAAATATGGTAAGCAGTAAATTATTAGAATTCGATTGAGTAGAGTTTTGTTTTGGTTTCATTAGTTCGATTCCTATATATATATATATATATATATATATATATATATATATACTAATCTACTTTTAAATTAATTAACCTATCTATTAAACCCCTCTCTCTTCCAATTGCAGATGATTGCTGATTTTCAAAGTCTAAATAATCACCATTATAAAAGATCGTAAGCAGTAGATTATTAGAATTCCATTGAATAGCATTTTGTTTCGGTTTTTTTAGTTCCATTAAATATATATATATATATTTATTTATTAATCTACTTTTAATTATATCGCTTTCGAATTTGTATATTTAACTCCAATGTATTGATTGTATGTTAATTTCTTAATTGATTGTCGGACATAAACTCTTACATAGATTTTTATTGAACAACATCATTCCTCCCTAGAGTATTTCAAAAGTTCAAGGTATGAATTATATATTTATTATATGAATCCTATATTTAATTAGTTTGAGTCCTATATATATGTGTATTTATTTAGTTCGATCTATATGCATATGTATTTATGACCTACTCATTATTGATTTATTGTTTGAACAACTACATATGATGTTTTCAATTTCAAGATAAACAACAACAACAACACAAACTTTAAAATAAATAAAAATTATATCTTTCCTATATGGCAAAAGTGGAAAGAAAATCGGGCTTGCTACATTCGTTAGTCTCTTAGAAAATCACATAGGAGTAGCTTATAATAATATTTTAAAATAACACTAATAATAGTAAATTAGAATGTGAACAAACTTATAAATTAATTTTTCAATTAAGTAATGCTCTTTTATTTCTATTATTAAATGACCATTTATTTAATTAATAAAGAATTATTATATACGTAACTTTTAGTAATAATTTGAAATTAGTAAATAATTTATCATAGAAAAATATACTCAGTATTGTGAGTTAAGAAAGTTTGCAAAAATAAAGTATATTTGTATAAACTTTATATATATTTTTAAAATGACTTAATATTAAAGTTATGAATAATTAGTGGATATTAAATTAATTATTTAAAATTTAAATTTATATTATATATTGTTTTGATAGTATGAAAAATGAGAGAAGGTGATTTTATATTATGAAATATTCACATGATAATATTAAATTCTAATTAACAAAAAACAATTATTTAAATAATTTAATAATTGAAATACTAAAATACAAAAGAGAAAGATAATTTATTTAAGAACTAAAATATAATAAATACTGAAACTATTTTCTTATGAAATTATTCTTATGAACTTTTACTTTTATATAATTTTAAAATTAATCATTCTTTGTGAAATTGGAATTGGTGATAAAGATATTTCCTTAGTTGATTACCAACAAGTTCCACACTATATTCAAAGAGGTTATGCGAGATCAATCTATGTAATGTACCGGTAGAGCTATAATGTGAGAAATATCCTTAAAAGTATGGAATTGAAAATCAAACACAATGAGTAAAATATAAGTTAATCTATTTTTAAATGTAAATTATTTGTTAAATATAAAAAAATATATCTTAATCTATTTTTAAATGTAAATTATTTGAAGTATTATTATATTATTTTAAAAATAATATTCTTTATATGAGTTAATATTTTTTATTTTATTTTATTATTTTAATTTAGTAAAGGGATTTTAATAGAGTTGAAGAAACATAAACTAGATGAAAGTGACAAATAAATGGTAATATTTATACTTTTTCTAACATAAATTATATGTTAAAATAAAGAACAATCTATATGATAATAATTGAGAAGTTTATTTACAAGTATTGACAATATTAGCCATACATTATCAAAATAATTTACATTAATTTTATTTTTATGAAAGAAATATTATATATTGTACATAAAATATTTTTTACATGGATTAATAGTGTTTATTTTATTTTTATTATTTAACTATAATTTGAAGGCAGCACATGGTTTATTTTTTCAGAAAAAAATTATTTTTAAAGTTAAGAAAATCATAAAATAACTATAAGTGACAAATAAAAAGAGAATTTATAATTTTTTTAAATTAATTTAGTGACATAAGTTGATTAATGAGTTTGAACAATATAAAAGGATTAAGTTAGATAATTAAAAAAAGATACTGAAAATTAATATTTTATAATCTAATCATTAAATAGTTATGGTTATACATTTTCCTCCAATATTTATAAGTTTTTTCAAATTTTTACAATTTATTTTTTATTTTTTTTACCACTTATAATATTTATATTAAAATATTTTAGGATATTATAGGATTTTTAATGTAAGTCTTAAAACTATAGTGTCCGAAATGGAAAAAAATTTGAAACTATAAAAACAAATTATGTAGTTTACCCTAAAATATATGCTAGGTAAAGTAATAAGATGCTTTTTTCTAAAAAAATGATTATATTATTAGTTATCATTATAATATTATGGATCGAACGCATGATCTACATCATCAAGATAACATGCGATAGGTACATAAAATATATTAAATAAATATTTATTATAAACTTAAAGTCATTAGAACATTAAATTTAAATTAATTTTGAGATAAAATATTGTTACAATAAGTAACATTTTGAATCTTTAAATTAAAAATTAAAACTAAATGACACAATTCTGAATCCCACCTCTTTCTATCAAAAAAATATGCAACTCAATATGCATGAGTCATAAATTAAAAAACAACAATAAAATAAATCGATTAATAAGTAGTTACTAATTTATAAGTTATCATTATACCTAAAATAATTAAATAAATATTTATCGTAAACTTAAAGTTAAATTAGTTTTTCAATTAATAACAAATGGATGAGTGTAAATTTGTGTAACCTAATAGACTGCTGTAAAAGTACACAGAAGATCTCACTTATGGATTCTTAATGCGAGTGACGAATGTTGACAAAATTGATATAATTAAGAAACTTAAATAAGAAATCATGTTATAAGCCATAAGTTATAGGGAAAAAAAGCCAAAAATTATGGATTAGATGAGATACATAAATATCCTAACGTTATTTTCATCCTAATCTAATAAAAAATATTTTAAAATTGGAATAGTTTGTTTATTTATAATAGTAATAATAGTTTCATGACTAATAACTATTACTACTATTATTATTCTAATCCAAAAGAATAAGAAATAATTTTTTTTCTTCAAAAGATAACAAAATATGATATTATTATGAAAAGAAGAAAAAAATAAAAGACAAATACAGTAACAAAATTCTCCCTTTTATTAAATTATAATCACAATTATTTTTAGACTATTTTTTAAATTATTATTATTTTTCTTGTTATTTTCTATTTCATGTGTTGCCATTGTTAGAATAAGAACTAGAAAGAAAAAAATATGAGAGAGAAAAAAATAAAAAAATAAAGTGCAAAGAAATAAAAAATCTATAAAAAAATATGTAAAATAAACAAGAAATTATCTTACCTCAATAAACTATTTTTCAATAAAAGGTAAAAAAACTATGAAAACCTTTTTTATAACGTATTATTCTTTAAAAATACATATACACAAATATAAAATGATTTAAGTTTGATTTCATAAAATTTGTAATATAAGAAATTATGTTTCCTTAGCTAATTATGTGAATTTTTTTTCATATATAAAAATGAAGAAAAATAGTTTGTACATTTACTTAAATCATAATTTGTAATTAAATATTAAACTTAATTTTTTATTGAGTTTGAATCTTTAAAGAAAAATTCATTAGTGGTTGTTT
The DNA here is from genome assembly GCA_963691705.1 of Viola odorata. NCBI lineage: Eukaryota > Viridiplantae > Streptophyta > Magnoliopsida > Malpighiales > Violaceae > Viola > Viola odorata. Next base: position 20,327,501 of record OY829539.1, on the reverse strand, counting down.
TTAAATAATTACATAATTATTTATAATATTTAGAGAACTGAAATAAAAATAATATGAAACATCATTTTAAACATTTTAATTTTAATTTATAAAAGTAATTTACTTAATTGAGTTAAAATTATTTTAATTCTAAGAACTTAAAATTAGTTATTTTAGAATTAATACAAGATCTTTTTGTCGACACCTGCATTAGAACATTAATAAGAATACTAATATACTGCCTACAATATAGTTTAAGCACCATAGTAAAAAGTTATGTTAATCTTATTTTTGGAGACATTATTAAAAAAATTATATTATATCAAAAATATTTTTGTGTGAAATATTTTTTTTTACATAAAAATTATATTTTAATATATTCAAATAAATTCCGTGTTAAATAACCTAGTATATATATATATATATATATATATATATATATATATATATATATATATATATAGTTGGCTGTGTAAATAAAAGGATGAAATATGATCTTCATCATTATCTACATAGCAGTTCATGTGGTTGAAGTAGCCAAAATTGGAGTTGGCGTAATTTGTCTTGATGACAAGGCAAAACACAAATTCATGGAACTGATCTTCCTCGCACTTTGAGGGCATTGGTAGCTTTAATGTCAGGGAAGTTCCAACGCTTGGACTAACGCAGAACCATTGTGGCATTTCATTCCCCGGCAACAATATTTCAAAACGATCACGAATTCTCTGTATACCAACACACGCAACTTAATTAATTTAATTTAATTTAATTAGGGTGAGAAGGGAAACAAAATTTTTATAGTATGCTAGCTGTAATTACTATGCTCGTATCTGCAAGTCTAACATGTTTGAAAGTGATAACAATCAAGACAATCCCAAGGACATTGCTGTAATTATGACCCCTGCCGAGGGCGGAATCCTATAAGCCTATCGGACATCTAAGCTATTGCTACTAGACCATGAGGTATTTTTCGGGATGGTCGACATCAGCGGGGGGAGGACTCACGCGTCTCTGGACGCAAGACATCATCCCATCCCAGGGGACCCATGGAGTTATCGCCCCCGACATCATCATGGGTATCGCCCCCGGCACCCTCCTCAGAGGCATCGCCCATGACGTCACCTCAGGTATCGCCCATGACGTCATCCAGAGTTGTATCTCCCATGGATATCGCTCTCTCCCCGGATATCGCCCCCAGCGGCCTATAAATATTCTCTCATTTTAAAACATCAAGTAAGCCGAAAAAACTGCCTACTAGACCCTCTGCTATTTTTGAACCGCTTACTGACTTAAGCATCGGAGTGTCTACGCCGGAGTCCCCCCTCCGGCGCTTTACAGGTGGATTCGACGTCATCTACAGCGACTCCGACCAACAGTAGACATCGTCCCGATCATCTCGAAGGTCGAATCTTATCAAATTGGTGCTTTCATTGAGAGGCTTGGTACATTAAGTGAGCGTCCTTAATAACCAAGCTCTATTTTACCCAAAGATCGAAACGATCATGACTTCTAAATCAGAGCCGACGCAACCCTCATCCTCTACTCTCCCTTTTTCGATTCGTAGACAGTTATTCCCTTTTGTTACTGCTGATCTTTTTGTGACAGCGCAACAAATCAGTTCAGAATCCCCGGATCTGTTGACCAGGTCGGCAGGAGGAGCCCTCTTCTCGTAAACGACCGTTTCGTTATCCCAGATGGCGGGATCTAGCTTTTCTACTCCTCCTCCAAGGGGATTTTTGTTAAACAGTACAGAACACCCTTTTGCGAGTGAAATAGCGACCCTTCGTTCTCGGTTGGACTATTTGACTGAAATGGCTACCAGAATCACACCTGAGATTTCTGGATCGAGTGTCCCTCCCCGTGTCATGTTCACGCCGTCTATTGTCACCGAGCGGCCCTTGTCACCATTGTTACAGGGAAACCTCCAGTTAACTTTACCTACAACAGACCCCCCGATCAATTTTGTGCAGCTCACTCAAGGACGAGTAGAACCTTATGTGCCGCAGGTACCACAAGGTCCCATCCCTCAGGAGGATCGGCACCTCGAGGGGGTCAGTAACCGTTGGGACGGTCGAAGAGAAGGAGCGAATAGAGATTTATCTCCTGAGTACAGCGAGAGATCCAGTAGCAGAAGACGTAAAACTCGTTCGCCCAGGAGCCACAACCGGTCTCTTAGGCGACATCTTACGCCTGAACCGCGAGACCAACTGCGTCACGTGGAAATATCTCCCCCGCGCCAGGCGCGTGAAATCCTTGATGACACATCGGGTCATCCATTTAGCCGTCGGATAAGACGCCATAAGGTCAATCGACATGTGAAACTTCCCACTGAGACTTATGACGGCACCAGAGATCCCATTTCCCACGTCAATAAGGTGAAGGATTTCGTTCAATTTCAGACTCACAGTGATGCGGCGTTGTGTCAAATATTTGTTATGACATTATCAGGAGTTGCGCGGCTCTAGTTCTAGGGCCTTCCGGGCGGATCTATTAGCAATTTCGCACAATTGGAATCCAAGTTCCGGAGCAGATTTAGTACAGCGATTCCAATTAGGAAATCCGCCGCCGCGTTATTTGACATACGTCGAATGCCTCAAGAAACTTTGAAGGACTTTCTCAGTCGATTTGATCTGGAAATGTCACTAACGCCGGGCGTTACCATTGATTTCGCTATAGAAGCCCTGAAAAGGAACTGCCGTTATGGTAAATTGAAAGATGCACTGATGGTGGACCCTCCAACGACTTTAGACGCATTAAGACTCAAAGCCCATAATTACGCGAAAATGGAAGAAGAGGAAAACAAAGATAGAACCTATAACATGCCGCCTGAGACACCTCTGATTCCTAACGCTCCTACAATTACCATTCCTGATGACCGCCTCGCCAACGATTATGCTCGGCGGAAAGATCATATTCCTAAGACCTCCAGTGGGCGGAAAGGTAATACTTCGAAGGGAAAGCCTGGTGGTTCCCCTAATCGGCGTCAAGGAGATCCTTCTAAAGGTCGGATGTACGACCCTGATTTCCCTTCCTTTAATGTACCAAGGGCGGAGATTTTAGCGATAGTGGAGCCGCGAAACCTTCCCATCCGTTACCCTACGCCTGTGAAGCCCGGAGTGCTTCTAGGGAGAAGAGAAAACGCTTATTGAAAATTCCACAAAGCCAGGGGGAATTCTACAGAAGTATGCAGAGAATTAAAATCAGCAATAGAATGTTTGGTGGAAGAAGGTTACTTGGGAGAATTCGCAGCCAAAGTAAGAGAAGACGCCAGAAATAATCCCACAAAAAGGATAGCAGACGACCGACAACTACCCCTTCGCGTCCCACAGAAGGATAATACTCCCGGAGGGAGAGGTGAAGAAGCCTTCACGGTAGACGACGAGGATTTCCCTATGATTAACATCATAGCGGGAGGGACTCCTTATATAGACGAAGCAGAGCCACTGACGACCGCATTAGGAGAAAAACGCAAACGAGATGACATGATAAAGAAAGGTGAAGCAATAAGCATCCTGGATCGCATGATATTATCCTTCTCAGAAGAGGACAAAAAGGGCATTGAACCTCTTCTCGTTAGAAGTGTACAATCTCATGAAACGACCCGACAACGAGTTAGCGCCTTGTAAGAAACCCATAATTGGAGTGGACGGGGTCCCAATCCCTGTCACAGGGATAACTACTCTGCCCATGTACTTCAGAGAAGACACCTCCAAGCGATCAGAGGATCTGTTATTCCTTGTCGTAGACTTAAACTTGCCCTACAATGTCATACTCGGACGACCTTTTCTCAACCGCTTTGGAGCGGTGATATCTCAGAAGCACCTGAAGATGAAATACCCCTCTTGGGACGGAGTGGTATCGATAAAGGGCAACCAAAAACTAGCAGCGGAATGTTACCTGCTCATGACTCAAAAGAGTTGCGATAGGTATGTATGTATAACAGCGGACCCATATAAACAGGGTGATGAGAAGTGCGCACAACCTCTGGATAAAATGATGCCCGTACCGGTGATAGGCATAGAGGAGGCGAGCTTTCTAGTCAGCGAAAAGCTCAGTCCAGAGGAAAACCTTCAATTGGCCCGATTATTGAACAAATGTCAAGGAGAGTTCGCATGGAAACCCGCAGACATGCCGGGTATATAGCGCAAAGTAGCCGAACATCGTCTCAATGCTGACCCTAGCATCAAGCCGGTCCAGCAAAAGCGATGCGCATTTTCTACGGAAAAAGCTTTAGCCGTTGATAAAGAAGTGGTGAAACTCCTTGATGCGGGGTTCATCCGCGAAGTTCAATACCCTACGTGGTTAGCCAACCCAGTTCTCGTTCCTAAGTCCAATGGAGACTGGTGCATGTGTATCGACTTTACCGATTTAAACGATGTTTGCCCTAAGGATTGCTACCCGCTTCCCCGAATTGACCAACTAGTCGATCAGACTGCCGGGTATGCATACTTAAGCTCACTTGACGCTAACTTCGGATACCACCAAATTCCCATGGCCGTTGAAGATGAAGAAAAGACTGCCTTCATCACTCCTAAGGCCACTTACTGTTATACAACGATGCTGTTCGGGCTAAAAAATGCAGGGGCGACGTTCCAACGTATGGCAAATAGAATATTCGAAAAGCAGATAGGAAGGAATGTGGGAGCATATGTTGACGATATATTGGTAAAGAGCGCGAACTTTCAGGATCACCTGCAAGATCTGAAGGAGGTCTTTGATGCGATGAAAAGGCACCGCATGAAGCTGAACCCCCGAAAATGCATGTTTGCGTTTCAAACGGGGAAATTCTTGGGCTACGTAGTCAGCCGAAAAGGAATCCAGCCTAACCCCTCAAAGATTAAAGCCATACAAGACATGATATCTCCAATAACCATTAAGGAGGTACAAAGGCTAACAGGGCGCGTTATCGCCTTAGGGCGATTTATTTCCAAACAAGGCGAGAAATGCCTCCCCTTCTTCAAAGTCATACGCAAGAAAGCACCGTTCGGGTGGACCCCAGAATGTGAAGAGGCATTCATTAGCTTAAAAGATTACCTATCGTCTGACCTACTGTTGACCAGGCCGGAACCGGGTGATAATTTATATCTATACCTTGGCGCTGCCGATGAAGTGGTTAGTGCCATCCTCGTTCGCGACGATAGCCACGCGCACCGCCCTGTGTATTTTGTAAGTCACGTTTTGAAAGATGCGGAGCTGCGATACGCCCGAATCGAGAAAATAGCGTTTGCACTAATACAAGTCACTCGAAAAATGGGCAGATACTTCCAATCCTACCCCGTTATCGTGCTTACAGACCAACCTCTAAAGAGAATATTTCGAAAGCCTGAGTCCTCAGGAAGAATGTTAATCTGGGCCCTCGAACTCGAGCAATACAGGCTGAGGTATCAGTCCTGGGCATCCGTGAAGGCTCAAATCCTGGCGGATTTTATAACGGAATGCACCTTTACAGAAGATCCGTTAACAAATTTACCCGAAGAGGAATGGGGCGACGTGGATCTCCCGTTCCCGGAAACTTATATGAACCTCTGGATCGTTCATATCGATGGAGCTAAAAATCAAGAATTGGCTGGAGCAGGAATCTTCATAAATAGGCCGCACGATATGCGAATACAATACGCCATCCGGATCCTGCAGCCATTATCCAATAATGCGGCGGAATACGAGGCGTTGCTAGCCGGGCTCAGGATAGGGAGAAGCCTTTCTTTCAAAGGTAGGCACGACACCGGAAGAACAGGAGACCTGCGTCTAAAAATTTATGGTGACTCCAAACTAGAAATCGACCAGGTCTTGGGGCGCTCTCAGGCTCGGGAGCCCATCATGGTCCAGTACCTCGCCAAGGTAATGCGAGAGCTGTTGGAGATAAAGAAAGAAGGCATGCAAGTAAACTTTGAGCACATTCCCCGAGAGGACAACGCAGAAGCTGACAGCCTCGCCAAGCTGGCAGCTACCCCGAAGCGTCCATACCCGAAGGGGTGTATTACTGTGAGTTATCTGTACCTTCTTTCATGGAAGAGCAAGCGTCTCTGTGTGTGGAAGAACTGGAGGATGACTGGTGGGTTCCTATAATCAAATACTTGAAATATGAAGAACTACCTATGGATATCGCTGAAAAGAAAAGGGTGCTGAAACAGGCAGCTCGCTGTACGTACTATGATGGGGACTTGGTTCGGAGATGTTTTTCTCACCCAGCCGCCAAATGTATAACGGAGCAAGAAGGTCTTCACACCCTACGCGAAATTCACGAAGGGGTGTGCGGTATGCACGTGTCAGGTGGCACCCTGGCTGCACAAGTTTTCAGATCTGGATTCTACTGGCCCACCATCTGGAGAGATTGCCACAACTATGTGCAGACTTGCCCGAAATGTCAGGAGTTCTCTAAAATTCCTCGACGTCCCACCACCAAAATATCTAAGATTATCGCTCCTTGCCCTTTTGCTAAATGGGGGATCGATATCCTGGGCCCGTTTCCAAAGGCAAGGTCTCAACTGAAATTTGTAATAGTGGCAGTGGACTACTTTACGAAGTGGGCGGAAGTTGAAGCGGTCGCCAACATCACGGCGGAAAAAGCTTAGCGTTTCTTCAAACACCAAGTCATCATGAGGTTTGGCGTACCCCGTATCCTAGTCAGCGATAACGGAACACAGTTCACCAGCCAATTCTTCAATGACCAGTGCTCGAAATTTGGGATTGAATAGGGATTCTCTTCCATGGCTCACCCGCAAACCAATGGACAGGCGGAAGTGACCAACCGGAGCATCCTCAGCGGCATTAAGAAAAACCTGGAGGGGTCTAAAAAGAAGTGGGCTTACGAGCTTCCATAAGTGATGTGGGCGTACCGCATGACCGTTAAAATCAGTACTGGAGAAACACCTTTCGCATTGGCCTTCGGGACCGAAGCTGTTACGCCGGTAGAAATCGGTACCATGAGCCTGCGAATGGCTCACTTTCGAGAAGAGCTGAATGAGGAAAGGTTACGAGCTAACCTTGACGCGTTACCGGAGGTCCGAGAAGAAACCCTCCTGAAAATGCAACATTACAAGCGAAAGATGGCCCGTTATCATAACAGGCGCGTCAAAGAACGGTTGCTAAAGGAAGGCGACCTGGTGCTTAGAGACAAGCGAGCGGCTGGTCAACGTGTAGGGAAGCTCATTCTAAACTGGGATGGGCCGTATCACGTTACCCGCGTTATCTGAAAAGGAGCCTATCATCTGGAGACACTCGATGGTACTCCCTTATCTAACTCTTGGAACATCGCTCGTTTGAAATTATATTATCCTAGAACTTGATTTTATCTGCACCTTTGACTGATGCCAACCCTAACCTTAGCTAACGCTCGGTGAGAGAGCTTTCTTGGGTGTTTGTGGTTGCTTTTGTGCATATAAAAAAGGGGCATCCTGGGAGTGAAAAGTCCTATCCTTGTGATGGCCGGTCCTGATCAGACGGCTCACTAAGTGAGGGCATGACCCAGCATGCCTTGAACTAGCGTTGGGATTGAAATATCCCTAGCGCCCCCGGGAGTGAAAAGTCCTATCATTGTGATGGCCGGTCCTGATCAGATGGCTCACTAAGTGAGGGCACTACCCGGAATCCTTTGGAGTGAAAAGTCCTTTTCTTGTACTGACTGTTCTCGTGGAGACGGCCCATCAAGACAAGGCACGCCCCAAGGAAATAGTAACTCCGTACTAGAAACGAAAAGCCCTACCTTAGTGACCGGACTAGTGTAGTCGGTTCATCAAGTGAGGACATGATTCTAGACGCGAGGACAACGCCTAAAGGTGAAAAGTCCTATCCTTGTGACAGCCTGTCCTGATCCGACGGCTCACTAAGATGAGGCATTTTCTAGGCCGATCGTGGAAAAATGGTAACGCAAAGAATCGCAAAATTCCAGCTAGTAGCTACATGTGTAATCCCTAGCGAAGTATAGAGCTGATAGAAAAAGCGATTTACGCGGTTTCCGTACTAACGCCCTATAACGGCAGCGGAAAGGCTCCTACGGGTAATTACTGTCTCTTGTAACCCGTTATGCTACTAATGGTTTACAATTAGAAATGTGCAGAATACTTTTCAAGCAGCGGAAAGATTGACGATCGCGTAAGAGGCGATATTATGAGGCTCGCTAGGAAAACCAACCCGATACTGAACTCAGTGATTTCTGTTGATGAAACACTAGGAGCCTGCTCGAGGAAGTAAACACATTATGTTATCAAGGCGACAATGACGCCAAGGGAGTTTTAAAAGGTGAAAACTAAAGGAAAGGAAAGACAACGATAAGGATATAAATTGTTTGAACATATGAAAATGCCTTTGAAGGGTCACAAGTTTTAAGGCCAAAACAATAACACCACGGAGACAAAAAATGAAAAGCATGGCAACTCCCGATAGCTATGGAAGAGGCGGAGAAGCGTTAAGATGCGTCAGCCCTCGGGGTTCCTCCATTTCCAACCCTCTGCTTTAACTTGGCGAAAACCCGCTTCATTGAGGTCGGCAGATTTCTGTTTGAAAGCCCTCGTGACCTCCTCATCTTTATACGCATCCACTCCATGGACCTCCTCGAAGCAATTAACCAAGATAGTGGCAGTCCGCTCGACATGCCACAGGCACTTATCAGCTGACTCCTCTTCTAGAGCGGTTTTCCTTTCCTCCAAGGCAGCTTTCTCCTTTGCCAAGGCTGACTTCTCTTCCTCCAGGACCGCATTCTTGGCTCTTTCCACTGTCAAGGCCGCATCAAGAGTGGACGTTTGCCCTTTCAACTCCTGCTGGGTGAGCAATAATTGAGTGCGTTATTCCAGCAACTTCTTCTTCTCATTTCGCTCCCGCGAAAGTTCAGATAGGGAGGCGGTAAGAGAAGCAGCCTGACACTGCGCGTGCTCTGTCTAGTAATGGAACTTCAGAAAATTGGTGAAGAGGCTAGAGCGCAACGAATTCGCCTTGTCATCATCAACCTTAGAGAGGAAAGCTTCCCGATCCGCCGCGGACGATAATATCTGGGCAACCAATAAAGCGGAAACCTCGTCCGAGCCATCGCCCCAATAGCCGCTAAGCCTATATTACGAAAATCATACAAGCTAACTTGGTGAGTCACAGTGCCGGACTCGCCCATTGGACTTAGATCCGCAGCAAAATTGAAGGCGGTGGCCCCTTCGCCAGAACGCTGCGACAAGGGAATGCTCGAAGGGATAAACGCTAGGGGAATGAGGGGGTGAACCTGTGTAGAAGGGCCCCATTGGACAATATAGGAATCGTGGGGATGGTAGCCCGAAAAGTCCTGTAAACCCTCTTGATAGTCCAAGTCAGGACCATATGAGTGAACAGGCCCACCAAAGGAATTGGGTGAAGCCCCGAAAGACTCAGCCGTACCCATGTTTGCCATGAACTCAGAGGGGTGATTCTGGCGAACGTCCGAAGAAATGAAGGCGCTGTCAGGTTGCACTTCCGTCGCAGCGATGGTAGAGGATAAGTTTCCACCCTCACCCTCCGGCCGAGGTCTCTTCTTGGAACCACCCAACACATAGCCCATGTCTATCACCTATGGGAGATGCGGAAGTAGAAACAACAACAGTATCCTGCAAAGAACCCGGTATAAGACGCAGATAAGAGAAACGGATGAAATAACGATAAACATCAATATACAACGTATCGCGGCCAAAAAGCACAATCACAACAGCAGTGTTAAGAGGAGGCACTTCCGAAGAAGCTGCCGCGTCCAGAGAAGGAGTGAGAGCGGCAACACTTCTCGTTCTTTTCTTATTTTTTCCTTTCACAAGGGCCTTAGGGACTTTAGAAGAAGATGGCGGAGCAGGAGGGGCAGCGACGGTCACGATGGGGATACCCGAAGGGATGTCGGTATTTCCCTCACCAGCTGAGGAAGAGGATACTTGAGCAAGGCTCACGGAGGTAGCAGGTAGTACAGTTGGGTTATCAGTAGCTCCCGTGGAGGCGACCCTCTCTTTTTCTTCTCTCTCCTGGGCCCTTTTTAGTCGTCTCCTAACGCTTTCAGGCTTGTAATTGGGATCCGTCGCTGCATGATCACAAAATAATGTTAGCATTAGTATCAGCGGTAATAAGGAAGGAAGTGATACGACACTCACGTCTAACGCAGTCCTTGATATCAGCCCCGCATGCTAGATAACGGATGTGAACGCTGATTTTCAGTTGAAGCAATTTGTCTAACCAGCCTTGTTCCCGCTGAGGAAGACTCTCCGGCCGACCCCAGACGTTATCCTTGACGTCTTGGTTAAACCCAGATCGCCACCAGGAACCAGGAGCTTCAGGAAGATTTATCACAAAGAACTCCTTTTTCCAAGCCTCGATGGAAGACTCAATGTGGAGGAGTTTCCAAGTAAAAGACTTGAGGGAATCATCATCGTATCAGGGCGATATCGTTATCACACCTCGACACTTCATCAGCTTAAAAACCGACTTAAGCAACAAAAGAGAAGGGGAAGTAATCCCCTTATATTTACAAAGCTCCAGAAAGGCACAAACACAGCAATATGCATTTGGGGCTAATTGGACGGGATTCAAATCGCAGGCAACAAGCAATTGTTTTATGAAAGGGTCGATGGGAAGCCGGAAACCATAACGGAACATTTGTGCGTACAGAACCCTACGCTTGCCCGTCAAAACGTTGTTCAAGCGTATCGACTCAGGGGCAATGGTGGCCTTATAATCGTCAGGGATAACAACATTATGTGCGGCTAAATGCTCATTGAGAGCGATTTCAGAGGTGATACTGCTAACCGTAATATCCATCTTTTTCTCATCGGCAGACTACGACTCAGGGCGGCGAGTCTTGGCCATGGCAGAAAATAAAAAGTAAAGACGAAGAAGACGATGGAAGAAAATAGGAAATACCTTTAGAGAAAAAGCACTTCGAGAGCCTTGAATGGTGGAAAGAAAACAAGACGGCTAGAGAGAGTATGAAGAAAGCAGGATGATAAAAGTAAGAAAAAGAAATAAGTGTTGGTTTTTATAACCCTAGTGGTCAAAGGAAACGACGGACGCTGCAGTCGTTGCGTGAGAGCGTCACAAGGAACAGACTCAAGCAATGAGTACAATCCTAGAGAAGCGCGACAGCGCTTCGATTTTGCTAAAATTCTAGAGCACGCTAGCTCGTGGCATTATAAAAAATGGACACGTGTGTCTGCGCTATCACAACTTTCCTCTCACATTAATAAGGGGATCGTGAGCATTAAATGCACTGAAAAGCAGAAATGATTTTATGGAATAAGACAAGAGCGATATTGCAACAATGGAGATACTGCAGAATGGTGTTAATCGAGCCAGCGGCTTCCGAGATAACACAGGAAAGCGAAATAAAGATTAGTTATTATATAAAATAAAGTACAGATATCGTTGCGCGATAAGGTGTTATTACAAGACAGAAAAAGCAAATAAAGAGGAAAGTCCTCTAAAGGGTCAGCCTTGACCATTTATTGGTTGGCACGGATATCGCAGCCACCCTTCCCCTACTCCTCTCTGAAAGAAAGAAGATCTCCCTCACTTTCGCTTAAATCCTTTATCTTCTTGAAGGCGTAATCAGCCAACCTAGACGGGTCAACAGTTCCTTGGCGATGGAGATCCGTAAATCCGATGATACAGACTTCCAGGATCTTGTCTTTCCACCCGGCTATCTTCGAGGGTACCTTGGCCAAATCCGCGTCACGGGATAATATCTCTTCATGGAGGAAAGAGTTCCTTTTGTCGGCCGCCACCAATTCCGCCTCCAGCAGTTCTATCTTAGCCTTTCCTTTTGATTTTTCTCGTGCGAGCTCGGCACGACACTCAGTCAACTCTGCCCGGGTTCGATCTTGAAGCTTTGACAGCTCTGTTACCTTCGCCAAAGTGGCGTCTAGTTGTTCTTTCTAACCGGGAGAGCGCTGAACTTTGTCGCTCTGATCCTCGAGAAAATAGTGCAGCTCACGGAAGCTGGCCAACATGTCGTTCAGAAGGCGTGAGTGCTGAACTTCAGGGGGATGTCGTAGGAACTCTTCCTTGTCCTTCGAAGAACTGAACATCTGGCCCACTATAGAACCTACTGGCTCGTCTCACGATAGCGGATCCGATATCCCTAAAGCGCGAAGCCCATTAGTCCCAAAAGATGACAGATCCAGCTGGTATGTGACATTTCCTTAAGGACTTTGAGGAGAAAGATTGGCGATATAGGGAGGAGAACAACTTTTTGCGGAATTACCAATGCCCGAAATTGAAGAAAGGAATAAGGATTGAGGTTTCCTCGGGGAAGGTTCAGGAAGAACACTTGGATTCGAAACTGGTACGGTCACATCCGAAATACAGGAAGAGATCGGAGAACCAGGGCCACCATGCGGCAAGGGTGAATCCACCGCCACTGAAACCTCATTAGCTTTGGAAGGAATGGCAGAAGACACCTTGACAACCTCCGCTACTTGCGAGGTACGCACGACATGAGAAGTGTCAACCTCCGCAGTAGGAACTGCGTTAACTTCCCTCAAGGGAGGAATCGGTGGTCCAGTTTTCTCTTTCCAAATTTTCTTTCGGAGACGCTCCGTCTCAACAGCCATCTCTTCGCTATCGTCCTCGGTTGACTCCGCCGCGGAATCATTTTTTCTCGCCCTAAGCTTCACTCGTTGGGCAAGGGTAGCGTGACGTAGTTCGGAACTGGCATCCATACTCTCGCTATCGCTGTCAACTATTCCAGACGCAGAACGACTCGGAGTCACTCCCTTACCCTGAGGCGGCAGCCAATTCTCAAGAAAGCGAGAAGATCGAGTGGAAGCACTGCGTGTTGCGACGGTCTTAGCTCTCCCTCCCCTCGGTGGAATAGTCGGACGGCTAGAACTTTCAGGCGGTGGAGAAGGAGGTAACGTCTGAAGCGGCACCATGTTTAGAGGAGTGTTATTCCCCCCGGAGGAACGACCCCCAGTGCTACCTGCCAGCGAAGCATGTTAATACAACAAGCAAATTAAAGTGATAACATGGCAAAAGAAAAACTCACCAACGACACACTCTTTCAAGGGCTTGAACCGAGCAAATTCCCGAATGCGGAAAGGCCCTTCTATTTCTAATGGGGCGGTAACATGGGACACATCAATGCTAGACAACACTTCTGGTTTTTTCCAAGCGGCGCTGGTAATCTCTCGGTTAAAACCCCCGCGCCACCAGCGGGACGGCAGGCGAAGGGTGAAGAAGCCATTTTTCCAGTTGACCACGTTGTCCTCAAAACCTTGAAAGTTCTGCTAGAAAAATTGTACGATGGCGTCATTCCATCTCGGGGTGATATCCACGAAGCAGTCGCGACAACTCAAGCTGAAAAATGTGCGGAACAGATCGAGGGATGGAGTGAAAATATGCTTCATCTCGCATGACCGAAGAAAGGCATAAATCCCACACCAGGAAGGCGGAGTTATTTATACGGGATTGAGATCGTAATGATTTAGCAGCTTCATCAGAGAAGTATAGATTGGGAGATGAAATCCGTAGAGGAACATCTTGAAATAAACCAGCCGGAACGTTCCCCACATGGCATCATGAAGTCGAATATCCTTCGTAGGGATATAAGGGCGGCAACCCAAGGGGAAGGTGATACCGTTCTCCTCTAATTCTGCCCACAAAACTTCGTTACAATAAAAAATACTACGAGCTCTTCTAGCCTCGAGATCTATGGGATTTTCGGCACTCGCAGAGGCTTTAATACGAGACATAAGGGACCGGAAAAATAAAACTACGACGAGAGAGGAACAAAATACCTGGAACGAAAAAGCCAGTAAACAGGCCGTCGTCGCCGGTGAGCAGTTGCAGGAACTTCTCTTGAGCAGAAAGAAGCACAGGAGAAAGAGAAAGTGTGAAAAATCTCAAAATATTGGCAAAAGTAATAAAAGAGAATAGAGGTTCCCTTATAAAGGTCAAACTTGAAGAAGAGACAGCCTGTAAAAGTGAAACACGTGCGGAGTAGAGAGCGACGCGTGGACAGTCATTTATGTCTTTGGGAGAAGACAGTTACTGACATGAAACCGAAAGACGGTTGCACCCAGCAACAGATATCCCTCCGCAGCAACCCTTGATGTTTAAAGAAATGACACGGGAAGGCGATAGGAGGACAAAAGGAAAATGAAGCGTTATTTTATTCATTTTCGAAAAGCCATACGGCATCTACAAAGAGGCATGACCCGCTAAGCTAATCACCCTCAGACCAAGAGATACCATAACAATAAACTACATCGTCATCTGAGAACGATAGCTCCCTGCTGACGGGAGGAAAAGGCTCATCAACCCTCTTTCCTATGCGTATCGTTGATCGGCTGGACTCCTCCTCAATGGCTGATGTCACCGCTTCCACGTCCACGTTGGCAGGAAGAGCTATTTTTGGCGAATCGTGAGGAAGAAGAGATGGTTCATTCCCCCTTTGAACAGAAGGGGCGGAAGAATTGGAAAGTGTTTTAGACACCTTTAAGGCATTTTTCCTCAGCCTCTTGCGACCCCGTCGGCGGACGAATGGCCTCCATGGAGGCGACGGAGGAGGATTGTCTGAATCTGGCGAGGTCGGAGGAGTTGGCGGAGAATCCCGCGCAGTAGTGTCCAAAAAATAAGAATCGGCCATGAGCTTACAGGCAACCTGCCAAGAGGAAAAATAAGCAAGAAGATGAATGAAAAAATGGAGTGGGATCCCATTAAATAGCCAAAAAAGGGGGAGAAGTTTTTGATCATCCGGCGCGACTCTTGAGAACTGACACGCGTACAACCTGTAGTGCAAATCTAGATTTGCAGTCACGCCTGTCGAAATCTCCACAGATCGAGGAAAACCGAAACTTTACCCAATCAGTTGACACTGAAACAGCGACGCAAAATTAATGCAGAGCGGTTAGCGAGGAAACCGTCGTGAAAAGGCTGCCCAATGACCAACTCGTTTTCAGTTGGGCTGATGATGCCTCCAATCGAAAAAGGACAAAGGGCACATTGAAAAGGAAGAACAGTTACAAAGGGCATAATAAAAACAGTTTATTTATTATGGCCTAACGGCCGGAAAGTACAGCTGCGTAAATATAAAAAAAAAGGGGGGGAAAGAGAAAAAAGGCTCAAAGGGAGCCTCCGCCTTCAGGCGTCAGAACCAGCATCCTCGGGTATGTCAGGAATATCTCTCAGGGAGTCCATGACTAGAGTGAGGTCAGCAGAGGTGACCCTCATCCCCTTCAAGCAGCACCCCAGTATGTCCTTGTGCTGCTGCAGCATGGCGATCACCACTTGAATCCGAGCGATGGAGGTGGCCAGCTTCGACACACTCTCTAAAGGACTGAAATCCTCCAGAGATGTAGCTCTCAGCCTGGAATGGAGTGGGGTCAGCATCCCTTGCAACTCCAAGATGTCCTCGGAGGTCTTGACCAGCATGTTCTCCAGGAACCCGACGTCACCATCATTGAGGTTCTTGAGAGTATGGCCTTTGGAAAGGAGAATTTTTTTGGTCAAATGATCCATGATGTGGATTGCGAGAGAAAAAAGATAAGATAAACTTGAGTGAAGAAAGCTCTCAGATTTATAGGCTCCGAGAAATTGGCCTTTGGAAAGAGGAGGTCCTCAAAAGACGAGCCGCCCCGTTACCATCAAAGACTGATGGACCTGCGGCGGGAACGAGGATCGATGTCTGTATACTGCTAATGATACAGGTACTCGAGAGGAGTACGAGCTAGAATCCTAGAAAATGCGAAGGAGCGCGATATTACGGGTAGCCACGACGTAAAAGCCGTACTATTGTAGGTGTCCACAGTGTAAGGCCGCGTCGATATCGCAGGTAGCTCCTGGCAGTGTAAAGCCTCGCCGGTATCGCCGGTATCTGGTGGTATAAAGCCTCACAAGTTGTAGGCAGCCGATGGCGTAAAACCGCGTCAATATCACTGACTCCATGAGTAGAAAGGAAAGAAAGAACCCGCATGTTCTCAAAATCCCTATAAGTATAAAGTCTACTAATATCTCCGTAGAATGCCTACCTCCCCTACGTGTTTGCAGTTTGCCCGACATGCCGATGGACCCGGAACGTATGCGAACCTAACCCAACGGTATGAACCTGGTCGCAGTCCGCGGCAACGTCAACAGTAGTCCGTCAGCATCAATAACTCTCCTACAGCACGGATGAGTTTGCGACCTTCTAAGCACTACTGATGGCCCAGACCTGTTAATACCGCTAGGCGAAAATGACATCCTAATGATCCTGGACGAGTTAGCGGCGTCTCTCGCTGATATCGAAAGAGACAAAGAAGCTCGGAGATTTCATAAATATATCGCCATAAGGAGGAAAAGACCCTCACCTAAGATACCCGACATGGACAGGGAATGACAGCCCTTGGTAAACACCCGGGCTCGTTTTCAGTTGGGCTTATGATAACAATCAAGACAATCCCAATGACATTGCTGTAATTATGACCCCTACCGAGGGCGGAATCCTATAAGCCTATCGAACATCTAAGCTATCGCTACTAGACCATGAGGTATTTTCCGGGATGGTCGACATCAGCGGGGAGGAGGACTCACGCGTCTCTGGATGCACGACATCATCCCATCCCAGGGGACCCATGGAGTTATCGCCCCCGACATCATCATGGGTATCGCCCCCGACACCCTCCTCAGAGGCATCGCCCATGACGTCACCTCAGGTATCGCCCATGACGTCACCTCAGGTATCGCCCATGACGTCATCCCCAGGTATCGCCCATGACATCAGCTAGAGCTGTATCTCCCCTGGATATCGCTCTCTCCCCGGATATCGCCCCCAGCGGCCTATAAATATTCTCTCATTTTAAAACATCAAGTAAGCCGAAAAAACTGCATACTAGACCCTCTGCTATTTTTGAACCGCTTATTGACTTAAGCATCGGAGTGTCTACGCCGGAGTCCCCCCTCCGGCGCTTTGCAGGTGGATTCGACGTCATCTACAGCGACTCCGACCAACAGTAGACATTATCCTGATCATCTCGAAGGTCGAATCTTATCAGAAAGAACAATATCCATTTGAAAGAACAATATCCATTACTCTTCTACGTTCCTCCTCATCCAATATGAAGCAATCTGTAAGTCTCAGAGATCTAATTCTGTTTTCAGAAGAGAAGCAACCTGATGATATGGTTTTAAGCGAGACACATCCATTTGCATTAAGAGTCACTAAAGACGAGGGAAGCTCCGGTAGAGAATAGAGAGAGTTGTTTCATGTTTTCAGGTAGGTCTTCAATGTCTATGCCTTTCGCATCAATTTTCTTAAGATTTTTCATATTACAGATGAAGCTTGGAAGACTTGTTAGGTTTTGGCACCTAGTGATGTTAAGAGATGTAAGACAAATTAGATGTTGAATTGATGAGGGTAACTCTGTAATAGGCGTGGCATTTAATATGGGGGTAATAGTATTTTATACCCCTGTACTATCACCGAAAAACAGATACCTCCCCCGTACTTTAAAACGTCCATGAGACCTCTCTAAACTAATGTTCCCGTGCAAACACCTACCCTCCGTTAATTTTAGTAGTTAAATCTAACAGATTACCAGCTACAATAGGTTTTTTTTTTTCACCTGCTGTAGCAAATAATTATGTATTAAATAATATAATTAATTTAAAAAATCACAAAAAAATGTAAATTTTTTTTTAAAAAATGTAAAAATTTCAAAAATAATTTAAATATTTTCAAAAAATGTTAAAGTTCGTAAAAACAATAATTAACCTAAAAATATAGAAAAAATGTAAAAAAAACAAAGAAAAGTAAATATTCAAAAAAGATGTAAACATTCCAAAAAAAATTAATTAATCTAAAAAATTCAAAAAAAATGTTAAAATTCCTAAAAAATTAAATTAAAAAAAAATCCAAAAAAAAATCAAATTCCAAAAAATAATTAATTAAACTAAAAAATTCAAAAAAAATGTTATTAAACTTAAAAATCTGGAAAAAATGTTAAAAATTTAGAAAAAATTAATTAATCTAAAAAATCCAGAAAAAATGTCAAAATTCCCAAAATATGTACAAATTCCAACAAACTATAAAAATGATAAACAAAGCATTAATTAATCTAAAAATCCAAAAGAAACTAAATAAATTCCATTTTTTACATTTTTTGGGATTTTTTCAGTTTTTCTGGATTAATTATTTAGGTTAATTAATTTTTTTTGAATTTCTACATTTTTTGGATTTTTAACATTTTTTCAGGTTAATTAACTTTTTTTTGGAATTTTTAAAATTTTTTCAGGTTAATTAACTTTTTTTTGGAATTTCTACATTTTTTGGATTTTTTAACATTTTTTTTTTGAATTTTAAATTTTTTTTGAATTTTTACATTTAATACGCTTCCCTGTACTAAGGGTCAACGACAAAACCTCGGTCTCCGTTAGTCAAACTAACAAACCGTTACTGTTGACCATTGACTTTGATTAAAAAAATCAAAAAAATATGTAAAAATTATAAAAAATGTAAAAATCCAGAAACAATATCTAATTTTTTTTTTAAAATATAAAAATTCATAAAAAATGTAAAAATTCACAAAAAACATCTAATTTTCTTTTTAAAAATGTAAAAATTAATAAAAAATTCACAAAAAATTTAATATTCCTAAAAATCCAAAAAAATGTAAAAATTCTAAGAAAATGTAAGAATTCCAAAAAAAATCTATTTAAAAAAATTTAAAAATTCAGAAAAAAATGTAATTTTTTTAAAAAAACATAAAAAAGTAAAAAAAAAATAAACAAATCCAAAAAAAATGTAAGAATTCAGAAAAATATAAAACATCCAGGAAAAATGTAAAAATTCACAAAAAAAAGTAAAAATCCAAAAAAACCGTAAAAAAGGGAAAAAAAATCAAAAAATCAAAAAAAATGTAAATTTAAAAAAAAAATTAATTAACCTAAAAATCCAGAAAAAAATGTAACAAATCCCAAAAAATGTAAAAATTCCAAAACAAAATTAATTAATATAACAACCCTGAAAAAAATGTAATTTGTTTTATAAAAAAAAACAATTCCTTAGGTTAATCATTTTTTTTAAAAAAAACATTAGATTTTTTATCAATTTTTTACATTTATTTTGAATTTTTATTATTTTTTGGGTTTTTAACATTTTTTTGTGAATTTTTACATTTTTTATGGATGTTTTATATTTTTCCAATTTTTCTCATTTTTTTGTGGATTTTTTCATTTTTTTTGTGATTTTTTCCATTTTTTAGATTTTTAGAATTTTTTTTGGAATTCTTACATTTTTTCTTAATTTTTAGGTTTATTAATTTTTTTGTGAATTTTTACATTTTTTTATGAATTTTAAATGTTTTTTTTGAATTTTTACATTTTTTATAGATTTTTTAGATTTTTTCAATATAATTTTTAGAAATGTTTTTTCTGAATTTTTACATTTTTATATTTTTTAAATGTTTTTTATGAATTTTTACAGTTTTTTTAGATTTTTTTTGGAATTTTTACATTTTTCCTGAATTTTTTAATGAAAGTGAACGGTCAACACTAACGGTCTGTTAGTTTGACTAACGGGGACCGAGGTTTTGTCGTTGACCCTTAGTACAGGGGAGGTGTATTAGACGTTTTGAATGTCAGGGGTAGTTTCTGGTTTTAGCGATTAGTACAGGGGTGCTTTATGCTATTTCCCCTTAATTTTTTATTTCGAATTTTACTTTTTTAAATAAAATTTTAACATTTTTTCAGGAATTTTTGGAATTTGTACATTTTTTTATAATTTTTACATTTTTCTGAATTTTTACTTTAATTAAATTTTTTTGGAATTTTTCTATTTTTTTACAATTTTTTTGAAATTTTGTTCATTTTTTTGGAATTTGTACATTTTTTTAAATTTTTTAAATTTTTTCTGATATTTTACATTTTTACATTTTTTTTGGAATTTTTTTTTTTTGGAATTTTATGTAGGAGGTAATTTTAACATTTTTTTGGAATCGTTACTCAAATTCGTCAAAAACTAAAGGAGGGGCGATGTTTGCACGGGAACATTAGTTCAGGGAGGTCTCATGGACGTTTTAAAATATAGGGGAGGTATCTGTTTTTCGGTGATAGTACAGGGGTATAAAATACTATTACCCTTTAATATGAGTTGATTAAGGGACTGGAAATCTTTTTAATCTTGTACACCCATCCAAATACAGAATCCTTAGAAATTCTATAGGCTCCATGATTTTTGGGAAACTCTCCAGGTTTGGGTAGTCACTAAAATCAAGATTTATAAGAGATTTCAACTATTGGTTGAGATAGTTGAAAGTTTATGGCATCCGAACATGTTCAGCCATGCAAGTGCCTGGAGAGACTCAGTTGATGAGAGCACCTCTCTTATATCTGTATGATTTAACGTTAGCACTGTTATAGTATTTCCCAAAACTAATTGTAGAAACATTTTGATGCCTCCCCAGAATCCTCAGTCCTTCTGAATCAAAATTGGTCCGAGCAATATCACAACTTTTAAAAGTGTGAACTACTAAAAGAAAAATGTCTCGAATTCCCTTATTATTTTTGTAAAAACGTAAATACCCTTTCTAGTTTTATTTTAATATACTTCTGCCCTCATGATAGGCAAAACTAAATTTAATTAAACCATTTATAATTATCACAACAGGTTGGCATTCCCAGAAGAGAAGGGAGTGATACTTATTATAGTATAACTTAATTATTGTCTACGATCTTGGGAATATTAAGAATATGGAGAAGATTTTGCCAATCCATTCTTCCAAAACTCTTCAAGACACCGAGAGCCAGTGTATCACACCCTGGACTGTCTCTGTCGCTAGGTGTTTGTTCTTATGATGTAACGGATCGATGATTGATTGCTGTTTGGATGTGTACAGTGGAAAACTTTGTTGCGCTTAATAATATTTTTGTGTTAATATCAAACATATTTTTGTAATGGTAGGTGAATGAGAAGAAATTAAGAAGAATGCACTTTTTCATCTGTCTCCAAATTAAAGCCCTTATTGTGTTAATTTGCCTCATCTTGTAATCAGGTTGTGAAGTTGGGAAAGTAACATCTAGTATATGGAAGTCTCATCAGTTTACTTGACAAAAACACACATATCCACATGTATATACATTTAGGAGTGGATCACCGGCTACAAAAGAGGAAGAGGACGCTTTGAGTACGAGTCAGTATTTCATATCTTGTACTCAAAGGATCGGTAGTACTCCACATCTTGTAACTTCGTACATTCCTTCAGTGTCGCGAAATTGAAATGAAACCTCTCCCCCAAAAGGAGATAACCCAAAAGGGTCGTACCATATTAACAAGTGCTCAGTATTGATATCTATTTGGTAGTCTAAATCACAGGATGAAATAGAATATTCATCATTATCTACCTAGCATTGCATGTCATTGTAGTAGCCAGAGTTGGAGTTGGCGTAATTTGGCTTGATAAAAACACAAATTCATCGAACTTCGAGGGCGTTGGTAGCTTTAATGTCAGGGAAGATCCAACGCTTTGACTACTGCAGAACCATTGTGGTATTTCACTCCCTGGCATTATTACAATATGACGATGAATTCCCTGTTTACCAACACTCGCAACTTAATTAATTAATATAATTTAATTAGAGGGAGAAGGGGAACAAAAAAATTATAGTATGCTAGCTGTAATTGCTATGTTTGTACCTTCATGTCTAACTCGGAGTGACTTTTTGAAAGAGCAATATCCAATACTCTTCTACGTTCCTCCTCATCCAATATGCAGCAATCTGCAAGTCCCATAGATCTAATTCTGCTTTCAGAAGAGAAGCAACATGATGATATGTGCTTAAGTGAGACACATCCATTTGCCTTAAGAGTCTCTAAAGACGAGGGAAGATCCGTCAGAGAATAGAGATTCAAGCAACCTGTCACATCAATTTCCATGAGATTTTCCATGTTACAGATGACGCTTGGAAGACTTGTTAGGTTTTGGCACCCAGAGATGTGAAGAGATGTAAGATGAATTAGATGTTGAATTGATGAGGGTAACTCTGTAATATACATGCCATCTAATTCGAGTTCAATAAGGGACTTCAAGTTATGGAAGCTGTCTGGAAATCCTTTTAATCTTGTGCACCCACCCAAATTCAGAATTATTACAGATTCCATAGGCTCCATGATTTCTGGGAAGCTCTCCAGGTTTGGGTAGTCGGTAAAATAAAGTGTCTCAAGAGATTTCAACTTACAGACATTGGTTGAGATAGTTGTGAGTTTATGGCATGAGGTAATGGTCAGCCATACAAGTTCCTGGAGAGACTCAATTGATGAGGGCACCTCTCTTATGTCTGTGTCAATTAATGTTAGCTCTGTTATAATATTTCCTGAAGCTAATTGTGGAAACATTTTAGCGCCTCGACACCACATTAGCTGAAGATGTCTCAGTACTTTTGAATCAAAATTGGTCGGAGCACTGTCACAGCTTTTACAATCCGAAATGGCGAGATATTCCAGCTTGGGAAGACACTCAATAGAGGAGGATTGAAGCTTAACTAAACTCCCACAACAACTAAGATAAATATTCTTAATGTTCCTGCCTTCTGATAAATCTTGTTACTCCACTAATTCCTTAGACCAGCTAAGGTGGATTACTTTTAAATTCACAATATTCTGCGAAAATGCGAAACAAATGGGAATTATTATAATAAATAAATAAACAAACAAATACTCCATTAGTTGAATAATAAGCGGTAGGAGAAATCAAAATAATAGATTCAAATCTATTTGTACTATCGAACAAACTTAAATACCCTTTTGAGGCCACATGTCGTAACGGCATGCCTTTTCTTTGTATCGTTTGGCCTTTCATTACCGTTGGAAAAGATAAAATGATAAATATTATAAATAGTAAAAATTCGTAGGAAAAAATCATTTATTGTGCACTAGAGGGAGTATTTTAAATAACTATAAGAAAATCTACTAACTAGAAAAATATCAACAAAAAGAAAAAGAAAAATAATCTTTCTTACTTTAGAAAATACAAGATCCTCCAAATACAACTATTATTTTCTTTATCCTTTTTCTTACTCTAGTATCAAGATACATCACACACTTTTAATATATACAAATATTGTTTTATGTATTATTGAGAATAAAAATAAAAGAATTTAAAAAATATATATGTATAGACTAAGAAAGAAAGAAAGGAAAGAAGCATTGGACGAATGTACTTATACAAGTTTTTAAAATTTGCATTCCCAGGTCGTGAAGGGAAGGGAAAGTAACACACTGATTGAATGCATTTATGCTGATTTTTATGCCTTCAATCCAGCTTATTTTGATGGTTATTGCTGCTACTAGTGATGATTTAATTCCATTTTTGCATATCATGAATTATGGAACCAGTTGAAGCGAAAGGAATGAAAAGCTATCGTTGGATGCTTGATGTGGATGAAAGTGAATAGAACCAACCGCTTTGTTTTCCTGAGCCAAAAGCAATGAAGTGTTGCTGCTGATTTTTGTAGAGATGGACCCAAGACAGCCAAAGAAATTGAAAGATATGACATGGGCTTGGGCTGCTATATGAATGACGCGTCATGCGTCTTGAGCTTCCAAAGAAGAAGTGTTGCTGCTGTTAAAATCTTGTAATAGCTTTAGCACTTCTATTTCAATTAGGAGATATCAAAACAATCTTTTTAAATTTCAATTTAGAGTAAATCTAGTTTTTAGGAGATAAGGATTGAATTTATCTTTTTAAGGAAACAACTTGGCAGATAGGTAACATCTCTTCTTCCTAAATTTTTGGTTGTTGAAGCTGCAATTCTTTTACTCCTTTTACTCTTTAATTAATTAATTCTATTTGGATGTTTATTTCTCTTGTGAATTAATTATGTCTTGTAGTAGCTAAATTATTTGATTCCTAGTAAAGGCTATTGAGCCATGATTATTCTTTTGTGAGATCAAATCAGAGCTTATTAAATTCCAATCGTCGTATTTCTACTCTCTTTGATTTATGGTCAAACTATTCGTGTTTGTTTTAAACTTGATCAATTTTGAATTAAGCATGTTTAGTTACAGTCTTCTCTGGTAATTTTGGAGTCCATGTTATCATGAATCTGAAGGAAACTAATTGATTTGCGAGTTGATTAGAAAAAGAGTAGAATCTTACTTATAGGAGTAGAGTGTCTCTCAGTTAAGTTTGTGAAAGGTCTCTCCCTGCGTGTTCATCAATCACTTAATTAAATTCTATAGAGTGTCTCTTAGAATTGTTAAGGCAATTAGGAATTTCCAATAGAGAGTCTCTTTGTTAATTTTGAATAGGAAGAGAGCAGGAAATCTAGAGTGTCTGTGATTTCTATAGCCTTTCTATGAAAATTGGTTTTGAAAATACTAGCGTCGATGATCAATTGAATGAATCATGGTTTGATTAGAGTCTTTACCGGGAATTGCTTGTCACTTGAGTTAAATCAAACCTCCTCTGTTTACTGTTTTTGTTTCCTTTATTTGTTTAATTAGTTACAATTCAAACAACTCTTTCATTGGTATTTACCACGGTTACATAGTTTGGTCATTGAACAAAATTAATTTAGTCGTGAAGTCTCTGCGGAACGATCTCTTTTTACCACTTGCTACAGTTTAAATTAATTGTTGCATGGCCGATTGTAGTATTTATTTTTGTTGGTTTCGGCAACCATCAAATTTTGGCGCCGTTGCCGGGGATTTCATTCGGTACTAATTTGATTTCTTTGTTTTATGACCAGGTCCTCTTGTTAGCAATTAAGCAACCCAGAGATCAACAAGGAAAGAGGACAGAACAGAAGAAAAAAAACATATCCAGAAGAAAGTTCTACACAATCAGTCACTAGACTCTTTCCCAGACATGGGAGAGAGCGCATCTACACTCAGATGGCTGGTGCAATAGAGGTATGGTTAAAATCCATAGACAATAAAATAAATAACCTACATATTCGTGTCTCTTCTGTTGTAGATCAGATACAACAACTCTCATATGGAGAGCCTGGCTTCCAATCACACCCTTGGGTGAATGCCCACAACTATAATCAAGGATGGGAGTATCCCCCGAGTTTCAACTGGACTCCACAACAGCCACCACAATCACAACAGCCCCTGCAGATCACTGGTGTTCGGATTGAAGAGACACTCAAATAGTGTATGCAAGCTACTTAAGCTAGCATTTCAAGTATCACGCAATCAACTCAAGCTAGCATAGCTACTATGCAGAAAGAGATAGGACAGATGCAACTAGCATTAACCAACCAGAATCAGGCAGGACGGTTGCCATCAACTTATGTGGACAACCTGATACACAATGTTAGTGCAATGACATTAAGGAGCGAGACTGAAATTTTAGACATAACAGACTCTTTCCCAGGCCTGGGAAAGGGACCAGAAGCGGTTCCACCATCAGCTGAGTTTGAACCAGAAGCTGAAGTTGTGATTGAAAAACCAATCAAGACTGATCCCATTACAGAAATGCAGGTAAAGAAGGAACAACAGGTAATACGTCCTCCCTTTCCAGTAATGTCTGAAAAGGCCAAGAAGGAAAGAGAAGAAAAAGCTATTTTGGACATTTTTCGAAAAGTTGCAATTAATATTCCTTTGCTTGATATGATTGCTCAAGTACCAAAATATGCTAATTTTCTCAAAGAGTTGTGTACTAATAAAAAGAAACTTGCAGGTGTGGAGAGGATAAACTTGAATGAGAATGTGTCTGCGATTTTCCAAAAGAAATTACCTAACAAGTGCAGGGATGGGCGCACCTTCGTCATACCTTGCAAGATTGGAGACCAGACCATTGAGAAGGCGCTGTGCGATCTAGGCGCGGGGATAAACGTCATGTCACTAACTATTTTTAAATCTCTCAACATAGGGGAATTGAAAGACACTAAAGTTGTTATTACATTAGCCGATAGGTTGATTATTTATCCCGTTGGAGTTATAGAGGATGTCTTAGTGCAAGTGAATGATTGTATATTCCCTGTTGATTTTTATGTGGTTGATATGGACAATGAACACTCTACTAAGTCCACATAAATTTTGCTAGGTAGACCTTTCTTAAGGACAGCCAGAGCGAAAATTGATGTTTTTGGAGGGTGCTTGACTTTGGAATTCAGTGGCGAGATTATTACTTTTAATATGTATGATGCCATACAATTTCCTGATGACATGCATAGTGTTAATTGCATAGATATTATTGATCCTGATGCTGATAATATTCATGAATTAATTACTACCGACCCCTTGAATTGTGTTCTTAGTAGAGACGTTGACAAGCCAAAAATACTTGAATTGGAGGAAAAATTAGAAATCATAGAAGAGATTAAAGAAACTGTGTTTGAACTTGAAGTTTCTAATTCCTATGATAAACTTTCTGATGATGTTAAAGTACCAGGAATTCATAATAAATTTCTCCCTTCAGTTTTGCAGGCACCGAAGATTGAGTTGAAAACCTTGCAAGGAGAGTTGAAGGAAGAAAGGCTTGCGAGGGTACTAAATGAGTACGAAGAGGCCATTGAATGGAGGATAACTAATATGAGTGATGCAATCCACATCATACCTACTGGAGACTGAAACAAAGCAAGGAGAAAGTGTCTAGTCAAAGACTATAAATCGGGACTCTTCATGGGAGGCAACCCATGTGTTTTTAATATTTTCATTTTCTTTATTTTATTTTATTTATTTATTTATTTATTTTATTTATTATTTTCTTCTTCTTCCCTATCAATAACATTATCATGGAGTCTGATGTTGTTTTGATTTCGTTTATGGCAGGAGAATGAACACAAGGTGAATTAAAAGACAAGGCCTAGGCATTAAATCATTCATGGAGGATGAGAGTTTTAAGAGAAGTTTTAGGCCATAAAAGCCCAAGGATCTTTATGGGCTTAAGTCATTCAAGCCCTTTTTCCTTCATCACCTTGTCGTTCACCCAATTCCCCTTTATTCCAAAAATTAACAAAAATCAAGCCATCTTCTTCTTCCTCCCGAAACCCTAGCTGCTCCCTCAATTCCAAACCTCCAAAATCAGCCATGGTGACTACCAGAGGAAGGAGCGATGCTTCCATGGCCGGACTCCGACTGACCCCCAAATCGAAAACCCCAACCAACAAACGGACGCCCTAAGTAAAAGACCGCTGTCGTCCTCTCCTCCGCGGGCCACGACGAGAACCCCACGGGTTCCAGCTCCTCCACCGTCATCGCAAGCAGTAGGCGCACCAGGATCCAGTCGGTGACCTTCGCCCCCACCCACGGGTACCACGCACCAGCCCTCGCTCCGGTAAGAACACTATATTCGCATCCACCTTCAAAGCATCACCATTGGAACAGAAGGGCCATGTGAGGACCAAAAGCAGAAATAAGGGAACAATCACTTCGCGGCAGGTAACCCCAACCTTGGAAAAATCTCCATGGTTGGTTGCACTTTTATGATTTTGAGTGTATTAATATGCTTCCTGTGAAAATTAATTTACCTGTGACTATTTGTGCTGCTTGGATTTTGATTTGCTTGGTAAAATGATAATTGTCGAACCCATAGCTGAATTGATTCGTAATATAGGTTGGGAGTCTCTTATTCTAAATTGATGAATAAGCACAAGCTAAATTTGGGCTAGTGGATTAGCCACCAATTTCAAACTGCTAAGACTTGCATGCCTATGGGTTCTCTGGTCACCTCTCTTGCTTTAACCATCGCGTCTTTGACACTGCACGCAACAATTTGTTTAAGTCTTGTGATTTAAAATTGTTAGATTTACGCACCTTGGATAACATGGGTTTTTTTCACATGAGATATGGTATTGTGTGTAGTAATACAGGATTTACAACTTGCACTGACCATATTTTTGGAGCAAATATCAGAGGAGTCCAGTTCAGGTTTGCTGAAGATGAGGAAAAAGATGCAGCCACTGACCAGCACCAGACAGCGGACATCACCACAGCTCCAGCAACTGGAGCAGCAGCTGAGGAAGTCTTTCCTAGGCCTAGGGGAGAGGAGATTTCGTTGTCTAGGCTGATGCGAAAGCTGGACACCATTTTAGAAGAGCAGAGACACTTCGCAACTCTACACTCAAGGCTGCTTTTCCTGCTTCGAGATCAACTCCCTGCCCCATCACAACCATGATTTCCCCCTGGTTCCATCTTCCCATTCTTTTTATTTTTCTTTCTTGAGTCAGTTTTAGTTTATTTTCCGTTGTGTCTTTTCCCTTTCTCACACTTTGAGGACAAAGTGTCTTCTAGTGTGAGGGAGGTATTTTATGTGTTTTTGGATGATTGGATGATTGTGTATATATTTGCTTGATTGATGGCGTATTTTTCATTTTCGTATGCCATGATTGGAGTGTTTTGAATACCACACTGCCCCTATTTTTTTTTAAAACGTCTCTATTTGAATGAATGGTTTAGGCACTTTGAACAGGAAACACTCTTCCCACTGCACATATTCACGCGCACAGTCACACTACTTGTTAGCTCCTATATCCATGCCTTGTCTTAGTCGCTTGTAGTCATTTGTTTACCCGTGTGAGCTCTTTGAACTTTCATGTCGTGATTATTTTTGCTAAGTGGATGCATGACCTTTGTGCTGATTGGATTTGCATGAGACCTCTGGGTATAGGTACCATTAAACGTGGGAAAGCGATGAAATGATTAAAAACTTTGCATTTTTCTTCTTATCTTTTTTCTTGCTTTTATCTTGCCCCTGCCATTCATTTCACCCTTCTTTTCATCACCCTTCTAACTGTTCGAGACTTTTCTTTCTATTCTTAGCAGGTGAGAGTTCTCTGGCAGTGAGCAAGGTGGGGCAAAGAGAAGCAATAACATTAGAGTGTGGGTATTAAGAACTATGAGATCAAGATGTTGAAAGCCGAAGTAGATTCTAAAGAAGAACATTTACGACGAACTATGAGATCATTAAGCTGAAAATAAAGGCAGACGCCCAGAACAACAGTATGGCAAGCCACAGCAGAACAAAAGAAGCAGAATTTCAGAATAATGAACAACTAAACCAAGATGTTCAAGGCAATCAACGAGCAAAAATAGAAATGAAGGGATAAGACCGAAGCACTTAAGGCAACCACATAGTTAAGCCTGATCATTCGACAGAGACTTTGCTGCTCCAGTACTCCAGTCAGTCAGGTGGAAATATTTGTATACTCCTCTTTTGCTCACATTCAAAAGAGAAAAAAAAAAGAAAAAAAAAGAAATCAAAAAGAATAAATATTTGAGCAAAAGAGGAGCAAAATTCAGAACGGAGCAGAAAATGAAGAAATTCAGAAGAATGAGAGAACTATAAAGAAGAATACCCCCACACATCATCCGACGCTCTTTGCCTTGCCCTCGCTGTTGCCAATAGAGACTCTCTCGCCACTTCGCTTTTTCCAGCTAAGAAATCTCTATCCTTCTCTCTCTACCTCTCTTTGAACCTTCTCTCCTTCCTTCACAATTTTTGCGCTACCCTTTGCAAAGTTTTTATGATTGTATGATTGCCTGCGCATGTGTTCTCCGTACTCGGGTCGCTATTGCAATTCTGATTTTGTGCATTGTCATTTGCATTGTTGAGTGTAAACACTTTGCCATAATCCTTTCTGAGTTTGAGTGCAAACACTATTTTTTGTCTGAGGATTGTCTGCGACTATGCTAGGTATGGGAAAGTTTCTCCCTTGGTTTCGTTATTCGTTGCGTTTGATGTGGATGTTATCTAGGTAGGAGGTTGTGTCAAATTTTGTGCTTGTGTGCTGAGTGAGCTTTTCCTGTATGCCTTTTTGTGGGAAACCATTTATTCTGATTAGGGGGCTGTTTTGAGTGTAATGCTCGAGGGCGAGCATAGGTTAGTGTGGGGGATTTTGATTGAATGCATTTATGCTGATTTTTATGCGTTCAATCCAGCTTATTTTGATGGTTATTGCTGCTACTAGTGATGATTTAATTTCATTTTTGCATATCATTGATTTCAGAACCAGTTGAAGAGAAAGGAATGAAAAGCTATCGTTGGATGCTTGATGTGGATGAAAGTGAATAGAACCAGCCGCTTTGTTTTCTTGAGCCAAAAGCAATCAAGTGTTGCTGCTGATTTTTGTAGAGATGGACCCAAGACAGCCAAAGAAACTGAAAGATATGACATGGGCTTGGGCTGCTATATGAATGACGCGTCATGCGTCTTGAGCTTCCAAAGAAGAAGTGTTGCTGTTGTTAAAATCTTGTAATAACTTTAGCACTTCTATTTCAATTAAGAGATATCAAAACAATCTTTTCAAATTTCAATTTAGAGTAGATCTAGTTTTTAGGAGATAAGGATTGAATTTATCTTTTTAAGGAAACAACTTGGTAGAGAGGTAGCATCTCTTCTTCCTAAATTTTTGGTTGCTGTCATTGAAGCTGCAATTCTTTTACTCCTTTTACTCTTTAATTAATTAATTCTATTTGGATGTTTATTTCTCTTGTGAATTAATTATGTCTTGGAGAAGCTAAATTATTTGATTCCTGGTAAAGGCTATTGAGCCATGATTCTTCTTTTGTGAGATCAAATCAGTGCTTATTAAATTCCAATCGTCATATTTCTACTCTCTTTGATTTACGGTCAAACTATTCGTGTTTGTTTTAAACTTGATCAATTTAGAATTAAGCATGTTTAGTTACAGTCTTTCTTGGTAATTTTGGAGTCCATGTTATCATGAATCTGAAGGAAACTAATTGATTTGCGAATTGATTAGAAAAAGAGTAGAATCTTACTTATAGGAGTAGAGTGTCTCTCTCCTAGGTTTGTGAAAGGTCTCTCCCTGCGTGTTCATCAATCACTTATTAAATTCTATAGAGTGTCTCTTAGAATTGTTAAGGCGATTAGGAATTTCCAATAGAGAGTCTCTTTGTTATTTTTGAATAGGAGGAGAGCAGGAAATCTAGAGTGTTTCTGATTTCTATAGCCTTTCTATGAAAATTGGTTTTGAAAATACTTGCGTCGATGATCAATTGAATGAATCATGGTTTGATTAGAGTCTTTACTGGGAATTGCTTGTCACTTGAGTTAAATCAAACCTCCTCTGTTTACTATTTTTGTTTCCTTTATTTGTTTAATTAGTTACAATTCGAACAACTCCTTCATTGGTATTTACCACGGTTACGCATTTTGGTCATTGAACAGAATTAATTTAGTCGTGAAGTCTCTGCGGAACAATCTCTTTTTACCACTTGCTACAGTTTAAATTAATTATTGCATGGTCGATTGTAGCATTTATTTTTGTTGGTTTCGGCAACCATCACACACATATCCACAGGTATATACATTTAGAAGTGGATCAACATCTACAAAAGAGGAAGAGGACACTTCAAGTACGATTCAGTATTTCATATCTTTTACTCAAAGGATCGGTAGTACTCCACATCTTGTAACCTCGTACATTCCTTCACTGTGGCAAAATTGTAAAGAAACCTCTCCCCTAAAATATCTCCCCAACCCAAAAACCTCTGGGTCGTACCATATTAACAAGTGCTCAGTATTGATATCTATTTAGTCGTCTAAATCATAGGATGAAATAGGATATTCATCATTATCTATGTAGCATTCCATGCAATTGAAGTAGCCAGAGTTGGAGTTGGCGTAATTTTGCTTGATGACAAGGCAAAACACAAATTCATGGAACTTCGAGGGCCTTTGTAGCTTTAATGTCAGGGAAGATCCAACGTTTTGACTACTGCAGAATCATTTTGGTATTTCACTCCCTGGCATTATTACAAAATAATCTCCCTGTTTACCAACACACGCAACTTAATTAATTAATATAATTTAATTAGAGGGAGAAGGGAAACAAAAAATTTATAGTATGCTAGCTGTAATTGCTATGTTTGTACCTTCATGTCTAACTCGGAGTGAATTTTTGAAAGAGCAATATCCAATACTCTTCTACGTTCGTCCTCATCCAATATGCAGTAATCTGCAAGTTCCAGATATCTAATTCTGCTTTCAGAAGAGAAGCAACATGATGGTATGTGCTTAAGTGAGACACATCCATTTGCAATAAGAGTCTTTAAAGACGAGGGAAGCTCCGGCAGAGAATAGAGATTCGAGCAACCTCCCGCATCAATTTCATAGAGATATTCCATATTACAGAAGGCGCTTGCAAGACTTGTTAGGTTTTGGCACCTAGAGATGCGAAGAGATGCAAGACGAGTTAGATGTTGAATTGATGAGGGTAACTCTATAATAGGCGTGTGATCTAATTTGAGTGCAAAAAGGGACTTCAAGTTAGGGAAGCTGTCTGGAAATCTTTTTAATCTTGTGCACCCATCCAAATGCAGAACTTCTAGAGATTCCATAGGCTCCATGATTTCTGGGAAGCTCTCTAGGTTTGAGCAGTAACTAAAATAAAGTCCCTTAAGAGATTTCAACTTAAGATATTGGTTGAGATAGTTGTGAGTTTATAGCATGAGGACATGGTCAGCCATGTAAGTGCCTAGAGAGACTGAATTGATGAGGGCACCTCTCTTATGTTTGTGCCACTTAAATCTAAATCTGTTATAATATTTCCTGAAGCTAATTGTGGAAACATTTTAACGCTTCGGCACCACATTAGCTGAAGATGTCTCAGTACTTTTGAATCAAAATTGGTCGGAGCACTGTCACAGCTTTTGCAATCCGAAATGGCGAGATATTCCAGCTTGGGAAGACACTCAATAGAGGAGGATTGAAGCTTAACTAAACTCCCACAATAACTAAGATAAATCTTCTGAATGTTCCTGCCTTCTGATAAATCTGGTAACTCCACTAATTTCAAGGAATAGCTAAGGTCGATTACTTTTAAATTCACAATATTCTGCGAAAATGCAAAACAAATGGGAATTATTATAATAAATAAATAAACAAACAAATACTTCATTAGTTGAATAATAAGCGGTAGGAGAAATCAAAACAATAGATTCAAATCTATTTGTACTATCGAACTACTAAAAGGAGTTTTATTTTAATATACTTCTGCCCTGACGATAGGCAAAACTTTCATGATCTTTAAACATTCTCTACAATCATTGAATTATTTGGTCTACATAGCTTGCATTTTTTCTCATCATCTTTAATATTATTTGGTCTATAAAATTGGATCATGGTATGGGTACCCTACGGCTCTCCTTCTCTCTCATCTTTTTTATTTTTCTTTTTTAAATAAATTTAATTTTTTTATTCTATATAATGAATAAAATAAATTAAAAACTATAACAACATAATCTCTAGATGAGTAATTCTATATCCATTTTTCTTATTTTTTTTAATCTTTTAAAAATGAATTTTTTACTTTTCATGGAATCACTCGTGGTTTTCTTCTTCAAAGCATAAAAAAATCATGGTCATGGACCATTCAAAATTATTTAAATATATTTTAAATTAATTTAGAAATTTCATAACTATTCTTATAATTAATATTAAATCATTAATGTTGAAATATATATAAACTTAAATAATTTATATTATCATTTGGGCTTTACTTAATTAATTAATAATTAATAATTATTAAATCTATATTTTTTTTCACATGGTATTTTTAATCTTACTTAATAAAAAAATATATTTATTTAGTGAGTATGATTTAAATATACTATATTATTTAAAAAATATTAAAAAGTAGTTATCTATTATATTTATACACATAACTATACTATATTAAAAAATATTTGATTACCTATTTAATGAATGTATTTAAAAATATCCTCTGAATCCTCTTTAAATTGCATATACAACCACTCAATTTCATTTCATAAATAAAAGAAAAAAAGAAAAAGTAAAAAACGAGCATAATCCTTACCTAGGAAATTTAAATTTAAATAAGACTGTAATTGGGGATTTGTCAGCTTTTAAAAAACGAACAACAATTAAGAAGGGAGGGAATACAACAAACCTGTTTGCCTGTCCATAGCTTTTTAACTTTACTGAAGCTCATGTGAAGCTCGACAAGGTTTTCAGCACAAAAGCTTGATGGCAAATATGTTAGTGGAAATGCATCCCATCTAAAATATCTTAATTCCTTAGGAAGACAATCAATGTGCTCGCCAAGAAACCTCACTTTACTTTCCCTGTTTGCACCCAAATGAAATTCTAGAAATCTTAGACCAACTAACCTTGCAAACACACGACAATCTAACGTCCCTTCAACTTGAGCAAGATCTACACTTATTGCTTCAATCAGTGAAGTCCCCTGATAATCACAAGTGAACATAAAAAAACAATTGAAAATTGCAGTTTTAAAATGATTAACTATAAATTGTACAAAAATGAAGAAGATAATCTACGTGCATTATATACCTTCCTTTTTTTCAAAACATGAATAATGTCTTTGGGTTCCCATATTCTTGTGCGCTTTTTCAGTTTATTAGATGATTCTTCACGAGCAATGCAACGACCCATTTCTTTCAGCAAGTCATGCATCTTCAGCAGCTTGTCATGTTCTTATGAGTGACTTGTCAATGAGTTTACTAATCGTGAAATGTATTGCATTTACAGATCCCTGTAATATGCAACTACAAACTCCTTCTTCTTCCCGTGTAAGAAACATGCAATGTCGAGAAATATCTTTTTCTCTTGCTTACTTAGTGCATTGTAGCTAATTTTCAACACATCTTGAACTTCTGGGAAAGGTTCGTGATCTTTTAACCCATTGATTGACGCTTTATTCCATGTATTTTTACCACTATAAAACTCCTTTTTTTGTGGCAGAAACAATTCTTTCGACGTCAATTTGGGTTATTTTGGCAAATCTTGGGAAAGACTGGTTTTTTGAAGAATCAGGTGCTGGAGCGAAAGGTTGGCAATCTTAGCCACGTGTTTTGGCTAAGATTGCAGAATAGAGGCGTGCACACCATGGACTCAAGGAAGCAAGATCAGATCGGAAGACCAGCTGGCGATTACATCCGCTAGAAGAAATCTTTGATGTAATCCTATTTGAACAAAAACACTTTGTTATTTTATTATTATTATCGCTTTAGGATTTAAAAATAATTGGGATTTCTATCCCTACTTTTTAGTTAATTTGAATTGAGGAGTTTGGAAAGAAACGTGAAGGGCGGGGACTCTAACCTTATTTAAGGTTAGGGAAGGCTGTCAATTACGGATCATCCATTCTCCTCTCTTCTGGGTTTTTTTTGTAAACATTCGGCTGTGGTATTTCCTTTAGGAATATCGCATTTTAAATTAAATTCATGTTCTTCAATTATTTCTCTTTTCCTTTGATCATGATATCTAGTAGCTAAACACCTAGTTCTTGGTAAGGGTTGAGTGAGCATGTTTGTAAATCGTGAGACTATTGGTCTTAAGTATCCTATCAATCGTATTCGATTCAAGTTCCGTTTTAACAAACCGGTTCTCGTCTAGGCCAAGACTTGATCGATCTTAGCCAAGACTACGAATTTGCAGTCAGTCACTAAGGGGACGAGCGAAACTGAAGTGACGAAGTAGACGGCTAACCTCGCGGGGGTTAGTGAATTTGAATCGATATATGCCTAACCATATTGACGACCTAGGGCTCCGAGTTGGGAGTAGCTTGGTCTAGACTCTGTCTTTCCCTATGCCATTGAGAAAACGCATGTGCCTCAAGCCAGCAGCCAATTGGATAAACCCTTTAGCCAGCAAGGTGTCCACTGGCCAGGATCACTCGGAAAGGGGGTACCCTCCAAGTGATTTGAATAGGAGGAAAGTAGGATTGGAAAGGGGTTCCTCCCAATCTATAGCATAGTTATGATAGAGAAGGAGAAAATATTTTAGTCTATGATCGATTACGCAAGCAAAGTGCTCACGAATTCGCCCTTACTAGGAATCTACCCCACGAAAGTTCCAACCAATCTCAACCAACAATCTTAGCTAAGATTCACTTCTGCTTAAGGTTGTTTCCGATAAATTAGTTTTTACTTATTCTCTTTTATGCTTTGTTTATCTTAACTGCAGAACAACAAACCCTCAACTCCAGTGACGAGGAAGTCGAGTCAAGACTACGATACACCACCAAGATCTCTGTGGACGAACCTCTTATCGCAATCTATGAGTCCCTTGTGGACGAGTGATAAGTTGTATTCCTACCCCATTTTCTATATCTTTTTACAACTAAATTTGATGCCCTCGACACACAATCAAATTTTGGCGCCGTTGCCGGGGATCTTCTGACGGTGTATTTTGTAGTTTTGTTTTTTTTATTTCTGTCTTTCGCAGTTGATGACCAGGTCCTCAAAGGAAGAACTACTACATTTGAATCCATAACTCACAAGGACCGAAACCCAAATCAGAAAGAAATCTAAGAGGAAATTCGTTGGTGAATTTTCGGGAACTCAATCAGAAACTGATTCCAGCAACAGTCTAGGCCAAGATCAGGGCCCAGCTAAGAATCCAATACCAAACATGGAAGAAAACCAAGAAGAACAGACGATGAGAGAACAAAACAGGGGGGCAGAACGAGTGACCTACTCCTGTATTAATCTACCCCCGATGGCTAATGATTGGTCCATCAAGACAAACATCATTGCCAACTTAACCAAATTTCATGGCCACTCAAACTAGAATCCATATAACCATTTGAGGAACCTTCACCTCCAATGCGATACCCTCAAACCAGTAGGAGTAACAATCGAGAGAGCCAAACTGAAGTCATTTCCTTGGTCTCTCGAAGACTCAGCTAAGAATTGGTTCTATAGCTTGCCCCACAATACCATTACAACCTGGGGAGACATGTCTGTTGCCTTCCTAAATAAATATTGGAATGCGACTAAGGCAGGGGCAGCAAGAAAAAGTTTAGTATCCATTCAGCAGAGAGGAGGAGAAAGCTTGAGCGAATACCATCAAAGGTTTAGGGATCTTCAAGACATTTGCCCTACACATGGAGTGGCAGACCATCTCCTGATCCAATACTTCTATGATGGAATGTGTGTAAAGGATAGGGAGAGGCTAGACTCAGCCGCTGGAGGAGCACTTCAAGATCTTACACCAACGAGAGCAAAATTACTTCTCCAAACAATGGCTGACAACAGCCAAAACAACGCCTCATCCGAGAGAAATTCTACACCTTCTTCTTTAAATGCAATAAATATGGAAAACAAGCTTGATAAGATTACTGACATTTTGATGAATCTCTCTACAGGTACCCAATCCCAGGCACAAACTACAATAGCAGCAGCCAATCCCATGCCTTCGGTTTGCGGGGTTTGCCAACAGCTAGATCATCCAACCCATAGTTGTTATGTGGTGGAACAGCCGGGAGATCCATCCCCAACCTCAGTCAATGCGGCATATGGTTACAACCAGGGACAATCTAACAATCAAGGGCAACCTAGGTTACCACATGAAAGCAATCAATACTCCTGGAGACACCATCCCAATCTAAGGTGGAGACAAGATCCGCCTCAGCCTAGCCAACCAAATCAGCAACCAAACCAACAACAACAATACTTACCACAATACAACCAACAGCCACAACAGTCTCTCATAAATTTCCAACACTTCGTACCCAGACCACCAGGAACAAATCAATCCAATGCCCCTGTCCCACTTCCTACACCTTAACCGCTTAAGATTACCGGAGTACCTATCGAGGACACAATGCAAAAATTCATGCAAGCAACTCAATCCGGCCTTGTTGAAATGCAAAAGCAAATAGGTCAGCTCACCCAACAGATCCAGCAAACAGGAACAAGTGGAAAATTACCTTCCACCACCGAGGATAACCCAAAGCACAATGTAAGTGCTATCCATCTAAGGAGTGGAAGTGTTCTACCTTAACGAAAGGGTGCGAAAT
Organism: Viola odorata; assembly: GCA_963691705.1. Classification (NCBI taxonomy): domain Eukaryota; kingdom Viridiplantae; phylum Streptophyta; class Magnoliopsida; order Malpighiales; family Violaceae; genus Viola; species Viola odorata. Next base: position 20,289,860 of record OY829539.1, on the reverse strand, counting down.
CAGATCGAGAGATTCACAACCAATCGTATGAAGACGAGGATATGGATGTGGATGAAGAAACTCAAGCAGAAGTTCAGCCGGAGCCAATCTTGGCTGAGACTGAAACACATACTGATATTCCAGTTCAAGCAAAACAGTCGATCTTAGCTAAGACTGATGCTAAGGCTGATGAGCAGATTATGAAACCTCTGGAAATAGCAGATATCCCACCTCCCTATCCTCCCAAGTCCTCTAAACAGAAGAAATTAGACGAGGATAAGGACTTCATGAACATTTTTGGCAAAGTGGCCGTGAATATTCCTATGCTAGACTTAATTTCAAAAGTACCTTCTTATGCAAGATTTTTGAAAGAACTCTGTACTAACAAAAGGAAACTTGCAGGTATTGAGAGAGTGAATCTTATGCAGAACGTTTCTTCAGTACTTCAGAGTAAACTACCATAGAAGTGTGGAGATCAGGGAACCTTCACCATCCCTTGCAAGATTGGGAACAAAACGGTGGAGAAAGCTCTTTGTGACTTAGGAGCTGGGATCAACGTAATGTCCTTGAGGGAATACGAAGAATTACAAATGGGACCAATGAAAGAGACGCAAGTGGTGATACAACTAGCTGACTGAACCGTGATCCATCCTAAGGGTTTGGTAGAGGACGTTCTCGTCCAAGTCAATAATTTTATATACCCTGTGGACTTTTATATTGTTGAGATGGACTCAGATTTACCTTCTTGTACCACTGATGTGCTCTTAGGTAGACCTTTCCTTAGGTCTGCTAAAGCAAAGATAGATGTTTACGAAGGTAGTATTATTTTGGAATTCTTTGGGAGCACGATTAAATTTTACATGAAGGAGGGATTAAAATATCAAAATGAGACGCATAGTGTTAATTTTATTGATATCTTATATCCTATTGAAGAAGAGACTGCAGACTTAAATACTACTGACCCACTTGATTTTGTCTTAAGCAGGAGTGTCTCAGCTAAAACTCTGGATGAAATGGAAGATCGAGTAGGAAACCGAGAAGATCTTAGGGAGATCCTAACGGACCTTCATGAGACTGGACCAGTGAAGGAATCCCTACCTTGCCCACTGTTTAGCATTTCTAACTCTAAGATTTTACCATTTATTGTGCAGGCACCAGAGCTTGATCTTAAGGAGTTGCCAGAACACCTTAAGTACGCCTATCTAGGTCAAGACAAAACTCTGCCAGTAATAATCTCAGCTAAGCTTTCCAGCGAGGAAGAAGCAAGATTGGCAAGCGTCTTGAAGGAGCATAAAGAGGCTATTGGATGGACTCTAGCAGACATCAAGGGCATATCCTCAACCATTTGTACCCACGAAATTCATGTGGAAGAGGATAAGAAAATGATTAGACAACCCCAAAGGAGGCTTAACCCTCCGATGATGGAAGTTGTCAAGAAAGAAATCATTAAATTGCTTGATGCTGGAATTATTTATCCAATCTCTGATAGTTCATGGATTTCCCCCGTACAAGTCGTCCCTAAAAAGACTGGGATCACCGTGACTGAAGGAGAAGATGGAGTGAAAAGAACCGCAAGAATACAGAATGGATGGAGAGTCTGTATAGATTACCGCAGACTTAACCAAGTCATTAGGAAAGATCACTTTCCATTACCATTCATCGACCAAATGGTGGAAAGATTGACTGGGAAGTCCCATTACTGTTTCTTGGATGGTTATTCGGGATTTCACCAAATCCCCGTGGCATTAGAGGACCAAGAGAAGACAACGTTCACGTGTCCCTTCGGGACCTTCGCATATAGACGGATGCCATTCGGATTGTGCAATGCGCCCGCCACCTTTCAGAGGTGTATGGTTAGTATCTTTTCAGATTATGTAGAAAAAGGTATCGAAGTGTTTATGGATGACTTCACCGTGTATGGTGACAATTTTGATAAATGCTTAGCTACTTTGGAACATGTTTTGAAAAGATGCGAGGCCACCAATCTTGTCCTTAACTATGAAAAATGTCATTTCATGGTCGAACAAGGTATTGTACTAGGTCATGTAGTTTCTAAGAAGGGCATAGAAGTTGACCAGGCTAAGATTGATGTTATCAAGACTTTGCCTTACCCCTCATGCGTGCGTGAGGTTAGAAGTTTTTTAGGCCATGCAGGATTCTATCGCAGGTTTATTAAAGACTTCTCGAAGATTGTGGAGCCAATGTGCAAACTATTACAAAAAGAAGTGGACTTCAATTTTGACGAATCTTGCCAAGAAGCGTTTGACAAGATCAAAGATAAACACACATCAGCCCCAATCATCAAGGCACCAGATTGGGACCTCCCATTCGAATTGATGTGCGATGCTAGCAACTCGGCAGTTGGTGCGGTTCTAGGGCAGAAGATTGGCAAAGATCCACACGTGATCTATTATGCCTCTAAGATGCTCGACGATGCCCAAAAGAACTATACCACAACCGAGAAGGAATTGTTCGCAATAATCTTTGCATTGGACAAATTCAGATCATATTTGTTGGGAACGAAAGTCATAGTCTTTTCTGACCATGCAGCCTTAAGGTACCTATTGACAAAAGCCAAATCTAAGCCAAGACTGATCCGCTGGGTTTTACTTTTGCAGGAACATAATTTGGAGATTAAGGACAAAGCGGGAAAGAAGAACTTGGTCGCCGATCACCTAAGTAGATGCTTCGTGAAGGATGATTCAGAACCTATCAGAGATGACTTTCCAGACGAACATCTATTTGCTATCCAAGTAAATAGACCATGGTTTACCGACCTAGTCAATTTCTTAGCCACGGGTAAGCACCATGGAGACCTAACGGCTCAAGAAAAGGTTAAGATTAAGCACGACAGCAAGTATTTCGTTTGGGATGATCCTTATCTATGAAAAATCGGATCAGATCAATTGATTAGAAGATGCATTCCCGAAACTGAAATCCCTTATGTTTTGAAATTTTGTCACTCTTATGCATGTAGTGGGGATTTTGGAACTAAGAGAACGACCTTAAAAGTCCTAGAGTCAGGATTTTATTGGCCTACTCTATTTCATGATAGCTATATGTTTTGTAAGACATGCCCTAAATGCCAAAAGATAGGAAACATCAGCGCTAGAAATCAAATGCCCATGAACGTTATATTAAATTGTGAGATTTTTGATCTATGGGGCATTGATTTCATGGGGTCATTTCCTATATCGGATGGAAAACAATACATATTACTTGCTATGGATTACGTGTCTAAATGGATAGAAGCTAAAGCAACTAGGACTAATGATGCTAGAACTGTTGTTGCCTTTTTGAAAACTAACGTTTTGAATAGGTTTGGCATGCCTAGGGGGGTCATTAGCGACCGAGGCACACACTTTTGCAATAGTATTATTGTTTCTCTTTTCAGAAAGTATGGTGTAACCCACAAAATCTCCACTGCATACCACCCTCAGTCCAATGGCCAAGTGGAGGTATCAAACAGAGAAGTCAAATCGATCTTAGCTAAGACAGTTGGCTTAGATCGACGAGATTGGAGTCAAAGACTGGATGATGCGCTTTGGGCATATAGGACTGCTTACAAATCTCCCATAGGAATGACTCCCTACAAATTGGTGTATGGAAAAGTCTGTCATCTGCCAGTAGGTATGCAACATAGAGCTTATTGGGCGATTCGGAAATGCAATCTAAGGTACGACCAAGTAGGTGAGGAAAGGAAACTCCAACTCCATGAGATGGAAGAATTGAGGAACCAAGCATATGACAACCAGCTCTTAGCTAAGATTAGGATGAAAACATACCATGATAGCAAGATTGTTGAGAAGAACCTCCAACTTGGGGGAAATATCCTTCTATAAAATTCCAAATTCAAGCTCTTCCCAGGTAAGCTTAAGACCAAATGGGAAGGTCCATATGTTATCACTAATATTTACCCTCATGGTGCAGTGGATATTAAGAATGAAAAGACAGGGGTTGATAACTATCGATACCACAGGAGCGGCATCTCCACTACCCTGCCGAGTGACCCGGCCAACATACTGTACCCGCCGCGGGAGACGAGACCCTATTCTTACCGCCCTTAGCCTGGCGATCGATCCTGGGATGGTCGACATCAGCGGGGAGGCTCTCATGCGGCATCCGCACGGCGGCATCCCATCCCAGGTCATCCATGACGTCACTCTGCATGACGTCATCCCACATGACATCACTCAATGCCACCCCAGCGGCATATATCACCCCAGCGACACCTACCAGGGATTATTCCCACCCCCTGTTGGTACACTCTTTCCTTTGTCTATAAATACCCCCACCTTTTCAGACAAGAGGGTAAGCCTAAGACAGCGTACTGAACCCCTACCATTTTGACTACCTGCACTGACTTTGGCATCGGAGTGTTTACGCCGGAGACCCCCTCCGGCGCTTTGCAGGTGACGAAGACCCCAGTACAGTGTTCCCGACCAGTCCAGATCAAGCCGATCCTGCTCAGTATCCCCCGGACTCTTATCAAGTGGTGCTTTCATTGAGAGCCTTGGTTAATTAAGTGAGTTTTCCTTAGTAACCAAGCTCTGTTCTTTCTGAGAGTCGAAGGATCATGGCTTCAGATTCAGAATCCACACCCCCTCATACTCGTGGGGTTCACGCGCGTAGGGAACTTTTTTCCACGTCTTCATCAAGTACATATGTCACATCACGTGAAACTTCCTCTGTGCAGACAGACTTTCTTTTCGGGCTGACAGCTGGCACCCCGTTTTCTCAAATGGTCACCCCATTTTCTCAAAAGGGTACCCCGTTTTCTCAAACGGGTACCCTGTTTCCTCAAATGGGTTCCCCTATTTCCTCAATGGGTGCCCCATTTTTTCACACTGGCGGATCCAGTCACTCCGCCCCTCCGCTTGTAAGTTCTAGGATGGATGGCCCTACTACTCCCTCGGTAAGCTCGATGCTAGCTCTTCGTGCCCACTTAGACTATTTAATTGGGATGTCCACAGGCCCCACTTCTAGTACCGCGACATCAGGTGTGTCTCCTCGAGTTATTTTCACTCCGTCTATTGTAGCTGATCGACCAGTGTCGCCTCGTCGCTAGGAGAGCGTCCCTCTGACCTCACCTGCGATAAGCATGCCATTCAGCTTTGCGCAACTGGCAGATGGACAGGAGGAGCACTACATACCGCGGATACCGCGGATTCCTGTCTCTCAAGTGGAGCGACCGCTAGATGAATACAGAGAGCATTGGGACGGCAGAAGAGAGGGAGCCGGTAGAGAGGTATCTATGGAGCGGAGTGAAAGATCAGGCAGTAGGAGGCGTCGAACCCGTTCGCCTAGGAGTCGTAGCCAGTCTCCCAGGCAGCAATGCACCCCGGAGCTTCGAGGGCACCGGCGACGCCTGGACATGTCTCCTCCTCGTCATGATCGTGAGATTTTGGACGACACCGCTGGTCATCCTTTCACCCACCGCGTAAGGCACCACAGGGTCAGCCGACATGTTAAGCTCCCCACGGAATCATACGACGGCACCAAAGACCTCATCTCGCATCTTAATAAGGTGAAGGATTTCGTCCAGTTTCAAACGCACAAAGACACGGCGTTGTGTCAAATATTCGTTATGACATTGTCAGGAGTAGCTCGCCTCTGGTTTGAAGGACTCCCTGCTCGATCAATTGATAATTTCCCGCAACTGGAGGCCAAGTTTAAGAGTCACTTCAGCACAGCTATCCCCATTCGAAAGTCTGCAGCAGCCTCGTTTGATATATGTAGAAAACCAGAGGAGTCTTTGAATAGTTATCTTGGTCGTTTTGATATGGAAATGTCGTTAACTCCTGGTATTACTATTGATTTCGCCATAGAAGCTTTGAAGCGGAATTGTGGATATGGGAAGCTGAGAGATACGCTGATGGTGGATCCCCCAACGACTTTAGACGCGTTAAGGTTGAAGGCTCACAATTATGCGAGAATGGAAGAAGAAGGATATAGAAACAGGATACGGGATACGCCCTAAAACGCCCCTCCTGCTCGCACGGCTCAAGGCAGTATGACCCACGACACCCGTCTGGGTGACGAATACACCCAGCGGAAAGATTACATCCCCAAGGCGTCGAATCGCTAGAAGGGTAATTACTCTAGAGGAAGGGGCGGCGGTCTGAATGTTCAGCAACAGGGGGATCCCCCTAAGGGTCGAATGTACGATCCCGACCTTCCTCCCCTTACACTCCCACGAGCGGAAATCTTAGCCATCATTCAGCAGCGAAACCTGCCGATCCGCTATCCAGCCCCTGTGAAGCCAGGGGTGGTCATGGGAGGAAGGGGAAATGCTTTTTGTAAATTCCATAAGGCTAAGGGGCATTCTACAGAGGCATGCAGGGAATTGAAGTTAGCGATAAAGCGCCTGTTGGAAGAAGGCTATCTTGGAGAATTCGCCACTCGTATGAGAGAAGAAACCAGGAGCAACCCTCCGCACGGGGTGTTAGGTGACCATCAATTGCCTCCCCCCTTGGGGGCAGCGAAACTTCTGAGGCAAAGGGGAAAGAAGCGCTAATGATGTATGACGAGGACATCCCCATCATTAACATTATCGCTGGGGGCACGTCATTCCTGGATGAGATTACCCCAGCAACACTCGTGGCAGGAGAGAAGCAGAAACGGGAAGGCCAGCCTGTAAAAAAGGGAGTGATTGATGCACTGGACAGGATGGTAATATCTTTTTCGGAAGAAGATGAGAAGGGCGTTGTCTTCCCTCATAATGACACGCTAGTAGTCACACTGGTTGTTGGGAGCCATGGGGTACGAAGGACCCTCATTGATAACGGCAGTGCGGTAAATTTATTTTCGTTGGAAGCATATAATCTCATGAAACGCCCTGCCGGTGAACTGGCGCCTTGCAAGAAACCAATTATTGGAGTGGACGACATCCCTATACCTATAATTGGAGTCACAACGCTGCCTGTGTATTTTAGAGAAGACGCGTCGAAACGATCAGAAGAGTTGATGTTCTTGGTTGTGGATCTCATCCTACCGTATAATGCCATTCTAGGGCGGCCATTCCTCAATCGTTTTGGGGCGGCGGTATCTCAGAAACACCTCAAGATGAAATACCCCTCTTGGGAAGGGGTAGTATCGATCAAGGGCGATCAGAAGCTAGCCGTCGAGTGTTACTCACTCATGATTCAAAAAAGTTATGATCAATATGTGTGTGTGGCAGCGGATCCTTATGAGCAAAGGGATGAAAGGCAAACCCAACCAGTGGATGCGATGGTATCCATCCCCATCCAAGGCAATGATAAGGCGAGCTTCCAGGCCAGTGAAAAGTTGACCCTTGAGGAGAGAGCACAATTAGCCCGGCTGTTGAACAAGTATAAAGGAGAGTTCGCGTGGAAACCGGCAGACATGCCTGGCGTGTCTAGGGAAGTGGCTGAGCACCGACTCAACGTTGACCCGCGCGCCATTCTCCACGAAAAAGTCGGTGGTGATTGATAAGGAGGTAGTAAAGCTGATGAACGCAGGATTCATCCGAGAAGTTCAATACCCCACTTGGTTGGCCAACCCCGTCTTAGTCCACAAGCCCAACGGAGACTGGCGCATGTGCATTGATTTCACTAACTTGAATGACGCTTATCCTAAGGACTGTTATCCGCTTCCTCGGATCGATCAGTTGGTCGATCAAGCGGCAGGGTACGCATATTTGAGTTCTTTGGACGTCAATTCTGGATATCATCAAATTCCTATGCCCAAGGAAGATGAGGAAAAGACGGCATTTATAACTCCGAAGGCCACCTACTGCTACACGGCAATGCCGTTTGGCTTAAAGAATGCAGGGGCGACCTTCTAGCGTATGGCCAACAAAGTGTTTGAAAAGCAAATCGGGAGAAATGTAGAAGCGTACGTAGATGATGTATTGGTCAAGAGCAGAAGTTTCAGTGACCATCTGGCCGATTTGCAGGAAGTGTTTGATGCATTAAGGAAGTACCAGATAAAGTTGAACCCCCGCAAGTGCGCGTTTGCATTTCAAACGGGAAAATTCTTGGGGTATGTGGTAAGCCAAAAGGGCATCCAGCCGAACCCGTCAAAGATTAAGGCTATCCATCAAATGGTATCACCGCGAACCCTCCAGGAAGTTCAGAGGTTAACAGGACGCGTCATTGCTCTGAGGCGGTTCATCTCTAAGCAGGGCGAGAAGTGCTTGCCGTTCTTTAAAGTCATACGTAAGAAAGCTTCTTTCGGATGGACACAAGAGTGCGAAGAGGTGTTCATGGGTTTGAAAACATACTTGTCGTCCGACTTGGTACTAACACGACCGAAGCCGGGCGACACCCTATTCTTGTACCTCGGCGTCGTGGATGAAGTGGTCAGTGTCGTTTTGGTCCGGGAGGATAATCATGCCCACCGCCCCGTTTTCTTTATTAGCCATGTGTTAAAAGATGCCGAGGTGCGATACACCCACATTGAAAAGGTGGCATTCGCCCTGCTACAGTCCACACGGAAGATGGACAGGTACTTCCAGGCCCATCCAGTCATCGTGCTCACGGATCAGCCTTTGAGAAGAATTCTTAGGAAACCAGAATCCTCGGGGAGGATGTTGATTTGGTCAATTGAGTTGGAACAATATGGATTACAGTACAAAGCTCGGCCATCCGTAAAGGCTCAGGTTTTGGCAGATTTTATCGCCAAGTGTACATTTACTGGGGACAAGGCGGCGGAGCCGCTCGAGAAGAAAGAAAGTGATGCAAAGATCCCACCCTCAGAAGCCCCCGCGGACGTATGGGTCATCTATGTGGATGGCGCCAAAAATCAAGAGCTGGCAGGAGCTGGCATATACATGATCGGGCCACACAATGTGCAGGTTCGGCATGCCATTAGAATCCTGCAACCATTGTCCAACAACGCAGCAGAGTATGAAGCGTTATTGGCGGGGCTTAGAGTAGGAAGGAGCCTCTTCGCTAAAACTGAAAATGACCTGGTAGCAGGAGCCCCACGGTTGAAAATATGAGGGGACTCCAAGTTGATAATTGATCAAGTCTTGGGACATTCCCAAGCTAGAGAGCCGATCATGGCGCAATACCTCTCGAAAGTGAAAAGGGAATTGGCAGAAATGGAACAAAGCGGCGTGTGTGTTACTTTCGAACACATTCCGCGGGAGGACAATACCGAGGCGGATAATCTTGCCAAGGCGGCAGCTAATCAGGAGGCTGTCATACCAGAAGGTGTCTACTATGAGGAAAGGTCACTACCGTCCTTCATGGAGGAACAGCTGTCGCTATGTGTGGAGGAGATTGAAAAGGACTGGAGGGTCTCTGTGATAAAATGTTTGAAGCACGATGAGTTGCCAAGCGACAGTACAGAGAAGAAAAAAGTACTGAAGCAAGCGACAAGGTGCACTTATTATGATGGGGAGTTAATTCGGAGATGTTTCTCGCACCCGGTCGCAAAATGTATAACGGAACAAGAAGGCCTCCATACCCTGCGCGAAATTCATGAAGGCATCTGCGGCATGCACGTGTCGGGTGGTACCATGGCCGCGCAGGTGTTCCGGTCAGGATTCTATTGGCCCACTATTCGCAGGGATTGCAACAACTTCGTGCAATCATGCCATAAGTGTCAAGAATTTTCCAAAATCCCTCGACGACCCGCCACTGAAATATCTCAGATCGTGGCGCCTTCTCCTTTTGCCAAGTGGGGAATCGATATTTTAGGCCCTTTTGCTAAGGCCAGGTCTCAACTGAAATTTGTAATTGTGGCAGTGGACTACTTTACCAAATGGGCAGAAGCGGAAGCGGTAGCCAGTATTACGACGGAGAAGGTATGGCACTTCTTTAAGCATCAAGTGATCATGCGATTCGGGGTGCCTCGCGTGCTAGTTAGTGACAACGGGGCACAGTTTACCAGTCGCTTCTTCAAAGAGCAATGTGAAGAATTCCAGATCGAACAGAGGTTTTCCTCTGTGACCCATCCTCAGACTAACGGCCAGGCGGAGGTAACCAACCGAAGCATACTGAGCGGTATTAAAAAAATCTTGAGGGGTCGAAAAAAAAGTGGCCAGACGAGCTACCCTATGTAATGTGGGCTTACCGCATGACCGTCAAAATTAGTACAGGGGAAACGCCTTTTGCGATGGCCTTTGGTACCGAAGCAGTAACGCCTGTCGAAATTGGCACCCTAAGCTTAAGGGTGGAACATTTTAAGGAGGAGTTAAACGAGGAAAGGTTACGTGCTAACCTTGATATGCTCCCTGAGGCGCGCGAGGAAGCCCTCTTGAAAATAATGCACTACAAAAGAAGAATGGCGCGGTATCACAACAGACATGTTAAGGAGCGGCTGCTCAAGGCAGGAGACCTCGTGCTCAGGGACAAACGGGCGGCGGGCCAACGAATGTGGAAACTTAGCTCAAGCTGGGGAGGCCCGTACCGCGTCACTCGTGTTATCGGAAAGGGAGCGTATCACCTCGAAACGCTTGACGGTACTCCCTTACCTAACTCTTGGAATATTGCTCGATTAAAATTATATCATGCTAGAATTTGACATGCCGTTGGACATGGTCTTGAAATAGAAATTGAATTGCTCTTGAAATAGAAATTGAATTTGTCTTGAAATAGAAATTGAGTTTGTGACATGTCGTTGGGCATAGTCTAGAAATTGAGTTTGACATGTCGTTGATCATGAAATGTGACATGCCGTTGGGCATGGTCTAGAAATTGAGTTTGACATGCCGTTGAGAATGGTCTAGAAATTGAAATGTGACATGCCGTTGGGCATGGTCTAGAAATTGAAATGTGACATGCTGTTGGGCATGGTCTTGAAATTGAAATTGAAATGTGACATGTCGTTGGGCATAGTCTAGAAATTGAGTTTGACATGCCGTTGAGCATGGTCTAGAAATTGAAATGTGACATGCCGTTGGGCATGGTCTAGAAATTGAAATAGTAAAAAGTGACATGCCGTTGGGCATGGTCTTGAAATTGAAATTGAAATGTGACATGCCGTTGGGCATAGTCTAGAAATTGAGTTTGACATGACGTTGAGCATGGTCTAGAAATTGAAATGTGACATGTCGTTGGGCATGGTCTAGAAATTGAAATGTGACATGCCGTTGGGCATGGTCTTGAAATTGAAATTGAAATGTGACATGCCGGTGGGCATGGTCTAGAAATTGAAATTGACATGCCGTTGGGCATGGTCTAGAAATTGAAATTATGAATCTGACATGCCGTTGGGCATGGTCTAACAATTGTTGTGGAAATATTTCGTGTTCCTTGTTGGTTGTCTGTGTAATGTGCAGATAACAAGGAAAAGAGGATGTCGGGGGTGAAAAGTCCTAGCCTTGAGGCAGAACGGGCTAATGCAGATGGGTCGTCAAGGCAAGGCACGCCCCGGCGATCCTGGAAATATATGGTGCTGGAAGTGAAAAATTCTGGCCTTGTGAGGCCGTCCTTGATCAGGCGGCTTGCTAAGATGAGACACGCTCCAGCACTGTCAGGAGTGAAAATCCTATCCTGGGGAAACCCAGAGAGGGCACGCCCCGACTCCCCTAGGGGTGTAAAGTCCTATCCTTGTGACAGCCCGTGCTCACATAGGCAGATGATCATTAAGTGTGGCACGACCCTAGGGAAGATAAAAACTCCACCTCGCAAGTGAAAATCCTATCCTTACGAGGGTAGCGCTAACATAGGCTCCTCGTAAAGAAGGGGCACGTTCCGAGGTGCGAGGGTAACACTGAGGAAGTGAAAAGTCTTATCCTCGTGATGGCAGACCCTGATCAGGCGGCGCACTGAGAGGGGGCACTTCCTGGCCGATTGAAGAAATGCGGGAAGTCACGGTACCCCAGCTAGTAACTGGAAGGGACAAACCCGGTGAAGTTTGGCTGGAAGAGTACGTGACACGAGCGACATCGGGCGAGATCGAGCCAAGTGAGTTGGGGAAATACGCGCCCATACCCCAAGGTAATTAAGATATTTTAGTAGATGTCGCTACTAACGAAAGTGATAAGTAAAATGTGCAGAAAATTTAGTAAAGTGTCAAAGTGATGGAGCACTTGGAAAATAATGACGTCGTGGAGAGGCAGAGCATCTAAAGGGGAGATCCAGTCGTCTCAAGCACGGTACGAGATAATGGTAAGGAGCGGATCTACCCTATTGCGCGGAGAGAAATGCGCGACGACATGGCGTGTTGCGACTCCACAATGGGAGTTCGAAGGCGCAGGCAACATCAGTTCAACGGTGGCAACCAGTTTTGAAAGAAGGGCTAACGAAAGTAAAGTGAGAAAGATCATCGATAAAGTAAAATAATGGCAGATTGTGCAAACTGTTTGTACAAGAGGGGATACTTGTTTAAACAAAAGGCCCCAAAAACACAAAAAGGACAAAGAAGTCAGGGCGCCCGATGGACCAAAAGAGAAGCGACATTTACGGCCTGGGCATGCTGTTGTCCCCCTCGTCATGCCGTGGCCTCTTCGCTTGACGGTAGCCCTCTTCCGTGAGGAACCCGGACTTCTGCTTGAAGAGGCGGATGATGGCATCAGCGTCGAAGAAATTGCGGCCGTGACGCTCAATGAAGCAGTCGGCCATGAGGCCCGCAGTTTGTTCTAGAAACCATTTACACTTGTCCGTTGTTTCCTCCGTAAGAGCGGCATTCTTACTTTGCTCCGCTTGAAGGGCGGCATCCCTCATGGCCTGGTGTCCTTTGGCCTCTTCCAACTCTTTCCTCGCAACTCCCAGACTGGCTTCCGCACATTGTCGCTCTTCAACACACTTCCTCAGCTCTTCCTGAGTTTTATGAAGTTCCCTTTGGTACTTGTTGATTTCTTCCAAGAGCTGGTGATTAGTGCGCCATTCCTGGGAGGAAGATTGGAGAGAGCTCATTCGTCTCGTCACATTCCTAGACCAGTAATGGAAGCCCTGAAAGCTAGAGAACAGCTGGGTCCTTATCTGCTGCAGTTGCTCGCCCTCGGCAACGGAGAGGAAGGCCTGCTCCTCCTCCTCAACCGACATCAGATGCCCTGCCAGATAGGCGGATGTCGCTAGGGAGCTGTCGCCCCCCAGTGCTGGGAACCCGCGCTGGCGAATATTACTTAAATCAACTTGATGGGTGGCGGCTCCGCTAGAGAGTACAGTGCTTAGGTCAGCCACCATGCGCGGAGTGTCCACCGGGGGAAGAGAGGGAGAGACTGTTTGAACAGCAGTAGGAATGAAGAAGACATCAGGAGGGGACAGAGGATAACGATTAGATGGTCCAGCGTCAATATTGAAACCGCCAGTTTGTAAGGAGGGAAAGTCCTCCTCTGCAAGATCCTCCAGAAAGTCCAAGGGATTGCCAGGTGGAGGAGATGACGCGGCAAAAGAAGGGTGAAGCGGCGCAGAGGTAGCCCCGTTCCCTGCCAGACCAGAGCCTTGATTACCCACCAAGGGGCCGGTATTGGTGACGCCGTCTTGCCTTTCCTGGCCAGTGGCAAAGTCATTTGCTGAAGTTGAGTCCTCATTAAGACGCGACCGCTTAGGGTCAAGAATACCCGACAAATCCATACTGTCGCGCGAAGGAGTGGCAGAAGAGGCAACAGCAGCGGTATCCTACGTGCAAAAGAAATAGGGAAATTAAGAAACGGACATAAAATATATAGACAGAGAAAATTTTGCGAAAATTTTGCAAAAACCACCTGAACTGGAGGACGGGTAGGAGCGATAACGCGAAGGCGGAGAGTTCTTTTCTTCTTTCTTGCAGGGGGAAGACGAGAAGATGACGCTCGTGTAGGAACAACGCTAGGGGAGGAAATTGGCTCAGCAGTTGATGTGGCAGTAACCTCCGCTCGAGGAAGAGAAGAGGACTCAGGTGCAGAAGTGGACGCGTGCGTGGTGTCAGTCAGGGCACCAGCCGAGGTGGCAGAAAGAGCCATTTTTTCTCTCTTCTGCTGAGCGCTTCTCTCTCTTTTTTTGATGCAGTCAGGTTTCCACCCAGCGGGAGGATCTGTAGAGATAAGAAATGAATGTTAGAGTTAGTATTGGTGTGGAACAGCGAACAAAGGGACGGTGCTCACTTTGAATGCAACCCTGGATGTCGCCCTGGCACGCGAGTTCGCGAGTGCGAACACCAGGAATCCCCGATAGGTTGAGCAGCTTGTCCAGCCAGCCTTGGTCAACTGGTCCTAACTCTGGCCTGCCACCCCAGGTAGCGTCTCTGACGACGAGGTTAAACCCGCTCCGCCACAAAGGCTGGGGCAGATTGATGATGAAGAATCTTTTTTTCCAAGCATCAATAGAAGATTCAAGGAATAACAGCTTCCAGGTAAAGGGATTTAGAGCTTCAACATCATAGCGAGGCGATATCACTATGATGCCGTTGCTATGGTGGTACAATTGAAAAAGGGAGCGAAGTAACAACAAGGAAGTAAGTAAAGAAGCGACACCCACAATCAAGCGGCATCAAATGGGCCCTTCCCAGGCACTGATCCACTACTCCTCTTCGGAGGAGAGGAAACCCTCTTGGCTCTCGTCAATCTCTTTCATCCTGGCGGAGGCATACCTGGCAACCTCAGCGGGATCAGCGGACCTACTGCAGTGTTGATCTGTCACCCCAGCGATAAAGGCTTGTTCAGTCTTCTTCTTCTACCAGGTCACCTTCTTGAAAGCTTTCGACAGGTCCGCATCGCAGGAGGATACCTCCTCAAGAAGGAATGAGTTCTTCTTCCTCTCAGCCACCAACTCAGCCTCTAAAGCTTCAACCTGGGCTTTTCCTTTAGACCTTTCCCGAGAAAGGTCAGCGCGGCACTCGCGCAGTTCGGCCTGAGCGCGTTTGTGGAGTCGCGACAGCACCTCTACCTTTGCTAGGGCACCAGAGTTTTGAGATTATGTCCCATGAGCCTTGATGAAGTAATGAAGTTGTCGAAAGGTAGCAAGGCAGTTGTTCATGACGCGCACATACTGAACTTCGGGAGGAAGTTGCAGTAGCCTACTCTCCTCCTCGGAGGCGCGAAACATTTTGCAGGCCAAGATAGCCGTGGGCTGATCTTGCGATAAGGGGTCTGATATACCCAGGGCACGGAACCCGTCAGTCCCAAATTTTGACAGATTTAGCAGGTGAGAGGGGGCCCCTTGAGGCCCGTCACGGGAAAGATCAGCAACAAAGCAAGGGGCGGTGATACCGCCTGAGCCCTCGATGTCTCGAATTGAAGTAAGGAACAACGGGCAAGAGGACTTCGGGAGAGAGTGAGAAGAACCAGGCCCACTTGGGACTGAGGGACGCACGTAAGGAATACAGGGGCCAATGGGTGAGTGTGGAGGCTCCATGACAGGAGTGGAATTTGCAGCGGATGGCGGCATCGTCGTGGCAGAGGAGGTCTTGTTGGGGGCAGCCAGCCCCAGAGTCGAGGAAGCGCCACCCAGTGAATCGGCACCCTCCATAGTGGTGTCGGGAGAAGCGGCAGTCTGGGAAGTGACGGTATTTGTGGCGTCACTTGAAGGAGATTGAGCAGCCATCCTGGTCACTTGAGCTTCGCTCGCTTCCCTTAGCTTATTTCGTTGAGCTGAGGAATCCGGGCGGAGGCTCAGTTCCGTGTCCATGTCCTCCATGTCCTCGACTCCGTAGGAGAAAATCTTTGTCTCAGTCACTGGCAAACCAGACCCGGACCTCTTCTTCCGACTGGGTAACCAGTTCTCTACGAAGCGAGAAGTGCGGAAGGAGGAACCGCTTTCCCTGGAAAGAATCTCGTCTAAAGCTCTTTTCTTTATGGGCATACGGTGATCAGCTCGAGCCCCAGCGGAAGTAGAGGGAGCAGTCGTTGAAGGGGCGACAACCTTGTGAGGAGCGTCACCTTCGGAGAGCGGTCGAGCGATGGTCTCCCCTGCGAAAAGTTATGTTAGTAAACAAGGGGTAAGCAAGGCAGCGGCGAAGCTCAAAAGCTCACCTATGGTACACTCAGTTAAAGTCCTGTACAAAGCAAAGTTTCAGATCTGGACAGAGGACTCCATCTCTAGTAAAGCGTTGGCTTGATCCAACTCTTCCCTAGACAAAGGCGCTGGCCTCGCCCAATCAACCACCTCCAGGTTGAAATCAGGACGCCACAGGCGAGAGGGTAATTCGACAACGAAGAAACCGCTCTTCCAGTTTTCGACGTTCCCCTCAAATCCTCAAAATTTCTGCCAAAAAGGCCTCACTAGAGCATCATCCCATCTTGGAATAATATTAATGAAGCCGTCGCGAAAAACCAGAGTCAAGAACTTGCGAAATAAAGCGACAGGGGGAGCAAGAATATCTTTTAATTCGCAAGCATGAAGGAAGGCGTAGATGCAACTCTATGAGGAAGGGGTGATCTGCGCAGGGTTAAGCCCGTGCTCGCGCAACACACGCTCTAGCGTGTCATGAACTGGGAGGCGGAACCCATATTGAAACATTTTAAAATAAAGAATCCTATGAGTTTTCCAGAGCCGGCTATGAAGCCTCATAGTGTCAGAAGGAATAGTGGGGCGATAGCCACAAGGGAAGGTAATATTATTGCTTTCCAATTCGAGGCGTAAGACAGTAGGGCAAGTAAAGATGCTAGGGGTGTTTTCAAGCTCGGGATATCGAGAAATTGGCCTAGGGGTAGCTAAACAGCTAGATTGAGATCTCGTGCGAGGCATGATAGATAAAGCAGCAAAGGAAAATCAAAAGCAAGATCGAGCAGAATACCTTGAAAGAGAGAAGACTGAAATTAATAGGCGAGTCGTCTGGATGCGAACGAGAGAATTTCCTCGGAGCGAGCGAAAAATGAAGAGAGTTCTGAAGTATAAAAAGGAGCAAAAAGGTACGAAGAAGGAGCGTTTTTCCTTTTAAAAGAGACGGTGGAAAAGTTAGACAGAAGGGCAACCTATCACAGCAAGACACGTACGGGACACGTGGAAAGACCCTGACCGAAACTTAAAGTCAAGCGCTCGCCTCGAATGTCGTAAAAGAAAGACTCAGTAATTACAAGAAACCCCACAAAGATGGTCGTATGAAGCGGTAATTGGCTGTCCAGCGGTAGTTATCCCATAGGGCGGCGATTATAACAAAAGCGAAAAGAAAAAGGCAAATGACATTTTGTTTCATTTCAGTCCTCGTCCGCCCAGTGTATGTCATAGACGTAATCGTAATCCTCCGGAGACGATGGCGACCCACTGTTATAGAAAGGAAAGGGCTCGCCAATCTCGAAAGGTCTCTTACCAAGCCCAGTCGCGGAGCCTGTCGTAGGTGCAGTTTCCTCCTTTGAAGCGGCGTGGGAGTTTTCCTCCAGGGTCGGGGTAACCAGTCCTGGGGCAGCATCTTGCATAGAAGTCCCGTCCTTGGGAAAAAGACAAGGGACGGATGGTGACGCTTCATCCTTTTACCGCAGCGAAAGGTAGTGAGGTTCAAAGTCGGCAAAGAAGGATTCGAAAGATTGTTTCTTTGTTTTCTTCAATCTCTTGCGACCCTGGCACTTTACGGAATGTCTGGTAGGCCTCTAGGGGGGTGAGAGTGGAGGATTGTCGGAGTCGGGAGAAGTTAGAGGGGTCAGAGGAGAATCGCGAGCGGCAGTATACAAAAAATGGGAGTCAGCCATGGAAATATTAGTAAGAGTGAGAAGAAAGAAGAAAAAAGATGAACAGAGAAAGAAAGGAAGAGCCCCATTATATAGCCGAGGGGAGGAAGCGTGCCTGCCTTTTCGCGTATTATCGAGGACAGTTAATGCTATCAGAGATAACGTCTATTGGGGGGAAAGATCTGACTTCGCAACTGTCAAAAGTCTGCACCAGCCAAGAGGCACCGAAATCGTTGCCCAATCCATTAGCACTGAAAAACGGCGCAAAATATATTCAGAACGGATGCGATATGGGAAAATCGTCATTATGAGCCAGGTAGGCAAATAAAGTTATGGGATCCCAAGGGACACCAAGTTCACAATAAGTGAGAATAAAAGTTGTTTTCTAAGAAAGACGATATGGGAAAGAAGAAAAATGTTGATAGCGCGGCAAGTGAATAAAGGAAAACATATTTATTTATTTAAAGGGCTCAGCGGCCCGAGATTACAAAAAGGCCTAACGGCCCGGAGTTACAAAAGGTGGCCCTAGAGGAGCACAGAAAGACACGCCAAGAGGATCCCCATCGCTGGTCAGGCATTCGACCCAGCGTCATCATCTTCCCACTCCAGAAAGGGAATTTTCCTCAAGGCATCCGCAAGAGCCGTCAGTTCAGAAGAATAGGCCTTTATGCCCTTCAGGCAGCATCCCAGCAAGTCCTTCCTATGCTGTAGCGTTGACATCAGCAGCTGAATTTGAGAAATAGCCACTGACAGCTTCACCGCTTTCTCCACGGGACTGAAATCCTCCAGGATAACGGCAGCCTGTCTAGCTTGCAGGGGAGTCAGCATCCCCTGGAGCTCCAGTATATCCTCCGAGGTCTTAACGCTCAGCGACCCCAGGAAATCAGTATCTGCCTGAGTTAGGTTCCTCAGGGCATGGGTTTTGGAGAGCAGGAAGTTTTTGGTGACTTCATCCACGAAAAGAAAAGAGATAAGGAAATTTGAAGAGAGAGGTGAAAAGTTGTGAGAGTTATGAGGCAAGTGCAAAATGAAAGGCCTATTTATAGACTTCGGAAAAAGGCATTTCGAAGATATACCTTTATCGATCGTCGAGCCCTCATTAGGGCAGAAACCTCTGAAGGGGCAGGACTGGAGACGTTGTGATAGCCCTTGGTAAACACTAGGACTATAACTAAGGCGCTACATGGGAGGCAACCCATGCATTTATTCGTTTTTATTTCTTTTCAATAAAATTAATTGTTCAAATACTCTCCGGGTTACTTGACTGATTTTCTCTTACTCAAATTTTCAGATATTTTTGATGGAAATTTTCCGGAGTGATTTTAAGGAATTAAGTGTGGTGAGGAATCTTGGCCAAGCTTAATTGATCTTAGCCACATGTATTCTCACTTGGATTGGGTGACACGCGGAGAAAAAGGAGGAAAAGAGAAGGTTGCGTGTTTGGAAGGAGGAGAAATTAAAGGGATAACGGTCAGATTTTTCAAATTGCTAATTATTATTTGAAAATTACTTTTTCAGATATTAATTAAATTTTTTTATCTTTCTATCCCCTCACCACCCTCAAACACCAAATCCCTAAAATCTCGCCCTCTTCCTCATATCTCTCAAATCACCTCAACTAAACGTTCTCCACTCCTCCTACTTTCACTCCACAATTTCGCTAGCATATTATCATGGGAAAATCCAAGAGATCAGCCGCCAAGAAAGTAAAACATACCCCAATCAAGCAAGTATCTCCTATTCCTTCACCATCTCCTTCTCTTTCAAATCCGGAGGAAGATTTGCCTCAAAACCTCACAGAGACACTCGACATCGCGAGGACAATCATGTCCATAGACACTGCCACCTCTGATTCTCCGAAGCAGATCCTCTCTACTCCTACTCCCATTCCTACCTCTGCACCCCCAGCCAAGAAAAAGATCGACCTCAGCAAAGAAACGAAAACCCAATCGAGGGTTAGCAAACCGGCCGACTCCGAGGTGCAGGAGATTTTGGATTCTCAGCCTAAGTGTGAAGACGGTTCAGCAAAATCCAAGAAATTGGGGAAGAGGAAGGCTGATGCGAGTGTTGGATCAGCGCCTGCAAAAAGAACTCGCTCTGCTACTGCCAAAGCCAAAAAGAAAGTAGAGAGCGCCGACTCTGAGGCTGATGCGGTTGCAGCCTTGGCCAAGCCTGCGGCCAAGCCTGCCAAGGTAACCCTTCCACCCCTTAACTCTTTGAAAGGCTGTTTGAGGCCGGATACCCCTGATTCTAGGGCTAGATTGACTAGTAAGCATGCCTGTGAGATAACTCAGTTTGTTGTCCTTGATTTTTCCTTTCTTGATGACTTGGGGATAGGTAATAGAGTCAGGCAGTTTATTTCCAATCTTGGGTGGGATTGCTTTTTCTATCTTAATATGCCCGCTTATGCTGAGCTGTGCTTGGAGTTTCATTGTTTTTTTTGGTTAGATCATGAGAGATTGTATGCTAATGGTAGAGCTTTTCCTGATCTGAGTGCTACTGATGTTGTGCACTTTCGTTTGCTTGATAAATGGTGTCATTTTTCGATTGATGATTTTAACTTGTTGCTTGGTTTTGTGACTGAGGATGGCCTCAAGTCTGATGAATATGTGAATGCCCTGACTGATTATCCCCCAGATTGGGATAAGACGGTGGCCTATGGGGAATTGATTGGTGACTGTGCTGCTAAGTTAGATAAAAATTCAAAGGCTCACCAGATCCGAGATCCTACTTTGAGGATTCTCCAAAGGATCCTTTCAATCAATCTCTCGGCCAAGACCACAGTCTCGGGTAATATTTCAAAACTTGAGACATTTTTGTTTTGGTGCATGCTGCATGAGAAAAGAGTTAATCTAGGTTATTGGATTGCTAGGCAGATAAAAGCATGTGATTCTCTTCCTAGAATGATTTTAGGAACTTTGATTTCCCATTTGACTGTTACTGCTAGGGGTATAGATCTATCTCCTTTGAATTTATATAAATCCTGTGCCATTAAGATCATGGATCTTAAGGCGTTTGACCAAATGGGCCATTTCCACGAGGAAAAAGGCTATCTCTGTTTTAATACAGGATTTACCCCAGTACCAGATCACCTCTATGGGAAGAGGATCAACGGGAACTTCAAGGTTAAGCCAATCCATATTGACGGTGCAGCAGAGGAGCCCAATCTTGGGCAAGATGACCAGATGCCTGAGCAGACCAATAGCCTCGCCATTGATCCTGACCACCCTGGACTTCCAAAATGGGCCAACAAATTCCTTGAGCTTGTGCAGATCCAGCTCGACGCTTTCACGACAAATTAGAAGTTGTTTCATGACTTTCAAGACTCCTTTCAAAAGCAGATGTAGCGGATTGTGGATCAACAACAATCCCTGTTTGCGAGTGTTGAGTTAGCACAGAAGGAACGGCTGGACAAGTTCATGGAGCAGCAGGACGCCAAGTACAAGCACATCCAGACTCATTTGGAAGTGACTTTCAAGTACATCCAAGCCATAGACAAGATTGTTGCGCACATTCGCAACAAGGTGAATGATCACTTCAGCACCACGAGTGATT
The DNA here is from genome assembly GCA_963691705.1 of Viola odorata. Classification (NCBI taxonomy): domain Eukaryota; kingdom Viridiplantae; phylum Streptophyta; class Magnoliopsida; order Malpighiales; family Violaceae; genus Viola; species Viola odorata. The sequence goes on along the minus strand of OY829539.1, from coordinate 20,268,829 downwards.
CCAGTGCGGCCAACTCTGATGAAGACAAGGAACCAGCACCGTCTGTGCAAGACCCGAAACAACCACCTCCATCACCTAAGTGAATGCAGCCCCCAGGTCTTGTCTTTTCTTTCCTTCTTTTACAAATTTTTTGTGTCTTTTTATTTTAATCTTTACTCTCATTTACACATTGAGGACAATGTGTTCTCTAAGTGTGGTAAGGGTATTTTTAGGATGCGTGTTGTATATACATGTTCTTGTGTGATTTTGTGTGATTTTCCTTTATCGCATGAAATTTTTTGTGGATCTAGGCTAAGTTAGTTGGCCTAGATCATCTTTTCCATGTCTGATGCATGATTCTCTTAATCTTTTTGTGTGTTTTAGGCATGTATGTTTTATGTTCTGTTTGTGTACCGGTGAAATTTTCTGAACTATGCCTAAGGCCTGTTTTCTTGAATATCTTAGCCTTAACCTTTAGCATACTTCACCTTGTGACCCCATAGCTTTTGAACACAACATGCTCAGCACCTAAAGATATCCTTATTGTACATAATTATAGGGTCTAGCATGATTGACTGGCTTGTGCCCGTGGTTTTTACTTCTCGCATTGAGAAGGTTTTCCACGTTAAAATCATTTGTCTCTCTCTGTGTGTGTGATATATTTGTTGCTGCCATTAATTTGTTATTGCTCCTCATAGATTCCAGCAAGTAGGGGAAGTTATTATTGCTGCGTATTGTGTTGAATTTTCCATTAGAGTGGTAGCGGAGCTTTTGGTTTAAGGTTATTTGACTTGCTTGAATGATGGAGGCAAATACAAATAGAATGTTGAGTTTGAATGGCACTAATTATCACTTATGGAAGGGAAAAATGAAAGATCTGTTATTTGTGAGAAAGTTGCATATTCCTGTGTTTGCTACTGAGAGGCCGGAATCCATGACTAATGCGGATTGGAATTTTGAGCATCAGCAGGTTTGTGGTTTTATTCGGCAGTATGTAGATGACAATGTTTATAATCACATTGCTAATGAGGAATATGCAGCGTCCTTATGGAACAAAATTGAATCTTTGTATGCTTCTAAATCAGGGAATAATAAATTGTATTTGTTGAATTCTCTGATGAATTTGAGGTATAAGGAGGGGACTTCCATTTCAGATCACTTGAATGATTTTCAAGGACTTATAGATCAATTGTCAGGAATGGGTATCAAGTTTGATGATGAAGTGTTAGGACTATAGCTACTGAATACTCTACCAAATTCTTGGGAAACTTTTCGGGTTTCAATTACTAATTCGGCTTTCGATGGTGTTGTCTCTTTGCAAAATGTAAAGGGAAGTGTTCTTAATGAGGAGATGAGAAGGAAGGCACAGGGTACTTCATCTCATTCCGAGGTACTTGTTACTGAAAACAGGGGGAGAAATCAGAGAAAGGAACCGAAAAGTGGTAGGGACAAGAGCAGAAGTAAGTCCAAGTCCAAGTCCAGATACAAGAATGTGGAGTGTCATTATTGTCACAAAACAGGGCACATGCAGAAGAATTGTTTTCAATGGAAAAGGGAGAGAAAAGATAATAAGGATAAGCAAAAAGAGAAGGATCATGATGATGATGATCGTGTTACTGTGGCTTCCTGTGATGATCTTGTTATTCTCCCTGGCCATGATTCAGTTAATCTTGTATCAGATGAGAGCATGTGGGTAATTGATAGTGCTGCTACGCTACATGTTACCCCAAGGAAGGAGTTCTTCACATCTTACACTTCTGGTGACTTTGGAGTGTTGAAGATGGGTAATGATGGTGTAGCTAAGGTAGTTGGTATTGGTGATGTTTGCCTGCAAACCAACATGGGAGTGCAGTCGTTGCTTAGAGGAGTCAAACATGCTCCAGATGTCCGTTTTAATTTGATCTCTGTGCAGATTCTTGATGATGGTGGTTATGATAATCACTTTGGTTCTGGAAAATGGAAACTCACCAGAGGTAACTTGGTTGTGGCCAGAGGGGAGAAAGTTAGTAAACTGTATTAGACAAAAGCTTTGGTTGCTAAAGACAGTGTGAATGCCATGGATATGGAGGCTTCTTTGTGGCACCGAAGGCTTAGTCATATCAGTGAAAAGGGGCTGAATTGTTTAGCTAAAAAGGATGTGCTTCCGGGATTGAAGAGTGTTGAGTTGGAGAAATGTTCTCATTGCATGGCTGGTAAGCAGACCAGAGTATCATTTAAAAAGCATCCTCCCTCAAGAAAGTCAGAGTTGCTTGAATTGGTGCATTCTGATGTTTGTGGTCCGTTAAAGGTAAAGTCATTTGGTGGTGCACTTTACTTTGTTACCTTTATTGATGATTGCTCCAGGAAGCTTTGGGTCTATGCATTGAAGGCAAAGGACCAAGTGCTGGACAAGTTCAAACAATTCCAGGTTTTGGTTGAGAGACAGTCAAGTAAGAAGTTGAAATGTATTCATTCTGACAATGGTGGTGAGTATTGTGGACCATTTGATAGTTATTGCAAGCAGCAGGGTATTAGACATGAAAAGACTCCTCCCAAAACTCCTCAGCTGAATGGTTTAGCGGAGAGGATGAACAGGACTTTGATTGAGAGAGTTATGTGTATGCTTTCTGAAGCTAAGTTACCTAAGAATTTCTGGGGTGAGGCATTGTACACGGTAATGCATGTTATTAATCTCAGTCCTGCAGTTGCCCTGAATGCTGAAGTGCCAAACAAAATTTGGTTTGGCAAGAATGTCAGATATGATCATTTGCGTGTCTTCGGTTGTAAGGCATTTGTGCATGTGCCAAAGGATGAGAGATCCAAGTTAGATGCGAAGACAAGGCAGTGTATCTTTATTGGATATTGTGAAGATGAGTTTGGTTACAGGTTGTATGATCCTGTTGAGAAGAAGCTTGTCAGAAGCCGTGATGTGAAGTTCATGGAAGACCAAACCATTGAAGACATTGATAAGATGGAGAAGACTGCACCTGAGAAAGATAGTAGTTTGTCTGATATTGATCCAGTTCAGACGCCTAACCATGATCTGGATGCTGCTGAGAATAATGTTCAGAATGGTGAGCAACATGACTATGTTGGTGATCAGCAGTTTGGAGATGTTTTAGATGTTCCTACTGATGATTCTGAAGAGGAACATGAGATGCCACAAGATGAAAATCTTGGTGATGTTTCTGAACCACCTCAAGTTCAACCTTGGAGGTCTACTAGGCAGAGGAAGCCATCTACTAGGTATCCTTCTAATGAATATGTTACCTTGATAGATGGAGGTGAACCTGAGTGTTATCATGAGGCCATGAAGAGTCAAGAAAAGAAGAAGTGGCTGGATGCAATGCAAGATGAAATGAAATCTTTGCATGATAATCACACACTTGACTTGGTGAAATTGCCAAAAGGCAAGAAGGCCTTGGAAAACAGGTGGATTTACAGGGTGAAGCAAGAAAGTAATTCAGCATCTCCGAGGTATAAAGCCAGATTAGTGGTGAAAGGTTTCAGACAGAGAAAGGGTGTTGATTTCAATGAGATTTTTTCTCCTGTAGTGAAGATGTCATCCATTAGAACCGTGTTGAGTTTGGCTGCTACTCTTGATCTGGAGGTAGAGAAAATGGATGTAAAGACTGCTTTCCTTCATGGTGATTTAGAGGAAGAAATTTACATGAAGCAACCTGATGGTTTTTATGCTGAAGGCAAGGAAGACTACGTGTGCAGGTTGAGAAAGAGCCTATATGGGTTGAAGCAAGCTCCGCGACAGTGGTACAAGAAGTTTGAGTTTGTTATGTCTGAGCAAGGCTACAAGAAGACTACTTCTGATCACTGTGTCTTTATTAAACGGTTTTCCGATGATGATTTCATGATGATTTCATTATCCTGTTATTATATGTTGATGACATGCTTATTGTTGGGAAGAATATTTCCATGATTAACAGGTTAAAGAATCAATTGGGCGAGTCATTTGCCATGAAACACATGGGAGCTGCTAATCAGATTCTTGGTATAAGAATCATGCGTGATAGGAAGGAGAAGAAACTTTGGCTGTCACAGGAACACTATGTCAAAAGAGTGCTACAGAAGTTCCAGATGGAAAATGCTAAGGCGGTAAGCACTCCTCTTGATACTCATTTTAAATTGAGTGCTAAACAGAGTCCTTCAAATGAAGCTGAGAGACTAGATATGCAACGGGTTCCTTATACATCTGCTGTGGATAGTTTGATGTATGCAATGGTGTGTACAAGACCAGATATTGCACATGTTGTTGGTACAGTCAGTAGATTTCTGTCAAATCTAGGTAGAGAGCATTGGAATGCTGTGAAATGGATTTTGAGGTATCTTTGTGGTACTACTAGCTTGAGGCTTTGTTTTGGAGGTGATAAGCCTATCCTTGTGGGCTATACTGATTCTGATATGGCTGGAGACATTGATTCCAGGAAGTCCACTTCGGGTTACTTGATTAAGCTTGCAGGGGGAGCTGTGGCATGGCAATCTAGACTGCAAAAGTGTGTTGCATTGTCCACTACTGAGGCAGACTTCATTGCCATTACAGAAGCAGGCAAGGAGTTGCTTTGGTTAAAGAAATTCTTGCAGGAGCTTGGTTTTGTCCAAGACAAATACATGCTATTTTGTGATAGTCAGAGTGCAATTCATCTTGGTAAGAATTCAACTTTTCACTCTAGATCCAAACATATTGATGTGAGGTATCATTGGATACGTGATGTATTGGATGCTAGGTTGTTAGAATTGGCCAAAGTTCATATAGATAATAATGGTGCTTATATGATGATTAAGGCATTACCGAGATGCAAGTTTGAAACTTGTTGTGAGATTGCCGGTTTGGCGGTCATCTCCACATAGTTGTGAGGGGGAGATATGTTGGGTTTGGGCTCCCTTCCTATGTGGAGAAAAGCCCATGAGGAGCAAGCCCATTCTATTAGAAGGAGTCAGATTAGGGTATTGAGAGAGAGTTTCAATTAAGAGAAAAAGAAGAAAAGAAAACGTGAGAGAGAAGGGAGAAAAACAGATTTTCGCTAAATTCTGCCCAGCTTCGGTAGAATCATCGCTGCGACTTCGTTCACCGTCGGCTCAGACTAAAATTTGGATAGCAGGTTCACAACATCCGGTTCTTCAATCTGAACGGTTGGATTGGTGAGAAGATATCTGAGTGGAGAAATCGAGTCCCGTTAGTAGCTACGGGAAATCTGGTTTTGTACCTTTTTCCTTTGGTTCTCTATTTTTCATACTTCTTGTTAGGTTGATTGCCTAGTTGTTGAGCACGATTGTGCTGTGATTTGAGACTCTCTTGTACGCTGACTTTGATCGTAGTGGAGCTTGATTGACTGGCTTGTGCCCGTGGTTTTTACTTCCCGCATTGAGAATATTTTCCACGTTAAAATCGTTTGTCTCTCTGTGTGTGTGATATATTTGCTGCTGCCATTAATTTGTTACTGCTCCTCATAAATTCCAGCAAGTAGGGGAAGTTATTATTGCTGCGTATTGTGTTGAATTTCCCATTAGAGCACTTTCGAAGAGTTCTTCAATGTACAAAGATATACTGTGTGCCATGAAGATGACAACTACTGATAACTTTCTTTTCGTGAGCAAATTCATTTATATTTTTGAACTAACAATTATGTTGTACATAGTAATGGAAGGTAAAATAACTAGTTTTGTTTATCTGGGACAGCTGAAGAAAGTCGAGCTTTGCATATCCTCAAGCAAAAGGTGATGAGAGTGAACACTGTCGTGATTCAGCCATGTTAGAAAAGTATCGGAACTGTTTCCTCTGCATTCCTTCAAAGATGGAAAGCAACTCCTCTAGCTGAAGATCAAGTCAGGACGGAAAGTTGAAGACCAGTTGAAATTCGGTCCGGTGATTCTTTCCTACAAGTTTTTGGTTTGGATGGTTGTATTTAATTACTTGATTGTTCTTCTAATTGTTGTTGATCCATTTCTCTAGTCAACTAGATTTGTTTTGCGGGAAAGAAAGATGGGAGATTCAATGGTGGATCGATACTGGTGCTATATGTACTTTCAAGTTGTGAAACCACTAAACCACTAATGGCCTAAATAACAGTTGGATTCATTCAAGATCTGAGGATGTGTCATCTCTTTCCGCTCCAATCTTTCTTGATTTGATGGGTGGTTTAGGCACTTCTTGCGCACATGGTGCAGCTCAAGAACACATCGGAAGCACCAACCTACAAGAAGTCTCACCTTCCATCTGCATATAATTCAAGATCTTCAACTCCAGTCAAGAACTTGCGAAAATGCAGCAGAAATAATAATGGTAGCAGTCTGAGTTTGGTTAATCATTACAACGAGAAGGCTTTAATCCTTCAAGGTCGTTTTTGCAATTTGAATATCTTACTCAAAATTTGGACCTGGTTTGGAATTACTGCTACGGCATTTGGCTGAGGATGATCCTAGCCAGTAGGGGACCCTCCCAGCACAGAAAGAAGCATTTTATGCAATGCAAACCCTTCTTTTCAGCCGAATTTACAGTGTTCATAAATCTTTCTTGGAAGTTACGCCAAGGATCTGCATAGCTCTTGTCCAGTTTACAGGTTCCAGATACTCTCCAACCAGTGCGATATTGAAGGAGATTAATGGAGAAGTAGAGAAGAGAGAATGGAGAATAATGCTGCTCGTACTAATAATTCGGTGGCAGAGAGCATGGGAAATGGTGGAGGACCAGGAAACTGGATCCTGGAAATGTGGCCTTTTGATGGTTTGTTCCCTTACTCATAATCTCAAACTGGTAGAAGCTGTGACAATGTTGGAAAGTTTCTCATGTATGATGGTTGAACATACTTGCAAGTGTAAAATTCTCTAGCTTTTTTATGTTATTCCTACAAATAAAAGAAAGACTTTTTTTAATGGACACATTAGTGATATCATTCTTTGTTCATATTGGGTGTCAACCATGTCTATATAAACAGGTAGATAAGATTTTCAGCAAGCAGAAGGAGGAAAAGAACATAGGAGAATCAAAATAAACTAGTTCAATTGATAAAATTGTGAAAATCCTACATTTAAGTTGTGTTCTCAACAAGAATGAAGGTTAACTTGAAACTAAAAGAATCAAATCTGCAAAATTTTGGAGCGGTAGTTTTTCAAAATCTTCTGCAGTCTAATCACTGCACATACATGATCTTGATCACAGAAGAAGTATTGATCTTGTGCAGTGCAACAATCGAATCACCTGGTCTGCAGAGTCCCTTCTTCTTAGCATATTCCAAGGCACTCTCAATTATTTCTTCAGTTGTCTCGAGATGAGAAGCTTTTCCAGATGTTGAGCTAAAAATTGGCACGAGACCGCGGTAAACAAGGCTATGCCTGGCAGGAGTTTCATCACTGCATGACCACTCAAAGGAATCGGTTTTAATCTCTGGAACAATGACAGACAGAATTGGGACACTTGGTCTGTACTTGGACACCAGCTTCGCGGTGCTTCCACCCTTGGTTAAGACCAAAATAAAAGGTGCTCTGATGCTGTTTGCCGTCCTCACAGCTGAAGAAGCCAGACTCTCTAAGGGGCTCATAGGCATAGGAGCATTCTCCATGATCTTCTTGAAAAGGTCTCCATAGTTGATGAAGTTCTCAGCTTCCATGCAAATGCTGGCCATGGTTTGAACAGCAAGTTCAGGGTAGGCTCCGGCAGCAGTTTCTCCACTGAGCATCACACAGTCAGTTCCATCAAGAACTGCATTGGCAACATCAGTAGCTTCAGCTCGTGTGGGTCTTGGAGACTTGATCATGGACTCCAACATCTGAGTTGCTGTCACCACAGGCTTCCCAAGAATGTTGGCCTTGTAGATCATCAACTTTTGAGCTAGGAATATTTTCTCAATCGGGATTTCCATACCCAGGTCGCCTCTTGCCACCATAAATGCATCAGAATTTGCAAGAATATCATCAAAATTAGCAACCCCTTCTTGATTTTCAACCTGCCAGAATATACAAGAAACAGATTAAATCATGCAACAGATACATCAAGAATGTTTCTTAGAAGCAAAGTCACTTCGTAAACATTACTTACCTTTGACATGAGAATGATGTTCTTCGCATGATACCCGAGGAGATTTCTGACCTCCACTAGGTCTGAACCTTTGCGAACAAAGGACAGTGCAATCATATCAATCTTATTAGGGACTCCCCAGTTCAGGATATCTTCTCTGTCCTTCTCTGTTAAGGTAGGGAGATCGACAATGACTCCAGGAAGATTGACATTCTTTTTCTCACCCAAAATAGCAGAATTTTCACAGCAGCAGCGGACCAAACCCTGCTCCTTGTCACAAGCCAGAACCGTTAGGGAAATCGTGCCATCAGAACACAAAATAGTGCTTCCAGGGTTCACATCTTCAGCCAACTTTTTGTAGCTCATGGAGATAATGTTCTCATCACCATTCAGGGTGTAATCAGTAGAGATCAGAATATCCTGACCCTGCTTCAGTTGTACAGGTTTCCCATCCTTCAAGAACCCAGTTCTAATTTCTGGTCCCTGTAATATTTCAAATTCAAGAGACCATGATAAGTTATTTAATTTCCTCCAACTGTAATAATATCTCAAATTCAAGAATCCATGATCAAAGATAAAGTGGAGCTTGAACTAATCATCAAATAATAGCCTAACCCCAAACAGAAAAAGAAGCATTATGCAGAACTTTCAGGCATAACCAAGAATTTTGTTTTGCTTTAGAAAAGTAAAGCATAAAACATGGAACTTACTTTTGGTGAGTCTTTCTAATCTAAACTAGTAGTTTTTTCAGAGAATAATTCTGCGAATCCTTCATCCTAGAGAGAAACTTATGCATTGAGACAAACACATCCAATAGGAGGATTCCTTTTAAAAGCCGGCCACAATGTCCAAGAGTTATGCTTAATGGAATCAATTAAAAAGCAATTCATCAACAGTTCATTAGAAATCTAACAAATACTACTCTCTTTTTTCATTCAAAAAACACAGACAAATAAAAAATCACTCAATAATAGCAAGATTATGCACAAAATCCATCCAAACAAGGCTGATCAAGAAATTAAATCCAATCAAGAGACAAGACATCCTACAAACAATTGCATTAACCTGTTGACAGTCAATACCAACCTCACCCAAAGCAGCAGAAAAGAAAAAAAAATGGTGCAGACAAGACAAAAGGCACCGAAACTAGAGGTGCTGCAGACAAGGAAGAAGACCAAGAACGGATCCTATGCTACTGTAATTGGTTATTGGAATGACTAGATAGCTCTCTCTCTCTCTCTATATATATATATATATATATGTATGCTGTGATAGAAATGAGGTGTTTGGAACGAACTTGGAGAGTTACCACCCAGAGAGAAGAGTAGAGGAGAGTGTGGGGGAACAGAGAGTTCCTACCAACAGACACCATGAGAAAGAGGGTGAGGAACAAAACAGTGTTCCCACCGAGAGGCAGAGTGAGAGTAGAAGAGTACCGAGAGGCAGAGTGAGAGTAGAAGAGTGTGCAGACTCATAGAGTAAAAGAGTGTGAAGAGGATCACATGTATTGTTCTACCATGAGTAGAACACAAACAAGTTTGTGTCTCTAATCTCTTTTGTCTGTGAGTCTCCGTAATATTTCTCTGTTTGTGAGTTTGTGTGAGTTTTGATTGTGTTTTTTAGAATAATAAAAGTTCAACATAACCAATTCCAAAACCCAATAATTAAGGATGTCTTCCATAAACTAACCTAGAAGATAAAATCCTAACAGATCGGAAATTAAGATTAATTAGAACAAGAAAAAAAAAACAGAGAGGAAAGGAATATACCTTTGTATCCAACATGACAGCGCATGGAATGCCAGTGTTGTTCATGGCGGTCCTGAGATTGTCAAGGGTTTCCTGATGGTAAGCATGAGTTCCATGGGAGAAGTTGAATCGCGCAACGTTCATGCCAGCCCTTAAAAGCTTCTCTGCCATCTCAACAGACCTAGACATAGGACCCAATGTGCACACAATCTTTGTCTTTGGCCTCTTCTCTCCCATCAATCCTCCTCCCAAAATCTTCTCCATGTTGTTTCTATTTAAGGGTTTAGGAAGAAGAAGTTCTGAAGGCAGAAGGGTTTTTGAAGGGTTTAAGTTTTCTTACGACGCAAAGGTGTAGTAGGGGTTGCTCTGTATATATAGTATAGGGTTGTCCTTTAATGGCGGTTTTCTGACTTCCTGGTTATACTGTTAATTAGTGCTAATTATTAGGGCAGAAGGTAATCTAAATTCCAATGGCAGATTAACCCGGGAATATGCTTTTATTTATGACTTACGACTCAAGAAAGAATTTTTTCAAATTAATTAATTTGTAGGGTTTCTCTTTTTTTCTTATTCCTAATTTATTTTATTAGAATAAAAGTTATTGCTGTTATTTAAGGTGGTGTTTGATTGTTTCTTGCAGGAGAAACCAGGAATCAATTGTAGCTGTCGACGACCATTGAATTCGATTAGCTGTTCTGTAAAAAAGCCAACTAAATAATAATAATAATAATAATAATAATATGCACAAATAAGGATATTTTGCTAACAAAAAAAGTCATGTACTTAATGTAGAATAATAAATTTATATGCTAATTAAGTATAATATTCTTATTTATGTGGCCGATATGGTCAAGTTTTAGAGAGCATTAATTATATTATATTATTTTTAAAATTTAAAACACGTCTGGTTTTTTTTATAAATTATATTATAATATTAGAGATTAAATTCAGCACGGAAAAAATTTAGGTGCATCGGGATTACCTATCTTTAGTACCTCTCCATATAAAAAATCCACTCATGTTAATTTTTACTGATATGGGAAGAAATAAATGAACGTGTTGGCTTTTTTTTTAATGTAGAGATATATAGAATAGTAGGTACCTAAATGTAACAAAAAAAATCTTGATTCAGGACTTATATTATAAAAACGACATACACTAACTAGTTGAACTATAACATTCCGTCCGAGTATAAAAAAAATAATAATCAAGTTTTCGTTTGGAGCAAACGTGTTTACGGGCCAAAGTGAATTCTTCCATTCTTTGGAATGTTTCTTTTTATTAAAAAAATAAATAAAATCCATGAGATGGCATCGGCTCATGGAATTCTTCTATGTTCAGACCCAACAACCCAACAGTGATGCGTTTAAAACTTTTTCTTTCTTTGACCAAAGCGTGTAGAAGAAACGTAATCATATCAACCCCACAGTTTTAGAATAATAAAGTATTAGTACATCATTTTTTTAATTTTCGATTAAATTTTAATAATTTTCATCAAATTGTAATGTCGTCCTAGTTTTTGACAGTTAAGAATTAACCATTCATACAGTTCAATCTTAGTGGAATAACGATTTTTAATACTAAGTTTCAATCAAATTCTAACACAATTCCCATATAGTTCCGTAGAAGATCGATTAAATGTAAATTTGAATGTAAATTAATAATAAAGCGAATTATTTCTATATTTAAACTTTGTTATTTCAACTATGTCATTAGATTATGAGATGTATTTTACGTTTGCTTATCAATTAAATTGTCTTGTGAAAGTTAATTTGTAAAAAAATGATGAAATTAATAATTAGTTAAAAAAGTGTAGAATTTTTTTTTAAAAAAATCTTATAAATTTATACCCATCCATTAACCCATTAACAAATTTTCTATGATATTGAAAATATTGAATAAATTAAATAAGAAACTTTTAAAAATATATTATTAAAGGAAGAAAAATTAAATTATTTTTTCATTGTCTTACGCCTAATATAATTATTACAGTTGTTGTTCAAATTTCATATATCTTTTTTTATTTTCCACTATTTATTTTAATTTTTTTAAACACTTCAAATTTAACACTGTAACTTTAAAAAAATTATACAATATAAATATAAAAAAATCAAAATGAAAGTTGAAAAAGTATGTATAACAACTTAGAAGCACTCAAGAATTACGGATCGTGCTCCTTTAATGTTTTCTTAAACATGACCTGTCATGTTAGAAGAATCTGAACCGTTCAATGAAATTAGACGGATGAGATTAAAAATTCAAGTCATTAATGAGTTGACCAGTCAATAAAATTCAACGAATGGTCAACTCATTAATAACTAGAATTTTTAATCTCATCCGTCCAATTTTATTGAACGGTTCAGATTCTTCTAACATGACTAGTCATATTCAAGAAAAAATTAGAAAAGCTCAATTACTTATTTATTTTTTTTAAAAAAGAATTACGGGTGCTTTAGTAAACAACAATTGTTGTCAAAATCTGAAAGCCACGTGGCGTTTCACGTGCTAGTTGTGATTGGAATTGGAATTGGAATGGAAAGGAATATTTTTTACAAAAACCAACGGCCAAGATTGATTTCATATAATTTGCGAGAAGACTTCCTGCTTTGTTGATCAAAAGTGTGTATTCTTTTGTTTAATTGAATATAATGAATATACCGATGTAAAAACTCAATTAAACCTACTATTTTAAATAGATATTTATCTATTTATATTCATTTAAAAATTAAATAAATTTATTTAATTAATTGAGTATGAGTATAATTAGATATCAGCATATTTTTTGACGCACCCTACAAGTAGTACAAGTAGTACAAGTAGTACAAGTAAATATAAGTTCAAGGAAAAGAGAGATACTCAGTAACGGCTTGGATTATCCACATCAATTATGATTAAATATTAGCTTCAGATATTAAATATTGCTCCAAGTTAAAAAGGGAGTTGAGGCCCGTTTTAGTTCAAAATATTAAAGTTCCATACTATTAGTTTTCTTCTGTACTTCGTACTTTAATCATAATAGTGAATTTTTTCTATATCGTGGTTTTTACCTGTAAAAGTTTTCTACGTTAAAAAAAAAGTGTTTTCTTTCTTCTTTACTACTTTACATTTAAGTTTTTTTAGTGTGTACTGATTCAAAAATGGATAAGATAACGGAGCTCTTGATTTAGAGTTCTAATTTAGAGTACAAAGCAATACGCAACATGAAGGACTATTTTTGTTGGTCTCTTGTCGCTGACGATTGCACGGACGCAATTTCTAGTACATTGGGAGCATCCGTCCCATTTAAAACTGCAAAGGGGCTGAGGTAACTTGCAAGAGAATAGTATATATTGTTGTTTCAATGATATTGTGATCGTACGTTAATCGTAAGGATGGTTAACACTTACTATTAGCACTGGCGGAGCTACGTGGGGACTAGTGGGGGCGATGGCCCCCCATACTTTTTAAATTTTTTTAAATATATATATATAAATATTATCAATATTTTTTTAATATATATACTATATTATTAATAATTTTGATACTTTTATCAGATGTTAAGCTATTATTAATTTTGATAAATTTTGGCAGAATGGCAGAATGACACACTTGGCAGTAGGCAGTAGCTGTTATTAATATATATACTATATTATTACACTATTTACACTATTTACACTATTCATCTCCTATACTTCAAATTCCTAACTAAAATAAGACTAAGCTGTTAATAGAAAAAGATCATACCAAAAATAATGTAGTCCAAGCTCTATATTGTTCTTATTTATCTTTTTGTTAAATTTATCTAAATATTTGTTATTTAGTGACGGATACAAATATTCTTAAACATTTTTTCAATTTTTCGTTCAGCTCGATTGCCTTATCTTTAAAATACTCCAAAAAAAAAAATTCGGGGGCGCTGCCCCCGAACTCCCGCATCCCCTGAATACAAATCCTAAACCCATCACTAATCTCGCCCCCCAATCATCAAATCCTGCCTCCGCCACTGACTTACTATCACATGCAGAATCAGCGATACAGGGGGGCATCTAAACTTAACATGCTTTCTAATGTGGCGCATTATTCTTGTTGTTTAGGTAGTCAATGAATAGTGTTTGAATCAAACCATTTTACTGACACAGGAAGGTAACTACAACTGTCAAAGGAAGGTAACTGCAATGTTGTGCAAAGGTTACTGGAATGTGTAAACAGGGATACTGGAATATTTTTATGGGCTTACTAGAATGTACAAAAGTGATTACTGTAATCGTGTATAGAGGTAACCAAACAAGAGATTAGATTGGGTGCGAACATTAATACAATTCAGCAGCTGCCATAGAAAAACCCATCTCTGTCTCTACTGGTTACCGGATCGTATGATAGTGTTTAAAACTCTACCTCCCATACGTTTTATATGTGTGTTTCTTTTCAAAGCGAGTAACGACAATGAAAGCACCCGGTTACTGGAAATTAGTCTGGTGGTTACCGGATCATTTGATAGTGGTTACAACTCGGCCTCTCATATGTTATACATGTGTGTTTCTTATCAATGCGAGTTATGATAATGAAAGCACCAAATTAATGAAACTTAGTCTGGTGATTAGTGGATTGTATGTGTGTGTTTCTTATCGACTCGAATTACGATAATGAAAGCACCAGATTATTGAAACTTAGTCTGGTGGTTACTGGATTGTGTGGTGGTGTTTAATTAAATTGTTAAATCACATTTTAAATTTTTAATAAGTAATTCCGATAATATTCAGTTCTTAACAATAAGTTTTGGTATATTTCAAAATTATGTGATGTGTATTCCTCGTAAATATGGAGCCTATTAGTGCGGTTTGTAGTACATTGAATAACAAATTGTGGTTTATTGATGGAGGTGCTCCGATTGAATTATTATGTTCAACCATTTATATTTTGTATTAGGGGTGTACAATTGAATAGTTCGGTTGGATTCCGACAAGTTTGGATCGGATTTTGTCAACGGTAATCCAAACTCTCTGGACATGACCCTAATCTGATTGCAATCAGACTATTACGGATCGAATCGGTAGAATTTTTCGAATAAATTAGGACTTTTCTAATAATTTTAAATTAATTTTTTATTTTTTAAAAAATATATTTTTATTAATGACATTATTGTAAAATTTCTGGAAAAAAAATTTGTAAGTAGAAGCTTTGAATCCATCCATTGCAATTTAATGAATTGTGCAACAAAATCTCTCATCGATCCAACAGCCCAAAGAAATTACTATTGCATATTATTAAGGAAAAAGAGTTGAGAAATTGTCTGTGGTTGAAATTTGTAAGAGTCAGGCAACGAAGTAGTCTTATCATTTAGAATTGTTGCAACAAGTCGAAAGGCCAATTCTCATTCTAAATTGCTAGTAGGCTAAGAACCTCATGTCACTTACAAGTTGTAAATTGCTTTCCTGACATGGTAACCAGCAAGTCTTGAGCAGCTTCGGATAAATTAATAAAAATAGAAAAAGAAGACTACTTCAATTCAAGCCCACTGCCTATAAAATGCAAGTGACTTCCATGCAAAGTGGCCCACACTTCAGGCTCTCAACTCTAATACATTTTCAAGAATTCATTAAGCAAATATGAAAGGAGCTTACTTCCTTGTAGCTTTTGCAGTTCTTGCATTAGTCAGTGCCTCTGATCCCGATCCTGTTCAGGACTTTTGCGTAGCAGTAAATGACACCAAAGCTGGTGGTATGTCTCCTTGTTCCCCCAATTCAGATCACTCATCTTATGTTATTTCTTTTAATTATTACTAAAGCAAAACTATATTCTTTTTCTTCTCCTTTTTGGGTGTCGTTTCTGCACTGTTCGAGTAGGAGAATAATCTCACTCGAGTATTATCAAGTCCGAAAAATGATATGTTCCTCATCTTTCACTAACTATAACAAGTATGTTCTTCGTCATCCACAGTATTTGTGAATGGGAAATTCTGCAAGGACCCCAAGCTTGCGATGGCAAATGATTTCTCCTTCTCTGGACTCAACATTCCCAAGAACACAACAAACCCGGTTGGCTCAAATGTCACCACTGTTAATGTTGTCCAAATCCCAGGACTTAACACTCTTGGCATTTCCATGGTCCGCATTGACTATACCCCGTATGGCCAAAACCCACCCCACACCCACCCGCGCGCCACAGAAATCTTGTTTGTCCAAGAGGGGACTTTGTACGTAGGATTCGTGACATCAAACCCCGAAAATCGCCTCATTTCTAAGGTTCTGTACCCAGGAGATGCTTTTGTTTTCCCAGTTGGGCTTATCCATTTCCAATTCAACATGGGAACTACCAATGCTGTTGCCTTCGCAGCTCTGAGCAGCCAGAATCCTGGTGTCATTACTATTGCAAAAGCAATTTTTGGATCCAATCCTGCCATCAAGTCTGATGTTCTGACCAAGGCTTTCCAGCTGGATAATGATGTGGTGAACTATCTCCAAAAGCAATTCTGGTGGGACAACAATTAAAACCACAGGATTATGCCAAGCATCAGTTGCTTTTTGATCTTTAATTTTGAATTTTGTATTACAATAATTAATAAGAGGTTGCCCGTGCAACCCTGTCCTTGTCGTTGTTGGTTTTCTTTATGCTCTTAAATAAATGTTGTTGCCTTTTGGATTCCCTCTTCATCACTGCATTTTCCTCTGCTATCTCCTCTTTCCCTATCGCATTGTTGGCAATGTTCATTTAGGGATAAGTTGGTTATACATAATATTGGAATTTTATTTCAACATAATATCGTGTGATATCCATTTATGATTTGATGCGAAATTCCGTAGAAATTGATAAATAACCGCTAAGAACCATAGTTTTAAAAACCGAATAGGATAAAGAACCGAAAATAAAAATTTAATGGTTCAATCTGGTTTGATCGGGTTGGACCGGATTGACCCATTAGATAATTTTGAACCGTTCACACATCGAACCGTTCAGTCTTTGATAATTGAACTTGATTGAATCGATAAATTTTCATATTCTGATGGGTCGGCCCATCAAATTTTCCAAATTCATATTAAAAAAAATCCAAACCAACGCAGTTTTGGAGAAAAAGCACAAAACGGCGTCGTTTTCTTTTACGCAAAACGACGCCGCTTTGACGGTGGTATTGACCCAGCCGGGTTGACAGCGAATCGGCCGGGTCGATCAGTCGAACCCGGTCCGCATGTATTTCTGGTCATATATCTGAACCGAACTGAACCGAACCGAAAACCTTTTTTACTCGCAAATTTATCGATTCGACCACCGGATTGGTCTGGTTTTTAAATTGCCTTATTCTAAAAGGAACTTGAGGAGTAGTGTCTAATATTTCACAAGAGGTTTTTTACTCTGATTGGCTGTGTAGAAAAGTTTTCCTCAATCGCCCAATCAATCGAGAAATTATATATTACTTTCGATTTTTCATCTCAACGTATACACAAGGATCGCCTAATTAATAAAATTATGTCACGTATATTGGGTGATTATATATAAATGGGTCAGTCATTAAGGCGATTACATAATAGGTGGGTTCTAAATGGTGTGGTGAATAAAATTTAAATTTTAAGATATGATAGGTGGTTACGTGTTGCAAGCAATGTATAATTTCTGAAACTCAGAGACTTACGTGAAATCGGCACATATAAATGGACATACAATTATTATACACGCTGAAGTATAAAATTGAGATCACTATATTACATGTAACTACTCATTGATTGGTCGTCCATATAAAAGTGCCATCTGAACACGCTGCAAAGGAAAATCAAAAGTATCCTCTGTACCACAATTCTCAGGAGGAGCTCGCAATCGAAAAGTGGATTGTTCTCCAACGTGATTTTTTCCATTCCATAAACTCACACTTAAGATTAAGGTTAATAATGGACATATTTTTTACTGTTTAACTGCAATTTTCTGAATTCAGACCATGGCGACCGGGCAGCGTGATGGTTGTTAGTTCAAGCCTCTTGAAATAGTGAAAGTAATGTTTGACTTTAATGTCAAAAAGAATTAGAAAATATGCCAATTGATCCTAATGTGGAACCAAAACCCGGACGGGAGCAAAGCCAAAAACTGTATTGATGTAAGCATGCAGATAAGTTGCTTATACATTTAGCTATCCCCATTCACATTTATCGTTCTAATTACCTTTATTTATATATTTGTAGTGATTTCATTATATAATCTAGTGATGTTTTGATATTTTTTATGTGTAATAGTTATAAACTAGATAAGCTTTTCATATTATTTTTTAAATTAGATGTACGCGTAATAGTTATTATAAAGTACTATTTTTATATTTTTATAATTTAGGAATACGTGTAGACGACATAACTAAACACCACACTTAAGGTCTTCCATGATTCTTTGCGGTGCCAAGTTTTGTATAACCTATATTGTACCTTCTAGTAACCTATATCGATGGAAGTACTTTCATTGAATTATTATGTTCAACCATTTATATGTTGCGTACCTATTTATCTCAAGTTAGTAAGGAGGAATAAATTATTTTTTAATACTATATCAATTATTTCTCTCATCAATGGTAAAATAAAAATTTGTATTGAAACTTATTTTCTTAAGTCATTACACTTCATGCACTATTTTAGTTTTAGAGCCTTTTCTTGTAGCAATTATTTTTATTAATGAAATTATTGTAAAATTTCTGGAAAAAAAAATTTGTAACTAGAAGCTTTGAACCCATCCATTGAATTTTAATGAATTGTACAACAAATTCTCCCATCGATCCAACTGCCCAAATAAATTACTATTGCATATTATAATTGAAAAGTTATCTCACGGAAAAAGAATTGAGAAATTTAATGTGGTTGAAATTTCAAAGAGATTGAATACTAAAAATTCATTGCGAATAAAATTAATTTTCACTTAATTAAGGATATTTGACACTGAAACCTAAAAATTCACTACAAATAAGATTAGTTTTTACTTAATATTAACGACACTTGAGATTGAATTCTAAAAATTATGACTTAACGTTTGGGTTTTGTGGACCAAATTCATTGTAAAACATAGTGACGATAGATTTTAGAAAAAAACAAATTGGGTAGTTGATATTGAAGAAAAACATAAATCTAGAGACAAAAATCTGTTGCAGGCTCAGCAAGTTTTAAGCAGGTAGAAATTGCTAGGAGCCTATTAGTGCGGTTTGTAGTACATTGAATAACAAATTGTGGTTTATTGATGGAGGTGCTCGGATTGAATTATTATGTTTAACCATTTATATTTCGTATTAGGGGTGTACTATTGAATAGTTCGGATGAATTCTGACAAGTTCGGATCGGATTTTATCAACGGTAATCCAAACACTCTGGACATGACCCTAATCTGATTGCAATCAGACTATTTTGGATCGAATCGGTCGAATTTTTTGAATAAATTCGGACTTTTTTAATACTTTTAAATTAATTTTTAATTTAAAAAAATATATATTTTTATTAATGAAATTATTGTAAAATTTCTGGAAAAAAAATTTGTAACTAGAAGCTTTGAATCCATCCGTTGCACTTTAATGAATTGTACAACAAAATCTCTCATCGATCCAACAGCCCAAAGAAATTACTATTGCATATTATAAAGGAAAAAGAGTTGAGAAATTGTCTGTGGTTGAAATTTGAAAGAGTCAGACAACGAAGTAGTCTTATCATTTAGAATTGTTGCAACAAGTCGAAAGGCCAATTCTCATTCTAAATTGCTAGTAGGCTAAGAACCTCATGTCACTTACAAGTTGTAAATTGCTTTCCTGACATGGTAACCAGCAAGTCTTGAGCAGCTTCGGATAAATTAATAAAAATAGAAAAAGAAGACTACTTCAATTCAAGCCCACTGCTTATAAAATGCAAGTGACTTCCATGCAAAGTGACCCACACCTCAGGCTCTCAACTCTAATACATTTTCAAGAATTCATTAAGCAAATATGAAAGGAGCTTACTTCCTTGTAGCTTTTGCAGTTCTTGCATTAGTCAGTGCCTCTGATCCCGATCCTGTTCAGGACTTCTGCGTAGCAGTAAATGACACCAAAGCTGGTGGTATGTCCCCTTGTTCCCCCAATTCAGATCACTCATCTTTTGTTATTTTTTTTAATTATTACTGAAGCAAAACTATATTCTTTTTCTTCTCCTTTTTGGGTGTCGTTTCTGCACTGTTCGACTAGGAGAATAATCTCATTCGAGCATTATCAAATCCGAAAAATGATATGTTCCTCATCTTTCACTAACTATAACAAGTATGTTCTTTGTCATCCACAGTATTTGTGAATGGGAAATTCTGCAAGGACCCCAGGCTTGCGATGGCAAATGATTTCTCCTTCTCTGGACTCAACATTCCCAAGAACACAACAAACCCGGTTGGCTCAAATGTCACCACTGTTAATGTTGTCCAAATCCCAGGACTTAACACTCTTGGCATTTCCATGGTCCGCATTGACTATGCCCCGTATGGCCAAAACCCACCACACACCCACCCGCGCGCCACAGAAATCTTGTTTGTCCAAGAGGGGACTTTGTACGTAGGATTCGTGACATCAAACCCCGAAAATCGCCTCATTTCCAAAGTTTTGTACCCAGGAGATGCTTTTGTTTTCCCAGTTGGGCTTATCCATTTCCAATTCAACATGGGAACTACCAATGCTATTGCCTTCGCAGCTCTGAGCAGCCAGAATCCTGGTGTCATTACTGTTGCAAAAGCAGTTTTTGGATCCAATCCTGCCATCAAGTCTGATGTTCTGACCAAGGCTTTCCAGCTGGATAAAGATGTGGTGAACTATCTCCAAAAGCAATTCTGGTGGGACAACAATTAAAAGCACAGGATTATGCCAAGCATCAGTTGCTTTTTGATCTTTAATTCTGAATTTCGTATTACAATAATTAATAAGAAGTTGCCCGTGCAGCCCTGTCCTTGTCGTTGTTGGTTTTCTTTATGCGCTTAAATAAATGTTGTTGCTTTTTGGATTCCCTCTTCATCACTGCATTTTCCTCTGCTATCACCTCTTTCCCTATCGCATTGTTGGCAATGTTCATTTAGGGATAAGTTGGTTATACATAATATTGGAATTTTATTTCAACATGTCGCACCCTTTTTTTCGTTCAAAACGAGTTTAAGGTTCGGGACGGGCCACAATGCGAGACAAGCATTGGACTTGTCTTAACATCATGCAAAATGAAGTCGCCACCCTAATTTTCTAAGGTTTAGGGAACCTAATGTCATGGCATAAAATAAATAAACTAAGGCATAATGGTCTAAACCAAAGAACGATGGTTCGAGGTCGTATTTATGGACTTGGGAAGGTGTTAGGCACCCAAGTCACATCCTAAAAAGGTTACCGGTATGCGAGGTGTTTTCAAAATATTTTAAACATGTAATTGGTCCTCAAAGGCGACGTTACATCTTAACATTCGGGACTTGAATTTCCGTTTGGGTTCGAGGGATGGGGTTACCATTTTTTCTCGATGCTAGAGCGGACGTTCCCCCCTTATCATTGGGCCATGCATGACTTAATTATTTTACTACGTGATTTTATCATAGTAAAACTAGCACCGTACCGATTAATGTGTGCATATATATTTTGCGTGGTATTGGGACCACCATACTCATATATCAATACATGGCAATTAATTTCATGGCATGAAAAACAAGTGATGTAAACACGTTGTGCATGTGAGATTGATTTTAATTGTTTTAGCAATTCTATATGTCATGCATACGAGTGGGTGGGTTCTAACGTTTTCTAAGTGGTCATGCATACGAGAAAATCGAGATTTTGACCTCTTTGATAAACATTCATTCAAAGCATAAAAATAAATAAACATTCATTTAAAGCATAAAAATAAATAAAATGGTTTAAGATAAGCTTACCCGATTTGACGAACCCCGATTGATCCATCCCTTCAAAACCGAAGTTAACGACAATTGATAATAAAATAAGTATAAACAAACATACATGATTTTTAACTAATTATCTAATTAATTATTACAAACCATAATTAAAATAATTACTTAATTAATTATTACAAGCCACAATTTAAAATAATTATTACAAACCACAATTAAAATTGTTGACGAAACTAAATCGACAGGCCTCGACGACCGGGCCCCACAGTTGGGCCTGGACCAGCCTCTTTCTTCAGCCCATGTGGGCTAGCAGCCCAGTTTCTTCTTTTCTTTCCCGCTGGGCCAACAGCCCACTCCCTTCTCCTCACGCTGGGCCAGGCGCGGCCCAGCTTTTCCTTCTTCTTTCTTTCCCGCTGGGCCAGGCGAGGCCCAGCTTTCTTTCCTGGCTTGGGCTAAGCGCCCAGCCTTTCCTTCTTCTTTCTTTCCCGCCTGGGCCAACAGCCCACTGCCCAGCTTCCTTCCTCTGCTTCGGCCAGCCATGGCAGCCCACTCCTTCATTCCTTTTGGTTAAAACAGCCATCAACCCATCACCTTTCCCTCCCTCTTCTACTGTTCTTCTTCTTTCTTCAGCCAAACCTGCAACAATGACCAAAACCAAAATTAAACCCCTATCAACAATTAATTAAATCAACAGTAGCATAAAATAAATGAAAGTAGAAAATTAATAAAGCAACAAAAACAGTATATGATTAAGCCAAAACAGTAGGCAAATTTAGCAAGCAAATTAATTAATACAAAGCTTTTTAAATCATCAAAACAGCAAGTACTTTGAACGACGTAGAGCGGAAAAATTAAATTGCCATGAAGACAATAATTGATTAGTAGAGGTAGGAGCAGTTAATTGACAATAATACAGGAGCAATTGATTTAATTAAAATAGAGGCAATTAATTAATAAAAATACAAGCCATTGAAAGCAAAACAGAGGGAGAGTGCATGAAATAAAAGGGAGGGGGAGGACTAGAGCCGGATTGGTCCCCCATTTTTTCTTGTTACTTAAAGGCCTCTATTTATAGGCAAGATGGAGGCGGTTTGAAGATTGTCGACGAGGCTTGATGACGAGGCCCGTGATGATGAAAACGAACGTCGGTGATGGCGTGAGTAAGGGATATTTTGATGGCTGCATTAAATGGATGGGAAGGGTTGAAGTTTGGGGTCGTAGATGGGGCTAGGTGATGATGGATTGAAGTCGGCAAGGCTACTGGGAAGAAAAGTGAGGCAATTGTAGGCAAACATGCATTAATTTGTGCATTAATGCATTAATTCCCACACGAACGGGATATTTTGACTCGAACTGTGGCGTGACAAAATTCCCTTAATACAAAAATCGAGGGGAGCAAGACGTGTGAAAAAATAAGACACGATAACTAGTATACAGTAAATAAATAAAAAGTTTGATTTAACGCATTTATTTTCTCGTTTAAAAATGTCAAACTTTCGGACGCAAAATAAATGTCTTTACGACAAAAATTGAACGAAACCAAGCTCGATGGCGTGAAAGAGAAAAATAGTACGTAATTATCAATTAACGAAATAGCGCGTTCGACCCACGGTCCCGGGATACTTACTCGGGACCTGAAAAGTTCGCGTAAAGACAGTCGAAACTATGAAAAACTAAAAAGTGCATGAAATGACACGAAATTTTAAACAAACTAGCCTAGGACCAAGAATCGACAGAAATTTGACCTAGAAGAGCTATTAAATGCGGTAAACGTTAAATATGCGAAATTGTGACAAGAGAAATCCAAAATCGGGTAGCAACAGTTGCCCCCTCTTTACTGTCTGATCAAAAATACAGTGTAACTGAGATTTTTGATTAGCAGTAAAGACGGTTGCCCCAAGTATTTACCACGTTTTGGAAATGATGAAGACTTACCTGAGAGTGGGGTGAGCTTTAGATTCTGGTCTGGGTGAGGCTATCACATTGCCAGATGATGGCATGAAAAAATGAGACTACAGGTCCGTGCGAGGCTATCGCTCTTCGGACAATGTTGAAAGATAAGGATATCCGGGCGAGGCTATCGCAGTCACGGATGCTGAGGCGGAAAGGTAAAGATATCCGGGCGAGGCTATCGCAGTCGCGGACGATGCTGAAAGGTAAAGATATCCGGGCGAGGCTATCGCAGTCGCGGACGATGCTGAAAGGTAAAGATATCCGGGCGAGCCTATCGCAGTCGCGGACGTTGCTGAAAGTAAAGATATCCGGGCGAGGCTATCGCAGTCGCGGACGATGCTGAAAGGTAAAGATATCCGGGCGAGGCTATCGCAGTCACGGACGTTGCTGAAAGTAAAGATATCTGGGCGAGGCTATCGTAGTCGCGGACGTTGCTGAAAGGTAAAGATATCCGGGCGAGGCTATCGCAGTCGCGGACGATGCTGAAAGGTAAAGATATCCGGGCGAGGCTATCGCAGTCACGGACGTTGCTGAAAGTAAAGATATCCGGGCGAGGCTATCGCAGTCGCGGACGTTGCTGAAAGGTAAAGATATCCGGGCGAGGCTATCGCAGTCGCGGACGTTGCTGAAAGTAAAGATATCCGGGCGAGGCTATCGCAGTCGCGGACGTTGCTGAAAGGTAAAGATATCCGGGCGAGGCTATCGCAGTCACGGACGATGCTGAAAGGTAAGGATATCCGGGCGAGGCTATCGCAGTCACGAACGATGCTGAAAGTGTAACTACAAGGAGGAGTTATATAGATATGCAGAAAAGTAGTCGCTCAAGGAGGAGTATATTAGATAGACAAGGTGTATGTGGGGACGTGACCCATCACATCACTAAACAGACAAGATGTGGGGACGTGACCAATCACAACTTTTTAAATGACACTATGTGGGGACGTGACCTCCACACAACGCTAAACAGACAAGATGTGGGGACGTGACCAATCACAACTTTTTAAATGACAAGGTGTATGTGGGGGGCGTGACCTATCACAACACTAAACAGATGAGATGTGGGGACGTGACCAATCACAACTCTTTAAATGACAATGCGTGGGGATGAACCGCTTACGCTACGTGGGGACGAACCGCTCACGTAAATTGAAAAGACATGACGTGTGTGGGGACGTGACCAATCACAACACTAAACATAGGGTGAAAATGGGAATTAAGTTTTACCTCGATCTTACCGTATGAACTAAAATGGAGAGTGGTTGGAAGCCACCGCGTTGGTGAGTGGTTGGAAGCCACCGCATTTGTGAGTGGTTGGAAGCCACCGCGTTGGTGAGTGGTTGGAAGCCACCGCGTTGGTGAGTGGTTGGAAGCCACCGCATTTGTGAGTGGTTGGAAGCCACCGCGTTGGTGAGTGGTTGGAAGCCACCGCATTTGTGAGTGGTTGGAAGCCACCGCATTTGGTAAACTGGTGAGTGGAGGTATTGCACCTCCGCGAACTTACCGTGCGAAAAATAAGGTGGTAAGTGGGGGTATTGCACCTCCGTGAACTTACGTGCGAAAAATAAAGTGGTAAGTGGGGGTATTGCACCTCCGCGAACTTACCGTGTGAAAAATAAAGTGGTAAGTGGGGGTATTGCACCTCCGCGAACTTACGTGCGAAAAATAAAGTGGTAAGTGGGGGTATTGCACCTCCGCGAACTTACCGTGCGAAAAATAAGGTGGTAAGTGGGGGTATTGCACCTCCGCGAACTTACCGTGTGAAAAATAAAGTGGTAAGTGAGGGTATTGCACCTCCGCGAACTTACGTGTGAAAAATAAAGTGGTAAGTGGGGGTATTGCACCTCCGCGAACTTACCATATGGATTGAAATTGATTTGAACGTGAGGGAGCGTGATCCGCCACATGAATTTGATTTGGGAGTGGTAACGTACTCCATTCGATTGTTGATTGGATTTTGACGAAAATCCAAGACAACGAGGGCTTTACAACGATGTTGTGATCGAAGACCCATAGTTGAGGAGTGGTAACGTTCTCCATTCGATTGTTTGATTGGATTTTAATGAAAATCCAAGGTGGCGAGGGCTTTACAACGATTTCTTTATCGAAGACCCATGGTTGATTCCAACGAAGTGTATCTGTGTCCTGCAAAATAGGAAAGAAGCAAACACAAAGCAGCAACAGATAGAAAAAGAGAGAGCAAATGACCTATGTGCGAAATATCAAATATTCCTACACTTAACCCATGGCTTGCCCCCAAGTATTTGTTTGGAATGAAAATGACCTCTTTGTTTAAGAGGAAATAAATTCAAGCATATATATATATATATTTTTTGAAAATTGTTCGTCCAATTTTTCGTTATATAAACATGATTGATTCAAGTCTAGATAGCGTTTGTGTCTTGTTCAGGAAATAACGACCTCAAGAACAAGACTTTCCCATGACATGCAGCTGTAAGCAATCCTCACAAGATATTAGTGTTTGCGCTCACGCTCAGAAAACAGGGCTATGTGTCTACACTCCTAAAAATGCAATAAACATAGCACAAAAATTAAATTTGCATGGTGTCAATCCGAGTGAATAGACTTCAAATGAAGATGCACATGCATGGGCCTGCTGATAATCAATAGGACTTTGCGAGGGAGGAAAAAAGGAGGAATTTGTAGAAGAAGAGAGAGGTGTTGTGTTTGTAGTCTCTTTTTGCAAAAGGTTTGTGCTCGACGACTGATTGTGATGAAGTCAAATTGTGGTGAACGATGCTCGACGATTTGATCGTGGTGAGAGCAAAGTGCACAAATCCTTGAATCTTTGCTGGAGATGTTTCTTTCTTGATTGTTTTGAGGGCACTGTGCCCAAGTTCTGTGATATTTGCAGGGAATGATCTCCTTTCCTTTTGAGATCATTTTGCTGTTGATGTTTGATAGATTCTTTTGATATGTGCTTGCTTCTTCTGTTGTTTTGTGTTCCTTGAACACTCTCTTTTTTATTTTGATTCTTTTGATCTCTTTTTTTTCTTTTTGTTCTCTCTTCTTCTTCTTCTTTTTTTCTCTCTTTTTTTTCTTTTATTATTATTTTTTTCCCACTTTTTTCTTTTTTTCCTCTCCCCCTTTTTTTTCTTTCTTTTTTCTTCTTTTTTTTTTTTTTCTTTTATAGGCAAAGCAAGTACAATCTCTTGTTTGGTCTATCATCATCTCTCTCTTTGGCAGAAGCCTCTAAGTCTTGATTTATTTTGGCCTTCTTCTGACGTTGTTTTGTCAGCGATCCTCTAAAGGTTCCTTCTTGTCATTCCCTTGTTAGATGTGTACTCCAGTCTAGCGGTCCCAGTCGAGCACTACTCACTTGGTTAGGAGAAAATAAGAGGCTTGGTTTTGAGTGTTTGATAGAGTTGTACATAGTGTACAAAATATGTGTTTGAGAGCAAAAAAAGTAAAAAAAGGAAAATGTGGAAGAAGAGCGAAAGCAAAGTCCAATGTCATCTTACCGCTATCCCATGTCTGACAGTTCATGTACCCAAGATATTATGCAAATCTAACTAGCACCTAGTTTAGCATTTACACTCGTGAACGAAAATAAGGCGTGAAGGCCCAGAGTACTCACATGGATATGTTTGTGATCGCTTACGTCTAAACATGTCATGGATATAAGAGCTAACAGACAAGATCATGTATGCTTATATAATTTTCAATGAACGCAAAATGATGAATGCTTTGACTTAAAACGTTCAGAAAACGTGGGATGTTTTTGTTTTCCTGCTTTTTAGCCCAAGTAGTACAAGTACTAAGAGATTTTTTTTTTGAGAAACCTACGCGTTACACGCGCATATTTGTAACAATGCCAATCGTAGAAATTTCTATAATTACGGACAATGTAAATTGCGAAAACATAAATTACGGAAACGGAAATTGCGAAAACGGAAATTGCAAAAATGTAAAAGGATAACTTCCTTGAAAAATGAGCTTGGACATTTTTCGACACTTCTCTTGGTCATCACTTCATTCGCTTGCCCCCAAGTTTGCAAGTCTTGTTGTACCTGAAATGTAAATTTGCAGAAACATAAATTGCGAAAATATAAATTACAGAAACGTAAATTGCGAAAGGGGAAATTGCAAAAGTGTGAAAGGACGACTTCCCTGAAAAATGAGCTTTGACATTTTTCAACGCCTTCTTTTGGTCGTCACTTCACTTGCTTGCCCCCAAGTTTACAAGTCTCGTTGCACCTGAAATGTAAAATTGCAAAAATGTAAACTGCAGAAATATAAATTGTTGAAGTGTGAAAGGACGACTTCCCTGAAAAATGAACTTTGACATTTTTCAACGTCTTCTTTTGGTCGTCACTTCACTTGCTTGCCCCCAAGTTTGCAAGTCTCGTTGCACCTGAAATGAAGAGACAATTAAATAGTACATTCATAGGGAAAAGGTATCCCAAGATGTTGAATTTAATATTGACAAAAAATAGAAATATTGAGAAGAACACGTGGGTTGCCTCCCACGAAGCGCCCTTGTTTAAAGTCGTAGGCTCGACTAACGTATATAGCTTCCCTTCGTACCTCCGTCCTGCAAGTAAGAAAGAAAAGAAACTAATCAGTAGTGCCTAAATTCAGAATAAACTGAAATTTAGAAGTTTTGACGAAAGTGGGGTGGTGAACCGCCACACAAAATTTGATGAAAAGTGGGGTTTTTTGAACCGCCACACGGTTTTTGAATGGTGGGGTATTTGAACCACCACACGATTTTTGAAAGGTGGGGTATTTGAACCGCCACACGATTTTTGAAAGGTGGGGTATTTGAACCGCCATATGATTTTTCAAAGGTGGGGTTTTGGAACCGCCACACGATTTTTCAAAGGTGGGGTTTTTGAACCGCCACAAAAATCGTAGTATATAAATACATGGCATCAAAGGAAAAAATGCACGAACATGATGCACGTGCTGGTGTGACTCCAACTATTTCTAACTGGCTGAAAAAAGTTCCCGAATGTTACCCTAAAAGGGGTCCCCTATAAACAGATACGAGAGCGTTGACCGAATCATGACAAGGATTCTGTGCGCTCAATCCATTTAAGGGTTCAACATCCGAGTTAGGGTTCATGAAAGCTTACCAAGGCGTGGGCCCCAGGACTTCACTACTACCAATCCTAATCCTATTTGGTGTTATGGCCGGCGATAGGCATTTATGCATGGGATTCATATGAACAATATATTAAAGCCAATAGCATATAACAATCACGAAAACAATTTATTTAAAGCAAGTAAATAATAAAAAAGCAAACACCATAAAACCGGCTTCGACCCTACTAGTCCCCAGTGAAGTCGCCAAACTGTCGCACCCCCTTTTTCGTTGAAAATGAGTTTAAGGTTCGGGACGGGCCACAATGCGAGACAAGCGTTGGACTTGTCTTAACATCATGCAAAATGAAGTCGCCACCCTAATTTTCTAAGGTTTAGGGAACCTAATGTCATGGCATAAAATAAATAAACTAAGGCATAATGGTCTAAACCAAAGAACGATGGTTCGAGGTCGTATTTATGGACTTGGGAAGGTGTTAGGCACCCAAGTCACATCCTAAAAAGGTTACCGGTATGCGAGGTGTTTTCAAAATATTTTAAACATGTAATTGGGCCCTCAAAGGCGACGTTACATCTTAGCATTCGGGACTTGCTATTTCCATTTGGGTTCGAGGGATGGGGTTACCATTTTTTCTCGATGCTAGAGCGGACGTTCCCCCCTTATCATTGGGCAATGCATGACTTAATTATTTTACTACGTGATTCTATCATAGTAAAACTAGCACCGTATCGATTAATGTGTGCATATATATTTTGCGTGGTATTGGGACCACCATACTCATATATCAATACATGGCAATTAATTTCATGGCATGAAAAACAAGTGATGTAAACACGTTGTGCATGTGAGATTGATTTTAATTGTTTTAGCAATTCTATATGTCATGCATACGAGTGGGTGGGTTCTAACACCTCTTTGATAAACATTCATTCAAAGCATAAAAATAAATAAACATTCATTTAAAGCATAAAAATAAATAAAATGGTTTAAGATAAGCTTACCCGATTTGACGAACCCCGATTGATCCATCCCTTCAAAACCGAAGTTAACGACAATTGATAATAAAATAAGTATAAACAAACATACATGATTTTTAACTAATTATCTAATTAATTATTACAAACCATAATTAAAATAATTACTTAATTAATTATTACAAGCCACAATTTAAAATAATTACTTAAATAATTATTACAAATCACAATTAAAATTGTTGACGAAACTAAATCGACCGGCCTCGACGACCGGGCCCCACAGTTGGGCCTGGACCAGCCTCTTTCTTCAGCCCACGTGGGCTAGCAGCCCAGTTTCTTCTTTTCTTTCCCGCTGGGCCAACAGCCCACTCCCTTCTCCTCACTCTGGGCCAGGCGCGGCCCATCTTTTCCCTCTTCTTTCTTTCCCGCTGGGCCAGGCGAGGCCCTGCTTTCTTTCCTGGCTTGGGCTAAGCGCCCAGCCTTTCCTTCTTCTTTCTTTCTCGCCTGGGCCAACAACCCACTGCCCAGCTTCCTTCCTCCCCATGGGCTAGCCATGGCAGCCCACTCCTTCATTCCTTTTGGTTAAAACAGCCATCAACCCATCACCTTTCCCTCCCTCTTCTACTGTTCTTCTTCTTTCTTCAGCCAAACCTGCAACAATGACCAAAACCAAAATTAAACCCCTATCAACAATTAATTAAATCAGCAGTAGCATAAAATAAATGAAAGTAGAAAATTAATAAAGCAACAAAAACTGTATATGATATAGCCAAAACAGTAGGCAAATTTAGCAAGCAAATTAATTAATACAAAGCTTTTTAAATCATCAAAACAGCAAGTACTTTGAACGAGGTAGAGCGGAAAAATTAAATTACCATGAAGACAGTAATTGATTAGTGGAGGTAGGAGCAGTTAATTGACAATAATACAGGAGCAATTGATTTAATTAAAATAGAGGCAATTAATTAATAAAAATGCAAGCCATTGAAAGCAAAACAGAGAGAGAGTGCATGAAATAAAAGGGAGGGGGAGGACTAGAGCCGGATTGGTCCCCCCCTTTTTTCTTGTTGCTTAAAGGCCTCTATTTATAGGCAAGATGGAGGCGGTTTGAAGATTGTCGACGAGGCTTGATGACGAGGCCCGTGATGATGAAAACGAACGTCGGTGATGGCGTGAGTAAGGGATATTTTGATGGCTGCATTAAATGGATGGGAAGGGTTGAAGTTTGGGGTCGTAGATGGGGCTAGGTGATGATGGATTGAAGTCGGCAAGGCTACTGGGAAGAAAAGTAAGGCAATTGTAGGCAAACATGCATTAATTTGTGCATTAATGCATTAATTCCCACACAACGGGATATTTTGACTCGAACTGTGGTGTGACAAAATTCCCTTAATACAAAAATCGAGGGGAGCAAGACGTATGAAAAAATAAGACACGATAACTAGTATACAGTAAATAAATAAAAAGTTTGATTTAACGCATTTATTTTCTCGTTTAAAAATGTCAAACTTTCGGACGCAAAATAAATGTCTTTACGACAAAAATTGAACGAAACCAAGCTCGATGGCGTGAAAGAGAAAAATAGTACGTAATTATCAATTAACGAAATAGCGCGTTCGACCCACGGTCCCGGGAAACTTACTCGGGACCTGAAAAGTTCGCGTAAAGACAGTCGAAACTACGAAAAACTAAAAAGTGCATGAAATGACACGAAATTTTAAACAAACTAGCCTAGGACCAAGAATCGACAGAAATTTGACCGAGAAGAGCTATTAAATGCGGTAAACGTTAAATATGCGAAATTGTGACAAGAGAAATCCAAAATCGGGTAGCAACACAACATAATATCGTGTGATATCTAATTATGATTTGATGCGAAATCCCGTAGAAATTGATAAATAACCACTTAGAACCATAGTTTTAAAAACCGAATAGAATAAAGATCCCAAAAAAAAATTAATTGTTCAACCGAGATTGTTCGGGTTAGACCGGATTGACCCATTAGATAATTTTGAACCGTTCACTCATCGAACCGTTCAGTTTTAGATAATTGAACCTGATTGAACCGATAAATTTTCATATTCTGATTGGCTGGCCCATCAAATTTTCCAAGTTCTTATTAAAAAAATCCAAAACAACGCCGTTTTGGAGAAGAAGCACAAAACGACGTCGTTTTCATTTACGCAAAATGACGCCGTTTTGACGGTGGCATTGACCCAGCCGCTTTGATAGCGAATCGCTCGGGTCAACCGGTCGAACCCGGTCCGCATGTATTTCCGGTTAGATATCTGAAACGAACCAAAAACCTCTTTTAGTCGCAAATTTTCCGGTTCGACCACCGGGTCGGTCTAGTTTTTAAATTGCCTTATTCTAAAAGGAACTTGAGGAGTAGTGTCTAATATTTCACAAGAAGTTTTTTACTCTAATTGGCTATGTAGAAAAATTTTCCTCGATCGCCCAATCAATCGAGAAATTATATATTACTTCTGATTTTTTATCTCAACATATACACAAGGATCGCCTAACTAATAAAATTATGTCACGTATATTGGGTGATTATTTATAAGTGGGTCAGTCATTAAGGCGATTACATAATAGGTGGTTCTAAATGGTGTGGTGAATAAAATTTAAATTTTAAGATATGATAGGCGGTTACGTGTTGCAAGTAATGTATAATTTCTGAAACTCAGAGACTTACGTAAAATCGGCACATATTAATGGACATACAATTATTATACACGCTGAAATATAAAATTGAGATCACTATATTACTTGTAACTACTCATTGATTGGTCGTCCATATAAAAGTGCCATCTGAACACGGTGTACACACAATTTTTTCCTAAAATAGGAGAGAATTACACGTGTCAAATTACAAATGTTGAATGTGGAATAAAAGTGGTTTGTTCTTCTCTTGATTCCTCTGATTAATGAATCAGTCGTCACTCCGGATTTCGATTTGAACTTGAGTTCGATGGTTGACGGATTGGCCTTGAATCAGCTTGTAATCCGCGGTTGATTTGAGAAGAAACCGGCCTTGAATTATCTTGTGGCTTCTTTTTGATTTGATTTGATGTGGTTGAGAGAAAACCGGCCTTGAATCAGCTTGTGGCTTCTTTTTCTTCCTTGGAGACGATATGCTTTAGCTCTTGATTTTTGCAGCACTTCTTCTCCTCAAAATAATGTGTCCTTCACCTTCTAATGAGGCCTCTATTTATAGGCTCATAGGGATGGTTTTGAGTGGGAAAGATGACACGTGTTCTCATCTCATTGGCCCAATGTGTAACCACCATTATTAATTAATTTGCACATTAATTAATAATTAAATATTAATTAATTTGACACTTAATCAAATTATTTAATAAATATGAGATGAATTTTGATCCATCCGAGTATGAGTCTGTTGAAATAAGCCTCACAGATTTCGATGAATAGGCTTCGTGGCTTTTTTATAAATTGGACCGCATATTTTAAGATGGTCCGCAATTTTGATGTCTACAAATGCCCCCTCAAGATTATTTTACTTGAAGTAAATTAATCTTGAACTTCTCCCCTTTCGAGTGAACTTAATTTGCGTCGGGGACTGAACTTGAAATCATGTTTGAATGTCGATCCAAAATTGGCGAGGATCAATTTTAATTCCGGAGTGATTTCCCACCGACGGTACATTTTTATTCGGAACTTGCAACAAAGAATTGATTCTGCAAAGGAATCCATAGTCTTAGATTTGTTCTTGCACATCACGGGACCTTGGATCAATTTTGTTCTTCTTTTTTTTTTCTCTTCAAGATCGACATATGAAGTAATTAATTAAATGGAACAAGCCAATGAATTAATTACTACCATAAATTAATCCTATAATTGAGCCTTCAATTAATTAAATGGAACAAGCCAATTAATTAATTACTTTGATTTAGCATATCCAAGGAAGGAAAGAAGCCAACTTATAGAAATTGCCATAATTTCTTAAAATTGCAGGCTGATTTCTAATGCAATTTGAGTAGGAAATCCTTATGGTAAACTACCATAATTAAAACCCTACTTTTCCTTCCTTGTGTATATAAATACACCACATTAGTCTCCCAAGCACCATTTTCCGCCTCTCTTCTCTGCTGCTGCATCAACAAAAGAAAAAGGTAATTTTCTTTTCCTTCCTTTTGTTTTCGCTTTCTTTCTGTGCATGTATGGCTTTCTTGCCCCGTCTTTTTTTCTTACATGCTGTACCACGTTTGCACATGCATATATATATATATATATATATATATATACATACATACACATATATGTTACTGCCTTTATATATATGCAAATGTCCAAAGCCCTTTTTTCTTTTTATTATTATTTTTTTTTACGCTTTATCACTTTTGCATATATATATATATATTTATTTATTTTACTGCCTTTATATATATGCATGCCTCTGTTTTGCATATATATATTTATTTATTTATTTTACTGCCTTTATATATATGCATGCCTCTGTTTCTTCATCTTTCTGCATGTAATTTTCTTTTTCCTTGCTGCAAGAACGGTCACAGCAAAAGTATCTCGTTTCGTTTCCTGCGATTTTGTACAGGACACCGCTGGTAAGTAACCAACCACCCTCTCTTTTTTCCTGCTTTATTGTTGTTGTCGCTTTATTTGTTTTAATATACATATATATGTGTGCGCATGTGCTGCTAACTTGGTGATTTTCAATTCCTGGACATGTGTTGTGGTTAGTGTATATATATATACCACCATGCCGTCCCTGCTGCAAAAAATATTTTTCGTTTCCATGCTTCGCTTGTGCTTTTCATGCATGCTTTATATACATGCATGCCACTATATATATGCACACTGTTGTACTCCTTCTTTTCTTTTAATTGAACAACACCTGCGCTTGGCTTTATACATTTCTTTACTATTTTCCTTTTTTTTTTTTTTGTTTTTTTTTGCGCAGGACATCACAAGCGATCGAGCACTCTTTTTTCCTTGCAATTTTAGGCCAGATAGAAAAGCATCCAGGTTTGATTTTCTTTCTTTTGATTTTTTTCCTTTTTTTTTCCTTTTTTTTTACATGGTTGCCGCTCCTAGAAGATTTTGAATCAAAATTTGCCTTTCATTTTATAGAACTTGTCGAACTTGTAATCATTCCCGAATTTGATCTTCACTTGCTGTGGTTATTTAATCTTCACACGTACCAGGTATGATTACTCCTCTCTTTTTTTCTGGTAGTACCATGCACAACATTACGTTGGTACTACATGTCTTGTTCTATGCATGCGATTTTTTTCACCTTTTCATGCCATGCACGTACTTCTTTTTTTATTACTATCACCATGCTATATATTTTTTTCCTTTGAAACAGATGACTTCGTCTTCCTCACAATCCGCTGATGTCGCTTCGCTGCAACCTCTTGATATGGACTGGATTGGCGAAAGTTCAGGTCAAGGGCAAAGAGGACGATTTCTTTATTTTCCGAAAACCGAAGTGAAGCATCGTTCGCAATCCGGAGGGAAAGGAGTGTTGAAGCTCGCTATAGTGAGTCGATCAACGGAGGATCCAAATATAAGCTCCATCGAGGGTCTGGATCAGTACTTTTTAAGCATTGTATCCCACCTAATTGATGTAAAAGCTTCAGGATCCTGCCCTACCAGAACCGACGTGAACCTTATTGAGGGTCTAGATCAGTCCTTTTCAAGGACTGTATCCCATCTAATTGATGTAGAAGGTTCAGGATCTCGTCCCATCTTGCCTATTCCTTCCTTTTGTGGCACAAAAGACTATACCCCCCATCCAGAGATTGCCGAGAGGATCAAGGCGAAGCGTTGTAGATGGGGATTGTCACTTGTTGCTCGAGGGGAGATATCTTATCTTCACGGCTTTTGGTAGTGGTCACTTCGGACTCAGAGGCGTCTTCGGACCAAAGGACTTCATGAACTCTCACAAGTAGTTGGTGCCGCGGCGTTCGACTACCAACGTCCAGCTTCCATTTACAGAGCCTTATGCGAGGTATGGTGTCCTGCTACCAACACATTCGTGACTAGATGGGGAGAAGTCGGCATATCACTATGGGACATGAGAGAGATTACTGGACTTCCTATCCTTGGAGCTTATTATGAAGAAACAATTCCTACTCTTCTCGAATTGTCCGACAATAGCAATGTCTCTCGGTGCTGCACATACTTGTTCAAGGCCTTCAAGATCCTAGCAGAAAATAGGAGTGTGGATCGTATTTCCTACGCAGACTGGATTTCATTCTGGCTTAAGAAGAATAACCGATCCTTTCTTGGCAACCCTCAGATGTCTAGTGATTATAAGAAATTGTTGCGACAGAGACTAGTGATCAAGGATGGGAGATATGTCAAAAAGGTTGTTCTTAGGAGACCTTAAAAATTTCCTACTCCAGACGACACTCACGGGGATCTTCCGCGGGATACTTTGGAAGCTTTGGACATTTCCTCATCTGAAGGGGTTTCGGTAGAGATTGCAGCATATCTATCTCTCTGGCTATGTTGTTTTATCTTTCCCAGTAGCGAGGGTAATATCCGACCAACGACATTTATGATTGCCTCTAGGATGGCCCACGGTGTTACCTATAGCATGGTCCCTCCCATACTTGCCACGATTTACAGAGGATTGAGTCAGACTTCTAATGTGAATGACAAAGGAGAGCTTGGTTTGAACCCTACTTCCTTCCCGGGTCATTTTCTCTATGCTTGGGCGACTACCTATTTCACGCGAGGTATATACTCACAAGTTGATGACAGATGTGGGCGACCCATCATCCGTAGATATAGAGGTTCAGCAAATGCTCGTTTCCCATGGGAAGCAGGGTTCGTCGATGGGAGAGAACTTATCCGAGATGGTGCCAACTTTTGTTGGAATCCTATCCATCTTGCTTCGCCTCCTGGCATGTATAAAGATGACGGGACACTTTCAACTGAATTGCTCGAATTTATGGTGATCATTCGCCCAGGAAAACTTTCTCGTTCAAATGGGTCATTTCAAATCTTGGAGTGGTATTACCCCCATCGTTTCGCAAGACAACAAGGGTATAGACAAAGCCTTCCGGGATCCATAGCTTTGCATGAAGACAAACTTAGCTCTCACGCTCACCTCTCTTACTGGTTGTCCCTGACACAGACATGTAGTGGCGTGTCCTTCATTGTTCTACCACCTAGCCCTAACATTCAGCTCGAGCGTTTTAACACTTACATATCATGGTGGGCTGGAGGGTCGGTTGTTGTTTTAAATAGCATCTCTACCATATTGTTGCAGTCCAGCGAAGGTCCCAACTACGAACTCCTCCCTTTGGGTGAAAGATTGTCTAAGAGCAGTAGTGGATCCAAAGGAAAGACTTCTTTAAAAGACCCCCCAAAGGATGATAGTTCCAAGTCAAGAGACTCAAGAAGAGACCGTCAGGAAAGAGAGGGGTTTAGGTCAGAAGTCTTAGGAAATGACACGTCTGAAATGACAAGGCGCGTGCTCCTTTGAAAAGACCTCTTTCTAGCATGATTGTCGTGCCTTCTCTTGGTGATGTTCCAGGATGGAAGAAGACAAAATATGATGCTCGCAAGCCTCGAAGACAGGAGGTCATGTGCAACGATGATGAAGATAAGGATGACCAGGTATGTTATCATCATCATTTTTATCATTACTTTTTTTTTTTTAACTCTTCATTGACGATCTCATTCGTCTTTCATAGGATGACCTTGTGAGGAAGAAGCGCCGAAAGAATGTTGGAGCTATACTTGAGAAACCTTCAAAGATAGTGTTGTCCAAGAAGAGTGCCTCTCAAAGAGACCATGGACTTGTTGAAGATGGTGGGACGCCCCTTGAAGCCGGGAACAAAGGTATCCACCAATTTATCCTCCATTTGTTTTAGCTTTTCTTATGATACTTATGTTTATTTTCTCCCATCATCTCCATGACTTAGATGTCGAGCAAGACATGATTGAAGCGTTGAATAGCTTTGATGAAGACAACGCCAATGTCTCCGCGAATGATCTGAATGACCTTGACTTCCCCAGTACCATAGATGGAGGCATCATTCACGCAGATGAAGAAGAAGAGGTAGACTCGTTGAGGACAAGGGAGTCTCCAACTACTAGACTTACAAGTGTTGTTGCTTCCTCTGCTCATCATTCTAGCTTTGCTCAAAAGCTGATGCCTACCAAATCGATTTGCCCTGGTCCACTTATCAGTTCTGAAGAACTTGCTACATGTAGATCCTCTATTGTTCGTAGGCTTTCTGGTTTTCTTAAAAAGGAGTTACAGATTGCTCTTAGTGGTGGCTTTTCGAATTTGAAGGTTTGGTGGGAAAAGAAGTCTCCTATTCTTGAGGATGTCATCAATGATGTATTCATGTCTGATGCTACCCCATTGAAGTTGAAATTTGGGGACTTTCTGACTCGAGTTGACTCTTACCTGGTAAGGAGACAGAAGGACATGAGTCATCTTCCCTCGCCCGAGGAAGTGGATAGGCTAAAGTTGAAGCTTGACGCCTCTCAAATGCGGAGTTCTTCCCTTCAGGATGCCTTATTGAGTTCAAAAGCAGAGATGGAAGACTTGGACTTGAAGATCAACCGATTGCAAGAGGAAAAGGGTAGATTAGCCACAAAGATTGACAAGTTGCAAGATGATCTTCAAAACACCGACGAGAACATCCAGAAGCTTTCTTCAGAACAAGAAGAATGGAAAAAGAAAGAGACCATCACTGCAGCTGAAGTTGAAGCGATTGACCATGAGAGAGAAGAACTTAGGCATACTCTTCTTCAGATGGCAGATTTGGAAGACATAGTGGCGTCTCTAGTGTAGTCCCATTTTTTTTTAGTGTATACTTTTCCCACACATGGAATCAACGCTTTTATTCTTTGTCTCTTTGTTTTTTTTGGAGCTTGAACTGATATGATGATGATTCATTCAATTGTGGCAAAGAAATTTTACTTTCCCTTGACTGATTAGCTCTAGAAATATATTTATTTTATTCATTTATTTAGTCGTACACAGTTTATACTCTTGCGGGCCAGGAGTAATACAATGATTTTGTTTTCTTTTTATGTGATTGTACTTGAAATATGTTAAGTTGCCTACGTACCTTCAAAGAAGAAGGATCAAGTCATGATGTAGTTCAATTATTTTGTTTTGTTTTGTTTTTTTATTTTTTATTTTGGCCGTACACAGTTTATACTCTTGCGGGCCAGGAGTATTACAATGATTCCAAGCATAGAAGCGCTTCAAGAACTTTCCATTGATGGGTCCGATGCGTAGCCCATCCTTGTCCACAATCTTGTACGCGCCATTTTTATAGACCTCTTGCACAACATATGGTCCATCCCATTTTTGTTGGAACTTTCCTGTCACCTTCCTTGTGATCACAATGGGATGGCGGACCGCAAGCACCAAGTCTCCTATATGGAAGGATCTTGGCTGAACCTTTTTGTTGAAAGCTCGGGCCATACGAGCTTGATAGCATTCCAAGCGGTTTTGAGCTTCGAGCCTTTTTTCATCCAAGGCTTCCAGTTCCTGTAATCTCAACTTAGTCTGCTCTTCATTGGTCAATTCTTCCTGAATGGCTATCCTTAGTGATGGAATTTGACGTTCAAGAGGAAGGACTGCTTCCACTCCATACACGAGAGCATAAAGAGTTGCTTGAGTTGGAGTCCGAAAGGTTGTGCGGTACGCCCATAAAGCTTTACCAACTCTTTCATGCCAATCTCTCTTGGTCTTGGAGACGACCCTCTTCAGTAAATTACAAAGAGTCTTATTGAAGGCTTCAGCCAAACCATTTGCTGCCAGATAATACATGGAAGAGTTTCTTTGGACGAATCCAAATTGCTCGCATAGTTTGTCCATATGAGCATTGTAGAAGGGTTTTCCATTATCAGTGATGATATATCGAGGTACTCCATACCGATAAATGATGTGAGTGCGAATAAAATCCACCACCGTTTCTTTCTTGACCTCTTTTAAAGGGACAACCTCTGTCCATTTGGAGAAGTAGTCGATTGCGGCAAGAATGTAAGAGTCACCAGCAGATGACTTTGGAGTGATAGGTCCAACCACATCCAATCCCCAAACTTCAAAGGGCCATGAAGCCACAGTGGGGTGCAGAGGCTCTGGAGGTTGATGAATGTAGTTTGTATGCACTTTACAAGCTTCACATTTCTTTGCGTATTCCATGCAGTCTTGTACCATAGTTGGCCAATAGTACCCCATTCTCTTAATCTGAAAATGCAATTTAGGACCTGACTGGTGAGCACCACAAACCCCACTATGAGCCTCTTGTAAGGCTTGGATTGATTCTTCTCTTCCCAGACACCTAAGGAACACACCATCAAATGAATGACGATATAAAGTTTCCTTAAAATATATGAACCGTAGAGCTCATCTTTTTATTTCGGTCTTGTGACAAGGATCATCGGGCAACTTCCCATACTGGAGAAAATTGATGAGTGGCTGCCTCCAATCTTCATTCTCTTCTTCGACCACAGTAATGTCGTTTACTTCCTCCTCATCTTTGGGAACTAATAGGGGAATGACCCAGCGCCGAGAGACTGATACTGGAATGCTATCTCCTTCAGTCACAGCCAAAACAGCAGCAAGGTTGGCCAAAGCATCTGCTTGCCTATTTTCACTTCTTAGAACAAAGTTGAAACTTATGGACTCAAACTTCTCCGATAATTTCATTGCGTATTGATGATACGGTACCAAATCTTCTTTTCGGACCTCATACTCAGACAATAATTGGTTAACAATCAACTGTGAGTCACCATATACTTCCAGTTGGTTGATCCTCATTTCTAGTGCTATCTCTAAACCGATCAACAAAGCTTGATACTTTGCGACATTATTAGAGTAATTTTCCATCAAGGTGAAAGAGAATGTCAGCACCTCATCGTGGGGAGTAACAAATACTACCCCAACTCCTGCACCATAGCTTCTGGCTGCACCATCAAAAAAAAGTTTCCATGATGGCATAAAATCAGTGAAGAAAACTTCTTCATCTGGAAAATCCTCAGGAAGTTCCCATTCCGCCGGAATCAGATGATCTGCTAAGAAATCTGCTAGAGCTTGTCCTTTTGTGGCCTTTTGTGGCACAAAGGTTATCTCAAACTCCAACAACAGTAATGTCCATTTAGCCAACCTTCTTGAGAGGATTGGTCTAGACATCAGGTACTTGAGAGGATCTGCCTTTGATATCAAATGAATGCTATGCGAGAGCATGTAATGCCTCAACTTTCTAGCAGCAAAGATTAGAGCTAAACAAATCTTCTCGATTGGAGCGGACTTTTGCTCAGCTCCCACGAGTGTCCTACTAAAGTAATAAAGTGCATTTTCTTTATTAATCTCATTTAGTTGAGCGTGCATTGCCCCCAG
The DNA here is from genome assembly GCA_963691705.1 of Viola odorata. Lineage (NCBI taxonomy): Eukaryota > Viridiplantae > Streptophyta > Magnoliopsida > Malpighiales > Violaceae > Viola > Viola odorata. The sequence continues at coordinate 20,227,917 of OY829539.1, read as the reverse complement.
AGATTGCTCTTGAGCGGATATGTAAAGGATCAATGGTTTTCCAGGAATGGGTGCCGCGAGAACTGGCGGGTGAAGCAAATACCTTTTGAGGCTTTCGAAAGCATTGTGACAGGCTTCATCCCATTCGAAGGGTACGTCCTTTTTAATCAATCTACTAAATGGATGGCAACGTCCAGCCAAATTAGAGATAAGTCTCCTTATGTACGCCAATCTTCCTTGCAAGCTTTTCAACTCATGAATATTCGTAGGTTCGGGCATGTTGAGTATAGCATTGATCTTTGTTCGGCCGACTTCGATGCCGCGATGTCTAACAATGAAACCAAGGAATTTCCCAGAGGTAACTCCGAAGGCACACTTTAGTGGGCTCATCTTGAGCTGATATCGATGAAGCCTTTCAAACACAACCCTCAAGTCACTTAAGTGATCTTGCCTTGTTTTAGTCTTAGCTACTACATCATCAACATAACATTCCACCCTTTTGTGCATCATGTCATCGAAGATTTTTTGCATTGCCCGTTGGTAGGTGGCTCCAGATTCTTCAAGCCAAATGGCATTACCTTATAACAATATATGCCTTTAGGTGTCCTAAATGTCGTAAGCTCTTCATCTTTTGGATTCATGCGGATTTGATTGTATCTGGATGAGCCATCCATGAAAGATAAAGCTTCGTGACTTGTGGTTGCATCGACCATCAACTCAGTGATTGGGAGAGGGAAGTCATCTTTAGGACAAGCCCTATTCAGGTCGCGAAAGTCCACACAAACGCGGATTTGGCCGTTCTTCTTCTTCACTGGCACAATGTTGGCAATCCAAGTAGGGTATTTAACTTCGCGGATAAATCTGGCCTCAATGAGTTTATTCACTTCAGCTTCAATCGATGGGATTAGGTCTGGGCGGAACTTCCTTTAAGGTTGTTTACTAGGTCTTATGCCATGTCTCACTGCAAGGTGATGCACTGCAACCTTGGGATTCAGTCCACGCATTTCTTTGTAAGACCATGCAAACACATCCTTGAATTCTTTCAAGAGTTCCATATACTTTTCTGCATCTTCGGGACTCAATAGAGCACTTAGGAAAGTTGGTCTTGGCTCGTCGATAGTGCCCAAGTTTACTTCTTTCAATTCATCAACTGTCGCTTGCCCCCCTTCCTCAAATATTGACGGAGCTGACTCTAGTTCATCTTCATCTGACACTTCCTCAACAGAGGCACAATTAACATCCTCAACCTCCATGTCTTCAGCATTGTGGAAGAGCTGTCGTTTAACGTGTTTTCTCCTCTGCTTTTGCTTCTTGGAGTTTCCTTTTTGATTTAGGTTGTTAGGTCCTAGCCGTGTGAAGACGGACCTCCTCTGTGGCGGTGTCGTAAGTTCAGGCTCCAAAGAAGCTTTGTCTCCTAACCTGTCAAAAATAGAAACCCTAGCCGCTTCTCCTTGGATACGGCTAAATACGGAAGGCTTTTCCTCCTTAGGGATCTCCTTATCAACTTCATATATTTGTATCATAATTGGGTTTATAGATGCCCTTTTGACTTTGATCTTGGCTGGAGGATCTTGTAGAAAACCGAGCCCGAACCTTTGCCTTTTCGTAGATGGTCTTCCGCTAGAAAGGACAGCATCCAAGTCACCAAGTTTATGAGGCTCTCCTTTTGAGTACCCAGCATTCTCAAAAAGTCTTTTGACTTTTGGGTCATACCATGCTCGACTATATCCTTTTGATCCTTCACTTTTTATATCTTCAGATCTTGTCTCCTTGGAAGCTTCCAGCTTGGATGACCTTGGGACCAATGTTGAAATCATAGGGATGGGTTGTCTTGCTGATCCTTCACCCGCATCCTTAGATTTCATCTTTTGAGGAGCTTCCGGCTTGAATAGTGTCGGAACCAATATTGAAATCATAGGGATAGAGAGAGTCATACTCCTTTTTAAGACTTCTACTTCCTCAGTGATGGCAGTTTTGGAAAGAGAAGCCTTTTCAAACACAGGTGTTGCTCTTGTTGCAGAAGATAAGCTCTCTCTATTCTTCTTATACTGTGGTGCGAAGATGGGGACGGCTTCTGAAGGAATCTGTTCTTCTGAGAAGAATTTTGCATCTGCAAAATGTGACTCTTCCTCGCTGAATGGGTTGGTTTCTCCCTTAACGCATTTTACCTCTCCATTGTGAATAAATTTGAGGCATTGGTGCCAACTTGAAGGGATAACTCCATTCTCGTGTAACCAAATCCTTCCGAGGAGCAACTGGTAGGATGTTCTAGCATCAATCACATGAAAAAGAACAGTAGATGCCAATTCTTCGATCTCTAGCTTCACTCGAATTGCGCCAATGGCAGCTTGACCCTTTTGATTGAAACCTTGGATGACTAACTTACTTTTGGAAAGTTCAAACATGGCAATTCCTAGTTTCTTCATTGTATGGATGGGCATAATGCTGACCGCTGACCCTTGATCCACAAGTATCCTTCTGAGCTTTTCTTCTCGAATGTAACCTGCAACATAAAGAGGTCTATTGTGCAAGCGAGATCCCAGTAGCAAATCATCATCTGTAAAGGTGATTGCATTAAAGCATTCGACGTAAGATGGTTGATTAACAGCTTTCAACAATCTTTCCTTGTATTTGGTTGGATTTACCAACGCTTGTACTATTGACATCTTGACTTCTGAAGGGAGATTAAGGGTTTCGGCTAAAGAGACGTTTAATGGGACCTCCTTCAACCTTTTTATAACATCATCATCCTCCTAGTCGGACTCTTCAGCTTGCTCCACGCTGACCATGTGGACTGCTACACAATCTCATAATGTTGTTCTTCTGGGAAATACTCTTCAAGAGTTACTGTCCTTCCTTCTTCAGATATCTCTGGTTGTTCGCTCGGAAGACCCCACCCTTCTTGGTGGACATTATGATTTTGAATAGAGGCACCATAAGAGTATGTTGAGGATGATTTTCTCTTTGGAAGAACCTTCTTATTCTTCTTTCTTCTAAAGGTTGACCACCCATCATTAAATTCATCTTCGGACTCAGAGCTTGTTTCCCAAACATCTAAGTCATCAATCATTAACTCGTACAAGCTTCGCCCATAAGGGTTGCCTATCTTTGGCATCCCTGGGTAAGCATGGGTGACCTTGACTTCTCCATCCGTGCTGAACTTTATAGGGACTGCCCCTTTCGGTAATTCAGCTGTCAGTATCGTCGGTTGAGAGGCGACTATCCCCTGACCCAAGGCTTGCGACAACGGAATAGGATCGAACGACCCGAAGGCAATCATCGTCTGTTTAGCATCATTATTTGTGGTGGTCGTGATGTAGTTGGCCTCTGCAACATCTTCACTATCGAGTTTTATCTTACCTTCGTTGTCCAAATGAACAATGAGATCTTTGAGGACAAAGCATTTATCTACCGAATGACTAATGATCCGATGATATCTGTAATACCTAGGGTTGTCGAAATGGTTCACTTCCTCTGGGCGCTTTGATGGCGGAAGCTCGATCAATTTTTGTTCAAGAAGTTGGTCCAGAATGTCGGAGACTTCTGAGTCCAAAAAAGGGTATCCCTTTTCTTCACGTTCCTTCAGGGTTCTTCTATGAGCTCTGAAAGGCTTGTACTCCATCTTGACCTGCTTCATCCCTTCTTTCCTTTGAGCTTCCTTGGAGGATATCTTCACAGGTGCAGTGGTAACCACCATGCTTTCTTTTCCTTTGTTGTTCTTCGGGTCTTTCCTCACTTCTTTCTTGACTTCCTTCTTTTCACGAGAGTCATTTGGTAAGTAACTCCCATGCCTTTGGATCTAAATTTCTAGATCATGAGCTCTAGTTGCGAGCTACTCGAATGTGCGAGGCATGTTCGCCTGCAAGTTATAGAGCAGTCCCCACTGCATGCCTTGGACACACATGCCAATTAAAGATGACTCACTAATCCTTTCTTTGCAATTTAGGATCAAGTTCCTCCATCTTTCGATGAATTCAGTGACAGGTTCATCTTTCCTTTGTTGCGTTCCAGCTAATTAAGGTAGGCCAACAATCTGTCGACTGCTGTAAAAGCGAGTTAGGAATTCTCTTTCAAGTTGGTCCCAACTATCAATAGACCCAGACCTGCTGTTAGTGTACCATTCGAAGGCCACGCCTTTCAGAGATCGAACAAATTACTTCACCATCATATCTCCATAAGTTTCTGCATTGTTGCAAGTCTCTATGAAGTGAGCGATGTGTTGTTTAGGGTTCCCTTTCCCCTCGAACTGCTGGAATTTTGGAGGTTGATACCTTACAGGCAGTAATAGTTCATCTATGCGCCTTGAGTATGGCTTCGCATAACCAAGTAAGGATTGCGAGGCTCCTCCATATTGAACACGGATAGTGTCGGCAATCATCATCTGCAGTTGTTGAACTATCAGGTTTGCGACAGGTATCGCGGTGTTGTTGTTATTGTCATTCAGATTATTCACCAGGATGTAGTCTTCATGGTATTTTCGCTGTCGTTCTCGCTCAGCATTCTCATCACCAAAAGAGCCTCCGCTAGAGTTTGGATTATTTGATGAACCTGGGTGACTTGCCAACTTAGCCGTCAAGAAAGTTATTTGGGCATCTTTCTCTGCCATAGCCTTTGTCAAATTTTCAATTCCGTGGACATCTCTTGAAAGCGAGTCTCAGGATCTTGGGAAGCGTCGATGGCCATCACCGCAGCAAAGGATTCGGAGGAGTCAGAGTTGTAGTCTACCCATCTCCTAGTTGGAGTATTTTCAGAAGCAACTCCGGTATCGGACTCTCCACTCGGATGATAATCATAGTAAGAGCCGTTAGATCTTGTTTGCACATCTTTGGTGACCTTTCTTCTGGGTTTTTCCCTACGGGAAAATTGTTTCAATGGTGAAACCAACTGGGCTCTTCCGGATCTAGTGTGAGCACGTGTTGCGGGAAGACCTTCTTGAAGTGCTTCAGGAAAGGAGTCATCGGTCTGATTTCTAATCAGGCGATTCATCGTTGGATCTTGATTTGAGAAGTGTGATTCAAGAGATGAGAGGAGAGTAGTGTCCCACTGGGCGTGCCAAAGATTTGTACACACAATTTTTTTCCTAAAATAGGAGAGAATTACACATGTCAAATTACAAATGTTGAATGTAGAATAAAAGTGGTTCTTCTTCTCTTGATTCCTCTGATTAATGAATCAGTCGTCACTCTGGATTTGGATTTGAACTTGAGTTCGATGGTTGACGGATTGGCCTTGAATCAGCTTGTAATCCGCGGTTGATTTGAGAAGAAACCGACCTTGAATTAACTTGTGGCTTCTTCTTGATTTGATTTGATGTGGTTGAGAGAAAACCGGCCTTGAATCATCTTGTGGCTTCTCTTTCTTCCTTGGAGACGATATGCTTTAGCTCTTGATTTTTGCAGCACTTCTTCTCCTCAAAATAATGTGTTCTTCACCTTCTAATGAGGCCTCTATTTATAGGCTCATAGGGATGGTTTTGAGTGGGAAAGATGACACGTGTCCTCATCTCATTGGCCCAATGTGTAACCACCATTATTAATTAATTTGCACATTAATTAATAATTAAATATTAATTAATTTGACACTTAATCAAATTATTTAATAAATATGAGATGAATTTTGATCCCTCCGAGTATGAGTTTGTTGAAATAAGCCTCACGAATTTCGATAAATAGGTTTCGTGGCTTTTTTATAAATTGGACCGCATATTTTAAGATGGTTTGCAATTTTGATGTCTACACACGCTGCAAAGGAAAATCAAAAGTATCCTCTGTACCACAATTCTCAGGAGGAGCTCGCAATCGAAAAGTGGATTGTTCTCTAACGTGATTTTTTCCATTCCATAAACTCACACTTAAGATTAAGGTTAATAATGGACATATTTTTTACTGTTTAACTGCAATTTTCTGAATTCAGACCATGGCGACTGGGCAACGTGATGGTTGTTAGTTCAAGCCTCTTGAAATAGCAAAAGTAATGTTTGACTTTAATGTCAAAAAGAATTAGAAAATATGCCAATTGATCCTAATGTGGAACCAAAACCCGGACGGGAGCAAAGCCAAAAACTGTATTGATGTAAGCATGCAGATAAGTTGCTTATACATTTAGCTATCCCCATTCACATTTATCGTTCTAATTACCTTTATTTATATATTTGTAGTGATTTCATTATATAATCTAGTGATGTTTTGATATTTTTTATGTGTAATAGTTATAAACTAGATAAGCTTTTCATATTATTTTTTAAATTAGATGTACGCGTCATAGTTATTATAAAGTACTATTTTTATATTTTTATAATTTAGGAATACGTGTAGACGACATAACTAAACACCACACTTAAGGTCTTCCATGATTCTTTGCGGTGCCAAGTCTTGTATAACCTATATTGTACCTTCTAGTAACCTATATCGATGGAAGTACTCTCATTGAATTATTATGTTCAACCATTTATATGTTTCGTATCCATTTATCTCAAGTTAGTAAGGAAGAATAAATTATTATTTGAGACTATATCAATTATTTCTCTCATCAGCAGTGAAATAAAAATTTGTAGTGAAACTTATTTTCTTAAGTCATTACACTTCATGCACTATTTTAGTTTTAGAGCCTTTTCTTGTAGCAAGAATTTTTATTAATGAAATTATTGTAAAATTTCTGGAAAAAAATAATTGTAACTAGAAGCTTTGAACCCATCCATTGAATTTTAATGAATTGTACAACAAAGTGTCCCATCGATCCAACTGCCCAAATAAATTACTATTGCATATTATAATTGAAAAGTTATCTCATGGAAAAAGAATTGAGAAATTTAATGCGGTTGAAATTTCAAAGAGATTGAAAACTAAAAATTTATTGCGAATAAGATTAATTTTCGCTTAATTAAGAATATTTGAGACTGAAACGTGAAAATTTACTACAAATAAGATTAGTTTAACTTAATATTAAGGACACTTGAGATTGAATTATAATAATTATGACTTAACGTTTGGGTTTTGTGGACCAAATTCATTGTAAAATAGATTTTAGAAAAAAACAAATTGGGTAGTTGGTATTGAAGAAAAACATAAATCTAGAGACAAAAATCTGTTGCAGGCTCAGCAAGTTTTAAGCAGGTAAAAATTGCTAGGAGGTTGTAAATTACTTTCGTGACACCAAACCAGTAAAAAAAAAAAGAACCACTGTTTCTGTTAGTATTTTATATTGTAAAAAGAGAAGGGATAAAATAGCCCGATGAACTAAAAGCTTTTTTAATGGCAGAATATTAATCAATAAATTTTGCTCACAGATTAATTCACTACGAATAAGATTAATTTTTACTCAATTTTTTTTAGTTGAACCTATGACTTAAGATTTGGGTTTTGTGGACCAAATCCATTGTAAACCTCAGTGAGGGAAAAAAATTGGGTAGTTGGTGATGAAGAAAAACATAATAATTACATAAATCTAGAAACAAAAATATAGAGACAAGTCATGAGCAGGTTCGGATAAATTAATAAAAATAGAAAAAAGAAGACTACTTCAATGCAAGGCCGCTGCCTATAAAATGCAAGTGACTGCCATGCAAAGTGACCCACACCTTATCACACAACTCTAACACATTTTCAAGAATTAGTTAAGCAAATATGAAAGGAGCTTACTTCCTTGTAGCTTTCGCAGTTCTTGCATTAGTCTCTGCCTCTGATCCCGATCCTGTTCAGGACTTCTGCGTAGCAGTAAATGACACCAAAGCTGGTGGTATGTCCCCTTGTTCCCTCAATTCAGATCCCTCATCTTTTGTTATTCCTTTTAATTATTACCGAAGCAAAAGTATATTTTTTTATTCTCATTTTATGGGTGTTGTTTCTGCACTGTTCGAGTAGGAGAATAATTTCATTCGAGTCTTATCAGGTCCGAAGTCATCCACAGTATTTGTGAATGGGAAATTCTGCAAGGACCCCAAGCTTGCGATGCCAAATGATTTCTCCTTCTCTGGACTCAACATTCCCAAGAACACAACAAACCCTGTTGGCTCAAATGTCACCACTGTCAATGTTGTCCAAATCCCAGGACTTAACACTCTTGGCATTTCCATGGTCCGCATCGACTATGCCCCATATGGCCAAAACCCACCCCACACCCATCCGCGCGCTACAGAAATTCTATTTGTCCAAGAGGGGACTCTGTACGTAGGATTTGTGACATCAAACCCCGAAAATCGCCTCATTTCCAAGGTTATGTACCCAGGAGATGCTTTTGTTTTCCCTATTGGGCTTATCCATTTCCAATTCAACATGGGAACTACCGATGCTGTTGCCTTCGCGGGTCTGAGCAGCCAGAATCCTGGGGTCATTACTATTGCAAACGCTGTTTTTGGATCCAATCCTGCGATCAAGTCTGATGTTCTGACCAAGGCTTTCCAGCTGGATAAAGATGTGGTGAACTATCTCCAAAAGCAATTCTGGTGGGACAACAATTAAAACCACAGGATTATGCCAAGCATCAGTTGCTTTTTGATGATTGATTCTTAATTTCGTATTACAATAATTAATAAGAGGTTGCCCGTGCAGCCTTGTCCTTGTCGTTGTTGGTTTTCTTTATGCTCTTAAATAAATGTTGTTGCTTTTTAGATTCTCTCTTCATCACTGCATTTTCCTCTACTATCTCCTCTCTTGCCCTATCGCATTGTTGGCAATGGTCATTCCGAGTTCTTGAGTAGAAGGTTTTTGTTGATGATGGGTTTAACTTGATTGAGCCATGAGAAAAGAACTAGCTATTTTGATAGTGTTAAAGTGAAAATGTCAATTATTTCATAATTAGTGCAGGAAAAGAATCAGGGATAAGTTGGTTATACATATAGTTTTCTTTTTCTTTTTCAAAAATTGTTTTCCCAAAATCAAGTTTATGATTTACTATTTCAAAAAAAAAAGAATAACCTTGAGATTTTTCATAGCATCGTGAGAACATTTGGATACTAGTAAAAGTGATGAGAAGCGTCATATAAGGTGATTAATTATAGTCATAACTACACGTACACCCAACTTACAAAAATATTAAAAAAGTTACTAAATTATTTTAAAAAAATATATAAAACTATGAAGAAATACAAAAAAAATAATCACAAAATATTTTAATTTTCTTATTTTGACACTGATATTCGTATTTCTATTTTTAATGTTTTGTTTTCCTTTTATAAAATGCTAACAATTAGTTTCTAAATGCTAACATAGCGTACCATCTAATAACATTTTGATAACTTAGGTGTATGTATAGTAGTTACCAATCAAGTAACCTTTTTATATTCTTCTAATTTAGGTATGCATATAAGGACTAAATTAAACACCTCGCAGGCGACCTTACATGACTCATTGGTTGTATGCAAATGTTGGCATGGTACCGAGTCTTATTTGTATAGCTACTCTCATTTACATTTATGATAACTTATATTGCACGTGTTAATAACCTTTATTTATATGTTCTTAGTGATTTCATTGTATAATTTAGTGACCTTTTGTATGTGTAATAGTTATAAACTAGGTAATTAACCTTTCCATATATATTTTTTTAAATTAGATGTACGCGTAATAGTTACTATAAAGTACCATTTTTATATTTCGTAATTTAGGGATACATGTAGACGACATAATTAAACACCACACTTGAGGCCTTCCATGACTCTTTGGTACTATCCAAAAGTTGTCACGGTGCCAAGTCTTGTATAACGACCTCCACACACGTTTATGATAACCTATATTGTACGTTGTAGTAACCTTTACATATTCTTAGTGTCTTCATTGTACAATCTACTGACTTTTTGATATTTTTATAACTTGCGTGTACGTGTAATAGTAATTACCAATTAGGTAACCTTTTCATATTTTTCTAAATTAGATGTTCGCCTGGTAGTAACTATGGAGTAATCTATTATATTTTCATAACTTAGGCGTATGTGTAGATGACTTAATTTAGAAAAATATGAACATGTTACTTGATTGGTAACAATTACACAAACATCAAAGTTACAAAAATATCAAAAGATCACTAGATTAGTGAAGTCATTAAGAATTTATATAAAGTTTACTAGAATGTACAATATTGGTTATAAACGTGGATGAAGATAACTATTAATGTTAGACTTAGCTTTGTGACAACATTTGCATACTATCAAAGAGTACTCATGGAAGGACTCAAACGGGGTTTTTAATTGCGTCTTTTACACGTACGCCTAAGTTATGGAAATATAAAAATGTTAGTTCATAATAACTACTACACGTAAACCTAAATTAGAGAAATATGAAAAGGTTACTTGATTAGTAACTACAACATGTACACCCAAGACCCTTCCCCTGGCCAAGACAAGGTTCAAGAACCAGAAAATGTCCCAAGGCCTATGACTCAAGAAGAGCGGATAGATGCCTTTTTGGAGAGGCCAAAAGAGTAGAACAATCTAATGATGAGCCTTCTGGAAGAGCAGAAGATCATAAATGAGTTGCACATCAAACTGATCAAGGATATATTTGTGGAGAAGTTTGATATAATCATCTTTCTTGTTTTTTTTTTCTTTTGTTATTTTGCCTTGTGTACTTTCCTACGCATTGAGGATAATGTGTCATTCAAGTGCGGGGGGGGGGGAGTTTTATGTTGTGTACATGTGTGTGCTTAGGGCATATTTTTAGTTTTTAATGAATTATATGCATGTTGTGGTTGTAAATAAGTTTGGTTGCCTATTATCTTGTTTATATTTTCTGTGTTTTCAATTTTCTGCATGAATTTTAAAAAATATTTAATCTATTTTTTACAGTCATTTTTTAACCTCTCTCATCCCTATAATTCCATGATTAATTTTGCCGAGACTTTGAGAGATATTATGGGAACACCAAAAAAATTAAGGTTGCCCGGTCTTTATTTTCTGCAATGCATGAGTCTTTTTCTTTAAGGTGTGCATGACTGCTTAGGATATTTTCCACCACCATGCCCTCATCCTAGATGGAGTGAGTGGTTTGACACCCTCTCTCACTTGTCTTGAGACTAAGTTCTGGTTGTCTGTTGTTGTATTGACCCCCTAAGGGCCGAAAGTAGTACTAATGGGAGGACTAATAAAATTGTAAATAAATTGTTTTGTTCCCTTAAATGTCTCCTGAATGCATAACATGTAATCATGGCACTATTTGAATGAGTAGATGTTTGGAGTATTGATTAGGCCTTGATAATTTGGTATGGATTTGATAATTGAAGTATTTACGTAATTCTTGGTTTTTGGAGAGGGGATGGATTTTATTTTTGTAAATGCTTAAGAATAAGCATTGGAGTAATTGGGGGGATTTGATTGAGTATTTATTTCGATAATATTCACTATCTATTTACTTGCATTTTAGATAGTGATACTTCTAATTAAACCCAATTTTCTTCCTTTTGTAGAATATTCACTATCTATTTACTTGCATTTTAGATAGTGATACTTCTAATTAGACCCAATTTTCTTCCTTTTGCACAACACGGTCCGAGAGAAGGGTTTTGGAAGAAGGAATAAAAGAGCCTAAAAAGTATGCAAAAATGACAAAGTGATGATCAAGACCATTATGAAGCAGCTTTGTCTTCCCTTGACCATGATAAATCCAATCCAGTAAGTATACCTCACACAAAAAGCCATCACATAAATGCTCTTTTACGATGTTACATGTTTGTAAGCATATTTATTATAAGAAATGTGTATTCCAACTTGTTTGACTTTGCTTCATACAACACATTGTACACACAAAATTTCTCTAGAATAGGGGAAAATTACACCTGTCAAAGTACAAATGTTGAATGTAAAATAAAGTAGTTCTTCTTCTCTTGATTCCTCTAATTAATGAATCAGTCTTCACTCCGGATTTGGATTTGGACTTGAGTTTGATGGCTACCGGACTGGCCTTGAATCAGCTTGTAGTCGGCGAATGATTTGAGAAGAAACCAGCCTTGAATCAGCTTGTGGCTTCTCCTTGATTTGATTCGATTTGAGCTTGAGAGAAAAATCGACCTTAATTTGGCGTATAGTTTTTCTCTTTCTTTCTTGAGGATGATACGCTTCAGTTCTTGATCTTTGCAGCAATTTGTCTCTAAAAATCTCATCATTTTCACCTTCTGATGAGGCCTCTATTTATAGGCTCATAAGGATGATTTTGAATTTGGAAGATGACATGTGTCTTCATCCCATTGATCTAATATCTAACCAAAAATATTTAATTTGATTTAGATTTGATCTTCATTTCAATTCAAACTTGATTTGTATTTGAATTTGATTTCAGAATTTGAATATTAATTAATTTGATATGCAATCAAATTAATAAATAAATATGAGATGTGTTTGGACCCATTCAAATATAAGCTTGCCGATGGGCCTTAACTAAATAAGCCTTATAAATTTTGATAAATGGGCTTTGTGGATTTCTTATAGACTAGGCTGAATATTTTAAGATGGGCCGAAATTTTGATGTCTACAAATGCCCCCTCAAAATTATTTTACTTGATAAAGTAAATTAATCTTGAACCTTTTCCTACTCGAGTGAGCTTAATTTACGCCAAAGACTGAACTTGAAGTTATGCATGTTTTATTGTCGATCCAAATTTATCACGGACCAATTTTGCCTTTGGAGAAATTTTCCGCTCAAATGAATAAAAATTCTTAGAACATGTACCAAGAATTTGATCTTCCTCCCTTTTGCAATCTTGGTTGCCATAACAAATAAATTATACATGGACTTGAAAAATATATTCACTTTTTTCTCCATGCGTAAATTTTTTCATGTAATCGTTGATGATTACAAATTAAAAAGAATCCTTATTCATGGGCTTTGAAATCAGCGACCCTTTTCTTTCTTTTCTTTTCAAAACAAATCCACCTTGGATTGAACTTGCCACTAATAAATTTCACTTGGACTAGGAGTAGGAATTTTGTTAGCATCAACAGATAGACTTGAACCCTTTTAGGATTAAGATAGACTTCTTGATACGATCACGGCTAGTAATCCGAATTCCAGCCGGATGGTATGATGGAGTAAGGATCTAGCTTATGAGTTAAATACACAAAATACAACTAAACTGGGCAAATGAATAAGAACAAACGGATGACAGGCGCAACAGAAAGGAAGGAAACAAAACGGAGACGATGAAGAGATGTTACCAGAGGATGAAAAAAAATGGACAGTAGCTTGAGCACGTCAAAGATGATCGAAACAACTTGATCTTGAATTTACTCGGATCAATAACAGTTTAACAGTGCACAGATTACAAGTAGATTTCCCAAAGAAAGCTTAGTGAGGAGTATTCTCTACTCAAACAAGCTTTCTCAAGGAAATAAGAGTCTAGGGTCAAAATGGGAGGAGTAATCTCACTCAAAGCTAAACTAGCTACTAAAATGTCTAAGTCTAGTATTTATACACACAGAAGGCAAAATAGCAAATTAGGCTGAGTAGGCCCATGACTATAACACAGTGGGCTGGGCAAGCCCACTCGGAATGCGCTCCCATCAACTGGTATATTACCGGCTCCCGTTTGATTCCATGTTTTCGGTGAGATTTGGGATTGGTATGCTTTCTGCAGTCGGAATATTGTCGGACACCGTTTGCTTCCATGTTCCCAATAGTTCATGTTCCAGGTAATGAGCAATGATTGTCAATGTTCTTTCTCTAGTTGTATCCGTAGGCTTTCTCATTTCTATCTTAAGCCAAAGTGTCAGGTTCTCGGCCCAACTTATGGTTATCAGTCTTTGACATATTGGGGCCTCGTCGTTGGATACATGCTCATTGTCTGCTTGGGCGTTGATGGATGTTCCGGAAGTGACATCCTTGGCCATGATCATATCATCCCCTCCTCCTTCGAAAGGTTTCGCCCTCGAATATATTTTGTTGACGTCATCAGGTCCTGCATGATAAAGGGACAAGTCATTAACATGGAAAGTGTTGCTAACGGAACCGTACTTACCTGGTAGGTCTAGGACATAGGCGTTGGAATTGATTCGGTGAAGAATATGGAATGGCTCGTCACCCTGAGGACTTAGTTCTTGGCGTTGTTGTTGGAGAAATTGGTCCTTACGTATGTGTAACCACACCCATTGTCCTGGTTGGAAGTTCGTGGGAACCTCGTCGGCATTCCGTTTGCCTGCTACTTGTTCATTCTTCTGTTCTATGTTCTTATAGACTTGCTCATGCAATATCTTTACCTCAACATCCTTGTTGCTTACATCTGTACACTTTAATGAACTCATAGGCAAAGGTAAAAGATCAAGTGGGGTTAACGGGTTAAACCCATAAACAACTTCAAACGGAGAATACCCGGTAGTAGAGTGACAAACATGGTTATAAGAAAATTCAATAAATGTAAGAAAATCTTCCCATTTAGTACCATGCTTATTAACCATGATTTTAAGGAGTGAACCTAATGTTCTGTTTTCCACTTCTGTTTGACCATCCGTCTGTGGATGACAAGTGGTAGAGAAAAGTAACTTTGTACCCAATTTGCCCAAAGGGTACGCCAGAAATGACTCAAAAATTTAACATCTCTATCACTAACGATAGTTCTAGGCATGCCATGTAAATAGATAACATATTGGAAAATTAAGTGTGCAATACGGATGGCATCATGAATTTTAGCACATGGGATGAAATGTGCCATCTTGGAACCATAACAAAAATACAATCATTTCCATGTTGAGATCTTGGTAGGCCTAGGACAAAATCCATAGACAAGTCTACCTACGGATGACTTGCTACTGGCAGTGGCATGTATGTACCATGATACATGGATTTGGATTTGGCCCGTTTGTATTCTAGACAACGGTCTAGAATTCTAGTAACATCTTCTTTCATTCGGGGCCAAAAGAATCGTGCTTTAAGGGATTCTAATATTTTAGAAACACGAGAATGTGCTTCCAACACTAACAGCTCTCTAACGGATGATCGTGGTATGCATAAATGATTATGCTTGAATAAGAACTGATTATGCCGTATGAAATGCATGTATGGACCATTAGCACAGGCAGCAAAAATTTATTTGAAATCCTAATCATGCTGATATAGTTTAATCAAATTATAAACACCAAAAATTTATGCTTCAAGAGTGTTCATGAGGACATATCGGTGAGATAGGGTGTCAGCAACTGCGTTCTTCTTTCCTTTCTTATACTTGATGGTATATGGAAAGGCTTCAATGAATTCCATCCATTTGGCATGTCGTTTGTTTAACTTAGCTTGCCCTTGGAGGAATTTCAGACGTAAATGATCGGTATGGATGACAAACTGGTTTGGTAACAGATAATGCTCCTATACTATTAGTGTCCTTACTAACGCGTATAACTCTCGATCATAGGTGGAGTAGTTTAGTTGCGCAGTGTTTAGTTTTTTACTGAAAAAACTATCAGGCATCCCTCTTGGGTGAGGACTGCTCTGATACCTATTCCACTGGCATCACACTCTATCTTGAAGACTTTCGCAAAATCCGGTAAGGTCAATACCAGAGGCTTCATAAGACGATTCTCCAACTCCCAGAAGGCTTCTTCATGTTTACTTCTCCACTCAAACGGTATGGTTTTCTTGGTAAGTTCATTAAGCGAGGCGGCAATAGTTGAGAAATTGGGCACGAATCTCCGGTAGAAGCTCGCCAAGCCATGGAAGGATCTGACTTCATTGGCATTCTTGGGACAAGGCCAATCCTGGATGGCCTTCACCTTCTCCTCGCCCACTTGGACTCCATCTGTACTTACAACAAAACCTAACAAATGGACACGTTTCAAACAAAATTCACATTTAACCAACTTAGCAAACAATCGGTTAGTACGTAACGTGTCAAACACAGAATGTAAATGTGAAATATGCGTATCGAAGGAAGGACTATAAAAAAGAGTATCATCAAAATATATGACAACAAATTTACAGATATAGTATCACAAAACATGGTTCATTAACCTCATAAAAGTACTGGGTGCATTGGATAATCCGAATGGCATTATCATCCATTCGTACAAACCGTGTTTCATTTTGAAGGTTGTCTTCCATTCATCACCTTCATTCATTCGGATTTGATGGTAGCCGCTTATAAGATCGATCTTTGAATAAACTTGAATATTGGAGAGCTCATCAAACATGTCGTCGAGTCGGGGTATCAGATACTAGTTGTTGATAACCGAATTTTGACGCTAGCGCGTTCCATCACGTCACAAAAATAGCATTTTTTTAAGCACACTTAATCAATTATAATCGCCTTATTTTTATTTTTTCAATAACCGTTAATGATTTCTCGGCCCAGCTCGAGTCCTTTCGTATTCTTTTAATTTTATCTATCATTTTGGTTTTTTCCTTTTTAGTCTTATTTAGGCCCCGAACGAGCTTTTTCGACACTTTGTCAAAATAAATACGTTTAGAGAGTTGAACTCAAAATTTGGTTTGCATCATCTCGATCGTCATATTTTTCTCTACAATGTAGTTACTTTCGTTTGAATTGTTCGTCGTTTTCATCACGCTATTAGTTCGAGTCCTTAATTAATTATTTAGCATTTTCCTTCTTTCTTTTTAATCAACCGTTGGATTGGTTGACTAATCTCCAGTCAACCATCCAACGGCCACCCAATTAATCACTTAAGCCATCCTTTATTCCTTCTCCAGCAAGCCAACCTTCTTCCTCCAAATCAAAGCCACGTCTTCGCTTCCAGAAGAGGGCTGCGTCATCGACTTCGAGAAGGAGGCGAGTCACCATGCCCACGTCGCCCTCCCATGTGCAGCATTCGTTCTCCACCACACAAAGCCGAAACAGCCTCGTTATCAAACTTACTCCTCACACAAATCAACCGACCAAGCAGCCTATAAATACCTCACTATTTCCAACCCTAAAAAGGAGGGGTTGTCGCACCCTCTCATCATCAACACGGATCAAAGAAAGGAAAGCGATCAAGGTTAAACTTTTAGATCTTCGCTCGAAGAGTACGTTTTACCTCTCTTTTACTTTAATTCTATATTTTCCGTAAATATTATTTGCATATATGTTATCCAAAACTAGAAATCCAAGTATGGGCCTAGCCCGACCCATTAGATTTGTATGCATTATTTCCATGCGTTCGTATGTGATATTTAATTGTCAATTATTTTAATTGCGTGTATGTGATAACATTTAATTGCCTATTTCCCTTGTTGTAATAATTAATTGTTTACTTCACTTGTGGTAATAATTAACTAGTTATTTCACTTGTTGTAATAAGTAGTTAGATAGTTATTCTGACCTCCAATTTGTAATCATTAGCTAAGTAGTTAAAAAATCATGTATTCTCGTTTATACCTATATTATGTCAATTGTCGTTAATTTCGGTTTTGAAGAGACGGATCGATCGGGGTTCATAAAAAAGGTAAGCTTATCTTAAAACATTTCCTTGTATGATTATTTGAATGCTAAAACCGAATCGAATGCATGACACCTTAGTAGGCGTTAGAACCACCAAATCGTATGCATGACATATAGAATTGTTAGAACAAATAAAATCAATCTCCCATGAACAACATGTTTATATCACTTGTCTTTTACCATGAGATTAATTGTTTTCTTGTTAAATGCTATGCATGATGGCTTTAAATCCATATGAAAATCTATGTGCATACATTAATCGGTATTTTGCTAGTTTTTTGCCATGATAGATCATGTAGTAATTAAGTCATGCATGGCTCAATGAAAAGGGGGGAACATCCGCTCTAGCATACGAACAAACGGTAACCCCGTCCTTCGACCCCGATCAGAAATAACAAGTCCCAAATGCTAAGATGTAACGTCACCTTTGAGGGCCCCAATTACATGTTAAAAAATAATTTTCTCAAAAACACCTCACATACCGGTAACCTTTTTAAAGGATGTGACTTGGGTGCCTAACACCTTCCCAAGTCCATAATACGACCTCGAACCGTTGTTCTTTGGTTTAGACCATTCGTGCCTTAGTTTTATTTATTTTTATGCCATGACGATTAGGTTCCCTAAACCTAAAAAATTAGGGTGGTGACTTCATTTTGCATGATGTTACGACAAGTCCAACGCTTGTCTCGCATTGTGGCCCGTCCCGAACCTAAACTCATTTTCAACGAAAAAGGGGGTGCGACACTAGTACCCGACGGTAATCTTATTGATGGCTCTGCAGTCGACGCACATTCTCTAGGAACCATCCTTTTTGGGCACTAGTAATACCGATACTGCACACGGAGACATACTTTCCCGGATGAATCCCTTACTTAACAACTCATCCACTTATCGTTAGAGTTCTTTAGTTTCTTCCGGGTTGCACCGGTAAGCTGGTCTATTGGGTAGAGTGGATCCAGGGATTAAATCAATCTTGTGCTCAATTCCTCAGATTGGTGAGAGTTTGTTTGGCATCTCATTGGGAAATACATTTTCAAACTCATGCAAAAGTGAAACTAACGGACTAGGTAGTGAAGAAAGAGAGTTAGTAGTGGTATTTAAACAATATGACATGTACCGAAGTACCTGACACTGTTTGTTTGCAGCAAAAGCTTTCCTAACATCGTTCCCTCTTGCCAAAAGACTAACAGGTTTTGGCTCTCTACCGTGCTCGCTATTTTAACGACATGTATTCTTACTCTCTTCTCTTACTTTCTTCTCTCTTTTTCTTTTCCTTTTCTCTCTCTTTTTCACTCCTCATGCCATGCTTGTTTTTTTCATGGCGTGTTTTACCATTACTCTCATTCTTCTCTCCGCTCTTTTCTCTCATTTTTCTTAATAACTAGAACTCAGCACTAGATTTTTCCATATGCCGTTGGTCTTCTCGGACTTGTGCTGGAGATAATAGCGGTACACCGTATTTCTTCCCTCTATGGGTCAAGTGAATCTTGTTAGTACGTCCATCATGAATGATATACTGGTCAAACTGTCATGGTCTTCCAAGGAGGAGATGACTAGCATCCATCCGCACTACATCACAAAGTCCTTCATCCTCATATTCTCCCATCTTGAAGGGTACGAAAACCTGCTCTCTTACCTATACTTCTCCGTCATCATTAAACTAATGTAAGGAGTAGGGTTTAGGATATGGTACCGTTGGAAGGTTCAGTTTGTGGACTAGAAGATGACTGGCAGCATCAACGGCCCTTTCGTTATCCACAATCAAGGAAGCAACCTTTCCGTCTATCTCACAACGGGAGTGGAACAAATTTTCTCGTTGCTCTTCACAGTCGTTCTCAGCCTTGGATTGAACATGCATACTCCGTCTGACCACTAGAGTTGTGACCATGGCTGGAACTACTTCTTCCTCATTGCTCCCGTTTTCTTCCTGGTCTTCCCCGTTATCATCTCCTGTCTATTCCCCTTCACTTTCAGTTTCATAACTTTCATCTCGAAGGATGATTGTATGACGGTTGGGGAATTCAGATAAAATATGTCCTCTTCCGTGACATTTGAAACACTCAACATTGGAAGAGAACCTTCTTGGCTAGATGGGGTTAGGGTTAACAGTACTGGGGTTACCGATAAATCCCGGTTGCTTTGGGGTTGATTGACTGGGTTATTTTAGGGGTAGGGTCTGTAAGGTTTTAGTTTAAGGGGTAAAGTGTTAGCAGTTGAGGTATATTTGGAATCTTTTGGGGTAGCTGGGTAGGGTTTCCAAGGTTGTTTGTTGGTTGTCGGGTAGTGTTGTGGAGGATTCAGGCTGGTTTTTTTCTTGGAAGCTTTGTGGGCAGACCTTCAAGGCATAATGTAGCATGGGTTGAAGGTTGTCAAACTCCTTCAACTCAAGCTTGTAATGGATCTTCGCATTCAACCTGTTAAGAAACCTAGCCAAAGGAATTTCTTCTTCTTCCTGGGTATCGATTTTGATAAGCAGAGACTCGAGCTCATTGTAGTAGTCTCCGACAGATAGAGCTCCCTGCCTTATCCCTTGTAATTTATTCCACAAATCCTGTTTGTAGGAAGTGGGAACAAATCTTTCCCTCATCACTTCCTTCATTTCTCCCCAAGTCCGAAGAGCTCCGACTTCTCCTCTATCCCGACAGATCTTATCCCACAAACTAATGGCATATCTGTTAAACTTCATTGCCGCTAGCTTGATCTTCTTACTTTCTCAGTATTGATGACAATTAAAGATTCTTTGCAGCTTCCATTCCCATTGGAGGTACTTAGTCGGATCATTAGTACCATCAAAGGTTAGAATTTGGAATTTGATGCTACTGAGATTGTCATCAACCCATGGCTCTCATCTTTCTAACCGCTCATTAAACTGAGGCACTGGACTGCGCTGCCTCCTTCCTCGATTGTTATTGGTTTCTTCCTCAAACTCATCATTGGCTCTCTCATAGACATCTTCATAAAACTAATGATCTTGGTGGGGCGTGGTGTGAGCATGTTAGTGAGCTAACGAAAGCGGATTGTCGGTAGTGGTGAAGGTCTTACTTGGCTATTTGCTTAACCCTGCTGCGGCATCCGGTTTGTTCGTATTGTACTTTTCTTGGAAGATTCGAGATTGGTCGTCTGAAATAACGACATTCCTGCATTGGCTTCTAGGTCCAGTAGTAAGAACGTGTGGGAAAACTCGATAGCCGGTCAAAATCTTGGCTAATTGATCGAAGTGGGTAGCTCTAGTAGACCCATAAATCATGGAACAAATATGGTGGGTAGGCCCACACTACACGTATAGACGCGAACCCCCCTCGTTACCGTACGTGCGACTCTCACCGCATACGGCTCGCACAAAGACTCCTAAATTCATCCCGAGCCTTTTCTTCCACCTCTCCTCTCCAATCCTCGATCAAACTTGCGTTCCCCGGGCGCTATTAAATTAAGTGGGGGGTTTTTCCTTCGTCTATCGTATGTATCGACTTGGCTTCGTCCAGAACCAAGGAGGCATTCTAGCGGGCTGGTGCGTAAGGCCGACCACTACATAAGCTAAAACTAAAAGACTACGACTACAAGCCAAGCCGAAAGCGACTCGCTTCTATTCTCGTTGGGATTGGATATAGATGGGGAATCTATAGATCGTAGTAGTTCGCCAACCTAACATATGATACAATTTCACTTCACGGCACGGCAAAAAAAAGGAAAGAGCTTCACTCGGTGGGCCTTACTACGCTGACGAATGCCTCCTTTCTCTTCTCTGAAGTCTACAACAAAAAAGTGGGAGAGGCAGGATTCAAACCTACGTAGAAAAACTTCAACAGATTTACAGTCTGTCGCTTTTGACCACTCGGCCACTCTCCCCTTCCCGGGCCGAGGCCCCCCTCTATGCGTTCTAACAAGGAGGGCGACACCTTGAATCAATCAAAAAGGTTGGTTCGAAGAACTTCTATACTGCTATTGGCAAACCACGAATCTACCTTGTCTTACAATTAATCCGATCGCACTTATCTTAGTCCTCCAAGGCCAAGACCTGACTCAAAATAAATGCGTATGGTAAGAAGATAGACTACCTCATTCTATCCCATCTTCATCAATGCTATTGGTGTGGAATGGTGATTTCCCCATCTGTCTGTAGCAGGGAAAACTGCTTGAAGCTCAGCCTATCAAAGACAAAGAAATATACCTTTCTAGACATCAATTTAGACATTAACTTCTTACTGAGAAAACCACGTTTAACCAAACATATGGGTCAGAATCCATATTCTGAGAAAAAAAGGATTTATAAGGCAATAGATAGCCCAACAGAAAGAAATGAAAGATTGACTTCCTGATCGCCTTCCGAGCCCGGCGCTAAGAGCTTTCACCGAGTCTACCTTTAGAGCAACTTGCCCTCGAGTATAGGCTAAGCAAAAGCAACAAGCGCACAATTCGGCAAGCAAAGCAAACGGGAATAAATCAAGACGCTGCATATAAAGAAGTGATCTACGACCTTCCCTAATTTCATGAGAACTCTTGCTCTTAGAAGTCAAAGAAAGCCCTAGAGCACGGAAACGGAACTATAAGTCCTAGCCCCGGAACAAGACAGATTGTCTTTGATCCTTATAACGGTTTGATAGAAAGAGCGAATAACCTGACTTCACTAAGAAAGAGTACAGGACCAAGACCCAAAAGTCACGCTTTGATCTCCTTTGCCTTCTGCCTTCCTTGAAAGCTCCAGGTGCTGCGACTATCACGAGTAAGTTGCGCCGGATCAACATCGGGATTAGAATCAACTGCAAAACAAATTCAACACCTATTTGCTCTAGATCTACTGGCCCGGACGCTTGAATCTATTCCATCGCAAACAAGCGAATATACTACTGTAGGCAATTACTATTGCTCTTACCTCTCACTACGACACCTCAGCAGCTGGGACTGGAACTGCTTCCGCATCTGGTACTCCCCAACCTTTTCCTTAGAAGTAGGATAAAAAAGTTTATAAAGACCGGGTTATCTCTCTGAATCAGATTATTCATTGGGCTGTTAAGCCATCGTCGAGTCTTCTAGGGTTGATCGATCCGTTTCAAGAGGATTTATCCAAGACTGACCCTATTCGTTAATTCTATAGAGGAACCCATTCCATAAGGAAGATGAGAGGTATGCAAATAAGGCATACATAGTTGGCTGCTTATTTGTCTCTCCTATCCCTGCTGCTACTGCAGGTGCCCGGAATTCATGGAATCTCTGGTAGAGGGGAGTCGGCTAACTAATATAAGTGAGCCGGTGGAAAAGGAGGGAATTGAGAGTCTTTCGGTGCTATTTCCCATTCTTCATTTCCTTCCCTATGGGATAAGTCTCAGAGTTGCCAGCATCAATCAATTGAAAAGGGGTTCTATGAAGACCAGCCCAATCTTTAAGAAAGGGGTGAGTCTTGTTTAGCGGCATTGCCGGTCAGAAGTATACATTTTAGGAACTCCTAATTTGATCCTTACTATTGACCTTCCTTGTCTGAAGGCACCCCCAAAATGAAGGGGAATTGAATTAGAGTACCTCATCACTTCCTTCATTTCTCCCCAAGTCTGAAGAGCTCTGACTTCTCCTCTATCGCGACAGATCTTATCCCACAAACTAATGGCATATCTGTTAAACTCCATTGCCGCTAGCTTGATCTTCTTTCTTTCTGAGTATTAATGACAATTTAAGATTCTTTGCACCTTCCATTCCCATTGGAGGTACTCAGTCGGATCATTAGTACCATCAAAGGTTAGAATTTGGACCTTGATGCTACTGAGATTGTCATCAACCCATGGCTCTCATCTTTCTAACCGCTCATTAAACCGAGGTGCGTGCGTAAGGCCGACCACTACATAAGCTAAAACTAAAAGACTACGACAATAAGCCAAGCCGGAAGCCACTCGCTTCTATTCTCGTTGGGATTGGATATAGATGGGGAATCTATAGATCGTAGTAGTTTGCCAACCTAACATACGATACAATTTCACTTCACGGCCCGGCAAAAAAAAAGAAAGAGCTTCGCTCGGTGGGCCTTACTACGCTGACGAATGCCTCCTTTCTTTTCCCTGAAGTCTACAACAAAAAAGTAGGAGAGGCAGGATTCGAACCTACGTAGAAAAACTTCAACAGATTTACAGTTTGTCGCTTTTGACCGCTCGGCCACTCTCCCCTCCCCTGGCCGAGGCCCCCCTCTATGCGTTCTAAGAAGGAGGGCGACACCTTGAATCAATCAAAAAGGTTGGTTCGAAGAACTTCTATACTGCTACTGGCAAACCACGAATCTACCTTGTCTTACAATTAATCCGATCTCACTTCT
This sequence comes from Viola odorata, assembly GCA_963691705.1. Taxonomy (NCBI): domain Eukaryota; kingdom Viridiplantae; phylum Streptophyta; class Magnoliopsida; order Malpighiales; family Violaceae; genus Viola; species Viola odorata. Next base: position 20,204,300 of record OY829539.1, on the reverse strand, counting down.
CTTATGATATTTCTAGTTATCCTAGCTGTTCAAGAAAAAGCTTTTTCTTTTGGTTCATATCCGATGAATGATGAACGTTAAAAGTAAGAGCGTTAGATGAATGCCCAGAATCAGCTGTGAGGGAATGCCCTGTTGGAGTAATAACTGAAGTTCTTGCCTTGTTACACTGTTTTTGACGGGTCGGTCTTGACGCCGATAAGACGGTCTTAGGTGCGAAGCTTGATTGACCTAATATGCCCAGACTCGGATGCTATAGGAAGCTATAAATAAGATCTTCAGCCGATGCCTATTCATGAAGATCAAATAAAGGCAATGAAATAGTTTTTGTACGAGGAGCGGGAGATCGGCTATTCCTAGTGTCAGACTCGACAAATAAAGATAAGTACACGAAAGAAAGAGAGGAAAAATGCCACAGAAAGAGAAGGAATGGAATTGGATCTCACTTTTGCCCTAAACATAGATGGAAAGACAACTCTTTGATAACTTCCCGGTTGGCCTCACTAGTTGAACCCCTTAGGGCTAATCTATCTGATGGCATGGTTTAGGTCCCTAGGCAAGGCGTGAACTTTGAGTTTCCTACTCACCATAGCGCTATTAGGTTGTCTTAAAGAAGTAGCAACTTCGTACGTACCAACACTTATCTTAGTCCTCCAAGGCCAAGACCTGACTCAAAATAAATGCGTATGGTAAGAAGATAGACTACCTCATTCTATCCCATCTTCATCAATGCTATTGGTGTGGAATGGTGATTTCCCCATCTGTCTGTAGCGGGGAAAGCTGCTTGAAGCTCAGTCTATCAAAGACAAAGAAATATACCTTTCTAAACATCAATTTAGACGTTAACTTCTTACTGAGAAAACCACGTTTAACCAAACATATGGGTCAGAATCCATATTCTGAGAAAAAAAGGATTTATAAGGCAATAGATAGCCCAACAGAAAGAAATGAAAGATTGACTTCCTGATCGCCTTCCGAGCCTGGCCCTAAGAGCTTTCATCGAGTCTACCTTTAGAGTGACTTGCCCTCGAGTACAGGCTAAGCAAAAGCTACAAGCGCACAGTTCGGCAAGCAAAGCAAACGGGAATCAATCAAGACGCTGCATATAAAGAAGTGATCTACGACCTTCCCTAATTTCATGAGAACTCTTGCTCTTAGAAGTCAAAGAAAGCCCTAGAGCACGGAAACGGAACTATAAGTCCTAGCCCCGGAACAAGACAGATTGTCTTTGATCCTTATAACGGTTTAAAAGAAAGAGCGAATAACCTGACTTGACTAAGAAAGAGTACAGGACCAAGACCGAAAAGTCACGCTTTGATCTCCTTTAGCAAGGAATTTATTCAAAGGCGTATTCACTGTTGGGAGCTGACTGAACAAGTGGATTTGATTCCCTTGCCTTCTGCCATCCTTGAAAGCTCCCGGTGCTGCGACTATCACCAGTAAGTTGCGTCGGATCAACATCGGGATTAGAATCAACTGCAAAACAAAGTCAACACCTTTTTGCTCTAGATCTACTGGCCCGGACGCTTGAATCTATTCCACTGCAAACAAGAGAATATACTAGTACAAGCAATTACTATTGCTTCTGTTGCTATTGCTCTTACCTCTCACTACGCCACCTCAGCAGCTGGGACTGGAACTGCTTCCGCATCTGGTACTCCCCAACCTTTTCCTTAGAAGTAGGATAAAAAAGTTTATAAAGACCGGGTTATCTCTCTGAATCAGATTATTCACTGGGCTGTTAAGCCATCGTCGAGTCTTCCAGGGTTGATCGATCCGTTTCAAGAGGATTTATCCAAGACTGACCCTATTCGTTAATTCTATAGAGGAACCCATTCCATAAGGAAGATGAGAGGTATGCAAATAAGGCATACATAGTTGGCTGCTTATTTGTCTCTCCTATCCCTGCTGCTACTGCAGGTGCCCGGAATTCATGGAATCTCTGGTAGAGGGGAGTCGGCTAACTAATATAAGTGAGCCGGTGGAAAAGGAGGGAATTGAGAGTCTTTCGGTGCTATTTCCCATTCTTCATTTCCTTCCCTATGGGATAAGTCTCAGAGTTGCCAGCATCAATCAATTGAAAAGGGGTTCTATGAAGACCAGCCCAATCTTTAAGAAAGGGGTGAGTCTTGTTTAGCGGCATTGCCGGTCAAAAGTATGCGTCTTAAGAACTCCTAATTTGATCGTTACTATTGACCTTCCTTGTCCGAAGGCACCCCCAAAACGAAGGGGAATTGAATTAGAGTACCTCATCACTTCCTTCATTTCTCCCCAAGTCTGAAGAGCTCTAACTTCTCCTCTATCGCGACAGATCTTATCCCACAAACTAATGGCATATCTGTTAAACTCCATTGCCGCTAGCTTGATCTTCTTACTTTCTCAGTATTGATGACAATTAAAGATTCTTTGCACCTTCCATTCCCATTGGAGGTACTCAGTCGGATCTTTAGTACCATCAAAGGTTAGAATTTGGACCTTGATGCTACTGAGATTGTCATCAACCCATGGCTCTCATCTTTCTAACCGCTCATTAAACCGAGACGCTGGACCGCGCTGCCTCCTTCCCTGATTGTTATTGGTTTCTTCCTCAAACTCATCATTGGCTCTCTCATAGACATCTTCATAAAACTAATGATCTTGGTGGGGCGTGGTATGAGTATATTAGTGAGCTAACGAAAGCGGATTGTCGGTAGTGGTGAAGGTCTTACTTGGCTATTTGCTTAACCCTGCTGCGGCATTCGGTTTGTTCGTATTGTACTTTTCTTGGAAGATTCGAGCTTGGTCGTCTCAAATAACGACATTCCTGCATCGGCTTCTAGGTCCAGTAGTAAGAACGTGTGGGAAAACTTGGTTGCCCCCTCCTTTCAACCCATTCCTCACAAGTCACCTTCTCCTTAGCGGGTTTATCGGTAACGTTGGGAGGAAAGGTACCGGTATTGGAAGGGTCAATGGATGTACCGGTAGCCTTACTTTGGGACATCATAAAGTTTTGCAGCATAGTCAGCACTTCCGTTTGCCTTTTCTCCAAGGCATCCAATATATCGGTTATCGGATTGCTACCCTCTCCTGACTTATCACCGTTATGGCCTCCCACTACACTTTCACCTGACATTATTATAGATTGAAGTTACCTACACACTTAAACAAATGTTTGCAAAACAGACTCCCTCACGTGTTTGAACACTCGTGTTTGGATACACTCGAAAAACTTGATCTCACGAATATCTCAATTTTAAAGACAAGGTTACCTGTAATACGATTACTTCTTACCGTTATCTACCTTGGGCTTCAAGTCAAGAGATGTTACAATCGCCCTCATAGTGCCACAAGTTTCAAACAGGAATGGTGACAAACTCGATCAACGAAAGAAAACAATTCAAAGACTAACTTTAAGAAAGAAAAGAAAGAGATTATAGAAAGGTTTTAATTAAGGGGAGATAGGATTGGATTATAAGCCGACTTAATGATTAACCCACACAAAAAAGCTGCAGTTTGGTGTCAGAACCTTTTCCCACTTTTGATGTAAATAATTTCTTTTTCTTTTGTTTCGATTTTGATTTTTTTTGTGGGACCCTTTTTTAGGCTTTTTCTAGACAGAAAGTAGCATTAGGGGCTAGTGGTTACTGATATTGTCGCACCCCCTTTTTCGTTGAAAATGAGTTTAAGGTTCGGGACGGATGCTAAGCATAAATGGGTGCTTCGCGTAATACAATGAAGTCGTCACCCTATTTTCTAAGGTTTAGGGAACCTAAGCGTCATGGCATAAAAATAAAAAAACTAAGGCACAATTGGTCTAAACCAAAGAACGAAGGTTCGAGGTCGTATTGTGGACTTGGGAAGGTGTTAGGCACCCAAGTCACACCCTTAAAAAGGTTATCGGTTATAAGTTGAAAGGTGTTTACTACATTTAATCTTTTTGACGCGAAAACGAATAATCAAAGCATGTCAACCAATCCTTCCCACGGAAACGGGACACTTTCCAATCATTTACATAGGCCAATGATCAAAGCACGTCAACCAAATCCCCTTACCAGATTGGGCCACTTTCTGATTATTTAAATGTTTTTGACATGATTTTGCGTCGCGTGCTCTTGATCTTCCTTGCAAAGTGAGAGTGTTAGCAACGTTTTCGAAAATAAATAAATGAGAAAAGCGCATGCAAACATTTACTTAATTTGACAAATAAATATTTAAATAAAAAATGATAAACAACTAAACATTTTATTTCATGCCAAGTAAATAAATAATTGATCATAAGAAACAAGTAAACAATTAATTCACATGGCAAACAAGTAATCAATTAGTTCATTTATTTCATATGAGCGAATTATAATTATTTAAACATAGCATAATTAATACTTGATTTATTTATAACATGCAAGCATATCAATTATTTCACAATAATTTAATCATGGCATATGATATTATTCTCATGTGAACATACGAGCATTTTATACTATTTAAACATGTCATTTAAACATACAAGCATTTTTATATCATTTAAACATAAAATAAAAGACATACGAATATTTCATGCAATTTAACATGTTATATAAGCATACAAATATTTTTTATCATTTTAACATGTTATATAGGCATACGAACATTTACATAATTTTGACGAAAAATGAACGGGTCCCACGTCGGAAATTTGGATATTAAAAAATGGGTTTGGCACAAGCCAAGCCCAAATTTTAATTTAACACAAAATTGGGCCTAAGCCCATCACCTTTTCTTTCTCCCTTTTCCCGCCTACCTCTTCTTCTTCTTCCTTTCTTTCTTTCTCTACCGCACCAACCTCCATGGCCAAAGACCAAGTTCCAACACTTCAACCATTCTTACCCAAAATGGCCCCAATATTTATGGTATTAAAACAGTATATCTAAGCACCAAAAATAGCAAGACAAGCACCTCCAAAACAGTGGCAATTTTATATGGAAAAACTAGTTAATTAATGTGCATATATAGTTATTAATTACTCAAAGCATTATGCAATTAAATTGAGGCAAGGAAAGCATAACTAACATGAAAACTAAGCATATCAAGCAAGTTTTAACAATTTATTCATGCATTACAAGTGAAAATGAAAATTAAAGAAGCTAGAGGGAGAGGGAACTTACTTATCCGGGAGAGCAATTTTCCAAGAAGGTAGTGCAAGAAATAGAGATTAAGAGGAGGATTTGGTGCCCTTGATTTGTTGCTTGAAGATTGCTATTTATAGGGGAGGGAAAAATTTGGAGTCGGTTGGTTGTGTGGCCGGGGTTGCTTGTGGTTGGGTGATGAGCAAGCTTGATTGTGTGGCTAGGTGGTGAGCAAGGTAAGTTGGAGTTGTGCTGGAGGGTAAGATTGAATTAAATGGCATTTATGTAGAGTTTATCCCATTTTTGGACACGAACGGGATATTTTTTATACGAGCGAAAACACTCAAAAATGAAAATAAACCCGAACCGAGGAAACCGGGACGTTCAAAAAAATAAGACAAGAAAAGTAGTATATTACGAATAAACGCGAAACTCGGTTTAACGTATTTATTTTCTCTTTCGGAAATGTTAAAAGTTCGGACGCAAAATAAATGTCCTTACGACAAAAATTGAACGAAACCAAACTCGATTGTGTGAAAGAGAAAAATAGTACATATTTATCAAACAAAGAAATAGTGCGTTCGACCCTCGGTCCCGGGAACCTTACTCTGGACCTAAAGAAGCTCGCGAAAAGACAGTCAAAAATACGAAAAACTAAAAGACACGAAATGATACAGAATTTTAAACAAACTAGCCTAGGACCAAGAATCGACAGAAATTTGACCTAGACGAGCTATTAAATGTGGTAAACATAAAAATACGTAAATGCGTTGACGAAAACCAAAAATACGTTTTAGTTGAAAAGACGAGAAAAATACGAAAAAGTCAAAAGACGTGAAATATTAAAACAAATAACCCGTGATCAAAAATTGATTGAAATTTGACTTAAACGGCCTATTAATGTGATAGGCAATAAAATGAAAAAGTTGTGACGTAATTTAAAATTCGGGTAGCAACAGTTGCCCCCTCTTTACTGTCTGATCAAAAATCAGTGTAACTAAAATTTTTGATAAGCAGTAAAGACGGTTGCCCCATGTACTTACCACAGTTTTGGGAAATGTATTGCGAAAAGGTAAATGATATTGCTCAAGAAGGAGATTTTGGTTGGCAACAAGGTAGTCGCCCAAGGAGGAGATTACGTAGAAAAGGTAGTCGCTCAAGGAGGAGATTATGCAGAAATGTAGTCGCTCAAGGAGGAGATTTTGGTTGGCAAAAAGGTAGTCGCTCAAGGAGGAGATTATACCGAAATGTAGTCGCTCAAGTAGGAGATTTTGGTTGGCAAAAAGGTAGTCGCTCAAGGAGGAGATTATGCAGAAATGTAGTCGCTCAAGGAGGAGATTTTGGTTGGCAAAAAGGTAGTCGCTCAAGGAGGAGATTATGCAGAAATGTAGTCGCTAAAAGAGGAGATTTTGGTTGGCAAAAAGGTAGTCGCTCAAGGAGGAGATTATGCAAAAATGTAGTCGCTCAAGGAGGAGATTTTGGTTGGCAAAAAGGTAGTCGCTCAAGGAGGAGATTATGTAGAAATGTAGTCGCTCAAGGAGGAGATTTTGGTTGGCAAGAAGGTAGTCGCTCAAGGAGGAGATTATGCAAAAATGTAGTCGCTCAAGGAGGAGATTTTGGTTGGCAAAAAGGTAGTTGCTCAAGGAGGAGATTATGCAGAAATGTAGTCACTCAAGGAGGAGATTTTGATTGGCAAAAAGGTAGTCGCTCAAGGAGGAGATTATGCAGAAATGTTGATCGCGCGTCGAACACGTCAAATATAGTAGTGAAATAGTTATGGAATTGGGGGTAGAAATACAACTTATCACTGTCTACAAAGATTTGTAGATGATGGTAAGAGGATCGTCCACAGAGACCTCTAGGAAACGTAGTTCTCGAGTTTGACTTCCTCGTCACTGAGTTTGGGTTTGGTTGGTATCTGAAACTGAAAGACAAAACAAAAAGGAAGTGAAAACAGTTTAAAGTAGTATTGGCCAGAGTCTAGGCCAAGACTGGGGTCTAGATTAGGAATAAGTCTAGTGATATGGAATTCCAGGTAAGGGTGATATGAGAGCTTGCGTTCTTATGACTCGATCATGGACTCTAGGATGTTCATCTCTTCGTTTGTAGCACTGCTATAGAGTGGAGGTACTCCTGTTCACTCCTGTCTTCCCTCCTCTTCAAATTACCTGGCGGGTACTCCCTCTCCTGATAATCCTAGCCAAGGGACACCTTGCTGGTTAAAGGGTTTATCCATTTGACTGCTGTCTTGAATGGTTGCTCACCTCTTCAATGGTACAGGGGAAGACAGTACCTAGGTCAAGGTGTTTCCCCACGGAACCCCTAGGTTGTCAATCTGGTCTCGACCTAGATTACCTATTCTTCTAGTCTGGCGCGAGACTAGTCACCTACTTTGTCTAGCCGGCGGGTACTCCCTCTCTTTCTAGGCTGGTTACAACTCTTCTCTACTAGGGTACAAGGATGATCAAACCTTGTCTCTAGTGAGTAAGCGATAGATTAAGTTCAAGAAATAAATAAATACAAAGGAAGAGATTATGAAGTACGAAAGATGTCTCACGAGCGCATAAGAACTTCAGCTCATCAACCCTTACCAAGAATGGGTGTTTAGCTACTCATACTCATGAATAAAAAGATAAAGTATTTAATTGCATAAATAATATAAATCCGAGATAATAAAATCCGGAGCAAAGTGTAACAATGTCGAACTAAGAAAAGAGAAGAAGGATTGCGTAGTGTTCGATCTGGACAGAGGTGAATAATGTCTTGCTAAAATAGCCCTCAGAACCTCTGTCCCAATCCAACTCTAATCCCTAGAAAATCTCCTAAAAGATTATTACAATTAATTGTTCTTAAAAATGGAAACTAAATCGCTAAATAATAAAGAGGGAGATCCCATTCGGGATTCTACATAAGATTGTCTTCAGATCCCTCTAAAATAGCGGGACAACTGCTACGTGCCAGCTGTAAGAGTCCAACGCTGAAAGCGGTCCAAACGCTCCAAAGTGCTGCCTTTATCGCGAAAGTGTCTTGGCCGCAGTCTTGGCCAAGACAATCCTGGTATGCGCCATACGTCGGAAGCGAATGTGTCTAGGCCAAGATCCAGGCCTAGACTCGGGTAATGCTGCTCCAACTCTCTTCTGTTCAGATTCCTCAAAAGCTGCCTCCAAACCAGACCTGATAAGATGTGGGAGATAAAGGATAAATCAGCAGATTTACTGTCCAAAATAACTAGTAAATGGGCAATAAAACATGATGAAATATAATGCAATCAAACTCCCCACACTTAAACTATGCTTGCCCCCAAGCATACAGACTCAAAGACTCACTAAAAAATAAAAACACATCAAAAACAAAACACACATCCTGAACCCCCCGGACTTTCTCATTTTCAGATTGCTTACCCTTCCACTGGACCTGCCAAGACACTTCGATAAGATATCCAATGCAAGACTAACAAGGAATGATCAATACCCCAAACACACACCTTCCACATGGTATCAAGACACCCTACTAGAAGAGATTGATAAGGAAAAGGGAAACAGAGTTAACCAATAATTTGAGCCCCACCGAGTGTCGTCTATCCATAAGTGCCTAAAGACTTGGTGCCATTTAAATCACTTTGACAGATTTATTTTTTTCTTTTCTTATTTTCTTTTATGTCCTTATAAATTTTTTCTTTTTCTTTTGACATGTCAAGTGTCCTTTGTATGTTTACAGACACAACACATAGACAGAGCTTGTCCTTTTCAGCGGGGACTTCCACCTTTGCTATGTCTGTCCTATGACATTCCAACACCTTATTTGCCTCACACTACAAGTAGATGGAACGACACACTCAAATCAGCTAACCCCATCATCCTAAGAAGAGTTAAGGTACTAGCTAAGTGTCCCTACGACCATGTGGACGATAAATGTTTGGGAACATCAGATAACATGCCCCTTGGGCATTGATCATTTACGCTCATTTGCTTCCCTGTTACTAAAGCATTGTATCACCTAGGAAAGTGTCTAAATGCAGTCTCACCAAAAGACTAAACAATCTAAGCAAGAAAACAGGGATTCGGATGTGCATTCACAACAGACTCAAAACAAGCAGAAAAATACAAATAAAAATCATGCATTTGACAGACTCTATACTGGACAAACTGACATAAAAGTAAAAAATTAATACACATTAATTTGACTCACAAAATAGACGCAAAACACATAATCAAACATTCAATATTCACAAAACACAAGACATATTTAACACCCTCCCCACACTTAAAAATACACAATGTCCTCATTGTGTGGAGAGGCAAAAATTAAAAACAGAAAAGAAAGTAAAGAAAAGAAAAGTACGACCTGGGGGCAGAAGCAACTCATGTTGCTGGGGTCTGGGGATCTTGGCCAGAGGCTTGGCCTAGATAAGGGGCAGGAGAGGATATTGGCTTGGGCTCTTTTAGTGGAGGAGGAGGCATCGACGGGTGGGATGCGTTTGCTGGCTGGGGTTCATCCTCCTCATCAGAGGATTCGGAGTCGCTCTCTGAGCTCAGATTGTCATGAAGGTCCTTAAGGAGCTTGAAATGGGCTTCGAGGTGCTGGTACACGTGGAGGACGTTTTTCCTTGTGAGCTTCATCTGCTCAAGGAGGACGTCCTGCCTGTCATTAAGGCATTGGGCCCACTGAGGCACCACGTTTCTGACGGGTGCTTGATTCTGGTCTTGGCCCTTGTCTTGGCTAAGACGATCGAGGATGATCTTCTGCTGCTCGAGGATGAGCAGCTGGCGAGCTTGGAATTCTCGTGCCTACTCTGGTGGCTCACTGGTGCTACTGGCAGGGGGGTCTTGGCACTTGTCTTGGCCTAGATCGGCTGCAGCAACAGGAATGGTGGTGTCTTGGCCAGCGTCTTGGCCTAGATCCTGGGCAAGATCGCCCTCTGCTTCTTCTCCTGGGATGACTATGGGACGCAACTTGTACTGTCCTCTATTTTTCTTTGAGAAGATGTGGTCCGCCACTGGTGTAAAACCTGTATTACAAGCAACAAACTCTCCTTCCAAATGGAAATGTCCCATTTGGTCGAAGGATCTAAAATCCAGGATTTTAGGGGAGCAACATCTAAACAAATCAGAAGCAGCAGGATCGAATTTAGCAGTTTGAATAGCAAGCCAAGTAATCAATGATCCAAAAATTAATTTGGTTTTAGACTCACCTGCATGCAATACTTGAACCAAATACAAGCCTAAGTTGACCTTTTTCTTGTGCATAATGCACCATAACAGAAACAATTCAGACTTGGCTAAGTTTCCAGAGACCTTTGTCTTCCCCGAAAGGTTGATAGACAAGGTTCTATGGAGCATTCTAAGAGCAGAGTTTAAAATGGCATGTGCCTTAGAGTTCCTATCAAACTTAGCATTAGGATCACCAGTGATTTCCCTAAAAGCAACATTATTATCCCAATCTTGGGGATAATCAAAAATGGCTTCATCAGTAAAGGCAAATCCTAGCAAAGCATTGAAGGCATCAACAGACAAGTGACTCCATTTATCACACAACCTAAAGTTAATCACATCAGGAGCAGCAAAATCTGGTTTGTCTCTACCCCTAACATACAAGGTGTCTTCATCAAACCAGAAGGTTGTGTGAAATTCAAGACACAGTTCAGCAAAAGCATCACACTCAACAGACATAAAAGGGACCCAACCAATCGCATACACATATTCCCTAATTTTATCCCCTAATGCCATCTCATTCAAAAAATTAAATTCTAATCGAGCAAAAGCAGGGATATCACAGGCATGCATATCATGCAATTTGGCTTTAAGGTCTGGCGTGTCGAATTTCAACCAGCCTTTGAGTGTGTGCAGAGGAGGAAGAGATCGTACCTTAGGAGTCTTGGCCGCAGTTTTGGCCAAGACTAAATCGTCTTCGTCATCCTCAATTTGGTCCTCCACGACCGCCTTCTGTTTCCCTTTGCTCTTGGCAGTGGAAGGAGCGGCAGTGGTCTTGCTCTGCTTAGGGTTTGGTGGAGGTGGAGACTGAACTGTAATTGGGGTTTTTGCCGGCTTCTTAGTCGGTGTCTTTTTGTGAGCCACCTGCTTGACTCGCCCGGACATCTTGGGCGGCGCAGTGGCTGAATTCTTCTTCGCCGGAGGTGGTGGTGGTGGTGTGGTAACAGTAGCGGCGGCGGCAGTAGCAGGAGTGGGTTTCTTCGCAGCGGTTGTAAGAGTTGGGTTGGATGCTCTGGCAGCTGCCATCTTCTTCATTAGCCTGCTCTGGCGGCGGCTGGCTCTGTCTCCCGTCGTCGCCGGAGCAGAGGTCTTCATCCTCTTCGCAAGAGGAACCTCATCGGAATCCTCATCAGACACGACAACAACTCGGTCGCCTCCCTGGACACTCTCCTCTGATTCCTCGGGTAAGTCATCTTCGGAGGACATGGAATCGTCATCCCCTATTGCGTTGAGCAGCCGTCTCGAGGCGGAGAGGGAACTGGTCGGAAGGGTAGTCGGCTGAGCTCCACGGAGATCATCGCTCTCCTCAGGGATGTGGGAAGGCAAAGGACGGCTGGGTGCAGTCATGGGTGCGAAAGGGGAAAAAGATTTGAAAGGATTTTGGGTTTTTGGAGTTTAGTTTGTGCAGGGGTTCACTGTGCGATTTTTGGGGAAGAAGAAGAAGAAAGGTCTGCTGCTTTTAGCTTAGGTGAGAGGTTGGATTTTGTTGGACGTGGGGAGATCGTGTCAGAGTGGGAGAAGGAATATGCAGAGGTGGTAGATTAATTTCCCACGCTGCCAATTAATTCCTTTTAATTGGCTTTTTGAAATTGTCCGTTTCAAAAGCAAATAAAGGCTTTTATTTGGCGGCGATGACACGTGTCCCACTAACTCACAAAAGGACTCTTCACTCGCAAGGCAGTCTAGCTTTAAGTCTTGGCCAAGATCTCGGCCAAGACTACTTCAATTTCCCCACACTTAATTTCCTGCACAAAAACGAAAATAACCCAGTGAAATCAAATGTGACAAAAAAATTAAATACATGCTAAAAGAAACAAGGGTTGCCTCCCTTGCAGCGCCCTTATTTTAAGTCCTAGGCTTGACTCAATTTTTTCTTCAGTTGTTTTCAGGTGGCTCGTCCACCTTTTCAGAAACTTTTTCTTCCTGAAAACCCTCAAAGAACGGTTTCAATCTCTGCCCGTTCACCTTGAGCTCGGCACCTGTTTTCTCATTCCTAATATCTACTGCACCATGTGGGTAAATGTTAGTAATAACAAAAGGGCCTTCCCATCTAGTTTTTAGTTTTCCAGGAAACATTTTAAAACGGGAATTATAAAGAAGAACTTTCTCCCCTATGTGGAGAGGTTTTCCAATAATCCGCTTGTCGTGGTAAGCTTTCATTCTGACCTTGACAATCAGCTGATTGTCATAGGCTTGGTCTCTCAATTCCTCTAGCTCATGGAGTTGTAACTTCCTTTCTTGGCCAGCCTCATCACAACTTAGGTTGCACTTTCGTATTGCCCAAAATGCTTTATGTTGCAACCTTACTGGTAAGTGGCATGTCTTTCCATAGACTAGCTTGTAAGGTGTCATCCCGATTGGTCCTTTGTAAGCCGTTCGGCAGGCCCACAATGCGTCATCTAAGCGCTGGCTCCAATCGTGTCTGTCTAGGCCTACTGTCTTGGCCAAGACTGACTTTACCTCTCTGTTTGACACTTCGGCTTGGCCGTTTGTCTGAGGGTGGTAGGCTATGGATACCCTATGCGTGATGCCATATTTCCTGAAAAGAGAAGATAAAATCTTGTTGCAGAAGTGGGTTCCTCGATCACTAATGATCCCTCGAGGAATTCCAAATCTGTTCAAGATATTAGATTTAATAAAGGAAATAACAGTTCTAGCATCATCATTTTTAGTGGCTTTCGCCTCTATCCATTTTGATACATAATCCACAACTAAGAGAATATATCTGTTGCCAAAAGAAGTGGGAAAGGTCCCATAAAGTCTATGCCCCATATATCAAATATTTCACAAGAAAGAATAAAATTCATAGGCATTTCATTTCGGGAACTAATATTTCCTACTTTTTGACAAGCCGGACAAGTTTTACAAAATAGGGCACTATCCTGAAAAATTGTCGGCCAATAGAAACCAGCCTCTAAGATTTTTAGGGCTGTCCTTCTAGCTCCAAAATGGCCTCCGCATGCTTTGGAATGACAGAATTCAAGTATAGACTTGGTTTCATCTTTAGGTATACATCTCCTTAGCAATTGATCGGATCCTAGCTTCCATAAATATGGATCATCCCAGACATAGTACTTACTGTCGTGTTTGACCTTTACCCTTTCATAGGTAGTCATATCACCATAGTGCTTACCTGTTGCTAGGTAATTCGCTATTTCAGCGTACCATGGTCGCGGGTTCGGCTGATGTCTAGGCCTAGACTACGGGCTAGACTGTGCGATAGAAAACAGTTTTTCATCTGGAAATTCTACTTTGATTTCGTTCGTGTCTCCCTTTGCTAGGCAGCGGCTTAAGTGGTCTGCCACGAGATTTTCCTTGCCACTCTTGTCCTTGATTTCCAGATTGTGCTCCTGCATAAGAAGAATCCAACGGATTAGTCTAGGCTTAGTATCATGCTTGACCAAGAGATATTTTAATGCCGCATGATCTGAAAATACAATAATTTTTGTGCCCAATAAATAAGATCTAAATTTTTCCAAGGCAAAAACTATTGCAAAGAGTTCTTTTTCGGTTGTGGTGTAATTTCGTTGGGCATCATCTAGCATCTTAGATGCATAGTAGATCACGTGAGGGTCTTTTCCTTTCTTCTGTCCAAGAACCGCTCCAACTGCAGCATCACTTGCGTCGCACATTAGCTCGAATGGCAAGCTCCAATCAGGGGGTTGAATGATCGGTGTTGTGGTCAATCGTTCCTTCAGTTCTTCGAACGATTTCTTGCATGCTTCATTGAAGTCGAACTCCACCTCTTTTTGCAGTAGCTTACACATGGGTTCAGCCACCTTTGAGAAGTCTTTTATGAACCTACGGTAGAACCCTGCATGTCCAAGAAAGCTACGAACCTCACGCAAGCATGAGGGGTAAGGCAAGTTCTTGATAGTGTCAATTTTGGCTTGATCAACCTCAATGCCTTTTTTAGAGACTACATGTCCAAGGACAATCCCTTGATCTACCATAAAATGGCATTTTTCAAAGTTCAAGACTAAACATGTATCAACACATCTCTTTAAAATATTTTCTAAGTTGTGTAGGCATTGGTTGAAATCATTACCGTATACGGTAAAATCATCCATAAACACTTCGATGCTCTTCTCTACATACTCAGAAAATATGCTTACCATGCACCTTTGAAAGGTGGCTGGCGCATTACACAGCCCAAATGGCATGCGTCTATAGGCAAACGTTCCAAATGGACAAGTGAACGTTGTCTTTTGTTGATCTTCGGGCGCAACGAGTGACTTGATTCAGCCTTCGGTAGTCAATGCATACCCTCCATCCGTTTTGAATTCTTGCTGTTCTTTGAGCTCCATCTTCTCCTTCGATTACTGTTATTCCAGTCTTCTTAGGGACTACCTGCCCAGGAGACACCCAATTACTATCAGAGATAGGGTAAATCACACCGGAGTCTAATAGCTTGATTATTTCTTTCTTAACAACTTCCATCATAGGAGGGTTTAATCTCCTCTGGGGTTGCCAAATGGGTTTCTTATCCTCCTCCAAATGTATTTTGTGGGTACAAATATTGGATGATATCCCCTTGATGTCTGCCATTGTCCAGCCTATCGCTTCTTTGTATTTTTTCAATACAACAATCAATTTGTCTTCTTCATCTCTCGATAGTTTGGCTGAAATAATGACGGGAAGGGTGTCATCTAGGCCTAGATAGGCGTACTTTAGGTGGTCTGGTAGGGACTTCAATTCCAATTGTGGTGCCTGCACAACAGAAGGTAGAAATTTAGGAATCGTTGATTGCACATATTGACAACTAACTATTTTTCTTCTTTTGTTGGCAGTCTTGGCCGGTGTCTTGGCCAAGCTCAAGGCCAACACTAAGTCTGTATCTTCCTGATCGGCCAAACTGTCCACAACTTCTTGGAGTTCCTCCTGATTTCTCGTGCGGTCTTTTAATCCTTCCAGTGCTTGGGTGGAAATTCCCCTGCTCAAAACATACTCAAGTGGATCGCTATTATAAATATCACCAATTTCTTCAGTAATTGGATCCAAAACATCCAAAAAACTAACACAATGCAAATCATTAGGATGTTTTAGAGCATCAGTGATGCTGAATTTAATTGTTCTTCCACAAAATTCAAGAATAATGCTTCCTTCGAAGCAGTCTATCTTCGCTTTTGACGTCCTTAGGAAAGGTCTTCCTAATAAAATATCAGTGGTACAAGAAGGCAATTGAACATTCATCTCAACTATATAAAAGTCAACTGGATAGATAAAATCGTTTACCATTACCAGGACATCCGTCACTACACCTTTAGGTCGGATGATTGTTCGATCGGCCAGCTGTATCACTAAGTCAGTCTCTTTCATTGTCCCTATCTTCAAGGTCTCGAATTCTCTTAGAGACATTACATTGATGCCAGCCCCTAAGTCGCAAAGGGCTTTTTCAATGATTTTGCTCCCTATTTGGCATGGAATAGTGAAGGTTCCTTGATCCTTGCACTTCTCTGGGAGTTGTTGTACTGCGGAGACATTGCTGGATAAATTCACTCTCTCTATACCTGCAATTTTCTTTTTATTAGTGCACAATTCTTTAAGAAATTTGGCATAAGAAGGAACCTTTGCAATTAAATCCAACATTGGAATATTCACGGTTATTTTTCCAAAAACAGCCATGAAGTCTCTCGCTTCATCTTGTTTCTTTTCTTTCGAAGATCTTGGTGGAAAGGGTGGTATGATTTCTATAATCTCCTCCTTCTGGTCTGGCTTGACCTGCGGCTTGGCCAAGACAGGCTCTTTTTTCTCTGGTTCTGCGATAACGGTAGGCTTAGCCTGAGTCTTGGTCAAGACTACTTCCGCTTCAGCTTTTTCTTCCTCATCTTCGTCCACTTCCTCCGAAAGGATTCTTTTTATTTCCTCATCTGTTTTTGCTCCTTCCCTTTCTGGCAACACAACTCCACTCCTCAAACTCATGGCACTCACGTTGTGTGCTGGATTATTTACCGTGGTTGGAGGCAATTTTCCTTGATTGGCTATTTGAGTTATTTGCTTTTGCAGCTCTGCCAAGCTAGTCTGAGTTGACTACATATGATTCTTCTGCAGCTCCATCATTTGCTTGAGCGTGTCCTCCACTGAGGGGCCAGTTATCTGCAAAGGTCGAGGGGCAGGTGGTAGTTGGGCTAAAGGAGGTTGGTCTGGCGCTTGGCCTAGATTCTGGCCAAGACTCTGATTTGGGGGTCGCGGCACGAAGTGTTGGAAATTGACAGGAGGTTGCTGCTGCTGCTGAGGTACACCTTGATTCTGATTCTGATTTGGAGGAATTGGATCTCTCCATCTGAAGTTTGGATGTGCCCTCCACGCGTATTGGTTACTTCCTTGGGGAAAGTTTTGCATGCTTCCTTGGTTTTGTGGATATACTGCATTGACCTGACTCACATCATCCGGATGCTGCACCATATAGCAGTTGTTGGTCTGGTGGTCTTGCTGCTGGCATATCCCACAAACAGATGCTACTTGCTCTTGGTTCTGACTTCCTGAAGACATTGAACCTGAAATATTAACAGAGAGGGTTTTAACCATATCAGTTAAATCATTAAGCTTTTGTTCAACATTAATTGCATTTATGGAAGAAGAAGAAGAATTTCTATCCGAAATTGTGTTATTTTGGCAGTTGTCTGCCAATGTTTGGAGCAACATTTTTGCTCTTGTAACCGTGAGATCTTGAAGTGCTCCACTTGCGGCTGAGTCCACTTTTTCCTTGCTACTTGGGAGCATCCCATCGTAGAAATATTGTATCATGGTATTGTCTGCTACGCCATGAGTGGGGCAAACTTCTTGCAAATCTCGGAACCTCTGGTGGTACTCACTGAAATTTTCACCGCTTCTTTGTTGAATTGCTGCCATGTCTTTCCTGGCTATCCCCGCCTTCGTTGCATTCCAATACTTATTAAGGAACATCGTGGACATCTCCACCCACGTGTTGATGGTATTATGAGGCAAACTGTAAAACCAGTTCTGAGCTCCCCCATCTAGAGAGCTTGGAAAGGCCTTCAGCTTCGCTCTCTCCATGCTTACAGTGGTTGGTTTCATAATGTCACACTGGACATGTAAGTTTCTTAGATGCTTGAATGGGTTTTCATTGGAATGGCCGTAGAACTTGGGAAGGTTGGCCACCATGTTGGTCTTTATGGACCAATCATTAGCTACAGGAGGTAGGTTAATACAGGAAAAGGTCTCCTGTTCTGCTGTTTTGTTCAGCTCTCTCATTGTTGGTTCTGGTTGCTGGTCCACCATGTCTTGGTCTGAATCTAGGCCAAGACCGTGGTCTAGACTATATTCTGCTTCGGAGTTAGAACTTTCCGATTCGCTTTCTTCTTGGGCTGCTCGCAGTCGAGCTTGCCTCCTTAGTTGTGCTTCGGTCCTAGTGAGATTGGTATTGATGGGTAACAAATCTTGTTCTCTACTTGAGGACCTGGTCATCAACTGTCATAAAATAAAATAAAACAAGAACTACAAATACCGTTAGAGATCCCCGGCAACGACGCCAAAATTTGATCGCGCGTCGAACACGTCAAATATAGTAGTGAAATAGTTATGGAATTGGGGGTAGAAACACAACTTATCACTGTCAACAAAGATTTGTAGATGATGGTAAGAGGATCGTCCACAGAGACCTCTAGGAAATGTAGTTCTCGAGTTTGACTTCCTCGTCACTGAGTTTGGGTTTGGTTGGTATCTGAAACTGAAAGACAAAACAAAAAGGAAGTGAAAACAGTTTAAAGTAGTATTGGCCAGAGTCTAGGCCAAGACTGGGGTCTAGATTAGGAATAAGTCTAGTGATATGGAATTCCAGGTAAGGGTGATATGAGAGCTTGCGTTCTTATGACTCGATCACGGACTCTAGGATGTTCATCTCTTCGTTTGTAGCACTGCTATAGAGTGGAGGTACTCCTGTTCACTCCTGTCTTCCCTCCTCTTCAAATTACCTGGCGGGTACTCCCTCTCCTGATAATCCTAGCCAAGGGTCACCTTGCTGGTTAAAGGGTTTATCCATTTGACTGCTGTCTTGAATGGTTGCTCACCTCTTCAATGGTACAGGGGAAGACAGTACCTAGGTCAAGGTGTTTCCCCACGGAAACCCTAGGTTGTCAATCTGGTCTCGACCTAGATTACCTATTCTTCTAGTCTGGCGCGAGACTAGTCACCTACTTTGTCTAGCCAGCGGGTACTCCCTCTCCTTCTAGGCTGGTTACAACTCTTCTCTACTAGGGTACAAGGATGATCAAACCTTGTCTCTAGTGAGTAAGCGATAGATTAAGTTCAAGAAATAAATAAATACAAAGGAAGAGATTATGAAGTATGAAAGATGTCTCACGAGTGCATAAGAACTTCAGCTCATCAACCCTTACCAAGAATGGGTGTTTAGCTACTCATACTCATGAATAAAAAGATAAAGTATTTAATTGCATAAATAATATAAATCCGAGATAATAAAATCCGGAGCAAAGTGTAACAATGTCGAACTAAGAAAAGAGAAGAAGGATTGCGTAGTGTTCGATCTGGACAGAGGTGAATAATGTCTTGCTAAAATAGCCCTCAGAACCTCTGTCCCAATCCAACTCTAATCCCTAGAAAATCTCCTAAAAGATTATTACAATTAATTGTTCTTAAAAATGGAAACTAAATCGCTAAATAATAAAGAGGGAGATCCCATTCGGGATTCTACATAAGATTGTCTTCAGATCCCTCTAAAATAGCGGAACAGCTGCTACGTGCCAGCTGTAAGAGTCCAACGCTGAAAGCGGTCCAAACGCTCCAAAGTGCTGCCTTTATCGCGAAAGTGTCTTGGCTGCAGTCTTGGCCAAGACAATCCTGGTATACGCCATACGTCGGAAGCGAATGTGTCTAGGCCAAGATCCAGGCCTAGACTCGGGTAATGCTGCTACAGCTCTCTTCTGTTCAGATTCCTCAAAAGCTGCCTCCAAACCAGACCTGATAAGATGTGGGAGATAAAGGATAAATCAGCAGATTTACTGTCCAAAATAACTAGTAAATGGGCAATAAAACATGATGAAATATAATGCAATCAAATGTACTCGCTCAAGGAGGAGATTTTGGTTGGCAAAAAGGTAGTCACTCAAGGAGGAGATTATGAAAAAATGTAGGATTATATAAAGTGAGGGTAGCACTCACACTTTATATGTTTTGACAGAAAAGTAAATGAGAGTTGGAACATACCTTTGGTTCAAAGCAATGTACCTTTGCTTGAGCATTCTGACGGCTCAACGTGAATTTGTGCATGGTGATCTTGGACGATCATTCCGCTCTTCATAATTTGATTGGATTCGTTTGACAAAATCTATGGCGAGGGCTACAACGACGTTCTATCGAAGACCCATGGTAGAGGAGTGGTAACATTCTCCATTCGATTGTTGATTGGATTTCGATGGAAATCCAAGGCTAGGGCTTTACAACGATTCCTTCATCGAAGACCTAAGGTTGAGGAGTGGTAACGTTCTCCATTCGTTTGTTGATTGGATTTTAATGAAAATCTAAGGTGAGGGATTTACAACGATTCCTTCATCGAAGACCTATATGGATTCTAACGAAGCATATTTGTATCCTGCAAATAGGAAGGAAACACACGAAGCAACAACAAATAGAAAAAAGGAGAGAGCAATTGATAATGTGAGAAATATCATGTATTCCTATAATTAACCCATGGCTTGCCCCCAAGTCTCTTTTTGGAACGAAAATGACCTCTTTGTTTTAAGAGAAAATCAATTCAAGTATTATTTTTTTTGAAAAAAGCGTTCAATTTTCGTTTATACAAACATAATTGCCACAAGTCTAGATAACGTCTACGTCTTGTTTAGGAAATAACGACCTGAAGAACAAGACTTTTCCACGACATGCAGCTGTAAGCAATCCTCACTAGATATTAGTGTTTGCGCTCACGCTCAGAAAATAAGGCTATGTGTTTACACTCCTAAAAATGCAATAAACATAGCACAAAATTAAATTTGCAATGTCAATCCAAGTGAATAGACTTCAAATGAAGATGCACATGCATGGGTCTGCTAATAATCGAAAGGACTTTGCGAGGGAGGAAGAAATGAGGAATTTGTAGAAGAAAGTGTTGTGTTTTTTTTTTGGCGAAAGGTTTTAACGAGTTTGTGCTCGACGACTGATTGTTGATGAAGATAAATTGTAGTGAACGATGCTCGGCGATTTGATCTTGGTGAGAGCAAAGTGCACAATTTCTTGAATCTTTGCTGTAGATGTTCCTTGTGGTTTGTTTTGAGGGCATCATGCCCAAATCCTTGAATCTTTGCTGGAGATGTTTTGACCATTTGTTGTAAGTGTTTGCTTCTACTGTTGTTTTGTTGATTGAACACTTTTTTTGGTTGGTTTTTTGTTTTGTTTTTTTGTTTTTTTTTTTTGCGTTCTTCTCTTTTTTTTTTTAGCAGGCAAAGCATGTACAATTTTTGTTTGGTCTATCATCCTCTCTGTCTTTGGCAGAAGCCTCCAAGTCTTGGTTTATTTTGGCCTTCTTCTGACATTGTTTTGTCAGCGATCCTCCAAGGGCTTCCTTGTCACTCCCTTGCTTGATGTGTAACTCCAATTTAGCGGTCCCAGTCGAGCACTAACTCACTTGGTTGAAAGACTTTTGGGTGTTTGGTAGGGTTGTACATGGTGTACAAAATATGTGTTTTGAGGGTAAAAATGTTAAAAGAATGAAAATGTGGAAGAAGAGCAAGAGCAAAGTCCAATGTCATCTTACCACTATCCCATGTCTGACAGTTCATGTACCCAGGATATTATGCAAATCTAACTAGCACTTAGTTTAGCATTTACACTCATGAAAGAAACAAGGCGTGAAGGCCCAAAATACTCACAGGGATATGTTTGTGATCTCTTACGTCTAAACATGTCATGGACATAAGAGTTAACAGACAAGATCATGCATGTTTATGTATCTTCTAAAGAACGCTCAAGTTATCCGTGACGTGATAAAATGATGAACATGCTTGATTTTAAGGAATATTAAAACGTAGGATTTTCAAGCCAAGCAATATATATATTTTATTTTAGCTGTTGTTTTTATTTTCTTTTTGGCAAAAACTAAGAATTTAGCAGACATGACGTACACACTATGGCAACAACATAAATTGTGGGAATTTTAAAATCGTGGAAATGTAAATTGCAAAAACGGAAATTGCAAAAATGGAAATTGCGGAAACGGAAATTGCAAAAATGTAAAAGGACAACTTCCCTGAAAAATGAGCTTTGACATTTTTCAACACCTTCTTTTGGTCGTCGATTCACTTGCTTGCCCCCAAGTTTACAAGTCTCGTTGTACTTCCTTGAAAAATGAGCTTTGACATTTTTCAACGCCTTTCTTTGGTCGTCACTTCATTCGCTTGCCCCCAAGTTTACAAGTCTCGTTGCACCTGAAATGAAGAGACAATGAAATAGTAAATTCATAGGGAAGAGGTACCCCAAGATGTTGAATTTAACGGGAAAAAATAGAAATATCGAAAAGAACACGTGTGTCGCCTCCCACAAAATGCCCTTGTTTAAAGTCGTAGGCTTGACTATGGTAAAGCCTCCTTTCACGCATGTGATCAAGATTGGCGGAAGTAGGGGCGTGAACCGCTTCGCCCAAGTTTAGTTGTCGACATTTCTGACGGTTCCATCATAGCGCCTTGAAGAATAGCCATTAAGTTCGTGAATAGTTTTCTAGATGAGAATGGCCTCTCCATCATCCTTACTCGTGTGTATAGAGGAAAACTCACCATGTTGAAATATGTGTGAACGTACACACCTAGCATTGTACCTATAAAACTTAGCATTGGGTGAATAGGGTTAGTCAAAACGTGGTTCTTGTGACCCTAACTACTCCTAGGTGTGGCTGACACCACACTTCCCTTTTGTTATTTAAAACTCAAAAGATTTGACACGTAATTTTTTTTTCAAAAAGGTTCTCATTTTTTTTTGTTTCGTTGTTTGTTTTTTTTTTGTATCTTTTTAACCGAAGGGGAACGTGAGTTCCTATAAAAGACAACAAGACAAGAATATATTGTTTGCATTTTTTTGTTGTTTTTTTTTTGTTTTTTGTTTTTAACCGAAGGGGAACGCAAGTTCCTATAAAAGACAACAAAACATACATATATATTCGGTTTTTTGTTTCTTTGTTTTATTGTTATACATTTTTTTCTTTTCTTTTTTTAACCGAAAGAGAACACAAGTTCCTATAAAAGACAACAAAACATGTATATATATTTATGAGTGAACGTCAAAAAGCGTGACGGCAGTCAAATTGCGCACGGCCCCCCCAGATTTCTTCGCGAAAATGGCCAAGCCTTGAGATGATGCTTCTTCTTCGAGTGTGCAGCCATGGAAATCCGGCACTATGCCGACCGTGGTTGATCCGAGTGGACGATTTCGGCCGCATCTCCTTCTGTTACGGGTTCATTTACTCCTTGTGCTTTTTCCTCTACCTCTTCGGGAATCAATGGGCATTTCCCTTTGGCTAGCATTTGTTTCTCGACCTCTTCCAAAGTGTAGCAACTCCCGATGTGAGTTATGCCCCCCAATGTTAAAGGTTTCGGTTGTTGATGTAGCGAAAGGAGGAGTCGTAACAACCGTGTATCCGTAGTCGAAAGGGACGACGTGCAAGTCTTGGCTAGGAGCGTTTTGAGCAAACTTGAAGACTAGCTTGAATGGTGTTGCAACGGGCGCCTCGGCTTGAGCTACACATTTGAAGGCAAATGGGGTGGGAGGTCCATTCTCAATAGTGCCGATTTCTTTTACTCCGCGGGCGCTTCTTTCGGCTTGGATTACCCCGAAATCCATGAGTTGCTTCATTTTTTTCATAAAAAGACCGCATTCTTAGATTTTATGGTCTCTCGCCTGATGACAAAACAAACAAACGTTCAAACCTCCTTGTGATTGTGGTAGGTAACCACTCTCGACTAGTGCTGTAAAGAGCTTTTCTCGAGGCAACTCCAAGATGAGAGGGAGGGGATTTTTAACCTTTTCCACGGAGATGACGCTCACCCCTCCGCTCCCCTGGGCATGTTTTGGGAAAGGGTTGGTGGTGGTGTTAGGCCCTTTGGCCAATCTTTCGAAGGAGACCCATCCACCTTTGACCAATTGTTGTATCTTTATTTTGAAGGCGTAGCAATTATCCATCGTGTGACCGGGAGCTCCTGGGTGGTATTCACATTTTGCATTGGGGTCATGCCACTTGGGGTAAGGAGGTAGCCTCGGTTGGGGATGAATTGGCACAATTTGTCCGGCTGTTAGGAGATGCTTGTAAATTTCCCCCGCGGGGAGAGGAAGAGGCGGTAGTGGTTCCCGACTCCAACGATTAACTTGAGCAGCTGGGTTACTTGGGTTCTTTGGTGGGTTGTATAGTCTAGGTTGTGCGGGTCGCGACATTGGTGGGGTGGGATATGGGTAAGGTAAAAATGGCGCGGGGTATTGTGCAGCCATATTGGCAATGGGCATTGGGGGAGGAAAGAATGGCGATTGATAAGGCGATGGCGCGAAGGGTGGTTGAGTTGGATTGGCAAGGGGGGGCCGAAGTCTCGTGGGATCGGGAACTATGATTTGGGTAGAGTGACACTGAGGAGTGCAACGGCTTTGGGATTCCTAATGAAGCTGATTTTTACCGGGGTCCAAAGTGAGGTTGGCTAAGGAATGCTGCAGAGTTGTAGTAACTTCTTCGCCTATGTTGACTACAGGATTTGTGGTGATAGGTCTGACGAATGGATCAATCCACTTCCATTGACCCGTGGGCCCAGAGACTGATTGGGGTACCGAAGGTCCAGCTATGGTGGATGAAGAAGGTCCCATCATCTGAGTAGGATCAAAACCGGGCGGGGACTCTGAGGTGGCTTCATCTCGCTCTTTTTCGGCCTGAGTGGCCCTTTCTGTGGTAACCCTGACTTGCTCATCCAACTCTGCTATTCTAGCAGCCCATATCTCTTCTGTTTTGGCTTGTTCGGCCATTTTTCGCGCTTGAAGTCTAGTCACGGGGAGCCTTGGCGGAGTAGTTCGCTTGCGAGGAGCTATTGTCAATCTGAAAAAGGTAAGAGAAAAAAACATAGTGGTAAGTATAAGTGCTTACATACGCATGGTGTGCAATCCCGAGGCCTCCATGCTGCTTTGATCAATTTCCCGGCCACTCTTTCACTCGATACTTTAGGGGGAGCGAGAAACGGGCACATTGGGTCTTCGTCTTTGAAGGAGACATGAGGGAAATATTTGCTCATTCCAATTGATGCATTGCTATCTTGGATATTCTAACTGAACTCCTTGACACAAACCCGCGTGAGTAGCTGAAGTTCAAACTATTTAGAACCCTCTTTCCTTTTTTGTGGCGAGTTTTTCTTGATTTGAAGAGTGAGGCCAAATCATGCTACTGTGTCTTGACAAACATTTAGGTGATAGAGGTCCTACTTAGGATGAGGATACTAATGAAACTTGGCTTGGAAGCACTTTAGGCAACATTCGGAGGTTGAAAATGACTTTGGAAGGGTTTGGAATGACGTAATCACGCCAGGATTTGATTCGGAAGAGGTTGGAGCCTCTGCTCTCGACGTAATTACGTCGGCCCCGTGCGTAATCACGCTGGGATTTGATTTGGAAGATGTTGGAGCTTCTGCTCTCGACGTAATTACGTCGTCCCCGGGCGTAATCACGCCAGGATTTTGTGAAAACTAATATGTTTATATACTTTCTGGTTTTGTTTTGGAATAAACACAATATTTTTTATGTTTTAATTGATTTTGAGGGGGGCGCATTGCTCAAAAAATTACGAACTTTTGTAGGAGTGAATCTTAATTTGTTGCCAACATTTTTCCTATTTTGGCCGGGTGGAAACTCTGAGTAAATCATTCTTATTTTGGTCGAAACAAAAGATCGCGCAGCTGAGAATAAGAACGAACAATTTATCCTTGCAGACTAAATTTCTTTTAGGGAGATTGGCTGCCCAGAACTTCATGAAATTTTTTATGGTCAAACTTCAACGTGTTGGAAACATCTTTCATGTTTTGACCGAGTGAAAATTTGGAGCTAAATGCATTCATATTGACCAAGGAAAAAGATTGCGC
The DNA here is from genome assembly GCA_963691705.1 of Viola odorata. Taxonomy (NCBI): domain Eukaryota; kingdom Viridiplantae; phylum Streptophyta; class Magnoliopsida; order Malpighiales; family Violaceae; genus Viola; species Viola odorata. Next base: position 20,178,941 of record OY829539.1, on the reverse strand, counting down.
GGCTGAGACCTAGAAAGAGCGGCTGTCCTTGCGCCTTGAATTTTTTTGTGAGAGATTGGCCTCCCAGAACTTCTTGAAATTTTTTGTGGGTAAATTTCAACCTGTTTAAAATATCTTTCATGTTTTGACCGTGTGAAAACTCCGAGCTAATGGTGTCAATTTCCGCCAAAACAAAATGGCGCGCGGCTGAGACCGAGAAGGAGCGACTGTCATTGTGCTTCGAATTTTTTTGTGAGAGATTGGCCTCCCACGGTTTCTTGAAATTTTTCGTGGGTAAATTTCAACCTGTTTCCAATATCTTTCATGTTTTGACCGTGCGAAAACTCCGAGACAATGGTGTCAATTTTGGCCAACATAAAATGGCGCGCGGCTGAGACCGAGAAGGAGCGGTTGTCATTGCGCTTCGAATTTTTTTGTGAGAGATTGGCCGCCCAGAATTTCTTGAAATATTTCATGGGTAAATTTCAACCTGTTTCCAATATCTTTCATGTTTTGACCGTGTGAAAACTCCGAGCCAATGGTGTCGATTTTAGCCAAAACAAAATGGCGCGCGGCTGAGACCGATAAGGAGCGGCTGTCATTGCGCTTCGAATTTTTTTGGGAGAGATTTGTCGCCCATAATTTTATGAAATTTGGTGGGGGTGGATTTATATGTATGATGCACATCTTTCATGTTTTGGTCAAGCGAAAAATCCGAGCCAATGGTGTCGATTTTTGCCAAAATAAAATAGCACGCGGCTGAGACCGAGAAGGAGCGGCTGTCATTGAGCTTCGAATTTTTTTTGTGAGAGATTGGCCACCCAGAATTTTATGAAATTTGGTGGGGGTGGATTTCTATGTGTGATGAACATCTTCCATGTTTTGGTCGAGTGAAAATTTGGAGCCAAACGCATTCATATTGGCCAAGGAAAAAGATCGGGCGGCTGAGACCTAAAATAACTATTTTTTTGTGTTCTGAATTTTTTTTTGTGAGTGTGTCTTCTATTTCTAAGGTCAGTCCTTTGTGTGATTTTTTTTATCTTTGGGTATCATTTTGATTTTGAGGAGAGTCGTATATTTGTGGTTATTGGCCCCTTGGTACATACATACATGTATATATTTTTTGTACAAAAGGAAAACTCATATGATTTATCTGAATAATTTACGAGCTCTTGTCATTGATGATGATTTTTCAAATGGACACAACTAATATATGTTGGATCAAGTATCTACATTCATCTAAAAGCTAGTAGATAAAAGTCTAGCAGTTACATTTGGCCAAAAAAGCAAAATTTGGAGTGCCGGGTACATGCTCTTTCTTTTGAAGGTGTCAACCTTGGAAGGTAAGGCCCACTTGCTCATTTTAGAAGTATTCTAACGATGCCGATTCCCCTACTTGCATCATTAACTCGGCCTCTAGCGCGGTCACTCGGGCTTGTAAGGCGTGGCTTTCCCCGCCTTTCTCATTGGCATGAGTCGTCAAAACCTTTATCACCGCATTTTTGTCCTTGACTAATGCGCTAGATTCTCTCCCCTTGTGTACTTCCCTACTCATGCGCTTCTCAAAGTCGTCGGAAGTCGATTTCTGATTTGCTAAGCCCATCCGGATGTTGTCTTAGTGGCGCCTTTCCCATTTGCGCACTTCGAGCTCTAGGTCCATTTTTTGTGCCAACCAAACTTCTCTTTCCACGGTGAGTTGATTCCTTTCCCCCGTTATTATGTGCAGCTGGTTTACTAATTGGGCGTGGGTGATGGCCTCAAGTCCTTTGCCGGTGTGTGACTCGCCTTCTTCTTCTATTGGTTTGCGATTTTTGGGGCGGGGGAGAATATTTCCATTGGTGCGATTCCTTCTCCACTGTGGGTATTCCGGCATTGGCAAGGAGGGGACGGTGTGTCCTTCAAGGCAAAAAGGGTAGGCCCAATCACGAGCGTATTGGAGGCAATTTAGGTTTCCCGCGGTATGTGGTAGACTTGACTCCGTCATGCCGAATGTTGCGGGAATTATTTGCATGATGCAAAAATGTTGCAAGGCTAGGGCGGGGCAATAGTGGACGCACCCTCGAGCTCCGATGGAGCTCGAGGAATCCACAGTAAAGGTCCGCGGCACACTATGGGATGGCCGGCTCTTAGCCACTTGGCATGCCACTCGAAGTCCTCCTCTGTTAGGTTCAAGAACCTATCAACCCAAACGCCTTTGTCTTCCAATTCCCAACGGTTGGTGGTCATCGCGGATATGACTTCGGTTAAAGGGCCCGTGCCCGAGTGAATTACCGAGAAGGGAGACCGGCTTGGTGCTTGCTTGAAGTGGCTAAGTAGCCAAGCGGTTAGCAATTGTGCGCAACACGTGAGTTTCCCTTTGCCTTTCCTTCGGCAAAGGTCCAATGAGCGAAGGGTCTCGGCTAAGATGGTCGTGGTAGGGTTGATGGCGTTGGCCTTCATCTCGAAGAAGACGTTGGCTGCTTCGAAGTCAATCATGTCCTTCATCTTGGGAAACAAAACAAATCCTACCACCGCAAAGGCTAGAATGTCCAAACGATTTTGCCCTTTGGACCTCCGAAACTGTCTTTCGATGTCCGACCAACACCACACATAGTTTCCTTCTATTACATGAGTGGTGATACCTAAACTATGATCAAACCTAGCTTTGACGCTGGGGGAATCGAGGTGCACATTTCGGTAGATGGCTGAAATGGGAGGTGCGAAGCCCATCAAGGTGGAGTACTCCTCCAACGCCGGGGTCAAGTCTACTCCTCCGTCAAAAGAGAAGCAACGGTAGTATGGATCCCAGAATCATAGGGCCGCTCGGATGCATCCCCAATCCGTCCTAACATCAGTCATGGTTAATAAATTCCCGTAGTTGTATATAAACTGAGCTCCCTCCTCCCGAGTTAATTCATTCCTCAACCTCCTAATCTTAGTTATGTCAAAGTCCGTAACCTCTACCTTAACTTTGGTTGAAATATCGGGGACGAAGTTCGGTGCCAGCATATCTCCTCGTGTGGCTTGGGTATCAAAACTTCTACCCCCGAAAGTATCAAGCGAAAGCAAAGTGGGTACTGTCATTCGATCAAAGCAGGATGGATCCTAGGAAAAATAGAGTTCCAGTATCAGTGATTTGTACGAAATACGTTACTAGGTTCTTTACATGCATTAAAAATGGTGCGGAAGGGAGAAAGAACATAGAAAACGTGGTAAACCAAGCCACGACAAAACAAGTATGATGTGTATGATGACGGTTTTTGACGTCGACTAAAGTTCTAACGGCCTGAAAGTTCCCGACGATACCATAGAATGGTCCAAAAAGTGTCGTAGAGCGACTACCAATTCCTTCCCACGAACTCAGGCCACTTTTCAACCATTTACAAGGTAAATAATCGAATCATGTCAACCGAATCCGCTTACCAGAATTGGGCCACCGTCCGGCTAGCTTTAAGGGTTCGAGCGGGTTGGGTTTGGTTAGGGGTGTAAGAAAACCGGATTGAACCGGAAACCGAACCGGTAGAACCGGAAATGAAATAAATATATATGTATATATATATATGCAATGTTATAACATAAGTGATGCTTTGCTTCAGTGGCAAGACGTTCGCTTCCTTCTCAAAGGTAAGGGGTTCGAACCTCCCTTTCATCAAAATTCCATTTTTCATCTTTTCCTTCTAACTGGGCTTGGGCCGCTTGGCCGGGCCATCTTTTCCTTCTTTCTTCCTTCTAACTGGGCTGGGCTAGTTAGCTAGGTCCATTGTTTTATTTTTTAATTGTTTGTAAATTGTAGTTAGCTAATAATTTATTTAATTATTTGTAATAGCTAGCTAATATATTTTTAATTTATAATTAATTTAATGACTTTTTAAATAATATTTTATTGACATTTCATGTGAAATTTAATATTTATGTTTTATTTAATAAATTTATATATAAATTATTATATAATATAATCAATGAAAATTTATTATTAAATATATGTAATAATGACTCCATGAAAATAAAAAATAAAATAGAAATTTACTTTCATTTTCTCAATCTTTACCATTCATACCAAATAAAAATAATTAGTCATTCAAAAAACATTATTCTCATTTCTAGTGGTAGGATACTAAACACATTAAGAAATACTCCATAATTCTCACTCCTTACCTCCATTGAATCCATTTTCATTTCTTGTGGTTTATTACGAGCAACCAAACAAGTCGTAAAAGTATCAAATGAAACATGCGGGTGAAATTGTATTAATTCATGACAAACTCTTATTATTGACAATGTGACATGTTAAAAACTTAGCTATCTAACAATTAATATAATTAACAATAATATTATCATTTAAAAAAAATATTATTATCATTATAATACAATGTCAATTCCAATAAACCACTCGAGAGACAATAAATACATATTAACTCCCTATAATAAAACTAAGAAATGAAAAAAAATCTTTATTTCCTTTTATTTTCCTTCAAAATGACGCCGTTTTGAACCAAAACACACCATTTTAGTGCAACGTATTTGACCTCAAAAAAAATATATATATATATATATCAAAAGTTGACTTTGGTTCAGTGGCTAAGTAGTTGTCATGTCTTCTAAAGGGAGAGGGGTTCGAATCCCCTCCCACTCAAAATTTCCTTTTACCAACTTTCTTTACTAAAATAATTATATTATTAAAAAAAATTAAAAACACATTTTAAAAAAAACTATAATTAGGAAAATTAGTATATTATTTAAACAAAATTAAAAAAAAATTTAAAAAAAAAACCGGAACCTGAACCGGACCGGATCGGACTGTCCGGTTCAGTCCGGTTCCAGGCCGGACAGAACCAGAAATTTCCGGTTCAGTCCGGTTCTAAGCCCATCAGAACCGGAAGTTTCCGGTTCAGTCCGGTTCTAACCCCAAAACTGGACCGAACCGGACCGGTTACACCCTTAGGTTTGGTGAACATTACCCAAGCCTTGAGTCTCGAGGTGTCACTACTCCCCGTCCTAAACTTATTTGGTAGGCAACCCTTGGGTGTAGGGCCTATGCATGCAATGCGTATGACAGTTGATCAAAGCAATAACAAATATTCACGAAAACAGTTTATCAAAGCAAATAAAAAAACAAACACCTTAAAAAAAACCGGCTTCGACGCTACTAGTCCCCAGTGAAGTCGCCAAACTGTCGCACCCCTTTTTTTGTTGAAAATGAGTTTAAGGTTCGGGACAGATGCTAAGCATAAATGGGTGCTTCGCATAATACAATGAAGTCGCCACCCTATTTTCTAAGGTTTAGGGAACCTAAGCATCATGGCATAAAAATAAAAAAACTAAGGCACAATTGGTCTAAACCAAAGAACGAAGGTTCGAGGTCGTATTGTGGACTTGGGAAGGTGTTAGGCACCCAAGTCACACCCTTAAAAAGGTTACCGGTTATAAGTTGAAAGGTGTTCACTACATTTAATCTTTTTGACGCGAAAATGAATAATCGAAGCATGTCAACCAATCCTTCCCACGGAAACGGGACACTTTCCAATCATTTACATAGGCCAATGATCGAAGCACGTCAACCGAATCCCCTTACCAGATTGGGCCACTTTCCGATTATTTAAATATTTTTGACATGATTTTGGCCCTCGAAGGTGACGTTACATCTTAGCATTTTTCGTAGGGGCATGTTATTTCCAATCGGGACACGAAGGACGGGGTTACCGTTTGTTCGTTATGCTAGAGCGGACGTTCCCCCTTTTCATCAAGCCATGCATGAGTAATTAATTAGGTGATCCTAACATGGATAAATACTAACATCGTACCATTTTTGTGATTTACAAATAACCGAGTGGGATTCGAAGCCACCATGCTCAATTATCAAAGTATTGCAATTAATTTCATGGTATAAAGAGCAAGTGATATAAACACATAAGCATATGGATTGATTTTAATCATGAATACAATTATGAGTTTCTTAGCATTTTTAAATGTCATGCATATAAATAATATTTATGAAAAAAACATTGAATACATAAAAAGGACTAGAAAGCGTACTTGCGTCGCGTGCTCTTGATCTTCCTTGCAAAGTGAGAGTGTTAGCAACGTTTTCGAAAATAAATAAATGAGAAAAGCGCATGCAAACATTTACTTAATATGACAAATAAATATTTAAATAAAACATGATAAACAACTAAACATTTTATTTCATGCCAAGTAAATAAATAATTGATCATAAGAAACAAGTAAACAATTAATTCACATGGCAAACAAGTAATCAATTAGTTCATTTATTTCATATGAGCGAATTATAATTATTTAAACATGGCATAATTAATACTTGATTTATTTATAACATGCAAGCATATCAATTATTTCACAATAATTTAATCATGCCATATGATATTATTCTCATGTGAACATACGAGCATTTTATACGATTTAAACATGTCATTTAAACATACAAGCATTTTTATATCATTTAAACATAAAATAAAAGACATACGAATATTTCATGCAATTTAACATGTTATATAAGCATACGAATATATTTTTATCATTTTAACATGTTATATAGGCATACGAACATTTACATAATTTTGACGAAAAATGAACGGGTCCCACGTCGGAAATTTGGACATTAAAAAATGGGTTTGGCACAAGCCAAGCCCAAATTTTAATTTAACACAAAATTGGGCCTAAGCCCATCACCTTTTCTTTCTCCCCTTTCCCGCCTGCCTCTTCTTCTTCTTTCTTTCTTTCTTTCTCTACCGCACCAGCCTCCATGGCCAAAGACCAAGTTCCAACACTTCAACCATTCTTACCCAAAATGGCCCCAATATTTATGGTATTAAAACAGTATATCTAAGCACCAAAAATAGCAAGACAAACACCTCCAAAACAGTGGCAATTTTATATGGAAAAACTAGTTAATTAATGTGCATATATAGTCATTAATTACTCAAAGCATTATGCAATTAAATTGAGGCAAGGAAAGCATAACTAACATGAAAACTAAGCATATCAAGCAAGTTTTAACAATTTATTCATGCATTACAAGTGAAAATGAAAATTAAAGAAGCTAGAGGGAGAGGGAACTTACTTATCCGGGAGAGCAATTTTCCAAGAAGGTAGTGCAAGAAATAGAGATTAAGAGGAGGATTTGGTGCCCTTGATTTGTTGCTTGAAGATTGCTATTTATAGGGGAGGGAAAAATTTGGAGTCGGTTGGTTGTGTGGCCGGGGTTGGCCGTATTGGTTGTGTGGTCGGGGTTGGTTGTGTGGTTTTGTGGTTGGGTGATGAGCAAGCTTGATTGTGTGGCTAGGTGGTGACCAAGGTAAGCTGGAGCTGTGCTGGAGGGTAAGATTGAATTAAATGGCATTTATGTAGAGTTTATCCCATTTTTGGACACGAACAGGATATTTGTTGTACGAGCGAAAATGCTCAAAAACGAAAATAAACCCAAACCGGGACGTGCAGAAAAATAAGACAAGAAAAGTAGTATACTGCGAATAAACACGAAACTCGGTTTAACGTATTTATTTTCTCTTTCGGAAATGTTAAAAGTTCGGACGCAAAATAAATGTCCTTACGACAAAAATTGAACGAAACCAAACTTGATTGTGTGAAAGAGAAAAATAGTACGTATTTATCAAACAAAGAAATAGTGCGTTCGACCCTTGGTCCCGGGAACCTTACTCGGGACCGAAAGAAGCTCGCGAAAAGACAGTCAAAAATACGAAAAACTAAAAGACGAAATGATATGGAATTTTAAACAAACTAGCCTAGGACCAAGAATCGACAGAAATTTGACCTAGACGAGCTATTAAATACGGTAAACATAAAAATACGTAAATGCATTGACGAAAACCAAAAATACGGTTTAGTTGAAAATACGAGAAAAATATGAAAAAGTCAAAAGACGTGAAATATTGAAACAAATAACCCATGATCAAAAATCGATTGAAATTTGACTTAAACGGGCTATTAATGTGATAGGCAATAAAACAAAAAAGTTGTGACGTAAGTCAAAATTCGGGTAGCAATAAATATACTCAGACAACTTTTGATTAAATACTTATAGTGATACGCTCCGGCTCATTTTTAAATGAACCATCGAGTATGGAGCTCTTGATAGTTGGATCTAGTTTGTGAGTTGTCACATATAAGGAAAAAGAACAACACAAATATGTAAAAGACTCGGATATGCGCAACAGAAAAGGAAGAACGATGATGAACACAAGGAAAGCAATGGATGTTATTGTGACTATGTATGGTTAGATTGGATGAATGAATGGATGTATTTCACACTTGAAAGCTTGGAGATTCAGTAGCAATAACAATAGGCAAATGATCGATTGATACACACTCAAACGAATACAATGATAAATTCCCAGGAGGGATTAGGGAGGAGTAAACTCAACTCAAGCTAATCCTTCTAATGAATGGGTAAAGAGTTTAGGAGTGAAAGGAGAGGAGAATCTCACTCAATCAATTTTCACCCAATGTTCTAAACTAATGAAAACAAGCAAGAAACTAGTTATTTATATTATTACACAAAATGGGCATTTTATGACAAGTTTTCCCTTCAAAATCCCTTGAAAATCACACATCTGCAACCCTTCAGAATGGTTGGCGGTATGCTGCCCAGAGGCTAGCGGTTTCATTTTTCAAGTTGGCCGATTTTTAAGTTCTGGCGGTATGCCGCTTGGGGCTTGTAGCATACCGCTAGACACTATCTCTTCATTTTTTGCGCTTCCTTGCGGTGCCATGGCCTCAACACTCTCTGTAGACGTGTCCATTATCGTATTATATAGGATATTTGTTTGAGTTGCTCAAGAAAATAAGGGAAAAAGTTGTGACTGATGGGTTGCGCATTAAATGCATGGGATGGGAAGCATGATGGTTAAAGGATACATGGAGAAACATAATTTTCCTTGGTGAATAAACAAGAAAGTAGATCAAAATAATAAACACACAACAATCAAATGAACACACTGGGATTGGATCAGCAAAGGCAGAAAACCGGTCAGACACAACAAACAAACTGAAAGCACCAAGGAGCTCCGCTACCAGATGATACGATCACGACTATTAATCTGAATTCCAGTTGGATGGTATGATGGAGTAAGGATCTAGCTTATGAGTTAAATACTCGAAATACAACTGAACTAGGCAAATGAATAAGAACAAACGGATGACAGGCGCAGCGGAAAGGAAGGAAACGAAATGGAGACGATGAAGAGATGTTACCAGAGGATGAAAAAAAATGGACAGTAGCTTGAACACGACAAAGATGATCGAAACAACTTGATCTTGAATTTACTGTCGGGTCCTCGCTGTTGGATACATGATCGTTGTCGGCTTGGCGCTAGTGGAAGTTTCGGAAGTGACGTCCTTGGCCATGATCATATCACTTCTATCTCTTGATAAATTATTTCTTTCTTGTATATATTCACTCATATATTTAAAGCAAATCCCGAGGATTCTTTTATCTGCACAACAGTCATTTTGAAATCTCTAGTGAGCAGAAGTTTTTTTTCTTCTTTTGTTGCAAAAAGACATAAAACAACCCTGAACTTTAATGTATTGATTAATCAGAACCCTTAACTTTTTTTTGTTTAATTACCCCCCTGGTCATCGCGGTTCTTGTTCAATCACCCTCTACCATTACAGAAATATAACATGGCATCGTTGACTGTTGTTATGTGTCACATCATCCCCCACCGTTTCTATGTTTGCTCGCCACATTAGCCTGCCACGTGGCAAGTGGAGGGGGGGCATTATCCTCACCACCATCATGCCGCCACCACCGTGACATAAACATCATACCGACGACACCATTGTCATGCCATCAGAACCATTCCATCGCCACTTCCACGTATTAGATCCATTAATTAAAACCAATGAATTAACCAACATCAACTTCTAGTCTTTTTTATTTTTCTTTTACTAAATTAGAGAAAGCTTTCTTTCATCTTTCATCCTCTATTTCTTTTTTCTTTTTTATCAAATCGTAGCTTCTTAATCTAGGTTTCTTGGATTTAATTGATTAAATCAATGAGTTTTTTGGATTTGTTTACAATGGAGTGGTGTGGTGGAGGGGAGCAAGAACGATGCATGTGGTGGTAAAACAAGGAGGGAAAACAATGACAGATAGAGCAGATCCGGTGTTGAATGGTGGAGGTGATGGGAGATGATGATGATTTCGCCGGAGATAATGGCCTATGGTGAGGATTGTTGGACAAAGGAGGAGGCGGTGGTCGGATCTAGAGGAGAGACACCATAGATGGCATGTTAGGATGGTGGTAGATGAGTACCCATTGCGGCAGTGCAGCTGGTGGTCGGAGGTGCAACCGATTGGATAGAGATAGAGAGTGGAGGACACAAAATCTCCTCAATCTCCTCTTTACTGCAAAAGTCAGCACATCTCAAGCTTGAGCAGCATAACCAACATCCAAATCTTATCAATTTCTATCCTATCCTTGTTCCTCATGTCCATTTCCTACCTCTCGGTGTAGGGACCAATTTAGAGTTCAAAATCCCTCACGCCACTAGCACGTTTGATTTCCATACCAAGATATTTTCCCTCTCCACGTCGTCTTTTCCTGCAGCGTTGCTCCCCAACAATGAGTCGTCTAATGAGGCCCTCTTTCTCCACACCTCCGGCACCACAAGCCATTCTAAAGGTGTGCCGGAGGTTAGGGTTTTGAGGAAGGAGAAGAGATGAAGAAGAGAAGAGAAGGAAAGTAAGGGGAGCATCCCCCCTCCCCCCCACACTTGTGGTCAACGATGCCATGTCAGATTTCTATAATGGTAGGGGGTGATTGAACAATAACCGCGATGACTAGAGAGTTAATTAAACAAAAAAAAAACTAAGGGTTGCGATTAATCAATACATTAAAGTCCATGGTTGTTTTATTTCTTTTTGCCTTTTTTTTCTTTTATTGATGCAGCTACATTATTTTTTCCTTCTTGGTTGCCACATCAACATTCGAGAGGGGAGAAGGTAATTCTTTAATTTTTTTTCCTTCATGCTTTAGGGCCTATTCACATACAGAAAATTCTCTGTTTTTTCTATTTCTTTTTTTTTCCTGAAGTATCTATGATTTTAGAAAACACTAGAAATATCTCTAATTTTGGATATGGTGTTTATTTCGAACAGTATGTGAAAAAATTTCAGCTTTAGAAAACTCGATATCGTATTCACCTAACAACTATTTCTTCTTGTTTTGAAAAACGAAAACTACTAATTTTGTTAAATCAATTTAATTTTAATTAAAAAATTATGCTATCATTTATTTATTTTTGAGAAGATTAATAAACAAAACAGTAGCCCATTTTTAAAAAAAATCCCAAATTGGTTTTGGACAAATTGGAAAAGTTTCAAAAGGGCATCTCTAGAATTTTCTAATTTTTAGTGTTAATTTAGAAAAATCTGAAAATTTGAAAAACTGGAAAAAGTATATGCCATTTTGGAAAAAACTGCTTCCTAAACACGTTCTCCAAAATTCTCCAGTTTTCTGGAAAAAATAGAAAATTTTCCATAAGTAAACAACCCCTTATTGTTTCTGCATATGCGTGGCTTCCTTGTTTCTGCGTGTCCATGGCTTCCCATGTTTATTCTGCATGTGTGCGTGGTTAAAGCCAAATCGCCTTCCTTCTTTTCATCTCATTGGAACAGAACCTGAGCTTGATGTCTTGGCTTTATACCTTTCTTCTTTCTTTTCTTTTTTAGGTTCGAATCAAACTGATTTAATATTTGTTTATCTACATCAAATTCTTTGTTTGGCGCATCAATACAGAACGAGACAAGGTAACACTGATTTATTATTTCTCCATACCTTTTTATTTCTGCATGTCATACGGTGGGTCGCATTTCCTATCTATTGGACAATCACATGATACAACCTTTCCTACTATGGCTCATGTAACGGATCTTCTTTAATGTCCATATATATATATACAAATCACCATGCTGCAATTCTTGATCTTCTTTGACTTATAAACATGTCTCTGCAAATAAATCATCATGTTGCACTATGATGAAATTAATTGATTTATTTATTCAAATTTGAGCTAGACAAAAATATCCAGACTTGATTTTTTTTCATGTATAATTCTTTCGCTTGATCAATCCCATTGGGTCGATTTTGTTGTTTTAATCCATGTACTTCACCTCATTATGCGAAATTGTTTGTTTGAGTAGTTGACTTTGCTGTACAGAGCGAAGCCATACCAAAATTTGACCTTCACTCGTAGTTGTCATTTAATCTTCACACAAATTGAGTACGTCTAGAGGTGTAAGTTTGACCCGCCATAACCGACCCGACCCGCCAAAATTGAAAAAAGAACAAAACCGTCTATATATAGATACATAACTGACCCACCCATTCGGTGACGGGTCGATTCGCGGGTTGCATTTTTGAAACCCGCCTCTAACCCTAAGTATATAAGCATCCTTTTTTTCCTTCTCTTTTCTTCTTCACTGCCGCAAGACCCATCTCCTTCTCTCTCAAAACCAAACCCATCTCCTTCTTCCATCAAAACCAAAATCAAAATCAAATCACTACCAACACCAAAATCAATCCTGGATGCGAATAAGAAATATGAAACTTTATTAGGGAGATTCGATTCGCTTAGCGCCTAGATGCACCATACGATAGCCATCTCAAAGCAACAGCAACCGCAACAGTAATAGGAGGAGATCAGCAATAGAAGGAGATTAGGGGGAGATTCAATTCGCTTAGCACCCAGATCTTCATGTTCTATTCATTCCAGATCTGATTTTAGGTTTTTGTTGTTTTGTGCCTTGTATTCATTAATTTGGATCTTGTGTTGTTTTGAGTTATAAACAACGACACCAGCTATTGAGCATTGTTTGAGATATGGGGATTTTTGATGGGCTGCCTATTCCTCCCGACAAAGCGGTGACCCTCATTTAATTGAAGCAACAACGTTGGAAGATTGTTATGATTCATTTTAAGTTTACATGAGTTTAATTCTATATGTTATTCACAACTGTTAATATTGTGTTATGATAACATAAAAATGTTGTATATGTTGTTTGATTTGCTTCCCTCTAATCAGCACTTCCATAGTGATTAGGATATAAGCTAACTATGTGCTTGTAACTCTTATTATTTTTAGCACATAAGCTACATTGCGTACAATAGTTCTTGTTTTCATTCCTTTCTTCAATTTTGTCTTAATTTTCTTGCTTATACTACGTGTGCTCTTTTGGTGAATATAGTACTTAAGAGAAGAAAGACCGAAAGATGAGATTTTTAGATTCTTGACAACCCGCCAACCCGTTTATAACCTACCTGACCCGCTCACCCCCCCAACCTGTGATTATAGTACTGAAAACCAACCCGAACTGACCCGCTTAATTCTAGTGGGTCGGTGGCGGTCCGACCCGACCCGCTTACACCCCTAGGTATGACTACTCTTTTATTTTCTGGTCATATCATGCATAATTAATGATATTAGTTTGGTACTGCATGTAAGAAAAATCAATGACTTTCATTTTATGCGTGTGTCATTTTCTCTTCTCTCTCTCTCTCTCTCTCTCTCTCTCTCTCTCTCTCTTCAACAGATGACTTCGTATTCGTCACAATCTGCTAGTGTCGCTTCATTGCAACCTCTTGATATGGAATGGATTGGCGAGAGCTCAGGTCAAGGGCAGAAAGGATGATTCCTTTATTTCTCAGAAACTGACGTGAAGCATCGTTCACAATCTGGAGGGAGACGAGAACTGAAGCTCGCCATAGTGAGTCAGTCAATGGAGGATTCCAATGTTAATCTCATCGAGGGTCTGTATATGACCCAACCAATGCAGAAACTTCAAGATTTCGCTCCACCCTGCCTGTTCCTTCCTTTTGTGGTACAAAAAACTATATTCCGCATCCAGAGATTGCTGAGAGAATCAAGGCGAAACATTCTAGATGGGAATCATCACTTGTTGCTCAAGGAGAGATCTCTTATCTTCATAGATTTTTGGAGTGGTCGCTTTAGACTTAGAGGCGTCTTCGGAAAAAAGGACTTCATGAACTTTCACAGGTAGTTGGTGTGGCGGCATTTGATTACCAGTGCCCAGCCTCCATTCACAGAGCTTTATGTGAGGTATGGTGTCCCTCTACTAACACCTCTGCGACCAGATGGGGCTTTTTGAGTTTAAAGAACTTGAGTATTCATCGCATCAATCAAAACTTATTCAGTATTGCTTTCGAGTTAACTAATGTAGAAGCATCTGGACTTGAAGAATTGACGCATTCATTGTATTGAGGATCTAGATTAATACCTACATGGTATTACTTCCAATCCAGTGATGTAGAAGCATTTAGACTTGAAGAATTGAGGCATTCATTGCATCAAGGATCTAGATTAATACCTTAATGATATTACTTCTGATCCAATTGATATAGAAGAATTTGGACTTGAAGAAATGAGGCATTCATTGCATCAATGATCTAGATTAATACCTTCATGGTATTACTTCTGATCCAATTGATGTAGAAGCATTCAGACTTAAAGAATTGAAGTTTTCCATGATGAGTCGATCAACAAGATATTCTAACACCCACCATATCGAGGGTCTAGATCAATCCTTTCCAAGTATTATGTCTTCCCAATCGATGTAGAAGCATTTGTTGTTCGTGGACTTCCTGGTTATCTTAAAAATGAGTTCCGAGTTTCCCTCAATGGTGGCTTGTAATTTTTTAAGGCTTGGTGGGAAAGGGAGTCTTCTATTCTTGAGGAGGTCATCAAGGATATATTTAAGTCTGACGTCGCTCCATTGAAGTTGAAGGTTGAGGACTTTCTAACTTAAGTTGACTCTTACCTCCCAAGGAGTGAAAAAAGCATGAGTTTTGTTCCCTCATCTAAGCAAATTGAGGGATTAAAATCGAAGCTTAACGCATCTCCAATATGAGGTTCTTCCCTTCATGATACTTTATCGAGTTTAGAAGCAGAGATGTAAGACTTGGACGTAAAGTTCAACTAGTTGCAAGAGGAGAAGGGTAGGTTAGCCTCCAAGATTGACAAATTACGAGATGATCTTCAAGGCACTGATGAGAACATCCAGAAGCTTTCTGCAAAACAGGAAAAATGGAAAAGGAAAGAGTCCGTCACTGCAGCTGAAGTTGAAGCAATTGATCGTGAGAGAGAAGAACTTAGGCATGCTTTCCTTCAGATGGCAGATTTGGAAGACATAGTGACAACTTTAGTGTAGTCCCTTTTTCATTTTTTTTGAGAACATATTTATTTTGTTCATTTATTTAGCCGTACACAGTTTATCCTCTTTCGGGCCAGGAGCAATACAATGATTTTGTTTTCTTTTGGCCGTACACAGTTTATACTCTTGCGGGCCAAGAGTAGTGTGAAAAAAAATTTCTTTTCTTTTGGTCGTACACAGTTTATACTCTTGCAGGCCAGGAGTAATGTGATAAGGATTTTAGGCATAGAAGTGCTTCAAGAACTTTTCGTTGATGGGTCCGATGCGCAATCCATCCTTGTCCGCAATTTTGTGTACATCATTTGTATAGACCTCTTGCACAACATATTTCCCATCCCATTTTTGTTGGAACTTTCCTGTCACCTTCCTTGTGATCACAATGGGGCGGCAGACTGCGTGTACTAGGTCTTCTATTTGGAAGGATCTTGGTTGAACCTTTTTGTTGAAAGCTCGAGCCATGCGAGCTTGATAGCATTCCAAGCGATTTTGAGCTTCGAGCCTTTTTCATCCAAAGCTTCCAGTTCCTGCAATCTCAATTTAGCCTACTCTTCACTAGTCAATTCTCCTTGAATGGCTATCCTTAGTGATGGAATTTGACATTCAAGAGGAAGGACTGCTTCCACTCCATATACGAGAGCGTAAGGAGTTTCTTGAGTTGGAGTCTGAAAAGTTATGAGTTAAGCCCATAAAGCTTCTCCAACGCTTTCATGCCAATCTCTCTTGGTCTTAGGGACCACCCTCTTCAATAAATTACAAAGATTCTTATTAAAGGCTTCGACTAAACCATTTGTTGCCACATTATACATGTAAGAGTTTCTTTGGACAAAGCCAAACCGCATGCACAGTCTGTCAATATGAGCATTGTAGAAGGGTTTTCCATTATTAGTAATGATATACCGAGGTACTCCATATCGATAGATGATGTGAGCGCAAATGAAATCCACCATGGTTTCCTTTTTGACTTCTCTTAGAGGTACAGCCTCTGCCCACTTAGAGAAGTAGTCAGTTGCAGTAAGAATTTAAGAGTAGCCAGTAGACGATTTTGGAGTGATAGGTCCTACCACATATAATCCCCAGGCTTCAAAAGGCCATGAAGCCATAGTGGGGTGCAAAGGCTCTAGAGGTTGATGAATGTAGTTTGCATGAACTTGATAGGCTTCATATTTCTTTACGTATTCCATTCAATCTTGTACCATAGTTGTCCAGCAGTACCCCATTCTCTTAATCCAGAAATGGAACTTAGGACCTGATTCATAAGCACCACAAACCCCACTATGAGCTTCTTGGGGGCTTAGATTGATTCTTCTTTTGCTAGAAACCTAAGGAACACACCATCAAATGAATGACGGTATAATGTTTTCTTAAAATATATAAACCGGGGAGCTTGCCTTTTATTTCAATCTTCTGACGAGGATCATCGGGCAACTTCCCATATTGGAGGAAATTAATGAGTGGTCAACTTCCTACAGTGATGTCATTTACTTCCTCCTCATCTTCGGGATCTAATAAAGGAATGACCAAGAATTGAGAAATTGATACTGTGATGTTATCTCCTTCTGTCACAGCTAAAAGAGTAGCAAGGTTGGCTAACGCATATGCTTGCCTATTTTGACTTCTTGGAACGAATTTGAGACTTATAGAATCAAACTTCTACAATATTTTCATAGTATATCGGTGATATGGCACCAAATCTTCTTTTCGGACCTTATACTCAGATAATAGTTGATTTATGATCAACTTTGAGTTGCCATATACCTCCATATACCTCTAGTTGGTTGATCCTCATTTCCAATGCTATCTCTATACCAATCAACAAAGCTTGATAATCTGCGACGTTATTAGAGTGATTTTCCGTTAAGGTGAAAGAGAATGTCAGCACTTCATTGTGGGGAGTAGCAAATACTACTCCAGCTCCTCCACTATAGCTTCTAGCTGCACCATCAAAAAATAGTTTCCATGATGGCATGAGATCAGTGAAGAAAACTTCCTCATCTGGAAAATCATCAGGAAGTTCCCATTCTGGTGGAATCAAATGATCTGCTAAGAAATCTACAAAAGCTTACCCTTTTGTGACTGTTGCTACCCGATTTTTGACTTTCCATCACAACCTTTACGTTTTTGCCACTTTTAGCTTGTCTAGATCAAATTTCTATCGATTCTTGGTCCTAGGCTAGTTTGTTTAAATTTTTTGGTTATTTCATGCCTTTTTAATTTTTTGTACTTTTAAACTGTCTTTTTGCGAACTTCTATCGGGCTCGAGTAAGTTTTCCGGGACCGAGGTTCGAATGCGTTATTTCTTTAATTGATAATTACATGATGATTTTCGCTTTCACGCCACCGCGTTCAGTTTCATTCAATTTTTGTCGTAAGGACATTTATTTTACGCGTGAATGTTTTGTTGTTTCCGAAGGAGAAAATACATGCATCGAAACAGCTTTCGCATATTTTCACTGTATTTTACTTTTCTCGTCTTATTTTTCTGCACATTTTGGTTCCCTCGGTTCGGATTTATTTTCGTTCTCGAGCGTCTTCGCTCGTACCAAAATATCTCGTTCGTATGGGAATTAATGCATGTTTTGTTTTCCTTCTTTGTGATTGGCTCTCCCACGGCCTGTCAGACACGAATTAGCATGGTTCCCTTGATATTATTTTCAAGAGATGGACACAGAACACAGAGGCTTGGAGGACCACGCCCTTGCTTGCTTTCCTTTCCACTCACGGTCGGAGACCACGACCAACGGAGCTCATTCAACCATGGATTTTTGCCTATAAAGAGGAAGCTCTTCACCATCGCGCGGGGATGGGTTGTCGCACCTACTCATCATCAACTTCAAACCAGAGCAAAAGGAAAGCGTTGAAGGTAAGTGTTCGAAGCTCTCTCTCTCTAACTTCTCTCTTGACAAATTTTCGTTTATGCATGTATGAACTGAATTGATAGCTTAAACTTGTTATAAATGTTTGATTGTCAAGTTATATGGTCTGTTCTAGCTCCAATTTAAACATCTTTTGCTCGAACTAATTAATTACGAATTATTGACATTAATGCATATTACTTTGCCGTGAGGAATTACCTACGGTTCATGGATGGTTTAATCTAGTTCTTCATAGGTTTTGTTCGTATGATAGTCCTGCTATTTCCCTGAATGTTAGAAGTTAGTGTGGTGTCGAATTGTTGCTTGTTGTTGTCCACGTTTGCTTCGGTTTTCCGAAGGAGCCGTGCACGTCGTTTCCTTCTGTTTTGGCTTGCGTTTTGCCTACTGTTTTGGGAGGGTTTTACTACTGATGTAGAGCGGGTAGTGTCTAGGCTATTTAGGGAGGTTTTCGTGGTGTTGTGGAAGCTTGAGTCGCCGGCCATGGTGGTCGGCGATGTGAGGAAGAAGAACAGCCACGTTGGTTGTTCTTGCGTGAGGATGAAGGTGATGGGCTTCAGCCCGTCCCTTCCCTATTTTATTTTCTGTTGGGCTTGGCTTGGCCAAGCCCATGTGTGCATTTTCTTTATTTTGTTCCAATTTCAAGCTTTCGTATGGAATCGTCAATTTATTTAAATTGTTCGTATGATTTCTTGACATGCTTAACTTGTTTAAAATTAATTGCATGATATGTATGCTGTCTTATTTATGTTATGTCATGTATGAGGTTTTATTTAATTTATAACTTGTATTTTTACCATGAATTTTAAATTGCATGTTTGACATGATTGTTTTATTTGCTATGTGTTGTGCCAATTTGTGCTAAAATTTGTGAAATGCCCACATGATATGTATTTATTTTATGACTGCTTGTGTGAAATAAATGGTGTATGTGCTTTTATTATTTATTATCTTTAAAGTTCGTACTAACAATCTCGCTTTGTAGGTAGAATTTGGGATTACCCACCGAAAAGTACGTTTTTACCTTTCTTTCATTTAATTTAATTGATTTCCGTAAGAGATGTTTGCATGCATTGTGTCCCAAAAATTAGGAATCCAAGTGTGGGCCTAGCTCGGCCCATTAGAACGGTAAGCATTATTTTCATGCATTCGTATGTGATAATCAACTATCTACTACTTTTAATTGTACTTGTTGTAATAATTAATTGCTGAACTTGTTGTAATAAGTTAATAACTCATTATCAACTCGTTTGCTTTTAGTTATCCACCTCAATCGTTGTAATAATTAGTGAGAGCTTTAATTAATTATTTCGCTTGGTGTAATAGTTAATTATTCAGACCTCCAATTTGTAATAATTACATAAGTAGTTTTATTATGAATTGTGGATTGTAATAATTACTTAAGTAGTTTTATTATGAATTGTGGTTTGTAATAATTAGATTAAGTAATTAAAAATCGTGTATGTTTGTTATATCTACATATTTATGTCAATTGTCATTAACATTGGTTTTGAAGAGATGGATCGATCAGGGTTCGTCCAAAAGGTAAGCTTACCTTAAACGTTTCCTTGTATGATCACACAAAGGTCCAAAGCCTTGATCGTATCGAAAGCATGATACCCTAGTAGGCGTTAGAACCACCCTACGTGTAGGCATGACATATAGAATTGCTATTAAGTAAAATCAATCTCACATGCTTACATGTTTACAACACTTGTCTTTTCTACCGTGAGATAAATTGTTTTTCTTTACTAAATGCTACGCATGATGGCTCCAAAGGCCATAACAACCATATGTGCATTCATTAAAATGGTACCTTGCTAGTTTTGCCATGATAGATCACTTAGTAACTAGATAATCATGCATGGCTCAATGATAAGGGGAGCGTCCGCTCTAGCATCGAGACAAAATGGTAACCCCATCCCTCGAACCCCCCAAACGGAAATAACATGACCCTAATGCTAAGATGTAACGTCTCCTTAGAGGGCCAAATTACATGTTCAGAATATTTTTAAAACACCTCGCATACCGGTAACCTTTTTTAAGGATGTGACTTGGGTGCCTAACACCTTCCCAAGTCCATAAATACGACCTCGAACCATCGTTCTTTGGTTTAGACCATTGTGCCTTAGTTTGTTTATTTTTTGCCATAACATTAGGTTCCCTAAACCTTAGAAAAATAGGGTTGCGACTTCATTGCATTATGCGAAGCATCCATTTATGCTTAGCATCCGCCGCGAACCTTAAACTCGTTTTCAACGAAAAAGGGGGTGCGACAGTTTGGCGACTTCACTGGGGACTAGTAGGGTCGAAGCCGGTTTTATGGTGTTTGCTTTTTTTATTATTTACTTGCTTTAAATAAATTGTTTTCGTAATTGTTATATGTTATTGGCTTTAATAAATTGTTCATATGCACCTCATGCATAATGCTTATCGCCGGCATTGATACCCAATAGGATTAGGGAGGTAAGTAGTGAAGTCCTGGGGCTAGCGCCTTGGTAAGCTTTCATGAACCCTAACTCGGATGTTGGACCTTTAAATGGATTGAGCGAACAGAATCCTTTTATGATTCGGTCAACGCTCTCATATCCGCTTAGGGGGACCCTTTAGGAGGGCACCATTCGAGAACCTTTCAACCATGCTAGTTTAGTTGACGTCAAAAGCCCAGCACATGCATCATGTTCGTGCATTTATAGTCGTGTTTATGGCTTTATTTTATGCTCGTATTTTCTTCGTGTTGTGTTTCACTCAAAATCCTGTGGCAGTTCAAGCCCCACTTTTCAAAAAAACTCGTGGGGCGGTTCAAGCCCCACTTTTCAAAAATTATGTGGCGGTTTAAACCCCACTTTTCAAAAAATCATGTGGCGGTTTAAGCCCCACATCTCAAAAAAATCATGTGGCGGTTTAATCCTCACCTTTCAATCAAAATCATGTGGCGGTTCAAGCCCCACATTTCAAAAAAATCATGTGGTGGTTCAAGCCCCACTTTTCAAAAAAATCATGTGGCGGTTTAAGCCCCACATCTCAAAAAAATCATGTGGCGGTTTAATCCCCACCTTTCAATCAAAATCATGTGGCGGTTCAAGCCCCACATTTCAAAAAATCATGTGGCGGTTTAATCCCCACCTTTCAATCAAAATCATGTGGCGGTTCAAGCCCCACATTTCAAAAAAATCATGTGGCGGTTTAATCCCCACCTTTCAATCAAAATCATGTGGTGGTTCAAGCCCCACATTTCAAAAAAATCATGTGGCGGTTTAATCCGCACCTTTCAATCAAAATCATGTGGCGGTTCAAGCCCCACATTTCAAAAATTCATGTGGCGATTTAATCCCCACCTTTCATTCAAAATCATGTGGCGGTTCAAGCCCCACTTTTCAAAAAAAAAAAAACTCATGTAGCGGTTTAAACCCCACTTTTCAAAAAATCATGTGGCGGTTTAAGCCCCACATCTCAAAAATCATGTGGCGGTTTAAACCCCACTTTTTCAAAAATCATGTGGAGGTTTAAACCCCACTTTTCAAAAATTCATATGGCGGTTTACGCCCCACATTTCAAAAAAAAAAAAACACTTGTGGCGGTTTAAACCCCACCTTTCAAGAATCAAGTGGCGGTCTAAACCCCACCTTTCAAAAATCATGTGGTGGTTCATGCCCCACATTTCAAAAAAATACGCAGCGATTCCCCCCACTTCAATGTTGATCTCATAATAGAGGCATGGAAGGGAGCTTCTCCATAGTCGAGCCTACGACTTTAAACAAGGGCGCTTTGTGGGAGGCAACCCACGCGTTCTTTTCAATATATTGGTTTTTTTTCAGCATCTTGGGATACTTTTTCCCTATGAATTTACTGTTTAATTGCCTTTTCACTTCAAGTGCAACAAGACTTGCAAACTTGGGGGCATGCAAGTGAGGTGACGACCAAAAGAAGCGTTGAAAAATGTCAAGGCTCATTTTTCAGGGAAGTCGTCCTATCACACTTTTGCAATTTAATCTTCTCAATTTACATTGCTGCAATTTTGCATTTTCAGGTGCAACAAGACTTGCAAACTTGGGGGCAAGCAAGTGAGATGACGACCAAAAGAAGCGTTGAAAAATGTCAAGGCTCATTTTTCAGGGAAGTCGTCCTATCACACTTTTGCAATTTAATCTTCTCAATTTACATTGCTGCAATTTTGCATTTTCAAGTGCAACAAGACTTGCAAACTTGGGGGCAAGCAAGTGAGGTGACGACCAAAAGAAGCGTTGAAAAATGTCAAAGCTCATTTTTCAGGGAAGTCGTCCTATCACACTTTTGCAATTTAATCTTCTCAATTTACATTGCTGTAATTTTGCATTTTCAAGTGCAACAAGACTTGCAAACTTGGGGGCAAGCAAGTGAGATGACGACCAAAACAAGCGTTGAAAAATGTCAAGGCTCATTTTTCAGGGAAGTCGTCCTATCACACTTTTGCAATTTAATCTTCTCAATTTACATTGCTGCAATTTTGCATTTTCAGGTGCAACAAGACTTGCAAACTTGGGGGCAAGCAAGTGAGGTGACGACCAAAAGAAGCGTTGAAAAATGTCAAAGCTCATTTTTCAGGGAAGTCGTCCTATCACACTTTTGCAATTTAATCTTCTCAATTTACATTGCTGCAATTTTGCATTTTCAGGTGCAACAAGACTTGCAAACTTGGGGGCAAGCAAGTGAGGTGACGACCAAAACAAGCGTTGAAAAATGTCAAGGCTCATTTTTCAGGGAAGTCGTCCTATCACACTTTTGCAATTTAATCTTCTCAATTTACATTGCTGTAATTTTGCATTTTCAGTGCAACAAGACTTGCAAACTTGGGGGCAAGCAAGTGAGGTGACGACCAAAAGAAGAGTTGAAAAATGTCAAAGCTCATTTTTCAGGGAAGTCGTCCTATCACACTTTTGCAATTTAATCTTCTCAATTTACATTGCTGCAATTTTGCATTTTCAGGTGCAACAAGACTTGCAAACTTGGGGGCAAGCAAGTGAGGTGACGACCAAAAGAAGCGTTGAAAAATGTCAAAGCTCATTTTTCAGGGAAGTCGTCCTATCACACTTTTGCAATCTAGTCTTCGTTATTTACATTTTCGCAATTTTGCATTTTCAGGTACAACAAGACTTGTAGACTTGGGGGCAAGCGAATGGAGTGACGACTGAAGGAAGGTGTTGAAAAATGTCAAAGCTCATTTTTCAAGGGAGTTGTCCTTTGTGTTTACAATTTCCCCTTTCGCAATTTACGCTTCTGTGATCTGTGTTTTCACAATTTTCACTTTCGCAATTTCGCATTTTCAGGTACAACAAGACTTGCAAACTTGGGGGCAAGCGAATGGAGTGACGACTGAAGGAAGGTGTTGAAAAAATGTCCAAGCTCATTTTTCAGGAAGTTGTCCTTTTACATTTTTGCAATTTCTGTTTTTGCAATTTTTGTTTCTGAAATTTATGTCTTCACAATTTTTAAAATTCCCGCTATTTACATGGTTGCAAGAGTGCGTGCGTGTTGGCTAAAAAAATCCTTAGTTTTCACAAAACTTCCTCTTTATACATGTACTACTTGGTTTAAAAGAAGGAAAACAAAAACATCCCACTTTTTTCCGAACATTTCAAGTCAAAGCATTCATCATTTTGCATTCATTGGAAATTATGTAAACATACATGATCTTGTCTGTTAACTCTTATATCTATGACATGTCTAGATGTAAGCAATCATAAAACATGTCCCTGTGAGTATTTTAGGCTTTCACGCCTTATTTCTTTCATGAGTGTAAATGCTAAACTAGGTGCTAGTTAGATTTGCATAATATCCAGGGTACATGAACTGTCAGACATGGGATAACGGTAAGATGATAGGGGACTTTGCTTTGCTCTTCTTCCACACTTTCATCTTTAACATTTTTCCCTCAAAACACATATTTCGCACACCAGGTACAACTCTAACGAACACCCAAAAGTCTTTCAACCAAGTGAGTTAGTGCTCGACTGGGACCGATAAGTTGGAGTTACATATCAAGCAAGGGAATGACTAGGAAGCCCTGGGAAGATCACTGACAAAACAACGTCAGAAGAATGCCAAAGTAAATCACGACTTGGAGGTTTCTACCAAAGGTAGAGAGGATGTTAGGCCAAAAAAGAATTGTACTTGCTTTGTTTGCTTGCAAAAAAAAAAAAAAAAATCATCATAAAAAATCAAAAATCAAAAAGTGTTCAAAAAATATACAATTCAAAGAACACAATCAACAAAACAACAGCAGAAGCAAGTACATGAAAAAATGGTCAAGCATGAACGACAAAATGATCTCAAAATGATTAAGCATCAACAACAAATTGATCTCAAAATGATCAAACATCAACAGCAAAATGATCTCAAAAGGAAAGGAGATCATTCCATGCAAGTATCACAGAAATTGGGCTTGGTGCCCTCAAAACAATCAAGAAGAAACCTCTCCAACAAAGGTTCAAGGATTGGTGCACTTTGCTCCTTGTCACGATCAGTCGTCGAGCACAAACTCATTAAAACCTCATCACAAAATAAAAACACAACACTTTCTTTTACAAATTCCTCTTTCTTTCTCCCTCGCAAAGTCCTTTCGATTATTAGTAGACCCATGCATGTGCATCTTCATTTGAAGTCTATTCACTCGGATTGACATTGCAAATTTAATTTTGTGCTATGTTTACTGCATTTTTTAGGAGTGTAGACACATAGCCTTGTTTCTGAGTGTGAGCACAAACACTAATATCTAGTGAGGGTTGCTTATAGCTGCATGTCATGGGAAAGTCTTGTTCTTGAGGTCGTTATTTCTTGAACGAGACGCAGACGTTATCTAGACTTGTATCAATCATGTTTATATAACGAAAATTTGAACGAACATTCTTTCAAAAAGGTGTACTTGAATTGATTTTCTTAAACAAAGAAAGCATTTTCATACCACGCAAAAAGACTTGGGGGCAAGCCATGGGTTAAATGTAGGAATAGTTGATATTTCTCACAATAGGCCATTTGCTCTCTCTTGTTCTATCTGTTGCTGCTTGGTGTTTGTTTCCTTCTCATTTGCAGAATACAGATATGGAAATCAGCATTCACCAATGGGTCTTCGATCACAACATCGTTGTAATGCCCTCATCTTGGATTTTCATCAAAATCCAATCAAAAATCGACTGGAGTACGTTACCACTCCCAAATCAAATTCATGTGGCGGATCACCCCCACATTCAAATCAGTTTCAGTTCATAAGGTAAGTTCAAGGTAAGACTTGCTTTCCCCAACACTCATATTTAAATTTCTGTCAAACGTATGGACTGCGAAGGTACATCCCCGCCGATTACGTATTTAAATTTCTGTCAAACGTATGGACTGCGAAGGTACATCCCCGCCGATTACGTATTTAAATTTCTGTCAAACGTATGGACTGCGAAGGTACATCCCCGCCGATTACGTATTTAAATTTCTGTCAAACGTATGGACTGCGAAGGTACATCCCCGCCGATTACGTATTTAAATTTCTGTCAAACGTATGGACTGCGAAGGTACATCCCCGCCGATTACGTATTTAAATTTCTGTCAAACGTATGGACTGCGAAGGTACATCCTCGCCGATTACGTATTTAAATTTCTGTCAAACGTATGGACTGCGAAGGTACATCCCCGCCGATTACGTATTTAAATTTCTGTCAAACGTATGGACTGCGAAGGTACATCCTCGCCGATTACGTATTTAAATTTCTGTCAAACGTATGGACTGCGAAGGTACATCCTCGCCGATTACGTATTTAAATTTCTGTCAGCGTATGGACTGCGAGTGCACATCACCGCCCTACGCATTTAAATTTCTGTCAACATATTCTCTCTTTCAGCATCGTCCGTGACTGCGATAGCCTCGCCCGGATATCTATACTTTCAGCATCGTCCGTGACTGCGATAGCCTCGCCTGGACACACAAATCACGCGGTGGCTTCCAACCACTCTCCATTTCACCATACGGTAGGTTCAAGGTAAGACTTGCTTTCCCTTTACATACATCTTGTCTATTTAGTGTTGTGATTGGTCACGTCCCCACATACACCTTGTCTGTTTAGTGTTGTGATAGGTCACGCCCCCATATACACTTTGTCAGTTAAATTCCTGCATATCTATAACTCCTCCTTGAGCGACTACTTTTCTGCATATCTATATAACGCCTCCTTGAGAGACTATATTTTCAACATCGTCCGTGACTGCGATAGCCTCGCACGGACATACATTTACACCAACGCAGTGGCTTCCCACCACTCGACAACGCAGTGGCTTCCCACCACTCGACAATGCGGTGGCTTCCCACTACTCAACCAATGCGGTGGCTTCCAACCACTCACAAAAGCGGTGGCTTTCAACCACTCTTCACCTCAAATCATACAATGGTTTCCAACCATCCTCCATTTCAGTTCACACGGTAAGTTCAAGGTAAGATTTTCTTTCCCCACTCTTTGTCCTTTAAATTCATTGTCTATCTACTACTATATCTTTCAATTCATGTCAAACTTAGATAAATGTCCGAGGTGACCATCTTCGCCAAACATAGATAAATGTCCGAGGTGACCATCTTCCTCAAACTTAGATAAATGTCCGAGGTGACCATCTTCCTCAAACTTAGATAAATGTCCGAGGTGACCATCTTCCTCAAACTTAGATAAATGTCCGAGGTGACCATCTACCTCAAACTTAGATAAAGGTCCGAGGTGACCATCTTCCTCAAACTTAGATAAATGTCCGAGGTGACCATCTTCCTCAAACTTAGATAAATGTCCGAGGTGACCATCTTCCTCAAACTTAGATAAATGTCCGAGGTGACCATCTTCCTCAAACTTAGATAAAGGTCCGAGGTGACCATCTTCCTCAAACTTAGATAAATGTCCGAGGTGACCATCTTCCTCAAACTTAGATAAATGTCCGAGGTGACCATCTTCCTCAAACTTAGATAAATGTCCGAGGTGACCATCTTCCTCAAACTTAGATAAATGTCCGAGGTGATCATCTTCCTCAAACTTAGATAAATGTCCGAGGTGACCATCTTCCTCAAACTTAGATAAATGTCCGAGCATCGTCCGTGACTGCGATAGCCTCGCCCGGATATCTTTACCTTTCAGCATCGTCCGTGACTGCGATAGCCTCACCCGGATATCTTTACCTTTCAGCATCGTCCGTGACTGCGATAGCCTCGCCCGGATATCTTTACCTTTCAGCATCGTCCGTGACTGCGATAGCCTCGCCCGGATATCTTTACCTTTCAGCATCGTCCGTGACTGCGATAGCCTCGCCCGGACACACACTCACAAATACGGTGGCTTCCGCCACTCACCAACGCGGTGGCTTCCAACCACTCCCCGTATCAATCCTCATTATCAGAGAAGACCAGATCAACCCTCCTCATTATCAGAGAAGGCCATCCTCCTCAATATCAGAGACATTTTTCTCAATAATCCGACCAAAGGTACGTTGCTTTGAACCCAAGGTACGTTCCAAACACTCATTTAAATTTCTGTCAGCGTATGGACTGCGAGTGCACATCACCGCCCTACGCATCTAAATTTCTGTCAACGTATGGATTGCGAGTGCACATCACCGCCCTACGTATTTAAATTTCTGTCAACGTATCGACTGCTAGTGTACATCACCGCCCTACGTCATTTACTCTCTGTCAAATTGTATGGACCGCGAGTGCTACCCTTGCCCTGCAGCATTTACATTTTACTACTTACGTTTTTCTCTCTCTCAACAGGTTGCGATATAATCGGGATGTGGTAAGTACTTGGGGCAACCATCTTTACTGCTCATCAAAAATTTCAGTTACACTGTATTTTTGATCAGACAGTAAAGAGGGGGCAACTGTTGCTACCCGATTTTTGACTTTCCATCACAACCGTTATGTTTTTGCCACTTTTCGCTTGTCTAGATCAAATTTCTATCGATTCTTGGTCCTAGGCTAGTTTGTTTAAATTTTTTGGTTATTTCATGCCTTTTTAATTTTTCGTACTTTTAAACTGTCTTTTTGCGAACTTCTATCGGGCTCGAGTAAGTTTTCCGGGACCGAGGTTCGAATGCGTTATTTCTTTAATTGATAATTACATGATGATTTTCGCTTTCACGCCACCGCGTTCAGTTTCGTTCAATTTTTGTCGTAAGGACATTTATTTTACGCGTGAACGTTTTGTTGTTTCCGAAGGAGAAAATACATGCGTCGAAACAGCTTTCGCATATTTTCACTGTATTTTACTTTTCTCGTCTTATTTTTCTGCACGTTTTGGTTCCCTCGGTTCGGATTTATTTTTGTTCTCGAGCGTCTTCGCTCGTACCAAAATATCTCGTTCGTATGGGAATTAATGCATTTTAATGCATGTTTTGTTTTCCTTCTTTGTGATTGGCTCTCCCACGGCCTGTCAGACACGAATTAGCATGGTTCCCTTGATATTATTTTCAAGAGATGGACACAGAACACAGAGGCTTGGAGGACCACGCCCTTGCTTGCTTTCCTTTTCACTCACGGTCGGAGACCACGACCGACGGAGCTCATTCAACCATGGCTTTTTGCCTATAAAGAGGAAGCTCTTCACCATCGCGCGGGGACGGGTTGTCGCACCTACTCATCATCAACTTCAAACCAGAGCAAAAGGAAAGCATTGAAGGTAAGTGTTCGAAGCTCTCTCTCTCTAACTTCTCTCTTGACAAATTTTCGTTTATGCATGTATGAACTGAATTGATGGCTTAAAATTGTTTTAAATGTTTGATTGTCAAGTTATATGGTCTGTTCTTGCTCCAATTTAAACATCTTTTGCTCGAACTAATTAATTACGAATTATTGACATTAATGCATATTACTTTGCCGTGAGGAATTACCTACGGTTCATGGATGGTTTAATCTAGTTCTTGATAGGTTTTGTTCGTATGATAGTCCTGCTATTTCCCTGAACGTTAGAAGTCAGTGTGGTGTCGAATTGTTGCTTGTTGTTGTCCACGTTTGCTTCGGTTTTCTGAAGGAGCCGCGCACGTCGTTTCCTTCTGTTTTGGCTTGCGTTTTGCCTACTGTTTTGGGAGGGTTTTACTACTGATGTAGAGCGGGTAGTGTCTAGGCTATTTAGGGAGGTTTTCGTGGTGTTGTGGAAGCTTGAGTCGCCGGCCATGGTGGTCGGCGATGTGAGGAAGAAGAACAGCCACGTTGGTTGTTCTTGCGTGAGGATGAAGGTGATGGGCTTCAGCCCGTCCCTTCCCTATTTTATTTTCTGTTGGTCTTGGCTTGGCCAAGCCCATGTGTGCATTTTCTTTATTTTGTTCCAATTTCACGCTTTCGTATGGAATCGTCAATTTATTTAAATTGTTCGTATGATTTCTTGACATGCTTAACTTGTTTAAAATTAATTGCATGATATGTATGCTGTCTTATTTATGTTATGTCATGCATGACGTTTTATTTAATTTATATCATGTATTTTTACCATGAATTTTAAATTGCATGTTTGACATGATTGTTTTATTTGCTATGTGTGGTGCCAATTTGTGCTAAAATTTGTGAAATGCCCACATGATATGTATTTATTTTATGACTGCTTGTGTGAAATAAATGGTGTATGTGCTTTTATTATTTATTATCTTTAAAGTTCGTACTAACAATCTCACTTTGTAGGTAGAATTTCGGATTACCCACCGAAAAGTACATTTTTACCTTTCTTTCATTTAATTTAATTGATTTCCGTAAGAGATGTTTGCATGCATTGTGTCCCAAAAATTAGGAATCCAAGTGTGGGCCTAGCTCGGCCCATTAGAACGGTAAGCATTATTTTCATGCATTCGTATGTGATAATCAACTGTCTACTACTTTTAATTGTACTTGTTGTAATAATTAATTGCTGAACTTGTTGTAATAAGTTAATAACTCATTATCAACTCGTTTGCTTTTAGTTATCCACCTCAATCGTTGTAATAATTAGTGAGAGCTTTAATTAATTATTTCGCTTGGTGTAATAGTTAATTATTCAGACCTCAAATTTGTAATAATTACATAAGTAGTTTTATTATGAATTGTGGATTGTAATAATTACTTAAGTAGTTTTATTATGAATTGTGGTTTGTAATAATTAGATTAAGTAATTAAAAATCGTGTATGTTT
This sequence comes from Viola odorata, assembly GCA_963691705.1. Lineage (NCBI taxonomy): Eukaryota > Viridiplantae > Streptophyta > Magnoliopsida > Malpighiales > Violaceae > Viola > Viola odorata. Next base: position 20,148,754 of record OY829539.1, on the reverse strand, counting down.
GTTATATCTACATATTTATGTCAATTGTCATTAACATTGGTTTTGAAGAGATGGATCGATCAGGGTTCGTCCAAAAGGTAAGCTTACCTTAAACGTTTCCTTGTATGATCACACAAAGGCCCAAAGCCTTGATCGTATCGAAAGCATGATACCCTAGTAGGCGTTAGAACCACCCTACGTGTAGGCATGACATATAGAATTGCTATTAAGTAAAATCAATCTCACATGCTTACATGTTTACAACACTTGTCTTTTCTACCGTGAGATAAATTGTTTTTCTTTACTAAATGCTACGCATGATGGCTCCAAAGGCCATAACAACCATATGTGCATTCATTAAAATGGTACCTTGCTAGTTTTGCCATGATAGATCACTTAGTAACTAGATAATCATGCATGGCTCAATGATAAGGGGAGCGTCCGCTCTAGCATCGAGACAAAATGGTAACCCCATCCCTCGAACCCCCCAAACGGAAATAACATGACCCTAATGCTAAGATGTAACGTCTCCTTAGAGGGCCAAATTACATGTTCAGAATATTTTTAAAACACCTCGCATACCGGTAACCTTTTTTAAGGATGTGACTTGGGTGCCTAACACCTTCCCAAGTCCATAAATACGACCTCGAACCATCGTTCTTTGGTTTAGACCATTGTGCCTTAGTTTGTTTATTTTTTGCCATAACATTAGGTTCCCTAAACCTTAGAAAAATAGGATGGCGACTTCATTGCATTATGCGAAGCATCCATTTATGCTTAGCATCCGCCGCGAACCTTAAACTCATTTTCAACGAAAAAGGGGGTGCGACAGTGACCTTTTGAGGTATAAAGACTATCTCAAATTCTAGCAGCAATGATGTCCATTAAGCTAACCTTTCTGAGAGGATTGGTCTAGACATCAGGTACCTGAGAGGATCTACTTTTGATATCAAGTGAATGATATGCGAGAGCATGTAATGCCTCAACTTTCTAGCAGCAAAAATCAAAGCTAAACAAGTCTTCTCGATTGGAGAGTACCTTTGTTCAGCTCCCACGAGTGTCCTACTCAAGTAATAAAGTGCATTTTCTTTATCACTCTCATTTAGTTGAGTGAGCATTGCCTCTAGAGATTGCTCTTGAGTGGATATGTAAAGAATCAGCAATTTTCCAAGAATAGTTGTTGCGAGAAATGGCGGGTGAAGCAAATACCTTTTGATGCTTTCGAAGGCATTGTGACAGGCTTCATCCCATTCAAACGGTACGTCTTTTTTCATCAATCAACTAAATGGATGGCAACATCCAACCAAATTAGAGATAAATCTCCTTATGTACGCCAACCTTCCTTGCAAGCTTTTTAACTCATGATTATTCTTAGGTTCGGGCATGTTGAGTATAGCATCAATCTTTGTTTGGTCAACTTCGATACCACTATGTCTAACAATGAAACCGAGGAATTTCCTAGACGTAACTCCGAAGGCACACTTCAATGGGTTCTCTTGAGCTGATATCGACGAAGCCTTTCAAACACGACCCTCAAGTCGCCTAGGTGATCCTGCCTTGTTTTAGTCTTAACCACTAAATCATCAACATAGCATTCCACCTTTTTTTGCATTATGTCGTCGAAAATCTTTTGCATTGTTCGTTGGTAGGTGGCTCCAGCATTATTCAAGCCAAAGGGCATTACCTTATAATAATATATGCCCTTAGGTGTTCTAAATGTTGTAAGCTCTTCATCTTTCAGATTCATGCGAATTTGATTATAACCAGATGAGTCATCCATGAAAGATAAGGCTTCATGACCTGTGGTTGCATCGACCATCAACTCAGTGATTGGGAGACGGAAGTCATCCTTAGGACAAGACTTATTCAGGTCACGAAAGTCTACACAAACTCGGATATGGCCATTCTTCTTCTTTACTAGCACAATGTTGGCTATCCAAGTAGGGTATTTGACTTCTCGAATAAACCCAGCCTCAATGAGTTTATTCACTTCAGCTTCAATTGATGGAATTAGGCCCGGGCGGAACTTCCTTTGAGGTTGTTTATTAAGTCTTACACCATGCCTCACTGCGAGGTGATGCACTGCAACTTTGGGATCCAGTCCATACATCTCTTTATAAGACCATACAAACACATCCTTGAATTCTTTCAAGAGTTTCATATACTTTTCCGCATCTTCTAGAGTCAATAAAGAACATAGAAAAGTTAGTGTTGGCTCATTAATATTACCTAAATTTACTTCTTTCAATTCATTGACTATCGCTTGCCCCCCTTCCTTAAATGTTGACGGAGCTGACTCTAGTTCATCTTCATCTGACACTTCCTCAACGGAAGCACAATTAGCATCCTCAACCTCCATGTCTTTAGCATTGTAGAAGAGTTGTCGTCTAACGCTTTCTCTCTTCTACTTCTGCTTCTTGAACTTTCCCTTTTAGTTCAGGATATTAGGTCCTAGCCATGTGAATAAGGACTTCTTCTATGGCGGTGCCGGAAGTTCATGCTCTATGGAAGCTTTGTCTCATAACTTGTCAAAAATAGAGACCCTAGTAGTTTCCCCTTGGATACGGCTAAACACGGAGCCTCTTCGTTAACTTCATATATCTGTATCATAATTGGGTTTGTAGAGGCCTTTTTGACTTTGATCTTGGCTGGACAAACTTGTAAAAAATCGAGCCCAAACCTTTGCCTTCATGTGGATGGTTTTTTGCTAGAAAGGACCGCATCCAAGTCATCAAGTTTGCGAGGTTCCCCTTTTCCTTACCCTGTATTCTCGAAGAGTCTTTGGGTCATACCATCCTTGGTTGCGTCTTTTTGATCCATCGTTCCTCTTGTCCTTAGATTTCATCTCCTGAAGAGCCTCGGGCTTGGATAGTCTTGGGACCAATGTTGAAATCATAGGAATGGAGCATCCTTTGGTTCCTTCACTCATATTCTTAGATCTCATCTCCTAAGGAGCTTCCAGCTTGGATGGTCTTGGGACTAATGTTGAAATCATGCAAATAAGTCGTCTTTTTAATCCTTGGCTCATATCCTTAGATCTCATCTCTTGTGGAGCTTCCAGCTTGGATGGTCTTGTGACCAATATTGAAATCATAGAAATAGAGAGAGTCATACTTTTCTTTAAGACCTCTACTTCCTTCCTTCGTGATGCGGTTTTGGAAAGCGAAGCCTTTACGAATATAAATGCTGCCCTTGTAGCGGAAGAGGAGCTTTCTTCATTCCTCTTACATTCTGGTGCAAAGATGGGAAAGACTTTTGAAGGAATCTTTTCCTCTGAGAAGAATTTTGTATACGTAAAATGTGATTCTTCCTTATTGAATGGATTAGTTTCTCCCTAAATGCATTTTACCTCTCCGTTACGAATGTATATGAGGCATTGATGCCAACTTTAAGGGATAACTCCATTCTCATGTAACCAAATCCTCCCAAGGAGCAACTGGTAGGATGTTCTGGCATCAATTACATGAAAAAGGACAGTAGACACTAATTCTTCGATCTCTAGTTTCACTCAGATCGCGCCAATGGCAGCTTGACCTTTTTGATTGAAACCTTGGATAACCAATTTACTTTTTGAAAGCTCGGACATGGTGATTCCTAGTTTCTTCATTGTATGGATGGGCTTGATCCTGGCTGCTGACCCTTAATCCACAAGTATCCTTCTGACCTTTTCTTCTCGAATGTAACTTGCAACATAAATAGGCATGTTGTGCAAACGAGATACTAGTAGCAAATCATCATCTGTAAATGTGATTGCATTAAAGCACTCGGCATAAGATGGTTGATCAATAACTTTCAACAATCTTTCCTTGTATTTGGTTGGATCTACAAGTGCTTGTACCAGTGACATCCTGACTTCGAAAGAGAGATTAAGGGTTTCGGCTAAAGAGACTTTTGATGAAACCTCTCTTAACCTTTTTATAACATCATCACCCTCCTAGTCAAACTCTTCAGCTTGCTCAACACTGACCATGTGGACTGCTACACAATCTTCATAAGACTGTTCTTCTGGGACATACTCCTCAAGAGTTACTGCCCTTTTAAGATGAGATGAAGAAACAAGAGACCCAAGTGTTGAGCGTTTAAGGGCATGGTTTCTTACTTTTCTGGACATTGGATTCATGCCAGCCTTATAAGGTGTTCTTTCTGGCTTTCCTGGCATATGGGCCGAAGCCTTACTAACCTTTCCCTTGCGAGGCTTGACAACAGTCCAACTGTTCACTTGGAAGACCCCACCCTTCTTGTTGGATGTCACGATCTTGACTAGAGACACCATAAGGGTATTTTGAGAATGACTTTCTCTTTGTACGAAACTTCTTATTCTTCTTCCTTCTAAAGGTTGACCGTCCATCGTTAATTTCATCTTCAAACTCAGAGCTTGTTTGCCAAACATCTAAATCATCAGTCAACAACTCGTACAGGTTTGGTCCATAAGGGTTTCCTATATTTTACATCCTAGGGTAAGCATAGGTGCACTTGACTTCTCCATCAGTACTGAACTTTACCGGGACTGCCCCTTTTGATAATTCAACTGTCAGTACCATTGATTGAGAAGCAATTTGCTTCTGACCCAAAGCTTGGGACAATGGAATGGGATCAAATGATCCGAATTCAATCATAGTTGGTTTAGCATCATTCTTTGTGATGGTTGTGATGTAATTGGCATCTATAACATCTCCATTATCGAGTTTTATTTTGCCTTCCTTGTCCAAATGAACAATGAGGTCTTTAAGGACAAAACATTTATCTACCGGATGACTAATGATCCGATGATATTTGCAATACCTAGGGTTGTAAATCTAGTTCACCTCTTCTGGGCACTTTGACGGTAGAAGCTCGATCAATTTCTGTTCAAGAAGCTGGTCCAGGATATCAAAGACTTCTGATTCTAAGAAGGGATATTGCTTCTCTTCACGTTCCTTCAAAGTTCTTCTTTGAGCTTTAAAAGGCTTGTATTCTGTCTTAACCTACTTTGCCTCTTCTTTTGTTTGGGTCTCCTTGAAGGATATTTTCACAAGTGCAGTGGTAATCACCATGTTTTCTTTCCCTTTGCTGGTCTTTGCGTCTTTCCTTACTTCTTTCTTGACTTCTTTCTTTTCACGAGAGTCATTTGGCAAGTAACTCCCATGCCTTTGGATCTGAATTTTCAGATCATGAGCTCTAGTTGCAAGCTCTTCGAATATGCGTGGCATGTTCGCCTGCAAATTTTAGAATAGTCCCCACTGCATGCCTTGGACACACATATCAATTGAAGATGATTCACTGATCCTTTCCATGCAATTAACCACCAAGTTTCTCCATCTTTCGATGAATTTAGTGACAGGTTCATCTTTCCTTTGTTTGGTTTCAGCCAATTCTGAGGCCAATGCAAGTTCATCTTTCCTTTGTTTGGCTTGATATTAGTGTACCATTCAAAGGCCACACTTTTCAATGACCGAACAAATTGCTTCACCATCATATCTCTATAAGTTCCTGCATTGTTGCAGGTCTTTATGAAGTGAGCAATGTGTTGCTTTGGGTTCCTTTTCCCCTCGAATTGTTGAAATTTTAGAGGTTGATACCCCGCAGGCAGTAGCAGTTCATCTACCCGCCTTGAGTACGGCTTCGCATAACTAAGAGAATATTGTGAAGTTCCTCCATATTGAGCATAGATAGTGTCAGCAATTATCCTCTGGAGTTGCTGAACTGTCAGATTTGCGACGAGTGTTGTGGTGTTATTATTGTTGTTATTCAAATTATTCACCATGGTGAAGTCTTCATGGTTCTTTCTCTATCGTTCTTGCTCGGCATTCTCATCACCAATAGAGACCTTTCGTTAGATTTTGGATTATTTGATGAGCTTAGTTGACTTGCCAACTTAGTTGTCAAGGAAGCTATTTGGGCATCTTTCTCTACCATAGCCTTTGTCAGATTCTCAATTGTTGTGGACATCTCTTGGAAACGAGTCTCAACATTTTGAGTAGCTTCAATGGCCATCACTGCAGCAAAGGATTCAGAAGATTCAGAGCTATAGTTTCCCCATCTTCTAGTAGGAGTATTTTAGAGGCAACTTCAGCATGAGATTCCTCACTCGGGTGCTAGTCATAGTAGGAGCCCTCAAATCTTGTCTGGACCTCTTCGGTGGCCTTTCTTCTGGGTTTTCCCTTATGGGAAAATTGCTTCAATGGTGACACCAACTGGGATCTTCCAGCTCTAGTTCGAGCACGTCTTGCTGGAAGACCTTCTTGAAGTGCTTCAGGAAAGGAGTCGCTGGTTTGTCTTGAAGTCATTGTTGGATCTTGCTTTGAGGAGTGTGATCCAAGAGATGAGAGGAGAGTAGTGTCCCACTAGGTGTGCCAAAAATTTGTACACACAAAATTTCCTCCGGAATAGGGGAAAATTACACGTGTCAAATTATAAATGTTGAATGTATGATAAAGTGGTTCTTCTTCTCTTGATTTCTCTGATTAATGAATCGGTCTTCACTCTAGATTTGAATTTGGACTTGAGCTTGATGGATACCGGACTGGCCTTGAATCAGCTTGTAGTCGGCGGTTGATTTGAGAAGAAACCGGCCTTGAATCAGTTTTTGGCTTCTCCTTGATTTGAGCTTGAGAGAAAAACTTGCCTTAATTCGGTGTATAGTTTTTCTATCTCTTTCTTGAGGATGATACGCTTCAGTTCTTGATCTTTGCAGCAATTTGTCTCCGAAAATCGCCTCCTTTCACCTTCTAATGAGGCCTCTATTTATAGGCTCATAAGGATGATTTTGAATTTGAAAGATGACAAATTGATTTGTATTTGAATATGATTTCAGAATTTGAATATTAATTAATTTGATATATAATCAAATTAATAAATAAATATGAGATGAGTTTTGACCCATTCAAATATGAGGCTACTGGTGGGCCTTAACCAAATAAGCATCATAGATTTTGATAAATGGGCTTCGTGGATTTCTTATAGACTAGACCAAATATTTTAAAATGGACCAAAATTTTGATGTCTACACATTTTCTTAAAAGTGCCAAAGTAATGTGTCCAGTAATAATTAATTAAAAATCATAAAATGGAAAAAATACTACTAACTATTGGCAAATTCCATCAAAGTGTTATCCGTATTAATGGAAAAGGTTTCGGCTAATCGAGAATCTAAAAAATTATTGTATTGTTTTTCAATATTTAAACAAATTGCTTTGAACTAGAGGTTTGATAATAACAATATGAGTTCAATTTGTTGTATTTTGGCTTGCATAATTAGTAGTTATTTATCATTTTCTATTAAATTTACTTTATATCTTTTAAATTTTATTTTATTTTAAATTAGTTTAGAATTATGCAGCTCAATAACTTTATTTTTTTATTTAACTCATTTCATATAACTAAATCTAGATCATACACAACAAAAGAGTTAACTTCACAATTGCAAAAAAAAAAAGAGAACAAAATAAGATTTATGATAAACACCATTAGGTAGATTATTACTTATTTCAAATATCATTCACCTCAAATATCCTCAAAGTTAATGACCTAATAGAAATAATATGTGATGGATAAAATTCATAAACATTTGTATGTTCGTCCTTAAGAGTCATTTTACTTCATCAGCACAACAATGGGTTACCAAATAGTCAATCGCTTTAAAATGAAGCACAACACAAAAGGTCAATAACCAAACACTCCAACTACTTAATTTCTCAGCACAACAAAGCAACCACGGCACAGCACAATGGAGATTAAACACACCCTTAATATCCCAAGCATTATTCAACAAAAAAATAATAAAAGTATCAACACGGAAAACAAATCACATTTTACTAACACCATATTAATAGAGGATGATAGTTTCAAACATGAAATGAAACAACAAGATAAATTGAAAAGAAAAAATAATCTATCCCTTAACTTTCAAAAATTGTTTAATTAAGCCCGTAAACTTTATAAACTACATATATTGTCCCTCTTTTTTTAAATTTTATTTACGTTCGTCATTGCATCACTTTCTCCGATGATAATATTTTAAACAATATCAAAAAATATGATCACATTTTTTACTTGTCAAAATTATTCCTTGATCCAAAGGCAACATATTCGTCTTAACTTATCATAATTTTCAACGTATCTTATCAATTATTTCTTTTTCTCTACTCCCTCTAAAAAAAATTAAATAATGATTTAAGCTAAAAAAAATTGGTCTAAAATAAATGGCATTTTATAATTTTCTAAATATTTTATGATTAATTTATTTAATTTGGAGAAGAGGGAAAGATGCTCATTGGTCAGTTTATTTAATATACAAGAGAGAGGTAATTGTTTAATATTAAAAATATTTTACCAACCATTATTTTAATTCTCGTACTCGATTTTAAAATATCATTCATTAAAGTTCAAAGAGAGTATTATTTTAATTGTAATTTTTTATTTGTGGAGGCGGGTGGTGGGAGGCGGCTACTAGGTAACCTCACCCTACTAATCAATAAGTCTAGCAATTATAATCATTGAAATTGATATATACGGTATAACAACTGTGATATAAGCATAACGTAGGAAATAAGTTAGTTGTATTCTCCTCTAGTTTTTTTTTTTCCTTTAATATATATCTATTTCTTATTCTATTGAGTTAAGATTGATTCTATCGCACATAATGATCCACTAAATAAAATTAGTAGTAAATAGTTACAACATATACGAAAATCAAACTATTGATATCCTTAATTAAAAGATGAAATCACTGGCCCATTCACATCAATCTCATGCCAATATTCTCCCATTGTTAAGTTGAATTGTTAAGTTGAATTTCTTGTGATTTATTCAAAAACATCACAATCTTAATTATTCAAAAACAACTTTGTGATTTAAATGACCATCTTATCAAAGGAATAAAATATTAATGTATGGATAAAAATTGCATAATTGAAATTTTCTAAGTGTGGGGCAAACAAGCAAACACAAAAGAACATGCATGGTTGCAATGGTCACCGCAAGCTTACAATTCATGCTAAAATGAATCATTTTGCAGAAAAATATTGGAGTACGTGTGCCACTTGTGCAAAACTATGTTATGTATTAGAGAGAAATTTGAGCAACTTAACTCACTAAACATGGCAAGATTCCGAAATTCACAAGGACACAATACTAATGATAAATTGTCAAGAAGCATCAAACTGAATTAGCTAAAGTAGGAGAAAGATGGAGAGGGAACCCATTTTTTGTGGCTTTGGGTAGAAAGGAATCACTATATTCTTGACTTGAGAATATGACTCATCGGCTTTAGTTTGAGTTAAGATTCTAACATTCTTATTCCCCACCACCTTTCTTCCCTTTTTCATAATGGAATACATTCCGTGGTCATTTCTCACTTTCTAGTTCATCAAACACCATAGTACATGTGGTCAACAATAGCCACAACCAATGAAATACCGACACGTGTCATCGCTTATGATTGACTAGTCTAATAAAAACGATTCTAACAACCTGTGATGTCTTCTTCTTTCCAAAGGTTCTTCTACTTGTGCATGAAAGTAAAATTACAGTCATGTAGAGTCCTTTGTAAGTACAAGGATGCACATAATAAGCAAGAAAATAGTGGATAATATAACTCAAAACAATAACAACACCAACTTTCAAAAGCATGCATATGGGTTAGGGTATTTTAGCTACATCAATAGAAAGGTAAGTACTTGCTATATGCACTATTATGGGGGAAATTAGTGGGTCATTGAGACATGAAATGAAAGCTGAAATACTCTATTTATTCTATTTATATACATATAATTATGGTATAAATGGGACCTCTGGAAAATAGATAATTGAATATAATTATACAGAATTACAAATAAACCAAACATGGGTTTCATGCAAGATTGATACTTTTATTACTAGAGCTCGTTATTAAGGGAAAAGAGATAGAAATGATTGATACCCTGAAGCGTTTCATGCAAAGATGATCATTCTCTACATTCGTATGTCTTAGATCATCATATAGTTATTCTTGCAAGCCTTAATTAGAAGTTAGTGCAGCAGCAATTGAGATTTTTGACTTGCAGGGTTCCACATTATGCCTCTGGTTCATGATATATTCCCTTCCACATGCCAGCAACCTATTCAAAAATTCTACTTTGAAGTACTTTACCTAAAAATTCTATTTCATAGATTCTATCTCCTCAAATATCCCCACCCCTGACATATCAGAATCAAGCAATCTTCCTGGAAAGGCCAATTAGGAATATTGAGAAGATCGATTTTGTTCAAGGAAGAGGAGCTTTATTTACACTGATTTTCTTAAATGATGACTTCTTCACCACTAATTAAAAGGGTGTAATTGCCTATCAATTATGTCTTAATTCATGTAGCTAGATTCGTAGATTTGTTCTCCATAACTTAATATTACAAAGAATTTATTCTACATTAGTTGGTTTTAAACAAGTATAGTATAATTCTTGATCATCACCTCAAGAATTGATCCTTCAATGCACTGCAACTAAATGGGATAAGCACAAAGAACATGCAATTGACATATAATAACTTCTATAGATATGCAAATCTCGAAAACTATGATATTATTTTACCAGTCCAATATACAAGCTGACAATGCATGTGGTATGTTCTTGTTGATAGCTAGCTCTATCTTTAGTCTCCTTGGGTATCTCCCTGAGCATTCTCTAGGTCCAAGTTATGCAAATGCTGATATTAGTAGCATTTCCTTGAGGTCTAACACATTGTCACAGTATCTAATACTTTTAGGAAGCATTAATTATGACCCTAATTTAGTTAAACATAACTAATTAAGTTAAGCACTGAAGTTATATATATGATTAAAAGATAATCAAATACAATAATACTTAATTTGGTGTATCGAATCATACAAGAGGATCAGACTAATAAAGGGCAACAAAAGTAAATGGCAGATGGTCCTTTGCAGGGTCCTTCTGTCAAATTTAAGTATGCAAGCAAGTACAATCCTTTGTTTTCCTTTCTTCTTTGTAAGATTTGATCGGGTCCCAGGTACTTAATACTCGCCGAGAGGGGCCGGCTGTTTATGTTAATTAAAGAATGGAAAAGAGTTAGACCCCTCTATACATTTTATATTGTGGGCTGAATAAGTACCAAAGTTACTGAAGGAGACAAAAAGAGAATGTATTCCTTATTCCATTCCTTGCCTTCAAACAATGTCCAAGGACAAGCATCTTCTACTATTTTATTTTATTTTTTTCCTTTTCTATAAGGGTTGTAGCTAATTGCAAGGTTTTCAGGTACTTTAGTCAATAGATTCTACTTCAAAATTCTCCAAATACAACCCATAAAACAATGTGTTTTGTCTCTTTCTGCTTAGCATTATGCAGATAGTAATCAAATGAACCCAATTTATAGCAATTTAGAAGAGGAAATGGCTCCAAGAACAAGCTGAGAGACGAAAATATAACAAAAATCTAATAATTTCCATGAGAATGAGAGGGTGATGATCAAGGTCTGAAGACATTAGAGATATGGATTCCCCTAATCCAAGTTAGAAAAATTCCTCCCATATCTTGGAATAAGATTCCTGCTTTTTTGATAGAGGCACAAATACGAATGCACACAACTAAAAGAAAAGAAAAGAAAAAAACTTGAGTGGATCGATTCTGGTATCTAATGCATGGCGTGAACATGTTTCTGATGGTTAATACTCAAGGAATTCAAATAGGTGTAGCACTTTTCTTAGAGTAGAAAGTGGAGTTAGAAGTGAAGCCCCACAATTAACAAAGTAGGAATGGCAACATGTCTTTTCAAGTCATCGTGAATATTGGTAAGATTCTATGCTTTAATATATCTGCAATTTCATGTCATTCCTCCTTATAAAAGACAGCCTGAGCAAGCCATTTGGTTGCGATCATTTGGTAAGAGGAGTTAGAAATAGCAGAAGAATATGTCATAATCGAGTTCCACATTTTCAGGGTAATAGATTGGTTCAAGAGGGAAATACACTTCATCAGGTAAGAAAATAACCATTATGGATCTTCATCACAATGATTGCATCATTACTTGTTAGGTCTAACTGCATTAAAGCTGTACATAAATTGGGTTTTTTTATGAATTAGAAAATGTACCATCACCACCAACATCCAGGAAAGAACATGCACTCGTCTTCAAGAATGTCGATCCCTCCCGAAAGACATATGTTCTTGCAAAGTGGGAATTGTCCCGGTGATTCTGGACTTGTCCTCTCAACTGATGCAAAACCTCGATTGAAATGGACCCCGGATCTCCACGAACGGTTCATAGAAGCAGTCAATCAACTCGGAGGAGCAGACAGTAAGTATTCATTCAAAAAAAACGCAAAAAACGATATGACTACAAGTTCTGTATATTTAACATTTGTTTTTACTTTTCAGAAGCTACACCAAAAACAGTAATGAAACTTATGGGGATCCCAGGACTTACCTTGTACCACCTAAAGAGTCATCTCCAGGTAATTGTGTAAAAATATTGGTTGTACTAACTCAGATAATATTTTGACTGTAAATAAAATGCTAATTTAACTTTTGGGCTAGCAGAAGTACAGATTAAGCAAGAATCTCCATGGACAAGCTAACAGTGGAAGCAGTAAAATTGGTAAGAGAGAGTTATTACAATGAAAGAATACAATTGTTATCATTCTTGAAGTGATTTTAAATCACTTGGTGCAGGTCCTATCGCTACGATAGGGGATAGAAAATCTGAATTATCAGGTGGAACTCACAATATCAGTAATTTGAGCATTGGATCCCAAACAAACAAGTAATAAGCATCTTATATATATTCTCAATTTCTTGAATGGCATGTAATTTTTATTACATTTCGCTAAATTCACACTCTTTAATCCAGAAGCTTGCATTTCAGTGAAGCATTACAAATGCAAATTGAAGTACAGAGAAGACTGCATGAGCAACTTGAGGTACCAAGTAAATATAAATCTTTGAAGTTAAGTGCTAAAATACAACACATTGTTTTATTCTGAGTATTATTGTTGAACTAAATTTGCAGGTACAACGACATTTACAGCTTCGTATAGAAGCACAAGGAAAGTACTTGCAGGCTGTGTTAGAGAAAGCCCAAGAAACTCTTGGAAGGCAAAATTTAGGTACAGTGGGACTTGAAGCTGCCAAAGTACACCTCTCTCAACTTGTTTCCAAGGTATCCACTCAGTGCCTAAATTCTGCATTTTCAGAATTAAAAGAACTTCAGGGTTTGTGCCCTCAGCAATCACAAGCAAACCAGCCCACCGATTGTTCTATAGACAGTTGCTTGACATCTCATGAAGGGTCACAAAAGGAACAAGAAATACATAACATAGGGATGGGTTTAAGGCCCTATTGTGGTAACATTAACAATGACATACTTGAGGCGAAGGAGAATGGTGCAGACAAGCGTGTGTTACAACAAATAGAACTGAAATGGGGTGAAGATTTGAAAGAGAACATAATGTTCATCTCGCCATTGGAGCACCATGCAGAAAGGAGAGTTTTTCCAGTTGAAAGAAACTCAAGAGATTTATCGATGAGTGTAGGAATCGAGGGGTATAAAGCCGGCTTGGGCTTGAGCTTTTCAGACAGTGGGCTTAAGGAAAGGAATCATGAAGACAACAATTTCCTAGAGAAAATTAGCAAAAGGGCAGATTCACTTAAACTAGAGAATGAAAAAATGTCACCAGGATACAGATTGTCCTACCTCGCGACAAAACTCGATTTGAATTCCCACGAGGAGATTGATGCAGGTTCAAGTTGCAAGCAACTTGACCTGAATGGCTTTAGTTGGAACTGAAAAGTCATTTGAGGTATCAAAAATTCTATGGAAGGGCAACAAAATGGATAAGGAAGGGACGACAATGATTCTAACTGGAGAAGTAATAATAGATGTCAAAAAGAAGAAAAAAAGGAAGAAGACGACGACAATGACTAGGAACAGAATCGGTAGAACGGTGATAGGAAAAATGGAGGGAACGAGAATGCAATAGTTATATATCTTTTATTTTGTAAGGGACGGATATGCTTTGTTTTTGTCAGATGTTGTAGAGCTAAAGAAATTTTTAGGAAATGAAGAAAACGAGAGAAATGGTGGTGTTTTTAAATGTTGTTATTTTTTCTTAAATTGAAGAAAAAACAAGAGTGCATGGTTAGACTCATGGGCAACAGTTCAACCATGAAACCTCCTTAATTAAAAGTTAGCAAAATGAAACGTTCATAGGTAATTTCATGGTGTGCTTCCTCTACACGTTGAACCCAACCATTGAGAATCACCTAGAAAAAAAGAAGAGTTCATGAGTTCACTCTCCTGGTTTTTTGCTTCAAGACATGTATCCGGGTGCAATTATGGTCAGTCGGTCATTGGTGCAAGTATCGTCTACCCCTAGTTGATAGACGTGCTATGGGAACCAGGTACGCTTAGTCCTTTGCTTACCTTCGTAAGAGAAGTTATCCCAAGGTACGCTTATAGGGTAGCCTTGACAGTCCGTCGTCCTCCAAGGTATGCTTATGGAGACAATACTTAGGTGCCCATAAAGAGGAGGTAAGACATGTCTAGAGCTAGACACTCAGTACGCTCAAGGCTCTACCCTAACGATCTGTTCAACCCAGCTAGATGAGACCAGGAACCCGATTACTTCCAGGCTGGTTGTCTACTTTACCCTGCAGCTTCGCGTTAGTTATAACCACAAAGATGACTGTAATTCTCTAGTTTAATTACTAGTTGATCAGGCTTGTAATTAATTCTAGACAAATTGACAAGATATTATTAAGCGAGATAGATACCACCCAGGAATATGTTAAGTGCAATTCGACCTCACGACTTCCCTAGCAACCTTCAACGATTCTTACCAAGAACAAATAATTTAGCCGTTCATGTTAAAGGTAACAAGAAATAAATAAATAAATTGCATAATTAAAAAGAAGAAGTAAAGATGAAAGAAATCCTGATTATTACCGACCGGAGTTTATTGAAAAGAAAGACAAGTCATGCCGAAGGTGGAGGTAGGGAGAGTATGGCAGCGCAAAAGTTCAAGAGAATGAGCCCGAGAAAACCTAAATTACTAAAAGTATTTATATCTATTACAAAAATAAACTCCTAATCCGATTGGAATAATATTCCTCAATTGTCTTCTACTGAGATCGGGATTCTTGGGGAATTAATGAGCGAATCTGAAGTTTCCTTCTTTGCGATAGTTTCCTTTTCTCGCTAGGACTCAACTGCCTTCTGCGAACATACAGCTGCATGGCCTAGCCGCTCGATTCCATCCAGAATGTGATGGAAAATGCTTTTTTTTGTATTTTCCTCCTAAAAAGCCAAGATCTGTAAAAAGTGAAGAAACACAACACCATTAGTAGCATCAAGATCTAAAAAGGCTTATAAAAAGATGTGAAATTATGCATATAAAGTGCCCTATCAAACATCCCCACACTACCCCAATGCTCGCCCTCGAGCATTACACTTAAAACGTCACCTCGTTTGGAACACACAGTCTCAACCCAAAACACACAGAATACTTATCACCTCCACACGCCTCGACCGAGCAGTACGCCACCCTCCTCCCTAGATGAACTCTGCACTACTCTTAAGGAATAACGAAACCAGAAGAGAAGCTTTCCTACATCAGCCTGCTGCAAGCAATCCTCACAAGATAAAGTGTTTATCACTCACGCTCAAAAACAGGGGCTATGTGTTTAACGCTCGTAAAATGCAAATGACACAGCACACAGTTTGGCTTCGCAATAACGATCCGAGTTAAAATCCACGTGCATGAGCAATCAATCAATCAAAAAGACTTTGCGGGGAATAGAAAGAAAAGGGATGTGCGAAGAAGAGAAGAGAGAAGAAGATAGATGAAAAGAAGAAGAGAAAGAAGAGAAAAGATGGAGAAATGAACAGAAGTGGAATCCTTAGCTGGAAAATAAAGCGAAGTCGGTGAGAAGGCATCTGGTAGTAGTAAGGGCTAGACGATGATGGTGAGTTTGCTGTGGGCATTCTTCTTCTGTCGTGGGGTCGACTGTCTATTGGAATTCTTTGAGTTCTTGCTCTACTTCAGTCTAATACTCCCATTTGCTCAAATTTTATTTTTTTGAATTTGTTTTATATATATATGAAAGAACAAAGGGGAGGGTACACATTTCTTTGTTTTTTCTTCGATCTGACTGGAGATTCGAGTATTCCTTCTTTTCAAATTGCTCATCGAGTAATCGGTTGCAACTGCTTCGTCTAGCTGCTCTTAACTTTTTCTTTTTTTTTCATTTCTGCCTCGTGATTCGATTGACTGCCTTCAGCATCTCGATCTAGATGATCATTTCTATTTCTGCGCTGCAGTTGGATCGACTGCTCTCAACATCTCGGCCTAGCTGTTGATAATCCCCACACTAAGGATTTGCACCATTGATCTTCAGTCAAATACAATTTATAATGACTGAAAATATGTGCACAATTGATAATGTGTACAGTGGTAGTCAGGGTCAAACACAGGGATTGAGAGAGACTGATTCAAGGTCTTGAATGGAAGCACAGAACAAAAGCGCAGATATGTAACAAACATGGGGGTTTTACTTGACTAAGCAAGTTATCCAAGAGAGAGTTGGGGCTAACAATTCTAATTATGAAAGTAGTAATCGGGATCTCGAGTCGTCAGTTCGGGGTCCCGAAGGATAAAATATAGCAAATCAATGATCAGGGTCAGAATAATAAAACAGAGAGATAAATAATCACAATAAGTCAAATAGAGAAGGATCTTAGCATAAGGTATTCTTAGGTTGCATTCGGGGGCCCGATCGTCATCAGCATAGAAATATTCTACTCATGCAATCATAGATGTGACATGGGGACCAGATTCCTCGGATATCCCCTACTTTTCTCTTAAGAGAAACTACCCCCCGTTTCCACATATGAGGTAGTCTTGACAGCCCATCATCTCTGCTGGAGAGCCATATTCAGGCTGCCTATGAAGATAAGAAAAGACACAGCTAGAGCTAAAGGTCCCTCAGTTTGTCAGGCTCGTGACCCCGCTCTAATCAACTACTCAACCTAGCTAGTCGAGACCATTTCAGCACAGTTACTACTAGACTAGGTGCCTACTTATACCATGCAACTTTCCTTCCGTATTTATCACATGGATGACAGCAATCACTCAAAGAAATTATCAGTTGATCAAGCCTTTAATTACCCCAAGTGAAAATGTAATTAAAATGACAAGCAATTGAATATGGTAGCAAGAATATATTAAGCGCGTTTAGGCCTCGAATCTGCCCTTGCAACCCTTGAATTACCTTTGCTAAGAACTAAGGATTTAGCTACTCATGCTTGAAGGGAAATAATTCATAAATAAAGAGCACATAATAAGTAAAGAAATAAGTTTAAGGGAAGAAAACTTGATTACTAAAATCGAAAATGTTTCAAGCCCGGCGGCAAAGGAGAAGAATGCTAACAAGAACTAGAGAGATAAAACTAGAGAGAAGTGTAAGAGTGTATAGATTAATTCTAATATCTCCAGCCTCCTCTCTATCTATCCTAGAGGTCCTATTTAACCTAAAAATGACAAGCACAAAATATCTTCCATACTAGCTAGGGACAAAATCCATTTAAGGAAGGCATGGCATAAAGCAAACATACTCCTAAAGCACAAAACAGAAAAGCAAAAAACTGGTGGCAGAGGTTTGATTTGTCCAGCTTTGGCAGATTGGGAGCAGGTCTTGACAGTGCTCAAAGGTTGACTTGGGCTGAGGGAGACACTCTAGGATTTGCGCAGAACTTTCTGAAAAGCGTTAGAGGGAGCACGTGGAAGCTTTGGCAAGAGGACACGTGGAAATGTCGTTCTTTACCCTTCGGGGTCTCGAATAGAGAATCCTCATCGGGACCTTGAAGGCTATCTTGGTGTCGGGACCTCGACTTTGGTCTTGAAGCTCGAATCCGCACAAAATGCTCCTAAAATGTGTGTTTTCGCATAAACTCCCTTTCTAGGCCTAGATCTGCAATAGTGATGAAAATAAGGGTATATTAGCAGAAGCATGCCTTAAATCAATGGGATAATGGAGGGGAAATCATGCATAAATACACGCTATCAACCATCTAACCCCTCATGTTGTCTACTGCCCACGAAGAAGATGCTTCTCACCTGCTAAGGTTGGGACGAAAGAAAGAGAAACAAGTGGTCAGAAGCAGTAGGTGAATAGGGCAAGAGGTAGAGAGAAAAAAGAGATGAAGAAAGAGAAAGAAGCAAAGTTGCAAAGTTTTTTATCATTTTGTGCTTTCCCATGGCTGATGGTGTCCATACCCAGGGATCTCATACGAAACTAACTAGTAACTAGTCATGCATTCATTACTCAACAAAAAATACGGCATGGAAGCTCAAACACTAACAGGGTCAAAAACATTGATTGCAAGCAGCTAGGGTAAGACATAGTTATAAGAGCTAACAGGCAGTATGGTGTGCAAGTGGTTTTGGTGCAGTGGGTGAAGTTTTTGTGTGTAGTGGGCCTACTCTGTACATTCCATCGAAGGTGATTTTAAAAAATAGGGGTAGTGCAAACAGTAGTTGAAAACAAGTTGTAGGTGGGAAAACTCCAAAACAAGGGAAAACATGCAAATGCAAGGGCAAACAGTCATGCAATACGATAATAATCATGCAGATAGGCAAACATGTCAAAAATGCACACAAAAAATATCACAAAATATGAAATCCCTCCCCACACTAAAGCAACACATCGTCCTCGGTGTGGAAAAGGAAATCAACAAACGGAGTTCATGAAAAGGGAAGAGAGAAAGGGATAAAAGAAAGTGTGCACCAGGAAATAAAAGTACAAAAATAGCCCGAAGGCAAATGGAGAAGAGTTTGGGGAAGAGATCAAGGGTTAGCGGGAGGACGCAACCTCGAAACCAGCTCATCAGGAAGGGTCTGAAGAAGGGAAATCACCATCCGGAGGAGGGCGTACGTCTCAGCAATGGCAGCAGCGGTAGGGGCAGCGACAGGTGAGTCGTGAACAGCTCACCCTGGACGTTCATCGACCAGCGGGGGAACAGGGGAGCAGGAGGAGTAGCTGCTGTCAGGTCTAGCCACTCGAATACGCCACCATTCTGGGCACTCCAAACTCGGCCTAGCGCTCTAGTGTAACCTGTACTGAAAGTCAAAACATAACCCGTCAAGTGCAGATGCCCCATACCATCGAGGGTACGGGCATTAAGCAATTTAAAACCAACGAGAATAAAAAGGTCACAGCCAGACACAACAAAACCACGCTTCTCAACAGCCAAATGAGTGATAAGGGAACCAAGGATTGGATTACGATTACAAGTAATAATGGCATGCAGTTCATGAGCAATCTAATAACCTAAGTTGGCCTTATAGCCCTTATGCATACACCACAGGAAAAATAACTCCTGGACAGACATAGTGCCCGGGGAGTTCATCTTGCCCGCGAAGTTAAGGGCAAGGCATCGATGCATAATACGAAGGGTAGGGTCACGGAGTTGATGGCCTTTAGATCGACGGGAGTTGTACTTGGCAGAAGGGTCACTAGTAAGCTCCTTAAAAGTAGTGATGACATCGAAGGTGGGGGGATAAGCAACAAATGCACCGAGATACCAAGAGGCACCCAAATCAGACTCCTTGGCAAAGCCAAGCATCACATTAAACTGATCAATAGACAGACGGGACCAATCATTGACCAGGCAAAAATTAATTACTTTATCAGCTCCTAGATGTATGCTACCCTTACCCTTTTGCTTAAAGCGAGCACTATCAAACCAAAAAGACGTGAAAAACTCATGGCTCAACTCAAGAAAAGTGGGATGCTCAAGGTCAAACAGAACCTTCCACCCAATATTGTCAATCAACTCATGCACCCTAGCATAAATACCCATCTTTTCTAAAAACTCAAAATCAAGCTGCGCACAAGGGGCAACACACATGCCATGTAACGCTAACAGCCTATCGTTACTGGGCTTATCAGGAAAGTCCAACCAACCATGAAGGTGAGAGAGGTTGGGTGTTACCTGGGCTAAGGGCACGGTCGTGCCTGCTCTGGCATGGGCAGAACGAGCTACTGGAGTGGCAACAGACGTCTTGCCCTCTCTACTGGAGGTGCGTGCTGATTTGCGAGGTTGAGAGGGAACAGATGGTGTAGCAGGGGATTTGCGCTTGGAGCGAGTTGGGGGAAGCACCTCTGCTTCCTCAGATATGTCTTCGGCGGTGTCGGCGGTGGGAGGTACAAACTCCTCGTTGTCTTCATCGTCAGCCTCGATGGGGACTATGAGTTTCACTTCCTTGGGTTTGCCCTCGGCGTAGCAAACGGGCCCAATCAAATGACCGCAGGAGGTTATCCCTCGACCCATGGGAAAACCGCTAGGCGCAGGAACAGATCCTGTGACCTAGACGTCGCTCTCTGATGTGGGAGTGGTAGCTGTGACAGTTTGGGCTTTCTCGGTCGGAGTTGGACTAGTGGGGGCTACGACGTCATCGTCATCCTCAGAACCCTCGTCTGAACCTTCTTCGGATCCTTCCTCTGAACCGTCTTCCTCTTCGCCCGACTCCTCCTTGCTCGAGGAGCTACCTGACGGGTGGGCGTAGTGGTAACACCAACAGTCATCGTGCCAGAGGCACTCGGCGGCACTATAGGAGACGGAGCTGGTTGAGTGGTGGTGGCGGTTTTGATAGAGTCGGCAGACTCATCGGAGTCAGATTCATACTCGTCGGACGAGGTTATGAGGGTCTCGTCGTCGGCATCAAGTGCGGCGGGTGTGATGGCGGTGGTAGGGACGACGGGTGTAGCGGGAGTGGGTTTCGGTGTGGAAGTTTGAGGTTTTGAAGGTGAGGTGAGGATGGGTCTGGCCGTTGGTGTCTTAACGGGTTTGGGGGTAGGAGGTGGCTTTTTGGCGGCGGAAGCGATGGTTGTGACAGTGGTAGTGATGGCAGCAACCGGAGTAGTAGTAGCAACGGGGATAGTCGGTTGTGGTTGCTGGGGTGAGGAGAGAGGAGTTTTGCGGGTGGTTGGAGATTTGGTGGCGGTGGTGGTCACTGAAGGTGAACCAGTGACAGCAGAGACGGAGGTTGCAGTTGGAGTGACAACATATGGTCCGGTCCACTTGGACTTCAACTTACCTGAAAATAACCTCAAACGGGAATTATATAACAGAACTTTCTGTCCGATAGTGAAAGATTTGTGAGAGAGAAGCTTGTCGTGGTAAGCCTTCATCTTGCCCTTGTAGATGTGTGTCGCGCCCCAAAAATTAAAAATTCGCGAGTATGCAACGAACTTGAGACCTTCAGATGCTCGGCGTAAAAGGGACGCCTAGCAGCATGCAATGAAGTCGCCACCCTAATTTGGTTGCTAGGTTTTAGGGAACCTTAATCGTCATGGCATAAGAAATATAATAAATAAAAAAACTAAAGGCACCCGAGTCACATCCGAAAATGGTTACCAGTTGATGAGAGAGGTGTTTAAAAAGGTGTTTGATAAAATGCATTTTGAAAAATGGGGCCCTCAGAGGAATCGTCACTTTAGCCTTTTCTATGATCGTGACCCTTCAGGAATAATAAAAAGAATCTTTCTGACGGGGTTACCGTTTATCAAGACCGATTGATTATTCCTGACCGTATCGTGATGGGACTGAATTTTCCGTAAGACTGAATGAGCGCCCTCTATGTCATCATCGGGCCATGCATGATTAAATTAAATATTACGTGATTCTATCATGGATAGCTTAGCAGAGTACAGATTTGAATGATAGGTTTTGAAATTATAAAACTGATGTGGGATCGAAAGTCCCCATGTACATGCAGTCAATATAAGCGAGAATTTAAAATCATATGAGCATGGCATTTTAAGCAAGTTTTTAAACACGTTGTTCATGTGAGTTGATTTTAGTTCTAGCAGTCCTATATATCATGCGTACGATTGATATTTACAAAAAGCGTTGAATAAATAAAAAGGAGCGAAAGGCGTACTTTCGAGCGAAGCTTGAAATTAAAACCTACAAAATGAGAGTGTTAGTGATAGCTCAAAAAATAAATAAACAATTTTATAAATGCGAGAATTTAAATGACAATTGACTGCATGCGAGAAATGATGGATTTAACGCATACGAAAATTAAATGCTGAGTTGATTGCATGCGAGAAATGATGGATTTAACGCATACGAAAATTAAATGCTGAGTTGATTGCATACGAGAAATGATGGATTTAACGCATACGAAAATTAAATGCTAAGTTGATTGCATGCGAGAAATGATGGATTTAACGCATACGAAATCTAAATGCTGTGTTGATTGCATGCGATAAATGATGGATTTAACGCATACGAAAATTAAATGATATTGATTGCATGCGCGAAATGATTTATTTGACGCATACGAAATCTAGATGTTGTTTGGATAAGTGCAGAAAAATTAAATGCAGTTGACAATTTACAGGGAATTAAAATAGTTGATGATTTGCCGGAAATAAAACAGGTTGATATTGCAGAAAATACGCAGTTTGATATGTGCAGAAAATAAGCAATTTGGTATGTGCAGAAAATAAAACAATTGATATTTGCGGAAAATAAAACAGTTGATATTTGCAGAAAATAAAACAGTTGATATTTGCAGAAAATAAAATAGTTGATGTTGCGGAAGAATTTCCAGCAGCTTGCGAAAAATTAAAGCAGGTGATATTTGCAGAAAATAAAACAGTTGATGTTGCGGAAGAATTTCCAGCAGCTTGCGAAAAAATAAAGCAGGTGATATTTACGAAAATTAAAATGCGACCGACCATGTAGGCGGTAAAATGAATGATTGAATTTAAATTGCCGAAAGTAAATTGCGGAAATTTAAAGTGCGAATAAATTAAACAGTTGATAAGTACAGAAGATTAAACAGTTGATAGTACGGAAAATAATCATACGAAGCATACGATATATTTTTACGGAAAAGCGTGATCCGAAATCTCGGAAAGAAATGAAAATGGGCTGGGCCCAACTAATAAAATGAAAGGAAAATAAAAATGGGCCAGGAATACTGCCTGGCCCATGAAAAATAAAAGGGAGGGTGATGGGCCGAGCCCATCACCAAGGACGGATGAATAGGCCTTGCATGGCACTATTCATCGTCCTCTCCCTTGGTCGCCGCCGCTACTGCCGGCGGCCAAGCTCCGGCTAGCCTTGTCCGTTTCTCGGGATCTTCGTACCGAGACGCTCGTCTCCTCGACGGCGTCTCGACCGTACGAAGCTCTAATTTTAATAAAAATCGTACCAAGTTTAATTTTGAAAAAATGACAAAACCGTTAATTATTGAAAACTAATTAATTCGCACAATCTAGCTAACAATTTTTTAAAATTGAAAGTATGTATTTAATCTACATCATGCACATGAATTAATGGCACAAAAACAAGCAATTAATCTACTCAAGATCAAGCCACACGAATTAAAGAAGAAAATGCTTAAAAAAATGAAAAAGGCTAGAGAGAGAAAGCTTACTCTCAAGCTTTAAACTGTGATGATTATCGCTCTAAGTGAGCAACTGATCAAGAGGGAGAAGAAGCAAGGGTTTCTTGCGGATTTGGTGCCCGTTTTACGTTGGATGGATGCTTGTATTTATAGCCACAGATCGCGTGGCTTGCCGGACACGGTGCTGCGCGTGGTTGTCGTGGTCGTGCGCTGGCGGAGCTAGGGGAGGTCGTGATGATGGTGGATGGGACGGGAAACGGTTCTGAGCTAGGGGAGAAGGGACAGGACGTTGGGAGCAGGCTGCTCGGTGGCCTGATCCACTGTTTGCGCACGTCCTTGGTATGCATGCACCATGGCTTGATAATTAGTCAACCATTGATCTGGTTGACTTTTCTTGGTTGACCAGACCAACGGTTGAGATCAAATTGACCTTTACCTTATTTAAATGGCCTCGAGCCGATTCCGGCGAGCAAACGTTCTGACTTTTGGAGCCGAAGGTACCAGCGCGTAGAGAAAAATATGACGGGTTTAACTGTCTACAGCGAATGATGAGAATTTCTCGTTTAACGTGTTTATTTTCTCGTTCAAAAATGTGAAACATTCGAACGGAAAAATAATGACGTTACGCCGAAAATTACACGAAGCGTTGTAGACCGTTGTGAACGGAAAAAAATCTAGCAACTAGTTGATGGAAAACATTTCAAATTCGAGCTATTGTCCGAGCGAACTTACTCGGGTCCAATAAAAGCTCTAACGAAAATAATAATAAAAAATAAAAGTACTAAAAAATGTGCTAAAATACTAAAAGTCCTAAAAATCATGAGACGACCTAAAACGAAGAAAAAACTAGCAAAAGACTGCCGGATAGTTAAAAATGTGATTTTTAAGGCTAAAAATAATAATGAAAATACGTGACGAAAAATAAAAAATGCGATTTCGAAAGCTGACGATGCTAAAATGCGATGAAACACTTAAAAATGCTAGCGACAGTAAATCAATAGAAAATGACAGTAAATTAACTAAATAACAGAAATGCTAAAATTAATTAAAAATGGCGTCAAAATTTGGGTATCAACAATGAGGGAATTCTCGTAGGCATCGTCACGAAGCTCCTCCAACTCCTGGATTTGTAAGCGGCGATGTTGCCCAGCCTTGTCAAGGTTGAAATTGGCTTTGCGAATGGCCCAGAAAGCTTTATGTTCGATCTCGACGGGTAAGTGGCAAGGTTTACCGTAGACAAGCCGATAAGGGGTCATACCAATAGGAGTCTTAAACGTTGTCCAATAGGCCCATAAGGCATCGTCAAGCTTCCAGCTCCAATCCATTCGGGATTGGTTGACGGTCTTTTCCAGAATTGACTTGATCTCGCGGTTGGATACCTCAGCCTGGCCATTAGTTTGCGAGTGATAAGTTGTAGAGACGCGGTGTGTGACTCCATATTTGTTGAGCAAGCTGGTGATGACACCGTTGCAGAAGTGGGTTCCGCGGTCACTAATAAAGGCACGTGAGGTTCCAAACCTGCTGAAAATACGAGAGCAAAGGAAGGCTGCAACAACTTTGGAATCATTAGTTCTGGTCGCCTTAGCCTCAACCCATTTAGAGACATAATCAACTGCTAAGAGGATGTATATGTTTCCAAACGAATTGGGGAAGGGACCCATGAAATTAATACCCCAAATATCGAAAATTTCGCAAGCAATAATACTTGTGAGGGGCATCTGATTTCGAGCACCAATGTTACATGTACACTGACAACGAGGGCAAGCCGCACATAACATGTAGCTATCTTTGAAAATAGAGGGCCAGTAGAGATCGGCTTCTAGGACCTTCATTGCTGTCTTCTTAGCCGCAAAGTGTCCTCCTTTAGTGGAAGAGTGGCAGAAATGGAGGATGGATGGTACCTCGTCAGTAGTCACGCAGCGGCGTATAATCTAGTCTGAGCAATATTTCCAAAGGTAAGGGTTGTCCCAAATTTAAGACTTGGCTTGCCTTCTGATACGCTTCTGTTCCGAGGGAGAGGAATCCGCGGGGAGGTGACCTGTGGCACAAAAATTATCAGATAGGCGGCTCAGATGATCAGCTACTGAGTTCTCAGTCCCCTTCTTGTCTTTGATCTCGAGGTTGAACTCTTGAAGCAAAAGTTTCCACCGAATAAGGCGAGGCTTGGCGTAAAGTTTTGTCAAGAGACATCTGAGGGTCGTATGGTTCGAATAGACAGTGACATTTGTTCCCAAAAGGTACTGGAGAAACTTATCCAAGGTGAAGACAACGGCTAGGAGTTCTTTCTCTGTAGTGGTATAATTTCGTTGGGCCGGATCCATGAGTTTGGAGGCATAGTAGATGACGTAAACCTCTCGGTCTTTCTTCTGTCCCAATACTGCTCCTAAGGCGTTGTTGCTTGCATCACACATGATTTCGAACGGAATGGTCAAATCCGGTGCGAGAATAATAGGGGCCGAGATGAGTTTCTGCTTAAGGAGATCGAATGCGGTCTTGCAGCTCTCGTCGAATATGAACTCAACGTCTTTCTGTAGTAGCTGGCACATTGGTTGTGTGATCTTGGAGAAATCCTTGATAAATCTCCTGTAGAAGCCTGTATGACCATTTGTTAGTGCATAAAGATTTCAGAAACTTAGCATAATATGGAACATTTTTGATAGCCTGCAAAAGTGGAATGTTAATTTGAACCTTACTGAATAAGTCAAAAATTTCTTTCTCCTCCTTGTCCTTTTTTGTTTTGACTAACCTTTGCGGAAACGGGAGAACCTTGATGATGAAGTCTTTAGAGAATTCAGACTTCTCATCAATCTTAATGGGCGTACCTGGTTTCCTAGAGGTGTAAATCTTCTTTTCCTTCTTGGCAGTGACCTTAACATCGTCAGCTACAGGTGCTGGTTTTGGGAGTTCAGCTTCGTGGGCAAGCTGCTCACAGTCGGGTAGTTGTGTAGCACTGCAGAGTGTGATGGTGTATGCTCCATGTTTAGGGTTGGCTTCTGGTTGTGGCGGCAGTCGTCCTCCGTTCTTCAGCTCTTTCACTTCTGCAGATAAAACACTTAACTATTTTTGAAGATCAAGCAAGATACTATGAACATTAGGTACCTCAGCAATAGGAGGCATGGGTGACACGGGTCCTTGTAGAGCTTGATACTGATATTGCTGGTTGTTGGAATAGTTGGGTCGAGGCTTGAAGTTCTGAAGGTTGAAAGGTGGTTGCTGCTAATTCTGGAATGGGTTTTGTGGCTGTGGTTGGCTCGGTCCAGGTTGTGGTTGGTTGTTGCCGTAGCTCAGGTTCGAGTGACGCCAACCGTTGTTGTAATTTTGAGTGTAAGGTTCATATTTCCTGGGGGCTCCGTTATAATTCCCTACGACATTCACTTCAATCTCGTCTGGGATATGGGGACAAGCATCCGTGGGGTGGTCAGTGAAATTGCAAAAGCCACACACCTTGATCTGCACGGGCTGACTAGCAGACATGTTCTGAAGCATTCCAGTAATGGTGGAAAGTTGATTTTCCATAGCGGCAGACCGAGCATCATGGACATTGGGGGTTATTTACTCTAACGGCATGACGTTCTTCGCCATGAGTTCTAGAAGGTTTTTCGCATCGGCAGGGGTCAGAGCAAGTAAAGAACCACGACTGGCAGCATCGATCAGAGCTTTGTCTCACCCTTGCAGTCCTTCGTAGAAATATTGAATGAGGGTGTGATCGGCAAGGTTATGCGAGGGACATAGAGTTTGCATCCTTCTATATCGGTCATAGTACTGTCCTAGGTTCTCGTTCTCTTTCTGGACAATGGATACCAATTGCTTCTTGGTGACGTTGGCCAAAGTAGTGGGGTAGTACTTTTGTGTGAAGGCTTTGAACATATCGGGCCAGCTGGTGATGGATAGAGGGGGTAGATCGTAAAACCAATTGCGGGCGTCATTGATAGCACGTTTCATGACCTCGATTTTACCTCCTTTTCTTGCCCTTTCGGGGGCTTGATATGACCATTTGACCCTTATTCCAATCTTATTTACAGATTAGCGCCAAAAAGGGGAAAAGATCGAAAAGAAGCTATTTTGGAGCATTTCTGAGGATTTCCAGCTTCAAGGCCTAGAAGACCAGATCGTTGTCAAGACCTTGATGCGAACCGGACCAGTGCGCTGTCTCTCGGGCTCGGCACTTCTGCGTCTTCTTTCAAATGAAACCAAAGAGAAGCATCTTCAAAGATCCGCACGGGATGCCATGCGTTTCTAAAAGCTGTCAGACGCGCGCAGGATCCCAGAATATTCCCTTTGCAAGGACATGTGCTGTCACTCCTTCATTGCTTCTCTCTCCCCTTACCTGTTTTGTCTCCTAGCTAGTTTTAGGCTATATATATATATATACTTAGGGTTAAAGCAAAAAATGGTACCTGTACATGTATTAAATGAAAGATTTCATACCTCATGTTTGATTGCTGGAAAGCTATATTAAGCAAAAATAATTTAATTAACCTAAAACTCCAGAAAAAATTGAAAATTTCCAAAAAATGTAATAATTTCAAAAAAAATGTAAAAAATCCCAAAAAAATGTTAAAATTCTAACAAATAATTAATTAAACTAAAAATCAAAAAAATTTGTACAAATTCCAAAAAAAATCGAAAAATGTAATAACTCCAAAAAAATGTTAAAAATGTAAAAAATCTATAAAAAATTGTAAAATTTAGAAATTAATCTAAAAATTCAGAAAGATGTTAAAATTCCAAAATAAAATTAATTAACCTAAAAATCCAAAAAAATGCAAAAAAAAATTAGAATTTGTACATTTTTTTAGAATTATTACGTTTTTTCTAGATTTTTGGATTAATTAAATTATTTTTGGAATTTTTTACATCTTTTTAGAATTTTTACATTTTTTCTAAATTTTTAGATTAATTAAATTATTATTTTTTTATTTTTACAATTTTTTTTGAAATTTTAACATTTTTACAATTTTTTAAGTGATGAACATCAAAAGCTACTCACCAAATTGAAGAGAAGTGAGAGAAAGGTGGGGCGGTCTAGGGTTGAGAACTAAGGAAAGGGTGCGGTAATGGGATGGGTTTTAGAGTAATATAGCTTTCCAGCAATCAATAATAACACATCAAGAGCATTTGGTCTAGTGGTATGCTTCTCACATATGGTGCAAGAGGTCCTGTGTTCGATTCTCGGAATTCCCTTGATGGAAGCATTTTAAAGCTTAATATCATTCGTACATGGCCTAAAAACGACGTCGTTTCATACCGGGTTGGAAATATCCAACCCGTGGGAAGAGACACGGGTCGAATCTGTCCTACGTGGCATGCCACGTCAGCAGTGCCTGACGTGGCATGCCACGTAGGACGCTTAACGGTGAAAGTTGGACGGCGTTAGGTCGAGGTATCAAATGTGACGTTTTGTTAATGTACAGGTATCTTTTAAAAGCAATTTACACATGAGGTATGAAATCTTTCATTTAATACATGTACAGGTACCATTTTTTGCTTTATCCCTATATACTTACTTAGCTTTAGGGTTTGTGACACACACACATAGGCCGGCTATCTTAGGACATTTTCATACAGCTTTTATTTTTCTCCTTTGGTCATCAAGAACAGCCGTTGGTTTTGTAGCAAGCTTTCTTGTTGATTATTAATTAATCTATCGGTTTCTTCTACTCCTTCTCCTCTTTACTTTATTTGTTGTTGCATGATTATTAATACCTACTGCTTATATCATAGTATGAGTAGCTAAACACCCCCTTCTTAGTGAAGGGTGTTCTACGGGTTGTAGGTTTCGCTAAGAGGTCTAATGCAAGCTTAATATATTCTCTTGTGACACATGATTATTTACCGTTTTAATTACATGCTTGTCTAGAAATGTTAAGAGTCTGATCACCTGTTAGTATTTCTGCATGAGTAATGTCATTTCCAGGGTTATACCTGACGCGAAGCCCTGGAATAATAGTAGACACCTAGTGGAGGCAACGCGAGAGGCCTCTGTCTAGGGGTAAACAGTCATCTAGGGTCTGCGGTACGGGTCTGACAAGCTGAGCTAACTCGCCCTAGATCTGTCTTACCTCCCCTTCATGGGCGTTCTGAATGTGGCCTCCCCGCACTCGTGCCTGGGAGGATGGCGGAACGTCAAGGTCACCTCATATGTGGAAACGGGGGGTGACTTTTATCTAAGAAGGTAAGCAGGGGATGCGGCATGGATGTGCGGTCCCTATAGCAGGTCTGTACATGAGTTTGGAATATTTTTGTGTCGATGACTAGTCAGCCTAGAAAACAATCCAAGGGAACACGTTTCGCTAAGATCTCTTCCTATCTGATTGATATCTCTTTTATTATCTTTCGTGCCCTTGAACTGTTTCGTATTTCTTGCCATGGATTATATTTTACTTTCATGCCCTGGATAACTACTCTACTTTCTGTCTTGTTAGCTCCCATATTCTGCGTTGGTTAATTCATTAACCAACATAAAACCCCCTTTTTGTGTTACTTTCTCTAGATCTGTTGCACTTATATTTTGTCATACACCTTTATTAACGCGTTTTAGTCCTTCAATCTCTATGGTTCGACCCTGTCTTGCCCTGTACACATTAATTTGTGCATCTAGGCACCAGGAAAAATTTAGTATATTTGAGTGACGATCAGTCATCTTCATGTGACCACATGAATGCTCTCAACTTGGCCTGATTGATGTTTACCTCTGCAGGTTTCAGATCTTCGCAAACAGAGTGGAGTTGCTGGAGGTGTCGGAGTGCACTCTCCTTGGGGATGCCATGGAACTTGGGCAAATAGTGGAGGACCGAGGACTTAATTATCCAATCGTGAGCCATAGTAGGCCACGCGATGCAGCCAGTGGTGGACTCGGTGGTAGCGTTCAGATCCTCTATGGTCTGGTTGTTGACGACTTCTCCATTTCCAACCATGACTGGTTGTTCGGGAGGTAGGTTGTCTTCAGCGTCTCGATCGATCTGCTCGATGTAGTTGGGGTTTTCCAAGTGATCAGGGGGGTTCAAGTGGATCTTATGTAGGAGCTATAGAGGGATGTTGCTTGGCTAGTTTGCAAGCTAATCGTTCTGTTCTCCGGATTTCTAGGTCGAAAGGCACTAGAGTTGTGTTGAAAGACCTAGTCATACAAAAAATAAAAGAGAGTTAATATAGTTAATCCCCGGCAACGGCACCAAAATTTGATCGGTTGTCGAAGCCGTCAAAAATAATAATAAAAATCTGCAGTCAAGTGCACAATAAATTGTGTATAGTGGCAACAGGGTCGAACACAGGGATTAAGGGTTAACACTCAATTCGATCTGACAAACAAAGAAATCCACACGAGAAAGTAACAAGGGGGGTTTTGAATGGTTGTTTGATTTGTAGTTATCTAAAACAGCAATAATCTAAAGACAAAGTAAATAAGAAATCAATGGATAGAAAAGTTCTCAGTAAGAATCTGTATCCGGTTGCAATTATGGTCAGTCGGTCATTGGTGCAATTATCGCCTACCCCTAGCTGATAGACGTGTTATGGGGACCAGGTACGCTTAGGTCCCCTGCTTACCTTCGTAAGAGAAGTTATCTCAAGGTACGCTTATAGGGTAGCCTTGACAGTCTGTCATCCTCCAAGGTACGCTTATGGAGACAATACTCGGGTACCCATGAAGAGGAGGTAAGACACGTCTAGGGCGAGACACTCAGTACGCTCAAGGCTCTACCCTAACGATCTGTTCAAGCCAGCTGGATGAGACGAGGAACCCGATTACTTCTAGGTTGATTGTCTACTTTACCCTGCAACTTCGCGTTAGTTATAACCACAGAGATGATTGTAATTCCCTAGTTTAATTACTAGTTGATTAGGCTTGCAATTAATTCTAGACAAATTGACAAGATATTACTAAGCGAGATAGATACCACCCAGGAATATGTTAAGTGCAATTCGACCTCACGGCTTCCCTAGCAACCTTCAACGATTCTTACCAATAACAAAGAATTTAGCCGCTCATGTTAAAGGTAACAAGAAATAAATAAATAAATTGCATAATTAAAAGGAAGAAGTAAAGATGAAAGAAATCCTAATTATTACCGACCAGAGCAAAGCTCCGATTTATTGAAAAGAGAGACAAGTCACGCCGAAGGCGGAGGTAGGGAGAGTATGGCAGTGCCAAAGTTTGAGAAAATGAGCCCGAGAAAACCTAAATTACTAAAAGTATTTATATCTATTACAAAAATAAACTCCTAATCTGATTGGAATAATATTCCTCAATTGTCTTCTACTGAGATCGGGATTCTTGGGGAATTAATGAGCGAATCTGAAGTTTCCTTCTTTGCGATAGTTTCCTTTTCTTGCTAGGACTCTGCTACCTTCTGCGAACATACGGCTGTATGGCCTAGCCGCTCGATTCCGTCCAGAATGTGATGGAAAACGCTTCTTTTTGTATGTTCCTCCTGCCAAGATCTGTAAAAAGTGAAGAAACACAACATCGTTAGTAGCATCAAGATCTAAAAAGGCTTATAAAAAGAGGTGAAATTATGCATATAAAGCGCTCTATCAAAACCCTAACCTTTCCATATTTCATTTAGCCCCGCCGCCATCACCCACGTCTTCCTCCCTCTGATTTCCATGGACGAGGTGTCCCAAATGCCAAAATTGAAACCATAATCTCCCTCATGGTCGTCCGCTCCTTCCCTTCCCTCCTTGACGCTTTGAAGAAGCTAATCGAAACAACGTCGTCGACAAAACTAGTGTTCATGGTCGTCGATCTATTCGGCACCGACGTGTTCGACGTTGTGCGGGAACTCAGCATCTTCCCGTTCATTTTCTTCCCTTCCAAAGCAACAACTCTGTCTTTGCTTTTATACTTGCTGGAGCTTGACGTAACGGTGCGAGTACGGGGACTTGGACAAACCGGTGAAAATCCCCGGATGCGTACGGATTCACGACAGGAATCTGTTGGACCTAGTTCAAGATCGAAAGAATGAAGCGTACAAGTGGCCCCTCCACCATGTGAAGCGGTATAGTCTCGCCAACAGGATCATGGTGAACAGTTTCATGGAATTGGAAACTGAAGATTTGAAATGGAATAATTAATTCTTGGTGCTGGTTAATTGATTAATTGGTGGTTAATTGATTCTTGGTGGTGTTCAAGAATTTGATGTTATTACTTGACCAATTGCTGGGTTGTTTTGATAGTGAAGAGATGAAGCAGAAAAGAGAGGAAAAATGGAATAAGGAAGGGTTTTGAGGAAGGAGACGAGATGAGATGATGGCGTGGCCCACTTGCTACTGTTCATCAATGTGGCAGCAGACATGGCAATCCGATATGGCAATAGTGGGGTGTTGACGTGGGAAATGACAGACGTCGTTGATGTCACGTTAAATTTTTGTAACGGTAGGGGGTGGTTGAACAATAATAACTATGACCGGGGGGGTAATTAAACAAAAAAATAGTTCAGGGTTGCGATTAATTAAAACATTAAAGTTCAGGGTTGTTTTATATCATTTTTCCCTATTATAACTTTTTCCTTCTATCAACAATTATAGAGAAATTTATTTGTTTCTGTATATGTATTATAATATTCTTAATCCTGATACTCTAATTTATTAATAACATTTTAGTGTTAGTGATATAATAAGTAATAATGATTGTTACATTAATAATAATAATAATAATAATAATAATAAAATTTAGTAATATTGTAATAATATTAATAATAAAGATAATGATAATAATAACAACGTTACGATATTAGTGTTTATAATACTCCCTCCGTCCTATTTTATAAGTCCATCTTTTGTTTTTTATCTGTCCCAAAAATGTAATCACGGTCAAAATTTCCACTTTTTAGATTAGTGATATACTCCTCGTGATGACAGCAAAACTAATACCAAAACACACTCTGGATATTAAACAATTCAAAAGCAAGCAAGAAAATAACACTAAATTTTTTCACATAAAAAACCTTAAGAGGTAAAAAATCAAGAGACTAAATCAGAAACAATTCACTATATGATAATCAATGTGTATACTCGGGTGAAACTCTTATCTCAACTATAGAAACTATACAACTGATTGAGCATTAAATTCTCATACTTTTACTGTCTAATTACTTTTAAATTGGGCAGTAAAACTATTGATTTCTATGGATTCTCCCTACTTTTGCATAAATAACTTGGAGGCTCATAAAAAGGAGAGCATAACCTACGGAGCACAAAATCAGACATTCGAAATTGTCTTGGCCGTAAGCTTGGCTAAGACAGTCGCGATAGAGACAGACTGCAGAGGGAGACTTTGGGCAAAGCGTAAGGATGTGAGGTGGCGATTGCAACAGAGAACGGGATTTGAGGGATCAAGAATCCTTAACTAGATCTCCCTCTTGAACAATATTTGATCTCTCAAACAATTATCTTTATCCTTATCTTTTATTTTTGAAAGAGATATAGTAGGACTAGGAAGCAGTGAAGCTTATATACTGCTAGACACCCCTTTTAGAATGAGACTCTTATCTCTCTCATGGAGACTATCCTTCAAACACGGCTCTGTGATTTTTAAATTCTAGAATTTGCAGATTTAATTTCTTTATGCAATCAATAATTTCATTTTCATCCATGAATATGTCCGGCTAAACATCCATTCTTGGTAAGGGCTAATCGAGTTGCGTTCCTATGATTTGTGAGGTCTAATCACTCTTAATAATCTTCATTTTTGTAACTGTTTGTTTCCTGATTTTATAAAACTGATTTCTTGTTAAAATCTAGAACTGATCACTCTTACATTATAACCTGAAAGTTGCAGTCAACCTTGAAGAGGACGAGCGAAATCAGAAAGTTTAAAGTAGACAACTAGTCTCGCGTAGGCTAGAGAAAACAAACAGTATAACTCAGACCAGATTGACAACCTAGGGCCTCGACTGTGAGGTAGCTTGGGTTAGGCACCGTCTTCCCCTATGCATTTGATGCTGATTGTGCTACCTTTCAATCAATTCATA
The DNA here is from genome assembly GCA_963691705.1 of Viola odorata. Classification (NCBI taxonomy): domain Eukaryota; kingdom Viridiplantae; phylum Streptophyta; class Magnoliopsida; order Malpighiales; family Violaceae; genus Viola; species Viola odorata. Next base: position 20,114,416 of record OY829539.1, on the reverse strand, counting down.
CCATCAACAAAAGTAGTAGATCCTTTAACCAGCAAGGTGCTACTTGGTTAGGATTGTCTAGTAAGGAGTACCCACTAGGGAATTTGAAGAGGAGGGAAGTAGGAGTGTATAGGAGTCCTTGCATTCTATAACGGTACAATGAAAATGAAGGTAAACATCACTGAGTCAATGATCAAATCATAAGGAACGTAGCTCAGTAGGTGTTTTTACCGAGAATCTCCATCCTTTGAATTTCCAACACTATTATTTCATTTTGGCCAAGCCCTTGACCAAGCCCATTTTACTATTTAATTGTTATTCTTTCTAGTTTCATAATCAAACCAACAACTCCAGTGACGAGGAAGTCAACCGAAAACTACACACTTGATAAGTCTCTGCGAACGATCCTCTTACCACTATCTACAAACCCTTTGTGGATCGGATTAACCTGTAACTCTCTCTTGATTCTTATCTATTTTACAATTATTTTTTACGCTTTCGATAGGCGATCAACAACATACACCATTATCTTCAATAGTAACAATCAAATAATCGTATCAATTGAATCCGACAAGACCAATAGAATTTTAAAAAAAAAGTACCCTAAATTACAATCTAGTAAAACAATCAACATCACTCACCTCAAAAAGCTCGAATCAAAGAACAACTCCAAAATGCGATCACAATCCACCGTCCGATTAAATTAATTCAATTAATTCAATTAATTCGGCACAATCCAAAAGAAACTCCAATTCTAATGCAATACGGCATTGCCGTAATTAACACAACCAAACCGACTCAACTCCCATTTTTTTCCCAATCAAACTAAAATAAAGAATTGACCCAATGAGCGGGACCCACAACAGCAGTAATTTCATTCCTCTTCACGTCTGCCAGCTGTGCTCAGGCTATTATTTAGTTCTTGATTTGTTTATATTTTAACAAAAACCATAACCTAAGATTATTCATTTTTTTAATAAAATAAATTAGTTATATTACAATACTAAGATCAAACCATAACCTACGATTATATTGTAGAAAAAACATACATTAACCGATGAAACTAATATAATGTGCATATTTTTCAAGTTTTGATTGCATGGTTTTGATTTTAATTAAAGCCGAAGTCAATATTTTTCGCTCTAGTACAACGAATGAGACATAATGATTTGTATGCTTAAACCTTGTATAAAATATAGCACTAATAGTATATTGACGAGGAACTAATACTGTTAAACTTATTTTTTTTTTATTTTAATGTGATTTTTTATGTTGTCTTTCATTCGTACAATTGTTTTTATAAATTTTAGTAATTATTATTAGTCAAAATATTTAGAAAATGAGTAAGTATATATATTATTATCAAAATTCTCGTAGTTTATAAACTTTTACAATTTTACGTTTTCGATTTTACCTTAATTTTATTTAAAATTAATTTTGATTTTGATAACCTTACCGGATTAAAAACTTCATGGTTTCCTCATGGCTAATGCCCATGTAGTTCCAAGAAGAAGCCCGGAATTTGGCACAATTCAAATATATTTTTATTTAAGACTTTCACCCATTTATAGATTTTCACCCTTCCTAATTACTCTAGTGCTCCAAGAAAGATCATAAACACATCAATCACACAATGAACATATAAAATCATCCATGAAGCAAAATCAAAATTTAGGTTTTAATTTTGTACTCGAACCTAATCGAGGTGGGCTAGGTTCTAATTTTACATAATTTGATTCACTTATCATTCATCAAATATATTGATTAAGTAAGGAGAAAAAGACATAAAACAACCCTGGATTTTAATGTATTGATTAATCGCAACTGATAATATTCGGGGTTCTGGAGAAGGGGGTCGTTCGGAATCTATGTGCTCCCCGTCCGATGTACCTGCAAAGCGCCGGAGGGGGTATCTGGCGTAAACACTCCGATGCTTAAGTCAGTATGGCTGTTCCAAAGGGCAGGGGTTCGACTAGCGATCATATGCTTACCTTTTGTCTTGAATGATGAGGTATTTATAGGCAAAATATGGGCGTTATTTCTAGGGGGTGGGCGTTATCTAGGGAAGATAACGCCCAGGTACCTCAAGTGACATCATGTCTTGCCTAGGATGGGATAACGTCGTGCGTGTTGCTGGATAACGTGTGAGACCCCCCCCCCTCCTGCTGATGTCGATCATCCCAGGGTTCATCGTTATGTGGGGCAAGAGGCGGTAGTCATGGAGGTGGACGCCTAGTGGGAGCTACAGTGTTCCGGCCTTAACGCCGAGTATAAGGACGAAAATGCCCCTGAAGTTACGTCTATAGTTATCAGCAACCTTTAGCTTTTTTTTGTTTAATTAACCTCCAGGTCGTTGCGGTTATTGTTCAAACACCCCCCTACCGTTACAGAAATCTGACATGGCATCGGCGACGTCCGTTATGTGCCATGTCATCCCCCCACCGTTGCCACATCCGCGACGACTAGGGGATTAATTAAACAAAAAAAAAGGTAAAGGTTGCGATTAATTAATACATTAAAGTCCAGGGTTGTTTTATGTTTTTTTTTCCTTTTCTTTATGTTTTTATTTTCTGCGACAACAACGACACCCATTTTTTTCTTCTCTCTATTCTTTTCTCCTTGATTTTATTTTCTTTCATTTTAGCAGCACAGGCACAACACCAAGAATCGGAGGAGACGAAAATCAGGTGGTCAGGGTTAGCGATTTAGTGATGGGTTGAAAAATCAAAGATGGGGATTGGACGATTGGGTGGTCGGAGAAAGGGGTTCGGTTGGGTGGCGCTTTGCTATTAGGTGTTGGTCGGGAGTGAGGATTGAAATCGGGGATGGGCTTGATGATATGGTGTTGTTGGCGAACGGGTCGGGTCGTCACTAATGATAGTGGTGGAGGGACTCGGAGATGGTGATGTTAGTGGAGGGACTCGAAGATGAGTTGGGTCGAGAGAGGAGTGGCGATTTGGTGTAGGTGATGTCGGGTCGGGTTGGAGGCGCATTAATGATCGAAGATGGTGGTTTGCCACTGATCGGTGATGTTGATTTTGATGGGCTGCCGGGATTGATTTGATGGGCTGCTGGGATTGGTGTTGAATTGGAGATGAGTCAATAGAGGATTGGTGGTTTAGGATTTGGAGTTAGTAGACGGTGATGGAGATTGGTTTAGGTATTGAATCAGGGTTGTTTTGGTAAGGGTGGATCAGAGATGATGACGATGGCTTGATGAGAGGAAGGAGACAAGATGAAGCAGGCACGCGACAAGATGAAGTAGATAAGGAGGGGAAGTGAGTGGCAACCCCACTTGCCACATGGCAGGCTGACGAGACAGCTTGCGGACGTGGTGAGCGGACAAGGCAACGGTGGGGGAAGACGTGGCACATAACGGACATCGTCGATGCCATGACAGTTTTCTCTAACGGTAGGGGGGTGATTGAACAATAACCGCGACGACCAGGGGGTTAATTAAACAAAAAAAAGCTAAGGGTTGCTATTAATCAATGCCATAGTTTTAAAAATCGGACCGACCCAGTGGTCGGATCGGCAAAACCGCAACCCAAAGAGGTTTTCGGTTCTATTCAGCTATCTGACCGAAAATGCATGCAGACCTGGTTCGACCGGTCGACCCGACCAATTTTTACATAACCGGCGACCCGGTCGATTCACTATCAACCCTACTGAGTCAATGCCCCAAAACGACGTCGTTTTGTTATTGGAATTTTTTTCTATAATAAGAATATGAAAATTTACCGGTTCAATTATCTAAGATTGAACGGTTTGATGTGTGAACGGTTCAAAATGATCCAATGGGTCAATCCAGCCGAACCCGGTTAAACCCAGTCGAATCATAAAAATTTTATTTCCGGTTTGCTGTCTAATTCGGTTTTTAAAACTATGATCAATACATTAAAATTTAGGATTGTTTTATGTATTTTTTCTATTAAATAAGTTAAAAACTCTTGTTCGGTATAAGTTGAATAATTCAAGAATCACAACAATCTTATTTTGTTTACTAATATAATTGGATGAATGCTTATGGAAAAAAGTACACTATTAAATAGTGTTCTTAGGTTCTACAGCCTACATGTTGAATAAACCAAATTTAGTTTCATTTTTTATTTAATTATTTTTTTATTCACCTTAGTTGTGAAAATTTATTTATAGTAAAGTAGTTTGTACATTTTTTTCATATTTATTTTAGTAACGATCATTCATAATAAAGTCACACAACACGCAAGTGTAAAACACTAGCTAGTAACAATAATAGCATCATCATCATTAAAACAATTATAGACCAACTATATATGTTTCAAGCAAATTCTAAAAGTAATATCACATTTTTCATTCGTAAAAAAAAAAAAGTTATTTTCTTGGTCCAAAAATTTTGTATTCATCTTAACTTATCATAATCTTCAACTATCATATCAATTATTTCTACTTTTTTATTTGTTAGGCCCCAAAATGATGGGCATATATTCTCTAAACGCAGTGCGCCAATCAAATATAGGTCGGGTTATTAGCCCATAACTTACATACAAAAAACGCGTCTCATGATCCCATTTAGTAAAAACAATGTACCCAGAAAGGAACATCAATCTTTTTTTCTAGGTTTAACTCCATCGCCTTACAATTAGAAAGGAAGCTCGTACCCTTGTCGCACAGTCCAAATCAACAAGTTCTACTCTGAGTAGGAAAAAAAATAATCACCTTTATCGCCTGATTAAAAAATATAATTAATTCTTCTGTAGACTACTCCTACTTGATATAAAAGTCCCTTAAACTCCTAGATCTCCTACCATATTTGGTACTCAAAAATCCTAGCTATCGATGAGTATAAATATGATCTTAAGGGAGTACTTCTAAATATAACTCGCTACATACTCAGCTCTCTATTTTCACCATAATTTCATTTTAAGAGAATATTGATTTTAACGTTGGAGTATCTTCCTAGGTTTTTTTTTTCCTTTAAAAATGAAAGTCTCAAATCGTTTACATCAACCCATGTTAGCATTCTCCTCTATAGTTAAGTTAAATTGCATGTGAAGAATTATCTAATTGAGTTTGACATTTAACAAGATTTGAAATTTTTATATATTTTAAAAAAAAATAACTCACTTACTATAAGATACAACTCTAATTTAAGAATTTATTTTCTTTTCTTTCTCAAAGAAATAGTCGAAAAATACCTTACTTGAAAAATAAAAAATTGTGGCACCATGAGACAAGCACATATGGCTTTAAAACATCACAATCTTAACAATCATGAGCATGATATTCAATAAAATCTATGTGATTGGCCATCAAAGGAATAAAAATATTAATGTATGGAAAAAAGTTGTAGATTTTGAACTTCTTAAGTGTGGGCGAACAAACAATACTAAAGAACATGGTTGCAGTTGTCTGATATCTTACAAGAATCATTTTGCAGAAATATGTGGGGGTGTGCCTACTGTGCTAAGATATGCATGCTATGTATTGTAGAGAAATATGAGCAACGCATGAAACATGACAAGACTACCAAATTTACAAGGACACAACACTAATCATCATTGTCAAGTGGCATCTAACTAAATTTGCTAAAGTGGGATCGAGAAACGATCGGAGAAGGAACCCATTTTTGGTGGCTTTGGGTAGAAAGGAATCACTATATTCTTAATTTGAGAATATGACTCATTGGATTTAGTTTTAGTTAAGATTCTAACATTCTCATTCCTCAACGATAACACAATCGATCAATCAAATACCTACACGTGGCATCGCTAATGATTGACCGGTCTAACAATTATGATTCTTATAAATTGTGATGTACACTTCTTTCCAAAGGTTCTGCTAATCTTGCATGAAAGTAAAATTGCGTACATTCATGTAGAATCCCTCGTAAGTACAAGGAAGCACAAAAATAAGCAAGAAAGTAGTGGAGCATATAAAAGCATGGGTTATGGTGTTATGGTATTTGGCTACATCAGTAGAAAAGCAAGTACTTATATATATACTATTATGGGGAAAGATCAGTGAGTTGTTGAGACATTAAATGAAAGTTAAAGGACCACATTTATTCTATTTATGTATAAATATACAAATACTTTAATTAGGGAATAAGTCTTACATCCTTAAAATCTTCCTCCGTTTTTTTTAATTGTTACTTTTTTAAGAAATAGTTTTGTCTATTTAGTTGTCGTTTTTCATTTTTTAAGATCATTTTTTTGTATTTTCAAAATTACTTTTTGTAGTCAATGACAAAATTAACTCTAAACAATTTCAATTCAATCACTTTTCAGAGGAAAATTAAAAAAAAAATGATTCATAATTAATAAAGATAATTTAATCAAAAATTATACAATAATTATAATCTAATGATTGTATTGGTTATCGTGAAAACTGAAAAAGCGTATTAGATTTTTTTTGCATATGGTTGCTTTATAGTACAAAAATACAAATAAAACAATTTACTTAGAGTCAAATTTTGGGGAAATATCTACATAACTAGAGAAGTGTGTCATGTGAGATTGGTAGTTTTATGTTAAGGCGTAAATATTGCTTCCAATTGGGTTTAACTGCTGAGAATTTAATGATAATATCTTGACTAAATTTTAGTATTTTACACTTCTTTTTGTGCAAGTAAGGATTTTCGGGAAATTTTGGATTAATTGAGAGGTTAAGGGCTGAAATTTGGATTTTTGCGCACTTTTCTTAAGCAGACGAGCAGCATAAATTTTGAAGACTAATCAAGTGGGCTTGCATGAAACCTTGGACTGAATATGCACAAATCCCAAATTTTTGTGTTAAATGTGTGCAGCTACATTGAAGGAGAGAATTAAAAGACATGGAAAGTGGACTATTATGATCAAGGGAGTGGGTGACTAATAAAAAGGGAGTTACTCATGTTCTCTACCCAAGGCTATATAAATAGCATCACCAATTAGAAGAGAAGGAACCCATCACTCCAACATCACACACGGGCAGCACCTGCACCACCACCATTTTCTTTTTCTTTTTTAATGCTCCTAAACAAAAAAAATCCACATTGGAAGATATAGCTCGCTTAGCAACAGTTTTCCTTATCCTGTGAATATGAGCAAATGTACAGGGCGTGAAGAGGCAGGAGTGAGCTTTAACATTTTGCACTATTAAGCCCACATCAGTCAAAGGGGGGTTTGACGCTTGAATAGCATTAATAACTTCAGACGATCTGACCAAATTTTAATATCAACCAAGTGATTAGACTCTGCCAATTGTAATGCTTTCTGAATCACTAAACCTTCTGCAGTTGAAATGTCATATCTAACCACCGGGACACACAATGCTGCACAAAAAAGACAGTTTCGTAGATAATCTCGAGCAATAATTCCTAGCCTCCTATTGCAGCATCAGTGATAACGCAAATTGTATTCTGGGACGGAGGTTTCCAACTTGGACCTACCTTTGGATCAGGCCGCTGAACAACGTGTTCAACCACGCTGCTCTCATTCCTGTAATCGATTAGTAGCTTTGCTCCTAGAGCAATTACAGCTGCCGGACTATCCACCTCGTGTTTAAAAACACGACTATTCCTGGTGTAAAAATTGATAAGGCTTATTTTTATTCCTTCAGAAATACACATATATATATACAAGGTGTATTGAATAGGATACTGATAATTATTTCCTATATACGTAAATAAATACCAAATCAATCTAATTAATTCCATATCAATCTAATTGATTCCATATCAATCTAATTAATTCCAATACCCCCCTCAAGTTGGAGTATGAAGGTCCCGAATACCCAACTTGCTGAGAAGAAAACGAAAGTGATCACGACCCAATGCTTTGGTGAAAAGATCGGCAAGCTGTAGATGGCTAGGGACATGAGCAGTGACAATGGTTTTAGCTTGGAGTTGTTCACGAACATAATGGCAGTCAATCTCGATATGCTTAGTCCTCTCATGGAATACCGGATTAGCAGCAATGTGGAGAGCAGATTGATTGTCACAATACAACGACATGGGTTTGGAGTGATGAACGGTAAGATCAGAAAGGAGTCTCTGCAACCATACTAATTCGCTACTTGTGGAAGCCATAGACCGATATTCAGCTTCGGCTGAGGAACGAGAAACTGTAGCTTGCTTCTTGGATTTCCAAGAGATAGGAGCATTGCCGAGGAAAATAAAATAACCAGTAATGGATCTTCTTGTCGTGGGGCAACCTGCCCAGTCAGCATCACAATAGCCTTTAACCTGAAAATCATTAGCAGCAGGGAAAAAAATGCCTTGACCAGGACATGCTTTGAGATAGCGCAGAACATGCATACAAGCATCAAGGTGTGGTTGGCGGGGAGCTTGCATAAATTGGCTGAGAATTTGGACAGCATATGCAATATCTGGTCGACTGATAGTGAGATAAATTAGGCGACCGATGAGCCGACGATATTGGCTAGAATCTTCCAAAATATTACCACAATCAATAGAGAGATGATGTTGTTGTGGAATAGGGAAAGACGCGGGCTTACAGCCGAGCATTCCAGTTTCCTCCAAGATATCAAGAGCATACTTGCGTTGGCATAAGAAAATCCCCTGAGGAGAACGAGCAACTTCCAAACCAAGGAAGTATTTGAGCGGACCAAGTTCTTTGATGCGGAAGCGATTGTGGAGATAACACTTGATTTCTTTGATCATGGACCCATCATTTCCAGCAATGACCACATCATCGACATAAACCAAGAGAGCTATGAAGGATGAGCCTTGTGTTTTGGTGAATAGGGAGTGATCAGCTTTAGACAGGATAAAACCAAAGTGTTGTAAGGAGTTTGAGAACTTTTCAAACCACTGCCGAGAAGCTTGCTTTAAACCATATAGAGATTTTTGAAGTCGACAAACACGAGTATCACCTGGTTTAACAAATCCTGGAGGGGGAGACATGTAGACCTCCTCTTGCAAGTCTCCATGTAGAAAGGCATTGTTAACATCTAACTGGTGAAGCTCCCAATTCTTAGCTGCAGCAACCGCCAACAAACAACGTACGGTAGTTAATTTGGCAACTGGTGCAAAGGTTTCAGTATAATCAAGGCCTTCCACTTGAGTGTATCCTTTAGCTACAAGCCTCGCTTTATAGTGCTCAATAGAACCATCAGCTTTATACTTGACTTTAAATACCCATTTTGAACCAATAGGCTTCTTTCCCGGTGGTAAAGGTTCTAACCTCCAAGTCTGATTTTGTTCTAAAGCAGAGATCTCTTGAGCCATTGCTTCATGCCATTTTGGATCCTTAACAGCCTCTGAAAAAGACTTGGGTTCATTGTGACTAGAGATGGCTACAAGAAAAGCTTTATGAGTCGGAACAAAACGTGTATAAGATAAACCACAAGAGATAGGATAAGGTTTACCAGAAGAAACTGAATTGGAGACAGGTGGTGATGGCTCAACTACTCCAGGAAGAGTGCAGACATAGTCTTGTAAGTAAGGTGGAGGTCTTCTTTCGCGTTGAGGACGTGAATCAAGAGCAAGATTTGATTGATCATTAGATGACAAGTCCATAATGTCAGGGACATTGTTAGGTTGGTTTTGTGAGTGGGCTGATTGTGTAGGGATTTCATCCTGCAAGACATCATTATATGTGTCCGCAATGGGCAAGGGTATAACAGTAGGAGAAGATGTAGATGTATCAATCAATTTGTATGGGAAGTGTTGCTCATAGAAAATGACATCTCTAGAAACAGAGATTGCATGCAACTCTAAATCATAAACTTTATAACCTTTTTGTCCATGTGGGTAACCAAGGAAGATGTATGGTTTTGAACGAGGTGCAAATTTATCTCTAGAGTTCGATTTCTCATGAACATAGCACAGACACCCAAAGACACGCAAATGTGAGTAAGAGGGAGGTTTTGAAAACAACACTTCATATGGACTTTTCTTTGACAAGTTTGGCGTGAGAGTGTAATTAATTAAATAAGCTGCTGTTAATACACACTCCCCCCAAAACTTAATTGGTAAGCCAGCTTGAAAACGAAGTGCACGAGCTACCTCTAATAGATGACGATGTTTGCGCTCTACGATGCCATTTTGTTGTGGGGTGTTTGTGCAAGAGGTCTGGTGAAGGATACCATTTTGTTGGAAGAATTCAGACATTAGCCCAGCTTTAAACTCTTGACCATTATCACTCCTAACCTGTTTAATGGCACATTTAAACTGATTTTTGACCATGGCATGGAAGATAACAAAGTGTTTGTATGCATCAGATTTGTGTTTAAGGAGAAAAACCCAAGTACATCGTGAACAATCGTCAACAATAGTGAGAAAGTATTGTGCACCAGAAATGGATAGAGTCCTATACGGCCCCCAAAGATCACAATGTACTAAATCAAAAGGATTTTCAGATTTATGAAAACTTAAAGGAAAGACATTTCGAGTTTGCTTGGCACGATGACAAACATCACAACAATTATTTGAATTCTTAAGAGGAGAACTAGATAGATGAGAAATTAAAGACAAACGATCAAAAGAAGGGTGACCTAAACGCTCATGCCAAAGGTTGAGAGTTGAAATAGAGGAAGCCGCAGCAACAAGTGGAATGTGGAGCCTCTTGAAGTAATATAAGCCATCACGCAATTCACCCGTTCCAATCAGTTTCTTCGTGACTAGGTCCTGTAAGATGCAAAAGGTGGGAAAGAAAGTCACAGAACAATTCAAATCTTTGGTCAGCTTACTTACTGAGAGTAGGTTGCATGTAAAAGAAGGGATACACAAGACATTGTTCAGCATAATACTGGAAGAAAGTAAGGTTTGACCATAAGAATGTACACACAAAGTGGAACCATCAGGCAGTCTAACAGGTAAGAGATGTTGTGCAGATTTTTTATTAACCAAGGATGAGTCTTTAGAAATTAAATGATCTGAAGCACCACTATCTATAATCCAATCAGAAGAGTCATAGGAAGAGTGACTGGTCTTACCAACAAAATTAGCGACACTATTGTGTGAGAGCAAAGACACAATTTGATCATATTGTTCTTGGGTAAGAGTGAGACTACCAGGAGGAGGAATAGATGGTGGAGTTGGCTGAGTCGATTGATCCACTTGGGCAATATTGGCTGAAATAGGCTCAAGTTGATCTTTTGAAGGTTTGCCTCTGTGTGTCCAGCCTGTAGGATACCCAACAATCTTATAGCATTTTTGCTTTGTATGTCCCACCCTTGAACAGTGCTCACACCAGGGTCTGTTAGACCCTTTAGGATTGGGTTTGCTTCCCGGTCTTGTGAGGAAAGAACCACCACCAGTATATTTTGCAGTGAAAGCTGCTGTCTCAATGGGTTGCGATCGTGTAGCAATGACATTTTGTTGTTTTTCCTCCTTGGTTACAAGAGCATATGCCTTGCTAACAGAAGGGAGAGGCTCCATATTCAGTATATGAGATCGTATCATTGCATATTGATCACTCAACCCCATAAGAAACTGATGAACTTTCTCCATGTCCCTCTCTGCCAAAAGTGTCTTTGCTGCACCACACGTGCATGGTGGTATGGCTGAGTAAGTGGCAAGTTCATCCCACAATCCTTTCAACTTTGTGAAGTATGCTGCTAGTGACAATTCCTTTTGTTGCGCAAGACAAATATCCCTTTTTAACTCATGGATTCGTGGAATATTTCCTTGCGAAAAACGTTCCTGCAAGTCATTCCACATCTCGCGAGCAGTATCTGCATAGGCAACACTATCATGCAATTCAGGAACCAAAGCATTAAAGATCCATGAGATTACCATAGAGTTGCAGTTGTCCCATGCTTGTGCTTCTGGCTCTTTCGCATCAGGCTGGGGCAAGGTCCCATCAACAAAACACAATTTGTTTTTGGCTCGAAGTGCATTCATCATCGCTCGTCGCCAAGTTGGATAATTTTCTCCCTTGAGGAGACATGACACAAGAACAGTCCCTGGACTGTCAGATGAACTCAAGGTATAAAAGGAAGAAGCCAAAGTTTTAGAGGAAGGTTTTTCTGTCATGGTGACTAGAAAAACGGAAGAAGACGGCTAGGTTTAGTGACCCGCTCCGCTACCATGTAAAAATTGATAAGGCTTATTTTTATTCCTTCAGAAATACACATATATATATACAAGGTGTATTGAATAGGATACTGATAATTATTTCCTATATACGTAAATAAATACCAAATCAATCTAATTAATTCCATATCAATCTAATTGATTCCATATCAATCTAATTAATTCCAATACCTGGAATTCCATAAAGCCCACAATACTGAACACCAATTCTCCACTTCTATATCCATTAGAGCATTCTTTATTCGTACGAGCCACTCACTAAGTGATTCATAAGGATAGAAAGGCAGACGCAAAGATGAAGGGCTCAAATTTCACACCTGCTGAGCAAACGAACATGTGAGCAATAAATGTTCAATTGTCTCCTCCTCATGCATACAACAAGGACATATTGAGTCCTCCAAAATATGACGCCTACTATTTGTTTTGATTGCAAAGCCATTATGAGTAGCTTTCCACGTAAAGTTTTTAATTTTGGTGACAATGAAAGACCCCACAAAATGCGCCACCAAGATGTCAGCCCATCATATGGATGCACACCACTCGGAGCTTGCCTGGACAACGGAGCATGATAGCCACTCCTAATTGAGTACATTTCAGTCGTTGTATGTCGCCAAAATAAGCAATCTTGGAAAAACGAATCGGGATTGATAAAATTGCATCCCTATCCTCATTTCCAAAGTTTGCATTAATTAAAGCCACATTCCAGCATCCATGATCCTTGTCAATCAAAGAGCTCACTAGGACCTCGGAATTGAGGTTTATATTATGAGTTAAAGGCAAACCATTCTGATATGAAGAAATCCAGGGATCATGCCAAATGTTCACCCGATCTCCATTCACAATTCGCCACTTGCAACCCTCCCGTAGGACATCCCTACCCGCCAGTAATAGATTAGTTTAATTGATAAGAGTAATAATTAGGTTTTGCTAAGGAAATAAATAATCAGATCTAAATTAATCTGAGCTTGTGTGATTGTTGATCTTGGATTGGTGTCTTTCTAATTTGTAATGCGGTTAATAACTTAAATTCTAAGAGCTTGTGTAGGACCGCTTAATTAAGCGGGGGTAATTGAAGAGTTTATTTTAATTAGCTTAAACCTAAGTAAAGACTAGGTTCCCTGAGCTTGTTGGTAACTACTAACTACAGTTGATCTATAAGAATGGAATTAAAAAAATTCTTGAATCCATGATTAGTAATGAATTCGGAATCTGAAAGTATATTCTTGTTAAATCCAAATTCACATTCCTATTTTATTTTATTTTCTTAATTTAGGATCAATCTTTAATTTGTTTTTGTTCACTTTCTTTGCCACACAAAATCACTCATTTGCTTAGTTATTTAAATAAATCAATTGACTAGCACTAAAAAAAAACTAACTTAAATCGACGGGCGTTAATAATTTTCGATCAATTTTTCATTGATAAAGTAACTACATAAACAAGTATCGTCACCCCTAACAAATCAAAGTTAAGAGTTCTTCTTAATTACTCTGACCTTTTGTAATTATTTCATAAGGGTTGTACCCAATTCCATTAAAATAATATTTATGTTTCCTTCTACTATTTTTTAAATATAAATTAATACTCAAGTAAACTTCATAGTTCTTAAAATAATTTTAAATCACTGGATATAGGTTCTGTTGGTGTGGCAGGGGATAGAATATATGAATCATCGAGTGGAACTCATCTCACGGCCGTATCAATAGATTTAAGCATTGGGTAAGAAGACTCAAAATATATACTACTTAGTCCCTATACTTATTTAATTTACAAAATATATACATGCCCCTAGGGGTGGCAAATGGGTGGGTATGGGTGGGTATGGGTAAGGATTAAATGGGTATGGATATCATACCCATTTATTACCCATATAATTTTTTAAATGGGTACCCATACCCATTTGTACCCATTTAAATTATACCCACCCATTTATACCCATTTACATCCATTTAAATTACACTTACTCAATAAATATAATTTTTATTAAGTAAAATTAAAAATACTATGTTTCACCATTTAGGTTCGGGTTTGACCGTTTAGACTCGGATTTGATCGTTTAGGCTCGGGTTTGACCATTTAGGCTCGGGGTTGACCATTTAGGCTCGGGTTTTATTATTTAGGCTCGGGTTTGACTATTTAGGCTCGGGTTTTATCGTTTAGGCTCAAATTTTATTTTATTAAAATAAATAATTTAAAATTATATATATATAATAAATAAAATAAATATTAAATAATAATAAAAGTAAAATTTAATTATTTTATTTTTATTATATAAATAAATTGATTGATTAAATTAACATAGTACTCTAGTTATTAATTTATAAATTATTTATGCTAGTTATTAATTTAAAACTTGTGTACAACACTAGATTAATCTAGTGTTGGCCACTGCATGCATACTCCACTGTTGCATTATTAAGGAGTATGCATTACTCCACTGTTTCTTAAGGAGTATGCATTACTCCACCGTTTCTTTTTTACTGTTGCAATATATATATATATATATATATGCTGATTTTAATTTTATAAATTTTTTTGCATTTTATTAACTCATGAAGAATTAAGTTTAGTATTACCGAAATACTGAATTTAATTCGGTATTTCGGTACGGTACCAAAATTTAGTTCGGTACGGTATGGTACTTATTTTTGGTCATTCGGTATACCGAATACCGAAATATTTCGGTCGGTATACCGAACTACCGACTTATGCCCACCCCTTACATAGATTAATATATAATTATGGCCATAATTATATGCATGTCATTTTAAATTAATTAAAGTACTACATTTCAATCCAGTACTTCTAATATTCCGATTAGAAATATGCATGCAGTGGAAAGAATATCTCGTTATCATAATAATATCATAATCTTAAAAAAATAAAAATAAAAAAAATAAAAAAAAGCTTACTATTAATTATAAGAATAGTTATGAAAATTTTAAATTAATTCAAAATATATTTAAATAATTTTGAATTATCCATGACTATGATTTTTTCATGCTTTTAAGTATAAAACCTATTTTTTAAAACTTAAAAAAAAAAAAAAAAAAGTGGATATAGAATTACTCATCTTGAGATAGAGATTAAGCTGTTATAGTTTTTAATTTATTTTGTTCATTATATAAATTAAGAAAATTGAATTTATTTAAAAAATAAAAGTAAAAAAGATGAGAGAGAGAGAGGAGAAGGGGAGGGATAGGGTTGGTTTTGGTTTAATTGGTATCCATTGGATACCCATTACCCAACCCAATAAAACCCACATATTTTAGTTTAAATGGGTATATTACCCATTTCTATCCATTTAAAAATCGCACTTACCCATTTAACACCCATACCCACTTAAATTAGTTGGGTATGGGTAGATTTTTGCCACCCCTACATGCCCCCCTCAAAAATTTATTTTTACCATATTATTTTGTTAATTTTTTACATGCCCCCTCAAAAATACATTGGGTAATGTTATTTTTACCATATAAACTTATATTTTTACCATACTATTGGGAAAATAAAATCTTCACTGATTTTTTTATATTGAATAATATTGTCTGCTTTAATCTCAAGCCCGTATGGTTTTTCTAAAATAACTCATTATATTAATATATTATCTCCTCTTATATTTACTTTTTATCTTTTTTTATCTTTTCGACATGTGAGTTTATAAACATCTTAATTTGAATTTGAATAATATCTTTATAAACATCTAAATTATGTAATTATTATATTTCAATTTATTTATTTGTGATATTTTGATGTTTAGATTTGTAAAGGATGCTATGTGAGCCTATTCAATTCAATGGTTTATGGCACCACGGGGTCCCTAAGGTTATTATTTTCATTTTAGTTGGTCCCTAATGTCGATTTTCGTTCAAGTTGGTCCCGAACGTTAGCCACCGGGGGTCCTTATTGACATAACGCCGGTAAACGGCCGTTAACTGCCACTATTTTATTATTGTCTAAAAAGCGACCTGACGGCATGCCCCACAAGTCAGATTGCGTGAGAAACCTTATCCTTTTAATATATAATAAAATGTTTTAATAATTATTTTTTTTTATTTTCAAAAAACAAATTAATAAAATTCAAATTAAGTGAAGTGAATTTTAATTTTATGCGGGACCCACTTATTTTTCAAATTTTACTCCTCTTCGCCGTTTATATTTATTTACAAAACGATTTAGCAGATGGAGAAAATCACTATCCTTAATTCATCTTCTTCTTCTTCTTCTTCTAGGGCACGATTTATTAACGAATCCTCTTCCATTTATTTTGTATCACTGAGTAAGATTTAATTCTTCTCTCGGTCTCAATTTGTCTATCAGGTCTCAAATTTCTTTTCCTACTGAAACCCTAATTTCTATTCCAGTGAAGAAGCTTAAAAGTTCCTCTGCGATGTCTGAAAGTTCTATTTGTTCGAGGCGCTAATGGAGGAGGAACACCCAAGTTGGAGATGCAAATTACGAAGGCCCGACGAGGGTTTGCGACTGCGGGTTGAAAGCGTTAATGTGGGTTAGCTGGAAGGAGGAGAACATAGGTAGAAGGTTTTACTCTTGTCCAAAACACCAATGTAAGTACTTTAGTTGGCATGACGGTGAACGATTGTCACTAAGGGCGAGGTGTGTGGTTCATATGTTGTTAGATAGTGAAGAGAAATTGAAAGCAGATCTAAGGTCTTTGAATAAAAAAATTGATCGTTTGCAAGATGCACACATGGAAATAGTGGATGAGGTTTCTTATTTGCAATACGAATTAGATAGACAAAGATTGGGGAAGTCAGGGGTGTCTGTGAAGTGTGCAAAAGTTGCAATTTTTCTGTGTTTTCTGATAGGTCTGGTTGGTGTATTTGTAAGCAAAGTGAATTGATGGTTTGTAAATTGAGTTCTATTGAAATTGTGTATTGGAATTTTAATTGGATTAATCTAAGTTATTAATTATTCTTATTCTTATTCTTATTCGTGTGCAATTTGTTTGCAATTCTTAATATGTAAGTCATTGGGTTAATTTAAAACTCTGCATATCCGATTTCTTAATATTTCAGTCATTCACTTAATTTAGAACTCTGCACTGAGTAGACTTGTAACTGGAGTGAAGCTATGCAGGATTCCCAAGCATTTGACGGCAGCATTTACTAATATTAACAGCTTTTCATGTTCCTAAGTGTTGCAACGATTCATCCTTCCATATTCCCAAGAATGCACCGTTTCAAGGCATTGACTGCATACAGAGTTCATCAGGCACAGTAGGTATGCTTTCTTGACTATCCCTCTATATATTCACAGAAGCTCTAACTCTTCATCACCATCAAAATCTCTTCTTCATCTCTATCACTCTGCTTCATCTCTATCTCTCTGCTTCTTTCCAAAATGAATACGGGCGACAAGCAAATCATTCTTAATGTTGTGGGGGGGCGTCAGTAGGAATTTAGCTGATGAAATAGCTGTGCTGGAGCACAAAATTCTCCAAACTGGCCAGGATATCCATAGCTTGGAGGCAAGGGCTGACTAGTTGAGGGCTAGGAAGGAAGCTGTGTTTGAAGATGATGATGATGCCCTTGGCATTGTCTTCATAGTTGGCGACTGCCTCACTCACTTGCAAGTTACCATCAATCAACTGCATAATAAGAGGGCTTTAATGGAGTGCACACTCAGAGGTGTTAGGGCTGCAAATGAGGAGTTGAACATGTTTGGTAATGCTATGGCAGGAGTTTCTAATGTCTAAAATGTAGTCTATTATGGTTCTGTACTGGTCTGTTCTGGATCCTTGTTGATCTTGTTATGTATCTCCCCTTTCAACTTATGATAATAATAAAAGTATGGCAGTTAACTAAATATGTTTGTTGTCTGTGATGTTATTGAATTTTGAAGCAATGTTTTGGCATGTTTTGATCCTGATATGTTGGCACTTGACACGGCAATGTTTTGATCCTTGTAGAGAGTTTTCAATTATAAAAGCCAGAATGAGAACTTATAACATGTAAACCAAGGAAATTCTGTGGAGAAATAAATCAGAATTTAAGCTTTTCAATTATTAAGATACAATAAGACTGATTATTAGCAAAACTTGAAAAGATGGTATTCTCTTCGGAGAAAACATGGTACACTCTTCAGATTGAAATTGCAACTAACATGAAACAACACTCCTCATTTTAATTTTGAAGATGGTATCAATTATCATCTAGTTTCAGATAAAGAAGTCTCTTACAATAAGTTTCATACAAACCATTTAGAGATTGATTGCATCTTTATAGAGACAAACACAATGTAGTCATAATATACAAAACAAACATCACTAATAAATGTAGTTCATGCAAGTCATTTATGCTTCTTATTTTTTGAACCCTTAGGCCTTCCCCTTGATCGCTTTTCTGGCTGAATAGTTGATGGAATACTCGAATGATTAATTGGTACTGGGATATCTGCTTCATTAATTGGGATTGATGAGGATGGAACAGTTGGTCCATGAGCTGGGATTGATGAGGATGGAACAGTTGGTTCATGAACTGGGTTTGTCACATGTCTCGACTGTTCAGCAATGCCACTTGTAGGCAAATAATCTCCAAACCACCTACTAGTAGTCGAGGTTGATTGTGGATGTTGTGTTCCCATTCCCCTTCCCCTTCCCCTTCCTATCTGAGTGGCTATGTTAGACTTTGGCAGGGGATTTGTAGATTGTCTGATCACAGCATTTACTTGGTGTGCAATGCCAGTTGGTCTGTTGGGCTACAAAATGCAAGCCATTAAAAAATGAGTAACATATGAACTGCCAGAATCTCATAAAAGAGGATAGATATATCACATTAAATTGCATAAAATGACACACCATGCTCATTCCAGTCATGGGATTTATGAAGCTTTTAATCCCAGAAAATGCTCTGAATTGACTGGGATTCTGGTTAGCAGTCCTTGGCAAAGCTTCATTGTTAGTTGTAGAGTTCTGGGTGCTGATCAAAGGATCATCAATGCCAACTGGACCCCTTACAGCTCCTGAACTTTCTCCAGTAACTCCAACCTAAGGTATTAGCATTAGTCATAGTTTCAGCGAGAATAAAATGAACACATTGAGAGAATAGACTTACATTACTGCTAGTTCGCTTTGAGCAGGTTTTAGATTTGTGTCCTCTCTTGAAACACACTTTGCACTGATGTAATTGTTTGGGACGCATTACTGACTTCCCACTCTTTGCCTCCCATTTTTCTGGTATCCTATTCACTCTACGTCTACCCTTAACCAACTTTCTTGGAGGTGGAAGAATGTCTGGTAAACCAGTCCTCTTCCTAAATCTCTCATCATTAACAGGCTGGATAGAGTATGCATAAGCCTTTTGGAACATGTCCTTTCTATACTAGTGAGACACAAAATCCTCAACCTTCTCTCTTCTATGTGAGATGACTACAACTGCATGTTGAAATGGAATGCCTGTCAAATCCCAAGCCCTGCAAATACATTTCCTATCTTCAAACTTCACAATAAACTTATTTTGCCCTTCAAATACCTCTCAGCCACCATCACCATTAGTGAAAATATGGCAATACACACTCCTATCTTTGTTGTCTTCTATTTTTGCCCAAATTCTAGGCCCAAAATCCCCAACAAACTTATAATTCCCAAATATCCTCCTCTCTATAAATCTCGAAGCTATGAACATTCTAATTTCCTCAAGCATTGTGACAATAGACATGTGCCTAGCCTCCATAATTTTGGAATTGAATATCTCACACATGTTATTGTCAACCACATCAGACTTAGAAAAACTTTGAAAGAAAGCTTTAC
The DNA here is from genome assembly GCA_963691705.1 of Viola odorata. NCBI lineage: Eukaryota > Viridiplantae > Streptophyta > Magnoliopsida > Malpighiales > Violaceae > Viola > Viola odorata. Next base: position 20,094,647 of record OY829539.1, on the reverse strand, counting down.
ACCAAAATTTAGGGGATACCTCCAAAATCGCATCCACAGCAGTAGGGTCATATGTGTACATTCGGTCCAAATTATCCTCCAATTGTGGTACATTTGTGGACTTCACTGTACTCCAATACAACTCAGAATACAGATCCCCATCACGCCCCTTCCTCCACTTGGAGAATATGTGCCTGGCACACCTTCTACCCTCTGCTTCTGGCATGAGCATCCTAATAGCATGAATAATAGACTGCGAAATTCATAGAAATAGTCACTATTATTTAAATTGGAAAAACATGGTAATAAACTGCTACCAACAATTAAAAACTTACTGGATGTTGATCAGATTGAAAAGACCATCCCAGTCCACCTGCTGTGATATTCAGGTCCTTCTTTACAAGCTGAAGAAACCACATCCAGTTGGAGTGGTTCTCAACATCAACAACTACCCAAGCCACTGGAAACATTTGATCATTGGCATCTCTGCCAACAACAGTTAACAATTGTTGTTTAAAAGGCCCCTTCAAAAAGCATCCATCTACCCCTAATAGCCTTCTGCATCCTTCCATAAACCCTCTCTTTAATGCATCAAAATAGACATACATTCTCAAGAAAATATTACTTGGAGCTTCCACAACCACAGTTGATCCAGGATTGCTTACTCTTAATTCTTCAACAAAATCCCATATCCTCCTAAACTCTTTATCATAATCTCCAATAAAATGTTTTCTAATTGTCAGCCTAGCTCTCCTTGCCTGACTTTCAGAAATCTCAATGCCAAGTTCTTCCTTAGTCTGTTTCTTGATTTCCTTTTGCTTCATTGAGGTAGCAGTTGCTTTTCTCTCCCTAATAAAGTGAGCCGCAATAAGCTTGTAGTTTATTCTACTATTAGTGAACACTCTAGGGCACGTGTGATCAGGGCCTATAGTCCTTAACTGCCAGTGGGACGCATTCCTTGGTTTCATGTCATAAACAAACCACTTGCAACTTTCATCCAAACACTTCAGCCTTATTCTCTGCTTGTCATTCTTCACAAAAGAGATCTCTCTATGCACCTTCAAACTGTGTTCTATAACTGCTTCCTTAAAGATTTTTGCAAAAGTAAAAATCATCCCAACCTCCAAGTTAGGAGTCTGTCTGTAGCTATTGGTGGGTTTGTAAGTAACTTTGGTCTTCCTTCTCCTCCTGCCATGGTCAGCATCACTTCCTTCACTACTACTCTCTGCACTAGCATTTGAATCATCTCCTATCTCATCTTCTGATGTTGATTTTCTATCTTCTGCTCCATCAGTCCCCCCATCTTCAGCTCTATTGATGCCTTCAGATCTGTTTTCAGCACTGTCTTGAACCTTCTTCTTTTTCTTACTCTTAACTGTCAAATACTCTTCATCATCTGATATCTGTGGAACCGACACCCAAGTACCAAGCCCTCCTTCTATCCCAACATCTTCCTCTTCACTATCATTCCCATCTTCAATGTCATCCGAATCTTCACTCACATCTCCATCTACGCACACTTCTGGTTCAATAACCCTTCCTCCACTACCTAAAATATTCTCATCAACACTACCTCCTTCACCATTCTCCTCATCAGGGTCAGGATGATAATGATCATATTCACTACGCTCATAAAATGGAGAAAATGGGAGAGCATCCTCATTTATTTCTCTAGGGGACCTGTTTGAGTTAACCCCCTCCTCAATATTAAACGTACTGCCACCCACCAACTCTACTGTGTCATTACAGAAGTCATAAGCATGTATTAAGTTTGGACAAGGTAATAAGTCACATGGTAAAATCCTAGGTTCTCTTTTGCGATATCCACAAACACTCCAAAAGATATTTCACATGCCAATAAGATCAAATCCATATCAAAATCCACAATGTCCTTATCCCATTATTTGTAAAATAGAATTTTACCCATTTACTTTCATCCTACCCAAAATCCATATTAGTAACTCATAAGACAAATTTTTTACCTCACACTTCCACTCAACCACAGTAGCGTACTCGTATCTATACGGATTATACTTAAACATACCATCCACATTGAACCGCAAAACAACCATGGCCTACCAATAAAAATCAAACAATAAATTCCAGTTCAACCACGTCCAAGGCAGGACCACCAAAGTGTTTTCATATAAAAATCATTACCACGTATCGAAAAGCAACAGAAACACAGATAAATACAAGAGCAAAAGTTAATTAAAGGGTTTTAATATACATACTCATTCGAATCTCAATGTCCTGTCCACATCCGAATGTTTATGCAACACAGCTCGACCACTTGCAGACGTAAAGACAGGGGTTGTATGCTTTTGACTCAGATCTTGGATATATCAATGTTTCTGGTCAAAGCTGAGGAAAGGAGGAAAAGAAGGAGATGAACTATCGGGAAAGAGAGTAGTGTTTCCAAGTTGAATTTGGAAAACATTTGTCTGCTAAATCGTTTTGTAAATAAATATAAACGGCGAAGAGGAGTAAAATTTGAAAAATAAGTGGGTCCCGCATAAAATTAAAATTCACTTCACTTAATTTGAATTTTATTAATTTGTTTCTTGTAAATAATAAAATAATTATTAAAACATTTTATTAGATATTAAAAGGATAAGGTTTCTGACGCAATCTGACTTGTGGGGCCCGCCGTCAGGTCGCTTTTCAGACAAAATAATAAAATAGTGGTAGTTAACGGCCGTTTACCGGCGTTATGTCAATAAGTGTTAGCCCAAGGGCAACTTACTCTTGTTTTGATGATTTTAGACACACAAACTAATTAGTATTACTAATGCAATTTGAAGTTAAAGTGTGTGTAGTTTGTGATCAAGCAAATAAGAAAAGAAGCAACAAATCAAGATATCACAAGCTAGAAGATCAAGTGTACATTAGAACTCTAATCATGTAAGTATGATTCTAATTAACACTTGATTTATGTTCAAAATACCTCAAGAGTTTTTGAGTCAAAAGGTTTTAAGCGAAAATGAATTTCGGAAAGGTTTTCTGCATTTTCGTCAGGCTTAAAACGCCATAGCGTTTGTGAAAACGCTATAGCGTTTTGCTACTGGAACGAAGGATTTCGTCCAGGAGCAAAACGCTATAGCGTTTTGCCTCTGAAGTTACGAAATAACTTCAGTAGCAAAACGCTATAGCGTTATTCAAAACGCCATAGCGTTTTTCCCAACGGCTAGTTTCTCAACAGTCATTTTGTCCACTAAAAACGGCTCCTTTTGACTCCATACTCTCTTGTCTGATCATCCATCCATCAAAGAGTATTTATACTCATCCTAGATGAGTTAGACAAGCAGAAGAACAACAAGAAACAACAAGAAAGCTCTTATACACAAATCATCATTTACAAACTCCCAAAATCTGAAATTCTCTTACACAAGCTATCTTCAAAGATTTCATTCTTCACTTGTGTCATTTTGTGAGTTCGTTCAAGCTTTCTTCTTGAGGTAATTTGTTCATTTATTGGTGTTGAATTTAATCATACAATTATTCATTTTGTGTACACCAATTGTTTGTTGCATTTTGAGATAATATCTTTGTTAAGGTTTGAAAAGTGTACCTAACACTTTTGGGTTAAGGGTAGTGTTCTCATCCCATTGAAAGAGAACTTAGGTTGGTGGTTGAGCCCTTGAAAAACCATAGGTTATAGTTGTGCCTTGAAAAACTATAGGTTGGTGGTTGAGCCCTTGAAAAACCATAGGTTATAGTTGTGCCTTGAAAAACTATAGGTTGTAGTTTAGCCCGTGAAAAACTACTTGTAAGGTTGTTGGTGAGCCCCGGAAAACCAATTGTAAGGTTGTGAGCTGAACCCGTAAAAGCTCAAGTGAATAGCAAAGGTTTGCATTCGAAAATCCTAAGAGGAGGACTCTTAGGTAGTGGAGTACAATTCGGTTGTGAATTGGAACCACTATACATCTTGTGTTTGCTATTCTCTCTTCTCTTGTGTGCAGAATTTTTGAAGTGCCTATTCACCCCCCCTCTAGGCCTATTATTGTTTATCAATTGGTAGCGGAGCAAGGTCACTTGGAATAGGGTCTAACAACCTCAAGTGAAAGATTCAAATGGATAGAGGAGGAATTTCCAGCACTCAAGATAGAGGAGCATTCAATCATCCACCTTACCTTGATGGCAACAATTATCTTCATTGGAAGATCAAGATGAAATTTTTCCTTATTTCCATCAATTGTGAAATGTGGGATTGTGTGGAGAAAGGTTTTGTGGCTCCAACTGAACCAGCCGGAACGGATGGAACCACAAGGATTCTTGATTTTGAGAGGTGGACTAATGCACAAAGGACAAGGAAAACCATGGAAGGGAAAGCCATGTATGCTCTTCAAGTTTCCATTTCTTTTGGTGAGTTCAATCGCATCAGCTCTTGCAAAACAGCAAAACAAATTTGGGAAACTTTGGAGATGGTGCATGAGGGTACTGCTCAAGTTCGTGATCTCCGTTTGGACCAGCTCAAAACTGAATATGAATTGTTCAAGATGATGCAAGGGGAGTCTATCTATGATCTCAGCACAAGATTGCAAAATTTGTGTAGTGCCATGGATAATCTTGGATTGACTCAAAGTGATTCGGAGATGGTGAGGAAACTTCTAAGCATTCTACCAAGCAAGTGGGTAGCAATCAAAACCACCATCAAGCAAAAGGAAGTGAAGCCATCTTACACTCAACTTGTAAGCTCTCTCACCGCTTTTGAGCATGAGTTGGGTTTGTATAACGAAGAAGAGGCAAACACAAAGGAAAAGAAGAGTATTGCTCTTGCAAGCAAGCTTATTGAAGAAGATGAGGAAACTCGTGCGTTCTTCACAAGAAAACTCCAAAATCGGTGGAAAACTAATCCAAAGAAGAATAGATATCAAGGTGAGTCTTCTAACCATTCTAAGTTCAATTCTTATGATGATGTTGTGTGCTTTGAGTGTGACAAACCAGGACATATTAAGAGTGAATGTCCTAGACTTGAAAAGAAGAAGAGATATGAGAAACACAGCTCAAGGAACAAGAAGGATGGAAGGAAACATCATAGGAGAGCATTTAAAGCAACTTCCACATGGAGTGATGAGGATGAAACTTCAAGTAGTAATCCTTTGGATTCCTCATCCGGAGATGAAGTAGCAAACTTGTGCCTTATGGCTCAAAGTGATGATGAGGTAAGTTCTTGCAACTCTTCTATTGATGAACGTGATTATGATTCTTTGCAAGAAGACTTTTATGAACTTGCTGAACATTTTAAGAATGTTTCTAAGAAAAATGCTAATCTTGTTAAGGAACTAGAAAGCCTTAAAAATGATATGAGTAAACTAGAAGAGCTAAACAAAGAGTTAACAAATAAGAATAAATTGCTTGATATTGCTTGTGGTAAGCTTAAAGAGAAAAATGGGAAATGTGAGTTTTGTAAGAATTCTTCTAAAGAAATTTTAATTTTAGAAGAAAAGGTTAAAACTCTTGAGAACACATTAGCAAAATATGTGCAAAGCAATCATAGCCATTATCAATGCATGAATGATCAAAAGATTCTTGGAAATATGCATGGCATTGGTTTTAAACCCTCCACAAGCATGAACAATGGTAAAACCACTTTTGTTAAATCAAACTCTTCTAACAAGCATGCTAGTTCATCTTATTGCCATGGTAGTTCATCAAAATGGCATGATAAATCCTCTAATGTTGTTCACAAATCCTCACATGCTAAACCGATTTATAAATGTAGCTATTGCAAAAAATTTGGTCATCTATCTTATTTTTGCTACACTCGTAGAGGATTTGTTGGATGGAAACAAATTTGGGTACCAAAGGGTACACGTGCTAACATGGAAGGACCCAAAGGTGTTTGGGTACCAAAGTTGAAATGATTTGTCTTGTAGGTGTGCCGGAAACCCCTTGAAGAATAATGAAAGATATTTAGGGTATTCGTGGCACAAGGTTGGGTGATGAATCGAAGCTCACCCTTTTGGTATTTTTGGCAATGATACTTAATATATTTGATTGATTTAAATTTCCAATATTGATCATAATTATTTCTTGTGTTAATAGTTATCTCATGAATGTGTTTAGAAAGAATTGTTTTATAGGAATTTTGCTTGATTGGTAGCCCAAGGGTAAACCAACAAGTAGGCCTTAATTTTTATGATTGCCCCGGTTGCACATATGGAAGCCATTTTCGCGGAATGGCATATGATATATATTGAGTAATCGCAACCGGTATTCCTAAAAACTCCTCTCTTTAAATTATGCTTTTGAGATTAATTATTGATGCTTGACTTGATTTAAATGATTGTGTTAGTAATTAAAATCCATAATCATATATGCTTTAACTTGCCATAAATTGTGCTTAATGAGCTATACAATTCATGTGTTAAATATTTTAGAAATATTTGGTATGATGTTTTGCTACATTTGTTGATTTGGTTGACCATTAGAGGAATGCATTGTAAATGAGTTCAATTATTGTTTCATCCTTTAATGATCATCTTTTTTAATCCATTTGAGTAAGCTTTCGGTTATCATCTCTCTATTTCAATTTTTGATTGGATAATCATTTTTGGTGAGTTGCATTTAATCTTTGCTTGCTCCTTTCTTTACTCCTTATTTGATCTTTTGGACCTCCTATTTTTTTACCCTTTTTGCTAATGACAAAGGGGGAGAATGAGTTAAGGGGAAGACATTTATCAATTGGTAATGAAGCTTACATCAAAGGGGAGAATGGTAAGATTTAGGGGGAGCAAAACTTTTAATCTTTGCTATGCTCTATGTGCAACTAATGTTTTATGTAGGGGGAGCATTCCTTTGGCAAAGATAGGAGATGTAAGTATTCTCCATTTTGACTTCAACTTCAATTGCTAGTTCAATTATGTTTTATAATTGGCTTGTGGTTGTCATCATCAAAAAGGGGGAGATTGTTAGCCCAAGGGCAACTTACTCTTGTTTTGATGATTTTAGACACACAAACTAATTAGTATTACTAATGCAATTTGAAGTTAAAGTGTGTGTAGTTTGTGATCAAGCAAATAAGAAAAGAAGCAACAAATCAAGATATCACAAGCTAGAAGATCAAGTGTACATTAGAACTCTAATCATGTAAGTATGATTCTAATTAACACTTGATTTATGTTCAAAATACCTCAAGAGTTTTTGAGTCAAAAGGTTTTAAGCGAAAATGAATTTCGGAAAGGTTTTCTGCATTTTCGTCAGGCTTAAAACGCCATAGCGTTTGTGAAAACGCTATAGCGTTTTGCCTCTGAAGTTACGAAATAACTTCAGTAGCAAAACGCTATAGCGTTATTCAAAACGCCATAGCGTTTTGCCCAACGGCTAGTTTCTCAACAGTCATTTTGTCCACTAAAAACGGCTCCTTTTGACTCCATACTCTCTTGTCTGATCATCCATCCATCAAAGAGTATTTATACTCATCCTAGATGAGTTAGACAAGCAGAAGAACAACAAGAAACAACAAGAAAGCTCTTATACACAAATCATCATTTACAAACTCCCAAAATCTGAAATTCTCTTACACAAGCTATCTTCAAAGATTTCATTCTTCACTTGTGTCATTTTGTGAGTTCGTTCAAGCTTTCTTCTTGAGGTAATTTGTTTATTTATTGGTGTTGAATTTAATCATACAATTATTCATTTTGTGTACACCAATTGTTTGTTGCATTTTGAGATAATATCTTTGTTAAGGTTTGAAAAGTGTACCTAACACTTTTGGGTTAAGGGTAGTGTTCTCATCCCATTGAAAGAGAACTTAGGTTGGTGGTTGAGCCCTTGAAAAACCATAGGTTATAGTTGTGCCTTGAAAAACTATAGGTTGTAGTTTAGCCCGTGAAAAACTACTTGTAAGGTTGTTGGTGAGCCCCGGAAAACCAATTGTAAGGTTGTGAGCTGAACCCGTAAAAGCTCAAGTGAATAGCAAAGGTTTGCATTCGAAAATCCTAAGAGGAGGACTCTTAGGTAGTGGAGTACAATTCGGTTGTGAATTGGAACCACTATACATCTTGTGTTTGCTATTCTCTCTTCTCTTGTGTGCAGAATTTTTGAAGTGCCTATTCACCCCCCCTCTAGGCCTATTATTGTTTATCAATAAGGACCCCCGGTGGCTAACGTTCGGAACCAACTTGAATGAAAATCGCCGTTAGGGACCAACTAAAATGGAAATAATAACCTTAGGAATCCCGTGGTGCCATAAACCTCAATTCAATTGCCTTATTGAATTGAAAATATTATTCTCATAAGATCATGTAATTTTCAGTTCAGTCATGTGATTACTTTTGAATCAAAATTGTCAAAACTAATCATATTGAAGAATGCTCACCTCAAAATAGGATTAGATAAGGAAACTCCAAAATTTATTTCTGTGTTTTTTGCTTCACAATAAAATACCACCACAAATAATTTATTAGTTATTTAACTGATGATAAAAATATCAACAGAGTCGGGAGATTAAAATCTCACATCCGTTTTGCAAAGTTTATTTGTATGTGTGAATTTTAACAAATCCTTGTATTGCATTAAGGTAATAATTTTTTCACAACATTTTTGTTTCGGAAATACGCCGAATAACAACGCCCAGCCCACTATCATAGGCCCAGCCCAATTTATGTCTGGCTCATCTGAGCAGCCGTGTTTGCGTCTCTGCGTCATCAGTTCATCACTCTCATGTCCGCTGCTCTATTCACAACTCTTGAATTATTCCCATCCCATCGTCAATTACACAAAACCCTAAAAATTAACCCAATTTCACTCACAGGAGCTTCCTGTTTTGAATGATAAGTGGCGTTCTGCTTCTGGAATTTTGCACGCACAATGGGAGCCAGTCGAAAGCTTCAAGGCGAAATCGATCGCGTCCTGAAGAAAGTGCAAGAAGGAGTTGACGTTTTCGACAGCATCTGGAATAAGGTTAAAATGCTTACGACGCGGTGACTTGTATCTGAATACACGCTACACGGAAATGCGCGTGATTTTGAGAGACACTACATGATTCCATTCGTGGCTATGGTGGTAATTGTTGTTGTTGTTGTTGCTGATGATGTTTAGGTTTATGATACGGACAATGCGAATCAAAAGGAGAAGTTTGAGGCGGACTTGAAGAAGGAGATTAAGAAGTTGCAGAGATATAGGGACCAAATCAAGACGTGGATTCAATCTAGTGAAATTAAGGATAAGAAGGTTGGTCTGTCTGTCCAATTTTCTTTTGCTTTTGCTATTGCTATCATCTACCCATTGTTTGAGACACATGGAGGTCTGTTAATGGTATATGTTTGAGGCTTAGATACCAGTCTTGTTAAAGCAAAATACTGTTTCTCATTGCTAGGCAGTTAACCTTGTTTAAAAGGAAAGAGTATACAAAAGCCTGACTTAATCAACTCCTTTAAAATACAGTTCTCTATAGCTTCATAATAAAGTGGAGAGCTTGAATCTATTCTTAGGACTATTGAGAGGTACAGCTCATACCTCTTGTGTTTTTTATCATGGTAGCCAAAAACTTGTTGCAATGATTTAGATGATAAAATGTTTTGTTTTGTTGTTCACCGGTGCATATCCCTCTAATAGTATGCAGCTATCTCAATGGGTCTTGCTGTTATGATGATTTTTTTATTTATAGGCCCTGGCTTCTTTACTTTTGTGTTAATTTGAATACTGTGATGGGGCCTGCCATTGGTGATCCAATAAAGGAAAAAACTGAGATGCTATGCCATGGTGTTTCTTGCTCATGATGCACGTTTGGCTCCAGTACTGAGGTTGACAGCTCCTGTTTTCTTCCTTGTGGTTTGTGTTCATGTAGGTTAGTGCCTCTTATGAACAAGCCCTGGTGGATGCCCGTAAGCTTATTGAGCGTGAGATGGAGAGATTTAAGATCTGTGAGAAGGAAACCAAGACGAAAGCATTCTCTAAAGAAGGGCTTGGACAACAACCCAAAACTGTAAGCATGACTAATTTATACCACACTCTTTCAATGCTTGGTGAAGAATTGAATTGATGAATTTGGATGGTGTTTTCAGGCTTGATGAATTTTAGGAGAGTCCTCTTTCCCAAAGTGACATCTTTAGTGTTTTTATTGCTGATCTGTTTTCATATTTATTTATTTGGACTCTCTCTTTGTTCTGTTCTGTCCTATGTTTGGTGTGGGAAGAAGAAACGGTGAAGTTAAACTTGTTGACCTAGAAGTGAGGGCATCATAATTCTTCCTCTTATAGTTAACATTTTTATGAATTTAGATTTGTGATTACTATCATTGGATTTGAACCTGTTTCATTGGTATTAGAATTCATGATTTAATCTTACATCTCTGGTCTGGATGCTATATAGTGAGTTGAGCTTTTAGCCGCCATTCACTTTATCCTTTGTTCTTACATAGTTGTATACCTTCTACCTTCTTTATCACACACATAGGCACACACTCATACTGATTTAGTTCTGCGGCATCAGTGATTATTTGTAGAATTTTACATGCCAAAATATCTTTTTATGTACAGAATGTAAAATATATAAATCTTCTTTTTCAATTTCGATCAAATTGCTCCTTTCCAATGGTAATTTTTTTCCTGTGATAAATTTTGCTTTTTATGTCAACGTTATTTTGATAGGATCCAAGGGAGAAGGCTAAATCAGAGACGAGGGATTGGATAAATAACGTGGTATGTAACTTAGATGTTTGAATATCTTGGCATGTGAAATATATATATTATCTCTGACCTAGGCTATAGAACTATTGTTGGTTTAGTATTTACCTGATTTGAAAATAAAAGAGTAACTTCTGTAGAAAAGATGGGCCCAGAGTGTTGAATCTGGTTTGGTTTTCATGTTACTTTACTTATGTTCCTCAGAGTTGCATGAGTTGGAATAGTATTTCATTTATGCAAACGGAAGTGGTTCCTCTCTGTTGGTGTTACTTGACTTGTAGTTTTTCTGCTACTGTATGTGAGGCGAGCAAGTAGTTTGTTTTGTTTACTGACTATTGTTGAACATTGTGTAATTTAGCAAAAATAGATAGAATCTTTGAAGTTTGATTAAATGTGGTGTTGTCAAGTTGCTTCCTGCATGAAAATCTTAGTATCAAAGTATTAACTACTGTGTGAATTTTATACTGGCCCAATTCTTAGTGAAAGACTATGGCTAGAAGAGTAGAGTTCTGTCTACAATTATTTTTTCGTTTAATTACTAACCTTATAGCTTCTATGTGCTATAGTCTCATCAGAGAACACACTAACGCAATTTTGAAGTTCTGAGATTAAACATCTAATAGAATTTGAAAATGTTTCTATGACCTTTTGAATTTGTTTACATTTTCTTTTTTGATAAGTTTTTGCTATTTGATAAGCTTCTGGATGTGATATTTTTGTTTTTTTTTATCTGTACTTTTCATCTTTGTATTGGAAGATGTTTGATTATAGGTGTTTGTCGAAGACACTGTTTTAATGTATTCAGGTGTATTTTGGCATCATACTTACAGGATTGCAAACTAAGAAACCTGTTTTTTTGTTTTTAAATAGTAACCATCATATCTTTTATTCTTGAACAGGTTGGGGAGTTGGAATTACAGGTTGATAGCTGTGAGGCTGAGATTGAGGGGCTCTCTGTTAAGAAGGGGAAGACAAGGCCACCCAGACTGGTAGGGGGTCAAGCAAAAATGTACCTTTTGAATTACCACATTCTTTCAGTTGTCATTGATGTTTTTCTCCTTTGGTTATCAGACGCATTTAGAGACGTCTATCACTCGGCATAAACTTCACATAAAGAAGTTAGAGCTGATCTTGAGGCTGCTGGATAACGATGAGCTGAGTCCTGAGCAAGTCAACGACGTTAAAGATTTCTTAGACGACTATGTAGAGCGCAATCAGGTCCATGTTTTTCAATATCTTTTATCCATTAAAATGAAGGAATTTGTATCCGTATTAGAGAGACATCATTTTGGTTTAGCGTGCAGTGTTGGTAGGTTGCTTTTGTTGCACGCATTCTTTTTTTCTTCAGCTACATAATAAAGATGAGAGATTGAATTCGCTTCCTTGCTATTTGCTTGAATGTGATATTTATTGCTCTTTTTCTAGGAGGATTTTGAGGAATTTAGTGATGTTGATGAGCTTTACAGCTCACTACCATTAGACAAGGTGGAGTCCCTTGAAGACCTGGTTACAATTGCTCCTCCAGCCCTAGTCAAGGCAAGTCTTTATGCCTACATTCTGTGCTTCTAACTCTCTATTTTTCCTTCCCCCTCCTACGTTAGTGTCATAAAAGTACACGTGTTATAAAATGCTTTTGCATGTTTGTATAGAAATCTTTTGCACTGGTTCAAATTTCAATTTCTTTTGCAGGGCGCACCAGTTCACAGTTTAAAAACTTCTGTGGCAGGACCAACATCTCAAGTTCCTGTATGTCTTTTATGTTGAATTGATGCTAGTATTCTGAATAAGTATTTTAATCTTAGATAACTTTGTAAGTTTGTGCTTCAAGGTCTGAATCATTTGTACACTGTTCACTGAGTCAAAGACGGCTCTGATTGAGTTATCAAGATCTTTACACTATAGCTTTCTGTTTGGGGTCATACACCTCTAACACGATGCTTTTACCTTTTTGCATATGGAGACTTATTATTTGGAAATTTTATTTCTAGTTGACAATTTTAAGTGTTATTATTCATTTGTTCCACAAGGGCTTATGTTACTATTTGATTTATGTGCCTAGTTGTTATGCCAAATAGTTCTACTTTAACTCTTGAGGATGTTAAAGGCACTCCTTGCTACTTTTAGATGTTCTCATGTCCTATTTTGGCTGCTTTGTTTATTTCAGTGGTTTTTGTCATAAGAACTTCTGTAGAATCTTGAGAATTTTTCTCACTTCTGATTGAGTCACTAAGTTCAGTTTCCCTTCCTGTTACTATGTCTGAATTTTCATCTGTAGTTGCTCACCAAGAAGTTTACTATCTTTCAATTTCTTCAACTCTTGTTTCCTCTTTTTTCTTCATTCTCAAGCTGTCTCATGTCATTGTTGCTATGAATTGGTTATAATGATCGGTTTTCTTTCTCCCAGGCCACTGCTACTTCAACTCAGCAACAGGGTACGTCTGTTCAGGAGCCAGCTGATGATACAGCCTCACAGGATAGCAATTCTGATATTGTTGCAAAAACTCCTCCTGCAAAAAGTAGTGTGGCTGGTTCTTCTGCTGTACCAACAACACCAACAGGGAATCCTGCAACTCCTATTTCTGTGAATATTCCACCTCATACTTTGTCTGGTGCATCAGCTGCTTCTCCTATTCTTCCTGGTTCAGCTTCCATTAGAAGTGCTCTGGAGAATGCATCTACTGTTAATCCTTCATCTCCTGTGACACTGGCTAGTTCTGCTAAGGAGGAAGAAATTGCAGGCTTTCCTGGCCGTAGATCATCTCCGTCTCTTGCTGATGCTGCACTAGCAAGGGGGATTGGTAGAGGTGGCCTTGCTAGCCAACCCTCTCCTAATGCACCCCTTACTCCTGGTGCAGTTCCTAGCAATGGAGCCCTTGGTACAGCACCGTCAGCCTCTGATGTTACAAAGAGAAATATTTTGGGATCTGATGATAGACTTGGAAGCGGTGGGATGGTTTCCCCACTGAGTAACAGGATGATTTTGCCTCAGGCTAGCAAGGCTAATGATGGACCTAACGCAGTTGATTCTAGTAATGTTACTGAAGCTGCTGGAATAGGTGGCAGAGTTTTTAACCCGTCTTTGGTTTCTGGCATACAGTGGAGACCTGGAAGCACATTTCAAAATCAGAATGAACAGGTATGTCATTTGTTTCTTATGTGCTTGTTTACTTACCATTTTGAGTAACTTTAATACACAGATATTACACACCATGTACTTTGGCCTTGTTGCTGTGTGCAATTCTGTGTGTTTCCATCTGTGTGCCATACTGGACAAGGTGGTAAATGTTTTTCAAAACCTAAGTTTTGACACCCCATACTCAGTCCATCACTGGTAGGTAGGGTTTGTTTAGTTGGTAAGGTTCCAATACATTGCTTGTAAGAGCTAGGTCTGAATCGAGCTGTCAACAGTCCTCCTTGATAGTTGATCTATAAGCCAATTGGAATTCTCATTGAGGCAGTTGCAATTCCCTGATCCCATGACAGGGCAGCCTGTTCCCAGCTAAACTTTTTGTAACAAAAAAAAAAAAGTCCATCTTGGATGTGTGTACCTAAATTGGGTGTGGTTTATCACATTTTATGAACTTGTGTATCCACTGAAGCTCATATTTTCTGCACAATTGCACATTCTGTAACATTGGTTAACGAGATATAAGGCTGTCAGCTAAAAGATTGTATTGGTTTATTAGATCTTCCTATATTAAAGGATAATTCCACAATAATGCTTGGTAATATCTCTTATAGTATATTGCACGATGGACTTACCCTAGCAAAATGCGATGTTTAAATTTCTATATTTTACTTTCCCAATAATGGATCCAGCTATTGCATGATTGTACATATTCTATGCATCGAATAGCTAACTTACAGTATAGATGCCAATTTCTTCAAAAAATGGACGCAGAAATGAAGGAGATACTTGCATGTCAACATTATCGTATAATGGAAAAGACTTAGCAGTCAGCTCACTTCTTTTGGGCTGTCCATCTGTGTTCTTGTTGCTAATGAAAAAATCCTCTGCTTGGTTGTTCCTACAGTGGATTAAAATGCCTGTTTTAAATAGAAATGTTAATATTTGTGCCATACTTTTTGAAGTAACTATTTTCATCTCAGGGGCCCTTAAGAACTGAAATTGCACCGGATCAGAGGGAGAAATTTTTGCAACGGCTTCAGCAAGTCCAGCAACAAGGTCACAGTAACCTTCTTGGTATGCCTCCTCTTGGTGGTGGGAATCATAAGCAGTTTTCTGCACAGCAAAACCCACTTCTGCAGCAGGTGCTTTTGGTTCTTCAAGATTTTTAATTCATCACATCTCTTTTGTTCTGTGAATGATCCAACTTATGGTTATGGGAGAGGATCTTGTCGGTGCTAGTTCACTACTTTACGGGTAGTATTTGAATCCTATCTCAAATTCATAAGACATAACTTTCCGCTGCTAATTTTATGGAGTTACATTTGTACCTTTATCGTGCTAACAATACACAGATAACTGTCTCCAAATTTCTCATGGCGTCTGGCTATGAATGCAGTTTAATGCTCAAAGCCCATCCATGTCTACTCAAGCTAATCTTGGACTTGGAGTTCAGGCACCTGGACTTAATAATGTTACATCTCCCAACTCACAGCAGCCAAATTCCATTCATCAAGCATCTAATCAACAAGTTTTAATGTCAAGCGGTACAAAAGATGCTGGTATCCGTCATTTCAGCTATCATGTAGTAACAATATAATTATGTGGGCTTGGGTTAATTCCTGACTGTATCATACAGATTCCAGCCATCCCAAAGTAGAGGAGCAGCAGCAACTGCAGAATTTACCTGATGATGCAACTCCAGAATCTGTTTCAACACCTGGGCTGGTAAAAAGTCTTCTGAATGAGGATGAATTGAAAGCTCCCTACACAACTGATGCTGCTGTAAGTAGAGTATCTCTTGAAAGTGTATTCTGCATTATGAGTTTTCCTTGAGCATTTTGCTTCGAATTTGTACCCTTAAATGCTCTGCTAATTTTTATTGTATTTTATAATTTGGAGAGTTTGCATACATTCTAGCTGCAATATACTAAGTAATCCTGTTCAGGATTTTATCACTCAGCTGTGGCTTTCTTGTGATTGGATCCTCTAGTACCACAAGAATCCTTTGTTCGATTTGAATTCCTACTCAGTAGCTTAATTTTTATCTTGTGAGCTTTTAAACACTTGAATCTTTCGTCAATGAGGGTAGCATTTTAAAGCATGTTCATCTAGATGGCACATCACATCAGATTTCGGTTTGTAAATTAATCGTAGACGTCACCTTACACCAGGTCTACCTATGATGTACCGCGTACCAATTTTGTTGAATGTGCTATACATTTGACTGTCATTTAGACATTGGTCGTTTACGAATTTCATTGGGTTTCTATAAAGCAGTAGCCATTTGGAAAATAACGTCAGTGTTCAAGGTGGTGTGATCTAAGTTGCTTTAAATGCTCTTTTGTTGCAGGTTGGAGCATCTAGCTCATTGACAGATGCTGTACAAGTGCCAAGAGATATAGATCTCTCTCCAGGGCAGCCCATACAATCCAGTCAACCTCCTAGTGGCCTTGGTGTTATTGGCCGTAGAAGTGTCTCTGACCTTGGTGCCATTGGTGATAGTCTCAGTGCATCTGCTTTGAATTCAGGGGCAATGCATGATCAGTTGTTCAATTTGCAGATGCTTGAGTCTGCATATCACAGACTGCCCCAACCCAAAGATTCGGAACGTGCTAGGAGCTATACTCCAGTATGAATACCCTTTTCTTCCTCTCTGCACAGCGTTAGAATGAGAAATGTAGTTCATGGGTAATCATTTTCACTTTTCTGTCTTTTCAGAGACATCCTGCAGCAACACCTCGTAGCTATCCTCAAGTTCAGGCACCTATAGTAAATAACCCTGTATTCTGGGAACGACTAACCCACGACAATTATGGCACTGACACCTTGTTTTTTGCATTTTACTACCAGCAGGTAATGTGGCATGTTCCACCATTAATACATTTTTTTTCTTTTTGAGGTGTTCTATATGAGGCTTCTTGTCAACCCAGTTAGTCTCCACTGTCTGCAGGATACTTATCAGCAATATTTGGCTGCAAAAGAGCTGAAGAAGCAATCATGGAGATATCACAGAAAGTACAACACCTGGTTCCAACGGCATGAGGAGCCAAAAGTTGCCACCGACGAATATGAACAGGGGACGTATGTGTACTTCGATTTCCATATTGCTAGTGATGACCGCCAAGGATGGTATGGTGATTGTAGTTTTAAGTATGCATATGCTATCGATTTTGTGACTATGGATGCATGCGTAGGTTTTTGTTGTTTTCTTTCTACTCAAGACCTGCATGTTCCAATATTTTCATCTGCAGCATGGAACATATTTCCATCTGTTTTTGGTAGTTAGGATAAAGTAGCTAAAAGGTGTTTGTAACTTTCAAGCTGTTCAAGTTTTGAAGTATGGTTCCAAACCAAAGCATCAATTTGTGTACAGTATTATATTCTGACTATGAAATGAATCTATACCTGATGTTCTCATGTCTCTCCCCTCTTTCCCCTTTCATCTGTTTAGGTGTCAAAGAATCAAGACCGAGTTCACTTTTGAGTATAACTATCTTGAAGATGAGCTTATTGTCTAGAAGACGTGCAGTGCTGCAGTAACCAACCATTCCGATGGTTCAGAGTTCTGACTACTGGTTTGTGCTGCTACAATGTAAAACTTGCTGATTTCTGAAAAGTTAGATTTTAATTGAATAGGTTAGCATTGTTGTATAAGCCTGGCTTAATCTTCTTAGGATTCTTTAGAATGCCAACATTGTGCTTGGAGCTTGTGTACAATTGAACCATATCAGAACATAAATCCAAAACTAATCGGAAGTACAAATGATTTTTCTCCTGTTTTAGTCGTCTCAAACTGCTGTTTGGAACGTGTTGCGTACTGAATTGTTCAACATCCAGAATTGGTGCATTCCATATGCACGAAAGATACCGTGATTCAGATAAGAAATTCGCCCAATGTGGGTTTATTATTTGTATCAAGGATCTTTTTCATTTGTAGTTTTTAATGCAATCTTGCAGGCATGCCGCATGAGGGTGAAGAGCAGAATAAGCAGGCATCTAGTAAATTGGTGATTGTTGGTAATATGTTAGTGTTGTTCTTTTAGTGTGCTTCAGAAGAAACCATTGTGTGGTGGTTTAAGTGGCGGCCTGGATTGACCGGCAAATGAACGGAGACAGGCACCAGTGGTGGCTGTGGAGGGAGGTGGGTACTGTGCTGCTGAGTGACATGTTTGCACTTGTCCATTTCCATGCATTGGGGAACAGTAGAACACTAATACTCAACCAGTGGTTTCTTTTTTCTACCAGAATATTCACCCAATGGTTCAGACTAGCTAATCCATTCACGCATTCTAAGTAAATATATATATGTGGGTTTTGCACAAACCGTATATAATTTTTTTTTGTCACAGGAAATTGTAAGGGTGCGCGCCGAATTACCATGCTGCCATCACCAAAATACCGAACCGAATTTTGGTTGGTAATTTTGATCTATTAATTTTTTTTAGTATATTTCCAACAATAAACATTAAAAATTGTATGGAATGGACAAAAGTCTAATTTTAAAAAAAATTGTGACCAAATCGGCAAAAAAAAATTGGTGACAAAATTGTACCAAATACCAATGGACAAGTTGGTCAGAGCGTCATTTTCCCGTGTGCATTCATCCTCTGCTTGTTCTTAATCTCGTCAAATTATCACATTGTCAGTGATATAGTTGGCTCCATCCACCTGTTGCCGAATTTTATTAGTATATGGTAAAATAGTTAGTTACCTTGTGACAATTGTTTTATTTTTTTTTGGTAAACAGAGCATAACTTATGAATTGGGTTAATTTATTTTAATTTTTAACTTAGAAAATATTTGAATAAGAAAATGCTCCAAGTTGATCGCGTTTTTTTTGTACTTGCTGATTTGAATTAATCTAATTCATATTATTTTCAAAAAAAAATTAATACTAGATTAATTAACTCAAGAAATAAAAATAAGCGAATTTAATAGTAATAAAATAAGAAATAGGTAAAAGTGGACCCTAATTTATTTTCTAACTAGCCGCGTATGCGTAAAAAGAATTATTTCATTATATGCTCTAAAGAAAATTAAATAAAATATTGTTTATATATCTTGAATCTAATAAAGTAACCTAACTTTAATTTAACTAATATATCTTGATTTAGAGTACATACATGTAAATAGAGGACAATTTTCATATTATCACAATAAATCTATCATGTAATAGAGGACAACCATGACATACTTTAATATAATATTTTGAAGAAACTTTGAGATAAAGAGATGCAAATATATAACAAATTTTAGATATCACTATATGAGGTAGGAACCTCTCAAGCAGGTGGGCAAATTCAATTACGTTCTCAAAGGAGAAAAATCTTCTTTTTATCAGACGTAAGAGTTTTTATAGGGCAATTGTCACTGCTTATAGATTAAACAGTAGGTTCCGTGGATATAGTATTTTTACTTAATTATTTTAATAATTAACTTTTAATTATAATTAATTTATGTATGAATATTTAATTATAAATGGTAAAATTAATTAATGATTATAGGAGTAGTTTTTTCAGAACTAAAAATACAATTAAAATTATCTACTTCATTAGTATGTGTGACTATAGTTAAAAAGTCTACTACAAAAACGGAGAGAGTAATAATTTTAAAATTTTAATATTTTCTTGGCCAATATACTATATAGTTATTAAAATTTAGCATTAGTTATTTATTCTTGCAATTTTCAAATTCAATTGATTGAAGCAATTCTTTCGTTTTTCAAAGGAAAAAAAGTTAAACTTTTCTCATTTTATAATGACATTTAAAGTTTGGAAAAAAGATACGAGGATACTCTTTTATGATTGAATAAAAAGACTATATGAGAGAGAAAAGAAATTAAATAAACAGTTAATCATCTAAAAAATATCGCATGTAGTGTTTGGACACTGTCCAATAACTACTAACATTTCTCTATCAATTTCCCATTATTTGTCTCAAAGAAATGTAATAATGGACTCCCACCCTAAAAAAAGTATCATCCTAACTTCACTAATGTAATTAGAGATTTCAAGCTCATGTCTTTATATTTTGCTGTTATTGCGTTAAGATTGAGAAGAGAGTATTTTACTCGATTTTTATTTACAATAGTTCACATTTAATATGATAATCGAATGCTAAATTATTTTGTATTTTTATTAAAAAAATAAAAAATCAAAGAACAACTTGTGACATGAAACCATTGACAACAACTTTCATATAAAAAAGACATGAAAATTTAAGGCGTGGAAATATATATATAGTGTGACGTGTACTAACAACAAGGTCTTAAAATGTTAAAATTACAATTACAGTAGATACAATACAAATTACAATTGAGGGGTTGGGAAAAGAAAAAAAAAAAACGAACCAGAAAAGATGGCGCAACCCAGCAAAGAACCTTGCAAGAAAGAAGCTTGCGACATCCAATCTTGTCTTTCTAAGAACAATTTCCTTCCTCAAAGGTAATATTCCTTATCCATTCTATCTTCGTATACGTGCTTCATTTTACATGTTTCATCATCGGATTTGTAGTGAAAGGTCAGCTTTTGATGAAGGAGCTCGTTTTTAGGAATCGTATATTCAAACTATTTCTGTTGCGTGTTCCTTTTGGTTGCTTTGCGGTGGCTTGATGCTTCAATCATCGTGGTGATCATATAGTAGTTTCTATAACTGCTGTTTGTCGTTGTTGAAACTACCCAACCAAGTAATGTAATTTTTACCTATATTTTTCTTTAATTCGTTGGGCTTTCCTGGTGAACTTGCTTGCGCAGGGTTTTATGCACCTTGGTTTTTGTTTTCCTAGTTAGCTTCTCGATTTCTCCTTTTTGGAGCGTTACTTTGTTTGCTTGTTTAATGTTTTTGTTTAATAGAAAGTAATAAAGAGAAAAAAAAACACGTATAACAAGGGAAGCAATTCATTGTTTTCTCAAGGGTGCATTTTTCTAGGTAAATTCAGTTTCATAATCATATGCTTGCTAATTGTTCCTTTTCAACACTAGCTTATTTGATTGTTCTCGAGTCTGGCATATAGTTTCTCATGTATAGTAATGGTGCTCAGAAGAGGCAGGTAGCAAGTCGTTTACCAAGCTTGTAATCATTGAAAGATGGAAATAGTCTTTGGGCCGTGGACAGTTGAATGCTTACTTTCTGTTGGTCTCTTGCTGCTTTATGTCTTCTTATTTGTAGTGCTTGCACTACAAAAAGTGGGAAGAAAAGGAATATAATACCTTTACACAAGCTCATTTATGTGATTACGTTTACCACTCTTCCTGTGTGCTAAGATTATGTCCGCCATTTATATTCTGATCTTCTCAAGCATCTGATCCTGTTTTGAATATAAATCTCATGACAATAATCAGCAGCCAAATTTCTGTGGAAAAAATAAAGATTAGGCATGTGTAGTTGTTTGGCGTTCCTAGACGTTGTTCTAGGTATCTTGCATCTTTAGGAGTAAACTGATCCCATTCTAGACATTTTGGTTGAGTAATCCATTCTCTTAATCTACCAGTAAAATTGAATGAGAAGTCATAGGAGATGAGGATAAGATAGATTTGAGCTACAGATCACTAGCAATCTAATTGTAGTACATCTTTTGGCTGGGACCAAATGAACCCTCTTCAAAGATGCCATGGAAGACGTGCATTAGATGCCTTGCTTCCAAAGTAAATTGTTTGTACCCAAAAAAAGGTTTTCATTATTGCTTATTTTTAGTGTTCTAGTTTTTTGTCTCTGAGTTTCACTTAACCCTACTCTTTCTGGAAGCTGAATAAGTCCATTTTGGTAATCAAGGGTTTGCAATGCCAAATTTTTGGCTTGTACACACCCATGCTACCCATGCTTTCTTTCTTTTTAGAAGCTGGTGTTTAACGTGGATGCTACCATTGTTTTGCTCTTCTCTTGAACATGTTTCTGCTTTTAAATCTTGGGAACATATTAACTGTGTTTAACAATGTTGATTAAGACCTGTAGTTAATGCACAATGTTTGGGAATGTCTGCTCCAACTTATGTTGTGTTGGTCTCTCTGTTGAGCCGTGCAGTATATATTAGTGACCACAATTATGGTTGACACAATTTGGAGAAGCATCATCATTACATATTAAAGTTTCTCTTTGTGTAAGTGGGTCGTATTTTCTGTTTGCCTCTATAATGGACATGGAAATAAGTGTAGGTAAGAGAAGTCCCAATTTTAGGTCAAGATCAATTGGTAGCTGGCTAGTTGCTTGCATGGTGGCTCCATATATATGGTTATTATCAATGATGATTTCAATTCCTATCTATTTAGCACAATTCCTTTATTTGCCAACTGTTAGTTTCCCGATAAGATCGCATTAAACAACAAATCCTTTACCTTTTAACCTTGCTGCTTGCTGTGTACTAATCCTGGGACGTTGCTTTCTAGTGCATGGATAAGTGAACATTGTTTTAGACTCTATTGGCAAGGTTTCCGTTTACCTGGTGACCCCAACTATTCAGTCTATATATATTGTTACTAAGAGGTGATTAGTGCATAGCTCCTGAGTTTCATTTTTATGTTTTTTTCCAGTCTGTTTGTCATTCAGTGTATGTAATATGTTGTTTTTGTCTGTACTTCTGATTAGTTTGGCAAGTGTTTGTCAGTATAAGTTGTTTTTGCGTGTACTTCTGATTAGCTTCGCATGTGTCAGTCAGTATAAGTTTCCTTTGTTGTGAGCATCTTATTAGCTTATCAATTATTGGACCAGCCCGGTCCGAACAGGATTTGTCCTAGTCCGGTGGGTTTAAAGCTATTTGTGGTTCAGACCTTAAAAAAAGTTGAGAAGTTGGTTAATTAGTTACATGGCCATTTTGTGTGTGTTAGACTCATTAAGCAAGTATAATCGTGATCAGTTTTTCTTTCTCTGGAATCTTCTTGCATCATCCATTTCAGTTGTACAATTAGGGATTCCAGTTCCCAGGTGATTCCGTTGATCTTATAGCAAGCCTAGTAATTACTCTAATTAACAGTACTCCTAAAACGATCTGATGTATCATAAAGTAAATCACCTCCTTTTGTACCTATTGAATCTCGTGTCCGCTGTTCAATTCGTTTTGGTAACATGGTTCATGCAGAAGTTCTGTTGGAGAAATTGTTCTTTTACTTTTACGCAAACTTGCTGCCACCGATGGACTTCTTCCTTCCCCCCACTTGTAATACGATGGTTTCCTTCATTTTAGTTCTCCTATGTTTACTTCTAGTCTAATTTCTAATTAGTCCTTCAAAATTTTACAGGTGCCAAAAGGTGATAGAGAATCTGCAATCTTGCTGTGAGAAATGTGATTACAAGTCGACACATTGTGGTTCTGTTTCTGCTCTTCTGAAGCAAATTCACAAGTGAACAAAGGAAATTCAAGTCACTTTCTTTTTCCCTTTATATTGTTTTTCGGAGCTTTGGGACGTTCTGAGTCAAAGGAATATGGTGCAGCTCTGTTTTAGTTGCTGAAGCTTTTACTGCGTTAGAAACAGCTCGTATGGTATGGCTCTTTCTTACCCTTAGTGCAGAGTAATTATAGTCTGATACTTTTGTATTATCCATTTTTCAACCATACCGCGTACGATCATCTTTAGTACCATCACAAATTACTCCTCTGTATGCCATGTTAGAACCAAAGGATATTCACTGTTGTTCTTAACCTTATGAACAACAGTATAGGAACGAATCAATTCGATTAATACATGAATCAAATAACGGAATGCGGAAGCGTACCTGATGATAATGATGCCATGATCGATATAGAAATCCGGGAACAAAAGTCTTTTGGTGAATCGTTGCCTTGGGCGTATGGGTACCCTATGTTCTCTGTCTTTTCTGATAACGTTCTGTTGTTTTTCTTTTCTAAAAGAAAACCCTACTTTTTCCTTATGTGTTAAAACAGAAGAACTTTTCCTTATATATGACAACTTCCACCAGGGATCAAATACCAATTATATTTAACTTATGTTAATTACAAATTGATCCATCAATAATTGTAATTAACCCGGGACTCTGCACAAATACTGAATATGCCCCCACACTGTATCAATTAGACGATTGGACCCCTTAACTTTAATAGATCATCAATTTGGTCCAATTAACCTAATGTTAACAATATATTATATGACGGTACACACATAACATAGGCGTCCATATGTTCCAACGTGTACAAACGGTACTGACACATTAGTCCCGTTGTCCAAATTCTAACAATCTCCCACTTGGACAACTACACAATATGCGTTCCTTATAGTACCTCATTTTGTCATACAATCATATGTTAACCCCTGAAATGCTAGCATATATCCATCTAATTCAATCCGGTCCATTAGCTTCATTAATACAAGAACCAAGAGAGCAGTCGTCGCAGTCCAAGCAACTAAACTCATAATGATTACGAGTACTAACTAACTAACGACATGGATCCAGTGCGCATGTGCAGCATGAAAATTACATGTGAAATGATTTATACATGTCTATTTCTAACTGATCCTCTTTACTTTATGAGATCAAAATTCAGAGCATATATTGAATAAAATCAATATCCATAAACTGTGAAATAACATAATACACAGTCATCGCATATATGAGTCACAAAATTGTACAAACCAAACTCCCACTAATCTCAGGCATCTAACTTAATGACACCCATACTCGATACATGGCCATGAAATGCTACAGGTGTCAATGCCTTAGTGAGCGGATCCGCAACCATATCGTTTGTACCCAAAAACTCTATGCTAACTTGATTGCTCTAAACTCTTTCTTTAATAGCAAGGAACTTTATATCAATGTGCTTCGATCTGGAAGAACTCCGATTATAGTTGGAGTACAGCACAGCAGCCCGGTTGTCACAAAAGATCCTCAATGGTCTCTCAATACCAGTGACAACTCGCAGCTCCTTAACCATGTTCCGCAGCCATATAGCATGACTGGATGCCCCGTAGCAAGCTACGAACTCAGCCTCCATAGTGGAAGATGCAACAAGTGACTGTTTCGCACTCTTCCATGAAATGGCTCCTTCAGCCAGAAGAAAGACATAACCTGAAGTCGATCTCGGGCTATCATGGCATCCAGCGAAATCAGAATCAGTATACCCAATGATCTCGAGTTGATCTGATCTCCTGTATGTGAGCATATAGTCTTTCGTTTCTGCAGGTATCGAAAGACTCTTTTGGCTTCAACCCAATGATCCCTTCCGGGATCGCTCTGGTATCTGCCTAACATACCAACAATAAATGCAAGGTCTGGACGGGTGCAAACCTGTGCATACATGATGCTTCCCACAGCCGAAGCATATGGTACACCCTCCATGAACTTGCGGTCCAAGTCCGTCTTAGGACACTGATCAAGGCTAAACTTCTCACCTTTGGAGATAGGGGTATCATACGACTTACAATCTTGCATGCTAAATCTCTTTAGTACTTTATCAATGTAACCCTTTTGTGATAGTCCAAGGGTACTCCGTGAACGATCACGGTGTATCTAAATCCCCAACACAAAAGATGCTTCCCCAAGGTCTTTCATCTCAAAGTTATCTGAGAGGAAAGCCTTAGTATCCTGAAGAAGCTTTACATCGTTAGTAGCAAGCAAAATGTCATCAACATATAACAGTAGAAATACAAATCTACTCCCACTGAACTTATGGTACAGACAGTCCTCCACAGCGTTTACTTCGAAACCGTATGAAGTAATAACACTATGGAACTTCAAGTACCATTGACGGGAAGCTTGCTTGAGGCCATAGATAGACTTCTTTAACCTACAAACCAATTCACTACCCTCGTTGGAGGATAGTCCTTCTGGTCGCCTCATGTAGATTTCTTCCTCAAGATCCCCATTGAGGAAAGCAGTCTTTACATCCATTTGGTGTAGCTCAAGATCGAAATGTGCCGTTAGTGCCATAATAGTCCTAAAAGAGTCCTTCGATGAAACTGGAGATAAGGTCTCTTTATAGTCTATTCCTTCCTTTTGGGTGAACCCTTTCGCGACAAGAAGTGCCTTGTACCTCTCAATATTGCCCTGAGAATCCCTTTTGGTTTTGAAAACCCATTTGCAACCTATCGGTTTCTTTTTCTCAGGCAATGGTACAAGTTCCCAAACGTTGTTGTCCTTCATGAATTTGAGTTCATCCCCTATGGCCCTTATCCACTCTCGAGCATCAGAACGACTATTAGCCTCTTTAAATGTGAGCGGGTCATCCTCCAAATAGTCAATAGTATCCTCATGTTCTTGCAGAAATACGATATAATCATCCAAAATCGCATTTCTTCTCACTCTAGTGGATCTCCTTAACGACATATCTGCCTCTACTTGGTCCTCAACTATTTGAGGTTGTTGAATTTGATCCGGTTGTGGACCCTCATGGACATCCTGATGATCCTCAGGTATAACCTGTGGATCTAGTCCTGGTCCTGCAGGAAGATTAATGACGTCGTTTCTTGCTCTCTGAGGGATAAGAGTAGGAATCGGAACAATAAGTTCATTCTGTCCCTCAGAAACTTTATGAGGATGAGAATTATCTGAATCCTCCTCAAAAACGACATCTGACCTTCTATCTTCCCCCCCAAAATCAACATCTTCAAGGAACCGGGCATTTCCCGTCTCAAAAATTGTTCGGGTAGTAGGGTTGTAAAACTTATACCCCCATGACCTCTCCGGATAACCAACAAAATAACAGTTAATAGTCCTTAGGTCCAGTTTTCTTTCATCAAGCCTATAAGGCCTTGCCTCTGCTGGGCATCCCCAAACCTTTAAAAAATATTTCAGGACAGGCTTTCAGCCAGTCCATAACTCATATGGGGTTTTGTTAGTCGCTTTTGTTGGTATCCTATTAAGAATGTAGACTGCAGTTCTTAAGGCATCTCCCTAGAGTGATGTAGGTAAGGTGGTATTGGCAATCATACTCCTTACCATATCCTTAAGGGTACGGTTCCTCCTTTCAGATACACCATTCATGGTCGGAGACCCCGGCATGGTGTACTGTGGAACTATCCCACACTCATCGATAAATTAGGCAAATAGCCCAGGACGTTGTTCACCTGATCCATCATATCGACCGTAGTACTCACCACCACGATCCGATCTGACAGCCTTAATAGTCTTGCCGAGTTGATTCTCAACTTCGGTCTTGAAGACTTGAAAGCGTCCAATGCCTCGGATTTTTCCTTTAAGAGGTATAGATATCCGTATCGAGAGAAATCATCTATAAAACTGATAAAGTATCATTGACCATTCTAGGATGCCGTAGGGAATGGACCACAAATGTCTGTATGTACCAGTTTTAGAGTTTCCGAACTTCTCTCGGCCTCAAACCGTCTTTTGTTAGTTGTTTTGCCCTTTATGCACTCGATGCAAACCTGCTGGTCTGTTCAATCGAGTTCACCAAGAATTCCATCTGACACAAGTCGGTCTATTCTCCTTGCGGAGATATGACCTAACCGTCTGTGCCA
The DNA here is from genome assembly GCA_963691705.1 of Viola odorata. Classification (NCBI taxonomy): domain Eukaryota; kingdom Viridiplantae; phylum Streptophyta; class Magnoliopsida; order Malpighiales; family Violaceae; genus Viola; species Viola odorata. The sequence continues at coordinate 20,067,480 of OY829539.1, read as the reverse complement.
TAACCTGAATGAATCCTCAGTTGGCAATTTACGCTTTATCCCACGAGAATCACTTACATAACATTCATTATTGCTATTAACTATATGCAATAAATATAAGTTATCAGAATCAATTAATGCACCAGTTCCAACCAAAGTAGAGTTAAAATAAAGCAGACTTTTATAATCCCCAAATCTGAATGAATAACATTCTTTGTCCAACAAAGAAACCGAAATCAGATTCCATCTAAAAGACGGTACATATAAAGTCTCCTTTAACTCTAATATGAAACCAGTACATAAAATTAATTCCAGCGTAGCAATGCCCTCAACTGGTACCGGGTCACCTGCACCCATATAGAGCAACCTCTCACTTTCCATGGGCTTCCGGTATGTTCTGCACCCCTGCAAAGAAACACTTATGTGTTTAGTGGTTCCTGTATCTAACCACCAAGTGTTCTTAGGAACAGAAACTAAAAGGGATTCCGTACTAACAAGAGAAAAGAACATACCTTTCTTAGCACACCAAGTTTTATACTTGGCGCAGTCCTTCCTAAGGTGGCCTACTCTCTTGCAGAAGAAGCATTTTGTTCCCTTATGCTCAGTATCTGAGCCCTTAACCTTCTTCTGAGAACCAGACCCTGCAATCTCTTTACCTTTCCTCTTCTTAAAACCGAATGAAGAGGTTGTAGCTAGATGAGCACTATCCAGTTGAGAGTGTCTCAACCTTTCCTGTTCCTGGACCAGATGAACAGTCAGCTGATCAATTGTCCACTCTTTTTCCTGACAATTGTAACTCACCTCGAAATGACTGTATTAAGGTGAAAGTGAAGCCAGCACATGATGTACCAGATAGTCATCTGGTAACTCAACTTTAAGTGCCTTTAGCTTCTCAGCTAGGTTGATGACCTCCTGGACATACTCCCGTATGTCGCTCTCCCTCTGTACTTTATGGTCAAAAATTGGCGAATAGTATCGCTAATTTCGACCTTCTCTGTATGGATATAGCGACGAGCCAAGATCTCTAGGATCTTTCTGGCACTAGCTTCCTTATCCAGTGTGTTCTGCATGGACATAGGGAAAACACTGAGTATGACCAAACGACAAGCTCTGTTCGATTGCTGCTAGTCATCGAAAGCCTGGAGTTCCTTATCAGAACTTTCGAGGTCTGGTTCCTCAGGACAATCCTTATAGAGTGTCAAATCCTTATTCATACAACACAGTGATGTCTCTACCTTTCTCTTCCATAACTTGAAGTTACTGGAAGTCAACAATGGTGTATTGTTCAAATTTGGCAGATACCGAGCCTGCTGAGTTCTTATCCGAAAGAACACAACATTCAATCAGCTCACTTTACTGAAAATATGAAAGAAATAAACTTAATGAATAACACATTGATTAAATCAAAAATTAATTATATGACATTGTACTTAGTCTTTGGACTACAAGCACAACTCACAGTTAATTAATTTGCCATAGTGTGAATTTTATAGCTTGATTTTGCCAATTATTTCATCTTCCTTTTGGCCGATCAAACAATCACATAAATCTCTTGATAGCTATAAATCTTGAATTCATCACTATCGTGTTTATAATTTCCGCCAAATAGTCACCTTCATTTTAGCCGACAACTATCCGCATGAAATTATCAACACCACACTTGAAATGTCTAACTCGGTAATATCCGCAGCAGAGGTCACTTTTGTGACTTTGCTACTTTTATTAATCAAGTTAGACAAAACAAGCTGAGCTTAAAAGCTTCCTTAGTGTTATTCTGTTTAGTGTGAATCGTATAGCATGATTTTGCCAATCATTCAATCTTCATTTTAGCCGATCAAACAATCACATAAATCTCTTAATAGCTATAGGTCTTGAGATTCATCACTATCGTGTTTATAATTTCCGCCAAATAGTCATCTTCATTTTAGCCGACAACTATCCGCATGAAATTATTAACACCACACTTTAAATCAATTATATAAACCCGACGAACATCTTAAACCTTATGATGTTCATGTTCAAATAATCGAATTAACTTTAAGTCCGGCAACCCGAACCAGTACTGATGAACATTACCAAACAGTACCGTGAACAGTACCAAACAGTGCCGTGAACAGTACCAACAAGTAGTGACAATACGTATCCATGCAGTATTAAAATACGGACCAAAGAATCACTATTCCGAAATCATTGTTCACGAATCACTATTCACAAATCACCACTATTCACAAATCACTTCAATCATGGAGTTTCTGGATTCAATTCCCAAAAAATTAAATCCCGTTTGCAATTCTTCCATTAATCAGCCAAATCAATTAAATCAATCCCATCATAATTAAGCAATTAATCAAAATCAATTAGCCAATCATGAATTGCAATTCCACCAACGGGATTGTGCAGCAAGGATTCAATCCACATAAAACACAATTATCCAAACAGTATACAAATACGAGCCAAATACCAGCCTAGCCGAGCCGAATTCAAGCCACATACAAGCCAGATTCAATCCAAAGACAAGCCACATAAGCCAAATCAAGCCAACCACATAAATCAATTAATGGCAATTGTAGAGACGGGATGAACAACAATCAATTTAGTCCCCAGTTTCATGAAATGCAATTAATCAACAAAGGGGAGGAAATCAATTCCCGAACTCAATTACCCAATCAATTCCCAAATCAATTTCCGAATCAATTAATCAATCAATTCCCAAATCAATCATCAATCGATCAATTCCCAAATTTGCAGAATTAGGGTTCTTAAAATTAAAACCCAATTTTGCAATTAATACGGAAAACCATCACAGCATCATACAATTCATACATAACCAAAATTGATTGGCTCCGGTACCAATTGTTAGAACCAAAGGATATTCACTGTTGTTCTTAACCTTATGAACAACAGTATAGGAATGAATCAATTCGATTAATACATGAATCAAATAACGGAATGCGGAAGCGTACCTGATGATAATGATGTCATGATCGATATAGAAATCCAGGAACAAAAGTCTTCTGGTGAATCGTTGCCTTGGGCGTATGGGTACCCTATGTTCTCTGTCTTTTCTGATAACGCTCTGTTGTTTTTCTTTTCTAAAAGAAAACCCTACTTTTTTCCTTATGCGTTAAAACAGAAGAACTTTTCCTTATATATGGCAACTTCCACCAGGGACCAAATCCCAATTATATTTAACTTATGTTAATTACAAATTGACCCATCAACAATTGTAATTAACCCAGGACTCTGCACAAATACTGAATGTGCCCCCACACTGTATCAATTAGACGATTGGACCTCTTAACTTTAATAGATCATCAGTTTGGTCCAATTAACCTAATGTTAACAATATATTATATGACGGTACACACATAACATATGCGTCCATATGTTCCAACGTGTACGAACGGTACTGACACATTAGTCCCGTTGTCCAAATTCTAACAGTCGACACATTGTGGTTCTGTTTCTGCTCTTCTGAAGCAAATTCACAAATGAACAAAGGAAATTCAAGTCACTTTCTTTTTCCCTTTATATTGTTTTTCAGAGCTTTGGGACGTTCTGAGTCAAAGGAATATGGTGCAGCTCTGTTTTAGTTGCTGAAGCTTTTACTGCATTAGAAACAGCTCGTATGGTATGGCTTTTTCTTACCCTTAGTGCAGAGTAATTATAGTCTGATACTTTTGTATTATCCATTTTTCAACCATACCTCGTACGATCATCTTTAGTACCATCACAAATTACTCCTCTGTATGCCAACTTGTTCAAAGGTTCACTGTCCGAAACCGAACCTCAGTTGCAGCCCAGACCATAGTCCCCTTTCTTCAGAGATTTAGTTTCTACAACGTCACTCATCAAAATGACATTGAACTTGCCCAACCCACTCTGCTACTTGTCCAAACCCCATACGAGCTCCCTCACCTCAACTCGGTTCCCTAACCCGTTCACCTCAATGTACCTGAGTAAGCCAGGAAGCAAGGGAACCAACCACATTGGTGAACACAGTACTCGGTTCGCACCACAGAGCACTACCTTGCAGCTTTGTCCTTTTGGATTAATTGACTGGCTCTTACGCTTTGAACTGCGGATGCCATACAATTTACACTCTTTGATATTCTTCAACACAATCAGTACTTTACACTTTTTTATAAAATGTTAACACAATTTCATGTTATAATATAAAAAAAAGATTTATTTTAATGAAGGTAAACTACATGAAAGTTTCTGAAGTATCCCAAAAATAATAATGTTGTCCCCTAAAACTTTACATTTAAACGTTTCCTAAAAGTTAATTGGCTTTGCTACTTGTTAAAAAATGATAACAAATTGCAAGAACTATGGGAATCGGACAAAAAGTAACAAATATGGAAGGCATAGTTTATAAAATATTAGAAGGTAGGCTCGTCCATTTAGGTTAGAGGGTCAAGCCTCGACTTTGAAATTCTAGGCTTGTAGCAGTCCAAGCTCGTTTAGTCTCGACCCGCAACACATGTTTATATATTTAAATAAATATATGCTTGATTAGTATTATAAAAATGACAAAAATGACTCGATTCATTAAAAACGTCATCGTTTTTGTTATATTAACAAACCTGCTAGGCCCGCAGAAAGCTCATTAAGCTTAGAATGTCGGGTTTGGGCTTTGAAAATATTGGCCCGCATAAAGCCCATCCAGGCCGCCCATATGGGCTCTACGAGGGATTTAAAATTTTAGCCTTGAACTCGGCCTGATCTGTCTAATAAGCAGGTCTACTATAAGGGATTAAGTTCTTAATTTTGTAAATTATAGAGTTTTTTTTAAAAAAAAGTTTGAATTATTTTTGAAAATTTTCCTTTTTAATATATATTTCAATTTTCTCATTAATTTCTTTAAATTTTCAGTAACGTGTACTCTACCATATTTGTTACATTTTTCTTCCAATTTTTATAATTTTTTACTAGTTTTTTTATAATTTTTGAACCATTACAAACGTGGAAATTACAATTTTTTTAAAATAAAGTGTTTTTATGGCACGTCTTAAAACTATAATAGCTGAAGCGATTTTTTTATACTATTTATCCAAAAAGACTAAATATAAAAAAAAACTACATCTTAATATTATTTTAAATAAATTTACATCATCTTTTATTAAAATTTTATTCATTTAGCTAACAATCATTAAAGAAGAAACACACTTAAACCTATATATAATTAATTTGAAACTCAATTTTCAAGTAAATTAAAAGAGTCAATAGTCAAAAATACCCCTGTACTAACGCGAAAAATAGAAACTTTTCCTGTTGTTTAAATTTTTTATTCCTGTTCCCTTGGACTAAAGGTCAACAAAATGTGGCCCAATTCCGTTAGTCAACCTAACGGACTGTCAAGGGCCCTTGACAACCGATTTCATCAGTTTTGGCTCCCGGTAAACTCTAATTCGGACATGCAGTAAAATATAAAAGGAAAAAACATAAAATTTGTGGACTTCAAACAACTTTTAGGCAGGATTGAGAACTGAAAAAAACTCTGGTGCACATCAAATCAATACTGGGTTACGAAGGTTGAAAAAGATTGCAGAAGATTCGCGCCATTAGCACCGCGATAAGCTACGAAGGTTGAAGATGAAATCCAGGAGACGTCTGGTTGAAGGAAAAGGGTTTTTTACGGCAGCGATTGAAAAAAGTAAAGGTTTTTCTCTTCGAAAAGAGCAAAGGGAGGGAACTGATTGTTCTACCCCGTGTCTGCCTCTCAGAAGCAAGGTCAGTGACTTGTCTCGTCTCTTTTCCCGCCTCAACGACAATGAAACATGTGAAAAGTTGTGCTTTATCTTATTTTATTCGATTAGAGATTTAAATAAACAAATATGCAATATGTTTAATTCGATTAGTGATAAGAGCTCAACTTCGATTTGGATAGAAGGAGGCCGAATTGCTGTTCTTGAGCCGGATCTAGTCCTCTTGTGAGAGGTTGGCAGCTTGGATGGATGAACGGATGAAGGTGCTTTTAGTGTTCCAATGGAGTATGTGTTGCAGCGGAAGTGGATGATGTTTAGAGGTGTTTAGATGATGAACATAATAAGAACTTAACTAATTAGAAAACCCTCTTGATCTTAAGAACAAGCAACCTTTCTACAAACTAGTTAAGGATCTCTCTTTTCTGATTTAAGAACAAAGCTCAAGAGCTGAATTACAAGAAGAGATAGATGAAGGATAAACAATGGTATTTTAGCCCTATTGGCTCCGGTCACCAAGAACCCTAAGTTACTCTAGATTACCCTACTGTTTGGCCAAAGAGAATATCATCAAAATCAAAGGCCAGTGTTGAAATGAAAAGGAATGCACTTTAAATACTAAAATTCTAACATAATGGGTAAATACCCTTACACCCTTAGACAAAGGGGCTTTTCCTTGGCAGCAACTGAAAATGGGCTTGGAGGATGGGCTTCAGCCAAACAGAAGGTGGGTGCAAGGCCTTAGCCGTCGGCCTCATGGCTTAGTAGGGTTCGGTGCGGACTTCTTCACGGGATGGCCGGCCTGCCCATGAGTAGGTGTGCCTAGAGCATCCGTGCTCGTATCAATTAGGGATTTGAATAAAGAAATATTCATTGTGTTTAAATCGATTAGGGTTTGGAATAAAGACAAATGTTGTGCTGGTCCTGCTATATTTTTTAGTTTGGGACCATTTCCTGTTGTGGTCCTTCTATATTTTACAATTAATGCATAAATATTGCTTGGCCATTTATTATACTGTAGTGAAAATCCATGACAGGATGTTGTTTACTGTGAAAATATTCATGGGTGGAAGTTGGATCCTAGTTCCAAAGTTGTAGTATGTAGATGCAGTGGAAGAATGTTTCCAAATTGAGCATGATAAGCTGACAATAAGAGATATTAGTGACAGAGTCTTAAGGAAAGGATACCATAATGCTCTACATTATGATTGTAAATATCCATGGGAAGAAATGGAGGAAGGCCTCAAGGGTTTGAGGAAGGATAAACATATGAAGAGAATCATTGCTGAGATGTTAAAAAATGGTGAGGATACACTGGAAGTGTATGTGGAACATGGCGTCCACACCCCCATATTTGTTGTCAATCTTGAGAGTAGTGATGAAGAGATGGAAAATGAAGATGAAGTAGGGTGTGTTCCCTTGTTGCTAACCTTTGAAGGTGTATACCACAATGAATCGGTGGGTGGAGATGGGGTTCTGGTTGAAAGTTGCAATGATAGTTCAGACTGTGACAGGGTTGGTGCAAATGCAGTTGAGTGTGGTGTGAGGATTGAAGTGGATGGGTTGCAAGAGATGGACCCTCTGAATGGGCTAAACCAAAGAAGTATTGGGCCTACATCTAGGCCCAATTTAGAACAAGATGGGCCTAACTGCAGTAACTTCAGTTACAATGGGGTTTGAAAATGAAGCACCTGAGGTTAAAGGTGATGGAGATGATGATCATAGTTATGACAGCCATGCTGACAGAACTTACAGCTAGGAAGTGGAGGGTGATTGCAGTAGTGCTGAGGAGCTTAGTGACTTTGTAGATTCTAAAGATGAGGAAGAAGAGGATATCTTTGGTATGGTGTCTGAGGAAGCCGGTGTGGAGTTTGAGAAAGTAAATATGAGGGGTGAGCAAGGCAGAAGTGACAGGGTGAATAGCCCACTAGTAGCAAGTTCTGGTCCTGGTGTGCCTGATGTGGAAACTGATTATGATGACAGTGATAGATTAGACAGGCTGGAGAAATTTTGACTTGTCTGGAGATTATTAGAAGATTGCTCATGAAGAGGTTCTACATTAAGTATCAGGGATACAGTTGTATCAGGGGACAATCTATCCTAAATGGTTCAACATACTGGAGAAATGTATCCAAGAATTTCAGTCCTATATTGTGTATTCTCATTCCCAGATGCAAAAGTTTGAGGTAGAGCATATTAATAGTGAAAAGAGCACTTGTGACCTGCAACATAAGACTTGCTCTTGAAAAAGGTAGGGCTGCATAAAAATCCCGAGTCCCGAATGTCTGATTTTTCAAACCCGAATTTTTTCAATTTCGGTCGGGTATCAAAAATTTGGGTTCGGGTATCTCCTACCTGAACTTTTAATTCGGGTCAGGACGGGATGAAATTTTGTAAGTTCGGGTACCCGAAATACCCGAACTTACAAAGCGAGATACTTACCTATCTCATTCTCCTCCTCTCTTTCGATCTCGATCGCGATCTCATTCTCTTCTCTCTTTTTTCCATCTTTGTCATCTTCTTCAATCATCTTCTCCCGATCTCTCCTCTTCAATCATCCTGCTCACCTCCTTCATCAACCGTGATCCTTCTCTTCCTTTCCTCCTCTCTCGCCTCGACCTCTCCACTGCTACCGCTACCGTCCAAACCAAGTGAGTAATTTAGCTTCTCTTCCTTAGAGTGTGGCCTCGTTCTTCTTGTTTTTGAGGTTGTGGTTTGCATAGGATGGATTTGTTGTTTAGGGTGTGGGTTTTGAAGTCCCATGGTTTCCAGATCTGAGGTTAGTGACAAGTTGTTCAAATCTGAACAGAAGAGGGCTTGAGGTTTGCTGGTTGGCTTGGATTGTGTAGTTGGATTCGCAGGAAAGGGGAAAAAATGCAGGAAAAGAATGGGCTAAAATTCGGCTTAATTTGTATGTTTAAAATTGCTGGAAATTGTCAAAATTCATAATTTCAAAATTTTCGGGTATTCCAAAATTTCCGAAATTATGAATTCGGAAATTCGGGTTCGAAAAGCATTTTAAAATTTTGGGTTCGGGATGGAAAATCCAAATTTTAGAATACCCGAATTTTGCAAATTCGGAATAACCGAATGGGCACCCCTAGAAAAAGGTGGGACTTGACTGGAGTGCCTTGTAGGCACGCAGCAGCTGCCTATTTGTTCTTGTTAAAAAATCCTCATGAGTTTGTACATGTGGCCTATCGGAAAAGCACATTCCTGGAAGCATACAAGGATGGTATTCTGCCTGTTCCAAATCAAAATGAATGGCCAGTTGTTAAAGGGCGTTATGAGGTGAAGCCTCTAGAACGCATTGTACAGAGTGGTAGACCTAGGCATAAGAGAAGGCTGGAAGCAGGAGAAGCTAGACCACCCAATCCATCCTGATTGAGAAGGAATGGTGTGGTGATGACATGTAAAAATTGTAAAGGTAGGAACCATAACACTAGGACTTGTCCACTTCCTATGAGGCCTGACATATACCACCATTGAAGAAGAGAAAGAGACAAACACATGCATCAACTCCAAGTACACCTGCCAATGATGGTGAACCTACATATGCAACAACTCAGAATACTCATGTCAATGATGATGGTCCTATACCTCCCAATGATGATGGTCCTACTCCTGCCAATGAAACTGGGCCTGAAGTGCAGGTAAATATATTTAATCTTCCATATGTAATATATGTTAACTATCAATGTAATGTTCTACTTCTCTTGTGTTATAGGAAAGTGAAGGAAATGCAAGTGCAAGGACAACTAGGTCCAGTGCCAATGCAAGTGAAAGGACAACTAGGTTCAGTGGGAGTGCCAATGCAAGTGGGAATGCAAGTGCAAGATTTTCAAGGAACTCCACACAACCCTCTCCAGCAATTCCTTCTCCACCAATGCCTTCTCCAGCAAGAACTTCTCCAGCAACAAGGCCTTCAACATCAATTCCTTCTCCAACAATGCCTTCAGCAACAACAAGGACTCCATTGGTCATCCCTTCAACAGTGCCCTCATGTAGCAATGCTGGTCAGACAACAAGCCAAAGGCCTAAGAAGAAGAAGATATGGAGACTAGTTGGAGTTAGAGGAAATTTCCTACCCCCAAGACCAGCAACTAGATCCAGCGCACCTGAACTAGTACAACCAGTCTCATCAACACATAGTACAAGAAGCCATGATGCTAGGGAAAATCCAATGTCACAAAATTACATTCCTACCAGGAAATGGATACCTTGATGCAGTCTGTTCAATGAAAACTTTTATTTGGTTGAAAAATGATTTTTGTGGAGACTTTTCCTGATGCAATCTGTTGAAGTTTGATGATAATTTATAATAGGTATGTAGTTTGTTAAAACAGGTTTGGCTGCATATTTATGATGCAACGCAGGGCAACTTTTGTGTAGTTTGATTGAAACTCATTTTGGTGCTTAGTGTATGGCACTTATGATGTAAGCATACTTTTTTGCATATTTTGTGGTATTCGTTAAAGGAAATTGTAGGGGACTTATTTTGGTGGTTATCATTTGCTGCGTATGAATGAAGATTGAGTTTGTGACAATTTTTATGTTAATGGTTGATGAACTAAAAGATTCAGAATTAAAAGAACCAAAATGAAATAAAGAAACAATGGAGATCAAGGATAATAGCAAACCAATAGAAGTTCATTAATAATTAAGCAACAGCCACCAAGTTCAAAAGTACATCATTTAAGCCCATCCTGGTCATCAGAAACCAACACAAAAATATAAAAAAACATGTCCTTGTGATCAAATAAGAACTTACAACCAAAAAAACCATTATTGACTCCTCAAGAAACTTCTCCTTCAGCAAATTGTTAATCATTTTGGACAAAGCAGGAGCATTAGAAAATGGTGTAAGGAGTAGTGGAGAATGTGGTGTAATACAGTCAATTTATAGCCGGGACTGGTTTTCTAAGGTTGGTGCATATTCGCTTTTCCATCAGTCTGCTCGAGGTAATAACTATTTCTAATAATTCATTCCATAAAAAAACAAGCAACAAAACAAGCAAACCAAAATTACAAAAACAAAAACCCTAAAATTTGAAACCAAATTCAAACCATAAAAATTACAAACCAAATTCAAACCCTAAAATTTCAAACTAAATTCAAACCATAAAAATTACAATAACAATCAAGAAAAAATGGAGAAGGATGACAAGACATAGGACAACAGACGAACAATGATACCCATTGACCGATGCTTCTGTTTTGCGAGATATTGCAGCAACAAAGTCCTTCAATTCTCAGCGAATCATATCACTTTCTTCCTTCATAGCATCGATAATATCTTCCTTAAGCGCAACCCAGTCATTAATTTCATCCCGACGCACCTCCGGCACAGATCCACCTTGCACATTGCACTATGCCTAGAACCCACACTCACCATTCTCACATTTATAATACAACCTTCCTAGGTTAGGTGTCGATTTTGATATCTTAACTACAACTCTTACCCCACACTTGAACAGTCTGTTCTTGAATCGTAGGTACGATGTTGCACCATTACCTATGCCAGTTCCTGCGGACGACGTGAATGAGCGATTGCTAGAAGAAGCCATGGCGGTGGTCTTGCAATTTTGCCTCTTTAGCTATCGCGAACTCCTTCTCGAACGAACCCTAAAACTTTCAAACCTAATTTTACCCTCGATTATGAAGAACAAATTTCTAGGGTTCTTACTGTAGAACTTCTCGGACGAACCCTAAACTAAAATGTGTACAAATAATTTTCATTAGATAAACATGTCCTTTTGCTTTCAATTTATACATATTTTCATTCCTCTCTCGCGAATTGAAAAACAGTAAACACAATAAATGGTTTAATTTGTTTCTTTCATTTTCGGATGCAGGTTGCAGAAATCGGTTGTCATAAGTCATACTGTTGCTACCTGAATTTTGACTTGCGTCGCAAGCTTTTTCGCACTTTTAATTCGTTTATCACGTTTAATAGCTTGTCTAGGTCAAATATCTGTCGATCCTTGGTCCTAGGCTAGTTTGTTTAATATTCCGTGTCAATTTGAGTCTTTTCAGTTTTTCGTAGTTTCGACTGTCTTAACGCGAACTTCTTTCGATCCCGAGTAAGTTTCCCGGGACCGAGGGTCGAACGCACTATTTCTTTGTTTGATAATTACGTGCTAATTTTCTCTCTCATGCCACCGCGTTCAGTTTCGTTCAATTTTTGTCGTAAGGACATTTATTTTGCGCGCGAACGTTTTGACACTTCCGAAAGAGAAAATAAATACGTTAAATCAACTTTCGCATTTCTTCACTGTATATTAGTTTTCTTGCCTTATTTTTCTACACATAGTTGTACCCTCGACTCAGATTTATTTTCACTTTCGTACGATTTCGCTCGTACCAAAATATCCCGTTCGTGCCAAAAATGGGATAAATACCACATAAATGCATGTAAATCTTCCACCTCTTCGCCAACTCATCTAGATCACTACAACCTCCCCTATGATCATTCTTGGCCACAAACAAACCCTAGCTAGCTCACTATTCCGGCCTAGCTCATCATCACCCTCCCAAAAATATCCCCCGTCGGTTTGCAACCACATTTGCAAACCGACTTCACCTTGATTTTTTCTCAATAAATAGCAAGCTTCATTCAACAAGAAAATGGCACCAAATCCTCATCTCACTCTCCATTTCTTGCACTACCTTCTTGGCTAAAAACTCTCCTGGAAACAAGTAAACTTTCTCACTCTAACCTCTCTTTAATTTTCATTTTCATCCTTAATGCATGAATAAATTGCTAAAACTTGCCTCACATGTTTAGTTTTCATGCCAATTTCATTTCCGTTGCTTCAATTTGATTGTATGATGTCTTGAGTAATTAATAGCCATATATGCACATTAATTAGCTTGTTATTCCATGTACAAAAACACCATTCTTGTCCAAATTGCTTGCTGTTTTTCGTGATTTAATATGCTGCCATGCTTGGGCTTTATTTGGGTCTGTTTTGAGTGAGTTATAGAGAGTGAGAGCTACCTTGGTCGCCGACCATAGTGGTCGGCGACGTTGAAGAAGAAAGAAGGGGAAGAAGAGATGGTACTGGTACAGGAAAGAAAAATAGAAAGGTGATGGGCTTGGCCTTTGCCAAGCCCACTTGTTTTTAAATTAAAACTTGAGCCAAGCCCATTTTTTTAATGCCCAAAATTTCTATGTGGGGCCCGACCCATTATTTTTCGTCAATTTTCATGAAATGTTCGTATGCTTTTCAAAACATGTTTAATTCGTATAAAATGTTCGTATGCCATGTATGATGTATTATTTATTTTAGGCCATATATGATGCTTAGTATGAGGTATTATTTATTTTAGGCCATGTATGATGCCATGTATGATGTTTTATTTATTTTATGCCATGTAAATTATCAAGGAATTAATTGCATGCTTAATATGATGTATTATTTTATTTTGTGCCATGTATGATGTTTTATTTATTTTATGCCATGTAAATTATCAAGGAACTAATGCCTTGTAATTCGTATAAAATGATTTTATGCCATGTATGATGTTTTATTTAGCTTATGCCATGTAAATTATCATGAGATTAATTGCATGTTTCGTATGATGTTTTACTTATTTCATGCCATGTTTTAAAATGGAATACTCATATGCTAGTTTGAAGTAAATTGTTCATCAATTATGCCATGTTTTATTTAATTAACCAATTGCTTGTTATAAATGTTTGCATGCGTTTTTATTATTTATTATTTCCGAGTTATTACTAACACTCTCACTTTGTAGGTTAAACTCTAAACCTTCACTCGAAAAGTACGTTTTACCTTTATTTTATTTTATTTAAATGATTTTCGTAAATGTTATTTGCATGCATGTTTACCAAAATTAGGAATCCAAGTATGGGCCTAGCCCGACCCATTAGAATCATAGGCCTTATTTCCATGCATTTCGTATGTGATAATCAATTGCCAATTATTTTTAAATTGCGTGTATGTGGTAATAATTAATTGCTAAACTTGTTGTAATAATTAATTACCCATTTTCACTTGTTGTAATAATTAATTACCCATTTTCACTTGTTGTAATAATTAGTATTTCACTTGTTGTAAAAAGTAGTTAGATAGTTATTCCGACCTCCAATTTGTAATAATTAGATAAGTAGTTTATTATGAGTTATGATTTGTAATAATTAGCTAAAGTAGTTAAAAAAATCGTGTATGCTTGTTTATATCTACGTATTTATGTCAATTGTCATTCATTGTGGTTTTTGAAGAGATGGATCGATCAGGGTTCATCCAAAAGGTAAGCTTACCTTAAAACATCTCCTTGTATGTTTAGTTGAATGTTAAAAACCGAATCGAATGCATGATGCCCTAGTTAGCGTTAGAACCACCCTATGCGTATGCATGACATATAGAATTGCTAAAAATAATTAAAAATCAATCTCACATGCATACCATGTTTATAACACTTGTCTTTTATACCATGAGATCAATTGTTTCTTTGCTAAATGCTACGCATGATGGCTCCAAAGGCCATGCCAACCCTATGCGAATTCATAAAAAATGTACCTTGCTAGTTTCAACCATGATAGATCACATAGTAATTAAGTCATGCATCGCCCAATGATAAGGGGGAACGTCCGCTCTAGCATCGAGAAAAAAATGGTAACCCCATCCCTCGAACCCAAACGGAAATAACAAGTCCCAAATGCTAAGATGTAACGTCACCTTTAAGGGCTCCAAATTACATGTTAAAACGTTTTCAAAAACACCTCGCATACCGGTAACCTTTTTAGGATGTGACTTGGGTGCCTAACACCTTCCCAAGTCCATAATACGACCTTGAACCATCGTTCTTTGGTTTAGACCATTGTGCCTTAGTTTGTTTATTTTATGCCATGACGATTAGGTTCCCTAAACCTTAGAAAATTAGGGTGGCGACTTCATTTTGCATGATGTTAAGACAAGTCCAACGCTTGTCTCGCATTATGGTCCGTCCCAAACCTTTACTCATTTTCAACGAAAAATGGGGTGCGACACATACTTGACAGTTTGTTAGGTTGACTAACGAAAATGGGCTACTTGCCGGAGACCTAGAGTCTAAGGGAGGTGGAATAGACAGGGGTAGTTTGTGATTTTCGAGATATATTCAGGGGTTTTTTACATTATTACCCCAAATTAAAAAAACTTTCAACTAATTATGAAATCAATTTTAAAACATACCAAACATGCCACATCTAAATTAACTCACCTTGTTATTATCCTAGGCTTCACACATCGATCCTTATTCACTCCGATTGTGGTGACTTCCTCTTCATCCGTGACAGTCGGATGTCATCGGAGTCAGTGTCGGTCACCACTATCTCTCATTCTGCAAAGGAAAACACAAATCACCATTAGAGTCCCCGACAATGGTGCCAAAATTTGATCGCTTGTCGGGAGCGTAAAAAATATTTATAAATTACAACTTAAAATCATCCATAAGGGACTTGTAGATAGTGGTTAGAGGATCGTCCGTAGAGACTCTGTTGGTGCGATGTGGATTTCTTTGATGACCGGTTGTGGTGACTTTAAGTCACAATTTTGGGGTTTAGTTGTTGAGAACTAAAACTGGAATATGTGTCTTGGCCGGAGTCTTAGCCAAGACAAATGGTCATTGATTAAGTAGTATTTATCTTCTTCTTTACATTGTTGCTATAGAATACAAGAGCACCTTAGTATTCCTACTTCCTTCATATATCAAATTTCCTAGAGGGGCACCCTACTAGACAATCCTAACCAAACAACACCTTGTTGGTTAAAGGGTTTACTAATTTTGTTGATGAACTGATATGATCCATCTATGCGTGATCGTAATCATGGGCATGGGGGAAGACAACACCTAACTCAAGCTACCTCCCAATCGAGGCCCTCGGTTGTAAATCGGGTCTGAGTTATATTACTTGTTTTCTCTAGCCTATCTCGAGCACTAGTTGTCCACTTAGTACCTATCCAGTTTCGTGTTCATCCGTCCCCTTCTAGGTTGACTGCAACTGTCAAATTAGAGTTTAGGTTGAATAGATCTAAATCTAATCTGAAAGCGATTTGTTAATCTAGAAAATAAATAATTGTGAAGATGAAGATTATTAAAAACAATTTAGATCCCACAAATGCATAATAAACATAACTCTTAACCTCTTACCGGGAATGAGGGATTTTACTGGATGAAGAACACTGTTTTATTAATTATCTAAAACTTAAACGAGGGGGGATGATTCACCAAGGAGTCCTTGTAGCTTAAATAGCTTAGCTACACTCCTAGTCTTACTTAAACACAACCTCTTTCAAAAGAACATAAAATGAGGCGATAATGATATCTCTAGTCCTACTTAAACATAACCTCTTTCAAAAGAAGATAAAATATTGTTCATATAAAATCAAATATTATCTATGAGGGAGATCCGATAATGATTCTTTCTTGGATGTCTGATCTTGATAGAAAATCCCTCAATTTTTGCTGTCACCGCAACTATCATCCTTTATTCTCTCGCTCGCTTTCCGAGTCTCCTACTGATGTTTTCCTCTCTCGAGACTGTCTTAGCCAAGATAGATTTCGAAGCTGGCTTCCTCCTTTGTTATTGCTATCCTACTTTTGTCGTGCCTCCAATCAATTCTGCAAAAGTTGAGAGAATTTGGGTTTATCAATAGTTTTACTACACAATTTATAAGTTATTTGACAATAAAAATATGAGAATTTAACGATCAATCAAATACCTCCACACTTAAACCATGTTTACCCCCAAGCATGCTGACTCGATAAAAAAAACAAAACACACAAAAGTTTAAACTTAGAAAGCATTCGTTCTTTTAAACATCAAGCTCATCACATAAAATGCTCAAATGCTTCAGTTCATAACTTCATCCCGTATTACCATGGCCTAACCAATACCCCAAGTATTCCACATCCGTATAGTGCGATGATTAGGTGTTTAACGGTAGAGTAATGCAATTGGAACAAAACAGTTTATTATATTTTTGGTTGCCCTCCCATTATTCCCTAGATACACAGACTGCTGACTTTAAAGCACAAACTAACATAAACAAGCAGAAGTAGAATCTTAAAGCACATAATTATCATTTCCTTTCTTACCAGTTTTTGCCATTATTTTCACCTGAAGTATTATTTTGAGCTTTTTACCAGCACTTAATGATTTTGAATCTTTGATTCAATGCATAGTTTCCTGGATGCTCTCACTTGCCGAGGCAAGAACACCAGGACAGATTGTTTCCTTTTCTTTGTTGCTCTTTGCTCTTTTACTTTTCTTTATTTGTTTTCCTTTAGAAGTTCTTTGGATACTCCCACTTGCCGAGGCTGGAGTATCAGAACAACTTTTATTTTTCACATCACAAACAATCATACAAAGAATTGTAAGACTCAATCATGCAGTGCATAAATGTAAAACTGACAGTCTATGTAACCAAGGACGTTGATTGATTATTGACATGTCAAAACAATTTTGGGTGTTCCTCTCGCATAACTCTAGTGTCAAGCACCATTATCATGAATCTATACACATGAGGGATGTTTAAAAAGTACCAAGTAACGTACTCTTACAAGCATTGGAGATGTTAAACCTATTAAGATGCCTCGGTAGCAAAACATGGAGTTGTGTAATCAAGTATCTTTACTTTCTATGTGATGAGGCTTATGCTTAAATACAAGATGGTTTCTGATTTTTGAAAACACATAACATGGAGTCTGTCGCGCCCCGAAAATTAAAAAATTCGCGAGTGTGCAACGTAATTTGAGACCTTCAGATGCTCGGCGTAAAAGGGACGCCAAGCAGCATGCAATGAAGTCGCCACCCTAATTTGGTTGCTAGGCTTAGGGAACCTTAATCGCCATGGCATAGGAAATATAATAAGTAAAAAAAACTAAAGGCACGAAAAAAGGGGTCTAGGCCCCAGACAAAGGTTCGAGGTCGTATTATGGTCTCGGGAAGGTGTTAGGCACCCGAGTCACATCCGAAAACGGTTACCGGTTGATGAGAGAGGTGTTTAAAAAGGTGTTTGATAAAATGCGTTTTGAAAAAGGGGGCCTGATTGATTGTTTATTTACCTTGTTTTATTGCCTCTTTTATTATTAATCGAGATAATAATTATGCTACTTTGAGCTTGTTTCCTTCCTATTTTGCTCTTCAGGCTTAATAATCGTTAAATGAGGAAAAGAAACAAAAAGCTTGAAGATTAGAGCTGAAACAATCAATCGGTGTTGGAGTTTTGATTTTAGCCTACTGTCTTCCGATTTTGGTCTCTCCATCCCTAGGCCTAGGGATGAGTCGACCCTGTCAGAGTTCCAGCCTGGACAGCACTGAGTGTACTTGTGTATTTTATTTGAGAGTGCTGGTTCGGACAGCCTGGAACCTGGAGGACATGGGCACGAGTATTAGTGCCTGGATTCCTTCTTCCACCTTGCAGAAACACCAAGGGGACATCAATGGAAGAATGACAAAACATTCCCTTTGAATTATTCAAGAATATTCTCTTCAAAAGTGAAGAAGTGCCATTTTCCAGCCTGGTTTGACAGCACATGTGAGTGCTGCAATTATTTATGGTAAAGGCTGGACCTTTGAAGTCTGTTAGGGGAGTAGAAGAATGGCTATTAATAGACAACGAAGCAAAGGAAAAGGGAGAGATTCGGAATTGGGAGAGGGAGTGAAGAGAACTCTCCCATTACCATTATCATTTTCTATTTTCTTGTATTTTCGTTCTTCATTAGGATTTTATTTCTTGTTTGCTCTTTTCATTATGTATTGTAACTAAATCCTCTGATTCTTGGTAGAGATTGAGAGGTTGACTATGTATGTTATTGTGAGATTTCGTTGAACTTAATATGAATGTTTTTGTATTTCTTTCCTTCTCATTTAAATGCTAAATTCATTCTTGTTTGATCTAGGCCTAGCTAACCTATGATTTTATTTGAATGGGTAATGTCGGTTTCATTTATGTCAGCGTGATTCCTGCATTTATGAAGATTAAGTAGACAACTAGTGAATATTTGACATAAGACTTGTCTTTAGGATCTAGGAAGAAGAAAAGAACAGGTCCAGGGCTGAGTACGTCCATCCCTAGGCCTAGGGATGGGTTTCCCGGATGGTTACAATTTTCCAGCAACTTGACAAATTGTTAGGAAAGTTAGGGTCATTATTAGAGGGCCTCTTTTAATTGACTTGTATAGGGGGAAGCCTGGGAATATAGAGTGTCTCTTATTCCTTTAACATCTCTATAAATTCATCCGAAAAATACATTTATCAATGATCAATTGCATAGTATAGTCACCTCAAGGATATCCCTACCAAGGATTGTTTTGCTACTGATTTTCTCTCTTCATTTGCGTTCTGTTCTTGCTGCAATTAGCTCACTCAATTACTTTCTTGTACTGTTTTATTTCTAGTTTATAGAATCATCTCACCCCCTTTGCATTTTACTTTGTCATTTTCAGGAGAAGCCAAGATTGGACCGATTTGTCCCTGTGTTCGAACCTCTTGCCCTATGCACAAATCTTTTTTGCTGCTTAGTGATAAGTTGTAATCTTTTTATTTATGATCGGATTCGACACCCGTCAGGGCCCTCAGAGGAATCGTCACTTTAGTCTTTTCTATGATCGTGACCATTCAGGAATAATAAAAAGATCTTTCGGACGGGATTACCGTTTATCAAGATCGATTGATTATTCCTGACCGTAACGTAATGGGACTGAATTTTCCGTAAGACTGAATGAGCGCCCCCTTTTTTCATCATCGGGCCATGCATGATTAAATTACTTACTACGTGCTCCTACCATGGATTGCTAACAGAGTACAAATTTAAATGATGGATTTTTGAAGTGGAAAACCGATGTGGGATCGAAAGTCCCCATGTACATGCAGTCAATACAAGCGAGAAATTAAAATCATATCAACATGGCATTTTAAGCAACTCTTTAAACACGTTGTTCATGTGGGTTGATTTTAATTCTAGCAGTTCTATATATCATGCATACGATTGATATTTGCGAAAAGCGTTGAATAAATAAAAAGGAACGAAATGCGTACTTTCGAGCGAAGCTTGAAATTAAAACCTACAAAACGAGAATGTTAGTGATAGCTCAAAAAATAAATAACAATTTTATGAGTGCAAAAATTTAAATGACAGTTGATTGCATACGAAAAATGATGGATTTGACACATACGAAAATTAAATGCTGATTTTGATAAGTGCAGGAAAATAAATGATGACAGTTGATTGCATGCGAGAAATGATGAATTTTACACATACGAGAATTTAGATGCTGAGTTGATTGTATGCGAAAAATGATGGATTTAACGCATGCGAGAATTTAAATGCTGGGTTGATTGCATGCGAAAAATGATTGATTTTAAGCATGCGAGAATTTAAATGCTAGGTTGATTGCATGCGAAAAATGATTGATTTTACGCATACGAGTATTTAAATGCTGGGTTGATTGCATGCGAAAAATGATTGATTTTACGCATACGAGAATTTAAATGCTACGTTTATTGCATGCGAAAAATGATTGATTTTACGCATACGAAAATTAAATGCTACGTTGATTGCATGCGAAAAATGATTGATTTTACGCATACGAAAATTTAATGCTAGGTTGATTGTATGCAGAAAATTAAAACAGTTGATATTTACAGAAAAATAAACAGTTGATATTGCGGAAGAATTTCCAGCAGTTTGCGAAAATTTAAAGCAGTTGAATATTTACGAAAATTAAAATGCGACCGACCATGTAGGCGGTATTGAATTTAAATTGCCGAAAGTAAATTGCAGAATTTTAAAGTGCGGAAAAGTAAAGTGCGGAAAATTAAAGTGCGGAAAAGTAAAGTGCGGAAAATTAAACAGTTGATAATTTGCAGAAGGATTTCCAGCAGTTTGCGAAAAATTAAAGCAGTTGAATATTTACGAAAATTGAAATGCGACTGACCATGTAGGCGGTATTGAATTTAAATTGCCGAAAGTAACTTGCTGAAATTTAAAGTGCGGAAAAGTAAACAGTTGATAATTTGCGGAAGGATTTCCAGCAGTTTTGCGAAAAATTAAAGCGGTTGAATATTGACGAGAATTAAAATGCGACCGACCATATAGGCGGTATATTAAATGACTGGAATTAAATTGCTAAATATAAATGACTGAAGTTAAATAACATCAAAATAAATATCACGATAAGAAATGAGCAATTCACATATAAAAACAATTCAATAAACAACTTGATGCAAGAATAAGCATACGAAATATTTTACAAAAAAGTGAACTAAAAAAATTCGTGTATAACATATAGGAAAAATAGCACATATCGTGAATAATAATTATACGAAGCATGTGAGCATTTTACGTAAAAAAAATAACGAATCGAAGACTCGGAAAAATATAAATGGGCTGGGCCCAGCTTGAAATTTGGAGAAATGGGCCAGGAACAATTCCTGGCCCAAGGAAATTAATTTAAATGGTGATGGGCCAAGCCCATCACCTTTCTTTCATTTTTGCACGAAGGCCATTTGGCCCAAAATCACTCATCTTCAACCTCTAGTCACCGTCGCCACTGCCGGCGACGGAGGTGATGAACCAGGCGCCCGACTCGCCTGGTTCTTGGTCCGAAAGAAAGCTCTCCCTCCCAGCATTGCAAACAAACAATCACAGCAGGAAAATGGCAACAAAAACAGTGATGATTGCAACAAGAACAATAATGCGCATTAATCCGTTTAATTAGCAAATAAATACCTCACGCCTTTAAACAATTCAATCAATGCTAGTGTGATGTAACTAACTTAAAACTCAAGCAATTAAACATATTTGAGCAACCAAATGATCGTCTAAGGCATGAACAAAAATCAAAGAAAGAAACAGTGAGTGAGAGAGAAAGAACGGCTTACAGTGTTCGCCGAGAGAGGAAAGGATTGAGCTCAAGGAATATGGTTCAAGTGTGCGTGAATTGGACAGGAAAATGGGGAGGGAACGGGGCTGTTTTTCTTGCAAAATTCGGACCTTTTTTCGTTGAGAAATGGTGGCTATTTATAGCCAAAGACGCGTGGGGAGGGAGACGACGGGGCTACGCGTGGTGGCAGGCTCATTGTGCTAGCGGAGCTAGGGGGAGGTGTGATGATGGCGGAGGGCTAGGGGGCTAGGAAGCGATGGGAGCAGGTTGCTCGGGCGAGGACTTCCGTTGCCTCGCTCGTGCGTGCACTGTGCATGTGCATTGTGCACATTAATTCAAGGGCCATTGATCTGGTTGACTTTCCTTGGTTGACCAGATCAATGGCCATGATCAAATGGTCTTTCATCTGATTTAAATGGCCTCGAGCCGGTTCCCGCGAACAAACGTTCTGACTTTTCGAGCCGAAGGTACCATCGCGTAGAGAAAAATACGACGGGTTTAACCGTCTACAGCGAATGACGAGAATTTTTCATTTAACGTGTTTATTTTCGCGTTCAAAAACGTGAAACGTTTGAACGAAAAAATAAAGACGTTACGCCGAAAATTACACGAAACGATGTAGACCGTTGCGAGCAGAAAAAAAGCTAGCAACTGGTTGATGGAAAACATTTTAAAGTCAAGCTATTGTCCGAGCGGACTTACTCGGGTCCAATAAAAGCTCGAATAAAAATAATAATAAAATAATAAAAATACTAAAAAATGCGCTAAAATATTAAAAATCCTAAAATTCATGCGATGACCTAAAACGAAGAAAAAACTAGCAAATGACTGCCGGATAATAAAAAATGTGACTTTTAAGGCTAAAAATAATACTGATAATAATAATGAAAATACACGCCGAAAGAATAAAAATGCGATTTCGAAAGCTGACGATGCTAACGATGATGCTAAAATGCAACGAAACACCTAAGAATGCTAGCGACATTAAATCAACTGAAAATGACTGTAAATTAACTAAATAACAGAAATGCTAAAATTAAATAAAAATGGCGTCAAAATTCGGGTATCAACAGTTGCCCCCTCTTTACTGTCTTATCGAAGTATTTGATAAGCAGTAAAGACAGTTGCCCCTAGATATCCGAATTTTGGCGACACGGCAGGTCTTTCCTCAAACTTACGGTGATGATGTCGCTCTGGGAGGAGGTAGTTGATTGATGCTGTCACTGGGGATAAAAGGTGGTTGCTTGATGTCGCTCTGGGAGAAGGGGATTGTTGTCGCTCTGGGAGGAGATAGGTTGTTGATCCTGCAAAGATATAAGCTTAGCTCTATTCGGGTATCGAGAGAAACATAAGTTGCAGAAAATGAAAATGATAACCACTCTACCGGGGACGGAAAGTGATTTTACGAGAATGTAAATGACAGCTCTACTAGGGGGTCTAACATGCAACAGACGTTGCCTAGGGAGGATAACGCGCGATTCGCAGAAGTATGATTGATTTGTCCTAATGATGTCACTCTAAGAGGAGGAAATAATTATGCAGAAATGTAGAATTATGTGAAGGAGGTCACTCTGGGAGGGGAAGAAATTCTAGGGCTAAAATGGTAAGACTACTCTATGCTATTACTCTAGGAGGAGAAGAAATGCTTGACGCTGAAAACTAAACTATGATGTCACTCTGGGAGGAGGAGAAACCTAAGGCTGAAAACTAAATGTTGTCACTCTAGGAGGAGGTAAATGCTAGGGCTGAAAATTTAGACAACGTCGATTCCCGTAGGAAAAGGCGCGAGACGCGGAAATTAAACTAAGGTCACTCTAGGAGGAGAAGAATGCTAAGGCTGAAAACTAAGTGCTGTCACTCTAGGAGGAGAAGAATGCTAAGGCTGAAAATTTAAACAACGTCGATTCCCGTAGGAAAAGGCGCGAGATGCGGAGATTACACTAAGGTCACTCTAGGAGGAGAAGAATGCTAAGGCTGAAAACTTAAACAACGTCGATTCCCGTAGGAAAAGGCGCGAGATGCGGAAATTACACTAAGGTCACTCTAGGAGGAGAAGAATGCTAAGGCTGAAAACTAAGTGTTGTCACTCTAGGAGGAGAAGAATGCTAATGCTGAAAACTAAGTGTTGTCACTCTAGGAGGAGAAGAATGCTAATGCTGAAAACTAAGTGTTGTCACTCTAGGAGGAGAAGAAGAATGCTAATGTTGAAAACTAAGTGTTGTCACTCTAGGAGGAGAAGAATGCTAAGGGAAGGTAAACTATGTTGTCACTCTGGAAGGGGAAGAAATGCTAATGCTAGCGCCCTTGATACGAACCTAGAATGCGTCTGCGTCCTGCTCAGGAGGTAACGACCCCAAGGACAAGACTTTCCCATGATTTACAGCCGTAAGCAGTCCTCACCTGATATTAGTGTTTGCACTCACGCTTTGAAACAAGGCTAAGTGTTTTACACTCGTAAAGATGCAACTAACATGACACATAATTTACAGTTCGCAATGTCAATCCGAGTGAATAGACTTCGAATGAAGATGCACATGCATGGGCGTTCTAATAATCGATGGGACTTTTACGGAAAAGAATGAAAGGACGTGAAATGTCCGGAAAGGAGTTTGTTTTGGAAAAGATTGCTTTGCTTGGGAGTTGGAAGGCTTTTGATGAATGATGCTTTGCTAATTGGCCCTAATGAGGGCGGGGTGTGCGAGATCTTTCGCTTTTTTGCCGGGGATGTTTGCTTGACAGAGTGCGTGAGCTCTGGGATCCTTGCTGGGGGTACTTTCAGTGTGGCCAGGGGCCCTTTTCTTGAGTCTTCATTGGGGAGCGTCGTCGCTGTTCCTTTTGCGCCTCACTACTTGAGTTGGCCTGGGGCCCCTTTCTCTTCTCGGGTTCTCACTAGGGATGCTTGCTTTGAGGTTTCTTGAGTTGGCCTTGGGCCTCTTTTGCTTGAATTTACTGGGGAAGGATGCTTTGAGATTTCTCGAGTTGGCCTTGGGCCTTTTTACTCGAGTTCACTGGGGAAAGTTTTCTTCGAGATTTGTCGAATTGAGTTGTCCCCGGGCTGTGATTGCTTTGGCTCTTCGATTGTTTGTATTCTTCGAAGGTTTCTGAGCATTTTCTTTCTTTTCTTTTCTTTTCCTTTTTCCCCTCTCTTTTTTTCTTTTTTTTTCTCTCATTTTCCCTTTTTTTTTTTTAATATATATCCCTCCCCTTTTTGATTTGATTTGAAATGCAACAGAGCAGAGCAAACACAATCTTCATCTTGATCTTTTCCCCTTCTGTCTTGAGGCCTCGGCCTTCGTCGTTGCTGCTTCTTCGGTGATGGTCCTTAGCGATCTCCTGGTGACCTTTTCCGTCTCCTTCATCGTGCTCTTGGACTCGACGTGCTTTTACTTCCGGCTGGCAATTTTAGCTGAAACTGCTCTTTGGCTCCCGGGGTATGAGTGATATTGACGGTTTGGGGAGTGATGACGTATATGGTGGAAAGAGGGAAAAAATGAAAAAAGTGGAGAAAATCGTAAAAGTCCCATGTCACTTTATAGCTATCCCATGTCTAATGGCGCATGTACCCTGGATATTATGCGAACTCAACTAGTATCTAGTCAGGCTCTTACACTCATGAAGGATAAGGCGCGATGGCTCAAAGATGCTTACCGGGATTTGTTTGTGACTGCTTACGTCGGAGCAAACCGTGGATATAAGAGCAAACAGGTAATATCATGCATGGCACATAATTTGGATAGATGCTGGAGTTAACAAAGGGATTAAATATTCCTAACCTATGCGATGCATGAAAATACTTATGAGAGTAGTATGCTTTTGTTTGAGCCGGGCTAAAGAGGGATTTTTGATTGATTTTTGATTTTTGATTGACGGGTGGTTTGATTGCTAGGGAGTTTGATTGCTAGACGTTTGATTGCTAGATGGTTTGATTGCTAGATGGTTTGATTGATAGACGTTTGATTGCTAGACTTTTGATTGCTAGATGTTTGATTGCTAGATGGTTTGATTGATAGACATTTGATTGCTAGACGTTTGATTGCTAGATGTTTGATTGCTAGATGGTTTGAGACGACTTACTTACAAAGTTCTACCGAGAACCTAAGGTTGCCCCCCAGTGGGCCAGACGACCGTACTCGACTTAAAGCTAATAAAGTGAGCAGGAATAAAAACAAATTTAAATAAAGGGGAAAGAAAGAGGGACCTCCCTGAATTGCGCAGCGGGGCTGCAAGGGCGCCTTCCACAAGCTCCATGCGGATGACCGCGAGATGCTTCCAGTCCCTGAAAAAGACATGGCGAGAACCAATAAGGAGTAAATGCAAGACAATTTCTAGCAGAAGTAACGTGATTGGTGGGTGTTAAGCTCTCCCATTTAGACGGGCTATCCGTGGGTCATTGCGGTGTGATCTGCATCGGATGGGCTTTGTGACTTTGGTCCAGCGTTTAGTCCTTTGAGACCGGTTGTTTGCGATGTTGGTTGTCCTGGTAGCACTGCGAGGAAAAGAAATTTCGCTTTAGATGGTGATGATTTGTCTTAAAATCTTTCCTGATTCGCTCTTGAAGGTGGCCTGCTACGGCAATTCAACAACTCCTACGAGCGGAACTCTCTGGTTTTATCGTGACGACGATTTGAGGCGTGAGACCTTACGTCCCTGCAAAACTGAAGAGTGATTAGTGGCGTTAGTCTAAGTGACGCGTCTTGCGTCCCGAGCTACTCCTGGGGAGCCATCTATGCCATGCCTCCTTTTGTCATCTCACAAATTTTAAGAAAGAGAAAGGGGACAACAAATTTTTAAAATAACGAGCATCTCCTGAAAAAAACTTGTTTTATTAATTTCAGGACAAATGTTTGTGCTAGATTGTCATGATAAAACTCTATGTCTTTGGCTGACCGGACGCTCTGTCCACGATGCTTCAGGCGAAGTATCTCTTGATTACATCGGCATTTATCGATCTCGGGAGATCGTCTCCATCCATGTTGGTTAGCATTAGGGCACCCCCTGAGAATGCACTTTTGACCAGATACGGGCCCTCGTACCTTAGGGCCCACTTTCCTTGACTGGCCTCCTGATGAGGGAGAATTTTCTTCAGCACTAAATCCCCAGCCTCGAATTTGCGAGGTCGTACTTTCTTGTTATAAGCGTTGGCCATTCTTTGCTGATATAATTGCGCATGGCAGATAGCGGCCAAGCGCTTTTCGGGAAGGAGGTTCAGCTGCTCGTACCTCACTCTCGCCCAATCTGATTCTTCTACTTCAGATTCTGCCAGGATTCTGAGAGAAGGGATTTCTACCTCAAGGGGAATTACGGCTTCCATGCCGTAAACTAATGAGTAGGGAGTTGCCCCTGTGGATGTACTGGTTGCTATCCGGTAAGCATGTAGTGCGAAGGGAAGCATGTCATGCCAATCTTTGTGCGTGATTACCATCTTTTGGATGATCCTCTTCAGGTTCTTATTTGCTGCTTTGATTGCGCCATTCATCTTTGGTCGATACGGTGACGAGTTCCGGTGCTTCACCTTCCAACGTTGGCAAAGGTCGTCGATCATTTTTCCGTTGAGATTGGTGTCGTTGTTCGTGATGATGGTCTCTGGGACTCCGTGACGGAAAATGATATTTCTCTCAATGAATCGCATGGTCATTTTCTGAGTGATGTTGGCGTAAGAGGCGGCCTCTACCCATTTGGTGAAGTAGTCGAATGCTACGAGGATGAAGCGATGGCCATTAGAGGTTGTTGGATGAATTTGGCCGATGATGTCGATTCCCCACATCGTGAAAGGCCAAGGCAATGTCATGCTGAAGAGAGGGGCTGGAGGGACATGGAGATAGTCCGCGTAGATTTGACATTTGTGGCACTTCCGGAAGTAGCTGATGCAATCTCGTTCGATGGTGAGCCAAAAATACCCTTGCCTCATTATTTGTCTGGCCATCATATGCCCACTTGCGTGTGTGGAACAGACCCCTTCGTGGATCTCTGCTATGATTCTCTTTGCCTCGGCCATAGTCACGCAGCGAAGCAAAGTTCCATCCGCTCTCCTTTTATATAGAACCTCGCCGTCAAGGTAGAAGTCTAGTGCTAAGCGCTGGAGGGTCTTTTTGCTAACCCGGCTTGCCCCCGGTGGGTACTCCCAGTTTCTGATGAACTGTACTAAGTCGTAGAACCACGGCTTGTCGTCGGGTTCCTCTTCTAAGGTGACACAACATGCCAGAGTTTCCTTTACTTCCACTCTCAATGGTTGGAGCATTACTCCGCATTCTAACTTAAACATTGAGGCCAACGTGGCTAATGCGTCTGCGAAGCGGTCACTGAGTTTTGGTTGGGTGGAATCTGAAACTGAAGACAAAACAGAAAGAAGTGAGAACAGTTAAAATAGTGTTGGCCAAAGTCTAGGCCAAGACAGGGGTCTAGATTGTTGTAAAGTCGATAGAAGGAAATTCCAGGTAAGGGTGATATGAGAGCCCTGTTCTTATGCTTCGATCATAGATTTAAATGTATTCATCTCTTCGTTTATAGTACTGCTATAGAGTGGAGGTGCTCCTGTTCACTCCTGTCTTCCCTCCTCTTCAAATTACCTGACGGGTGCTCCCTTTCCTGATAATCCTAGCCAAGGGACACCTTGCTGGTTAAAGGGTTTATCCGTTTGACTGCTGTCTTGAATGGCTATTCGCTTCCTCAATGGTATAGGGGAAGACAGTACCTAAGCCAAGGTATCTCCCTATGGAGATCCTAGGTTGTCAATCTGGTCTTGACCTAGATTACTTACTTCTTCTAGTCTAGCTCGAGACTAGTTGCCTACTTTGTCTAGCCGACGGGTGCTCCCTTTCCGTCTAGACCGGCTACAACTCTTCTCTACTAGAGTGAAAGGATGATCAAACCTCGTCTCTAGCGAGTAAGCGATGAATTAACCGTAAGAAATAAATAAATACAAGTTGAGAGATTGTGAAGCTCGATTTCAATCTCACGAACGCATAAGAACTTTATCTCATCAACCCTTACCAAGAATGGGTGTTTAGTTACTCCTACTCATAATTAAAAAGACAATATATATTTTTGCATAAATAAATTAATTCCGAGATTTTAAATAAAATCCGGAGCAAGGTTTTAACAATGTCGAAGAAGAAGAAAAGAGAAGAAGAAGGTCGGAATCCGATCCCGGACAGAGGAGGGACAATGTTTGGCTAAATAGCCCTAAAACTCCTCTGTCCTACTTTAACTAAACTTCCTAGAAAATCTCTAAAAAGATTGTAACAATAAATTGTTTTTGAAATAGAAACTAAATCGCAATTACAAGGAGAGGGAGATCCCATGCGGGATTCTTCAAGAGATTGGCTTCAGATCCCTCTAGAATTGCGTGACAGCTGCTACGTGCCAGCTGTAAGGCCCAATGTGGGAGGCGGTCCAAAAGATCTGTACAAAGTCTTCTATCGCGAAAGTGTCTTGGCCGCAGTCTTGGCCAAGACGATTCTGGGTAGCGCGCTGCTTGAGATGCGAACGTGTCTTGGCCGAAGTCTAGGCCAAGACAGGAAAATCAGCTCCAGCTATGAAAATTGAAAACTCCAATAGTCTGCCATCAGATCGGAACTGCAAAGAAAAGGGGACATCGAAGGTAATTCAGTAGGTTTACTGTCCAAATAAACTAGTAAATGGACAATAAAACATGATGAAAAGCAATGCAATCAAATTCCCCACACTTAAACTATGCTTGCCCCCAAGCATACAGACTCAAAGACTCCGAAATAAAAAAAACATAACAAAACAAAACAGACACCCTGAACCCCTCGGACTTTCTTAATTTCAGACTGCTTACTCCTTCACTGGATCTGCCAAGACGCTTCACTAAGATATCCAATGTTAGAATAACAAGGAATAATCAATACCCCAAACATCCACCTTCCACATGGTATCAAGACACCCCACTAGAGTAAATTGATAAGGTATAGGGCAACAAGGTTCACCAAAGATTTGAGTCCCACCAAGTGTCGTCTATCCTAAAGTGCCTAAAGACCGGTGCCATTTAAATCACTTTGATAGATTTTTCTTCTTTTATTTTCTTTTATGTCCAGAAATTTGTTTTTCTTTGACAAATCAAGTGTCCTATGTATTTGTACGGACACGGCACATAGACAGAGCTTGTCCTTTTCTGCAGGGACTTCCACCTTTGCTATGTCTGCCCTATGACGTTCTAACACCTTTATTTGTCTCACACTACAACGGATAGAATGACACACTCAAATCGGCAAGACCCCATCACCCTAAAAGAGTTAAGGTTCTAGCTAAGTGTCCTTACGACCATATGGATGGTTAATGTTCGGGAAACATTAGATAATATGCCCCTAAGGCATTGATCATTTACGCTCATTCGCTTTCCTGTTACTAAAGCATTGTATCCCCTAGAGAAGTGCCTACATGCAGTCCCATCGAAAGACTAAACAATCTAAGCAAGAAAACAGGGGCTCGGATGCACTCACAAAACAGACTCAAAACATGCATAAAAATACCAATAAAAATCATGCAATTGACAGACTCTTGGACTGGACAAACTGATATGAAAATAAAAAATTAAAACGCACAAAATTGACTTAATATTCACAATAACCATTCAATATTCCCAAAAAAAAAATAACAAGACACGCAATCACCCTCCCCACACTTAAAAGACACAATGTCCTCATTGTGTGGAGAGACAAAAAATAAAAGACATAACAGAAAAATAAAAGGAAGGAGAGAGACGACCTGGGGGCAGAGGCAACTTAAGTTGCAGGGGCGGGAGGGTCTTGGCCTAGATCAGGGGCAGGAGGGTTGGTTGACTTTGGATCTCTTGGAGCAGGAGGAGGCATGGATGGGTGCGGTGTCTTCGCTGGCTGTGCTGAGGACTGGGGTTCATCCTCCTCATCAGAAGACTCTGAGTCACTTTCGGAGCTCAGATTGTCATGGAGGGCCTTGAGGAGCTTGAAATGGGCCTGGAGATGCTGATAAACGTGGAGGACGTTTGTCCTGGTGAGCTTCATCTGCTCAAGGAGGACGTCCTGCCTATCATTAAGACATTGGGCCCATCTAGGCACGGCCGAACTGGTGGATGCTTGAGTCTGGTCTTGGCCCTTGTCTTGGCCAAGACGATCCAGGATGATCTTCTGCTGCTCAAGGATGAGCAGCTGGCGAGCTTGGAATTCTCTGGCCCACTCTGGAGGTTCACTGGTGCTGGAGGCAGGGGGATCTTGGCCCTTGGCTTGGCCGAGATCAGCGGCAGCATCAGGAATGGTGGTGTCTTGGCCAGTGTCTTGGCCTAGATTCTGGGCTGGATTGCCCTCTACTGCTTCTCCAGGGATTTGTATTGGGCGCAGCTTGTACCTCCCTCCATTTTTCTTCAAGAAAATGTGCTCCCCAACGGGTGTAAAACCTGTATTACACGCAACAAACTCTCCTTCCAAATGGAAATGTCCCATTTGGTCGAAGGATCTAAAATCCAGTATTTTGGGGGAGCAATATTTATGCAAATCAGCAGCAGACAAATCAAGACCAGCAGTTTGAATAGCAAGCCGGGTTATCAAGGACCCAAAAATCAGTTTGGTTTTAGACTCACGGGCATGCAACACTTGGACCAACTATAAGCCTAAGTTGACCTTTTTCTTGTGCAAAATGCACCAAAGCAAAAACAATTCAGACTTGGCTAAATTCCCAGAAACCTTTGTCTTCCCCGAAAGGTTGATAGACAAGGCTCTATGGAGCATCCTAAGCGCAGGGTTCAAAATGGCATGTGCCTTAGAGTTCCTATCAAACTTTGCATCCGGATCACCAGTGATCTCTCTAAATGCAACATTATTGTCCCAATCAGGGGGATAGTCAAAGATGGCCTCATCACTATATGTAAATCCTAACAGAGAATTGAAAGCATCAACAGACAAGTGACTCCATTTATCACACAATCGAAAATTAATCACATCAGGCGCAGCAAAATCAGGCTTGTCTCTACCCCTAACATACAAGGTTTCCTCGTCAAACCAGAAAGATGTGTGAAACTCAAGGCAGAGTTCACTGTAGGCATCGCACTCAACAGACATAAAAGGGACCCATCCAATCGCAAACACATATTCCCTAATTTTATTTCCTAATGTCATTTCATCAAGAAAATCAAACTGCAATCTAGCAAATGCAGGGATGTCACAAAGATGCATTTCACGCAACTTGGCCTTAAGGTCTGGTGTATCAAATTTCAACCAGCCTTTGAGTGTGTGCAGGGGAGGAAGAGAGGATACCTTAGCAGTCTTGGCCTGAGTTTTGGCCAAGACTAGATCGTCTTCATCGTCCTCAATTGGTTCTTCCTCGACCACCTTCTTCTTCCCTTTGCTCTTGGCAGTGGAAGGGCCAGCACTGGTCTTTTTCTGCAATGGAGGCGGTGGTGAGAAGTCTGGAACCCTCAACGGCTTCTTCGTCAGGGTCTTTTTGTGGGCCACTTGCTTGGTTCGCCCAGACTTTTTGAGCGGTTCAGTGGCGGGTTGTTTCTTCCCCGGAGGTGGCGGTGGTGGTGTGGTAACAGTGGCGGCGGCGGCGGCGGTAGCTTTTGGGGGCTTTCTTGCAGCGGAGGGCGGAGCCTGTTTTGAAGCTCCGGCGGTTGAAAGCTTCTTCAACAGCCTGCTCTCCCGTCTGCTCTCTCTTTCTCCAGCAGACGCAGGCACGGTGGGCTTCAATCTTTTCGCGAGAGGAACCTCGTCGGAGTCCTCGTCGCTCACGACCACAGCTCGGTCGGTTCCCTTGACACTTTCCTCCGATTCCTCTGGCAAATCGTCCTCCGAGGACATGGAATCGTCGTGCGGCTGAGATACCGTCTGACGGCATGACAGGCGGCGGAGCTCCACGGAGGTCGTCACTGGCCTCTGGCATGACGATGGGTGAGGATGGATTAGGTGCAGTCATGGTTGCGAGAGAAGAAAGAAGAGGTAATGGTGGGTTTAGGTTTTGGAGCTTTGGGTTTTTTCGTGAAAGATTTTGTGCGATTTGGGGAAGAAGAAGGAGAAGGGACTGTTGCTTTTAGCTCAGGTGAGAGAGGGGTGGATTTGTTGGTTCGTGGGGAGATCGTGTCAGAGTGGGAAGGAATATGCAGAGGTGGTGTTTTTAATTTTCCCACGCTGCCAATTAATTTCATTTAATTGCTTTTTGGATTTGTCCGTTCAAAAAGCAAATAAAGGCTTTAAAAGACGGCGCTGACACGTGTCCCACTAATTCTCACAAAGGGGTGATCCGCTCACAACAGTCTAGCCTAAGGGCTTGGCCTAGATCTTGGCCAAGACTGCTTCAATTTCCCCACACTTAATTTCTGCACAAAATCAAAACAACCCAGCGAAATCAAATGTGACTAAAATAAAATAATATACAAAATGTAGATAAATATCAAGATAAAAATTGAATAAAAATAAAAATAAAAGGGGATAAATAAAAATAAAAATTAAAGAAGTTTAATAAAAATTGATAAAATATGTGAATATACGAAATAAATAAAAAAAAGCAAGGGTTGCCTCCCTTGTAGTGCCCTTATTTAAAGTCCTAGGCTTGACTTAGGATTTTCCTCATGTGTCAACTGGTGGCAGATCCACCTTCTCAGAACTCTTGTTTTCTTGGAATCCTTCGAAAAACGGCTTCAATCTTTGGCCGTTCACTTTCAGCTCGGCACCTGTTTTCTCATTTCTAATGTCTACTGCACCATGTGGGTAAATATTAGTAATAATAAAAGGGCCTTCCCATTTTGTTTTTATTTTTCCAGGAAATAACTTAAAACGGAAATTATAAAGGAGAACCTTCTCCCCTGTGTGGAGTGGTTTCCCAACAATTTTCTTGTCATGGTAAGCTTTCATTCTGATTTTGACAATCAGCTGATTATCATAAGCTTGGTCTCGCAACTCCTCCAGCTCGTGGAGTTGTAGTTTTCTTTCTTGGCCAGCCTCGTCATAGCTTAAGTTGCACTTTCGTATGGCCCAATACGGCTTGTGTTGCAACCCCACTGGCAAGTGGCACGCCTTGCCATAGACCAATTTGTAAGGCGTCATCCCGATTGGACCTTTGTAGCAGGCCCATAATGCGTCATCTAACCGCTGGCTCCAATCACGTCTGTCTAGGCCTACTGTCTTGGCCAAGACAGATTTCACCTCTCTATTCGAAACTTCAGCTTGGCCATTCGATTGAGGATGATAGGCTGTTGATACCCTATGTGTGATGCTATATTTCCTG
The DNA here is from genome assembly GCA_963691705.1 of Viola odorata. Lineage (NCBI taxonomy): Eukaryota > Viridiplantae > Streptophyta > Magnoliopsida > Malpighiales > Violaceae > Viola > Viola odorata. The sequence goes on along the minus strand of OY829539.1, from coordinate 20,033,683 downwards.
AAAAGGGAAGATAAAATCTTGTTGCAGAAGTGTGTTCCTCGATCACTAATGATCCCACGAGGAATTCCAAATCTGTTCAAGATGTTAGATTTAATGAAGGAAATAACAGTTCTAGCATCATCATTCTTGGTGGCTTTCGCCTCTATCCATTTAGATACATAATCTACAGCCAAAAGAATATATCTATTTCCAAAAGAAGTAGGGAAGGGTCCCATAAAATCTATGCCCCATAAATCAAAAATTTCACAAGAAAGAATAAAGTTCATAGGCATTTCATTTCGGGGACTTATATTCCCTACTTTTTGACAAGCAGGACATGTTTTACAAAACATGTAACTGTCCTGAAAAATATTAGGCCAATAAAAACCAGCCTCTAAGATCTTTAGAGTTGTTCTTCTAGCTCCAAAATGACCTCCACATGCTTGGGAATGACAAAAATTTAGAATAGATGAAGTCTCACTTTGAGGAACACACCTCCTAAGTAATTGGTTAGTACCTATTTTCCATAAATAGGGGTCATCCCACACATAATACTTACTGTCATGCTTGACCTTCACCCTTTCATAGGTGGTCATATCCCCATAGTGTTTACCTGTTGCAAGGTAATTCGCAATTTCAGCGTACCATGGTCTTGGGTTTGGCTGAGGTCTAGGCCTAGACTCCGAGCTAGACAGTGCGACAGAAAACAATTTTTCGTCTGGAAATTCTTCTTTCACTAGTTCCAGGTCTCCTTCTGCTAGGCAGCGGCTAAGGTGGTCTGCCACAAGGTTCTCCCTGCCGCTCTTGTCTTTAATTTCCAGATTGTGTTCCTGCAAGAGAAGAATCCATCGGATTAGTCTAGGTTTGGCCTCATGCTTGACCAGGAGGTATTTTAATGCCACATGATCTGAAAACACAATTATTTTAGTGCCCAATAAATAGGATCTAAATTTCTCCAAGGCAAAAACAATTGCAAAGAGTTCTTTTTCAGTTGTAGTATAATTTCTTTGGGCATCATCAAGCATTTTTGATGCATAATAGATCACATGCGGATCTTTTCCTTTCTTCTGCCCAAGAACAGCACCCACAGCAGCATCACTTGCGTCGCACATCAGCTCGAATGGTAAGCTCTAGTCTGGCGCTTGGATGATCGGAGTTGAGGTTAGTCGTTCCTTTAGTTCATCAAATGACTTCTTGCATGCTTCGTTGAAGTCGAACTCCACCTCTTTTTGAAGTAACTTGCACATTGGTTCAGCTACCTTTGAGAAGTCCTTTATGAACATGCGGTAGAAGCCTGCATGTCCAAGAAAGCTCCTAACCTCACGCAAGCATGAGGGGTAAGGTAAGTTCTTGATAATGTCAATTTTCGCTTGATCGACTTCAATGCCTTTCTTTGAAATGACATGGCCAAGGACAATTCCTTGGTCTACCATAAAATGGTATTTTTCATAATTTTGGACTAGACAAGTATCAACACATCTCTTTAAAATATTTTCTAAATTATGTAGACATTGTTCAAAATTATTACCGTAAACAGTAAAATCGTCCATGAACACCTCGATGCTCTTCTCCACATAATCAGAAAAAATGCTTACCATGCACCTTTGAAAGGTGGCTGGGGCATTACACAACCTAAATGGCATTCGGCGGTAGGCAAACGTTCCAAATGGGCAAGTGAACGTCGTCTTTTCTTGGTCTTCGGGCGCAACGGGGATTTGGTGAAACCCCGAGTATCCGTCCAAGAAACAATAGTGAGACTCTCCAGTAAGTCTCTCTACCATTTGGTCTATAAACGGCAAGGGGAAATGGTCCTTCCGAGTGACCTGATTCAGTCTTCGATAGTCGATGCACACCCTCCATCCGTTTTGGATTCTCGTCGTTCTTTGGGTGCCGTCTTCTCCTTCAATCACCGTAATTCCAGTCTTCTTAGGAACTACCTGCACAGGGGACACCCAATTGCTATCAGGAATAGGATAGATTACACCTGAATCTAGCAACTTAATTATTTCCTTTTTAACCACTTCCATCATCGGAGGGTTTAATCTCCTCTGGGGTTGCCGAATAGGTTTCTTATCCTCTTCCACATGTATTTTGTGGGTACATATGTTGGCTGATATCCCCTTGATATCTGCCATAGTCCAGCCAATCGCTTCTTTATGCATCTTCAAGACAGCCACCAATCGCTCCTCTTCATCTTTTGCTAGTTTTGCTGAAATGATGACGGGTAGGGTGTCGTCTAGGCCTAGATAGGCGTATTTGAGATGATCGGGCAAGGCTTTTAATTCCAACTGAGGTGCCTGCACAACAGAAGGTAAGAATTTAGGTGTTGAAGATTGAATGAATTGAGCACTCGCTGTTTCCTTCTTCAGTTCGGCAGTCTTGGCCAAGATCGTGGTCAAGACTGATTCGAGTTCTTGTGGATCTGTCATGCTATCCACAATTTCCTGGAGTTCCTTCTGATCTCCAGTCCTTTCCTCCAATTCTTTCAACGTTCTTGTGGAAATCCCCCTGCTCAGAACATACTCAAGGGGGTCGTTAGTATAAATGTCAGCAATTTCTTCTGTAATTGGGTCCAAAACATCCAAGAAATTAACACAATGTAAATCGTTAGGATGTTTTAAAGCATCAGTAATGCTGAATTTAATTGTTCTTCCATAAAATTCTAAAATTATGCTTCCCTCGAAGCAATCAATCTTTGCTTTAGAAGTCCTTAGGAATGGTCTTCCTAATAAAATATTAGTGGTACAGGAGGGTAGTTGAACATTCATTTCAACTATATAAAAGTCCACCAGATAAATAAAATCATTTACCATTACTAAGACATCGGTTACTACTCCTTTGGGACGGATAATCGTCCGATCAGCCAGCTGGAACACTAAGTCAGTTTCCTTCATTGTCCCTATCTTCAAGGTCTCAAATTCACTTAGGGACATCACATTGATGCCGGCTCCTAGATCACAAAGGGTTTTCTCAATGATTTTGTTTCCGATCTGGCATGGAATTGTGAAGGTTCCCTGATCCTTGCACTTCTCTAGAAGTTGCTGCACTGCTGCGACATTGTGTGCTAAATTTACCCTCTCTACACCTGCAATTTTCTTTTTATTAGTGCACAGTTCCTTAAGAAATTTAGCATAAGAGGGGACTTTTGCAATCAAGTCCAACATAGGAATATTCACAGCTATTTTTCCGAAAACTGCCATAAAGTCTCTCTTTTCATCTTCCCTCTTCTCCTTCGAAGATCTAGGAGGGAATGGTGGAGGAATTTCTATAATTTCTTCCTTCTGGACAGTCTTGGCCTGAGGCTTGGCCAAGATAGATTCTGCTTTTTCTGGTCCTTCGATCCCTTCAGTATTGACCTGTGTCTTGGTCAAGACTACTTCTGCTTCCGCTTCTTCTTCCTCATCTTCCTCTACGTCTTCCAACTGGATCTTCCTTATCTCCTCATCTGTTTTTGCTCCCTCTCTCTCAGGTAACACAGCTCCACTCCTCAAACTAATGGCACTAACATTGTGTTTCGGATTATCTATGGTTGTGGAAGGCAATTTCCCTTGATTTGCCATCTGATTAATCTGCTTTTGCATTTCGGCCAAAGTAGATTGAGTTGATTGCATCAGGTTCTTCTGCATTTCCATCAAATTTTTGATGGTATCCTCCATAGATGGCCCAGTAAGTTGCAAAGGCTGAGGTGCTGGCGGCAGTTGAGGTACAGCGGCTTGACCAGGAGGTTGGCCAGGATTAAGGTGTGATGGACGAGGGATGAAGTTTTGGAAGTTAGGCTGTTGTTGCTGCTGAGGTGCATTCTGGTTTGGGCTCTGGTTTGGAGGGATTGGATCTCTCCACCTAAAGTTTGGGTGTGCTCTCCATGAGTACTGATTACTCCCTTGCGGGAAGTTTTGCATACTTCCTTGATTTTGACCATAGACCGCATTTACTTGTGTTACATCATTAGGAGGGTGCTGCACCATGTAGCAATTATTGGTTTGATGGTCTTGTTGTTGGCAGATTCCACAAAGAGAGGCTACCTGCTCTTGGCTAGGATTCCCTGTGGTCATTGCACCTGAAATATTGACAGAAATATTCTGTACCATGTCAGTTAATTCAGCCAATTTTTGTTCAACATCAATAGAACATAGACTAGAAGGAGTAGAGTTTCTTTCAGAAGAAGCATTATTTTGACAGTTGTCTGCCATGGTCTGAAGTAAAAGCTTTGCTCTCGTTACAGTCAAGTCTTGCAATGCCCCACCCGCTGCTGAATCAACCTTCTCTTTTGTAGGTAGGAGCATTCCATCATAGAAATATTGGATCATGGTTTGATCCGCAACTCCATGTGTAGGGCAGACTTCTTGCAACTCCTTGAACCGTTGGTGATATTCGCTCAGTCCCTCATTGTTCCTTTGCTGGATGGCAGCCATGTTTTTTCTAGCTGATCCTGCTTTTGTAGCATTCCAGTATTTATTGAGGAATAGGGTGGACATCTCGGCCCATGTGTTGACCGTATTGTGAGGTAGGCAGTAGAACCAATTCTGCGCAGCTCCCTCAAGAGAACAAGGAAAGGCATTTAGCTTCGCTCTCTCCATGCTCACACCTGCTGGCTTCATCATGTCACACTGGACGTGTAAATTCCTCAAGTGTTTGAATGGGTTTTCATTTGTATGACCGTAAAACCTAGGAAGGTTGGCCACCATGTTGGTCTTGATCGACCAATCATTTGCCACTGGCGGCAAGGCGATGCAAGAAAAGGTTTCCTGCTCTGCTGATTTGTTCAGCTCCCTCATTGTGGGTTCTTGCTGAATTTCTGCCATGTCTAGACCAAAGAGTTCGTCTTGGTCTGAATCTAGGCCAAGATCGTGGTCAAGACTGCGATCTGTTTCGGAACTAGAGGCTTCTGATCCTCTTTCCTCCTGGGCTGCTCTTAGTCGAGCTTGCCTCCTAAGTTGTGCTTCGGTCCTGGTGAGATTGGGATTGATTGGTAATAAATCTTGTTCTCTACTTGAGGACCTGGTCATCAACTGTCACAAAAAAAAAAAACAAAAACTACAAATACCGTTAGAGGTCCCCGGCAACGGCGCCAAAGTTTGATCGCGCGTCGAACACGTCAAATATAATAGTAAAATAGGTATGGAATTGGGGGTAGAAATACAACTTATCACTGTCTACAAGAGTTTGTAGATGATGGTAAGAGGATCGTCCACAGAGACCTCTAGGAAATGTAATTCTTGGGTTGACTTCCTCGTCACTGAGTTTTGGTTGGGTGGAATCTGAAACTGAAGACAAAACAGAAAGAAGTGAGAACAGTTAAAATAGTGTTGGCCAAAGTCTAGGCCAAGACAGGGGTCTAGATTGTTGTAAAGTCGATAGAAGGAAATTCCAGGTAAGGGTGATATGAGAGCCCTGTTCTTATGCTTCGATCATAGATTTAAATGTATTCATCTCTTCGTTTATAGTACTGCTATAGAGTGGAGGTTCTCCTGTTCACTCATGTCTTCCCTCCTCTTCAAATTACCCGGCGGGTGCTCCCTTTCCTGATAATCCTAGCCAAGGGACACCTTGCTGGTTAAAGGGTTTATCCGTTTGACTGCTGTCTTGAATGGTTGTTCGCTTCCTCAATGGTATAGGGGAAGACAGTACCTAAGCCAAGGTATCTCCCTATGGAGATCCTAGGTTGTCAATCTGGTCTTGACCTAGATTACTTACTTCTTCTAGTCTAGCTCGAGACTAGTTGCCTACTTTGTCTAGCCGACGGGTGCTCCCTTTCCGTCTAGACCGGCTACAACTCTTCTCTACTAGAGTGCAAGGATGATCAAACCTTGTCTCTAGCGAGTAAGCGATGAATTAACCGTAAGAAATAAATAAATACAAGTGGAGAGATTGTGAAGCTCGGTTTCAATCTCACGAACGCATAAGAACTTTAGCTCATCAACCCTTACCAAGAATGGGTGTTTAGTTACTCCTACTCATAATTAAAAAGACTATATATTTTTACATAAATAAATTAATTCCGAGATTTTAAATAAAATCCGGAGCAAGGTTTTAACAATGTCGAAGAAGAAGAAAAGAGAAGAAGAAGGTCGGAATCCGATCCCGGACAGAGGAGGGACAATGTTTGGCTAAATAGCCCTAAAACTCCTCTGTCCTACTTCAACTAAACTTCCTAGAAAATCTCTAAAAAGATTGTAACAATAAATTGTTTTTGAAATAGAAACTAAATCGCAATTACAAGGAGAGGGAGATCCCATGCGGGATTCTTCAAGAGATTGGCTTCAGATCCCTCTAGAATTGCGTGACAGCTGCTACGTGCCAGCTGTAAGGCCCAATGTGGGAGGCGGTCCAAAAGATCCGTACAAAGTCTTCTATCGCGAAAGTGTCTTGGCCACAGTCTTGGCCAAGACGATTCTGGGTAGCGCGCTGCTTGAGATGCGAACGTGTCTTGGCCGAAGTCTAGGCCAAGACAGGAAAATCAACTCCAGCTATGAAAATCGAAAACTCCAATAGTCTGCCATCAGATCCGAACTGCAAAGAAAAGGGGAAATCGAAGGTAATTCAGTAGGTTTACTGTCCAAATAAACTAGTAAATGGACAATAAAACATGATGAAAAGCAATGCAATCAGTCTGTCATAGATCCTGGGCTTGATAGATGACGAGTGCTGAATCACCGAAGATTCGGAGCTTCTTTACTTTTAAGTCGATGGCTGCTGTCAGGCCGCTGATGCATGCCTCATACTCGGCGACGTTATTGGTGCATGGGAAGTTCAATTTGCATGCTATGGGGAATTGACGGCCATCTGGGGCTATGACCACGGCTCCCACTCCCTTACCCGAGAGGTTCACCGCACCGTCGAAGAACATGGTCCGCCAATCGTCTTCTCGGAGATCTTTTGTGATCTCATCTTCAATCATTATGATGTCCTCATCGGGGAAGTCGAAGCTCAATGACTCATACTCGTCCGAGGCATGATCAACCAAGTGATCGGCGAGGGAGCTTGCTTTAACTGCTTTCCGAGTCACGTAGATGATCTCGTGCTCAGCTAATAAGACTTGCCATCTACAAATGCGACTTGACAGGTACGGCTTTTCGAAGATGTATTTCAAGGGATCCATGCGAGAGATTAGCCAAGTCGTGTAATACAACATGTACTGCCGGAGCCTTCGGGCGCACCATGCTAGGGCGCAACAAGTTCGTTCCAACATAGAGTAACGCATCTCACATTCGTTGAATTTTTTGCTGAGGTAATAGATGGCTTGTTCACGCCTTCCGGACTCGTCGTGCTGTCCCAAAACGCAACCCATGGCGCTAGCCGTGACTGTCATGTACATGAGCAAGGGACGTCCTGGCGTCGGAGGAACTAGTACCGGTGGGTTTTGCAGATATGTCTTGATTTTCTCGAAGGCTTCCTGGCAGTCTTCGTCCCATTCTGCATCTCTGTGCTTCCTTAGCATTTTGAACATCGGCTCGCAAGTAAGCGTTAACTGGATGATAAAGCGAGCGATGTAGTTGATGCGTCCTAAGAAGCTTCGCACTTCTGTTTCGGTGCTGGGAGCGGGCAGCTCTTGAATTGCTTTTATCTTATCAGGATCCACTTCTATGCCTTTGTTACTGACGATGAATCCCAACAACTTCCCGGAAGTCACTCCGAAGGTACATTTAGCTAGGTTTAGCCGTAGCCGAAATTGCCTCAACCTTTCGAACACCTTTCTCAGGATGTCTACATGATCTTGCGTGCCGTGAGATTTGGCTATCATGTCGTCGACATATATTTCCAATTCTTTATGCATCATGTCATGGAAAAGGGTGACGGCAACACGTTGGTACGTGGCTCCTGCATTTTTTAATCTGAAAGGCATCACTTTGTAGTAGAAGGTTCCCCAGGGCGTAATGAAGGTTGTCTTTTCACTGTCCTCGGGTGCCATCTTAATCTGATTGTACCCCGAGAATCCGTCCATGAAAGAGAACATGTCATTTCTGGCGGCACTATCTACCAAGATGTCGATATGGGGAAGAGGGAAGTCGTCCTTAAGGCTAGCTCGATTGAGATCCCGAAATTCCACGCACATGCGAACCTTCCCATCTTTCTTAGGCACTGGCACTATGTTGGCGATCCATTCTGGGTACTCAGCAACTCTCAAAAAACCCGCGTCTAGTTGCTTGGTAACTTCTTCTTTGATTTTCAGAAGGATGTCTGGATGCATCCTCCGAAGTTTTTGCTTGACAGGCTTAAACTCAGGTTTTAATGGAATACGATGCTCAACTATCCCGGGATCAAGACCTGGCATGTTGGCGTATGACCATGCGAACACATCGGAGTAATCCTTGAGGAGAGAAATCAACCTTTCTCTCTGAGTCGTATCCAGGGTAGTTCCGATCTTGACCAGTTTTTGATTCTCGTTGCTTGCCCCCAAGTTTACTTCGTCCAATTCCTCCCGATGAGGGGTTATTTCCTTTTCTGAACTTTCTAGTAAACGGGCCAGTTCGTCGGAGACTTCGGCCTTGTCTTTGGTCGTAGCGATGATTTCTTCGCCAGTAAAGACATAGGTTTTATCAAGACAATCCGAACCAACACTCATCCTGAAATTAAAAGTGCGAAAAAAGAGATGCGTAAAATGAAAATTTGCATATATATTGATTTTTAACAAAAGGGAACAGGAGTCCCTACAAAAATGTTTTCGTAAGAAAACGGGCCAAAAACATATATATTTTTCAAAATGAGAAATTACGGAGAGACATCCGTAAGCATGGTGATGGTCCAATTGCCCACAGACTCCCCTGACTTCTTAACAAAAATGACTGATCCAGGCGATGATCCTTCTTCTCCTAGAGTGCAGATACGGAGGTCTGATACCCTGATTGGATTTTCATTGATGGTTTCAGCGGCGAAGGGGAACGTGGTTCTGATATGGGGAATCGGCATTTTGCCCTCTGGCGCCGAACGTCCAAATAGCTTAGCCAGTTGTTTTTCTTTCTTTTCTTGGGCAATCTTGGTGAAATCGGCCTTGCTGGGTTGGTATCCTAACCCAAATCGGTCTCCGAAGCTCTTCGGAGGCGCCCAGCCTTTTGATCCTTGTAACTCGGCCCCGAGCCGTTTTCCTAATTGGAAGCTTCCCTCTAGTGTTGACTTAGCGGTTGTTTCAGCTAACCCAAATTTTGAGGCTTCGCAAACGGGGGATCCCTCCTCGATCCAATCCGCGTTGACGATTTCAAAGGCTTGGAAGGAACTCTCCAAGGTTTCGGCAGTTTTGATGTAAGGCACGGATGCATGCTTGGCTAAGATCAAGGCCTCTTCTGCCTTTATTGTGACGAGGACATTGTCGTTGACGTATTTGAGGCATTGATGTAGGGAAGAGGGGACGGCTCCCGCTGAATGGATCCAAGGCCATCCTAGAAGCATGCTGTAAGCGGGTTGGATTTCCATGATCTGGAATGTCAAGGTGAAAGTGTGGGGCCCGATGACCATATCCAACTCAATGTTCCCGATGATCTCTCGAGTGGTGCCATCGAAAGCCCTAGCCATCATTCCGCTAGGTTTCATGAGAGAGTAATCGACCGGCAGTTGTTCGAGGACATGCCTGGGCATGACATTAAGTGCGGACCCATTGTCGATTAGGGCCTTTGCTATGACGTGTCCCTTACATTCCACCGTGATGTATAGGGCCTTGTTGTGATCTCTTCCCGAGGGGTCGATCTCTCCTTCCGAGAAGGAAATGCTGCTTAAGGCCTGGATCCTTCCGACAAGGTTTTCCACCCCTTCTGTAGTGATATCCTTAGTCACGAAAGCTTGCTTCAAGACTTTTAAGAGAGCTTGGCGATGTGGCTCTGAAGTAAGGATCAGCTCCATAATGGAGATGTGAGCTGGGGTTTTCTTTAGTTGTTCGATGATGCTGAACTCGTTCTGTTTCATGATCTTGAGGAACTCGGTTGTCTCGTCCTCGGTTACAGGCTTGCTCAAGCCTTGCGTCTCTTCTACCGTCTCTTCGCGGATCACGGGGTCTTTCCCTTTGGCTTGTTGTTGCTTTTCTACTTCCTCCGAGATGTAACATCTTCCGGTGCGGGTCATGCCCCCGATATGAGAGGCTTCACCGATGGTGAGTGATGTTGGTGTGACGGCAGGAGGGGTGGTGACCACCGTGTATCCGTAGTTGAATGGGACCGCGTGTAAGTCCCGGCTGGGAGTATTCACAGCTAATGTGAACACTACTTTGCGAGGGGTCGGGGCTGCATCCCTTGTTTGGGCCACGTATTTGAAGGAATACGGTGCTGGAGGATTATCCTCGATGACGTTGATTGCTCCTTGGGTTTTCCCTTTGGTCTGAATGATCCCGAATGTTATGAGTTGCTTGACTTTTTGCTGAAAAAGTCTACAATCCTGGATGTCATGCTTGCTTTCCCCTTGGCAGAATAGGCATTGGGCCTGACTATTCCCCGGGAATGGTAGATATGCGTTGTTAGCTAATGCGAAGAACAATTCTTCATTGGGTACTTGCCCCATCGACAGGTGAGAAAGGTCAATTCCAATGGAAGAAATATCGCTCATCCCAGGATTATGGTGCGGTAAAGGACTGGTTGTCACATCAGGACCCCTTGTTAAACCTTTAGACGAGATTCGTCCTTCCTTGGTTAGGTGCTCGACCTTCTCTCTAAAGTCGTAACAGTTTTCCAAGGAGTGTCCTCGGGTTCCGGCGTGATATTCGCAGCTAACCTTTGGATCATACCAGCTAGGGTAAGGAAGGGATTGAGGCGAGAGTGGGGATGGTGTAATCTGCCCTTCTGCCAAGAGGCTTGCATAGATCTCTTTCAAAGGAAACGGAGGAAGCGACCATGTCGGTGAAGGGTATGACTCGGAGTCTGAGGATTCCCAAGAAAGTAGTAAGGGTACTGTGCTAGAATAGGAGGGTGGTGCCGAATACCTGACGAGGTAATCGAACTTCCCGGAAGGTTGGCCCAAGGTGTCAATCTCGCGGTCGCCTTCGTCGCGGTGCGCGGAGAACCTTTTGCACGATGAAGTTGATCCTTTCTTCTGGATGATTTGGAGTGGGGTTCCCTCGGCGTCATGCGGGATAGGAAATCCGCCTCCGATCGTGTTGATGGATCCTTCCCCGGGGGTCGCTTTCCGGGTTTGTATTACTCCGAGACTCGAGAGTTGTCTCACCTTTCCTGCGAACAACTCGCAACCTTGGATCTTATGACCGTCGCTTCCCTTGCAGTACATGCAGTGACTTGGATTGCTCTCCGCGTATGGCACATATCCCTCTCGAGCTAAGGCCTGAAAAAGTTGTTCTTGTGGCCAACTCGATGCTGAAGAGAGACGGTCGTTGCTTTCTCCTGCCGAGATGGCATTCACCCCTCCCTTTCCTTGGGAATGATTGGGGAGAGGGTTGGTGGATGTGTTGGGTCCTTTTGCCAATCCTTCGAAAGATACCCATCCACTTTTGATCAAGTGATGGACTTTTACCTTGAATGCGAAGCAATTTTCCAGAGTGTGACCTGGGGCTCTAGCGTGATATTCGCACCTTGCGTTGAGATCATACCACTTTGGGTAAGGAGGCAATTGAGGCTGAGCAGGAACCGGTACGATCTGTCCGGCTGCCAAGAGATGTTTGTAGATTTCCCCTGCGGGAAGAGGGAGAGGAGGTAGAGGTTCTCGGTTCCACCGATTGTTGGTCGCGTTTTGGTTATTTGGGTCTTTTGGCGGGTTATATGGCTTAGGTTGCATAGGTTGTGATGTTTGTACTGGAGGTGGTGGGAAGTGTGTAGGATTTTGAGGCAGGATATTAGCAATTGGTGGCGAAGTAAAAGGAAAAGAGGTGGGTTGATATAGTGATAGCGGATGATACGGTGGTGGCAATAAATAAGGCAGTGGTGGTGGAAACGACTGCCCCTGATTAGCTTGGGGAGCGACAAATTCGACGTCCCTTTTCACGACTGATGCTTTCTTTGGTACAGACTCTGGTGTTGGATGTGTGATTTGTCCAGACTTAATCCCTTGCTCGACTCTTTCGGCAATTAGGACCATGTCGGAGAAGCTGTTTGAGGGGTTCGAGATCAGGTAGGTGTAGTAGGGAGCTTTGAAGGTGTGTAAGAAAATTGACAAGAGTTCCTTGTCGCTTAAGGGTGGAGAGATTCTCAAAGCCAACTCTCTCCATCTCTGAGCATAGGTCTTCACGGACTCGCAGATTTTCTTTTCCAGATTTTGCAGGTCGGCGCGGTCAGGAGCCACCTCCATGTTGAATTTATATTTTCGGTAGAAGGCATCGGACAGGTCTCTCCACGTCCTGATCCTGGCTCTGTCCAGCCCCATATACCAAGTTAGGGCGTGCTTGGTCAAGCTTTCTCGGAATAGATGGATCAACAACGGTTCGTTGTGGATCATCTCTGCCATCTTGTTGCAGTATGCTCTGAGGTGGGTCTTCGGGCATTCTACCCTAGTATACTTTTCGAAGTCAGGGATCTTGTACTTCGGAGGTATGACGATCCCGGGGACCATGCACATATCGGCGGGACCTGTGGGATCGAACGGATCAGCCCCTTCGATTGCTCTGAGTCTTTCCTCGAGAAGATTCAGCCTGTCACTTTTCGGTTTCTCGGCCCCGATGGGGTTAGAATCGAAGGGCAACATAGGTTCTGATGAGAACTGAGGTTGTGCTGGGTTGAAAGTGAGGAGCTGAGTTCCCACAGGTCCGGGAATTGTGCTCGGAGGAATAGGAGGGAGATACAAAGCCTCTAGGTGGGCCTGGCTCTTGCTGGGGTTCACAGCAGGGTTGATTGAAAGGTGCTAAAGCGACGGGGAGATCTCTTCACCCGCCTTAACTGTAGGATTTGCAGTGGTGGGTACAGTGAAGGGATTATCCCATCTCCAATGGCCCGGGGGGCCAGAAAGTGGTGGGAGTACGGAAGGTCCTACGACGGTGAGCGAAGAGGGAGGTCCTTTTGTTTGAGGGAGATCAAAACCCAGTGGCACTTCGGTGACAGCTTCATCTCTTTCCTTTTCGGCCCTGGTGGCTCTTTCTGTAGTGATCCTAACTTGCTCCTCTAACTCTGCGATTTTAGCCATTAGTGCTTCATCGGTCTTGGCCGGTTCAGTCATTTTTCGTTTTTGAAGTCTAGTTAGGGGGAGCCTGTGCGGAGTAGCTTGCTTCCGAGGAGCTATCGTGAACCTGAAAAAAGGAAAAAATACAGAAAAGAGTAAATACAAGTGAGGATATACAGGTGATATGCAATCCCGAGGCCTCCACGTTGCTCATTCATTTTCCGGCCACACTTTCACTTGATATTTTCAGGGCGGTCGGAGAGGCGAGGAATCCCAGTGGTTGACAAGATACGAAGGAAGCCTCTATACATTCCAACGATATGAAGCAAATCTGAGATGCTAACGGCGAAACCCAAACCAGCAGGGGCAACCAATGTCGCCATGCTAGGAGGATCTCTTTCACACTATACTTTTGATGATGCAAGGCCTGATGCCTAGTAAACTCAACCGAGGGGAGAGACAACAATCTTTTTATGAACTTGGAGTTTTTTGTGATAAACTAGGAAGACATGGCCATGAGTGAGCGATACTCAGATGTTTTGAATACTTGTTCTGATTTTTTGGAATTTCGGTGAGACGATTGTGTTTTATCCCGGAGGGATTTTCTCTTTTTGTTTTGCGATATTTTTTTTTTGAGTTTGTATTGGAGGGATAGTTGGTATGGAAAAGATGAGGCGATTTAATAGATATCTGAAAGAGTACGACTTTATTAAAAAGCGTTTACAAAATATGGTAAACTTGCCAACTTCCTAAATTCATCAAAAATGGCTAAGATAGATGAAATCAGGGGTCCTAGCTAAAAAGAAAAGATCTGCCGATATCCAAGCCATTCCCTGAAGGTGTCATTCGTGGACGTTAGAGTCATGTTGCCAAAGGTACTCCATCGAAGCCAACTCCTCTTTTTTCATCTCTAACTCAGCCTCTAAGGCGGTAATTCGGCTTTGCAGTACTTGGTTTTTCCTTTCTCCCAAGTCTGCGCGAGTAGTCAAAACCCTTATCGTTGAATCCCTGTCTTCGATTATGGCACTTGATGCTTCTCTTTTGCGGGTTTCACTACTCAAGCGTTCCTTAAAGGCCCTGAGGGCCACCTTCTTTTGTATTGTTTATACGCGGATGAAATCCTTGTGCTGCCTGTCTAGTTCATTGATCTGGACTTTTGCGTAGCATTGACGTGCTTCGGCCATATCCCTTTCCTCTATCATCAGATCTCGTTCTTCTTGCGCTGCTCGCATCTGCTCTACCACTTGAGCATAAGCCATGACATCCATTCCTTTGCTCACTTGAGATTCCCCTTCTTCTTCCATCGGTTTTTGATTTTCAGGGCGAGGTAAGACATTGCCATTAACTCGTCTTGACCTCCACTGTGGATATTCTGGTATTGTGGTTGCAGGGATGCCGTGTCCTTTGAGGCAAAAAGGGTGGGCCCAGTCTTGGGCGTACAACTGAATGTTCTGATTTTCTCCAGTGTGTGGCAGGTCTGACCTTGTCATGCCGAACGTCACAGGAATTATTTGCGTGATGCAGAACTGTCTGAGGACGAGGGCAGGGCAATAGTGAGTGCATCCCCATGCTCCGATCAAAGGAACCCAAGGTAGGTATCCGCAGCAGACGATGGGATTGGAAGTCTGCAGCCATTTGGCGTGCCAGCTGAAGTCTTCTTCTGAGAGGTTTATGAATCGGTCGATCCAGACATCCTTATTTTCCATCTCCCATCTATCCGTGGTCATTGCGTTGATAACCCTGAGTAGAGGGCATGACCTTATATAGCTTGCGAAGAAAATGGTCTGATCAGGAATTTGTTTGAAGTGGTTGACCAACCATACTGTCAACAACTGGGTGCAACAAGTAAGTCTCCCTTTCCCTTTTCTTCGACAAGAGTCCAAGGAGCGAAAGGTTTCGGCCAGAATGGTTGTTGTAGGATTGATGGCATTTGTTTCCATCTCGTAAAAGATGTTGGCTGCTGCAAAGTCGATGGCATTCCTCATTTTCGGAAAGAGGACAAATCCTACAATGGCGAAAGCCAGAATCCTTAAGCGTTTCTTCCCGTTGGACAATCGAAAGCGTGCCTCAATATCTGACCAGCACCAGAAGTAGTCACCCTCTCTGACACGAGTAGTGATTCCTAATAACTTATCGAGCCTTATTTTGACACTCGAGGAGTCAAGTCGAACATTCTGGTATATGGCCGATATAGGAGAGGTGAAGCACATCAGAGCTGAGTACTCCTCTAGCGTAGGAGTCAAGTCTACCTCTTTGTCGAGAAAGATAAGCACTGATAATAGGGATCCCAGAATTTTAGGGCTGCCCGGATGCAACCCCAATCAGTCTTTACGTCAACTAGGGTCAGTAGCTTTCCATAAATACCCTCAAACTGTGTCTCTTCGTCTTCAGTCAGCTCATTTCTCAACATCCGAATCCTAGTTAAGTCAAAGTCCACGACTTCTACTTTGATCTTAGTGGTGATGTCGGGGGCGAACCCATGTTCCAACAGATCTCCTTGTGCGGCCTAATCGTCGAAGCTTCGTCCCCCGAAAATATTAAATGAAAGTAGTGGGGCCCTGATATGCCACGACAAACAGGTATAATCATGATGCACGTGTTGGGGCTCTGATTTCGACATTTCTAACTGGCTTGAATGGTTCCCGGATGATACCATGAAAAAGGTCCCTAAAGTGTCGTCCAGTCTCCCGATTTCTTGCGAAATCGTATAACCTTTCGACTGGCTTTAGGGGTTCATCCGAGTTGGGATTGGTGAACACTACCCAGAACATGTGTCCTAGGGCGTCACTACTACCCTCCTATTTTGGTAATTGTCCCCTGGGTGTAGGGCGCTATGAAATGCATATGACAATTGATAAAGCAAATAAATAAACAGACCAGCAATTGATCAAAGCAAATAAATAAACAAATAAAACACCTCTCTAAAAAGATAAAACTGGCTCCGACCCTAAGGTCCCCAGTGAAGTCGCCAAACTGTCGCGCCCCGAAAATTAAAAAATTCGCGAGTGTGCAACGAAATTTGAGACCTTCAGATGCTCGGCGTAAAAGGGACGCCTAGCAGCATGCAATGAAGTCGCCACCCTAATTTGGTTGCTAGGCTTAGGGAACCTTAATCGTCATGGCATAGGAAATATAATAAGTAAAAAAAACTAAAGGCACGAAAAAAGGGGTCTGGGCCCCAGACAAAGGTTCGAGGTCGTATTATGGTCTCGGGAAGGTGTTAGGCACCCGAGTCACATCCGAAAATGGTTACCGGTTGATGAGAGAGGTGTTTAAAAAGGTGTTTGATAAAATGCGTTTTGAAAAAGGGGGCCCTCAGAGGAATCGTCACTTTAGTCTTTTCTATGATCGTGACCGTTCAGGAATAATAAAAAGATCTTTCGGACGGGATTACCGTTTATCAAGATCGATTGATTATTCCTGACCGTAACGTAATGGGACTGAATTTTCCGTAAGACTGAATGAGCGCCCCCTTTTTTCATCATCGGGTCATGCATGATTAAATTACTTACTACGTGCTCCTACCATGGATTGCTAACAGAGTACAAATTTAAATGATGGATTTTTGAAGTGGAAAACCGATGTGGGATCGAAAGTCCCCATGTACATGCAGTCAATACAAGCGAGAAATTAAAATCATATCAACATGGCATTTTAAGCAACTCTTTAAACACGTTGTTCATGTGGGTTGATTTTAATTCTAGCAGTTCTATATATCATGCGTACGATTGATATTTGCGAAAAGCGTTGAATAAATAAAAAGGAATGAATGGCGTACTTTCGAGCGAAGCTTGAAATTAAAACCTACAAAACGAGAATGTTAGTGATAGCTCAAAAAATAAATAACAATTTTATGAGTGCAAAAATTTAAATGACAGTTGATTGCATACGAAAAATGATGGATTTGGCGCATACGAAAATTAAATGCTGATTTTGATAAGTGCAGGAAAATAAATGATGATAGTTGATTGCATGCGAGAAATGATGAATTTTACGCATACGAGAATTTAGATGCTGAGTTGATTGTATGCGAAAAATGATGGATTTAACGCATGCGAGAATTTAAATGCTGGGTTGATTGCATGCGAAAAATGATTGATTTTACGCATACGAGTATTTAAATGCTGGGTTGATTGCATGTGAAAAATGATTGATTTTACGCATACAAGAATTTAAATGCTACGTTTGTTGCATGCGAAAAATGATTGATTTTACGCATACGAAAATTAAATGCTACGTTGATTGCATGCGAAAAATGATTGATTTTACGCATACGAAAATTTAATGCTAGGTTGATTGTATGCGAAAAATGATTGATTTTAAGCATACGAAAATTTAAATGCTACGTGGATTGCATGCGAAAAATGATTGATTTTACGCATACGAGAATTTAAATGCTACATTGATTGCATGCGAAAAACGATTGATTTTAAGCATACGAGAATTTAAATGCTACGTTGATAAGTGCAGGAAATTAAAAGAGTTGATGATTAAAAAATTTAAAACAGTTGATGATTTGCAGAAATTTTAATGATTGATACTGCAGAAAGTTAAAGCAATTGATATTGCAGAAAATTAAAGCAGTTGATATTGCAGAAAATTAAAA
Source organism: Viola odorata (assembly GCA_963691705.1). Classification (NCBI taxonomy): domain Eukaryota; kingdom Viridiplantae; phylum Streptophyta; class Magnoliopsida; order Malpighiales; family Violaceae; genus Viola; species Viola odorata. The sequence goes on along the minus strand of OY829539.1, from coordinate 20,016,078 downwards.
CAGTTGATATTTACAGAAAAATAAACAGTTGATATTGCGGAAGAATTTTCAGCAGTTTGCGAAAATTTAAAGCAGTTGAATATTTACGAAAATTAAAATGTGACCGACCATGTAGGCGGTATTGAATTTAAATTGCCGAAAGTAAATTGCAGAATTTTAAAGTGCGGAAAAGTAAAGTGCGAAAAATTAAACAGTTGATAATTTGCGGAAGGATTTCCAGCAGTTTGCAAAAAATTAAAGCAGTTGAATATTTACAAAAATTGAAATGCGACCGACCATGTAGGCGGTATTGAATTTAAATTGCCGAAAGTAACTTGCTAAAATTTAAAGTGCGGAAAAGTAAACAATTGATAATTTGCGGAAGGATTTCCAGCAATTTTGCGAAAAATTAAAGCGGTTGAATATTGACGAGAATTAAAATGCGACCGACCATATAGGTGGTATATTAAATGACTGGAATTAAATTGCTAAATATAAATGACTGAAGTTAAATAACATCAAAATAAATATCACGATAAGAAATGAGCAATTCACATATAAAAACAATTCAATAAACAACTTGATGCAAGAATAAGCATACGAAATATTTTACAAAAAAGTGAACTAAAACAATTCGTGTATAACATATAGGAAAAATAGCACATATCGTGAATAATAATTATACGAAGCATGTGAGCATTTTACGTAAAAAAAATAACGAATCGAAGACTCGGAAAAATATAAATGGGTTGGGCCCAGCTTGAAATTTGGAGAAATGGGCCAGGAACAATTCCTGACCCAAGGAAATTAATTTAAATGGTGATGGGCCAAGCCCATCACCTTTCTTTCATTTTTGCACAAAGGCCATTTGGCCCAAAATCACTCATCTTCAACCTCTAGTCACCGTCGCCACTGCCGGCGACGGAGGTGATGAACCAGGCGCCCGACTCGCCTGGTTCTTGGTCCGAAAGAAAGCTCTCCCTCCCAGCATTGCAAACAAACAATCACAGCAGGAAAATGGCAACAAAAATAGTGACGATTGCAACAAGAACAATAATGCGCATTAATCTGTTTAATTAGCAAATAAATACTCACGCGTTTAAACAATTCAATCAATGCTAGTGTGATGTAACTAACTTAAAACTCAAGCAATTAAACATATTTGAGCAACCAAATGATCGTCTAAGGCATGAACAAAAATCAAAGAAAGAAACAGTGAGTGAGAGAGAAAGAACGGCTTACAGTGTTCGCCGAGAGAGGAAAGGATTGAGCTCAAGGAATATGGTTCAAGTGTGCGTGAATTGGACAGGAAAATGGGGAGGGAACGGGGCTGTTTTTCTTGCAAAATTCGGACCTTTTTTTGTTGAGAAATGGTGGCTATTTATAGCCAAAGACGCGTGGGGAGGGAGACGACGGGGTTGCGCGTGGTGGCCGGCTCATCGTGCTGGCGGAGCTAGGGGAGGCGTGATGATGGCGGAGGGCTAGGGGGCTAGGAAGCGATGGGAGCAGGTGGCTCGGCCGAGGACTTCCGTTGCCTCGCTCGTGCATGCACTGTGCATGTGCATTATGCACATTAATTCAAGGGTCATTGATCTGGTTGACTTTCCTTGGTTGACCAGATCAATGGCCATGATCAAATGGCCTTTCATCTGATTTAAATGGCCTCGAGTCGGTTCCCGCGAACAAACGTTCTGACTTTTCGAGCCGAAGGTACCATCGCGTAGAGAAAAATACGACGGGTTTAACCGTCTACAGCGAATGACGAGAATTTTTCGTTTAACGTGTTTATTTTCGCGTTCAAAAACGTGAAACGTTTGAACGGAAAAATAAAGATGTTACGCCGAAAATTACACGAAACGCTGTAGACCGTTGCAAGCAGAAAAAAAGCTAGCAACTAGTTGATGGAAAACATTTTAAATTCAAGCTATTGTCCGAGAGGACTTACTCGGGTCCAATAAAAGCTCGAATAAAAATAATAATAAAATAATAAAAATACTAAAAAATGCGCTAAAATATTAAAAATCCTAAAATTCATGCGATGACCTAAAACGAAGAAAAAACTAGCAAATGACTGCCGGATAATAAAAAATGTGACTTTTAAGGCTAAAAATAATACTGATAATAATAATGAAAATGCACGCCGAAAGAATAAAAATGCGATTTCGAAAGCTGACGATGCTAAAGATGATGCTAAAATGCAACGAAACACCTAAGAATGCTAGCGGCATTAAATCAACTGAAAATGACTGTAAATTAACTAAATAACAGAAATGCTAAAATTAAATAAAAATGGCGTCAAAATTCGGGTATCAACACAGTCTATCTAAAAGCACACAAAAATTAAAACAGAAAATCATGCATAAGGCTCGTTCTAACCCTATAAAAAAAAGGTTCCTAAAGTATCTTTGTATGTGGCTTGGCCAAGACACTTAAAAAAAATCATACAGAAAAAATTATGTAAAAACATAGAAAACATCACAAAAATAAACAAACATATATACACATAGCACTCCCTCACACTTAGAAGACACATTGTCCTCAATGTGTGTTGGAGATGGAAAAGAAAAAGAAGAAATGAAAATAAAAGAAAACTAGAAGGGAAAAATATATACAAAAAAATAAGGAAAAGAAAAGAAAAGAAACAACCTAGGGAAATTAGTTTGGTGGAGATGACTTGGGAAGGACGGTAACATCAAACTTATTGTGGAGGGAGGTCAAGGATTGGAGTAGGGCATTCGAGCCTCCCATGAACTCTTGGAGCAGTAAGTTGGTCTCTCTATGGTGGGTAAAGAGGGCAGTGGTCCATGCTGGGGTAGAGGTAGTTGCTGAGGGAACTACTTGGTCTGGTTCTGGAAGAGTGTCTTGGCCAAGACACTAGCCAAGACCCCTGTCGAGCTGAGCTTTTCCCTTGGTTTTGGATGATCTCCTCATGCGGCAGCAAACTTGGTAATAAGTACAAAGCATGTTTAAGCGCAGAATCTGAGACATATCTGAACTTATTTTCAAAATAAAACAAAAATAAACGGAATAAAAACATGGGGTGCCTCACATGTATCACCCTTAGTTATTGTCCTAGGCTTGACACATCGGTCCTTATTCATTCCGATTGTGGTGGCTTCCTCTTCATCCATGACAGTGGGATGTCATCGGAGTCGGTATCGGTCACCACTATCTCTTATTCTGCAGATAAAAACACAAATCACCATTAGAGTCCCCGACAACAGCGCCAAAATTTGATCGCTTGACGGGAGTGTCAAAAATAGTTATAAATTATAACTTAAAACCATCCACAAGAAACTTGTAGATAGCGATAAGAGGATCATCTGCAGAGACTCTGTTGGTGAGATGTGGATTTCTTTGATGACCGGTTGTGGTGACTTTAAGTCACAATTTTGGGGTTTGGTTGTTGGGAAATAAAACTGCAAAAATATAATAAAACTAAAAAATGTGTCTTGGCCGGAGTCTTGGCCAAGACAAATGGTCAGGAATGAAAATAGTTAAAAGAGAATTCCCGGTAAGAGCATGAGTGAGCTATGTTCCTTATGATTCGATCATTGATTCACAGTGTTGCTATAGAATACAAGGGCACCTTAGTATTCCTACTTCCCTCCTATATCAAATTGCCTAGAGGGGCACCCTACTAGACAATCCTAACCAAACAATACCTTGCTGGTTAAAGGGTTTACTAATTTTGTTGATGAACTGATATGATCCGTCTATGCGTGATCGTAATCATGGGAACAGGGGAAGACAACACCTAACTCAAGCTACCTCTCAGTCGAGGCCCTCAGTTGTCAATCGAGTCTGAGTTATATTACTTATTTTCTCTAGCCTATCTCGTGCACTAGTTGTCCACTTAGTACCTATTCGGTTTCGTGTCATCCGTCCCCTTTTAGGTTGACTGTAACTGTCAAATTAGAGTTTAGGTTGATCAGATCTAAATCTAACCTAAAAGCGATTTGTAAATCCAGAAAATAAATAATTGCAAAGATGAAGATTATTAAGAACAATTTAGATCCCACGAATGCATAATAAATATAGCTCTTAAGCTCTTACCGTGAATGAGGGATTTTGCTGGATGAAGAAAACTGTTTTATTAATTATCTAAAACTGAAACGAAGGGGGGATGATTCTCCAAGGAGTCCTTGTAGCTTAAATAGCTTAGCTACACTGATAGTCTTACTTAAACACAACCTCTTTTAAAAGAAGATAAAATCAAATATTATCTAAAGGAGATCCGATAAGTATTCTTGCTTGGACGTCTGATCACTGCAATTGTCATCCTTTATTCTCTCGCTTGCTTTCTAAGTCTCCTACCGATGTCTGCCTCTCTCGAGATTGTCTTGGTCAAGAAGGTGGCCAAGACAGTGGCCAAGGCAGATTTCGAAACTTGCTTCCTCATTTGCTGTTGTTGTCCTATTTTGTCGTGCCTCCAATCAATTCTGCAAAAATGGAGAGAATTTGGGTTTATCTATAGTTTTACTGCCCAATTTATAAGTTATTTAACAGTAAAAATATGAGAATTTAACGGTCAATCACGCATAATGAAGTGACTTCTGAGGGAACTTAGCATCGTCCTGTGAAGGTTGTCTGTTGGAGTCTTGGTGAAGCTACTGAGTTGGACAATTTAGTTTCGAAGGAGAGTGGTAATAACAACATCAAGGGTAGAGAGAGGTTGCCTTGGCTCCCTACTCTTACTGGTGGGATAAGATGTAATTCTGATGCTAGTTTTGCTGTAAATGAAGAGGATTTTGGGTTGGATATGTTGGTAGAGACGAGCAGGGTAGTGTGATTGATGGTTTGGTGAACTTGGTATAGGCTTTCCAAGCGGCGGAAGCGATGGCTTTTAGGGAGGCTTGTGAATTTGCTATGTCATACGATTGGCGGGAGGGAGAAAGCAAAAAATGGTACCTGTACATGTATTAAATGAAAGATTACATACCTGCTCTATTTTTTGTCTTTAAAAGATACCTGTACATAGGGTTGGCAATGGAGCGGGTATGGCACTATCCATACCCGCACCCGCACCCGCGCGGAGCGGGTAAGAGAAGACAAATTGTACCCGCGGATTTCTTAAAATTTAAATTTTCAAGTAATACATGCAATTAATTATCCATTTCATGTTTAATGTTTTCAAACACCCTTTTAAAGTCATTTAAATTTATGGTTTGTATTATACTTTGGATTGGAAAATAGTTGAAAAATTACTTTAGTGGATATGTAAACTTTAATTTATGGTTTATGTTTGAGTAAAGGATTTATTAAGGTTTACAAATTTTATGATATGTATATATTTTTGCGGGTATTATTGCGGGTATCCATACCCGCATTTTGCGGGTATTTAGTGTGGGTATTGGAGCGGGTAAGCACTATCCATACCCACACTTTGTGGGTGCGGGTAAATCCATACCCGCAAAATACCCACAAACTGCAGGTAATATCCACCCACAATTGCGGGTATGCGGCGGATATCCATGTCCGCGGGCGAAAATTGCCAACCCTACGCGGCACGCCACGTCGGATGCCACGTGGGATACGGCTAACGTGGCCTGCCATGTCACGTATGAAACGACATCGTTCATATTAGCCTTTATAATTCTTCAACCAAAGGAAATCCAAGATTCGAACTCCGGACCTCTCGCAGCACAAGCGAGAATCATACCACTAGACCAAATGCTCTTGATGTGTTACCATTGATTACTGCCAATATTTATTGTACGACTCCGATATTTCCTGGAAAAATATATTACTCCAAAATAATATAATTAAATAAATAAATAAAAGAAGTAAAAATTCACAAAAATAATTTAATTAATTAATCTAAAAATCCAGAAAAACTTGTAAAATTCAAAAAAAAACTGTTAAAATTCAAAAAAATAATTAATTAATCTAAAAATCTATAAAAAATTATAAAATCCTAAAATTAATCTAAATTTTTACAATTAGTTTTTGGAATTTTTAAAATTTTCTTTATTTTTTAGATTAATTAAATTTGTTTTGGAATTTTTTAGAATTTTTATATTTTTTCTGAATTTTTAGAATAATTAAATTATTTTTGGAACTTTTACAATTATTTTTGGAACTTTTACAATTATTTTTGGAAATTTTACATTTTTTTGGATTTTTAGATTAATTAAATTATTTTTGGAATTTTTTAGAATTTTTACATTTTTTCTGAATTTTTTGATTAATTAAATTATTTTTGAAATTTTTACATTTTTTTGAAATTATTACATTTTTTGGAATTTTTAAAAGATGAACATCGAAAGCTATTTACCAAATCGAAGAGAAGTGAGAGAGGCAGAGGAAGGTGGGGCGGTCTAGGGTTGAGAACTGAGGAAATGGTGCGGCAATGGGAAGGGTTTTGAAGTAATAAATATCGCTAGTAATCAATGATAACACATCAAGAGCATTTGGTCTGGTGGTATGATTCTCGCTTTTACTGCGAGAGGTCACGAGTTCGATTCTTGAATTTCCTTTAGTTGGAGAATTAAAACGTGCTACGTAGGATAGTTAATGGTGATTGTTGGACGGCGTGAGGTTGAGGAGATACCAAATGTGACGTTTTCGTATTGTACAGGTATCTTTTAAAGCAGGTATGAAATCTTTCATTTAATACATGTATAGGTACCATCTTTTACTTTCTCCCAATGGCGGGAAATCACTTGTGAGAGTGACACCCATCTCGTTATTAATTAGATAAATAAGTCCGGAGAACTTCACACAATATTTTAGAAATTGTAACACTTTTTTTAGGGGTTTGAGTACTGGCCGTGAGGGCTTGCCTAGCGAGTAGGGTGCTACACTACTCATTTTTAATGTACATATATTTTTAGGTAAAAAGTAGGTTGATGGATGATTAACTGATTTTTGTGTTAAAATTCTTTTAGGCTCAAGAAGCCTAGAGGAATTTGAGAAATTAATCTCATTCTTTCATTTTGCAAACTTATCGTCCACTTTACTCAGTAACGGAGTTAGAACCTCAAGCTCATGGGGTACTCTTAATAATTTTACTAAAAAAAATTTAAAATTTAAAATTTATATTATAATTGAAAACTAAAATTCACAATTATTTGCAAAGCTATTTTCTATTTTATAATCGTTGAATGATCAACGTATTAGATACATCTTTTTCTATGTAAGTAATTACTAAGAGTGTTAAAAATTATAATATTTTTTTTGGTTGTATGAATTACTTCTAATGAAATTGTACGAATTGGATTAGTAATTTAGTAGCTTGCATGATGGTTAATTTTATTTTTAATTATTATAACCTAAAATAATAGATGATGTTCAATAATAATATAAAAATTGAAATTTTTCATAAAAGTTGGTATATAGTTTGTACCTTTTGGTTGATTTTGAAGACATTTAACGTTAATTATTAGTTTATTTTTTTTCATTAAATAATTCGTAACCTAACTCGAATTTAAGTCTACTTTTCACTACTCCATATTTAAATACGTAAATAAAAGCTAAGCCCGACATACGCCTAGATTTAATAGCACAAACCTCTTAAAAAACATGTATACCTACCAAAAGTTTTTTATAAACTTCTAAGATTGTAGCCGTTAACAATCCCTTTCAATATTTTTGAATTGTAAGATTGAGACAAAACAAAAACCCTATCTCTGGAATTTGGTTGTTTTTTTCAAAAATCTCAGTGGTTTGTTTGTCCTTACGTTATTGGTTAGAACATCATTATCAAAACATTTTTTTCTGTTTTTTCTTTTCTTTTCTTCCATAACATTTTTATTCATATTTTTCCTAATTATTCTCATTAACAATAACAGCACCGTCGTTGTTCTCCATTCCCTCTTTAAACACCCTCTTCTAACAGACGCGGATTGTTCATTCATGTTCCTAAAAAAACAACAAATATAAAAGAAGAGGAGACACGGCTTTCTTCTTATTATTGAAAGTTCCTCTGTTTTCCTCTTTCCTTCTTCATTACACAAACAAAACAACATCCCACCTTGTTTGCACTCACCCCTTTCCTCTCCTGTTCTTGATTCTTGTTTCATCTTTCATAACTCCTCAAAATCATTAAATCTACCATCTTTAGCCTTAAATCTTGCTAAAACCCAGCAAACCATTTCCTCCGTTAAAAGAGCTCTGTTTCTTTATTTCTGTCTATCTAAAAAGCTTTGATTCTTAGATTTGATTCTCCCCACGCCCACATACCAAAAAAGACTCGACCTTTTTTGGTTTTGGAGAACTTTTGTTATTGATCCATACTGTATTACTATTGTATTTGTACGATTTTTTTTTCTTCCCACTTAGTTTTCTCGCCCCTACACATGCCATCACGATTTCAAAGGATCTCAATTTCGTGGGCATTAAATCGCTGATATTTCGCTGCTCCCTCTCCCCCGCCTCTCGAAAACAGTTTACTTTCCCTCTTCTTCTCTTTGAGAAAACAAAAAGTAAAACGAAACTTAAGATCGGTTATTTCAATAAGCAAGAACCCCATTTTTCGATCAGCTTTTAAGTTTTAACTCCTCCTCTCTTCATCCAAAATCATCACTAAAGATGGGTACTTTTTTGTTTCTAAGATGGTTTTTGCTTCTAGGGCTTATGGAGAGTTGTGTATATGGTCTAGGTGTGAATTGGGGGACTTTGGCTTCAAAAAAGTTACCACCAGATACAGTGGTGCAGATGTTGAAGGACAATGGGATCAGCAAAGTGAAGCTCTTTGATTCAGAATTTAGTACTATGTCTGCACTTTCTGGGTCTAACATTGAAGTCATGGTTGCTATTCCTAATGACCAACTTGAGGTCATGGGTGTTTATAACCGTGCGCAGGATTGGGTCAAGAAGAATGTAACTCGTTTCAACTTCAATGCAGGAGTCAAAATCAAGTAAGTTCAATAACTTTTTGTTTAAAGTTTTTCAATTTGGTTGAGTTGCCGTTTGTCATGTTTGCTTCGTTTGTGCAAGTTATAGTTCTCTGATAAGTTTGCAACTTTGGAGGTATGGTTTTGATTGCTGCTGTTTTGTTTCTCAAGCTTAAGATGCTGATTTGGTGGTCCTATCTTGTATGTATTGAAATTGAAGTAATCAGAGAGATTTAATTAGCTATGGTCGAGACTAATTGTGCTAATTTATTCTGTTTGATCTCTTATATATAATTTTCACTTATGACCATCCATCTTCATGTTCCAAAACTGAGCCACCTTAATCATTCTTGGTATAAGAAGACATGAGCTGTTCAACATACAATAGTTTTGCAATTAGGACTTGTTAAATGGTTGACTTGGTTGTTCAAACTGACATCAGCTGACAGTTGGGACTTGTTTATTATGGAAGCAAATTGTTGGTTCTATCTACTTTATGCGCATTATGCAATGTTTTTTAGCTTACATTTCCAAACTGTTGATCATGTCTCTTAAATATTTTCGAGCTTCTTTTTCCAAGTTGTTGGTTATGTTTCCAAACCATTGGTCACATCTCTTAAATGTTAGCTTATTTGTCTGTAGTTTCAATCTTTTCTAGAATAGTGCGTGCTGAAAAGGTCTTGGAATAAAAGGTGTTGCTGGGAATCTAACAATGGACTCCAACTTTTCTCAATGATGAGCTTTGAATCTTTGCTTTGTTCATATGAAAAGAAAAGAGCATTAGATTCTTTTCTGTAGGATATCTTTTCTGTCAGAACTGGGAATGAAAAGTAGATGGCCTGTGGCACAAAGCCACACATGAATCCATATGCTGACATCTTTTATTAAATAAACAGCTAAAGAAAAAGGAGTTATGATTCCACAGTCTGTCTCTTGGGAAATTCTAATTCCATAAGTTTTGCTCAAGTCCTGGTAATCTTATGCAATAAAATAAGAATATAGAAAAACTTTTGCATAGACACCACATAATAGATAAGAACAAACATGTGAAATCTCGTGTTTTAAACCCATTCGTGTATTTTTTTTTTTCTTCTTTTTGATGGTTTCTGTAATTCTCCTCTTTTTTTCAAAATATAATCTCATTCCAAGACGAGCACCATTCTTGTTATCCAAAGAAGGTAGCATTAGAAGCACACTACCTCTACTATTATACCATAGTCTTTGTAGATGAACTTGTTGAATTTCCTTCATCAAGCCTGGTCATCTTGTTTCTCAAGTATTCCTTTTTATCCATGCTTACTAAACATATAAATGTCTAGCTACTTTTAGCTCCAAGAATTTTACCAAGCGAAGACATTAAGGCATTAAGACATTCAACGTAACGACCAACAAATAGCAGGCATAAGGTTTTCTGCTTGGCTTCACAGATGAGTAGGCTTTAACCAACACTGACCAGAAAAAGACTAACTCCTTGCACCGAAGTCCTTTTTCTTGCACATCTCTTTTCTTTTGATTTTTGTGTTCATAAACACAGCTTTTTATTGGAGTAACTGAATAATGGTTAGGATACATCCCAAGTGGGGAGAGCTCTAAGATTGATATATATTAGCCTAAATCTGAATCCTCCTGTGTCAACCTAATCCTATTTTCATAGTTCACATTGAGGACACTTCAAAAGCTCATCATGTGCATTCTCCTTTAGTTTCACCTTGTGTCCTTTGGGCATTGAATAGAATTTTATTGAAGCAGTGTTTATAACTTGCTAACCAGCTATTATTTTGCATAAAATTCATTTCTGTTATTTATGTTCCTTTTCTATTTCAACTTTTAATAGTAGATTGTGCAATACATTGTGCAAATATCGTTGGATCTCCAAGGACCTTTTTTTTCTTCTTTCCCATTCATCTCAATTGAAGAGTGCTTGGACGGTTTGTGCATCATTACTTGGTTGTAAATTTACTCCATGCTGTTTCTGTTTTGGTTTAGATAGTTTTTGTATTTTGAGTCTCAGCCTAATGAATTTAGCTGATCCTGCTCAGGTATGTAGCAGTTGGGAATGAGCCTTTCCTCACCTCCTACAATGGTTCATTCATAAATCTTACCTTCCCTGCACTTCAGAACATTCAGAATGCCCTTAATGAAGCTGGGTTTTCTGACATAAAAGCCACTGTGCCGTTGAATGCTGATGTTTACTTTTCACCAAATGACCAGCCTTATCCATCTTCTGGAAGATTCCGTCCTGACATCAATGACCTCATGACCCAAATTGTTCAATTTTTGGACAAGAACAATGCACCTTTCACGGTTAACATCTACCCTTTCCTGAGTCTTTATGGAAATGACGACTTCCCTTTTGACTATGCTTTCTTTGATGGGGTACCTCAACCTGTTGTAGATAGAGGTACTGGAATTCAGTATACCAATGTTTTTGATGCCAACTTCGACACCTTGGTTTCGGCCCTTAAAGCAGTTGGCTTTGGGAACATGCCCATTATAGTCGGGGAGGTAGGCTGGCCCACAGATGGTGACAAGAATGCCAACGCAGGTAATGCTTATAGGTTTTATAATGCTCTTTTACCGCGACTTGCAAGTAATAAGGGAACCCCACTTCGGAATGGATACATAGAGGTTTACTTGTTTGGTCTTCTGGACGAGGATGCGAAAAGCATTGCTCCTGGAGCTTTTGAGCGCCATTGGGGCATATTCCGGTATGACGGGCAGCCTAAATTTGCACTTGATGTTTCTGGTCAGGGTCAAAACAGGTTTCTTGTACCGGCCAAGAATGTGAAGTATCTTCCACATAAATGGTGCATGCTCGATCCAAATGCCAAAGACCTAAGTAAGCTTGCAAACAACATAGATTATGCATGCACTTTTTCAGATTGCACATCACTTGGATATGGCTCATCTTGTAATGGATTGGATGCGAATGCGAACGCTTCTTACGCGTTCAATATGTTCTACCAGCTAAAGAATCAGGATGACTTGGCCTGTGGTTTTGAAGGTTTGGCCACGATTACCACCCAGAATATCTCGCAGGCGAACTGCAACTTCACCATTCAGATTGTTGCATCCTTCTCCCCATCTGTTGGTCCATCACTGGTAGCTCTAGCATTTGTAATGGTGCTAACATTTGTTTTTCTTTAGGTTTTTGTTTTTGTAGATAGATATCACTGATGTACCATTTTGCCACATTTATTCTTAGTTATTTGAACTTTACGGCATTAGTTTCATCAATTTATTGAATAAAATTTTCAGAATTGGTGACCCAATTCTCATTTGTTTTGTGCTATTTTCTATTTCTTCCAATTCAGAACAGGTTGTGAATTGTCAAATGACAACTGGTATGCCAACCTGGGTTTTCATGCTTTTGTTATTAGGTCCTCTAGGTACAAACATCGACAACCCAGGACCCCGAACTCAGGAGTGCACTTATTAATTTTATTTATTTATTTCTAAAACTTAAAAATTATATATTGTGATCCAAAACCTTGACTATCTAACAATGAGTTGGAAACTAAATATTATTATGTACATATATGCACAAATTAAAAAAGAAAAAAAAAATAGGTGACGGCTACTTGGATACAAAATTATCCTATATAGTGTCATCTATTTTTTACTTTTTTTTCAATGTAATAATATTGTTAATTTTTCTATTAAAATTTTTATCCAACACCCACCACTATTTTCTACTTTTATGGACTTTTTTTTTCTTCTAATGGTTACCATTAAACTTATAACCTACGTTATAAAAACAACATATGAATTAATCAATAAAATTACAACCTCCTATGGTTGACGTACTTTGTGTCATTAACACATACTATGTAATCGTAAATCAAAACTAATGAAACTGTAAAATAAATATAGTAAGATACATAAATACCCTATAAAAATTTGAAAACCAAAGACATTAATGAGGAAAATGGAAAATATATACTATAAAAAGGATACAATTAAATAATTTTAAAAAAACTTCAAACAATTTTTTAAATATCATAGACCCTACCATAATTTCTTTTTGGTGAGCAATCCAAAATTAAAATCAATTATGTGTAACGCATACCAAATACTCCCTCCATTCACAAAAGAATGATTTTTACTATTCTGACACGTATTTCAATGTGGCCGAATGACTCACTATTTAAGATAATTTTGCTCCTAATTTTTTCTCGGAAGTACGTTAAGGATTAACGTACGCTCAAAAAAAAATACGAAATTTTTTGGGGTCATATAGTGAGTTATCCGACCGCATTGAAATGCGCGCCGGAATAGTAAACGTCATTCTTTAAAACATGGAGGGAGTAATGTTTAAATGAACTGAATTAAACTTTTGCATCATTTGTTGTTAAACATACTATAATGCCCTAATGATACCTTAATAATATAGGTAGTTAAGTTATTTTAAAGAACAAAATTGAATAAGATTAGTCTCTTCCTGGATAAATGATACCTGACGATTATCGTATTATTAATTACTCCCTCCGTTTGCCATTAAACGACTTTTACTATTTGTGCACGTATATTAAAGAGTCCGGATGACTTACTATTTGAGACAATTTTGCCCCGAATTTTTTCGTGGACGTATGTTAAGGAGTAATGTACGTTCGAAAAAAATTACGGAATTTTTTGGGGTCAAATAGTAAGTCATCTGGTTTCCTCGATTTACGTACCCAAATAGTAAGAGTCGTTTAAAAAAACGGAGGGAGTATCAAATAATAGGATTACGTTTGATTATAGGATTTCATGCTAAACATACTATAATGCGTTAATGATGCGTTAATAAAAAATAAATAAAAGGTATTTTGTCATTTGATAAATCGAAAGGAGTGTGGATAGACACAAGGGAGTGTTAATAGCTCCACCCAAAAACATACGTATTTGAAAAGAAAATACATACACATCCAGCATATGACAATTTTGATAAATTAAATTAGGATTAATATTCTTTTTGTTCATGATTTATATTTTTTTTTCAATTTATTAAAAGTATAATAAATTAGTTTAATTAGTCTGGTATTTTTTTAATATTTAAATTATTAATTAAAAAAATTAGAATTATTAGTAAAAGAAATTCAAATAACATTTTATTTAAATTTTATAGAAAAAGTAGTAAGGACCTGTGGAAGGAATATGAGTAAATAAATTTATTTTAATTTAAGCGTGAATCTTAAAAAATAAAATGGACTAATTAATAAGTAAAATGAAAAAAAAATGAAAAAAAAGGAATTGAAAACTACTAATGGTGTGCGTGTGTATAGAGAAGGGAAGTGGTGAGTAGTCACAAAAGCTAAGTAGCGAGTCACATGGGTAAAGTGTAATTATTTGAAGGGAAGTGATTGGGTGACTCTTGGAGTTAGATAGATAGTTATGACTCCCGCCACATGTCACTTTCTTATTAGTTCATCTCTTTTTTATCCGTATATGTATTTTTATTTTAGTTCTTAAACTTTTAATTGGTCTTTTTCATTCTTGCTCAGCTACACTTTTTCTAGACCTGTTAAAACAGATTCGACCCGATTGATCGACCCATATCCAACGCGCGGTTTAACTCGACGAGTTGACTCGTTAGGTCACTAATTTTCGACCCGTTAAATAACGGGTCAAGTACGGGATCCGTCCTCTTCTCTCCTCTCTCCTCTCTCCTCTCTCTTCCTCCTGTTGTTGCTGCTCCTGTTGTTGCTGCCTCTCTCTTCCTTCTGCTCCTTCTCCTCCCCCTCCTCCTGTTGTTGCTGCTCCTGCTTTCCTACATCGCGTTTGGTCTGTTCTACCCCTGTGGTATGTTCTCGGTTCCACATGGAGCTCGAAGCCGTGAGATTGATGGAGCTTGGATTTAGTCCTCGGTGAGTGGATGGTAGGCACACGAAGATGGATAGGTGATAGACGTATAAAAAGAGGTGGAAATGGAGAATACTTGTATTTAACTTAATAATCAAAGTAAACCCTTCTTACAACAAGGTAAGACAACCTTCCTAAGATGATTACTAAGGATCTCTAATCAAGATGACTCTTTCACTAAATAGAGTGAACAATCCATTTGTTCTTGAATTAGAAGGATAGTTCGATTTTAAGAACCTTTAACACTACTCCTAAAGGTTGGCTTATGATGAATATCACTCAAATCAAAAACCCTTAATTCTGACCTATCTCTATCTATTTATAGTTATTACAAAATAAGGCTGAAAATTCATCTCTTTTCTCGATACTGGTATGCCCTCTCCTCCTTTCCCTTTTGTTTTTGTGTTCTTTTCTTATTGGGTTTTTCTCGAAATATTGAATCAAGGTTTTGTGTCGGTGGTTTCCGATTGGATTTTTGAAGGGTGAAAAGCAAATCAATTTTAAGCCAAAAGGGTTTCTGGATTTCTTATTTTTTCACCTTGATCTTGGTTTTATTTCATGGTTGATCAGAGGTGTTTTGAGATGGGGTTTATGGGTTTGTTTATGCTTCTCCTAGCGATTTAGTTATTACCCTATTTAGATGTGCTTAGACCCATGATAGATTGATGAATTTATGAAAGATCTTGATTTAGTACATGATTTGTGTGTTTCCTCATGAATGATTAAAAATGAAACATATGATGCTTCTCCTCGAAGTCTGAGGTTTTAAGTACAAAAAAAGAGGAAGCTCACTTCAATTGTTCAATGTATGGTAATATTTTAAGCCCATGCCACTTGGTGAAGATAAGAAGAGAAGGGCCAAATGTAAGATATGTAGTACTACATACATTTGTGGGGATAAATTATATAAAAGTGCTTATTTTCAGGCACCAATTACCCAACTGTTAATCTATATTATCTTACTATGTTTTCAATTTGTTTGACTTTGAAACGGGAAATGGAAAGTGATGATGAATACATGAGAAATATGGCATCAACCATGTATGGTAAATTAAATAAATATTGGGATGACTTTTCAGAGATAATGGTTATACCAGTTGTATTTTCACGTATGTATTAGGCCTTATATACATTTAGTCATAAGCTCATTTACAGAAAATATGATTGTTTATTGCTTTATAGGAATTTGATTCTTTTGAAATGCAAGAAGTTTCTCCCTAAAAGACACAGCTTGAACAATATTTGGAGAAGGCAAGGTTAGATAGATGATAAGATTTAGACATCATGGCATATTGGAAAGTAAATAAATATCGATTTCTTGAAGTTGCAACAATGATTCGTGATATTCTAAGTATACCGATTTTAGAGTTGCTTCCAGAACTGCTTTTAGTGTCGGAGGTAGAGTGTTTGATCAGTAGAGGAGCGCACTCAAACCGAAAATAGTAGAGGCTTTGATTTAAACAAGAGATTGATTGTATGGGACACAAGGTATATCATTTTAATTCTTAAACTTTAAATCGAGTACATATGTAATTTGCTTAATATTTCTTACTTAATTTGTTTTTATTGTAGAGGTTGGAAAGTTAGTTTTGGAGGAGCTCATCGAAGATATTATTTCTCTCGACATCAATAATACTGAAAGTTCGAGTTCTGTTAGATAAATGTTTAGTAAAATTTATGCCATGAAACTTATTTATGTAAAAAATTTATTTTTAAATCCGTTTGTTTTAATGTAGTATTTATTTACTATAACTGATTATAACTTTGAAGCTATATCCATGGGAACTGAATATAGCCAAGAAGATTTTACTGAAGAGTGGATCAACACCAAGAGAACAAAGGGATTCAAAGTGCTCTACTTTGGATACCAAAAGATGCTACATAAATACTACATTGAAACAAATATTAAGGACTCCCTTAATAAACTACTTTACTCCTTCATGGACTGCTTCAGGGAACACTGCTAATTCCCTAAGATCTTTGTTGAGAAAGATTGTATTAAGAAATTCATATTTGTACAAACCCTTAATAATCTTAGCATCTGATTCTGACTGTATATCTACTCTGGGATAGACTCCTGAAAAGTCTATAGTAATTCTTGGATGCGTGGATAAATCTCCAAAATAGACAAATTATGTCCACCTTAAATAATCAACTCTTTTTTGCTTTATTTCTTCTGTGTAAACTGAAGAAGAGTATAATCTTTATCTTATGCCTTTTGGGACAAGGCTCTTTTTATTCTGTTATGTTTTACTAAATTATTGCTACTTTCACCATTCTTTGGTTGAGTAGTTTTGCTTGCTATTTGTGGCCATAGTTGAACATTATCATTTGTTTTTGATTTTTCATGCTCTTCCATTACTTTACTTTTTTCGAACTCCTCAAAAGATTTGATGTGTCTTTGTATGTATCTTCAAATTCATTTATTAAGGCAGAATAAGCTGAATTTGTTATTTCTTTTATTCTCTCATAATTGCGATTTTGTTGTCTTTATCCATGACCTTCTCTAGTCAATATATCGCAAGACAATTTAGGGATTGGAAATTTGTGGTATTATGTTAGATATTTAAATGGTTACCTAATTCGTGTCTCTTATTGGTTCACCATCCAATTAAGTAGACATTGAAAAAGGAAAAGAAGGTTTGTGCAATAAATTAGGGGTAATGCCCTTTTGGACCCTATACTCGGCTGAAATTGCCCTAATGGACCTCTAATGGAAAAAATTACCCTTTTAGACTCTGTATTCGGCTGAAATTACCCTTTTAGACCCTCCGTCAATACGTGGCAGTTAAGTTCTGACGTGGATTTAATTCTTTTAATTTTTTCACTCCCGAAAATACGTGTCACTGCCACATCAGCACTTAATTGCCACAAATTGATGGAGGGTCCAAAAGGGTAATTTCAGCCGAGTACAAGGTCCAAAAGGGCAATTTATCCGAGTACAGGGTTTAAAAATGCACGTATTTTCTGTATTTATTTTTACATAATCCTCATAATTCTTACTTAATTCTTACATAATTTATTTCTTAATAAAATTTTCTGTTTAAAATTTTAAATAAACTTTTCTAATTAATTTTAAAAGAAAAAAAGAAAAAAAGAATGTCTTTTAATTAAGTTTAAAAGAAGAAAAAAAAGGATTAAAATTTTCTATTTCTTAGTTCTTACTACGGAGTTTTTTTCCCCTCATAATAGTTCTACTTCTTATATAACTTCCTTAATAATTTTTAGGGAAACAATTAGGACTTTAAATTAATTTTAAAATAAAAAATAAAATTGATTAAAAAAAATTATTTCTTAGTTCTTATTATGAAGAAAATATTTTTTTCTCATAATAATTCTTATATACTTCTTTAATAAATTTTTTTATTTAAAATAACAAATAAAAGGAAAAAAATGATGAATTTTAATTAAGTTTAACAGAAAAAAATAAGGAATTTTAATTAAGTTTAGAAGAAAAAAAGAAATACGAGGAGTTAAGTTTAGTTTAGAAGGAAAAAAGAAAGAAAAAATATATATAATTAGTAATGCGTAATACAGAAATAGTATTAAGAAATAAATTATGTAAGAATTATGAGGATTATGTAAAAATAAATACAAAAAATACGTGTCCTTTTAGACCCTGTACTCGGATAAATTGCCCTTTTGGACCCTATACTCGGCTGAAATTGCCCTTTTGGACCCTCCATTAATTCGTGGCAGTGACACGTATTTTCGAAAGTGAAAAAATTAAAAAAAATTAAATTCACGTCATCACTTAACTGCCATGTATTGATGGAGGGTCCAAAAGGGCAATTTCAGCCGAGTACAAGGTCTAAAAGGGCATTTTTTTCCGTTAGAGGTCCATTAGGATAATTTCAGCCGAGTACATGGTCCAAAAGGGCATTACCCTATAAATTATCATTATGTAGTCTATTTTGCCCCACTTTTCTTGACGAGTTGTTTATTTTTGTGCCATACGCGATATCAAGTACAAGACAATACAATACAAAATGGACAAGACAATACAAAACATAGTAGACATTTGTATTTGGCAAGAATGGACGAGCCATACACAATATGTATATTCTCTAATTTACCCTTGAATTATATTTTTATATTTAGATAAAATATAGTATTTGATAAGTTATACTCCCTCTGGACACAAATAATTGTCACTTTTCTACGGATTCTTACTGTTCATAATACTTGTCATTTTATGCATTCCGAAGCATATATTTTGTGCAAATGACTTCTTCTTTTTTATGAATCAACCCAATTTGATGATGGTGTGGTAATTTCAGTGCAAATTAGGAGTAAAAATGAAACAATGTAGAATAAAATAAGATCAAAGATCATTGTCCTACGAATTTTTACTATTCTAAAACGTCATTTAATTGTGTCCGGAGGGAGTAATTTGTAACATTCCTATTGTATAATATTATTTTTAAATCAATAATTTCTTTCAATGGTCAACAATATTTATTACTATAAAAATTGTCTCGTGCTTATACAAGAAATCAACATTAGAAGAGTAATACAAGAAGGAAGATGGATTCGACATGACCCATCAACTGAAGAAAACTCTCGGTTATCAAAGGATTTCTACGACAATACCTTTACTTCTTAAGCCCATTTGTTAACATTTCGGCCCAGCTACGATCTCAAGAGCAGCAGCGGATTGTTTTTGTATTCTTTTTATAAAAATAGTCCTTGACAAGTAAACATAACAAATTATAATTATTATTAATAAAAAATATTTAAACTCATAATTTTGGTTCGAGCTAAACTCATATGATTTATAAAATGCTTCATTTTTTTCCCTATAGTTTAAAATGTACAATATATATCCTATAATTTTCTAAAAATACAATTTTAACTTCCTCTAATAATAGTTTAAAAAATTAAATAAGTTTTTTTTTAATATCTTAAAAAGTATTTCTCATTTATTTTTTCAACAATGAAGTTAATTTTCATATATTTGTTACATTTTTTCCTAAATATGAATTGTTTTTTTAATATTTTAATTATTTATTTAAAAAATTAATTATTAAAAATGCTAAAATTTTAATTTAAAAAAAATTATAGAATTTATATCGAGCATTTTGTCACAAGCATTTTCTTTGCCTGTTTTCTGTACTTGGGCTAATTAAGAGACTATACATACATACATGTAGCAGTAGCAAATAATGTCCAATCTCATCATTCATCAATTCATTAATCATTTGGTGGAAATGGAAAAATCTATCCGCATGAACGGTGGAGATGGCCCTAACGGCTATTCCAAGAATTCCAACACCCAGGTGCAATTTATTTCTTAAATCTTAACTCACACTTGCATCAATGCTTAATTAGTACATAAACCTTACTTATTATCCTTACTTCATCTTGTAATTGTATGTATAAGCTCTTGTGTTCGACTCTCAATATCTATTTATGATATTTTTGGTTTTTTTTATTATGTTAAATCTCAAAATCAAAACCCCTTTGGTTAATTTTATTTCTTATTCATATTTGATCTTTATTTTATTTTAAATCAATTCATGGATCACACCTCTTATCATTATTTACAATCTTCTATAATTAAAATTAAGTTACAATCATTTTTTATGGTTTCAAATACTATGTCAAATTTTTATATAAAAAAATTACAAAAAATAAATAAATACGAAATAAACCAAAACTTACTAGATTTTTTTTAATTATAAAAAAAAAGCTCAAAAATTTATAAAAAAAGGAATAATTCGAAAATTAACAAAAAAATCTATAATATTGTAAAATTATAAAATATCAAAAATTAACCCGAACAATTCAAAACTAGGCAATAAATTCAAAAATAAACCAAAAACTCCAAAATTTGTTTATATGAAATCTCAAAAAATATCCAATATATATAAAGTGATGTAACTTTTGAATGAATTAAAAAATAAAATAAAAATTTCATGACCAACTATTGTTTTTTCATTTTCGTTTTCATTTCATTTTAGACTAAAACAAACTAGAACTCCTTTTTTAAAAGGAATCAAAAGCAGAAACACTTTTTTTCCTTCTTTCCTCCTCCCTACATTTCTCCCTCATTAATTCCACTTGTTTTATGTGTTTGTTATGATTGAAACGGCATCATTTCCGTTATCATTATTGTCATTTAAGAGTTTGTTTGCTGATCAAATTTGGTTGACGAAGGATCTAAAATTTTCTCCTTTTTTTATAGAAAATATTAGTTTTTAAATTTATTTTATGGGATTTTCTAAAATTTTGTATATTTTTTGATAATTCTGAGATCCGGGTAAGGGTACTTCTATCTTTTGGCGTGCTAATGTGAACGATCTCCTTGACCCTAAGTCATCTGCAAAGCGCCAGAGGGAGTCTCCGGCGTAGAATCTTCAACGATCAAGTTAGTATCGTGAAGATTGTAAGTAGTACAGAGAGATACCAGAAGAGTTACCGAGTTTTGTATGGGCGTGTATGTCTACCCCTGTGTCTAGAGGTGAGGAGAGTATTTATAGCCCCTCCTTGCGGGTCACCTCAGATATGCGGGGCCTAGGGGCCGGCGCATTTAATGCTCTGCATTTAATGCTCCTAAGCGGTGCATTAAATGCTCTCACATCCGTCATAAATGCAGCACGAGAGGTGATGATGGTCCTCGATCTACACATACCATGTGGAGCCGGTATGTGTAATCTGGGCTACCGTTGAAAGTAAATACCGATAGGTGTAGTTGGGACCCCCCGTTGATGATGAGTTGTAGCCGGTAATGTACCCCTGAGGGATTCTGTCGATACTGCCTTGTCAAATACTCCCTCCGTCCGTTTTTATAAGTCGTTCTAGCCCAAAAACCATTGCCTTCAATTAATTGACGTTGTTGCTATTTCGGTCCACTTTGTTCGTGTTTTATCAAAAATGCCCGTCGTTCCCATGCTGAGCCACGCGTCATACAAGGCAAAAAAGGGAAACGAAAAAATTAAAGGACCATATTTGAAATTTGTTGCAAAACATGGAAAAGAAGGTGTCAGCAAAATCAGAAAAAGTTTTTCTCTCTCATCTTTCCTCCTCCGATTTCAAATCAAAAATAAAACATGTTTGGCTGCTTGGAATGGCGCGACGAACATAGATTCTTGCCGGAAATGACGAGGCGAGAAGAACAAAGGTGGTGGCGGCCGAATCGGAAGTCGCACGCCCCGGCGCGTGGCGGCGCGTGGCCGGAGCTTGGCTGCTTCGGCGGCGCGTGACGGCTATTGGCGGCTGGGAATGGTGCCATTCCACCTTCTCCCGACTCGAGACGTCCTTCCGCTCCTTTCTGTGGTAGAGGTGAGAATAGAAAACGATGACAGAGGGAGTATTTTTCGGACAGAGGGAGGAAGAAAGAAAAGAGAGAAAGAAAGAAAGAAAAGAGAGAAAAAAGGAAGGATGGGCGAATCGGAGGGTGACACGTGGCGGCGAGGCTGACAGCAGTCTCCCTTGGCCTTAAACACCGTGATTCAGGGGCCCGCGTCTTATAAAAACGGACAGAGGGAGTAGGAAGTAAGGGTACCGATATCATACATGCTTACCTATAGTCTCCTTGGACACCCAGAAACTAAGTTATATAGTCTGTGAAATGACAAGAATACCCCTAGCATATCTTTATATATTATCATTTTTTATTCGAATTTTGAAATTTTATGCTAGTTTTTAAACAATTTCTTGTCTTTTAATATTTTTTGTTAACCCATTTGTTTAATGATATATATATATATATATATATATATATATATATGATTTTTTATATTTTATTTATTATTTTATTTAGTATAAGACACTTTTCCTCATTTAATAGCAAAATGATTATAACTTGTGCTATTATTATAAATCCATAAACTTAAATATAGCATAAGTTTTAATAACATAGTTTTTTTTTTAAAAATTAATAGTAATAATTACTCCCTCCGGTTTTCTTTAAATGACTCTTACTATTTGGGCACGCATATTAAGAATGTCGGAAGAGACAATTTTACCCCGAATTATTTCTCGAGTTAAAAAAAAAGTACAATTTTTTTTGTGGTCAAATAGTTAGTCATATGGCTTTCTCGATATGTGTGCCCAAATAGTAAGAGTCGTTTAAAGAAAACTGGAGGGAGTACCTAATGTGATCTATAGAAAATAAATGGGTTATCAAAAAATTTGGCACTTGTACTCAATTTAAATGATTGATTTGGCACCTCTCCTCCATCTTCGCTTTAAAAGGTACCTGTACTCAAAAGAAATATCACATTTGGCACCTCCCCCTAATGTCGTTAGTCTCTTGCCATTAACTGTCATACGTGACATGACACGTCGGACAACACGTCATAAGCTACTGACGTGTCATGCCACGTAAGCAACCCGAACGAAACTTCACCATCTTCAAAAATTCAAGGACTAAAATGTATTTTCATTTTTCTGTTTATTTTTCCAGAATTTTGGTCTCGCATCCTCCGGCCGCATCTATTTCAGAGCCAATTTGGAGTTCCCGGGTCTTCCCCTAAACCAATCCGTCCACGCCGAACAATTCCTCATCACCAATCTCACCCTCAATGCCGAATCCGCCCTAACCTCCTTCTTTGTCTCCTCTGCCCCTTCCGGCCACTACCGTCAGTTCTTCCAAGAACTCCGCCACGCCCCCAGCATACAAATCCTTATAACCGACCATGTCAAATTCAATTTGGCCCAAATCGACAAGTTGTTCGAGCCTCTATCCAACTTACTCCCCCATCGCTTCAGCCCCGATGCCATTTTGCACAAACATGCCCCCCTACTTCTCGAACCGCATCGCAACGACCTGTCGTTTACCGCATCTAACGGGTTCGTCCCGAATGCGAATGGGAGCGTGTGTACCGATGATGATTTGAAGTACGCGGCACTGGAGGCTGCGAATAAGTCCCACGCGCCATACAGCAAGTGTCTATCTAGGGTTGCGGTGATGGAGTACAAAGGGTCTTATACAGAATCTGTTGCGTATAATCCGAGCTTAGGGCCGGTGCAGGCGGCGGTGGTGGCGTATCTGGTAGGGGGCAGCGGCGGTGGGTATGATAGGATTGTGAAGGCTGTGTTGGTGGAGAAAGAAGGAGTGACGGTGAGGCAGGAGAATACGACGAGGTTGCTTTTGGAAGTGATTTCGCCCAAGTGTGAGTTCAAGGTGTTACATTGTAGAGCTGCTTGAATTGGCTTGAAAGAGAATTGATCCATCGATCTTGGAATCTTTAATTGAAAATTGAAATTCTTCACTTGTGGTGATGATGATGATGTTAATTTATGATTATATTGATAATTGATGGCTAAGAATGTATTGTTAAGGAAACAAATCTACGGAATCAAGGAAGAATGGAATGAATGAATAAATGAATGATCTCCTTTACAATTAATACATTTTAGTCCTTGAATTTTTTAAGATGGTGAAGTTTGGTTCGACTTACATGGCATGACACGTCAGTAGCTTATGACGTGGCGCCCGACGTATCATGAATAGTTAACGGCAAGAGACTAACGATGATAGGGGAGGTGCCAAATGTGAATTTTTTTTTAGTACAGGTGCCTTTTAAAACGAAAATAGAAAAGAGGTGCCAAATCAGTTATTTAAATCGAGTACAGGTGCCAAAAATTCTAATAGCTCAAAATAAATAATCATTAAAAAAAGGAAAAACCAATTAAATGTCAAACTAATATAATGGGAAAACGCAAGCCAAGGTACCTGTACGTTGGGTTTTGACTTTATTTGGCACCTCATCTTTTTTTCGTCTTTAAATGGTACTCGTACGCAAGTGTTTGATCACATTTGGTACCTGCGGCCGTTTTCGTCGACAATTTGTCGTTATCTAGCCTACGTGGCATGACACGTCATCAAATATGATGACATGCATGCCACGTCAGCATTAGTTTAATATTTCTTTTCTTTCTTTTTTTTATTTCTTTTTCTTTCCTTTTCTTTTCCTTTTCTTTTCTTTTCTTTTCTTTCTTTCTTCTTCTTTCTTCCTCCTCTGCACACGAAAACTCCAAAATTCCTAACCCATCCTCATCTTCTTCTTCTCCTTTGTTTCCTGCAAAAATACATTCAAACAGCATCTCCCACTCAACGGATTTCTTCTTTTCCTCTTTTCATACTACTTTTCCTCATTTTCTTGCTTCATTCTTTTTTCATTTTGCTGCAGCCCTCTTCTCTTCTTCCTTGTTTCTTTTCTTTTTCTTTTTAGGGCTGCATCAACGCAGCCCTCTTCTCCCTTCTCCTTCTTCGTTTTCTTCTTTCTTTCTTTTCGGCCAAGGAGCGAGTAGTGGCGGCAGGTGCGGGCATCAGCGGCGGCAGTGAGGAGTTGAGTGATCGGGCAGCGGCGTAGCTGGCGGTTGTGCAGCGGCGGCAGTGGCGTGGCTAGCGGTCGTGCAGCGGCGATCGGGATAGTGGTCGGCTGGTGATGAGTTGATTGATTTTGGTGTGGATTGATGAGGAGATCATTTGATTGATTTTTGTGTTGGTGGCGATTTGGCAGTGATGAGTTGAGAGGGTGGCGATTTGGGTGGAGCGATTTGGCGGTGGTGTAATGGTTTGGCAGTGGGTTAATTTCGGGTGGTTAATTTCGGTTTGGTTGAGATATGGAGGGAGAGGCGCAGTGATTGGTTTAATGGGTTCGGCAGCGGTGGTGGCAGTGTGGTGGTGGTTGGATGGGAAGCTGGTGATTTGAGTGGTGTGGCTGGCTGGATTTTGGTGGTTTGGCCGACGGTGATGGGTAGATTCGGGTTGGCAGCGGCGATGAGTGATTTTAATTTGGCGAGCTGATTTTTGGTGGTGATTTTTGGTTTTGATGATGGTCGATTGAATTTGATTTGAGTTTTGTGGATTTTGTTAAATTTTTTGCAGTGATGGTTGGGGTATTTGGACAGATTTATGGTGTGGGTTTATGGTGTGGCTGATTTTTGGCAGTGATGGCTGATGGTAGTTTGATGCTGTTTGAATGTGTTTTTGCAGGAAACAAAGGAGAAGAAGAAGATGAGAATGGGTTAGGAATTTTGGGGTTTTCGTGTGCAGAGGAGGAAGAAAGAAGAAGAAAGAAAGAAAAGAAAAGAAAAGAAAAGTAAAGAAAAAGAAAAAGAAAGAAAAGAAAAGGAAAAAAAAGAAATAAAAAAAGAAAGAAAAGAAATATTAAACTAATGCTGACGTGACATGCCATGTCATCATATTTGATGACGTGACATGCCATGTCATCATATTTGATGACGTGTCATGCCACGTAGGCTAGATAATGGTAAATTGTCGACAGAAACGGCCGCAGGTACCAAATGTAATCAAACACTTATGTATGAATACCATTTAAAGACGAAAAAAAGATGAGGTACCAAATAAAATCAAAACCCAACGTACAGGGACCTTGCGTTTTCCCTAATATTATAATATAATCATCTTTTGTTCTCTTTCTGTTTCCCCTACCTTTCTCGTTCTCATCTCCTCCCGCGATCTCTTTCGCACATAATTAATTCAATTTATCCAAATCCTAATATCTATTTGATTCATCCCATTTGCTTACACATCTCCAACTCCTATCTCCTAAATTAGCCAGATCTGCGGTGGTGGTGGTGGTGGTGGGAGGAGATCGACGTCATTTTCAATGGGTAGGGGAGGATGCTGATTTTCCGAATTCGGTGTGTGATTTTGGTAGTGGGCTTCACCGTTGTTTATGGACAGCTTAGCCTCTGATGGTGGCGAGCTAGGAGCGGTGGTTAAGGTGGTGAAGGGCACGGTGGTGCTGGGTGGATGGTTATGGCGGTCATGATGGGAGAAGTCAACTACTGTTCTGTTTCTGTATTTGCAGCGTGAATATAAGCAAATTAAAGACATTCAATTGGAGAAATGGGATTAACGAAAAATAGATTAGTTTCTTGGTTCAACAGGAAGATCGTCAAGCCTCTATACCTAATCGTAAGCAGGTATCTAATCCCTTATTTTCTTTCCTCGTTCTCCATAAGATGACGCATCGATTCATTTTTCTTTCTGTCGTTTGATCTTTTATTGATTGACATATAGGGGTACGGAGCCGAAGCAACTGGCATTTTCAGCTGCGCTTGGGTTTACCTTGGGAATATTCCCTATATGTGGTAATGTAATGTACCATTACTCATAGCCTGTGCTACGAATTTATGTTAATTATTGGAAGAAATGAGATCCATGTCGAAAATGTATGATCTAGTTCTGCCTTTTGAAATTAATTTCAGGGGTAACAGCTTTGCTTTGCGGGATCCCTATTGCATTGCTTGGCTCTGCTTGCCATGCCCCAACTGTCCTGTTGGCTAATTTCATTGCCACTCCTGTAGAGTTGAGGTAAATTTTGCGTTGCAGATCATTGATTTGCATTTTCCTTCATCCTCATTTTGAGCAATTGTCGCCAAAAAAATTATTCTGCATTTTGTGGTGTTCTAGTTCATTCATGTCAAGAAACTGAGCTATGAAGATGCAATATGTTCTGTATGTGTGACTATGTTAGGCTGCAGTTTGCTATCACATATTTCTATTCTGAATCTAGTATGTTTTGATTTCTAGTCTTGTGATACCATTCTTGCGATTTGGTGAAACTCTTACCGGTGGATCTCATTTTCAACTGACATCTGATGCATTGAAGAAGGTCTTTATGGGCCAAGCTTCACGGGAAGTCTTATTAAGTATTGCCCATGCGGTAAGTATACCAAATTGCTTTTATTCATGTTGGGGTGTGTCTTCTGCTAACCATTGAATTTGCTGGGTAGACTATTATCTTTGATCATGAATTGAATTAATAACTCAACTGAAATGGAGATGAGGTTTAAGGGCCTATTCTTTTGACCACACTATTTATTTTCATCTTAAAGAATAGTTTTGATTCACAACTTGTGAAAGTAACAGTCAGACATGAGAACATATTGTCTACTCTCTACAACACGTATCTACTGTGTTTCTAATGCTCAAGATCACTTTACAACACAAATTTTACTCATCTCATGCGAGTATGCTGAAGTAGGTCGAGCAAGCTTCCACCTACCTAGGTCACCCAGTGCATAAATTGTTTTTGATCCACAATCACAAAGGACCATTGCATCTCCTGCCCTCAGTCATGACATTCCATTTAGGATTAGGAATACTTGTAATCGGACCAGTTTTTTACAGATATCTCCTTCTTTGGGACCAACCTTGCCGAGCCATTCATCTCCAGTGGCCAAGATGACTACGATTCGTACCATTATTTCCATTGCAGCTTCTAAAGGTTGGCCTTTATACCAAATGGATGTAAAAAACGCATTCTTGAATGGTGATCTCAAAGAAAACATCTACATGAAACCTTCACTTGGCTTAATTATACCTCCTACATCAGCTGTGTGTAAACTGAAAAAGTCTCTATATGGGTTAAACAAGCTCCTTGTGCATGGTTTGACAAGTTCCGGTTTACATTACTTCACTTCTCTTTCGTGCAAAGCAAATACGACTCTTCCTTATTTATTTGCAAGACATCTCTTTGTTATTACCGGCACTAAACCTTCATTAATCCGCAGCATTCAGGAACATCTTAAAGATTTTTTTCACATGAAGGATCTTGGTTCTCTTAATTATTTCTTAGGCTTGGAGGTTGATACTGTTCCTTCAGGGGTGTTTTTGCATCAACATAAATATACTCGTGACTTGATTGATTTAGTTGGCCTTCAATAATTCTCTGGTGGATACTCCCTTAGAGGTCAATGTCAAATATAGTCGTGCCGAGGGTGATCTTCTACCTGATCCTACCTTGTTTCGTCAATTGGTTGGTAGCCTCAATTATCTTACTATCACTCAGCCTGATCTCTTTTGTTGTTCAACAAGTTAGTCAATTCATGCAATTTCCCTTTATCTCCACTTGGCGCCATGTCTGTTGCATGTTCTGAGGTTAGTTGGCTTAGGGGATTGTTAGAAGAACTTGGTTTTCCTCAACCTACTCCTACTCCTCTACATGCTGACAATACCAGTGCTATTCGGATTGCTACCAATCCTGTCTTCCATGAACGTACCAAGCATATTGAAATAGACTGTCATTCCATTATTTCACTTCCTCATGTCTCCAGTGCACTACAAATTGCTGATGTGTTCACTAAATTCATGACTTGCCAATGCCTTCAGTTATTTGTTAGCAAATTGATGCTTTTGGATCAACCGGGGGGGGAGAGAAACATAAATTCTTCTCTTCAAAATCATTAACTGTTTTAGGGGGGTGACTCTCATTAGGTATCCATGTGAACTTTAAAAGAGTGAAGTAATCTTGATTTTTTTTTAAAGTTTGGCTGCATTTCCTGGTTTTTTCTTCTTTTTTTTTGTCGCAACTTTTTCTATTAAATTTCAGTTTACATAGATATTGTTTTTTTTGCAGTTGTTAGGCTGGGTTGTTGCAGCACCCTTTATTCTGGCTGCCCTATATATAATGCTTTTGCCATGTTTGAAGGTTATGGTTCGTAAGTTCACCACCACCTCAACAGGTTCACATAAATCGCACAACGTGCGCATAGAAACCAAGCTTAAGGTAAGGGATATTTGATAGATGTACCGTGACCGCCACGACTATGCTCTACCTTTCATACTGATGAAGGCAAGTAGCAGTTAACATGATACTATCAAGTGTACACGAGACCTTCAGAAACCTGGTGTACATGTAAAAGGCGATACCTCCTGCAATTGTTGTAGCTTGTGCCCATTTGATGTGGTGCTGAACCTTATTCATTACATTGTTTGACTCAATTGTTGTACTTGTAGCTAGCTTGTCATAGCTTGTTTGAGGATTGTAAAGCAGTGGTATGAAGGAAGCATGCACCCTTTTGTAGGCAATGGTGTAATGTAACTATTTCTTTTTTCTTTTTTGTTTGTACACCATGACAATGTTCTTAATAAAAATTCCCTGTTAACTTTTGTTGCCTACTTTTACTCTAGGGGTAATAGTATTTTATACCCCTGTACTATCGCCGAAAAACAGATACCTCCCCTGTACTTTAAAACGTCCATGAGACATCCCTGAACTAACGTTCCCGTTCATAAGGCCCCTTCCGTCCATTTTGAGTAACGGAACTGTTAAGTTGACCTCCTACATCCTGTTGTCATCATTTTTTTGCCTGTTAACGTTGTAACTTAGGGTTTGAAATTAAAATGAATGTTAATTTGTTTTGAAAAAATAAATTAATTTTGGAATTTGAAATTCCTTTTATTTCTTCGCAAAAGCAAACTTAGGGTTAGAAGAGAAAAGAACAGACAGAAAAGGGAAAAGAACAGAGCCGAGAGAAGAGGGAAGAGAACAAAGGCGATTCTGGTTAGGGTTTCAAACAGCTGGTAGAAGACAAAGAAAAGAGCGATTCGTCTGAGAAGACGAAGAAAAGAGCGGTTCGTTTGAGAAGGAAGTCGCGACAGCAAGATAGGAGATTTTGTATCTCCACTGCCATGGCTTCATCAAGCAATCACTCAGTCACGGCTTCCGCGGGAACTGGCAAAGGAAATGGTGTTACATCCTACGTACGATTCAAGAATATACTGTGCAAGTGTGGGGTAAGAGCTATGGTTAAGATATCAGAATCGACTAGTAATCCAGGAAGATTGTACTATAAATGTGCGACTGGTGAGTGTGGATTGTGGTCATGGTGTAATGTGCAAGGTGGATCTACGGCGAATGTTCGTCGGGATGAAAATAATTACTGGGATGCGATTAAGGAAGATATTAGGGATGGTCTGAAGGAAGAATGCGAGGTGTTTCGTAGGGAATTGAAGGAGATTGTTGCAATATCTGGCAAACCAGAAGCACTGGTTATTGGAAATAATTGTTGGTCTGTCATCTTATGTCTTGTCATCCTTCTCCATTTCTTCTTAATAACTATTGTAATTTTTAGGGTTTGAATTTAGTGAATTTATAATTTTTAGGGTTTGTAGGTTTAGATTTGGTGAATCTGGTAAGTGTTTAGGTTTGAATTTGGTGAATTTGGTAATTTGTAGGGTTTGATTTTGGTTTTTGGAGCGAGCACCTAGTGTGTTTGAATTTTGTAATCTGCAACTTGGAATGAAATTACAGTTGCCTTTTGACTTGATTTTGAACCATTTAATTCTGAATTTGCCATCTGTTGAATCAAATTTGACAGTTTGTTGGTTACAGTTTGCAGTTGCCATGTTGCTTAATATTTATGTCTATCTGATCATTTAGGACACAAGGAGGCTTTTACCAGTTTGTGTAAAAGTTATTATATCAGTCACCAAACCTCAAGAGTGTTGTTTAATTTTGGTCTTGGTTGGTAAATTCTTTTAAACAAATTTATGTTCTTTCACAAGAAATCTATATAACAAAGCTCTATTATTGCACATTTTGTACATTCTACATTTCTGGTAATAAAAATCTTTCTGCAGAGCAGTGTTTTCTTGATTCTGGTTTGCAGAGTAGTGTTTTCTTCATTCTAGTTTCCTGTTATAAGAATGAAGAACGGTTCTGATGTGGATTCTTGCAGCTTCTTGCTTTTATGTAGCTTTCTTGGTATTTTCTGCAGAATTATGCTATGCAGATGACATAAGAATTGAAACAAACTTTTATCTATCAATTCCCTTCATTTCAAAGTAACTTATTGGCATCTTCATTTAGTCTTCAACTCATGATTCTTGATGTATTCAGCATTCTGCTAATATGAAGAGCATGCTAATAAACAGTAACAGAGATTTGACAGGGCATTCCAAATACCACATAAGCACAAGTTCCATCCAACTATCAAGTAGAACAACAGACCCGTTTTGCCTGTTTTTGCATAGCACTCAGCAATTGAAATGCAGTATTTTTTAATAACCAAAAAGAACCAACATCCTATGAATATTCCAACTTTATCTGTGCTACACAAGTTGAATGCATGCTGATTCTACATGTTCTAAGTGATGTCTTTTGGTCCTTCTGTGGCAATTTCAATGAGATACTCTATGCTTGAATCCTTTAGTTAGCACTTAGAACACATAAAGCACACCAATAGCTGAGTAACATACACTGGAAATTCACATAAAAAGTAGACTAAAAGTAACAACCATTATGCTTATAGTTAATTTATAGACACCTCATCCCTTCAAGTTATCAAATCCAGCTACCACTCATATAATGACTCAATCCAAATCACATTACACAGACCACGAATGCAGACCACAAATTCATCAACTTCGTAGCACAAACAACATCAACAAAAATATTAGTTTTTGTCTAATAGAACTCCAAATGCTACAAATACCTGCCATTTTCTCTCCAAACCCAAACACTGCAGCCAGCTTTGCCATATCCCTTCTTGAGGTCTTGATGCAAACAGACCTGAAATGTGCACTTCATTTGCTCTAAAACAATATAACACCAGATAAATGGCCGAAAAAATCCAAAATATGTAAAAAACATACATTACAAATATTGCCACTTGCACAACTGAAACATATTTCATTCATTAGCAGCAATAGAACGTCAAAATATGCAAAAAGTTACCCTACAGTTATATACTTCTGGTCCAAGACGTAGGCCACAAAATATGCAAAAAGTTACCCTACAGTTACCCTTACATCAGATAAGCCCTACAACTGCACTTCCAAGGCAGATGCTCTACTATGCACTAAACAAAAGTTATAAAATCAGTCCAACATGTCTGCATCAAGGTATCCATTTCCTAGTATGCACACGATTCTTTGACATTGGATTTTCCCCTTCAATCCCAGCTTGGTTTCTTGAACTTCGTGTGGTTGGTTCAGCTGCAGTGGACCTTGTTTGTGGCCTTGGAGGGAGGTTGAAGCCACTAACTCCAGCGGGTCTCCATATCTTCTTCTTCTTAGGCCTTTGGCTTGTCTGACCAGCATTCACTGTTGCTGATGGAGTTGGAGCTGCCATAGAAAGAGGAGTTGGAGATGCCATAGAAGGAGGAGTTGGACATGCTGTTGCTGATGGAGTTGGAGCTACCATAGAAGGAGGAGTTGGACATGCCGTTGCTGATGGAGTTAGAGTTGCCATAGAAGGAGGAGTTGGACATGCTGTTGCTGATGGAGTTGGAGATGTCATTGCTGGAGGAGTTGGAGATGCCATTGCTGGAGGAGTTGGACATGTCGTTGCTTGAGGAGTTGGAGATGCCATTGCTGGAGGAGTTGGACATGCCGTTGCTTGAGGAGTTGGAGATGTCATTGCTGGAGGAGTTGGAGATGCTGTTGATGGTGTGGAGCTCCTCGAAAACCTTGCACTTGTACTTGCATTCCTATCATTTTCCTATAATAAAAAACTAGTTGAAGATTAGCTATTACAAACATCAGCTATATTACAAACATCAGCTATAAAAGATTAAGTAAACTTACCTGCACTACAGGCTCAGGTTGAATATTGTTGGCAGGAGTACTTGG
This sequence comes from Viola odorata, assembly GCA_963691705.1. Classification (NCBI taxonomy): domain Eukaryota; kingdom Viridiplantae; phylum Streptophyta; class Magnoliopsida; order Malpighiales; family Violaceae; genus Viola; species Viola odorata. The sequence continues at coordinate 19,983,081 of OY829539.1, read as the reverse complement.
AGTTGCAGGTGTTCGTCGCTTCTTCTTCCTCAAGGGTGGTATATCTGATCTCATAGGACGTGGACAAGTCCTAGTGTTATGATTCTTTCCTTTGCAATTCCTACACGTCATCACCAACCCAGACCTTCTAATTCTGTTTGGGTTGGATGGACCGGGCTCTCCAGCTTCCCTCCTTCTCTTATGTCGAGGTCTACCACTCTGCAGCATACGTTCTGGAGGCCTGATATCATGATGTCCTTGTACCACTGACCATTCACTTTTATCTGGAACAGGCAAAATACCATCCTTGTATGCTTCCATGAATGTGCTCCTTCGGTAAGCCACATGTATAAAGTCATGAGGACTTTTGTTCAAGAATAAAATGGCAGCAGCTGCATGCCTACAAGGTACTCCAGTTAAGTCCCATTTTCTGCATGAGCAAGTATTCAGCTGCAAGTCACAAGTGCATTTTTCACCACTAATGTGCTCTATCTCAAACTTGTTCAGCTGGGAATGAGGATAGACTATGTATGACTGACATTCTTGAGTGGCTTTCTCTAGCCTGTTGTACCATCTTGGACAGATTGTCCCCTCATACAATAGCATCCCCTGATATTTCAGGTAGAACCTCTTCATGAGAAGTCTTCTAATTATCTCTAGACATATCAATATTGGTTTTTTCCTTGCAAGTCTGAAATGCAAACATCAAAAAACTCAGCTACTAAGCAAGAACTAATTTGGACATTAGAAATTAACACATTACCTGACGTAAGAATTGAAACTTTCTGCAAGATTATTCAATAGAAGATCACACATCACCCATGGCTTGAAAGCATGTCTTGACCACCTCTGAGGAGGTATCCTCTTCAACCATTCATATGCTGCTGGACTTTCACACTTGATTTTCTCCATATAGATGTTGAACTTTGTGGCTGTGTACGCTCTAGCTGCATCCCATAATTGGTCTTTCATCCATTGGCTGCCTCCAAACTCACTCTTGAAATTACTCCAAATATGTCGCACACAATACCTATGATCCACCTCCTTTAGTACAGTATCAAAGATATTTTGCAAACCCTGCATAACAAGACATGAAGCACCATTTAGACAGACATGAACCACACATGAAACACCATTCAAAATTAAAACATTTGCTAGAGTAAGGGTGAAAATTACCTTTGCCTATCAGACATGAAGCACCATTCAGTTAGTGGCCCAATGTCATCTTCTAACCTCTGAAGAAACCACCACCAATTGTCCTTGCATTCAGAATCCACCACTGCCCATGCAATAGGAAATATGTTACCGTTTGCATCTTTACCTATTGCTGCCAATAAATGACCCTTGTATCTCCCCTTCAAGTGACAGCCATCAATCCCGATAAATGGCCGACATCCTTGCAAAAATCCTCGCTTACATGCCGCAAGACACATATACAACCTCTGGAAAATACCACTCGGAGCAGTTATTTTGACTGTGCTGCCAGGATTAGAACTTCTAATTGCCTCAGCATAACTCCACAACAGCCTATACTGCTCACCATGCTCTCCCTCAATAATATTGCGTGCTATTTTCTTAGCCCTCACCATCTTATGTCGTGAAACCGTAACAAATTTCTCTCTACTCACCCTACTTGCTAAGATATCCAAATCAGTATCAAGATTATCCTTGAAGTCTGCCAAATATGTGTGCGCAATCCAGGTGGCAGATGCTCTACTATGCACTATATCCTTTCCACAGTAGTGAGTGCTTATGAAGGTTTTTATCTGGAAGGAAGTCTTGTCTGCTGATGGTGAAGCATGTATTCTCCATCCACATTCATTTTTGCAGATGGCAGTGATCCTACTCTTCTCATTCTTCTCATACCTATAATCATGTCCAATCTACAATGAGTAAGCCTCCAATGCCTTTCTAAAAACATCATGACAGGCAAACTTCAATCCAACCTCCAATTTAATTTCTCCAGTCATATCTCTACTCTCATTGAATATTGGGAACCTAGACTTCATCCTTTCCCTTTCATCCTCACTGTCAGAACAAGGGGGGTTGTCTAACCTATCACTATCCTCTTCATCAGTTTCAATATCAGGCACACTTGGTCCATAATGTGGTGTTGGTGGTCTGTTAACTTTGTCACTTTTTCTTTGCTGAACCCCCACAGATGCTTGCTCAAATTCCACAGTCACTTCCTCAGCCACTTCCTCATCAAACCCTTCATACGTTTCATCCTCATTTTCAGAGTCTACAAAGTCACTGAGCTCTTCAGAACTACTACTACTACCCTCACTCTGACCACAGTTGTACGTTCTGTCAGCGTGACTGTCATAATCAGGCTCATCATTTCCATCACCTTCATTTTCAGGCCTATCATCTCCGTGGCTGTCATAACCAGGCTCATCATCTCCACCTTCATTTTCAGGCCCATCATCTCCATCACACTCTGTAGCTGCAGGCTCCCTTTCAGGGTCTATCTCTTGCACTGTTTCAGCCCTTTCATCATTATTATCTCCATATGTTAGCAATATAGGTATCCCCCCTTCTTCATTTTCTGCAGAATTATGGTCTACTGTCAAGATTCACAACCATTATGGGGATGTTGATGCCATGCTCCACATACACTTCGAGTGTATCCTCACCATTTCTTAGCATTTCTGCAATGATTTTCTTCATATGCTTCTCCTTCCTCAAACCCTTAATCCCTTCCTCCATTTCCTCCCATGGATACTTCACATCATAATGTATAGCATTAAGGAGTCCTGACCTTAACACTCTCTCATGTATGTGTCCTATAGTCAGCTCATCATGTTCAATGAAGAAACTTTCTTCCACTGCATCTACATACTTCAACTTTGGAACTAGGATCCATGTTCCACCCATGAAGATTTTCACATTAAGAAGCATTCTGTCATGGAAAATCCAGAAATATACAACATTATGCTTACCAATTTTTTAGCAATATTACGAATATGTTTAGTAATGGTAGAACTAGTATCTATGCATTCTGTCATGGAAAATCCAGAAATATACAACATTATCTTTACCAATTTTTAAGCAATATAACGAATATGTTTAGTAATGGTAGAACCAATATCTATGCATTTATAGTAAATTAATAAAAATATCCAGAATATGAAGTAGGACCACAAAGTACAAAACACTTTGTCTATACTTTGTCAAACACCAGACACCAACCAAAAAGGAATCTCCTTTATAGCACCACAAAGTACAAAATACTAGAAGAAAATAACATAGTAACAAACAAGTAGACAAAAACTATTTGTAAAGAGAATAAAGTCAATCCAATGCTAATTGATTATTCAAACCTAATAGCTTTGAATATGCATACACACATTTCAATGTCACGTTTGTGTTGACAGTAAAGGGGGAGAAAGACCATGGCCTACCTCGCAACCGCTGCAGTGCTTCGTTGCTGTCAGTAAGAGGGGAAAGACTTTTATCACTAACTACGAACCACTCCTCTTCATCTTCTACCAAGTCTTCGTCTTCTATCAACAGTTCAGAAACCCAATCGTCTTCTGCAAGCTCTTCGTCTTCTACCAACTATTTCTCTTTGATTTGTTCAGAAACCCTAATCAGACTTGCCTTTCTTCTCTTCGCTTTTCTCTCGCCTCTGTTGTTTTCCTTTTCTATTTTTTCCTTTCTGACCCATTTGCTTTTGCTTGCTTTTGCGAACAAATGAAAGGGATTTCAAATTAAAAAATTAATTTTCTTTTTCAAAACAAATTAACATTTTAATTTAATTTAATTAAGTTACAACGTTAACAGGCAAAAAAATGATGACAACCGGACAACCGGATGTAGGAGGTCAACTTAACAGTTCCGTTACTCAAAATGGATGGAAGGGGCCTTATGAACGGGAACGTTAGTTCAGGGATGTCTCATGGACGTTTTAAAGTACAGGGGAGGTATCTGTTTTTCGGCGATAGTACAGGGGTATAAAATACTATTACCCCTTTACTCTATGGCAAATATATACTATCAACTTACTCTTTTTTTATTTTTATGATAAAATGTGGTTGACAATTAACATATATATAATTATGGATTAAAGTAAAAACAAAAACAAATTATGAGAAGTATTAGAAATATTAACACTTTTATTAACTTTTACACTAAAAATATACGTTATTTTTATATTTATTTGATAGTTATTTATTTAAATAAAAATAATATTATAATCTAATTATGAATGAATAAACCTCAATTATATCTTCATACATTAATTAGTATAATTTTATTAGTAAAATAGTTATTATTACAAATATTATTCAAAAACTATTCATCAAGAGACCTTTCAACCGAAATAAAATAATATTACTTGATGCACTATAAATCTTTAATAAAATTAATAAGGTTTTTGATATGTTTAAATCATGTACACAAATGATCCGATTAATTTGGACCTTGTATTTGTTTTTGCTTTCATACTTGTGAAATCGTGTCAATTTGAATTTCGGGTAAGAACCAAGCTGCCCGCCCAACAAATTAGCATGCCACGTCAGATTTTAATGATGTGATGTGAGACGTGTCATGTGACCCATTGTGCGCCTGACCCCAAAAAACCCAAACTCATAGATATTAGGCTTTTTCAGACTTGGAAGGGAGTTGGCAGTTGTTTTTTTGAGTTTGCATTTTTTCTCGGGTTGAGCGCACGACGAGTCATGTGACTCGGGTCACCCACGTCATCAAAATCTGACATGGCATGTTGATTTTTTGGGGTGGACAGTTTGATTCTTTCCTAAAGTGTAAATTGATAAAATTTCACGAATATAGAGTTTCGATAAAAGAAAAAATGAATACAATACTTAAAATTAATTAGATCATTTGGGTAGATGATTCAAATATATCAAAAACTCAAAATTAATATTTGCAATGTTATAAGTGAAATCGAGCTTAAGGCACTCTCAGGTCCCTCCAGTTAATATTTTCATTTTTGTCAATCCATTTTTCAAAAATTATTCGTTTCAGTCCTTTCTGTTAGGACCGTTAGTACTTCGACGTCCTACCTGTTAGAAAAGGACTTAACGGAGACAAACGTCCGTTAATTTTATTAATTTATCTGAAAAGTGCACTATTCATACCCCTCCTCGTCAGATTTTGTGACGCCTTTATCCCATTTTCTCCAATTTTCCATTTTTTCTTCCATTTTTCAGAAAAATTGGAAATTGTAAAATTAATTAAAATAACAAAATTAAATTATCATACTTAATTAAACTAAATAAACAAACTTGAACTAAATAATTTTAATTACCATACTTAATTAAACTAACTTAACAAAATTAAACTTACTAAATTTAATTATCATACTTATTTAAGTTAATTTAACAAAATAACTAATTTTTTTTATCCTTCTTAATTAGACTAACTTAACAAAATTAAACAAACCAAATTTAATTAACAGAAAACATAGAAAATTCGAATTTTTCTAAAATTATTTTTTCCAAAAAAATCATAAATATAAAAGAATTAATATTTCTCAACCCACCACAGTCTCCTCCTCCTCCTTTCTAAAAGTTTCGTGTTTACCAACACCGTGTCCTCCTCCTTTCTTCAGTAAATTTGTACCAATTTCTTGTTTCTTTTCAAATTCTTTTCCTTCCTTTCTTGTTTACCAGATCTATTGACCAAACGCAACAACATTAACGATCCTTGAGAAATGAAAACAGAGATAGAGGTGCCGAGATTATGATCAAGCGGCGGCGGACTCAACCGGAGATGATGGAAGGTGGTGTCGCTGATGTCGTGGTCGGCAAGTGTAAAAATGAGTCAGTTGGTGGTGACATTGAAACAGTGGAAGAGACTAGAAAGGGAAGGAGAGATGACTTTCAGATCTGGATCTATTATTGCGCAGGGATGAATGAGTTTCAGAGTTGGATCTATTGTTGTGGAGGGATGAATGAATTGTTGTCGTCGGCTTGCAGCTGACTCGACCGGAGATGGAGAAAGGTGGTTGCGTTGCCTCCGTGGATGGTGGACGTGGCGGTGGAAGACGCTTTGAATGGATCTAAGGGTGGCGATGGAAGGATGAGGTGGTGAGAAAAGTTTGCAGAGATTGACAAGAAATTAATGTTTTTTTTTCACGTCACACTTGATGATATATTATGAGGATGATATAGGCTTGAGAATTTGGCAGGAGATTAGAATTTGGAAAAAATGATTTTAGAAAAATTCAATTTTTCTATGTTTTCTATTAATTAAATTTGGTTTGTTTAATTTTGTTAAGTTAGTCTAATTAAGTAGGATAAAAAAATTTAGTTATTTTACTTTTATTAAATTAACTTAAATAAGTATGATAATTAAATTTAGTAAGTTTAATTTTGTTAAGTTAGTTAATTAAGTATGGTAATTAATATTATTTAGTTCAAGTTTGTTTATTTAGTTTAATTAAGTATGATAATTTAATTTTGTTATTTTCATGGAAAATGGAAGAAAAAATTGAAAATTGGAGAAAATCTGACGAATTGGGGCCCATAAACAGTACACTTTTCAGACAAATTAATAAAATAATGGGATTTAGCGGTTGTTTGTCTCCGTTAAGTCTTTTTCTGACAGGTAGGACTTCGAAGTACTAACGGTCCTAACAGAAGGGACTGAAACGAATAATTTTTGAAAAATGGATTGACAAAAATGAAAATATTAACTGGAGGGACCTGAGGGTGCCTTAAGCCGATGAAATCATATATATTACTATTTATGTTTATACTTACTAACCATGCAACTTTGCACATTCTTCCTCCTAAGGTGAAAGCTTATTTAAGTAATTAGTGTGTCCAATGGATAAAATCTCAAACTACACTATCCATGTATATTGATCGTAAGGTGGAGAATAAACTTTACCCTTAGTTTCACTCTTAGTTTTGTAAAACTCACATTTTACACATTTTTTTCCCGCGTAAGATTTATGTTGATTTCATCATTTATGGTATACATTGTTTGATTGATTTCATACCTCAGGTCTAATTTGCTTTTAAAAGATATCTGTACATTAACAAAACGTCACATTTGGTACCTTGACCTAACGCCATCCAACTTTCACTGTTAAGTGTCCTACGTGGCACGCCACGACCCGGCCCGTTTCTTTTCCTGCGGGTTGGATAATTTATTTTCCAACCCGGTATGAAACGACGTCGTTTTTGGCCATGTATGAACGACGCGTCGTTCAGAATTTAGGTGAACGACACGTCGTTCATTTTAAGCTTTAATCTCGCACCCTAAACAAGAAGCATACCACTAGACCAAATGCTCTTAATTGTTATCATTGATTGCTGGAAAACTATATTACTCTAAAACCCTACTCCAAAATAATATAATCAAATTAAAAAATAAAAAAAAATGTAAAAATTCACAAAAATAATTTAATTAATCTAAAACTCCATAAAAAATTGAAAATTTCCAAAAAATGTACAAATTCCTAAAAAAATAAAAAAATTCTAACAAATAATTAATTAATCTAAAAATCTTAAAAAGTTGTACAAATTCCAAAAAAATTCAAAAAATTTAATAACTCCAAAAAAGTGTTAAAAATGTAAAAAATATATAAAAAATTGTAAAATAAAATTAATTAATCTAAAAATCCAAAAAATTGCAAAAAAATAATTAATTGTAGATATTTAATTTTTATCTTTTTTTGAAATTATTACATTTTTTCTGGATTTTTAGATTAATTAAATTATTTTTAGAATTTTTACATTTTTTCTAAATTTTTAGATTAATTAAATTATTATTTTTTCATTTTTACAATTATTTTTTCATTTTAACATTTTTTGAAATTTTTAAGAGATGAACATCAAAAACTACTCACAAAATCGAAGAGAAGTGAGAGAAAGGTGGGGAGGTCTAGGTTTGAGAACTGAAGAAAGGGTACGGTAATGGGAAGGATTTTGGAGTAATATAGTTTTCCAGCAACTAATGATAACAATTAAGAGCATTTGGTCTAGTGGTACGCTTCTCGCATATGGTGCGAGAGGTGCTGAGTTTGAATCTCGGAATTCCCTTGATGGAAGCATTTTAAAGCTTAATATGAACGACGTGTGGTTCACCTTAATCTTGAACGACGCGTCGTTCATACATGGCCAAAAACGACGTCGTTTCATACCGGGTTGGAAAATAAATTATCCAACCCGCGGGTAAAGAAACGGGTCGTGTCGGGTCTGTCCTACGTGGCACGCCACGTCAGCAGTGCCTGACGTGGCATGCCACGTAGGACACTTAACGGTGAATGTTGGACGGCATTAGGTCGAGGTACCAAATGTGACGTTTTGTTAATGTACAGGTATCTTTTAAAAGCAAATTAGACCTTAGATATGAAATAAATCAAACAATGTTTGTACAGGTACCAATTTTTGCATTATCCCCATCATTTATTGTCCATTTAGAGAGAGTTTTCTCCTCATTTAGTGAGTTACAATGTAAATAGATTTGAGATATTTTGTGGTTCAAAAAATATTTAAAATGAAGTAGTAGAGAATAAATTGAACGCTTAATCGGTGACCGTCTCAAAATTAGAAACTAACTACAACGGCTAGTTGACTCCGTGAGTGGTGCACTACCAGTCGATGTAACAGAGGTGCGATTTATCCAACTGGTACACTACCTTCTGTACCACTCAAACTAAGAAGAGTTAATTTCTTCCTATTTTGAAAACTAAAAATACTCTCTTAAAAATGTCATTTTTGTGCTATCTTTTTTAGGCTAATTTGTAACTTAAATTAGACGTTAAACTGAAATATACTTACAACAATCATTAGTAATCCTTTTTTAAACTCCAACTTCAAGATCTAAAAATAAACTCATAAAATTCATATTATTAATAATTTAATTTGTTAATTATAATTATAAAACTATCATTAATAAACCTTATAGTTCAACGATTGTGTGTTGTGGATCTACCAACAAAATGGATTTAGTCATCGATTCTTTTCGGTGAGTTTTGGTTGTTGTATAGCTCGTATTTCTCCGACCCCACTATTAGTGTATGATTTTTTGAGATTTTTTTTATTTATGGAAGTATAATGACATTTGAACACTATGCACACATCGATATTTTTCATCTTTTTATGAATTTAATTAGAATATTTTGGCATACAAATCTAATTAGGATGCATTTGATTTTAAAACTACAAATATAAGAAAAAAATGAATTTTTTTCAAGCATAAAATATATAAAAATAATAATTCAAGATAAAATAATATTTATTTTATTTCCTTTAAAAATGCTTTTAAAAATTAGAAATAATAATGGTTAATAGACAATATACATACTATTTTTTGTAAAGAAAAAGCATTTTTGGGAGCATGGTTCTTGTCACCTATGCTTGCACGAAATGGAACATTGACTATTAAGATCCTACTTAGGTCCTAAACAGGATAAATTAATATATTTGGTCCATAACTATTAACTAAGATCATATTGATGGTACATTATAGAAACCCGCTCCTAGGTTTTCAATTAAAGTTTATATTTGAATTTTTGAGATGTTTATCAAACTCGTGTACTTTTTCCAAACTATATTACTATATTAATTGAATAATATGTAAAACCACAAATTTAATTTAATTTGTATATTTATAATATTAAATTAAATTTGGATCGTCCGTGGAGAATAGTAATAGAAAATTGATTTACATGTAAGAATAAAATACGTTACAAAACTATGAATGTAATATAAATTATAAAATTAATATGAATAATCAAGAGTCAGTCGCATCATAAATGGATGGTTATTTTAAGTGCCCAATAATTATAGTTCATAAATTAAGTATAAAAAAATTTAATAAATAATTTATTATTTTATTTTCTAAACCATACAACTATAATTTATTGGTGTAAGAGATAAGAGACAAGAATTTCTTCCATCTATTACCCACTTTTATGGGAATCAATTGGCTGAACAGGATAATGAGAAGTCACATGTGCCAACATCTTATCCAGGGAGGTGTGGCACTGGATTCTTTTTTAACCCTATACAGACACGGATTATACCACAACTTTTGGCCACTTTCACATTTTTGGCCAAGTGAAGTTCTAAATATTCCACAACTATGGTTTCCAATTTCAAAATTCAAAGGTTCCCAAGCCTGCCAACTGACAAGAATGCTGTGTTAATGTTGTAATGAAATGACATCCAAAACCAAAAGTAAAATCAAATTGGAAGGCATGCTTTGCTTTGTAATGCTTGTGGTTATTGACGCGTTGAATGAAATCAACTAAACGAGAATCGCATAATTCCTAAAATTATATTACAAGGAATTGATTCACTAGAATGTTTAATAAATTAGTAGTAGGTGCTAGTAACTAATAAGAAGTATACTATTCATTATGACTAGGGATTAATGGGATGCTGGTGCTAGGAGTAGGAGAGGTAGAGGTAGAGGTAGAGGTAGAGGTAGAGGTAGTGGTAGTGGTGGCGGTGGTGGTAGATGACACCATATTTCTCATCTCCAAGACTTTTTTGTGAGAGTTGGAGTGCAAATAGGTGGAGAAAGTAGGGCTCTTGGCTGGTCTGTACTCTGGCAAGAGCCTGCCTGACTTGTACCTAACACCGCATGCATTGCATAAGGTCTTAGGCCCCAATGGTCCTGCCCTCCACTGAGGTGTCCTTTGTGAGTGGCAATGGGTGCACCTTCTTGGCTGCTGCTGCTGCTGACCAGTACTACTGTCATTGTTCTTGTCCTTGTCCTTGTCCTTGTCATTGCCATTGCTGCTGCTCATCAGCCCTAGCCCTGCTGCTGCTGCATTGATTTCTTGCTCATCTTCAAATCTTGTCACAAATTTGACTTCAAATTCTTGTTTTTGAGGGGAAATAATCAGTTCACTATCTGCTAACCAATGTGTTTGATGAAGCAGGGGAGGGCCAGAGGAATGGAGATTGAGGTGGGAATTGTAGGACCAGCTCGTTAATAATGGGTTAAATCTTCTGTTTTTAGCATTTGTTATGACCCTATTTCTCTTGCTTCTTGCCTTTACTGGAACTGGGAATTTCTTGAAAGAAGGAGAAGAAGGGTTTTGTTGGGGTTTTTGTTGCTGCTGCTGAAAAGTGGGTTTTGTTGGTGGCGGTGGTGTTGTAGCATGATTATTGCTAGTTAGATGAAGGTTTTGGTTGGGAAGTGGGAGGCAATTCCCTGTGCTGGATAAGCAGTCCTCAACAAACACTGATAGCCATTCTAAGCTAACATCCACCTCCTGCATTTCATTAAACCCACCAAACCAAACCCAGAAAGATTATTAACACTAGCAATATCTATGACAGATAATAAATTAATGAACAGAGAAACCAAATGAAAGGTTCTGTTTTGATTCTTTGGGGGTGGTCAAAATCTAGCACAAGAAAGAAGTTCAGGAATTGAGACAGTAGAGGAAGAGAAATAGAGAGAAACGAACCGTGTCCTGGGCAGAGAAAAGGTCATCAAGAGTGGAAGCAGGAGGGGGCTGTTCTTGCTGCTTGTGGTATTCGCCGGAAACTGTCACATTCCGGCAAAAATCCATAGCTAAAGAAGTGGGGGGAAATGGAAAGGAGTTGAGAGAAACTAAATACGCAGAAGCAAGCAGCAAGATTGTTTTAACCTTTCCTTTTCTTTTCTTCTTTTTTGTTTTTTCAATTTTGGTTTTGTATGACCTGGTTTGTTTTCTGTCGGCAGATGAAGAAATAAAGGAGAGGATTTATTCTGTTCAAACCCCACTCTGTTCTCTGTTCAACGCTCCTCGCTCAAAAATGGGTTTTCAATTTTTGAAAAGTTATTTATTTCAAAATTCCAATTTCTTGTTTTTATTAGCGGGACCACTGCTTCTTCTAAATAATAATAATAATGTCTCCTTCCTAATCCTTAATCCTTTCTGTGCATCGATCGATCAGTCCATTAAAGTCACCCAAAAAAGGTTAGCTTCTTAAATGCTCTGATGTCGGCTTGACACCAGATGGATTATAGAACAACAGTATTAGTAGTAGTAATTAACGAGTCGTACTACCAGTCGTCTACCACCATCATTTCAATTGATAGCAACCTCTCGCCTTTCTCTCTTTGAACTTTTCAGATTTCTTTTCACGAGTCCATTTCTATTCTATGCATATACACACATCTTGATGGAAGAAAAAATATTGTCGGCTCAACTTCTTCTGTACGAGTAGACTAATCCTACACATGGTTAAATTGTATTATTGCTACTTTTATTTTACTCATTTGGATACATTTTATTTATATTTTCTACACATTAAATCTATTTATAATTTTAGTGACATTTTAAAAAAATTCTTTTGTTGATGTGTCATTTTCTAATCAGTGGTATAGCCACATCTTTTTTGTCCTTATTTTGTCAATTAGATAATGACACGTTAACAAGATGAAATCATATTTTAGAGACTCAATGTGTCGAAAATGTAAATAAAGGGTAAAAATGTATATAAATGAGTAAAGTAGAAGAATCAATAGTGCAATCTAATCTCCCATACATACGTTCTTAAATTTTAAAATAAAATGACTCTTTTAACGTAACTTTCTATATTATAAGTTAACATCAGATAAATATTAGCATTCAAAGACAAAATAATTATTAATAAATATAAGTCGATCTCATAAATTGACCAAGTATCTTCTTAAATTAGAGGGTACTACAACTCTTCTTCTTTTCAAAAAAAATTGAAGAGGGACTGGAATTTGACTTTTATGTTAATACTTTATCATTAAGAGATAATTAATGAGAAAGTTTTGTCAAGTTTTTTTTTTTGAATTTTAGAAAAAGATGTCACCATCAATCTATCCTTACAGTGTGTAATATCCTTAGCCAGCTTGGTGAGCATGTGAACCCTTTGAAATTTTGATACCCTGCAACTGCAAGCATCCATCATCCATGTACTTACTCACTAGTATGTCATAGCCTCACTCACCTGTCCATTTTTTCCCTCTTTTCTTGATACTCACCCTTTTTTCCTCTCCTCCAAAGCTTTATACCATGTAGAAGGCCAACTGTACACACTTTGTTCTATGTATAAAAAACCCAAGTGTACTTTGTTCAAAAGGGGGGGAAAAAAACAAGTGTACAATATTTGGTAAGTTGGTATGGGTAAAAAAAAATTGACTGGTTAAATTGCTCATCAATATAACCACCACCGTCCAATGTGTAGTCATGTTAGTCGAGTGATCAATCCAACTAATTCTATTTAGATGGAATATCTTGATCACTATATAATTATTTGTAGTCATATCACGTGTATATAATGCACTTTAATTATTACTTATTAAAAAGGTACAATCGATGTATCTAGAAAAAATTTCACAAAAAATCACTATTGTTAGTTTAATAATAAAAGTTTAGCAATATCTTTAAAAAGTAAATAATTCAAATTATTTTCACACTCTAAATTATTTTTACGTTTTTTTCTTTGGGATTTACTACTTTAGTTTTTTTATAATATACCTTTTTTAAAAATTTAAGAGAAGTAATGTAGTAAATTTTTAAAATAAAAGATATGTGGATAATACTTTGGAGTATGAGATTCAAGATTTGGAAAGTTGAAATACATTGTGAACATTAGTGCTCCCTTCGAGACTAGGCAGCTAAATTACAGTTGAACTTAGAGCTCCATCGAAATTGGCAATCTCTTGTATTAGGGGAAGAAAAAGAGGGAAGGAAAGGGCATTAGTACTCGTGAGTCTTGATGGTAATGGTTGTAAACTACTCCCACCGTTTATTTTTAGGTAGCGTTTGGTTGACAGAATTAGGAATGATAGTAAATTGGAAATCTGAGATTCCGAGTTTTATTACATTTAGTTGCGATAAGGAATCACTCTCCCCTGGAATCCAACTTTCTTTGACTGTTTTGACTTTCCCAAAAATGGGGGGAAGTGATTCTTAGGCTAGGGGGTGGGGAGAGTGATTCTCCCTTACAGGGAAAGTAATTTTTTTTGTTAAATAATATATTTATCCAAAACTAATTATAAAAAATTAACCTAATAAAGCATCTTCTTCCTTCTCTATTTTCTAAAACTTCGCTAAATTATATTAATTACACAAAAATTATAACTAATTACATAAAAATTATAATAAATACATCAAAATTATATTAATTACATCAAAATTATAATAATTACATCAAAATTATAATAATCACATAAAAATACATAGTAATGATGTAAATAATAATGTGTAGAAGAAAATACGGTTAGAAACAAGAATAAATCATCCAAGATTTGTCTATTGTTGCAATTATATGTTTTTTGCATTGCTAGAACAATATGTGTCATACTTTGCTATAATTTTCAAAGACTCTAATACGAAGGTTGTCATTTGTCATGTTCTTTAACCTGCAAAAAACCATAGTCATAAAACAAACTCATTTGATATTTTAATTGTTGAAAGATAGATAATTAAATAGAGAGAAAGTCTAACGTGTTTAGAGAAAATTGTGTAACACAATATATATAGAAAAGAATAATTAGACACCAAACAAGATAACAAAAAATACCTAACAAAAGGATAAAATAGTCTTTTTTTTTACTTTCCTTGAGAATTCCCAAATACAAAACAAACACAATAATGTTACTTTCCCAGGAATCTTAAATCTCAACCAAACACAAAAAAATTGACATTCCCCTCAATCACTTTCTCAAGTATCACTCTCCTGGGAGAGTGATTCCAAGGGGGAAAGTAGCATTCCGTGAACCAAACGCTACCTTAAATGACTTTCTGGAATAGTAGAAAAGCGTAAGCCGTTGATTTACGGACTTATTTTATTCCTCATTGTTTCATTTTTTTCTTCTAATTTCCATTCAAATTACCACACCATCATCAAATTGGGTTGATTCAACAAAAAAATTTTATTATTTGCACAAAATATATGCTTCGAAAAAGATAAAATGACAAGTACTCCAAACAGTAGAAAAACGTAGGAAAGTGACAATTAAAAGTAAACGGAGGGAGTAGTAAGTGCACACCCTAACCGACATCAACGTCGCGATTCGAAAAAATTAAAAACTCAGAACACCAATAGGACATAAAATAATATTTGGAATTTAATTATCTTACCAACAAAATTGTACTAATTGATGCGTTAAAATATGATTGAAGTTTATCCCTTCTTAATTAGGGATAAACAAAAATGAGTCTCAGTTTATCCCTTCTTAATTAGGGATAAACAAAAATGAGTCTCAGTTATATCTCTAAACTACAATACAATTGAAATGTTAATTTCAAATTAATTTTAGTCTTATAAATACTTTTAACCAAGGTTTTGAAACCTAACCCGACCTGGTCAACCCAAAAACCAGGTAGGTTTTAGATAAAAACCCTACTGACCTAGGCACGGATTGTTGGATGGACCCGGTCTGCTTTCTTTGTTTTTTGTTTTTTAAAACTAAATTGTTTGTTAACTCTTGCTCTAATTTTCTTCTCCTTTAATTTTTTAGTCATCGTGTTATGAACTTTTGAGATCTTAATCCTCAGTTATGTTTTAATTTTCTTTTTTGTATATATTTATTTTATTAGTTTATATTGATATTTTTCCCTTAGATTTTAAATTTATGGTCATTTTTTCCAATAATCTAGTATTTTTATTATAAATTAAATTAAATTTATTGATTTTACGATCTTATTCAGATCATATTTAGATCGACCTCAATTCACCTCCGGTTGACCCCAAATTCTAACCCCTTCCCCGGTCAATGTCCCAAATTGGGCAGTAAATATTTCTTGGCACAAATAATTACTTAAAATTATAATAAAAAAATTAACACATGAAGTGATGAGTTGGATACGTATCGTAATGTGTCGATGTGGAGAAAATGTAATGTTGGTGCTTTTGGTTGCAAAATATGGTTTGACTGTGGCGTGATTTACAGTAAAAATGATGGCAATGAGGGCAGGCCCATCACAACCAGCTCCTACTCACCACTCATCATTATGTAGGACTAGGGCACAACAATCAATTATTGCAAAAGATAGGAGGTGATATCGATATCAATATCATTTTCAACAACACTTAACAAGAATATGGTAAAAAAGATAACATTGTAGTGAAACCCAAAAGGAAATTAAAAAAAGGTACCCAATATTATTGTGTAGTTTAGTGATGGGCTTCAATATTTACACGAGTAAAATGTAATATATAAATTAGCACCTCCAGTGGTACTCGTTATTTCTACAAACGTCCATTATAATGACTATACTTTCCTATTATATATACTTTATCTATTACGTATGTATTTGACTTTGCTTAAAATTAAGCAGATAAAAGAAATAAAATTATTTAGTTACTATACCTATTTTTCACTACTTAATTTACTTTTAAAATAAGCAAAATGTTTTTTTTCTAATTATAATTAAACAGCACTTGAGAAGTAAGAAGAAACATGCTCTTTAAACAGGAAATTACTTATTTTTATTCATAAAAAATCTCTTTTTTTATAATTAAATGTCTACTTTTATTTTAATATTAAAAAAGTACTAAAACAAAAAAATCCTTTCTTAAAGTTTGTTATAACAAATGAATTAAATATTGACATATAGATTAAAATTTTATTAATTAATTCTTTTTTATAAATCTTACTTATTCTTGTTGCTTGAATAATGAAAAAACAATGCCTTTAAAAAATAGTAACTCTTAAATATTACTTAATGCACTTCTTTTTTATATAAAAAAAATATCTTATGCACTTATAATCTATTTAAAAATAAATAAACTAATAGTAATAATTTGTTTACCACTAAAAATCTTAAAGGTCATTTCCTTTTAATTAAAGTAAAAGACTACATAACAATAATCTTTAATTGTTATTATTAAAGCACATCACAACACAACACTCAAAGCATAAAGAGGGATAATTATCTGAATAATCCTATAGTTTTCTAAAAATTACAATTTCAATCTTTCTAGTAACTAAAAAATTAAAAAAAATGGTAGAAAAATTCAGAAAATTCTATAATTTTAGAGATTTTTTACTAATTAATTTGAACTTTTTTTTAGTGAAGGGCAATCAATAGTCATTTTAAAAAGAGTATACTA
Source organism: Viola odorata (assembly GCA_963691705.1). Lineage (NCBI taxonomy): Eukaryota > Viridiplantae > Streptophyta > Magnoliopsida > Malpighiales > Violaceae > Viola > Viola odorata. The sequence continues at coordinate 19,966,087 of OY829539.1, read as the reverse complement.
TAAACAACCCATATTTCACATCTGATTAACCAACCCATCAACATATTTCAAATGAAGAACCTATACAAGATGTTGTCTTGAATACATCAGTTTGAGTATATGTAAGAAAAATAAAGAGCACCATGACGGGCAGTGATATATGTACGAAGCACACGAATGTCCACCTGAGATCACATTTTATGGTGCCAGATATGGATGCCACTCCTCAGGTGTACCCTTTCTCATCTTCAGCATCCTAAGCGCTGCATTTGTCAGTGGTATGGCAAGTATGTCGTACTCTTTAGGTGCCTGCAACGTACCAAAGAGTAATAGTTCTTCCTTTGCGAAAAAAAACATCTTATTATGGACTCGTGTTCAAGGAAGATAACAGCATTACTCGCAACTTCGAAGCCAAACTTGCAATTATTTAAGCTTTTGATAAAAGAAGAAACGGCAAACGAAGTTTATACCTTGGGGACCTTAAGAAGCTTCATATTTGCCTCTTCTAGAGTCTTTTGACCCTTCTTCGAGTTGCATTTGACACAAGCAGCAACCTATAAAATACTAAATAAGCTTCATATGGCCTATTTGCTAATGAAGGACGCAAAACGTAGTTGAATAACCATCAACAACAACAGACTTTTCAAAATAGACCAAAGACTTGTTGATAATAATCCAATCAGAACATAACAGTCGATCAGTGCAATTGCTCTGTCGATTATGTTCTCTACTAGATGTTATGAGCTCCGAGTTTCAAAATCCATTCACTTTTGCTGGTCCATGATTCCCTAACTTTGTTCTCATCAAAATCTAACAAGTATATATTCAATATCTATAACTGATAAAGGACAAATAATCAGGATATTGTCACACTATACCAGATTTTCCCATCTCCAATCTCCCCCTCTTGAAGCTGGCACAACATGGTCAATTGTCAAGTTCTCATGCGATGAACAATACCTAGAATAAACAGACAAAGCAGTAGATTAGGACACAAAAGCAGCAATAAACAAACACAGAAACTTCAACTTCAGAACATAGGATCCAAACGAACAAGTTCAGGTAATCAAATACAACAATTTTCATGGGCATTCCTTCAAATGCACAAAAGGAAAATTCATCTTTGACTCTACTACGGACTTAGAGAAAATCAAAGCAAATCCAGGATAATATATGAAATTATTTCTGTGGACTTAGAGCTAAGACCAAGAACTTTTATGGATTTGCAAAGTAGATGAAATACAGAATTGTCTGTAAATAACTCTAAAATGAATCGACAACTTGCAACAACATAGAGAGGTAAACACTACTTAAAACATCCAACTTAGCAGAAAGTGATCACTTTTTCACAAAGGATGCAACAGTTTGCGTTCTGAAGGAAGGGCTTAACTTAATCTGACATTGTAAAAATTACTTACTGGCAAGAATAGTTGTCGCGATGTAGTATATTCTTGCGACTAAGAGTATTTTTTATTTTTCGCCTCTTCACAACTTGTAGGAGATGTGGAACCTGAAAGGAGAATAGGGTACCTTAAATTCAGTCCAAGAGAAGTAAGACCAAAGCTCGGGAAAAATAATCGTAGATGCTGCTCAGTTGCATACCCTTAAGACAGCTGGAATGTAGAAGGATCCATTTGGAGAATTTACAGTCTGGTCATAGTATTCTAATACATCAGCCTAGGGACAGAAATGATCAAGAACTCATGAGCCAAAAATCTGTTATTGTAAATGCCTCGTGTGACCACAAACTTACTTGAAGAACAAAAACATGTGTTCTATATGTTTACACGCATATATGAAAAATAAGCCAACAAGAAAAAGAATTGCAAGGAAACCTAGAAAGACAAACAGTGAATGCTTTTTAATGGATAAAACTTGGAAATAATGAAGAATTTTATACTGTTATCCATGTTTACAGGACTTGTTTTCACATCTAACATGTATTGATGGGCCAAATCAGTCCAACCTTCTCCATGAATTCCAAACATATAGCACGCTTCCAGCAGACGACATTGACTGGCCTGGAGCAGGATAACAACAATCAGATACACAAACCGGCATGCTTTTTTTCTAAATTGATCGAAAATAAAAATGAAAAAACTAAGAACTAAAGAAAAAAGTCTGTGAATTACCAATACTATGAGATCCGGAAAGCAAGGGCTAAAAGAATGAACTAATAAGGTCATATCCTTCTTCCATGCTATAGTAATTATGAGGGGGGAAGAGACAGATAATAGGAAATACATAATTAACACAACCTAGAATCCAGCTAACATGGTTGCAGAATGCAGAGAGAAGTAAAACAAGCATCGGAGTTTCGACAGCATATTTATTGCAAAAACATATACATAACCACAGAGTGCCACAAGGAGCATCCCAACAATCGATGCCCTAATAGTAATAGAAATCAAGCCCACAAAGAGATCATTGTTCATGGCAATTCACCCTGATCACAAGTATTTTATAGAAGGGGAGGATGAATAGCCATGAACACGATCCGATTGTGGTAATTTCACAGACATAACAGAGTCAACCAAAGAAATCACCTCCGCAAAGAGATCGCTGTTCATGACAATTCACTCATTCAATCTATTACTTCTTTGTAACAAAAGGAGTGAACTGCCATGAACACGATCCATTTATGGCAATTTCATAACCATGTACATAACAAATCAAACCCATAAAGGGATCGTTGTTCATGGCAATTCACCCTTCTGATTACTTGGTGCTAGTAAAATGGATGAACGACCATGAAGACGACCCATTTAAGGTGATTCAACCACTCAAAAGAAGAAGAAGAAAGGACTGACAAGACACTAAAAAGGATTGAAAATAAATTGTGGTGGTGAAGACAAGAATTTGGGGCTCTACTTATAGCCCTTGTGTTCGTCCAAATGGGAAGCAATTCAGTTTTGCTTGGTGTTACTTCAGAGAAATTTCCTTGTAATTACGGATTTGGAAAGAGAATCAGGGCTGTTAAATGAAATCCTTAATGTTTCAATTTCCAAATATCCGCCATTATAACCTCTTCCATCTCTTCACTGATACGTAATACCGTATCGAGCTTTGACTTATATAGTACTTGTGATGTAATCAACTGAATTCTTGTAAATTACCAAGCCAGGGATCCAAAAACATAGAGCCCCTTTTTTTTGTTGAGAATCCTAACTATAAATATAAAGTCTCAAACTTTCCACTTAAAACTACTAAATTAATTGATAATAAGGAAGAACAATTAAATTTCTCCAATAAAAACAAGAACCCAGAAACATTATTAACACACAGTACAATGCTTGCAAGAATGTAAATCAATGAGAACCATCAGAGACAAGAAAACTCCATTTTGTTTTTAACAAAAAAGAAACCTATCAAGCAAACAATAATAAAAAATCAGAAAGACGGAAGTCAAGAGAAAATGGTTACCTGTAAGCGATGTCCAAGACCAGGCCCCTAAAGCAAGAGAGCTCATCACTCTCATAAACGCTTTCATCGTCTTCATGACTCTCACCACCATCAACGCCTTCTTGCTCATCACTTGTACTTAGACTTGCCTCAGTTGAGAAATTGTTGAAAGATTTCTCGCTCAAAGAAGAAGCATATAATCTTGTTGTACCAGAAGAACCAACAAACTTGACATGTTTTTCCTTGAAACGTCCTTGAAATGATCTCAATCCACCAACAAAACCATTGCCAACAAGCTTACACTGAACCCCATCACTGTTAAATACTTGCAACTTCAAGCGACCTTGGGTAGTGAATTGAGCCATCAACTACCCAACTAAACTACAGAGGGAAGACCGAGTTCTTTCTTGTTGTTCTCTGTCTCTCTGTTTTATTTGGTTTTATTAGTCTTGCTTTTGCATGTTGAGGTTGAAGGAGAAGGAAAGACGTTTCTTTGAAGCCAAAGAAAAATCGGTGAAAATGCACATGGAAAAAACCATTGCCACACGTTCTAGTAAGGGAAAACGCCACAAAAGGCACCTGTACGTTGAATTTGAACTTTATTTGACACCTCAACCTTTTTTCGTCTTTAAATGGTATTCATACGTTAGTGTTTGATCACATTTGGTACCTGCGGCCGTTTCCATCACCATTTTGCCGTTATGTAGCCTACGTGGCATGCCACGTAGGCATTAGTTTAATATTTCTTTTTTTCTTTTTTTCTTTTTTTTTCTTTTTCTTTTCCTTTTCTTTTCTTTTCTTTACTTTCTTTACTCATTCCTCACGACTTCATCACCCTCATCTCTTATTTTCTTTTCTTCTTCCCCTTATTTCCTTCTCATTTATTTTAGCAGCAGCCCTCCTCTCCTCCTTCTTTATTTCTTTTTCTTCTCTGTTTCTTTTTTGGTTTAGATCGGTGATGGTTGAGGATTTTGGCAGTGGGGGATGGTAGCGGTGGTGAGGTGCGGCGGTGCTGGAGGAACGGCAGTGAGCCGCAGCAGCGGCGCTGGAAGAACGGTGGAGTGAGATGGGTTGTTGTTTAATGTTTTAATCGGTTGATTTTGGTTTTGGGGATTTGGTTGATTTTTCGGCAGTGATGGTTGGGGTATTTGGACGGATTTATGGTGTGGCTGATTTGAATTTGTGGTGGTGTTGGTTGATCCGGGTGGAGGCTGCAGTGGTGACTGTTTGGTTGATCCGGGTGGAGGCTGCAGTGGTGACTGTTTGGTTGATCCGGGTGGAGGCTGCAGTGGTGACTGTTTGGTTGATGGCGGTGTGTGGTTGAGTGGTGGTGGCGATGGGTGTTTGACGCGGTGGTGATACGGCTGAGTTTGGGTTTGTTTCGGGTTTGGGTTTAATTAATTGCAGGGGATTGGATTTTGTAGTGGGTTAATTGCAGTGAGGGTTTGGGTTAAATTGCAGAGGGATTATTTGAAATTTGGCAGGGGATTTGGGATTGGAATTAATTTGGGAGAATCGGCGATGGAGGAACGGCGTAGAGCGTGGCTGAGGAGATCAAGAGCGATGCAGTGGTGGCTGGGTTTGATTGGCTTAATTCGGTGTGTTTGGTTTGTGTTTAATTTGGCAAAGGATTGGTGGTTTCAATTTAATTTGGCATAGATGTTTGAATTTGGATTTGGCAGAGATGTTTGGATTAATTGAATTTGGCGGGGGATGGATTTTGGGATTTAATTTGGGGGAATTGGATTAATTGACTTGGTGCAGGGATTGGTTTTCTTTTATTTGGCAGAAATGGAGATGGGATTCGGCACTGGTTTAATTTGGGAAAGAGGGATCGGGATTTTGATTTGGCAGGGGATCGTTTGAATTGATTTAGGAGGAATTGTGATGGCTGCCTCCCCCTCCGATTGAAATTGGGTCTCTCTTTATAATGGGATCCAATTGAAATTGGATCTGTTGGTACTTTGAAAGAAAATGGAGAAGGTGTGATGATGGTGTTTCTTAATAAATTGAAAGGGAAGAGATGATGGTGTTCGGATGGTGGAAAAGAAAGTAAAGAAAAGAAAAGAAAAGAAAAAGAAAAAGAAAAAAAAGAAAAGAAAAAAAAAGAAAAAGAAAAAGAAAAGAAAAATTAAACTAATGCTGACGTGGCATGCCATGTCATCAAATATGATGACGTGTCACGCCACGTAAGCTACATAACGGCAAATTGTCGACGGAAACGGCCGCAGGTACCAAATGTGATCAAACATTTACGTACGAGTACCATTTAAAGACGAAAAAAAGATGAGGTGCCAAATAAAGTCCAAACCCAAGGTACAGGTACCTTGGCTTGCGTTTTCCCTTCTAGTAATATGCCATTTGTTCAACTCCAGGATATCTCCTCTTTTAATTGTAAAAATTGTAAGTTAAAGGACTAATTTGCCACTTCCTTTTGGCTCGATGTTGTTATTTAAAATGGTGTTTTAGCGACGAAACTTTAACTTATAAATATTTTATCATTAATTAGCCATTAAATTTATTTAATGGTGTACATCTTATAATTGTAATAACCAATTATCCGCGAAACATGTCACATTATTTAATTTTAGAAAATAATAGTATTGTATAAAGAAATAGTTTTTCTTTTAAATATAATATTGACAAACAATGTACATTTTTTATTGTGCTATAGATAATATGAAAAGTAGTTTCCATTATATAGTAGATATGTAAGACAATATACTTAAATTGGATGAAAAATACATAATAAATATTGAAGTACATATTATTAGAATAATTTCGTATTTTTTTAGTACCATATTCATACTTTATCAAAATATGGAATATAACGCAATAAATAAGAAATGTAGCAGTAAATCTATCTAAAAATTTCAAAAAAAATGTGAAAAATATTTTGAAACACACACTCTAACATGACTTTCATTTTATAAGTATATTCCTTATATCTTAATAAAGTGCATATCTTGAAATTTTAAGGTGAAATTAAAATCATGAAATACGAAATGTAGTTTCCATTAAACGAAATGTATTTGATAATATACTTAAATTAGATAAAAAATATGTGATAAAATTTTGAAGTACACATAATGTTAGAATGATTTCGTAATTTTTAGTACCATACTCGTATTTTATCAAAATATGAAATGTAACGCAAAAAATGCGAAATGTAACACTAAATCTATTTGAGTTTAAGAAAAAATGTAAAATATTTTTAGAAACACACAATCTCACGTGGATTTCAAAATTTTAAGTATAAAATTTTATATTTGAACAAAATACGTACATCTTTTTTAAGATTAATTTTGTGTATCTTTTATAAGATTAATCTAACATGGATTTCATGGGTTAATGAAGAAAATTGGAGTCAAAACTGAAACCATAACACCGTTAGTGGGGGGCACAAAAGTTTGTTGATAAGTTGGTCGTGTTTTAAAATTCTCTAATGGAGAAATAGTTAGTGGATGAATTGTCTAATGGTCCAAATTCTAGTTGTAATTTTGGCAAAGGTTAAAAGTTTGTGGCCAAATCGATATTGGTGGGTTGACCCTCTTTATTAAAGTTGTGAATCTCGTATCACTGAGCATCTCAATTTTGCCATTAGTACGAGATGTACTGGTCTTGATCAAAATATCAGTTTCGGTTGGTATCTCGAAATTCTATACAATTACATACAAATTTGCAAGCATTCAACACACTTATGATATAAGTATTCTTTAGTATTGGGACGGGACGTATCGCCCATATCGACCAGTATTAGGGGTGTCAAAATGGGTCTGCGGGTCCGGACCAAACCCGACCTGGACCCGGCAGACCTGAAGATACACGGTCGGGACCAGACTCGGTCCTGACAAAAAACAGGACAATTTCTGGTCCCCGTCCCGGCCCGACGGGTCCGGGTCCGGGTCCGGGACCAGACCCGAACTCTACATTTTTTTTCCTTTGGTTGGGCCGAAGCCCAACCCCTCTCTCATTTTTCTTCTTTCCTTTCTTTTCTTCTTTCCAGCATATTTCTTTCCTCAATTGAATCTTTTTTTCTTTTTTTCTTTTTTTTTCTTTCTATGCCCTCTTTTCTTTCCTTTCTTTGCTCTTTTTTCTTTTTCTTTCCTGTTTTCTTCCTTATTTGTTGTTCCAATAAAACGAGAGGGAGAGATCCGAGATTGGGGTCTGTGATGATTTTTGATTTTTGTGTGATGATGCGAGCAGATCGGGAGAGATGATGATGGGTTTGTGTGGTTTGGTCTGGTTGTGTTGGTTTGGGTTGCGATTTTGTTGATTTGGGTTGCGTTTGTGTGGGTTTACAGTGAGGGATGGAGGTGGTGGTGTGGTGGTTTGGGACTTGTGGTGGCTGCTGGAGGAGGAAGAAGAACAAAGGCTAGGGTTTTTTTTTTTATTTAGCCGGGTCCAGACCCGAGACCCGTCGGGTCCGACCCGGCCAGACCCGAGCATTTTCTGATTGGGACCAGACCCGGTCCCGACCCGAGAGCTCTGGTCCGGGACCGGTCCCGTTTTGACACCCTTAACTAGTATGATCAGTATGAGTGGACCAAGATAGAAACTGAGATGATACAATATATTTTCTATCTCGTTTTTTCTATTTGGATAAACGTATCGACCATACCGGGCGGTATGATAAGGGATTGATAGCATTGCTCTTTATTCCTTTTTTTATAAACTAAATTTTATTAGAACCAGTTACATAGATGTGTGGCATAGTTTTGACCTTTAAAAAAAATAAAAGTTAGGGGATCACAAGTCGAACCCATAACATACTAAGGGCGACCATAAAGGGTAAAAACCTAGGGAGAAGTCAACCCACTTTGAGGACTCAAAACATGACCAAGCGAAAACCACAATACAACTCGAGCCAAAATCCTTGTCCGTTAACTCTAATGGTGCGTTTGAATTGAGGATATAAAATAGAGTTATATGTTAAGGAGTTGAGTGTTAAAGGGGTAAAGAAATGTAAAGGGCGGCACAATCCCTGTTCTCCCTCTAGAACTTGACGTCCTAGCCTTATCCGTCTAAACCGTAGTGTTCTAGCCTAGGAAGAACAGACTTACACCAGACAATGGCCGCCTTCTGGTCACCTTCAGTATCTGGAAGTCATTACCTTGGATTCTTCGGAACTTCCTTCTTATGCTGTCTTTACCTCCCTCTGAGATTCCTGCCCTTTCCCCCCAATTCCCAACAAGAATCGAGCGAGGTCGGGAGATTGAGGTTGGTTCCTCCGCCTATTGCTTCTAACAACCAGTTCTCCCAGAGATTTGACAACTCGGAATTGACTCCTAATTGGGTACCCATCCGGCTATAAATCCTAGAGGGGGACAATGTGAAGGAAATTTGGTAAAGAAACGTAAAGGGTTAAATGTAAAGGTGACTTTTCGCTAATATGACAATATTTTTTAACGGAGTTTATGATATGCAAGCTATTTTTAACGGTGTGAAAAGGGAAGGTAATTAAATAAAAATATACGAATTTAGATGGTCATTAAATAAACAAATAATTAATTAAAACATTAAAAGTTGAGGTTTTTTTTTTTTTTTAGCTTTTACTACTTACCCAACTTTTTTTTTTTACTTATTATTTTTTTCTTTAAACGCGTTGTCCATTTGCACAAGTCAAATTAAGTTTTTTTTTTAATCAGAAATCTAAGGATTCGAAAGGCATGTTTGCCAAGACAATCCAGATATATTTAGGGTTTTGGTTAAAGAATTCTTTTGTGTTCTATGAATAGTTACAGAATTCTAGATATAATTGAATTGGTTTTGGTTAAATCAAATTGTCTTCAAAGTGACTCAAGTACCCAACAAAAGTTGTTCTCCTAATCATTTGTTTTACGTTTATTTCATTTGTTTAGTTTTTTCTATTCAAATTATTCATAAAAGTTTGAAAAAATATGGTTTAAGTGTCATAAATTAAACTATTTGTAAACTAAAAAGGATAAATTTATAAATGTCCATGACAGGATTTTTTATTTTGACGTTGATTTTTTTTAACAGGATATTTTACTATGTCTTATAGTTTGTCCAAAAAGATATTTATAAGTAGAGAAATTTCTAATTATTTTGTAAATAAACGGTAATTAAGATTGTTAATACTTTTTTTAATTTTTGATTACGGCATAAAAAATTGAACTAAAATAGTGAACATTTTATAATTAAAATTGACTAAGATCAAATAAATTATGGGTTTATTTATTTTTATAATTTTCATTATCCACTTTTAAAAGTACAATGACTTACGTGATAAACTAATTAAAACACCCAACATTTATACATTTTATAATATTTTGTAGGGTATTAGATAAAGGAAATGAATGACACTATTATATGTCAGGGTGTACCCCATTATACAATAAGAGGTTCATCACTCATATGATAGCACATACATAAATGTACATTTTGTAAGAAAAACTTGACCATGGGTGTTTATACACCTCGTCAACTACACCATTATATGATAAGAGGTTCATCACTCGTATGATAGCATATGTTGTTTTACATATATATATAAAATATATTATGCATAAATATTACTTCAAAATAATTAAAATTATTAATAAGTCGAATTAAAAAAAATATGCATTTCAAATTTTCAAATTAAACAAAAATATTATAAAAATTAATTTCGTTAACCTAAATGTTTAAGGGTCTGTTTGGCGTTCCGGTTTTAACTGGAAAAGTTTAGTGGGGAAAATTTCAGTCTGCAAAAGTCAGTTTAAGACTTTTGCAGAACGGAGTATGCTGTTTGGTAAATATTTGTTAAAAGTTTTGTGGGGAAACCAGAAGTTGTTTTTGGTGTTTGGTAAAAACTGTTTTAAAACTATGGTAGGAATGTAAAATGACCATAAAGGGCATAATTCATTTCAAGTGTTAGAATTAATTTTTTTAGTATTTTTATATATATTTTTAATCAATTTATTTATAATCTAACATCTACCACCTAATATTTATCTAATATCATAAATAAATTAAACTTAATAATACCATAAAAAATATAAGTTATTAATACCATGGTTTAAAGCATTACATTAAAAATTTTGCAAACTCTATATAGATATTTTTAATCAATATATTTCTGTAAGCAAATAATTAACATTTTATTTATAATAAGAAATTATGCTACAATTTTGTTCCAACAATATTTTTAAGTTAGGGACTCCGTGGTGCCATAAACCGTTATTTCTAAAGTATATGTTTGAGTTATACACTTTTAATCAATTTAAAATTAAAGTTTATGTAATTTATTTTCTACTTTTAATAATATTTATTTTCATTAATAATTTATCCAAACTAATAAAATAGTTTAGTGTGGTTAATTTGCGGTAATTTATAATAGGTTAAAAAATATTAATGTTTCATTATTAATTGTTGAAAAGAGTAACTTGACCTTGCATTTTGTAAATATTAGTTAAAATTGCTAAATAACAGAAAAAACTAAAAGAAATTTTATTTTACATTTCCATCTACTTTACATTTTTATATTTATATTTCGTATCATTTCTTTTATTCTATTTTATTTCACATTTCGGTATTTATCATTCGAGTTTTATGAGTTTTGAGCAAGATTTTTCGTCCCGATTAGCTCGAACCGAATAAATAAATAAATAACTCTAATTTACCATTGTGCCATTATAATTAATTTGGTACAATAAGTCACTGTTCACCTTCCTCACATCTCCCTCAATCTCCGATTTACCACAGCCACCCACCACCGCCACACCTCCACAACACCATCACCATCACAATCGCCTCATCCATCAAAACCATACCCGACCTTCACCGATCCACCCAACAAACTATTTTGGGTACGTGGCGAGCGAGCGAGCTAGCGATAGAAGAAGAAGAGAGGTAGGTCGTCGTTTGATGGTGGTTCTTCTCTTCACTGCCTATGTTCCATTAGATCGAAATCAAAGAGAAGGAGAATAAGAAATTGGGACGATGGAGAAGAGAAGGAGAACGTGTCGCGATGGAGAAGAAGAAGAAGTCTTGCAGCGTGAGGAGATGAGGGGCAAATATCGGTTTAACAAAAATTCATTAAAATCTACTGTTTGAAAACTCCTTCCTGTGTTTTCAGTAGAACCTGAGGTTTGGCTGCTGGAGCAAAATGCTCCAGGCTCAAAACCCTTGTTTTCTTTGGCTTTGAAACCCAACTTCTTAAGAAATTGGGTTTCAAAGGTAGTTACCAAACACCAAGTTTGGCATTCTGATTTTGGTAACCAACTTCCTGCTACCAAACCAGAATGCCAAACAGGCACTAAGTGTGTGTTTGACGTTGAGAGTTGGGTACCCAACCCAACTTTTCCCAACCCAACTTTTCCCAACCCAAAACCATGTTATTGGTGTTTGGCAACACCAATGCAACTGTTTGCAATTTGCTTGCAATGCTCCAGTGCCAAACCAGCACTGCTGGTTTGCTCTCTCTCCTATTTTTTTCAATTTTTTTTAAATTCAATTTTCTTATTCTATATAATGAACAAAATAAATTAAAAATTACCACAATATAATCTCTATCTCAAGATAAGTAATTCTAGATTCACTTTTTCTATTTTTATTAATTTTTTAAAAATGGGTTTTATGCCCTGTATGGTCATTTTACCAAACACCTCAGGTATCTCACAACTATTTTAAATTTTTTTACCAAACAGCACACTCCGTTTCCCAAAAGTTATTTTTCCACCCAACTTTTACTCACAGAACCTTTTCCCACCGAACCGGAACGCCAAACAGACCCCAAGTCCAGTCAACCCAAACTACCCTAATCCTTTCAAAAAAGGAAAAAAACCCAAACAAACTAACCTAATGTATAACGACGCCGTTTCAAAAGCATAACAATCGTGGCCGTTATTTGCATCTTCTAAGGCATTAGGGCGCCATATATACTGAAGCGACAGCGGCTCTCCCCAAAACCCTATTTTACTCTGAAGCGACAGCGGTCCGTCACCAATGGTAACCTCTACATCTCAGTTCACTCCATCTTCTCTTCATCTCCAGCTGTTTGCGCCATTTATCTATTTGGGCTTGTTGTGTTAGATCATTTAGTGTTTCTTTATGCTCTTTGGTGCAGGCATTTGTGAAACCGCAGAAGAGCAGAGCTTACTTCAAGCGTTTTCAAGTCAAGTATAAGAGAAGGCGAGGTAACTTTTGATGGTTAGATTTGATTGGTGGGTTGGGTTTATGCTTCTTGGTTTGTTTGAGTTTCTGATGTGATGTTTGTTTGAACTTGTTTAGAGGGCAAAACGGATTATCGCGCCAGGATTCGACTGATCAATCAAGATAAAAACAAGTACAATACTCCCAAGTACCGTTTCGTTGTGCGATTCGTATCCAAAACGCTCGCTTTATGTTATTATAGAGTTGATTTCTTTTTTGTATTCTTACTGATTGCATTACTTTCTATGGTATTGCGGGGCCTATGTTGCTTGGTTGTTCAGGTGTTTGGAGGGTCATTTAGTTAATTTGTTGTTGAGTTAGGCTAGTGATGTTGACATTTGGTTTATTTGGATAAGATTTCCTTTATCCTTGATGTATACCATGGCCATTATTTTCCCCTTGTTCACTGCCTTCACACTATCATTAGACTAACAGAGATGTGATTGCGCAAATCGTTCACTCTACCATTGCTGGTGATATTGTGACTGCTGCTGCTTATTCCCATGAGTTACCTCGCTATGGTCTTGAGGTGGGCCTTACAAATTATGCAGCAGGTAAGACTGTGTAGTGATATTTACAAGTTGTTTTACTGTGAACTACTCTAGTTGTGATGTTTTCTCTCAACTATCTAATATTTTGTTCACATTTTGTCGCAATCCAGCTTACTGCACTGGACTTCTCTTGGCTCGTCGTGTTCTGAAAATGCTTGAGTTGGATGAAGAATATGAGGGAAATATTGAGGTATGCAGCTTACTTGTGCACTACACTTATTTCAGTCAATTATGCTTGGATATATGAATACTCATACTTCTATTAACAGGCAACAGGTGAGGATTACTCAGTGGAGCCAGCAGAGAGCAGGAGGCCCTTCCGAGCTCTTCTTGATGTTGGTCTTGTGAGAACCACTACTGGAAACCGTGTTTTTGGTGCTCTTAAGGTAATGATAGTATATGGTCATCATGCCACGTAAATTTACAACACCTGTAGGTTCACTGTTACGGGTAGTGATTGCTGTGTGAGTGTTGCACTGCTTTGTTTTGTTATTAATGGGAGCTTCAATACATTGCTGCTCTGATGGTTGCTCTTTATGTTAAGTACGTGTGTTTGTATAGTATAAATTCTTGCAATATTCCAAAGTGTGTTTGCAGCAGTGGTTATAGCATCATATTCCTATTCAAACAGCTAGTGGGTAGTTTTTTAATTTATTGCCTGCTCATATTAGAGATACAAATCTGCTTACAGAATCATTGAACAATATGATTTTGTTTGTGTTTTAGGTAGTCGTTTCTTTTATCACCTTGTGTAAATTTACAGGACTTGACTGTATTGTACAATTATAGGGAGCTCTGGATGGTGGGCTTGATGTCCCACACAGTGAGAAGAGGTTTGCTGGGTTCAGCAAGGATGGTAAGCAACTTGATGCTGAAGTTCACCGCAAGTACATCTATGGTGGTCATGTTGCTGCATACATGAGGGTATAGCTCTATTTTGATTGCTAATCTCCCCAGATGATATCCTGCCTTTGGTTTGGTTGTTGATTTTTGCATATTTGTGCAGACTTTGACTGAAGATGAACCAGAGAAGTATCAGTCTCATTTCAGTGAGTTCATCAAGAAAGGCATTGAGGCTGACAACATGGAAGAGCTGTACAAGAAGGTTCATGCTGCCATACGTGCAGATCCCACCATTAAGAAGTCCGAGAAGCAGCCTCCAAAGGAGCACAAGAGGTATTTCATCTCTTTATTTAGGCTATTATGGAGTATGGTTGGTCGTGAATGTATTTTATGAATAAAGTATAACAAGTTTCTTTTATCTTGTTACGATTTTTATCTGACAGGTACAATTTGAAGAAGCTTACCTATGAGGAAAGAAAGGCCAAGTTGGTCGAAAGGTTGAACAATTTAAATTCTGCTGTTGACGAAGATGATGACGAGTGAATCCAGCAGTGAATTTTTTGATGCTCGTGTTGTAGTAACCAAAGATTTTGTTGCTATATTTAGCAAGATGAGGAATACATGTTATGGTGCGTTGATTTCAGTTTATTTTATTTTGGATCAATGAGAACTGATGCTACATTTTTGTTTTTTCCATGGTGAAGGGAAATTCTTGTGTTTGCCACGTTCTAACTTTCTACCTTTGTAACGCATTCTAATCCAAAGATCCAATGAGGATCTGACCACGTACATCTAGTGAAGCAGAGGGGTCCCCTTGGTTTGAAGGAGAAAAATAGTACTGGAGAAGAAAAATCACACCACCACCACCTACATCTGTGGTTGATGCTTCATATGTTATTGAATTGTTTTTTTATTGATTTGGTCCGTTTGATGCTATCAATTCATTTTATCAGTATTTGTTCCATAATTGATAAAAAAAATCTTATTCATCGATTAACGATCACATAATAGTCCCTAATGATTTTTAATTTTTTTTATAAATATATATATTCCACTTGTTTTGCCACCTAAACAATATATTATGTTATTTGGTTCCCTAAATTTTTATATTAATAGGTTATCCCGCTAATGCATAGTTTACGTGATGAATATTTATGCATTGTATAAAAAATTAAACAATATGAAGTATTTAAAAACAAAAATATGCTTAAAAAACCTCAAAGTATTTATAAAATATTTAATTACTAATAATAAAATGTAGATCTTTGTATTTTTTTTTATTGATTACTTGTGAAGTAATATGAATATATTTGTTGCCTTCTCAAATTAAATTAGTCAAGATGACAAGAACTCGATTAATTTTCCTTCGAGCCTCAATTTTTGCCTTGACAAAAACTAATGTTTTGAAATATCTAATGTTACTATGTAATTCAACTCTTAATAAGTCTGAATAGGGATCCATAAAGAGCTTGTAAAAATCTGAATTAATCGAACCCGAAATGGGATCTAGATTGGGAGTGTGTATAAAAAAACTTTAGACTCAATATACTTGTAACATATTAGTTTGTCTCAACTCCAACTTTCATAATTATCTTCAAATTTTAACTAACTTGTCTTAATTAGTTAATGAAATTTGATTCAAATTTATTGGAACTTGCATGTGTATTCATAATAAAAATTTCTTTTAAACACCCACGAATATAAAAGAATACGTAGATTATTTAAATAACTAAATTTATCTTTTTCAAATATTTTATTATTATTTTATATGATTAATTTTTTTATCAACTCATAATTTAAATACGAGCTACAGCTAGAGTACAAAAATTTAATGTCCACCTCAACACAAAAATACCATACTCCCACTAATCTTTTTGTCATGTTGGTTTTCTTTCTCTTTTTTCGATGGACCAAGTAATTAACGTAGTTATTAGTGACAAATTCATCAGGAGGTGAGGGTCACATGGTGTCAAAACGGGTCGATCCGACCCGACCTATTTAGAGTGACCCGTCAGGTAATAGGTCGACCGGATCTATTTAACCCGTTAGGTAAAATGACGTCGTTTTAGCTAAATAAAAACTAAAGTTAATATATAAACGGCGTCGCTTTGGTCTTTAATAAGGAAATAAATTGCAGGTCAAGCGGGTCGTAAACGGGCCAGCATGACCCGTCAACGACCCGTCTGATTGATGAGACCCGCTAACCCGTAAACCCATATGTATCCGGATCGGGTTGACCAGCTGATATAGGTCGGGTTGGGCTGACCCGGATTTTTATTTTTAAATTTTTTTTTTTGATATGGGTTTTTGTTTTTAAAAGTAGTGGTACATTTATAATGTTAATTTTCTTTACGAAAATTTTTAAAATAAATATTTTATAAAAACAAGCTGTTATTGATGTGATTTAACAAGTTTTATATTATATATTTTATGCATTTAAATTTCTACACAAATACTACATTGAAATAAACGGATTTAAAATAAAATTCTTACATAAACATTAAACAAATTACATATGTACTCAATTTAAAATTGCATGTATTTCTGTTGTCAACGGAAACTAGCAATGAGAAGTCAAACTAATTCTATCAGGTATTTCATCTTGCATGATTTATATCTTATCATTTTTCCTATTGTAGACCTTAAATCAATCAGATTTGCATGTAGTTCTACTCACTACATGCAAATCTTAACGCAAAAAAAAATAATTCTTTAATTCTCACCCATTCAACGAACCGAAAAAGGAAATCATGCGTAATCACAGTTGTTGTTTTTGAATACTTCTATAATATTTTGCATGGATTCTTGCAAAATATGCACTCTGCTGCTGATCAAATCAACATCCTTTTGAAGAGGTAATAAACATTGAACCTTCTTCATTTTCTGGACAAAATATATAACATCCCAACCCCACCACACAGGATTAGGAAAGAAGCCTTAGGTAGTACTTGATTCTGCCCTGATTTGCATATAAGAAATATGACATTATAATGGCCCAGCAATGAAACATTAACTCCACACGAGACAAAAAGGAAAATGTAAAATATGCCCAATATTTCACCACACAGAACTATGGATACAACAAAAAACATGGCCAATATGTAAATTACTAGGAATGGTGACAGTTAAACAGATATAAACAGGATGCACCATGAAAAGCGAACAATTAAATTCCCTGCACTTATATAAAAAGTTATTAGACCTATGATTTGAAGCCTCCCCGTATAAAAAAGGCATTGGGTACAAGAATGGACTTGCAGAAGGTGGCCATAAAATAACTGAGGCACAGAAAAGTTTGTAGATAAACAAAAGTTAGTTGTTGCTAAGACTAGCATAGGCTAAAACTTAGCACCATGTGGAAGCCTAATGATGATAGTTGGAGAAACTAAAAATCTGGAATATCTTAGAGTTGTCTTTTCATTAACAAATAAAGCATTCAATCAAACTAAGAGCAGAACACTAACTAAATGTATAGCATTTCCTTCTCACATAGGTTGTTCACAGTAAGAAATCTTCAACTAGCTCTGCAGGTTGATCATAGTAAACCGAAAACAAACATAGTGAACTCCACAACAGAGAGAAGAAAGAACAAAGCAACTATACCTTTTTTGCGACCAGCAACTACGCACAGTAAGTTATGATGTGGATCATAGTGCGTGCTTGATCTAGATTGAGCATTATTCATCCCAAGTCTGAACCACAAATTTCCATCAAACAGCATGTTAGCATCTGGGCGTAGTGTGTACCACATAGATATGATGAAGCACAAAAACAAACACAAGCAGGATAAGGCAGGCACGGATGCAGGTGGGGGCCAGGGTGGGCTTTTGCCTACCCTGCCCAATCCAAATTTTTTTTTTAATAGGCCCATTAGCCTAGCCTTTGCCTTTGTCAATCTGCACCTCGACCAAATCTAATCCAATAATCCAATCCAATAATCCAATCCCTAGCCTAGCCTTTGCCTCTGCCTCTCTTCTCCTCTCCTCAACCAAATCCCTAGCACAGCCACGCCTCATCCGTTTCCTCCGTATGGGAGATGATATGTTAAATGATTGTTTGATTACTTTTGTTGAAAAAGATATTTTTGATAGTATAGAGAATGAGAGAATCATACAACGATTTCAAAAAATGAAACCTCGTAGAGAACAATGGTAAGAAGTATGTATATTGTATGAATTCTAATGTATAATTAATTTTTTTCTATATTTTCTTATTTACCTTTTTGTTAAGTTTATCTAAATATTTATTATTTAGTTCAATTTTTTGTTCAGCTCGCTTGCTTTCCTTTTAAAATACTCAAAAAAAAAAATTTTGGGGGCGCTGCCCCCGTACCCCCGCCCCCCTGGAAATAATTTCTGGATCCGTTCCTGGGATAAGGTGCATATTTTTTCTTCCTAAACACGAATTTGAGAGTTCTGAATATCATGATATCATAAAGCAGTAAAAAATGACCCACATTCTAAGGTAGGAAGACTATATCAGTAGAAAAGGAGAAAAAAACAGTGCCATCAATATCTCTGTCAATTTCAGTTTCAACAATTTAGAGTTACAATCGAACCCACATTCAAATTATCTAAGAACACCGCATTCAAATTATCTAAGACCCACATTCAAATTATTTAAGAACCCACATTCTAATTACTTATCCATTCATAATTCCGCATGAAAACAACACCCATATCAATTATCTAAGAACCCACATTTCAATCGAACAATCCACTTAGTTAGCGTTAACGTACCAGGGCCGAGAGGAAGAGAGAGTTATGTTAGGGTTAACGTACCAGCGCCGAGATCAGCCATGTTGAACCTGTCTTTGCGTTGCTAGACATGTTGGTGGTAGACGGAGAGGAGGAAGGAGACGGGGATATGCTAAAACCCTAGATTGAAGGAGGAAGAGGCGGTTTTAATGATGAGAGGAAGAGAGAGCTGGGTTTTTTTGAAGAGAATAAAAGTCACTCCTCTTCCCGGCCTTAAAAACCTAGCGAAAAGAGTGCGGCGGCAATGAAATTTAACCTAGCTGAAAGCAGCAGGGAGGAGGAGGAAGCGAGGAAATCAGAGGGGAGAGAAGACGATGACGAATTTTTGTTTTAAAATTTAAACAGGTCAGACGGGTCGACCCGTTTCTGACCCGGTTCGAAAAATAATAACCCGACTGGTCAAAATAAGGGTCGGTTACGGGTCGACCCATCGGATCGAACCCGTTTTGACACTCCTAGGTCACTGATCTATCCTCCTTCCTGCGTCTGCCTTTCTATAACCGTGGCCAAGTTAGACAAAAGAAATAAATAAATTAACTATATAGATTTTTTTATTACGTACTTATTTTAATTCTAATTTTTTCTAAATATTCAAAATTCATGATATAGATTGCTTAAGAACTATTTTAGAAAATTATAAAATTAATGAAATATATTTATTTGTTTTGATTTATTTATCATAATAGTAGGAGTTAATCTAAAATTTTAAATCACTCATAGAGTCTAGCTAGATTTTGGGACCAAAATATAATTTTTGTACAGTCCTAATTAGGATAAATTTAAAAAAAGCCTGAAACTTTAAGGGCTATAATGTAACTTTGAAATTTTTTGGTGGGCCAGTACTTCGCCATTGTCTGCAGCGAGCCTCCAAAACAAAACCCCTGTGCTTCTCCGTTTTCTGCTTTTCTGCCTCCCCACAACAGAATGGACCTACCCTGCCTACACATTTAATTAAGGTACATGACACAGCTCCATCGGACCACACAACACATACATGATTATCTTCACAAGAAAGAAAAACAAATGTGCATGAATTGAAACCTGATAATTAATTTAATTAATTAGCATAGTGTTAGGACATGAATTAATTCCTTCAAAATTTATGATGTCGGTTATTCTCATTAGTGTAATAATATTATTTTGATGTATATAGAATTATAGCTTAACTAATAATCGAGTGATATTATGGTTCTGAGCCAGAAGCCTGGCGTATATACGAAATAAGAGCCCAATAATAGGATAGAATGGGAAGTGGCCACCATATATAGGCTTAACACGTGTCTGTGTCTATAATTAGTGAACATTGATCCCACATTCCAACATAATTATTAAGAATTTTATTAGTAATTAATATATGATTGCATTTTTAATTACGCTACCCAAAGAGAACTTTTGATGATTGATTGCTTAAGATTATTCTCCGGGTAAATAATAAGAGTGTTGTTCAAAAGATCACGGGTGACTCTTCTTCGTAAAAATTACTCTCATAGATGCAATTTGTTCTCTCCCACACCTTCAATGGAAAGTTAGAGTGATTCATGTGTTCAGATAAGTTAATTATGTTGCTGATAGTTTAACCAATTTAACATTTGATCTTATCTCGCCTTTTGGTTTTTA
Organism: Viola odorata; assembly: GCA_963691705.1. NCBI lineage: Eukaryota > Viridiplantae > Streptophyta > Magnoliopsida > Malpighiales > Violaceae > Viola > Viola odorata. The sequence goes on along the minus strand of OY829539.1, from coordinate 19,945,782 downwards.
TACGCCTCTTCATGTACTCAATTACTTCTCCTAATTTTAGGAGTTTCTTTCCCACGTATTGTAATGATGTGATTGACTAGACTCTTTTTACTTCTTTCCAAAAAAAAAAAAAGTAATTTGATTTGAATTAGACCACAAACAATGTACTTTGCTATATTATTATCGATTCTTAAAACCTTTCTTCTCAATCTTTGTTTACGTCGGTTATAGACCCTCCACTTTGAGCCGCAAGGCTAACCCCTCCGACAATTTCTGCTGCTTTAGCATTGCAAGACCGTCCACACTCGAGTGTGTTCTTGATGGAATGCTCAACTGTTGATGCAGTTGCAACGATTCTTCCGTTGTTTCTGTCCACGACGTTTGCTGTAATGTACTTCAATGATATAAACAACCTCAGCACATATCTCGGAAGCTGCTCCATAACAACAGGGTTTAATCAATTGTGCAATTTTATCTTGGTATGTATAATCTGTAAGTGACAACACAGACAGTGAAATGAAGACATAGCAAAAAGAAACAAAAATATACAAAATAATTATCGAATAAACTTACCTCACCTCTGTTAGATTGCTCAGGTTTCGACCTTTGATTTGTGCTTCTCCTTCAATGGAGTCAGTCACCATCATCGACTGTTTGTGCTTATCAGCCTGGCTGCCGGAAGTTACTACTCTTTATCAACATCAGAATTTCTGAATTTTTCTGTATTCCTTCCCAACCTCTACCATCACCCCTTAGATATATGTTCCATCTTCATACTGTTTATTTTTTAGTTTCATCTATTTGTTTTGCCGAAAACGCATATGAAGAACAAATAAGCCAACAAATTAATTGGCATACTTAATTGAAGGTCTTCTAGATAGATGTGCTGCTGATTCCTTCTTTTTCTTGTATGATAATTGTATCAAATATTGCATAAAATGTCTTACACATGTTTGCTTACTTTAATCAATACTTAAAAGCATGAATTAAGTATCGAAAGTTTTAAATTAACTATTTTACTCTTAATGAAAAGAGTTATTTTAATCTCATACCTAAAATCATCTCACGCACACCACAAAAGAAATCAAAAGTAAGAAAAGAGTTTATTACTCAAATATTTAAATCTTTTTCTTTTACTTCTAACAAAAAAGATCTGATGTAAACTCCATAACAAAATATTTCGGATCCCCAATTTGTTATTCCTACAATTATCATCAATTTAGTTATAAAAAAACTATAAAAATGTTGACATGATAAGTAAAAATAGTGTTTGTGGTATCAAGACAATCATTAGGATTCCACTGGTCAAGTTATACTCTGTTCATAAGCAAATTTCCCCTATACGGAGGGAATGCGATTCATACAAGACCTTCATACTGAATGCTCCAGTCTTCCCCAATAACCATCGAGTATGGAGTTAAATAAAGTTCTGGATAAAAAAGACCCCAAAGAACCATTGCTTGTATACAAAGCAATTGAAACAACAAAAGTGAGGAAAATAACAGTTGAACCCTTAATGCTTTGTACATCTGCAGACTGTATGGGGCTTTTTTTCCCTACAAAGTATCGGGGCTATTTTCCCTAACTGAAAAAAATGAGAAATTATATATTATTCCTGTTTTTCCATCCCAACATGCTACAAGGATCGCTTAACCGATAAAATCATGTCACGCAATTAATGGGTGGTTACCTAGGGCGATAGTATTTCAGATATCAAAATTTATCTAATTAATCATATGTAACCACCCACTATTTACATGTAAGAGCGATCCTCGTGGATAAGCTGACCTGGAAAGCCAAGAGTAGTGTATAACTTATGTGCTTCCCCATCAAGATCTACCTTATGAATAAGCAAGTTAGAGTATCTATCTAACCTTTTGAAACACCTTCAGAACTGGATGACAAATGCAAAAGACAACAGAAGTGTGTGCCATTTAGGCAAACCCTTGATAACCTCTGAAAAGTAACAACCAGTTTCATGTCTTTGCTCATGTCGCTTTAAAAGTCTCTGACCAATCACGGTAATACTGTATTTGCTGCTTGCAATCCAAAAAAGAAATTCAGTTAGAGGAACCTACTGTCTCCACCACCAACTGGACATTAATAGGAGTGCGATCCTTACCCTGTTTGACACAGAAGGAGAAACTTTGACAAGTGCTTGCTCAAAATGAGTTGCTTTAATTGTGCTGTTCGTCTCCTGTGAACATTTTATGCTTTCTGCCTCAACTAAAGCAGTCATTGCAGCTTCTTCCATCTGATATGAGAATTAGTCCAAGTTACTTTAAAATCAACAAGACACAGTAAAATAAAAAACAGTAAACCGACTTTCTTTTCTCAACAAGAAAAGCAAATTGATTTCTAATTCTGACACAAAATATAGGCATACCAGCTTTCTAAGATCAGCCCCACTTAAATTTTCACAAGCTTCCATTCGCCCAATGGCACTGAAATCAACGTCAGCATCTATAGGCTTTCCCTTGGCAAGAGCTTTGAGGATCAATCCACGATCTTCAGGACTAGGAAGAGGGACATAAAGAAGTTTGCCAAACCTACCAGGTCGAAGAACAGCAGGATCCATAACTTCAGGTCTGCCAACAAAGATATCAGGGTAAGACAAAGAGCAGAGGAAGGAAACGAGCACACCAAAATGAATAGTACCTGTTCGTCGCACCAATGATAAAAACACCTGGCCGCTCATCTGCTCCATCTAACTCTATAAGTAACTGGTATTACAAGCAAATGGATTCAATCCATCTTGGACTGGAAATAAAGATCCTCATATACATAACAACAACAACAACAAAAGAAGAAGAAGGTGTGTTTGCTAGACAATTTTATTGACCTGGTTTAGAAGTCGCTCAACAACCCATCCCCCTTCTTTCCCACGCTTTGTTGTCAAAGCATCCACCTAAATAAAAGAGAAATTGATCACATTGCAAAGCACACTGAAGACAGTGAACTGCGTATACCATACATCACCTCAGATAAACAAAGCTTCATGAATTAAGCAAATTAGAGTTCATTATATTTGTATTTAAATATGATAAATTGCACCAATTAACAGATTTTAGTACAGTATTCTAATCTGAATGCACCAGAAGGTGATCTGACTACTCAGGGGGATAGTAGACTTGAACACCCATAGACTGTGGGTTAAAATAAAATAATTTATCAACCAAGAACTATGTAACATAGTGATTTAGAAATTCCGACATCCACGATAAATGAGCAAATAATCCTCTTTGGGAGGGCAATTGTGAAGCAAGTCTTTCATCCATCAAATAACAACATTCCATTAAAACAAGGGAGACTTACAAACCTCATCAAAGAAAAGTACACATGGTGAACATGTCCTTGCACGACTGAATAATGTTCGGACTGCCAGCTCACTTTCTCCAACATACTTATTGAGAAGTTCAGGACCCTAATCATAGAAGTGTGGAAGTAGTTAAGGGTTGGAGCTCTTGAGCAAAGCACAGATGAATGAAGAACCACTAGTAATGCTAGGAAAACAACAATTCGTTTAAGATGTAGAAGTAAACCAGGAATGAGTGTGAAAGTGAAGCATAAGGACTAACCTTGATATGAATGAAGTTAGCTCCTGCCTCATTTGCAGCAGCCTTAGCTATGAGTGTTTTGCCACAACCAGGAGGGCCATATAGCAAAATTCCCGTCTCTAAATTCACTCCAAATTTCTAAAACATGAAAATATATAGGTAAAGTAAGCATTTCAATAATTACAACAATTTTTTCATGTCAAAATCCAAACAAGACTTGTGAACAATGACAACAAAAAATACAACTAAGAAAATCCACACTGCAGACTACAGGTTTTCAAAGTAAAAATGAAAATAGAAATAAAAAATCGGATTGTATAGCCATGCCTAGAAATATCACCTAGTAAGACGAAGAGGGAGACAGAGAAAGAAGGAAAATAACCAAATACCTGATAATCCTCGGGACTTTTTATACGCCTGACAATATAACGTTCAAATGTTTTCCTTATATCCTCAAGCCCACCAACATCAACCCATTTTACATTAGGAATTGTTGAGAATCCTTCTCGTCTTGATGAGGGTTGAACCGTTTTTGCTGCCTCCTGCAGGTAAAAAATATATCAAGCAAGGAAATCAAGGAATAGAGCAATGGGAATTTATTTAGCATATAATGAACATAAAACTAAAACATAAGGAAATTAGGTGTACACTAAAAGTAACAAAAAAATTGCCTAAATACCTCAAAATCAGCCATCTTGATGGCAAGCTTTTCCATCTCTTCAGGCAACCAAGGCACCTTCAACCACTCCCCATCACTAGATTCTCTGGATAACTCGGATTTTCTGTCTGTAAAAATTCTTCTCATTGCAATAATGCCAGCCTTGTTAACCAGAGCATTCAAGTCAGCTCCAACAAAACCTGGAGTAGCTCTAGCTATCTGTAAAAGATCGAGAGAACCCTCCAGGGTGCACTTCTGAGTAAGGACCGAAAGAATCTCAACCCTATCATTCTCATCTGGAACACCTAATCTAATCTCACGATCAAACCTTCCTGGTCTCCTTAGTGCAGGATCAACAGCATCAGGTCTATTGGTAGCCCCAATTACAAGAACATGCCTAGGCTTCTGATCAGAGTTCTCTGAATATGAATTTGAATCCATGCATGTCATCAACTGCGTAACAATCCTCCGCTCCATTTCCCTCTGGAGATTCTCTCTCTTTGAAGCAATTGCGTCTATCTCATCAATAAAAATGATCGATGGTGCAGTCCTGTAGGCTTTAGAGAAAAGCTCCCGTATATTCTCTTCTGATGCGCCTAAAATTTACATCAATGAAAAAAATTACATCAAAGAAAAAGGGAATAACAAATATCAGAATACTTAGAAGATGAATATCAGACTCAAACCCAGCAAAATCTGCTTCATTGCACCATACATCCATAGGATATACTTTCCATAAAGCCCACACTCTCCACAATAACCAAACTTTAACAAAATAAAAAAAACAAGCAAACAAATTTAAAATTTTGAAATAGTGCTCCCTACAGTATGCAACCACCACAACTGACGACTAGAAGTTCCATACAAAGAAAACATCAATCATGAAGTTCATTCAGACAGTTACCTGAGACACCAGAGACCACCTCAGTGGCAGAAATCTTATAAAAAGGAACACCAACTTCATTAGCAATCGCATTGGCCAACTTAGTCTTGCCGCAACCGGGTGGCCCGTGGAGTAAAATCCCACCAATAGGATCCACCCCAAGCTTCTGCGGCACATGTGGATGATACAAGGGCAGAAGTACCTCCATTTCCAGCTCCTCCAAGACCTCCCTCAACCCACCCAAGTCCCTAAACCTTGGCCCCACCTTCCCCTTAACCTCCACCTCCTCCATCCTGTCTTTACTATTCAAATCCTTGCGCTGCGGCATTGCCTTCAAATCATTCCCTCCCCCTCCTTTTCGTGCATTTATCACGTCAATTTTATCAGGCTCGGCTTTATCATTAGTAGAAACCTCCAGTTCAATGTTCTTCTCTCTAGAATAACTCTCACGCAACCTTGACCTCATCAAATCGATCTCGGGCTCCACCTTCTCCTCGTAAATCCCATCCTCCGAGGTTGAAGAAGGGGCCGAGCTCGACTCCTTTGATTCCGACTCGGATTGGGACTCCGACTCGGAAGAACTAGTCTTCGTCTTGCCTTTCTTTTTAGAGTACCCATTCTCAATCTTCAATAGCCTCTCTTCACTCTTGTCAACACGCTTCTGCTTTTTTCTATTGCTACCAAAAAGATCTTCTTCTTCTCCCTCGACAAAAAGGTCCCGCTCCCTCTGCGGCTCTTTCCTCCTTTTAGATTGCGTAGACGACGGAGACTGCCGGAAGACTTGCCGGACGAGTGGAGTTAGGGTTTTCTGTCCCATGCGATGGTAGTCCTTGAAGTGGACACGGAGATGCTGCACGACGTCCTCCACAGTCGAGTACTTGTCCCTGCACGATTCCACGTGGCACTTTAGTTTCCTTGTAATACTACCTCCGCCGCCACTGCCACCGCCCACTCTGCGGCCACTTCCCATTTTACGATCCAGCCTCTTGATGCTTTGCCTTCCAATATTGTGTTAGGGTTTGATTTTTAAGTGAAAAATGCGTCTAGTGTCATGTGAGACCCAGATGCCACGTCATACAAGGCCTCGGAAATTATATGGTGTAATTTGAGACTATTAGAAATCTAAAAACCAGTGTTATCAGAATCGGATCGAATCGGACCGATCGATTTAATTGCAAAATTTTAAATTTTCAGTTCGATTCAGCTATCGAATCGAATATGCATATGAAACGAGTTTGATCGATTGAACCGGTAAATTTTTACACAACCGGCGACCCGACCAGTTCAATGTCAAAATGACGTCGTTTCCCTTCTTCTGAAACTTGGCCGGATCACCCTTACTGCCAAATTAACCAGCCACATCACCACTCCACCCGATCTTCTCACACCATCACCCGATCTCCTTACACCAAACCCATCACCCGATCTCTTCACACCATCACCACTACCAAACACCAAACCCGCAGCCACCAACCACTGCCCTGACTCCATCCCCAACTATCATCGGCGTGCGGTTGAGGAAAGAAAAGAGAAAAAGAAAGGAAGAAGGAAAGAGCAGAAGAGAGGAAGAAGAAAGAAAAAGAGAAAAGAAGAAAGAAAAGAAAGAAAAAGGAAAGAGAGAGAGGAACCTGAGGCTTCAGCCAAATAAAAGAAAAGAAGAAATAAAAGGAAAGAAAGAAAAGGGAAGAGACAAGTAGGGCTGTAACCTAAGAAAAATGAAAGCAAGAAATGGATTGGGTTGTGGCCCAATAAAAAATGAGAAGAGAATGGGGCTAGTGATGGGTTGACCCAATACAGGCATGGGCCGACCCATTATAGGTATTGACCCAGCCGGTTCAAATATATAAGATTGAACGGTTCGATGTGTGAACGGTTCAAAACGATCCAATGGATCAATCTGGTTGAACCCAGTTAAATCCGATCGAACCAGGAAATTTTCATTTCCGGTTTGCTGTCTGGTTCGGTTTTTAAAACTATGCTAAAAACTAAGACCCCAGAGCAGGTCTATAATACCGAGCACACTGATGATTCAATGAATTTGGATTTGTACACCTTTTTCATTAGAATTCTATACTCGTAAAATCGTATTAATTTGAACCTCAGTTAGAAATTTAACTATCCATTTTGCCAAATTAATATGCCACGTTAAATTTTGATGATATGGCATGACTCGTGTCATGCAACTCACCATATATCCGACCCATAAAGAAACCGATCTGTCTTGCACCCAAACTTATAAAAATGACAGCTACTCCCTCCCAAGTCTTAAATCAGATTCGATTCGTATCCAACATAACACAGTTAACATCAAATTACCGAAAGCATAGGACATTCAAACCAATAACTTAAATTCTTCGTCCCTTCAAAATATCTTAAAGTATTGTCCCAATCCCAATCTGACAATGCAACCATTTCCAATTCCATACCTTAAGTTCAAAATCAGCAGCCAATGTGTAGTTAAAAATTCAAAAAAAAAATAAAATCAAGAAATCAAGAAAATGGAGACTAAGCTCATCATCTTCGACAACAAATGAATTTGTTACTAAAACCAAAACACCTCGATTGTCAGGCGAAGCTTAAACAAGGAATTCACACTTTCTAGAATCGTCGTTTGGTTTAAGTGTCTACTTTATTCTTCAAGTTTTCTTGTTGTTTACAGAAAACTTGCAAGAAATAACAAAGATCATTTAATTTAAAACCTAAAGCGACCATATTTTAAATATGAATAAACAATACTGACAATTGTTATAAATGCAAACATAGAAATTATGAACAAATAAATGCAATCATGCACCTTTAGTCTTTATCCGAAATTAAAGTAATTTAGCTAGACATAATAATAATTAAAAAGCATAAATTAAACTGCATAAGAAAGAATCCTTAAAACAAGGAAGAAGATGAAGTTGAAAAGTAAAAACAAACTGGAATTAAAACCAAAGAATAAAAGTTATGTTGTCGATAATGAAAGGAATGATTAAGTAGTTTTTCTCCCTTGATTATCTCCAATTCAAAACCTAAATTCAAAAGCTATATAAATTGTATGTAATCCAAAAGGATTTATAACTGAACCCAAGATAAAGATCTCCCAATTTGAATTTGAACTGTCCAGGGATGCTCAGCTGATCCCCTTTTTCGTTTTTGGGTCCTGACCCCAAAAACCCGACCCACTATTTCATAGTAGTGCTTCGCAGGTCCAGAGTATTTTCTTGGTTTAAATTTGAAAGATTTGCCTCAAGATTCCTTTTCAAATCGTAATACTTGCATTCTTGGTATAGAATTTCCTCTTGTCCCTCACTTGAATTATCTTTATCAAAATATGATAGTTTCTGCTCATTTTTTCCAAAACCATCCCAAAAGCTCATAATTGTAAGAAGGAAAGATTGGAGGCTCTAAACAGTAGTATTACTTTAAAAAAAGGTATACAATTAGATAGTAAAAATAACCAAAATAATCACTAAAATAAATTCCCACACACTTGCCTAATGCTTGCTGATTGAGCGTTAAATTTTCATATTTTTACTGTCAAATAACTTATAAATTGGGCAGTAAAACTATTGATAAACCCAAATTCTCCTCACTTTTGCAGAATTGATTGGAGGCACGACAAAAGTAGGACAACAACAGCAAAGGAGGAAGCCAGCTTTGAAATCTGTCTTGGCCACTATCTTGGCGACCTTCTTGGACAAGACAGTCTCGAGAGAGGCAGACTTTGGTAGGCGACTCGGAAAGGGAGCGAGAGGATAAATGATGGCAGTTGTGGTGACAACGAGAATTGAGGGATTTTCTATCAAGATTAGACGTCCAAGCAAGAATCCTTATTGGATCTCCCTCATAGATAATATTTGATTTTATTTGAACAATATTTTATCTTCTTTTGAAAGAGGTTGTGGTTAAGTAGGACTAAGGAGATCATTATCTCCTCATTTTATCTTCTTTTGAAAGAGGTTGTATTTAAGTAGGACTAGAAGTGTAGCTAAGCTATTTAAGCTACAAGGACTCCTTAGGTATCATAATCTCCTCCCCTTTTCAATTTTATACAATTAATAAAACAATTTTCTTCATTCAGCGATATCCTTCATTCTTGGTAAGAGCTTAAGGGCTATATTTCTTATACATTCGTAAGATCTAATTGTTCTTAATAATCTTTATCTTCATAATTATTTATTTTCTGGTTTAATCAAACGTTTTCATGCTAAGTTTAGATCTGATCAATCTTAAACACTAACCTAAATAGTTGCAGTCAATCTAGAAGGGGACGAGCGAAACTGGATAGGCCAAGTGGACAACTAGTACTCGCGATAGTCTAGAGAAACTAGATAATATAATTAACCGAGGGCCTCGATTGAGAGGTAAACTTGAATTAGGTGTTGTCTTTCCCTATGCACTTGATGACGATTGAGCTGTGTCCGATCAAATCATATCATCAACCAAATTAGTAAACCCTTTAGCCAACATATGTTGTTTGGTTAGGATTGTCTAGTAGGGAGCACTCGCTAGAGAATTTGATAAAGGAGGGAAGTAGGAATATATAAGGTGTCTTTGTATTCCATGACAATACTGTGAGAGTAGGAATACTAAGGTATCCTTGTACTCTATAGCAACACTATAAAGAAGAAGATAAATACCATTCAATCAATGATCGAATCATATACGAACATAGCTTGCTCATGCTCTTACCGGGAATCCTCTTTTAACTGTCTTCACTCCTGACCATTTGTCTTGGCCAAGACTCTAACCAAGACATTTTTCAATTTTATTTTATTTTTGTTGTTTTATTTCGCAACAACCTAACCCCAAAATTGTGACTTAAAGTCACTACAACCGGTCATCAAAGGAATCCACATCTCACCAACAAAGTCTCTATGGACGATCCTTTTACCACTATCTACAAGTACCTTGTGGATGGTTTTAAGTTGTAATTTATAACTATTTTTGACGCTCCTGACAGACAATTAAATTTTGGCGCTGTTGTCGGGGACTCTAACAGTGTTTTAGTTCGTGTTTTCCTTTGCAGAATAAGAGATAATGGTGACCGACACCGACTCCGATGACATCCCACTGTCATAGATGAAATGGAAGCCACCACATTCGGAGTGAATAAGGACCGATGTGTCAAGCCTAGGACAATAACTAAGGGCACTACATGGGAGACAACCCATGTTTTTATTCCATTTATTATTATTTTTTATTTTATTTTGATTTTGACTTCTTTTTTTTTAATTTAGAAAATAAGTTCAGATATGTCCCAGATTCTACACTTAAATATCCTTTGCACTTATTACCAAGTTTGTTGCCGCATGAGGAGAGCATTCAAAAACCAAGGGAAAAGCTCAGCTCGATGGTTGTCTTAGCCAAGACACCCTTCTAGAACCAGACCAAGCAGTTCCCTAAGCAACTACCTCTACCCTAGCATGGACTACTACCCTCCTTGACCAGCAACGAGAGACCAACTCACTTCTCCAAGAGTTCATGGGAGGCTTGAATGCCCTACTCCAATCCCTGGCCTCCCTCCACAACAAGTTTGATGTTGCCGTCCTTCCCAAGTCACCTCCACCAAACTAATTGCCCCAGGTTGTACTTTTCTTTTTCTTTTTCTTTTAACCCTTTTAGTTTAATTTTTAGTTTTTCTTTTCTTTTGTTATTTCACTCACACAATGAGGACAATGTGTCTTTCAAGTGTGAGGGTGGATAATTGTATCGACAAGTGTCGTAAATATGTGTTTTGTTGTATTATATACATGTTCTAACCTACCTAATTTTTTCATTTTTTAGTTTAGTTTTATGCATGCATTTTTTTGAAGTGTCTTGGCCAAGCCGAAAACCAAGACACTCTAGGATTTTTTTTCTTTTTATAGGATTAGAACGAGTCTTATGCATGATTTTCTGCTTTGATTTTTGTGTGTTTCTAGATAAATTGCATGTTATGTGTTTTCAAAAATCAGAAACCATCTTTTATTTAAGCATTGATCTCGTCATATAGAAAGTAAGGATTCTTGATTACATAACTTCATGTTTTGCTACCAAGGCATCCTAATGGGTTTAACATCTCAAATGCTTGTAAGAGTATGTTATAGTGCTTTTTAAACATCCCTCATGTGTATAGATTCATGATACTGGTGCTTAACACCAGAGTTATCCGAAAGGAATACCCAAAACTATTTTGACATGTCAGTAATCAATCAACGTCCTGAGTTCCATAGACTGCCAGTTTTACATTTATGCACCGCATGATTGTTTGTGATGTGAAAATACAAATTGCTCTAGTACTCTAGTCTCAGCAAGCGGGAGTATCCAAAGAATTTCTAAAGAAAAACAAAGAAAGAAAAGTAAAAGAGCAAAAGCAACAAAAGAAAAGGAAACAATTTATCATGGTGTTCTTGCCTTGACAAGTGAGAGCATCTAGAAAATTATGTATTGAATCAAAGATTCAAAAACATTAAGTGCTAGTAAAAAGCTCAAAATAATGCTCAAGGTGAAAACAATGGCAAAAGCTGGTAAGAAAGGAAATGTTAATTATGTGCTTCAAGATTTCTGCTTTTGCCTGTTTATGTGAGTTTGTGCTTGAAAGTCAACAGTCTGTGTATCTAGGGAATAATGGGAGGAAAACCAAAAATGTAATCAATTATTTTGCATGACTCTACCGTTAAACACCTGATCATGTGATACGATCCGGCCTCTGGTGTGAAGGTTGAATGTATGAAACAATGAGAGGATCTAGCTCTAGAGTTTGAGACACAAAACATAAGAAATACAACAGGAAATATGGTAGAAACTAGGATGGAGACACGCAGTGGAAATACAAAGATAAATACCCAGATTGAATAGCGGAAGGATTAAAGATGATAGTTGGAACAACAATTGATTGAACCTTGAGATATGCTTGTTGAATCTTTGAACACACGGGCTGAATGCTCTTAAACTCAACAATCACAAACCGTCTACTAAATGGACACTCAACACTCACTCCATCGCTCATAAATGAAAGTAATAATAGATTACACAAGTGAAGGATTCTTTTTCTTTTTGATTGACTCAAGCCACAACAATCCAAACCAAAGCAAGCACCGATATTGAGCCCCAGATGAATAAGGAAGGAGTAAACTCAACTTAATCAATTATTCATCATCAAAAGCTTTGTGTAAATGTACAAAAAAATAGCTATTTATACTAGGTTACAAAAATGGGCATTTTATAACAAGTTTTTCCCTTCTAAATAATTAAAAGAACTAAAAGTCTCATTTTTGCCAATCTGTCAAGGGATTAACGGTATGTCGTTAATATCGGCAAAACTTGGCTCCAAAATTGATAGCTTCGCTCCCAGCAACCTCATTCCCTGTAACTTCGCTACCGTTAATGTACTTGCTAGGTGATAGGTTCCAGGTAACATCCCTTCCGCTAACTCTCCCTTGAAGGTTCTACATAAGTGCTTGCTTGATTATCGATTCCCGGTATCCGCTCTCCCGGTAAGGTCCCGATAGGTGGTCGGTACCATTAATGTGCTTGTTGATTATTGGTTCCCGGTATCCTCTCTACCGGTAAGGTCCCGATAGATTGCATATTTTTTGATAGATTTTTTATATCTTCCCGATTGAGGATCGCTCCCGGTAGGTTACTTGGGCAGCTCTTGGTCTCCACTATGGTTCAAGGTTATGCTTGGCATGATCGTATCATCATGGCTGTATACAGATGTGGAATGTTTCAGGTATTGGTTAGGCTATGGTAATACGGGATGGAAGCATCCGAGCATTTTATGTGATGAGAGTGGTTTACAATTTTTAACTTTTGTGTGTTTTGTTTTGTTTATCGAGTCAGCATGCTTGAGGGCAAGCATGGTTTAAGTGCGTTAAATTCTCATATTTTTATTGTCAAATAACTTGTAAATTAGGCAGTAAAACTATTGATAAACCCAAATTCTCCCTACATTTGCAAAATTGATTGGAGGCACGATAAAAGTAGGACAACAACAACACAGGAGGAAGCCAACTTCAAAATATATCTTGGTCACGGTCTTAGCGACCTTCTTGGCCTAGACAGTCTCGAGAGAGGCAGCCTTTGGTAGGAGACTCGGAAAGCGAGCGAGAGGATAAAGGATGACAGTTGCGGTGACAATGAGAATTGAGGGATTTGCTATCAAGATCAGACGTTCAAGCAAGAATCCTTATCAGATCTCCCTCATAGATAATATTTGATTTTATTTGAACAATATTTTATCTTCTTTTGGAAGAGGTTGTGTTTAAGTAGGACTAGGAGTATAGCTAAGCTATTTAAGCTACAAGGATTCCTTAGAGATCATAATCTCCTCCCCTTTTCAATTTTATACAATTAATAAAACAGTTTTCTTCATCCAGTTATATCCTTCATTCCTGGTAAGAGCTTAAGGATAGGCCAAGTGGACAACTAGTACTCACGATAGGCTAGAGAAACTAGATAATATAATTCAAACCCGAGTGATAACCGAGGGCCTCGATTGGGAGGTAAACTTGAATTAGGTGTTGTCTTCCCCTATGCACTTGATGACGATTGAGCTGTGTCCGATCAAATCATACCATCAACCAAATTAGTAAAGCCTTTAGCCAGTAAGGTGCTATTTGGTTAGGATTGTCTAGTAGAGAGCACCCGCTAGAGAATTTGATAAAGGAGGGAAGTAGGAATATATAAGGTATTTTTGTATTCCATAACAATACTGTGAGAGTAGGAATACTAAGGTATCCTTGTACTCTATAGCAACACTGTAAAGAAGAAGATAAATACCATTCAATCAATGATCGAATCATAAGAACATAGCTTACTTATGCTCTTACCGGGAATTCTCTTTTAACTGTTTTCACTCCTGACCATTTGTCTTGGCCAAGATTCCGGCCTAGACACATTTTTCAGTTTTATTTTATTCTTGCAATTTTATTTTGCAACAACTAAACCCCGAAATTATGACTTAAAGTCCCCACAACCGGTCATCAAAGGAATCCACATCTCGCTAATAAAGTCTCTGCGGACGATCCTCTTACCGCTATCTACAAGTCCCTTGTGGATGGTTTTAAGTTGTAATTTTTAACTATTTTTGACGCTCCCGACATTCGATCGCTTGCCTTCAAGCATTCATCGAAACAACAAACCAAGACTCAAAAACTCATCTTTTCTCCTAGCATCAGTTCACCATAAGAAATACATAAACACTTAAAGTCACAAATTCATCCCAGATTGTTAAGACCTAATAAATACCCTAAAAAACCCAACATCCAAATAGGGCCATGATAGTATGCTATGTATTCTCAAAGCATTAAGGGAACAAAACATTTATATATCAGTTTATTGACCTGACATATGTAAAGTTGCTGACACTCATGCAAAACACATGCGAAACATACATAAGCCGAAAAGACTATGCAGTACATTTTCACATCAAATCCAGTTTTCTTCTTTCTTCACTAGCCTTTTGGCCTTTTCTTTCATTTTCACAGTTGGACATTTTTTCTTTTCACATAGCTTTTGATTCACATATTCTAACATATATCTTTCTTTTCTTATGCAAAATTTTGAATAATAAAACTGAAAAACTAGAAAATAGTATCACACAAATCATGCATAAACGCAAAAATCATGCAAAAACATAAAACATCTGAACAAATATTCACATAAATCCTTCCCCACACTTATATCTTTCATTTCTTTTCATTGCAGCATTCCATAAGCTTTATCCTTATCTTTTTCTTTTTTATTCAATGATACCAATTATAAAGCAAAAAAAAAACACTTGGAATTCACACATACCATAAATGGTACAGGTTTCGACCCTTAAGGGGTCAGTACACAACTGACAACCAGAATTATGTCTCAAGACAAGTGGGAGAATTTTTTTAACCATCTACTTCATCTGAGATGAGGGGTGATGAAAAACAAGTACACACGGTCATATTGTTAAAGGAAAATGACTCTCGTGCAACAAACTAGCAATTGTACATGTTCAAAATCTTTAAAATTCTTAGCTTAGAAAATAGTTTTAGTGTTCCCATAAAAGTTCAAGAATTCTTAGCATAGCTGTCATAAATATATAGGGATGGAGGATGTATAAAAAGGCATTGAGAATGTTAAACTAGATCGGGTGCCTGGACAGTAAAACATCGATTTGAAATATTAAGTGTTTGAGTTTTTTAAGATAGTGAAACCAATGATAGAATGCAAAAAAAGAGTTTGAGTTAAAATATAACATGCAACTGTCATTAAAACTAACTAAAACACACAGAATAAAGAAAAAGTAAAATCATGCAAAATTTTGAAAAATAAAACTGAAAAACTAGAAAACAGTATCACACAAATAATGCATAAACGCAAAAACCATGCAAAGACATAAAACATCCAAACAAATATTCACATAAATCCTCCCCCACCTAAAGGATTAATTGAGCGTTTTATTCTCATATTTTTACTACCTAATTGCTTGCAAATTGAGCAGTAAAGCTATTAAATCCATGAATTTTCCTCACTTGTGCAGAATTCTGTGGAGGCGAACTAAAAGGAGGATAACGTCAATGAGAGCAGAAATAGCACATTCGAAGTTGTCTTAGCCGTGGGCTTGGCCAAGACAGTTGCAAAAGAGAGACAAACTGCAATAGGAGACTTGGAGCAAGTGTGAGGATGCAAAATAGCAGTTGCGGTGGCAGCAAGATTTGAGGGATTTATGATCACAATTTGAAGATTTAAGCAAGAATCCTTAACTGGATCTCCCTCTTAAAACAATATTTGATTTTCCCAATAAACAATATCTTTATCTTTATCCTTTTGTTTTGAAAGAGATTGAGATAGAGTAGCAATAGGAAGGCAGTTGGTATTAAAACTGCTAGAAACTATTTTAGAAGGGAACTCCTCTTCTCTCTCTCATACAGAACACCATTATCGCTACAATTTCTGCTTTGTGAATTTTCAGTTCTGGAATTTACGGATTCAATTTCTTTATGCAATCAATAAACTCATTTTCATCCATGACTATGCCTAGCTAATTTCTCCATTCTTGGTCAGGGCTTAAGAGTTATGTTCCTTATATATTCGTGAGATCTAATTTGTTCCTAATAATCTTCATCTTGGCAATTACTTGTTCTCTAGATTAACAAATCGCTTTCAAGATAGATTTAGATCTAATCAACCTAAACTCTAAATTGATAGTTGCAGTCAACCTAAAAGGGGACGGAAGAACACGAAACTAGATAGGCTAAAGTAGACAACTAGTACTCGAGATAGGCTAGAGAAAACAAGTAATATAATTCAGACCTGATTGACAACCTAGGGTCTCGACTAGGAGGTAGCTTGAGTTAGGTGTTGTCCTCCCTATACCCCATGATTACGATCACGCACAGATGGATCATATCAGTTCATCAACCAAGTTAGTAAACCCTTTAGCCAGCAAGGTGTTGCTTGGTTAGGATTGCATAGTAGGGTGCCCCTCTAGGTAATTTGATATAGGAGGGAAGTAGGAATACTAAAGCGCCCTTGTATTCTATAACAACACTGTAAAGAAGAAGATAAATACCCATGAATCAATGATCGATCTATAAGAAATATAGCTCACAAAGTACCCTTACCAAGAACTCTCACATCTGAATTTTCACCCTAGTTATTTTGTCTTGGCCAAGCCTCTGACCAAGACATATTTATTTGTTTAATTTCAATTTTTTTTATTTACCTGTTCCAAAATCAAACAAACCCTTTCAGTGACGAGGAAGTCAACCAAAAACCGCACACCAAAAGAATCTCTAAGGATGATCCTCTTACCACCATCTGCAAGCCCTTTGTGGGTCGTGTTAAGTTGTAAAGAAAAACAGAAATAAGAAAAGTAAAAAGAAAAAGAAAGATGAAACTAGGGCAATTGTCTTTAATCATTTGGGGTTGGTGGTGGGGGTAGGTATGGGAAAACTCTGTCAAGCTTCTCCAAGAATGTGATGATGTCCTTCGGCAGCTTCTGGTTCAGTTCATTTGTTATCTATTATTCTTCCAAAAGTCTCCTCATCAACCTGTCAGTCTCATCCTTATGCTCCAACATTGATTCTACTCTACATGAATCCTCTACAGTCCGCCTTGATCTGACTATCTTTGTGGTGGAGGAATGAAGGCATCTTCTTGACGTAGAATTGCTTTGTGGCTAGGATTTTCTTCTTAGCCTTAAGCTTTAGCTGCTAGTTTTGAGTTCTGTCTTGTTTTTCCTTTTCACATGTTGACCTGCACATGAAAAAAACATAACTCAAAGGTAATTTGGACTGGATTAATTTTATTTAAAATAACTCAATAAAAAAACATGAGTTACCTCCCATGAAAACGTCCTTGTTTATTATCCTAGACTTGACGTTGCCATTGCTTTCTTATTAACCAACTACTCCAAATTCTCTCCATGCGCTAAGCCTGTCAGGACCCTTGGGTGACACTCCCTTGACAACTCTTAAAGAAATAAATTGAAATGGATTATGAGGCAATTCAAATTCAAATTTTGGTTGTTCTTTATCTTTTATAATCCCTTTACTAAGAACATAGTCAAGAGAGTATATTTGGTACCTACATAAAAGAAGTGAGAATGTGTTTGGTCATCCTATTAGTAGATGTATTAGTAAATGGCTTAAAAGCATTGAACTCAAGCGCAGTCTCTTATAAATCCTCATCAACCATAAACTTCTCTTCCATTCCACCAAATTTGCTTATAAAATTCCACTGCTAAGAGCATAGTCAAGAGAATCAGTTGCCTTAATTTCACAAACTTCATTAGAAATTGGTTTTACAATGTCCATAAAGTTGACAATATGCATTTCATTAGGATGTTTAATTGCATCAGACATGTTAAACTATATTATTCTACAACCAAACTTGAAAGAGAGGCATCATCATACATATCAATTTTTCCCCTTGTTGTTCTTAGGAAGGGTCTTCGTAAGAGCACATCAGTAGATTTTAATGTAACATCAGTGTCCATTTCAACTATGTAAAAATCCACTAGGTAAATAAAATCATTTACCTGAACAAGTACATCTTCCACAACTCCCGTAGGGTGTATAATAGATTTGTCTGCAAGTTGAATTACTACCCTAGTTTCTTTGACGGTACCAATGCTTAATATTTCAAATTCAGAAAGGGAGATTACATTGATACCTACTCCCAAGTCGCACAAGGTTTTTTCCACAGTTTTGTCACTTATTTTGCATGGAATGACAAATGTACCTTGATCCTCGCACTTTTCTAGAAGTTTTCATTGTAAAACTCCAGATACATTTTGATTTAAATTTATTCTCTCAACTCCTGTAAGTTTCTTCTTGTTAATGCATAAATTTTTAAGCAGTTTAGCATAACTAGAAATTTTAGCAATTAGATCAAGAGTGGGAAATTTTATTGCAACTTTCCTGAAAATACTCATGAATTCCCTCTCTTTCTATTCCTTTTTGGTCTTTGCAGTCCTTGGAAGAAAAGGTAGAGGGATTACCTGATTTTCCTGTTGGATCATATTTTTTGCAAAATTCTTGGCCAAGATAGTTTTCTTGGTCACAACAATTTTCTCCTCAGGATTTATTTTTGCTTCTGGTTCCATTTCCATTTCTGCTTTTAGGATCTACATATCTTGTTTAGGGTTTGAAGCTTTCCTTTCTAGTAGATCTCTCCCACTTCTTAGGTCCATTAAATTGACATTGTACTTGGGCTTACCTACCATAGTTGAAGGAAGCTTCTCTTGAGTATCTTGCGTGATATTTGCATTAATTTGCCTTATTTGCTTATGTAGATCTGCAAGAGTGGCTTGTGTGGATGCTTGTGTGGTGGTACTCTGCAAAGCTCTCATTTCCTTTCTACTAGATTGCCACTAAATTCTTTCTTGGTGCTCCAGCTTTATTAGAATTCTAGTACTTCTTTAAAAATATTGTTGACATTTGAGTCCATGATGTGATTGTGTTGTATGGAAGGCTAAAGAACCAGTTCTTAGCAAAATCTTCCAATAACTATGGAAAGGCCCTTAACTTTTCCCTTTCTGTGGGGCTTCAAAGTGTCACATTCAAAATGGAGATCCTAGAGGTGAGTGTAATGGTTCTTATTGGAATACCCACATAACTTCTTTAGGTTATGGATGGTGTTGGTCTTGATAAACTAGTCATACTCCACCTGTTGATAATCAATGCAGCAGTAAGTGGTTTGTTCTGCTCCTTGATTTAACTCACTGAGAGTTCTCTCAGCTAGTGGATTGATCATTTCTTCTTCTTCTGGTTCTGGACCTAGAAATTTTTCTTAGTTTGGATTATTTTCTAGACCTAGAAAATTTCCAAATGAGGAACTGGAATCTGGTTCTGATGGTTCAGTTGTGATAATTCGTTCAACTTTCTTTTTGCTTGTTTCATGATCCTAGTTTCAGCCTTTGTAAGCTCTTAATTGAATGACAGTAGTTCCGAACTAGAAGACCTGGTCATGAACAAGCAAAGATAAGATCAGTACACCGTGATCCCCGACAACAACACCAAAGTTTAATGGGTGTCGAAACCGTAGAAAATAAATACAACTTAACATTAGCTATAAAAGATTACAAATAATGGTAAAAGGTTCGATCCATAGAGAATGGGTAGACTTAGAATAAGATAAAGACCATATGTAAAAAATAAATCTAAGTAATCAATGAGGGGTTTTTGGTTCTTAGTCTATAAAACATTCTTGACTAAGAAATATATCTATGAATAGGAAATAATGAAAACAAAATGCAATTGAAAGCAAGAATGAGATTTTTAATAAACAAATGTGTGAGAGATTCCTAGTATAGGTTAATAAGTTATGATTCATAAACATTCGATCATTGATGCAAAAACGCTCATTTCTAGTTTGTATAGTTGCTATAGAATCCTAAAGACTCCTATTTCCCTCATTTTACAAATTACCTAAGGATTTCTCAGTTAGGCAATCCTACTCACCTAGCCCTTTGCTGGTTAAAGGGTTTACTAAGATGATTGATATTGGCTCAGAGAAGACAACTCTTAACTAAGCCACCTCGGTCGTTACGGGAGTTATTTTAACCAATTTACTCACTCTCCCTAGAATTACAGTTTGATTTTAGACTACCTTTACAAAAACACCTCAGTTGTCAGGCGAGGCTTAGGGAAGGAACTCACACTTTCTAGAATTGTCGTTTGGTCTAGGTGTCTACTATAATCTTCAAGCTTTCTTTGTTTTTTACCAAAAACTTGCAAGAAATAACAATTATCATTTAATTCAAAACCTAAGCTGGCCATATTTTAAATATTAAATAAACAATGCTGACAAGTTATTGAAGAGTTTGTAAATGTAAACATAGAAATTATAGTGCAATTAGACCTCACAAACAAATGCAATCATGCACCTTTAGTTTTTACCTGAAATTAAAGTAATTTAGCTAGACATAATAATAATTAAAAAGTATAAATTAATATGCATAAGAAAGAATCCTTGAAACAAGGAAGAATATGAAGTTGAAAAGTAAAAGAAAACTAGAATTAAAATCAGAGAATAAAAGTTAGGTTGTCGATAATGCAAGGAAGGATTAAGTAGTTTTTCTCCCTTGATTATTTCCAAGCAATATTCAAATAAATTCAAAAGCTAAATAAATTGTATCTAATTCAAAAGGATTTACAATTGAACCTAAGATAAACTCTCCCTATTTGAATTTAAACTGTTCAAGGGCACCCAATTGATCCCCTTATTCGTTTTTGCGTCCTGGGCCTAAAAGCCCAACCCATTGTTTCACAACATTGCTTCACATGTCCAAAGTATTTTCTTGGTCTGAACTTGAAAGATTTTCCTCAAAGTCCTTTCAGGTCAAAACACTTGCATTTTTGGTATAAAATTTTCTCAGTCTCAGACTTGAATTATCTTTATCAAAATATAGCAGTTTCTACTCATTTTTTCCAAAATCATTTCAAAAGCTTATAACTGCAAGAAGGGAAGATTTGAGGCTCTAAATAATAGTATTACTATAAAAAAAGGTATATAATTATGTAGTAAAAATAACCAAAATAATCACTCAATTAACCACGTATAAAAAAAACAACAATTTCACTTGTTGTCCATCTCAAGTCATTTTCTTCTTCTCATATCAACAAAAAAAATACCCTAGCCGTCCACACCAAATCTCAATACACAATCTACCGTTATCCATCGTTGGCTCGCCACTACTATCTGTTTACGGTCACTCGCTCTCCTCAATCCTCCACACTTCACCTTCACACATAATCTCTCTCCTCTATAGCTAGCAATTATCTAGTTAATCTCTATGCCCCCTCCTCAGTTGCCTAAAAATTAACAATTTATTTGTGAGTCAATTTTTTTTTTAAGAACTAGTTTATAACTTCCAGATCTGAATTACAGGTATCTCTAATAAAATAGTTAACTTCTTTTTTCTACTTGTAAGTATGTATTCTATGATTTTTTAAATATATATTTTGTAGTAGAAAACTACTATTTCTATACCATAATTGTTTATTTTCACACCGTTTAATGCCTGAAATTAATGTTTTTGTTATAGTGTTTTTGTTTTTAAAAAATGTGGGATTAAAGAACAAAAATTAATAAAGAGACTCTTCTTTACCTATTCAAATTTATAAGAAAAAAATTATGAGAGAAAATGATAAAAAATAATAAATTAAATTTATGGTGTGGAAATAAATTATTGCGGTGTAGAAATAATATTTCTTTTTGTTGTATTGCTAATTGATTTGATTTAGAAAAAAAAAACGGTAATTGCCCAGCATCCCACCATCACCCACAACCTCATGACGCACGTGTCATGTTTTCAAAATTACGATAAGGGCAAGGCAATCAGCATACCTCCACACACCCACGCTAGACCCAAAAAGTAAATACACATACAAAACTCCATCGAATTTCCCATTAAATCCCTCTAACCGGCTACATCCGGTCACTCAAACACCTAAACCGGCTGGACACCTCCCAGTCCAGTTGTCCGTATAAATAAAGAAGGCTAGGGTACATCGCTCCCCAGCCGGTTCGACGACACACCTCGCTTTATCCCTCTCTCATAATCAGACAACCAGACCCAAAACCAAACCTAACATTTCTCGCTCCCACAAACAAGCCCTTATATGCTCTCAATCCTCTCCTCCTCTGCTCTTATATATATGTGTTTGTAAATTCAATTACCTATAAAAGAAACATCTTTTCAAAATCTTCCCCCTTTCTTTTTCCAGCAAAACGTTAACGAATCTGTTATTTTTGGGTATAAAAGGGGATTGAGGATATACCATAACGTTGAAGGATAGTTGTTTTGGGTCAAAGATCATCGCTTCCGGGCAGATCTGTGTGTTTGTTGGGGAAATATTGGAACAATTTGAATTGGGTTGGGTGTTTAAGCTGAGAAAACAGAGACCCAGATTGGAAAACAAGGGTTTTGTTGGTTAGAACAGTGATAATTTAGTGCGAACTAGAGAGAGGTGTATTATGCCTGATCAAGTAGCAGGTTTGGAAGGGATCCAGCCAGTGGATCTTTCTAAACATCCGTCCGGCATAGTTCCTACCCTTCAGTAAGTTGATGTTCTGATTGTTTTTGGTATTTAAATGTATTTGATTGATCATTTTTTTGTTTGTTTGTTGGTGCAGGGATTTGGGATGGGTTTTGATTTGTGAGGAGTGGGTTGTTTTTAGTTTCTGTGATTGTAAGTTGAAACAGGGGATTGACAAAGGAAGTTAATATTGAAAGTTGGCTTATTAGGGACGATAGTCTTATTAGTTATATGATAATTGGATATTGTAAAGTATAAATTATACTTAAGGATACGCTGAAGCAGCTATTATGTATTTTTATTTTCTAGGTTTTTGATGACAGTAATTTAACTGAAGAACGAGGAGAGCCTTCCTGTGTTTTCTCTCTTCATACCTTCGAATGGTGTGGTTCTCGATTGACATTTCTGCATATGATATTATTTGCAACATATTTGTGTGTGTTGCTTCTTTTTTTGGATTGGAATGTGAGCTGACAACAACGAAGCTGTATTAAAGAACCAAATTTCTTGAAAAATAATACCCTGAGGGTTGAGATGTTCATCGGGTTACAGCTTGAGGAACTGAGAAAACTTGTCTGTCTTATCAGATTCCAGTGGAAATCAATTGATAGATAACTTAAAGAATACTCTTCGTGACATGACTGCTTGACACAACCAATGAAAATGTTGTACCTTGCTGGGATAGACTTCCTGATGTTTGTCTGTTCATTTCATGTTATTTTGCTCTGGAAAGTCTTTCAAAATGCATGAGCACTCAGAGATTGTTGATTCACTGTCTTGCATTTAACCTTTTGCTGCCAATGCTTGCTGCCTTTTTAGTTGGTTTCTGTCACTCATTAACGTTCTTCTAGCATGTTCATTTGGATTAGTTGGGTTCTCTCATAAGCTTTAATTGTTGCTGTTTGTCTTGAGGCTAGATAAATTGTTCTTTTCATGTTCATTGTTCACCAAAAGTCATGCAATGTTTAATCAAGTTGGGACAACTATATATTGGAATGGAAAAAAAACATTACCATTGTTCTGACTTGGGGTGTATGCTTCTAGAAATATTGTTTCAACTGTCAACTTGGATTGCAAGCTGGATCTTAAGCAAATTGCTTTGCAAGCTCGTAATGCTGAGTACAACCCTAAGGTATGTCAGGGTTTGTTTATGACAGTTTCTCTGGTACTTATCAGTGGTTATTATAATCATTAAATTTAAGTAGGAGTTGAGAACTGTATGAATGACTTATCATGCTGACACCCAATGGCATTTTATGCTGCCATATGCTGTGGCTGGAGATGACTCTTAATAGAGCTTTATGATGTTGGACAAGCATGGATGGATGACTTAAAGCTTTAAGTATTAATGGAAGAAAGCTAATGAAAATCAGTGAAAATGTTATCTCATCCTTTTGACTCATTTTGTCAAACCTCTTAATACTTATGTTAACAACTGATTGACCAACCTGCTACCTTTGCCT
Source organism: Viola odorata (assembly GCA_963691705.1). Classification (NCBI taxonomy): domain Eukaryota; kingdom Viridiplantae; phylum Streptophyta; class Magnoliopsida; order Malpighiales; family Violaceae; genus Viola; species Viola odorata. The sequence continues at coordinate 19,921,747 of OY829539.1, read as the reverse complement.
ATTTATATGCTACTAATATGTGGCATCAATTCTGGAAGATAAATGAACCTCTAACTGGACACTTAATCGACAACATAAATAGAGCATTAAAGTTAGTCAATTTGCAAGCTCTTTGACCAATATTGGTAGTCATTTGGTAGGTTAGGTTTTTTCAGCTCGTCTGTGGTGGCAGGTTTATTTGTGAGACTGGTCATGAACTTTTGTTTGGACAGCTACTTTATTTGCTTTTCATTTCTCAAGTGCTTCATCTGTTTGTCAATCAAAGTACATTATGCATTTTTGTGTTTTCTTTCCTATTCAAAGCATTTTACTATGAATCATCTAATGTCTTGCTGTAAGCTAGTTGCTTACATTGACCGTTTATGTTTTTTCGTTCAGCGTTTTGCTGCCGTCATCATGAGGATTAGGGAACCAAAGACAACGGCATTGATTTTTGCCTCTGGAAAGATGGTGAGTTCAGACCCTTGGTGAAGGATCATTGATAGTGACTTTATCTCAGTAGTTGCTATCAAAGATACAGTGTTAAGTCTCAGTTTTTGTATGTTTTGGATGAATTTGTTTTTTGTTCAGGCTGACTCCTTTATTTTATCATTAGTGACATAACATTTAGTTTGCGTGTGGTAGTGCTGGATTTTGATCCTCTGTATATTTTCTATGTTTGCTTGTTTGTTTAAGTGGGCTGTGATGAGCTTTAAACCATGTCTTGGTTCTTTTTGAGGACTGTAAGTTAATGGTCTTTCTGTATAATGTGGTTGTATTCTTTGTGTTAGGAGCTTATCTTGAGTAGTGTTACTTGATGTCTGAAAGGAATTTGTGTACCATGTCAGGTGTGCACAGGTGCAAAGAGTGAACAGCAATCGAAACTTGCAGCACGGAAGGTGAGCATTGCTCCTAGATATGCTTTACACTGACATGATTAGAATTGTTGCCATCTGACACATTTCCCCCCCCCCCGGTATTATCCTAGTATGCTCGAATTATCCAAAAGCTTGGGTTTCCTGCCAGGTTTAAGGTATTAGCGGCTTCAATACCCTCTTTTTTGTACATACTTGTGGATTCTCACTGATTTTTTTGCTGCTTCTCTTTGACTTCGTTGCGGGAAACATATTTTGTTCACTTTTTTTGGGGTCCCCTTTTGGTGTTATAATTGCCAGGACTTCAAGATTCAGAACATTGTCGGCTCCTGTGATGTGAAGTTCCCCATTAGACTTGAAGGTCTTGCCTACTCCCATGGTGCCTTTTCAAGTGTGAGTATCATCCATCTTGGCCCGATTCTGCCAGTTTGTGGCAAAGCTTATTGATTGGCCTACTAGCAATCAGTTTCTCATGGATTGTGTTTTTTATTTGTGCAGTATGAACCCGAACTCTTTCCAGGCCTGATTTATCGTATGAAACAGCCTAAGATTGTACTCCTTATTTTTGTCTCTGGAAAAATTGTTATCACTGGAGCTAAGGTGAATTCTGCTTCATGCTTACCATCTCTGGCATGCTACTTGCAGATTGAATTTGGTTACTGAATTTTCTCTCTGACATCTTAAGGTGAGAGATGAAACGTACACTGCCTTTGAAAACATATATCCTGTCCTTACAGAGTTCAGAAAGGTCCAGCAGTGGTGAGTTCCACTCCCTCTCTTGAAACTGCAATTTCCATTTCGTCCTTGAACTTGTGAACTCAAATCTTGCGCTATTTTTATTTGGGTTTGGTCGCAGAGCACCGCGTCTGAAACCAGGTATGATGACGTTGTTGATGGTGGTGGGTGGAATCAGGTGTGCATATGTGAAACAGGGACTTCCGCAGCAGTCTTTATAACCAGGGCTGATTTGTCTCATGTATAACTTAAAATCTCTTCTGCTAAAGGAGGCAAGAGATACATAATGGTGTTGTGCACTCACTATTTGTAATTAATGGGTTAGCAGGTGTGATGAGAGGAGGATAAGAGACTGAGGAATTCTGCCTTTAGTTTGTATTCCGTCTGAATTACACATTTGACCATTTTAATCTTAGTTCCAATTTTGGCAGGAACTATGTTGTTCATAATGCTTAAAACTATGAGACTATGTGTAGGGTTTGCTTTGTAAAACCTAATTCCAGCAAGGGCCAAAAAAGGCACGTAATTTACGGGTTTCATTTAGCAACATTCTGTCGAACTTGTTCCGATCATTTACCTTCCGAAAAGCCAAAACCTCAGATCTTTTTCTTTGCTTACCCTCTGTTTGTAAACCATCCAGCTGTTTTGAATTCTTACAAATATATTCCATGTATTTTGTTCTCAATGAAAAGTATATTCATTGTCGAGCAGGAAGGCGACTCAAAGATGAAGCACAAAAACATGAATAGGCTGAGAAACAAAAGGGTTATCCGAAAGGTCTCGAGTCAGCTACAAACAAAGTAGAAAAAATAGGTACAAGCAAATCCTCGAGAAGGACCTAGTCTACAAACTAGACAGGCAAGCTAACATAAGAGAAACAAGAAGCGCAAGACAAATCAGGGACATGGATCATCACTTATCAGCTTTAATGGCATGGGAGGTGGTGGATGGAGGGGGACCAGCATGTGGCAGCACACCGTCAAAGTGGCTATGAAGAACTGCTAAAGCCGCCAACAAGTCATCCAATCGTGTTGAAACAGTGGCCTTAAACTCAGTTAGCTCTGCTCGCAAAGCAACTACCTCAGCATGAGTGCGATCTATGGAGATGTAACATTCAGAAGCAAGAGGCACATTAGCAGTTGCAAGAGGCTCAACCGACAAAGGAGGTGCGGTAGCATGAGAAGCCTGAGGGTCTCGCAAAATAGGCTTTCCAAGATGATCGAGTAACAAGTACTGATCCTGAAAAACGCCACACAACTTAATTTTCACACAAGTGTCAAGTCCCACTCTAGTGCTACCATGTATCACAGTGAGTGAAGGAGAAGGTGCAATACCGAAATGTTGTGCAGTTGCTGTAACTAAGCCACCAATAACAATAGGTCCATCATTACTTGATGCCACAGCCTTCAAATGATTACACAACCAATAGCCTGTGTTCACCGCTACGCCCTTGTGCATTGCCCACAAGAGAAAAGAGTCCTGACGACTAATGGTGTTAGTGCTTCCCCCACGACCCAAAAGAGAATGAGCGATGAACCTATGCATGTAACGCAGAGCCGGACTATAAATAGTCTTCGCTTTGGTAATACCAGGCTGAAAATCAAGCTCACTAATCAACTCCTTCCACTCCGGCATGTAGTCATACCTCTGACAAACTCGAGGAATGCACTTAAGTCCATCACAATCAAAGCCAAAAATCGAATTAAACTCTCTCATAGACATAATGCGCTCAATTCCCTCAAGACGAAATGTAATAACACCCTCATCCCTCTCCTCACAGGGATGAAGTTCAGCATGAAAGCTACTCAAAAATTCCAATGTCAACTCAGCATACCCAGAGCATTTCACATTCACAAATTTAGTCCATCCTATAGCTCTTATCATGTTATCAATATCATCTTTTAAGCCTAATGCCTCGAGAGCATCAAAATCAATATATCTAGTGGCTTCTAAAGGCCTTTTGGCAAGAACAAGATACCTATCTTTTTGAATATCATCCCGAAATGGCCAAGGAAGGCTTGAAATGGTTTGAGTAGATGATGCAGTGATTGGAGGAGCAGGAGCTGTGTTGCTCGGGGCAGATGCATTGATTGGAGGAGCAGAGGCTGTGTTGCGTCGGGCAGCCTTGCGCTTGTGCACAAGGGACGAAGAGGCACCAGCTGAGGTAGCACCTAGCTTGGACTTGTGCGCTGGTTTCTTCATTGATTTGGAAGGAGCCATGGACTTGCGCGCTGGTTTCTTCTTTGATCTGGAAGAAGCCATCTGGAGACTGACCGGATCTGATGGGAGACGGCGGACAAGATGCGAGGTGGTGTGGCGGCAGAGCGCGGTGGTGGGGGGACGGCTGCGGCGGCGGCTGGCGGCTGGTTTGGGTGTAGTCTTTACTTTATTTTGTTGGAATAGGACAAAAACAAAGGGGGAGGAGCAACGTTTCTGCTAGTTAAATTAATTTTATTTTTTCTTTTAGGTCAGAGATCAACCACAAAAATTCAACAGAAATGGAGGAGATAATACATAATCAGACTACAGGGGACCACCGCCAACGTATTAGTCAAACTATGGTTCAGTGCGTCTTTTGGGGCTAACGGCCAACATACGGCATAACAGACCCGATACGTGTCCGTGGGAGACACGTGTCCCACTAACGGACTCGGCATCCTGGCGACACGTGTCCCACCGACTCAAGTGGAAAAGGCCTATAAATATCCCCCCATCCCCCACTAACGGGAGGTAAGCTCTAAACTGCACTATTCACTAAAATCCTTCACTATTCACACATCTCTCGTACTAACTTGACCGTTGGAGCCTCTACGCCGGAGGCCCCCTCCGGTGCTTTTCAGGTACCACGCGGCAAACCGGACCTCACGGAGGGACCCATTCAGCAACCACAGATCCACCCCACCCAATGCAATTACCATTTAACCCACACCCCATATCCTAGATTATCATATTGGTGCTCTCGTTGAGAGTCTGAGATCGTTAAGTGAGTCTACCTTGAGATCCAGGCTCACCTACCCCAACACCGAACGAAATACTCTACAAAATGACATCCGACCGGACCCCCCAACCATTTACGCCCCTCGGGGAAACAGAGGCATCCCTCCATAACTTTTTCACAGATCCGCCTCGCGCACCACGGTCAGAAATCCATCAGGCACCTCCAAGAGCCCCAGCGGCACCCTTAGGCCGCCGACTTGATTTTTCTGCTAATCAAGGAGCTGGTCAACCGACAACAACGACAGATAGGGCCGAAGCCAACAACTCACCCCCACCAACAGCTTATCAACAGAATAACCCCTTTACCGGCGCTGGGACTAGCGCCCCCCGTCACGGAGGTACCTAGAGCTAGCGCCTTTAACACCATCCTCCCCCGCACCGAGACAACCCTCCTTCACCAAAGGATAGACCAGATCCTAGTCGTACTAACCGCGGGAATCCCTCAGCAGGTAAACCAGACGAATGCTCCCTCGGGACCTCATATTCCCCCTTTTTCGCAAACCTTCCCAACGGGTCCACACCCCTTCGCCGATTATCAGCCAACGACTCCCGTGCCCCACCCTCCAGGGCTAACAGAAGAATACGTGCCACTAACGGTTCCTCTGCTTGCGCCGGGATGTTATCCCGATAGCCTATTCGGTGAAATACGACCCGTATTCCCGACGACACGTGGCCTGTCAGCCCTCTTGGGAGTCCAACCTAGGAGCGTACGAAGGGCGGAGGAGCTGAGAGCGATCTCCTGTCCAACGATAGCTCGGTCCAGAGTACCATCAGGACAATCAGGGACGATACCTCGCGGACAGGGAGGAAGAACGCCCCTGATCCGTGTCATCTCGCGACCGGAAGAAGAGGGACGAAAATACGAAAATCCCTTTGACCCATCGGGTCCGTAGGCACAAGGTTGACCGACGAACCAAGATCCCAGCGGACGTTTACTGTCACACCCCAAACTAGTGCGTGTGACCGGCCAAGAGTCCGAATGGATTTCTGGATTTATCTCGGACTCTCGCTCGTCTACTTAACTCTTTATTAAGGCATTTTTCTTAAAATTACAGATGGTTCATTTTAAGCAAACTTGAGATTTTATTAATATAGATTACCAAGCAATATTTACAGCAACACACACAATCACTCCCGCACTTATTATCATAAGTAACAGACATATTAGGAAGTCTATAATTTACAACTCCAAAACAGACATGTACAACATCATTAAGCTACTAGGCCCTAGCGAAGGAGAATGCTGGGCATACCGATCAACCTTGAAGAGTACTCCCTAGATCTGCCAACCAAAACTCACTACCGTCTGCTACCAGCTGAAAAAGGTTTAATACGAGAGGGTGAGTTACCACAACTCAGTGAATAGATAATACAAGATATAAACAGGCATGCACAAGCAACCATTCAACGTATTTAATACGTATAACATAATATAGCTTTTCCAATACGCAAATACTATAACTTATATACTCATCATTATCTAGTTAAACTTGTCAAAGCACAAGCAAAATAAACACGTTCGGACCGTGATAAATCACGTGCCAGCACCTTAATCCCTGCAGGCTAGGATGTTAACTCAGACCGTGATAGGCTAGAATATTAATTCAAACTATAATCCCGTCACGTGCCAACACTATTGTCCCTGTCGGCTAGGACATTAACTCAGACCGTGATCCCATCACGTGCCAACACCACTGTCCCTGTCAGCTAGGGCATAAAATTCTCAATAATTCTCAACAGACCGAAGTGCTGGCCAAGCCACTTCGTGCTACCGCCATAACCTCCGGCTAGCTAAGGTATAACAGACCATGTGCACATGTGCTAACACCGCCCCTGTTAGCTAGGGTCATAACCAGAATAATACACCACATCTTTCATCACCAAATACTATCACCACGTATATCCACAACCATGATACAGTACACATTCATAATCATAATTTATACGAACAAGCAACATGCAATATTATCATGCAGTTTATACTTTGTATTATCCACTCACAGTTGTATATACACAGCAAAATCACTTCATATGCTCCGCTCACTCCGCGGTAGGTTCCGTAGGCTTCGTACCTAACACCAATTAAATATCACATCGGTTATTTACACAATAATTAAATAAATTTCAGACCTGCACAATTAATTAAAAGGCCCTCATCTCCACTTTCCCTGCTTTTATTCAATTTCCAGCTCCTCTCTTTCCTTACAACCAATTAATTAAAATCCATTTAATTCAATAAATAATATAACAAATAAAAGAAAACTTGCATAACATATAAAATAGTTATAACAAACATCCAGCACACCAATAATTATCCCATATATAACGCATTTAACACTAGAAACAACTTTCCCAAAACTGGTCCTGCTGTAGGGACTAATCTGTAAACGCTAAAACTTTGAGGACCAAACTTCACCATCTCCAAAATTATAGAGACTAAATTGTAAATAATTTTCTGCAATTATTATTCCAGAATTTCCAGCAACAGCAGCAGAACCTCCAAATAAAATCAAACTCCAATGATCAACTACACACGAATTTGACCAAAATTTCAAATACCCATAAGATATCTCAACACCAAAACCAATACTTAAAAGAGAATCATCTCAAAATCCCATAATTGATATTTATGCATTCTTGGATGAGGAATTGCAGAAATTAATAGCATACCCAACTACTAACTAAACTCAAGCTTAATTATTAGAAGATACTTAATTAGAATTTTAGTATTCTAACCTTTGATTTCTCGACCAAAGCTTCGACCTTCTCTTGCTCTCTCTCCCGACCTCTCTCTCGGTCTCTATTTCTTTCCTTTCTTACCCTTTACCTCTCTCCCTCATTTCCTAGACAAGCCATGCTCTCATCTTTTTTTCTTTTCTTCTTATCTAATCCCACTTTTCCTTTTCTCTAATCCATATCCCACTTTTCCTTCCTTTATTTTTTTATTTCCTACCTGAACCTTATCCCTTTCTTTTCCATATTCTATTATTTCTTTCATTTTCTTTTCTTTTTCCAATTCTTTTTATTAGATCATTATAATTATAGAAAGCACTAATAACGCGGGTAAAGAACCAAGTCGCCTTCCAGACTTCAAGGGATGAGGCGCTCTACCAGATTTTCGTGCTCTCCCTAGCCGGAATAGCCAGCACATGGTATGAGGCGCTACCACCCGGCTCGATTGGCAATTTCGCAAAATTGGAAAAGAAATTCTTGAGCAGATTCAGCACGATAATTCCTCTGAAGAAAACGTCTACGACACTCTTTGATGTCATTCGGGTACAGGATGAGTCCCTTAAGGCATACCTAGAGTGGTGCAACGCGGAACTTGGTCAAACGGCCGATGCCACTATTGACTTTGCGACAAAAGCATTAAGGAGGAATTGTGGATACAACAAACTAGGAGATATGCTCACCACCGACTCCCCGCCAACCCTAGACCTTTTGCGAGCCAAGGCAAGCAAATACATTAAGATGGAGGAAGAAGATTTTCTGAGAGGACACGACAGAGAGATCTCCCCTCAGCCAACGACGCAAGAAATAGCTACCCCGGTCGGAGACACAAGGGAATACCCGGCTACGGGATATAGGGCCCGAAGAGCCGATCCCCGACAGAGAAGACACACAGATAATCGAACAGGGAGAGAGAGAAATCTCCAACCCGGCAGACAGACGTATGCAACACCCCCCATCAACCCACCGTTGGGACGGAGGACAGAAATCCTAGCTGTTATCGAGAGCAAGGGTCTGCCGATCCGATACCCCTTCACCCGACCCGGTGACGTTGTCGGAGGCAACCGAGGCCTCTATTGTCGCTTCCACAAAGCTAACGGCCACGACACCGAAGGATGCCGATCATTGAAATCGGCCATCGAGCGATTGATAGAGGGGGGCCACTTACCGGAGTACAATCCCCACACACAACCAGCCAACGACACACCGACCCTCGGACCAGGGCTTAATAGAAGACAAATCGCTACTGGCCCAAATGCCATCTGATACCCCGTGCAAAAGGGAGAGAGGTACTACTAACGTCCGAAGATGGGGACAGAATGATCAACTTCATAGCAGGTGGGGTAGCGAACCCCCCGGAAACCCCCGTGGGAGATAAACGAAAGCGCGAGATACCAACGACCGATGAGGGCAGGTTCGATCTCCTAGACCGAATGACGCTATCCTTCTCCGAGTAGGATTGCAAAGGAGTGAGATACCCGCATAATGATGCTCTCGTAGTCACAATATTTGTTGAAGATTTCGGGGTAAGAAGAACCCTTGTGGATAACGGAAGCGCCATTAACCTGCTCTCGTTAGGGGCATACGAGATCATGAAGAGATCTGAGTCAGAATTAACGCCCTATCAAAAGCCCATCATCGGGATAGACGGAATCACCATCCTGATAGTAGGGATCACCTTCCTATCGGTACGCTTTCGGGAAGACACCTCAAGAAGGTCAGAGCGGCAGCTATTCATGATAATCGACCTCAACCTGCCCTACAACGCCATCCTTGGGTGCCCCTTCCTGAACGCTTTTGGAGCCGTTATCTCCCAACGACACCTAAAAATGAAATTCCCCTCGTGGGATGGCGTTGTCATTATCGGAGGCGACCAGAAGGTAGCCGCTGAGTGCTACCTCACCATGATAGGGGGTGACTGCGATGAGTACAACTGCGTAGTCAACGACCCCTTAGAAGTGGGGGATGACGAAAGACGAACCCAACCACTAGAAAACATGATGTCGGTACCGGTAGAGGGAATGCCCAACGAGAACTTCCTTGTCAGCAAAAGGCTAAGTCCAGCGGAGCGACAACAGCTGACACGATTATTGAACAAATGCAGGGGGGAGTTCGCATGGGCATCCACAATCATGCCTGCCATATCTAGGGAAGTGGCCGAGCATCAACTGAATGTGAATCCGGAAGCAAAACCAATGCAGCAGAAACACAGAGCTTTCTCCATGGAGAAGGCTGACGCCATAGAAAAGGAAATAGCCCGGCTCCTACGGGCAAACTTCATCCGAGAAGTTCAGTATCCGCCATGGCTGGCCAACCCTGTGGTTGTCCCCAAAGCAAACGGAGAATGGAGAATGTGCATCGACTTCACCTCTCTGAATGAGGCTTGTCTGAAAGACTGCTTCCCTCTACCTCGAATCGAGCAATTAGTAGACCGAACGGCCGGTTATGAGTTCTTGAGCTCACTGGACGCAAATTCAGGGTATCACCAAATACCGATGGCGGTAGAAGATGAGGAGAAAACAACTTTCGTGACACCAGCCGGAACATATTGCTACCGCGCTATGCTTTTCGGCTTGAAAAATGCAGGGGCAACCTTCCAGCAAACAACAAACAAAATCTTCAAGGCACAGCTGGGCAGAAATCTCGAGGTATACGTCGACGACATGTTGGTAAAAAGCAAGAGCATTGAGGGTCACCTGGTTGACCTAGCGGAAACATTCCAAACCATGCAACCATTCGGTATGAAGCTTAACCCGAATAAATACATGTTCGTCTTCTAGACCGGAAAATTCTTGGGATACGTTGTTAGCCGAGAGGGAATCCTGCCCAATCCCATCAAGCTAAAGGCCATCCACGACATGATATCCCCACGGAACATCAACGAGGTCCAATAGCTCACAGGAAGAGCGATAGCTTTAAGTCGCTTTATCGCAAAGCAGGGTGAGCGATGCCTCCCTTTCTTTAAACTCATTCGGAAGAAGGCTCTATTTGGATGGACGGAAGATTGCGATAACGCATTCTCAGATCTGAAAGAATACCTCACATCCGACCTACTACTCAAACAGCCAGAACAAGGCGATGCCCTCTTCCTATACCTCGGGGCAGCTGAGGAGGCAGTTAGTGCCGTTTTGGTGCGGGACGAAGGTGGCATCCACAAGCCCATCTACTTCATCAGTAAAATATTGAAAGACGCCGAGCTGCGATACAACCGAGTGGAGAAGGTACCCCTCGCCCTAGTACAAGCAACCCGAAAGATGACGCGCTATTTTCAGGCATATTCGGTCATTGTCTTAACGGACCAACCGTTGCAAAAAATCTTTAAGAAGCCAAAAACTTCAGGGTGAATGGTCATCTGGGTTGTCGAGCTGGAGTAGCACGACCTACAATACCAATCAAGGCCATCGATCAAGGCACAACCCTTAGCTGACTTCATCGCCGAATGCACATTCTCAGGCGAGCCATCCCTTGAGCCAAAAACAACTGACTCCGAAGACACAGACTCACCCTACCTCGAAGATGGAGACAGGTGGGCCATTTTTATCGACAGAGCTAAGAACCAAGAATCTGCCGGGGTAGGCATCATTGCTTCCGGACCAGAAGGGCTCAAGCTACGTTATGCCTTGAGAATTTTGAAGCTGTTGTCGAACAACGCAGCAGAATACGAGGCTCTTCTGTCTGGCCTACGTATCGGGAAAGACTTAGCGGTGAAAAGAACACGTGAGTAGAACGAAACCGAAGAGCCGCACCTAGAGTTATATGGCGACTCAAAACTGATAGTAGATCAAGTCAACGGCCAGGCACAGGCAAGGGACCCCACAATGATCCGATACCTCGCAAAAGCCAGAAAGGTGATACGGTTCAAGGATCACACCAAGAAGCTCAAGTCGGCTAGGGTTTGGCAAAAGAGAGCACGAATTAATATTTCCTATTTTTATGTGCTTTAATTACTATGTAGAGCTTCGGCTTAATTAGGAGTTTATTTTGTATAGGAATTAATTATTTAGGTAACTATCTATTATTAGTAGTTCTATTTCTAGGAAGACTTGTATTGTAAAACGCCTATTTAAAGGCTTGCTTATTATTAATAAAATTAGATTAGAATTTCCATCAAACACCTTACCAAATCCCCATTTACATTATTCTACCTTCTTACTTTCTTGATCTCCGGTGCAAGCCGTTCTTGTGTTTAACTTAGCCGTGGACTCGGTTAGGGCTAGTGAACTAGTGTGGCGTGAGCAAAGCGTGGCATTTGTGGAGTCAAGTGTGGAAGGAGCGTGAGCAAGCGTGTTGGCGATTCGTGGATTCGATCGTTGTGAAGATTGTGGATTCAATCTTTTTGCTAAAGGGTGGATTCTCTTTAGGGTGCGACTAGGGCGTACTTAGGCAAGTGGACTCTTGCCAACAACCATCAACTTGAAGGGTGGATTCCTTTCAAAACAATCAAGAGCTTTCATGAAGAATTATATCAATTAATAGTATGGGATATTAATTGATCAAAGAAGAGCGTTCGTGGAGAACAAGGGGATTTTCGTCAATTCCGTGCATCAAACCTACAAGAGAACTAGATCGTCACTTATGCGCATCTTGGCCTAGCTAGGATCGTATCAGTTGGTAGCGGAGCTCAAGGGAGTTCTAGGCTTGGTAATAAAATCCCATCTATCTTTTAGTTTTTTTTGTTGAGTCAAAAAGAGTCACAAAATCAAAAGTGTCATCAAAATTTTCTGTTTTGAGTCTTTGTCGATTTAGAAGTTCTAAATCAAAGTCGAGTTTTTTTTTTTTAGTCGGTTTATTAGTTCTAAACCAAGTCAGTTTGTGTTGAGTCTGTTTGTCTTTTTTATTTATTTATATAAGTCACAAAAATAGTCCATAAAAAAGAGTCATACAAAAGAGTCACCAAAAACAGTCCACCAAAGTGTCAGTGTCGAAATTGTATTTCAATATATACCTATTGGAATCCGATTTTAGTGAGTCTTAGTTCGTTGGAAAGGTCTGTCTGTCAGGAGTCTGAATCAAGAAGAATCAGGTGATTCGGACATCGGAGTGAAAAGCTGCACCCGAAATACTAAACTGTGTTCACCGAAAATAGATTTGCACTTTCTTGTGTTAAAATTTGCTTGAAGTGAATAAGATGGCGGAAGCAAGGCTTGAAGCTGAGAGAGGAGAAGTGATTGAGCTTATTAAGAAGCTGATGCAGAGGTTTGATAATCTTGAAGGGAAGCGCAAAAGAGAAGACTACTCGAGAACTATGGCTTGTATGGAATACAAAGGATGGATGCGTCTTCTCTTGATAAAATTAGATTTGCTTGAGTATGTGGAAACATTTGGAGAGTATGATCCCTTAGTTGATTACTCAATTAATACTCAAGGAATCAAGGAAGGATCGCCGTCATTTTGGAGTTATTTGAATAAACTTGAAGGACGAGCGATTGGGAATTTTGATCATAGCGTTGCATTGAGGAAAGATTATGAGGTCATGATAACACCAATTTGTGCAACCTATGGATTGAATGAGGAAGAAATTCTATGGAGATACAATTTGTCCTTGGAGAATTTTATGGATCACGATTCGAGGACGAATCGCCTTCAAGGGGAAGGGAATGATACGGTTCAAGGATCACACCAAGAAGCTCAAGTCGGCTAGGGTTTGGCAAAAGAGAGCACGAATTAATATTTCCTATTTTTATGTGCTTTAATTACTATGTAGAGCTTCGGCTTAATTAGGAGTTTATTTTGTATAGGAATTAATTATTTAGGTAACTATCTATTATTAGTAGTTCTATTTCTAGGAAGACTTGTATTGTAAAACGCCTATTTAAAGGCTTGCTTATTATTAATAAAATTAGATTAGAATTTCCATCAAACACCTTACCAAATCCCCATTTACATTATTCTACCTTCTTACTTTCTTGATCTCCGGTGCAAGCCGTTCTTGTGTTTAACTTAGCCGTGGACTCGGTTAGGGCTAGTGAACTAGTGTGGTGTGAGCAAAGCGTGGCATTTGTGGAGTCAAGTGTGGAAGGAGCGTGAGCAAGCGTGTTGGCGATTCGTGGATTCGATCGTTGTGAAGATTGTGGATTCAATCTTTTTGCTAAAGGGTGGATTCTCTTTAGGGTGCGACTAGGGCGTACTTAGGCAAGTGGACTCTTGCCAACAACCATCAACTTGAAGGGTGGATTCCTTTCAAAACAATCAAGAGCTTTCATGAAGAATTATATCAATTAATAGTATGGGATATTAATTGATCAAAGAAGAGCGTTCGTGGAGAACAAGAGGATTTTCGTCAATTCCGTGCATCAAACCTACAAGAGAACTAGATCGTCACTTATGTGCATCTTGGCCTAGCTAGGATCGTATCAGTTGGTAGCGGAGCTCAAGGGAGTTCTAGGCTTGGTAATAAAATCCCATCTATCTTTTAGTTTTTTTTGTTGAGTCAAAAAGAGTCACAAAATCAAAAGTGTCATCAAAATTTTCTGTTTTGAGTCTTTGTCGATTTAGAAGTTCTAAATCAAAGTCGAGTCTTTTTTTTTTTAGTCGGTTTATTAGTTCTAAACCAAGTCAGTTTTTGTTGAGTCTGTTTGTCTTTTTTATTTATTTATATAAGTCACAAAAATAGTCCATAAAAAAGAGTCATACAAAAGAGTCACCAAAAACAGTCCACCAAAGTGTCAGTGTCGAAATTGTATTTCAATATATACCTATTGGAATCCGATTTTAGTGAGTCTTAGTTCGTTGGAAAGGTCTGTCTGTCAGGAGTCTGAATCAAGAAGAATCAGGTGATTCGGACATCGGAGTAAAAAGCTGCACCCGAAATACTAAACTGTGTTCACCGAAAATAGATTTGCACTTTCTTGTGTTAAAATTTGCTTGAAGTGAATAAGATGGCGGAAGCAAGGCTTGAAGCTGAGAGAGGAGAAGTGATTGAGCTTATTAAGAAGCTGATGCAGAGGTTTGATAATCTTGAAGGGAAGCGCAAAAGAGAAGACTACTCGAGAACTATGGCTTGTATGGAATACAAAGGATGGATGCGTCTTCTCTTGATAAAATTAGATTTGCTTGAGTATGTGGAAACATTTGGAGAGTATGATCCCTTAGTTGATTACTCAATTAATACTCAAGGAATCAAGGAAGGATCGCCGTCATTTTGGAGTTATTTGAATAAACTTGAAGGACGAGCGATTGGGAATTTTGATCATAGCGTTGCATTGAGGAAAGATTATGAGGTCATGATAACACCAATTTGTGCAACCTATGGATTGAATGAGGAAGAAATTCTATGGAGATACAATTTGTCCTTGGAGAATTTTATGGATCACGATTCGAGGACGAATCGCCTTCAAGGGGAAGGGAATGATACGGTTCAAGGATCACACCAAGAAGCTCAAGTCGGCTAGGGTTTGGCAAAAGAGAGCACGAATTAATATTTCCTATTTTTATGTGCTTTAATTACTATGTAGAGCTTCGGCTTAATTAGGAGTTTATTTTGTATAGGAATTAATTATTTAGGTAACTATCTATTATTAGTAGTTCTATTTCTAGGAAGACTTGTATTGTAAAACGCCTATTTAAAGGCTTGCTTATTATTAATAAAATTAGATTAGAATTTCCATCAAACACCTTACCAAATCCCCATTTACATTATTCTACCTTCTTACTTTCTTGATCTCCGGTGCAAGCCGTTCTTGTGTTTAACTTAGCCGTGGACTCGGTTAGGGCTAGTGAACTAGTGTGGTGTGAGCAAAGCGTGGCATTTGTGGAGTCAAGTGTGGAAGGAGCGTGAGCAAGCGTGTTGGCGATTCGTGGATTCGATCGTTGTGAAGATTGTGGATTCAATCTTTTTGCTAAAGGGTGGATTCTCTTTAGGGTGCGACTAGGGCGTACTTAGGCAAGTGGACTCTTGCCAACAACCATCAACTTGAAGGGTGGATTCCTTTCAAAACAATCAAGAGCTTTCATGAAGAATTATATCAATTAATAGTATGGGATATTAATTGATCAAAGAAGAGCGTTCGTGGAGAACAAGGGGATTTTCGTCAATTCCGTGCATCAAACCTACAAGAGAACTAGATCGTCACTTATGCGCATCTTGGCCTAGCTAGGATCGTATCAAAAGGAGCTAGCATCTATCGAAAAATAGGGCATTCGGGTAAATATCAAGCACATTCCGAGAGAGGAAAATTTCGAGGCCGATGAGATCGCAAAACTGGCCGCGGATCCTGACGCTGCCGTGCCAAAGGACGTTATGATAGAGGAAATCCTAACTCCTTCGTTTATAGAGGAACAACTCACTCTATGCATCGAAGAGGATGAAAACGACTGACGCACGCCCGTTATCAAATATTTGAAACACAACATCTTGCCGACAGACCCTACGGCAAAAATAAAAATTCTCAAACGGGTAACAAGATGTTCTATGTTCGACGGAGACTTGATTCGTCGTTGTTTCTCACATCCAGCAACCAAATGCCTATTGGAGGAAGAAGGACACTATACCATGCGAGAAATCCACGAGGGTATCTGCGGCATGCATGCCTCTGGAGGGACTATGGCAGCACAAGTCCTCCGCAACGGATTCTACTAGCCAACGATCCGGAGGGATTGTGATGTCTTTGTAAGAACCTGCCAGAAGTGCCAAGAATTTGCAAGATCTCGAGGCAACCGTCCACGGAGATATCAACAATAGTCAGCCCCTGCCCGTTACGGGCGAATGGAGAGACCTTGCGTTGTCAGCTGACTGTATTCCGTTGGGTCTATCGGTCACGATACATGTTAAGACCAACAAATAGCCTTCACCGTTTGTTCAAACGGGCGACTTGGCATCCCATCTCCGTTTCAATGAAAACGGGCGAATGGAGAGAGCTTGCGTTGTTAGCTGACCGTATTCCGTTTGGTCTATCGGCCACGATACGCGTTAACACAGACCTGTACACAAAATCCCATATCTATTTTCAAACAGACGGATGGAGAGAGTTGTTTTGTCAGGTGACGGTATTCCGTTGGGTCTACAATGGCCTGCCAATACTCGTTAATACATGGAAAATTTGCAAAATCTAAACGGAAAGAAATTTTATTCATAAAGGGGGGCCATACGACATCTACAAAGATAAAAAAGCAACTACCACCTATTCATCATCACCAGGGAGGAGAGGAATGTTCATCAGAGTGCAAGAAACATCTCCAACCTCGCCAGGAATGGGAGATAGAACGCGCAGAAAGCTTTCAAGAAAGATCTTCTTGTTCCGAAGCATGCTGAGGGAGACCTCCACATGGAGAAGGGCACTGCCAACGGTGTCTACCACCTTGAAATCCTCCGGTAGAGCCAGCCCCTTCTTGGCAAGCAGCAGATATGCAATCTCTTCCAAACCACGGATCTCCTCCTCAGTGGTTTGGATCATCTCATGGATAGCAAGAGAATCTCGAAGGGAATTCTTCTTCACCTTAGAAAGGAAAAACAAGAACTGTCCTAAGGTCTGCTCGTCCATAATGAGAAAAACAAGCAAAGACTAAGAGGAAGAGGAGAGCAAAAGGTTAGTTCTGGCCAAACAAGTCATAGCCTATTTATAGAAGGCCTGACAATTAATGGCGCAGTTACAAAGGCACCTAAAAAGACGCGATCATCAATAAAGGCGCCGGGGGAAGACGCGACACTCCCCAATATAGACGCCACCAACGGGAAAAGCAACCAGCATTTATTGAAAGGCTGCTAAATTTAGAAACCGCCGCAGGCTAAGCAAAAACACTAGGGGAAGCTATTCACTATCGGCAATAAATTGCACACGAGTAGGAGAGTCATCGGAACAACGATGTGGCTAACGGCAATAAGAGAAACAATGCAAGCACGACGGTAAGTCCAACGGAAACAGCACAAACACTACCTCAAAATCTCAAACAAACACTCCTGTCGCACCCCCGTGAAAATAAAATGAACATTCGCGAGTATACGACGAATCTGGGACATTACGATGCTCAGCGTAAAAGGACGCGTCGCAACATGCAATGAAGTCGCCACCCTAATTTGTTTCTAGGTTTAGGGAACCTATTCGTCATGCATAAAAATAAAAACTAAGGCAAAGTGGGTCTGAACCCGAGAACGACAGTTCGGGGTCGTATTATGGACTCAGGAAGGTATTAGGCACCCGAATCACATCCTAAAAAGGTTACCGGATAAAGAGGCATTTAAATGTGTTTTGAAAAGTAAAAAAAGAGTCCTGATTTTACGTGACCATGCCCAACAGATAAAATAAATTTTAGTAATTTTAAATATCATGCATACGAATATATATATGCGGAAAAGCGTGGAATAAATAAAAGAGAAGAGACGTTTACTTGGGAAAGGGTATCGGGCGGATATACCTTTTTTATAGGAATTATTGGCACGGGTGGGTAGACGTTTGACATCTTTTGTATGCGAGCGTTAGTGATTGTTTTTACATGTGCGGAATAGTTATCATGCATGATGTACGAAAATAAACAAGCATGCGAAAAGTAAATAATCGGTGCAAGTGCGGAAATAAATAAATAGTACAAGCATACAGATAAAAAATTAAAATAATCAAAAAATAAAAACGACGGCTCCCTATTTTTTGGGCCCGACCCACTGGGCCGGGAATGGGCCCTGGTAGGGCCCATCAGCAGACCAGCCCAGCAGGGCTGGCCTTTTCCTTTTTCTTCCACGCTGGGCTGGGCAGACAGCCCAGCATCTCTCATCGCTTGGGCCAGGCACACAGCGCCGGCCCATTACTCCCTCTCCACACTAGGCTGCTAAGCCCAGCGTCTCACATGCTTGGCGCTATGCGCCGAGCTTCAATTCTTTCCTTTACACGGGCCGGCCTGTGGTTCCCCCTCACAATTAAAACAAATACATCAGCCCATTCTCCCTTTTATTCCAACAAACACCCTAAACATCTAACCTAAAAATTACAACGCATCTCATCTTCTTCTTATTTCCTGCCTTCTGTTCCGGCCACCACCACGCAAGACCCAGCCACCGTCGCCGATTGCTACACCATTGTCCGGAATAGAACCAAACCCGCACCGACAAACCACAATAAACCCATACAACGACAAATATCCCAAATCATGCCCCAAAATCAACCGAAATCAAAATGCCCAATTTCCTCTCTTGCCAACTCAATCCGAACCTGTCAATCAAACACAAGCCCAGCAGCAAAACGACAACGAACCCAGAAATAGCAAGCCACCACAACAAATTTTTGTTTTAAGAAATTAACGGATGATAAATGATGATGAATGGGTGTTAGTAAAGCTTACTGTTTTCTGTGCTTGTGCAGCCGGCTAGTGAGAGAGGGACAATCGGCGGTGACTGAGGGGCGGTGCGATGCTGGTCGGCTGCAGTGGTGAGATGGCAGTGGTTAGTGTTGATTGGGCGGTGATTGGTAGTGGTCTTTGTGAATTTCGTGTAGGAAATGAGTATTTGGAGGGCTGGGTTGCTTTGTTTTGTTCGGGAATGGGTAGTTTGGGGGGGTGATAGAGACCGAGATTGGCTGTGTGGTGAAGCCGTGTAGTGGTATGTATTGAGAATTGATTTTGATAATTTGGCAGTGGTGACTATGGATTTGTTGGGTGATGATGGGCTTGGCAGTGGGGTTAAGATCGATTTAGTATTGGAGGTTGAAGAGGAAGATGGAGGTCGGTTGATGATGGGGAGGCCGAATGGTAGTTGACATTGGTGGGTAATTGTATGGATTGAAATTTCTGGCAGAGTGAATGAAGTTGAGTCTCCTCTTCTGAAATTCTCTGTTCCTCCCCTTTCCATGAGTGAGAATGAAAGGATTTATAGATGGATGGCAAAAGGGATGAAGCCGAAAACAGTTGCCAAGGAGTAGGGGAATAGAGAGGCATCAACCGTTGGGGGAAGAGAACGAGGCAGGCGGCGATGGTGTGATGTTCGGCGAAGAGATGGCGATGGCGTAGTGAACAGTGACATGCGATTGTAAGGGAGTATTAAATGCTGACGGGGTGCGCACGAGGGAAATTATTTATTATGAGTTCGAGTCGATAATACGGGTAATTTTGCCCGAAAATGGATACAAACCCGACCAAAAATGCTAATATATAGAATAAAATGGGTTGAAATAATTAACACACAGTGAATGATAAAAAGTTCGCTGAAGCTTGATAACAATTCCCCTTTAAGTAATAAAAGTTCGGGCGTAAGAAAATGCTAAAACATAAATTGGGTGAAATACAATAAAATGGTGCGAGTTAAAATAATAATAAAAACTAAGTAGCTAACGAGTAAAATTGTCTGACCCTCGTTCGAGGATTTGACTCGGAACCGATACGGGTTCAAACGGAAAAAAGTGATAAAAAATGTGAAAAAGTACGATATAAAAATTTAAACGATATGAAGCGCAAAAATAAACATCAGATTGACGAAAATAAACAGGTGTATAATTTTCAAAAAAATCGATGATAAAAATGCAACAAATGGAAATTTTAAAATGCGAAATCGGGTAGCAACAACTCCTCTTTATTACAAGGTCATACGACATCTACAAACAGAAAAACAAAGGCACTTAATCAGTAAAACCATCTTCACCCTCGTCAGCATGAGGAGGCGAAGGAGGGATCCCCCTGATGGCAGCTGCAACTGAGGTCAAGTCGGAAGAGGCTCCTCTCATCCCCTCTAGACAGCACTGCAACATAGCTTTTTGGTTCCTCAGAGCGGTCATGGTAGCTTGAACATAAGAAGCCGACACCGCCGCCCTCGAAACCACCGTGAGAGCATCACGGTCTGTTTCCCTCACATTATCCCGAAGACACACCAAGGGATGGAGCATGCTTTCCAGCAGATCAATGTCCGCAGAAATACGTGTCAGCATACGCCTCACGGCAGAGATGTCTCCCACGACGTGGCCCTTCACATGGCAGGCATTCGCGGCCAGATAATTTCTGCTCAAGTCATCCATGATCACAAAAGGAAAGAAGGGAAAGTAGAGAGAAGCAAGGAATAAAAAGGGAGGCAACTGAGCAAGATGAGAAGAAAGAACCCATTTATAAACACATAAGCACCACCTCGAAAAACCAACCCAACGGTAATGTTTAAACGGTCAAAAGATTAGCCATCGGGAGTGACCGATAACTCCTCAAAACTCACTAAGCATTCGGGCATAGCAAGCTAAAGCATGAAGGGCTCAGATCAACAGAACAATCAACACAGACATAGCAAAAATTTCACAACATTTCCACATCAAGGCAGGAAAGCAAGTAAAGAGAGACAGAAATTCATTATTACAAAACGATGGAAATTCAAACGGTGTCCAGTCTAACATGAGAGCACGAAGGAGAAAGAGAAAAATTAAGGGTCAGAAGGCGGTGGAGGCTGAGAGGGAGAACTCCCTTCGGGCAATGGTGGCCGATCGGACCCACCAGTCACGTCAGACTGACCAACATCTATCACGGCGATGAGGCTATCGACGTGATCAGACACCTTTGTTAACTCGAAATAAGGATCATCATAACAGTCGGAGAAGGCAGTCAGCATGGCATCAACAACTTCATTCCGAAGTGCAACCATCTTCTAGGGAACAACATTCAGCTCTGACTGAAGCCTTTCGGCCCGCTCTCTTTCCGAAGCCAACTCTCGTTGAAGCCTCTCATTCTCTCGGACAAGGTCCTCTAGACGACCCTTTTCGGCATCTCTCTCTCTCTTCACATCAACCAACTCCTCATAAACGCCCGAGAGCTCGGCAGCTTTCGCTTTGGCACCATCCACCTCCGCATGAAGAATTCCAAGGTCCGCTTCAATACGCTCACTAGCGGCCCAAGTATTTGCATGCTCTGCTCTCTCTTTCCCAAGATCGCCCATCAATGACCGAATCCTATCGGACGAATTCTCCTGCAAATAACAAAGCTGGCAGAAAGCAGAAAATACACTGGCCTGGGCTTTGGCATGCTGACGCCCTAGGGATATTTCGCGAAGCTGCCCCCTCTCATAATCCAGGCCGACCATCTCCCCAAAAAAGACCGACAGAGGAAGATCTCTAGCACAGGGGTCAACCACTCCCAACGCTGGTAGACCTTGCTGCGCCAGATCCCTTACGTCCAAAGTATGAGTGACAGGGCCGCCGGGCCCTAAAGACGAAAGATGAATGTTCGTATTCAACGACTGTGCGCCCTGCAGATACCCATATGGGAGGACAATTTCGGCTAGAGGTGGAGCAGGCGTGAAATGAACGCGCAAGGGTGCCAAAGTAGAGGCATCAAGGGAGCAAATATCGTCACCACCACCCAATAAAGAAGCATTCGGAGAAGGTCAGCGGGAGCCGGACCCACTGCCAGGAAAACGTTGAGGGGACGAAGCATCAAAACGAGTGCCCCTCAGATCCGGCCCCACATCCGTATTTGCAAGAATGTCTGAGACCTGGCCATCGTCCGCACCAACAACGATGGGATTAAGTTCCCCTCCCCCTTTGGCAGACGTCCTAAAAACCTCCGCGACAGTAGGCGACGAACTTCTTTCCTTCCTCTTTCATTTTTTCTCAAGCAAACGGGCAACCCTGTACGCCACAACAGAGGAGGACTTCTGAGCAGAAGGCTTCGGAGGCGACGGGGTCACCGATGGCTCAGAAGGACAAAATCTAAGGGAAGTAGCAGAAATTACGATAAAACTTGACAGCAGCGGCCCAGTATCCTCTGCCACTAGAACCCTCTCGCCGGTAAACTCCACCGATCGATCAAAAACGTCATGACCGACATCCGAGGCTAGTCTCAGCGAAGGATGAGTAACCGAAACCTAGGGAACGACAGCAACTACCCCTTTCGGAGGGACCTGGGTTTTTTGTTAGAGAGAGACTCCCCCGTTTGATACGAAGAAGCCCCCACGACAGACCTTTTTCACCTCCGAAGAGAAATTTCAGGGCTCTCTTCCCGCTCTACCTAAGGCGAAGGCCCCCCTTCGCTTTTGCCCAGCGAGGACTCCCTATCGTCATCCTCGTCGTCCTTCTTATCTGCAGAAACAATCAAGGTCATCTCATTACAACAAACGACACCATCGGGCAGAGAAGCTAAAGAAATCACAGAGGAAAAACTTACCAATAGCACACTACTCTATCGGTTCCCAAATGGCATATAACCGCATATTGAACGGCTTCTTCAAAGCGCCTAGGAGCTTCTCGATAGCAGCCACCTCCTCAAGCGTTAGTTCATTCTACTGAGGTTTGACCCATCGGGCATCAGTAATGTGCCGATTGAAACCAGACCTCCAGGCACGTGCAGGCATCTCAAGAACGAAGAAGTGATTCGCCCAGTTCTTGATCGATGAGTCAAACTTCTGGAAATGCATAGTAAGAGATTTAACCGAAAGATCAGACTTTCGAGGGTAAATAGAAACCCAACCTTTTCGGATGCTCAATTGGAAGAAATGCCTTAAGAGCCGAAGGCTAGGCTGCGCAATACCGTTAGTGACACACACCCGGATAAATGCGTAGATACCGGCCCAGGAATTCAGAGGAATTTGCACCGGGTTCAGATCAAACTTAACCAACATATCACGAACCAGCGAGTGTAACGGAAGACGGAAGACAGAACCCGTACTTAAAAATCTTCGTATAAAGCACCCGGTCGTTCCCAGTAAAATCGGTATTCAACCTAACCTCCGGCCCAGCAACCATAGCCGTGTATTTATCTTCCAGAATCCCACCGCAGGAAATCAACTCGGCATCCAAATCGACCCGAGTGGTTATCACCGAAACCGTGGCGGCAATCTTGGCCTCAACTGCGGACATAGGCCTGTCCGGAGCGGCAGGAGGAGCAACAGGCTCAGCCATGAGATAAGAAGGAGAAAGAAGGGAAGAAAAATCTAGAATGGGCAAGGAAGAAGAAGAAAGTCTCTCTATTTTTTGCGAAATTTGCTGACTTCTCTCTTGTTTTTCTGGAAAGGGAGGAGAAAAGGAGAGCGGCGCGCTGTATAGGGCATCACACAACTGATGAGAAAGCGACGCGTGGCGGAGGAAACCCTTGGAAACACCTTTCCTCACGAATGGATAAACCGCTTCGGCCAACTCAAACGTCCCTTCTCGATTTTCAAACTTGGATCTGACCGCAAAGAGACGATCGGGCGCCACGCAAGCGCGCACGCGCATCCAACCATCATTACCCCTGCTCCGCATTTAATGAGACAGGACGCTATCAATAGTCGGCCCAAAAGTAAAATGTAAAGACTACAAAAATGGAGAAGACCCATGCCCCCTTTTTCTAAACAGCCCAGCTTCACAACCCATTCTCTTCAAACGAATTCACAAGCGAATAGCCAAGCAGGCTATCGGCCCCGCAAGCAAACAGGAGACAACTCCCTAGCAGAGCATAATCCACCGACCGCCTCTAACGGCCAGCAGTCCTAAACGGCCATTTCGTTACCCACAAGCCCTGATGACACCGCAAACGGGCGGACTGAGAAAGGGGCTGACGCCGCCTCATAATACCAGCAAAACGCGCCTAAAGGAACAAACGGACCCGCAATCGGGCAGGTATCATACTAAGCCCTTGGTAAACACTCGGGCTCGTCGTCGTTCAGGCATGATAATACATAATCAAACTACAGGGGCATTATGGACTCCCCCCCTCAGGGGGACCACCGCCAACGTATCAGTCAAACTACGGTCCAGCGCGTCTCTTGGGGCTAACGGCCTAACAGACCCGATACGCGTCCGTGGGAGACACGTGTCCCGCTAACGAACTCGGCGTCCTGGCGACACGTGTCCCACCGACTCAAGTGGAAAAGGCCTATAAATACCCCCCCATCCCCCACTAACGGGAGGTAAGCTCTAAACTGCACTATTCACTAAAATCCTTCACTATTCACACATCTCTCGTACTAACTTGACCGTTGGAGCCTCTACGCCGGAGGCCCCCTCCGGTGCTTTTCAGGTACCACGCGGCAAGCCGGACCCCACAGAGGGACCCATTCAGCAACCACAGATATGATACCAATGAGTGATAATTCTACGAATTAAGAGAGACAATGTCTCCAGATCGATTTTTTTAACTTAAACTTCTTGGTTCCATCATCAGTTCTAAAGGACCGTGTTACAGTGTTTTGATGGAGGATGTTAATTCCCGGCATGTATTTGGTTTTGCCATTAGTACGAAATGTATCAATCTTTGTTAAAATACCATACAAATTTACAAGAATTCAAAACAATTATGATACATTTTTTTAATATTGAGACCTCAATTATTTATGATGAGAGGAAGTATTACTACAAACAAGTTTGACCATGTATTTAGTCAAATTTATAACTCATTGGGTATATCACTCATCTAATCGTAAAATATAATATAAAAAAAAACTTACAAACTCTTGTGTAAAAAATATTATTACAAATAACTAAGAATGTGCCTAATCAAATTTATAACTCAGTTGACACACCACCCATTTAATCGTAAATATAATATTAAAAGACTCACAGTCTTGTAAGTGCATAATTGAAAAATAGTGTAAAAGTTATTATTACAAATAACTGAGTATATGTGCCTAACAAAATTTACAACTTAATAAACACATCACACATCTAACCGTAAAAATAAAATCAAAAGACTTATTCCCCAAGTTTCATACACAATGACATTTCAAGGAGAACAGGATTTACCAATTAAATGTTACTAACATATTCCTAATTAATACTCATAAAATTTATCTTTTTTACAAATATATCTACCTTAGAGGGGCATTATAGACAAAAAAAACCAAAATCCACTTCCTTAGTCTCTGTGCAAAATGCTAAAACGTTGTATTTTTATGAAACAAAAAGTATAATCTAGTAAGTATAGATCAAAAAAGCTTGTAACCATAATGACCAAAGATTTAATTTTGTCTTTTTCACTGAAAAAAAATACAATAAGGGTGTAACCATAAAAAGAAGAAAAATGTTAGTCAATAAATAAAAGTCTCTTATCAAACCCCTGGTTGTATCATACTTCAACCATAAATGATAATACCTTGAGTAGTGAGCGGCTCTTTATGATTTCCTGGAGAAAACCATGACGCTAACCATGCACCCTTCATTTTTTGCTGGAATTGCTGGAATAATTGATCTCATGGTTTGGGCGAACAAATTGCTGAAGCAGACCATATCGATACCTATGAAACCTTTATTTTTGAAAGGTTGAGGTTTTATAGTCAGAAATGAATAACTAATTTAAAAGAAACTTGGACAGATAAAGAGTATATTTAGTTGGGCATGTTTTTTTTGAAGTTTGTAGGTTGAGTTTTATTTGATTTTTTTTAATGATTTTTACAATGGATACCTCCTTCTATTTATAGGGAAGGATGATATAGCCTACAACTAACTAACCCATGTGTATGTGCTGGTACATCTCACTTGAAAATCATGGTTTTAGCTTATCCTACTGCAGGTTGTATAGGCTATAAAATTGCAAAAACCTAACAAGACAACTCCCTAATAGGACACACAATTATCATATGATAAACATATGATAATCACATGATACCTACTAATAAGGAAACAAGCAACACATGTGATGTGTTGTTGCTTCTTATTACAAGCAAACAAACTGCCTAATAATATAAGACACTACAAAAAATACTGTTGTACATGTAAAACTTCAGTTGGAAGGACTTGGTAATGAAGCTCCTATTTCTGGAAATACTTGCTTGTGAAGTTCCTTCACCTGGAAGTAGTTGCTACCCTAGTTTATTTAGTGGTGGAGTTTGAGGCAAACTTATCATTTCCTTCAGCTAGATATTACAAATAGGGATCCTCTGGGTTATCTCCTAAGTTTACATAAAGATGTGTTGGGCGGTCATCTACATGTGATAATCCTTGAGTAGCTTGCTGAGTTGGTGATGACGTATAATCACCTCCTTGAGTAGCTTGCTGAGCTAACATGCATTCCATATGATTTTTCTTATCTGTCTGTTGAGGTGGTGCTATCATGGATTCTAATTTGAGTCTTTTTGAATGGTAATACTTCTTGAAGTCGTCTTGATACATCCTCGTGTATTCAGGTGGTATGAATTCCCATGGTGCATCTTCTTTCGTTGTTGGACATATCTCTTCATGGATTGTGCGATTGAGTTCACTGATTCTCCTTTGGTAGAGCCTCATGTCTTTTTCTTAGAAATCCCATGGATAACCAAATTCATAATCACTAGCTGAGTAGGGTGTAACTTGAGGGAATAGAATTGAGTCTTTTATGGTAACATTGACGATTTTGCGATAAGAACAACGGAAAATGAAAACCATGAATCCATTTGGTGACCCATTATTGTAATTGAATATTTTGGATGTTTGCTAGTCTTCATCCATGCATCTTTGCATAGGACCTCCCAATATAAGAGTAAGTGGTAACACTGTAGGAACGGTGTGAGATGTCCATTATGTTCAAAGTTTGGCATATACTAGGTCATTCTAACTAGTCGCCATAATTCTTTGATGTTGAACTGGATACCTGTATAATAATTTTGACACATATTTCAAAATAAGTGAAGCACCTCTGTGGGTACATGAAACAAAGAGGTTAGTCAAAACAGGTGGATAAAAAAAGGTATTTTAGGTGAAGCTCAACAAGTTTGATTACGGTGTTGCCATACTTTTGAATGATTTTAGACTGGTAATAGAGGACGGGTTTATAGGATTCTTGATCAAGAGTATTTGTACGTATGATTTTTGGAATTTCTGGTGGAACATGTTTTTGAAAAGGATTGGGGAAATGTGAGACTGGATTTTTGGACAAGGAAGGATTCATCATGCAAATATAGGGAAGGTTGGAAAATTTTGGTTTATAGGTAGCTAATATGTATGATTGTGGTGGTCTGGACATAAAATATGGGATTAGTTTTTATTTCTAGAGATATGAGTGGCAAAGAAAGAATACTTACTGATTGCGTGTCGAGGGCATCAAATTTAGTTGTAAAAAGATATAGAAATGGGGTAGGAATACAACTTATCACTCGTCCACAAGGGACTCGTAGATCATGATAAGAGGTTCCTCCACAGAGATCTTGTTGGGGTTTTTGTAGTCTTGACTCGACTTCCTCGTTACTGGAGTTGAGGGGTTTTGTTCCTACAATTAAGATAAACAAAGCATAAAAGAGAACAAGCAATAATAAAATAAAAGGAAGCAATCTTAGGTAGAGATGAATCTTAGCTAAGATTGGTGCTTGAGATTGGTTGTGAACTGTCATGAGGTAAACTCCCAGTAAGGGTGAATTTGTGAGCGCATTCCTTGTTTAATCGATCATCGACCTTTAGATTTTCTTCTTCTCTCTCATAACTCTACTATAGATTGGGAGGAACCCCTTTCCAATCATACTTTCCTCCTATTCAAATCACTTGTAGGGTACCCCATTTCCTAGTGATCCTAGCCAGTGGACACCTTGCTAGTTAAAGGGTTTATCCAATTGGCTGCTGGCTTGAGGCACATGCGTTTTCTCAATGGCGTAGGGAAAGACAGAGTCTAGGCCAAGCTACTCCTAACTCGGAGCCCTAGATTGTCAGTCTGGTTAGGCCTATATCGATTCAAGTTCACTAACCCCCGTGAGGTTAGCTGCCTACTTCGTCACTCCGGTTTCGCTCGTCCCCTTTGTGACTGGCTACAAATTCGTCGTCTTGCCTAAGATCGATCAAGTCTTAGCCTAGACGGGAACCGGTTTGTTAAAATAGAACTTGAATTGATTATGAACGAGAGGATAATAAGAATGATCGGTCTCACGAATCACAAGTACGCTCACTCAACCCTTACGAAGAATTTGGTGTTTAGCTACTAGACATAATAATTAAGGAAGAGAATAATTGAAGAACATGAATTAAAATAAAATCTGTGATATTCAAAACCGAATTATCATAGAGCGAAAGTTTTACAAGAACCCGAAGTTGGAAGAAGGAAGATCCCGTAATTGACAGCCTTCCCTAACCTTTAACAAGGTTAGAGTCCCCACCCCTCATGTTTCTTTCCAAATTTCAAACTTCAAATGCCTAAAAGATGGGGATAAAATCCCAATTGTTTTAATTCAAAATAAAACAAGATAAATATCTAAACAGATTGTTTCGTTCAAATAAGATTACATCCGAGATTTCATCCAAGGGATGTAACAGCCAGCTGGCTTCTTGATCCGAACCCGCCTTCCATGAATCCATGATGAGCACGCCTCTATCTCTGCAATCTTGGCCAAGACTGCGGCCAAGATTGCCACTTTATCGCTCACGACATATTTTTCCTTCATTTCTTCTCTTGGCCAAGACTTCCTTCAAAAGACCACAAATTGACGTGAAAGAGATTGTTTTTACCATAACCAAGGTGGTTTAAGATAGTAAAAATACATGAAAATAAACGTCAATCACTTACTAAACCATTGAGACCATCGGAGGAGTTGTGCATTTGGAATCTATTTCTGTTTGAACTGAAGCATCTTGGGGAATTGTGACATATTCATTTCGATCATGAAGTGTTGTCTCACTAGATGAAATTTAAAATTTCTATAAAATTCTTCACAACTAGAATCTCTTTGAAGGTGGAATGTTAGTAAAGGTTAGAGACTTTGAACTTGCCACTTTCGTGACCACATATGTAGTAAAAATAAATTTAAAATGTGTTTTATCAACGGTCTTGCCGCTAATGCCATCAGATTTATGCCTTCATCATCATCTACACAATTACATCCATCTTCTCTAACCACAAGTAGGAAGATGATTCAATACGCAAGAGACTTTAAGGAAATCCAAAAACACTAGTTTATAGACCCGACGAGATAATACATGACATACTAAGAGAATAAAAAACAAACAAAACAAAAGGAAAAATGTACCTCATCACTTAATACAAACCGTACAACGAGCCCTAGAAATAGAAAAAAATTTGAGAGGGTATTTTTTTTTCTTTTGGTAGCTAGGGTTTCATTTATTGACAGGCTACATAATTGGAATACCTGATTTAATATAATTTATTAGAATTTAATGTAAGTAAGGTGTCGGTCTGTGTTTGTTGTTTTTATTTATTGTACGTTGATTAACAAATGCGTTGAGTGAGTTTGTCTATTAAGTTGATTTAATTTTTATAATTATAATTACTGAATTTATATTTTTATAAGTAAGTAAAATAAATTATTTATTGGGTCAATTAAATAAATTTAGTGAGTTTTTTTTTCATCTCTTATATTTCTATTTTTCGCTTCCTTTGTTTCGTTTAGATATCATATTTAAGTAACAAAAAAAAATTCCTAATTAACTAGGTTTTTAAGTTAGATTTTCTATGTGATTGGTTTGTAATTTTTTTTTATCTCTTTTAGATTTTCAACAATTGTCATAAATAATGAGTTATACATCCCTTTTATATTTCGCACAATTGTAATAACTGTACTTCCAACAAAAAAAATCAATGTCTTGGTATGTTAGAATATTGTTCTTATTGGATGACTTCCGCACTATAATACATGTTGCATACCACCGATTATTTGTTGCTCCATTTTCATTGTTCATTTTTTTATAAAAAAAATCTAGCATTTACTCACTTATTCTATTTCCTTAATTTTTTCTTTTACTATTTCTTTAGTTTTACATTTTTTGTTTTACCTATTATTTCTTTAAGGTTTTAATAATTCACTAATTTTTTAGATTAAAACTCAAACTATTGTAGGCGGAAGATTACTGACTAAATATGTTTTAACTAGTGTTTTAATCATGATTTTCAAAGACGGCACCGGACAGGTGGATTCAACTGATAAAATTGGGACCAATTGGCTTACCAGGCGGGAAAGCTCTGCTCTGTCTTCCATTCCTCCATTACTTCTTTCTTCTTCCATTCTTGGTGTAAGATTCTAAATTATACTCCCTCTGTCCCTCAATCAATGTCTTCTTCGCATCCCAATATTCAGTAGGAAATGTATATTGAGAGGCCGGATGAGACACTATTTGACCCCAACGAATTTTTTTTTGAACGTGCGTTAATCTTTAACGTACTTCCCAGAAAAAATTAGGGGCAAAATAGGCCGTCTGTCGATCGTTTTAAGATACGTGCCGAAACAGTAAAAACAAAAGATAAAACGACAATCATTGAGGGACGGAGGGAGTAATACCCACTTCGATTACATCTTTTACTACTAGCGCTCTACCGCTGCTGCTGTGTGTAAGCCAACCGTTCTCATTTTTTGCCCCACACATGCTTGTTAAAATGCTTGAAAGGAATAGACTTGCCTTTTGTCTTGTTTCTGGAACATAATTGAAGTCTCTTAATTTAACGATTCAGCTGGTTAATTGAACGTGGGATTGTGTGGTGTCAAATGGAGGAGCATTCATTTCTTAACAAAATGATGGCCCATCTCCGCTCTTCCTGCAAGTAAGGATACCCCTCTCATTCCATTGCTCTTTTCCTTTTCTTACTTTTTCCCTCCTGGGTCCTGGCGTTGATGTGGTTTAACATGGAAATGGTGGTGTTTAAGGTACTATACTGGGTACCCCAAAGATTTGGGTCCATCACGGCTTATTCATTTCACATCCGAGCGTGAATTTGTGCAGCTTCTCCACGAAAGGAACCCTGTGGTTGTTGCCTTTACCATCAGGTTGGTTGTACTCTTTCGTTTTGCTCATCATATGATTATGGTGGTTTATCTTCATGTTTGTTTATTGGCTTGGATTTTGGGTAATGCAGAGGTAATTACACAAAGCATCTTGATCGTGTTCTCGAGGAAGCTGCAGCTGAGTTTTATCCGCATGTCAAATTCATGCGCGTAAGTTTTTTCTACTTTTTCGATATATGCTTCATAATGTTGTAGGATGAAGAGTTTAATTCTTAACAATCTATTCCTGATCAAAGTGTTTTTTGGGAAAATTATAATTGGAGATGATTTTAAAGGTTTTCTTGAGAAGAGATTTTAGTGACAAAAATTCATGGTGAAATCAAAGTCCTTCAGTAAATAAGTAATCTAGAAAAGTGCAGAAAAAGATAACTGAGGAAAAAAGATCCAATCATGGAACAAATGTAGCATCATATCAACAATAAAGAATGTCAAGGAAGAGCTTCATACCTGACCTTAACTCCAAATCAACATGGCATAGGAAGCATCATTTGTTGGGTGTAAATTTTTAGTAAAACTTCTGAATATATGGTTTCTAGTGTTTCCATCAATGACAGCAGGGTTCCCATATTTGCCTGATGAACTTGAGATAACATTTATCTCCTTAAACATATGTGCAATTGTGTACCTTAATGTAGTAGTGAATGGTGATAATTGAGCTGGCCATAGGTGATTGCCCTTGGAAACACCTTGCACAATGTATCAACTTCAAAGTTCAAACAGTCAGCTCTTTCATGATGTTGGGGTGTTTTTTTTCATGTAATATATCATTTGGATTTTTCTTGATACCAACCTTTTAACCCAACCACTGTGTACAGAATTATATCTATTATTATAGATGCAATGAAAAAGAATAAAAGATATAGGTGCATCATTATCATTACGTATATTATGTATTGTTATTAGTACTAGAATGTGTTTGGATTAATCATGGAGGTCATGGTGAGTCCATAATTTATCCTGATTAGTTGGGGTGGCTGGGGACATTTGGCTTGGTTGGTTTGGAATGGGGCCTCATCAAAAGAGAGCATGTGCCTCTTCGATCTTTCTTAGTGGCCTTTGATATAAATGTGTCTTCATGGACATATCCCATTCCTCACCTTATTCATTCCAAAACATGGCACAATCTTATCTGCTTAGCGGCACTACCTTCTCCCATTGATACCCCATTCCACCTCTCATTTCACGACTTTTCCCATTCATGAACTTGGGACCTTCACTAGACTTGCATTCTCTCTCTCCAACAAGCCAACCATGCATAGTGCTGACTAAGATTCCCCATTGCTCCTCCCATGTCTCTTCCTAGTAGCACATCCCTCTTGATACTCTGACCACCCATAAATGTCTTGGAAATCAAAGAGTTCACTTGAGCAATTCACTTATATGAATTTTGGCTAGTTGGTTAATTGTGCAATCTGCTACTCAAAATACCACAGAATGTCATGGAGAGCAAATAATTCACTTGAGCAATTATACTGTATCAAGTTTGGCTTGTTGGATAATCATCGCAAGAAATTTTATTTGCAACACTGCGGAAAACTTTCATGCATTTTATTCTTTGGTTTTGCACCAACAGTTATTGGTCTTTTCCAGGTTGAATGTCCAAAGTATCCTGGGTTCTGTATATCACGTCAGAGGAAGGAATACCCATTCATTGAGATATTCCATAGCCCAGAACAGGTAATATGGTCCTTCTTTACTGACTTATGAGTTTATTCTCAGTGATTGTTTTGAAGCATTTTTTACTTGATGATTGCATTGACTAATGTGAACTATTTCTTGCTTTTTTTGCTCTAGTTAAACGGATTTGAGACACTACTTCTTAGGTGCTTATCTGCTGGTAGAATTTCCCCTTTAACAGAAGTAGTATAGGCACATTTGGAAAATTGAAATTATTTCTACTTTTCTTATCTTTTATTTTCTCTTGAATTTGATTTGGAATTCGCCAACCGCGACCATAACTTCTAAATTCTGAGTAAAACTAAAGGAGTTTACTTTTGATTATTACCATATCTGGGAGAACTAACGTAATGAATCTCACATAGTAAGTAGAGCTATTGACTGACACAAATGGGTTCCATAAAATGGGTGTCCCCACACAATGACTGATAGCATGCTATTGTGGTGCTAGAATCTATTGTACAACACTTGCTTCAGTGTCTATGCTAGGAGATGCTTGCTTACTGACTGTTACCTTACCATACCCATACTAATCCATCAACTTTTTGTAGTGCATCAATGCTCTTTCCTCTGAGAATAGTGTATGATTGTCAAAAAACAATTCTAAATCTAGAATTTAGTAGTCTCCATTTCTTCGAGATTTGGAAAATGGTGTACCTAGATGACAATATCTGGATTTCCGAAGGGAGAGGGTGACTTGCGGTTGCTTATTGCCCCTCTTTACTTTGCTTTGTTTGGCGGCAGGAAAGTTGAGCTAATGGAATGGGAAATGAAGCTTAATTTGGGATTTCCCATGTAAGAGCAAATTGTTTCTCTTTGTAGACAAGTTGAATAAGATGAAGACAATGGTGTTTCGTTCAAGTTCTGGGCATAAGAGCTGCTAGAGCTCATGGTTCTGTGGGAGATATGTGGTTGTAGAGATGGTTCACCAGACAGCCATTGCAATAGCAGTGGTATTTTCTTTAAGATGGTACTAATAAGGAAATGGAGCAGGTCCAGAACTCAAGCAAGAAAATAGTATCCATGTGGAAAATGGATGTATATGAAAGTGAAAAGGATCCGACTTAGAGGCCTACAGGAACACCATAAATTAGTATATCCTTCGATATGGCTTGATGGGCAATGGATCAGGAAGAATACAAAAC
The DNA here is from genome assembly GCA_963691705.1 of Viola odorata. Taxonomy (NCBI): domain Eukaryota; kingdom Viridiplantae; phylum Streptophyta; class Magnoliopsida; order Malpighiales; family Violaceae; genus Viola; species Viola odorata. The sequence continues at coordinate 19,888,055 of OY829539.1, read as the reverse complement.
AAGGGAGTATAGTACTTGATATCAAATCAAGTTTCAAAACCTAAATTTATTCCTGTTGAATTCAACCTAATGGGATATCTCAAGTCAGTGAATCATGTGCTTCAATTCATTTCCAATAACTAAAGTGTTGTTTCTAATGCTCTCGCTTCAGCCTCATTTGATTTTGTGATGGAGGGGCTTTGTGTTTCATTCAGAGAGAGACAAAACATTATGGTTTCTTTTAACAAAGTCTTAAAGGTTGTTGCTGCAAATAAAACAAGCTGTAGTTTCTTTATCATGTTGCTCACCAAGCAGATTTTGGTTGTTTCTTTTTTAACCAGTCAAGCAGATTTTGGTTGAACAATGTGTCTACATAGGTAATTTATATTTCTATTTTCTTTCATTGCATTTTGAAACGAGCTTTGCGGTGGTATATAATTTTGTGATAATTTCCATCTTTTGTTGTGAATGTCACCTTCAAATTTTTGGTTCATCTGATTCCCATATATACAGCATATATCGTGAAAGCTTGCTTGTAATGCTATACCATTAGCTTCTAATCTCCTGAGATATGATTTGATGATTTATTTTGCAGGCTAATAACCAAGGAAGGGTTGCTGATCCAAATATCACAAAATACTCTGTTAAAGTTCTACCTGTGAGTTCTGGGAATTGTTTAACTTCATTTACTTCTAAGAGTATAAGGGGTGTTAATAGTTTTCTGGTCTAGGAAATTCACAGTTCTGCCCCCATTTTGTGTCTCTAAAATGCAATACATAATGTGTGTAAACTCATCCCGTTTAGTCGGTGAAAGTGATATGCTTTTGATAAATAGGGTACTGGAGAAATTTGTAGTTCTGTGTAATTTAAAGGGAATGTGGCAATTTAGGTAGGTTCTTTTTCTTCTTTTTTCACCCGTGACAGTTCAGTTTGCATTGATAATTGCTAAAATCTTGATGCTTTTGGAGTGGAGAGCAGCTAAAGCCAATCCAATCGCCAAGTTTCTTAAGAGTTCTTTTTTTTTTTCCATTTTCTTTGGCTTTAACATTATGCTTTTTCTGATCTGTTTCTTCTGTATAATTTTGCAGTTCAACTATGACCTTAGTGCCTACGGATTTAGAGAGTTTTTCAAGCGTCAGCACATACGAATATCGGATACTCGGTAAAAACTTCCGGAGGTAGCATATAAACATGTGTGAGAGCTGTATGCTGTTTATCTTAGCTGCTGTTGGCATTTTACGACCGAAAACCTGAAACATTTTAAGATGCATTATGCATAGGCTAGAAGCTTGCAATATAATATGCTATTGACCAATTTCACACTCTTTCTTTGAAGATGTTATGTAGGACGGGGGAATTAAACGATAATTTCATATTTTTAATTTGATTTGGTCCAATGAAAAAAAGTGGGCGAACCACATGTATGATGCACCCGGTCTGATCGGAGAAACGGGGACTGGAAAACTAACCCGGGTCAAATGACACTTAAAATTCATTTTCATGAACCAGCTTTGCACTTCTAAATCTCACTCCATTTTAATGTCCAGAAGAGGTTGGACTTACCTTAATGTCTTGTTTTTTCCCGATAAGTTCAATCTTTTATCTTAAAAAAAACCACTTATTAAAAGCATTTTAATCTATGCGCAGGTCAGCCTGATTATATTTATTTTTTTCCAACCAGCAAACAAGTGATTGGTTTCAATGCTATTCTATTCATAATTCATATTAGAAACATGAAATCACAAGTCAATGTGTATCATTTAGCTATCTTCTACGACAGAGTGGAGTAAAAAACACAGGCTTTCTTTTTCTCACGATGATTCTCCCCAGCATCTGTAATACCTCTATTAGGACCTAAAATATTTGCTCTACTCAAATTTTGAACTAACGTTTCTATCACCAACTTCAAATGCATATCCATTCATTAGAACACGAATCAAGACCAGAATTCGAGCTAATTTAAAAAATATAGACACAGGGATACTACTCTATCACATAACATCACAGTGTGACATCTCTCTCTCCTTCCATTTTCTTATATAATAGATTATTTATACACAACTCAATGAATTAAACCACCTTACTTTCTTTTTTCTTTGTTTTGGATAATAACAAGCACGCCAAATACATCATTATATCACCAATGCCTACACAGCGACAATGCCACCATTGACACCAATAACTTGTCCATTAATCCACTCACCACCATCACTAGCCAAGAACCCAACAACAGGAGCCACATCATTTGTCTCACCAAGCCTTCCAAGTGGGCATTCTTCAATCATTTGTTTCACCGCCTCCTCAGAAATTCCAGTGAAGAGCATTTCAGTAGCAACTGGCCATGGTGACACACAATTTGCAGTGATGCCAGTCCCTTTCAGCTCCTTCGCTACGATTTTCGTCATCGACTCTACCGCTGCCTTTGTTGCTGTGTATGTACCGTTATTCGGTCTCAATGCCTTCACCAATGAGCTTGAAAGCAATATGATCCGACCCCCACCTCCTCTTTTCACCCTGTTTGCTGCTTCTTTGCAGCATAAAAATGCGCCTCTACAATTAACACTTTACCAAAAAGAACAAACAATTAACTAAACAATCAACGAGCAACCCGCATGCAGTTATGCTTTTCCAACAAAACGAGGAAAAGCTGTCTAGAGTTTGAGTCCGTTAACTTATAATCTCTCAAAATACACTTCACGTTCGGCAAATGTGTAAAAAAGTAAACAATCAACGACACTTGGAATTAAAATTTATCAGTATCCCTACTCTATGATTAAGACCTGCAACCTAATTTAGATCAAATGAGATTAAAAACTACCATTCTTGAGAAGGAGGAAGTGAAGTACCTGAAAATGCGGTCGAAATCCTCCAAAGAAGTGTTGGCTATGGTAGGATACTTAGAATCAGTGATGGCGGCTGAATTAACAAAAATATGAACCTGTGATCCAAACACCCTTTCAGCCTCATCAAACAGTAGTTTAACATGGGCCGGGTCGGATACATCAGCTTGGACGACAATGGCTTGTGGAGCGCCTCCACTCAGCGGAGCAGAGTTGATCTCATCAACTACGAGATCAGCTTGCTCTTTGTTGGAAGTGTAATTGACCACAACCTTTGCACCAAGGGCAGCCAAATGGATCACTATTGCTCTGCCGATGCCTCGGGATGAGCCGGTCACTATGGCTACTCGGCCCTGCAGCTGGAGCGATGGCAGAGTTCTGCTGTGGTGTTTGTTGCAGCCATTGCTTCAAGATGTAGAATTCAACTTGTTTGCCAAGGAGGAGCATCTTGTGTTTGGGAAATTGCTTGGTTTATGATGTCCACAAGCGCGATTTGCACCGCAATTGGCTAATGAACTTGGGGTACATATTTCTCATTCAGTGTCAAAATCTGGGAAATATCCATTTTTCAACCTGTAGGCCAAGATGCTGATGGCCATTTTTAATTGTAACGTGCAAATTGTAAAAGAACACATGAAAGTAAAATTTCAAATCCACCGAAGTGCACGAGAATTTGAGAATTAGGTTTTCCACCCAACAAAATCCATTGAAGAGTAAACAATATATTCTACCATTTCCTGTTTAGCCACTAAATCAACTCCTATAAAAAGTTTTCCTGCTTGTCACTAAGATACAACTAACTTGAGCACTATAAACCAAGAGATGGCTTTTCCTGCTTTTGAATATCGAAACAGTATTTTAAAAGCATGACTCCTGTTTCATTCAGAAGGGTTTCACAAAGTAAACATCATCTCTATTCTAAAAAATGAATTCAAAGCAGGTCTGTCACATGAAGACATTAATGTCTTATTTTTTCCCCAATAAGTTCGATCTTTTATCTTCAGAAAAACCACTTATTAAAAGCATTTTAATCTATGAGCAGGTCAGCCTGATTATATAATTTTTTTTCCAACCAGCAAACAAGTGATTGGTTTCAACGGCTATTCTATTCATAATTCATATTAGAAACATGAAATCACAAGTCAATGTGTATCATTTATATTTTCCACAAAACTATGAGCAATTCTAGAGTCTAGACTCTCCCTAACTATCCCCTTCTGCATCTTTTTTCTCATCACCACCATCGCATTCAATCTGCTGCACCTCTTGATTTCTCACTGCTTTCAACTCCTGATTCAGGCTCAGGTTTAGCAGGAGGCGGCGGCAACACCTGATCAACTAGCTTTAGTATTTCCACCTGTTGCGATTCCTCAAACCGCGTTTCAGCTTGCTCTAAATGCTGTCAAACCAAAGAGGGAGGAAACAAACTCATACATCTATCTATGAAAAGCAAAGGAACTCAATTCCTAGCTAGAAAAAAGAGAGGAGAAGCACTAAGAAAAAGATAGGACATTTAGCACCAAAACAACAACGGTTTTCATGATTTCAATGTTTGTAAATACACAATAAACAACGACAGTAAACTGCTTTATCCACAAGAAGATGGAGGGAGCAAACAAAAATGGATGCCTAAGGGAAGCAAGCAACAACAGTATTTTCTACCACTAAAGAAGCATCACCATCCCTTTCTTCACCCACGCCCAGCAAAATCAACAAGCAAATGCTCCAATCACATAATGATCCAAAGGGAACTGAAAACTACCATCCACCTAAGGAAGTCAAGCAGCATCAGAAACCATCGACTAAAAAGTAATGTCATTTCTTATTTGCGGTGCACTTTTTTAACTAAACTCTAATTGATTTACGTCAAATGCTAACTATGTCATTCTCTAATTTAAGGTGCACCAAAATTGGCATTTAATTACAACTTCCGAATTAAAAAATGTTTGTCACCAATGCACTCATACACAAGTGTAAAGGATGCAAAAGCAGGATAAAATATTCAAAACCATTCAGGAAACAAGATGCCCGCATCACAAACTGTCAAAAATATATATTTCAATGTTGCTAACACCCCAATTTCCTGAGAACATTTACGTTCACAGGATAGACCTCGATGTCTTTGGTATCGACTCAAATCAATATTTGGTATATGATCTCATAACAGTTATCCCAAAGAAGTTGAACGTCCAAAATATATGAAACCCTTCACCTGACACAAAGAAAACCAACTCCTAGTATATAATTTTTTATTTAACACAAATGATGTGGTTGGCAAGTACATACATGGCAGACGCCTACTATCTGAAACTCTACTGTGTGCAAGTTCTTTCCTCGATGATTTTACTGATCCAGTTAAAAAGAAGCCATTTAGCTATGTTCTGTGACAGTGGAGTAAAAAACACAGGCTTTCTTTTCCTCACCATGATTCCACCAGCATCTGTAATACCTCTATTACTGCTCTACTCAAATTTTGAACTAACGTTTCCATCACCAACTTCAAATGCATATCAATTCATTAGAACACGAATCAAGGCCAGAATTCGAGCTAATTTAAAAATATAGACACAGGAAGACTACTCCATCACACATGCAGATAGCACAAGATTGTCACAACATATAAAAGACATGATAGCTAAAGCAACTGTAGCACAACAACAAATGAGAGAAACAGAAAGAGAGATGAAAGTATAGTAGATTTACCGAGTAAATTTCGACCAATTGAGAAGGCCTAACATTGATGATGTTGAGTATCTCAGCTTTTGCAAGGTTGAATTTCTCGCATTTCTCCTTGAACTCTTTAATTTGCTCTCTTGTTTGATTGCAAGCAGGTGTGGCAACTAAATAATCATAAACCTAAAACACAAAATTACCAATAAGAGAGCTAGTAAGCTTCATCCGTAGAAACGTACATACTTCAAATACTGAAAAAAAAGACACTAAATAACCAAAAGAAAAAGAAAAAGAATAAAACCTTGTACTCTGAAGGGGCAATGGGGGCAAGAACTCGTGAAGTATCCTTTGAAGCTCCTCTTGACTTTAGAAAGTCGACGACTTCAAAATTGGTGAGGGCACCGGCATTAGGGTTCTTTCTGCGCATTATTTACCATAATAATTACACACCAAAAAAAGGTAAAGAAGAACAAAACCCAAATAACTAGATGAAATATGATAAACAAAATCAAAAGCACGTACATCTTCATTGTAAGAAGGGTCTATTGCTATGAGAATTTGTTTATCCAAGCAGAGGAACTCTTTCCCCCTCACTCTGACCAATCACCGAGAGGCTGTTTGGTATCAAAATCTGGGAAGAGTTCAGTTTATTTAAACTGAAATCCGAGCAAATTCGTGTTTGTTATACTCCTTTTTAAACGAATTCAATTCTTATAGAATTGAACCATCCGACGTGAAAACAAAACTCGAATCTTCATCTTACTGAACTCCTGATCACAAAATCATTAATAATTAGTGAATGATAGTGCTCTGTTAGGAATTATCTATTAAATTAAAAACTACTCCTCTCATGACGTTAACACTACCATGAACAGTACTGAAAAAGAAAACTATAATGAACAGTGTTTGCAGCTATCAAGTGTCAAGAACAGCAACCAGTAGCTTTTATGAGAAAAAAGGAAAAGAAATACTTTTTTTGTTTTTACCCTCTCTCTTACTTGAATCATCACGCTTTCAGACTCACCAAATTTATGGCGGCGAGAGACAGAGTAGAGACGGCAAGACGGCGAGAGAGAGAGGGAGCACGTCGCCCGTCGGAGTGAGAAGGTGAGGCAAGACGGCGAGAGAGAGAGAGCACGTCGCCGTCGGAATGAGAAGGTGAGGCAAGACGGCGAGGCGCCAGAGATGGCGAGAGGTAGGTGGTGAGCGAGTTTCTAGGCTTTTGTATTTGTCGACCAGAAATGTTATTTAGATGACAGTTTCGTAAATAAAATGATCTACGAAACTATCACTATTTTCTACTTATTTTTTGTCAAAATAACATTTCTCTTGTCTAAATTGTTTTGTTGGTCTGCCTGCGTCTCTTTCTTTTCTTAAATTTATTTTGTTATGAGTTGTTTGGCGTTTCGATTTTGGTCTAAAACGTGCGGTGGGCAAAAGTGTTGTGGAAAAAACATTTTTGCGCAAAGTAATGTGCTGTTTGATAAACATTTCTTAAAAATGTTGTGGGAAACGAGAAGTTGTTTTTGGTGTTTGGTAAAACTATAAAAATGAAAAAGTTGGAGAATAAAACTCATTTAAAAAAATTAATAAAAATAGAAAAAGTGGATCTAGAATTACTTGTGGTAGTTTTTAATTTATTTTGTTCATTATATAAAGTAAAAAATTAAAATTAAAATTAAAAAAAAAAAAGAGAGAGAGTGCCCAACGCAGGCTGCTGGAGCAAAATGCTCTAGTGAGGAAAGGAGGGAGCCAAGGCAAAATTTTAAAAGTGCTTTGTAGAAAGCTCGGCAGCAATGGTGTTAACAAACACCTTCTAAGATAATGTTTGGCATTCTGGTTCTGTACCAGAAAGCTGGTTTCTAAACCAAGAAGCCAACATTTGGTGTTTGGCAAACATCTATACGGGTGGGCTTCTTGAGAAGCCCGGTTCCTAAAACCCCAATTTTCCTCTTTTTTCCACTGGCCAAAATTGGGGCTTTCTGAAAATCAAGGATTTTCCATTTTGCGGGAAGCTGATCCTTGAGATTTTTGGACAAAAATCTCAGCCCAAGTTCTATTTATTTATACATCTACCAGCTATAAAAGATAGGAACAAAACACTCATCTCCTCATTCTCCTCACGCAGCTTCATTTTCCTCAAAAACACCACCTCATTCATCTTCTCTCAAATCCTCTCAGCAACAAATATAGATTGTTCAGGTATCCTTCTTCTTTTAATTTTTTCTTACTTTCATCAATTACTAATAAACATCTCACTGTTTTTTCTTTCATTCAACCTTCATTTCTTACCAAATCTGTTAATTTTTCTGCAAAATTAGGGTTTCAGTCAAAAAAGAAAAGGAAGGCCGGATCCGCTACAATCTACTCCTACGTTTCACACCAACCTTGGTGATATCAAGTGCGAGATTGCTTGCGACGAAGTCCCAAAAGCAGCTGAGGTTAGTCCTCTCTCTCCTTCCCGGCCAAATTCTTTGTCTCTGGATAAACAGCATGACAGTGTTAGATGATATTTGGGTTGAGCTCTTCAGTTTTCCCACTTTCAGTTATAAACCCATTTCTCTTGTGTTTGTGATGTTGGCTTGGGTTTGATTGATCATGTCATGTCGATAAAGGAAGTTATGGGCTGAGGAGGAAGAGCCGAGTGGGTTTTTTGGTCAGGCTCTACTGTTTCTTTGGAGGTTAAACAGACACAGTATAATACTGTTAAAACCGTACAAAGTTCTTGACCTTTGTATGAAAATCTTAAAATTGCTATAAAAAAAAGATTATAATTCTTTTTAGAAAATATTATGAGTTTTACCGGAGCTTGTTGTGCATCTGAAATAATTTACCACTAAATTAAAAGTGAGAGTTATTTAACTGTGGTAATATAAGTTAATTGTAGAGGTGTTTAACGAATCGATTTGTACCTAAATAAATAAGTTAAAGTTTTAAATTTCTTACCAATTCTTTGTCATGCTGTCATCCAGCTCTGGTTTTGAGTAAAAATTGTTTCTTTTCCATCATAAAAAATGAACACATTGCTTACTGGAGAGGAAAACTAAAGGGTCCTTATCATTTAGTATAGTTATTATTACTTTTTTTCCAAAGATTAGGAAAGATGGAAAGGAAAACACTTTTTTCAGTTTCTGCATTTACTTCCAATTTTTAGTACTCAATTTTGCGTTATCTTCCCCTCCCAACCCTCACAGAAAAGTGATTTCTTTTAGTATCAGTCTATACTTATTTGTTTTTTCCTTTCTAAATTAAGACTGATATTTGTGGAAAATTTTCTCCAATTCTATCAACCTTAGCTATACGTGTTAGTACTACTAATTTGGCATGCATAGATGGAACCTTTTCTTTTTTGAACAGGCATAGATGGAACCTTGTGTGAGAGAATCCAGCCATGCTTATTTACTCAAATCTATTGCACATTCAATTCTGGCTTGGATACATTGATGTGACAAATGCTAGTATGAAGTTATTGTGGAAGACAGCTTGCGTAGCTCTTTCCTTTTTAAAATTTTCATTTTAGTCTTCTTCTTCAATCTATCCTCTGGCTACTGGATGACCCCAAGATAGCAGTCGTATTGAAAAATTATGAACGGTTCTTTTGCACAATTTTTTTTCTTTATATTGCTATTATTTTAAAATATCTAGGGAGAGCAGCCTAGCAATTTTTTAAAGTTAGGTTTATCATCTCTCTTTTATTTCTTCTTCTAATTACTGAAAAAAATTTCCTCATGCTGCATATATGTTGGTTGTAGGAATTCAATGTATTTATTTCAGAAAACTTTTTAGTGGAAAAAAACAGATTTTTAGAGCAGAAATTAATTATTACTCTGTTCTTGTACTGTTTTAGCAACCATGGATAATGCACATCACATACTTTATACTAATTCATCCTGAATCATACCATAAATGAATTATATGTGTTGTAGATGACATCTCAAGGGACTGGAAGTAAATTTCCCAAGGCTGTTTGGCACAAGAATAGAGTTCATACTTTCTGTGATATTTGCATTAGAGCTATTCAGTTAATGTTTAGGCCGCACACTCATTTCAACAAACAAGGGTGGGAGTTCATTATAAATGAGTTCCGAGTTCAAACCGGATTAAATTATGGCCAAAAGCAACTTAAAAACAAATGGGATAGTTTAAAGAAAGACTATAAATTATGGAAAGATTTGATGCGCAATGAGACGGGTTTAGGATGGGATGTAAATAAGAATACTGTTGTTGCGGATGATGCTTGGTGGGAAGAGAAAATCAAGGTTTGTTTCTGTTATTTTGTACTTTGGTTGCTCTAATTTCATAGTATTTGGTTAGTTTTTTGCATGATTGGTTATTTTTTCTCTCTAAATGTGTAGACGAACCCAACTTTTGTAAACTTCAGAGCTGCTGGAATTGAACCACAACTTGAAGAGAAACTTCAAGTTATGTTTTCAACCATCGTAGCTACCGGAGAGTTTGCTATATCACCCGGATGTGATGTGCATGTTGCACCTCAAGAGGAGCACGATGATGTTGAAGGTTGTGGTGATTCAGCCGAGGGGATGCCATTTGAAGTCAGCTTGGATGATATGTTCGATGGGGGAAATTCTCAGCCAGGCTTAGCAAGTAACAGAAAGAGAAATGTTGAGGAAGGGGGTTCTGCCAAGTCAAGCATGGGACTGAAGAAAGGGAAGAGGCAATCAGGCGAGGCAGCAATGCTAGCTCGACATCTGGATACATTGGTGAGTGCGGTTGCCTTTAGGAGTTCAACTGTGACCTCTAGAGTTGCTGAACCTGAAGTTCCTAGTATGAGAGCAATCGTAGCAGACCTCAAAACCATACCAGGGCTGGATATGAATGGTGAAAGTTTTATGTATGCAACTGTATTGCTTGAAGATAAACTTGAGAGGTCTATCTTGAACTCGAATCACCAGAACACAAGCTGAACTGGATCAAATATCATTTCATCGAAAAGGGCCGAAATAAGTAGTGTAGTAGAGGTCCCGTATAACTTATTATGTATGACTATTGTGTTATAATTTTTATATTAGTAGTATTGTAATTTATATTTTCATGAGAAGCTGAGAACCTGTAAACTCCTTCTACAATCATTTTACTTAATTTGCGTTGGTGTAATTAATTGTGATTTGGTTCTTGAAAAGTTGGAAACTTTCCTATCATTTCTTGGTTTTAACTAGTCTTCTGTTTTGAAAATTGTGTTATCTTCGGCAGCTTTTTTGGTGGTGGGTGTACTGGTTCCAGTCACAATTCTTGAGCTTTCTAATTGTTATGGGTGTGAGAAGTACCAGATTAAGAGTTTTGAGGTGGATATTATAGCATCGCAGGCGGTTCTTGCTGCTGTTTCTTTGGTTTGCTTGTCACTTCCCTATGCATCTATTTAATTGTAGATATGTGACTAGTTGTATAATGTATTATAATACTACCATTTTGATGAGCTTATTTTTGTAGGTTGATCCACCCTCTGCATTTGTTTGTGCAGATAGCAAGATATATAAGGCCACTGAATGGTATATTTGTTAGGTAAGTTGTTTTCTTCTTGATGCCTCCTAGGAGATCTTGAATTTATTTCAAATTGGTCGTAGACTTTTGTGGATAATTCAGTGGAATGTGGTGCTATATGACATGTGTACTACTGGTGCTGTTAGCTCACCATTACACTACCATTGTTTTCTTTCAGTGTTATGTCTTAGCCCATAAGTCCAATTGTCCTTCCAAGTTTCTGGCTTGCTGGTTGTATCGTTGTTCATTGCTTAGAGATAATAATGTAAATTGATAACTAATGCAACCCAAAAATGGAATATTGAATGTAACTCTGGAGGACCATGTAGGACACATGATGTATATCCATCCACTCATCTAGGGATTGTGTGCAAGCAGGGGTGTTTGACAATTTCAGTGGTACTGCGGCTGCTGAAAGCCCATCTGCCAGGGCAGGAAATGGTCCGAAGAACAGTACGAGTGGAAGTAGCAGCAGCAGTAACAAGAGGAAGAAAAAAGGGAAGAAGCAATGGTGAACATCAGTGATATTCTTACATCTCTCATGCACAAGGACGGATCCAGGGGGTGGCCACTGTGGGCTCATGCCCTCAGTGGGCTAATGTAAAAAAAAAAATTAGTATGCAGCCCAGCCCAAATTCATAACCTAACCCACCCCAAATCCCTAACCCAACCTAAGAAAATTGCCTCTGCACCTAAACTCTCTGCTCCTAATTTAGAAAATTGCCTCTTAATCGCCAAATCCCCAAATCTCAAATCCCTAATCTGTCCCTAAATCGCCTCTGTTCTGCCTCCGCTCAACCTCTACTCCTCTCACCGGTCGCCACCGCCCGCAGCAGCCACCGCCCAGCAGGTAGGCTTGCTTGTTTTGCTGCTGTTGTTAGCAGCAGTGTTCTTGTTCCTTGTGCTTGTTCCTTTGTTCTTGTTCCTTTGTTTTAATGAAAAGTTCAATTATTTCTCACATGGATTGTCCAAAAAAAATTAAATGTCATATGCTAACAACACCATACGCCGCTGGTTTGTGTAATATAATATGGCAATAATTATCAAAATCATGACTTTTTATCCTTTATAAAATGTTGAGCATTAAACACAAAAACGTCAGTTTTCTTGGGGCATTTTCAACGGACTTTTGGAAGGTCAAACGACATCCAAATTGAACGTATTACCTATGGATTTTGATGCCCCAGATGTCTACTTTCTGTTGGTTCAAGTGTCAGGTCATTTGAAGGCCTATGGAAGGAGTTACGGAAGTTTTAGTACTGAAGGGTCAGGAATTACTGCACTGTTATTAAAATTCAGTTGAATGATAATTATAGCATTTTATTGTTGCTTGATGAAATTCATTTTATTAAAATTCAGTTTAATCTCGTATATTTTGCAATGCTTTTCAATTTATGTAAAAATTTTGACCTCAATTGGTTGTATTAATTTTTGAGAAATGCTATACTGGTAACTGAAACATACATAATGACGTGGCAGTGCCATGTCATACCATATTTTCAAAAATGCCACTCAACTATATTTACAAAAATGTCACTCAAACGTTTTTACATCCATCTTCCTCCTTCCTCCTAGGTTTAGTCCAGTACACACAACACAACGAACGGCCTCTTCCCTCTTCCATACCTAGCTCACGACCGCCTCTCCTAGACACCACCACCGTGACCGCCAACCACGCCGCCACCGACTCAATTAGTGCCTTTTTATTTTCTGGGATGATCTGGAGCTTCTGCCTTTTACCCATGGATTGCATCGCTTGTTAACATTTTGAGCTGAAATTGTGGGGTTAATAAGTCATGAGTTAAAGAATTGACTTATGCATTTGAAGAAGTATAATTTTTTAGCTAATTATTAATTAATTAAATGGAATTTGATCCTTCGTTGATAAATCAGTATAAGTTCCTTTTTGGGTTTCTAAGGCATGAGTGAAAGAATTGAGATATGCATTTGAAGAAGTATAATTTTTTAGCTAATCATTAATTAATGTAGAAGAGATTTTTTAGCTAGATTTGAGTCTTTAATTTCACTGTAGAAGAGATGCTTTTAAAAAGGACAAATGTCACTCCTCTATCGCCATTCATGGTACCGTTTCATTCATTCAGAACATTGACAAAAATGAAGAACTTGTGTGTTTTAAAATACAAACATTCATCTCACATATTAGGGTCGTGCTCTATTGTTGCGACAAGCGGAGCATTTGTACCATTTCATATGCTCTGCTCTAGCTGGAGTGATATTCACACACTTCCCATGGAACCACTTCTCGCATATGTCACAACAGATCCAAAATTCGTCAGATGCATAATTATCCCCACAAACACCACATAACGTCTCTCCTTGCTCATCCTCATATTCTTCTTCCAAGCCCCCCTCATCGACATTATCAGCATTCAACTGTCATATCAAGCAAACATAAATTTACTTGACATTCTACAACATGTAGAACACAAAATCCAAAAAATTAAAACAATGCAAACATTCATACCAGACTCTCTTGAGTTCCAAATTGAGTTACATTTGATGGTTCAGATAGTCCAAATTGACTCTCTTGAGTTCCAAATTGATTTTGTGGTGCATGGTCTTTCTTGCTTTTTCTTGATTGAGCATTCTTGACATAAAAAAAATATTATTAATAAGTCAAACATCATATTCAATAGGGAAGAAAGTAATTTAAACACTCTTTGGATACCTTTTTTTTGTTAATATTTTGTTTTGCTGTTGACATTTTTCTTTTGGATGGAGGGCGCCCTTTTGTTCGCACCTTGAAAGGACTCGAGAACTTTTGACAGTCTTCTGCCATGCTCGTTGAGGAGGCCCCTGCGGACTGCTTCTTCCACTTAATTGAATCACTAAGTTTTGAAGCTGCCTCATCTAAGTTTCTCATTAGAAAGTTAAAATTCTCTACAGAGTCAGCTCCAGACTCTATAACCTTCGACCATTGTGAATTCAAACTATTGTATCTCACTCTCCATTCATCATCCACGTCGTCATCATAACAATTCTTAACATATGTATGTTTGTGTCTGACATCCTTCCTCCAGCGATTCAAGATATATTGGCAGGGAACACGATATATCTTTTTGAAAACAAACACCTTCACAATATGTCTGCACATAATTCCTTTAAACTCAAACAGACGACATGAACACTTACACTCAAAATTCCTCTCATCAAAATGAACAAGATAAGCAACTTCTCCTCTTATTGCACCCTCTTTATCAGTCAGTACGTCTGTTACTTCAAATGTCAAAATTGGTTCGGACCTGTCGATTAATGATTTACAGCATAGAAATAATATTCAAAACCAACATTGGAGTTAATACGGGATTATAATTTAAAATCAATAGAATTAACTTGGGATTGATTCGTACCTATCAAGCAAAATAATATTACAGTACACCAAACCCCGCACCTCATCCTGAAACAACCGAAACAGTTTATTTGTGTAGGCATCTTGAAAGTCTTTCTCAAATCCATAACCAGTTATCAGAGGAATACAGGAATTGAACGAATCAAAATCTGCTTGGTTTTCTTTCTCGATCTTACTCTTCAATGCATTATCATACTGCTCTACAAACTGCTTTAAAGACGTCTTGGGACCAACATACCCATCAAAGAATGCATTTATACTTTCACTTCTTTGGGTTGTAGGCATTCCAGCCCAAAAAGTTCCTTTTAGACATACTGGAACCCAACGATGACGATCTTCATACAAAGCACTTAACCATGTATTTTTTTTAAGATCAAACTCATTAATCATGTTACCCCAAATCTCCTCAAAATCTTGAACCTCAATGGACTCATAGACTGCTTTTTTCAGAACTTTTTTAATTTGCTTGTAATCAAGTCGTGATCCAAGCTTCTCAGGCAACTTCTTCATAATATGCCACAGGCAAAGACGATGGTGAGAATTAGGAAAAACAAATTTGACAGCTTTCTGAATGGAACTGCATTGGTCAGTAATTATTGCATTCGGAGCATTTGACATGCACATCAACCAAGCTTTAAACAACCAAATATATGTATCTGCTTCTTCATTTGAAAGTAAACCACATCCTAATAGTATAGTCTGCCCATGATGATTAACACCAACAAATGGTGCAAAAGGCATGTCATATCTATTAGTTAAGTACGTTGTATCAAATGATATGGCATCACCAAAACTTTCATATGCTGCTATAGATCGTGCATCTGCCCAAAATATATTTTTTAATCGATTGTCATCATCTAAATCAATCTGATAAAAGAAATTAGGATTCCTTTTTTGCATATATGCAAAATACATGCTAAGTGATGTTGCAACTCCAACTCCAAGCCTAATTTGTCTTACTTTAAGAAGATGATTTCTACAATCTTTCTCAGTAAATGTCAAGTTCTCATACCCCCCTGCTTCAACAGCCAAAGAATGAAAATTATTACTCACCCGTATGCCTGCTTGGTCATTTTTTTCAAGCCTTCTCCTCACATACTCATCCATCTTTTTATTACACTTAAAAAAATGTGCTTTTGTCGGACTCAACACATGGTTATGATCAAGATTAACAAGAGAAATAGTGAACTCCCCTTCGTCATTAACCATAACATTGATATTAGCCTTACAATCAGTTTTTTTTTATGGCCTTGGATTAAAAGGATTTTTGGCTTTAGATTTCCACGTACCTCCTCTACTACACTCAACAATCAGATACTTCACCTTCCCATAATCATCTTTCTTGAAACTTCTTTTTCTAATACCGAATCCCTCTTCGCAAGCATACTGGAGACAAAAATTATAAAGATCTTCTGATTTGAAGACCATACCTGTCTTTGGAATCAATTTATCATCAGGTTCCGGGAAGGGAGGATTCATACCCATGTCATCACTTTCAGGCAACGACTCCATAATGGTTCTGCAGCAATATAGGAAAATACCATCAGCCTATCAAAGTTATATTCTAGTAACTTCATCCATGCAAATTAATGTATCAATTTTATCTTGGCAAAAACAACATAATTACAGTATATATAAAAACGAAAATTAATGTATCAATTTTATCTTGTATAAAAACAACATAATTACATTATATATAAAAATGGGAAAATAAAGCGACGTGGTTGGCGGTCACGGTGGTGGTGTCTAGGAGAGGCGGTCGTGAGCTAGGTATGGAAGAGGGAAGAGGTTGTTCGTTGTGTTGTGTGTACTGGACTAAACCTAGGAGGAAGGAGGAAGATGGATGTAAAAACGTTTGAGTGGCATTTTTGAAAATATGGTATGACATGGTACTACCACGTCATTATGTATGTTTCAGTTGCTGGTTTCGGTTACCAGTATAGCATTTCTCTTAATTTTTTCGGCAAATATGAACAAATATGCTAATTGTATAATATATTTTCCCCCCAGATATGGACAAATATTTGATTAAACCATCTACTCAAGCACCATCGATATCATCAAATGTTGGTCTAAATGAAAGTGAAGAACGACTTGCAAAGAAGTCGAAGAGATTTTTAGAAGTTGATTTGGAAAATCTTCCTGTTGATCCAGGTATGCGACCTCAAATTTTAGCATACCATCCTAATGATCGGGATAAAATTCGTAGAGCTTATTTGTTGAAAGGTCCTTGTCAACCACGAGACATAGAGTTTCCTAAAACATTAATTGGGAGAATTCAACGACATTTTAGTCCTAAATGGTATGATGAATTTGGTACTTGGTTGGAGTATAGTTCGTCCAAAGATGCAGTTTTTTGTTTATGTTGTTATTTGATGGGTTCAGTGAATGGAGACAAAGGAGGGAGTGGTGTTTTTATTTCTACTGGCTTTGACAATTGGAAAAACGCGAAAGAACGATTACATACACATATTGGTGGTGTTAAAAGTGGTCATAATGATGCTTGGAGAAAATGTGAAGCATTGATGAATCAAGAGCAACATATTGAAGTGGCTCTTTCTCAACAATCTAGTCAAATAAAACAAGATTATCGGATTCAGTTGACTGCTGTAGTTGATTGTATTCGGTTTCTACTTCGTCAGGGACTAGCTTTTTTGTGGTGATGTTGAGTCTGAAGATTCAATTAATAAAGGAAATTTTCTTGAGCTTTTACAGTTCCTTTGCTAACCACAATGAGACCATTAGAAATATTTTGAGTAAAGCTCGTGGAAATCTTAAGTTGATAGCACCAAGTATCCAAAAAGAAATTATTAGTGTTGCATCTAGTGAGACTACTAATATTATTCTTGAGGATATTGGAGATGATTTTTTTGCTATTTTAATTGATGAATGTCGTGACATATCAATTAAAGAGCAAATGGGTGTTGTTTTGTGGTATGTGAATAAGAAGGGGCAAATTATTGAACGTTTTCTTAGTCTTATTCATGTTACTGACACACGTGCTTGCTCTCTCAAGAATGCCTTGGAGTTTTTATTTGCCAAACATAACTTGAGCTTGTCAAAGGTACGTGGGCAAGGTTATGATGGAGCGAGCAACATGCAAGGAGAATTCAATGGTCTTAAAAGTTTGATCTTGAAGGAGAATTCATGTGCATTTTATGTTCATTGTTTTGCACACTAACTTCAACTTGCACTTGTTGTTGTTGCAAAAAAACAAGCTGCAATTAATTATTTTTTTAGTATGGCTGCTAATGTGTGCAATGTGGTTGGAGCTTCATGCAAAAGGCAAGATGCCCTTCGAGAGAAGCAAAAAGATCATGTGGTCGAAGGATTACAAAATGGTGAAATATGTAGTGGAAAAGGTTTGAATCAAGAGAAGACCATTAAAAGAGCAGGAGATACTCGATGGGGTTCACATTATGGTACATTGCTCAGCTTAATCGATTTATTCTCTTCAGTAATTGATGTGCTTGAAATGATAGAGAAAGATGGCTTGAGCGCAGATCAAAGAGGAGAAGCATGTGCATTATTGAATACGGTACAATATTTTGACTTTATATTTTGTTTGCATTTGATGAAGAATATATTAGGAATTACTAATGAATTCTCTCAAACACTTCAAAGAAAAGATCAAGACATAGTAAATGCTTTAGATTTACTCAAAGTATCCAAGTTGAGACTGCAGTCAATGAGGGATGAAGGTTGGATGTTATTACTGAATGAAGTATCTTTACTTTATGGCAAACATAATATAAATGTTCCAACTATGAGTGATATGTTTGTTGCCCAAGGTAGACCAAGGCGGAAAGGTGAGCAAATTTCCAATCTATATCATTATCAAGTTGATTTATTTTATCAAGTCATTGATATGCAACTTCATGAGCTTAATAATCGATTTGATGAGAGGAATAGTGAATTACTCCTTTGTGTGGCATGCTTAAATCTAAGAGACTCCTTTGTTGCTTTCAATAAGGAGAAATTGCTTCAATTGACTGAATTTTATCCTAATGAGTTTTCTAGAGTTGATATTCTTGCTCTTGATAATCAACTTGAGAATTATATTTTGGATATGCGGTCGGATGTTGGATTTTCAAATTTGAAAGGGATTAATGATCTTTCCGAAAAGTTAGTTGAAAGAAGAAAGCATATTGTCTATCCATTGGTGTATTTACTCTTGAAGCTAGCTTTGATTTTACCGGTTGCAACTGCGACAGTGGAAAGGAATTTTTCTTATATGAGCATTGTGAAGAATCGACTGCGGAACCGTATGGGAGATGATATGTTAAATTATTGTTTGATTACTTTTGTTGAAAAAGATGTTTTTGATAGTGTAGAGAATGAGAGAATCATTCAACGATTTCAAAAAATGAAAACTCGTAGAGAACAATTGTAAGAAGTACGTATATTATATGAATTCTAATGTATAATTAAATTTTTTCTATATTGTCTTTTTATTTATCTTTTTGTTAAGTTATCTAAATATTTGTTACTTAGTGACGGATACAAATACTCTTAAGCATTTGTTCAATTTTCCGTTCAGCTCGTTTGGTTTCCCTTTAAAATACCCCAAAAAAAAATTTCAAAGTCTTAGTTTCTTAGAAATATTATTAAAATTTTATTATCTTAATATGTATATATATATATAATCAAAATTTTCAATTAATTAATTATAATAATTGAAAGGATTAAAAATTTAATAATTAAAATACATCATAATATAATGGAAGGTATAGATTTTTTTAATATTTTAAACTTTTTAGTGTATTGTCTATTTTTGTTAGTATATGTATGTAATATAATCTCAATTAAAAAATAATAAATTATGGTAATAGTGAGATTAAATGAAGAATAAAGTTAAGTGTAAGATGATTAAACTTGGTTAATGTATAAACCTTGATTGAAATCCATTGATGACTATGTCTTATTTTAATCATTTATTTTGTTTTATTTGTTAATTAATTAAAATAAATAACTTTTTTATTAGTATTTATTTTATTTATTGAAAAAATAATTTAAAATTATAAATGTGAAAATAAATATTGAATAATAATAAAGTAACATTTTTGTAGTATAAATAAAATAATTAAGTACGATAATATTAGAGAAAATGCTTCAGACAATGGTTATGTATTAAATAATTTTTTTAGTATAAATAAATAATTTTCTTTCTGGTTTTTTCCCCTTCCCTTAGATATAACTTATAAGCCTGGAAATTATATTGAAAGTAAGAGGTGTCCCAGCTTTTTCATTTTGAAAAAAGGGAAAACTCAATTTTCTACCGCAAGATTGGTAGTATTATTTGAAGGAATGATCAAACAACTACTTTCCAATTACAAGACTGAACTTGGTGCCTTTTATGAAATGGAACAAACTAACTACTGTTGCTAAGCAAGAGTGTATTGTCTGTACCGGGATAGATTTCTGCTAATATTTATTTGCAGGACCCACCAGAAAAAATAAATTCTCAGAAATAACTGTGCAAACCTATACGACCAATTGTTTTAGCAATATTAACTGAATTCACAAGGATATCCTAGTAATAATACAACTAGCAAAAGTACACAGAAAAAACAAACAAAATTCACATGTGTCTTGTTTTCCTGCACTGCACTGACCAAGGCTGAAATGCCCACCCACTCCCATCACAACTTATTGCACCTGTCACTGTTCACTCTACTACTATTTAGTATCAAACTTTGTGGCTTTTGTGTTGTACCTAAATCACACGGCCAAGCTCAAGAGATCAATAGAAAGAGGTATTTTTATGTTTCTTACAACCTCCTTTGCTGCTTCCTTTCATGTTTTGTTGCTTGGCTAATCATAATACTTGTTTTTTAAAAAGCTCATTAATGTTATCATGCACTTTTATCATGGGAATGTTAGAATCCTTTAAAACTCGTTTCTCATAAAATAAAATATTATGAAGTCATGAGTCTCGTTCATTAATGTAGGTGGAATATATTTTCTGTTATAAGTGAAATATAGATTTGGCCATAAATAGTTAATAGTCTTGTGCCTTGTTATTATTTCTTCCAGAAATGAATGAAGGAGATGATTTGTCCGAAGAAAGTGACGAAGAGTTTTGGTGTTTATTGACTGCCACCACTGCATCTATCAGTACGTATTTCTGTACTTACATGTATAAAGAACCGTATATGACCTCATCCCAAACAGGAATGACATGGTTGACTGAGATATTGTCTGGAAGGGATTTGCGATCTATCAATATGTTTAGGATGGATAAAGATACAATACTAGAACTAGTGGCAACATTACAATCATCTTGCAATTTGGAGTCATCACGAAGAATGTCTGTTATTGAGAAAGTGTGTATCTTTTTATATACTATCGCCCAAGGTGCTTCAAATAGGCACATTTGTGAACGATTTCAACACTCTAGTGAAACAATCAGTAGAATTTTTAATCATGTACTAGATGTTGTGTGGTCATTATCAGAGGACATCATTCGTCCTGGAGATTTTAATAGTGTCTTGCCACAAATTTTGAATGATACAAGATATATGCCATATTTTAAGGTACGACAACTGTTTTTTTCAATTTCATTTTATATTTATATAATTAATTTTATACAAATGAATTTAACCTTAATTTTGAAATATGTAATTTGTTTATACAATTGTCTAAAATGATAGTAATTTTTTTTAGGATTGTATTGGCGCCATAGATGGAACACATGTATATGCTTGTGTCGCCGCAGATGATCAAATTAGATATATTGGCAGAAAGGGTATCCCGACTCAAAATATAATGGCAGCATGTAGTTTTGACATGCAATTCATTTACGTTTGTGCTGGATGGGAAGGCTCTGCCCATGATACTCGCATTTTCAATTCTGTAGTCAACAATCCACAATGGAAATTCCCTATACCACCTCCAGGTTAATTACACTTTTGAACGTTTATTTATTTATGATAGTAATTATTATTGTATTACTAACATTAACTTATTTATGTTATTAGGTAAGTATTATTTAGTAGATGCTGGATATCCTGATGCTTATGGGTATTTGAAACCTTACAAGAGTACGAGGTATCATTTACCTGATTTTCAACGAGGGCAACCACCAAGGGGTCGTAATGAAATCTTTAATCGGGCACATTCTTCATTAAGATCTTGTATAGAATGAACATTTGGAGTATGGAAGAGAAGATGGAAAATATTACGTGACATGCCATCCTATCCTTTTACAACGCAAGCTAAAATTGTAGTCGCTTCTATGGTTTTGCACAATTTTATACGCAGAAAATCTCTATATGATCCGGCCTTCCAAAGATTGGATGAGAATCCAGATTTCATACCAGATGATATTTTTCTAGATATTGTGGGAGTTTCACAAGATGCGATGAATATAGGTGAAGGATCTCAGCAAAGTGACAGAAATAATAGTCAAATATTACCTATAAATGAAATTCGTAACTCAATAGCTAATAGTTTAGTTATGAATATGTAATCGTGAATTATATATGTTGAAAAATGATTACAATATTAATGAAAATAAATTTTATTTATTTATGTTATTAAATAACTTTAATTTTTTTATGATATTGGATAAATATTATGGGGTAGATGTTAAATTATAAATAGATTGATTAAAAAATATATATAGATACTAAAAAAAATTAATTATAACACTTTAAATGAATTGTGCCCTTTATGGTCATTTTACATTCAAACCATAGTTTTAAAAAGCTGTTTTACCAAACACCTCAGCTATCTCACAACACTTTTAAATTTTTTTACCAAACAGCACACTCAGTTTCCCAGAAGTCTTTTTCACACAGCACTTTTTCTCACAGAACTTTTCCAACTAGAACCGAAACGCCAAACAGACCCTAAGTGGTTTTGGGTTGGAAAAAATTGGGTTGGGTACCCAACTCCCAACGCCAAACACACACTCACCAACGCTGCTCAGAAGGATGTTGAGGAAGGGAGAAATTTCACAGGGATTGTAACTTTAGTAGGTGAGTTCTTGGGCTTCTTGCTTTTGGGTCATGGGCTTTTCAAACTTAAATTCTTACTTAAAAAATAATACTAGAACATAAATACTCCATGACTGGAATCGAATATTCCAAAAACAAAATGGAAACATGATTGCATTTTGTTTAAATTTTTGTGCCAGGAACTACAGACACGGGTGACATCCTTAGATATCTTAGCGGACGAAAGAGATCTAACAGAGGAGGAATCAGTAGAGAAGGGAGAGGCAGAAGCGGCCTTATGGGAGAAACAGGGCCAAGAAAGTCGTATGTGGCAGCAGAAAGTAAGGGCTCGATGGGACTCGCAGGGAGACCGCAATACCAGGTATTTTCATCAAATCGCGTTGTGCACGAATAGGAGGAACAACATCACTGAAATTATGGAGGAAAATGTCCGCCTGTCCACTCCTGCAGAGGTTAAATCCGCTGCAGTCAAGTACTATTCCAACTTTTTCAGGGCTGTTTCATGGGACAGACCGCATATGCAGGACATGGGCTTTAAGAAGCTGAGTTCCGAGCAGGGCATTTGGCTTGACAGGGAGGTCCTGGGGGCTGAAATCTGGGAGGCAGTTAAACAATGTGGGGGGGACAAATTTCCTGGACCGGACGGGTTCTCTTTCACGTTCATTCAGAAAGCGTGGAGTACCTTAGGTAGAGACTTGAGTAATATGGTTTCTGAGTTCTTCAGGACGGGCAGATTCCCTCATGGTGCTAATACTTCTTTCCTCACTTTAATCCCGAAAGTCAGAGCAGCTAAGAGATTCAGCGAATACCGGCCAATCAGCTTAGTAAGCAGTACATACAAAATCATAGCGAAGATCCTAGCCAACCGTCTTGGGTCTGTTATCACTTCGGTGATCAGTGACATGCAACACGGATTCCTGTAAGGGAACAGTACTTTGGATTGTGTCATGATAGCTAACGAAATTACGCATTTCCTTAAATCTAGTCGTCGGCAAGGCTTTTTATTCAAGCTTGACTTCGAGAAGGCTTACGACTCTGTCGAATGGAGTTACCTGGACGACATCCTAAGCTATATGGGCTTCAGCGCCAAGTGGAGGGGTTGGATTAACCAGTGCCTGGGCACGGCTAAGGTCTCTGTTCTCTTAAACGGGTCTCCGACTCAGGAATTCGGAGTAGGTAGAGGTTTGAGACAGAGGTGCCCGATGTCTCCATTTCTGTTTAACATAGTCGCAGAATGGTTGAACCAACTATTCGTTAGAGCTAAGACGGGGGGTCTGATTCGGGGTATCGGGAATGAGACACGGGGGTGGGATATATCTCACCTGCAATTTGCAGACGACACATTAGTTTTTGTTAACAACGACGAAGAGGAAATTAAGTGTGTTAAAGGGATACTGCGATGGTTCGATGCGTACTCTGGCTTAAAGGTTAATTATTTCAAGAGTACCCTGGTGGGGGTCAACATTTACAGACACCTGGGGGCAACTGTGGCCCGTAGAGCAGGATGTAATTATGAGATTTTGCCTTTCAAGTACCTGGGGTCATATGTGGGGATGAACCCGAAGAGACTTTCCAGTTGGGATTTCTTATTAGCAAATATTCAGAAGAAGCTGGCTACTTGGAAGGGGTCCTTATTAACGGTAAGTGGGAGAACAACCTTAATCAAATCAGTCCTGACGAGTCTGCCAGTATACAACATGTCCATATACCGCATGCCTAAGGGCATTATTCGGAGGTGTAACCAGATCATGGGCCGCTTTCTTTGGAGTGGCGATGAGCATCGGCAGGGATTAACGAAGGTGAAATGGTCGAAAACTAGTCTCCTAAAAGTCCTGGGAGGGCTGGGGTTGGGATGTATTCAGACACGTAACGAAGCCTTTCTCTTGAAATGGATTTGGGGCCTCTTGGCAGGAGACAAAAAAAAGTGGGTAGAAATTGTGCGCAAAGAATACAATATTTCTACGCTGGGAGACCTCTGGATACAGGACAGTGCGACATTTTCTACCATCTGGAACGACATTATTCGGGTATGTGGGAGATCTTCTGCTATGTTTGGGACTTGGACAAAAAATGTTCAGCTTCATATCGGCTCTGGAGACTCCGTGAGATTTTGGTGGGATCCTTGGGCTACTCCTGCTCCGTTGGCTCTTAAACACCCCCGATTGTACTCTATCACCAGTAACAAGACGGGAGCCATCAGAGAATTCGGATCTTGGCAAGACTCGGGTTGGCATTGGCAACTTCCTTGGAGACGGGGGTTATTCGAGTGGGAGATGGACGAGGCAAAAGATATGCAGGAGACTCTGCTGCCCCCAGCCAGAAACACTAGCACTAGTCAAATGTGATGGAAGCTTGAAAAATCGGGTGAGTTTACTGTCAAATCTATGTGTAAGGCCTTGGAATTGTCTAGGCACGGACACCTCAAAAACGACACCCTGCACTCTTGTTGGCGGGGGAATATTCCTCACCAGGTAGAGTTCTTCACTTGGCTGGTCCTGCAAGATCGTATCGCCACTCGGGAGTTCCTCAGGAAGAGTAATATTCTTACCGGGGACGCTTGCCTGTGCCCTATGTGTAATACTTGTGAGGAAACCACCCCCCATTTATTCCTTCACTGTCGTAAGACAGACCTGATGTGGGAAGACATCACGCGCTGGGCGGGGATTGGCTGGGTCCGGCCGAGGCTTGTAGCAGACTTGTGGCATAGCTGGCGCGGATTGATTCCGGGCTATCACGCTCAGAAGCTGGAAATGTGGCTGATGCTGCTTCAGGCAATTCTCTGGAGCACATGGAAACACCGGAATGATAGTGTTCCGTCAAGAGAATTTTAGTCACCAAAAGCTTCATCACGTCATCTTCTCTACATGGAGGCGCTAGCTCCATAGTACAGATAAATCATTCCCATACTCATCATCCCAAATGGAAATGTCTTCCACGTGGTTTCACGTTTGGGGCAACAACACTACCTAATCTGGTAGGGGTTTTCTAGGCTCTAGTTTATGGGCATTGCGTGAGAGAGTCTAGCTGGAGGTTTTAGGATGTTTTCTTTCTGCTGCCTTGTGCTCCTTGGCTGCTGTTAGCAGCAGCTGAGTCTGATGTAAATATTTTGCTCCTTGTTTTGGTGCCATCTTCCCAATGGCTTAAATAAATCTATTCAGCTTATTAAAAAAAAAACAATCTTATGAGACAACCAGGTGCGGATATGACATGTTTTTTCCTAGGTTTGATGGTGATGCTTGATGATTAAATGCCTCTAGAAACATTTATTTATGCTATTTTAATCTCTAAAATGTATGTTGAACTGAATTGAGATATCAAGTTAGCCAAGGAGTGGCGATCTGCGAGTTCAAAGAATCCATCGTATTGTCCATGATCCCAATACATTTTCCGAGTGCACCTTGTCCAGTAAGTAGTTCTTGATCCCCTATAAGATACAAGGAGGATTTACGGGGTAAAGAATTGGTTTGATATGGTTTGAGCAATTCTTGCGAGGGAGGCATCTCAACCATAACATTCTACTATCCATCTACACAACTGCAACTCGAGGAATAAGGTGGTTGGTCAACCAAAAACTGAACATAGACCAACTTGAGAGCAGACTATTATATCATATGGTAAGCTTCCATTAAAATTTCATTATATGTATATATATATAGATATACACTTTTGCATATTTAATGCTAAACAAAGATGATTAAATAAATTAGTTTTATTTTTAACATTAGTATGAAATCATAAGTCTATCTTTTAAAAATATATACTTGTTATGCCACCCGTCAATATTTTAGATATTCAATAGGGAATCATAAATTTTATTTTTTATTTTCTTGTAATTTGATTTACAAATGAGTTGAGTGAATTTATAAATGATCGTCTGTCAAGAGCGCCAAAAATAAAAGTAAATTACAACTCAATACGACTCGCAAGGGATTTGCAGATAGTAGTAAAAGGATCGTCCTCATAGTTTTTTGGGTGTGTGGTTTTTGGTTGACTTATAAGCCACTGATTGGTTTTGGTTGTTTTGGTACTTGTTAAAGAAAGAATTGGAATAAAACAAGTAAATATGTCTTGTTCAGATGCTTGGTCAAAATAAATTAGCTGGGTAGAAACTCAGGTGTGAGAATTACTAGTAGGGGTACTTCGTGAATTACATTCTTTATAGATCGATCATTGATTCAGTGATATTTATCTTCTTTATCGTGTTGCTATAGAATACAAGGACACCTTAGTATTCATGCTTCATTCATACATCAAATTGCCTATTGGGACACCCTAGACAATCCTAACCATTACTAATTTGGTTAATAAACTGAAATGATCCGTCTATGCGTGATCGTAATCATAAGGCACAGGGGAAGACAACACCTAACCCAAGTCTACCTCCCAATTGAGGCCCTCAGTTGTCTATTGAGTTTGAGTTATATTACTTGTTTTCTATAGCCTATCTCGAGTACTAGTTGTCCACTTAGTACCTATGCGGTTTCGTGTTTATCCGTCAACTATTCAAGTTAATGTTTAAGACTGATCATATCTAAACATAGCATGAAAGCGATTTATTAATCCAGAAAATAAATAATTGCAAAGGTGAAAAGTATTAAGAACGAATTAGATCTCACGAATATATAAAGAACATAGTTCTTAAGCCCACAAAAAATGGAGAATTTAGTCGAATATAGTCATGAAAGAAAGTTGTTTGATTAATTTCATAAACTGAAAATTTGTAATTCCGAAGTCGGAAGATTACAAAGTAGAGTTGTGATGCTAAAAATATAACTAGTGTTTAGAGAGAGAGATCGGAGAGTCCCCGTCTAAAAAGGGTTTCCAGCAGCTTAAATACAAGTTGTTGTCCTAGTCCTACTCCTCTAACTCAATCTCTTTCAAAACAAAAGGATAAAGATAAAAATAAAAATAAAAAAATTGTTTGTGGGAGATCGGATATTGTTCAGGAAGGAGATCTAGTTAAGATTCTTGCTGGAGGCGTCTATCGTGATTAAAGATCCCTCTTATCTCATTTGCCATTGTGATCACCATTCTTTATTCCCGCTCCCGCCTCAAGTCTCCTACTGCAGTCTGTCTCTATCGCAACTGTCTTGGCCAAGAAGGCGGCCAAAATAGATTCGAATGCCAGCTTTTTTTTTCCACTGCAGCTTTCCTTCTTTTGTCTCTCCTCTAAGTGATTCTGCAAAAATGAGGAGAATTTGTAGATATCAATAGCTTTACTGTCCAATTTATAAACAATTTGATAGCAAAAACATGAGAAATAAATGTTCAATCAATGAAAAAAGTTAAATTTTATTTATATGACTATAATTAATGAATTTTCTTGGCTAAACGCATATTTTAGTCCTTACGTTGGTCCAAAACACCAAACTTAGTACTCACGTTTTATCTTTGATGAAAATTAATCCCTATGTTTATTTTAGTGGCCCAATTGATTTAATTAAATTATTTTTATTTTTTGGAAATTTTTAAAAATATTCTTTATTAATATCTTACATGTCATTATTATAAATTAAAAAAACTTGTAAGATTGCCAGAAGAGAAATAAAAGTCTTTGAAAGTAGATGGAAATTTACTAGAAATTGTTTGGTACTTTGTTTTCAATCTTCGAACTCCCTCTTTGTAATTAGACAGTTAAAAAATAATGGAAGAGAATTTGATCAGTAATATTTTCAAGTACTATCCCTCTTGTTTGTTTTTAACTGTCCATTTTTTAGTTTATACGATAATCAACACAATTATTAGATTACATTTATTGTATAATTTTTGACTAAACTACCATTAGTAATTATGAACCATTTTTTTATAATTTTCCTCCAAAAAAATGATTAATTTAAAATTATTTAGGGTTAATTTTGTCATTAACTACAAAAAGTGATTTTGAAAATACAAAAAATGACCATGAAAACCGAAAAGCGACGGTTAAATAGGCAAAAATATTTCTTGAAAAAACGACAATTAAAAACAACGGAGGAAATATTTAATAACTATTTGTATTGGTTTTTAAGTTTGACATTTACGTGTGAGGTTATGTACAAAAACTAAAAAAAATTACAGAAAAATTAGAAGAACCGGATCTATATGTCATCATCATATTGATTAAGTTGGTAGCAAATATAACATCACTTTATAACTCCGATCGACATAGCATTACATTATTATTCAACTCTCTCTTTCCACTTTCTTATATAATAGATTATTTATACCCAACTCCATGAATTAAACTAGCTTACTTTCTTTTTTCTTTGTTTTGGATAATAAAAAGCACGCCAAATACATCATTATATCACCAATGCCCTACACAACAAGGCCACCATTGACACCAATAACTTGTCCATTAATCCACTCACTAGCATCACTAGCCAAGAACCCAACAACAGCGGCCACATCATCTGTCTCACCAAGCCTTCCAAGTGGGCATTCTGCAATCACTTGTTTCACCGCCTGCTCAGAAATTCCAGTGAAGAACAATTCAGTAGCAACTGGCCCTGGGGACACACAATTTGCAGTGATGCCAGTCCCTTTCAGCTCCTTCGCTACGATTTTCGTCATCGAATCTACCGCTGCCTTTGTTGCTGTGTATGTACCGTTATTCGGTCTCAATGCCTTCACCAATGAGCTTGAAAGCAATATGATCCGACCCCCACCTCCTCTTTTCACCCTGTTTGCTGCTTCTTTGCAGCATAAAAATGCGCCTCTACAATTAACACTTTACCAAAAAGAACAAACAATTAACTAAACAATCAACGAGCAACCCGCATGCAGTTATGCTTTTCCAACAAAACGAGGAAAAGCTGTCTACAGTTTGAGTCCGTTAACTTATAATCTCTCAAAATACACTTCACGTTCGGCAAATGTGTAAAAAAGTAAACAATCAACGACACTTGGAATTAAAATTTATCAGTATCCCTACTCTATGATTAAGACCTGCAACCTAATTTAGATCAAATGAGATTAAAAACTACCATCCTTGAGAAGGAGGAAGTGAAGTACCTGAAAATGCGGTCGAAATCCTCCAAAGAAGTGTTGGCTATGGTAGGATACTTAGAATCAGTGATGGCGGCTGAATTAACAAAAATATGAACCTGTGATCCAAACACCCTTTCAGCCTCATCAAACAGTAGTTTAACATGGGCCGGGTCGGATACATCAGCTTGGACGACAATGGCTTGTGGAGCGCCTCCACTCAGCGGAGCAGAGTTGATCTCATCAACTACGAGATCAGCTTGCTCTTTGTTGGAAGTGTAATTGACCACAACCTTTGCACCAAGGGCCGCCAAATGGATCACTATTGCTCTGCCGATGCCTCGGGATGAGCCGGTCACTATGGCTACTCGGCCCTGCAGCTGGAGCGATGGGAGAGTTCTGCTGTTGGGACTAGCAGAAGTGCCGGTGTTTGTTGCAGCCATTGCTTCAAGATGTAGAATTCAACTTGTTTGCCAAGGAGGAGCATCTTGTATTTGGACAATTGCTTGGTTTATGATGCCCACAAGCGCACGTTTTGCACCGCAATTGGCTAATGAACTTGTGGTACATATTTCTCATTCAGTGTCAAAATCTGGGAAATATCCATTTTCCAACCTGTAGGGCCAAGATGCTGATGCCCCTTTTTAATTGCAACGGGCAAATTGTAAAAGAACACATGAAAGTAAAATTTCAATTCCACCACAGTCCACGAGACATTGAGAAGGTTTTCCACCCAACAAAATCTATTGAAGAGTAAACAATGGTATTCTACCACTTCCTGTTTGGCCACTAAATCAACTCCGATATAAGGTTTTGCAGATTTTATACTTATTGCAGATTTTATACTTAAAAAAACGCACAAACTTGTTCAATTTCCAAACACAATAACTACATCTCACAGTTAACGGGGAACCTGCACGTATTCAAAATCATCCTTACAACAACGAGTTCATTGGTATTCCATAGTGCTTGGCGACTGAGAAGAACTCCCATTAATTCGCTCAACTTACATTTTTTATAGCAAAGAGAAAGGACCGATGTATCATGGCTGTGGCTTACATCTCAACTCAGAGCTAAATTGTGTAACATTGCAAATATCAAGCAGATCTGTCGTAGTGGGTATTTTTCCGTGCACATTCCAAGATGGTCTTGTCAGCAGTGATGAAGTATGCAGCGATAGATGCTGTTCAACACACAAGAGTTAGACATCGCAGAGATCTTTATATGCAGGGAGATGTTTCCATATTGATAAATGAAGCACACGGTTGCTAATTATATATAAAATTACTCCCCTTGAAGACCCAGATTACAAATTTGCATATTTTTGTAAAACGGCAATCTTTCACTCTTTTTTGCTTTCCCCTTTCATTTTCTTCCTATTCCTTTTGTCACTAAGATACAACTAACTTGAGCACTATAAACCAAGAGATAGCTTTTCCTGCTTTTGAATATCGAAACAGTATTTTAAAAGCAAGATAAGCATGACTCCTGTTTCATTCTGAAGGGTTGCACAAAGTAAACATTTTCTCTGTTCTAAAAAATGAATTCAAAGCAGGTCTGTCACATGAAGACAGAAAATGAGAGATTGTTTTCAAGTTCATCACTCCTAACTTCTGTTTTAGCTCACTGTAGGCTCTTTCATTACCAGGACAGGACAGACAAAACATTTCAAGAGAGTCATGTTCTGCTTAAGATTTGGATATCTTATAATGCTGGTTGTGCATATTTATGTGGCAATGCTTGTATAAGAATGTGGATTGCAATTCTAGGGTTATGCTCCACTAACACTCCAGTAAACATAATTCACTATAACATGGAATGTAAATTTAAAAAGTACAAGAATTTTTACAGATATCAACGTACCACCAGATATAATAAGTGCTTGAGCAGTGTAATTAAGGTTGGCCTTTGCCCAGGGAATCATACGAACAGCAAGCAACTAGAAAGACAAGAAATGTAAAAATAAGAAGCCGTTTTGTGACCGTTGAGTACAAAGAGAAGTTATCAAGGTAATTCAAGCACCAAAGACAAAGTAGAAAAAATCCAATAACTCAGAGGAAGTTAGTAGCTTTCAGTTATTGCCACCGGGAATCAGAAAATTATTTTGAGATGCCATTGAGTTTGTCTGAAATTCACAATATTATAATCATATATGGAAAATCAACTAGTTGAGACAAAGCATGGAGACCAAATTGATCACTTTTTGAACAACTTTCTCTAGATTATTAACCTGATTAAAAGCAAACCCACTAGGTTAACAGAGAAAAATCACAAGAACTTCCAACAGTTATTTTTTTCATCTAGATGTA
This sequence comes from Viola odorata, assembly GCA_963691705.1. NCBI lineage: Eukaryota > Viridiplantae > Streptophyta > Magnoliopsida > Malpighiales > Violaceae > Viola > Viola odorata. Next base: position 19,856,458 of record OY829539.1, on the reverse strand, counting down.
CAGTATTTGCTAGAAATGCTAGGTTAACCACTAATGTGGGTTCAGATGCTCTACGAATGCTTGAAATATAGATTTACAATAACAAAAATACAGTTTATCCTCACAAACGCTCTAGCACCTTTGGCATTCACCACCTCCAAAACTCACCATCTCAAAACTACATCACCCTACACCAACGCAAAAGTTACCCTTTGTTGACAGAAAACTATTATGATGCAAGGAAATGAACAATGCACATACAATCAGAAACAGTGAATGAAACCAATCAAACCCATTTCGTGGAAATTGAAACAAAAAGAGCTTAGATCATATATTGAATACATTAGGAACATACTGTAGGAACGGCAGAAGCAACGCAGGCGACCGCAGCAGCCTTAGTACCGGCAATAACACCCTCTGCAAAAAATTCAATACAAAAAGAGATACACATATCACAAAAATGAACTATTGATCTCATGAATGAACAAGAAGAGAAAGGGAAGAAGATCCAAAATTCGTACCTTGGGTGCATTGCTTGGCTCGCAAAATCTTCTGCTCTTCGGCCGGTGTAGCGATGAATAGGGAATTGCAGTAGGGGGTATGATTAGTATGATGACGATTGTTTGCGGTTGCTTGTGACCAGTAGTTCCTCATTTCTGATGGAATTCCCATTTTCAGAAGCTGGTTTCGATTCGATTCGAGAGATAGCGAGCTGCGATGGAAGGAAGGAAAATGGATGAAGTGGAGAGGGACAAGGAGAAGCAGGCGGTCTCCTGTTAATAAATTGACTAATGGTAGTAAGTGGCAGAAAGAGAGAGACAGAGAAAGAGAAGGCCACTACCTGTTTGGCATTTCGGTTCTAGTTGGAAAAGTGTTGTATAAAAAGTACTTCTAGAAAAGTGCGGTGGGAAACGAGAAGTTGTTTTATGGTGTTTGGTAAAAATTGCAGTTAAAACTATGGTTGGATTGTAAAATGACCATAAAGGCTATAAAACCCATTTTAAAAAAATTAATAAAAATAGAAAAAATGGATCTAGAATTACTTATCTTGAGATGGAGATTTTATTGTGGTAGTTTTTAATTTATTTTATTCATTATATAGAATAAGAAAATTGAATTTATTAAAAAAAAAAAAAAAAAAGTAAGAGAGAGGGATGTGCGTTTCATACACTGGAGCATTTTGCTCCAGCCTAAAACGCAAGCTTTTGCTTGCAAATGAACCTGGGCGAGAAGCCCAGCCTTGGTTGTCATTACCAAACACTTTAAAGTGTTTGGTGCGGTGGGAAACGGGCGTTCCGGTGTAGAACCGGAACGCCAAAGGGGCACTACGTCTTCTACATCCACCATGTTTTCATCTTTGTTCAATTCATTTTTAACAGTTTACTTATACCGTAAATTGTTCAATTCATTATGACGTAAAAATAATAATTGAATAATAATTTTAGGCATAAATAGCTATTCTCACTTAAGTTTTACTCTCTCCGAATTTTATTAAATACTATTTTTTTAATTTTTATAATAATCAAAATAATTATTGGATTATAATTATTGTATAATTATTGAGTAAATTGTCCTTATTGATTATCAATCAACTTTTTTTAATTTTCCTTCAAATGTGATTAATTTAAAATTATTTAAAGTTAATTCTATCATTAACTAAAAAAGTATTTTTTTATAAAAAAAAGAATTATAAAAAATGATGTTAAAAATTAAAATATGATAATTAAATGATTAAATTTATTTTTTGAAAAAACGACATCTAATAAAAATAGAGTATAAAATTGGTAATCACCAACCATCCATCGCCATGAAACCCACCTTCCTCCGCCCACACTCCCTCGACCGCCTCATGCTAGCCGCCACTTCATGCTTCGATGGTTGCTTCTTCCTTCCATTCCACTCCATTTGAAGAATATTATGGATACCTTACCTCCATTCTTCTTCCTTATTTGACTAACACTACATCCATTGGTCTTGTTGATGAGTGGTTAGCTGAAAGAGAGGACATGGTCATGAGCTCCTATAATGAATGTTATTAATCTTATCCTATACTAATTGGTATAATCGATACGTTTTATCCTAATATCAAAATGATATGCAAAATATATTGTACCCAGTGACGGATCCAGGAATTATTTTCTGGGGGGCGCCCGAATTTTTTTTTTGAGTATTTTAAAGAGAAAGCAAACGAGTTAAACGAAAAATTGAACAAAAATTTAAATAAACTTAACAAAAAGATAAACAGGTAAGGCAATTTATCTGGTGTAAGCTTAAAGAAGTTAGTTGGTCTCCCTAACTTAGTAACTTAAATGTCTCGTGGTGGTGTAATGGTTTCATGTTACAATATTTCCCATCTTTCTGGTGTTAATTACCAAGGATTCACATATTGGTTTTCCGCTATGAACAAGGACTGGGATCTTCTTATGAACAGGGTTGGATTTTAGTAGCAAATGACTTTTATTTAAGAGATCTTCTACGTATTCAAAGGGGATGCCCTTTATTTCTAGAGACCAAATGACTCTGTACAGGAAAGGGCAGCTGAATTTTCCATGAAATACTAGAAATACTAGAAATTTTTTTGGGATTGGGCTTGGTAGAATTTTTTTTGGGTATAGGCTTAGGGGGGCATTTGCCCACCCCTCTCTCAAGTGGATCCGTCACTGATTGTACCATTTCGTTTTAAATCTCGATGTATACCAATAATACTGATAAAACACCGGCCGATTTATCTCACCTAAACCGATCACGGTTTGTAATGGTTAAAAAACAAAAAGCAAAGAAAGAAAATGAAAAGAATCAAAAGTTTGCATGGACTAGGTTCCCTTGTTCTCTTCTATTTCCCACATCGCAGCCACACAAGATCACGACCACAGGCGCAACTACCATCTTCTTCTTTTACCACCACCACCATTGTTAATCGCTTAGGTTTTATTCTTGTTCACTTTCCTACATACCACAGGCGCAACTTTCCATTGCAATTGGCTAAAGCAGGAGTCAGAAGAACAAGTCCTTTTATAGCATGGCTGTGAATTTTCTTAAGTTGTAATGTATTGCTAAATTGCTCACCTAATTAATTAATAAAATCTCATTTATCATTAAAAAAAAAACGTTGGAAAAATGTGGTATTAATTTGTGTCACTGTATTGAAAACTTGTAAGTTTCTGTAATAATAAATACATAATACTCTTTCGCTCTAAAATTTCTTTCCAATATAAATATCGTTTCGTTTCTCTTTCTCAATGCAATTGTTTTGTGCACTACATCCCAGTGCAATTATTTTGTGCACTTTTCGATTTTGCCCTGATCTGACAACCCCATTGGTGAAGATTGATGGATCTTAATCTTTCGATTTCCTCCATTTAATCCCAGACCATAGTTCCTTAACATTAATTTTAATTTTCTTGTATCATTTAAACACTAATAAACTAAAAAGATCAACCAAAAAAAAAACTTTGGATTGTTGCACAAATATTTGTGGTGGCGAAGAGATTTATTCTTTTTTGTACAAATCCGATTGAGTAGAAGAGAAGGGGAGGAGATTGGATTGTTGTTGGTGGTGGTAGAGAATGAAGAAGAGTAGAAAGGGAATTCAAAGAGTGCTGGTGGAAGGGAGGAAATAATCAGTTTTGGACATGGATGGTAATTTTCAAAAAAACCCTAAATGGAGGGAGTATTAGATAAAAAAATATAGAATCCAAAATAGCAAACAGTACCGGTATTTTGACCGGTACCGATAAATCTTATACCGATAGTAAAATTGAAATAGTAACTGATATATGAGATTGACAACCTTACCTACAGCACTTAAAAAATAACTCAACAAAAATACCTTCATCCATTATTTAATGTTTTGGTTGTGTTGTGTGAGTTTTTGTTTATTATTTGATCAATGTAGTTTATGATTATCTGATGAGTCATTATTTTACTTGTTTTATTTTTGGGGTATGTTGCGTTTCGGTCTTGTATAGAAAGAAAATGTAATAAATATATTGAATTTCGGTCTGGAATTATCTTATAAATTTGTCAAATAATTCAAAGCAAAATCATTTATTGCCTGCAAAATAAAACTAAACCCTAAACCCTAAAAAAATAAGAAAAATCTCATGTTAGCTAACTGTTGCAACTAATTAAGACTCCATAAAAAAATGTGAACATTTTTAAAAATATATGAAAAGGAATAAATTAAAAATAAATTGTAAATTACATTTTTTTTAATTATATTAAGTTCTATTTTCATTTTTATTTTTTTACTATTTTTGAAATATTTAAAAGGTTAAAATTGTAATTTTTGGGAAAACTATAAATTTTCTAATACACCCTTTTAAACTAGAGGATTAAGTTGAATATTTATAAACTAAGAAGTTTTTTTATATAATTTACCGTATTTTTTACTCCAGTAAACAGTTGTGAGTTCATGTCCTTGGCAGGATTTCCTGGGGTAAACTTGTGAAGTTTCTGTTGACAAAAAAACTTGAAATTATATTCGATTCGAATACAAGCAACTTAATAAGTTCATAAAACAAACTCTAATCTAGTCCACTACATGCAAGTGTTTCATCTAAATCATGTTACTCGAAACATAAGCCGCCTAAAAATCTCATACACCCATTAGAAAATGGAACCCTGTTACTATGTTAGCCTTGATGCCTGCATCCAAGAGCCACAGAGCTTTGGCACCACTGATACAAAAAGAGTGAACCATCGCACGAGGAAAGAGTACAGCTCTATATTCCATGTCCCTGCAACAAATTATAATCAATAAATAACTATCAGAGGGCTACAGAACAGATCCAAAGTTGGCTTAGTAGTATATTTTGCAAATGTACACAGTGCACTGTGTACATGAAGAAAAAAAACTTTAAGAGCAAATGTGTTTACCAAAAAGTAATTCCTCAGGGATAAGATATGGGAAAGGTTTTATTGCTCAAAATTGGCGCCTCGGCGCCCTAGATTCTGCAGCAGAGACTCGAATTGATCTACCATCCATTTCCTGCACCAGAATAATTCACAAACAGCACTTCACTTGCAGCTCCTTAGGATATGAAATACATTGTCATAATGAGAACACTGAGAAGTGCAGAAATCAGAAAATTTGAAGCTATTTAAGCTTGAAAACACAGACAATACTGCAGAGATAAGATGAGCCAATAACAGTGAAAATTCACAACAGACAGTAACAAAATTATATTTGCGTAAACTATGTGTCAACTCAATGGGCTAGAAAAGCAAAACATGCATAATCCACGACAACAGCAAGAACATACTTTGGAAAAAAAGCTACCATCTACAATCAATATGGATCAATTGTGAGCCAAAAGATGATATAAAACTATAGAGGCGTGAATATCAAAACCCTCCAATGGACAGACAGAATGATTGTATCGCAGGAATGTAGAAACATCTGCTACAAAACTAGCAATTAAGAACTTCAGCGCATCAGAGACAGCCGGAAGATTATTTCAAAGCTAAGTTTAATATCAAGAGTGAAAATGAGGGAACTTACAACACCATTCAACGACTCGATGGCACTGTCAACCTCCTGAGAAGAACCATAAGAAACGAAGCCAAAGCCCCTTGATCTTCCACTTTCCCTGTCATAAACCACCTTAGCATCCAACACCTTCCCTTGCTCACTAAACAATGTCTCAAGTGCCACATTATCAACATTCCAGGAAAGGTTTCCCACATAGACACACTTAGCATCATCAAAAGATCCACCACCTCCTCTTGACCCATAAGAGTCACCACCTCCTCTTGACCCATAAGACTCACCACCTCCTCTTGGCCCTCTAGAAAAAGAAGATTCCTTTGGTGGAGCAGGTCCAGAATTCACCCTTATGGCCCTTCCCTCTAGTTCCTGCATAAATAAAGCTTTCACTTAGATACAACAACCCAAAAAGATTTAAGGACTATAAACCTTCAATACACACAAGAGTTTGCATTAGAATGCTACTACAACACCAAAAGAAATGAGACTTACAAGTTACAACATCCAAGAAGATTAAAAATTCGCAGACACACTACTGTATTTTTGTGTTTTAAACAACTTATCTGACAAAAGGTACATAATCCCCACGGCAACCAAGTAGCTCTTGAAGCCCTTTCATTTAATTTAATAAACAAGCACGCATTACTGAGTAAAGCCGCAATGGGTACAAGAAAAGTGACTTACATAGCCGTTGAACTGTTCAGCAGCTGCTTCAACTTCATCAGTAGATGACATAGTCACAAAACCAAACCCTCTGCTCCTCCCAGTTGCTTTGTCATATATTACCTTTCAAAAAATCGCAAATGGGTTCAGTTACAATATCAAACCACACCAAAATGCTCACTCCCTAATAAGTAAACACAAATACATCAATAAACACAAACCAACAAAACACAGAATTACTTGCTTCATATAAAACATAAGCAAAAGCCAAGAAACACAAGACTGACAACTAATACCTCAGAAACTTCGACATTTCCAGCGTTGGAGAACAGGTCAGCAAGCTGGGCACTGTCAACATTGAAAGGAAGATTACCCACAAAGAGTTTGAGGTCCTTGGAATAACTGCGTTCATCTCCGTCGCTTAGCACATCTTCTTCCTGTCCAAACTCAGATGAAAGGGCAACGTTCCTGACAAAACGGCAGGAGGGTTGCTGGTGGAAGGGCTTGAAGGAGAGGGAAAGTGAAGTGGTGGGGTTGAAAGAAAGGAAGGAAAGGGAAGTGGGTTTGCTGAAAGAGAGGGCCTTGGTGTTGAGAGAAGGGAGGGTGAGGGATAAGGCAGGAGCAGCAGAAGTGGTGGAAGACATGGCTGTTGGGAGGAGAATTGGGAGCAAAAATGAGAAGAGGCGCAAGATAAGGTTTATTATCTGAATGAAGTAGGAAGGAGGAGAGTGAAGCGAAGGGGTTTAAGAGAATTTCTCCAAGGGAAACACTGAGGCTGCGTTTAGTTACGAAATTTTTTTTTTTCTTTCTGTATTTTCTGTTTTTTGTTTTCCAAAATTTATGTTTTTAGAAAACAGTAGAACATTTTTTGAAAATAAAAATTTTGTTTCGCTGTTATAGTACGTTTTTTGTTTTTCAGCTTTAGAAAACTCGAAATCGTATTCATTTAACAATTATTTCTTATTTTTTTGAAAACAAAAGCTACTATTTTTGTTAAATCAATTTTATTTTAACTACTTCCTCCGTTCCACTTTAATTGACTTTTTAGAATAGTAAAAAAACGTAAACCGTTAATTTACGGACTTATTTTATTCTTCATTATTTCATTTTTTTTTTCTAATTTCCACTGAAATTACCACACCATCATCAAATTGGATTGATTCAAAAAACAATTATCATTTGCATAAAATATATGCTTCGAAAAAGATAAAATAACAAATACCTCAAATAGTAACAATCCACAGAAAAATGACAGGTAAAGTGGAACGGAGGGAGTATAATTTAGGAATTTAATTATAATAAAATTAATCTCAACGTACAATTTAGGAATTCAATTATAATAAATTAATTTTATATTTTTTTTTAAACAAGTTAAGATTTTTTTTATAAAAAAAATCGAATTAAAACTATAATTCATTTTTTTGATAAAAAACCGTTTTATTTCTTTTGAAATGAAACCTACAAATTGAAATTAATTTTTTTTTCTAGCACTACAAAGTGAAGTCTAATGTTCCAAGTTATATTTTTTACTTATATTAGTATTTATTAAACTAATGTTTGGATTCTTGGTTAATTAAAATAATTGGAATACTAGAATTAATTTTAGATAAATATCAATTATGAAAGTATTTTTAGCACAATTTTTTAATCTACATATTAACTATCAAAATTACGAGGGTAGACATGTCTAAATTTTTTTTTTTTTTTAGATCAACAATATGGATCGGTTGAGCTAGAGTAAAAAAAAATTTGGAATTCTTTTTTGTAAAATATTGAAAAACTTTAAATATGGCGTTTCCAGTATTTTCTAAATTTGTAATGTTAATTCTGAAAAACTGGAAATATTGGAAAACTAGAATATTTTCTAAAAAAATTCCATTTCGAAAAAAAAAGAGACTGTGAAACGGGTTTTAGGAAAAATTTCAGTTTTTGAAAAATTTTTAGAAAATTTTTCGTAACTAAATAGCCCCTGAAGAGATATTTTGAGGCAGTTTATTGATATTTCCTCATGTAAAGTTTAGGTTCTGTTTACCAGAAAAAAACTGTTTTCTTTTTCTCTTTCTAAAATATCTCTTCTTTTTTCAATAGAAAACTGAAAATCATGTTTACTTCATACTAATGTAAAAACTTTCAAATTTTAAAAACTAAAAAATGTGTTTACTTCGTACTAATTTCTAATTTTTTTAAAAACGAAAACTACAATTTTGTTCCAATAACTTATTTTTTAATAAAAAAACTACGTTATCATTTACTTCTATTTGCAAAGATTAATAAACTAATAAATATATTTTTAAAAAAAAAATTAATAATTAAAATTGAAAAAACTAAAACATATCATCAGTTTAAGAATTCTTTCAGCACCAACAAATTATTTTCCATGCTGACATTCATTCTAAATAACGTACATACATCATGTTCCCCAAACTCGTATCAAGATAAAATTAAACATCAAAAGATTAAAAACAGGATGTATAAATCACTCTATGGAGTGACCGCTTATGCAAATCAAACTGCATTGACTTAAGAAACCAGTGCAACACTTCTTGTAGCAGCATGAGCTGCTTCTTTGGTAGCAGCCATCACAACAAGTGCGGAACCCCTTTTCTTAGAACTCTTGATCACAACATCTTCAACCTTACCAAACTTTGAAAACAACTCAATCAATTGTTCTGCTGAGTTGTCCTCGCAATATCTTCAACCTTACCAAATTTTGAAAACAACTCAGTCAATTGTTCTGCTGGGTCATCCCGCCTTTTATCTGGATGCAACTCCAAACCCTTCAATTTGTAAGCTTTTGATATATCTTTTGCAGAAAATTTTGCCCCTTCCTCACCAGAAGGAAGCCCCAAAACTTCATAATGATCTAAATCAACGTCCATATTCTCAACCCTACAAATATAAAGATTATTACAACTTCACATTAATCCCTCCACAAGTAATAATTACTAAGCAATCAAACATGTCATATTCACTTCTAATCACTGAAGCTAACGTTAACAATCAATTCAACCTAAATACCGATTATTCTTTCTTTAGAGCCTGTTTGTAATGAAAATCATGGAAGAGTTCAGTTCATTTAAACCGACTAAAGATAACTATTGTCTAAACTCACTTTTGTTAATATAAAAAACAGTTCAATGGTTTTTGATCAATCAAATTGATCTTGCAAGATGCAATTACCAGCATGGGCTCACTACTCCACTGCATACAAAGCAAAGCCAAAATTACCAATAACCAAGCAAGCACTCAAAATTGAAACTTAGCAGTAAAGATTTAGAATTTACTATTGGGTTTCATCTTCTTGCCTAAAATGAATCAGAATCCCAACAGTAAGAACTCCTCAACTCATTTCTCTTATTGCATTTTCAATTACAAATTTCTATACCCAAATCCTAAATCTCTCCTGAGCCATCTAAGTAATCTAACTCAACAAACTTGCAAATCCCACTACAGGTCCAAACTCTTACATGGAAAGTAAATACTCTTTGAATGACATTAAACTTCAACTTTCAATAAGTTTATCTACTATCAAGTAATTATTCTCCGGTGCAATTAAACATAAAATTAACAACAACATCCATGCTCAATTATAAACTTATTCATATACAACTACACCCATTAATTAACTTATTTTATGCCATAATCACTGAATTGATCAAAACTAAATTCCATCACAGAGGAACAAAATCAAGAAATCAAAACCTAATGAAATTAATTGAATATAAAAAGAAGCTAAATTGATAACTTCATTACTGAGCACAACAAAATATGAAACACTAGAAAGTAAGAAAAAAGCTCGAACCTACAATTGAATCGGTTGAAGGTTCAGGGTTTGACGAGGAATTTAATTTGGGAAAGAGCGGAGAGACATTCGAATTGGAAAGGCAAGCGTCGCAGATGAGAAGCGGAGTGGGCGCAGATGAGCAGCGGAGAAGGCGCAGACGATGTTATGCTTCAGAGTGAGAAGGTGAGGCGAGACGGTAAGAGAGAGAGAGAGCACGTCGCTGTCGGAGTGAGAAAGTGAGGCAAGACGACAAGAGAGAAAGCACGTCAGAGAAAAAGGTGAGGTAGATTTGATTGCCGGAGCTGAGGAGGTTGTAGCTATGATGGTGAAGCCAGAGAAGAAGAAAAGCATATAAAGGGGCTGGTATGACAATGTAATTTAGAGATGAGAGTAAATTTGGGTTAAAGAAAATTCATTAAAGTGGAAGATTGGAAACAGTGTGTTTTCAATTGGAGAAGAGAAAGTTCTAAAATTTAGAGAACAAGTATTTGGACATCTCCAATTTTGTGTGTTAAATTAGAAACATAAGTTTTTTTTTTCATTTTCTAAATGGGAAAACTACTGACGGTAAACACAAAATTCTTTTTTTTTTTCAGTTTTCTAAAAATTAGAAGTTTTTTCTGAAAAAATCTCCTCTGGTAAACAGTCCTTAATTTTTTTTCAATCTCAACCAGATAACTTCCTCAGTATTTTTACTACTTTATTTTTAACATCTCAGCATTGTAATCTTTTTTAATTAAGAGGGATTAAAGTGAGCAACTCAATTATAAGGTTCCTTTTATGGGAGGGCTGTAAATGAACCGAGCCGAGTCCTAAGTGGGCTCAAGCTCAGCTTGTCAAATTTAAAAAAGTTTAAACTCGTCTTAACTCATAACTGGACTAAATAACAAGGCTTAAATGTGTCTGGTTAAAGATTGGTTCAAGTTTGACTCGAGCCTAATTTGTTTATTTACTAAACGAGTTTAATTATATCATTTAATGAATGCTTATGAAAAATAAGTTTTTTTTTTGTGTAGAAAAATATACATACCTACCGTATGCTTTATGCTATTAATTAGATTAGCCGGTGAGGGGTTACAATCCTTCTAAACTAAAAATAATTAAGTTGATACCCATTATTGAAGAAACCTCGATTAATCAAAAAATTCTTTAAGTAAATCAGGCTTATTAAAAATATTTTGTTAAAACTGCATGACCAATGTTAGTATTATCGAAAATTTAATCCAGATTCGAATCTCACATCCGCCTAATAAAAAAAAATACATTTATCTTTTCAAGTTAAACCTCAAGCGGTTGACAAAATGCATCGTTTCACAGCATTTTATGGGCAAATTTTTTAGAAATTAAAATATAACTATAATGTAAATATTTCATGACATAAAAATTGATCTGAAAAGAAAGTCAATGTATTGCAGGCCGAATTTTATTTTTCTATCACGAGGTAATTTGTGAAGGACTTTTTGGTCCTCTCATCTAATTTGCATCACGTTGCACCTATTCATTCATGGCGGACTAAAAACCTATAGCTATTTATATAGAATCATTCGCCTAAGATTTCAATTCACACACTTTATATAAAATTTTATTTCACACACTCCAATAATTTCTTTTAAATAAAGTACTCGTAAACTAAACTCAGACCACCATCTCAATACTCATCATATAAAAATTCGAACGTAGAATGATGTTGTTCAATTTGGGAGCAGTCCCTCCTCCTAGTGTACCCTAAAGGTCACATTCAATTAGAAGGTTTTATTAGTCTTTTATTTAGGTGTTAGTTCTCTTATTTAATTGACTAGTTTTCTTACCACGAATATGCCACTAAAAAATATTTAAGTTATGTTAGTAATTAGGATTAAATAATTAAACAATTAACTAAAATAATTCATTGAAAAAAATAGTTAACTAAAATTGTGATCACGATTTACAATTAATAGAAAAAAAATAAAATTTGTAATCTAAGGCTGATATTATTATTTTTTTACTAAAGCACATTAATTAGTAAGAAGTGTGAATTTAAATGCAATTAAAAGATTCAACAAATAAAGATTGAATGAATACCAAATTCACAAAATTTGAAGGCATATGTAATAGTCTGATAGTAAAGCGCATCTCTTATAAGTGGGAAAATTTAGGTTCAAATTGATTAAAAAAAATTAAAAAAATGAAGTATTTTGTTAGATAAATAAATAGATGTTTAAATGAATACAACTTAAATTGGCGACCTTAATTAAAGTTGTTGTATCATTTTTCTTATCCTTCTAATAAAACAAAAGCAAATTTGTAGATTGAACGAAAAGAATTCCTACTCTATAAAAGTTAGAAAGAGATGCTAATGATTAAAAAAATTGTTAGAAGAAGCAAGTTATTACGATTTTTTTTTATGAGATAGGTCATTAGTTGTGGAGTGAGAAATGAGATTTTCAAGGCTCTGTAATAGTGATAAATAATATTATCATTTTTTTAAAAAATAAAAATTAATTTCTTCTTGTAATTGCAATCTTGAAACTATTTTTATTATTTTTATTAATATATAAATTAGAATATTTATAAAAGATGATTATCTATTATTTTTTTCCTTTTCATTTTTCTTTGAGGCTACTTAATTATATTTATTTAGAGAAATAGTATACTCTTACACGTATTTTTGTTTGAACTTTTATCCAATGTCAAAAGATCATTGAAAACCATTAAATTAAGTAAATGTAAGTTCTTACGAAAATAAAAGTATATGATTAAATTATAACCAAAATTGCAAGCATATTAACATGTAATAGAATGAGTCTAATTAATTATAATTATGCCGTAAAAATCAATATCATAATTGGTTCTAACTCTATAAAATATCTTGAAAATCAATTGATTTAGGTGAAGTTCAAGTACAGTTGTGAGGTTATCTCTAAATTGTAGCATTTTTTGGTAAAAGAAACTTTTTTAAAAATTGCATTTTTATTATTTTAAATTAATAGTTAGTACTCAAACATCTACATTAAATTTAGTTCTTTTTTAAAACATAAATAAAATTGTAAACGAGGTGATTCGAACTCGAGATTTTACATTTCCTATTTCTTAAGAAGTATCACTGAGTTACAAACTCATTGATTATTAATTAATATTAATTAATTTTCGTTATTTCACTGAAAAATTTACATTGATTGTAAATGAGGTGATTCGAACTCGAGATTTTACATTTCCTATTTTTTAAGAAGTATCACTGAGTTACAAACTCATTGATTATTAATTAATATTAATTAATTTTCGTTATTTCACTGAAAATTTTACATTCCAAGAATATAATTAAAGAATTTATTTTGTGAAACTAACTCACTTGTAAATGGATTAGTTAATTTGGTTTTTGATCTTCCTACATTATATGTTTGATTCACCTTTGAACCTTTTTATATTCAGCTTAATTTTTTAGGCAATAATAGTACGAAGGTTGCATTCCCTCGCCTTGTCTAGGCGCTTGTTGCCTTGTTCCTTCTTTCTTTCAGATATATAAAAAAAAAGGAAAAAAAATTGAGGTGGCTTCTATTTAAAAGCAATTTGATGTGATGTGGCTCCGAATTTTTTTTACCAAAATAATAAAGAAAAAAGTATATAAATATTTTAGTATTTGACCAAAAGAACCTTTTCATTAAGGGTAAAACAAATGGTTTAAAAATTTCACCTTTTTATTCGTATTTTTAAGTATAGATGTGCAAATTTCGTTCCTACATCCTAAGGTAGAATAATACCACCTATCGAAGAAATGAGTGTTTACAAGGTCTCTCTACATAGAATAATATTGTTCGCTTTCCTTAAAGAATTATCCTCTTACGAAGTTTATTATTCTTTTATGTATGTCGTATATTTCTTACTTATTAGATTTGATACTTTTATTAGCACAACACAGTAATCTTTCTCCCAAACGAAATACCTCAAAGCTTTTTAATATTGATAATTGATAAGTAAGTTTTCTTATTTGAAGAGTCAAACTTTCAACCTAGAGATTTACTTAGCTTTAAAAGAAATACCATAGATATCTAGTTCAGTTTGGAATTCACCTGTGCCTTTCTTGCTCAGCCTCAAATGCTATAGACTTCTAATTTAGTTTAGAGATTCATCTTGCGCCACCCACATCATTCGAGTATATCTATATCGATACTCGTCCCATCAAACTATCTACTTTGATACCATTTTTTGAAAAAATAAAAGCTCATAAGTCACTCTCAATAGAATGATATTGTTTATCTTTTAAATCTAGTCTTTACGATTTTCACAAAATATCCCATTCCATTAGAAAATTCATTACTCTTTTATTTATTTCTTATTTCTCTCATTTATATTGTCCAAGGCTCTAGTTCGCACTCTTTCTTTTTTCTTAGCTTACCCCTTAGGTATGTATAACATACTGCTTGGGTTTGCTTCAATAGCAGAAATGGGATCATTTATCATTTGGCCCACTAAAGGCTCCATGCCATGATAACTAATTTTAGCCAAAGTAACAAGTATGGAGTTAGACACCTCATCCTTCAGCGCCAGCCTCTATTATGGGTGTCAATTCGGGTCTATGGATCTGGGTCCCTAATTTGTAAACTAGAGCTCAACAGGGTCGGGTATAGACCCGACCCGGGCATTATGCGGGACTGAAAAAGTAGACTCGGTCCTGACCCTGTAAGTTTTTTCAGGTCCGAGACCAGACCCGACAGAAATTGGACCCAACTACAATTTTTTATTGGTTTATCCGTTTAAAAAAAAAAAAAAAACCCTATAGCTATTCATATATGAGAAAAACTAAAGGTTCATGGTTAGGGCTCATGACCTGGACCTGAACCAAAACTATAATAACCCATAATTATTTTAAAGACCATTACAATAATATAAGAGTTAATAACATAAATGATATAACTAGATTAATTCTCTTTGATGTCTCAATTTTCGAGCTCTATTTCCATCATATTTAAACAAAAATCATCGAACTCATTTTTTATTTCTGCACGAATATAGCACAAATACATAATTAAAAATGAGTAATACGCAAATGAATAATTAACTTAAACATATTAAAACAATATTAATGAGATGAGAATATAGAAAAAAGATTACTTTCAATACAATTTACAAGTAACCAAGCAGCAATATATATATATATATATACACACACACTATTTCAGCTAGCTAGCTATCATGGGAAACAATGTCATGATGTGCAGGAACATAGCATCAGCTGCATACCTCACCCACCAGCAGAGTGTCATCATTTTTCAAGGAACATGCAGTTCCCAAGGCCTCAATAAGATCCTTTAATCTTCCACATTTTGGCACCGTTTTAGTGATGGGATATGGCAGAGTATCACCAAAAGAGCTCAAGACAGTCAAAGTCATAAACGGATTAAACGCAACAGACAACATCTTACAAGCAGGACAAACCACTATTGAACGATACTGACCCTGTAATGAAATAAAAATAAATAAATGCAACGTAGCTGATCCTGAAGCCCATGACAGCTACAGATCGGGCATTCATAATTATAAAGTTATATTTCTTACAATAAACTATTCGAAGACCCTTCTAATGGGAGAACCGTTTATAAAAATATGTAAGTGTCATAGCACCAAAAGTAAAGCAAAAGACTTAATTTTCAATTAAGCT
Organism: Viola odorata; assembly: GCA_963691705.1. Lineage (NCBI taxonomy): Eukaryota > Viridiplantae > Streptophyta > Magnoliopsida > Malpighiales > Violaceae > Viola > Viola odorata. The sequence goes on along the minus strand of OY829539.1, from coordinate 19,840,909 downwards.
AAGATGGTATAGTGCAAGCTAAATTAGTTCCACACATATTCAACAATCACTATAGATTGAACATCAACAACAATCTAAATAACAAAATATTGGTGCAACTACATCTGAGAACTAGTTCTGTAAACCACAACAAAAGTAAATTTGGTCCAAGTGGCATGGCACAAAACCTATAGCAAAAATAAAATTCTTACTTGGCACAAATCAACTATGATGGAGTTATTGCGAGCAAGGTGATTCTTCCAATATTCTTCTGCTAACTCTTTGTTTGGACGATCATTAGCATCTTTAACTTCTATGTATGACTTAAATTTTACACGATTCAAATCTTCACGTAGTCCATCCAATAAAAAAGCAAAAAATTCCTAATGCCAAAAAAATAAGAGGTATTGAGATCCATTATTTTCACAGTCCATAAAATTCTACATTTGGAATAAATTTTATATATTAAAAATTTAGAACAAAACTAGAACTTATTATAGCATATAGAGTTGTTTATTATTCTTCTTTTTCATTTCACAGGAGACAAAGAAAAATAAAAAAATAAACGAATCGTATACCTGAACTTATAAATTATCGATCGAGAATCAATATTTTCTACAGGAATTTTCAAAACTGAACAAAAAATTATCGAATTTGGACCATCTGATTTGATGAACACTCCTACCTATATCTACCAATTGTACACAACTAGTTGATTCGCAGCATAAAAAGCGAGCCAGCTTGATGATACTTTTGTCCTTTTTGAATTATTATGGCATTAAATAAAGTGAACTATATAAAAACCTTAAAATTTATATTAAAAAAATCTTTAATTTTGAAATTTATAATATAAGTCTTATAATTTTTTAAAAATTGCATATTTAACTTTTTTTAATAATTAAAAAATAAAAAAAGGTAGAAGATTGCAAAAAAGTATAAAAGTTGGAGACTATCGTAGAGTTCAGTGTAAAACTTAAGAAATTAATGGGAAAATTGCTAAAATTATTAATAAAGGAAAAAATAAAACAAAAAATGCCAAAAGAATTTAAACCATTTTTTTATCGTCTTGGGCTGTTTGTTACGTTTAGTACAATTTTCGCAATTTTTTATTTCCTTTTTTATTTTTTAACTACTATAAATTTTTAAATTGCAATTCTTATAAAACTATACCATATTGCAAAAGAGAAATGCTATACAGGGCGAATCTCACGTCCCGAACTCGCGGCCCGAATGACGTGGAAGTGCCCGTCATATCCTATTTACAAAATTGCCATCGTCAAAAATCTAGGTTTTTCAGCCTCCTCTTCGTGCTCCATAAACGAAATCCTCCCTTCTCCATAACCAAGTGACCTCCCTCCTCCATACCCAAACAACTACGACCGCGACCGCCACCTATTTCTCTACTTCTAGGACCCGAGCTCGAAGAATACAGGTTAGCTCGATGAAATCTGGGTTTTTATTTATTGTCTGTGTGGGTGACCGAGAGAAATTGAGAGTGAATTGAATTGTTGTGTCCGTGAGAGTGAATTGAATTTTTACTCCTTTTGAGATTCTGATTTTGAAGTGGAAAATATGGTAATGTGTCTGTGTACCACTTGTTTGGTACCTGGAAATGAGGTGGAAAATATTAAACATAAAATTGTCATTGGTATCTTGAGTATTTGATTCCTTGAGTTTAGATCTATTGGTAATGGAGACTTAATTTCCTTTTTGAAAAGAATTGGTCGGCATTGCTGCTGATTTTCAACATTGCTGCTGATTTTCAAAATTATTAATTATAGCTTATTTTAGAAATTGGTTAAGAGGTCAGGATTGCTGCTGATTTTGCTTGATTAATTGCTTAGTTTCCGTTAATTATAGCTTATTTTCCCGAGTATTTTTATTTGTTCTCAATTATGCTGATTTGGGCTGATTTTGTATGCCAAAAGGCTGCTGATTTTAGGTTGATTTTAGGCTGAATTTGTATGCCAAAATGCTGCTGATTTTGAGTTGAAAATAGGCTGATTTTGGGTTGAAAATGATGCTGATTTTGGGCAGATTTTAGGCAGATTTTGTATGTCAAAATGCTACTGATTTTAGGTTGATTTTAGGCTGAATTTGTATGCCAAAATGCTGCTGCGTTTGGGTTGAAAATATGCTGATTTTGGGTTGAAAATGATGCTGATTTTGGGCTGATTTTGTATGCCAAAATGCTGCTGATTTTAGGTTGATTTTGGGCTGAATTTGTATGCCAAAATGCTGCTGTGTTTGGGTTGAAAATAGGCTGATTTTGGGTTGAAAATCATGCTGATTTTGGGCTGATTTTGTATGCCAAAATGCTGCTGATTTTAGGTTGATTTTAGGCTGAATTTGTATGTCAAAATGCTGCTGATTTTGGGCTGAAAGTAGGCTGATTTTGGGCTGAAAATGATGCTGATTTTGGGCAGATTTTAGGCTGATTTTGTATGCCAGAATGCTCTGAATTTAGGTTGATTTTAGGCTGAATTTGTATGGGAAAATGTTGCTGATTTTGGGTTGAAAATGGGCTGATTTTGTATGTCGAAATGCTGTTTTTTTGGGTTGAATTAGATGGCAATGTTGCTGTTTAGTGTCCCTTAATTATAGCTTATTTTTCTTGATTAAGAAAAACTGAAAATAGTTTAAATTGCTGCGGATTAATTGCTTCGTTAATTCACTCAATTGATTTTGCTTGATTAATTGCTTGGTTAATTTACTCTCAATTAGTGTTTGATTCTGGTAATTATAGCTTAGTTCAATTTATTATTTGCTTCAGTAAGGTGTAGACCATAAATTTACTAAAAATTGACATCGTTTCAGCATTGTAGGTGACTCTTGCAATGGAGTCTTTGCCTCAAAGTTATGAGCCACAATGTGATGAGCCTTTTAGTGATGAGCGTTAAAGTGATTCCATGGGAAAGTGATTCCATGGGAAGTGTGTGAATATCACTCCAGCTAGAACAGAGCATATGAAACGGTACAAATGCTCCGTTTGCAGCAACAATAGAGCACGGAATTATTTTTAGCTAACTGTAGCTTAAAGGATGATTTTCGGAATTGTCTTGGTTTATTGTAGTTCACTTCTGTTATGCCATTCATCCATGGTTTATTGTAGTTCACTTCGTAATTATAATTTGGATCATATAATAAATTGAAACCATCTCTTCTACATTGTAGTTAACGACAATACTTGATTGATACAAACTTGACGATACTTGATTAACGACAATACTTAACAATACTTGATCATATAATAAATTTAAAGCATCTCTTCTACATCTCTTCTACATTGTAATTAGATGACTAAATTTAAAGCATCTATTCTAAATCTGGCGACAAATAATAAACCCGAAAATAATAGTAAAAGAGTTGGTTGAAATATTCAAGCAGTGGGGTTAAACTAAATTAAATTTAACCGAAAATTCTGACAGTATCCTCAAATCATTTCACCACATCATATATTTTTCCTATTGATAATTATTAGACTTATTTTTTTATAAATTAACACACAGATTGGCGCACTAGCTAAATCCAAATGCTAGCAAAGGCTTCGTCAAATGCCCTCTTCTTGCTGAATTCTATACTCCATCCACCAGCTTTACATCCTCTCTCTGCTCGTATTCTCGTTGTTTCCTCGTCAAATTCACCATACCCGTGCATGTCTTGCCCTCCTCCGAGTGGAGGCATACCGATTGGTCGTGGCTGTCCTCCAGCTACTGTAGGTGCATATTGACCAGGTTCAACAGCAAACCCCCCTCCTTGGGAAGCCTGGTTAAGAAACCAACAAAATTGATCAGTGAAAGGTCTCAACAGGAAAAGCGATATCCAAGAGCGGAAACAACAACATGCGTGAAGCAATAGATACGCTCAAGTATTGTAAACTAAAGTTTCAAACGCAACCTACTCATCATTTATAAAGTCAATGATGAAGTAAAGAACCTACTGATTCAATCCTCTAAATGTTTCAAAAACTGTATTCCTTGATACACTACAGAAGTTCTCCGCACCCCCATGTTCAGGACTATGTACTCTATAGACACCAAAGGTAAAATGCTTCCTTGATTTCAGTTTTTCTTAATCAAGAAAAATAAGCTATAATTAAGGGACACTAAACAGCAGCATTGCCATCTAATTCAACCCCAAAAAACAGCATTTCGACATACAAATTCAGCCCATTTTCAGCCCAAAATCAGCAGCATTTTGGCATACAAATTCAGCCTAAAATCAACCTAAATTCAGCAGCATTTTAGCATACAAAATCAGCCTAAAATCTGCCCAAACTCAGCAACATTTTGGTATACAAATTCAGCCTAAAATCAACCTAAATTCAGCAGCATTTTGGCATACAAAATCAGCCTAAAATCTGCCCAAAATCAGCATCATTTTCAACCCAAAATCAGCCTACTTTCAGCCCAAAATCAGCAGCATTTTGGCATACAAATTCAGCCTAAAATCTACCTAAAATCAGCAGCATTTTGGCATACAAAATCAGCCCAAAATCAGCATCATTTTCAACCCAAAATCAGCCTATTTTCAACCCAAACGCAGCAGCATTTTGGCATACAAATTCAGCCTAAAATCAACCTAAAATCAGTAGCATTTTGGCATACAAAATCAGCCTAAAACCTGCCCAAAATCAGCATCATTTTCAACCCAAAATCAGCCTATTTTCAACCCAAAATCAGCAGCATTTTGGCATACAAATTCAGCCTAAAATCAACCTAAAATCAGCAGCCTTTTGGCATACAAAATCAGCCCAAAATCAGCAGAGAACAAATAAAAATACTCGGAAAAATAAGCTATAATTAACGGAAACTAAGCAATTAATCAAGCAAAATCAGCAGCAATCCTGACCTCTTAACCAATTGCTAAAATAAGCTATAATTAATAATTTTAAAAATCAGCAATAAGGTTGAAAATCAGCATCAATGCCGACCAATTCTTTTCAAAAAGGAAATTAAGTCTCCATTACCAATGGATCTAAACTCAAGGAATCAAATACTCAAGATACCAATGACAATTTTATGTTTAATATCGAGCTAACCTGTATTCTTCGAGCTCGGGTCCTAGAAGTAGAGAAATAGGTGGCGGTTGCAGTGGCAGGGGCGTTGCCGGTGGCGGTTGCGGTGGCAGGGGCGTTGCCGGTGGCGGTCGCGGTTGTTTGGGTATGGAGGAAGGTCACTTGGTTATGGAGAAGGGAGGATTTCGTTTATGGAGCACGAAGAGGAGGCTGAAAAACCTAGATTTTTTACGATGGCAATTTTGTAAATAGGATATGACGGGCACTTCTACGTCATTCGGGCCGCGAGTTCGGGACGTGAGATTCGCCCTGTATAACATCTCTATTGCAAAATTGTAAAACAATAGGGGGCGAAGTGGGAAATTTTCTAAGCTTGGATATCCAGGGTATTTTCTTTAATATTTTAGTGCTCGATGTATTTCTCTTTTAGTGGAATGATCCATTGAAGCCATGAACAAGCAACAAATAATTACTTTTTGTTATTTTCTCTAATAAAAATGGACCCGTATGTCAAAATATCACTAAAATTCAAACCCCTTTTAAAATATGAATGGAATTTTTATCATTTTCTTTGTTTTTGAAAAATGAAACACAACCATTGAGGGGCTAGGGTTTGGATCCAAGTGGCCATGTCGTTTTTCTGCTTGTTTACATCTATTAGACAGGACACATAGGAGTAGCACATCTATTGATAGGTAAGCACAATGTGTGTCCAAGTAAAGGACAAGCCGCTTAAGATATTTGCTGACAAATGGATAAGCCCTTTTCTAGCCTCCTCTCACAATCTTCGCTGACTTTTTTTAAAACTCCATAAATCCAATGACTAAAATCGCTTATGGTAAAATCATTAAAGTGTATGATTATAAGAGAGACAGTTTTAATCATTGGATCTGTAGCAACAAAAATCATAATTTTGTAAATCTTGAAGATTCTTTTAAATGAGTGCTGAGAAAAGAAAAGAAAAGAAAAGAAAAAGGCATGTACTACTTTTGCTCTAAGAAAAAAAGTGGTATTTTTGTAATTTGTGGAAGATAAGGTTAAGTGGCTGACCAACAACAACTGACCACAACAAACAAGCAAGAGTTCCTTTCTTGTATCCTTTGATGAGAGCAGAAGGGGAGCTGAATTGATCCCCTTTACTTGCTTGCATATTCTTCTTGAAGCAAATGTCTCAAACTCAACTGGGTCACAATCCTAGCCAAAATTAAAATGCATGCAGTGATGATGAAATCAAATCTTTTACTACTGCTTCTTCCCGTTTGAATTCCATGCAAGACATTGCATTCACCATGCAATTATAATCTATTCAAGCAGCCTAATCCAAGCAACAATTGATTTTGTTTTCCGGATCATGCCGACAACTGACTTTGTTTTGCCAGGCCATAATCAGGCAAGAAATACGATACCACTTGCGAATACAATACAAAAGAAGAATATACATATTCTATTGAAGACAAACCACCACTCAAGTTCAACAAGATGAGTCTAAATAGATAATAGATTGCAGATGCTATGAGATCTACTAGACATTTTGATTCTCATTGCGCAAACAAAGCAATCCTGTTACTATTAGAAATAAATTTGCACTTAAATTTCATAATGTAAGGCATCAACCAACCTTTCATAATGTAAGCAATCCTAAACATAGCCACCATTGACGCGAATAACCTGCCCGTTAATCCACTCACCGGCATCAGTGGCCAGGAACCCAACAACTGGTGCAACATCCTTGGTCTCACCAAGCCGGCATAGAGGGCTCTCATCTATGTTCTTCTGTATCTGCTCCTCGGTCTTCCCAGCAAAATACATCTCTGTTGCGATAGGCCCAGGCGCCACACAGTTTGCAGTAATCCCAGTTCCCTTGAGCTCCTTTGCTTGTATCTTCACCATTGTCTCCACTGCCGCTTTTGATGCCGCATACGCCCCAAACCCTGGCCTCAATGCAGCCACCGTAGATGATGACAGCATTATTATTCTGCCACCACCCCCACGTTTGAGCCGATTCGCAGCCTCTTTGCAGCACAAGAATGCACCTTTAACATTAACGCTGAAAATGAAGAAAATCTAATTAAAATTAGAAGGAACAAATTTTTTGAATTACTGATTGCACAACAAATTCAATGTTTGATCATAAACTCTCACATATAAACTCTTGGAAGGACATAGACTTGTAAAATCAGTGAATGAATCAGCTAGTCTGCTGCACAATTGAAAAAGATAATCCCAAGCAATTGGTTAAAATCTCATCTTTTTCCTCATCTAAGTCACATGCAAATTGATAATAATCATCACTTGCAGTTAGTTAACAGATGCTAATTTCATCAAGATATAGCAACCTCACATACCCAAGCATCTCAATTCTTCTAATTCTCCAGTTATTATCCAACGTAAGAGCTAAAAACAGGACAGACACATGTTTTCCAACAAAAAACCACAGGTAACCTAACTTTTCCCATTGCCTCACCAAATATGTAACAGCCGCAATTAAGAGACAAAAAGGAAAGAAAAAAGAAATTTAATTTTAAAATAGAACTACCTGAAAGTATGATCGAAATCCTCCAAGGAAGTGTTGGCTATGGAAGGATACTTAGGGTCCAAAACCCCAGCACTGTTAACGAAGACATGAACCGGTGACCCAAAAACCCTCTCGGCCTCATCAAACAGAGACTTGACTTGGGTCGGATCCGAGACATTGGCTTGCACTATTAGGGCTCGTGGGCAATCACCAATTCCTTCAAGTAATCGAGAATTGATCTCATTAGCCACGAGCTCTGCTTGCTCCTTGTTAGAACTGTAGTTGATCACAAGTTTCGCACCCAATGAGGCCAAATGGAGTGCTATGGCCTTCCCAATGCCCCGAGATGAGCCAGTGACTATGGCAACTCGGCCTTCGAGTGGCAGCGGCGGTGGAGTGCTTGCGGCGGCAGCGGCGGCAGCGGCGGCAACGGCGGTCATGTTTGGTAGTTGGGAAAAGAAGTGATGGTGAAGTAATGAAAAACCCTAGCTTGTTTAGGTACAAGGCTATAAAACCTAACCGATTATAAACTCAGTTTGGGAAAAAGTTAAGAGTGAAAGGTTTAATTAGGTTCGAATCGAATTAACCTGTAATTTTAATAAATTAGTAAATAAAATTTTATATTTTTGTATAAAATATTTTAAAGATAATGAAATATTTATCTTATACTGTATTTATTTTATATGTCATAATTTAGTATCATAAACATAGAGTTGGTGTTGTGAATAAAATTTTATTAGCTAATATGCTGCACATTGGTTCGAATCCTCATGTTTAACATTTTTTTAAATTATTTTCTTTAGTTAACTAGAATCGGGTTGACTGGTTCACCGATTCGACTAGTCAGATTGACCAATGTCTTGGGAAAACCTTAAAATAGGCTTTAAAGAGCTACCCAACCCACCTTGATGACTAGTCATTGGATTTTCTGGTCAAATCGGCCGAGTCAGACCAGATTTGTCAACCTTAGTTTTAAGTTGTAAAAATTAAAATTAATTAACTATTGCATTAATCTTTATAGTTTATTGTAATATCCTTTTGTTACTATTTATTTTTGTTGTATTTATCCATTACTACCGTTGGAGAAATTAAAATTATTTATTTATTTATTTTAAATCTCTTAATGAAATGATACTATTCGCTTTAAACTTGAGCCCACACGGATTTCACAATCCCTCTCGAACGAAGTACCACCAAACCCACCACTAAGGCCTAATAACCCCCTCCCCCCCTAAAATTATGCACCACAAGGATTATTTATGTTCAACCTATAAAGCCCATTGCGCAAGCCCAGTCAAACATTCGTCTCCGCTACCATTTGTTGGAGAAATTAAAGGCACCTGAGTCTCTCTTAGTGGAATGATATTGTCCGTTTTGAGCCTAAGTCGGTTTTTACAAAAACCTCATTCCATTAGAAGATTGACAGGGGTGTCGCATGCCCTGCATAAATATATATATTCAACTCAGTGCTAAGCTACAACTATAATGCAGATAGTGATGAGAGGGTCGATCCACAGAGACAAGCTAGTCTAATTCTCGTTTTTCTTTGTAAACAACCAAATATAACACAAGGTTTTGGAGTAAATGCATAAATGAAACAGTACAATAACATAAAGGAGTGAACGAATGTTGAATGCAAGAAAATAGTAGCAAGTAAAGAAAATCAATGGAGAAATAATCCCAGGTAGAGATCTCTTTGAGGTGACAATTCTATGTTGTTGATCATTGACAAATAACATTTTCAAAATGGTTTCATAGAGAAGTTTGAGAAATCAAGTCTGTTTAGATTTCCAAGTGTATTAAACCCTTCTCTAGACCTACGGATGAGTTCGTCAACATCCCAAGCGCCAACCTGGTCAAGTGGTAACATTCCCACCAACTGTCACGCAGGAAGCCCTATCTCAAGGCCTTGAGATGGAGATCGTCATCCTGGCCTAATTCTTTCCTTCTTTCTCTTAATGCTGGACCAATCGCAGTCATTAGAGAATGTCTACATGTGTTCCCCCAATCATGGATAATACTCAATTTCAGAGGAGCTGACAATATTCATTCAAGTCAGAATCCAAGTTGGCCAAACTCAACCTTAACATGAATAAATTGGAATTAAAACAAGAAGAAAAGAAATACGAAAACCATTTCTATTTAAAGATCAACATAGTCTCAAAACAAACATAGATTGTCTACCTCTAGATCCCTACCAGAGATTGAGGTTTTTAGCCACAAAACATAATGAAAATACAACAAGAAGTTCCAAACCGAAAATAGAGAAAAGCTGGAAAATCTGGAAAATGTGGGTTAAGTGCTGATTTTCTCCTCTGGTTCCTCCTTCTGTCCGAATCCTTCCCCTTCCGTTCTGATCAGTAATAATGGTCTTCTTTGGTGCCAAGATGCCCCTCTCCAAGGTGAGACAACTCCCACTAACAAGTCACTCCAGCTCGGTCTTCAAGAAGCATGTCCAAGTGTGAGAATAATCATCTCAAAACACAAGGAGAATAATGTTTTTGTCTCCTAGGAACTTGTTAGGAGTGGGAGGAATAATATCTGAACACAAGAAGCTATGAGCCACTAAAAACGGCACCCAAGAAGACAGGAAACGCACTCAAGAGAAAATAATTGTGGCGCGCAAAATCATGGTGAGTGCTGTCCAGACTGGAAACGTCACGGAAGCCTCATCTCAAGGCCTTGAGATGAGTCGGAATGCATCAGATGAAAATCTGCCAAGCCGGCTTGATCAATTGAGCTCTAATCTTTGGCCTTTTCGTTCCTTTTCCTAATTCTGGTCATTCAAGTGTAATTCTGGAAAAGGGAAGGAATAAGGGTCAAAGCAGCATGTTTATTGCCTCAAAAGCTAAATAAAGAGACAACAAAACTAAGTGGAATAACAATCAATCAAATCCCCCCACACTTAAACCATGCTTGCCCCCAAGCATAAACACAGACTCAAAACAAAAAGAAAAACACGAAGACAACACAGACACAACACAGAAACAACACCCCCTAGAACAGAACATCAACCCCTGGACTGATCTTCACATAAACACTTCAAAAATCAGCTTAATCAAGCAATGTTAAATACTCCAAACATCACAATTGTGCACATATTCAAACAGAGGTATAATAGCATGCTGATCACAAGGAAATAAAATCCTAGGGCCTATGTCTTCTCTTCCTTTGACTCAAAATCCAATCACTGCTGCTGGACACTCAAGCAAAATTATTTAAAAGCACAAACAATAATTAAAGAACAGAAATTGAAACACAAAGTGAGCCAAAGGCTTCTTTTATTCTATTTTTTTCTTTTTCTTCTCTTCCTTCTTTTCTTTTTCGTTTTTTTTTTTTTTTTGCTTCTCTTTTTTTTTTTTCTTTTTTTTTTCTTTCCTTCTTTCCGCAATCTCCACCATTTTTTATTTCTTTTCTACTTCCTTCATCCACAACCCCTTTTTTTTTTCTTTTTCAAACACATGCACATGCAGACTTGATTTCTCACCATGGTGCTATGATCGGTCCAACCAAAGGGAGTTAGCACACAACCGACTGGAAATTTCTCCAAAATGGGATGATGGTGCCGAACCACCAACATCGTGCAATCCAGAGGGCATGATGAGAAAGCACACACAAGAAAATTAAAGGGCACGCAAGCAAGCATAATTTAAAAGACTTAGCAGCAATGAGAGGATAGGATCCTTATCCCATGATCTAGGGATGAGAAGACAGATCAGCTCTAGCAAAACATTTCCTAGGATCAGCAAAACTAATCATACATCTATACAAATAAGTGCACGAGTTGTGATGCCAAAAGGATTTAAAATTGCAAGATGGAACTGATAAATCAAGTGTTCACATGAGGATCAGATCAGAGGTTTCAATTTTATTCAAAGGGGGGCTGAAACATAACAAAAAGAAAAAACGACTCATGCAATAATAAAAACAAGCAGAAGCGCATGCAATAATAAAAGAAATAAACATGCAGGGGGAAGAAAATACAGAAAAACAATCAACAAAAAATACATGCAAAAGAACAACAAAAACACAAACAAACACGAAAGTGTCTCCCCCCCACATTTAAAGAACACATTGTCCTCAATGTGAAAGAGAAACACACACAACAAACAAACAACCAAACAAACAGAACGAAAAGGAATTAAAAAGAAAAGGGAAACAGAAGATAAAACCCGGGGCAAGGTTCAAGGTTGGGGAGCAGCAGGAGGTTCTGGTCTGCCCATCTCAAGGCCTTGAGATGGGCCTGCTGCAGATGCATTCATGTTGCCTTGAACGATCAGAGGAAAAGGCATGAAATGACATGGGTTGCCTCCCATGTAGCGTCCCCGTTTATAGTCTCGGACTCGACTGTGTGGTGCTGGTTCAAACGGCATCATCATGAGGTATTCCAAGTGTGGTGCTCTCCACATCATGTTCTTTGAATTCCTCGAAAAAGGGCTTAAGGCGCCGCCCATTCACCTTGAATATCTTCTGGTTCTGTAAGCTCTGGATTTCTATCGCACCATGAGGGTAGACGTTAGTGATAATGAAAGGACCAGTCCAACGGGACGTAGACTTACCGGTCATGAAACGAAATCTTGTGACGATGAGGAGGACCTTCTGCCCAATAGTCAAGGCCTTGGGACAACACTCACTAAGGACACATTCAAAAGGGTCAACATGGTTAATTTTAGCAACATCATCATCACAAGGGTCAATAACATCAAGGAAATTAACGCTATGTGTTTCATTAAGGTATTCGATTGCATCATACATATTGAATTTAATTGTTTCTCCTGCAAATTCAAGTGTCAAACACCCATCATACACATCTATTTTAGCATGGGCTGTCCTTAAAAAGGGTCTACCAAGTATCACATCAGTGGCCTTTGTGACATCTTCATTTTTCATGTCAACTATATAAAAATCAACAGGGAATATAAAGCCTTTTACCTGAACCAAAACATCTTCCACTACACCCTCGGGGTGGATTGATGATCCATCAGCAAGTTGTATCACAACTCTTGTTTTCTTGAGGTTTCCAAAATTTAAAGTTTTAAAAACAGAAAGAGACATGACATTTATACCCGCTCCAAGGTCACACAATGCTTTCTCTACCTCTTTGTTTCCAATTTTACAAGGAATTACGAAAGTACCTTGGTCTTTGCATTTCGTGGGAAGCCTCTTTTGTAGCATTGCGGAAACGTTTTCATTGAAGCTCACCCTTTCTATGCCTGCTAGTTTCTTGTTAGTACAAAGGTCCTTTAAGAATTTAGCATACTTAGGAACCTGAGAAATCAAATCTAGCAAGGGCACATTAATGGCAACTTTGCGAAAAACATCAAGAATTTTCTTCTCATCCCTTTCCTTCTTGGCTTTTAAAGACCTTTCGGGAAAGGGAAAAGGGGTTACCTGCGGTTCTGGTAGGTCATTCTGAGCTACTGAAGGTTCCTCTTCTGGAATGGGCAGTTCTGGTTGCATTTCAGTTTCAAATTCGGGTTGCAGTTCTTGCTGGTCCATCTCAGGGTCTTGAGATGGGTCAGTTCTATCTGGCAATTTTTTTCCACTTCTTAGTGCTATGGCATTGACAACATATTTGGGGTTGTCTACTGTATTGAGTGGTAACTGTCCAAAGATATTTTGCTGGTTCATGGACAGTTGTACTATTTGTTCTTGGAGGTTGGCCATGGTGGATTGGGTAGATTGGATGAATGGTAAGAGGATTTGTTTAAGGGTCTCCTCAATGGGCTGTTGTGGTGGTGCAGTGAGTTGTGGTGGCTGTGGAGGTGCAGGTATTTGAGGAAGTTGAGGCTGGGTTGGTGGCTGGTTATTTTGATGATTTTGTGGTGGCCTTGGGTTGAAGTTCCTCCATTCAAAGGGAGGCTGATTTTGTTGAGTTTGAGCAATGGTGGCTGGAAAATTTTTCATGAATGTGGAGATTTCTTCTAGGTGTCTCGCAATGGCAGCCACATTCACTCCATTTGTTGAACGGTCATGAGTTCCATTTTGTTGGCAATTATCCGCCAAGGTTTGAATGAGAGATCTTGCTCGACTTGGTGTTAAGTCTAACAAGGCTCCTCCAGCAGATGAATCAAGCTTCTCTTTATCCTTAATACACATGCCATCATAAAAATATTGAAAGAGTGATTGTTCGGGTATGCCATGGGTTGGACAGACCTCTTGAAGGTCTTTAAATCTTTGATGATATTCCCCAAAGGACTCATCACCATGTTGCTGAATGGAAACAAGATTTTTCCTTGCTGCCCCCGCCTTGGTTGCAGGCCAATATTTCTTGAGAAAGGTAGCAGCCATGTCAGCCCAAGTGTTGATGGAGTTGTGAGGTAGGCCGAAGAACCAATTCTTGGCTGAGTCCTCCAAAGACCATGGAAAGGCTCTGAGTTTGGCTCTCTCAAGGCTGACACCCGTCGGTTTCAAGGCATCACACTCAAACTGGAATTTTTGTAGATGCTTGTATGGATTTTCGGATGCATGACCTCTGAACTTGCTGAGGTTGTGCATAACGTTTGACTTCACGGCCCAGTCCTGTGGTACTGGACGGTAGTTGATACACAGGAAAGACTCCTGCTCTGCTCCTTGGTTGAGCTCTCTTAAGGTAGGTTCTGCTGGATCTGCCATTTCTGGTTCCGCAGGTTGGTCTATCTCAGGGTCTTGAGATGGATCAGCTTCTGATTCTGAGTTTAACAAAAATATGGAAAAACCCACTGAACTTCCTCTTCAAAAATTTGATTATTGTTTCTGTTCTGGAGATTTCTGGAATGTATTGTAATGGTTGTGAACTGGTCTACCTGATCATAAACAAGAAAAACGAAAATTAGTACACGTTGTCCCCGGCAACGGCGCCAATTTTATGACAGGGGTGTCGCATGCCCTGCATAAATATATATATTCAACTCAGTGCTAAGCTACAACTATAATGCAGATAGTGATGAGAGGGTCGATCCACAGAGACAAGCTAGTCTAATTCTCGTTTTTCTTTGTAAACAACCAAATATAACACAAGGTTTTGGAGTAAATGCATAAATGAAACAGTACAATAACATAAAGGAGTGAACGAATGTTGAATGCAAGAAAATAGTAGCAAGTAAAGAAAATCAATGGAGAAATAATCCCAGGTAGAGATCTCTTTGAGGTGACAATTCTATGTTGTTGATCATTGACAAATAACATTTTCAAAATGGTTTCATAGAGAAGTTTGAGAAATCAAGTCTGTTTAGATTTCCAAGTGTATTAAACCCTTCTCTAGACCTACGGATGAGTTCGTCAACATCCCAAGCGCCAACCTGGTCAAGTGGTAACATTCCCACCAACTGTCACGCAGGAAGCCCTATCTCAAGGCCTTGAGATAGAGATCGTCATCCTGGCCTAATTCTTTCCTTCTTTCTCTTAATGCTGGACCAATCGCAGTCATTAGAGAATGTCTACATGTGTTCCCCCAATCATGGATAATACTCAATTTCAGAGGAGCTGACAATATTCATTCAAGTCAGAATCCAAGTTGGCCAAACTCAACCTTAACATGAATAAATTGGAATTAAAACAAGAAGAAAAGAAATACGAAAACCATTTCTATTTAAAGATCAACATAGTCTCAAAACAAACATAGATTGTCTACCTCTAGATCCCTACCAGAGATTGAGGTTTTTAGCCACAAAACATAATGAAAATACAACAAGAAGTTCCAAACCGAAAATAGAGAAAAGCTGGAAAATCTGGAAAATGTGGGTGAAGTGCTGATTTTCTCCTCTGGTTCCTCCTTCTGTCCGAATCCTTCCCCTTCCGTTCTGATCAGTAATAATGGTCTTCTTTGGTGCCAAGATGCCCCTCTCCAAGGTGAGACAACTCCCACTAACAAGTCACTCCAGCTCGGTCTTCAAGAAGCATGTCCAAGTGTGAGAATAATCATCTCAAAACACAAGGAGAATAATGTTTTTGTCTCCTAGGAACTTGTTAGGAGTGGGAGGAATAATATCTGAACACAAGAAGCTATGAGCCACTAAAAACGGCACCCAAGAAGACAGGAAACGCACTCAAGAGAAAATAATTGTGGCGCGCAAAATCATGGTGAGTGCTGTCCAGACTGGAAACGTCACGGAAGCCTCATCTCAAGGCCTTGAGATGAGTCGGAATGCATCAGATGAAAATCTGCCAAGCCGGCTTGATCAATTGAGCTCTAATCTTTGGCCTTTTCGTTCCTTTTCCTAATTCTGGTCATTCAAGTGTAATTCTGGAAAAGGGAAGGAATAAGGGTCAAAGCAGCATGTTTATTGCCTCAAAAGCTAAATAAAGAGACAACAAAACTAAGTGGAATAACAATCAATCAAAGATCAACTCCTCTTATATATACTTTTTATTTCTCTTGTCTTTCCGATGTGGAACTTTGATTCACACACCTCAACAATCTTCCCCTTGAGATTAACCGTACTTATTCTTGTTCGGACTGAAGATCCACCATACTTTTTCAGCTCGGCCTATAGATTTACAGCGTGCCACCCACATCACCTTTAAATCAACACACATAATAAAAAACTCGAAAGTAAAGGAGTAAGGAAGAGAGAAAGAACACTTTATTTTTAATGTAAAAAATCACAAACAAGCTAGAGAAAATTTCACTATGATGATTAAAGTACAAAGTACAACTCTTATTCGAATCTCGGGTAAAAGATAAGTAATGTAATCAAATTTTACCTTGTGTTCTCAAATGTATCACAAATGTTTCAATTTTGTTAATTGGATCATTGAACTTTCTTCAATTCGACAATTTCAATGTCCATGAATCCCACTAATTTTCATTGAAATTGCCAAGCACGTCACACGTGTACATTAAATCCGTCTAATTTTATTGTGAAATGAACTAAAATTGACATGAATTTTATTTACATTGTTTTCTTAGTTAATTATAAACAATTTTTGATATGAAAATAGAATAATTAACTAATTTTGGTTCAGATGGACTTAACATCCACGTGTGATATATATGCATGAAAATTTTAACGAAAATTAATGTGACCCATAGTTGTAGTTTTGAAATTGCTCATGATGGGTGTCGAATCCGTCAAAAATAAATTCAACTTACCATTAACTACAAAGATTTACAAATAATGGTAAAAGGTTTGATCCATAGAGAATGGGTAAGCTTAAAACAAGGTGAAGACCAAATGAAAACAAATAAGTAAACAAAAAAAAGGGGAGATCTCTTCCCTAGACCTAGGGAAGAGGATAGTTTTATGAGAACTAATTGATAAAAGAAAAAGAATGTAATCAAAACAGTAACAAAGGATGAATAAGATAAGATGATAAGAAGTTCTCAGTAAAGACATAACCAAGGATATAATTCACATATATTGATCATCGGTGCAAAGATGTTCAAAATTGAGTTTCATAGGGAGGCTATAGAAATCAAGTTCACTTTGACTTCCTACTCTCCTCTTAATCAAGTTTCTTAAAGAGACCCTCTATTGAGAACCCTAACCTTCCTAGTAATCCTAACGTTCACTTATAGGATTTTAACTGGTTGGTTGATAAAAACAGGGAGAGACCTTTCCTAGGCTTAAGGATCAATTCATTCGCCCCTATAACCTAATTCTTCTCTATCGCTAACTGAGTCCAGCTCAACCTATGCGATGCAATTAACAAAGGGAGTCAAGCGCAAGGAAGAAACGTACCTTGCAACATTAAAGGTGGATGAGGGTAAGACCACCAAAGTGGGAGAAATTCCCAAGGAAGTTCGCGGTGTGCTTGAAGAATTCGCGGACGTAATGCCGAATAAGTTGCAACAAAGGCTCCCACCTAGGCGAGAGGTGGACCAAAAAATCGAGTTTGAACTAGGAGCACGGCCACCTCCGCCGCACCTTATTGCATGGCCCCTCTAGAGTTGGAGGAACTTCGAAAATAATTAAAGGAGTTGTTGGATGCATGCTTCATCCAACCAAGCAAGTCACCATACGGAGCACCGATTTTATTTCAGAGGAAACAAGATGGGTCCATGCGGCTATATATCGATTACCAAATGCTAAATAAAGTCACGGTGAAGAACAAGTACCCTATCCCACTCGTAGCCGACTTGTTTGATCAACTTGGTAGAGCACAGTAGTTCAATCTTGACTTATGATCAAGGTATTACTAAGTACGCATTGCCGAAAGGGGACGAAGAGAAGACCGCGTGCGTAACAAGGTACGGTTCATATGAATTTCTTGTGATGTCATTCGGTCTAACCAATCCCCCCATAACCTTCTGCACCATGATGAACAAGATGCTCCAACCCTTCTTGGATAGATTTGTCGTAGTCTATCTCGACGACATTGTCGTGTATAGCAACACGATGAAGGAACATTTAGAACACCTGCGACAAGTCTTTCAAGCCTTAAGGGACAACGAGTTATACGTGAAGAGGGAAAAGTGTATGTTTGCACAAGCTGAGGTAACATTCTTAGGTCACATTGTTGGTGGGAATAACTTGCAAATGGACCCAACCAAGATAAAAGCCATCCGAGAGTGGGACCCGCCCAAATAAGTACCCGAGTTGTGCTCATTCTTAAGCCTAGGAAACTGCTATATGCGGTTCATCAAAGGGTATTCTTCCATCACCGTACCCTTAACGGACTAGCTTAAAAAGAATAAGTCGTGGGATTGGTCAACAAGGTGCCAAAAGGCCTTTGAAAGATTACAGAAAGTCGTGATAAAAAAACCAATTCTGGCCAGGACTACACCAAGTCATACGAAGTGCATACAGATGCATCCGACTTCGCTATTGGTGGAGTTCTTATGCAAGAGGGACATCTGATCGCATATGAGAGCCGTAAGCTCAATGACACCGAGCGGCGTTACACAGTGCAAGAAAAGGAGATGACCACGGTGGTTCATTGCCTTCGTGTATGAAGGCACTACCTTTTAGGGTCGAGGTTCGTGGTGAAGACCGATAATGTCGCCACTAGCTACTTCTTGACGCAGAAAAAGCTTAGTCCCAAGCAAGCTAGATTGCAGGATTTCTTAGCGGAGTTCGACTATGTGTTGGAATACAAATCGGGAAAAGCCAACTTAGTAGTAGACACACTTAGTCGAAGGGCCGAGCTTGCAACCATCAACACGACCTAGACCGCGTTGATCAGATGCATCAAAGAGGGGATGGTGCAAGATTATCTAGCCAAGGCGCTTATGGAGATCGTCAAGCAAGGCAAGACCCGAAAGTTTTGGCTAGACGATGGCATGCTCTATGCCAAAGGCAACCGAATCTACGTACCCAAGTGGGACAACTTACTAAAAGATGTGCTCAAGGAATGCCATGACTCCAAGTGGGCAGGACATCCAGGCATCGAGTTCACAGTGGAACTTATAGAGGATACTTGGTATTGGCTAAAGATGCGCGAGGAAATGGAACATTACATCAAGACTTGTCTCGTGTCCTAGCAAGACAAGGTGGACTTACAGAAACCCACAGGTCTATTGGAGCCATTACCCATACCGGAGAGACCTTAGGAGAGTGTTTTGACGGACTTCAGAACATTCTTGCACACATTCGAGGGGTATTACACACTCATGGTCGTAGTGGATAGGTTCTCCAAGTATGGTATATTCGCCGTAGCAACAAAAGAGTGTCCAGTTGAGGAGGCAAACACGCTTATTTTTCAAGCACGTGGTGAAGCATTGGGGCAAACCGAAGACGATCGTGAGCGATCTAGACCCGTGGTTCACAGGTCGGTTTTGGACTGAAGTTTTCAAGCTCATGGGACCGAGTATGAATTTTTCAACGAGTTTTCACCCCAAATTCGATGGGCAGACCAAAAGAGTGAATGCTTTACTGGAGCTATATTTGAGGTACTATGTAGGTGCCAACCAGCGAGATTGGACCAAGCTACTTGACGTTGCCCAATTCTCTTACAATCTTCATAAGAGTGAGGCAACAAGCATGAGTCTGTTCGAGCTTGCAACGCGCCAGCAACTGATGACTCCTAGCAATGTAGCGCGAGGCTACACGGGTAAGAGTTCAGCCACATATAAGTTTGCTAATGGTTGGCATGAACAAACGGATGTCGCCAAGGTATACTTGCTTAAAGCCGCCAAGAAAAAGAAGAAATGGGGGACAAGAAGAGGAGGCCAAAGGAGTACGATGTTGGGGACCTAGTCATGGTGAAGCTTCTTATGCATCAGGCCAAGACTTTCAAGTCTCTCCACATGGGACTTGTTCGGCGCTACGAGGGACCTTTCCGCATACTCAAGCGGATAGGTAAGGTATCATATAGGCTAGAACTGCCAGCAAGGCTTGAGATTCATCTAGTCTCATGTAAGCCTTCTCAAACCTTACTACCCGACACTAAGGATGTTTCCCACATAGAGTCACAACGCACGCCGACTGCAGTGACTAAGTCTTTCGACAAAGACGTGGAATCTATCATAGCCTGCTGAGTGGTGCCAAGAATGGGCACGCATTCGAGCTACGCAGAATACTTAGTACGATGGAAGGGTCAACCGGATAGCGAGGCAAGTTGGGAGTGAGAAGACGAGTTGTGGCAATACAAAGACCACATCGAAGCCTTTCATGAAGGGACCACGTCGACGAGGGCGTCAACGTCATTGGTGGGGGAGCTTGTCACGCAGCAGGCCTGATGGCCAGGCCGCAGCCTGCGTTAGTGTTCTAATCCTCCTAGGAGTTGTATTTCATGCGCTAGAAGTTGGAATCCGGGTAGGAGTTTTCTAGGCTGTCATACTTGTATTAGAAGTCTGTAGTCGAGTAGGACTAGGACTTTATAACCGAGTAGGATTCTAACACGCCCATGTGGAGGCGATTGTGTATAAATAGAGGAGGCATCACATTTGTATATTCATCGAGCAATTTACTGTGTTAATATACGAATCATTCCCACACCCTCTTATTCCTTTTTTGAGTTCTTTTATATTTAGCGTTACTTGTGCTAATGCGTTTAGATGCTGACTTAGCGAAAAAGAAGGCAAGCTAGCTAAGTGCCGCACAGGTTGATGGTTGCCGAAACCAACAAAAATAAATACTACAATTCACCATGCACAATTGAATTAAACTGCAGCAAGTGGTAAAAAGAGATCGTTCCACAGAGATTTCATGACTAAATTAACTCCTGATTTAATGACCAAAATTCGTAACTGTGGTAAATACCAATAAAGGGGGTGTTTATATTGCAATTAATTAAACAAATAAAAGAAACAACAACAGTAAACAGATGAAGATTGATTAAACTCAAGCGACAAGCAATTCTCGGTAAAGACTCTAATCAAACCATGATTCATTCAATTGATCATCGACGCAAGTATTTTCAAAACCAATTTTCATAGAAAGGCTATAGAAATCAGAGACACTCTAGATTTCATGCTCTCCTCCTATTCAAAATTAACAAAGAGGCACTCTATTGGAAATTCCTAATCGCCTTAACAATTCTAAGAGACACTCTATAAAATTTAATTAAGTGATTGACGAACACGCAGGGAGAGACCTTTCACAAACCTAGGAGAGAGACACTCTACTCCTATAAGTAAGATTCTACTCTTTTTCTAATCAACTCGCAAATCAATTAGTTGCCTTCAGATTCATGATAACAATGTAGAATCCAAAATTACCAAGAAAGACGGTAACTAAACATGCTCAATTCTAAATTGATCAGGTTTAAAACAAACACGAATAGTTTTGACCGTAAATCAAAAGGAGTAGAAATACGAAAATTAGAATTTATTAAGAACAGAACTAATCTCACAAAAGAAGAATCATAGCTCGATGACCTTTACCAGGAATCAAATAATTTAACTACGAAAAGACATAATTAAATCAAACAAATAATATGCATGAATTAATTAAATCAAGAAAGGAAGAAGAAAAGAAAAGTATGGAATAAAAATCCAAACAGTAGCAGAATATGGCGTACTAGAAGAACAGAGAGCCGACCTCTTCTGTCCAGCTAGGTTTTAACAAAATCCTAGTACAACTACAATCCTACAAAATATGATTAAACTAATTGAAATTATTTGAATATCCTAATTAAGGAATTCTAATGGGACTTAAATTCAATAAAAGGAGGAAGATGCAAGAAGCAGCCGCACAAAACAGCAACAAGGCATGTCCCTCTCTAATGGGCCTAAGCCCATCTCTTGTCTTTTAGCAGCCCAACAGGAAATGAATTTGGTTCAGGGAAGCACATTGGTGGTTCTTTTCAATCTCCACCAAATTCATGCTCAAATGATGGCTTTTCATTTCTTTTTCTTCTATTTGATTTTGATCGAGTAATCTGTAAAAAGAGTAATATCCACAATCAGCAGTATCATCATCCAAAATAGTAGAAAAATAGGATGAATAATTAGATATTTTAGCACTCAATCACGGGTCAATTCGCTGCGTTATTTTTATCCCGTGACATAAGTCTGGAAAATTTATTTGTATTTTCTCTGCTTACAGTAGGGAAGCAGACTCGAATTATGCAAAGGTGGTAGCAGTCCGTAAGGCGCTGGAAATTTCATCCTCCAACCCAGGTGTCTTTGCAACAACTCAAAATTGAATCTGATTCTTCAAATACTGTTTATTGGCTCAAAAGTAGGGAAGGATGCTTGGGTCAAAAACTGAACTCTAGTTAAACCGATAAAAAACCAGTGATCTGGCCGGTTTAACCATATAATGACCATAGTAGCATAAGAAACATTATTTCAATAATAAAATTCTTTAACTTCCAAAAAGAACGAGTACAGACCAAGTCTAGCAGACAGTTCCTTAAACAATAAATCCTCCATTAACCCTAATGACTTGGCCATTGATCCACTCACCAGCATCACTGGCTAAGAAACCTACAACCTGACTCACATCCTTAGGTTCACCAAGTCGTTCTAGAGGGCAAGCATCCACCAGTCTCTTGACGAATTCCTCAGTTTTGCCTGCAAAAAACAACTCTGTAGCTACTGGCCCTGGAGCAACACAGTTAGCAGTAATTCCTGTGCCCTTCAGCTCCTTGGCCGCAATCTTTGTCATCGTTTCCACTGCTGCCTTCGAAGCAGTATAAGCTCCGTATCCTGGCATAACCGATCCGACTAGAGAAGTCGATATCATAATGATTCGTCCACCCCCTCCGCGAGGCAACCTGTTTGTCGCCTCACGACAACATAGGAATGCTCCTCTAGTGTTGACATTAAAAATCAAGTCCCAATCTTCCAATGTAGTGTTGGCCAAACTAGGGTACTTTGGATCCGACACTCCAGCACTGTGTACAAGGATATGGATCTTTGAGCTGAATTCTTGCTCCGCTTTATCAAACAATTGCTTCACCTGATCTGGGTCTGAAATATCGGCCTGGATCGCAATCGCTCGGGGAGGAGACGAGGAATGATCAGCAGATGAGGCATTGAGCTCGGATGCTAAGAGATCGGCTTTTGTGGAGTTTGAAGCATAGTTGATCACAACTTTCGCACCAAGGGAGTGGAGTTGGATCGCTATGTTACGGCCAATGCCACGTGAAGCCCCGGTTACTATTGCTACTCTGCCATCAAGGCCAAGTGGAGAAGATGACTTGTCCGTAGTAATATCACCTGCCATGATAAAGATTTAGGAGGGTTTTGGAGAAAAGGAAGTCGTGTCGAGTATGAAGTGGTATACAAAGAGCAGTAGGGTACCGGACAATCTTTATAGCTGAAGATAGAGGTGAAGTTAATGCCTGCAAATGTTGACCGGCATCCACATCTATACAAAGAGGAAATTATGATAGTATTAGTCAAATGAATCTTGCATCAGCAGATGCGTCACAGATCAATAATCAATTAAGTACTATCCCAAAGTAAAGAAATGCCACATCAAGAGAGATTAAAAAAAGTCTAAATGCTTAAGATCAGACATTTGACTAGTGACCCAAGAAAAAAAGATGAGAAATTTAACTCTTAACAAATCCAACACGTCACTAGAGAGGAAATGAGTCAGCACTACAACAAACCATGATAAATTACTTTCATTTTAAATTATACAAAAGTAACCTAAAAAGTCTATTCAAACTAATCATGATCTACACTAGTAATGCTTGAATATCCAAATTCTGCCATTGATCTCATATTTTGGGTCCAATATAGCCATGGCAATAATGACTTGGACCTATACTTATGCATGACTTTGCTTAAATATCTTATATACAGAATTTGGTACATTTAGCATAAACCAGCTAGTTGAAAAAATTGAAGGCTATTTTCCGGAAGCAAAAGAAAAGTATCACCTTCTGGTCAGGAAACTATCTACAGCCAGAAGTTCACCTTCGAGTGTCACAATCGAATACTAATAAAATCACTTGTTGTTCGTGACAGGGAATGTCACCTAAAATTTCAATGAGATATAGGGTCAGATAATACTTTTTCAGGAATGATCAGAGGCAAGCCATGTTGGAACCTTATGGGAGATTACATCCCAGGAACAAATCAATCTCAATTAATTGCATAAATTAGAACGAACAGCGGAAGCGTACCTGAATAAGATGATGCCATGATCTGATGTAGAAATCCGGAGTTTTGATCTTCTAGTGGATGATTGCTTTGGGGTTGGATGGATACCCGAACTCACTCTCTTTCTCACGGTTTCTCTGTTTTCTTCTTCTTAATGAGAAACAATGGAGAGTGCCTTATTAATATAAAGCAATTCCACTAGGGATCAATTCCGTCCTTAATGTTTTTCATTAATTCTGAATCGGTCCATCAACAATTCGGAATTAATCCGGAATCTGCACAATAACCGTATTAACCCCCCACACTATTTCAATTAGACTATTGGACCCCTTAACTTTATTAGATCATCAAATTGGTCCAATTAACCTTATGTTAACAATATATTATATGACGGTACACAAATGACATATGCGTCCATATGTCCCTAACGTGTACAATCGGTACTAACGCACTAGTCCCGTTGTCCAAAATCCAACAATCTCCCACTTGGACAACTCGACAATGTGCGATCCTTATAGTACCACCCTTCAGTCATATAAGCATATGTTAACTTCCCAAATGCT
The DNA here is from genome assembly GCA_963691705.1 of Viola odorata. NCBI lineage: Eukaryota > Viridiplantae > Streptophyta > Magnoliopsida > Malpighiales > Violaceae > Viola > Viola odorata. Next base: position 19,816,412 of record OY829539.1, on the reverse strand, counting down.
AGCATATATTCGTCTAATTCAATCCGGTCCATTAACTTCATCAATACAAGAACCAAAAGAGCAGTCGTCGCAGTTTAAAGCGGCTAAACTCATGATGATTACGAGTACTGACTAATTAATGACATGGATCCAGTGTGTAGGTGCAGCATGGAAATTACATGTGAAATGATCCATACATGTCTATTTCCAACTGATCCTCTTTACTTTATGAGATCAAAATTCAGAGCATATATTGAATAAACTGTAAATCAATATCCATAAACTGTGAAATAACATAATACACAGTCAAAACATATACAAGTTACAATAGTACAAACGTAACTCCCACTAATTTCAGGCATCTAACTTTATAACACCCATACTCGATACATGGCCATGAAATGCTACAGGTGTCAATGCCTTAGTGAGCGGATCCGCAACCATATCGTTTGTACCTAGTAACTCTATGTTAACTTGATTTCTCTGAACCCTTTCCTTTACGACAAGGAACTTTATATCAATGTGCTTCGATCTTGACGTACTCCGATTATTGTTGGAGTACAGCACTGATGCCCGGTTGTCACAAAAAATCCTCAATGGTCTCTCAATACCAGTGACAACTCGTAGTTCCTTAACCATATTTCGCAGCCATATAGCATGACTGGATGCCTCATAGCAAGCTACGAACTCAGCCTCCATAGTGGAAGATGTAACAAGTGACTGTTTCGCACTCTTCCATGAAATGGCTCCTTCAGCCAGAAGAAAGACATAACCTGAAGTCGATCTCCGACTATCCTGGCATCCAGCGTAATCAGAATCAGAATACCCAATGATCTCAAGCTGATCTGATTTTCTGTATGTGAGCATATAGTCTTTCGTTTTCTGCAGTTACCGAAAGACCCTTTTGGCTGCAACCCAATGATCCCTTCCAGGATCGCTCTGATATCTTCCCAACATGCCAACTATAAACGCAAGATCCGGACGGGTACAAACTTGTGCATACATGATGCTACCCACAGCCGAAGCATATGGAATACCCTCCATGAACTTGCGGTCCAAATCTGTCTTAGGACACTGGTCAAGGCTAAATTTCTCACCTTTGGAGACAGGAGTATCATGCGGTTTACAATTTTGCATGCCAAATCTCTTAAGAACTTTATCGATGTATCCCTTTTGTGATAACCTTAGGATACCCTGTGAACGATCACGGTGTATCTGAATCCCCAACACAAAAGATGCTTCCCCAAGATCTTTCATCTCAAAGTTATCTGAGAGAAAAATCTTGGTATCCTGAAGAAGCTTTACATCATTAGTAGCAAGCAAAATGTCATCCACATACAACAATAGAAATACAAACCTACTCCCACTGAACTTATGGTACAGACAATCCTCCACAGTGTTTACTTCGAAACCGTATGAAGTAATAACACGATGGAACTTTAAGTACCATTGACGGGAAGCTTGCTTGAGCCCATAGATAGACTTCTTTAATCTACAGACCAATTCACTATCCTCGTTTGAGGATAGTCCTTCTGGTCGCCTCATGTAGATTTCTTCCTCAAGATCCCCATTGAGAAAGGCAGTCTTTACATCCATCTGATGTAGGTCAAGATCAAAATACGCCACCAAGGCCATAATAGTCCTAAAAGAGTCCTTCGATGAAACTGGAGAGAAGGTCTCTTTATAGTTTATTCCTTCCTTTTGGGTGAATCCTTTCGCAACAAGACGTGCTTTGTACCTCTCTATATTGCCTTGTGAATCCTGTTTGGTTTTGAAAACCCATTTACAACCTATTGGTTTCAGATTCTTAGGCAATGGCACAAACTCCCAAACGTCATTGTCCTTCATGGATTGGAATTCATCCGACATGGCCTGTATCCACTTTTGAGCATCAGAACAACCAATGGCTTCTTTGAAGGTGAACGGGTCATCCTCCAAAGAGTCAACGGTTTCCTCATGTTCTTGCAGAAATACGATATAATCATCCGAAATCGCATTTCTTCTCACTCTAGTGGACCTCCTGAGTGGCATATCTTCTTGGTTCTCAACCATCTGAGGGTGTTGAGTTTGATCCTGATGGACTTCTTGATGATCCTCAAGTATAACCTGTGGATCTTGTCCTGTAGGAAGATTAATGATGTCGTTTCTTGCCTGCTGAGGAATAAAAACAGGAATATGAACATTGAGCTCATCCTGACCCTCAGGAACCGCATGAGGAAGTATAACTGAATCTTCCTCAAAACCGACATCAGACCGTCTATCTTCCCCTCCAAACTCAATATCCTCAAAGAACCGAGCATTTCCCGTCTCAAAAAATGTTCTGGTAGTAGGGTTGTAAAACTTATACCCCCTTGATCTCTCCGGATATCCAACAAAATAACAACTAACAGTCCTTAGGTCCAGTTTTCTTTCATCAGGCCTATAAGGCCTTGCCTCTGCTGGACATCCCCAAACCTTTAAAAATTTTAAGACAGGCTTTCGGCCAGTCCATAACTCATATGGGGTTCTGTTAGTCACTTTAGTTGGTACCCTATTGAGAATATAGACTGCAGTTTTCAAGGCATCTCCCCAGAGTGACATAGGTAAGGTAGTACTGGCAATCATACTCCTCACCATATCCTTAAGGGTACGGTTCCTCCTTTCAGCTACACCATTCATGGTCGGAGACCCCGGCATGGTGTACTGTGGAACTATCCCACACTCATTGAGAAACTGAGCAAATGGCCCAGGACGCTGTTCACCTGATCCGTCATATCGACCGTAGTATTCACCACCACGATCTGATCTGACAGTCTTAATAGTCTTTCCGAGTTGATTTTCAACTTCGGCCTTAAAAGACTTGAAAGCGTCTAATGCCTCAGACTTTTCCTTTAAAAGGTACAAATATCCGTATCGAGAGAAATCATCTATAAAACTGATAAAGTATCGTTGACCATTCCAAGATGCCGTAGGGAATGGACCACAAATGTCCGTATGTACCAGTTTTAGAGTTTCCGAACTTCTCTCAGCCTCAAACCTCCTCTTGTCTGTAGTTTTGCCCTTTATGCACTCAACACAAACCTGTTGGTCTGTATGATCCAATGCTTCGAGGATTCCATCTGACACAAGTCGGTCTATTCTCCTTGCAAAGATGTGACCTAACCGTCTGTGCCATAACCTGAATGAATCCTCAGTTGGCAATTTACGCTTAATCCCTCTGGACTCGCTAACATAACACTCATTATTGCTGTCAACCGTATGCAATAAATACAAGTTATCAGAATCAATCAATGTACCGGTTCCAACCAAAGTAGAGTTAAAATGAAGGAGACTTTTATGATTTCCGAATCTGATATCATAACCTTTTTTGTCCAACAAGGAAACAGAAATCAGATTCCGTCGAAAAGACGGTACATATAAAGTCTCTGTTAACTCTAATATAAAACCAGTACATAAGATTAACTCAAAAGTAGCGATGCCCTCAACTGGTACCGGATCACCTGCACCCATATAGAGAAACCTCTCACTTTCCATGGGTCTCCGGTTCACTCTGCAGCCCTGCAAAGAGACACTTATGTGTTTAGTGGTTCCTGTATCTAACCACCAAGTGTTCTTAGCCACAGAGACCAGAAGGGATTCTGAATTAACAAGAGACAAGGACATACCTTTCTTTATATGCCAAGCTTTATACTTAGCGCAGTCCTTCTTTAAGTGGCCTGCCTTATTACAGAAAAAACACTTTGGTCCCTTATGCTCAGTATTTGAGCCTTTATGTTTCTTCTGAAAATTAGACCCTGCAGTCTCTTTGCCTTTCCTCTTCTTAAAACCAGATGAAGAGGCAGTTGCCAGGTGAGCACTGTCCAAAGTAACATGTTTCAATCTGTCCTGTTCCTGAACCAGCTGAACCGTAAGCTGTTCAATCGTCCATTTCTTTTCCTGACAATTGTAACTCACCTCAAATTGACTGTACTGAGGTGGAAGTGAAGCTAGCACATGATGTACCAGATAGTCATCTAGCAAACCAACTTTAAGTGCTTTCAACTTCTCAGCCAGATTGATTATTTCTTGGACATGCTCCCGTATGTCGCTATCACCCCTGAACTTTATGGTTGAGAATTTGCGAATCGTATCGCTAATCTCAGCCTTCTCTGTATGGGTATAGCGGCTAGCTAAGATCTCTAAGATCTTACTGGCACTTTGTTCCTTTTCCAGTGAACTCTGCATGGACACAGGGACAGCACTGAGTATGACCAAACGGCAAGCTCTATTTGATTGTTGCCAGTCCTCAAAAGCCTGGATTCCCTTATCAGGACTTTCGGGGTCTGGTACCGTAGGACAATCCTTACAGAGCGCCAAATCCTTATTCATACAACACAAAGCTGTCTCTATCTTTCTCTTCCATAACTTGAAGTTACTGGAAGATAACAGTGGTACACTGTTCAGATTGGCAGATACCGAGCTTGCTGAGTTCATATCTGAAAGAACACAACATATAATCAGCTCACCTTAATAAACTTAATGAAAGCAGTAAACTTAATGAATAACACATTAAAAAGATTAATTATGTGACATTGTGCCTAATCGTTGGACTAAAAACACAACTCACAGTTAATTAACCTGTCATAGCATGAATTTTTATAGCTTGATTTTGCCAAAATATTTAACCTTCCGTTGGGCCGATCAAATACTCGCAATAAATCTCTTGATAGCCATAAAACTTGAAATTCATTACTACCGTATTTATAATTTCTGCCAAACAGTCATCTTCCGTTGGGCCGACAACTATCCGCATGAAGTTATAAATACTATACTTGAAATATCCAACCCGGTAATGTCCGTGGCAGAGGTCACGTTGGTGACTATACTACTTCCATTAATCGAGTAAAACAAAACAAGCTAAGCTCTTAAAGCTTCCTTAGTGTTATTCCGCTTTCCTTTATAAATCAATTATTTGAACCCGACAAACATCTCAAACCTTATGATGTTAATGTTCAAATAATCGAAACATCTTTAAGTCCGGCAACCCGAACCAGTACTGATGAATAGTACCCGAAACAGTACCATGAATAGTACTCAAAAAGTACCTCTGAATACGTATCTTAATACGTCCTGAATACGTATTTAAATACGCCCTGAATACGTATCGAAACACGCCCTAAATACGTATTGAAATACGCCCTGAATACGTACTAAAATACGCCCTGAATACGTATAGAAATACGCATTGAATACATATTTTAATACGTCCTGAATACGTATTTAAATACGAGCCGAGACGAGCCGAATTCAAGCCAAATACAAGCCGAATTTAAGCCAAATATCAGCCAAATTCAAGCCGCATTCAAGCCAAATTCAAGCCGCATTCAAACTACATTCAAGCCATCAAACATGGAGTTCATCCAATTCCCAAAAACCAAACGGGATTGAATTCCAAATTCCAAATCAATCCAAATAACTCAATTAAATCAATTAATCAACAACGAAAAACCCAAATCAGTTGATCAATTAATCAATTTCATGGAATTGATTTCACAAAAAAACCCAAACGGGATTCAAAAGCAGCAAATCCCTAATTTTGCAGAAAACCCAAATATGCAAACAATCACCACAGCATCAATCAATATATGCAATCCATGCAAAATCAAAATTGATTTGCTCCGCTACCAATTGTTGGAACCTTATGGGAGATTACATCCCAGGAACAAATCAATCTCAATTAATTGCATAAATTAGAACGAACAGCGGAAGCGTACCTGAATAAGATGATGCCATGATCTGATGTAGAAATCCAGAGTTTTGATCTTCTAGTGGATGATTGCTTTGGGGTTGGATGGATACCCGAACTCACTCTCTTTCTCACGGTTTCTCTGTTTTCTTCTTCTTAATGAGAAACAATGGAGAGTGCCTTATTAATATAAAGCAATTCCACTAGGGATCAATTCCGTCCTTAATGTTTTTCATTAATTCCGAATCGGTCCATCAACAATTCGGGATTAATCCGGAATCTGCACAATAACCGTATTAACCCCCCACACTATTTCAATTAGACTATTGGACCCCTTAACTTTATTAGATCATCAAATTGGTCCAATTAACCTTATGTTAACAATATATTATATGACGGTACACAAATGACATATGCGTCCATATGTCCCTAACGTGTACAATCGGTACTAACGCACTAGTCCCGTTGTCCAAAATCCAACAAGCCATCCTAATGATAAGCAACCATAACTACCTGTCTAATTCCCTGATCATGAATCGCGATCCCAGCGCAAATAGTTTTGCCAGTGGATCATCGTTCCCTATAATAATAGTTGGAAGAAATCAATCAGCACCAATACTCCCAATGAAATGATTGCAATTGAACAATCAAGGCACTTCCAAATGACACATGCACAAAACAGAACGAAAGGGAACAGACAAGTTTGTTAAAGCAAATTTCAGGGTATACTATGTAGGACCTGTTTCTTATAACCTTCAAGTAAACTTAGAAAGTTAACCATGAACAAGAAAATAGTGGAACCTGGATCAACAAGTATCTACAACAACAAGAACCTTCTATAGAACAATAGTGAATCAACCATCTAATTCAGGTTAAGTATATCTCTAGACAAAATGCAACAAAACCAACTTAGTTAGACGCCCATATCTACATGGATTAAAAATCAAGATGGTAGAAACCTTCTAAACAAGATGAAACATACTCTTCAAACATCAAAAGAAGTGTAGTCTCTGTTTAAGCTAACTTATACAAAATGATCATTGTAGTTGCAAATAAGTTTTGTCTCTTTTATGCTAATGTATACAAAATGATCTTCGTAGTTACAAATATGAGGTGCATAGTTTATGAAAAGGGAAGCTACTAAACTAAACTTCAGGTCTGTAAAAGAAGATGAAGAGAAAGAAGAAAACTAAAATAAGTGGATTACAAAGTCATTACCTTACAGCTGTGCCCCTGAATTTGTCCAAAGTTGTTCTTTCAGACTTCTTGGTAAACCATTTTTTCACCACAGTAATATCTAAAATGTATGTTCACCAATAATCTCCACATGAACAAACACCACCTGCAAAGTGATGAAAGCGGTATGCATCCCGCACAACAATTTCTCGATTTGAAATCTTTGATACAAACTTGGTCCATGTGTGGCAATCTTTACATACACGGAGATTCTTCATTATACGTATGGGGACTGTATGAGACGAACTGAGAAGTCCAAAGACAATAGCCAGTTTCTCACTGTGAATGTATACTGTGGGATCCTTCTGCTCCTGCTCTAAGTCATTGAAAAGGCTATATCGGTCTTGAGTGTAGCCAATTTCAGCAGCTCGTTTATTCAGATCAGCCAAAAAGTCATATATCTTATGTGCAAGCGGATGAAGTTGATCACCAACATAGAAGGCATGAACTGAGTTCTTAACCTCAATCCAGCTACGACCAGGCTCTTTCTTCACACCCCTATCTTTCATCAGTTTCCTGGTCTGATCCCTGTAATTCCATTTCCCAGCTATTGCATACAGATTTGACAGAAGGACATAGGTCGCTGAATCTTCAGGTTCTAATTCTAGAAGATGATGAGCAGCATATTCTCCAATTTCGATGTTCTTATGAAATGTACAAGCACTTAAAAGGGTCCTCCAAACCATTGCATCTGGTTTAATTGCCATTTCCTCTATAAATTTTCTAGTGCGGCTCAAAAAGCCAGCTCGACTTAGGAGATCCACAACACAAACATAATGTTCAGGCTTAGGCACTAAGCCATGCTCTTTGATCATGGACTCAAAATAGCCTAGACCCTCATTGACCATGCCCACATGGCTACAGGCTGCTAAAACTCCAATAAAAGTGACATGGGTTGGCATCTCACCAACCCGTTTCATCTTCTCGAAAAGATTTATAGCTTCAGTACCACATCCATGCTGGGACTGGGCTGTGATCATGGCATTCCAAGAAACTTCATTTTTATCAGGCATCTCAAAAAACTCCTTTTTGGCATCCTCAATGCTACCACACTTTGCATACATAGTAATTAAAGCATTAGAAACTTCAATGTCTGCACTGAACCCTCTTTTTATAATCATAGCATGGATCTGCGCCCCATGTTTTATATTGGCCAAAATGGCAGCAGCACTAACTCCAGAGCCAAATGTGGCAAAACTAGCTTCTAACCTAGATCTATTCAATTGACTGAAGACTTTGAGTGCTTCCTCACAGTATCCACTTTGTGCGAATCCTGATATTAATCCATTCCATGATATAATATCTTTAGCGTCAATTTTCTCAAATGCCAAATATGCTTCATCACTTTTACCACATTTAGCATAAAGACTAACAAGTGCATTACCAATTGAAAGATCTTCTGCAAAACCAGAAATGTATGATTGAGCATGAATTTGTCGCCCTTGATTCAATGCTTGAATGCCAGCGCATGCACTGATTGCACTTGAAAAACCTATGGTATCTGATTGTATCCCTTGACTCTGCATTTCTTCAAAAAGTTTAAGAGCTTCAACAAACAAATCATGCTGAGTGTACCCTGCAATCAAAGCTGTCCATGAAATAACATCTTTTTCAGGGAGTCTGTTAAGAATTCCTCTGGCAATTTCTAGTTTTCCAAGCTTTGCATACATATCTATAAGCGCACTACAAACATACCTATTGAACTGAAACCCAGTCTTCATGGCTTGGGAATGGATCTGCTCTCCCAGATCAATAGCTCCTGAAGAAGTACAAATTCTCAAAATACTTGGGTATGTGAACTGATTAGGTATCAAGCCTTTCATCTGCATTTGCCTAAATATACGAAATGAATCGCTCAAATTATCTAACTTCCCATAGGCCCCAACCATCACATTCCACAAAACCACGTTGTCTGTATGTGTACTGAGAAAAAATTCATAGGCAGTACTTAAATCAGAGCATTTCACATAAAAATCAAGCAAAGAACCTTCTACAACAGTATCTGAATACATTCCAGTTTTTATCGCATATGAGTGGAGTTGTTCTCCCTTATAAAGAGCCCCAGTTGATGCACAGGCACTCAAGAGGCTTGCAACTGTAACACAATCTGGTTTCAAGGAATAAAGCTGCATTTTCTCAAACAACTCTAAAGCCATGTTGCTAAATCCCTGCTGACTTAGCCCAGAGATGAGAGAGTTATATGAAACCTCATCCTTAAACTGCATTTTGCTGAAAATTTGTTCAGCAGAAATGAAGTTCCCCATTCGAGAATACAATGTGACAAGAGCATTGCAGACATATGTTTCTGAAGAAAATCCACATTTGAGAACCAGAGCATGAAGCTGCTCCCCAATATCAAATGACTCCGTTTTGCTGCAGCTACTTAAAATGCTTGAAAACACAAAAGGAGTAAGGAAAATTCCGGACATGTTCATTTCACAGAATAAGCTAATAGCCTTTTCTTCGTATCCATTCTTTGAAAACCCAGAGATCATAGCCACCCAAGAGACACTATCCTTCGAAGATAGCTTATTGAAAATCTTACTAGCACAGCCTATAAGTCCGTTTCTGGAATACAGATCAATCAAAGGATTGCATACAAGTGGACTAGCAACAAAACCATGGCAGATTATTCTAGCATGCATCTGCTCAACAAAGCGAAATGCAACATCACAACCACTGCATGCCCTTAAGACACTGCCATAAGCAATTTCACTAGCATTTACATTTTCTTCTACCATGCGCAAGAACAGATGCAAGGCTTTGTTACTCTCTTTCTTGTTAACAAAACCACTTAAAAGCTTATTCCAAGTGACCACAGTTGCTTCAAGCATACCCTCAAACACCTTAATTGCACCATCCAAATCATCTAGTGCAAAATAAGCATCGATAAGCTTATCGCATAAAACACTTTCTATATCGAAACCCACCTTCAAGATTTTCCCATGAAGCTTCTTGCAGTCTACCAAAGACCCAGAATTCAAACACAAGTCCAAGAGCCATAAATATGTTTGACAATTCGCTCTAATCCCACGCTCTTCCATCAGATTAAGAAATTCAATTTCTTTCAAACTCCCATCAGTTTCTTGCACAGGAATTTCATCGAATGCATAGCATGCAAATTTTGCTCTGCTCAAATTCCTATTGAGAAACTGCAAAATAGATAAATAAATAAGACAGACAACTTATACATAACTTACAGCTCTTCCCTGAATTAGCGTCTAGTGTAAATACACTTAAATTTCGATGCAATATGTGGCTAAGGACACGAGATTGCATCTTGGGTCGGGTAAGAAGTTGGTAAACGGAAACAATAATGGTGGAGAATGGAGAATGGTTTTACCTTTTGAGGGGTTTGGGAGGATTTTGCGGTGAAGTGCAGCTTGAATTCGCGCGGGAAGTGAGAAAGGAAGGATTTTGAGAATGACCCTCGAAGGGAAACTGGGAAGAGAATCATGGATGGTTGTTAGATTTGAGCGAGACTGAAATGAGAGAGCATCAACGCTTTGTTTCTGGAGGAATTTCCAGTATTTTTAAAACGTTAAATTTTGAGCGTTCAAATAAATCAAAACCATCCCTTAGACGGTAAACAAGGAGCTACAGGCCTCCAACTACTTCTAAGTTCCAATGATATCTTATTTTTGAGTGATTGATATATGGGCGAAAGGAAGATCACATATTATTATTATGTATACAGTTTTTTTCAATAATAGTAGTTGATTTCATTCGGGCTTTAAAGAGTTACAAAGACAGTAGAAAGGCCACAATAGAGCCGAGATATAAGTGAGCAAAACAGATAAGCTCAGGACCAGATTAAAATAAGCCCAAAAAGCCCAGTAATCCAGCCCACAACAGCAGCCTTCTTGATGCACTCTGGATATGATTTTACACGTTTAATTATCCACACTATCCATTATTTATATATATTTATTATGCTCGGAACTAAAATATATAATATATAGTGCGATAATATATTAATGAACATATTTAATTTGTTATCTAATTTAAGAAAAACCTTGAGTAAAAGAAATTAAATAAATATTTAATTCTAGTGTAAGGAAGGACAGTTGTGGCAACTTGCAAGTTTGCAATCACAAGTCTGCGATTCGGAAAAGGATGAGGAAGCAAGTGTAATAACTTAAGCATGATTGTTTGCAATTTGTATTTATTTTAGTTGTCTATTTAATAATGAGTTTGAAGATTTGTAATTTGTTGAATTTTAGTGTGTTTCAGGATATTTTTCAATTTAATTCATTTAGATTTCGATTAAACATGAATGCTTGATTGGGGCGTTTTTTAGAATTTATTTTTTTTGCATTAAATATCCTGGTCTCTCGTTGCAAGGCGGTTGCACTGATGTTTAGAGTAGCCGTTTGGCGTTCCGGTTCTATTCGGGAAATGACTTTCCCGAGTAGAAAATCGGAGGAGTAGGTGTTTGGTAACACCTACTCAAAAAGGAGTTCTTGAGAAGTCGTTTTCAAGGCAAGGCCAAATTGGCCTTGCCTCCCACTGGAGCATTGTGCTCCAGTGGGCAACGATTGGACTTCTCTCTCTCCTATTTTTTTTTTTTTCATTTCATTTTAATTTTTTTACTTTATATAACCAACAAAATAAATTAAAAACTACCACAATAAAATCTCTACCTCAAGATAAATAATTCTAGATCTACTTTTCCTATTTTTATTAATTTTTTAAAAATGGATTTTATACCCTTTATGGTCATTTTACATCCAAACCATAGTTTTGAAAAACTGTTTTACCAAACACCTCAAATATCTAACTTTTCGATTTACCAAAAGTTATTTTCTCACAGAACTTTTCCAACTAAAACCGGAACGCCAAATAGATCCTAAGTTGAGTTAGGGTAGCTATTGGGCTGGGCTTGTATGTGATTCATGAATATTCCTGTATTGGGTTCATTGTAATATTTGTTTAATTAATGGAATATTTCCTTTTATAAAAAAAATAAAATAAAATACTCATGTTATGAAGTTATCTATAATCTTTCACATCATAAGCATAGACATAATGCATTGTTTGAAATGGAAATGGCTAGTGTTAGAGTATATAAATATGAATTCGGCTGCCTTCATGTTTATATTAGTTAAATTTCAACCATTTATCTAAAATAATTGGTTAGGATTTCGTATTAATTAATATAAATTTAATTAAAAAACTATTTTCCTTTTTTTTCTATTAAATTCTTTTTATGTCAACAAATAAACAAATTAAATTAGTATTTTTTCTTTTTTTATTCCCGTTTTGTTAGGTTGATATCTCTTCACTTTAAATTCATAACTAATTCTTTTCATCAAAAGAATATTCATTATTTGGATGAAAAGAAATTATCTTAATAAAATCAAACAATTCGAAAGAGTATTACATGACCATAAAAGCATGTCTCAATTTTTTAATTTGACAGATACAATGAATTTGTTCTTCTTTTTTTATGTCGTGATATTTTTATTACGACATCTATATTTGACGAAATCTAATAGGAAAAAAGAGAGAAGGAAAGTGGTTATTTGACGAAATCTATATTTATTAACACAAAAGTTACTGTTTATTCTAACCATTCAATTCCGATGGATGGTTGAGATATCACTAATATTGTTAGCCAAAATATGAGGAGAGCCAACCGGTGAGGATTAGGCAAAATGTATATAAATGGATATCGGCGTCTATATGATATGAGAATCAAGTTGCAAGAACTAAACCGGGCTCAGAATCGGTGAGGTAAAAAGTTTACAGTTTTAAGATTTAATCGGAGTTAAACTGTGATCGGACTAGAATTTTGGAAAACTACGAATCAGAAAAACTAAGACTGTAATATAGTGTATTTTTAATTTATATAGTGTAGTATACATATAAAAATTTAATACAAATAGAAAATATCAAAATATTTCTACTACAAAAAAGTATCATAATACTCCTACAAACAAGTTTTAGATATAGTATTTTTAGATTATTAATAAAAAAACTAAAATATAAGATAATGAATAATTTATATTTTAATAAATGTATTCAAGTGACTAAATTGTATGAAAAGGAACTTCATTCTATTTTATTAAGTTTATTAAGTTTCAGATTATAAAAAATTAATAAATTAAATATGAAGTCTAGAATGATAATGTTATGATATATTTTTAATTTAATTTCCTGATTTTAAATTAAATGTATATTAAAGTTTTATTTTGATAAAGTATATTAAATATCTTAGAAAATTCGAATTATATCCATAAATAATACTAATTTACTAATTGCCTAAAGTTAAATACTACAATAGATATTGATTGTAAATCAATTAAATTAACCTATATTTGGAAGTTTTGAGATTTTAAATATTTAAATGTCAACTAATTTTATTATGGAAAGTTTGAAAATTTAATTCTTTAATATACACTAATTATAAATTGAATTAAAAGTTGATATATAAATGCTAATTTATATAAAAATAAATGAGTATCTATCAAGAAAGGAATTCAAAATCATTATAGAAAAAAATACTGAATTTAAGTAAAAAATTTCAAATTTTTAGTTAAATAAATGAATCAAAAATGGAGAAATAAAAAAAGGAATTCTCGGAACCGCCAAACTGGGTCAGGGTCAATCGGTTCATAGTTGGATCGAACCGGTCCACAGATTTTTGGTCAGAAATGAATAATGTTGTTTTTAGGAGTTGTAAGAACCGGACCCATAATCGGGTCACGATTTTCCCGACTAGTTCAGGCCGGTCCGGTTCTTACAACCATGGTAAGAATAGATAAATTTTACATCTAGAGGGGCTAGATTTGGACATACCATTATTTTCAGTACAAAAATTCTCATAAAAATGCTGTAAAAACTAAATATTTGAAGTTTCAATGAGAAACAAAGTATAATGCGGTGAATTTCCTTTAATTTGATAAGTATATTATATAAAATTTAAATTTAAGAGCTTTTTTTATTGAATTTTTTTAATTTTAAATTAGTATGAAATGGACGTTATAGAGATGAAGACAATGAAAGAAATATGCACTCCCTTTTTAAAATTATTGTTGTAAAATATTTAAAACTAATGGAGTTTGTCTTCGTTACTATTTTTTTTAATAGTTTGGATTATATTAAACTAATGGATAAAAAATTTAGAATTAATAAAAAAAAGAAGAAGATGTGAGACTCACTAAAATAAAATGACAAAAATTTGACTGGGGTGTATTAACCCAAAAAGCGACAACTAAAACGAAACAGAGAGAGTATTTTTTAGAGGTTTGATAGAATTCGAACAAGAATAATTTTAATTGAGATGACATATGAGACAAAAAGAAAAAAAATTAATTTATTAAGTATGTACCTAATTTTAATTCACAACAAAAATCAAACCGCTAGCCTCTTTTCTTTTAAGGACCAAGAAATTGTTGAGCTACAGTTTGCAAACCCAATTGATAAGACATATATACATAAAAAAAAATGCATTTATACATTAAAAATCCATCTCATCGAAGACACCTAGCTATGCCGTGGGGTAATAGCTTTTTAGTCCTCATGTACTAATTACAAAAAACAAAAATCTCCCCTTAATAAAAAAATGCGCATTTCACCTTCCCTGAATTACATTTTTCACGTAAGTTGTATTTTCCATCCATTTTTCTAACGGATTCGTCAATTCTGACTCAATACTGCCAGTTACCCAACCTGAAATTGAAATGAATGGGCGGGAGAGGGAAAAACGTAGTTGTATAAATAGAAAGGATTTTTTTTTTTTTATCATATAAATAATTTGTACAAACTTAGGTTTTCGGTGTGGGAGAAGAGAGCCCTAAAAATTATTTCTGCAAATTAAAGATAGATTTAGGTTTTAAAGTTGAAGGGTTCGTCCAAGAAGGAAATCGCAACAGCAAAAGAGGTGAAATTGCATCTCTAGCGCCATGGCTTCATCAAGCAATCACTCATTCACGTCGTCGTAGGAACTGAACAATACAAATTATGCCTTTTGGGTATTGTTGGTGTTGCTCTTTTCCTCAATTGTCAAATGTGTTTGCTTTAATTTATTGGGGGTTAGTTTCTGATGCAGAGCTGTATGGTTACTGTTGTGTGAGAGCTATATATCACACTAAACCATTTATAATTATCATAACAGGTTGACATGCCCAGAAGAGAAGGCAGTGATACTTATTATAGTATAACTTAATTATTGTTTATAATCTTGGGAATATTAAGAGTATGGAGAAGATTTTGCCCATCCATTCTTGCAAAACTCTTGAAGCCACCGAGAACCAGTGTATCACACCCTGAGCAGTCTCTGTGGCTAGTTTTTTGGTGAATTACTACTAATTTTATGTTCCTTATGTGTTTGTTCTTATGCTGTAACGGATCGATGATCGATTGCTGTTTGGATGTGTACAGTGGAATACTCGGTTGCGCATAACAAAGGGCTCACGTTCACAAAGCGTGAGAGAGACCCGCACTATTTGTGTGGTCTTCTGCCTTCTGTCATCATCTCTCAGCAGCTTCAAGTGAAGAAGTTGATGAACACTATCCGCCAGTATCAACTACCTCTACAGAAGTACATGGCTATGATGGAACTTGAGGTTACTTACTTTGATCAACTCAGTTACAGCCAAAAAGTTCCGTAAACTGTTAATTTTTGTTTATGTTTTATATTTGGGATTCAGAGATTCAAATCTTATATCCATTTCTATATAGGGTTAAAGGAAATTTGGGTCCCTACAGTCTAATTGATTGACTTTTTTCATCCCTCTATTTTTTTAAAACTATTTTTAGTACTCCGAGTCAATAAAACGACTTTTCTCATTCCTCACCCTAACGCCGTCCGAAGTTTCCATCCGAGATCTGATGTGGCGCGAAACGTCGCCTGACACTGCCACGTCAGCAAAAAAAACCGGGTCGCCACCAAACGGCCCGCGATGCGGGGTCCCCACCAAACTGATGAAACGACGCCGTTTCGTTATGAGGAAAGAAAATGTTGCGGCTTGGTACTGATTAAAGCCATAAACCCTCTTTTACTCGATTTCCATTTTTCTCTCTTTTCTTTTACCTTTTCTTTAACCTTTTCTTTACCCAAACAGAACCCAAATTGAAATTAAACAAAAAACCTACTCCATTACCCTAACAGGATACACTTTCACATCATCTTCTTCCTCCCACAGATCCACGCCGCCAGCCACAACATTAAAACCAAACATCATTCTTTTTCTTTCCTTCCTTTCATCTTTCCTTGCCAAACGAGACAAGCTCACTCTCCTCTCTTTTTCTTTCTTCTTCTCTCCTGGATTTGGATTGAATTTTTAGTTTGGCGAGGAGAGGGTTGATTTCGGGTCGGATTTAGTTGGTAATGGATAGGGTGGAGGATTGGTGTTGATAGCGGGTGGTGGTTGATGATGGGTGGCTGGTGACGGGCGGTGTGGTGGTGATGATTGAGGCTGGGTTTTGGTGGCTGCGATGTGGTGGTGATGATTGAGGCTGTGGTTGGTTTGATCAGGATTTGGCTGGGTTTTGGTGGCTGCGATGTGGTGGTGATGATTGTAGGTGGGCATAATCGGGTGATGGTTGATGATGGGTGGCTGGGTTTGTGATTGTGTTGGCGGTGGTTGCGATGCGGCAGTGATGATTGAGGTTGTGGTTGGTTTGATCAGGATTTGGTGGCTGTTTTGGTTGTTTGATGGCGAGGCAGAGTGGGAGAGATTTAATTTTGGTTGTTTTTGGGAAGGATTTGGATTTGGGTGTTTGAACGAATCCGGGTCGTGATGAACGAATCCGGGTTTTGTTATAAATATTTAGATGTTGTCGTAAAAGAAAAGAAAAAAGAAAAAAGAAAAGATGATGTTGTTTCACTCAAATGATTAGAAAAGAAAAAAGAAAAGAAAAAAAGAAAAGAATGATGTTGTAGAAAAAAGAAAGAAAAGAAAAGGAAGAAAAGAAAAGAAAAGAATGATGTTGTAGAAGAAAGAAAAGAAAAGAAAAGGAAGAAAAGAAAAGAAAAGAAAAAAAAGAAAAGGAAAAGAAAGAAAAATCACGTGGCAATTTATGTGGCGTGACACGTCAGCAGTCGGTGACGTGGCAATTGACGTGGCGCGCCACGTCAGATCTCGGACGGAAACTTCGGACGGCGTTAGGATGAGGGATGAGAAAATTTATTTTATTGACTCGGAGTACTAAAAATAGTTTTAAAAAAAAAGAGGGATGAAAAAAGTCAATCAATTAGACTGCAGAGACCCAAATTTCCTTTAACCCTTTATATATATATATAAAAACTAAATAGTCTCTACTAAAATTAGATATTTGGTGGTTTAAACCATTTGTTCTCTATTGTCATCCATGATCATAAATGAGATGTCGTTTAAGGTACTTGTTGTTTGCTTAGGAAGCAATGAAATGACTTCATTTTTCAGGTTGAGCTTTAAGGACAACGCACATTTTTAATCCCTATAAGGATGCTTTTAATGGATGACGGGAGTCCGTGAAAAATAAATAAGATCATAGCATCAATTAGCAAAATGGATTGTGATGGCCAGGAAGAGTTACCTAGGAGAAGAGTTAGCTTTGCGGTGTTGACCGGTGAGAAAGCGAACTTGACTTCGACTCAGATTGCATGAAGATTGGTGATTCCCCCATGATATGAACGGGAGGGGGAGAATTGTTGGAGTGCAGCTCATATTGGCTGAAGGTAGGGATGTTCATCGGTCGGTAAGGTAATTTTACCGTAAAAAAATTTCGGTATTCGGTATACCGAACTAAAAAAATTAAATACCGTACCATAGTTTCTATTAATTGATACCGTTACCATATTACCGAAATAATTTCGATACGGTATTTCGGTATTACCGAATTATATACAATCATTAGTTTAATAAATACTAAACAAATTTTTTTCCAAATTACATATCCAATTACATGCAAACACAGTACTTTCTAAATAAAAAAAAATAGCATTTTTACAAACAAATAATGGAAAGTGAGTGTCTGAGCAGCATGACGAGGAAACAGAGCAGAGGAGCAAGAAAAGCAAAGGCAATTGTTGAAGTGTGTTTGGGCTTTAAGGCCCCGACTGAAACCCACTGCTCAAATAACTTTCGTAGAAAATTTATTTTTAATATATACTCTTTTATTCCTGGTATTTTGTTTTTATTTTTAATTACTCAATAAATATTTAATGAGATATATTAATATTAAAAGCGGTACGGTAATTTCGGTATTACCGAAGTTGTCAAAACAAATACCATACCGTACCGAACAAAGTTCGGTCGGTAATTCGGTATACCGAACAGTAAAAAATCAGAAAAAAATACCGACTGAATAGAATAAACTTCGGTACGGTATTACGGTAATTTCGGTACGGTCGGTATTTGCACAGCCCTAGCTGAAGGAGATTGTTGTGGGCCTAACCCAATTGGAGTTGTTTGTTTTAGTTTGATTAGAAGTCTGATTAGAAAAAGAAAAAGGAAAGATTGGAGTATGACTTGAAGTAGGATTGTGTAACCTAATTAATTAGGTTGCCCACTAATATATATATATATATATATATATATATATATGGTGGCTCGTGAGAAGAAGCACAGAGAGAGAAAAATGTGAGGGGGAGATTTTTCTAGCGTGGTCTCCTCAATCTATATGTGAGATTGAGTTGAGAAAGATTGTAAAATCAGTTGCAACAAATAGCAGCTGAGAGAGATTGTGTTAGGATTGCTGTTGACCATCCTGAGAGATTGTATTAGGGTTTCTGTTGAGCATCCTGAGAGATTGTGAGAGAGGGTTGCTGTTGAGCATCCTGTGAGAGAGAGGAGAGAAAATAGATTTTCGCCAAACTCTGTGCAGCTGCGGGAGAATCGTTGCAACGACTTCTTTCACCGTTGGATCTGGGTGAAATTTGGACAGCAGGTGTGCGACTTCCGGTTCTTCAATCTCAACGGTTGGATCGGTGAGAAGTTGTCTGGTGTGGTAGAAATACTGTCCCAATTGAAGCAGTGATAATCTGGTTTTGGTTCTCTATTCTCATGTCTCTTGTTTTTTTCGGATTGATTGATTGATTGGATTGTTTGATTGGTACTATTGGTGATAGTGGTGTATGTCAGATAATTCCTATAGTTAAGATAGGGATTTTGATTGGTTGTACACATTGATCATCATATAGTGGATTGTTACTAGCTTGGTCCCGTGGTTTTTTACCTGTTGAGGTTTTCCACGTTAAAAATCTCTGTGTTCTTTTCTTGATTGCTTTTGATTGGTTTGATAGCTAGGGGTTATTGATTTTTGGGATAAGATTGTTTGCTGCCCAAAATTGATTATCGATTGGAATTAACCGCAACAGATCATAGCATCAATTAGGAAAATGAATTGTAAAAAATGTGGTAAGAGTTACGTCCCTTAAGAAAACAAAAGGCAAGATTTAAATTTCTCAAATGGCCAAATGTAACAAACAATTAAAATAAAACAAGGAGGTTTTGTTTGATAAATTGTGATGGGAAAAGGTACCATGGGTCCCTATGGTTATTATTTTCATTTTAGTTCGTCTCACATTTCAAATTCTGTTCAATTTGGTCCCAGGAGTTATCTCCGTTAGCACTCCGGGGTCCCTATCGTCAAATGGCCAAATGTAACAAACAATTAAAATAAAACAAGGAGGTTTTGTTTGATAAATTGTGATGGGAAAAGGCACCATGGGTCCCTATGGTTATTATTTTCATTTTAGTTCGTCTCACATTTCAAATTCTGTTCAATTTGGTCCCAGGAGTTATCTCCGTTAGCACTCCGGGGTCCCTATCGTCAAAATTGACGTTAACGGTCACTTTTTGCCGTTAAGGTCATTATTTTATTATTATTTTTGCTACGTGTCAAATCAGAAAAAATATAATTAATTAAAAGATTCAAAAAAAAACATAATTAATTAAAAAATTCAGAAAAAATATAATTAATTAAAAAATTCAGGAAAAAATATAATTAATTAAAAAAATCAAAAAAAATATAATTAATTAAAAAATTCAAAAAATATATATAATTAATTAAAAAATTCATAAAATAATATAATTAATTAAAAAATACATAAAATTATATAATTGATTAAAAAATCAGAATATAATATAAATTTTTTTCCTTTTATTATCTAATTAATTTTAAAAAAATAAGTTTTATTATCTAATTAATTTTAAAAATTCAGAAAATAATATAATTATTTTTAAAAATATAGAAAATAATGTAATTAATTTATAAAAAGTAATGTAATTAATTTAAAATTTCAGAAAATAATATAATTTTCTTTTCTTTTATTATCTGTTATTTCATTTATTTTCACTTCTCCTCCTTTTTTCTTTCTTCTTTCTATTTATTTCTTTCTTTTATTTCTTCTTTTTTTCTTTCTTTCTTTCCCTAGTCAAATGTAAATAATGTAAACAGTGTAATTAATTTTATTTCATGTCTATACACAAAAAAATGAGTCACCTTTACGTGGCCACTCATCTCGCCTGCCACCCTCCACTGCCCAGATCCCCAACCAAACCCAACACCGTCACCCTCTCTTTATCATCTCTCCTATGCTGTAAAAAGAAATCTTAATTTATGTTATTTTTTGAAATAATTAATGAAACTATTTTGGAGATATTTTTGAAAAGAGGAGGAGAACTGAAAACAAAGGAAATAAGAGATAATAAAATAAAAAATAAAAAAATTAGTTATATTATTTTTCTGAATTTTTAAATTAATTACATTATTTAATAAAAAAATTAAATTATTTTCTGAATTTTTTAAATTAATTATATTTTTTTCTGAGTTTATTTAATTAATTATATTTGTTTTCTGAATTTTTAAAGTAATTACATTTTTTAATAAAATTTTTAAATTAATTATATTATTTTCTGAATTTTTAAATTAATTATATTTTTTTTGAATTTTTAAATTAATTAATTTTTTTTTGAATTTTTGAATTAATTATATTTTTTGTTGAATTTTAAAATTAATTACATTTTTTAATAAAAAATTTAAATTATTTTCTGAATTTTTAAAATTAATTATATTATTTTCTGAATTTTTAAATGAATTATATTTTTTTTGAATTTTTAAATTAATTATATATATTTTTTAAAATTTTAATTAATTATATTTTTTCTGAATTGACACGTGGCAAAAATAATAATAAAATAATGACGTTAACGGCAAAAAGTGACCGTTAACGTCAATTTTGATGATAGGGACTCCGGAGTTAGGGTTGGCAATTGGGCGGGTATGGAGCGGGTAAGCACTATCCATAGTCACACCCGCAAATTTGCGGGTAATCCATACCCGTACCCGCATCCATATTGAGCGGGTAAAGGAAGAGTAATTATACCCGCGGATAACCCGTGAATATCCGTGAATACCCGCAAATTTAGTTGAATTTCAAATTTCAATCAAATTAATATATAAAAAAAAATATAATTTAATAACAATACCACACAATTATACGATACGCTAATCCAACATAATTTTTCATTTTTCGTTTGCCTGGAGGTCCAACAATTATTAAATAAACAAAAACCTGATTTTAGAGAAAATAAAAACCTGACCATTTGTTTTTATTTTAAAAGCCCAAAAAGAAAATATATTCAAATTGTAAAATAATTAATAAAAAATAATAAGACTCATGAGTTTAGAGCCGTTTCATAAATTTAAAGAAGTACGAAGCAATGCTCTTTTTTCAAAGATAAATAAATACTATAGTGTTATTTTGAGAAAGGATCATCATGTGGATTAGAATTAGTAGAAAAGAAAGTTAACCTTAAATTTTATTTTTTTATTAAAAAAATGGTTATATAATGTTTCATTATTAGAAAGCCCTCGCCTGTGAAAGAAATTATGAAACTAGATTTTTCTAAGTTCTACAACAAGTGTCTTATATATTATATATTGAATTAATTATATATTAAAATATTATATATATTTTTTTATTTTTTTATTTTTTTATTGCGGGTATTTAGTGCGGGTAAGCACTATCCATACCCACATCCATACCCGCACTTTGCGGGTGCGGATATATCCATACCCACAATGTGTGGGTAATATCCACCCACAATTGCAGGTATTGGGCGGATATCCATATCCGCGGGCGAAATTGCCATCCCTATCCGGAGTGCTAACGGAGATGACGCCTGGGACCAAATTGAACAGAATTTGAAATGTGGGACGAACTAAAATGAAAATAATAACCATTGGGATAAGATTGTTTGCTGCGCAAAATTGATTGTCGATTGGAATTAACCCCAACAGATCATATCATCAATTAGCAAAATGAATTGTAAAAAATGTGGTAAGAGTTACGTTCCTTAAGAAAACAAAAGGCAAGATTTAAATTTCTCAAATGGCCAAATGTAACAAACAATTAAAATAAAACAAGGAGGTTTTGTTTGATAAATTGTGATGAGCAAACAATAAAAAATAATTGTAGGCTTAAGTGAAAACAAATCTGAAATAATGAAGTGAATGATTTAACAGACTTCTAGTAAAGATCAATTCAAGATTATGATTCATAAGTATTTGATCATCGATACAAGAATGTTTATATAGAGTAGTTATAAAGACCAAGTTCACTTGGGTGTTTTAATCTCCTCTTGTATCAAGTCACCTAAAAAGATAATCTATTAGAACCCTAACTTTTTAGCAACCTGAAAATTCATTTATAAAATTTAACTAAAACGGTTGATTAAGACTCAGAAAAAGACTACTACTCTTGGCCAAGTTCACTTGGGAGTTTAAAGCAAATTGTTCATTCTCTCTAGTCTAAAAAAATCAACAATAAAGAGAGATCGATCTAGTTGTTTGCTTAGTCCTTCTGACTTTGTAGCATCCACAATCTTTTAGAACAACGTTATTTACTCATGTTCAAATCTAAATTGATCAGATCTAATTTGACAAGAAATTAGAGAATGAATAAATATAAAAGAGCCACTATTTTCACACCATAAAATTTAATTTATCTCTATTTTTTGCTTGAAATTAATATTTTTATGATAGTGTTTTGTCTTTAAAAAATGTGGGATAAAAGAACAAAAATTAATAAAGAAACTCTTCTTTACTTATTCCAATTTATGAGTGAAAAATTACAAGAGAAAAATAGCAAAAACATTAATAAATTAAATTTAGAGTGTGGAAATAAACTATTATGGTGTGAAAATAGTATTTACGAAGAACAATTAAATCTCACAAATATTTTGAATCATAAACCTTTATTGTTTTCACGAGGAACTAAATGTTTAGCTAGACATAAATATAACCATTAAAAACACAAAACAATGGGAGCTGAAAAATAGAGATCAAAAACTAAAAACAAATAAGAGGTAAAAAATTATATGTGGATATAAGGAAAATATTTAGTAATGATTTTTACCTTTAATTATCTCATAATTTCTAATTTAAAACTGTATTTCCCTGTTTTTATTCTAATTTACTAGTAATAAATAAATAAAAGCTTTTAACATGCATCAAATTTAGTCATATGATTTTAGCCAACAAACATCAAAATAATAAAACCAAGACTGATAATATTTGGAAATTGAGTGTTTCATTACACAGTTATGATTAGATATGTTATTATATCTCGATTCTCGACTATTCATTGTCATCTTCTTCGATCCTTCTCTTAGTTTTATTTATTTTCAGTTTAAACATTTTTTTATAGTCCCTATTTCAAAAAGAAAAGGAAAGAGAGAGGATATATCCTACCCAATCACCTTACCCGGGCCGTGAGTTATCCGGAACAACAACCATTCCAAACGACTGCGTTTTGTATTCTTCTTCATTCTCTCAAGAGGCGAGGAAAAAAGGGGGGAAAAATTATCTGCAAAACCCTAGAATTCACATTCCGTCCATGGCAATCGCACGAACAGGAGTCTACGTTGACGATTACCTCGAGTGTAAAATTCTCCTCTTCCTCCTTCATTCTCTATATCTTACATCTATTTTTTTTTTAAATAACTTCAATTAAATTTTGAATTTTCGAATATATGTTATTAGATGCAAGCACATTACCAGCTGAACTTCAACGCCTCCTCAACACCATCAGAGAACTTGACGAACGTTCCCATTGTACAAATTATACCTTTTCCTTTCTCATGGGCCTTTTTGAATGTATTCAATGAGTGTTTTTCGTTTTCTTTTTTAATTTTTTCATTATTATTGTGTTTGTGTTTGGAAGCTATGGTAAACCAATCAAGGCAGCAAACGAAGTATTGTTTGGGGTTGGCAGCGAAGAAGGGGAATGCTAATAATAACAGCAATAATAATTATAGTAATGAAGATGAGGATGCAATGGAGAAAATGAGGAAGGAAATTGAGGCAAATCAGGACAGTGCCTTGAGTTTGTGTACCGAGAAGGTGCTGTTAGCACGTCAAGCTCATGACCTTGTAAGAGCTCTTTCTTTTATAGGAAAGTTAGTTTTTGGTTATAACAACTTTACTGGAGGTTCTGAAGATTGGCTTGATTTGGTTGAGAGGAGTTTCTTTTCTTAAAATAGCAAGCATTAGTGTCTATTAAGATCGTTACATGATTTCTTTTAAGCAAAATATATGCTACATGATTGGTGTTTGTGAGTGTTTATAGATGCTACTGTGGTATTTTCGTAAGATCCCTGTATTAGGATATGGTGTAGATGCCTTTACTTTCCAATGAATGGAAGATCTTGGTTTCCAAGCTGACCATTCAGGCTGGTAGGATCCCGAAATTATGAGATTGTGTCCAATTTCTCTAATTATTCCTTGTGCTTATGATTGTTCAAACCTTTTCAGCTTTACTGCTTAGATGCTCTGCAAGTGATGTGGTAGTGGTAGCAACTACCGCATTCTGCTTGCTGTGTTGTAACTCTAGCTCATTCTAGAGAACCAGAACTGAAATGGAAATGTTCAAGTGTAAAGAGATGGCATGCAATCAGCTTCCCATTGTTTTAGTTTATTATATCTGCAGATAATTGATGTACATATGTGCATAACCACAGGTAATCAAGAGCCATGATGAAATAAGTAATAGGATGGTAGGTTTTTGCCACTGTCTTTCTCTATTTATTGAATTTAACACCCAACACAAATCAAATTTTGGAGCCTTCTTTTGATTGAAATAAATGTTTTAGTTGACCAAGTAAGGATTTATTGCTTATAGTCTTTTTCCAAGTTTTCCATTGGCTGTTCCTTTCTCTTACTAGTTACAAGTATATATTCTTTTGGCCTCTGGAAAAACAGAAATGTGTGATTGGACTAATTGGGGTGGTCTTACTTTTGCACTTCATGCAGATAGACAGCCATATAAAACGACTAGATGAGGATCTAAACAACTTTGCTGAAGATTTGAAGCAAGGTACAATCTCCTAGCCAGTGAGCTAGTGTCGCTCTATCATGCATCCAAAAGAAATCCAACTTGTCAATAAGTATTTAAAGATCAATATATAAGTTTAACAAAAGAAACATATTGCTTTACAAAATTGTTCGCAATGACAAAATTCAAAACGATAACGACATACATTTCTCAAATTCAATCTAATCAAATTGTGTTGATTAGGCATATTGGTCACTCCTTTGATTGTTGTCTAATGCTTTTAAATTTTTCTTTGCATTTTTTAAATGTTATTAGAGGGGAAAATAGCACCGGATGAACCAGCAATTCTTCCCCCACAACCCATTTTAGTCCCCAAAGTAGAGAAGCGCAGGTATGTCTATGGAACACCTCAATCAAAGATGATGTCGGGCAGGGATAGGGATTGGGACAGAGAACGAGACAAGGATTTTGAGCTCATGCCTCCTCCAGGAAGCCAGAGGAAGGAATTCTTTGTTCCCCCAGATGTTGATCAACCTATTGATCCAAATGAACCTACATACTGCGTTTGCCATCAGGTTCTGGCTTCTGGTTACTGTTTCATTTCCTACTTCAGCTTCTCCCCTTCCAATTTCCTTATGTAATCAAGATATAAAAGCTTTGGAAAATTCTTAAATTTCTGCAATACCTTTTTTATTTAGGTATCATTTGGAGATATGATTGCCTGCGACAATGAAAACGTGAGTATTTTCTCCTCTGCTCCTTTCCTTCATGTGTATTTACACTGTATATTGTTCTGGTTCCTTACCTGTTCTTTTGCATGTTATGCATTTAATTTAGCGTATGAAATTGTGAATGTGATAGTTAGTTCACAATTAGGATATCTGAAAAAAGTTTGAATCTGAGGTTAACTGTTTGCTTCTTAGATTCACAAAAAGATCTCATTTTAATAAAGTGCAATGTAGTTGCACTGCGATCTTCTCGAATGAAGAAGTTCCTTTTTTTCTACTTTAATGTGCTTGAATAGTCTATCTTTCTAGAGCAAGGAGGGGTTAGGTCTCAAGTTCGAGTCCCCTAACTTGCACTTCCTATCTATGTCAGAAAAAGAAAAGTCTAATCCTTCCAGTTTTAGTGTGGGTGCTTTATGAATGAGCTAATTGTTTTGAGAAACGATATTAAGTTAATGTTATTGTTTGGCGTATTGTAGTGCCAAGGAGGTGAATGGTTCCATTACCTGTGTGTTGGGTTGACGCCGGAGACAAGATTCAAGGGGAAATGGTATTGTCCGACCTGCAGGGTGCTACCTCAATGTCAATAGTAATGTAATTCCTAGGTTCAGTTCCTTTTTCTAATCTATTGAAGTTCTTAGACCCTATTTAGTAAGCTTCTCGTCTTTTGAACTTTGAGATATCATAAGGTGGTTTAAGGTTAGTAATTACCTATTGATTGGTTCCTCGAAACACAAAGAATGCCTAGTATGTTATACAGCATGGAACTTTTGCTATGTTGAACTCTTATAATTGTCATAAACATCACAAAAGCTACTTTTACTTTGGTGCAACTGAAACTAAAACTAAAAGCATTGTAAGTGCGGACACGATTATTCCTAACTCAATTGCCTCAGAGATCCTTGTTTTCAGACTTGAAAACTAGAAGCACACCTAATGGCTTAATACAGAAGTGGTGTCATCTTATGAGTAGCAGACCAATAGCAGTAACTATAATGGTGGATGGAAATCCAAAGACGAGGTGCGTCCAGAAAGACAAGTTGTATCGCAGGTGTGGAGTGCTCCGTGCTTGCTCGCAGACAATCAAATTGGCAGCTGAACCCAACAGCGAGAGGTTTCCGGCTACGGTGCTCACCCAAGCTAAGATGAGCCATGCTTTCTTCTCATCAGATGGAGAAATTGCAGCTGCTGATGCCGCCACCCGTGCTCCAAGCAAGAGAACTAACACAACATAAACAAGTTGAAGTTACAAGACTAATTGGATCCTTAAATGCTTACTTACAATTTGTTACGCAAAGTAAAGAGGGTTAGGTCTGGAGATCGAGTCAGTTGTAGAAATGGAGAAACGGGTACATACAAACCAGTTGGAACATTTGAAGCTAGATTTGACAGCACAAGTATGACAATGGCAAGAACTACTTTTCCAGAAACATGGTTGATGTGTGCATATGGCTCCATTTTATCCCATAGAGTACTTGGAATTCCAGTCTTGTTGAAGCCATCAACAGTGATAAACATTCCACAGAAGAAAACCAAAAGAGAATAGGAGACCTGGTTTGAAGAAGCGGAATGGCGATATGTATTCAATTTATGCATTCTTACAATAACAAATGAACAAGAAACAGGTTTCTCAGATAGAATCGTTACCTTCTCGAGAGACGGCCGAGCATCCCTGAAATCAAGAACCACAAGAGCAAGTGCAGCAGTAATTACACTCCATGACATGTCCAGACCCATAAGCAGAGCAACCAACATTCCTATGGTGACAAGGTAAACACATGACTTACCCTCGTCCTCCTCTTCCTCTGGCATCTGCATAGAAATATCTCCATTTGAAGGAACAACAGGTTCCTCATTTGCTGTCTCCTTTGATGTATTTGAGTTTATTTCAGGCTCATGCGCGCCAAAAGGGTTTGTTCGAATATTTGTACCGACATCTTCATCTGCAACATTAATTTCTGCAGTTGCCTGATCTTCTTCATTCTTCTGAGGAGATGATAACAAGTTCCAGAACATACACATAAGGAACACGATATTGACAACGATTCCGACTAGCATGGCAGGGAGAATTCTAAGAACAAACTCTTTAAATGAAACTTTACCCTGAATGGCTATGACTAGATTCTGAGGGTTTCCTATAGGAGTGGCTGACGATCCTATATTTGCACTAGAGGCGAGTGCGAGTAGAAACGGATGAGGAGGCAGATTGTGCTGCCTACTGATTTTCAACACAAATTCTGTCAAAACTATACAAGATGTGTCCTTCGTGAATACAGCGCTCGAAATGGCAGATATCAGGCAAATTCGACAGAGCAAGTCCCTAGCTCCTTTGCTCTTCCATGACAGCAACTTACCTAAATACTTGAACATGTCTGCTCTCTCAAGATAAACACTTACGGTTAACCATTGTACCAAAGAGGAGACCTAGGATAGGGAGATCAACTGCAGCATACGCCTGATCTGGAGATGAGACGCGGAAAATGACCATCAGCATAGCTCCTACGAGGGAACCTGTTGTCCTCCCAATCGGTAGGAAAGGGACAGCTGGGAAAACTGCCATTATCCAGAAGATTGCAAAGGCAATCGAGCCTAGAACTACTTTGTCGGTCGAAGCAAGGGCCATTTCCGTTGCTTGATGGGATCAAAAGTTCCCAGTAGAAATGCTAGAACTAGATGGAAATGGAGACCCTCCCCTGAAAATGTTACATATTGCAGGATAGTTAGGAGAGTGAAAAGGGCCAGAAGTATACAACAGAAGGAACTGTTCAATTAATGAAAAACTCTCCCGTAATCACTTCCCCGAGGAAAGTTACATTTTGAGAACCGAACACTTCTCCAATTTAGAATAACACATTCCTATTCTCATCTTAAGCATGCAACAGAAGGTTGAAGGTTGCATATAGCAGCTTGAAAAAGATTACTATTCCATTAGAAAAAAGGCATTGAACAGAAAAAACTACCTCCATGGATATACTTTTAGAGTCCAAGAAAACCCAAGTGCTCAATGTACAAAACCTGAACTAACATCTTCCTCCTTTATTGTCAGATTTCTTTTGGTAAGACTTTCTTATTTTTGTTTGTTTGTGTTTGTTTTCTGTAACTGTACAAATCATTGGAAATTAGAAACGTAATTGGTTAAATTGATTAAGACTACTTGAGTTTAATTAGATTAAAATTCACTCTCACTTCACCAAGTTTACTATCTTATCAGGCATAATCATATAATCCAAAAGTAATTGAATCAACTAAAACTCAATTTTAATATAGTATCACTATTCAACTTATCGAAAAAAAAGAAGGAGTAATTAGAGTTTGTGAAATACCATAGGCTAGCGCCCGGGACATAAGCCAAAATGCGACTTCCTTTATTTTATTTGGTGATTGATTGATTTGATAGATTGGATTTGATTCCCACTAGAACGCAGACAGATTTGCTACAGAAAATAATTTCAATATGGGACACAAAAATAAGTAATTGTTGCATGAGTAAGTGTACAGTGTGTATTTCAATGTAAGTTTAATTCAACATTTTCCAAAAAATATACATACAAATAATTTTTTACTTTTTACAAACATGCTTTTTAAAAAATCATTTTTATTATATATTCATATCAAAATTGATGTCAAATTGATTTTCCACAATAACTGTATTAAAATATTTTTTTAAAAGTATAGTTAGTCAATGCTTTTAAATTATAAAATTAATATGTTTAATAATAAAATAATTTAAAATATTTAATTAAAATATAAAATAATAGACTACAAATGCATGTTTTATATAAATTAACAATACAAGAAATAGAAATAGAGAGATAAAAAAATGATTGAGTAAATCATTAAAAATAAAGAAATATAAAATAAAAATGGAGAAATAGAAGAGATCAAAAATTAATAAAAAAATCTAAAACTACGTATGCGAATTTTTTATTATTTTAAAATTCATGATACAAGTATAATTTGCAAAAATATTTCTCAAGAAATAAAGAGTTATGCAAATGGTACGAATATTTAAAAGGTTAGATAATTAATTTTTTAATTTTACTAATTGAATATTTTTAAATACCATTTAACTATGCATATAAAAATAGGTAAAAGATGAAGTGAAATTGAAAATTTTAAGAATTAGGAAAATAAATTAGAAAAAGAGAAATGTATAAAATGAGAAAGAACTCACTCAGTTCATTTTTTTTTTTTTTGAGAAAGATGATGCATTCTATGAATAAAAGAGTGTTTAGGGTCATAAAAAATGATCACAAAAACAAACAATTGATTCCACATAAATATTATTATTATTATTACAATTATAAAACTAACTTGATTAATAAACTCTCTCAAGTCTCCACCCATTTGCAAATAAACGTATAATAAATAATAAATAATATTTGTAATTATTAAATTGCAATTAATTATGCAATTTTTTTTGAAAGGAATTATGTAATTATTTATTTAATATGAATGTAGTTAGAATACGAATGATTATAATTTAAAGAGTTATAACATTAAAATATAGAATATGATGAGTTAGAAGGTAAAACAATCAATTAAAAATTAAAATATAGAGAAAAATAACAATAAAAAATAGAAAAATGAAAAAAAATATAGTTTACTTTTAAAGTCATACTAGAAGGAAAAAAAATAAAAAATAAAGGGTCATAAATATGACTAGAACGATATTTAAATTGTTACGTAATTATTATTTTGTAATTAAGCTAATGAAATAACTTTGTTTTAATATATATGTATAAATAATAAGAAAAAAAATGACAATTTAAAAAAATATAGAAAAACAAAAGAGTTGAGAAATAATAAGAAAATTAATAATAAAGGAACAACGAAAATGAGAGAAATAAATGGAGAAAATGTTCCATGATTATTGTGCGAAACAACTTATTTTCGATGGAGAAAAATATACATTTACTCACATAATTTATTTAATTGACTAAAGAAATAAACTTTAACTTGATTCATAAATACTCAATCAATCCAATTATAATACATTGTTACTGTATCTTGAAAACCACCCAATTGCTTAAGAAAACTTGTATCATCTTATGAGTAGCATACCAATAGCAGTGACCAGAATAGTGGATGGAACTCCAAATTTAAGGTGCCTCCAGAAAGATAAGTTGTAAGCCAAATGTGGAGTGCTCCGTGCTTGCTCGCAGACAATCAAATTGGCAGCTGACCCCAACAGCGAGAGGTTTCCGGCTACGGTGCTCACCCAAGCTAAAATGAGCCACGCTTTTTTCTCATCAGATGGAGAAACTGCAGCGGCGGATGCTGCGACTCGTGCTCCAAGCAACAGAACTAACAAAACATAAACATGTTGAAGTTGCAAAGCTTTGATACACAGGAAAAAGGGATCCTAAAACGCTTACAATTTGTTCACAGGAAGCCAACAGAAAGTTATAAGATTTGACCGAAAAAAGAGTCAGTCATGCAAAGCTTTAGAGTCCGGATTCCTCTGAAAAAAATAAAGCAAGCGTGCAAGGAATGGAGATATCAGCATACCTGTAGGAACGTTTGAAGCCAAATTTGACAGCACAAGTATGACAAGTGCAAGAACTGCTTTACCGGCAGCATGGTCGATGTGCGCGTAAGGCTCCATTAAATCCCAAAGAGTACTTGGAATTCCAGTTTTGTTAAAGCCATCAACAGTGATAAACATCCCACAAAAGAAAATCAACAGAGAATACGAGACCTGGTCAAAGAAGCAAAAATATACATAGATGAGTACATATTCTCCTAAACGCAATTCAGATTCGTAGAACATTGTTCAATGTAGTCAATACAAAGTATAAAGAAATAAAAAACAGCACCATTAGTTAGATCTTACCTTCTCGAGGCATGGCCGAGCATCCTTGAAATCAAGAACCACAAGAGCAAGTGCAGCAGTAATTGCAGTCCACGACATATTCAGACCCATAACCAAAGCAACCAACATGCCTATAGTAATAAGGTAAACACATGATTTCCACAAGATCCTTTTCCACTTTGTGCTGAAATCCTCCTTCCCTTCTGACAACTGCACAGAAGTCTCTCTTGATCTATGGCCTAACACAACCCTGTCTGAAGAAATACTTTCCTCCTTTTTATGAGAAGCATCATCAGTTGTTGCCTCCTTCGATGCATTTGAATTCCTTGCAGACTCATGCGCACTACCAGGCAAACTGTTTATTTCACTCTCCATCGAACTGACTCGATTTCTAAGAGTCTCAGTGTGGTTTATGTGGGTATTAGTGTTGAGAGAGCTTGGCATGGTCGTAGATTCCAATCTAGAGTTCCATTCTTGAGAATTCAAGGATGTTAAATGTGACAAGGTGGCAGGTGAAAAACGATGAGAGCTAACATCCTCATCCGCAACAACTTCTGGAGTTGCATCTTCTTCATCCTTCTGAGGAGATGATAACAACTTCCAGAACATACACATAAGAATTACAATATTGACCATAATTCCCACTAGCGTGGAAGGGAGAATTCCAAAAACAAAGTCCATGAATGAAATATTGCTCAGAACAGCTATAACCAGATTTTGAGGGTTTCCGATGGGAGTGGCTGAAGATCCAATATTTGCACTAGAGGCAAGTGCAAGTAGAAATGGATGAGGAGGCAGATTGTGCTGCCTTGCAACTTTCAATACAAATTCAGTCAAAACCACACAAGAGGTATCATTGGTGAAAAGGGCACTTGAAATGGCAGAAATCAGGCAAATTCGACAAAGCAAGTCTCGAGGTCCCTTGCTCTTCCATGAGAGCAACTTACCCAAGTATTTGAACATATCTGCACTCTCAAGATAAACACTTACAACCATAGTCCCAAAGAGAAGGCCTAGGATTGGGAGGTCAATTGCAGCATATGCCTGGTCTGGAGTTAAGACATGGAAGATAACCATCAACATAGCTCCTAGGAGGGACCCTGCAGTCCTCCCAATTGGTAGAAAAGGGACAGCAGGAAAAACTGCCAGCACCCAGAATATTGCAAAGGCAATTGAGCCAAGAACAACTTTGGCTGTCGGAGCCATGGCCATTTTTGCAGTTAGATAGCATCAAATTCTAACACAGATATCAAGGCTCAAAAATTTAAAACAATTACTCAGAACTCTCACTCTGCTCCGAATTTAAGAAGTGCAAGAAAATGAGGTGGATGCGATCACTATGTCAAACGACACCTGTAGCTGTAGCATGTTATAGAAAAAGTTAGGAAAACTAAAAGGGTACAAAAGTTTTCATTGAACAAGAACCAAACATATGGAGTGCTACGAATCCACATAGCAGGTTTTCAGAGACCTACATCGAAAGCCTAGCAATGTGAAAGAGTAACTTTAACAAATCAGAAAGGGACATTTTCAACTAATTTAGAGGTATACGAGAAAGCAGAGCTGAGTCAACAAAAAATAAAGATCAGTTGTTGAATGCCATCTCATAAAAACCAATATTCTACCAGAAGTAAGCATCATAAACAACACGCAAAACCCAAATTCAAGATTTACTTTTTATGATGTAATGTAACTCAATATAAAAACAAGTATATTTCACATCAAAATAGGAAATTTGTTCTATGAGCTTAGATTCAAATATCTGAAAACACCATCAAACGATAACATTAAATAGGCAGATAACCTAACAGCATGGAGATATCAGAAATCAAAGAAAACCCAAATGTAGAATACCAACATGATCATGATCTCACCTGAAACTAACAGGTTGGAACTTCCTCTTGCTCTTTCTACGGGTCTCCTCTATTTGGTAACGTTGACTGGAGTAGAAGAGCTGACAGCAACAACAGAAGCCAAGACCCATCTGCCAATCTTCCGAAATGCCACCTCCCTTGTTTAGTAACTCGATACTGAATTGATTAATTGATTGATCAAAATCCGACTCTGACAATGATTGCCATTAGAATACAGAGAGATTTACTTTTAAAAAATGATATTTCAGGTCGACTCTGCACCGTCAAATAATTTTAAACTGGGAGAGTGAGAGAGACGGCAATCATGCTCAGAGTAACCCCAAAATCCACATTGCGTGTCTAATTTTGATGTTTGAGTTTATAACGTTGGAATCAAATGAAATTATTATTTGTAATTTAGAAACCCAGTCGGCAGCTATCATCCACAACTTTAGTTTTCCCCTATGGCCCTATCCATTAATAGAAAAGCCAGCAAATCTCAGGGTTTTGGACTTGGAAGTTTTCATATTTTATTTTCCCTGAAAATTATCTTTTCTTCATTTTCTCTTTATTGATTTTTTCACAGAGTATATATATATAAAAAAATTATAATTAGGAGGCGTTTCGCATGAGTTAATCTGAGATTTCTTTTTCAAGTTAATCCTAAATTTCTAGGAGTGTCTTGTTTTGATAAGTATAGAATCAGGGAATCCTACGAGTTTAGAATTGACTTTAGAAAACATTTTCCCCTATTTTCCCCTCGAAATGGTAAAATGTAAAGGAAAATCATTATCTTTAAAATAGTTGGTGATATTCCTATGTAAGGGTGAGGGTAATTCTGTAAAGGATATGCTGAGGTGGAGGTATGATTGATGGGTAGATCGAGATCTGGTTCTGTTCTGCCACATGGTACCTGAAAAGCACCCGAGGAGGCTTTCGGTATAGAAGCTCCGATGGTCAAATTAGTAAGAGTATAAGAGTATATTTGCTTGGAGTGAAGAGTGAGTTGATGCGATCACGGACCCTTCCGAAGCCAATGTTGACACTCGAGACCTAGTACCACAAGGCCCGATCACCCGAAGCAGAGCAAGAGGGTTGTCCCTATGGTTAGAAGGCAAAATGAGAGAGGAAGACCCCGTCAAAGCCAAGGAAAAGGCTGTCCACGCAACTGTTCATCAAACCAAGGCAAAATCCTTGGCGTGATCACGCCAGGACCAAGATGCTAGCGTGAATCACGTCAAGCTCTTGACGTGAAGAGTTTTCGAATCACGCTACTCTCGGATGCTATTTTGGATTTTTGGGCATCTTGGCGTGATCACGCTAAGGTGTTGGCGTGAATCACGCTAAGGGAAAGTTGTCTGGCGTGATCACGCTAAGGCCTTAACGTGATCACGCCAGCATCTGTTTTGGGTACGAATTTTGGGCTTTTCAAGCCCAAAATGCATGCTACTATATATAGATGTCTTTGTATCATTTTCCTCCTTAGTTTTTAGACTTTGAGTGATATTAGTCAAGTGAGATTACTCCTTCTTGTATCACATAAGCCTTGAAACTCCTCACTTTTCCTTGAGTAAAAATCGTTCAAGTTGAGATTACTCCTTCCGATTATTGCTCGGGGATTCCTCGAATTTGTATGTGTAATTTTGGCAAGTTTCTTGAATGAATGAAGGTCTATTAAATACTTATTCCAAGTATCGTGGATGTCTACTTGCTTGGATTAATTCTTGGATGCTCATGTGATCAATTTCAATCCTTTATCAATCCTAATCATTTCCGGGTACATATTTCCTTAATTCTCCGCTAAATATTACTTGTTCGTGTCTTTTCTTTCCTTGTGATCTTGTTGTCGCTAGGTAATTCGATTCGGCTAGATCCTCTATAAGCTCCATTGTAATTCGGCCTACTTACCCTAGGCAGGATCACATCAAGTGGTAGCGGAGCTTTTGGCCGCCTATCGAATTCGTCTAGTTTTGTTAATAGTGTTAGAACCTATCTTTCTTGATATCTTGAGTTTCGTCCGTCACTTTCGGAAAATATTTCAAGTGGGCCTTTGATTGTTGGTTGTAATCAATTTGGTAAAACAAAATTCTTAAAATTGGAACAAAATCATTTGGGTGAAATTGAGGTGTTCTTCATTTGTTCTTAGTGTTCTTGGCCATAGTCCTTTTTGATCCAAATTGTGTTGCAAAAGAACATTACCAAGTGTTTAACAAAATAATTAATTATTTTCCTCCCCACTTGGCCGGCCAACACTCTCATCAAGGGTCAATTACCCTAATCCATTGCATTAAATGCTTGAGACACCTCATCCTTTCTTTGACAATTTGACTAAAAAGAAACTAAATAGTCCAACCAAAGTCTAATTTCAACCAAATAAACCCACTTTTCCTAACCAGCCCAGCACGTCCTTCCCTTCTCCTTGGTTCAGGAACCTTTTTCTATTTATTTAAGTCCTAAACACTCAAGTCCTAAACTATTAAAAATACTAAACTTGAGTCTTAAACCTTTTGAGTCTTAAACTTAAAATATTCAAGTCCTAAACCTCCAAGTCCTTTTCAATACCTTTCTAAATATTTCCTTGAGTCTTTTACTTCTTTAATTCATAATTTTCCATCATCCTTTCCTTTCCTACGGAAATTCCAAATTTCCCTCCCAAAATTGGAAATTTTGAATTTCCTTGGAAATTTCCGAAAATCTTCCTTTCCTTTTTCCTTGAGTCCTTGTAAATCTTTTGAGTCTTGTTGTGTTCTACTTCCTTTTGTTTCCATCACTTGAGCATTGGCAAGAGAATCCTAAGTTTGTTTGAAGCAAAGAATTGTGTGGAGAGCAAGCTTGGTGTGTGAAAGATAATTGAGTGATTGTGAGGCCAATTTTTTCGAGTGATCAAACACGAGCGTTTAAACACGTGAGGGAGTGAATTGTTTTACTAACTCTTGTTTAAGTGTGCAGGTACAAGGAAAAACACGAAGTTGAGTGTTTGTGAGCCTGACTTTTTCGAGAGATAAACACCTAAACACGAGAGTTTAAACACGTGAGGGAGAGTTTATTTACTAACGTATATATATCTCGTTGTTTCCATTTTTGTAGGTATAAAAAAAAAAAAAAAGAAAGAAAGAAAGAAAGAAAGAAGTTGAATTCTAAGATGTCCGGGAGAAGTAGACCTAGTTCTAGTGGTAGTCGAAGTGCCGAAGCCCTTGACCAAGTCTTGACAGCCTTGGGAGAATTGAAGGCTTCCATGGTTAGAACGGAGGATCGTCTTTCGTTGTTGGAGGAAACAATCAAGTCTAGTGGTAGAGGGGATGAGAAGCCTTCCCATGTTCCTCCTCATGCAACACCTCCAAAGACCCTTCCACCTAAGGCGCACCAAACGCCTCTCACTGAACGTGTCCACGTTGAAACTGAATCGGAGGGTCATCAAAGTGTAGGAGAAAGAGTTGGGTTGCTGAAAAATACTCCCAAGAAGGAGGATACCCGAAAGCCATTTGTTTCCCCTCCGGGGTTGGCCATTTCGGAAGAGCAAATGAAAGAGATAAGGAAGAAATACGAGCAAGGCAGCCGAGGGCCCGAAGATTTTCATGCTTCTAGTAGCCGACCCAAAGCCCCTCATTTCCATGCCCTTACCACACCCCGACATACTCGAGAGTACTATGAGGATCCTTATGAGGGAGTGAATGCCGAGTTTGATGAGGTGACCCGCCGAACGAGGGGAAGACGCCAAAGGGGTCATGGGTCACAGTTTGTTGAACATGAAGAGAGGCCACAAGAGCCTAGGGTTGATGACAAGTTGAGCGGGATTAAGGTACAAATTCCTACCTTTAGGGGCTCCACCGATCCTTCGGAGTACCTTAAGTGGGAAGGGAAAATTCAACGAATCTTCAATTGTCATCGGTATTTGGAAGAGAAGAAGATTAAGCTAGCGGCAATGGAGTTTGAAGACTATGCCGTTAGTTGGTGGGAGAAAGTGTGCAGAGAGAGAGGAGAAGTGGATGCTATCCAAGATTGGGAAGAGATGAAAAGGGTGATGAGAGCAAGGTTTGTACCCGCACATCACAAGAGAGACTTGCAAAACAAGTTGCAAGGTCTCAAGCAAGGTTCTAAGTCCGTAGGGGAATACTTCAACGAGCTAGAGGAACTCCTAATCAAGACCAACACCGAGGAGGGTGAAGAAGTCACTATGGCATGGTTCCTCAATGGTCTCAACGAGCGTATTAGGTACAAGCTTGAGTTGAAGGAGCTCGATCACCTACAATCTATGCTTCACTATGCCATAAAAGTGGAAGCATATGAAGCCACCAAGAAGAAGTCCTACCCAAGCAAGACACAAGCCTTTTCCTCATCCCCAAAGACACCTTGGAAGTCTTATTCCAAAGAACCCTTTAAACCAAAAGACTCCAAAACCGATACACCCTCTCCTAAACCCTACACCCCCTACACTAAAAGTAATCTCTCAAAACTCCCACCAAAAACAACTCCTAACCCACCTACCAACCCTACCCAACCAAGAAAATTCTCATCTAATGTCCAATGCTTCCGGTGCCAAGGAAGGGGTCACATTGCGTCCGAATGTCCAAATCGGAGAGTAGTGGTGATCCGAGAGGGCAACTATGAAACGGAGAGTGAAATTGAGACAAGTGATGATGAGAAAGAGGCAAAGAGGGAGGAGACCGAGAGTAGTGAAGAAGAGGTAGTTCCGGCAGCCACCATGACTCTAGTTGTGAGGAGGAGCATGAATGCTCATGCGAAGGAGGAGGTTGCCAACAAAGATCAACGGGAGAATCTCTTCCATTCTCGGTGTGAAATCAATGGTAAGGTCGCATCTCTTATTGTTGATAATGGAATTGTGGTGGATGTGGCAAGCTATTTGTTAGTTTTCAAGCTTGGGTTGCCCACAACACCCCACCCTAATCCTTATTCCTTACATTGGTTTAGTGATGATGGAGAAGAAAAGGTGAAGGAACAAGTTATTGTTGCCTTCAAAGTAGGTAGTTATGAGGATGAGAGATTGTGTGACGTGGCTCCCATGGATGCTAGCCATCTCATCCTTGGTCGGCCATGGCAATTCGATTGTTGGGTAGTGCATGATGGCCGAACCAACAAGATTCACCTCACTCACCATGGGAAGAAGTTTAGAATTCCTCCACTTTCACCCGCTCAAGTTCTTAAGGATCGATTGCATATGGAAAAGGCAAGTGCCGAGTTCCAAATCATGAAGAAAATGAGGGAAAAGAGTGGAGAGAAGAAAGTAAGGTGTGTGAATGAGGAAAATAGCGTGCATGAAAAAAGTGAGCATGCACAAAGAGGAGAGAAAAATGTGAGTCATGAGATGAAAACACAAGAGAGGAGAGGAAAGAAAACAAAGGGAGAGTCGAATACCCGCCATGAAAAAAGCAAGCATGGTAGAGAGAGTGAGCATAAACACTTGAGTGTGATAGCGAGGGGTAAGGATGTGAGGCGAACTTTATTTTCTAATAAAGTGTGTCTTGTACTTCGATACAAGGCACATTGCTTGGAAATTGGCACTAACCCCCCTTCTTCTCTACCAAGTTCCCTTGTTTCTCTTTTGCAGGAATATGACGATGTCTTTCCATCTGAAATGCCAAGTGGCCTTCCTCCAATTCGTGGGATAGAACACAAGATTGACTTGATACCCGGAGCGGCCTTACCAAATAGGCCGGCTTACCGATGTAATCCCGAGGAGACGAAGGAGCTTCAAAGACAAGTGGAAGATTTGTTGCGCAAAGGCTACATCCGGGAGAGCATGTCACCTTGCGCCGTGCCCGTGTTGCTCGTGCCTAAGAAAGATGGGACGTGGAGGATGTGCGTTGATTGTAGGGCCATCAACAAGATCACCGTGAGGTATCGACATCCCATTCCACGCCTCGATGACATGCTTGATGAACTAAGCGGGAGCCAAATCTACTCCAAAATTGATCTCATGAGCGGATATCACCAAATCCGGATGCATGAGGGTGACGAGTGGAAAACCGCCTTCAAAACCAAGCACGGTTTGTATGAATGGTTGGTAATGCCATTCGGTCTATCCAATGCTCCTAGTACCTTCATGAGATTAATGAATCATGTCTTGCGTAATTTTATTGGAAAGTATGTTGTGGTATACTTTGATGACATTCTTGTGTATAGTTCATCTCTCGAAGAACATGTGTTCCATTTGCGTGCCATATTTGACACTTTACGCACACACCGACTATATGCTAAATTTGCTAAGTGCGAATTTTGCTTGGAACGAGTTCACTTTCTAGGCTTTGTTGTGAGTGTAGGTGGCGTCCAAGTTGACGAGGATAAGGTGAAAGCCATCCGAGATTGGCCAATTCCCAATAATGTTGGAGAAGTAAGGTCCTTCCATGGCCTTGCAAGTTTTTACCGTCGGTTTGTGCCCAATTTTTCAACCATCGCCGCACCCCTCAACGAATTGACCAAGAAGAATGTCACCTTCGAGTGGGGAGAGCGACAAGCCAAGGCTTTCCAAGAACTCAAAGAGAGACTCACGAAGTCCCCTATTTTGGCTTTGCCGGACTTCACTAAGGTGTTCGAGCTGGAATATGATGCAAGTGGAGTTGGCATTGGAGCGGTCCTAACCTAAGAGGGTCGTCCCATCGCCTATTTTAGCGAGAAACTCAACGGAGCCCAACTCAACTACTCCACGTACGACAAGGAGCTCTATGCTTTGGTGAGGGCACTTATGGTGTGGGAGCACTATCTCCTCACTAACCAATTCGTCATCCACACCGACCATCTAAGCCTTAAATTCCTTAAGGGCCAAGCCAAGTTGAATAAAAGACATGCCAAGTGGGTGGAATTCATTGAAGCATTTCCCTATACTATCAAGTACAAACAAGGCAAAGAGAATGTGGTAGCCGACGCCCTTTCTCGACGGTATGCTCTCTTGAATTCCCTTGATGCACAAATATTTAGATTTTCTCATTTGATTGACTTGTATGAGAATGATGAGGACTTCGGTGATATATATTTGGCTTGTGCTCGTGGATCTCACATGCATTTCTTTAGGCACGATAATTTTTTGTTCAAATATGATAGATTGTGTGTGCCTCGTTCTAATGTTAGAGAACTACTTGTGTTGGAAGCTCATGGAGGGGCTTTGAGTGGCCATTTTGGCATTACTAAAACGTTGCATGCCTTAAAATCTCATTTCTATTGGCCACGGATGAAAGTAGATGTGACTAACATTGTGAACCGATGTATTGTGTGCAAAACTGCTAAGTTCACATCTAAGCATCATGCAGTGCATATGCCTTTACCTATTGCCCAACATCCTTGGATTGATTTATCTATGGACTTTGTGTTAGGCTTGCCTAGGTCTAAGAATAGCAATGATTCTATCTTTGTTGTGGTGGATCGTTTCTCCAAAATGGCACATTTCATACCATGTTCGAAAACACATGATGCTACACACATTGCCTCTTTATTTTTCCAACATGTGGTGAGAATACATGGTATGCCTAAGAGTATTGTAAGTGATAGGGACACTAAGTTCCTAAGTCATTTTTGGCGAACTCTTTGGGCGAAGTTAGGTACTAAACTCCTCTTCTCTACCACGTGTCATCCTCAAACGGATGGCCAAACGGAGGTGGTGAATAGGACTTTAGGATCACTACTTCGTGTCATGATTGCTAAATATGGAGTCAAATGGGAAGAATGTATGGCCTTTGTTGAATTTGCTTATAATAATGCTTATCATTCCTCCATTGGTTATTCCCCCTTTGAGGTGGTTTACGGGTTCAAACCCTTGACCCCTCTTGATCTCTCACCTTTGCCCTTGAGCTCTCTTAAGTGTGTAGATGGGAATTCCAAAGCTACAGTTGTTAAGAAACTCCATGAGCAAGTCCGCAAAAGCATTGAAAGCATGAATGAAAAAGGAGATGGCCAAGCGCAATAAGGGCAAGATTCCTACTTCCTTTGAACCGGGTCAATGGGTGTGGCTTCATTGGAGCAAAGATCAATTTCCCCGCGAACGACAAAGCAAGCTAAGTCCACGAGGGGACGGGCCTTTTCAAATCCTCCGCCGTATCGACGCCAATGCCTATGTTC
This sequence comes from Viola odorata, assembly GCA_963691705.1. Taxonomy (NCBI): domain Eukaryota; kingdom Viridiplantae; phylum Streptophyta; class Magnoliopsida; order Malpighiales; family Violaceae; genus Viola; species Viola odorata. Next base: position 19,774,765 of record OY829539.1, on the reverse strand, counting down.
TAGATCTTCCAAGTGAATATGGAGAGATCAGCCGTACATTCAATGTCAATGATCTGTCCCTTTGCCCTGAAGATGAAGAGGACCCTCAAGACATGGATTCGAGGACTAATCCTTTTGAAGGGGAAGGAGTTGATGCGATCACGGACCCTTCCGAAGCCAATGTTGACACTCGAGACCTAGTACCATAAGGCCCGATCACCCGAAGCAGAGCAAGAGGGTTGTCCCTATGGTTAGAAGGCAAAATGAGAGAGGAAGAACCCGTCAAAGCCAAGGAAAAGGCTGTCCACGCAACCGTTCATCAAACCAAGGCAAAATCCTTGGCGTGATCACGTTAAGGCCTTAGCGTGATCACGCCAGGACCAAGATGCTAGCGTGAATCACGTCAAGCTCTTGACGTGAAGAGTTTTCGAATCACGCTACTCTCGGATGCTATTTTGGATTTTTGGGCATCTTGGCGTGATCACGCTAAGGTGTTGGCGTGAATCACGCTAAGGGAAAGTTGTCTGGCGTGATCACGCTAAGGCCTTAACGTGATCACGCCAGCATCTGTTTTGGGTACGAATTTTGGGCTTTTCAAGCCCAAAATGCATGCTACTATATATAGATGTCTTTGTATCATTTTCCTCCTTAGTTTTTAGACTTTGAGTGATATTAGTCAAGTGAGATTACTCCTTCTTGTATCACATAAGCCTTGAAACTCCTCACTTTTCCTTGAGTAAAAATCGTTCAAGTTGAGATTACTCCTTCCGATTATTGCTCGGGGATTCCTCGAATTTGTATGTGTAATTTTGGCAAGTTTCTTGAATGAATGAAGGTCTATTAAATACTTATTCCAAGGATCGTGGATGTCTACTTGCTTGGATTAATTCTTGGATGCTCATGTGATCAATTTCAATCCTTTATCAATCCTAATCATTTCCGGGTACATATTTCCTTAATTCTCCGCTAAATATTACTTGTTCGTGTCTTTTCTTTCCTTGTGATCTTGTTGTCGCTAGGTAATTCGATTCGGCTAGATCCTCTATAAGCTCCATTGTAATTCGGCCTACTTACCCTAGGCAGGATCACATCAGTATGGGTGTGCAAGTACCTTCCGACTGAGGGGGAAGTATTTATAGACCTCTTTGATTCTAAGTCGGTTCGACAGGATACATGTCGTAACGACATGCCTTTCCTTTGTATTGTTTGGCCTTTCATTACCGTTGGAAAAGATAAAATGACAAGTATTATGAATAGTAAGAATTCGTAGGAAAAATAACTATAAGAAAATCTACTAACTAGAAAAATACCAAAAAAAGAAAAGAAAAATAATCTCTTACTTTAGAAAATACAAGATCCTCCAAATACAACTATTAATTTCTTTATCCTTTTTCTTACTCTCTGTATCAAGATACATCACACACTTTTAATATGTGCAAATATTGTTTTATGTATTATTGAGAATAAAAATAAAAATTTAAAAAAAAAAAAATATGTATAGACTAAAAAAGAAGGGAAAAAGACAGATTGACACCCAACATTTACTAACAAAGACAATTTGGCACCCAATTCTGCAATTTACCAAATGGACCACCCAAGATTTCTCCGTTAGATAAATTAACCACCTATGTTTTCGTCGTTAAACAATTTTACCACCGTGACCGTCAATTTTAACTAACGGTGTTAAATAATTGCCACGTGGCAGTTATCTTTATTATTTTTTATTAAATAATATGCCATGTCATCATTTTAGAAATACAAAAATTATAAAAATATGGGGAAATTCTTAAAAACTTAAAAAAATCCAGAAAATAAAAAAAATCCAGAAAAATATACATTTTTTTAAAATTCAAAAATTCTAGAAAAATAAAAAATAATCAGAAAAAATATAATTTTTTTTTCAAATTATAAAAGTCCAGAAAAATAAAAAAAAATCAGGAAAAAATATAAAAATCCAGAAGATAAAAATTCAGAAAAATAAAAATTGGACACTCCATAGGATGGATTTGTTGTTTAGGGTGTGGGTTTTGAAGTCTCATGGTTGTTCTCGGGCTGGTCTTAGAATTTTAACGGGAAAGTTAAATAAATAAATAAAAAATAAATATTTTAGGTATCAAATTAAATAAATTTATACTTAATAATACATTAATTGCACGTCACAACCAAACCATGTTAAATATTAGAAACATCTAATTTTTTTTTATTTTTCTGGATTTTTATAATTTATCAAAAAATGTATATTTTTTCTAAATTTTTTTACTTTTTCTGAACTTTTTGTTATTTTTTTTGTATTTTTATAATTGTTAAAAAAATGTATATTTTTCTGATTTTTTTTTTATTTTTCTAGATTTTTTTAATTTTTAAAAAATGTATATTTTTTTTGGATTGTTTTTAGTTTTAAGAATTTCCTCATATTTTTATAATTTTTGGGTTTTCTAAAATGATGACATGGCATATTATTTAATAAAAAATAATAAAGATAACTGCCACATCATGAGATAACGGTCACGTGGCAATTATTTAACACCGTTAGTTAAAATTGACGGTCACAGTGGCAAAATATTCTAACGGCGAAAACATGGGTGGTTAATTTGTCTAATGGAGAAATCTTGGGTGGTCCATTTGGTAAATTGCAGAATTGAGTGCCAAATTGTCTTTATTAGTAAATGTTGGGTGCTAATCTGTCTTTTTCCCAAAAAAGAAAGAAAGGAAAGAAGCATTGGACGAATGGACTTATACAAGTTTTTAAAATTTGCATTCCCAGGTCGTGAAGGGAAGGGAAAGTAACAGCTAGTATATGGAAATCTCATCAGTTTACTTCACAAGAACACGCACATATCCACATGTATATACATTGAGAAGTGGATCAACAACTACAAAAGAGGAAGAGGACACTTCAAGTACGATTCAATATTTCATATTTTTTACTCCCTCTGGAACTTAATAACAGTCTTTCTAGCTTTGGGCACACATATTACGGAATGGCTGAACACACACTGTTCATGACGATTGTCCTCTTGCCCTCTGAAAATTTACGAGAGTGTCATTGGTTGTATTTTAAACATTAAAAGGGCGCTAAAATGAAAAGCAGAAATATTGAAACCCCAACCATCTGATGCGCCAAAACCTAAAAATAGAGTGAAATTTGAAGTTGCGCCAAAACCTGAAAATTTAAATCTGTTTTATTTCCTCCCTTTACACTTTTACGCTTCTACTTTCTCCACATACTTATTCAATCAATTCCTAACTTCTGATTTTCTGTTTATAGCAACAAACCAAAATTATGAATCCTTCGTTCCTTGATCTTTTGGAAGAGAATCCACCTCTACAACCACAACTTCAAGTAGAATGTCGTCAACCAAATCCACTTTTTGAAGAACCAGAATTCAATGGAGAAGATGATCGTGGCAATGCATTTACAGGAAGTGGGCGAGCCGAAGAAATGATCCATTTAAATATGAACCTGAATCCAGGTATGATTCATTTATATGGGTTCTTATTTCATTTACTCAATTTATAACATTTTAGTAACGCAGCGGATATACAATTCTGTTGTTATTGTTAGACTTGAATGATCTGGTCCTCAATCAGAAAAAGAAAGAGCTGACTAATGAGGAAAGGAATGCTGCATATGGAATGCTTTTGTATCAGAGTAGAAAAGGGATAAAAAGAAAGGGGTCAACTAGGGAAGTGGCTGAATTGTTTAATGTCTCTATGAAAACCATCCAAAGGTTGTGGAAAAGGCGAAAGGAATCTAGGATCCACGACGTATCGAAGAACAAAGTTAACAATTGTGGCCGAAAGAGGGTCCAAATTGATTTGGACAGGATTCGAGAAATCCCTTTGAGACAGAGAACCACTCTAAGATCTTTGGCTGATGCTCTTGGTGTGTCTAAGACCTTTCTTAGGAAGAGAATGAAAAGTGGAGAACTCTGGCGCCATAGCAATGCCATTCGGCCAACATTAACAGAGGGAAATCGTCACCGAAGGTTGCAACATTGTCTATCAATGATAGACCCCTCTACTTCTGATGGTAACAATCCAACCTTCTCCAACATGGACAATATTATCCATATTGATGAGAAATGGTTTCAAATGACGAGGAAGATTCAAACTACTACTTGGTGGCCGATGAAGATGATCCGATAAGAACTATAAAATCATTTACGTTTGTGCCTAAAATAATATTTTTAGCAGCGGTTGCTAGGCCTAGGTATGATTCTCAATGGACTTGCACATTTGATGGTAAAATAGGAGTGTTCCCATTAGTTCAGGAGGTCGCTGCAATTAGGTCGAGTAGCAATAGGATGGCTGGAACACTTGAATTGAAGGCAATCATGAAAATTGATAGGCAAGTAATTCGAAATTTCATGATTACCAAGATTCTACCAGCCATTAAAGACAAGTGGCCGAGGGATAACATCATAGAACCAATCATAATACAACAAGATAATGCTAAGACACATATTCCCGAAGATGATGTAGAGTTTATTGATGCGGCTCACACATTAGGTCTTAATGTTAAGATACTTTGTCAACCCCATAATTCCCCGGATCTAAATGTGTTGGATTTGGAATTTTTTAGAGCCATACAATCATTACAAGAGAAAGAATGTGCTACAAATGTTGTTCAATTGGTTGAAGCTGTTGAGAAAGCATTTTGGGAGTTTTCAGACAAGATGGGCAACAACATATTCATAACACTTAAGTCTTGTATGAGTGAGGTTATGAAAATCTTGGGCTCTAACATATATAAGATTCCACACTTAAGGAAAAAGCATATGGAAAGGCAAGGCATACTACCCTCACAATTGTCATGCGATCCAGTAGTTGTTGCAATTGCTAATGCTCATTGTCCTTAATAACAAGTTAAGTACCAATACTAATTTTCTTGGTTAATTCTGTCGCACCTTACTTTTCAAGGCCATGTACACTATATTGACTCTATGTACTCTTCCTTATTTTCAGGTTTGACATTTTGCGGACGATGAAGGATAGCGTAGTATAAATGTAGTAAATATTTATGTTTGTGTGCTTTTGTATCAGCTGGATAGGAGTAAAGCATTTTGGCCTTTTGTTTAGGGCTCTTTTTTGGATGTTGTTCTGTTTGTGTGCTTTTGTATCAGCTGGATGGGAGTAAAGCATTTTGGCCTTTTGTTTGGAACTCTTTTTTGGATGTTGTTCTGTTTTTGTGCTTTTGTATCAGCTGGATGGGAGTAAAACATTTTGGCCTTTTGTTTGTGTTGATTGTGGTTCATTTTGTGGCTGTCAATTGTGTTGATTGTGTCAGTATGAAGTTTTCTAGGTGTAATATCGACAGAACCATTAACATGGAGATTGATGAAGGTCTAGCTACCTGTTAATGTTATATTTGTTGGGATACTTGTTACAACCATGTTTATATATGGATTTTTTCTATTTTGTGACCTTTTTGAGATACCTCTGTGCAAGTTATTCTCATAAAAGCCTCTTAGATGCGGAATAGATAGAAGAACAATCATTATGTTCTGCTATCTTGTTAAATTCGTGTTTCATTGATAATCTGGATTTTCCACTTTTCTGTCTCGTGCATTCAGGATGATAGAACTCTAGAATGGTTAGATGGATGGTGCTCCTCTTGCTCGTTAGGAATGTTAACTTGGTTTGTTAGATGTTAAAATGGAGTACTGTGGTGCACTTAGTAATAGATAATTAAACTACTTGAGCAGTACTGTAGAAGGTCTCATTGGTTACTGGAATGGTAAAACTACAGGTGAAAAATATTAAACATGCTTATTGGGAATTACTTGCATCTGATGAGGATTTTTGATTTTGCACCAAAAATTACAGGTGGTTGTAATTTGGATATTCATGGCAATAAAACCTTTGTTGGGATGATTACATGCTGTTTTGTTATGTTTTCTACCATATCATGTAGATTTCTTTTGGAGAAATCTTACTTGTCAAGTTAATATTACCCAGTAGACTGTTATGTTCTATTCTCTTCTTCCTTCCCCTGCCCTCTTTTCCTTGCTATTGATACCCGAATTTTGACGCCATTTAAATTGAATTTATTATTCTGTTATTTTACTTAACTTACTGTCATTTTAATTAATTTACTGTCGTTAGTTCATTTTTAATTCTCGCAACATTTTATCATCGTTATTATTATCATCAGTGTCGTAAATCGCATTTTTAATTTTTCGTCACGCATTTTCATTATTATTATTATTATTTTCAGCCTTAAAAATCATATTTTTAATTATTCGTTAGTCATTTGTTATTTATTTTTTCATTTTAGGTCATCGCATAAAATTTAGGATTTTTAGTATTTTATCATATTTTTTAGCAATTTTTATTTTATTATTATTATTATTCGAGCTTTTATTGGACCCGAGTAAGTTCGCTCGGACCATTGATCGAACGCGTTATTTCTTCAGTTGACAATTACCTACTCTTTTTTTCATTCACGCCAGTCAACTTCGTCTCGTACAATTTTGATCGTACGTCATTTATTTTTTGTTCGAACATATTCATGTTTCCGAACGAGAAAATAAACACGTTAAACGAAGAATTTTCTTCATTCGCTGTAGACTATTAAACTCGTCTTATTTTTCTCTCTACGCGCTGGCACTTTTGGCTCAAAATTTCGAAACGTTTGTTCAAAAAAATGGCGCGAAACCATTTAAATAAAGTTAAATGGCCAAGTTGATCATCACTGTTGATCTGGTTGACCAAGGAAAGTCAACCAGATCAACGACTTACTATTTACATGCATAATGCACGTAAACAGTGACGACGAGCAGCAGCAGAGTGCTTGCTCCCGTCCCCTCCCCCTCGCGTCCTAGCCCATGCCCGTCGCTTCCTGTCCCATCCGCCATCATCACGCCCAGCCGTAGCCCCGCTAGCACGACGAGCCGCTCCTCCACGTGCAGCGCCGCGCCTCGCCTCCACTCGCGATCTCTGCCTATAAATACAAAGCCATTACCTTCATTTTAAAACACGAATTTACCCAAGCAGAAACTGCTATTTCTCCCTCTTAACCGATTGCTCATGTAGAGCATAAGTTGCCACCTTTTTTCAAGCATTTTCAGTTTATACGGTCGGGAAGCCGTCGAGGAGACGAGCGTTTCGGTATAAAGGTTTTGGGAATTGGCCACTGTTGGCCGGACCTCCGTCGCCGGCAGTGGCGCCGGCGACATGAGGAAGACGATGAACAGTGCTTGGGTTGTTCAAGCGGGAAGGAAAGAAAGGTGATGGGCTTGGCCCATCACCATAAAAATCTGATTTTCTTGGGCCAGGAATAGTTCCTAACCCATTTCTTTTATTTTTCAAGCTGGGCCCGGCCCATTTTCATTCTTTCCGAGATCTCGGATCGCGTTTTTCGTAAAAATACTCGGGCATTCTATTATGACTATTTTTCATACTGTCACTTTAAAATTTTGTACCTATCAACTGTTTAAAATTTCGCAATTTATTCTCCGCAACCTATCAACTGTTTAAATTTTCCGCACTTTAATTTTCCGCAATTTAAATTCAGTCATTTAATTTACCGCCTATATTGTCGGTCGCATTTTTAATTTCCGCAAATATCAACTGCTTTAAATTCTCGCAAAGATCAACTGTTTAATTTTTCTGCAAATCATCACCTGCTTTAAATTCTCGCAAATATCAACTGTTTAATTTTTCTCCAAATCATCAACTGCTTTAAATTCTCGCAAATATCAACTGTTTAATTTTTCTGCAAATCATCAACTGCTTTAAATTCCCGCAAATCATCAACTGTTTAATTTTCTACAAATCATCAACTACTTAATTTTCTAAGCAAATCATCAAATTTTAAATTTTTTGCAATTATCATCATTTAAATTTCTCGCACTTATCAAATCGCCATTTAAATTTTCGTTTGCGTCAAATCACCATTTTAATTTTCGTATACGTCAAATCGCCATTTTTATCTTCGTATGCGTCAAACCATTATTTAATTTTTTGATATATATCAACTGTTTATTTAAATTCACGCATTCATAAACTGCTTATTTATTTTTCGAGCTATCACTAACACTCTCATTTTGTAGGTTTAAAATTTAAGCTTCGCTCGAAAGTACGCCTTTCTTTCCCTTTTATTTATTCAAAGCTTTCCGTAAATATTAATCGTATGCATGATATATAGAATTGCTAGAATTAAAATCAATCCACATGAACAACTTGTTTAAGTGACTCGCTCTAAATGCCGTGCTCATTTGTTTTAAATTCTGCTTATATTGACTGCATGTGTTTGGTGGCTTCGATCCCACATCGGTTTATCATTTTAAAATATCTCTCATTTAAATTTGTACTCTGTTAGCAATCCATGATAGAATCACTTAGTAATTAATTCAATCATGCATGGCCCGATGATGAAAAAGAGGGCGCTCATTCGGTCTTACGGAAAATTCACCGAATACCACGCTAGAACCTCGGACCATACTCTGGAAAACTGCTTCGCCTTCAAAGCAAAGGTTCATCACTTGACCAAAAGTGGATGGGTCTCTTTCGAAGGGTTAGCTAAAGGACCCAACACATCCACCAACCCTCTCCCTAATCATTTTTAAGGAAATAGAGGGGTAAATGCCATCTCAGTAGGAGAAAGCGATGACCCTCTTTCTTTGGTATCAAGTTGGCCACAGGAACAACTTTTCTTGGCCTTAGCTCGAGGAGGATATATACCATATTCGAAAAGCAATCCAAGTCATTGTGTGTACTACAAGGGAAACAACGGTCATGAGATCCAAGGTTGCGAGTTGTTTGCAGGAAAGGTGAGACAACTCTCAGGTTTCGGAGTAATACAAACCCAGAAAGCGACCCACGGGGTAGGATCCATTAATGCCATCGGAGATGAATTTCCTATCCCGCATTTTCATAACTTCAAAGGAACCCCACCCCCACTCTAAATCACCCAAAAGAAAAGGTCGACTTCATCATACAAACTGTTCTCCACGCGCCATGATGAGGGCGACCGTGAGATTGACACCCTGGGTCAGCCTTCCGGGAAATTTGACTATCTTGTCAGGTATTCTACACCACTCTCTCACTCTAGTGCAGCGTCATTGCCATCCTCTTGGGAATCCCCAGATTCCGAATCGTACCCTTCACCGACGTGGTTACCTCCCCCGTTTCCTTTGAAGGAAATCTACGCAAGCCTCCTGGCAGACGGGCAGATTACGCCATCCCCGCTCTCGCCTCAACCAACTCCTTACCCTATTTGGTATGATCCAAAGGTTAGCTGCGAATATCACGCCAGAACCAGAGGACACTCTCTGGAAGACTATTTCGTCTTTAGAGAAAAGGTTGATCATTTGACCAAACGCGGACGAATCTCTTCTAAAGGTCTAGCAAAAGGTCCTGACGTGGCAACCAGTCCTCTACCGCACCATAATCCGGGGGTGAATGACATTTTTACTGAAAAAATCAACGATTCTCTCCCTTCAGTAAGGGAAGCGCATAAAGAAGAACTTTTCTTTGTATTGGCTAAAAGCGGACACTTGCCATACCCAGAGAATAATCAGGCCCTTTGCCTATTCTGCCAAGGGGAAAGCAAGCACAAAATCCAGGATTGCAGACTTTTTCGACAGAAATTTAAGCAACTTACAACATTCGGGATCATTCGGACCGAAGGGAAAACCAGAGGAGCAATCAACGGCATTGTTGCTACCCGATTTTTGACCACTTTTTTGTCACATTTACATAATTTTACGCTTATCACGTTTAATAGCTCGTCTAGATCAAATTTCTGTCGATTCTTGGTCCTAGGCTAGTTTGTTTAATATTTCATGTCATTTCGTGCCTTTTTATTTTTTTCGTACTTTTAACTGTCTTTTTGCGAACTTCTTTCGATCCCGAGTAAGTTTCCCGGGACCGAGGGTCGAACGTGTTATTTCTTTATTTGATAATTACGTGCTAATTTTCTCTTTCACACCACCGCGTCCAATTTCGTTCAATTTTTGTCGTAAGGACATTTATTTTGCGCGCGAACGTTTTGACACTTCCGAAAGAGAAAATAAATACGTTAAACCAACTTTCGCGTTTCTTCACTGTATATTAGTTTTCTTGCCTTATTTTTTTACACATAGTTGTACCCTTGGCTCGGATTTATTTTCACTTTCGTACGATTTCGCTCGTACAAAAATATCCCGTTCGTACCCGAAAATGGGATAATTACCACATTAATGCACAATCAATGCAATCTCATCCTCCAGCTCGGTTCCAGCTTGCCTTGCTCATCACCTAGCCACACAATCAAACTTGCTCATCACTTGGCCACAAGCTTCCTTCCCCTAGCTCACTATTCCGGCCATAGAGTTCATCATCACTCCCAAAAATATCTACGGATGATTTTCGGCCAAGCAAACAAACCGACTCCAATTTCATTTTCCCCCTATAAATAGCTTGCTTCTATCACCAAGAAAAGGGCACCAAATCCTCCTCTTAATCTCCACTTCTTGCTCATCCTTCTTGGCCAATTGCTCTCCCGGAAAGGTAAGCTAGCTCTCTCTCTCTAGCTTCTTTAAATTTCGTTTTTTCCTTTAATGCATGAATAAACTTCTAAAACTTGTCCAACATGCTTAGTTTTCATGTTATTTATGCTTCCCTTGCTTCAATTTAATTACATGATGCATTAGCTAATTAATAGCCACTTATGCATATTAATTAGCTTGCTTTTCCATGCAAAATTGCTACTGTTTTGGCCTTGCTTTCTTTGCTGTTTTTGTGGCTTTGATGTGCTGTTTTATTACCTTAATTATTGCAACCATTTTGGGTGAGAATGGTGATGGTTTGGAGCTTGAGTATGTGGCCATGGTGGCCGGCTGCAGTAGAGAAAGAAAGAAAGGAAGAAGAAGAAAGGAGAAGATGGGTTGGCGGGAAAGGAAAATGCAAAGGTGATGGGCTTGATTTCATCCCAAGCCCATCTTGAATAAATGAGTGCTGGGCTTGATTTAATCCCAAGCCCAACCACTGTTTTGGACAAGTGATGGGCCCGGCCCATTTAAAATTTCGTATGTGTACGACTCAATTTCTCGTATGGTTTTCGTATGCTTATAAATTGTTTATTTATTTTAAATGTTAATATCGCATGAATTGTTTACATGTTCGTATGCGATATGTTTATTTTATTTTTCATGTTTTAAATATCGTATGAATTGTTCACATGTTCGTATGCTTTTAATGCCATATTTTATTTAATTAAGTTGTGTACTTGTTTAAATTAAAATTTGGGCTTGGCTTGTGTCAAGCCCATTTTTTAATGTTCAAAAATCCCTTGTGGGGCCCACTTATTTTCGTATGTGCCATGTATAATTCTCGTACGCGATGTATAATTTTCGTCAACATGTATGAAATATTCGTATGCTTTATGCCATGTCAATTTTCGTATGAAATATTCATATGCTTTATGCCATGTCAATTTTCGTATGAAATATTCGTATGCTTGTGTGTTTAATTAAATTGCTTACATGTTGTAATTAATTTATTTATGCCATGTTTTACTTAATTAAATGCTTGCATGATTTAATTAATTTGTTTATGCCATGTTTTATTTAATTAAATGCTTACATGTTGTAATTAATTTATTTATGCCATGTTTTACTTAATTAAATGCTTGCATGTTGTAATTAATTTGTTTATGCCATGTTTATTTAATTAAATACATGTTGTAATTAATTTGTTTATGCCATGTTTGTTTAATTAAATACATGTTGTAATCAATTTGTTTATGCCATGTTTTATTTAATAAAATGCATATTTAATTAATTTTTTTATGCCATGTTTATTTAATTAATTGTCTATTTGTCATAAATTAAATAAATGTTTGCATGCGCTTTTCTTATTTATTTATTTTCAAACCAACGCTAACACTTTCAATTTGCAAGGAAGATCAAGATCACGCAACGCAAGTACGTCTTTCTTCTAAGTCTCTTTTATTTATTTAATGTCTTTTGCAAATATTATTTTCATGTATGTTATCTAAAAATGCCAAAAAACCTATAATTGTATGCATGATAAAATCAACTCACATGCTCATTTGTTTATGTCACTTGTTTTTTTATGCCATGAGATTAATTGCTATACTTGATAATTGAGCATGGTGGCTTCGAATCCCACACAGTTATTTGCATTTCACGAAAATGTACGATGTTAGTATTACCCATGTTAGGATCACTTAGTAATTAATTAAATAATCATGCATGGCTCAATGAAAAGGGGGAACGTCCGCTCTAGCATAACGAACAAACGGTAACCCCGTCCTTCGTGTCCCGATCGGAAATAACACGTCCCAACAAAATATGCTAAGATGTAACGTCACCTTTGAGGGCCAAATCGTGCCAAAAAATGTTAAATAATCGGAAAGTGACCCAAGTCTATAAGCGAACTCTGTTGGCATGATTCGATCATTGGCCTATGTAAATGATCGGAAAGTGACTTGAGTTCGTGGGAGGAGGAGGTTGACATGCTTCGATTATTTATTTTCGTGTCAAAATATTAAACATAACAAACACCTCACTTTATAACCGGTAACCGTTTTAGGGTGTGACTTGGGTGCCTAACACCTTCCCAAGTCCACAATACGACCTCAAACCTTTGTTCAATGGTTTAGACCATTTGTGCCTTAGTTTTTTATTTTTTATGCCATGACGCTTAGGTTCCCTAAACCTTAGAAAATAGGGTGGCGACTTCATTGTATTATGCGAAGCATCCATTTATGCTTAGCATCCGCCGCGAACCTTAAACTCGTTTTTCAACGAAAAAGGGGGTGCGACAGTTTGGCGACTTCAGTGGGGACTAGTAGGGTCGAAGCCGGTTTTTTTTTTAAGGTGTTTTTTTTTTCTCTTCTTTTTCTTTAAATTGTTTTCATGGCTATTTGTTATTGCTTTGATCAACTGTCATACGCATCACATGCATAGGCCCTACACCCAAGGGTCGCCTTACCAAATAAGTTTAGGACGGGGATTAATGACACCCTGGGACTCGAGTCCTAGGTAATGTTCACTAAACCCAACCCGCTTGAACCCTTAAAGCTAGCCGGACGGTGGCCCAATTCTAGTACGCGGATTCAGCCGACATGATTCAATCATTTGCCTATGTAAATGGTTGGAAAGTGGCCTGGATTCGTAGGAAGGAATTGGTAGTCGCTCTACGACACTTTTCGGACCATTCTATGGTATCGTCGGGAACTTTCAGGCCGTTAGAAGTTTAGTCAACATCAAAAGCCCCCATCACGTGCATCATACTTGTTTTGTCGTGGCTTGGTTTACCACGCTTTCTACGTTTTTCTCTCGCACTAATCTAGTAATGCATGTAAAGAACCTAGTAACATACTTTGTACGAATTGCTAATACGGAGACTCTCTTTTTCCTTCTTTCCAGGACCCATCTTACTTTGATTAAATGATAGTGCCTACTTTGCTCTCGCTTGATACTTTCGAGGGTAGAAGTTTTGATACCCTAGCCGCTAGCGGAGACATGCTCAAGCCCGGTTTTATCCCGGACATCTCGACCAAAATTAAGTTAGAAGTTGCAAGTTTTGATGTGACTAAGATTAGGAGTTTGAGGAACGAATTGACTCGGGAGGAGAAGGCTCAGTTTACATGCAACTATGGAAATCTATTGACCATAATTGATGTCATGACCGATTGGGGTTGCATCCGAGCGACCCTAAAATTTTGGGATCCATACTACCGTTGCTTCTCTTTTGACGGAGGAGTAGACTTGACCCCTACTTTGGAAGAGTACTCCACCTTGATGGGCTTCTCACCTCCTATTTCAGCCATCTATCGAAATGTTCGCTTTGACTCTTCCGACGTCAAGATTAGGCTTGATCGTGGCCTAAAGATCACCGCTCGGGTGATAGAAGGGCGATATGTGTGGTGTTGGTCCGATATCGAGAAACAATTCTTGAGGTCCAAGGGACAAGATCGCTTGAGGACTCTAGCCTTTGCGATAGTGGGGTTTGTTTTGTTCCCAAGAATGAAGGATATGATTGACTTTGAAGCGGCCAACGTTTTCTTTGAAATAGAGGCCAATGCTATCAACCCCACCACAGCCATCCTAGCCGAGACCCTTCGGTCTCTTAACCTTTGCCGAAGGAAAGGCAAAGGGAAACTCATGTGTTGCACCCAATTGTTAACCGTTTGGTTACTTAGCCACTTCAAGCAAACACCAAACCGGTCCCCCTTTTCAGCATTTCACTAGGGCACCAGCCCCTTAACCGAAGTCATAGCTGCAATTTCTACCAACCTTTGGGAAATGGAAGACAAGGACGTTTGGGGTAATAGGTTCTTAAACCTAACAGAGGAGGACTTCGAGTGGCATGCCAGGTGGCTCAGAGCCGCCCATCCCATAGTGTGCTGCGGACCTTTGCCGTAGGTTCCTCTAATCGGAGCACGAGGGTGCGTCCACCATTGCCCCGCCCTAGCCTTGCGGCAATTTTGCATCATGCAAATAATCCCCGCAACATTCGGCATGACGGAGTCAAGTCTACCACATACCGCGGGGAATCTGAATTGCCTCCAATATGCTAGCGATTGGGCCCACCCTTTTTACCTTGAAGGACATACCGTTCCTTCCTTGCCAATACCGGAGTACCCACAATGGAGAAAAGATCGCGTCAACGGGAACATTCTCCCTTACCCCGAAAATCGTAAACCCATGGAAGAAGAAAGTGAGTCACGCACCGGCAAAGGACTCGAGGTCATCACCCGTGCCCAATTAGTGAATCAGCTGCACACAATAACGGGGGAAAGGAATCAGCTTGCCGTGGAAAAAGAAGTCTGTTTGGCGCAGAAAATGGACCTAGAGTTCAAGGTGCGCGAGTGGGAAAGACGCCACCAAGACAATGTCCGGATAGGCTTGGCAAACCAAAAATCAGCTACCGACGACTTTGAGAAACGCATGCGTGGAGAGGTACGCAAGGGGAGAGCATCCAGCGCACTAGTCAAAGATAAAAATGCGGTGATTAAGGTTTTGACGAGCCATGCCAACGAGAAAAGTGGAGAGAACCAAGCCTTACGAGCACGAATGGCCACACTAGAGGCCGAGTTGATGATGCAGGTGGGAGAGTTGACATCATTAGAATACTACTGGAATGAACAAGCAAGCATCACCTTCCAAGGATGAACGCCTTCGAGAAGAAGAGCATGTACCCGACATTCCAATTTTGCTTTTTGTCCATGTATAACCATTAGACTTTTGTCTACTAGCTTGTGATGAATGTAAATACTTGATCCAACATATATTGGTTGTATCCTTTTGAAAAATCATCAATGAAAAAGCTCGTAAACTATTCGGATAGATCATATGAGTCCTCCTTTTGTACACAAAATATATATACATGCATGTATGTACCAAAGGGTCACTAAACACAAATATACAACTCTCCCAAAAAAAAAATCAAGACGAAACCCCAAGCAAAAACAGAATCACACAAAAGGATGACCTTGGAAACGAAAGGTGCACTCACCAAAAAACGCAGGGCAAAAAAAAAAAATATAAGACCAAACGCGCGATCTTCTGTCTCAGCCTATATAAAAACATTTGGCTCAAAGTTTTCGCTCAACCAAAACACAAAACACGTTCGCAACACGTAAGACCCCACCCTTTCCAAATTCCATAATTTTCGGAACAACACCTCTCTCAAAAGAAAAAATTCGATGCACAAAGGCAGCTGCTTCTCGGATTCAGCCGCACGATCTTTTGTCTTGACCAAAATAGAGGTGATTGGCTTGGATTTTCAACTCGGTCAAAACATAAAAAAATGTCAATAACACATTGAAATACATCCCTACAAAATTTCAGAACTTTCCGAGTAGCATAAACCGAAAAAACACGACGAACTCCTAAGCCTATCTCTGGCGGTATACCGCGTGGACCCTAGCGGCATACCGCTAGCTTCGGCCCCAAAGTCCCTTTTTCCCTCAACTTCCAAATATCATTCAGCCACGCGCCCTTTTGTTTCAGTTGATATCAACATGATTTACTCGGAATTTCCGCTTGGCCAAAACATGAAAGATGTTGGCGACAAGCTAAAGTGTGTCCCTACCAAATTTCAGATCCATTCGAGTGACACATCTCCCACAAATAATTTAGACGCGAAGACAGCTGCACAAAATTTTTCCTTGGCCAAAATAGATATGATTTACTCGGAATTTCCACTCGGCCAAAACATGAAAGATGTTGGCGACAAACTAAAATATGTCCTTACCAAATTCCAGATTTTTTCGAACAGCAAATCTCTCACAAAAAAATTTAGAACACAGGGCCAGATGTTTCTCGGTTTTAGCTGCGCGATCTTTTTCTGGGCAAAAATAGAGATGATTTGCTTGGATTTTCGGCTCGGTCAAAATATAAAAATGTCCATAACACATTGAAGTATATCCCTACAAAATTTCAAACTTTTCCGAGTATCATAGACTGACAAAAGTCGCGATGGACTCTCAAACCTGTCTCTGGCGGTATACCGCCTGGCCCCTGGCGGTATACCGCTAGCTTCGGCTCCGAAATCAGTTTTTCACCCCCCAAATCATCCGCTCAGCTGCGCGATCTTTTGTTTTGGCCAATATCAAAGTGATTTACTCAGAATTTCCGCTCGACCAAAACATGAAAGATGTTCCCAACATGTTGAAGTTCACTCACGCCAAGTTTCAGAAAGTTCTGAGCAGCAAATCTCTTGCAAACAATTCTAGACTCAAGGACAGTGGCTCTACTCGGTCACAGCGGCGCGTTCTTTTGTGTTGGCCAACATCAACACCATAAGCTAAGAATTTCCTCTTGACCAAAACACGAAAGATGTTTACAACACCTTAAAGAGTTTCCATACCAAAAATGGGGTTTTTCCAAGCAGCGTATCGCTCACAAATGATTCGGGAATAAGGAGGACAGTTTTCTCGATCTTAGTCGTGCGATCTTTTGTCTCGGCCAATATGAACGCGTTTGGCTCAGAATTTCCGCTCGGCCAAAACACGAAAGGTGTTCGTAACACGTTGAAGTATGTTCGTACCAAATTTCGGAATTTTTGGAGCAGTACGCCTCAGCCAAAAGTAAGGCCCGCGAAAGGCCATCCCTGGCGGTATACCGCTAGCTTCGGCTCCAAAATCAGTTTTCACCCCCAAAATCATTCGTTCAGCCGCACGCTCATTTGTTTTGGCCAATATCAATATGATGGGCTCGGAATTTACGTTCGGCCAAAACACGAAAAATGTTTGCAACACATTGAATTATGTCCACAACAAATTTCAGAACCTTCTGAGCAACAAATCTCTCGAAAATAATTTAGAAGTGAGGATAGCTTCTCTCCTCGGTCTCAGCTGCGCAATCTTTTGCCTCGGCCAAAATAGACACGATTTTCTCTGAATTTCCGTTCGTCCAAAACACGAAAAATGTTTGCAACAAATTGAAGTATGCCAACACCAAATTTAAAAACCTTCTGAGAAACAAATCTCTCGAAAATAATTTAGACGTGAGGATAGCTTCTCTCGTCGGTCTCAGCTGCGCAATCTTTTGCCTCGGCCAAAATAGACATGAGTTTCTCGGAATTTCCTTTCGACCAAAACACAAAAGATGTTGATAACAGATTGAAGTATTCTCATGCCAAAAATCAAATTGTTCGGGGCAACGGATCTCTCACAAACAATTTAGAGATTTTCCGAGTAGGATGACTTTAGCTACTCATTCCGGGTCACTACAAGGGTTTCGTTGATAGCATTCAAGATCACGTTACGTCATTGGAATGAATAAAATCTTCCTTCGTATCTCCGCCAAGAACACCAACCCAGGATGCGCCCATTTTCTCGCTCCCCCTAAAGTATCGAGTGAAAGAGTGGCCGGGAAATTGATCAAAGCAGCATGGAGGCCTCGAAATTGCACGCCATACGTATGTAAGCACTTAAACTTACCACTATGTTTTTCTCTCACTTTTTTCAGATTAACCATAGCTCCTCGCAAGCAAATCGCTTCGCCTAGCCTCCCCATAACTAGATTTCAAGCAAGGAGAATGGCCGAACAAACTAAAATAGACGGAAAGATGGCCGGTAGGATAGCCGAGTTGGAGGAACAGGTCAAAATCGCTACCGAAAGGGCCGCTCAAGACGAAAAAGAGCGATATGAAGCAGCCTCTGAATTCCCGCCTGGTTTTGATCCAAATCAAATGATGGGACATTCCTCATCCGCCATCACTGGATCGTCAGGACCCCAATCATTTTCTGTTCCTGGGGGGCAATGAAAATGGGAAAATCCTTTCACTGTACCCATCTCAGTAAACTCGGTAGTTAACGCGGGGGGAGAAGCTCCCACGGCTCTGCAGCACTCTTTGGTCAACCTTACTTTGGACCCAGACCAAAACCCGATTCATCAGGAATCCCAAGGCTTTCGCCCTCCTAAAGGCCACTCTACTCAAATCATGGTTCCCAACCCTACGGGATTTTGGCCTCCTTTCGTCAATCCGACTCCACCACCACTTACTTCAAAATCCTTACCACCCCTTGGTCCTAACACGGTCGTCGCAGAGACACCAAACACAGATAGATTGAGCTTACTAGAAGAAAGGCTCAGGGCCATTGAAGGAACAAACCCCTTTGACCCTACGGGTCCCGCCGACATGTGCATGGTCCCAGGAATCGTAATGCCTCCAAAATATAAGGTTCCGGATTTCAAAAAGTACACAGGGGTCGAGTGCCCAAAGACTCACCTCAAGGCCTATTGCAACAAAATGGCCGATGTGATACATAATGAACCTCTGTTGATCCATTTGTTTAGAGAGAGCTTGGCCAAGCATGCCTTGACTTGGTACATGGCCCTAGACCGAGCCAAGATCAAGAATTGGAGGGATTTATCCGATGCTTTTTTCAAGCAATACAAATTCAACATAGAGGTAGCCCCAGACCGCTCTGATCTCCAAAATCTTGAGAAAAAAATGGAAGAATCGGTGAAAACTTATGCTCAGAGGTGGAGAGAACTAGCTTCCAGGATGTCTCCTCCTTTGCATGACAAAGAGCTCTTGTCAATTTTTGTGGACACCTTCGAAATTCCTTACTACACCTATCTTATCTCCAATCCATCGAGTAACTTTTCCGACATGGTTCTAGTGGCCGAATGGGTAGAACAAGGAATCAAGTCTGGGAGGATCATTGTTTCTGCACAAGAAGTGACACCTAAGAAAGCGCCTCATTTAAAGGAAGATGTCAACTCGGTCTCACACCGACCTGGTCACAAACAACCTTTCACACCACCAGGCAGCCCGCCAAATAACCCAAGCAATCAAGATAAACGAGGTGACCGTGAGGACCAAGGGTCGCAACCATTCTTTTCCGTCCCTGCAAGGGAGGTTTACGAGCATCTATTAGCGGTTGGGAAAATTACGCCCATCCCCACTCCACCAGCACAACCTCCTTACCCGAAGTGGTACAATCCTAGTGCTACGTGCGAACACCATGCTGGGGCTCAGGGACACACTCTAGAAGACTGTTTGGCATTTAAAGGGAAGGTTAGGCAATTGATCAAATGCGGACGGTTCGCTTTCGAAGAACTAGCCAAAGGATCTAGCACGGCCGCTCATACAAACTTTTGAATAATCCTCTTTGGCGGCCCCTACTGCACGTTATCAAAGGAAGTCTGTTTCCTTTCTTTTGCTTTCTATTTTAACTATTGTACGATCCTTATGTAAGTCCTTTTAGGGGGCAACTTTTGATATCTTTAAAAAGTCTTTTGGTCATTGTGATTATAAATAAAACTTCACTTGATGAAAATCCTATGTTCTTTTTTTACATTCCTTAGATCAAGAATATTCATCATTTTATTAATTAGCGGAGAACTTGAGCGTTCTTTAGAAATTATATAAACATGCATGATCTTGTCTGTTAACTCTTATGTCCATGACATGTTTAGACGTAAGCAATCACATACATATCCCTGTGAGTATTTTGGGCCTTCGCGCCTTGTTTCTTTCATGAGCGTAAATGCTAAACTAGGTACTAGTTAGATTTGCATAATATCCAGGGTACATGAACCATCAGACATAGGATAACAGTAAGATGACAGTGCACTTTGCGTTTTCTTCCCCTTTTTAATTTGTTTTTCCAACTAAACCTACATCACCCCGCATACCTGTTACCACCTCAAAAACCCGTCAAAACGAAACTCTCATCACAAACCAATAAACACTCGACTAGAATGATCGACCAAGGCACCATGCGCGTGTTAGGCTCCTCACAAACAAATTAGTAAAACAAAAAGGAAACCCCCACCCAAAGGTGACAATCCTCACTAATGCAAGAGCGAAAAGAACCAACCAAAGGTCGTTACCCAAAGAGGGAAGTCTAGACAAAGGGAATTGCACTTGCTTCTTTCATTTTCTTATACCTATAAAAGAGGGAAAGAAAAGAAAAGAAAAAACAAACAAAGAAGAAACAAAAAGAAAAAAAAGAGGGAAGAAAAAGAAAAAGGAAGAGAAGAAAAAGAAAAAGAAACCCAAGGAAGTGAGTGCAAAAAAAAAAGAAAAGAAAAAACCATCATTAAACAAAGTCCATCGAAAATAAACATGGAGAAGAACACCCCTTTCTCCCCAAATGAAAGAAGAAACTCACAAACTTGGCTCCTCGCCACAGTCAAATCACCAAAAATCTTTTACCGTGGTTTGCCCTCATCACAGTCGATTGTTGAACACAAACTCGTTAAAGCCATCCAAAAAAAAAAGCAAGCAAGACAACAAACAACACCATTTCTTTTTCGCAAAAAATCTCTCATTTTCCAATCTCTCGCGAAGTCCTCTCGATTACTAGAATGCCCATGCATGTGCATCTTCATTCGAAGTCCATTAACTCGGATTGACATTGCAAATTTAACTTATGCGCTATGTTTATTGCATTTTTAGGAGTGTAAACACATAACCTTATTTTCTAAGCGGGAGCGCAAACACTAATTATCTAGTGAGGATTGCTTATGTTTACATGTCATGGGAAAGTCTTGTTCTTGAGGTCCTTATTTCCTGAACAAGATGTAGACGTTATCTAGACTTGTATCAATCATGTTTGTATAATGAAAATTGAACGCATCTTTTCAAAAATGTATACTTGAGTTTATTTCCTCTTAAACAAAGAGGTCATTTTCATTACAAAACAAAAACTTGGGGGCAAGCCATGAGTTGAATATAGGAATATTTGATGTTTCTCACATTATCATTTGCTCTCTTTGTTTCCCTCTGTTGCTGCTTCGTGTTTGTTTCCTTCCTATTTGCAGGACACAGATACACTTCATTGGAATCATTGTAAAGCCCTCATCATGGATTTTCATCAAAATCCAATCAAACATCCTACCAGATCAACTTTCCTCATTATCAGAGAAGATCATCAGACAACCTCACTATCAGAGAAGACCACCTCCTCATTATCAGAGAAGATCATCAACATCCTCACTATCAGAGA
Source organism: Viola odorata (assembly GCA_963691705.1). Classification (NCBI taxonomy): domain Eukaryota; kingdom Viridiplantae; phylum Streptophyta; class Magnoliopsida; order Malpighiales; family Violaceae; genus Viola; species Viola odorata. The sequence continues at coordinate 19,753,359 of OY829539.1, read as the reverse complement.
ATGCATCAATCCTCACTATCAGAGACAAGCGACCTCAATATCAGAGATCATCAACGTCCTCACTATCAGAGACAACCATCTCCTCATTTATCAGAGAAGATCATCAACAACCGATTTCACTATCAGAGATCATCAACATCCTCACTATCAGAGACAACCATCTCCTCATTATCAGAGAAGATCATCAACAACCGATTTCACTATCAGAGATCATCAACGTCCTCACTATCAGAGACAACCATCTCCTCATTATCAGAGAAGATCATCAACAATCGATTTCACTATCAGAGATCATCATTTCCTCGATATCAGACAACCATCTCCTCATTATCAGAGAAGATCATCAACGTCCTCACTATCAGAGACAACCGATTTCACTATCAGAGATCATCAACGTCCTCAATATCGGAGACATCCATCCTCATTATCCGAGAAGACCATCTTCCTCACTATCAGAGACATTTCCCTCAAAGGTATGTTACTATCAACCAACATCAAACCAAAGGTACATTCTAATTCTCATTTACAAATTATGCAATTTACGTTTTCCTCACTATCAGAGAAGTTGTCATTTACATTTCTGCATTTCTGCATTCTCCCTCAATATCTGAGTAGTCTGCATTTATTTTCCTGCAATTGACATTGTTTATGAAAATTCCCAACTACATTCTTACATTTCTGTCTATCTAAATACTCCTCCTTGAGCGACTACTTTTCCGCATACTATATCTAAATACTCCTCCTTGAGCGACTACTTTCCTGTCTTACATTCCTGTCTATCTAAAAAAATCTCCTCCTTGAGCGACTACCTTTTTGCCAACCAAAATCTCCTCCTTGAGTGACATCGTTTACATTTTTGCAATGCCTTTCACAGAACCGTGATAGCACTTAGGGGCAACCGTCTTTACTGCTAATCAAAAATCTCAGTTACACTGCATTTTTGATCAGACAGTAAAGAGGGGGCAACTGTTGCTACCCGATGTTTGACCACTTTTTTGTCACATTTACATAATTTTACGCTTATCACGTTTAATAGCTCGTCTAGATCAAATTTCTGTCGATTCTTGGTCCTAGGCTAGTTTGTTTAATATTTCATGTCATTTCGTGCCTTTTTATTTTTTTCGTACTTTTAACTGTCTTTTTGCGAACTTCTTTCGATCCCGAGTAAGTTTCCCGGGACCGAGGGTCGAACGTGTTATTTCTTTATTTGATAATTATGTGCTAATTTTCTATTTCACACCACCGCGTCCAATTTCGTTCAATTTTTGTCGTAAGGACATTTATTTTGCGCGCGAACGTTTTGACACTTCCGAAAGAGAAAATAAATACGTTAAACCAACTTTCGCGTTTCTTCACTGTATATTAGTTTTCTTGCCTTATTTTTTTACACATAGTTGTACCCTTGGCTCGGATTTATTTTCACTTTCGTACGATTTCGCTCGTACAAAAATATCCCGTTCGTACCCGAAAATGGGATAATTACCACATTAATGCACAATCAATGCAATCTCATCCTCCAGCTCGGTTCCAGCTTGCCTTGCTCATCACTTGGCCACAAGCTTCCTTCCCCTAGCTCACTATTCCGGCCATAGAGTTCATCATCACTCCCAAAAATATCTACGGATGATTTTCGGCCAAGCAAACAAACCGACTCCAATTTCATTTTCCCCCTATAAATAGCTTGCTTATATCACCAAGAAAAGGGCACCAAATCCTCCTCTTAATCTCCACTTCTTGCTCATCCTTCTTGGCAGTGGCGGAGGCAGGATTTGATGATTGGGGGGGCGAGATTAGTGATGGATCTAGGATCTGTATTCAGGGGATGCGGGGGTTCGGGGGCAGCGTCCCCGAAAATTTTTTTTGGGAATATTTTAAAGAGAAGGCAAACGAGCTGAACGAAAAATTGAAAAAATGTTTAAGAATATTTGTATCCGTCACTAAATAACAAATATTTAGATAAACTTAATAAAAAGATAAATAAGAAGACAATATAGAGCTTGAACTACATCATTTTTGGTATGATTTTTTTCTATTAACAGCCTAGTCTTATTTCAGTTAGGAATTTGAAATATAGGAGATGAATAGTGTAACTTTTTATCTGAAATTGATACTCAAATTAATTAGATTTACATTAATCACTTCTAGCTATAAAAATACACACTTATTTAAGATACAAGCATAAGATAGGCAATGACTTTTACTATTCTAAACAAATTAAGCAATTCTTTGCTATAATTTTAATCCTTGCACCACAAAATCCCTGTCAAAATCCCTACTTGATAATTTTTTTTTTAAAAGCTAGAGGGGGCTGTAGTCCCCTCCTAGTCTCTTCGTGGCTCCGCCACTGCTTCTTGGCCAATTGCTCTCCCGGAAAGGTAAGCTAGCTCTCTCTCTCTAGCTTCTTTAAATTTCGTTTTTTCCTTTAATGCATGAATAAACTTCTAAAACTTGTCCAACATGCTTAGTTTTCATGTTATTTATGCTTCCCTTGCTTCAATTTAATTACATGATGCATTAGCTAATTAATAGCCACTTATGCATATTAATTAGCTTGTTTTTTCATGCAAAATTGCTACTGTTTTGGCCTTGCTTTCTTTGCTGTTTTTGTGGCTTTGATGTGCTGTTTTATTACCTTAATTATTGCAACCATTTTGGGTGAGAATGGTGATGGTTTGGAGCTTGAGTATGTGGCCATGGTGGCCGGCTGCAGTAGAGAAAGAAAGAAAGGAAGAAGAAGAAAGGAGAAGATGGGTTGGCGGGAAAGGAAAATGCAAAGGTGATGGGCTTGATTTCATCCCAAGCCCATCTTGAATAAATGAGTGCTGGGCTTGATTTAATCCCAAGCCCAACCACTGTTTTGGACAAGTGATGGGCCCGGCCCATTTAAAATTTCGTATGTGTACGACTCAATTTCTCGTATGGTTTTCGTATGCTTATAAATTGTTTATTTATTTTAAATGTTAATATCGCATGAATTGTTTACATGTTCGTATGCGATATGTTTATTTTATTTTTCATGTTTTAAATATCGTATGAATTGTTCACATGTTCGTATGCTTTTAATGCCATATTTTATTTAATTAAGTTGTGTACTTGTTTAAATTAAAATTTGGGCTTGGCTTGTGCCAAGCCCATTTTTTAATGTTCAAAAATCCCTTGTGGGGCCCACTTATTTTCGTATGTGCCATGTATAATTCTCGTACGCCATGTATAATTTTCGTCAACATGTATGAAATATTCGTATGCTTTATGCCATGTCAATTTTCGTATGAAATATTCATATGCTTTATGCCATGTCAATTTTCGTATGAAATATTCGTATGCTTGTGTGTTTAATTAAATTGCTTACATGTTGTAATTAATTTATTTATGCCATGTTTTACTTAATTAAATGCTTGCATGATTTAATTAATTTGTTTATGCCATGTTTTATTTAATTAAATGCTTACATGTTGTAATTAATTTATTTATGCCATGTTTTACTTAATTAAATGCTTGCATGTTGTAATTAATTTGTTTATGCCATGTTTATTTAATTAAATACATGTTGTAATTAATTTGTTTATGCCATGTTTGTTTAATTAAATACATGTTGTAATCAATTTGTTTATGCCATGTTTTATTTAATAAAATGCATATTTAATTAATTTTTTTATGCCATGTTTATTTAATTAATTGTCTATTTGTCATAAATTAAATAAATGTTTACATGCGCTTTTCTTATTTATTTATTTTCAAACCAACGCTAACACTTTCAATTTGCAAGGAAGATCAAGATTACGCAACGCAAGTACGTCTTTCTTCTAAGTCTCTTTTATTTATTTAATGTCTTTTGCAAATATTACTTTCATGTATGTTATCTAAAAATGCCAAAAAACCTATAATTGTATGCATGATAAAATCAACTCACATGCTCATTTGTTTATGTCACTTGTTTTTTTATGCCATGAGATTAATTGCTATACTTGATAATTGAGCATGGTGGCTTCGAATCCCACACAGTTATTTGCATTTCACGAAAACGTACGATGTTAGTATTACCCATGTTAGGATCACTTAGTAATTAATTAAATAATCATGCATGGCTCAATGAAAAGGGGGAACGTCTGCTCTAGCATAATGAACAAACGGTAACCCCGTCCTTCGTGTCCCGATCGGAAATAACACGTCCCAACGAAATATGCTAAGATGTAACGTCACCTTTGAGGGCCAAATCGTGCCAAAAAATGTTAAATAATCGGAAAGTGACCCAAGTCTGTAAGCGAACTCTGTTGGCATGATTCGATCATTGGCCTATGTAAATGATCGGAAAGTGACTTGAGTTCGTGGGAGGAGGAGGTTGACATGCTTCGATTATTTATTTTCGTGTCAAAATATTAAACATAACAAACACCTCACTTTATAACCGGTAACCGTTTTAGGGTGTGAGTTGGGTGCCTAACACCTTCCCAAGTCCACAATACGACCTCAAACCTTTGTTCAATGGTTTAGACCATTTGTGCCTTAGTTTTTTGTTTTTTATGCCATGACGCTTAGGTTCCCTAAACCTTAGAAAATAGGGTGGCGACTTCATTGTATTATGCGAAGCATCCATTTATGCTTAGCATCCGCCGCGAACCTTAAACTCATTTTTCAACGAAAAAGGGGGTGCGGCAGGCATCGAGGATAATTCTCCAGCACCCTATTCCTTCGAATATGTGGCCCAAACAGGGAATACGACCACGACCCCACGCAAAGTGGTGATCACATTCGCTGTGAATACTCCTAGCCAAGACTTACACGCGGTCCCATTTAACTACGGATACACGGTGATCACCACTCCTCCTGTCGCCGCACCAACAGGCTCGCTATCGGCGAAACCTCTCATATTGGGGGCATGACCTGCACCGGAAGGTGCTACATATCGGAGGAAGTAGAGAAACAACGACAAGCCAAAGGAAAAAATTCTTTGGTCCACGAAGAGGCAGTAGAAGAGACGCAAAAGTTTAACAAACTTGTAACCGAGGACGAGACAACTGAGTTCCTCAAAATCATGAAATAGAGCGAGTTCAGCATCATCGAATAACTAAAAAAAACCCCGGCTCGTATTTCCATCATGGAGCTAATCCTTACTTCAGAACCTCATCGTTAAGCTCTCTTAAAAGTCTTGAAACAAGCCTTCGTAACTAAGGATATCACCACGAAAGGGGTGGAAAACCTTGTCAGAAGAATTCAAGCCCTAAGCAACATTTCCTTCTCCGAAGGAGAGATCAATCCCGTAGGAAGAGGTCACAACAAGGCCCTATACATCACGGTAGAATGCAAGGGACATGTCATAGCAAAGGCCCTGATTGATAACGGGTCCGCACTAAATGTCATGCCCAGGCATGTCCTCGAACAACTACCAACTGATTTTTCTCACATGAAACCTAGCGGACTGATGGCTAGGGCTTTCGATGGCACCACTCGAGAGATCATCGGGAATTTTGAATTGGATATGGTCATCGAGCCCCACACTTTCACCTTGACATTTCAGATCATGGAAATCCAACCCGCTTACAACATGCTTCTAGGACGGCCATGGATCCATTCGGCGGGAGCCGTCCCCTCTTCCCTACATCAGTGCCTCAAGTACGTCAAGACAATGCCCTCGTCATAATAAAGGCAGAGGAAGCCTTAATTCTTGCCAAACATTCATCCGTGCCTTACATCGAGACTGCTGAAACCTTGGAGAGTTCTTTTCAAGCCTTTGAAATCGTCAACGCGGATTGGATCGAGGAAAGATCCCCCATTTTCGAAGCCTCAAATTCTGAAATGGCCGAAACAACCACTAAGTTGATACGAGAGGGAAATTTCCAACTGGGAAAAAGGCTAGGGGCCAAGTTACAAGGGTTAAAAGGCTTGGCATCTCCAAAGAGCTTCGGAGACCGCTTTGTTTAGGGTACCAACCCAGCGAGGTCGATTTTGCCAAAATTTCCCAAGAAAAAAAAGAAAAACAACTGGCTAAGCTATTTGGACGTTTTGCGCCAATGGGTAAAATGCAGATCCCCCACATCAGAACCACGTTCCCCTTCGCAGCTGAAACCATCAATGAAAGCCCGATCAGGGTTTCGGACCTCCGTATTTGCACTCTAAAAGAAGAAGAATCGTCGCCTAGTTCAGCCATTTTCGTAAAGAAGTCAGGGGTGTCTGTGTGCAACTGGACCACAACCATGCTTCCGGATGTCTCTCCATAATTACTCCTTTTTGAAAAAAAAATAATAATAATATGATGTGTGCACGTTTTCTTACGAAAATATTTTTGTAGGGACTCACGTTCCCCTTTGTTAAAAATCAATATATATGCAATTTTTATTTTACGCATCTCTTCTTTTTCACATTGTTATTTTTAGGATGAATATTAGTTCGGATTGTCTTGATAAAACCTATGTCTTTACTGGCAAAGAAATTATTGTCACAACCTAGGACAAGGTCGAAATCCCCTGCGAATTAGCCCGTTTACTGGAAAGTTCAGAAAAAGGAAATAACCCCTCATCGGGAGGAATTGGAAGAAGTAAATTTGGGGGCAAGTAATGAGAATCAAAAGTTGGTTAAGATTGGAACTACCCTGGACACGACTCAGAGAGAAAGGTTGATTTCCCTCCTCAAAGACTACTCGGACGTGTTCGCATGGTCATACACCGATATGCCAGGTCTTGATCCCGGGATAGTTGAGCATCGCATCCCGTTGAAGCCTGAGTTTAAACCTGTCAAACAAAAACTCCGGAGGATGCATCCAGACATCCTTTTGAAAATCAAAGAAGAAGTTAGCAAGCAACTAGATGCGGGTTTCTTAAGAGTTGCCGAGTACCCAGAATGGATCGCCAATATAGTGCCAGTGCCTAAGAAAGATGGGAAAGTACGCATGTGCGTAGACTTTCGGGATCTTAATCGAGCCAATCCTAAGGATGACTTCCCGTTTCCCCATATCGACATCTTGGTGGATAGTGCCGCCAGTAACGACATGTTCTCCTTTATGGATGGATTTTCGGGATACAATCATATCAAGATGGCACCCGAAGACAGTGAAAAGACGACCTTCATCACACCCTAGGGAACCTTCTGCTACAAAGTAATGCCCTTCGGGTTAAAGAGCACAGGAGCCACTTACCAACGTGCTGCCGTCACCCTTTTCCATGACATGATGCATAAAGAATTGGAAATATATGTCGACAACATTATAGCCAAATATCGCGGGATGCAAGATCATGTAGACATCCTAAAGAAGGTATTCGAAAGGTTGAGACAATTTCAGCTACGACTAAACCCAGCTAAGTGTACCTTTGGAGTGACCTCCGAAAAGTTGTTAGGATTCATCGTCAGCAACAAAGGCATAGAAGTGGATCCTGATAAGATAAAGGCAATTCAAGAGCTACCCGCTCCCAGCATCGAAAAAGAAGTACGAAGCTTCTTAGGATGCATCAACTACATCGCTCGCTTTATCTGCCAATTAACACTTACCTGCGAACCGATGTCCAAAATGTTAAGGAAGCATGGAGATGCAGAATGGGATGAAGATTGCCAGAAAGCCTTTGAGAAAATCAAGACATATCTGCAAAGCCCACCTGTACTAGTTCCCCCGACGCCAGGACGTCCCTTGCTCATGTATATGACAGTCACGGCTAGCGCCATGGGCTGCGTTTTGGGATAGCACGATGAGTCAGGAAGGCGTGAACAAGCCATCTACTATCTCAGTAAAAAATTCAAAGAATGCGAAATGCGCTACTCCATGTTGGAACGAACTTGTTGTGCCCTAGCATGGTGCGTCTGAAGGCTCCGACAGTACATGTTGTATTACATGATATGGTTAATCTCCTGCATGGATCCCCTGAAGTACATCTTCGAGAAGCCGTATCTGTCAAGTCGCATTTGTAGATGGCAAGTCTTATTGGCCGAGTACGAGATCATATATGTAATGCGGAAGGCGGTTAAGGCAAGCGTTCTCGCCGATCACTTGGCTGATCACGCCTTGGACGAATATGAGTCGTTGAGTTTTCGACTTCCTGGATGAGGACATCGTATTGATTAATGACGAGATCACAAAAGATCATAGAGAAGATGATTGGTGGACTATGTTCTTCGACGGTGCGGTGAACCTCTCAGGCAAGGTAGTAGGAGCCGTGGTCATAGCCCCAGATGGCTGTCAATTCCCCATAGCGTGCAAGTTGAACTTCCCATGCACCAACAACATCACCGAGTACGAGGCATGCATCAGCGGTCTGACGGCAGCAATCGACTTAAAAGTAAAAAAGCTAAAAATCTTCGGCGATTCGGTCCTTGTCATCTACCAAGCCCAAGATTTATGGCAGACAGGGGATTCCAAGCTCATCCCTTATCAGAGGTTGCTCACCCAACTCATGCGGGAATTCGAAGAAACCAAATTTGACAGAGAAAAGAACCGCTTCGCAAACGCGTTAGCCACGTTGGCCTCGATGTTCAAGTTAGAATGCGGAGTAATGCTTCAACCATTGGAAGTAAAGGAAACTCCGGCATGCTGTGTCACCTTGGAAGAAGAACCTGATGGGAAGCCATGGTTCCACGACTTAGTACGATTTATCAGAAATCAAGAGTATCCACCGGGGGCAAGCCGGGTTAGCAAAAAGACCCTCCAACGCTTGGCTTTAGAATTCTACCTCGACGGTGAGGTTTTGTATAAAAGGAGAGCTGATGGAGCTTTACTTCATTGCGTCACCATAGCTGAGGCCAAGAGAATCATAATGGAGATCCACGAAGGGGTTTGTTCCACACACGCAAGTGGGCATATGATGGCAAGATAAATAATGAGACAAGGTTATTTTTGGCTCACCGTCGAACGAGATTGCATCGACTACTTCCTAAAATGCCACAAATGTCAGATTTATGCGAACCATCTCCATGTCCCTCCGACCCCTCTCTTCAGCATGACATCGCCTTGGCCTTTTGCGATATGGGGAATCGACATCATCGGCTAAATTCATCCGAAAGCCTCTAATGGCCATCGCTTCATCCTCGTGGCAATCGATTACTTCACCAAGTGGGTGGAAGCCGCCTCTTACTCCAATATCACTCAGAAAACAACTATGCGATTCATTGAGAAGAACATCATTTGCCGCAATGGGGCCCTAGAAATGATCATTATAGACAACGACACTAATCTAAATGGAAAAATGATCGACGGTCTTTGCCAACGTTGGAAGGTGAAGCACCGAAACTCATCACCATATCGTCCAAAAATGAATGGCGCAGTCGAAGCGGCAAACAAAAACTTGAAGAAAATCATCCAAAAAATGGTGGTCACTCACAGAGATTGGCATGACATGCTTCCTTTCGCACTGCATGCTTACCAGATAGCAACTCGTACGTCCACAGGGGCAACTCCCTACTCTTTAGTCTATGACATGGAAGCCATAATTCCTCTTGAGGTAGAAATCCCTTCTCTCAGAATCCTGGCAGAATCAGAAGTTGAAGAATCGGATTGGGCAAGGGTGAGGTACGAGCAGTTAAACCTCATTCCTGAGAAACGCTTGGCCTCTATCTGCCATATGCAATTGTATTCGCAAAGGATGGCCAACACTTATAACAAGAAAGTGCGACCTCGCAAGTTCAAGACCGGGGATTTAGTGTTGAAAAAGATTCTCCCTCATCAGGAGGCTAGTCAAGGAAAGTGGGCCCCAAAGTACGAGGGTCCGTATTTAGTTAAAAGTGCATTCTCGGGGGATGCCCTAATGCTAACCAATATGGATGGAGATGACCTACCAAGACTGGTAAACGTCGATGCCATCAAGATATATTTTGCCTAAGGTTTCGCAGACCGTGCATCTTGTCGAATCAAAGACAGGGTTTTATCATGACAATACCGCTCAAATGTTTATCCTGAAATTAATAAAATGAGTTTTTCAGGAGATGCTTGTTATTTCAAAACTTTTTCTTAAACTTATGAGATGACAAAAGAAGGCATGGCGTTAGTGGCTCCCAAGGAGTAGTTCGAGACACAAGACACGACGCTTAGACTAACGCCACTAATCAATCTTAAGTTTTGTAGGAACATAATGTCTCACACCTCACCTCATCATCATGATAGGACCAGGGAATCCCCCTCGTAGTAGCTCCTGAATTACCGCAGCAGGCCGCCTTAAAGAGCAAATCAGGAAAGATTTTTAAAAAAAAATAGTCACTATCTAAATTGAAAAATTCTTTTTCCTCGCAGTACTACTACTAGCACATCCTGCATCGCAAATAACTAGTCTCAAAGGACTGATGGAGATCACCCAGCAAAGCTATCATCTAACCGTTTAGAGGGTTGCCGAGCCTGTAACACTATTCAAGAACTTAAAGACTATTCACCGTCAGAATTTCACAGTAATACTATTATCTAGTTTGAGCAAGGAATGAATGCTAGACTAAAGTCACAAAGCCCATCCTATGCCGACTGAGCTGTCGGAATGCTAGTGGCATGAGTTCCCATCTCCATTCGCCTATTTGGAGGAGTTCACCATCAAGACGTCGTGGTCGCCAAACGCCCTTTGCATGCAGAACTCCTGGAGAAGAAGAACGACGAAAAGCTGTCCTCCCAGGACCACAATCAACATACTTAATGCGGTCTCATTCAAGAAGTTTCTCAACGTCCGCACCATGATCAACACGATGAAGATCAATCCTTTAATTTATGGACCACTAACCGCTGACTGACGGTGATCGCAATCACTTGTTTTATCCACCATCTCTTGCTGTAAAAAGTGTTAGAACTCCTCTCTGAAGAGGGACAGCCAGACTGCAAGTATCACCCGCGCCAAGACGGGAATTGCGGCAAAGCATCTAAAGCAAAGCTATCATCAACCAACATCCGATGCAAGTCACGTTGTGGCGACCCACGGATGGCCTGCCCAAAAGGGAGAGCTTAAAACTTATCAATCGCATTACTCTTTCTAAAAATCACCTTTCATTTACTCCTCATTCTTCTCTCCTCATTTTTTCAGGAACTGGATCACCCCATTATTGCCTGCATGAGACTGGTAGAAGATGCCCTCACAGCCCCGCTGCACATTACGGGGACAGAAGATTTTCCCCTTATCCTAGAGCAATCACGGAGCAAATCAGCGAAAGTCCAGCAATGGCCAGTAAGTAAATAAACAAAATATGCGGATCTCATCCTCACTCCGACCTAGATCTGCGGTTCCTGAAAAGCATCTGAAAAAGAAACCAATCAATCAGCATCTAAGCAAAGCATTCCTGAGCTGGGACCAACTCGTAGGCACCCTCGAAAGGCCGGGCTAAGGAAAGGGAGAATCCAAAACTTATGTCATTTTTGTTTTCGAATCAACTTTCCTTTTCTACTCTGTTGTCCCCTCTTTATTTCGCAGGGACCTGAATCATCCCACTGTCATCCGCATAAAGCTCGTGGAAGACGCCCTCGCAGCCCCGCTGCACATTTCAGGGGAGTCCATCTTTCTTCCCCTCTTATTAAAATTAATTTTCGTTCCTGCTCACTTTGTTAGCTTTAATTTGCGTACGGTCGTCTGGTCCACTAGGGGCAACCCTTTAGATTTTCGTTGGACTCTTGCAAATAGGTAGTCCCCCGCGTCCTAGCTTTAAACTATCAATCAATCAAAAAATCTTTTTAGCCCGGCTAAGACAAAAATCCATACTACTCTCATAGCATATTCATGCATTTCATAGGTCGAGGATGTTCAATCCCTCTGTTAAGTAAGGCATCCATTAAAATTACGTATCATACATGATCTTACTTGTTTGCTCTTATATCCACGATTTGCTCAGACGTAAGCACTTAGAGACAAAACGCGGTAAGCATTTTCGAGCCATCGCGCCTTATCTTTTCATGAGTGTAAATGCCTGACTAAGTGCTAGTTGAATTCGCATAATATCCAGGGTACATGTGCTATTAGATATGGGATAACAGTAAAATGACGTGGGACTTTTACAATTTTCTCCATTTTTTTCATTTTTTCCCTTTTCTCACCACATGTGTCATCACTCCTAAAAAACCTTCACTATCACTCATACCCCGAGAGCCAAGGAGCAATGTCAGCTAAGATTGCTAGCCGGAGGTAAAAAGCACGCCAAGTTCAAGTTCACGACAAAAGAGACGGAGAAAGTCACCAAAGGATCGCTAAGAACCATCGCTGGAGAGAGGCCAAAAACCCAAAGATGAAGGCCGAGGCCTTAAGCCAGAACTGGAAGAGATCGAGACAAAGGCTGTACTTGCTCTGCTCTAATGCATTTCAAATCAAAAAAAAGAAGAAAAAAAAAGAAAAAAAGAGAAAAAAAGGGGAAAAAAAAGAAAAAGAAAAAGAAAAAGAGAGAAATGCTCAGAGACGTTCGAAGAACACAACAATGGAAAAATAGAAGCAAGCACAGCCCAGGGACAACTAAACTCAAGAAATCTCGAGGAAAATATTCCCCAGTGAAGACTCGAGAAAAAGGGCCCAAGGCTAACTCAAGTAGTAAATCTCGAAAAGAGCAACGACAACGTTCCCTAGTAAAGACTCGAGAAAAGGGCCCCTGGCCAACGGGAAATCAACATTCCCAGCAAGGATCCAAGAACTCATGCATTTTGTCGAGAAAGCACCCCCAGCAAAAAATGAAAGAACTTGCGCGCCTTGCCCTCATCAAGGCCAATCGACAAGCATTACTCTTCAAAAACCTTCAAACCCTTCAAAAAAGCACATCTTTACTAAAACAAGCTTCTTTCCAGACATTTCATATCCTTTTTTTTCCGTGAAAGTCCCATCGATTATTATAATGCCCATGCATGTGCATCTTCATTTGAAGTCTATTCACTCGGATTGACATTGCGAATTGGAAATTATGTACCATGTTAGTTGCATCTTTATGAGCGTAAAACACTTAACCTTGTTTCAGAGCTTGAGTGCAAACACTAATATCAAGTGAGGATTGCTTACGGCTGCAAATTGTTGGAAAGTCTTGTCCTTGGGGTCGTTACCTCCTGAACAGGATGCAGATGCACTCTAGGTTCATATCAAGGCTGCTGGTAACAAAAGTGAACGGCTTCCTTCCCTAGAGTGATTGAACATCCTCAGCTTTATATTTTCCTCCTCCTAGAGTGATCATTTGCATTTTTCTCCTCCTAGAGTGACATCATACATTTCCTGCTCTTAGAGTGATAACATCTACGTTTCGTCCTCCTAAAGTGACGATTAGTTTATCTCCGCACCTCGTGTCTTACCCTATGAGATTGACGTCATTTAAATTTCCGCATTTTTACATTTCCTCCTCCTATAGTGACAACTTTGCATTTCCTCCTCCCAGAGTGACAGCATCAACATTTTTCTCCTCCTAGAGTGACATCATTTGCATTTCCTCCTCCTAGAGTGACCTTAGTTTAATTTCCGCATTTCACGTCTTATCCTATGGGATTGACGTCGTTTACATTTCCGTACTGTATTTCCTCCTCCCAGAGTGACAACATCAGCATTTTCCTCCTCCTAGAGTGACATCATTTGCATTTCCTCCTCCTAGAGTGACCTTAGTTTAATTTCCGCATTCACGTCTTCTCCTATAGGATTGACATCCTTTACATTTCCGTACTGCATTTCCTCCTCCCAGAGTGACAACGTCTGCATTTTCCTCCTCCCAGAGTGATATCATTTGCATTTACCTCCTCTTAGAGTGACAGCATTACATTTCCCCCTCCTAGGGTGACATCAGTTACATTTTCCTCCCAGAGTGATATCATTACATTTCAAAACATCATTACATCTTCCTCCTAGAATAACACCTTTCTACATTTACACCCCAGTGGAGTCGTCATTTACCTTTCCGTAATTCACTTTTTGTTCTTGTCAAGGAAGTCGTCATTAACAATTCTACAATTTATGTTTCCCTTAATATCCGTATAAATCTAAATTTACATCTTTGGAGGACATCCGGTCAAAACTTGATTCACGCAATGGCTTCCAAACCTATCTCCTCCCCGAGTGACATCAACAGCATACCTCCTCCCAGAGTAACATCAACGATTATCTCCTCCCAGAGCGACAGCAACAAAATTATCCCATCAGATTGACATCCCCGAATATATCTCCTCCTAGAGTGACATCAACGAATGACATCATCAGATTATATCTCCTCCTAGAGTGGCATCTATGACTTATCTCCTCCCAGAATGACATCAAAGAACTTTTTCCTCCCAGAGCGACATCATCACGCTCTTTTTAAGGTAAGACCTGCTGTGTCGCCAAAATTCAGATATGTGGGGGCAACCGCCTTTACTGCTTATCAAATACTCCGATAAGACAGTAAAGAGGGGGCAACTGTTGATACCCGAATTTTGACGCCATTTAAATTGAATTTATCATTTCTGTTATTTTACTTAACTTACTGTCATTTTTTTATTGTCGTTAGTTCATTTTTAATTCTCATCACATTTTATCATCGTTATTATTATCATCAGTGTCGTAAATCGCATTTTTAATTTTTCGTCACGTATTTTCATTATTATTATTATTATTATTTTCAGCCTTAAAAATCATATTTTTAATTATTCGTTAGTCATTTGCTATTTATTTTCCCGTTTTAGGTCATCGCATAAAATTTAGGTTTTTTAGTATTTTATCATATTTTTTAGCATTTTTTATTTTATTATTATTTTTGTTTGAGCTTTTATTGGATCCAAGTAAGTTCGCTCGGACCATTGATCGAACGCGTTATTTCTTCAGTTGACAATTACCTACTCTTTTTTTCATTCACGCCAATCAACTTCGTCTTGTGCAATTTTTATCGTAACATCATTTATTTTTTGTTCGAACATATTCATATTTTCGAACGAGAAAATAAACACGTTAAACGAAGAATTTTCTTCATTCGCTGTAGACTTTTTTGGCTCGAAATTTCGAAATGTTTGTTTACAAAAATGGCTCGACACCATTTAAATAAAGTTAAATGGCCAAGTTGATCATCACCGTTGATCTGGTTGACCAAGGAAAGTCAACCAGATCAACGACTCACTATTTACATGTATAATGCACGTAAACAGTAGCGACGAGCAGCAGCGGAGCAAGCCATGTAAGTGATCTAATTTTATCTTCGTATGAAGCATGATTATACTTGAAAATTCTTCATGTGTATATGTTAGGCTCGATATGAAGCACGATACTTCTTGACTAGATAATTGTTAAACATATTCATTACATTTCAATATATTAATACTTATTATTTATTAATATTTAATCACTTTAATTTTTTATATGTTTTGTATCATAAAATTTAAATATTTATCATACTAAAATATCTTTATAATATTAGGCTATCATTTATAAATTGGTAAATCAAAGCATTGTTTAAAATTAAAAAAAACTGTGTTTAACAACTAAACAACGTCGTTTTGATCAAGCACCAAACGACGTCGTTTTGATCAAACACCAAACGACATTGTTTTGTGAAAGAACCAAAATGGTGTTTAACCACTAAACGAAGTCGTTTTAAAAAATAAAAAATAAAAAATAAAAAAAACTGAAGCCCAACCAGAACCGAAAATTTTCAATTCGGTCTGGTTCTAGTACCACGAAAATCGAAAATTTCCGATTCGGTCCGATTCTACTCCCAAAACCGGACCAAACCGGCTCGGTTACACCCCTAATGCCATCCGTTCACTTTTACAGTAGGGTCTCAAGCAATTGGAAATTTCGCATATAGTCTGTTGACTCCGTCCAATCCTTAATTTAAAATTTTGAAAAATTCAGTAAACAAGTTATATAAAATACATAAAAATTGAAATAAAAATAGGAAAATGTGAGGAAAATAAGGTAAAAAAATAATATGAAAACAATTTTCATGTTAGTCAAAATTTTGAAATGTGAGAAAATGTTATAATAAAAGGAAGAAAATTAAGAATTTGAAGCAAAAAGTGAAAGAATATGTAAGAAATGTTACAAAATTTAAAAAAAATTATGAAGTTCTTTTTCTACTCCGTAACTTTTCTTACATATTCCATAATTTTATTAAAATGTATGAAATTGAAACAAAAGTTTCTGAACCTTAAAAAAATACAGAATCTTTATGAAGTTAAGGAATGTAAAAAAAAATAAAAATGAATTCCTTATAAGGTTGTGTTTACCTCATATTTTAAAACACAACACATATTCCAAAAAAAGTTAAAAACTATAAAAGTCAGAAAAAATTTGAAAAGTGAAAAAATATTAACGTGATCAGTTATATTGTTTTTTTATAATTTTACCATCATCAAAACAACAAATGAGCTACATACCTGATTGAGTGGTGAAATCCTATATTTTTACTATCTATTTACTTGTAATTTAGACAGTAAATCTATGGATTATATCCGATTTTTCTCGCTTCTGCAGTGAAGAGCAAGAGGGGCGACATAAGATGGAAAGTAACAAAGGAGATAGAGATGCAATAAAGAATCATCCAAACCAGCTTCCCGACTAAGAACTAACCTACTCTAGAATAAAGAAAATCATCATGGGTGTAGGGGTGGAGTTTAAGTGGGGGAAAGACTTGTTGACGGTGTGGTCGAATGTGGCCATGGGTGTGATGGGGAGGGGGTATCTTATGCGGGGCTTGAGGGCGTGGTGTGGGAGTAAAGGAAATGTTGGTATGGTGGGCAGCGACTAGCGGCATACCGCTAGTGACTGATTGGAGAGTGGTGAAATGAGGTGGGGCATGGCTGACACGGTTGCATCGTCGGGGACCCACGGGGGCTAGGGAAGCCTCTACATGTTGTTAGCTATGAGTGTCATCGGATGAGCTCGTGTGACCCTCGCTAAGGGTCTCAATGTGGCCATCGGCAGGTGTCAAGGACTCCTCATGTGGCATCCCATACAAGTGCACATCGTTGGGGTCTCGCGGTGTGGTGTGTCGGGAGTATATGTGCAGGTGTTTGTCTTTGCGCCGGGCTATCTGCGCCTTTTCTACTAGTTCCTTGTCATCAAGCCTTGTGGTGATGGCTTGGACCGCAAGTGTGAGGTTGGTGAGGGTCATGTCGGTAGGGTTATCTGTCGCCTCCCCAAGTCGTGAGTTTCCCATGACACTCTCGACCAACATAATGTGAAATACCTGCAAAGATAAACAAACTAATATTCTTGTATGTTAATAAAAGTTCACTCGCCCACTCATTTTACTCGGTATTTTAACTCCTCTCAATTGTGCTCACAATCACTCAACTCACACCTGCAAAATGTCTCCAACTCACTTGGCACAGGCTAAGGTAAGGCAAGCTCAAAGATCAAAATAAGAAAATGACGCAAGGAAGCAAGAAAAGGCAAACACAAACAACAACTCAAGAGAAGCTACTCTATGTAACTTCGGAAAAGACTTAGACGAAAAGAAAAGAAGAAGGACTTAAGTGTTTAGACTTAACACTTGACTTAAGACTCAAGGATAGAAAAATAGAAGACTCAAGTAAAATACTTGGAGGATTTTAATTAAGGACTCAAAAGAACAAGACTAAAAGGACAAGTCCTAAAGGAGAAACTCAAAAGTCTTGGTTGGACACTTTAAGCTTGGGACTCAAGAAAACGTTTAAGACTCTATGAAAAGACTCTAGGACCTTGATAAATAGAAAATGAGACTCAAGTTGATGTTTTAGGTCAGATGGTGATGCATTTTTGGTAGGTTTAAAGCTCTCCACGTTTTCTCACTCAAGCTGTCTAAAGTAAGACTGCAGCTTTGGACTTGGTGTGTACCTTTACTCCCTTTGTATAATTCTTTTTGTATAGGATGTTTTCTGCACAATAGCTGGCTAGAAATAGGGCTTAAAGAGTTGCTAAATGCTAGCTTTCTATTGGTAGAACTAGTTGCAACGACTTGTAGAAAAGATGATGTGTAGGGTAGGCAATAGCTCCCTAATTTCAAGGATGTTGTCTTGAAAAGATGATGTGTACTTATTTTTGCATTTAAGCCTATGTATGGGAACAAGAATTTGGATGGAAAGGAAAGGAAGGGAACAAGAATTTGGATGTTGTCTTTAAAATTTCCTTTGTATGGGAAAAAAAAGTGCAAGGGAATCAAAGGGAATGCAAGAAAATACGGAGGAAATAAATTGTAAAAATTTCCTTCCGGGAATCAAAAGGAAGGAAATTAGAGACGAGAGCCATTATTCCCGTAAATACCCTCTTTCTTTTCTTTCTCAAGCAGAGTGCTTCCTCTTTTTCCTCTTCATCCTTCTCAAGCTACTCTTCATCTTGAACTGGTAGTGGTAAGTGGTAGTACTGGTAAAAGAAAACCAACACGACCCAAGCAAAGAAGCAATCATAAATGTCCAGATTCCTCCTCTTCGATTTTTTAGCATCCCACACACATCCTCCATCAAGCAAACCTATTCTTTCTACATCAACGACATCATCTTCATCTACCACCAGAACCATCATCACCAAACCATTTCCATCACTATCATCCACGTCATTCTCATCTATCACCACCACCATCACCGTATCAGCTCCATCCAAGCAGAGTTTATCTACGACCTTGGATTATGAAATTGTGCATAAAATTGAATAGATATTAATGATTTGTGGTCATATTTATCATGTCTTATATTTAGGTATTGTGAGAGCAAGTTTTCAAATTTTGGAATTGTTTTGATGCAAGAAGGCTTCATACGTGATTGCGGGACTGACCTGCGCTAGGCAGATTTCTTTACAACTAATTGAAGCCCAATTCGAGATTTCAGCAATTAGAAGGCAGTTTTATTAGGAGATCTGTTGTTGTTGCTAAAGGGTTTGAGAAAAACAACTTCCTCTTTTGTTCTTGTTCTTGTTCTTGTTCTTATTGCTGCATAATTTTCAAATTCAATTCTCTAGATTAATGTTGTTTGTCGAGTGTAATCTTAACTGATCAATAATTCAGCCAAAATGTTGGGAAATTTTTGTGTGTTTATTTTGGACACTTATACAAAGATTATGTGTTTAGTTTGGGCAATTTATTTTGGGGGAGGGACACTTATGTGTTTATTTTGGGCAATTTTTTCAATTTTTAGATAAACTTTCTTAGGATTTTCTTTTTGTGAACTATGGTTTATAAATACTTTTGCTATGCTGGCACACTACCCATCATTTTCAAACCTCCCTAGATAGAGCACACTATGTCATTCCACTATATCTAAGTTAATTTGAGCATTCACCGCACTTTATTTGACATGCACGATTATTGCTTGCCTGCTCTTATATCCGCATCAATCCCTAGACGTTTGTAGTCAATTGTATAACCCTATGAGCACATTGAACCTTCACGCCAATATTCTCCATGTGTGATAATGCACAACTAGACACTAGTTAGGTTTGCATAATATCCAAGGTATGAGCACTATTAGACATTGGATAGTAGTAAAATGACATTGGACTTTGCACCATTTTGTATCTCTTACCTTCCTTCAGTGTGCCCTTGACACTGACCTTTGCTCCCCATTGAGATTCTTATTCCCTCAAGACATTCGAGCCTTTTCTTCCCTTGTTCTTAACCCTTCCTTAGCTGGTGAGTATTATTCAAGGATGGTTGTTAGTAGGGTTGAAGACATCCGATGAAACAATGGCCTAAGTTTGGGGGAAAAGAATTCCTATGACAGGATGTGACATGGCTTTGCTGGGGGAAGACAAAAGAAATTTAAGATGAAAGATTGTTGCGCCGAAACAAAAATAAGAAAAGATGAAAAAAGGTTTGTGCCTGCCCTACCACTGCTTGTAATTTATACTTAAAAAAAAATATTGATGAATAAAGTGTTCAAAGAACACAAATAAAAGCAGTGGTAGGCATAGAAGAAGCAGCAAGAGTCACAAGTATTGATCCAAAAAGATATCCCCCAAGCAAAGAAAGAGGAATTTGAGTGTGGAGCCCTCGTTGCAGCCGACTGACAAATACTATTCGTTGAATCCTCTCTCTTTCCGCTAAGGAATTCCTTTTATCTTTGAGCTTATTCTTTCTCTTCTTTTTCTTCTCTTCCTTCTTCCTACCCTTCATCTCTTTTATCCTCCTTTCTCCTGCACCGTGCATTACCCTTTTCTTGCAAAGTCCTTTTGATTATTAGAATGCCCATGCATGTGTACTTTCACTCGGATTGACATTGCAAATCTGACCCTTATGTTGTGTTTGTTGTATTCTTATGAGTGTAAACACCTACCTTGTTTCTGAGTGTGAGTGCATACACCTTATCTTGCGAGGACTAGTTGCGGCTTGTTTGGTGCGAGAAAGTCTTGTCCTTGGGGTTGTTATCCCTTGGGCACGATGCAGATGCTTCCCTAGGCATGCATTGTGCATTGTTTATATGAAGTGTATGGATGGCATATTATCTTGGTACGTGGGTTGATTGTGTGTGTTTTAAATAGGGGGTTGTTTTTCATTTTGACTTGATGCAATGCTCAAGGGCGAGCATTGGGGTAGTGTGGGGGAATTTAATAGTGTGTATTTTATGCATATTTTTCCCCCTTTTCCTGGTCCACTTTTGATCTTAATGCTACTGATTTGCATATGTTTCCTTCCTTTTTGTAGATATGGACTTGGAGAGGAGAATTCACAAAAATACATATTTTCGGTTGGATACTGAAGGACATTGAGTGTCAAGGCCTTGCAGCTAAATGTTCGCAGATACTGAGGAGCCCACGATAGAAAAGGAAATTATAGGAAAAGGAAAATCCAATAAATTTGATAGATTTTCCTACTTCTCTTCCGTGTTCTTAGCTCAGCAAAGGCGTATTATAGAAAACCTAGTTCTATTAGACTTAGGACTCTGTTTTTATTTACTATATATACTATAGTAAATTAGGGTTTTAGGGAGTTCTTCTCCTCTCTATTTTTCCGCACTTCCATATTTCCACCTCCGGCGCCCTTTCTAGATTTGTAAATTGTGCAGTGTTTCTTTCCCTTATCTTTTATGAAGTTTATTTCTTTTAATTATGGGGCAATAGCATTTAGACCTCCTGTACTAACGCGAAAAATAAACACCTCCCCTGGACTATAAATTTTTTATTCCACCTCCCCTACACTTAAATTCAACGAAACGTAGGTCCATTCCGTCAGTCAACCAAACGGTCTGTCCATTTTGACCTGCATCAACCGGTTTCACCTTTTTTAGTACCCGGTTACCTTTTATTTTGAAAAAATAAATAAATTTGGCTCACTTTTACAAAACTTTTTTCCGTTCATCTTCATCATCTTCCCTCTCTCTCTCCCCCACACAATTTGTTCATGCACCTCATCAAAATATATCAAAGATCTTGTAAAACCAATTTAATTTTTTTCTTTTATTGAATACTAAAGATCTGTTCATCTTTTTACTCACACAATTCTAAAATCCATCTTCCTCAATTGATAGAAAATTTTCAGATCTGGACATCTTCGAGAAACTAGATCGGTGAGGATTAAAAATTGAGGTTGAGGCGTGGAGATCGATGAACGAAAGATCCAGATTTGGGCACTTCCACATAGATCCAGATCAGTTTTTTTCTTCTCCTCCTTCAGGCATACCTTTCTCTTTTAGATTATTACGCCAGCGGTGGTTGATGATGGTGATGATGGTGTTAGTGGTGTGGCTGTCTAGGAGATGGTGGGTTTGGTGATTCGGCGGTGTGGCTGTGATGGTCGCTGGCGGTGGTGGTTCTGTCTCTTAGGCATAATGGTTGAAAGATAATGTTGTATAAAGCTTGCACAAATAAATCTGGAGAAAAAAATTGCAGAATTAAATTCATTTTTTTGTTTGGATTTAATAAGTAACACAGGCTTGTGTGCTTGCTTGGTAGCCAATTGAAGAGGGAAAAAAGTTGCAATTAATATGGCCCAGATCATTAAATTCATTTTTTTATTTTAGGAGTAGTCATGTTCTCTTCAATATTTCCCTTGTATGCAAGTTTATATTCCTCTGAAATTTAATTGCAAATGAAAGTTTCATTACTTCATTTTTTCTGATTCTTTTCTGGATTTGTTGGCCCTGATGTTTGTATCTGTTTCTTCTGCCAAAACAATCAGAGAGAGTGAATGGTACTTTTTGCTTATTTGTGTGATGGAGGGGATAATTAGTTGGGTTTGATATTAGTCTCTATTGGAAATTGGAATGCAAATGTAGGCTTGCCATCTAGTTCCAGGCTTCCAGCAAGTAGATGCAGAATTTTCTAGTGTCGAGCAAAACACAAACTGTTATATCCAGGTTGAACAACTTGATTCAACAATTTTACCATTTAGCATGGTAAAGGTTAAAAGAAAACATTGAAAAACAGACAAATCCAAGTTTGATTTTTCTAGTTTAGTAAAAGTGTATATACACAAATATACAAGATACTACTCTTACAACTTGCATAAAGAAGTTGCAGCAAAAACAGCTAATATCCAACAAAAGGATAAATATCTCATCAAATACATAGATAAGAAACAACAAATATCCAAAACTGAATGTCAACTTAATTGTTCTCATTCCTAATGCAGTAAAGCACAATGCAAAACATGGTTCTAGTGCATTCACTCATCCTCCTGGCTACGAAGCCTAGCAAGCTTGTTAGTAACAACAACTATCAAGCTGGGCAACACGCTCAACACAATCTCCTTCCTCTTCTTAGTTGACATATTGTATGCAATCTCAGCACAGTAAACCTATAATTCTTCAAATCAGTCTTCGCAGAGGAACCCGATTCTCCAAAATCTGAAACAGAATCCGAATCCGAATCCAAATCCCCACGAACTCAAAACTTGCCCGATCCAAATCCACCCATGGATACTTCTGGTGGCTGGAGCCTCGGTGGCCTATTGAAAACCCTCTCTACCAAATTGGAATCCGTCATCGATGCATATCGTCGCGATCTGAAGGAGTTCCAGTCCGATCTCAAGAAGGAAATCGAAGTGGCGCAAGGATCGTTGGGGAACGTTAGTTTCAAAATCGACGAGCTTGGTTCTTCCGTCATAAAAGGTACGACTCAGATCATTTCTCAGAGCAGGGAAGCGATCCTTGTAGTTGATCTCGATTCTGATATTGATCGAAAAGTTAGGCTTTGTGTTTGATGAGGAGGAGAGGAGGAGAGGGAGAGATTCGAAATAACCCAACCAAAGAAGTTAAGGCCCCGTTTACTTCGCAGAATTTTCAGTTTAAAAATTTGCTGTTTTTCTAAAATTTGCTGTTTTTCTAAAATTTTTAAATAGAATTTTTAAACTGGAAATCGCGTTTACTTCGTCACTTTTCCTGATTTGAAAAACTGGAAAACCTGTTTACTTCGTCACTTTTCCTGATCTGAAAACTGAAAAACCTGTTTACTTCGTCACTTTTCCAAATTATTGCAAAACCAAAAACAATTTTGTTCCAACAACTTGAATTTTCTCATTAAAAAAATCATGTTATTATTTCCTTCTATTTGCAAAGATTAACAAACTAATAAATATATTTGTAGGAAAAAATTGACACTTATTATAATTGAAAAATCTAAAATTGATCATTAATTTACTAATATTCCATTACATATAAATATAGTAATTCATGTTTCTACATGAAAATAAAAAACGTATAAAATAGTCTTATTGTTCAATATGTAAATATAAAAACAGATGATATTCTAATGATTATTATGATGAGCCCATAATTTATTATTATGATTATTAAGATTGGAAATATTATTGTTATTATTATTGTAATTTATTATTATGATTATTCTAATTTATTATTGTTCATTACATAATTATTATTATTATTATGTAAATATATTCTAATATATTATTATGATTAACTAGATTGGAAATCTAGCTTTAAATAAATCTTTTCCTTTTCCTTCTTTCTTTCCTCGGCCCGAAAGGCCCACCACCTTTGCTCATCCTTCTTTCTTTCCTCGGCCCGAAAGGCCCACCAGCTTTGCTCATCCCTGACCTTGGGTCGCCGGAGCCACCGGCGACCAATGTAGTTTATCAAAATTTCGAGACGACAAAAATATTCGTAAAATTAATGTCGATCCACCCGTTCGAACCAAAAATCTGATTACTCAACACACAAGATTTAATTTCAAAAATACAGTAATTTGACAAATTAATTCAAAACATGAAATTGGAGCAAACCATTAATCAATTTACGAAATTGAAAGCATGTAATTAATCTAGAGATTAAAGACTAAATATTTCACAACAGATTGATCATCAATTTGTTCTAAAATGCAAGCAATTGAATTAAGTAGAAAATGGACATAAAAAATTATTTGTTCTAAATTTACCATTGTGCCATTATAATTAATTTGGTACAAGTTACTATTCATCTTCTTCCTCCTATGCCTCCGTTCATCTTCTTCTTCTTCTTCTTCTTCTTCCTCCTCTTCCTCCTCCTCCTCCTCCTCCTCTTCCTCCTCCTCCTCCTCCTCCTCCTCCCTCCTCCTCCTCCTCCTCCTCCTCTTGTTCAACTTGTTCGACTTGTTCGACTTTTGGTTGCAGAAGCTCCTATGGCTGATTTTGTTCTTCTTGCAATGGACTTGGTTCCATCAGGGTCGGAGATGAGGACGAACTCGTTGTTAGAGTTGCTGACTGTGTAAACAGCGGTGCCTACAAGCGATTTCGCCACGTCGTCGGAGCTCAGAGTTGCGGCAGAGGGGGAGGCGGGATTAGGCGGAGAGAGGGACGCGAAGGGTGGAGGGTGGAGGGCGGAGGTGGCAACTGCTAGCACGAGACCGTGTTGCGATGGAGAAGAAGAAGGAACGCAGCGTGAGGAGATGAGGGCAAAATTGGGTTTTAAAAAGATTCATTAATCACTCAAACTGAAAACGCGTGTTTTCAGTTTGAGAAAGTGAAGGCAAAAAAATTTAGAAAAATAGAGAACAACTTTCAGGCGTTTTCAAAATTTGTTCCATCATTTTTCAAATAGAGTATTTTCGTTTTCGTTTTCAAACTGAAAAAACGGCCAAGTAAACACGATTTCCATTTTTCATATCAGTTTTCAGAAAAATGGAGAATTTTCGGGAGAATTCTGCGAAGTAAACGGGGCCTAAATGTTTCAATTTGTTGAAAATGATTTTAATGAATTATGGGTTTTATACTTAAATTTTATTAACAATTAATTTTTTTTTTCATTTTGGTTGCCGGTTGCAAGCAACTGGCCATAGTCAGTAAAAACTAACAGAAAGTTAGTTTGACTGATGGCAGGGACCCCGATTTCGTTGACTTTTAGTTTAGGGACCTCCATTTGAATTTTTTTAGTCCAGGGGAGGCATCTATTTTTCGACTATAGTTCAGGGGTTTATATACTATTACCCCTTTAATTATTTTGTCTATTTAATTTCTAGCATGAGTAGCTAAATTTCCTTTTCTTAGTAAAGGTCATCGAAGGTTACATAGGTTAGTTGTGAGGTCTAATCGAGTTTAATAGATTCATGCGTTTGTATTTGCTTATTTATTATTTGCTTGTCAATTTATCTAGGAACAATTAAAGGTCTGGCCAACTAATAATTGAACCTAAGTAATTATCGTCATCTTTGTAATAATAACTAACATGAGGTTACTTAGTAGAGTAGGCAACTAGATCAGAGTCATCAGGTTGGTGGTCCAATATGACTAGAGTAAATAATCAATTAGGGTAGTGCCTCGAACGTACTGAGTGTCTCGCCCTAGGTGTGTCTTTCCTCCTTTTCATGGGCATCCGAGTATTGTCTTCATAAACGCACCTTGGAAGACGGCGGATTGTCAATGTCTCTCCATAAATGTACCTTGGAGAGACTTCTCATACGAAGGAAAGCAGGGGACCTAAACATACCTAGACCCCATAGCACATCTATGAACTAGGAATAGAATATCCTTGCACCAATGACCGACTAACCGTGAATGCAACCGGAGATAGATCTTTACTATGAAACTTTCTCTCATTGATTTTACCTTATTATTTACTTGTTATTATTAGTCTTAATTTAATAGTTAATCAAACACTCTCTCACCGCCCCCCCCCCCCCCCCCCCCCCTTTTGGTTACTCGTTTGGTTTGATATTCCTAATCATACGCTGAAGTAAGCGTCTTCCCCTAGTCCCTGAGTTCGACCCTATTACCACTATACGCAATTTATATTGTGCATTAGGCGATAGGTTTTATTACTATTTTTGACAGCTTCGACAACCTGTCAAGCCTTCTCTCATAGATTTTACCTTATTATTTACTTTGTTATTATTTGTTTTAATTTAGTAGTTAATCAACCACCTCACTCAAAACCCCCCTAGTTACTCTTCGTTCGGTTTGATAATCCTAGTCAAATGTTGAAGTAAGCATCTTGCCCTAATTTCTAAGTTCGACCCTGTTACCACTATACACAATCTATTTTTTTTGCATTCGGTAATAAGAATTATTATTATTTTTTACGGCTTTGACAACCTGTCAAATTTTGGCGTCGTTGCCGGGGACTAATTGTACTGATTTTCTTCCTTTTGTTTGTATGACTAAGACATCTAGACCAAACCCCATGCCACTTGACCTTGAGATGATAGGATAGAGAGTAGACTCAGAAGATAGGCCAGACAACCACTAGAGAAATTGCTGACCCACTCCTCGAAAGAACACTTTCTGACCCAGATAAGCTCGAATTCCTTTTCCGTCAAGACCTTGACACTGACGAACCCGCCCCCTAGACCTAACGTCATGGCTGAAGCAGCAAACAACCAAACAATTTAGGACTTAAATGTTGCCCCTGAACAGACCAATAATTGTATTGATTGGCCAACAGTAGCACACAATGGGGTGATTAGGTCTACCATCATCCATCACCTTCTCACGTTTCATGGAGTCCCTAAAGAAAACCCGCATAGGCATCTCCAACAGCTGCACTCCACCTACGAGGCCATAAAGCTAGAAAATGTCGAGATCAACCACGCTAAGCTAAAGGTATTTCTTTGGTCCCTCGTCGGTGATTCCAAGGAGTGGTTCTACGAGCTTTCTCCTAAATCCATCACATCATGGGTAGAAATGTCGAAAGCTTTTACCGATAAGTATTACCCCCTCTATGGCCGGATCCACTCGCAAACAATTAGTCTTCATCCTCTAGAAAGACAACGAGAACTTGCTTCAATACTATGAGCGTTTCAAAAAGATGCAAACCCTATGCCCCTCACACGACCTCTCAAATCATTCCCTCATCCAGTATTTCTATGAAGGGATGCGACAGCTTAACGAGGTACATGTCACAACCATTGAGAACCAACTCACTACCATCACAGGTATGATTCAGAACTTGGCCGCGGGACAACCGATCTAGGTTAAGTCATGTTGTTTCTGCAACTTTACTAACCATCGGATCGATGCATATCCTCATATCCCTAATGAATTCCATGTTAATGCGGTCAGCAACTACAATGGAGCCCCCCGGATGTTCAAACCCTATTCTAACACCTATAACCTGGGTTGGCGTCATCCTAAGCTCAGTTGGTCCAAAAATCCGGAACAATCAGGACCTAGTCAGTCACCGTAACAGAACCAGTACCCAAACCAATCTCAGTCGTCGTTCAATCTTCAGCACTTTTGGCCACGACCGAGTCATCCCAACAACCAGCAATTCCAGTACCTAGCACCACACGTGTCCCCTAGGATAAGGTTAGTAGACTCAATAATGTTATTATGGACTTACAAAAATATTTGGGGCATATGGATGCAGAAATCAAGGAGCTAAAGAATCGAGATAGACTTCCTCCACCAATGGAGCCTAATCTGATACACAATGTTGACGCCATTTCTCTATGCAACAGTACTCAGCTACCTCCATGCATCCATCCGTAGCATGCCCTTGACGCTGAAGTCAAGCCAGAGATCCGAGTCCACTCTTCCACCTCATCGAAGAAAACTTTGAAGAAGCTCGAGTTCTCTGAAGAGTACATAATTAAGTAGGGGTGTCCTCCAGCTGCGGCATCCACTCGGTCCTTATCCCTTTGGTTCATGCCGTCATAGAAGTACTACACTAGAGCTTGGGGAGTCACTCCGTGGGTAGGGCATATGTATTGCAAATCCTTGAACCTTTGGTGATACTCACCAAGGCTCTCATTGCTCCTCTGTTGGACAACAACCAAATTTTTCCTAGCAACCCCTGCCTTGCTGCCATTCCAATATTTATTGAGGAAGACCGATGACATTTCGGCCCAAGTATTGATTGTGCTGAGGCAAGCTATAGAACCAGCTTTTTGCTGAGTCCTCAAGGGACCATAGAAATGCTTTCAACTTAGCTCTTTCAATGGAGACATTGGTTGGCTTCAAGGTATCGCACTCCAAATGAAGATTCCTTAAGTGAGTATAAGGGTTCTAATTGGAGTGCTCGTGGACCTTCTTGAGGTTGAAGATTATATTGGTCTTTATAGACCAATCATGAGCCTCAGGAACAAGTACGATGCATGAATAAGTATCATGTTTGGCTCCTCTATTTAGTTCCCTCAAGGTTTTCTCTTATGAATTGACTGCCATTTCTATAATCTGTTCTTCTTTTTGGCCTCTATCCTAGTCAAGACGGTTGTTGACAAAGTTAGAATTCGACTAGGAATCAAAAGATTCTAATTCGATTGCTTCTTGTAGCTTTCTTTTGGCTTTCTTCCTAATCTGAGTCTCAGTCCTGGTAAGTTCAGGGTTGTATGCGATTAATTCTGCACCTGAGGACCTGGTCATCAACAGGAAAAATAAAAACTACAAACACCATTAGAATCCCCCGCAATGGAGCCAAAATTTGATCGCCTGTCGAGAGCATAAAAAATAAAGAGTAAATTACAACTCAATACAACCCACAAAGGATTTGCAGATAGTAGCAAGAGGATTGTCCTCAAACATTCTTTGGGTGTGTGGTTTTCGGTTGACCTACAAGTCACTAATCGATTTTGGTAGTTTTGGTGCTGATTAAAGAAAGAATTGAAATAAGACAAGTAAAGACAACACCTAACTCAAGTTTACCTCCCAATTGAGGCCCTTATTTGTCAGTCGGGTCTGAATTATATTGTTTGTTTTCTTTAGCCTATCACGAGTACTAGTTGTCTACTTGTCCTATCCGATTTCGCTCGTCCCTTTCTAGGTTGACTGCAACTATTCAAATTACAGTTCAAGAGTGATCAGTTCTAACCCTAACATGAAAGCGTTTGATTAATCCAGAAAATAAATAATTATGAAGATAAAGATTATTAAGAACAATTTGATCTCACGAATATATAAGAAACATAACTCTATATCCCTTACCAAGAATGGGTGTTTAGCCGGACTTAGACATGGATGAAAATGATTTTATTAATTGCATAAAGAAATTAAATCTATAAATTTCAGAATTGGAAAATTACAGAGCAGAGTTTAAATGACAATGGTGTCTAGAGAGAGAAAGAGAGGTCCCCTTCAAAAGGGGTTTCTGGCAATTTTATACTAACTGCCTCCTAGTCCTACTCTATCTCCATCTCTTTCAAAATACAAAGATAATGATAAATCAAAAATAAAGATATTGTTCAATTCAGGAAAATCAAATATTGTTCAAAGAGGGAGATCTAGTTAAGGATTCTTGCTGGACATATCTTCAATGAGGCAGATCCCTCAAGTCTCGCAACCGCTGTAACTGCCATCTCGCATCCTCGCACCTACTCCAAGTCTCCTACTGTAGTCTGTCTCTCTTTCGCGATTGTCTTGGCCAAGCCTACGGCCAAGACAACTTTTGGATGTCTGATTTGCTCCTACCGATGACGTTCTCCTTTTAATCCACCTCCAAGGAATTCTGCACAAGTGAGATGAATTCATAGTAACTAATAGCTTTACTGCTTAATTTTGCAAGCAATTAGGTAGTAAAAATATGAGAATAAAACACTCAATCAACCTCATTATAGAAGCAGATCCCATTATTTATTATGTAAGTAAGTCTAGTGTAAACTAAAGAAAACTATACAACCAACCTTGCATTTGTACCCAATGTCTAGATCACTCACAATTTGTAATTTGTTCAATTTGAACTCCATGTTCGCCAACTATGTCAAACCACTCAATTTCGAAATTGAATATAAACTGTTAAGATTAGGACTTCTGGGAAAGTGGGGTAGAGATTATGGTCGTCCGAAGTCACTGTAGAGGTAGTCCGTTGTACCTGCAAAATGCCGGAGGGGGGGACCCCGACGTAGACACTCCGATGCTTAAGTTAGTATGGTTGTGTAATTTGGTAGAGATTTGGGTAGCAATTCTGGCCTTACCTTTGATTTGGGAAGGGGTGGTATTTATAGGCAAAAAGAGAGGGTGTTATCCACGAGGGTAGGCGTTAACAAGGAAAGATAACGCCCGAGATGACGTCAGCAGGCGTTAGCAGGATGAGATATCACCAATGATGTATCGCCAATGAGATGATGCCAAGGCTGTCTGGGATGGGAGGATGCCGGGCGCGAAAATAGATGCCGCGTGGGTCCCTCCCCCGCTGACGTCGACCATCCCAGGGTTCCTTGGTCAGTACGGTGTGGTAGTTGGGTGGCTATCGCTAGTCAACCTTAACTTGGGGTGAAAAGACGAATGTACCCTCGGTGTTTCATCAATTGTTATCATAAGCCCAACTGAAAACGAGCCTGAGTGTTTGCCAAGGGCTTCATTCTCAGCTTCTGGAAGAGTGCTATTTCTTTCATGTCGCGGCAAGTTCGTGAGGATCTTCGAGTTTCTCTGACTCTTTCGACAATCAAACCATGCAGTTTCATTCCCGATATCTGTCAAAACTCAGCATCTTTTTACCAGATACGAGATAGCGAAGCAGGTATCGTGAACCGATTGCTTGCGATAACTATTGGCCATATAGAGAATGTCGACCAAGTTGATAGTGATGATGTTGTAGCAATAACGCCAGTCATAAACCAGAATTGATAACGCCAGCGATACACCCAAAATGATAACGCTGATATTTCCCACGTCATGCTTTATATGATCAATATCGGCAAGGTAGGACTTTACGGCGTTACCTCCTCGTAGCTCCAAATATCGATCTGAAGGCGATATTTTATCATTTTTTCTGCACATTCTCAAATGTGGCTTTGTCATGTTAGTAAAAATATTATGCAATGATAAACATTAGCTACCCTTAAAGGCTTTCACCCACACATATCGGGGTGTTGTTGATGTCGCTTTTCCTATCCAAGCCCGTTGGATCCAGCCTTGTTGTAAGTCACCCGCAATATTGACGCGATTTTACGTCGTAGCCACCAGCAATATCGACGCGGGTTATGTTCTTCTGGGTTTCGGTTTGTACTCCACTTGAGTATCTTGGGTGTTCACCAAGGGTTCCGCTTTAGCCTTTCTCACTAGCAACTTCGGGGTAACGGGACGGCTCAATTTTCGAGGGACCTGCCTTGGTGAGCAGCTACTACTTTGGATCTATAAATGCAATCCTTTTTTTGGTGCAGATTCTTCACATCTTCTCTGCATTTCATTTATCATTCCTTTATGGACCATCTCACTAGAAACTTTCTGACTTCCAAAGCCATAACCCTCAAAAATCTCAATGAGGGTGATGTCGGCTTCTTAGAGAACATGCTGACGAAGACTGGTGAAGACGTGCTGGAGCTTCGGGGGATGATGACCCCTATTCAGTCCAGGATTGGGGCTGCTTCCATGGAGGACTTCAATCCCATAGGGAACGTCTCCAAGTTGGCCGCTGCTATCTGCCGTATCGAGGTAGCCATCGCCATACTGCAGCAGAGGAAGGATCTGCTGAACTGCTGCCTGAAGAGCATGAGAGGCACCTCTTCTGAGCTGACCTCTGTGGTGGAGGCCTTGAGGGATATCCCCACTCTGCTGGTGGATGACGATAATGACGCAGGGTCCCGGGCTTGAGTGATTGCCGTTGTATCCCCTTTTTTATTTTCTTTGTATGTATCGGGTATGCGGATGTATATTTAGGCCGTCGGGCTGTATATAAATGAAGGCTGCTTTCGGTTATCGAGCTTGCGATTTCTTTCCCTTTCTAGTGCGTTAGCCCCTGCTTCAGTTGAGGGTAGTATCAACCCAACTGAAAACGAGTCTGCCATTGGTCGGACTCCTGTAGCATTTGTTCTTCTTTGTCTGCCAGGTGGTGACGGTTGCTTTGGCGAATCATTTCGCATTAATCTCGCGCCGCCTCTTCAGTATTAACTGATTGGGCATTTTTTCGGTGTTTCTTGATTATTCGAGAAATCCGAACAGGCGTGATCAAAGGATTTGATTCTGCTGTTACGGTTGATCTTCTCGAGATGCATTGAATTATCCTCCAATCACGTGCGGAGAATTCTGAAGAGCCTCACTGCTTTGACTATTTAGGGGGAGTTCTTCTTCTTTTTCCTGTTCATCTTCTTCTTTGCACTCTTCTGTTATTACTAATTTCCATTTCTCATGGCTGACTCATATGATCAGGTCTTTGATGAGCGAGAATCTCGTCCGACCCCCCCCCCCGACTACACCGGATTTTGACAATCCTCCCTCGCCGTCATGACTGAAGAGGTGATTGCCTCGCTGCAAAGGTCGGAAAAGGTCGAAGAAGAGAGTAAATTCGAAGACCAATGGCTGGTTTTCTTCTTTTTCTGCCCCTCCTGGATGTAAGGGCAAGGGATCGTTTCCTCCGGCTGACTGGTTTGAGGAGGAGATTCCTCCAGGTGATACCATCGTAAAGATGGCGGCTTCTGCCGTGAAAGGGGGATCCAACTCGTTAGTGCCGAGTCTGGAGCAAAAGGTTGACAAATCTCTTTCTTTCGCTGATGAGGAGCTTCCGTCCTCGGATGGAGGATACTACTATTGGTCCTCCTACTGGCCTGACGATGATTGATTCCATCCCTGGCCATCCTTTCCAGATGTCGTATGGCTATCATTAAACTGAATAAAATGATGCTTTACTTTTTTAGCCTTTTATGCTCTGACGTTAGCTCTTTCATTGATGGGCAGCTATCACCGAGAGACTAACTATCGCTCGATGCAACCACTTTCAACTGATTGTCAGTAACTGCCCCCCTCAGAGGATATAAATGCTTAGATATAAATATCCTCAGGTTTTTCCACGTGTCCCTTTTACTTTGGGGCGCGTCCCATTTTTACAGGTTGTTCAATTTTCGAACTTAGCCTTTAAAAGGGGGCAACTGCTTTCTTTTAATACTCTTTGCTTGCGCTTTGGAATTTTTCTACTTCTCTCTCTGAGTTTCATTTTTGTTTCGAAGGAAGTTACGATCACCGTACGTCAGCGTCGTCGGTCTGCTCACCGCCTTTTGTTCAAGGTACTTTACTTTATCTTCCTCAGATTTTCTTCTTGCTGATTCTTTATGAGCACGTGTAGGATTCCCAAGGATACCCAGTGGCCAACGGTCACAACTAGGTCTTCTAAAGGTCTCCAGCGGCCCATAGATTTAGAAATCGAGAGAACGCCTAGTGTTTTCGTTTATGAAGCGGTATTGAAGGCTGAGTTGGAGGGAAACAGTATCTTTTTTCCTCCCCGTTACTCCTTCAAAATTCCTGAAGCTGGTCACCGGATTCACGACCCTCTATCGGGGGGTGATAGGATGGTGTATTTTAAGATGTTCCTTTACGGTTTTTGCTTTCCCATTCATGAATCGGTGAAAAGATTACTGTGTCATTTCGACATTAACCCAGCTCAGATTACGCCTTCCTCCTGGTGCGGGATTCATGCTTTCATTCGTGCTTATGAGTTACGGGGTATCTTTATCCCGTCTGTCAATTTATTTTGCAAGTTTTTTAGCTTCAAGTGCCGCAACTGTGTGGTAGATATCACCCCGAGGTGGAATGATGCGTTAGTGCAATCATTCTGGCACAAGTTCCAGGGCTTTGAAGAGTCTGTGGCTGATTGGAAGAGCAGTTTCTTCATCGTGAAACTGCCTTTCCACCCATGGCCTAAGGGCTTCAATCGGTGTCTTATTGATTCCATTTGGGTAAACCAGACAGTACTGTCCAGGGAGGAGCTTCGCCAAACGAACACGCTGCTTGAGCTAAGTTCGTCCTTCCGCATTCGAGAGTTTGCCTTATATAGGCTTATAGAGGAGTGTGCTATAAGTAAGTTCCTTTTCTCCTGTTATCACTTTGACTTGTCCAATGTTCTGATATGCCTTGTTGATAGGTGACGCTGAAAATCAGTCGTCGGGCGATAAGGACGTTCCTTTGAACGTGAAACCGCTTCAATCCCTGCCGCCTTCTCCTTCGCCTGAGAATTCCAGTTACCCTGCCACTCCGCCGAAGAGAAAAAGAATCAAGACAGTTTCCAGGCGCGACATTTCCAACCGAACCTCTCGCTTCCTTGAGAGGTGGTTGCCAATTCGGAATAGGGAGTAACTCTGGACCGTCCTAAGGTTGAAGCAACTGACAGCGGCAGTGAGGATATGGATACCGACTCTAGTCTTCGTCGTGCTTCCGCGACTCAGCGGAAGAAGCTTAGAATATGAAATAGCAATCCAGTCGCGGTGGCGGCTTCAAAGAAGGTTAGCGAGACTCCTGCCACTGGAGCTGACACCCTTGGTGGTGTGAGTACTTCCCAAACGGCAACAGTGATTGAGGCGTCAACCAAAATTCCTCTTAATGCTTCTGAGGTTTCGCCAGTGGTCAACTCACCTCCTCCACCTGCTGCTCCTGACTCTCCTATTTCCTCTTTCATTCCTGATGTCGCTGTTCCAAACCCTGAGTCTATCGCTACTCCTGACCCTTTTCCGAAAGGCCTTCCGCCATTATTCTGTACTTCTATTTCAGGAGTTGGTGATTCTGCTGAAAATTGCTCTCCTCCCTTTATCGCCAATCTTTCCTCTCAGGGTCCTCAAGGAGTTACTTCCTACCGCCTGGATCTGTCCACCTTTGGTACCAGCGGACTTCGCGCATTAAGGATATCAGATCCGCTATCGCGAGATGAGCCGGTAGGCTCCATAGTAAGTGCAATATTTGGTTCTCCTGAAGATAGGAAAGAGATGTCGAAGCTTCCTCTGGAGGTTCATCAGGAACGTGCTCTTAATGACGTGCTGGCTAGCTTCTGCATGCTGAATTACTTCCTTGATATCCATGGTGACAAGAATCAAGGTTCCTCTGCCAAGGTGGCAGAGTTAACACAACTCCAGAGCAACACCCAGGCAGAGCTGAACGACTGTCGTGCTGAGTTGGCCCGAGAGAAGTCAATAGGGAAAGCAAAGATAGAACTCTTGGAGGCGGAATTGATGGCCGCTGACAAAAGAAACTCTCTTCTTCGTGAAGAGATATCGGCCCGTGACGCGGAGTTGGCGAAGGTACCCACTGAGATATCGCGGTGGAAAGACAAGGCAGTATGAGCCTTTGTCGCCGGATTCCCAGACTACTATCGTAGCGAGGCTTTCAATCCTGCCAAGATAGCTGATTACGCCTTTGAGAAATTGAAGGAAGTAAATATCGGGGGCAATAAAGGAACGCTTCCGTAATCGGCATAAGGCAACACCTGAGAGTGTTTTTATTTTTCTCCAAACATTGGCTTCATTTGGCTTGTAATAATTGATAACGCTTGTGTAATAATGATTGTCATTCCGCTCTGAATAACGATTAATTTGCTTCTTGGCGTTATCTTGCCAGCTGGTAACTCGACTACCGTTGAGTCGCGTTATCTTGACGGTTATGTCATCATATCTGTCATCTTTTTGATAAAGTGATTCTGCTTTTCGAAGCATTTAATGCTCAGAATCCCCTCATTAATGTGAGCGAGGGATCAGGACGGTTCAGGGACACGTGTCTATTCACCGGGACGTTAGGGCTAGCGTGATTTGATAGGATCAAAGCGTCTTCTCGCTTTTCTAGGGTTGTACTCATTGCTCAAGCCTGTCACGCGCGCAGTGACTGTTCCAGCGGTCGTTTCACTTGTCCTCCTATGGATATAAAACCCAACACTTGTTTCTTTTTTCCACTTTCGATAATATGCTTTCTCTGTGACCTCTCAAATCGTCTTGCATTTTTGCTTTTCATCTTCTGGGCGCTTCAATTTCCTTCTTAGAAAGGTATTTCTTTATTCCCCTTTGTTGTCTTCTTCATCTTTTTTGTTTTCTTTTTTCGCCATGGGCAAAAGTAAAACTCGTGCTTCTGGGTCTAAGTCAGTTGATGAGGAGAAAATAGATAATACAGCTAGTACTATTACTTCTCCAGCCATCCTCCAAAAGCATTTAACCGATCATCGTGCCAACATCCCCGAGGGCTTCAAGGTTTCTGTTGCCCCTGATTCTTTACGCCTGAACAACATTCTGACCGGCAAACGTAGAATCTTGTACGCCCAGATGTTTCGCTACGGTTTCCGGTTTCCGGTTGACTCTTTTATCCAAGAGTTGCTCACTTCTCTTGACCTGAACCCCGTTCAATTAGCTCCCAATGCGTACTGCGGTGTTCATGCGTTTTTAGAACTCTGTAAGTACAAGGGGATTACCTCTCCTTCCCTTGCATTACTCAAATCTTTGTTTCAAATGTACAACTGTCAGGGTGTGATAGCGATATCACCCCGTTATGACGATGATTCCCTTAAGAACTTCACCTGGAAACTCCTTCATCTAGAGTCTTCCATTGATGGGTGGAAAGAATAATTTTTTGTCAACGAAATTCCTGAACTTTCGGACCCATGGTGGCAATCTGGTTTCAACCAAGACGTCAAGGACAGTGCTTAGCGCCGGGAGGCTCTTAATGAGATGGAGCAAAACTGGTTTGACAAGTTGCTCAAATTGGAAATCAGCATTCACACCCGCATTCTGGCTTGCGGGGCCGATATCCGATCCTACGTTAAACGTGAGTATCGCGTCATTTTTTGATTTTTACCATTGATACTAACGCTAACGTTGTCTTGTGCTTTTGCAGCGACTGATCCCCAGTACATTCCTGAGAGCGTTAGGAGGCGCTTGAAAAGGCTTCAACAGAGAAGGGAGGTCGAACGAACTACCGCAGCTGCCGGTACCGCCACCACTTCAATTGTTCCGCCTGTTACTGTTTCGGTTCCTCCCTAGGGATCTTCTACTCCGATTGGCAAGGAAACCACGACCATACCTGTCGGTGTTCCTGTCATATCAGTTGCTACTATTCCTGTTCAGCCAGCCGCTTCTAAGGTTTTCGCGAAGGGAAAGAAGAAAAGGAAGACAAGGAGTGTTGCTACCCTCATGCCTTCTTCAGATGTGGTAGCCTCTTTAGAAGCATCTATCGCTGAAACGGTAGTTGTAAATGCTCCATGATAACTCTTGTACTGCTCTTCAATGCCTTTCTGCATTTTCTCTTATTTTTCATGTCTGGTGATTATTTTTCTTTATAGGACACCTCTGCCGCTTCTACCCATACGCTACCGTCGAGCAATATAGATTTGAGGCATGTACTGAATCAGTCAAGGAAGAGGCAGAGGCCTGATGGAGAAGGCACAAGCCTATCGTCGAGTCAAGTTGATGTCGGGGAAAAGCATCAAACCGCCCTTGACTCTTCAGCACCTCCCCAAAACCAGGCCTTTAACATTTTTGGGAACATGGGCGCTCCTGGGCCTTTCGAGACTTCTCCACCCTCGTTTGGCTCGGAGGTTCCTTGTTTCTCTTCCAACTTGGGTTATAATGACGACTTATCCGGCTTCTCCTCCTATCAACCTCATGACCCTTTCGGGCTTCAAGGGGGTTCCTCCACTAACCAACCTCCTTCCATTCCTGTCGCGGTCTTTGTACCTTCTGACGCATCAGCGCTTAAGCGTTTCGGGGAGGGAGCAGTTGTGTCCAGCCTCATGGCAGATATAAGTTCAGTTAGCGGTGTCGGGCCTGTTACCCATCAACTGGACCTGACCACGCTGCGTAGTTCAGGAATCGCGGCCATCGGGGCCGATAACTCTGCTATCACTGCTTCATTCCTAGCCGCTCATATGCTAACATCTTCCGAAGAACAAAGCACTTTTGCTGTTGAGGGGGATAGGGAGCAAGCTGACTTGCTGCGTTCTAATCTCTTTACCGGTCTTATCCGGTTTCATCATTATACAGAGCGCATGTCGCAAAAGACAGCTGCCCTTGCCGCCTCCGCGGACAGGCTTCCCAAGGAGCAGGAAGAGAAGTAGAGGTTGCTGGAAGAGCGACAAGGATGCATAAGGGTCATGGAAGTGGCCCAAGAGGAGGTAAAAGAGGCAAAGCAACGGTTGGCCGATTCTAATGCCGCTCTGTCAGCTGAAAAGTTGAAGAGTGCCGCTCTTGAGGGAGAAAAAATGACTCTGGTGGAAGAGAGGGCCGCTTTGGCAGAAGAGAAAGTGACACTTGAGAGGGAGACGACAGTCAAGTGTCAGTGGTATGTCGAAAAGACTGCTGCCATTATGGCTGACTGTTTCGTGGAGGTTCATGGAGAAGAATTTTATAAAGGTGACGTCATTCTGACGCCTTTTTGCTGAATTCTGCTGATCTCAATTATGAGGGCTTTTGCATAGCCAGGTCAAACGGCTACCCGGGGCGGGAGAGCTCGGGGAATCAGTTGTAGGTAGGGTATTATTTCCATCTTTTGTGAGGATTAAGCGTCATCCTCTTTTTGTCCATCTTTTTTGTATACTTTTGCGACCCTTCATGGGTGCTTTAAACAGTAGCACATCTATGGTACTGGTTTCCTTTGTTGTTGATTTCCTTTTCTGTACTTCTTTTCCTTCGAGTTTTACTTAGCACGGCCGTCGCATCATTATCATCCTGATTATGCTGACAGGATTTGCCAGGTTCATTTTAACTGCTGCTCGACATCATTAAAAATGATATTCCACAGAAAAGAAGTATCATTCCCACGATCAAAAGAGACAATGAGTAGGGTCTTCAGGCCCTATTCGTTGAATCATGTAGAAATCGGTGGGATTGGCCTCACGTCAATCTTATTGACGGGTCGCATAATTCTGTCGTCATCTCGAGCGTTGGTATCTTCGTTAGTCAGAAATATCCTGCACACTCTCAATTAATGTTTATTAGTAAGAGATATGCGATCACGGACACTAGTTACCTGTAAGAGCCAATCTGCTGCCATTTTAGGGTGCCGGTGTCGCTCATTATCGCTTTCTCAACTAGCCCACTTCACCAGGGATTCTGCATCTGGTTACTCGCTGGGATTTCTCGATTCTTTGCGTTTCCATATTACCACGGTCGGCCAGAAAGTGCCTCCTCTTGGTGAGCCGTCTGATCAGGACAGGTCGTCATAAGGTTAGGATTTTTCACTTTCGGGCGTTGTCCTCGCATCCCGAAATTGTGCCCTCACTTAATGAGCCGTCTATATTAGCCCGGTCATAAGGATAGGATTTTCACTTCCAAGACGGAGTTGCTATTTCCCTGGGGCGTGTCTTTCCTTAATGAGCCATCTCCACGAGAACGGTCGGTAGAAGGACTGAACTTTTCACCCCCAGGGATACCGGGGCGTGCCTCATCTTAGTGGGCCGCCTATATTAGCATGGTTTACCAAAAGGAAAGGATTTTTCACCCCCGGGGGCGTCGGGACGTGCCTCGTCTTATGGCCCACACGTGGCTACCACAAGGATAGGACTTTTCACTCCCAACACTAAATATTAGGTGTGTCATGGCGTGCCCTCACTTAGTGAGCCGTCTGATCAAGACTGACCATCACAAGGATAGGACTTTTCACTCCTGGCAACCCTTTTTCATCATCTGCACACACACACAGCCACAAAACACAAGAAAGCTCACTATTCGATCGTTAGCACGGGTTAGGGCTAGCGTTAGTGAAACGTGCAGAGATAAATCAAAGTCTAGCATGATATAATTTCAAACGAGCAATATTCCAAGAGTTAGGTAAGGGGGTACCGTCGAGTGTCTCCAGATGATACGCTCCCCTCCCGACAATACGGGTAACGCGGTATGGCCCTTCCCAGTTCGGGCTGAGCTTTCCCCGGCGTTGACCAGTTGCTCGCTTGTCTTGAAGTACCAGGTCGCCCACTTTCAGCAGTCGTTCTTTGACGCGCCTATTGTGATAACGCGCCATCTTTTGTTTGTAATGTAACATTTTCAGAAGAGCTTCCTCTTGCAATTCTGGCAGCGCGTCAAGGTTAGCTCGTAACCTTTCTTCATTCATCTCTTCTCTGAAATAGGCCACTCGTAGGCTCATAGTACCAATCTCCACAGGCGTGACGGCCTCAGTTCCGAAAGCCAGTGCGAATGGTGTTTCTCCCGTGCTGGTTTTCATGGTCATGCGGTATGCCCACATCACATATGGCAGCTCGTCTGCCCATTTCTTTTTGGATCCTTCTAAGTTCTTCTTGACGCCGTTAAGGATGCTTCGGTTCGTCACCTCTACCTGGCCATTGGTTTGCGGATGAGCCACGGAAGAGAACCTCTGCTCGATTCCAAACTCCACGCATTGGTCTCTGAAAAATTGGCTGGTGAACTGCGTTCCATTATCGCTGACTAGCACACGGGGTACGCCGAACCGCATGATAACTTGATGTTTGAAGAAACGCCAGATTTTCTCAATCGTGATGTTGGCAACCGCCTCAGCTTCCGCCCATTTAGTGAAGTAGTCTACCACCATGACCACAAATTTTAGCTGAGATCTCGCCTTTGGAAACGGTCCTAGGATATCAATCCCCCATTTCGCAAAAGGACAAGGAGCAATGATGTCATAAATTTTTGTGGCGGGTTGTCGAGGAATCTTAGAGAATTCCTGACACTTTCGGCAGGTTCGCACGTAATTATGGCAGTCTTTTCGGATAGTAGGCCAGTAGAACCCCAATCTGAAGACCTGCGTAGCCAGGGTGCCACCGGATGCATGCATGCCGCAAATTCCTTCGTGGATTTCACGGAGGGTATGAAGACCCTCTTGTTCCGTTATGCACCTGGCAGCTGGGTGAGAGAAACATCTCCGCATTAGTTCCCCGTCATAGTACGTGCACCGTGCCGCTTGCTTTAGCACTTTATTTTTCTTAGCGTTATCTGCCGGTAGCTCGTCATGTTTTAAGTATTTTATGACGGGAATTCTCCAGTCATTTTCACTCTCTTCCACGTAAAGCGTCGCCTGTTCTTCCATGAAGGAAGGTACGGGTATCTTCCGATAGTATACCCCCTTAGGTATGGACGCTTCCGGGTTCACCGCGAGTTTGGCAAGGTTATCCGCCTCAGCGTTATCCTTTCGAGGAATGTGCTCGAAGCTGACTTGTATGCCACTTTTCTTTATTTCTGTCAGCTCGCGTTTTACTTTGGCAAGGTATTGCACCATAATGGGCTCCCTAGCTTGAGAGTGTCCCAGTACTTGGTCTATTATTAGCTTGGAGTCTCCACAGATTTTCAACCGCAGGTCTCCCAACCTCCCTGAATCATGTATGCCTTTTACAAAGAAGTTTTTTCCTATCCTAAGCCCAGCTAATAACGCTTCGTATTCTGCGGCGTTGTTAGATAACGACTGCAGGATTCGAATGACATATTGCACATGGATGTCGTGAGGCCCACTCATGAAGATTCCGGCTCCGGCAAGCTCTTGATTTTTGGCACCGACCACGTGGATGACCCACAGGTCGGTGTAGGTTTCAGGGAATGGGAGGTCCAACTCCTCTTTTTCTTTTTCAGTCAATTCCGTCATCGGGTCTGGCATAAAGGTGCATTCCGGGATAAAGTCCGCCAGAATTTGAGCCTTCACAGATGGTCGGGATCTATAGTGCAACCCATATTGTTCAAGTTCGATGGCCCAAATCAGCATTCTCCCAGAGGACTCAGGCTTCCGAAATATCCTCTTTAAAGGCTGATCCGTAAGCACAATGACGGTGTGAGCCTGGAAATATCGGTCCATCTTTCGTGTCGCTTGTATTAATGCGAATGCTATTTTCTCAATACGAGCATACCGCAATTTGGCATCTTTCAAGATGTGACTTACGAAGTATACAGGGCGGTGCGTGTGATTGTCATCTCGCACAAGGACCGCACTGACCACTTCGTCAGCAACCCCAAGATATAAATACAGGATATCACCGGGTTCAGGTCTTGTCAGCACTAAGTCAGATGATAGGTAGGCCTTCAGGCCTGCGAATGCCTCTTCGCATTCTGCCGTCCATTCAAAAATGGCTTTCTTGCGTATAACTTTAAAAAAAAGGAGGCATCTCTCGCCTTGTTTGGAAATAAACCATCCTAGAGCGGTAACATGCCCTATTAGTTTCTGCACCTCCTTCACGGTTCGAGGAGATATCATGTCCTGGATGGCTTTGATTTTAGAAGGGTTGGGTTGGATACCCTTCTAACTGACCACGTAACCCAAAAATTTACCTGTTTGAAAGACAAACATGCACTTTCGAGGGTTCAACTTCATTTGCTACCGTTTCATTATTTCAAAGATTTCCACCAGATTGGATAAATGGTCTTCGAAGCTTCAGATTTTGACCAGTATGTCATCGACATACGCCTCCACGTTTCGCCCAATCTATTTTTTGAAGACTCGATTCGTCATTCGCTAGAAGGTGACCCTAGCATTTTTTAACCCAAATGGCATAGCCGTGTAGCAATAGGTGGCCTTGGAAGTGATGAAAGCAGTTTTCTCTTCATCCTTGCCGGCCATGGGGATTTGGTGGTATCCCGAGTTGGCGTCTAGTGAGCTCAGATAAGCATACCCGGCAGTCTGATCGACTAACTGATCAATCCGAGGAAGCGGGTAGCAATCTTTAGGACAGGCATCGTTCAAGTCAGTGAAGTCAATACACATGCGTCACTCTTCGTTAGGTTTAGGAACTAGTACTGGATTAGCCAACCAGGTAGGATATTGCACTTCTCGAATGAAGCCAGCGTCGAGAAGCTTTGCTACTTCTTTGTCGACAGCTATCACTTTTTCTGCAGAGAAGGCACGTCATTTCTGTTGAACTGACTTTGCGTCAGGGTTGACGTTGAGTCGATGCTCCACTACCTCTCGCGAGATACCGGGCATGTCGGTAGGTTTCCATGCAAACTCTCCTTTGTATTTGTTCAATAGCTGAGCTAACTGGAGGTTTTCCTCCGAGCTGAGGTTATTGCTAACCAAGAATCTCGCACCATCGACCCCGTTAACTGGAATGGGGGTCATCTTATCCACAGACTGAGTGCGTTTCTCGTCGCTTTGTTCATATGGATCCACCGTTACGCACACATACCTATCGCAACTCTTCTGAGTCATGAGCAAGTAGCATTCCGCTTCTAACTTCTGATTACCTCGGATTGAGACCACACCATCCCAGGAAGGATATTTCATTTTCAGATGTTTCTGCGATATCGCAGCTCCGAAACGGTTGAGGAAAGGTCGTCCCAGTATGGCGTTATAAGGCAGGTTTAGATCCACGACCAAGAATAGAAGCTCCTCCGACCGCTTGGAGGTATCCTCCTTCAAGTATACCGGCAAGGTGGTTACTCCAGTCACCGGGATGGGGACTCCGTCAACTCCGATTATGGGTTTTTTTGCAGGGCGTAAGCTCATTATCAGGACGCTTCATGAGATTGTATGCTTCCAGCGAGAATAGGTTCACCGCACTTCAGTTGTCAACCAGAGTTCTCCTAACTCCATGACTAGCGATAATGGGTGTAACCACTAATGCATCGTTGTGTGGATATACGACGCCCTCTCCGTCCTTTTCAGAAAAGGACAATATCATGCGATCTAAGGCACTTATCACCTCACTTTTGGTTGACGCACCCGTTCGCTTCCACTTGTCTCCTGC
Organism: Viola odorata; assembly: GCA_963691705.1. Lineage (NCBI taxonomy): Eukaryota > Viridiplantae > Streptophyta > Magnoliopsida > Malpighiales > Violaceae > Viola > Viola odorata. Next base: position 19,709,849 of record OY829539.1, on the reverse strand, counting down.
CGCGGGTGTCAGCTGTGCGGACTCATCCAGATAGGGTGTGCCTCCAGCGATGATGTTAATAATGGGGACGTCTTCGTCATCAACCACAAGCGTTTCCCTACCCCTTCCTGCAAGACCAGCGTCGCTACCGGGGGCGCGGGGAGGTGCCGGTCTGTTGTCGGCTACTCTATTTGTTGGGTTTCTCTTAGCCTCTTCTCGTATTTTGACGGCGAATTCTCCCATATAGCCTTCTTCTACCAGGAGCTCTATCTCCAGCTTAAGTTCTCTACACACTTCCGTAGTGTGTCCCTTAGCTTTGTGAAATTTGCAGTATGTGTTTTCCCTTCCTCCCAAGGTTACCCCCGGTCTTACAGGGGCCGGATAACGGATGGGCAGGTTCCGCTGTTCCAGTATCGCTAAGATTTCTGCTCTTGGTAAGATAAGGGAAGGAAGGTCTGGGTCATGAACTCGTCCCTTTGGGGGATCTCCCTGCCGCTGCACTGAGGAGTCGCCAGGTTTTCCCTTTGAGAAGTTGTCTTTCCGTCGATTAGAGGTCTTGGGGATGTGATCCTTTCGCTGAGCATAATCGTCGATGAAACGATCCTCAGAAGTAGTGGTAATGGGAGCGTTAGGGACTGGAGGCATGACTGGCGGCATGTTTTGAATTCTGTCCCTATTCTCTTCCTCTTCCATCCTCGCATAATTGTGGACTTTCGGTCTTAACGCGTCTAAGGTTGCTGGGGGGTCAACCATTAAGGCGTCTCTGAGTTCTCCATAGAAATAGTTTCGCTTTAAGGCTTCTATAGCGAAATCAACTGTTACACCTGGCGTGAGCGACATCTCGGTGTCGAAATAATTGAGGAAATTTCTCAGGGATTCCTGAGGCTTTCTGTGTATATCAAACAAGGCGGTAGCAGATTTCCTGATGGGGACCGCAGTACTGAATCGACTCCTAAATTTAGATTCTAACTGTAGGAAGTTATCAACAGATCCGCCAGGAAGGCCTTCGAACCATAGACGCGCAACCCCTAATAGGGTCATTACAAATATTTGACACAACGCTGCATCATTGTGAGTCTGAAATTGCACAAAGTCCTTCACCTTGTTAAGGTGGGAAATGGGATCTCTGGTGCCTTCATAAGACTTTGAAGGGAGTTTCACATGTCGGCTGACCCTGTGACGCCTTATGCGTGGGCTAAAGGGGTGGCCAGAAGTATCATCAAGGATTTCGCGTGCGTATCGAGGTGGGGATACCTCCAAGTGACGCCTACGATTCCACGGGTCTCTAGTATGATGTCGCCTTGGAGACGGGTTGCGACTCCTTGGCGAGCGAGTTCGATGTCTCCTACTGCTTGATCTTTCACTCCCCCCAGGAGATATGTCTCTATCATTTTCGTCCCTCCTACCATCCCAACGACCTCTGTCCTCATCATGCCATTGTCGTTCCCCTTGGGAAATAGGAAGTAGAGGCACCTGTGGCACGTACGGTTCCACTATCCTATGAGCAAATTGTACAAGGCTGACTGGCGTATTCAACGCAGGCAGCGTCAGAGAGACATTCGCATGCAATGGGGACGATAACGGTCATTTTGTGATGATCGGTGGAGTAAAAACAAACTGAGAGGGAACGCCTGATCTAGAAGCACTAGGTGTGAATCTAGCGGCTAATTCCGTTAAGTGGTCCAGTTGGGCACGAAGGGCTGAAATCGAGCTCGCGAAAGGATTATTCGCACTGTCTATCACGGATCCCATAAAAGAGGGAGTAGAATAACTGGGCCCTACCATATGAGACGCGGGGGCGCTTGTCTGAGGAAATAGTGCGCTCATAGTTGATCCAAAAAGAAAGTCTGTTTGTGAAGAGGAATACGCGTAAGTTTCCGCTAAGGTGTAGGGAGAAGTGGTAGGGAAGAGCTCCCTACAGACATCACCATCGTGAGAATGTGGAGGAATGAATTCTGAATTAGAAGCCATAATCTTCCAATTTTCAGAAGAACTGAGTTTGGCAATTAAGGATGCTCACTTAATTAAACCAAACCTCTCAATGAAAGCACCAATTTGTTAAGATTAGGACTTCTGGGAAAGTGGGGTAGAGATTATGGTCGTCCGGAGTCACTGTAGAGGCAGTCCGTTGTACCTGCAAAGCGCCGGAGGGGGGGACCCCGGCGTAGACACTCTGATGCTTAAGTTAGTATGGCTGTGTAATTTGGCAGAGATTTGGGTAGCAATTCTGGCCTTACATTTGATTTGGGAAGGGGTGGTATTTATAGGCAAAAAGATAGGGTGTTACCCACGGGGGTAGGCGTTAACAAGGAAAGATAACGCCCGAGATGACGTCAGCAGGCGTTAGCAGGATGAGATATCGCCAATGATGTATCGCCAATGAGATGATGCCAAGGCTGCCTGGGATGGGAGGATGCCGGGCGTGGAAACAGATGCTGCGTGGGTCCCTCCCCCACTGACGTCGACCATCCCAGGGTTCCTTGGTCAGTACGGTGTGGTAGCTGGGTGGTTGCCGCTAGTCAACCTTGACTTGGGGTGAAAAGACGAATGTACCCTCGGTGTTTCATCAATTGTTATCATAAACTTATTTGGCTCTTCATAAAAAAGGTCTAAGTTTTTAGTGACGTAGAAAATAAATAATTTTTCCTTTAAAAAAAATGTGGAAAAAAAACCCACTTCATTTTTTTAATTAAAGAATATTTTTCATGATCGTTTTTTTAATTTCCACGTTAGCAAAATCTAATGTCTCTTAAGGAGGTACTAAATAGATCTTAAGGCCATAAAATTAGAGTATTATTTGTTAAAATTAGCAAACATAAGGTTTAAATTATAATCCAAACATTAGGTACAAAAGCGAAATTGAGTTTATAACTTTTTCGTGTAAACTATAATACTCCCTCCTTCTTTTATTAACTGTCTTTTACTATTTGGGCACGCATATTAAGAAGGCCGGATGACTCACTATTTGAGACAATTTTGCCCCTTACTTTTTCTCGGACGTACGTTAAAAAGTACGAAACTTTTTTGGATCAAATAGTGAGTCATCCGCCTTTTTTAATATGCGTGCTCAAACAGTAAACGACGTTTAATTATGAATTGAGAGACATAGTCTCATACCACCTTATCTACAAATGTCAAAAACCTTCAAATTTACCTAAAGTATTTCGTGAGAATGAAGTTAGAATTCGAAAATTGTGGAATAAAGTTTAGAATGTTTTCTCTCAAATTCTCAAAAAACTGGATTTGGTTGGAGGCAATAATCAGCGGGAAAACATTTTAAACTTTTCGTCACAAAAACAGTAGTTAATGTCCAAACTACCCTTCCCTAGTACTAGTATTATCATAAATGGTCCCGGAAATTCTAACCGAACGAGGAAGGGCACGCTGTCCAATAGCATTTTATGGATTTTTTCCCATTTTACAGATATTTCATTTTGCCCCAAAAAAAAAACTGCATTTTATATAGGGCTGTAAATGAAATGAATTTTAATTCGAATTCGATCCAAATCGAATTAGAATCCAAATACAAGACTTGGTCACTTGCTATAATTAATTAATTAATTAATTAATAATTGAACGGTTAACTTTCCTCCGAAAGGGTAAAATCGTCCCAAGATAAACAAAGTGGAACCCACCAAGGAGGATAGCGGCGGAATTAAAGAGAAAGATTTGAATTTCAACGTATTCTCCCACAAACAAACAGACAGAAAAAAAACAAAAGTGGGAAGGGAAGCCAGAAAGGGAATCCTCATAAAACCATATCATACACAATACATCTCATCTCTCCTAATAAATACTAACAAAAATAAAAATAAAAAAACCCTAAACCCCATAATCTGAAACATCCCCCACACCACACCAAACCAAAATGCTAAAGGAGCAAACTTTCATTTTTGTTGCATCAAAGTTTTGATATTTTCTTGGTTTCTGTTTCTTGGGTTGGATAGTAGTAGAAGAAGCATCAAGAAATGGAGAGGGGAGCACTGAAGGAGGTAAGTAAAGGTTCTGTAATTATCTTTCTTTCTCTGATTTTAAGATGAAATCTGGGTACCCTTATCTTGTTTTCAGTTCTTTTGAGGTAATTTGGCTCATTAGCCAGGTTGGTCCTTATAAGTGTTGTAAATTTTGAATCTTTTAGTTTTGGAGTGCTTAGATTCATGTATTCATTAGCTTTGACATGAGATTTCGATAAGCCCACTTGAAGTTTGTGTTTTGTTTTGTAATTCTCCCAGACAAAGAAAACCCTATTTCTTGCTTTGTCATCAACAAGGAAGAGCGTTATTGCTTCTCTTTAGTTTTGAAGGTCCCAAATGTCAAGTTTTGTATGAGGAGATGCATGAGATAAACAAAATTGGCATGTTGAATCTTGGGGTTTTCATTGTTTTTTTTAGGAATCTTAAAGCTGTTCTCTTTTCAACTCAGGATTAGCGATATGCAACAACCCTTGTAAAGTACTAACATCATTTTCACCTTATAGGCTAGATTGTTTTTTGGATGAACACTTATTTTGCTAGATAGAGAGACTACAGTTACTGATAGTGTCAATAATTTAGATTGTTTGTTTGGATTTCAGGTCAACATGGTTAGAAATCTAAATCCAGTAGTACGGCGAGAACTGGCAAACTTAGAGAGAGATCCTGAAAGTCGCAAATCAGCAATGAAAGCACTAAAATCATATGTCAAGAATTTGGATTCTAAGTCAATCTCAGTATTTCTCGCTCAAGTTTCTGAAACTAAAGAAACTGGTTGTGTCTCTGGGGAATATACAATCTCACTGTATGAAGTTCTTGCTCGTGTCCATGGAGTCAACATTGTTCCTCAGATTGACAGCATCATGGCTACCATTATCAAAACCTTAGCTTCAAGTGCGGGATCTTTCCCTCTTCAACAAGCCTGCTCTAAGGTGGTACCAGCAATGGCGAGATATGGCATTGACCCAACAACTCCAGAGGACAAGAAAAGGCAAATCATTCATTCTCTTTGTAAGCCTCTATCACAAGCTCTCTTGGGTTCTCAGGAGAGCCTTACTTCTGGGGCTGCCCTTTGCTTAAAGGCCCTTGTGGACTGTGATAACTGGAGATTCGCATCAGATGAAATGGTGAATAGAGTTTGTCAGAATGTGGCAGTAGCTTTGGAGGAGAAATGCACTCAAACTAATTCACACATGGCCTTGGTTATGGCTTTGGCTAAGCACAATGCTTTAATAGTTGAAGCATATTCAAGACTCTTGATACAATCAGGATTGCGCATCTTAAGTGCTGGGGTTGTAGAGGGTAATTCGCAGAAACGCTTGTCAGCAATTCAATTGGTCAATTTCTTGATGAAGTGTCTGGATCCGAGGAGCATATTCTCGGAGCTTGAGTTAATAATTGAGGAGATGGAGAGGTGCCAGTCTGATCAGATGGCATATGTGAGTGGAGCTGCTTTTGAGGCTTTGCAAACTGCAAAGAAAATTGTAACGGAGAAAGGATCAAAATTTGAGAAGAGTTCTGGTTCAGTAACTGGGTCAAACTTTAGCAGGAGGGACCATAGAGGGAGAAGAAACTTATCTAGTGGTAGCGATCGATCTCCTGCATCTGTATCTCCTGAATCACAGACACTCGATTCTTGTATAGAATATGACTCTTTCATTGAGTCACCTATTTCAACAACAATTTTTTCTCCAACTGAGTATGACCGGAGGAGTGTGAACCGGAAACTTTGGAGCTATGAGAATGGAGGTGTGGATGTATCTCTAAAAGACGGTTTATTTTCAGAGTTGGCTCGAAGAAGTCCAAATACTGCATACTCTGATCAATTTGGGCATCATGAAATTTCTGAGAATGGAGAAGACCACACAGGAGAATTTACAGGCTTTTTGCAGAGCCCAAGAAGTGGACTGCCTAGAAGCACCACTCCCAGTCCTCAGGTATTATGGTTGCACGTCTCAATATATCATATTGTTGCCTGTATACTTCTCCAAATGTCTCTTATTCAGCCATATAAAAGAGTTGAATTATGTTAACCAATTCTAACACTTTTTTATGCGCAAAAAAACCAGAGTTGGCTCGATTGGATCATAGGATTGTTGTTTCCTTTGTGCAGAAAACAAATTGGAATTTCAAAAAGTTGATTAAGAAAACAATTTTAAGCAGAAAATTAAATTTCCTAACTGCAAATCGGAAAATTGAGACAGTGAAGTAAGTCTGAGAGTTTTTTAAGCAATTTTGTCTCCTTTTAGTTGTTGGAATTAGTTTTTGTTTATTTTTCCAACGGATTTTTACCTTAGAGGGTGACTACATCCCAGCTGACAAAAGGTTGCTAATGCTGAATCTGTAATTCGATATTAGGGGAGTTTATGTAATTGAGGAGATGGGGATGGAAATAGAGTGTCATTTGGGTGTTTATACTATTTGCTAATATATATTGCACTTGCCATTGATTATGCTGCAGAGATCACGTTCCCATGTAAATGTTGACAACTTTAACATCTTCACAACTCCGAGGAAGCTCATGGGTTCCCTTCAGGATCCAAGTGATATGGATTCAGACTTCGATAAACAAAGTAAACGGTATAGGAGCCCATGCTCAAGCAAATTTGATTATAGCCCTGCAATGAAGTTCAACAGAAATGGCTTTCAGCATGATGCGGGTTATGGGGTCAGCGAGAATGGGAACTCATATGCCGGTGGTCAGCAGTTCCAATGTGCCTCTGAATCAGTATCATCGACAGATGACATTCCAGTTGATTCAGATGTACAAATGTCCCATGAGCTGGTTCATGCAAATATAAGCGACACCCTAAGGCTTTACCCTGAAAAGGGACACTGGAAGAAGACTTCTTGTAGGTTGGTTGTAGGACTCTTTGTTCCTCTTCTTGCAGCATTTACCTCGTTAATGTGGTTTGGTGCTCAGCATGAAGGCCCTTGCCTTGTTCCGACTTAGTTTAGACATTACTGTATCAAACCTGTTAGTTAGACTGTATTAGGTCATTATGAGAATCCTTTTGCTCTCTGTAACGACATTAGCAGTAGTTCTTTCCAGAGATGGATGTTTTATGGACACCTGATGCCATTTACTCTGTTCCTCTTTTGGTTTTACATTAAATTTAGAAACGGTCTAACACAAATGAGCAGAGTGTGTCTGCCCTCTAAGATGGTCAATTTTGATGTGCCTTGTTCAGCAAATTTGGGCATTGAGAAGGGCAAGAGCTGTTTCCTTGTCGCTGTTGTCAGGTCAGTAATGAACTGATGATAAAACATCCATTAGAAAGTCAGTTATGCTTATGTACATCATTCATTCATTCTGCAGGAGAGGAGGTAAAAGAAACTAACTACCATAATGAAGCAAATGATGGCAGCAAGATAAAGAGTGGTTTAGCAGGACAATTTCAGTTTCCTTTTACCAAAACTTGGTAAACAAATACTAGCATTTCCAGCATTTGAACAAACCCTCACCCCAGAAATCAAGCAGAGATGCTAAAATTGTTCTTTGCGTCAGTAATCAGACATTTGGGTTGTATAACTGCTGCCCTCCTGTCCACACATCTCCAGGTCTCAAAACTATCGGTTTAAGTATCGCTGATTGTCCCAAACATATAAAAGAGTATGTGCCATAGCTTTCATGGGTTGAGCCTGGGCTAAACATGTACAGTTCGTCGAAACCATCTCTTCCTACCACAACTGAGTTCCTTCTTCCCTGTTTCATAGTGCAAGATATGGAAAAGAAAAGCTTTTGTCAGCATATCAAAGTAGAAAAAGAATGCATTGGAATATGGACCGATCAAGCAAGTACCCTGTCGATAAGTGTGAAGTTCCGTGGAGCACTGGTATAAATCATGCTCATTTGCTCGCATAAATTCTTATAAGTATCAGTCTCTTCCCCCTCCAATTCTTCTTCAGCCTCTCTTTTTTCGCTTCCGGAGCTACCAACATTGTTCTGATTCATTGCACCTTGTTTAGAAACGGATCCTGTTACCCTCCTATTATCCCATTGTTGACCAGATTTACCAAGGTCAGGAGGAACAATGCTGTAATTTGACAAGAACATAGGCCTGCTGAAGAAATTTGATCCCTCTAATCCGATGGCGAAAGTTGCTTCTGGTGTGCTTACTGTTAGATGGCTTATAAGAGACCCCATCATCCGAATGGACGAAGATTTCGAGTTCGAGACCACAAGTTCTGAGCTTAAGGTGTCTTCTTGGAGATTCAAAATGCATCTTAAATCAACCATCTCCCTTGCATCAGTGCTTATCATTTCAACCTGAACTCATCAAGAAAATATTAGCGCGAGTAAATCTTTGAAGAAAGTGAAGATGTACACTTAGAAAGTATGGACCTGAATAGAGTCTTCAGATCTTCCTTTAATATCTTTTAGAGTCCAAGAACTTGGTGACCATGAAGTTTCACCATCACTTTCAAAGCTGAATGCTAAGGACACCCCTCCATGTACAACAGCATCCCCATCCTCTCCTTCAGTGACTGATGTCTGTAACAGCTCGGATGTGCCTCCGTGCCACATTCGAGCTTTGTACGATGTGATCAGGCCACTTGGGAGCATCAGGGTGGCTGTGCTTCCATTGTCCAGTCGCATCTTCACAATGCAGCCATCGCCGAGATTCTCAAAGGTTACTCCATGACCATTGAATTCTTCCTCCAAGAAGTCCACATTGAGAGGCTGGTACGGGATTGAAGCCACTGATGGGAGTGGGAATTCTCTCTTGTTGCTGCTAAACAGCAGAGAAGTAGAAGGAAGATGAGTTGGGAATGTAGATGGATGTTTAGTGGTGGAACTGGAAGCTTTTGAGCAGGTAGGAGTCAAGTTCAGTGAAGGAAGAGAGGTGAAGGCCATGGTTATGGTTGTGCTTCTTTCCACTTGTGATAATCTTTGGCCTCATTAAGAAGATGATAGTGGGGTCCACTTATCCTTCTATGTGGCTGTTTGGGGTTTAGGTTCTACCCAGGAAGCCAGGTATCAAAGCCAAATACTGTTTGGTTAACTCCTTCTGAGATGGGCCTCTCATTTTCCAAACCAAGAAAAACTCAGGTTTTGGAAAAGGAGCAAAAAGGACCAGCCCCCAAACCATTGAAATCAGACAGTATTTGGAAAAGGAGCAAAAGGAGCTTCCCGTGTATATTTTTGTTCGTAATTAATGTCTTGTAGTTGTATGGTTCAGACAGTATTTTTTTGGTTGGTCATGGTTAAAAAGATTATCTTTAAGCTCTCAATTATGGAAATACGGGTTAGATTGGATAGCAAAACTTCTAACTGAATCGTTGCAGAATGTTATTTTTAAGATTTTGCAGATATAAATGGCACCATTACTGCTTCTGTTATCTGTAAAACAGATCAGTGGATTCATTTGTATAACTCATTTTTCATCTATGCATGTTGTTATGTTATGCAAGCTTCTCAGCTAAAACTAAGTCATCATTTTCCTTTCAAGCCGAAACAAGTGTTCTGCTCCATTTTATAAGCTCAAATCTTCAATTCTATGGATAATTTTTACAATTACAAATCATAAGCAGCTTCAAGGCCTACTGATACTTTACGATAAGCACAATTAAAACGAAGATGAACTTCAAATGATTTTTTTATTTTTAAATGAAGTTTAAATGCTCGAGATGTAGTAATTACAAATTGTCATGCTGTATAACCTGAGCCCCTTTCCATTGTTCACCAGGTTTGACAACAACAGGAACCAGCATTGCAGCAGGGCCTGTGCAGATAAAATAGTCCTGGCCATACTTCTCTGCTGAGGAACCTGGTGCACCTACATATATGTCTTCGAATCCCATCCTTATCACCCTAAAGAATAGCTCTTTTCCCTGTAAAATTCGGAAATGATTTTGAAACCTCATTAAGATAAATCTTTCTCATGTGTAAATGATCTTACAACATTAGGAGGAAAAAAATGCAATATTCGTCCATTAAGCTTGAATTATGGCTAAGTCCTGACCGTTGAAAGGAAAGTTACTAGAATCATGAATGAGAAATTTCTGTGACAATTAATGGGAAAACAGTGCAGAGAAGTGATACCTGGTCAAGTGTTTCATATTTGGAAGGACTGGTATTGTAAACCGGTTTCAATCTCTCTTGTGGCGGAGCAGCATAAACTCTACTAAGCCTATGCTGCAGAATTGTGAAGGGAACATCCTGCACTGTCCAGGAACCTGGTTTTTGTTCAGGCTCGTAACCGAAATCGAGTAATCCTGGAGAGTCCGGCTTCATTACTTCAGCCGCGGATAAGATTTCGAAAGGGGCAGGTAGAGGAGGGTGCGTGCAGTAAGAACACGCTCGGAGTCCTTGTATTGCTGATCTTCCTCGCCTTTTGAATTTGAGATGGCTGAGTATAGCACTAGTTAGACTAACATCCTTGCGGCCAATGTTCTTAACTATAACTGCTGCAGCCATGCTCAGTGGATAGAGTGTGACAATGTAGGTTATATCTAGAGGTCCAGTAACACAACTCAATTCAACCTATAACCAAACCAGAAAGAAAAAACAAAGCAACTGATAAAAATTCATAATATCTGCAATTACTATTCAAATGCAAAGAAATTAATGCACATCTCTTGATTTGGACTATAGCATCATGAACATTAGGTGGGTTTCTCATAACCTTTTTCTCAAATTTTAAAAGCAGAAGTTTGTGCTGTCACAATATCTTGGATTCAACACAACTATGGCTAGCTGATCAATCCAGGAACAGCAATCACGTAGATGCTTCGACCAGAAACAGTTTTGGCAATCAGATGTATCGTGGGAAAATGCAGAACTCATTATCCTAAACTTGGTTTTCTTATTGATGCATCCACAATAGATGAAGGCACACAAGTTTCCAGGAATTGACAAATTGGATATGCAATTTTGAATGAACAAGTCCAGAAGAGAATTAAAGTTGAAGAAACTCAACAATTATTTCAAGAACCAGTAGTGTAAAGCAAAGATTAGTTCAAAAAACAAGAAAAAAGACTGAGAAAGCTGATATCAATGAACCAAAGTACCTGAACAGCATCAATGGCATCATTATCAGCATCTTTGACAGTCCAGTCAGAAGAAGCAATGAGAGAGCCTTTAGAGCCCTTTGCATCAGAAGCGTCATTGATGACCAAACCAATGCCACCTCTAGATTTACTACTGTCTCTTGCATCAGGAATTGTGTGCAGAATCTCCTCAAACCCATCTTTCTTCCAATACACTTTTGGCTTGTATGAGGTGACATGAGCATCTGGTATTTGGAGCTTCAAGGAGCTCCCATTTCTAACAGTAAGCTCAACAAATGGTGTGCTGTTGGATTCCAAGAACTTGATGCCTTTCCTTCCAAATTTCTCATCAAGAATCTCTGGAGTAGAAGAGATGAGGGTATTTGTAGCTTTTACTATGGTTGGTTTTGGAAGTGATGAGAAGGAAAGAAGAGAAGCCATGATGATGTTGGAGCTGAAATAACAGCTTCTACGCACAGACACACAAACCAGTGACTGCTTGCTAGGCTCATCCTTACTTGAGAAATTACTTTTGTTTGGATCTGTATTTTGGACTTTATACTTTGAACTTCGTTCTTGTATTTTGGAATTACACAAGTAGCTAGCTTAAAATGCCACTACTAACTAGAAGGCAAACTATGAAGAAAAAAAATCTCTTTCATTTAAACTCCTCTAGTTTAAAATGCCAACTCTAGCTTATCATGTCAACTCTATAATTTTTTAAACTCTTACTCTCTTCGGTCCGAAATGTATGACGTTTTAGCATTTACTTTTATTGTTCCGGAACGTATCTTAAGACGGCCGGAACAGTCACTATTTGAGACAATTTTGCCCCGAATTTTTTCTCGGAAGTACATTAAGGATTAACGTACATTCAAAAAAAAGTACGGAATTTTTTGGGGTCAAATAGTGCCTCATCCGGCCTCCTCGATATGCGTTCTCTACTGAATATTGGGATGCGAGGAAGTCATACATTTCGGACCAGAGGGAGTATAATTTAAAAACTTGTTGTGTCAATTCTATAATTTTTTTAAAATTATAAATTTAAGAAAAAATTGTAACAAATATTAGAGAGAATCCTCTTCAATGAAAAAATTAAAAAAAATAAAAGAGATATATTTTTTAAATATAAAAAAGTACAAATTTAAAAACACACTGTAAATAAAATTTAATAAATATATTTGTCACATATTTTGACCAAATTTCAAAATTTTGCTGTTTTTATTATTTTATTTGAATTTTTTAACTAATATATAGGTTAAACTTGCAATTTCTAAGAAACTATAGAGTTTGATATTGCAAAATTTTAAACAATAGGGGGTTAAATGGGACATTTAGCAAACTATATGGTATTTTATGTAGTTTACTTTTAACTAAAGGGGTTAAATGGAACATATTTTTAAGATAATTATTTTTAATATACATTTAACTAAGATATTTGTATATTCAGAAAAGAATAGCCTTAAATAAATGGTAAAATAATTTTGTAATTTTAATTTAAGTTATCTATATATATAAATAATAGGAAAAAGAAAAAAATGTGAATAAGTAAAGAGAAAAAAACAGGGGTAATTTTTATATGCCATTTGAACCTTCGGTCAAACTCAAATACCGCACTGAACAAAAAAGTCGATTTTGATTTTCAAATAAAAATTATATTGTTCTTTAAGAAATATAAAATTGAAGAACAAAACAATTCTAGAAAAAAAAAATTACAAAAATTTTTGAATTTTTTATCTCTAGATTTTTTTTAGATTTACTTTAATTTCCTACTTTTAACTTATTATAATTCTTTAAAATTTGTTAATATTTGGATTCTTTTATTTTGGGTTATTCTTTAAGAAATGAGTTTCAGAATTATATTAAACCCCATAAAATTATCTTCTAAAGAATTATAATTTATAAAAGTAGGAACTTTAAAAAAAATCAAACTTTTTCGTAAACTATTTTTTCTGGATTTTTTTCTTTTATATTTCTGTAAAAAATCATATCATTTTTTCAAAATTTTCTTATTCTTAAGAAATTTTGTTTCCTATTTTTTATTTTCACTTTTTTATTCTATTCCTATTTTTTTGGTATTTTTAATTTTTTTCCATCAATTTGGACGAAAAACTTGATGGAGTAGGAGATTGCATTTCCTGTAATTACGTGCACTAAAATTGAGTTTTTTTCTTTCAAAATGGTATTTTAATTTGATCGAAGTTCAAAAAAGCAAACTAAAATTAGCTAAAAAAAAAGTGATGGGAAAATAAATAAATGAATATGGGAAATAAATAGAGGAGGGGATCACACCAGAAACAATTTATTGTAATAAGTAAAATATATATATAACTACTAAAATTTTATTACAAGAATAATTTTTAAAAAAGATTTATTAAATAAATTCTAAAATGATATTTTTAAAAAAAACTATATAACTAATTTAATTAAAATAAAATTATTGACTTTTTGTTAATATGACTCAACTATATATATACAAAACAAGTAAAAGGTAAATAAAAAATAAAAAATTTATTTAAATTACGTGATAAGATTAATTTGAGTATGAATATAATTAAAGTATAAATAACTATAATTTAAAGCGTTATAACATTAAAACATAAAATATGATGAGTTAGAATAGAAAAAATTCAATTAAAATTAAAATGCAAATAAAAATATCAAACAAATAGAAAAAGAAAAAAAAATATTGTTAAAGTCATGATACAACAACAATTTCTAATTTATTTTATAAAAATAAAGAGTCAATACAAATGCGTATTGTACTATATTCAAAAATATTTCATTATCTCAATTATAAAAAGCGTATGTAGTTATCTAATCCTTTAAATAGCTTTAAGCATTTGTATTGATTTTTTTTGGATTTTTTTTTTTTGGATTTTTTTTTTTTTTTTAAAGAATTTCCTCATATTTTTATAATTTTTGGGTTTTCTAAAATGATGACATAGCATATTATTTAATAAAAAATAATAAAGCTAACTGTCACGCCATGAGATAACGGTCACGTGACAATTATTTAACACCGTTAGTTAAAATTGACAGTCACAGTAGCAAAATTGTCTAACGGCGAAAACATGGGTGGTTAATTTGTCTAATGGAGAAATCTTGGGTGGTCCATTTGCCAAATTGTCTTTATTAGTAAATGTTGGGTGCCAATCTGTATTTTTCCCTAAAAAATAACGCAAGAGATGAATTAAATAAATGGTTATTAATATTTAAAAATTATTTAATTTTTCTAATTGAAATTATAAATTGTTTTTTAATACTTAAATATCGTGTACAAATAATAATAATAAGTAAAAGAGTAAGAGTAGAGAATTAAAGAATTAGAAAAAGGAAAGAAAACTATAAGAGATGAGATGACTTTAAAATATAATTAGTTTTACCTAATTATAAAAAATACAAATTCAGTAATTATAGTTAAAAAATAAAATTCAATAATTATAATTATAAAAATAAAATTTAACTTCATTCATAAACTAACTAAATTTATTTATAAATCAAAATACAATAAAATGAACACGAAGGCAATACCTTGTTTAAATAAATATATAAAACACCACACTAACACGGCAAAAAAAATCCCACAAAATAAACGCACCTAAAACGAGAAAAACAGAACAAAGGCCACCCATTAGTTGTTTGAGTTCAAAACTACAGCTTCTGCTACAAGAATTTCTAAGCCAACACAACCAAATAGATTAGAACTTACCAAGTGAAAATATACAAACATGAAGGGTCAAAAATACTCATTTCACCATAAACAAAATTGAAAAGAAAATGCCAAATTTCGAACAGAGATTCAGCCCCCAAACAGACAGATGGAATAGAGTTAATCCGAAAATAAGCCCCCCTCCCCAACACTAGTCCTCATCCATCCCTCCTGGTCCTGGCGCAGCATCTCTCCTTGGACCACCAGCTGGTTTCGCCATTATAATCTACAAGGAGGAGCAAATAAATGACAAACATTTCCAAAAATCCAATCACCTTCCATAAAGCTGGAACTCTAAACAAATCAAATCATATTACGCAAAAGATCCATGTAAAAATCACCACTACTAAAATTCCATGATACAGAAATCTACAAGAAAATATACCTGGTCTACTCGCAATACAGTGCAGGCAGCATCTGCAGAATATTTGAGCGCAAAAAACCTACAGGAAACACAAGAAACACTGAAGCATGTATCTTGATTGAAATATTCAATGTTTCAACCCAATAAATGGAGTACCAATTCCATATCTTTGAGGATACAATTCCGCTCTAGATTATAATGATTTAAATGTTGAACATTTGTCTTATAGAATGTATAAATATACATCTTTGTTTTCTAAATGAAACGAGATGAGAACAGAACTTAAAGCTGACAACAAGGAGTACAAACTATTGGGTGGCTTATCTGGTGACAAAAGGCTCCGTCAGCCAAAAGAATAAACATGATGCTCAGTGTGACCCATGATACCCACTAGCCACAGATAGTACTACTATATAACCAAACCTCTAAATCAGGGTTACAGTACATTAGGACACAAGACGTTGATACGAATCAATCAAAATATGGAAACAGATCCAAATGTTGAACATAAAGCAGAATGACCAATGATGGAGAAAGTTCCCAACCCCAAACAAGTAGATTGCAAAGAGTACCACAGAAAGGGAAACAACAAAAGAACATGTCAAACATTTCACAATTGAACAAAGAGAAGTAGAAGTATACTTTGTGACGTAAAGGTCCCATATATTCAAGGTTGACACATCCTTGCAAACACCTTCCTCCAAGTCAATGCCCACTTTAGTATTGCCAGATGCATGCTCAGCATAAATAGAAGATATGATCTCCATTGCATTAAGACCAGCATTGTCAGCTAGAACTTTTGGCACCATCTCAAAGCTTTCAGCAAACTTTGCAATAGCATATTGATCCAATCTGCAAGCCAAGAATTGTATCAAATTGTTTCTTTGATCCAAAAAATCTCAGGGAGATTAAAAAATTAAGTGAAAACTCTACAAGGATGTTTTAATAATATCTTCAGCTTATCAAAAAAAAACTCTACATGGAAAAGAGAGTTACCCAGTTTCCCTAAAGGAGAACTCCTTTAGTCTTCTAGCCAATTCAATTTCAGTAGCAGCAGCTCCAGGTAGCATACGACTGTCCCTGCACATTGCCTGTAAGGATATGAGGAAAAAAAAATATCAGCAACATTATTATCGCTAAGAAAAAGGGACATATGGACAGGCTTCCTCTTAAAAAAAAAACTATTTGGAAGACATCCTAAAAAGAATTAATGAGAAACAATAACCTTATAGGTATTCACTCCATCATCAACAGCTCTTTCAAGGTCATCTAGTATGCTCTCAGTGCTTCCTCGCAAAAGAACAGTGGATATTGAATTACCTCCTTCCTCATTTCTCACAACAGTGACCTACATTTTAGTCATGAAGAGCAGCAAAGTCATCATGATAACAAACAAGTTAAACAAGATGAATACACAAAGATGCACACATTCACTATGCTATGACTAAGATAACATCTTAGGACATACCCTGGAACCACCAATTTCCTCGACCGATATAGAATCCACATATCCAAGATCATCCATGCTTGGTTGGCTAAGCTTCAGCTGTTACAGAGTGAAAAAAAATTAATAGATGTCAAACCAAAAATCATTACATAGAGAAAGTCATAGTAAGCTTACAATAGCAGCAGCACCAGTTGTGCGGCAGAAACGTCTCAGTTCAAACTTTGAGCTAATCTTCAACACCATAAGTCTGCATGCAAGAACATCAGAAATTAAAATCACCAGCATGAAAATGAGCGCAGCAGAAAAGAACAAAGAAACCCTATATTCAGATCAGTTATAGACTAAACAAGATTTGTTAATAGTTTCACTTAAGTTTCCCAAATGCCAACCTATAACACAAGCATAAAAATTCAGAGTGGAAAAAGGTAAGTACTTGTAACGTTCACAAAAATGTAATGCCATTTCTCCAATAGCAGCTCCACTGACAATGACTCTGGCACCGGAATCTGCTACTGCTTTAATGAGCTCCTCAACTTTAGCTTCTTCAGTTTTTGCATAATTCTCTAGCTGCAACAACAGTTATAGGAACTATTTTTAGGGAATTTATGAATATCAAAGAAATTTAATCAACTTGTTCACTTTTACCAATACATGGCCACTAGTAAATATTGAACAATTATATCTGACAACATGGAAAGGGAAATTTAGAGACTAACAACAGAAGCATTTCCTCCCAAATTCAATATACCTGCTCAGCAGAGTGAATTAGCACAGTTCCTTTGGTTTCAGTTGCAGAGGTATCAACACCACCAACGAACACAGCAACCTAAAAAATATTAGCCATATAAAAAAGTTCAGAACAACAAGTCCCAGGATCAAAATCTAAAAATGTCATACCATGGTCAATTTATTAATTTCTACAAACGGAAATACAACAGGAGACACACAGGACCAGAAATTCATTAAAAGCTTCAGCTCGATGTTGAAAAAGAAAAAAGAGAATGAACACTCACCTTGGCCTTCTCCACTCTCTTTATAGTACCTCCCGAGTCACCTTTCAAAACCATTCCACGCACAATTGTACAATTGTGCAAACCACCTCCCACAAGCTTTGCAACCCGGACATTATCTACATTGAAATTGACAGGGTTCTTGGGGCATACTTGAATGCATGCCTGCATTATATCAAAGATGAGAATGCACATTCAGAAGAGCAGCTTATAGACCAACCAATAACAAGCAAAATTCTGTACGATGTACTCACATCAGCAATAAGATTGCATAAAATATCTTCTTGTCCAAATTGCTTGCTAGCAACAGCAGCCTTCATCCGACAAATAACCTGCTCCTTATTCCTCACATCCATTGTTTCTGAACCCTTCTCCACAAGTTCACCTAAGATTTCAGCTGCCTAAGAAATTAGATGACGGAAGAAGAGTTAACTCAGTGAAGGGGAAACAGACAAAGAAACAGCCAACACAGTAAAACTTGGACATTTAACAACTTAGTGAAGCAGGACAAAACCTTGTTGCTCGCTTTAGTGTATCCACTGATGATCTCACTTGGGTGCAGGCCCATCCTAATAAGTTCCTCTGCATTTGAAAGAAGTTCACCAGCAAATGATATAGTGAGGTTTGCCCCATCTCCTATTTCTTCTTGTTGTGCCTTACCAGCCAATACCAAAATCTTGGCTGCTGGATGTTGAACCTCAAGCTCTTTTACAATTGTTGCAGCATCATTGGTAACAAACAACTTGTCCAAATGATTGATAACCATCTTATTCATGCCTGACCCCACGAAACCAAAAATAAATAAATAAGAGAAATATCGGTAAAGGCGAAAAAAGCAAAGAACTAGTTAACATACTGCTGCAAAACCCTGAATCCACTATTTGTTTTCAGCTTTAATTACAAGTACCAAGTATAAGAACCTGCCCATATAATTCATCTAACAAATCTCCCTTATTGTTTGAGAATGTACAACAAAGAAAACAAAAACAGAGAACTCAACAGGAGCCAGAGTCTAAGAGAATCAAGTGACAGTAAAATAAAAGAAGAAAAAAGTGACGATGCCATTGTGTTACATATTTGTTTATAATGCATGCCTTCAGTATCTAATAGGTGAATTTCGTCAGTAAATAAGGTTAGTTGAATTACCAAAACTCCATTTTTCCACCAAGTTAAACTATAAATGTCAAGGTACCAGAAGGATGCTAAGCTATCCTGACATCCCAAATATCCTGAAATCCAGATGCTATTACAAAAGCATTTTTCCACCAAGTTAAACTATAAATGTCAAGGTACCAGAAGGATACTAAGCTATCCTGACATCCCAACTATCCTGAAATCCAGATGCTATTACAAAAGCAAGCGTAAAATTTTTCGGTTACCTACTTTTCATCATACAAAAAGATACGAATGTAACAAATCAGGCGCCCCATAATAAGAAACAGCTTCAAACAGACCAATATCAACATAAACATGAAGAAAGAGAAGGAACTCAGATATGGTTACCGTTGGGACCGAGGGACGTGCGAGTGATGACGGAGAGCTGCTTGCAGGCATCGATGTTCTTAACGACGGCTTCGTCGAGGCCGGAGAGATGCTTGTGGCCGTCTTTCAGCATTGTCTGTATTCCATATGGCTGCATTGAGAACCCCATTTCTATGGAAACAAAGAAATGAACTTCTCTACTGTTCTTCCGCTAGGAAAGAAAGTGGAAAGACAAAAACCCTAGATACAGAAGAAGAAGACGACGAAGCGCGATCCGAATCGGTGAGAGAGTGAAAATGGAGGGAGCAGAGTGTGTTGTGCTGTGCGTGTTTATAAATTATAAGAATGCCCTAGAAAAACGAAGCACACTTTGGTAATTTGATTTGCTGCCTTAAAATTTCAAATTATTATAAGAATGTACGGCCTGTCGTTTCAATGGGAAGTTTCCCCACGATATGTCGTCGGAGGCACTTGGCCATTCAATTAGTTGTAATCCTTTTACTTTATTCTTTATAGAAGAAACGAGTAAGTAAAAGTTTTAGCTTTTAAAAATTAACTTTAGTTTCTTAACAAAATGTTGCATTTAAGAATTAAGAGTGCATTTGGATTTTCTTTTATTTTACATAATGTTAATATTTTAATGGTAAATTTAGGAAGATAGTGTTTCGAATTTGGAGCTTTTTTTTTTTAATTTCATGAGCAAAGAAAATAGATTGTACAATGATAACCATTGACACCACCCTAGCGGCATCTCCGCCATCGCACCTGGTGACAAGGCCAGAACACTGTATATACCAAGGGGGACATGGCACTGTTTCTACCGCCCCCAAGCCTGGCGGCCGGCCCTGGGATGGTCGACATCAACGGGGGGCTCTCACACGACATCTGCACGGCGTCATCCCATCCCCGGTCACACAACGTCACTCTCTAGCACCCAAGCGGCATCTACCAGAGATAACGCCTACCCCCTGTCGGTAAGGTCCTTCCTTTGCCTATAAATACCCCCACCATTCCAGACAAGAAGGTAATCCTAAGACAACGTGCTGAACCCCTACCATTTTCACCACTCATACTAACTTAAGCATTGGAGTGTTTACGCCAGAGACCCCCTCCGGCGCTTTGCAGGTGACGAAGACAGCCGGAACAGTGTTCCCGACCAGCCCCCATTGGCCGATCTTACTCGACGAACCTCGGACTCTTATCAAATGGTGCTTTCATTGAGAGCCTTGGTTAATTAAGTGAGCTTTCTTGATAACCAAGCTCTGTTCTTTCTGAGAGTCGAAGGATCATGGCCTCAGATTCAGAATCTACCTCCCCTCCTCATTCTTGCAGCACCTACGTTCGCAGGGAACTTTTTCCTACGTCTTCGTCGGGTACCTTCACCACATCGCATGGAACTTTTTCTGCGCAGACGGACCTCCTTTTTGGACTGACAGGAAACACGTTGCTTTCCCAAACGGGCACCCCATTTTCTCAAGTGGTTGGACCTAGTCATTCCACTCCCTCTCCTGCAGGTTCCGGAGTGGATGGTGCTAACAATCCTTTGGCAAGCTCAATCTCAGCCCTTCGTGCCCAGCTAGATTACTTGACTGAGCTAGCAGCAGGGTTTACTTCAGGTGTCCCTGGATCGGGTGTGCCTTCTCAGTTTGTCTTCACCCCGTCTATCGTTACCGAACGACCGGTATCGCCTCGGCGGTAGGTAAGCATTCCTCTAACTTCGCCTGCGATAAGTACGCCATTCAGCTTTGTACAGCTCGCCGGTGGACAAGTAGAGCCTTACATACCGCGAGCACCGCGAGTTCCCGTCTCCCAATTAGAATGACAACAAGGTGACTATAGGGAACGTTGGGATGGTAGGAGAGAGGGGGCCGACAGAGAGGTCTCTCTGGAGCGAAGTGAAAGATCGAGCAGTAGAAGACATCGAACCCGTTCACCCAGGAGTCGCAGCTGATCCCCTAGGCAACAACAGACCCCCGAGCCTTGAGGGCACAGACGTCACTTTGAAATTTCTCCGCCTCGTCATGACCATGAAATCCTAGATGACACCTCGGGACATCCGTTCAGCCACCGTATAAGACGCCATAGGGTCAGCCGACACGTCAAGCTCCCCACAGAGTCGTACGACGGCACTAAAGATCCCATTTCCCACCTCAATAAGGTGAAAGATTTCGTGCAATTCCAGACACACAACGACGCGGTATTGTGTCAAATATTCGTTATGACGTTGTCAGGGGTAGCCCGCCTCTAGTTTGAAGGACTCCCCGCCCGGTCGATCGATAATTTCTTATAGCTGGAGGCTAAGTTCAAGAGTCGCTTCAGTATGGCTATCCCCATCCGGAAGTCTGCCGCAACCTTGTTTGATATACGCAGGAAGCCAGAAGAATCCTTAAAAGGCTATCTCAGTCGTTTCGACATGGAAATGTCGTTAACACCAGGTATTACTATTGATTTTGCCATAGAAGCCTTGAAGCGAAACTGTGACTATAGAAAGTTGAGGGACACGTTAATGGTGGACCCCCCGGCAACATTAGATGTGTTAAGGCTAAAGGCTCACAACTACGCAAGAATGGAATAGGAGGAATACAGAGATAGAATGCAAAACATGCCTCAGAGTGCGCCCCCCGTCCCCGCCACTCAGGCTAGTGCGACCCACAACACTCACCCGGGTGAAGAATACGCCCCGCGGAAAGATCACATCCCTAAGGCGTCAAACCGACAGAGAGGTAACTTTTCTAGAGGGAGAACCGGTGGCTCGAATGCTCAGCGACAAGCGGACCCGCCTAAGGGTCGAATCTACGACCCCGACCTTCCTTCCCTTATACTCCCGCGGGCAGAGATCTTAGCAATTATTCAGCAGCGGAACCTGCCAATCCGCTATCCAGCCCCTGTGAAACCGGGAGTGATCATGGGAGGAAGAGAAAACGCTTTCTGCAAATTCCATAAGGCCAGAGGGCACTCCACAGACGTATGTAGAGAATTGAAACTAGCGATAGAGCGTTTGTTAGAAGAGGGTTACCTCAGAGAATTCGCCACCAGAGCAAGAGAAGAAGCCAGAGGCAACCCCACGCGCGGGGCGTCAGGCGACCAACAAATGCCTCCTCCCCCCTGGAAGCAGCGGGATCTCTGGAGGAAGGGGGAAAGAAGCGTTAACAATTCATGACGAAGACATCCCCATCATCAACATCATTGTCGGTGGCACATCATACTTCGACGAGCCAACCCAAGCAACACCCGCCGCAGGGGAGAAGTGAAAACGAGAAAGCCAGCCCACCAAAAAGGAAGCGATAAATATGTTGGACAGGATAGTGCTATCCTTCTTAGAAGAAGACGAGAAGGGCGTCGTGTTTCCTCACAATGACGCGTTGGTAGTCACGCCCGTCATCGGAAACCACGGGGTTCGAAGAACCCTCATTAATAATGGCAGCACGGTAAATCTATTCTCACTGGAAGCATATAGCCTCATGAAGCGCCATGCCGATGAATTGGCACCCTGCAAGAAACCAATCATTGGAGTGGACGGTGTTCCCATACTTGTAACCGGAGTCACAGTGCTGTCTGTGTACTTTAAAGAAGACACGTCCAAGCGATCAGAAGAATTGTTGTTCTTAGTCGTAGACCTCATTCTACCGTATAACGTCATTCTAGGGCGACCATTTCTCAATCACTTCGGGCAGCGATATCTCAAAAACACCTCAGGATAAAATATCCCTCTTGGGAAGGAGTGGTGTCGATCAAGGGCGACCAAAAGCTAGCCGCCGAGTGCTATTTGCTCATGACTCAGAAAAGCTGCGACCAGTACGTATGTGTGGCGGCAGATCCCTATGAGCAAAGGGATGAAAGGCGCACCCAACCAGTAGATACGATGGTGCCCGTCCCCGTCAATGGCAATAGTGAGGCAAGTTTCCTGTTCAGTGAAAAGTTAACCCTGGAGGAGAGTGCACAACTAGCCCGACTGCTGAACAAGTGCAAAGGGGAGTTCGCCTGGAAACCAGCGGACATGCCTGGCGTATCCAGGGAGGTAGCAGAACATCGACTTAATGTCGATCCACATTCCACGCCAGTTCAACAGAAGCGGCGAGCGTTCTCCGCGGAGAAGGCAATGGCTATTGACAAGGAGGTAACAAAACTCCTAAACGCGAGATTCATTCGAGAGGTTCAATACCCCACCTGGCTGGCCAATCCCGTCCTAGTTTCGAAGCCTAACGGAGAGTGGCGCATGTGCATCTATTTCACTGACTTAAACGACGCCTGCCCCAAGGACTGTTATCCGCTCCCCAGAATTGATTAGTTAGTCGATCAAACTGCTGGATACGCATACTTGAGTTCTTTGGACGCCAACTCTGGATACCATCAGATCCCCATGGCCAAAGAAGACGAAGAGAAAATGACATTCATAGCCCCAAAGGCTACCTATTGTTACACAGCGATGCTGTTCGGATTGAAGAATACTGGGGCAACTTTTCAGCGCATGACGAACAAAGTGTTCGAGAGGTAAATCGGAAAAAATATAGAAGCCTACGTAGACGACTTATTGGTCAAGAGCCGAAGCTTTAGTGACCATCTGGTAGACTTACAAGAGGTGTTTGACGCATTAAGGAAATACAAAGTGAAACTGAACCCTCGCAAATGCGTATTTGCATTTCATACGGGAAAATTTTTGGGGTACGTGGTAAGCCAGAAAGGTATCCAGCCGAACCCATCAAAGATTAAGGCCATCCATGACATGGCATCGCCACGAACCATCTAAGAGGTCCAAAGGTTGACAGGACGCGTCATCGCTTTAGGGCGATTTATCTCTAAATAAGGCGAGAGATGCCTGCCGTTCTTTAAGGTCATACGCAGAAAGACTCCTTTTGGATGGACGCAAGAATGCGAAGAAGCGTTCATAGATTTGAAAACCTATCTGTCGTCCGACTTGGTGCTAACACGACCAGAATCGGGCTACACCCTATTCTTATATCTCGGCGTTGCGGATGAAGTAGTCAATGTCGTCCTAGTACGGGAGGACAATCATGCCCACCGCCCCGTCTTCTTTGTCAGTCATGTGTTAAAGGATGTTGAGGTGCGATACACCCACATCGAGAAGGTGGCATTCGCCCTGATACAGTCCCCCGGTGACCTGCCACAGAAATTTCGCAAATCGTGGCCCCCTGCCCTTTCGCTAAATGGGGAATTGACATCTTAGGCCCTTTTCCTAAAGCAAGATCCCAACTGAAATTCGTAATCGTAGCTGTGGACTACTTCACAAAATAGGCAGAAGCGGAGGCGGTGGCCAACATTACAACCGAGAAAGTATGGCGCTTCTTTAAGTACCAAGTTATCATGCGGTTCGGGGTACCTCGTGTGTTGGTCAACGACAACGGGACGCAATTTACCAGTAACTTCTTCAAGGAACAGTGCGAGGAATTCCAGATTGAACAAAGGTTTTCCTCCGTAGCGCATCCCCAGACTAACGGCCAGGCAAAGGTGACCAACCGAAGCATCCTGAGCGGCATTAAGAAAAATTTGGAGAGCTCAAAAAAGAAATGGGCAGATGAACTACCTTATGTGATGTGGGCCTACCGCATGACTGTTAAAACTAGCACAGGGGAAACGCCCTTTGCGATGGCCTTTGGCACCGAGGTTGTCACACCTGTGGAAATCAGTACCCCAAGTCTAAGGATCTAATACTTCAAGGAAGAGCTGAACGAAGAAAGGTTACGAGCTAACCTTGACGCGTTACCTGAGCTACACGAGGAGGCCCACCTAAAAACAATGCACTATAAAAGGAAAATGGCGCGGTATCATAACAGACATGTTAAGGAGCGACTACTCAAAACGGGAGACTTGGTGCTCAGGGACAAGCGAGCCGCTGGCCAACGGATGTGAAAACTTAGCTCAAACTGGGAGGGCCCATACCGCGTCACCCGTGTTATCGGGAAGGGGGCATATCACCTGGAAACACTTGACGGTACCCCCTTACCTAACTCCTGGAACATTGCTCGCTTGAAATTATATCATTCTAGAATTTGACATGCCGTGGCGCATGCTCTAACAACTATTTTGGAGATATCCCTTGTGTTCTTTTTTGGTTGTCTGTGGTGTGCAGATAACAGATAAAGGAAGAAAGGGTGCCGGGAGTGAAAAGTCCTAACCTTGTGGCAGACCGGGCTAACACAGATGGGCCACTAAGACGAGGCATACCCCGGCGACCCTGGAAATATATGGTGCTGGAAGTGAAAATTCTATCCTTGTGAGGCCGGCCTTGATCAGGCGGCTCACTAAGATGAGACACTCTCCAGCACTGTCGGGAGTGAAAAGTCCTATCCTGGGATACCCGTGCTCACATAGACGGTATACCGAGACGAGGCACGCCCCGACTCCCCTGGGAGTGCAAATCCTACCCTTGTGACAACTCATGCTCACAAAGGCGATTGATCACCAAGATGAGGCACGACCCCAGGGAAGATAGAAACTCCACCCCGGAAGTGAAAATCCTACCCTTACGATGGTGGCGCTAACACAGGCACATCGTTAAGACGAGGCACGCTTCGAGGTGCGAGGTGACAGCGCTGAGAAGTAAAAATCCTACCCTCGTAATGGCCGGCCTTGATCAGGCGGCTCACTGAGAAGAGGCACTTCCCGACCAATTGAGGAAATATAAGGAGTCACGATACCCCAGCGAGTAACCGGAGGGAACAAACCCGGTGAAGTTGGCTGGATGAGTATGTGACACGAGCGACATCTTGGTGGGATAGCGCCAAGCAAGCTTGGAGAATACGCGGCAACACCCCAAGGTAATTAAGACACTTTGTCATATGTCGCTACTAACACAAACAATAAGTGAAAATGTGCAGGAAAATTGGCAAAACATCGAGGTGAGGAAGCACCCAAGAAAGCAATGATGCCGCGGAAAGGCAAAGTACCCTGACCAAATGACGGTCACCTTGATACCCCAAACGCAGTTCGAGATGATATAGAACGTTAATTGTGTTTGATCGCGTGACCCCTCACGAAGAGGAGAAAAGCGCGACACCGCTTTGAACACTGCATGTCATGACCCTGCGAAGAAGGATCGAATGTGCGTTCGGCATCACGCTATCAATATCGGTGTCACAAGTCCGGGAACAAACAACAACAAATTAAGAAAGACCATTGAGAAAGGAAAACTACAGCTAGAATATATACGATGTTCATACAAGAACGGAGGCTTGCGCGAGCAAAAGCCTTGAAACACACAAGAGCAAAAAGGGAGGACACCCGACACGCTAAAAGAAAAACAAGAAAACCTATGGCCCTGGCAGGCTACCGTCCTCCTCACTCCCCCCGTGGCCTCTTTGCCCGATAGTAGCCATCCTCCGTAAGGCCTCCTGACTTGCCTTTGAAAAGCTGAATGATAACAGTGGCGTCAAACTTGTCTCGGCCATAGCGCTCAATAAAATAGTTAGCCATGATGCTCGCGGTCTGCTCCTAGAACCACTTACATTTGTCTGTCGTCTCCTTCTCAAGCGAGGCACTCCGACCCCGTTCTGCTTGCAGATCGGCATCCTTGGTAGCCTCGCGCCCTCTAGCCTCCTCTAACTCTCTTTTCATAGCTGTCAAGCTGGCCTCCATATTCTGCCGCTCTTCTGTAGAATCCCTCATTTCTTCTCGGTTCCTACCAAGCTCCTCCTGGTTCCTGTTAATTTCCTCTATAAGCTGGCGATTAGTGTTGCGTCACTCCTCGTAGGAAGAGCTGAGGAAGCCCACTTGCTTCGTCACATCCTTCGACCAATAGTGGAAGTCTTGAAGAATAAAGAATAGTTGAGTACGTATCCGCTGCAATCGGTCCCCGTTGGCATGAGAAAGGAAAGCTCGCTCTTCCTCCTCAAGCGAAAACATATGCGAGGCTAGGTAAGCAGATGTCGCTAAAGAGTTGTCACCCCCTAGCGCTGGGAACCCGCTTTGGCGAATATTGCTCAAGTCAACCTACTGTGTGGCGGGCCCGGCAGAAGTCACTGTGCTTAAGTCAGCCACCAAACAGGGAGTCTCGACAGATGCAAGGGAAGGAGAGATTGTCGGAGCAGCCGTAGGGACAAAGAAGACATTAGGAGGAGACGGAGGGGAACGAGAGGACGTTCCTACGTTGAGACCAAAACCATCGGCCTGGAAGGATGGAAAGTCGCTCTCCGACAGGTCGCCTATGAAACCCAAGGGATGGCCAGGGGGAGGAGGTGACGAGCCGAAAGAAGAAGAAAATTGAGGAAATGGCGCGGAGGCAGTCCTGTTCCCCTACAGCTCAAAAGTTTGATCGCTTGACAAGGGGCCAGTACCAGTGACAACTTCTTGCCTTTCCTGGTCGACGACAAGACCATCTGATGAAGGGGCATCCCCGCCAAGGCGCGGCCTCTTAGGACCAAGAATATGTGTCAAGTCCATACCGTCACGGGAAGGAACAGTAGTAGAAATAGCAGCGGTATCCTACGAAGAAAAATAGAGAGAATAAGGGGACAAGTAAGTGGAATAAATAAATTGAGAAGAATTTGCAAGAACAACCTCAGAAACCGAAATAGAAGGACGAGCAGGAGCGATGACACGAATATGGATAGTCCTTCTCCTCCTCTTGGTAATTGGGGGTCGAGAAGATGACGCTTGAGTAGGATCCGAACTTGTGCAAGAAATCGACTCAGTGGCCGAAGCAGCAGTAACCTCCGCATGAGGACGAGAAGAAGACTCAGGCGCAGAAGTGGACGGGTGCACAACGTTAGCAGCAGCACCAGCAGTAGCAGCGGCAAGAGCCTCTTTTTCCCTTCTCCGCTGAGCTCTTTTCTCTCGTTTCTTGATACACTCAGGTTTCCACCCCGCTGGGGGATCTGCATGAACAAGAGAAAAATGTCAGAGTTAGTACCGATAGGGAATAGCGAATGAAATGGAGGGTGCTCACTTTTGATACAGCCTCGGATGTCGCCCTGGCACGCGAGCTCGCGAGTATGAACACCAGGAATCCCTATCAGATTGAGCAATTTGTCCAACCAGCCTTGCTCAAGTGGTCCTAGGCGCGACCTCCCACCCCAGGCGCCGTCCCTAATGCTCAAATTGAACCCACTTCGCCACAAAGGCTCAGGCAAGGTGACGATAAAAAACCACTTTTTCCAGGCGTCAACAGAGGATTCAAGATGTAATAACTTCCAAGTAAAGGGTTTTAATGAGTCATCGTCATAGCGAGGCGATATCGCTATGACACCATTACTATGATTATACAGTTGAAACAGGGATCGAAGCAGTAATAGAGAGGGAGATTCAATCCCCATATGTCTACAAAGAGCTATAAAGGCATAAATGCCACAGTAAGCATTTGGGCTTAGCTGGGCAGCGTTCAAATCAAATTCAGAGAATAATTCTGCAACCAGGGGATCCAGAGGAAGTCGGAAACCATAGTTAAACATTTTAGCATAAAGAATCCTACGGTTGCCAGGCAACTCGCTGTTGAGACGAAGCGACCTAGGGGCAACTTCAGTAGAATACCCATCTAAATGATCAAGGTTAGCATTATAATTTCGCAACCGTCGCCGAAGAACGGCGGAAGAAGCAATGGTAGAGACTGTATTCTCAATATCTCCTTCCCAGCAGGTTGGGGTTGGGAATAGCGGCGATTGCGAGCCATGAATAAAGCTAAAATAAGAGTAGAGGAGTAGGTACCTTTTTTAGAAAGAAGGTTGGGGTACCCAGGCGGTGGCGGATCGCAAAGAGAGGAAGAAAAATTGTGTTCTTTTCTTAAGGAAAGAAGCAGCAAAAGATGAGAAAGGAGTATGAGAAGGGTTTTATAACCCTAAGGCCCAAGTGAAACGACAGTTCAAGCGATAATTGCATGTGACGTGTCAAAAATAGTAGACGCGGGAAATGGGTACAGTCCCAGGCGAGTGAAAAGACGCTTTCAGCCTCACCATTCCCCTAGCGCTCCCACCTGCGGACACGTGTGCCTAGAACATCATGACTGTCTATTTTGCATCAACAAAAGAATCCAGAGCATTAAATGCTCTAAAAAGTGGAACCAGGTCCAACGAAAGAGAAGACAAGCGACAACGCTGTGATACGCAAAAAGTATAACATATAGCGATAGTACAAGGAGACAAGCGATAAGTAAACTTAGCAGGAAGGTGACACCACAAAGGTACATGCGTTATTTGGCCAAGTATACAAGATTTATTAGTTATTATAAAGCAAGGAGGCGAGATCAAAGTTCAAATTGAAAAAATAGTAACAACAGAACAACAGATAGTAAAGCGACACCTTAATCAATCGACATCGAATGGGCCTTCCATGGTGTCGCCTCATCACTCCTCTTCGGAGGAAAAGAAGCCTTCTTGGCTTTCATCAATCTCTTTTATCTTTGCGGAGGCATACTCGGTAACCTGAGCAGGATCAAAAGCCATACCGTGGCACTGATCCGCGAACCCAGCAGTAAAGGCCCGTACGACCTTCTTCTTCCACCAAGTCACCTTCGATGAAGCCCTCGTCAAATCAGCATCGCGGGATGATATCTCTTCGTGAAGAAGAGAATTCTTCTTCTCGGCAGCTACCAACTCAGCCTCCAAAGCTTCAACCTTGACTTTTCCTCTAGACCTCTCCTGAGCAAGGTCAGCACGACACTCACGCAGTTCAGCTTGGGTACGTTTCTGAAGCTGCGTCAGCTCTCCCACTTTAGCCAAGGCACCCGGATCTTGAAACTGCTCACCGTGGGCCTTGATAAAGTAATGAAGTTCCCGGAAGACGGCAAGACAGTTATTCATAACGCGTGCACGCTGAACATGAGGAGGAAGCTGCAGTAACCTATTCTCATCCTCCGGGACGCGGAACATCTCGCATGCCAAGATAGTTGTGGGCTGGTCTCGCGACAAGGGGTCTGATACACCCAAGGCACGAAACCCGTCAGCCCCAAACTTGGACAAATCCATTTGGTGGGAAGGAGCCCCTCGAGGCCCGTCAAGGGAGAGGTCAGCAACAAAGGAAGGGGCAGAACTACCGACCGAACCGCCGGCATCTCGAGTAGAAGTGAGGAATAACGGACAAGGAGACTTTGGTGGAAAACAAGAAGAACCAGTCGTACCCTGAACTAGTGCCACCACGTCAGGGATACAGAAACCAATGGGCGAATGAGGAGGCTCCATGACAGGAGTGGAGTCTGCCACCGACGGCGATACCATCGCAGTTATGGGAACCGCATTAGGAGGAGATGACCTTGGAGTCGAGGAAGTGTCGCCTGGTGGCGCGACAACCTCTCTAGTGACACTAGGTGAAGCGGCAGTGCGAGGAGCGGCAGGGATTGTCGCTGGAGCCGGGGTAGGCAGAGCAGCAATCTTCGCCACCCGACTCTCGCTTTCCTCCCTCAGCCTCTTCCGTTGAGCTGCGAAGGCTGGGCGAAGACTCAGCTATGTATCCATGTCCTCCATATCCTCGGTCCCGTAGGAAAAAATCTTCGTCTCAATTATTGGCGAACCAGAGTTGGACCCCTTCTTCCGAGTTGGCAACCAATTCTCCACGAAGCGAGAAGTGCGGGTAGAAGTACCACACTCCCTTGAAAGAGCCGTGCTCGAAGCCCTTTTCTTTATGGACACGCAGCGGTCGGCCTGAGTCCCAATAGAAGTAGAAGGAGCTATCGCTAGAGACGGTATAATCTTTGGAGGAGCGTCACCCTTTGAAAGTGGACGAGCGACAGTATTCCCTGCGAGAAGCTACGTTAGTAAACAATGGGTAAGGAAGAGGATGACAAAGCCCAAAAAACTCACCTATGGTACACTCAGACAAAGGCCTATACAAGGCAAAATTCCGGATCTGGAAGGACGACTCCATCTCCAGCAAGGCGTTGGCCTGGCCTAACTCTTCCCTAGACAGAACTACTGGCTTCACCCAATCAACAACACCCAGGTTGAAGCCAGAGCGCCACAGACGAAAGGGTAATTCGACAATGAAGAAACCGTTCTTCCAGTCTTCGACGCTCTCCTCAAATCCTTGAAATCTTTGCCAAAAAGACCCGACTAAGGCATCACCCCACCTTGGGGTAATGTCAACTAAGCCGTTACGACAGACTAGAGTCAAAAACTTGCGAAACAAAGCGACGGAGGGAAGGAGAATACCTTTCAACTCGCAAGCGCGAAGGAAAGCGTAGATGCCACTCCACGAAGAAGGGGTGATCTGCGCAGGGTTAAGCCCATACTCACGCAGTACATTCTCTAGTGTGGTATGAATAGGGAGATGGAACCCATACTGAAACATCTTAAAATAAAGCATCCTACGAGTCCCCCAAAGTCTGTCATGAAGCCTCATAATGCTAGTAGGAATAGAAGGACTGTAACCCCTGGGGAAAGTAATGCCATTGCTTTCTAATTCGAGACGTAGAACAGTGGGGCAAGTAAAGATGCTAGGGGTGTTCTCGATTTCAGGATCTCGAAGGGCTGCCCCGGGGATAACCAGAGAGCCGGACTGAGATCTTGTGCGAGGCATGACAGGTAAGTAGCAAAAGGAAAATCAAAGCAAGATCGAGTAGAATACCTTGAAAAAGAAGGAGAGGAGCGAAACTAATAGGCGGATCGTCTGAGTACAAGCGAGAGAATTTCCTCGGAGCGAGTAAAAAGCGAAGAGAGATGTGAAATTTAAAAGAAGAGCAAAAGAGTAGAAAGAAGGAACGGATTTCCTTTTAAGAAAGGCGGCTAAAAACCAAACGACCAAGCAGCCCGTCACAGCAGGACATGTGTAAAATAAAAGCAACACGTGGAAAGATTCTGACAGGAAACTTAAAATCAGGCACCCGCCACGAACCTTGTGAGGGAAAAATGGTGCACCGCAAGAAGTCAAAAAAGATGGTTGTGTGAAGTGATAACTGGCTGGTCAGCGTCAGTTACCCCATGAGGCGGCACAACGTAAAAGTAAAGAAGAGAAAAACAAAATACTATTTTTATTTATTTATTCAAAGAGCCAGCGGCATCTACAATAAACACGACATCATCAATCCTCGTCAGCCCAGTCCATATCATAGCAGTAATCGTAGTCCTCCGGGGACGACGGTAACCCACTATTATAGGAAAAGAAAAGCTCGGCAGGCTTAGGCACGAGTTTTGTCGCGGGAACAACCCCCTCTATCGGGGCGACACGGGAATCCTCCCCGATAGTAGATGATGTTGACCTCGAACCTGTGTTCTAAGTAAAAACCCCTCTCTCTGAAGGAGGACAAGGGGCAGACGGTGGCACTTCATCACCCTTCTGTAGCGCGAAGTAGTGAGGCTCATAACCAGCAAAGAAAGATTCAAAGGCCTTCTTCTTTGTTTTCTTGGGATCCTCGTGACCCCTGCGTTTGGTAAGCCTCCATGGGGGTGACGGAGGAGGATGGTCTGAGTCTGGTGAAGTCGGAGGCGTTATCGCGAGCAGCAGTGTACAAAAAATGCAAGTCAGCCTTGAAAATATCAGCGGCAGTAAGAAAGAAATGAGAAGAAAATGGATGAACAGGAAAAAGAGGAAGAACCCCATTATATAGCCAAGGCGAGGAGGCGCTCCTACCTTCTCGCGTGTTTTTAAAAATAATTAATACATTCAGGAACAACGGCCAGAGGGGTGAAGAGATCCGATTTCACAACTACAACTGTTGAAAGTCTGCGCCAACCAAAAGACGCCGAAACAACCGCCCAATCAGTTGACACTGAAGAAACGGCGTGAAATAAATTTGGAACGGTGGGGAGAGACGTTTATTATTATATGCCGGTTAAGTAAATGAAAATGTGTGGAATCCCAGGGGACATTAAACCTACTGTTGGCGTGTGCGGAGGTTATTTTTCAAACAAGACGTTATACGACGAAGGAAAACATCAATAGCGCGACAATCTAACGAGGAAACCATTTTATTTATTTAAGGGCCTAACGGCCCGGGAATACACAAGGTAGCATCAAAGGAAACATAAAGAGGCATAGCAGGAGGGTCCCCACCGCTGGTCAGGCATTCGACCCGGCATCGTCATCTTCCCACTCCATGAAGGGAATCTCCCTCAAGGCATCCGCAAGAGTGGTTAGTTTGGAAGAACAGGCCCTCATGCCTTTCAGGCAGCACCCCAGCAAATCCTTCCTGTGCTGCAGCATAGCTATAAGCAGCTGAATTTGAGAGACAGCCATAGACAGCTTCACCGCCTTCTCCACAGGGCTAAAGTCTTCTATGGAGACAACATTCTGCCTAGCATGCAGAGGGGTCAGCATCCCCTGGAGCTCCAAGATATCCTCAGAAGTCTTGGTGTTCAGCGACCCTAGAAAATCGATGTCTGCTTGAGTCAACTTCCTCAGGGTGTGGGCCTTGGAGAGCAGAAAGTTTTTGGTAACTTCGTCCATTGAATGAGGAGAGGTCGAGAGAATCGTGAAAACAAGTGTAAAGAAAATGCCTATTTATAGACTCAGAGAGAAGATGTTCTGAAAAGGCGTGTTTGTCGATTCTCGAGCCCTCATTAATGCAGAAACCCCTAAAGAGGCAAGACTGAAGACGAGGCAGTAGCCCTTGGTAAACACTCGGGCTCGTTTTCAGTTGGGCTTATGATAACCATTGACACCACCCTAGCGGCATCTCCACCATCGCACCTAGTGACAAGGCCAGAACATTGTATATACCAAGGGGGACATGGCACTGTTCCTACTGCCCCCAAGCCTGGCTGCCGGCCCTGGGATGGTCGACATCAACGGGGGGCTCTCACGCGACATCTGCATAGCGTCATCCCATCCCCGGTCACACATGACGTCACTCTCTAGCACCCAAGCGACATCTACCAGAGATAACGCCTACCCCCTGTCGGTAAGGTCCTTCCTTTGCCTATAAATACCCCCACCATTCCAGACAAGAAGGTAAGCCTAAGACAACGTGCTGAACCCATACCATTTTCACCACTCATACTAACTGAAGCATTGGAGTGTTTACGCCGGAGACCCCCTCCGGCGCTTTGCAGGTGACGAAGACAGCCAGAACAGTGTTCCCGACCAGCCCCCATTGGCCGATCTTACTCGACGAACCTCGGACTCTTATCATACAAATAAAGATTCTATCCATCAACACAATTTACAAATTTCCTATTCTTCTATTTTGATTGAATTTGAATAGATAAAATGGTTGGTAATTTTAGAAGAAAACAAAGGCTTAGATATTGTCGTCGCATGATAAGAGAGTCCCTCGAATTTGTAATGGGATAATGTAAAAATTGGTACCTGTACATGCATTTTTTGATTGATTTCATACCTCAGGTGTCTTTTGCTTTTAAAAGATACTTGTACATTAACAAAACGTCACATTTGGTACCTCGACCTCACGCCGTCCAACTTTCACCGTTAACTGTCCTACGTGGCACGCCATATTGGATGCCACGTAGGAAACGGCTGACGTGGCATGCCACGTCGTCGAATCTGACCCGGTTCTTTTCCCACAGGTCGGCTAAATGGGTTTTCCCCACCCGGGTATGAAACGACGTCGTTTTGGCCTATTCTCTCCCACTCCTCCTCCACGTTCCTGCATCCACTCAATCACCGTTGGATCACCTACCTTTTGGGCTAGACCGATCCAACGGTCACATCTTTTTCTTCTTATGGCCATCTTCCATTTCTTTTCCTTTCCTTTTTTCTCTTCGTTTAATCGTCAATCCAACAAACTCCTTCGTCTTCAACCTACAGCAGCCGGCGTCACTATTCATCATCTTCAACCTCCTTTCTTTCTTTCCCTCTGTTTAATTCTTTTTCTTCTTATTTGGTGAAAACACCCAGCCAATCCAACCATCACCGTTCATCCTCATCATCTCCGATCCAAACCCAGCCAGTCCAACCATCACCATTCATCCTCATCGTAGCGTCGTCGTGGTGCTGCTGCTGCTTGAAGATAAACCAAGGAAACCCATCAAATGAACCAATCAATCGCTTAAGAGTTAAGAAGAAAGAAATATAATTGTGGTTGATTAATTGGGTTAATTTGTTGGGTTAATTGTTTGATTTTAATTTATTGATTCTACTAGGTTTTGGTTTGTTTTGGTTGCCGACTTGGATTTTGAAGACAAAGGAAATGTTTGTTGGGTGCAGTGCGTTTGATATGTATGCAGAAACAAGGTTTAATTGCGATGCACATAAACTGTTTGATGAAATGCCCCAAAGGAATGTTTCTATGTGAAACGCGTACATATCTAATGTGGTTTAATGATAAAACATCAAGGGCATTTGGTCCAATGGTATGATTCTCCCTTAGGGTGCAGAATTCGCTTGATGGGAGGATGATAAAGCTCGTTCATTTTAATCCTGAACGACACGTATGTACAGGTATCTTTTAAAAGCAAAAAAAAATACCAGAGGTATGAAATCAATCAAAAAATTCATGTACATGTACCAATGTTTGCATTATCCCAAATTGTAATCTAACTGGTTCGGATCTGAAAACCTTGAAAAGGAATCAGTTGCTCGCGTTGAACACAGCCCTTTGACAACAAATCTACCTAATGATTGAGGTTGGCATGCAATCGTTGAGTTGCATCAAAACAAAGAACTCATTTTACCTTAAACAGTGGGAAAACAAACAAAGCAGAATGCCAGAAATAAGAGATTACTTAGCCGGTCTTTCTCCCAATAAAAAAGATAAGAGATGAAGGCAACAACACCAAGTATCAGGGCAATATGTCCTACTTTAGGATTAGCTTGTGCTAATCTAAAAGTCATTGGGGATAATGATTAGCAGTTGTTTGCTCCTCAACAATAACGGCAAGAAAGAGATGTCTTTTCACTCAAAAATCTCTCTTTTCATCCCTCTAGCAGATGTAGTTAGCAAATTCATATCAATCCCAAAAAGATCAACCAACCCTAAAATTCTAGCCTAAAAATGGAGAGTAACATGCCTAAAATTACCAAGCACTTGCAACAACATTGGGAGCAACTTTGCTCTCAGATGATGCAACTGACTTAGCATCAGTTTTCTCAACTGCTGCACCTGAACCGTCCGTTTCTTGCAACTGCATCTCTTCAATCTTCTTCGCCAAATCCCCAGCAGCTGAGCCCGCTGCTTCCTTTATCAATCCATCTTTCTTCATCACTGCAGCTTTGTTTTTGTCATTAGTCACAGTAATGCCACCAAGTTTTCCATCAAAAATCTGTTTTACAGGTTTAGAAGTCTCGTCAGCCCACAAGGGCAATCAAAAACAACTTACTCTAATATACAAAGGATGTTAAACAGAAATCATCTCATTATAATTCGATCTCAGCAGGAGAAATTGGAACTAAGTTTTGTCTTAAAAGAAGGCACATCTCTTACCTGTTTTTGACTATTCTGTTTCGCCCTTTTCTCCTGCATTATCCTTTCACGAGCTGCATAAAACCCAAAATCATCCAAGATTGACGTTTTCCCTTCGTAAGCCTTAATAAGTTTAAGAACTTGAATACCCTTTTCAAACATAACCTAAAAGGACAAACAACATTTGAAGTCAGAAAAGGAAAATCAAAAGGAAAATCAAAAGGAAAATAAAAATAAAAAGTTACAAGGCCAGACAAGGTGAGAGAAGAAAGAGAAGACAATGGGAAACATATTACCTCCTGTGTATCCCTACTATTAGTAACTGGTTTGTTCTCATTGTTTTCAAGCGTTATGTGCCTCAAAGAACTGTTTGAAACATCCTTAATGATATGCCACTTCACAGGAAAGCAACCAACCCATTTGTCTTGTTGCCAATACTCCACAGTTCTGTTGAAATCAACAGGCCCAACCATCTCCGCCAAACCAACAAATTGTCCACTGGTATTGACCTAAAATAATAAACATGGAGTCAAACTTACTAGTGTATGAAATACCAATCAACTAAGTAGGAGCTACAATACTACTCATACTCACAGAGAACAGCAGAAATACAGGACAGCCACCAGGATTCTCCTTGGCAAGATGATAAGCTGCATCAAGCTTTTTATTCCCATTGGGTGTGCTAGCCCACACACCATATTTTATGCTTTTATGGACATCATCCTCGCTGTATGATTTAGTAACAAAAAATTTTGCATCTGAATAATCCTCAGGAAAATCTTCACGATTATAGTGCTCCTTGTCTGGAATTTGAGGCAAGTTATCCTCTTTATTATTCTCAGTCAACGGGAGGTTTTGCTCCTCAGCCGCTTGTGTGACAGGTCCAAACCCCCTTTGGTTTTTGAATCCCTTTGCTCTTGGCCCTCTATTCAGCTCACTCAAACCATCTACATTCTCATTGCCATAGCCACGGCCTCTGGGTTTGTACTTATTATCAACAACCACCCATCCATGTCCATTAGTCCAAGAATTATGAGGAAAGGATCCAAAACCAGTGCCAGCTCTGTATCCATATGGGCCATACATTCTATTGTTTGGATACATCGAGTTCATGAATCCAGAAGCTTGGCTGAAGTCCGTTGTCAGACTTGTAGGATGATAGTTCTGAAAATATAATAAAAAAATGTGTTAATCAAACTAGAAATTGATAAAACCTAAGAATCATAGCACTAGCTAAGGAACAAATATGTGTATAACTGTTGGAAATGATGATATGTAACAAATTTTTCCTTTTTCCTATTTCCACAGGCTGATCTCAACACCTTTGAGACTTCATCAAATCATGTCAAATAAAAATGATAAACAAAATGAAACCAATAATTTCACATGTTGAATAACAGGTAAATTCACGGTTTATTCATACCAGATGCGATGAGTAGCCAGTACCAGTCGCATATTTAGATGACCCATGAGAGTACGCAGAAGCATCAAACCATTGGATAGGTGATTGAAATCCATCATATCCAAACCTTGGATCATAATAACCCGAAGATGGAAACCCCGCAAGTGAGCTATCCCTTTTATAGGAGCCACTTGAATTTATGGATGAATTCTGATTACTAGGTCTAAATGGCTTTGACCCATTATTTCTATTTACACTTCCAGAAATATTATTGGACAAAGACAGTTTTTCAGCTGTAGCTGAAGGGACCTCCAGGTTGGCTTGGTTAGGAGGGTAAAACATGCTTGTTGAAGAAGGAGGCTGGTAAAAAGCACCTGGGTACTGGTAATGCTGGGCTCCATAGCCATCATGTCCAGGGGTGGGAACAGGCGAAGTTGGAGAAGGATATGCTCCATAAGGCAAATGGCCATAACCTTGATGGTACATAACTGGTGCATTACTGCCGGAGATTCCCTGCCAATAGGTAAACAAAACTATCAACCACCAATTTCAACTCACACAGTTCCACGCTAACCAAAAAGGAAAGAAATATTTAAAGTACGAGGGGGGGGGGCGAGGGGTATGGGGGGGGGGGGGGGGGGGGGGCGACGGGGGGGGGGGGGGGGGGAGGGGGAGAGAGAGAGAGAGGAGGATAGATTTCTTAAAAGGAAAGAATAAGATATAGAGTTTCCCATCCTCTCCATTTGATTGGAGAGAGCAATATAGTACCGTAAATTCCCATATACCCTGACAACTTCAGAAAGAATTTTCCATACATCCAATAAATGGAGTGTTCCTGAGAATGAATGGGACAGATTTCACTAAAGCTACCATCTAAATTTCACTATAACCACTCTTAAGATAACAACAGTATTATGATTACAAGGAAAGTAGTTCTCCTACCATTAAGTTTTAGTCAATCAAGTTGAATTGGTATTCACTTTTTACACATATTGAAGAGGATGCTATTAAATATTCAAATTGATAAACATCTCTGA
The DNA here is from genome assembly GCA_963691705.1 of Viola odorata. Classification (NCBI taxonomy): domain Eukaryota; kingdom Viridiplantae; phylum Streptophyta; class Magnoliopsida; order Malpighiales; family Violaceae; genus Viola; species Viola odorata. The sequence goes on along the minus strand of OY829539.1, from coordinate 19,671,213 downwards.
TAGTAGCCAAGTTACAAGTCCACATCACTAGTAGAAATGACGCGATCCGATCTCAGTAGGCGTATGCGTGATCGCATCAAGAAAGCTATGCAGTCATCTTACTATATACTTAGGGAAATTGTGCATGAAAGATAAACTCTTAATAAACCAAAATTGTACAAGAAGAATCTAGTTACCTTCTTTGTTGCTTCGGAGATTTCATCCGTCTTGACCTGAGAATGCAGCGACATATTACCTAGCAAATCTGAATCTTCAACAAGTGTAAAGGCTACATCAAAGTAAATTTCTTCTTTTACATTGGTGCACAAAGATTCAAAAATAATTAAAATGAAAATTGATTAGACGATAAGAAAGAACCTTGAAAACACAAGCAACAACAGGAGAAATGCTGAAATTGGTTGGTATTAAGTGCCAATAATAAAACAAGAACAAAAATTATTCAAACAACGATTTACAGCCAGCCAAAAGCCTTGAAAATCCAGAAAAACACGAAAAAGAAATATGAATCTCAATCTAAAAATGCATAAAACTAGAAGAAAAAGATGCACACTTTTGAGTTTTACTAGATGTTAGCTTTCGTAACACGAAATATAATCCCAGCTAAACCGTAATTCATCCTCATCACAGAACAGATGTGAGCCAATACCATGATTAGAAGAAAAAAGAATCACTGAAAAGTCACACAAAACAGAGACACACGAGGTGTAGCAATCAAGATTGGCAGAAGTAAAGAAGAAGCAGACGAGGGAAGATGAAAAAGGATACTGCTTGAAGGATTAGTAACAGCTGCCATGGTGAGGATGAGACGCACGGTGGAGACTGGCCAAACAAGAGTGAGGGAGAGAGCAAAACCCTAAAAGATTTAAGAAGAGAAGTGAGAGTAGAGCTGTAAAAAAACCTACTCTTTTTTTTGTTTTTGGGTTTAGGGGTTTGTTTTGTAACTTTTGTTTGGGTTATTTTAATTTATTAATGAGGAACGAAAAGAAAAGAGGCTTGGAGAGGGGGCTAGCCGCCAAAACCCAAGACTTGTTGTGGGGGTTTATTTAAAAATACAAAACAAAAAGAAAAACCTGCTTGCTTTTGTAGATTATTTTAGATTCCAAACGGATATGATTCTAAACGATTTTTGCGTAAAGGTTGGTTCTGTTTTACATTATTAATTAGCCAATTAATTCAGTTATAAATAATACTCTCTCCGGTTTCCATAAAATGTCGTTTTAGCTTTTACTTTTACTATTTCGGCACGTATTTTAAAACGGCCGGCAGACGACCTATTTGAGACAATTTTGCCCCTAATTTTTTCTGGGACGTACGTTAAGGATTAACGTACGTTCACAAAAAATTTCGGATTTTTTTGGGGTCAAATAGTGCCTCATCCGGCCTCTTCGATATGCGTTCCTTACTAAATATTGGGATGCGAAGAAGACATTTTATGGAGACCAGAGGGAGTAAAAAATTGGGTAAAATTGTTGATTATTTTAGATTCGAGACTGATATGATTCTAAACGAATTTTGCTTAGAGGTTGGTTCTGTTTTACACTATTAATTAGCCAATTAATTCAGTCATAAATAAAAAAAGGGAGAAAAATGTGAAAGTCGTGTCATATTGTCAATCGTTTCTTCTTGTGGACGTGCATGTCCTTTTCATCCTCTTTTCCAAAGGTAAGGACTGCTTTTTGTCTTTAGGTTTGACGTGTTGACCTAATTACTCATTAATTGAGTTGAAGACTTAAAACACTAGTAGAGAGTAATCATTAAATCATATTAGTACTGATTAATCCACCACTAATTAAGATTGAATAATGCTTGCTGTAAGCAATTAATTACTTCATACATAGAAATCAAACCACAGCTTTTCCATTTAAAGAAATAAGAGTATCGAACGAAAAGTGTTTATGCAATTCAGCAATGGAGCAAAACGGTTGAGTTCACACTTGCACTTTAACTCTCCTATCATCTACCCAGTACCAAATTCTAAATTCCATTTGCACCTTCGATCATACACCAACAAAGGGTATGAATGTGATTAAGTCAACCATTCATTGGAAGCACAAGCTCTCTCAGAACTTTGGCCACATCCTCTGGGAAAACAGGATTTATGTAACAGCCGGTTCCAATTTCAAAACCCCCTACAACACTTAATTGCGGCACAATCTGTAAAAACCAGTGAGTATAATGCAGCTGCGATTCCTTAACCTCGACAGGAGAAGTATGGATCATGAAATTGAACGGTGGCTTATTCAACTGCTGTGACACCTTTTTGAGCATCAGTTTCAGTAATCCCCCGAGATCAACTGCCTGGAGAGGGTGACACATGAATCAGGACACAGTGATTTAAATATGAAAAAGAGCCCTAATATGCAGAAACAGAACTATCCAAAATACATACCATACTTCACAATAGAAAACAGAAATAGATTTTCCACATTTAACTACAACAGTACATTATCACCACTCTATCGTACATTACTATGCGCAACGCAAAACATATCAGGTAAATCATCCTTAAACACATGCACCTACGCAGTACCAGTTGGTTTCTTCATTTCATTATTGCTTGTTTAGGGGCCCAGAGGAAATTTACTTTTCTCCAAATACAAGTCAAAACTACTTGGTAGATTCGCCACTGCCTAATGACTAGAATGATAATCACATGCTAAAGTTCTAATAGTTCTCAAACCAATCCATATTGCACAAGACTATACCTGTCTAGTTGGTTGCAACGAGAGAGCAAAATAAATCAAAAGACATAATTGGCAAAAAAGAAAACAACAGTGAAAGTTACCTGCTCAGGATCTATTTCATGGAAATGAGATGAGTGATCACGGGGAATAATCCATATCTCGAAGGGAGATGAACCAGCAAAAGGAACGATGGATGTAAAATGGGTTGATTCATTAATTAAAAGCTCTTCCTTTCGAACCTCACAGAGAATACATTTCCCTGTTTTATCAAAGTACTCCTTCATACCATTAAGTCGGGCAGAAACTGAAGGAGGAACGATGGGTAGAGCCAGTATCTGACTGTGAGAATGACTCAATGATGCCCCAGCAGAAGCACCATGGTTCTTAAACACCTGAAACCATAAAACAAAGACCATTGTCAGCTTGAATTCCATAACAATATAAAAAAGAAACAAATGCTTATATCATGTTGTCAATGAAAAAAGGTGCCCCCACGCACATACAAGCCTATTTTATTAGAGGTTTAAACGAATGGAAAGAAGAACAACAAAGTCAGGCTTCTTTAGACAAGAGGAAGAAAACTTTGGTGAAGATGAATAAATCTAAAGAACAATGGAAAACATTTGTCCTAATTGTATTACCATAGACAAAAATAAGATTGTAGAAACAACCAAGCATTCATAGAAGTTAATAATTGAAATTCCCAAAACATAATTTACTGCCAGTTCTGTATTTATTTATTTTGAATAAGAACAACAAAAGACAATTTTTCAAGATTTATCCAAATTCAAACTTCCAAAAGCTTTTTATTTTGCATTGAATTGTCCAGAACATTTTTCAATCTTAGAAAGTTAAAGAACCTTGTAAACTCAAACTTGATAGAGTACAGAATGACAGACAAACCTACATTCAACGATGAGTAATTCCTCACAAAATGAGTTTTTACATATTAAATATATTTTATATCAAAAGATCAATAAGGATTCAAGCGTTTGACTAACTTTATCTACGTTTGGAAAACGTAACACTCAGATAAGCTAATGTGATACTCACTTCTTTTTGCCAAAGTCAAGTTTCAGGAGAGTCAAGAATTGATTAGAATTTTGCAGCTCTTTTGTGATGCTTCTGGCAAACCTTAAATGTTTCCGAATCTGCCGTTACATTTAGCAGATACACACCAGAAACCAAAGGGAGATGATTGGCGATCTATTCGGCATGAAAGAAGCTTCTGTAGAGGACAAGTATGCCTACTAGTTCAATGGGGAAGATCGAAATCTCAGCACCCAGTCTTCTGAAAAGCAAGATTATAGCTAAAATTAGCTCCTGGAGGCAGAATATTCTATCCCAAGCTGGGATTCTAATCAATGCCATTATAACTGCAATACCCACGTCTGTAATGCAAATCTTTAAGATGCCATCTTCCTTTTGTTCCAAAATAAATTCTCTTTGCTAGATTTTGGTGAGAGGTTGTGGAGAGAGTAATAATAGTTTCGTGGCTTGGACGAAACTTATCAGACCAAATGGAGCAGGGGGTATGCCTTTCAGGGAGATTGGGTTGTTTAATTTAGCCTTGTTAGCTAAGCAAGCTTGGAGGCTTATTAGTAACCCTGAGTCCCTCTGGGCAAAAGTTTTAAAAGGAATATACTTTCTTAGTACTAATTTCAGAATTATTAGGAAGGGTCAGAATCCATCTTGGCTTTGGACCAGCTTGTTGATTAGTAGAGACAGCATCAGAAGAAGGTCTATGCTGGAATATAGAAATGGGTGCCTAACATCCCTGGGTTCACTCCACAAGGTAGAACAAGCAGAGATGTTGATGTAAACTGAGTGAAGAAGCTTATTAGTACCATAACTAGGCAGTGGGTGGGACTTGGAGAAACACACAAGCATTTTTCTCCCCAATGAAGTGAAGGCAATTTTGTCAATTCCAATTGGCTCTTCAAACTCAAGGAATAGGCTGGTTTGGCACAACAGCAAGAAAGGGAATTATGGTGTCAAGGAGGGCTACCATAAATTGAAGTCAAGTCAAGATGCCAATCTGCCTTCAACTTCCAATGATCAGAACTGGTTCTGCTGGAGTAAGATATGGAACCTGAAGCTGCAGCTTAAGATAAAGAATTTCCTTTCGAGAGCCTTATGTATAGCTTTGGCTTGTTCAGAAGCTATGCTTATCAGGAAGCTTAAGCCAGAATCCATAGAGCATATCTTCTTTGAATGTAAGTATACTAAAGCAACCTCGTTTGCTTCAAACCTTTTCTACATTCCAAACTATGAAAGCATAAGAGACTTTAAGCAAGGAATTCTAGAAGGGATCCATTTGATGGCTTATATACTTTGACAGATATGGAAAGCAAGAAACAACAAAATCCTTTGGGGGCATGGACCCAATCCTATTGCTACTGTTCAGAGAGCAGGGAAAGCATTTCAGGAGTGGAAGTTGACTTCTGATCGGAGTATTAGAGGTACAAGCTCGACACAATGGTCTGTCACTCTGTCCCCTCTGGTAATCGGATAAAAATCAATTTTGATGCTTCTTTCTCTGGGGAAGAAGGGGTAGCTGGTCTGAGGGTGATTTGTAGAAATGAGTTAGGTGATAACTTGGAAACAAAACATGACAGATGAGACTGTTCTTCTCATTCAGTTGCAGACACGTTTGCTCTCGAGAATGCAACACCAATGGCATCTTGCTGCCAAGAAGAGCATGTTTAATAGAAGGAGACTGCTCAAGAGATTATCAATGCTGTGCGTAAGAATCACCAAATCTTGCCTCAGAAGATAGAGGCCATAATAGACAAAATTAAATTCAACCTAGCTCAGATATATTCCAAGAACAGAAAACGGAGAAGCAAACTGGATTGCTAGAAGAGCTATACAAAATTATCTTCCCAAGTTTTGGTTAACAAGTCCTCCAACTCAATTTCTTCAGATTTTCAATGTGATGCAAATGTAACAGAACCGAGTGGGGTGTCTTGTTTACCAATTGCATTATGTGATAAAGAAAAACTAAGTTGAATTTATCACTTTGCAACAAACTCAAATAGAAACCAATAAACAACAATCTTCTAAACGGGAAAAAAAAATTACAACTAAAATAAACAAACCATTTGAGTTTCAACACAGATCAGAAACAGAAAAAAGAACACTGAGCACAAGAATAATAAACAAACCTGCACATATTTTATAGCTTCGTGTTCCATTATCTGCTCAATTCTCTTCCTATACGCAAGCAACACCTCACCAATCTCCCTCCCGTCCAAGTCACTTAGCTGCACAGAATGAACCGGAGACTCAAGCACCACATCATGAAAACCGAACCCGCCAAGGACCTCACCTGTATCACTGCTCTCCATACATGGGTTCTCTAGATTTCTGCTCAAAGCCGGATAAAGGTTCTCGATAACTCGGATTTTCCAGTTCGGGTCATGCGGGTCGGGCGGGACCCGGAATATTTCCGGAGCGCATTGGTCCTCGCGGCCGATGCAGAAGGGGCAAGAAGAGGAGTTGGCCTGACCGGGGTTTTCAGGGGACTTTGATTTGAGGTCAGTGGGTCGTTTGGACCTGGCGGGAGAAAATATAACCCACCGGTTTGTTACCGGGTCATGGCGTAGTTCGGGACTCCGAGTTGGAGCTGGTGAGGTCATGGCTTTTTGGCGTTTTTTCTCCGCTAATGTCTCTTGTGAGTTTTGATGAGCTGAGCCGCTTGTACAACATGAGGCCTCTTTGGCGTTCCGTTTTTGGTCCGAAAAGGACGGTGGATAAAAATGTTGTAGAAAAAGCATTTTTACGCAAAGCGTTTGGTAAACATTTTTTAAAGGTGCTGTGGAACTATAGTTTAAGTGTAAAATGACTATAAAGAGCATCAGTCATTTTTAGTGTTATTTATTTACATTATTTAATTCAATCTTTTTTCTAAACAAATAATTTAACTATAATTTTCTAAAAGCTGCAATTTTAACCTTTTAACTATAAAAGACAATTTGGTTCAAGCATTAAAATTAATATTTTTTAGTATATATATATAGATTATTTAAATCAATCTATTTCTTTAAACAAATAATTAACATTTTATTAAATAAAGTTAAATATTGAGCACTATTTTAAAATTTTACATATATAAAATCACAATTATCTATTCATCATTAATCTATTACCTATTAAGTTACTTTTTTTATGCGAATACATCAATAATATTTTTTAAAGGCATCAGTCATTTTTAATGTTATTTATTTACATTATTTAAATCAATCTTTTTTCTAAACAAATAATTAACATTTTATTTATAACAATATTAAAAAGTTTATTAGTAGAAGGAAAAAGGTGTTAAATATGGAACATTATATTAAAGTTTTACATATATAAATCACTATTACCTATTTATCATTAAACTATCAATTATTGAGTTGCGAACTATAGACATAGGTGACATTTCACTATTATTGCCTTCATTGCTTCCCTAGCTGCTTGGTTCTTCTAAATGTTGCATCTTTTCTGATATTTTTTGTTGCTTCTTGTTCCATGTTCTTCCTGTATTGCTCAATTCTTTTTATCATTTAAACTGACTCTGTTAATTCAAGAAATTGAATGAAATGTTTCTTTATTAATTGAAGCGGGTACATTAACTATCATTTACTATAACTGCAGTTTGGTTTTTTTCTCAGACCATGTTGGTTTAGCTATCCTTTATTGTCTCTTGGTAATGAAATCATCAGTTCAACAAAATCACTCAATTTCTTTAGATAATAAACGAGGTTCGAAATCAAATAGAAGGACCTAAAGGAATTATAATTAATACTTATAATGATCGAGAAACACTAGACATATATCAAACTGATCAACAAATTGAAGCCAGCGTCATGATTACATTGTTGTGAACAGAGTCATCATCGCGGCTTAATGGAGCCAAAAAGATCCACATATGTACGCTTCGGAGCTTCAGGACGAGCAACTATCTCCACGACTTTGTATGATGCTTCCGGGTATGCTAATGCCTCAACAGCAACTTCTGCGACCAAATCTCTGGATATGCTTCCTTCGTAAAGAGTATCCTGCCAAGGATATGGAAAAGCCATTAGTATCAACAAAGGTTTCAATAACATTAGTATCGAGAAAGGTTTCAGATTCTGCCGATAACTCTGGCTCCATAACAAGATTTCCAGATGGCGGTTCATTTTTCAACCCACCAGGTCGAATAATCGTGTAGTTTATACCAGATTTCCTGATGTATTGCTCTGCCTGCAGCTTAGCTACCAAGGTCAATCCAAAAACGTTAAGGAAAATGTAGGCTGGATTAAGTAGCTGCCCCATTGCAGCACCATTGACTAAAATTGAGCTGATGAGAATGAATCTCTTAACACCACGTTTCCTGCAAGCTTCAACAAGGTTTACGGTGCCAAAATTATCAACCTGAAACAATAACATTCACAAGAGAATAAGCAGAAGTGCAGCGGACTCCAGTAAAACTAAGACCTAATAATAGCAAAATGCACAACAAATTTCAAGTAACATGTTGGTCTTGTTGCCTCAAACAGTTACTAAAGCCTAAAGCACCAATATTCAACAAGGACTCGCACACTCAGACACTTCAAATCAGTGTTGGATCTTGCCATGTACACACAACCATTATGATACATGTTAGTATGTTACAGTAATAATCAAGTTCAAATGTCATTGCATATTAGAAACTTCACCATTTTCTCATTAGTGACAAATGGTGAGAGTTTCCTCATTTAGAAATTTCAATAACAAATAACTTCCATAATATAAACTGTAACACCTAGCTTATAAGATGCATGAGATGAAAAACATGCATGAAACTCATGATTAAAGAGTACTTCCACCCTTAGCTTGCTAGAAGCTAAAGTACCAGAATGCACAAACTATCAAAGTTGTTGTCAGAATGCAAGCTACCAATACCAAAAAAAATGAAGCAAAGAAGTAAGCATCAAAAACCTTTCCATAGGTAAACAAGGTGGATTCTGTTAATGCACCATGTGAACCAAAAATAGAAAAAAAGAAATGCAACACCTTTTCAATCATATCAAGAATATCTTGATTATCAATGAATACTATGTAACTCCAATCAATTTCTTATCATGAAATATTGCAAATCAAATATACACAACAACACAACGAGCAGAGTTGCTTATCTTAGCTCCTCAATCTCTACTGTCTTGCACTTTCTTACAAATTGATTTTCTAATCCATTTATTAGGATGGCCTAACTGTCTACCAAATTCTTAGACCAAAAAAACAAAGGATAAAGGCTCAAACCCCTTTTCCGATACATCCCTAGATTCTGAATTTGAAATTAGAAAAGCTTCTGTAATCTTCAATTTCACTTCACCAAAGAATCACACATAATTCTATTTAAGTTCCTAATAAAAACCAAGCAACTCTAACACTTCAATTGAACAAATTCAAAACTTCATACTCGGCCAAAAGTACCATTTTAAAGAAGGCATTAGACCCTAAAACCATTGCAATTAAAAAACCTGGAACTGTAATAGAAATCCATCAAGGACATCATAAGCAAGCATGACGATCCAAGCAGATGAGATTGGAAAGAGGGCCTTACGCGATGAGATTGGGGAGAAGAAAACATGCCCACAGACGACTTCGGTGACTCGACGACAATCCAAGTAGAGAAGGACAGCGATCCAAGCAGCGAAGGAGGGCGATCCAAGTAGCGGAGGACGGCGAGCCAAGCAAAGGAGACCGAGAGAAAGAGATGGTGAGCGGCGGCGAAGGGAGAGATGATCAGGTGCCGCGGTGAAGGTTGATGATAGTGCTGCGGCTGTGATGATGGAGGAGGCCGAGAGAGAGAGATGGTGAGCGGCGGTGAGGAGGGCGAGAGTGAGAGGAGGAGAACGAGGCAACCACGGGAAATGAGAAGGAATTGGGTAATTTTCACGTTATTTATAGCTGGTTTGATTGTAAATATGAGGGGTAGAGCTGTGAAAATTGTCTATTTTAATTCGCGTGCCGCTTCCCGTGTTTTGGCCTTAAAGCGCTTCCACCCACTGCTCCCTCAGAGAGCTTTCTGATTTTGAAGGAAATGAAGGCAAATTGACCAGAGCTTTTTAGAAGCTCTGGTTGAAAAGGAGGGAACCAAACACCTTTCACTACTTTTGGGTTGGGAAAAGCTGGTTTCCCAACCCAACCTTGAACCCCAAACACCCACTGAGTTGGTTAAGCATGGCTCTCTCTCACCACTTACGATTTTCTTTTTTCTAGGTTGTTTTTGTTTATAATAAATCTTTATTATAATTGAAATACCAAACAATTAATCTACTATCTAAAAAACTAATTTTTTTTTCTTAAATAAGCTCATGCGATTAGATTAAAGAAAAGTTAGTCATAAAAACATGCAATTACAAATCTCCAAAAATAAGTCTGCCCCAATTATGCATCCAAGTGGAAGACAAGCAATTGAGAAAAAAACATATAGGAAACTAGGAAACACGAACTTGATCTACAAATGCCAAAGCGATAAGAACTGCACTCGAGCTCTATCCAAAAAGACAAAAAGTTGCTTACATTCCACAACATCCAGCACACTGCAAAGAACTAGCTCTCCCAAATAGTTGCAATCTCCTTATCTTTATCTGCGAACCAGCCGCCCCATATGTCCCAAAACTCAGCCAAAGTCCCTGGTATTGCACCCGAGATACCAGCCCAACTCATCACCTCTACCCAACAAGAACGGGCTATAAGGAACAATGTATGAGCAATCGACTCTTCTTGCTAGTCGCAAAAGGGACTGCGCATGTCCTCAAACCCAATAATCCTATGAGTAAGTAAAAATGTTCTAGTGACAACGCTATCTTGGAGAAGCAATGCTATACTGAACAATCAAACTCGCCGAATCTACTTTTCGAATGACGTGGACGTCCCAAAAATGCCCAGAATACTCTTACCTCCTCCTTCCTCCCTCACCCGTGCTTAATTTCTAGGTTTAGAAATTCCTCCTCCCTTCCTCACCACAACAAAGCCCACGTTCTCGGCAACTCAAGAATCTCAATTTGTCCACCGCCACCTGCTAGTCCACTTTTTTTCCATTTCTCTTGTTCTTATACTTGCCGCCCTACGATCCCGAATTTGAAGTGCTTAGAACCTCAACCACTCAGTTCAAGTACTTCCCTCTTTTATCCTTCTTCATTTCATCATCGTTTGCATTCTGTACATACCTCAATTTTCTGTTTCTGTTGTGATTTGGTGTGCAGTTGCATGATAAGGCATTTTTGTTTGAGCAGCAGCATTGGAAACAAGCTAGGAAGAAGAACCTGCAAATTTAAGGTGCTTTATTTAATTCTGGGTTATATCATGAATTTATGTGGTGATTGGTGTTGGGTTCTTGGATTTTCTCACTAGAAATACAATTGTTAAGATGGCTATATATTTTTCTGGATGAGAAAAAACATAATTCAAATAAAGTAATTATGTTTTAACTGATGTCTTGGATGACTTTTTCTATTTATAAGGTTGTTATCAGAAAATAAGGACTAATTTTCTTTAACATATTGAGGTATTGCAATGATTTCTCATAATTTTAACTTCGGACTTAGTAATGGAATTCTCTTCACTTGATTAGATGAGTAAAATATACTAAGGAGTTTAAGTTATTGTGTTATTGGTCAGTACATTATGCCTTGCATCTGTTAGGACCTATGACTTTATCCATATATTCAATCAAGATTTCGGTGTCTCTAATATCTTGAAATTGCTAGCTTGTTGATTGTGTATTAGTAATAGTTCTGGCTTTGTTGGGGAGAATTGTTAGGTTATCAGTAGTTAAAATGCCACTGCATTTTTTGACATGATAATTAGGCATGTACTTTACAACATTAATTATTAATGGTGTATAAATTATAAAGTAACACTTAATTACTTTGTCATACAGTAGCAATATCATTTGCAACGGAGGTAATGGAGTCTTGCTGGAACTTGATGATAAATTGATTCCGAAGGCAGGTATGGTCTTCAAATCAGAAGAAGAAGTTTATAACTTTTGTCTTGAGTATGCTTGTGAAGTGGGATTCGGTATTAGGAAAAGAAGTGTGAAGATAATAATGGGAAGCTAAAGTATTTTACTATTGAGTGTAGTAGGGGAGGTATGTGGAAATCCGTAGCAAAAAATGCTTTTAATCCAAGGTCATCAAGAAAAACTAATTGTAAGGCTAAAATCAATGCTATTGGTAATGATGAAGGAGAGTTCACTATTTCGATTGTTAATCTTGATCATAATCATGCGGTCAGTCCCACAAAAGCACGTTTTTTTTAAGTGTAATAAAAATATGGACAAGTATGTGAAGAGGAGGCTTGAAACAAATGACCAAGCAGGCATACGTGTGAGTAATAATTTTCATTCTTTGACTGTGGAAGTAGGGGAGGTACGAGAAATTGACCTTTACTGAGAAAGATTGTAGAAATCATATTCTTAAAGTAAGACAAATTAGGTTGTTGTGAAGGTATGCATGTTTGTTCTGCTTTTTCATTATTTTATCATAGTGCTAGAGTATCCGATTTTTGTAAAACGTTAATCTCCTTGGTTCTTAAACTTTATTTCAGCAATAATTTCTAGTCGTAAGTGGTTAGTAGGTATATGACACAATTTTTATCAGTAAGCTTTCTCACCTATGTTGGTGAGATTATAACTTGTGATCTACGATATGAATTCCACATTCAGATTAAAGTAACACTATTGCTGGAGAGGTGTTGCAAAAAGGAAAAGAGGAGTTGCCAAATGACTGCGCTATTGCTTTTCCCCCTGGGTTAAATTTGCTAAATTGTTTCAGTCTTGTCCTGCAGATGATACTGATGCCCATCTCTCAACTCTTGAAGGAGAAGGAAATAGCTGGAAAGATGAAACTTTGAACCCGGGCTATAGGAAAGAGCAGGTGATTGAATTTATGGGTACAAACGACAAGAGTTTTGGTGTTGACAAACTTGGAAATTCCAGCAAACCTCCTGCACATATGATTGTGTCACCCCAACCAATGCATTGTCTTCCACACCGTCGACGCAAACCTTTCTATGGATGGATTTATGATGATGACGAGGATGACAAGGATGATGAAGATATTGTGCACCTACCCCCAGCACCAATACCAGCAGATTTGGCACATTTGCTTTGTGAGGTTGGTGATGCGAAGAAGCGCAAGAGAAGATGGGATGTGTGGCAAGAATATAGGTAGGAAGGACATTATTAGCGACTCTACAATTCTGGGATGCTTCAGGAGGCATCGCTAATCACATTGACAAATATTTTGAACTAGTATGTGGCATGTTATATACTAGTATTATCTAAATAGGGTATGATGATCTATATTATATATGTATGACTTCAAAAGTCGGAAGTCCACCATGTGGCATGTGCCTTTGGAATGATTCTCGTCAAACAATTTTAACTTACTATGGTTGTTAGGCAAGTACTTTTTGTTTACTTGCCCTTCCTTTTGGTTATATATATATAATTATATTTTTCTTTAAGTTTAATTACATGTGTGGGCCTGCACCTCTGCCGTAAAGAGATTGCCAATTTTCTCGTCTTCCAGGCTGTCCAATGTCCATGTCACTTGACCTTTTGGTTTATATGTTTTAAGTTCATTCATTGTCACTTTGATGGTGAGCTAAAATAAAAAAAAGTGTAAAGAAAAAGAAAAAGGAAAATAAAATGTAGCCTCGGTTATTGTTGAAAATGTGTAAGTAACTTATATAATATTTACATGAGTAAATTCTTTTAGTGCATAATAGGAATATATTTTGTCAATTTTAGTACGTATAAACATCAAATTTGACATTTGGAATGGTGGGCACTTTTTTTTATCGGTTATTAATCTATCTAGTTATTGTTACTATCTTATTTAAGTCTATATTAAGGTGAGATAATAAGGTGTTCCACCATTTGTAAATTCATGAAACTAAAGCGCAGGAGAAACTTTAAATTCAAGTAAAACTAGGAAATCATAAAAAGAAGATCACTAATGAAAAGAAATATTTCTCGAAGGAATTTAAAAATGGTGGAACACTTGAATAAATTTACTGGTTGTCGTCATATATATCATCTTTATGGTTATCCTCTATGCCTGTATTTTCACCATTTTGCACACAACCGCCAAGAGAACTAATGTTGTTGGCTCCATTGGCATCTTCTGCAATATTGGCATGTATGCTGCTCCACTATCTGTCGTGGTAAGTCGATTTTTCCCCAACAAATTTCGTCAATTAATCAAACCAATTCTTCATTTTGTGTATATACGTATGATCTTGTGTTAATTGTTTGTATTTTTAGGTGGGTTCTTGCTTGTATTATGAGATATCAGCACTAATTCTTGATTAATTAGCTTCTTTTAAATCACGGGTTCTAATGGAAATTGAGAGATTTGGTTGATGTTATATATGCAAATATATATATAAATAGTGCGCTCTGGACTGCATATGTCGCGCATCTTTCTGACCGCTTCATCCTTGAAAGTACTCTGCTCCTCCACCTTGATTATGTTTCATACAAATGGTGGAACACTTGAATAAATTCCTTCAAGAAATATTTCTTTTCATTAGTGGTCTTCTTTTTATGATTTCCTAGTTTTACTTGAAATTAAAATTTCTCCTGCGCTTTAGCTTCATGAATTTACAAATGGTGGAACACTTTATTATCTCACCTTAATATAGACTTAAATAAGATATTAACAATAACTAGATAGATTAATCACTGATAAAAAAAAGTGCCCACCATTTGGTGAGAGATTTAGTTGATGCTATATATATGCATATATATATATATATATATATATATAAACATGTGTCTATTTTGCAGAAAATGGTGATACGAAACCAAAATGTAGAGAACATGCCATTTTTATCTCCTTTGCGTCACTTTTAAATAGTGCGTTCCAGACTGCATATGCCGCGTAACGTTCTGACCGCTTCATCCTTGTAAGTACTCTGCTCCTCCACCTTGATCATGTTTCATACAAATGGTGGAACACTTGACTAAATTGCTTCGAGAAACATTTATTTTCATTACTGGTCTTCTTTTTATGATTTCCTAGTTTTACTTGAAATTAAAGTTTCTCATACCCTTTAACTTCATGAATTTACAAATGGTGGAACACTTTATTATCTCACCATAATATAGACTTAAATAAGATATTAACAATAACTAGATAGATTAATCACCGATAAAAAAAAGTGCCCACCATTTGATGAGAGATTTGGTTGATGCTATATATATATATATGCATATATATATAAACATGTGTCTATTTTGCAGAAAATGGTGATACGGACCCAAAATGTGGAGAACATGCCATTTTTCATCTTCTTTGCCTCACTTTTAAATAGTGCGCTCTGGACTACATATGTCGCGCATCGTTCTGACCGCTTCATCCTTGTAAGTAGTGGAACACTCTATTATCTCAACTTAATATAGACATAAATAAGATATTAACAATAACTAGATAGATTAATCACCGATAAAAAATAGTGCCTACCATTTGGTATATATATATATATATATATAAACATGTGTTTAATTTGCAGAAAACGGTGATACGGAACCAGAATGTTTAGAACATGCGGTTTTTCATCTCCTTTGCCTCACTTTTAAATAGTACGCTCAACACTGCATATGTCGCGCATCGTTCTTACCGCTTCATCCTTGTAAGTAGTCTGCTCCTCCACCTTGATCATGTTTCATACAAATGGTGGAACACTTGAATAAATTGCTTCGAGAAATATTTCTTTTCATTAGTGGTCATCTTTTTATGATTTCCAAGTTTTACTTGAAATTAAAGTTTCTCATGCGCTTTAGCTTCATGAATTTACAAATGGTGGAACACTTTATTATCTCACCTTAATATAGACTTAAATAAGATATTAACAATAACAAGATAGATTAATCACCAATAAAAAAACAAGTGCCCACCATTTGGTGAGAGATTTGGTTGATGTTATATATGTATATATATATATATATAAACATGTGTCTGTTTTGTAGAAAATGGTGATACGGAACCAAAATGTGGAGAACATGCCATTTTTCATCTCCTTTGCCTCACTTTTAAATAGTGCGCTCAAGACTGCATATGTCGTGCATCCTTCTTACCGTTTCATCCTTGTAAGTACTCTGCTCCTCCACCTTGATCATATTTCATACAAAAGGTAGAACACTTGAATAAATTCATTCGAGAAATATTTCTTTTCATTAGTGGTATTCTTTTTATGATTTCCTAGTTTTACTTGAAATTAATGTTTCTCATGCGCTTTAGCTTCATGAATTTACAAATGGTGGAACACTTTATTATCTCACTTTAATATAGACTTAAATAAGAAAATAATAATAACTAGATAGATTAATCACCGACAAAAAAAGTGCCCACCATTTGGTGGGAGATTTGGTTGATATATATAAACATGTGTTTGTTTTGCAGAAAATGGTGATACGGAACCAGAATGTGGAGAATATGTCGTTTTGCATCTCCTTTGCCTCACTTTTAAATAATGCGCTCTGGACTGCATATATCGCACATCGTTTTTACCGCTTCATCCTTGTAAGTAATCTGCTCCTCCACCTCGATCATATTTCATACAAATGGTAGAACACTTGAATAAATTCCATCGAGAAATGTTTCTTTTCATTAATGGTATTCTTTTTATGATTTCCTCGTTTTACTTGAAATTAAAGTTTCTCATGCGCTTTAGCTTCATGAATTTACAAATGGTGGAACACTTTATTATCTCACCTTAATATAGACTTTAATAAGATATTAACAATAACTAGATAGATTAATCACTAATAAAAAAACAAGTGCCCACCATTTGGTGAGAGATTTGGTTGATGTTATATATGCATATATATATATATATATATAGTACAGTAGAAACTCGATAAATTAATACTCGATTATTTAATAAACTCTCTAAGATAATATTTTTGGCCGGTCCCGACTCGGGGATAGGGTGCTAAATTAATAATTCGCTAAAATTATAAGATAATACATTTTTGATAATTTCTTTAGACCCCATATAAAATATAAATTAATAATTCCTTATATATAGCATATTACATGAATGATTTATGAAGGTTTCTTGAAAAATGACTCAATTGTCTTTTGTTTTTTGTTGAAATCAATTTCCCCTTGAATGTCGTCTCTAATTTTCCTTAGAATGGGAAGCCATGTTGTGTGTATGATTTGTTTGTGTTAACCTACAGTATTTTGATCTTGTTTATATAGAAAATATTTTTAATGTCCATAAAGTGATACATTGAACACAAGAAGCATAATAAGGTGGGAGATTGAAGGTTTCTTTCAAATTGGGCCCTTCATTTGATATACAGTACATGCATTGTATACAATAATTACAGTAAGTGGAAGCTTGAAAGGTGTTTGTAAACTAAGTATTTTACTATAAATTAATAAAATATTAATTAATATATAAATTAATAATTATTAATTTATCGATTAATTAATAACTCTTTTAATTAATAAATTTTGGTCGTCCCAAGTGTATTATTTTATAGAGTTTCTACTGTACATGCTTAAAGCATTTAAGCATTAACCAAAGTCTACATTTTAGGGTTATTAGGCTTGCTATACATTTACTAATAGTAAAGGCTGATTCTTCCTGAATTTGTTCTGTGAGATAACTAGACTCTGCATCTACTTGCTTCTTTTTCTCATGTTGATTCTCAAGTTCTTTTACTCTATGTTTTAAGAGTTCTATTTCTACATCATGCCTTTTAATTTGTTTCCTCAGTGTTTCATCTACTGTATCACTGTGATTCCTATCTGTGGCTTTTCCTGATATATCTGTTTCTATTTGGAATAATTTTCTAATACACATAAAACATATTTCTTTAAAGCAATTATTACATTGGTATCTTCTGTCTATAGCTGGATATAATCTACAGTTATAACAATTTATATGATTGTTTCCTCTGTTTCTAATCCATTCATGTAAACATTCTACTACTTCTTCATTCTGTTCTCTATTCATGTATGTATATGTAATTTTTGTACTGTTTTCTGGCTCATTTTCTGATGCTATACTATATACTGATTCATTATCGGAATCTGTCTTGATATTTTCTATTTCGTATTCTCCTAATTGTTCTACTAAATTTGTTCTATCTATATTTTTATGTTTGTTAGGGCATCTATTTGCTAAATGCTGTGGATCTCCACAGATAAAACACGTGCAACTTCTATCTCTGGGTTTCTTAACATATCTATCTTTATTTTTCCAAGGTTTATCCTTTCTATAAGACGTACTTTTTCTAAGGAATTTCTTCTTTTTATCATAGTATCCATATGCCTGTGGTGTATAAATCGCTGTTCTACAAAACGCCCAAGATTGACGTTTTATTTGTTCTTGCATTGTAGCTTCTTTGCATTTATCTTCTAATTTTTTAAATACGTATGTAATTCTAGGTCCTATTCCTAAGTCTACTATGTGACCAAAACCCAAAGAGCAGATGTTTCAAGAACAGACAGAAGATCAACAGAAACAAGATACTCAAGAATCAGTATCAGACAGAACTATTATGTACAAAAATAATTTGGCTATGCCAGTTACAATTACAGAAAGAGGATCATCATCCTCAAACATACAGATTCCATTCACACAGGTAAACAGAAATCTCTCTACTAGAAGAGGAGCACAGAACGAGATTAGATTTGGAACAATGTATCTCACAGAATTTCCTGATGGAGGAAATAAGAAATTTAAACCCTTTGAGGGATTAAATATCGACAGAGAACAACAGTGCCTGCTAGATAACCTCTGGCATATACAGACAGCTCCCGTAGCAACACAGTTCAAGGTATAATGCTTAAATGCTTTAAGCATGTACTTCTCTGAGAAGAACCCAAAGATACAGAAAAAATCCTTTTCACACTATGTCATTTATAGAGGTTTGAAAACAGGTGTCTTTAACAGTTTCAACACAGTAAAAAACTACATCATGTGTCAAAACCCAATCTATGTAGGTTATCACAGTTTTGCAGAAGCCTTAGAAGAAGCAAGGGCCCAGCTAGGCCCAAACTTCTACATAGAACCTGAAACAGTTAGACCCTATTCAGAAGTGGCCCAAGAAAATCCCAGTAGACTAATAGCCAGATTAGAAGACAAAAACAGAAAGCTAGAAGAACAACTAGCACAGCTTCAACAACAGACTACCAACCAAATAACCTTCATAGAACAAGAAAAGATTGAAGCAGAAAGAAAGATAAAACAGAAAGATAGTATAATGGGTAGCTTAACTACCAAATTACAGCAATTAGATAAATTTATACAGGAAAACAAACAGAAACCCAAAAACAGAAGCTTTTCACAACTTCGAGCTAGGCTATTAGATATGCCAGCCTATTCTACCCTTAAACCATTGTTTGACCAATGGCCCGAAGGGGAAGAAATTATAAAACAGAAAACAGAAGAAAGACACTTAGAAGATCTAATCAATGCACAGAAAAACTTAGTAAAAATTTACTTCGAAGAAAAAGACTGGAAGTTTAAAGGAGTAAACATAGTACAGAAGCCCTACTGCAGACTTGCGGGAATAGTCGCAAGACATATCAAAGTCAAAGGAACAGCAGGTCTATTCAAATTACAAGTAGACCTAAACAGCACAGACATGCCATTCCAGAAAATTCTTTCTTTTTTCCATATGGGAATGATTGATAAAATCACATTCAAATTGGAAGAAGAAGGAAACATTGATAAATATCTAGAAGAGTTTGGAGAAAAATTCTTTCTAGTTGCAGGAAACATGGCAATAAGGAAGAAATTAGAATGTTTCATTGATTCCACACTACCAGTGGCCAGAGGATTTGAAGTTATCCCTGCAAAGAAAAGAATCTTCATCTTTTCGGCAGACAGAGAAGAAGAAAGCATTCATGATATTCATATGGAGATTTCACTATCTCCCTATGATTTCCAAGAAATAGAAAATCCAGAAATCTACAAAGTAGCACAAAGTCCTCAAAGCCTATATACACCAGAAAAATGGATGGAGTATCGTCTCCTAGGAGAAGGGTATTTCATTCAAATCTACAGCACCAGAGAGTGGAGGATGTTCCTACCACACTCAGGAGATGGACGACTGCTAGATGAAGAACACATCGTCAATCTAGTAACAGATCTCCAAGACAACGTGATAACAGACATGGAAGAAGACGAAGTAACTATTCCAGAAACACATAGAGACCTCTAAAACAGACAGACGTAAGCCATGACGCATTCAGAAGACAGACGTAAGCCATGACGCATTCAGAAGACAGACGTAAGCAATGACGACCACAGAAACAGCTGGATCAAACAGATGTCCACTTATTCCCTGTCTTTTGGCAGGATGTAATTATTTTTATGCTTTTTAGATAATGCGTTGCCCACTTTAAACGAGGGCCATTTCTTTTCTTTACTTTTGTCGGCCAATTGTTTTGGCCTGTTTCTCTAGTTTTTCTATATAAGGAGACTTCTCCTTCATTTGTAACACACGAGAAATCAATACAACGAGAGCATTGTCCTTCAAACTCTATGTCTCACTAATTTCTCTCTCTAGTTTCTAGCCTTAACAGCCCCTTAGTTCCCAAGCACTAAAACAGTAGCCCATATAAAAAAAAAAAAAAAAAAAAGGTCAAACCGGTGACTGTTGGTACTGTATATCTTCAACACCAGCTTTGTTTATCCGGCCTTCGTATTTTTTATTGGTAGCGGAGCTCAGACGTTTCCTTTGGGCAAATCTGACAAAAGACCGAGACAGGCGTGGTCAGGGTATCCACAGACGGAGTAAAGCCTGCTTTAGCCACGAACCCGCTAGGGTGAGTCAGTTTTCTTAAAGAACTTGTTTAAAAGTTCTGTTTATCATAAATTTGTGTAGATGCTTTTATGATTATTTTCTTTTATGCTATTATAAATTGGGCATAATCTTTAAAGGGAACTAATGCTATAAAGCTAGAAACTATCTTAAAATCTGAAAACTCTTTCCAAATATCTCTCAAAGTATTAAAAAATTGCAAATCCAAGGCTCAAACGCATCGAATACCTAGATCTAGAAGTATCAAAAGAAAAATATAGAATAACAACAGAAGGAAGTGAAGTTAGTTGCAGAATAGACAAATCTGTAGAACATAAACTTCATAGTTCAAAAGCTCATTTAAACGGATTAACAGATCTAATCATAAGTCTAGGAAATCACCTAGAAACAGACAAAGAAATTATTAATAAACAGATTAGTAATATAACAGGAGTTATATCAGAAAATAGTAGATTCATAAAAATTATAACAGAAAATTTAGATTATATCAGAGGACAAAACGAACATATTCTTACAGAATTTAAAAAGACCAGATCTACAGACAAAAGACCAGAAGAATCACAAGATATCGTAGGATTAACAAAAGCCCTAGATAGGTTAAAACTAGACAACAATCAAAGAGTTAGTGTTAAACCTATTAAATATAATCACTGGTTACCTAGAAAATGAATAACTTTACACCTTTTAGTGGATCCAGTAGAACAGTACAGGAACCAAGTAGAAGAGAAGAATCTAGGAGAAGTGTATCTTCTAGAGACGAGGTAAATAATTCATTCTTAGGAAGAGTATTTAGTAGAGGGTCAGGAAGTAACAGTTCAGAAACAGTAGTCCAATTAGAAGAAGAAATCGATGTAGACAAAAACCTAGAAATATATAACAATGAGCAATTAGATGCTCTAAATCCTAGAACTTTATACAGGGTAGGACCCCTAAATATAAATACAGTACTTATTAGAAGTAATAGAGAAGAAAGTCTAAGGGTAGTAGATACAGCAGAAACTATAGATCTATTCACCCCAGAAATGATAAATAAAATAAAGAAAACAGGGAAAATATTTGCACATGTAGGGTTAGTAGTAATAGGAATAAAAGGATTAGGAAGAAAAGAACTAGGAACCAAAGTTTTAGTTTTAATATTAGATAAATCATGGAAAACAGACGTCAAGAAAGCAACCATAGCTGGAATGGAAGTAGATCTTAGTCAGAACTGTGCACTTTTTTATTGTGCGCCAGCAATACTAAAAGATATAAGAGATTTAAAAAATCTAAAAATAGGTCTATCAACAAAAGGATATGAAGACTACAAAGGAAATAATCTAGTAATTAGTATAGGAATACTAGGAAAGGCTAGTAATAGATCAGGAATGAATTATAACATTAATATAGAAGGAATTGTAGAAAACTTAGCAAGTCGTGGTATAAGAATGATAGATCCAGTTAAAATAGATGCAGAAAACTCAGCAGGATTAGAATGGCCTCTAAAAGAATTTATAGATACAACAGAAAAAATCTTAGTACCAGAAAAAAGTGTGATATATGAAGATAAAGATGGCAACTATAGTATGAGATTTAATAATTATGTAGAAAAAGAACCAACCAAAGAAGATGATAGTGACCAAGAAACTAGTATGATGAATGTAGATTTAGGAGAACCAGTATATGATACAGAAGGTGAAATGGATCCTATATATGATACAGAAAATGAAGAAATAGGAGATCTTATAGGGTATGAATTATATGAAGAACTAGGCGAAGAACTAGAAGAATTAGAAGAAGTAGCTGGTTTCAAAACAGAAGAAGTACAAAAGACATTTGAACAAATAGTTAATAAAAAATTTATAGAGACTAACCTACAGGAACAAGTTGACGACATGATAATAGAATGTATGACAGAATTAGGATTAGAATATGAAGAGGCTTATAACAAGCTAAATGAAGTATTTAACCTACCATTAGTAACAGATATAGTCAACGGGAAAATAGTAATTAGTGATTTTTACAAACCAGAAGTTAGTTTTATGGACCAAAACATAGACCCAAGAGGAATAAAAAGACCTAAACCTGAGTTCGTAACACCAGGAACATCAGGAACAGAAGTATTAGGTAGAGAACCTTGGACACCTGCTACGACGGTAGACCAAGGAGAATCGAACTTCAAAGGAAGAGGGGCAAGAATGCTAATAGGAAAATTGTATAGTTCAAACATGCTGTTAATAGAACAACAGAGTCCTCAGTTATGGCCAGACGAAATACTAGTATGGGAACAGACAGTAGTCAGAAATTGGGAAACTAACAAAAGAGATGATATAGATATGTTTTCCTACTTAGAAACAACATTAGGACCAACAGCCTTAGGCATTTGGCAAAGTAAAAAATTAAAAGACCCAGATAGTATAAACACGATTAAATCATTAGGAGACAATCCCTATAATTTCACAAGCCAAATTAGAATTTTATTATTAGGAGTAGACCCAGCAAAGGAAAATACATTTATACAGGATACTACAGTCAGAAATTTAGAACAACTTAGTATTACAGATTTCAAATATATCAAAGAATTTAGCTCAGATTTTGCCAGATTGTTAGCACAAACTGGTAAAGCCATGGATGATGATTTATGCAATAAATATTTCATAAAGCTTCCAGGCGATTTAGGTAGATTAATGCATGAAGAATGGAACAGAGATTGTGGTCACATAGTAGACTTAGGAATAGGACCGGTTTTAACACCCGTTTTTTCATTTCTACCTGTATCATTTAAAAAATTTGTTTATATTTCTAGATAATAGATCAGCTAAACTGTTATTTTTCCCTTTAATATGTTCGAAACATATTTTGTATCCATTTCCCTGTATTAAATTCTGTAAATTAACCCATCGGGTTCTGTTTATTTTCTTGCTGTTTTCGTTTTTAAGGAATTTAACTATGGCTTCACAATCTGTTCTAACTGTGAATTCATTTTGTAGATATATTTTAAACTAGCCTTTACTATTAGTAAATGTATAGCAAGCCTAATAACCCTAAAATGTAGACTTTGGTTAGATACAAATACTTTTGTAGAATTAAATGCTATCTTAGACACAGCAAGTTCAAAAAGTATGGTAGGATATAGCTTAATACCACTAAAATATCATAAAAAATTACAATATAGAATAATTACAAAAACAGCTGAACAAAGAACAATGGTTATAACACATCAAGTAGAAGCCGTAGGAATACAGTTTATAGATTTTGCACAAAATTACAGTATAAAATACGACATTCCACAGATCAATATAGCACCGATACAAGCCTTTTTAGGAATATTAAATTACGCTAGAAAATTTATTCCAAATTTAAGCAAATTAGTAGGACCTCTATATAGCAAAACAACAAAGAATGGTCAAAGAAATTTTAACAAAGAAGACATAGAATTAGTAAAAAGAATTAAAGAACAGGTTAAGAAAATAAAACCATTAGAATTACCCTTAACCACAGATTATATTATCATAGAATGTGATGGAAGTAAAGAGGGTTGGGGAGCAGTAATGCTTTGCAAACCCAATAAGTACTCAGATAAAGAAACAGAAAAAATTACTGCATATACAAGTGGAAACTTTAACACCCCAAAGAGCAGATGTTTCAAGAACAGACAGAAGATCAACAGAAACAAGATACTCAAGAATCAGTATCAGACAGAACTATTATGTACAGAAATAATTTGGCTATGCCAGTTACAATTACAGAAAGAGGATCATCATCCTCAAACATACAGATTCCATTCACACAGGTAAACAGAAATCTCTCTACTAGAAGAGGAGCACAGAACGAGATTAGATTATATATATAAACATGTGTCTATTTTGCAGAAAATGGTGATACGGAACCAAAATGTGGAGAACATGCCATTTTTCATCTCCTTTGCCTCACTTTTAAATAGTGCGCTCAAGACTGCATATGCCGCGCATCGTTCTTACCGCTTCATCCTTGTAGGTACTCTGCTCCTCCACCTTGATCATATTTCATACAAATGGTAGAACACTTGAATAAATTCCTGCGAGAAATATTTCTTTTCATTAGTGGTATTCTTTTTATGATCTCCTCGTTTTACTTGAAATTAAAGTTTCTCATGCACTTTAGCTTTATGAATTTACAAATGGTGGAACACTTTATTATCTCATCTTAATATAGGCTTAAATAAGATATTAACAACAACTAGATAGATTAATCACCGATAAAAAAAAGTGCCCACCATTTGGTGAGAGATTTGGTTGATGTTATATATGCATATATATATATATAAACATGTGTCTGTTTTGCCGAAAATGGTGATACGGAACCAAAATGTGGAAAACATGCGATTTTTCATCTCCTTTTCCTCACTTTTAAATAGTGCGCTCAAGACTGCATATGTCGCGCATCGTTCTTACCGCTTCATCCTTGTAAGTACTCTGCTCCTCCACCTTGATCATATTTCATACAAAAGGTAGAACACTTGAATAAATTCCTTCGAGAAATATTTCTTTTCATTAGTGGTATTCTTTTTATGATTTCCTAGTTTTACTTGAAATTAATGTTTCTCATGCGCTTTAGCTTCATGAATTTATAAATGGTGGAACACTTTATTCTCACTTTAATATAGACTTAAATAAGAAATTAACAATAACTAGATAGATTAATCACCGATAAAAAAAAGTGCCCACCATTTGGTGAGAGATTTGGTTGATATATATAAACATGTGTTTGTTTTGCAGAAAATGGTGATACGGAACCAGAAAGTGGAGAATATGTCGTTTTGTATCTCCTTTGCCTCACTTTTAAATAATGCGCTCTGGACTGCATATGTCGCGCATCGTTTGTACCGCTTCATCCTTGTAAGTACTTTGCTCCTCCACCTTGATCATGTTTCATACAAATGGTAGAACACTTAAATAAATTCCTTCGAGAAATATTTCTTTTCATTAGTGTCTTCTTTTTATGATTTCCTTGTTTTAGTTGAAATTAAAGTTTCTCATGCGCTTTAACTTCATGAATTTACAAATGGTGGAATACTTTATTATCTCACCTTAATATAGACTTAAATAAGATATTAACAATAACTAGATAGATTAATCATCGATAATAAAAAGTGTCCACCATTTGGTGAGAGATTTGGTTGATATATATAAACATGTGTTTGTTTTGCAGAAAACGGTGATACAGAACCAGAATGTGGAGAACATCCCATTTTTCTTATCCTTTGCCTCATTTTTAAATTGTGCGCTCTGGACTGCATTTGCCGCGCATCGTTCTTACCGCTTCATCCTTATAAGTAATCTGCTCCTCCACCTCGATCATATTTCATACAAATGGTAGAACACTTGAATAAATTCCTTCGAGAAATATTTCTTTTCATTAATGGTATTCTTTTTATGATTTCCTCTTTTTACTTGAAATTAAAGTTTCTCATGTGCTTTAGCTTCATGAATTTACAAATGGTGGAACACTTTATTATCTCACCTTAATATAGACTTAAATAAGATATTAACAATAACTAGATAGATTAATCACCAATAAAAAAACAAGTGCCCACCATTTGGTGAGAGATTTGGTTGATGTTATATATATATATATATATAAACATGTGTCTGTTTTGCTGAAAATGGTGATACGGAACCAAAATGTGGAGAACATGCCATTTTTCATCTCCTTTGCCTCACTTTTAAATAGTGCTCTCAAGACTGCATATGTCGCGCATCGTTCTTACCGCTTCATCCTTGTAAGTACTCTGCTCCTCCACTTTGATCATATTTCATACAAATGGTAGAACACTTGAATAAATTCCTTCGAGAAATATTTCTTTTCATTAGTGGTATTCTTTTTATGATCTCCTCGTTTTACTTGAAATTAAAGTTTCTCATGCGCTTTAGCTTTATGAATTTACAAATGGTGGAACACTTTATTATCTCATCTTAATATAGGCTTAAATAAGATATTAACAACAACTAGATAGATTAATCACCGATAAAAAAAAGTGCCCACCATTTGGTGAGAGATTTGGTTGATGTTATATATGCATATATATATAAACATGTGTCAAGTTTGCAGAAAATGGTGATACGGAACCAAAATGTGAAAAACATGCCATTTTTCATCTCCTTTGCCTCACTTTTAAATAGTGCGCTCAAGACTGCATATGTCGCGCATCGTTCTTACCGCTTCATCCTTGTAAGTACTCTGCTCCTCCACCTTGATCATATTTCATACAAAAGGTAGAACACTTGAATAAATTCCTTCGAGAAATATTTCTTTTTATTAGTGGTATTCTTTTTATGATTTCCTAGTTTTACTTGAAATTAATGTTTCTCATGCGCTTTAGCTTCATGAATTTACAAATGGTGGAACACTTTATTATGTAACTTTAATATAGACTTAAATATGAAATTTACAATAAATAGATATATTAATCACCGATAAAAAAAAGTGCCCACCATTTGGTGAGAGATTTGGTTGATATATATAAACATGTGTTTGTTTGCAGAAAACGGTGATACGGAACCAGAATGTGGAGAATATGTCGTTTTGCATCTCCTTTGCCTCACTTTTAAATAATGCGCTCTCGACTGCATATGTCGCGCGTCGTTTTTACCGCTTCATCCTTGTAAGTAGTCTGCTCCTCCACCTTGATCATTTTTTATACAAATGGTAGAACACTTGAATAAATTCCTTCGAGAAACATTTCTTTCCATTAGTGGTCTTCTTTTTATGATTTCCTTGTTTTACTTGAAATTAAAGTTTCTCATGCGCTTTAGCTTCCTGAATTTACAAATGGTGGAACACTTTATTATCTCACCTTAATATAGACTTAAATAAGATATTAACAATAACTAGATAGATTAATCATCGATAATAAAAAGTGTCCACCATTTGGTGAGAGATTTGGTTGATGTTATAAACATGTGTTTGTTTTGCAGAAAACGGTGATACAGAACCAGAATGTGGAGAACATCCCATTTTTCTTATCCTTTGCCTCATTTTTAAATTGTGCGCTCTGGACTGCATTTGCCGCGCATCGTTCTTACCGCTTCATCCTTATAAGTAATCTGCTCCTCCACCTCGATCATATTTCATACAAATGGTAGAACACTTGAATAAATTCCTTCGAGAAATATTTCTTTTCATTAATGGTATTCTTTTTATGATTTCCTCTTTTTACTTGAAATTAAAGTTTCTCATGTGCTTTAGCTTCATGAATTTACAAATGGTGGAACACTTTATTATCTCACCTTAATATAGACTTAAATAAGATATTAACAATAACTAGATAGATTAATCACCAATAAAAAAACAAGTGCCCACCATTTGGTGAGAGATTTGGTTGATGTTATATATATATATATATATAAACATGTGTCTGTTTTGCTGAAAATGGTGATACGGAACCAAAATGTGGAGAACATGCCATTTTTCATCTCCTTTGCCTCACTTTTAAATAGTGCTCTCAAGACTGCATATGTCGCGCATCGTTCTTACCGCTTCATCCTTGTAAGTACTCTGCTCCTCCACTTTGATCATATTTCATACAAATGGTAGAACACTTGAATAAATTCCTTCGAGAAATATTTCTTTTCATTAGTGGTATTCTTTTTATGATCTCCTCGTTTTACTTGAAATTAAAGTTTCTCATGCGCTTTAGCTTTATGAATTTACAAATGGTGGAACACTTTATTATCTCATCTTAATATAGGCTTAAATAAGATATTAACAACAACTAGATAGATTAATCACCGATAAAAAAAAGTGCCCACCATTTGGTGAGAGATTTGGTTGATGTTATATATGCATATATATATAAACATGTGTCAAGTTTGCAGAAAATGGTGATACGGAACCAAAATGTGAAAAACATGCCATTTTTCATCTCCTTTGCCTCACTTTTAAATAGTGCGCTCAAGACTGCATATGTCGCGCATCGTTCTTACCGCTTCATCCTTGTAAGTACTCTGCTCCTCCACCTTGATCATATTTCATACAAAAGGTAGAACACTTGAATAAATTCCTTCGAGAAATATTTCTTTTTATTAGTGGTATTCTTTTTATGATTTCCTAGTTTTACTTGAAATTAATGTTTCTCATGCGCTTTAGCTTCATGAATTTACAAATGGTGGAACACTTTATTATGTAACTTTAATATAGACTTAAATATGAAATTTACAATAAATAGATATATTAATCACCGATAAAAAAAAGTGCCCACCATTTGGTGAGAGATTTGGTTGATATATATAAACATGTGTTTGTTTGCAGAAAACGGTGATACGGAACCAGAATGTGGAGAATATGTCGTTTTGCATCTCCTTTGCCTCACTTTTAAATAATGCGCTCTCGACTGCATATGTCGCGCGTCGTTTTTACCGCTTCATCCTTGTAAGTAGTCTGCTCCTCCACCTTGATCATTTTTTATACAAATGGTAGAACACTTGAATAAATTCCTTCGAGAAACATTTCTTTCCATTAGTGGTCTTCTTTTTATGATTTCCTTGTTTTACTTGAAATTAAAGTTTCTCATGCGCTTTAGCTTCCTGAATTTACAAATGGTGGAACACTTTATTATCTCACCTTAATATAGACTTAAATAAGATATTAACAATAACTAGATAGATTAATCATCGATAATAAAAAGTGTCCACCATTTGGTGAGAGATTTGGTTGATGTTATAAACATGTGTTTGTTTTGCAGAAAACGGTGATACAGAACCAGAATGTGGAGAACATCCCATTTTTCTTATCCTTTGCCTCATTTTTAAATTGTGCGCTCTGGACTGCATTTGCCGCGCATCGTTCTTACCGCTTCATCCTTATAAGTAATCTGCTCCTCCACCTCGATCATATTTCATACAAATGGTAGAACACTTGAATAAATTCCTTCGAGAAATATTTCTTTTCATTAATGGTATTCTTTTTATGATTTCCTCTTTTTACTTGAAATTAAAGTTTCTCATGTGCTTTAGCTTCATGAATTTACAAATGGTGGAACACTTTATTATCTCACCTTAATATAGACTTAAATAAGATATTAACAATAACTAGATAGATTAATCACCAATAAAAAAACAAGTGCCCACCATTTGGTGAGAGATTTGGTTGATGTTATATATATATATATATATAAACATGTGTCTGTTTTGCTGAAAATGGTGATACGGAACCAAAATGTGGAGAACATGCCATTTTTCATCTCCTTTGCCTCACTTTTAAATAGTGCTCTCAAGACTGCATATGTCGCGCATCGTTCTTACCGCTTCATCCTTGTAAGTACTCTGCTCCTCCACTTTGATCATATTTCATACAAATGGTAGAACACTTGAATAAATTCCTTCGAGAAATATTTCTTTTCATTAGTGGTATTCTTTTTATGATCTCCTCGTTTTACTTGAAATTAAAGTTTCTCATGCGCTTTAGCTTTATGAATTTACAAATGGTGGAACACTTTATTATCTCATCTTAATATAGGCTTAAATAAGATATTAACAACAACTAGATAGATTAATCACCGATAAAAAAAAGTGCCCACCATTTGGTGAGAGATTTGGTTGATGTTATATATGCATATATATATAAACATGTGTCAAGTTTGCAGAAAATGGTGATACGGAACCAAAATGTGAAAAACATGCCATTTTTCATCTCCTTTGCCTCACTTTTAAATAGTGCGCTCAAGACTGCATATGTCGCGCATCGTTCTTACCGCTTCATCCTTGTAAGTACTCTGCTCCTCCACCTTGATCATATTTCATACAAAAGGTAGAACACTTGAATAAATTCCTTCGAGAAATATTTCTTTTTATTAGTGGTATTCTTTTTATGATTTCCTAGTTTTACTTGAAATTAATGTTTCTCATGCGCTTTAGCTTCATGAATTTACAAATGGTGGAACACTTTATTATGTAACTTTAATATAGACTTAAATATGAAATTTACAATAAATAGATATATTAATCACCGATAAAAAAAAGTGCCCACCATTTGGTGAGAGATTTGGTTGATATATATAAACATGTGTTTGTTTGCAGAAAACGGTGATACGGAACCAGAATGTGGAGAATATGTCGTTTTGCATCTCCTTTGCCTCACTTTTAAATAATGCGCTCTCGACTGCATATGTCGCGCGTCGTTTTTACCGCTTCATCCTTGTAAGTAGTCTGCTCCTCCACCTTGATCATTTTTTATACAAATGGTAGAACACTTGAATAAATTCCTTCGAGAAACATTTCTTTCCATTAGTGGTCTTCTTTTTATGATTTCCTTGTTTTACTTGAAATTAAAGTTTCTCATGCGCTTTAGCTTCCTGAATTTACAAATGGTGGAACACTTTATTATCTCACCTTAATATAGACTTAAATAAGATATTAACAATAACTAGATAGATTAATCATCGATAATAAAAAGTGTCCACCATTTGGTGAGAGATTTGGTTGATGTTATAAACATGTGTTTGTTTTGCAGAAAACGGTGATACAGAACCAGAATGTGGAGAACATCCCATTTTTCTTATCCTTTGCCTCATTTTTAAATTGTGCGCTCTGGACTGCATTTGCCGCGCATCGTTCTTACCGCTTCATCCTTATAAGTAATCTGCTCCTCCACCTCGATCATATTTCATACAAATGGTAGAACACTTGAATAAATTCCTTCGAGAAATATTTCTTTTCATTAATGGTATTCTTTTTATGATTTCCTCTTTTTACTTGAAATTAAAGTTTCTCATGTGCTTTAGCTTCATGAATTTACAAATGGTGGAACACTTTATTATCTCACCTTAATATAGACTTAAATAAGATATTAACAATAACTAGATAGATTAATCACCAATAAAAAAACAAGTGCCCACCATTTGGTGAGAGATTTGGTTGATGTTATATATATATATATATATAAACATGTGTCTGTTTTGCTGAAAATGGTGATACGGAACCAAAATGTGGAGAACATGCCATTTTTCATCTCCTTTGCCTCACTTTTAAATAGTGCTCTCAAGACTGCATATGTCGCGCATCGTTCTTACCGCTTCATCCTTGTAAGTACTCTGCTCCTCCACTTTGATCATATTTCATACAAATGGTAGAACACTTGAATAAATTCCTTCGAGAAATATTTCTTTTCATTAGTGGTATTCTTTTTATGATCTCCTCGTTTTACTTGAAATTAAAGTTTCTCATGCGCTTTAGCTTTATGAATTTACAAATGGTGGAACACTTTATTATCTCATCTTAATATAGGCTTAAATAAGATATTAACAACAACTAGATAGATTAATCACCGATAAAAAAAAGTGCCCACCATTTGGTGAGAGATTTGGTTGATGTTATATATGCATATATATATAAACATGTGTCAAGTTTGCAGAAAATGGTGATACGGAACCAAAATGTGAAAAACATGCCATTTTTCATCTCCTTTGCCTCACTTTTAAATAGTGCGCTCAAGACTGCATATGTCGCGCATCGTTCTTACCGCTTCATCCTTGTAAGTACTCTGCTCCTCCACCTTGATCATATTTCATACAAAAGGTAGAACACTTGAATAAATTCCTTCGAGAAATATTTCTTTTTATTAGTGGTATTCTTTTTATGATTTCCTAGTTTTACTTGAAATTAATGTTTCTCATGCGCTTTAGCTTCATGAATTTACAAATGGTGGAACACTTTATTATGTAACTTTAATATAGACTTAAATATGAAATTTACAATAAATAGATATATTAATCACCGATAAAAAAAAGTGCCCACCATTTGGTGAGAGATTTGGTTGATATATATAAACATGTGTTTGTTTGCAGAAAACGGTGATACGGAACCAGAATGTGGAGAATATGTCGTTTTGCATCTCCTTTGCCTCACTTTTAAATAATGCGCTCTCGACTGCATATGTCGCGCGTCGTTTTTACCGCTTCATCCTTGTAAGTAGTCTGCTCCTCCACCTTGATCATTTTTTATACAAATGGTAGAACACTTGAATAAATTCCTTCGAGAAACATTTCTTTCCATTAGTGGTCTTCTTTTTATGATTTCCTTGTTTTACTTGAAATTAAAGTTTCTCATGCGCTTTAGCTTCCTGAATTTACAAATGGTGGAACACTTTATTATCTCACCTTAATATAGACTTAAATAAGATATTAACAATAACTAGATAGATTAATCATCGATAATAAAAAGTGTCCACCATTTGGTGAGAGATTTGGTTGATGTTATAAACATGTGTTTGTTTTGCAGAAAACGGTGATACAGAACCAGAATGTGGAGAACATCCCATTTTTCTTATCCTTTGCCTCATTTTTAAATTGTGCGCTCTGGACTGCATTTGCCGCGCATCGTTCTTACCGCTTCATCCTTATAAGTAATCTGCTCCTCCACCTCGATCATATTTCATACAAATGGTAGAACACTTGAATAAATTCCTTCGAGAAATATTTCTTTTCATTAATGGTATTCTTTTTATGATTTCCTCTTTTTACTTGAAATTAAAGTTTCTCATGTGCTTTAGCTTCATGAATTTACAAATGGTGGAACACTTTATTATCTCACCTTAATATAGACTTAAATAAGATATTAACAATAACTAGATAGATTAATCACCAATAAAAAAACAAGTGCCCACCATTTGGTGAGAGATTTGGTTGATGTTATATATATATATATATATAAACATGTGTCTGTTTTGCTGAAAATGGTGATACGGAACCAAAATGTGGAGAACATGCCATTTTTCATCTCCTTTGCCTCACTTTTAAATAGTGCTCTCAAGACTGCATATGTCGCGCATCGTTCTTACCGCTTCATCCTTGTAAGTACTCTGCTCCTCCACTTTGATCATATTTCATACAAATAGTAGAACACTTGAATAAATTCCTTCGAGAAATATTTCTTTTCATTAGTGGTATTCTTTTTATGATCTCCTCGTTTTACTTGAAATTAAAGTTTCTCATGCGCTTTAGCTTTATGAATTTACAAATGGTGGAACACTTTATTATCTCATCTTAATATAGGCTTAAATAAGATATTAACAACAACTAGATAGATTAATCACCGATAAAAAAAAGTGCCCACCATTTGGTGAGAGATTTGGTTGATGTTATATATGCATATATATATAAACATGTGTCATGTTTGCAGAAAATGGTGATACGGAACCAAAATGTGAAAAACATGCCATTTTTCATCTCCTTTGCCTCACTTTTAAATAGTGCGCTCAAGACTGCATATGTCGCGCATCGTTCTTACCGCTTCATCCTTGTAAGTACTCTGCTCCTCCACCTTGATCATATTTCATACAAAAGGTAGAACACTTGAATAAATTCCTTCGAGAAATATTTCTTTTTATTAGTGGTATTCTTTTTATGATTTCCTAGTTTTACTTGAAATTAATGTTTCTCATGCGCTTTAGCTTCATGAATTTACAAATGGTGGAACACTTTATTATGTAACTTTAATATAGACTTAAATATGAAATTTACAATAAATAGATATATTAATCACCGATAAAAAAAAGTGCCCACCATTTGGTGAGAGATTTGGTTGATATATATAAACATGTGTTTGTTTGCAGAAAACGGTGATACGGAACCAGAATGTGGAGAATATGTCGTTTTGCATCTCCTTTGCCTCACTTTTAAATAATGCGCTCTGGACTGCATATGTCGCGCGTCGTTTTTACCGCTTCATCCTTGTAAGTAGTCTGCTCCTCCACCTTGATCATTTTTTATACAAATGGTAGAACACTTGAATAAATTCCTTCGAGAAACATTTCTTTCCATTAGTGGTCTTCTTTTTATGATTTCCTTGTTTTACTTGAAATTAAAGTTTCTCATGCGCTTTAGCTTCCTGAATTTACAAATGGTGGAACACTTTATTATCTCACCTTAATATAGACTTAAATAAGATATTAACAATAACTAGATAGATTAATCATCGATAATAAAAAGTGTCCACCATTTGGTGAGAGATTTGGTTGATGTTATAAACATGTGTTTGTTTTGCAGAAAACGGTGATACAGAACCAGAATGTGGAGAACATCCCATTTTTCTTATCCTTTGCCTCATTTTTAAATTGTGCGCTCTGGACTGCATTTGCCGCGCATCGTTCTTACCGCTTCATCCTTATAAGTAATCTGCTCCTCCACCTCGATCATATTTCATACAAATGGTAGAACACTTGAATAAATTCCTTCGAGAAATATTTCTTTTCATTAATGGTATTCTTTTTATGATTTCCTCTTTTTACTTGAAATTAAAGTTTCTCATGTGCTTTAGCTTCATGAATTTACAAATGGTGGAACACTTTATTATCTCACCTTAATATAGACTTAAATAAGATATTAACAATAACTAGATAGATTAATCACCAATAAAAAAACAAGTGCCCACCATTTGGTGAGAGATTTGGTTGATGTTATATATATATATATATATAAACATGTGTCTGTTTTGCTGAAAATGGTGATACGGAACCAAAATGTGGAGAACATGCCATTTTTCATCTCCTTTGCCTCACTTTTAAATAGTGCTCTCAAGACTGCATATGTCGCGCATCGTTCTTACCGCTTCATCCTTGTAAGTACTCTGCTCCTCCACTTTGATCATATTTCATACAAATGGTAGAACACTTGAATAAATTCCTTCGAGAAATATTTCTTTTCATTAGTGGTATTCTTTTTATGATCTCCTCGTTTTACTTGAAATTAAAGTTTCTCATGCGCTTTAGCTTTATGAATTTACAAATGGTGGAACACTTTATTATCTCATCTTAATATAGGCTTAAATAAGATATTAACAACAACTAGATAGATTAATCACCGATAAAAAAAAGTGCCCACCATTTGGTGAGAGATTTGGTTGATGTTATATATGCATATATATATAAACATGTGTCAAGTTTGCAGAAAATGGTGATACGGAACCAAAATGTGAAAAACATGCCATTTTTCATCTCCTTTGCCTCACTTTTAAATAGTGCGCTCAAGACTGCATATGTCGCGCATCGTTCTTACCGCTTCATCCTTGTAAGTACTCTGCTCCTCCACCTTGATCATATTTCATACAAAAGGTAGAACACTTGAATAAATTCCTTCGAGAAATATTTCTTTTTATTAGTGGTATTCTTTTTATGATTTCCTAGTTTTACTTGAAATTAATGTTTCTCATGCGCTTTAGCTTCATGAATTTACAAATGGTGGAACACTTTATTATGTAACTTTAATATAGACTTAAATATGAAATTTACAATAAATAGATATATTAATCACCGATAAAAAAAAGTGCCCACCATTTGGTGAGAGATTTGGTTGATATATATAAACATGTGTTTGTTTGCAGAAAACGGTGATACGGAACCAGAATGTGGAGAATATGTCGTTTTGCATCTCCTTTGCCTCACTTTTAAATAATGCGCTCTGGACTGCATATGTCGCGCGTCGTTTTTACCGCTTCATCCTTGTAAGTAGTCTGCTCCTCCACCTTGATCATTTTTTATACAAATGGTAGAACACTTGAATAAATTCCTTCGAGAAACATTTCTTTCCATTAGTGGTCTTCTTTTTATGATTTCCTTGTTTTACTTGAAATTAAAGTTTCTCATGCGCTTTAGCTTCCTGAATTTACAAATGGTGGAACACTTTATTATCTCACCTTAATATAGACTTAAATAAGATATTAACAATAACTAGATAGATTAATCATCGATAATAAAAAGTGTCCACCATTTGGTGAGAGATTTGGTTGATGTTATAAACATGTGTTTGTTTTGCAGAAAACGGTGATACAGAACCAGAATGTGGAGAACATCCCATTTTTCTTATCCTTTGCCTCATTTTTAAATTGTGCGCTCTGGACTGCATTTGCCGCGCATCGTTCTTACCGCTTCATCCTTATAAGTAATCTGCTCCTCCACCTCGATCATATTTCATACAAATGGTAGAACACTTGAATAAATTCCTTCGAGAAATATTTCTTTTCATTAATGGTATTCTTTTTATGATTTCCTCTTTTTACTTGAAATTAAAGTTTCTCATGTGCTTTAGCTTCATGAATTTACAAATGGTGGAACACTTTATTATCTCACCTTAATATAGACTTAAATAAGATATTAACAATAACTAGATAGATTAATCACCAATAAAAAAACAAGTGCCCACCATTTGGTGAGAGATTTGGTTGATGTTATATATATATATATATATAAACATGTGTCTGTTTTGCTGAAAATGGTGATACGGAACCAAAATGTGGAGAACATGCCATTTTTCATCTCCTTTGCCTCACTTTTAAATAGTGCTCTCAAGACTGCATATGTCGCGCATCGTTCTTACCGCTTCATCCTTGTAAGTACTCTGCTCCTCCACTTTGATCATATTTCATACAAATGGTAGAACACTTGAATAAATTCCTTCGAGAAATATTTCTTTTCATTAGTGGTATTCTTTTTATGATCTCCTCGTTTTACTTGAAATTAAAGTTTCTCATGCGCTTTAGCTTTATGAATTTACAAATGGTGGAACACTTTATTATCTCATCTTAATATAGGCTTAAATAAGATATTAACAACAACTAGATAGATTAATCACCGATAAAAAAAAGTGCCCACCATTTGGTGAGAGATTTGGTTGATGTTATATATGCATATATATATAAACATGTGTCAAGTTTGCAGAAAATGGTGATACGGAACCAAAATGTGAAAAACATGCCATTTTTCATCTCCTTTGCCTCACTTTTAAATAGTGCGCTCAAGACTGCATATGTCGCGCATCGTTCTTACCGCTTCATCCTTGTAAGTACTCTGCTCCTCCACCTTGATCATATTTCATACAAAAGGTAGAACACTTGAATAAATTCCTTCGAGAAATATTTCTTTTTATTAGTGGTATTCTTTTTATGATTTCCTAGTTTTACTTGAAATTAATGTTTCTCATGCGCTTTAGCTTCATGAATTTACAAATGGTGGAACACTTTATTATGTAACTTTAATATAGACTTAAATATGAAATTTACAATAAATAGATATATTAATCACCGATAAAAAAAAGTGCCCACCATTTGGTGAGAGATTTGGTTGATATATATAAACATGTGTTTGTTTGCAGAAAACGGTGATACGGAACCAGAATGTGGAGAATATGTCGTTTTGCATCTCCTTTGCCTCACTTTTAAATAATGCGCTCTGGACTGCATATGTCGCGCGTCGTTTTTACCGCTTCATCCTTGTAAGTAGTCTGCTCCTCCACCTTGATCATTTTTTATACAAATGGTAGAACACTTGAATAAATTCCTTCGAGAAACATTTCTTTCCATTAGTGGTCTTCTTTTTATGATTTCCTTGTTTTACTTGAAATTAAAGTTTCTCATGCGCTTTAGCTTCCTGAATTTACAAATGGTGGAACACTTTATTATCTCACCTTAATATAGACTTAAATAAGATATTAACAATAACTAGATAGATTAATCATCGATAATAAAAAGTGTCCACCATTTGGTGAGAGATTTGGTTGATGTTATAAACATGTGTTTGTTTTGCAGAAAACGGTGATACAGAACCAGAATGTGGAGAACATCC
Source organism: Viola odorata (assembly GCA_963691705.1). Classification (NCBI taxonomy): domain Eukaryota; kingdom Viridiplantae; phylum Streptophyta; class Magnoliopsida; order Malpighiales; family Violaceae; genus Viola; species Viola odorata. The sequence goes on along the minus strand of OY829539.1, from coordinate 19,633,149 downwards.
CATTTTTCTTATCCTTTGCCTCATTTTTAAATTGTGCGCTCTGGACTGCATTTGCCGCGCATCGTTCTTACCGCTTCATCCTTATAAGTAATCTGCTCCTCCACCTCGATCATATTTCATACAAATGGTAGAACACTTGAATAAATTCCTTCGAGAAATATTTCTTTTCATTAATGGTATTCTTTTTATGATTTCCTCTTTTTACTTGAAATTAAAGTTTCTCATGTGCTTTAGCTTCATGAATTTACAAATGGTGGAACACTTTATTATCTCACCTTAATATAGACTTAAATAAGATATTAACAATAACTAGATAGATTAATCACCAATAAAAAAACAAGTGCCCACCATTTGGTGAGAGATTTGGTTGATGTTATATATATATATATATATATAAACATGTGTCTGTTTTGCTGAAAATGGTGATACGGAACCAAAATGTGGAGAACATGCCATTTTTCATCTCCTTTGCCTCACTTTTAAATAGTGCGCTCAAGACTGCATATGTCGCGCATCGTTCTTATCGCTTCATCCTTGTATGTACTCTGCTCCTCCACCTTGATCATGTTTCATACAAATGGTAGAACACTTGAATAAATTCCTTCGAGAAACATTTCTTTTCATTAGTGGTCTTCTTTTTATGATTTCCTAGTTTTACTTGAAATTAAAGTTTCTCCTGACGGTTTAGCTTCATGAATTTACAAAATGGCTGAACACTTTATTATCTCACCTTAATATAAACTTAAATAAGATATTAACAATAACTAGATAGATTAATCACCGATAAAAAAAAGTGCCCACAATTTCAAATGTTAAATTTGATGTTTATACGTACTAAAATTGACAAAATATATTCCTATTATGCACTAAAAGAATTTACTCATGTAAATATTATATAAGTTACATACACATTTTCACGAGGCTACAATTTATTTATTTTTTCTTTTTCTTTACACATTTTTTATTTTAGCTCACCATCAAAGTGACAATGAATGAACTAAAAATATATAAACCAAAAAGTCAAGCAACATGGACATTGGATAGCCTGGCAAACGAGAAAATTGGCAATCTCTTTATAGCAGAGGTGCAGGTCCGCACATGTAATTAATCTTAAAGAAAAATATAATTATATATATAACCAAAAGGAAGGGCAAGTAAACAAAAAGTACTTGTCTAACAACCATAGTTAGGTAAAATCGTTTGACGAGAATCATTCCAAAGGCATATGCCACATGGTGGACTTCCGACTTTTGAAGCCATACATATATAATATAGATCATCGTACGCCATTTAGATAATACTAGTATATAACTTGACACATACTAGTTCAAAATCTTTGTCAATGTGATTAGCGATGTCTCCTGAAGCATCCTAGAATTGTAGAGTCACTAATAATGTCCTTCCTACCTATATTCTTGCCTTACATCCCATCTTCTCTTGCGCTTCTTCGCATCACCAACCTCACAAAGCAACTGTGCTAAATCTGCTGGTATTGGTGTTGGGGGTAGATGCATAATATCATCTTCATCATCCTCGTCATCATCACAAATCCATCCATAGCAAGGTTTGAGTTGACGGTGTGGAAGACAACGTACTGGTTGGGGTGACACAATCATATTTGCAGGAGGTTTGCTAGAATTTCCAAGTTTGTCAACACCAAAACTCTTGTCGTCTGTACCCATAAATTCAATCACCTGCTCTTTCCTGCAGCTTGGGTTCAAAGTTTAATCTTTCCAGCTATTTCCTTCTCCTTCAAGAGTTGAGAGATGGGAATCAGTATCATCTGCAGGACAAGACTCAAACAATTTAGCAAATTTAACCTAGGGGGAAAAGCAATAGCGCAGTTATTTGGCAACTCCTCTTTCCCTTTTTGCAACACCTCTCCAACAATAGTGTTACTATAATCTGAATGTGGAATTCATATCGTAGATTACAAGTTATAATCTCACTAATATAGGTGAGAAAGCTTACTGATAAAAATTGTGTCATATACCTACTAACCATTTACGAGTAGAAATTATTGCTGAAATAAAGTTTAAGAACCAAGGAGATTAACGTTTTACAAAAATCGGATACTCTAGCACTATGATAGAATAATAAAAAAGCAGAACAAACATGCATACTTCCACAACAGCCTAATTTGTCTTACTTTAAGAATATGATTTTTACAATCTTTCTCAGTAAAGGTCAAGTTCTCATACCCCCCTACTTCCACAACCAAAGAATGAAAATTATTACTCACATGTATGCCTGCTTGGTCATTTGTTTCAAGCCTCCTCTTCACATACTCGTCCATATTTTTATTACACTTTAAAAAATGTACTTTTATGGGACTAACCGCATGATTATGATCAATATTAACAACCGAAATAGTGAACTCTCCTTCATCATTACCAATAGCATTGATGTTAGCCTTACAATTAGTTTTTCTTGATGGCATTGGATTAAAAGCATTCTTTGCTACGAATTTCCACGTATCTCCCCTACTACACTCAATAGTAAAATACTTCAGCTTCCCATTATCATCTTTCTTCACACTTCTTTTCCTGATACCGAATCCCACTTCACGAGCATACTCAAGACAAAAGTTATAAACTTCTTCTTTTGATTTGAAGACCATACCTGCCTTCAGAATCAATTTATCATCAAGTTCCGGCAAAGACTCCATTACCTCCGCTGCAAATGATATTACTATTGTATGACAAAGTAATTAAGTGTTACTTTATAATTTATACATCATTAATAATTAATGTTGTAAAGTACATGCCTAATTATCATGTCAAGAAATACAGTGGCATTTTAACTACTGATAACCTAACAATTCTCCCCAACAAAGCCAGAACTATTACTAATATACAATCAACAAGCTAGCAATTTCAAGATATTAGAGACACCGAAATCTTGATTGAACATATGGATAACGTCATAGGTCCTAACAGATGCAAGTCATAATGTACTGACCAATAACACAATAACTTAAACTCTTTAGTATATTTTACTCATCTAATCAAGTGAAGAGAATTCCATTACTAAGTCAGAAGTTAAAATTATGAGAAGTCATTGCAATACCTCAATATGTTAAAAAAAAATAGTCCTTATTTTCTGATAACAACCTTATAAATAGAAAAAGGGTCAATAGTATTTTGACCCCCTGTACTTAGGCCGAAAAACAGACTCCTCCCCTGGACTAAAAAAATTCAAAAGGAGGTCCCTGAACTAAAGGTCAATGAAATGCAGGCCCCTACCGTCAGTCAAACTAACTTTCCGTTAGTTTTGACTGTCTCCAGCCAGTTTCTTGCAACCGGCTACGAATATTAAAAAATATATTAAAATCCTAAGTATTAAAGGCGAAATTCATTTTACATTCATTCATTTTACATCTTTCTCCAAAAATTTCCTTTCCTTTTAAACGTTTGAATTTTTTCTAGGGTTTCGCTGGAACCCTAGAAATTTCTCCCTCAAAATCACTCACATCTTAATTTAGTCAAAATCGCTCCTCCATCTTCATGTCTTCCAGGTCCTCTGAAAGCTATCGGACATTAACGGAGTCTGGGAGTTCTGGCGCTGGTCCCGTCGAGCCATTGAACCTACGGTATAAGAACCAAAATTGTAAGTGTGGGGTTAGAGCTGTGATTAGGGTTTCGGAATCGAGCTCTAACCCAGGTAGGTTGTATTATAAGTGTGGGTATGGTGAGTGTGGGTTCTTTGCTTGGTGCAATGCGCAAGGATCTGCCCCGCGGGATGAAATGAACGATTGGGGTCATCTTAAGGAAGAAATTGTCGAAGCTTTGAGGGTAGAAAGCGATATTATTTGCAGGCGATTGAAGGAGGTGGTTGTTGCTGCCACATGTCGCAAAGCAGAAGAACCGGAGAAAAGATATAAATTTTCATCTAATGTCCTATGTCTTTTTGTTGTCGTCGTGTTTCTCCTACTTTTCTATGGTTGTTATTGTAAAATGTAGGATTTTAATCCGGTTTGCAACTTCTAGGGTTCTTAGTTTTTTCGTAATTTCTAGGGTTTTTAGTTAGACTATCTAGTTTAGGGTTTGATGTTTGGTTTGTACATTGAATGGATTGGAATCGACTTTAATTAAAGTTTCGAGTTTTCGTTAAGTGTGTGAATTGTTTCTTTTATTGTTTGTATTTTTTGGTTATTATTGGGTAGCAGTTATCATTACCTACAGACGCATGGCTTGGAAAACCAAACGATGTCACAGCAACGGTTGGGAAACGAGCATTCTGCAACTCCCCAGGCGTCCGTTGAATGCTAAAGGACACCAATCCCTCCTATAAATTCCCTATATTACTCCTCATTCTCCATCACTTTAATTTGCGTATTGCTGACTTGTTTTCTTTTTCTCTATCACTTTCATTTTTTTTTCTAACTCTCTCGTGTCTTCAACATGATGAACATAGCGCTGAAGGAGAAGTTTGTTGAGGAGTCTCTTACGGCCATCAATAACTCCGGCGAGGCAGGGACCATCTGTCACTTCAAGAAGCGGCACGTTGAAGAAGACCTGAAGCGGTTGAGGAACCATCACCTTTTTTACTTGCAGGAGCAGGCAAGGCTGCAGAATTGGTTCTCCACTAAGGCAGTGAGGGAGTATATGGAGCACATTGGCAAAGTCCTGGGGAGCATCAAGGTCGCCATCACGCTGCTGGAACAGTGGCTGAGCATAGCGGATATGGAGATATCGGTGGCGCAGAAGGCGCTCGATGCTTGCGATGCGTACCATGGGGAGGTGAGGGATATGCCTGGGAGGAAGAGGAAGAGGGAGAAGTGTGATGGTGATGAAGAGGGTCAGGTCTCTGCCAAGTTTGATTAAGTTTATGTTTATGGGTATGTTCATGTTTGTTTTGTGTTGCCCAGGATGGGCTGGAATGCTGTAATTGCCTTGAGCAATGGCTTTTTTATGTTTCTGTTTATTATGGTTGTGTTTATTATGTTTGTGTTAATTATGTTTGTGGTTAAACAATGGTTGTCTAATTTGAATGAAGTTTGGCTTGCTACTGCCAATTTGCTGTTTGTCATTTTGATCTTCTTGCTTGTGGTTAAACAATGGTTGTTTCTTAGTGTAATTCTTGTTGCACTTGCAGGATTTCACAATTGCATAATTCCCAGATAATTGAAATTGGCAGTTAAGCCTAAAATATTGGCAGCATAATTTCCAGATATGCGTAAAAGCCAAAAATACCTTGAAATGAACCAAATACTTGCACCATAAATTCCAACAGCCACATCAAAACGCCTAAAATACATTGAAATGAACCAAATATAAACTGCATAATTTTTAGATACTTGCACCATAATTTCCAACCATAAATATGCATCAGAAGCCTAAAATAGTACCTAAATCAGTAGTAATACACATAGTACCACAATCAGTAGCATTACCCACAATATACCTAAATCAGTGGCATTACACATAGCACCACAATGAGTAGCATTACCCACAATAAACAAGATTACACAAATTGTTCCACAACAATTGCATCAAGGTATCCACTTCCTTGTAGGAATGTGATTCTGTGGCAAAGGATTTGATGTAGTCCGTTGCTGAACTGATTCTCCTGCACTTGATCTTGTTACTGGCCTTGGAGGGAGGAAATTGGCAGTGAGTCCTGGTGGTCTCCATATCTTCTTCTTAGTCTTTTTTCTGGTAGTCTGACCAGCAATGCTACCAGCTTGTAATGGGGAAGAGATGACCAATGGACTCCTTGTTATAGTTGGAGTAACCGTAGAGGTAGGCATACTTGCACATGCAGTTGCACTTGCAGATGCCTGTGCACTTGCAGATCCTTGTGCACTTGCAGTTGCACATGCAGATCCTTGTGCACAAGCACTTGCACTTTCGTGAGCACTTGTACTTGCACTTGCCTGAGCAGTTGCACTTCCTCTACTGTGACTAGTAGCACTTGCACCTCCACTTGAACTTGCCCTTGCCCTTTCAGATCCACTTGAACTTGCCCTTGCCCTTGCAGATCCACTTGAACTTGCCCTTGCCCTAGTAGTCATTGGTGTACTTGTAACATTTACACTCACATCTGCACTTGCAATCCCTTCATTTTCCTATAACAAAGATAAGAAAATTTTAATGGCAGTACACATATACCACTGTTACCAAAATCACTCACACAATAATTACCTGAAGTCCAGCATCAGGTTCATTGGGTGTTGGTGCCTGTGTAGTGTCACCATCATTAGCATGTGCATTGGGAGTTGGTGCATCAATGGGGCATGTGGGTGGTTCTTGTCTTCTTCTCTTCCTTAATGGTGGTAGGTCAGCCCTCATAGGTTGTGGATAAGTCCTTGTATTGTGACCTCTTCCTCTGCAATTTCTACAAGTCATTACAACCCCATTCCTGCTAAGTCTGTTTGGGTTGGGGGGTCCAGCTTCTCCTGCTTCTCTCCTTCTCTTAGTCCTTGGTCTCCCACACTGTGGCATAACTTGAGGAGGTTTAATTTCATAACGCCCTTCCACTACTGGCCATTCACTTTTGTCTGGGACAGGAAGAATGCCATCACAGTAAGACGAAAGGAATACACTCTTGCGATAGGCAACATGGACAAAGTCATGGGGATTTTTCCTCTGGAATAAATAGGTTGCAGCTGCATGTCTACAAGGCAGTCCAGTTAAGTCCCACTTTCTGCAAGTGCAAGTCTTCAGCTGCAGGTCACACGTGCCTCTTTCACCATTAATATGCTCAACCTCAAACTTTTGCATCTGGGAGTGAGGATACACTATGTATGACTGGTTGTCTTGGATACACTTTTCCAGCCTGTTGAACCATTTGGGACATATTGTTCCATTATACAACTGCATCCCTTGATACTTAATGTAGAACCTCTTCATCAGTAACCTTCGAATAACCTCCAGACAAGTTAATATTGGTTTTTTCCTTGCAATTCTGCCACATAAAAAATAAAGTGTTACCTTGGTTTTAAATGAAAAGTGTAATACAGTGATTAACATGGCATATTACCTTATGTAAGAATTGAAACTCTCACAGAGATTATTGAGAAGAAGATCACACATCACCCAACTCTTAAACGCATGTCGTGACCATCTTTGAGGATGTATTCTCTTCAGCCAATCATGTGCTGCTGGATTCTGGGCCTTGATCAACTCCATATGAATCTTAAACTTTGCCTTTGTGTATGCTCTTGCTGCATCACATATATGGTCTTTCATGAACTTGCCCCCACCAAACTGCCCTTTGAAATTCTCCCATATGTGCCTCACACAATACCTATGGTCAACTTCCTTAAAAACAGTGTCAAATAAGCTTTGCAAACCCTGCACGTGAGACCACAGGTTACTCTATTGGATAACATGATAAAGTAAGTACTATAAATGATAAAATAAGTACTATAAAATGACCTTTTGCCTATCTGACATAAAGCACCATTCGTCCAAGTCCCCAATGTCCTCTTGTAATCTCTCCAAAAACCACAACCAGTTCTCCTTATTTTCTGAGTCCACAACAGCCCAAGCTATAGGAAAGATGTTACCATTTGTATCCTTTCCAATGGCTGACAATATGTGTCCCTTATATGTCCCCTTTAAATGACACCCATCAATGCCAATAAACGGCCTACAACCTTTCAAAAAGCCACGCTTGCAAGCTGCTAGGCACATGTACAACCGTTGGAAAAATCCATCTGGAGCAGTAATCTTAACTGTGCTACCAGGATTAGACTGGATCACAGCCTCAGCATAGTTCCACAACAATTTATACTGCTCCCCATGCTCTCCCTCAATAATAGCTTGTGCTATTTTCTTTGCCCTAACAAGCTTGTAGTATGAAACTGATATGAACTTCTCCCTTCTGATCCTATTCCCAAGGATCTCCAAATCAGTGTCCAAATTATCCCTGAAATCTGCCAAATAGGCATGGGCTACCCATGTGCTAGTCACTCTGCGGTGTTGAACATCCCTGCCACAGTAATGAATCCTATTGAATGTTTTAATCTGAAAGCAAGACCTATCTGCGGATGGAGATGCATGTATTCTCCATCCACATTCATTCTTGCAGTGGGCAGTGATCCTACTTCTTTCATTCCTCACATACCTAAAATCATGTCCCTCTTGCAGAGAGTAAGCCATCAAAGCCTTCCTGAAAACAACATGAGTAGCAAACCTCATCCCAACCTCCAACTTAATTTCCCCAGCCAAATCTGTACTCTCGTTGAATTCTGAGTACTTATACCTCTGCCTAGCACTTTCTTCCTCACTGTCTGAACATGGGGGGCTATCTAACACGTCACTATCCTCGTAGTCAGTCTCCACATCAGGCACATTGGGACCAAAACTTGTAGCTGGTGGCCTATTCACCCTGTCACTTCTGCATTGCTCACCCCCTAAATTGAAATCCTCAAACTCTACACCAGCATCCTCAGTCCCATCACCAAAAAGGTCCTCTTCAGACCCATCTTCTGAATCTACAAAATCACTAAGTTCATCACCACTGCTTTCACTATTGCTTCCCAACTGTATGCATAATCACCATGGCTGTCATATCCACCTTCATCATCTGCATCATGATCAAACTGAGGATGATCATTTTCAACCCTCTTAAATGCATCAGCATCCATCCTTCCACCCCTCTCACTACTCTCAACTGCATCAGCTTCCATCCTTTCAACCCTCTCACCACTGTCAACTCCATCAGCTTCCACCCACTCATCTGCATCATGTACATCAGTTTCCACCCTCTCATCTGCATCATATCCATCAGCTTCCACCCTCTCATCTGCATCATGTCCATCAGCTTCCACCCTCTCATCTGCATCATGTACATCAGCTACCACCCTCTCATCTGCATCATGTACATCAGCTTCCACCCTCTCATCACTCTCATCTGCGGGTTCACTGTGGTCTATATCATCGAAGGTAAGCATCAAGGGAGGACACGTAAGCTCAGTGCTATAACATGCTGACACGTCTTCCATTTCCTCATCACTACTACTATCAACATTATGAACAAATATGGGGGTGTGGACTCCATGTTCCACATACACTTCCACTGTATCCTCGCCATCTAGTAACATCTTATTTATGATTCTCTTCATGTGTTTTTCCTTCCTCAATGGCCTAATACCTTCCTCCATTTCTTCCCATGGATATTTAACATCATAATGCACTGCATTATGAGCATATCCTTCGCCCTCCACTATTTTATGAACGTCTACAATTGAAAGCTTCTGATGCTCTTTTTGCAAACAAACTTCCACTACATCTAAGTAACGTAACTTTGGAGCAAATACCCATACTCCACCCATGAATACTTTCACATTCAACAACATTCTGTCATGGATTAGCACCAAATTAATATTAACAGCACAAACAGTAAACCCTAATCCTATTGATTATTCAAACCCTAATCGCATATTTCTTTATTCCATTCTGCCACATTCCGTATTTCTTTATTCAAACCCTAAGCATTACCCACAATATAATAACGCGGGTAAGTAAAGGAGAAAAGTCACTGACCTTGTTTCTGAGAGCGACAACACGCTACTTCAAACGACAAGAACTGGTGGACAAGTTGGAACAGCTCGACAAGGTGGTTCTATCGTCCTTCGTCGCCTCCCACACACCGACAAGAACAGCTTATGCTTTGACAGACCTTTAACTTTCCACCTCGTAAAATCACCACTCTCAAATAAAGAGTTGCGGGTCAAACGCGCTCCTTCCACCAAACAATCTTCTCCAACGCACTGTAAATGGTTAATCTTCTCCAACCTTGCTGCTGCACTGTTGATCAAGGAGAGTTTTTCATTTCCGCGTAAAAAGTATTTCAAATACGGATTGCCCTTTTGTTTATTGTGTTTTTCCTTTTATATTTTTGCCTTTCACTTTCTAATTTAATTTTGCAGGTAACCGGTTGTGAAGGAAATGGGATACCGGTTGCAGAAGGTAAAAAGGGACGGACCGTTTGGTTGACTGACAGAATGGACCGACGATGCGTTGACTTAAAGTCCCGGGGAGGTCGAATAAAAAGTTGATAGTCCAGGGGAGGTGTTTATTTTTCGCGATAGTACAGGGGGTCAAAATACTATTGACCATCCAAGACATCAGTTAAGACATAATTACTTTATCTAAATTATGCTTTTTCTCATCCACAAATATATGCAACCATCTTAGCAATTGTATTTCTAGTGAGAAAATCCAAGAACCCAACACCAATCACCACAAAATTCCTGATATAACCCAGAATTAAATAAAGCACCTTAAATTTGCAAGTTCTTCTTCCTAGCTTGTTTCTAATGCTGCTGCTCAAACAAAAATGCCTTATCATGCAACTGCACACCAAATCACAACAAAAATAGAAAATTGAGGTCAGTATAGAACGCAAACGATGATGAAATGAAGAAGGGTAAAAGAGGGAAGTACTTGAACTGAGTGGTTGAGGTTCCAAGCACTTCAAATTCGGGATTGTAGGGCGACAAGTATAAGAACAAGAGAAATGGAAAAAACGTGGATTAGCAGGTGGCGGTGGACAAATCGAGATTCTTGAGTTGCCGAGAGCGTGGGCTTTGTTGTGGTGGGGAGGGGAGGAGGAATTGCTAAACTTAGAAATTAAGCACGGGTGAGGGAGGAAGGAGGTAACAGTATTCTGGGCATTTTTTTTTTCATTGTATAGAATGACAATTTTGTAAATAACCAAATGACGTGGACGTCCACGTCATTTGGAAAGTGGATTCGGCGAGTTTGGTTGTTCGGTATAACATTACTCTCTTAAAGGGCAAGCCAAAGAAAGAATTCAATTCGGAAGGGGACAATTATTCCCCAAACTTTTGCTAAAATAAGTTGCACATGGACTCCTAGCTACTTCATGAATAACATGCTGCGTAGTGAGGAGATCCGCGGCAAGGAGTTCGGGTGGGTGGTGAAGGAGAAGGGAGGAGAGAGAGAGACATGTACAAGAGTAAAGAGCACAAAACATTTGCTTGGAAAGTTGAGAAAGTCATTTATTTTGGAATAAAATTTTGTTCCCAAAATGACATATATTCGAATTCGAAAGGAGTAGTAGATAGAGAAATTAAAGTTAACAATGGAAAACTAATTCATCTATGAAAAGGATGCCACACAAATTATATTCTAGATAAATTATAAAAAAAAAACTTATGCAGCAAATATGTAAATATTGGAGTGATAAATATGAAAAATTAATATAAAAAAATATAACTTTAAGGACTATTATGAGGGAATTTAAAATTTTGCGGTTGTAAATATTAAGAATTAGTTTTTTTTTTAATAAGTTGGAGAAATTTATTCATGCCAAAGGGAAAATGGCAATAGAAAAAGGATAGAATGTACAAGAGCAGCTACAACTCAAGGCAAAAAACCAAGAGCTCGAAGCTGCCCAGCAAGAAGAAACTAGAACAACTCCAAGCTAGCCCACCGGACCCGAAGACCCACTACAAACCAATCACGAAGGGACTGTTTTGAGAGAATTGAAAATTTTAAATGAGCAAATATAAAAAATTAATGAAAAAAGAACAAAAAATTAAAGACTGTGATGGAAGAATTGATAACTTTAGGGGAGAGGAATATAATACTTTCTTAAAAAATATAAAACTTAAGGGATTATTATTGAAAAAATAGAAATTTCTAGGGCGCATGGCGGCTTCGCCACTGCTCCCTGGCCTACTAACCCTAAGCAATGTCACTCCTAAGGTTCCATCCATTTTTTAATAGAAAATAATTAATAATAACTAAACTTATTTTTAAAATATAATTTAAATATTTAAAGAATTTAAATATCAAAAACTATAATAAAATTAACAAGTTTCAATATTAAATTTAAATATAAAATCCAAAATTATATAAAATATTAAGTATAATTCAAACGTCGAAAACCAAAATATTTTTTGTATTTAGATCGAAATGAAAATACTGAAAATACTTCACTAATTATCAGTATGAATTATTTACAACTTCTGCACTAAACAAATGTGCACTCCTGCCATTAAATGAATAATAATTAGCCTCATGCAGCCATCACTCCCATCATGTTCTAAACTTACTCTACACCATGTCACCATCGTTTTAGTTGTCTCACTCACTTGTTCGCCAGCTTTCGACACTATTGTTTACGGTGGTGATACATAGAATCCAATCCACCAATTCTTCTTCGTTACCACCACCCATCTTATCTCAACAACATATAAGAACACCGATAAAGGAAAGAAGATGACTTGATGATGGCTAAAGATATTTTACCCGTTAGTACTTTAATGGTTTATTTAATCATCTCCTATACTAATTTTTTTGTCTACATGTCACATCACTAATTGTTACAATGTGGTCACATGTTATCTCAGCGATATGGCACATGCTAAGTTATTATTTTACCTTCAAATGATGACATGATACATGTCACATCATCACTCCATGCCACACGGCACATAGTATGGTGACGTAACACTTGCCGAATGATATTTTAGTATTGATGTGTGATATTTTTTAGGAGAAAAATTGAATTATATCATCGTTCAGTTATGATAAAGGGGTGATTCAATAAAAAATATAAATATAAAAGATAGATTAAATAAAATATTAAAATACAGGAGGATAAAATGTCATTAAGCCATTTGGTGGTAAAATAATTGTGCATGAAGGAGCAATGGTATTTTTTAAGATCAAGATTGTGAGGTTACGAGGGAAATATGCGGCAGAAAAAAATGGAAATGACAAAGCAATGGAAGAAAGTCAAAGGAGAAAAAGGAAATAAACGAAAAAGGAAAAATAAGGGCCTTGAAAAGTATATTAAATATTGTTTTATTAAATTTTATTTAATATTGAAATGATATTGAGAAATTATTTTTAAATATAATTTATGTTAATTTAATAGATAGAAAACTATTTTTTTGTGATGAAACCATAATAGAGGGGGAATTGGTTTGGGTTAATGGGTTAGCGACTTAAATTAAGTTCTTAGAATATGATGAGATATTTTATTAGAGTTTATAAGTTAGGAGATGTTGATACAAACTTTATGCTCATTATCATTCATTCTCATTACCATTATTACTGCTATTCCTAATGAATACTAAACACAATCACAACGTAAAAATAAAAACTTAATTCTCATTCCACCCTATATTAAACACATGCCTAACAATTTTCTCGTTTCAAAAAAAAAAACTATGCTTCGAGAAATAAAAGCACAACAATTTCTAGGAATCCCATATTGCAACTCATGGTTATCACATACATTTTGTATATGGCCATTGTTTCCATGTTCGGCCTATGTTCATTTGTTGTGCTTATTATTATACACACAAACTTTATGGCATATTATACACACACGTACGTGTACAAGCCTACGTGTGAAGGCATTCTTTTGGTTGCTACAAGGCCACATTTGCATCCCTCAAGCTCCTCTCCTTTGCCTTCCTAATAGGTGAAATGGTGGAAAAAGAAAGGGTAAATCCTAGTTAGATTCACAAAAACAACACACATATATTCTAGATGCAACACCACCAACATAGAACTCCCAATCTATTTCCACCACCATCACCTTCCTTTCTACTATTTTTTAATTATTTTTTAAATATAAATATATCATTTCTTGAGTTTTCTTTTGAATGTATTGTGTTCTTTTTTTGAATATCTTGTTTTCTATCTTTATGATAAACTCATTTTTTTAAGACACAAAAACACACCCCCACACACCACATAAACACTCTTTGTAATAACCAAAACTCAAAAAATCACACATAAAAAAGCCTCACCCTCACCCTTTTCATCTGCCCATCGCTCCATCTTTTCATCTAACAAACAACGTCAGCAGCAGCAGCGATCTTTTCCCCCCCATCTGTTTCTGTTTATCTGTGTGTTTGTTGAATGATCAGAACAATACGCTGGTTGGATTGAAAATATATAATTTTTTTTTTCACTGTGAAGCAAGCAGGTGATCTGAACAGAAACGATCGTGTCCTTTTTGTGTGTGTTAAAGCTGCGATCTTTGTGGTTTTGTAGGTATTGAGGTTCGATCTGTGAGTTCCCTTTTTGTCTTTTTGCGATGTTTTTGTTATTTTTTTGGTTTTATTGTTTTTGTAAAGTTCAAAATAATGTTCTTGATGCTAAGTTTGGTCGGTTTTTGATGATCGGATTTGAAATTTCCTCAATTTCGGTCATATTTTCGTGTTAATGGCGTTTTTATGCGATAAAGCTTTGTGGGTTATTTCAATTGGCCGTGTGTATGTAGTAATTGGGGGGTACTGACTGACTGGGAAATGTATGAATGTAGAAAAGATGTCATCATGGTAAAAATGGAATACAAAAATGAATCGATTTTTTGGTGTTTTTTTAGGTACATTTCCTTTTACCTCGTATGTGCCCCAAAACTAGTGTCTTCTGTTGTGTTTTTGCTACAAATTGCCTGATTTGCCTTTAGTTTGTGCATATAGGAAAGTATTCGTGTTTATTATTATTTCCATTTGAAGTATTAAAAAAATATGATCTAAAGATTTGCTTGAAATGATTTTTCTTACCACTGGTTTGTTGAATGGTTTTGAAGTTTAGTTAGTGAAATGGCTTTCCATGTATGGTAAATAGGCGCGAAAGTTTGTTGTCGTTACATTCTTTAGCTGGTTGGATGCTGTTTCGTGCTTTTGTTATTATTGATGTTTGTGTTTTTATTCGTTAGCTATGACTTATTAGTGTAACCGTTTTGTATAAAAAGTAGAGTTAAATGGTTTGCTCAATGAGTTTCCATATGTGGAATCATGTTGGTTCTCTGCACGTATCATTTTTAGTTATGCATATATGTACACGTGTTCGTGCATGATTATGTATAAGGTTTATTGATTTTGTGTTACAGGAGATATATAAAGTGACGGTAGGGAAATTGAGTGGAATGTGATTTGCATGGGTTGAGGATGCCTGAATTGAGAAGTGGAGCCAGGAGATCGAAGCGACTTGATGATCTTCAGTCTCCTCAACAACAGAACAATCAAGCAGAGAGTTGGACACTGCCTGCTCAGAACAAGACCAGGAGGAAAGTTGGAGGTGGTAGAGGGAGAGGGGCCAATGCAACTGGTGTAGCAAAAGGAGCTTCACCAGCAACTCCAGCAAGGCCAACTGCTGCTGGTAGGGGCCGGGGAATCAGGCTGATAGATTTAGACCCAGAACCTTGTAGGGTTGAACCTGCAGCTGTAGGAGCTGCTGAGCTAGGTTATAATCGAGCAGAGGTGGTGGCAGACAAAGATATAGCGATGGAGGGTGGGAGTGCAGAAAAAATAGTGGCAGTCGAAGAAGAAGGAAACACCACTCCAGTTCCTGAAAGGGTATCTCCCTTTTTCTCACTATTCTTGTTGGGTTGTATATAACATTTGGTACTTATTCATTCAGGGTGAAAGTAGACTGTTTTGAGCATGGTCACTTAAGCAGGCTGCCCTTATGGGCTATTTGAAAGTGCTTAAATGATGATGGTCATTTGAAAGTTTAAATTAAATTAAAATTTACCTAGTCAGTTGTTGCCTGAGCCTTTAATTTATGAAACATGCTATCTGTGCTAATTGTTATTTTTTAAACTATAAAGCATTTTATTATCCCCATAAAATTTCCTTCTTAATGAAAATAATGTTTCTATTGCAATGTGCAGGTGCAAGTGGGCAATTCTCCTTCTTATAAAATAGAAAGGAAACTGGGAAAGGGTGGTTTTGGTCAAGTTTATGTTGGCAGAAGGGTAAGTGGCGGCACTGACCGAATTGGACCGGATGCAATTGAGGTATGAATGTGAACTTCATTTTTCTGTTTGAGGATGCTGTATACTGTACCGACTCTTTTAAGTGATACTTCAAATTACTTCCTTTCAGGTTGCATTGAAGTTTGAGCACCGAAATAGTAAAGGTTGCAATTATGGCCCTCCTTATGAGTGGCAAGTGTACAAGTAAGTACTGTTCTTAGTTTGTATATTGTATTCGTGTTGTGAATTTTCCGAATTTTGTTTTCAAACTTAATACTTGATCCTTGGCCTCATAGATTCACCTTTGTTTTGTGTTTTTTTTTCTTTCCCTTTCTTACTGGAAAGTACCTTAAATGGATGCTATGGAGTTCCTGGGGTACACTACAAAGGTCGACAAGGAGATTTTTACATTCTGGTGAGAGTTGATCCTGAGCTCCTTGTTATCAAGAATTCTTTAACTTACTTGCTGTGTCTAAACGAGATGTATTATACGTTTCAGGTTATGGATATGCTAGGTCCCAGTCTTTGGGATGTCTGGAATTCATTAGGCCAATCGTAAGGAGAACTCTGTCTCTCTCTCTCCCCCACCCACCCTCGCCCCGCCATTTTAGTTGTATCCTTGAATGCACTTCTTTGTTTCCTGTATAATACTTTGGCACTCATGACAGGATGTCACCAAATATGGCAGCCTGTATTGCTGTGGAGGCAATATCAATTCTCGAAAAGCTCCACATGAAAGGGTAATTCGAGTTTACATCTCCATGGTTGAAGTTTTAAACATGTGCTGCCAATATGTTCTCAGCTATTACAGCAAATTTTAAATGATGGCCGCTGCTTATGAAATTCTCTTCTGCTCAAGCAAGGTTTGTGCACGGGGACGTCAAGCCTGAGAACTTTTTGCTTGGTCAGCCTGGAACTGCTGATGATAAAAAGCTATACCTTATTGATCTTGGTTTAGGTATGCTCTTACTATTTCTGCTCTTATGTAATATGAGTGTCGACATCAGTGCATTCTGCACAAGTATGGATATTTTTGGATAACTTTTTCTCTTTTTCCATGTGATAGAAGTTGGAATAAATTCTGTTTCAATGTATATTAATCTGGCACTAGTAACATGGTTTTTTTGGTTCAGCGTCTAGATGGAAAGATGCATCTTCTGGCCAACATGTTGATTATGATCAAAGGCCTGATGTCTTCAGGTATTTGGATTTTTTTTCCAATTTATGACTGTTCACAAATTTATTCCTTCATCTTTAATATTGATATACCTTTTTTGGACAGAGGAACAATAAGATATGCGAGTGTACATGCCCATTTAGGTCGTACTGGAAGTCGGAGGGATGATCTCGAGTCATTGGCATACACATTGATATTTCTCATAAAAGGAAGGTTACCGTGGCAAGGTTATCAAGTAAGTTTATAACATTAGTTGTGTTTATTCTTACAAGTTTACCATCCAAGTACTTGACAGTTTTTTGTGTGCTTATCTGGTCATTCATTGAACTGCAGGGAGATAACAAGAGTTTTCTTGTTTGTAAGAAAAAGATGGCCACTTCTCCAGAGTTGATGTGCTGTTTTTGTCCCCCCCCATTCAAACAATTTCTTGAAGCTGTTACAAATATGAAGTTTGATGAGGAGCCCAATTATTCAAAGTTGATATCTTTCTTTGATAGTCTTATTGAACCATGCACGCAATTAAGGCCTATTAGAATTGATGGTGCTCTTAAGGTAATTTTTGATATTTGTTTCTTCTTCAGAGTTGGATAGGGTGCCCTGAAATGTTAGTTTTTTGCTATACTTTATATATATCTTCAGGTTGGACAAAAACGTGGAAGATTACTTATAAACCTGGAAGAAGATGAACAACCTAAAAAGAAAGTACGGTTAGGCAGTCCTGCTACACAGTGGGTATCTGTTTACAATGCACGTCGACCTATGAAGCAAAGGTGATTCCTTCCTTATTCAGTGTAGAGACTACAATTGCTTTGTTCTTCTCCTAGTTGCTCACAGCATATCACTTCCGTGAACAGTAAACTAATTTGAGATAATTCAATAGTTGACTTTGTGTGAGTGATTAGACATTCGTGGCGGTTCATTTGACAATCCCAGAACAAAATTTTGGACTGATTTTGTGGCTCTCATGTTAGGGAAGTAAATGACATTTGTAAATTCATTGGATGAATTGGTGGATTTAGCCGAGGGAAGAGTAATTTTGATTCAGTATAGCATGGTAATCGATATAGATATGAAGTTGGAATGAAGACATGGAAGAAGAACATGTGTATTCCAAAAGGCATGTAGCTGGCAATATTATATTAGCTATCTGAAATTGTCAACACTACCATTCAGTGAACTACCCCTTCCTGCTTGTGTGGGTAATCCAAACATATCTTGTACTCCTCTTCTTAGAATCAAAACCAAATAATCTCACTCCACCTCCCTTATTACTGAGTCTTTAAAATGTTGCTGGCTAATAGCAACCGTCATCAATATCTTGACATATAAATCTTTATGCTGCATAGGGCGTGAGCACTTGGAAATATAGGTGCAAAGAAGGGAATTGATATTTTGACACCTTGTTCGTCCTTTAATTATGATTGCATATCCTTCATTCATGTAAAGCTATGTTGTTTCTTCTGGATTTAAATCATTTCAGAAGTTCTATTCAACACCAACATGCTGAGAAGACATCTGAGCTGTAGGAATTCTGGTGTTGTATCTGTTTAGTATGTTACATAATTAAACTTTTCACATCTGATTTGCTATTCATTTCTTTTTGGTGTCATTAATTTTTTGTTCCTGCAATTATAGTTTCTTAACGGGACACGACTTGACATTGACAGTTTAGTGGACCAAAAATAACTCCTCACACAGCATATGCACCACTTTATGCCAATGGATGCTTTTATTTTATTTTTTTATTTCCTGACATGAGATGTTGTGCTGCCTTCTAATATATTGGTGGCGCTTTACTATCACACATAGATGTATAAGAGTGAAAAATGTATTTATATTAAACAGGCTTTTTGTTTCTATTCTTCATTATTATTAAAATAATCAAATAAGTGAAACCATTTTCTTGGTGGGTGGGGCCTTGCAGGTATCACTACAATGTAGCCGATGCAAGGCTGCGGCAGCATGTAGAGAAGGGTAATGAGGATGGATTATTCATCAGTTGCGTGGCTTCTTCTGCTAATCTTTGGGCCTTAATCATGGATGCTGGAACTGGTTTCTCTTCTCAGGTTTATGAATTGTCAGCTGTCTTCCTTCACAAGGTAATTATTTGAGGCATCAGTAATTATCTGCTTGGTAAGTCATGGCCATTGGAATTACTAACCGTATGTTTGGATTATTGTCAGGATTGGATTATGGAGCAGTGGGAAAACAATTACTATATTAGTTCAATAGCTGGTGCAAGCAATGGAAGTTCATTGGTTGTCATGTCGAAAGGTTGTTGACAAATCTTCATCAGACTTACAGATTCTATGCATGCATATATTTTCTTTTTTAAAAAGGAAAAGATTCAACCCTACCTTACATTGACATAATTCACTTCAGTTATGAAATTATGTTCGTCACACAAGTTCACAGCCTAAAATAAATGTCTCAAGTTCACAGTCTATTTGTTGATGACTTTCCACTATTGGCCTAAGTTGGACATAATTAGCAAATTGGGGCATAACACAACAAATTGTTTCCTTAAGGATCAATGTATTCTCCACCTTTGCTGATTTGTTTAATGTAGCCTACTTGTGCTCCATGCTGTCACAATCTTACTAGGGATATGCATTCTCTAGTGAATGGTAAGGGTTTTAGGGTTTTAGAGCACTTGATAAGTTATCATTTTACATCATAAACATCTCAATTGTTTTACATGATGGCACTCCACTGATTTGGTTTGTTACCATTGGAAAGTAGATTCTGAAGTTCCTGTAATTCTGTAGGAACTCCTTACACCCAGCAGTCTTATAAAGTGAGTGAGTCTTTTCCTTTTAAGTGGATAAATAAGAAGTGGAAAGAAGGTTTCCATGTCACATCCATGACAACTGCCGGCAGTCGATGGGGTGTAGTAATGTCCAGGAATGCAGGATATTCTGATCAGGTATGAGTTCCCAAGGAAATACATGGTTTTCTTCTAACCCAGGGAACACGTGCACGGATGCTTTCCATTTTTACCTTATGATATCTGATTCCCCTCTTTTTCAATTGGGTTATTTGATGCAAGGTTGTGGAGCTTGATTTCTTATATCCCAGTGAAGGAATACATCGACGGTGGGAGAGTGGGTTTAGAATAACATCTATGGCTGCTACTGCCGATCAAGCAGCTTTCATATTGAGCATACCAAAGCGTAAAATGCTAGATGAGACCCAAGAAACTCTCCGTACTTCTGCCTTCCCTAGCACTCATGTAAAGGTAGTTGCCATTTGCGTACCTCCCATCCCTTCCTAACACCTACTGAAATTCAGGCTTGTATCCATGTTCATTGCATTTTGTGCTGTGCTGTGTCCTATAATTGAACTCATGTTTGTTTTACTACGTATTTCTGCTGCAGGAAAAATGGTCCAAAAATCTGTACATTGCGTCAATTTGTTATGGACGGACTGTTTGCTAGTTTGTGCTGTACATCCTTCGAGAATTCAAATACAAATTCTGAAAGGATATTTTAAGGCTGTAATCTGGAAGACGTGCACGTTGTCCGAGTTTTCTCCTGCGAAACAAAGAGCACCCAGGTTTGTGGTTTAGGGTTGCTGCATATGTATGTAAAAAGGGAAAGAAAGAGAGAGAAAGGAGGAAAGAAGTAGAAGGAATGAGGGTATGAGAGCGATTTGCCACTGAAGCCAAAGCCATGAGCTGGTGGTGGCACAGAAGTATGTTGAAAACAATTTTATGATAGGAACTGGCTAATTGGTGTTTAAGTTATGCTTGATTACATTCATTTGTGCTTTCAGTTTTATCATAAACGGAAGACAACCTCATTAGTTGATCCATGTTTTTCGAGTTAAATCCTTCATATCATAATCTTGAGCGATAGCAATTGAACCTGTGGGTACAAGTTCTGTGCGGCGGTGAATATTATCTGCGTGTTAACGGGTGTGGATCAAAATAACAAGTGAAGTTTGTTCTGCTAGTAAAGATTAGATCATTAGAGGCACTTGGCATTCCACTTAGTTACTGAGTCTCAAGACATGCTTTAGTGCCTGTTTGGGAGTCTGGGTTGGGTACCCAACCCAGCATTCCCAAACTGAAATGGGTTGAATGGTGTTTGGTAAACACCATTCAACCAATGAAAATTTTAAAATTGGGTGGCCAACCCAGGAAAATACAAGGTGAGGGAATTGGCTGAATTTGGTTGATTGGCAAGATGAGGAAAAGGGCCATTTGCGGGATGGAGGGGCTCATTTATTTGGACAAAAATAACCTTTCTATTCTTGTTTAATTACGATGCTACCAAGTATATAAAATAAAAAAATACTGTTCACGTCTTCTTCCTCACTTTCCAGCTCTCTCCTCTAGCCCGACCATTTTCCCTCTCCTTCTCCAAAATTCGACTTCTTCGATTTCTTGCTCAAATCACGACGAAATCCAGCCAAAATTTAGCTAAACACTCCTCATTCAATCCTAAACAAAAATCATGTGTCAATTTGAGGGATTAATCGCTCAATCTCCATAACCCATAAAATTCCCATTTTGGAACCCTAACTCCCAAAATTCGTTTTTCACTCCAAAATCCTCTTTATCTCCACTCAATATGGCCAAAGGATCCTCTTCTAAGCGTGCTAGGACTAATACACCAAAGAAACCGTCTTCAAAGAGTCAGAAAAGTGATGCCGCTTCTTCTTCCTCCATGGAACTCGATTTTGAAGCTTTGGCCGCGGGTAATCCTTACTTCTATTTTCCTCCGGCTGATACTGATGCCTGTGACATTTATTGCTGTAATTGTTTTAGAAGAGTGAGAAATTTTATTTATTTATTTCTTATTTTTAGTTATCGTTGATTTGCTATTGAGTTAAACTCAGCTCGAAGACAATCTAATTTTGTATTCAATTATAGTTCGTTTTGTTGCTGAATGTTAGCTCACTTTGTTGCCAAAATAATCACCATTTTCGCTGTCAAATGTATGCTTACTTTGCTGTCATAATAGTGCTCTATTTGTTGTCAAAATGTTGTCTGTTTGCTGTCAAATTAGTTACCATGATTTGGAATTTAGTTTGCATGATTTGGTTCTTTGTTTATAGCTAATGTTAGAACTGTTTCGTAGCTAATTTGTGGGCAATTTTTGTGTTCAATTAGGGCTGTTTTGGTTGATGAATGCGAGCTTGCCTTTTGTTGCCGAAATAATGCCCATTTAAGTGTTGAATTCAGCTCATTCTAGCTGTCAAAATGTGTGTTTAGGTGCTGCCAATTTGGTGTTTATAATGCTGTCAATTCGTTGACGAATCGTTGCTCATTTAGTGTCCGTTTTTGTTGCCGAAAGGCTGTTGATTTTGTTGTCGAAATGGGTGCTTGTGCTGCTGCCAAAACCACGCCACTTTGCTGTCAATCTTTGCTCATTTTGCTGTCAATTTTGCACTGATAATTGCTTCCATTTTCATGCTATTTTTGCGGTCAATTGGGAGTTCGTTTCGATGACGAAATAGTGTCCGTTTTGCTGCCAAATTATGCATGTTTTGCTGTCAATATTAAGCTTATTCTAGCTGTCAATTTGATGCCCATTTTGCTGCCAATTCAGGCATGTTTTGCTGTCCATTTTGTAGCTCTTTTAGCTGTCCAAATGCACCCCTTTTAGTGTCCAATCGTAGCTTGTTTCGTTGCTAATTTATGTCGCCGAAATGCTGTCAAATTGAGGTGTATTTGCTGCTGAAATGTTGTTCCAAAATAGGCTTGAATGGCTGGGTTTTTCATGCTTTTTGTGGCTGCGTTTTCATGCTTATTTATGGCTATTTTCATGCTTGATTGTGGCTGATTTTCGAGCTCGTTTGGCTGGTCATTAATTGGTAGCATTTGAAATGGCTAATTGGGAGCAATTCATTTTCATTTGTCATGTTCCATGTGAAACTAACACTTGTTTAATGTTTAATTACCTCAAGAAATAGTGTCAAAAGGTTTTATACAAAGACAAGTTTTGAAAAAATGTATTTTGAAAAACGTATGGAATTTAAATCAGTGCTTACCGTGAATCACGGTAAGGGCTTAGCGTGATCACGCTAAGCATTTTTCTCTTAGCGTAATCACAGTAAGCTCTTACCGTAATCACGCTAAGGATCTTCCACTTGATATATTCTTCCTTATTTAACCACGCCCCTCTTTCCAGGCTTGAACCTTGCTCGAATGCTTGGGGACAAATTTCTGAAACAGCAGGATGCTCGCTTCAGCTCTGAGCCTTACATAAGTCAAGCAGTGCATATTGATCAAGCAAACAGTGCCTTCACATTATTGGCAAGGTGACATTCTTATCATCTATTTCTTAATTTTTGGTCATAAATCATCATAGTGTCTGGTATTTATGCTGTCCTATCTCAAGTTCGTCAATAACTCATGATTCTTTATCTGCATTTGATACTACTTGAACCCGACCGTTGGAATACTGGTCTCTTTTTCTTGGACGACTGTTACGTAAAGTTCATAGTTTCTTTTTATAGCTAAATATTTTGGATACATGAATATAGCTTTGTGTAAAACTTGCAGTGATGGCTTTTGGGATGTCATTGGTGTTAAAAAAGCCTTTCAGCTTATCCTTGAGGTAAGCTTTTTATAGACCACCAGTAAAGGTTCGATTGAGATTTTTCGTATGTGCATGCTCCACGACATTGCAATATTAACGTTGGTGTTTGACACAGGGGAATGATAAATACTCTACAGACGGCGAGAATTCAACTGAGAAGATAGCTATTTTTTTGTTGAGCGAGGCTAGAACACTGCATACTAAGGATAATACCTCCATACTTTTGTTGGACTTTGATAGAAAATCTAGATTATCTTCTTGTAAAGTTGATTCATAATATAAATCACAAAGTTTAGTGTACAATTTTGCTTTTCTGGTCCTTTTTTCTTTCTTTTTTGCCTGTTTGTTAATCATCGATATTGCGGTGGAAATCAAATTTATAATTTTGTCATACTTAATTAAATTAAGAACGATTGGTTGATAATCATTAAGAGTAGTTTAATTAATAATTATATAATAATTATAATCTAACAATTGTTTTGATTACTTTTTAAACAAAATGAAATATGTAAGTTATTCATGTAATTCCAAATATGTTTTATTTTTCTATTATATTAGATAAATATCTTTTATTTATTTCTGGTATTAAAAACTCAATTTTTTATGGTATTAATAAATTTTAATTTATTTATGATTTAAATAAGTTTAATTTATTTATGATATTAGATAAATATTTGGTAGATGTTAGATTATAAATAAATTGATTAAAAATATATATAAAAATAAAAAAATAAAAAAAATTAAACACTTAAAATGAATTATGCCATTTATGGTCATTTTACATCCAAACCATAGTTTTGGTAAACTGGACTACCAAACAGCACCCTCCGTTTCCCAGATTTCGTTTCCCCACTGAATTTTTACAATTATTTTACCAAACAGCACCCTCCGTTTCCCAGATGTTGTTCTCCAACTGAACATTTCCCCACTGACCATTTCCCCACAGAACTGGACTGCCAAACAGACCCTGAATGGTGTTTGGTAAACACCATTCAACCAATGAAAATCCCAAAATTTGGGTGGCCAACCCAGGAAAATACAAGGTAAGGGAATGGGCCATTTTTGGCCATTGGCAAGACGAGGAAAAGGGCCATTTGCGGGATGGAGGGGCTCATTTATTTAGACAAAAATAACCTCAGTGTCTTTTGATAATTACGATCCATACCACATATTTAATGTTGAAAATATTTCTGATTTCCCTCATTCTCCCCTCTCTCTCAAATTCTAGGGTTGCACCCGCAACTCCCTTCCTCCTCTCTTCTTCTTCCTTCACGGCGGGCTTCCTCATCTCCAGTCACTCCGTTTCTTCAAGTCTTCTTCTTCTCCATATCGCAAACGGTGGTAACAGTGGTGATGTTGCTGAAGATGAAAGCTTGGCTCGTGGACAAAGTACCATGCCTGAGAGGTTTAAGTACTTGAGTAAAGAAGCACCTGATCCTCCTGTTAGATGGCCTTGGTTTATCGGTATGTTGGTAGCTTATAAGGTTTCAGTCTTTGCAGATGTATTTTGATAGATTGGATGTTGCTACTTGCATGCTATTGGTATTTAATGCATTTTTTCTTCTATCGTTTGGTAAAAATTGAGCTGCTTTGATTGGTAATGATCAAGTACTATTGAAAATTTGGAAATTTATAGTACTTTCTTGAGAGAATATAAAACATGGAAGGGGAACTATTTCTGGTTCCAGGAAAGGAGGAGTTAGGGGGCAATTGGGTTGCTTGACCTTTTTGATATGGATTCCTTGTTATGTGAAAGGCACCATGAGATTGTTGACTGGTGATTTTCGTTGGAAGTTTGGAGCTTTTGGTTTGTTGGGGGATGAAGCTAACTTGGATAACTTAGCCATATGACTTCTAGAAGCTCATATTCTTAGTGTTTTGGTGATACCTTGCAGATCCACATTGTAATAGTAGTTTCTTATGATAGAGAGACGGAGGAAAATGTTGATCGCAGTTAGGTGTTTATGTTACTGTTTGCTTTTTGGAATCCTAGGATTTGCAGGCCTCTTCAGCAGTGATTGGTTTTTGGAAGATTAACAAATAAGACTAGTGTGATAGTCTTTGTGATCAGATTCTTGTTACTATAATTTGCTCATCTCCTGCCATTTTCTGCATCCCATTTATTAGTTATATGTTCTTCCCATGAAGGCTTTCGTATAATATTCATTTCTTATATTCCTGGTAAAAAACGTGCATTAATTGTATGATACGTGTATGATTTCAGCTACTCGACTGCTGCTACTTTTTCTTTGCTCATATTCCTTAGTGTGACAATCATAATGAGAAGATTGGGATTTTACCATCTAAATCTTTTTGCACTTCCGATTTATGCAGCTCTTGGTTTCCTTGTCTATGCATGGAGGGCAGTCTTCTTTGAACTAACGAACTGAAAAAATGGTGCATTTGCTATTGTTCGTTTTGTGGGATACCTCCTGAAGCTTTTGTTGGCCCTTATATTTCATTTCATTGGAGATCCAATCACTTCTCTGATCAGATGTTTAGAGACTTCCATCTATAGTGCTCGGGCTTTCTACCCTGGAATAATAGCTCATGCTCCCCTTTCAGAACTCACCATGATTATTATGCTTGCATCAGTAGTTCTTGTTGTCGGTGAAGCAGCTGTTCCGAACTCCATAAGCAAGCAGCCTTATCTTCTCACAATATCCGGCCTTATTGGCTATGCTGCAATAAAGAACTACATCTCTGAACCATTCTTCTGGACACTTCTTCTGGGTTTGTATGGTTTCTCTCGACTGGTTAAAAAAAGAGATGATGTAACATCTGCTTTGCCTGCTGCTGCTGTACAATAGTGTGTGTAGCCTAGGCCATTGGTGTCCGTCTGGCTGCTAATTGGGCTGGATACCGGCATTTGACATGGATGATCGTATGAGCGCTAATGATGGCAAGAAACAAATTTTTGAGATGCCTCAATTGACCATATTCTTGTTTCGGTCAGTAGGTCTTACCGTCTTGGTATGTATTAGAATTGGTGCAATATGACCAATGAGCTGTATACTTGCTTGAATTTGGAGAATAGAAACAGACCTTTCAGGAATACAGTGAGTTAGATGTGCTGAATATGAGCTTAACTTCAGAATTGTGATATCAAAATATTGGTCGATGTTTCTTCATTCTGCCAAATTGTGAAATTAATGGTTCTTTTGTCACTTCGCATCATTATGTCCCAAATAAATGATAAATTTCATTTTGTAATGTTTTTTATTTGCTGCCTCAGTTGATGTACCTATTTTGCTAAGTTTCAATTTCAATATCTATGTGAATATCAGAATAAAACTTGCGGCAATTGTATAAACCTCCAGTTGCTAAATCAAAACGTATATATATAGTAATATTAATTACCGTAAAAGAAAAATGTATATATATTAATTACAAAGTACATTTATAATCTTAATTAATATATAATTAAGTAAATTATTTCTATATAGCTCACAAAATATTTTTATTTGAATATTTAGTTTCAATTATATTTTAAATAGAAATCAACAAATTTATATAACATTGTTATTCAAAATAAACAATTATATATATTTAAAAAAAATAAATCCAATTAAGTTAGGGGGCATTTTTACGATGGTTACCATTTTTGAACAAATTTTTGATGTTGTTTTATATAACATTGTTAAATGAAAGTGTGTATATACAGTCATATTAATTATATAACATTTTATATATTTATTGTGATAATTAATATGACTATATATACACACTTTCATTAATATGACTATATATACATCGTAGAAATGCTATATATATATATATATTAGCTAATTAATTACATAAACTTACTAATTAATTAATATGTAATTAAGTAAATAATTTATTAGCTAGCTTACAAAATAATTTTATTGGAAAGATTAATTTCAATGACATTTTAAATAAAAATTAACAAATTTATATCACATTGTTATTCAAAATAAAAAATTACATTTAAAAAACATAAATTTCTCACGGAATTTCCAACTTTAAAATAAAATATTTTTAAAAATATAAAAATTTATACTTTCTATGTCATGATGTATCATATTGATCTAAATTTCTATTAAAATTATATATATATAAATATAGTAAGTGTAATTAATTCGGTTTATAAATATAGTAAGTGTAATATAATGTTCCATATTTAACACTTTTTCCCTTCTACTAATAAACTTTTTACTATTGTTATAAATAAAATGTTAATTATTTGTTTAGAAAAAAGATTGATTTAAATAATGTAAATAAATAACATTAAAAATGATTGATGCCTTTAAAAAATATTATTGATGTATTAGCATAAAAAAAGGTAATAGATTAATGATAAATAGATAATTGTGATTTTATATATGTAAAATTTTAAAATAGTGCTCAATATTTAACTTTATTTAATAAAATGTTAATTATTTGTTTAAAGAAATAGATTCATTTAAATAATCTATATATATACTAAGTATGTCAATGAGTGATGTTCATAACTCAATTGTTAACAGCTTAATGCTTAATATGTAATTTTATTTTATTTTAATTTAGTTTTTAAACAATGCAAGGCACAATGTCTTATTTATGGTATATAGATCAATTTTATTAGATGTTAGATTATAAATAAATTGATTAAAAATATATATAAAGATAAAAAAAAAATTAAACACTTAAAATGAATTATGCCCTTTATGGTCATTTTACATCCAAATCATAGTTTTGGAAAACTGGACTACCAAACAGCACCCTCTGTTTCTCAGATGTTGTTTTTCCACTGAACATTTCCCCACTGACCATTTTTCCACTAAACTGGACTGCCAAACAGACCCTTAGTATTATCATAATACTCCCTCCGTCCCATATTAAGTGTCACTGGCCACTATTCATGCACGCATTCGAAGAGGGTGGATGACGCACTATTTGACCTCAAAAATTTTCAAATTTTTTCTCGAACGTAGGTTAAGGATTAACGTATGTTCGAAAAAAAGTACGAATTTTTTTAGGGTCAAATAGTGAGTCATTCGGCTTCCTCGAAATACGTGCACGAACAGTAAAGTGACAGTTAATATGGGACGGAGGGAGTACTATTATGGCATCTCTCACTAATTAAAGTGCAGTCAGTCTCTGTTGCTCTTTCACTGGTTCTGCTCCATGATTCTGTTTGATTCGTCTCTTACGTAATCCTACTACTGATATACATTTATTAATTTGATTTTCAATTTTGATTATGCAATGAACCTCTGAATTGATGTCATACGTTCTGCTCGAGTTTATACGGCAGAACAACATACCATGTCATTTTGACGCTCTCGACCATGTTTATTTGCTGTAATGACTTTTCAAATAAAAAACGGGCCGGTTTTGGCTTACCAAGATATATTTCACATTTTAGTCCAGTTTTGGCTTTTAAATTTTAATCCTGTTGTTATAATTTTTGTCCGAAACCTAATAGTGGAATAAAAATTTAATTTTTATATTTAAATATTATTAAAAATCAAAAAAATAAAAAACAAATTGGAAAAATGGAAATTAAATTTTTTTATGATAATAATTTTTAATAATTAAAAAATTAAGAAAAATAGGAGAAAATAAACATTATAAAAAATTAGAGAAAGTAAAAATTATAAAAGTTCAAAATTACATAAAAATATATAAAAATAATAATTTATAAAATATATAAGATTATCAAAACCCCATTTTTAAAAATAAAATTCAAAAATATAGAAGATTCAATTTTTTTTAATATATTTGTTTACTTTCTCAGAAAAAAATCTATCTCATTTTTATTTTTCTATAATTCAAAATAAATAGTTTTTTTTTAAAGGAAGAAATAATTGGATTAATTCAAATCTACAAGTAGAAAATGTGCGATCACCTCGGGGCATTCCCCTATCCATACATTTTCTAAACCGGAAATCAAAGCCAATTGGCCTAACTCATGTGCTGGGATATTCGTGGACCGTCCTGTATGCGAAAAGGAGCAGCTATGAAAAGTAAAAGTTAGGCGTGCCACCTTTTCCAACACCAATCCCGAGTAGCTTAGTGGGAAGTCTCCATTGGTCAGGGCGAGGACGTTCTGCAAGCAGTCAGACTCAACTATAATCTTGTCGTATCCCCATTGGCGAGCCTGTGTTACTGCGTCTCTCAGAACTAGAGCCTCTGTTGTTCGCGCCTCAGCTCCATTCGGAAGGTAGATTGCTCCTGAGAACACTGTTTCACCCTTTGCATCCCGGGCTATAAATCCCAAGCCAATGCCCGTAGTCCCTACCGCTGCATCCGTGTTCACCTTTACCACCCCTGTAGGAGGAGGCATCCATCTCGGGTTGATAGGTTGGGGAGGCGGGGAGGCGGGTCTGTGTTGCTGACACCATGCCTCCTTGAAATCAGACAGTAATTTTCCACCCCTAATAACCACCTCTTGGATTGATTCACCGCACTGGCGGAAGATCCTGTTATTCCTCGATGTCCATAGGGACCAAAGGATGGAGATGAGCTTCTCTATATCCGAGTCATCCAGAGATGTCCGTAGCCCTGCTAGCCAATCCACCCAGCCATCTCCTTGCAGCCCCGAAACCCTATCCCAAAAAGCAAACTTTCCCCACACTTCCCTGGCAAACGGGCAAGACAGCAGCAGATGCGGAGTCGATTCTACCTCCTCGTTGCAGCAGGGGCACACGGGGTCCACCGATACACCCCTCCTAGCTAGATTCACCTTGGTTGGGAGAGAGTTACTTCCCATCCTCTACATGAAGTTTTTAAACTTTGAAGGGATAGAAAGTCCCCACAAGAATTTCCACCAACCTCTACTGGAATCTGGGCACTCCTGCGCAGTAACCGATGTAAGATAGTGGTATCCACTACGAACTGAATACTTCCCATTTGTAGTACCTTTCCACACAAGAGTATCATTCGCCTCACTCCGACTAAGCGGTAGGCTTAATATTGCTGATATTTCTTGTGGTAGAAAAAGTTGTTCCACAAGGTCTGTCTTCCAGCACCTCCGGTCCCTATCAATAAGCTCAGCCACTGTAGCCTCCTCATCGAGGCCCGTGACTGGTGCTGAGATCATCCCAGTCGCTGTTGTCGGAAGCCACGGGACTTTCCAAATCCGTATCCATTCACCATTCCCTACCCTCCAGATGCATCCTTTATGAAGAGTTGATCTTCCTGCCAGAGTGCTACGCCACACGTAACTAGGGCGGGAGCCCATCCCTGCCTCTAGAAAGTTCGAGTGGGGAAAATATCGCGCTTTCCAGATCTAGGAGAGCAAAGAGTTTGGATTTTTGTGCAGCCGCCACCCTTGTTTGGCTAAAAGTGCAAGATTAAATTCTCTAACCTTCCGGAATCCCAATCCTCCCACATCCTTCGACCGACAAAGCTTTTCCCAGGACACCCAGTGCATCTTACGCTCCTCAGAATTACCCCCCCCCCCCCCCCCCCCCCACCAGAATCTTCTTGTCGCCTTTTCTATGTCCTCGCAGATGGAGATTGGGATCTCAAAACAACTCATCATATACGTCGGGATGGACTGGATGACTGATTTAATTAGAACATCTCTCCCTGCCTGGGATAGCTTTTTCTCTTTCCACCCTCCTAGCCTCTTGCAGATCCTGTCACGAATCGGAGCGAACATCTCTTTCTTCGATCGGCCAAAAGACACTGGAAGTCCCAAGTACCTGGCATGAGATTCCGTCTCCACCATTGCTAGTCTTTCTTTTACCAGTATTTTAGCGTCGTGGCCTACGTTCTTCCTGAAGCACACTTCTGATTTTGCTAAATTTACTTTCTGGCCAGAGGCTTTCTCGTAGTCCTTCAGAATGGAGCTAATGACTGTGGCCTCTTCCTCCTCTGCTTTCGCAAAAATGAGACTGTCATCCGCATAGAACAGATGACTGACCTGTGGGCTGCCCGGGCATACCTTGTATCCATGTATCCTGTTGGTCGCGGCTGCATTCTGAAGCATCGCTGAAAGGCCCTCAACACACAACACAAAGAGATAAAGGGACAACGGATCCCCCTACCGGAGGCCCCTTTCTGGATAGAACGTAGGTCCTGGGGCCCCATTAAGGAGGATGGCGTAGGAGACCGTTGAGACACATCGCATCACCAAAGATGTCCATCTAGGTGAGAAGCCCATGCGGGTCATGATTGCCTCCAAGAAGTTCCACTCCACTCTGTCATAGGCCTTACTCATATCTAACTTGACGCTCATCCATCCTGGGCCCGAGCGTTTTGAGTTCATCCCATGGAAGATCTCTTGGGCTATCAGAGCGTTGTCGGTTATGAGTCTGCCTGGAACAAAGGCGCTTTGATTCTCTGATACTATGCTAGGCAGGATTTGTTTCAGGCGATTTGCAAGAACTTTGGTTATCAGCTTGAAGACTACATTGCACAAGCTAATCGGGCGAAACTGGGAGCAATTTGAGGGGTTGGCTATTTTAGGAATGAGGGTGATAATGGTTGAGGTAGGCAGGGTCTTCCCCATCATTCAGGATTCTAAGGACAGCTTTGCAAATAGGATTTTCTAAAAAAGATCAAAATTTTTGAAAAAACAAAGGAGGCATTCCGTTCGGCTCGGGGGCCTTCATAGGATGCATCTGTTTAAGAGCTTTAAAAACTTCATCTTTAGTGAAAATCCGATCAAGATTAAAATTCATGGAGTGGGACACACGGGGGTTTATGGAATGGAGGACATTTGAGGATAGGCCGCTTCCACCAGAAGAGAAAATGGTCTTATAATAATCTAGAACTATCGCCTCTACTTCCTCACGAGACTCCCTCCACCGACCCGACTCGTCTTGAATTTTCTCAATTGTATTCTTCTTCTTACGTTGCGAAGCTCGGGCATGGAAGAATTTTGTGTTCCTATCTCCCTCTTCGAGCCATAGGACTCTTGACCGTTGTTTCCACATCACCTCATCTCGATGGATGAGCTCCTCAACTGCTTTTCCAACTTTCTCAATCTCATCGAGGGTGGAGTCTGAGCTTGGTTGCATCTGGAGCCATCCCAAATGCTCTCTTTTCTGCACAATGGATCTGTGCACGTTACCAAAAGCCTCCTTACTCCAGCGAGACAACTCTACCCCGCAACGAACTAATCTGTTATCTAGAGAGTCCCCATTTGCCTGAATCTCTCCCCCATTCCACAACCTTATAACAAAGTCAAAACGTGACTCATCCCTGAGCCAGGCAGCCTCGAAATGAAACACTTTCCCTCTCGATGATCTATCAACCCTAGAGGTCAGCTGAATCAGGATAGGGCAATGGTCAGATCCGAAGCGGGGGAGGTGTTTAACCGTGGCATCTGGGAAACAACTCATCCACTTCTCATTCGCCGTCCCTCTATCTAGTCTCTCCAAGATAGTGTCGTTTCCCCTTTGGTTGTTACACCAGGTAAATTTTGGCCCTGAAAAACCAAGGTCTATAAGATCACAGTGGTCTAGGGCGCACCGAAATTCATCCATATCATTGAATTGTCTTGCCGAGCCACCAATTTTCTCATGTCCCCACATGACTTCATTAAAGTCCCCAACACAAAGCCATGGGAGTGGGCTCATATCTCTTATATTCCTAATCATGTCCCATGTCTTGTGTTTATCCGCCCGAGATGGCCATCCGTAGATGCCAGTAAATCTCCAAGGGGGGCCGTTTGACAGACCATTTAGAAGTTCAATATCAATACAGTGAGCATCACTACGCAAGACATTAACGAAAATATCATTTCTACACAATAAGGCCAGACCTCCTCTTCTAGTGTCACCCTCACAATCAACGACAAGAACATAAGGAAAAGACCATTTATTATTAAACTTTTAAAATTCGTGCGCGTACAATTTTGTTTCAGACAGGAAAATTAAGTTTGGGAGCTCTAATCCTATTAACTTCGAAAAGTTAGCACTCGCCTGAGGGTTCCCAAGCCCACGGCAGTTCCAGAATAGGAGACTCATGGCTCTGGGCGGGGTTGCTCAGCAACCGCCGCCTGTTTGGTAAATTCATCACCATCCCAATGCATGTTGCTTCCCTTCTTGGGCAAAGCGAATGGTGGATCCCCAAATTTTTCCTCCTCCCGATCTCCCAAGACTCTCTTCAGCGAGAAACTACAGAGAGGCGTATCCATGTCAGCTGCCTCACCTTGCTCAAAATGGTCCGCGGGTCGTCGCACCTTTTTCCGGGCTGTGCGAATTAATTTTGCCCCACGACGTTTTCTTTTGCCGGCCTGACCTGAAGTTATTTCCTCATGCCTTTGTGCCCCTGGAAGATCTCTGCAGCATTGAGGGAGCCCAGGAGTCTGAAGGGACAGAAGGGGAAGAAATATGTACCCACATCTCTGCAGCATTGGTATTATGTACTTTTTGAATAAATAAATAGCTAGCCTACAAGTGCAAGTATGAATTTTGCAATAAATTCAAAATTAAAAAGTAAGAAAGAAAGTAAATATTTGAGGGTAGTCGTGAATATATCTACAGTTATTTAATTTTTCGTGAATCACTTTATTTGAATACAGATAAATTCGCATTCACTTGATTTAAAGGGTTCAAACCTGATTTAAATTCGCTTCATTGTCATCCTTAAAAATAGTTGACGTTAAAATTTAAAGATATAAAATATTTTAAAAAATATTTAAAGACCAAAATGTTAATAAAAAATATGAGAAAAATGATATGGGTGAGATATTTGATAGAACAAAAATAATTATGGAGGTAAATTTACAAAGGAATTTTTTTTAATGGCATATTTGAAAGTAGAATTATATGAAAAACGTGCGCCACTTGAGAGTGCTTTGCGGGAAGTGCTCAGATTGGTTCAACGGAGGATCCCAATCCGCCGGTGTGACTGACTCTCTGCTTCCTATCCTCGCCGTAATCAGTCATCATTCAAGTTTGTCCGTAAGAATCTGGGAAGCAATGTGGTTTTAGGGTTCTTGCGGACTGACTCTTTTCCCCTGTGAAAAAAGTATATTTGATCTGTCCACTTCTGGTTTTTCATTTTTCATTTTGTTTTTCTTTTTGGGTTGTTGCAACGTGTTTGTCAGTATGTCTGTAAGAATTCCAGTAGAAATTACTATTTTTAGTTTTGATTTTAATTTAACAACGGTTTTGGTTCTCAGGTAAAATCATAAGAGACCAAAGTTCCAGCCATGTATCAGTCAAAGCAAGAAGCTGTGTGTATGTATTTAGTTTTGCTAATTCATCGGCATTTTTCAGGTATATTAGATTCGCTTCTGCTAAATGCTTGTCAATTTCCCGTATTGCTTGGAGACAATCCAATGCTATAATGATCTTCAATTGCTTGGTTATGACTGTTCTGCTATGTGGGTCAGCGATAATAATACATGGTTCAATTCCATCACTCTATTAAGAGCCGTTAATTTCTTTTTATACTTTATATTTTTAAAAGAGGAAAACTTGATTTTATTGAGAACAGAAATAATGGTAGAGTTTGAAACACTGTTCTTCCAACTTGTGAGGATTCATTCATACGAACAATTATTCTAATCACGGTTCTATCGATTCATTTTTTATTGAGGAGAAACTCGGAACTCTCCTAACTATGTAATTTCATGTCCATCCCTAGCGGAGCCATAGACTTTCACTGATAATTTTGATTGTCATACGTTGCATGGTAAACTCGGTTTATTTTTTGTTAAACCAAATATGGTATGACAAAATGAAACTTTAGAGCTTATATCATACTCGGAAAGAGCTTTACATATGATAATTCTATGTGGATTGGGAATAATAACAAGATTAACTGCAGAATTGATAAGAAATAGATTGGGTGAATAATAGTTTAAGAATTGAGATCAAATAAAAGGATAAAAGTAAATCAAGGATGAAATCGGCTTATCAATCGATTATAAATGTAAAAATGTTTATGCGTAGATGATAAGAATTCGATAAATACGCAGTAGTAAGATCTTAACTAATCAAAAACAAGTTTGAAAAACTCTCACACTAGACTCAATGATTAGCAACTCGCTAACTATAAGAGTTAGAAACTTCGATTATCAAATTACCCAAAGCCTTAGTCTTATAATGAGTTATAAGTTTAGTACATCATAATTTCGACCATGGGCCTAATTAAACCAAATAATTTTGGCCCAACTTATTAATAAAATCGGCTAGGCTTTGATCAACTTAAAAAGACTAATAATCGATAATTAATAGGCTTAAGATGTCTACTATGGGCTCAATGCGCCTATTACAAGGACATAACAATCCCAAACAAGTGCAGAACATTGACAATTTTAGGTTAATTACAATTTTTTTTCTAATTAACAAGATAATTTCGGATGACTAGACCACAAACCAAAAACACTTTTTGCTCATTAAATTAAAATCATGATTAATTAATTTTAATTTGGAATGGTGTCAACATCTGTAGTTGACCATGAGTCAGATATTCAACAAAATCCGCCCCATAAATGCTCACACGTTTTCATACTAATATAATAATCAATTTGGTGGATGGAACGCGGGCTTCCTCATCAGAGATCCTTAACCAAAACTCAAGTATAAAGTCTCAGTCCACCCTTCTTTCTTTTTCATCTTTTCTTTTCACATCTTAATCGTTCTTCTTTTTCCATTGAAGCAACTGATAAGAAGCAACAATGGCTCGAAAGGGCATTTTGTTTGAGTCATTCTGCATTCTCTTCATCACTTCAATCTGTTTCTGTACCCCTTCGATTTCTTGCCCTCAACCTCAAAAAGATGCCCTTCTCCACTTCAAATCCCTGTTTCTTGGAAACCAGGTTTCTTCCACTTCTTCTTCACCTGTCCTATCTTCTTGGAACTCCACTTCTGATTGTTGTCAGTGGGAAGGAGTCACTTGTCAGTCCAACAACAACTCAAACCACCAGGTCACCTATCTTTACCTCAGATCTCTCAGCCCAGACAACCCAGGATTGAAATCTAATGTTTTAGCCCCACTTTTTACGATACAAACTTTATCGGAGCTTGACATTTCTTTCAATCAAATACAAGGAGAGATTCCTCCAGAGTTTGGTACCCTCAACAATCTGCAGATTTTATCGCTTAAAGGTAACAAGTTTTCTGGAGCAATTCCATCCTCAATCTCCCATTTGCAAGAATTGACAGATTTGGATTTGGGAAGCAATCAGCTTTCTGGTGAGATCCCACCATGGCTGTTCATAAGCTTGAAGAAGCTGAGGCAATTGCATCTCCGCGGGAATAGGCTTTCTTGGAATAATTTGAGAAGTATTAATCCTTCAAGAACAAGTCTTATTTACATGGACTTGAGGGATAATGTCCTAACTGGAACATTTCCTGAGTGGCTTGTTAGAATGGAGCTCAAATTCATACTTCTATCAAACAACATGCTTACAGGATCTCTGCCTCCTTCTCTGTTTCAATCGCAGAAACTACGGTTTCTCGATCTTACGGGAAATAAATTCTCGAAGAGATTGCCAGAAACTATCGGTGAAGCTACAGATTTAGCAGTACTAACATTGTCAGGTAATAACTTTTATGGGTCCATTCCAAAATCCTTCTCAAATCTGTCTAGACTTATTTGGCTTGACTTGTCAAGAAACAGATTTTCTGGAGATCTAGCCCCAATTTTTAGCCAAAGATCTTCTCTCATTTTTGTAAAGTTAAGCCAAAATGAGTTTTCAGGTGTGTTGCCTCAAAGTTTAGGAAATTCACACCAACTAGCATTTCTTGATCTTCATGACAATAGAATCACTGGTGAAGTCCTGTCATCCCTCCTTCAAATCTCCTCTCTTCTATTCCTAATTCTCAGCCATAATTCCCTTCGCGGACCGATCCCAAACAATATGTCAGGTCTTGACAATCTTCTTATACTTGATGTTTCTTTCAACAACCTTAGTGGACAAATTCCACCTAGTTTAGGACAAATGAAGGCAATGGTTCAAAAGAATGAAGCACTTGCCA
Organism: Viola odorata; assembly: GCA_963691705.1. NCBI lineage: Eukaryota > Viridiplantae > Streptophyta > Magnoliopsida > Malpighiales > Violaceae > Viola > Viola odorata. Next base: position 19,595,833 of record OY829539.1, on the reverse strand, counting down.
ATTATGACATCTACCTTCATGTCTTTAGCATATTTGAAACAACCCCTCGAGATTTCGAACTGCCTGAGTTGGAGGTTTTATGGAAGAAGGCGCCTCAGAAGCTTCCTTACGGGCACAACCAGTTGTACACTTTGTTGGACATATCAAGCAACCAGTTATCAGGAAAAATTCCTGATAGTTTAGGTGGGATGAAAAATTTGAGGCAGTTGAACATTTCCTACAACAGAGTCTCCGGTAAGATACCGATAAGTTTCGGTGATTTGGCCATTGTGGAGGGTTTAGATTTGTCACACAATTCTCTGTCAGGAGAAATACCACAGACATTTGGGAATCTTCTGAAGCTAGAGGTGTTGGATTTGAGCAACAACAAGCTTAAGGGTCGGATTCCGAACGGTCCTCGAATGGATAAATTGAATGATCCTAGCATTTATGCCAACAACAGTGGATTGTGTGGGATACAAATTCAAGTTCCATGCAAGCACTAATCACGAGCTTTGAAGATCCGTATGCTGCTGTGTTTTCTGAATTAGTTATGTGGTTCTACTGTAAGTCTGTAACAAGTAATAAATACAAAAATGTTGTTTGGTGTTAAATGTAGCAATCTTACTTGGATATTCTAGGTTATTAGATAATCTTTTTTATCCATTTTATATTTTTAAAAATTGTGATAAATAATTAACCAATGAATTATACACTTTCAACTGTTAGAATAACTCACTCTCTTTATCCCACTATTTCCAACCAAAAATAATTATTTTCTTAATATATGAGATTTTTTTTTGCTACATGACTTCTAAAGTATAGTGAATACTGCTTACCACTGATTATTTATTACCCCATTTTCATTGTTTATTTTTTTTATAAGAAATATCTACCATTTTCTCCTTTATTTTATTTGGTTAGGCTAGGGCCCACCAATTTTTTAAATTTTGAAAATCTAATTAGGCAACTTTTTATTACCATTAAGAAAACTAAATAGGAATTTGATACGTGGGGCTTAGAAGATGGCGTGTGTCCCCTTGATTTTTCATTCACGAAGTGGTGCGAATTGAGCAAATTTCGCTAACGTGGGGTCTAAAAAAATAAAAATGCAAATGTTAAGCATCTCCCGTTGCATTAAGCCATTTTTCTTTTACCTATTGTTTCATTAACATTTGCAGGCAGTGTTTTTGGAACCGAACCGGGTAATAAACCAGAAATAAAAATTTTATGGTTCGATCGGGTTCAACCGGAAAAAACCGGATTGAACTATTAGACCGTTTTGAACTGGACACACATCGAACTGTTCAATCTTAGATAATTTAATCGGATTGAACCGGTTGGTTTTTAAATTCTGATGGGCTGACCCATCAAAAAAAAAATTTTAAAAAAAAAATTAACCAAAACCAAAATGGCGCCGTTTTGGGCTGACCCATAAAATTTTCCATTTTTTATTTAAAAAATATTAATAATAAAATATAAAAAATCAAAACGGCATCGTTTTGGATTTTTGGTTCAAAACGGCGTCGTTTTGCATTGAACTAGTCAGGTTGCTATCGAACCGGTCGGTTCGCCGGTTGTCAAAAAACCGGCTGGTTCGTCCGGTTCACATGCATTTCCGGTCCAATAGTTGAATCGGACCGGAAAGCTCAAAAAACCCGGTTGAACCGGACGAAACGGCCGGTCCAGTCCGGTTCCAAAAACACTGTTTGCAGGTTTTAATAATTCATTAATTTTTAACATTAAAACTCCAACTATTATAGGTGGAAAATTATTTACTAAATACGAAATAATAAATTATATTATTTACGTGTGTTTTACCATGATTTTCAGAACCGTACTAGCCAATTCAATCAGTAAAACTAAGACGGGTTGGCATACTGATATGGTTTTGACCTAAAACTCATTTTTAGGTTGAACTAGTAAAAGTTGGTGACCCGGACAATTCATGCAATGAACCATGGGTCTGGTTTCACTGTTCAATAAGTGTGGTTCTCTTTTTTTCTTTTTTACTTTAAAATTTAAATGAGCATAATTTTTGATTCAACGGTTAGATCGAGTTCAAATTTTATGGGCATTCATGATAAAATTGTACAAACCGTTTGGATTTGGAAAATCATCTCTAAATGACCTCAAAATCAGATCTAAAGTTTTATATATATTTTTCAAATTTTCTGGTTTATTTTGAACTTAAAAACTATTTATTTCTAATTTTCTCTCGTTTTTTAGATTATACATTATCTCACTGTGTTTATGAAATATGAAATCGTTTTTATATTTTAGCAATTAACTTTAACATTAATAATTCCTAACTAAATTAAATACAATTTTACATTTTTCTTAAAAAAAATTAATATTTTTAATTAAATGAATTCGGTTCAACCCTGATTGAACACTTAACCGTTGAACCTCTTACTTCTCCTATTCGATCCCTCGGTCCGGTTCTAGAGCATACTTTTCAATTTAACTGTTGGATCGAGTTCAAAATTTGATGGGAAAAATGATAATAAGATTGTACAAACCATTTGGATCAGGAAAATGATCTCTAAATGGCCTCAAAATTAGGTCTAAAATTTTATATATATTTTTTCACATTTTCTTATTTACTCATAGTTTTCTCTTGATTTTGAGATTACACATTACCTCACTATGCTTATGAAATGTCAAATTCGTTTTTATAGTTTATCAATCAACTTGAAAATTAATAATTCCTAACTTGGCCCATAGGTAACCGTTTGATAAGAGGGTCGAGTTTGGACTATATAAAACTTGGCTCTTTTAAAGCCTCATCTGACCTAATTCTCTCCAATTTTTACGAGGTTTAGTCATGCTACCTCCCGTTATTCCTCTCTCCTTTTTATTTTGGTAAACCCCTCCTGTTCTCCTTGCTATTCAAAAGTATATTCTAGATTTTTCAATTAAAAAACAATGACAAATTTAAAATAATTTTTTAATATGCTAATCACTTTATATTAAAGATGTAATAAATTTTTAAAATAAATTTTCCTCCATAAATTTCCTCTTTTTTCTCAATTCACACAAGATAGATTTTTCAATGAATTATGTAATTTATTTATTTTTCTTTTATAAATGAGTTAAAAATATTCTTATTAGTTTCCTAATTAAAATGAACTCTTTAACTTACCGTTTTAAACCTTTTTCAAAGATCTAACGATTAGAAAATTGTTTGTATTAAAGTTAATGGTCTTTATCGGTTAGGCATTGGTGTTTAAAAATTACTCATGGCATGGTAGAAAACTCATATTTTAAATTGGAGATTATTAGTAGGCTTAATAACCTTTTTGGTCCTTTGAATTTGTCCAAGAATTTCAAATAGCACCATATAGCATCCGCCTTTAATTTTCTAACTAAAAAATTAGGTTAGCTTCAATGTGTGCGGTTAAGGTGGGCCCACATACAAGTTTTAAAATGTTTTTTATTTCGCCATGTAAGAAATTAAAGTGTCATATAGGAGGGAAAAAAATGATTTCTTAGTCCGCAAATTGTTAATTTTGGGAACATTAGAGGATGGTAAAAATTGGGATAAATTGGACAAACATAGAGTCCAATTTAGGATGATAAATGTTATGGACAGTTGCTCACTCGCTATAAGCAACTGTTTATTAATACTCACAAAACTATTAGTTCGTAAAAAAAGAATAAAATTTAAAAATAAATAGTTACTCACATTTATATATGTGGAATGCGGCGGTCCTTAACATTTCTAATTTAGGATATTGGTGATGAAGATTGCTATTTAGAATTTTTAGACGGGCGGCAAAAAAGTTATTAAACATTATTTGTATTATTATTCATTATTATTTTTAATTTAAAGCTTGTGCTCCCTCCGTTCTCTTTTAATAGTCTTTTTAACTGTAATTATATATACATTGAAGTGGTTAATTTCGATTGTATTTTATTTTTTTTACAAAAATGCCTCTATATTCATTTATTAATTTTACCATTTATAATTAAATATTTATATACAAACTAACCATAATTGAGATTTGATCAAGGCAATCAGGAATAGAAGGGTAAAAGTCACTAACTAATCATCTATAAAAAATAAATACAATAACTATTTGGATTTTTTTTTTGGATAAATCAGGGAGTAACTTTTAAATAGCAAGAAAAAAAAAACGCTTCTGGTAAAAGAAAAGAAAGAGTAGGTTATAAAATAGGGTAAAAAACCAAAAAAAATAATTTAAAAAGTTCAATTTTGTCCCTATAGTGTTAAAATTTAGAATATAAGCTCTTAAAGAAGTGTCGCGATTTCTCTCTCGCCTTGGTGGCTGCTGCGGCTTCCTCTGGTCAGCCCACTGCTATCGGAGTCCAAAATACCAGTCACCCACTGTGACTGGCGTATTCAATCTTCCTCTCTTCTTCCCGATCTCGTTGGTTTTGTCTTCTCTCCCTTCGATCCGGTCGTCCTCGGTTGCTGCAGATCTGCGGCTTCTTTTGTATTTCCGGTGGTTCTAGGGCTGGGTCGGTTGGTGGTTGGTAGCCGGCGTTCTTCAGACCGGGTGCTGCTTACTCGGATCGATTAGTTTGGGCAACCGACATTTTTTCTTCTCTGTTTCTTCTTATTTGTTTTCGGATTTCGTTTTTTCCTTTGCTTGTTTGGGTTTGGTTGGTTTGAAGGGACTTCGTAGGCCCTTGTTTTGTTTGTTCTTCTATTTTTTTCTGTGTTGCTGTTCCGTTGTTGGTTGTAGTGGTCGGGTTGTTGTTTTCGGTTGGCTGTTGTCGATGGCAGGGTATAAAACGTTTCGGAATGGGGTTGCTATCTCCTCCAAAAAGGGTCGATTGAATGAGGAAATCACCTATTAGCTAGAGAACTTACCGTCCCACGTGGACCATAAAGCTCTCCGTTATTTGATCACGCGTCGTTGGAAACTTCCTCATTTCGGGGCTTTGGTAGATGTTTTCATTCCTCTTCGTAGGAACAGAGCTGGGAAGAGATTTGGCTTTGTTCGTTTTGATTGGGTTAGCAACAGAATTGATATAGAAATTGCCCTTGACAGGCAATTTATTGGTGCTTCAGCTATTAGAAGCAGTTTGGGCAGGCGGGGTAGGAGAGCAGGGAGGTCTAAACAGAGTCGTTCGCTTCCCTCGAATCACTCTTTGTTGAAAAATGCTGGCTCTAGCCACGGAGTGAAGGTTGCTTCTTCTGCTACCGGGAACGGTGGCGGTTCTGGTGGCGGTACTGAGGCTAGGTCGTTGGCTGATGTGGTGAGGGGGGAATCTCGGACTTTGAAGAGGAATGACAGTAGTACAATCAGGGAGGTAGGGGTTTCTTCATCGGGATTTTTAGGTTTGGAGATTCAGGCGGATAACAAAGACTAGCTAAAGAAGAGTGCTATCGGAGTCATTAGGAAACTGGAACTTATTCCATCGATTCAAGATCTGGTCGTCCAGTCTGGTTGGATTTGCGAAACGCGGGTTATGGGAAGAGGCCTTGTTTGGCTGGAATTTGATAGGGAAATTGACAGAGACATGGCACTAGCGGAGGCTAGCTCTAGGTTGTTCTCCAAGGTTTTTTCTTGGGAGGATGGAATCGCCAAGGGAGGAAGGCTATGCTGGGTTCAGTGCGTTGGGACCCCTGTTCAGACTTGGGGTCACGCAACTTTTGAGAAGATTAGCAGCCGTTTGGGGTCTCTGGTGGTTGTGGATGATAATACTATTGCGAGGACAAGACTAGATGTTGCGAGGTTTCTAGTTTCCTCAGATCGTATAAGCATTAACGAATCCATGCAGGTAATGGTTGGTGGGAAATTTTTTGAGATTCTCTGCAAAGAGGAACCCATGCATGGGGCTGTCTCTAACATAGATTGGATGGTGGGGGCGCGGGCAGAATTCAATGGGTCAGATGGGTCGTCTGAGGAGGAAGTTGGCGAGTGGGAGACCATTAGGGAGGGAGATATGATTGTACCAGAAGGGGATAAGGATGATGATGAACGAGAAGCGACTGGGGTTTTCTGATCAGCATGTGAGATTACGCACGGGGTTGCTTTACCCCTCGTAACGGTGAGACAAAGGGGAGAAAAAATTAAAAAACTGGTGGGTCAAGCTGGTAGCCTTGAAACGGCTCAGTCTGTTGTGGGGTCGAGATTATATGTTCAGAAAGCAGAAGATGAGGAGATTGCTAGAATGAACCTGGTACGAGATGCCACGATGATAGACCCCGAAACGTGGAATGTGGGAAGATTGCTCTCGCTCACAGAGCACGTTAATAAAGAGGCTTTTCTTTCTTTCGATAAGGAAAGATTTAACGCTGAGTTGGAGCAATTCAATTGATTGTTCCTTCTGGTTCGTGTTTATCTGTTTAAATGGTTAACTTATTGTCATGGAACTGCAGAGGGTTGAGAGCAGCTAGAAAGAGGAGTTTTATCAGACGTTGTTGGCATAGAGATAATTTGGATTTCTGTTTGCTGCAAGAGACTAAGATGGAGGAAGTGGACGAGTTTTTCATGCAGACATTGTGGGGGAAACAGGAGGCTCGTTGGTTGAGTGCTCCGGCTACCGGTAGGTCTGGTGGCTTACTAACAATGTGGAACAGTAACTCTTTCTCTTCAGAAAGGACGATAGTTGGAGATCGCTACATCTGGATTGAAGGCATTTGGAAAAGAGGGAAAGTTCGCTGTGTAGTTCTGAACGTTTATGCTTACAATGATGTGGATAGAAGAAGTCAGCTATGGGATATTTTAGTGCATCTTGTTGTGGGTTGTAATCATCATGTTCTTGTGGGAGGAGATTTTAATGAGATCCTATCTCCTTCAGAAAGGCTTAATGGTTCGAGTCATGCTAGAGGCATGGAGGAATTCCAAGATTGGGTGGCTAGATGCAGACTCCAAGATTTGGATTTAATTGGCAGACGCTTTACATGGGCGAATGCGGTTTGTAGAAGCAGACTGGACAGGGTATTTATTCAAGCAAGATGGGGCGCTTTCTTGCAGAGGGATAGGTTGTCTGCTCTGCACAGACATGGATCTGATCACTCCCCATTGCTTCTTACTCAGGACTCTGTTGACTGGGACCCAAAGCCGTTTAGAGATCAAGGGATATGGTGGGAAGTGAAAGGGTTCAAGGATTTGGTGGCTGTTTGGTGGAGGGAAGCTTCTTTTGAATTTCCTGGTTCTTGCAGAGTAATTCAAAAGTTGAGATGGTTAAAGCAGAAAGTGAAGAGTTGGAATGCAGAGGTCTTCGGTCATGTGGAGAAGCGGTTAGAGGCACTTCAAGAGGAGGAGTTGGAGCTAGATAGGATAGCTGATGCTAGATCCTTGTCCATATCAGAACAAGGTCGGAAGCTTGAGTTGGCTAATGAGATTTGGGATCAGCAGGGCCGGGTGGACAGGTTCTGGAAGCAGAAGGCTAGATCTCAATGGGACTTGCAGGGGGACAGGAATACTGGTTATTTTCACAGGATAGCTAAAATCAGCAATTTAAGGAAGGGAGTAACTGACATTATGAGTTCTAATGGTCGCACTTCTGATCCCTCTGAGATTAAAATCGCAGCGTCTCTATACTTTTCTACTTTCTTTGGTTCGGCGAGATGGGAGAGACCCAGGATTCCGGACTTGGGGTTTAGCTGCTTGAATGAGAATGAAGCAAATTGGCTTGAAAATGAGGTCACTACAGAGGAGATTTGGGAAGCTGTTAGGAGTTGCAATGGGCAAAAGACACCTGGTCCTGATGGGTTTTCTCTCAGATTCATTCAAAATGCTTGGGATATCATTGGTCCTGAATTGTGTATCATGATTTTGGGTTTTTTTAGAACCGGGGTCTTTCCGAAGGGAGCCAACTCCTCTTTCATCTCGCTGCTCCCAAAATCCAAAGTTGCTAAGAGGTTTTCCGACTTCCGTCCTATTAGTCTGGTGAGTAGCTTCTACAAAATAATTTCAAAAATTCTAGCCAAAAGGTTGGGCAGGGTGATAGAGAAGGTGATAAGTGAAGAACAACATGGGTTTATGAAAGGTAAACAGACATTAGATTGTGTGATGGCAGCTAATGAAGTTGTTAGTCATTTGAAAATGTCAAAGCAACAAGGCTTACTCTTTAAGCTGGATTTTGAAAAGGCGTACGACTCGGTAGAATGGAGTTATTTGGAGGAGGTGATGCGCCAAATGGGCTTCGGGGAACGTTGGAGGGGGTGGATAATGCAGTGTCTTAGCACTTCTAGAGTATCTGTGTTAATTAATGGTTCTCCTTCAAGTCAGTTTGAGGTTGGTCGTGGTCTTCGTCAAGGGTGCTCCATGTCCCCTTTTCTGTTTAACATAGCGGCTGAAGGGCTTCATCGTCTTTTGGTCCGTGCCAAAAGCGTGGGTTTGTTAAGTGGCGTTGGTAATGAACAAGCAGGGTGGAAGCTTACTCATCTTCAATTTGCAGATGATACTTTGATTTTTGTCAAGAATGATGAGAGTGAGATACAAGGAGTTAAAGGGACTCTACGCTGGTTTGAAGCCTTTTCTGGGCTACGAGTAAATTTCCATAAGAGTTCGCTTGTTGGCGTCAACATTTGTGATCAGGTTGGTAGCTGTCTTGCTAGAAGAGCAGGATGCAAGTATGAACATCTCCCTTCAAGTATCTCGGTTCTTTTGTGGGGCTTAATCCTAGGAGAATCTCTAGCTGGGACTTTCTTGTTCAGAAGATGAAGACAAAATTGGCAACTTGTAAGGGTCACCTTTTGTCTGTTGGCGGGCGGGTCACTTTGATCAAGGCGGCGGTATCTAGTCTTCCTATTTACAACATGTCAATCTATTATATGCCTAAAAGTGTTCGCCGCAAATGCGAAGGGATAATGAGGCGGTTCATGTGGAGCGGAGATGAGACTAAGAGTGGGCTATCTAAGGTAAAATGGGGAGATATGATTAGATCGAAGGAGCTTGGGGGCTTAGGGATAGGTAATCTTGAAAGTCGGAACGCAGCTTATCTATTCAAGTGGGTGTGGGATCTTTGTACTGGCAGTCGGAAATTATGGGCAGATATTGTTAGGAGACAATACAACTTTAATAATTTTGGGGTCTTATGGAAGGACCCAGTGGCTAAGACCTCGTCTATTTGGCGTGACATTTTCGGATTATTTTGTAAGGGTCGTAATTGGTTCGATTTTTGGGTTAGACACGTGGATCTTGCTGTGGGGAATGGTAGTTCAGTGTCCTTCTGGTGGGATCCTTGGCACAATAATACTCCTTTAGCCCTGGTATATCCAGGGTTGTATAATGTAGCTATAAACTCTGAAGGGAGTATTCTTGACCACGGATACTGGCTGGAGAACCAGTGGCTTTGGAACAATCAGTGGCGCCGTGAGCTTTTCGAGTGGGAAAGGGAAGAATGGGTTTGCTTGGCTTCTCAACTCTCGGTTCCTAACAGAATTTATTCTCCTGTTAAGAACAGGTGGCAGTTAAATAGCGAAGGAGTGTATTCGGTTGGGTCCTGGTGTTTAGGTATTGATAAACAGCGCTTCCAGGCTAATCCGGATTTGGAGTCGTGCTGGTCCAAATTAGCTCCTTACAGGGTCGAATTCTTCCTTTGGTTAGCGCTCAGAGGACGGCTGGTTACCAGGGAGTTTTTGTGGAAGCGTAACATGCTTCTTGAGGGAGACAATGTATGTCCTATTTGTTCAATTCAGGGGGAATCTGTCCAGCATATTCTGCTTCATTGTCATACTTCCATGAGTTGCTGGAATGCCGTAATGATATGGTTGGGGGTGTCCTGGTGTCCACCAAGGACGATCGGTAAGTTATGGGGTTCGTGGGAGAGCCTAGTGCCATGGGGAGGGGTCCAGGTCAAGAAGAAGTGGAGGATTCTGTTTTATGCTATGGTTTGGTGCTTGTGGTTGCAGAGAAACAAAGTAGTTTTTCAGCAAGGAACTACTTGCTCGAGACGTGTCTTCAATTGTTCCTTCTCGTTCTGGTATAGGTGGTTAAAGAGTAATGATCGGGCATTTCCATATAGTTTGGGAATGATGTTATTGTCGCCAAACTGGCTATCTTCTTGGGGTAGGATAGTCCAATAGTCTTTCGGTTGGGTCATAGTCAGGTTTGTTTTCTTTTGTCTCTCGCTTTGTCGCTCCTTCTAATTAGGAGTGACTCTTTGTACATTCTTTCTTTCTTCTCGCCTCCTTCTTTGAAGGAGTGAATATATTCTTCAGCTTATTAAAAAAAAAATAAAAAGCTCTTAAAGAAGAATTATATAGATTGTTACTTGGAGCAATTATCGATTAACACCCAACAAGTGATTGATAAAGGAAAATTTAAAATTTGAAAGTTAAGCAACAAATATTATTAAATGGTTTATGACATAAGATTCAAAACCAATTTCAATATAATTTATGACAACTCATAGAGACTTCGGATATTTATTGTTTAAACATCACTCTAATTATAATTAATATTGCAAGAAAACAAAGAAAAACTTAGTGTAGAAGTGAAAGTGGAAAAATTTACAAACTATTGGTTTACTCATGTTAACCAAATTGGATGATAAATTTATATTTAATTTTTCAAAACTATCCTTTAGATCTTTATTTATTATTTATTTATGAGGCATAATTGAAAATTCAATTATTATTATTATTCTTATTATTATATCAAATAAAACTATTTCCTTTTCTATATGTGAAATGACATAGATATAACGATAAATTTTTTTCCCATTCCATTCCATTGGGCTGCTAAAGAGATGGGCCTATAAAGCAAGAAATAGACCATGTTATCGATCCTATCAGGCTTTCTGGGAGCTCTTGGTAATTTACCAACTTCCACCAAAACCCTACCGAAGTTTTAACTAAAACCTTACAAACTTGAAGTTCACTTCGCACACCCCTCTCCTCACTCACACATCATACACATCAAACCATGAGACCCCCAAGAGGTGGCGGCGGATTCCGGGGAGGAAGAGACGGTGGACGTTTTGGAAGTGGAGGCAGAGGCGGTGGACGTTTTGGTGGCGGCGGGCGTGGCGGCGGGCGTTTTGGTGGTGGTGGCGGCTTTCGTGATGAAGGGCCTCCTTCTGAAGTCATAGGTGTGTTTTCATTTTTCGCCCATGTCATGTTTAGTTTTGTTTCTTTATATCAGTTAAAAAGTGGAACTGTTATTGATTCCTTTTTTTTCTTTTCCTTGTAGAGATTTCTACCTTTGTTCATGCCTGTGAAGGTGATGCCGTGACAAAGCTTACTAATGAGAAAATACCATACTTCAATGCCCCAATATTTCTGGAGAATAAGACCCAGATTGGAAAAGTTGATGAAATCTTTGGTCCAATTAATGAATCTGTGAGCTCCTCTACTTGCTCTTCAGTTATGAAAATTCTTTGCATTGTCTATTTATTTTGCTGATTTTGTGATTGTTTTGTTGCAGTTCTTTTCTGTTAAGATGATGGAAGGCATTGTGGCTACCTCATATGCAGCTGGGGATAAGTTCTACATCGACCCCAACAAACTTTTACCTCTCGCAAGATTTCTTCCACAACCAAAGTATGTGTTTTATACGCACTCCTATAGTTGTAGAGGTTAAATACTTGCTATGGTTAGTTAAAACTTGCTTTACCATTCGTTATTGTTTGCATTTGATGAGGTATCATGCTGTCTTTTATGTGAAGACTACAATTTGTATTTGATCCTCTCTTGAAGTTTTTATTTAAGCAGTTTATTTAAACTGTGTTCATTATTTAGAGTGTTTATTGGCTATCTGATTAGTTTCAGTCCCAATTTTTCATTCTTAAGTGAATTGTAAGTGGCTCATTTTGGTTTCTTTCTGTTAACAATATGGAATACAAAGAGATGTTGACCATGTCTAAGAGATCTACCGAAGAGCGGAGGGGTTTGAGATATAAGATCTCTTGGGTCCTATCCTTTTGCATATCTTGAATCATTCTGATGCTTTTTACTGCATATTTTTAATGCTTCTTTGCTCATCATTTTTCTGTTGTATAGTGAAACTTTGCATTGATATGTAAGAGAATTTTTACCAACTCAAGCCTAAGGTTGTTTATGCGCTTCACTAGCCTTGGCTGTCAGGTGTCTGTCATGATTCTTCATCGTAGGAAACATGGGCCTGTTGCATCGTTAGCTCATGTCTAATTGGGTTGATTTGTGTGATTAAGAATAAGAACTGAGAGACCATTGGATGATTGTGATTCATACTTATTTCTGTTATCTTTTATCTCTAGAATATACAATCTTAACTTATCCATTCAAGGATCATATGGTGTGTTGTTTTGTATCATTATCTGAATTTGGAGTTTGATTGATGTCTTGGACTTCTTTGGAACCACAATCTTTCATTTTTTTTAATTACATTAATGTGTTATATGATGTTGATGCAGAGGACAAGGACAATCTGCTTCAAGAGGTGGACGTGGTGGAGGCAGAGGTGGTTTTAGAGGCGGTGGACGTGGAGGTGGAGGTTTTCGTGGAAGAGGTGCTGGCAGAGGACCTCCTAGAGGTGGTCGTGGTGGTGGTTTTAGGGGTAGAGGGAGGTTTTAGAACATCATTCAGTCATAGTGTTGCAGCTCATCCCCTCTCTTTTAATATTTCATGTATAACAATCTGCATTTGGATGGTGATTTCAAGATTTTTTGTGGTTAATGGAGTAGCTTCTTGCGTATTTATAGGTAGTATTTGGCTAATATTCGTTTTATCAATCGTGGCATGATGATTGTAACGGGGATGTTTTGCATAGATTACTAGTTGAACTCCTGTGGTACTCCAGTGATTGTGGGGTGACGCATATCCAGTTATTATGTATGTTGGCCCCAAATTGACGGTTTTGCACTTGTTTTAGAGAGTGTAGTATTGATTTTGTTGTTTCGAACTACAATGAAGAAAATATGTGCATGAATGACCCGACCGCAAAACGGAGCCTGGTGTGGTATTGTTCTTAAATGGGTTAAAACTTAAAACCTAACCAGGGTTGCTTTGAAATTGATCACGAAACGAGGAATTTACATCTAAATGGAGGATAAAGAAAAAAGAGCACTAGCAAGATCAAATCTTGCAGTACGTTTGTAAGACAAGAAAATACTTCTGCTTGATATCTGGTCCATGAAATGGTTGTTGAAGCTTGGCATGCCACTCTATTCTTGCAACAAAATACACACCCGATCTTCCTCATACTTATCTAAAATAAGACACCATGGTCATGGTGCCTAACCATTCTATGTGGCTTCGAATTTCCATTAAATTAAATAAACAATATTTTTAATGCAACATCACATTATCACGATAACACATTCTTGTTAAAAATCTAGAATAAATAGGAAAAAATATGGAAAAAAAATTTAATGTTTATTTTACATCTTAATGTTAGAGAATGATACTTTTCCTACTACCTAATTTATTATAAAATCATAAATTATATAAATTACTAATTCTTATTTATTTTCTTATTTTATGGATTTTTTCCCCATTATTACTTTTAGAAAAAGATTTGATATTTGTTCCTTTTCTTTAGCAACAATCATCAGCCATGCCACTACACTCTTTATGAGAATTTATGATTGTTTAATTAGGTGTTCAACTCAAGAAGCAATAATAAATTAGCTACAAAAGTTCCTCAAATCTACTTGACAACAATCTGAGAGCCTTATTAATTATTCAGTGTAGGAACTAGGAAGCAATCTTCTCAGGCTTCCCAGCCCCTGAGCACCGTAGCTCGTGCAACGCGGTTAACGCCTAGCGTGAAGGCTCCCATTCGGAGATCGCAATCGTGGGACTTACACATCTCCTTCACATCTTTGAACCCTCTAGTCATGTATGTCTTTAACTCATTGTTCACTTTCTCTTCATCCCACATGAATCCTTGGATGTTCTGCACCCACTCGAAGTAACTGACCGTAACTCCACCCGAGTTAGCATATATGTCTGGTAGAATCACAACACCTTTCTTGGATAAAATCTGCAAGGTTAGAGAAAAATGGTTATAGGGGTCTGCAATTTTGTGCGCGGTCGTAGCAACTCGCAACTCCCTTAGCTACAAACTAACCTCATCAGCTTCCGGATCAGTTGGATGGTTAGCAGCTTCGATAATGAATTTGGCTCTAATGTCATTCGCATTGTCCCTTAAATAAAGAAAAGAACATTATTTAGTTGCAAATCCACCAATAGTCTAATGAGTTTCTGCTGTGTCGGGAAAATAAACCTGTTGATGACACCCCCAAGAGCAGCCGGGATGAGAATGTCGCAGTCCTCAACTAGGATAGACTCTGGATCAATTGCATCCGCACCATGAAATCCTCTCACGCCCTTGTTCTCCTTGGCATGTTTGAGTAGGTTTGGAATGTCAATCCCTTTGCTGTTCTTGATAGCTCCACTGATGTCACTAACAGCAACAATCTTCCCTCCCTGCTCGCTGATCAATTGCGCAGCCCAGGCACCCACATTGCCGAAACCCTGAAACCAAGATCATCTTAAGTTGCCTTCATCTATGTACTAATGATTAATATGGCTGTGTGAAGTGCTGTTTTGCATGTAAATGGACAAAGATAATAATATAGTGCAGTACAGTAAATGCGTACCTGTATGACAAATCTTTGTCCAGATATGGTCTTCCCATGTTCGTTAAGCAGGGCTTCTGTTGCGAAAAGCACACCTCTTCCTGTGGCAGCATCTCTGCCCAGAGATCCACCTAGATCCTGTTTCCAGATATACAAACATAAGATTCCATAACAAGACTCTTAGAACAGTAAGTTTCAGCAGCTGTTTAGTAGGATGAACTCCAAAATGTGCTGCTGAACAGCAGAGATTTTTGTTCAGATTAAAATCAAATTGAACAGATTTCAAGAAATTACAGTTGCATAGAAATGGAGGTTGAGTCAATCCAAGTTTAAATACTTACAATAGGTTTTCCAGTGACAACTGCAGGTGAGTAGCCATGAAATTTCGAGTATTCATCTAGTATCCATGCCATAGTCTGCTCATCAAGCAAGAACATATTAAATTCAAGCAATTTTGGAGTCATAAGACAACTCTATTCACTTCATGTCTTTCTTGGTACTAGAAAATTAACACAGCAAACCAAGATGTGGGTTCACAGAACTAAACCTGCGGACCAGTTCCCATATCTGGAGCAGGAACATCTGTGTGGGTGCCAATGAGATCATGTATCTTTTGGGTGAAAACTCGCGTAAGCCTTTCTAGCTCAGATACGCTTAGCTCCCCTGGATCACATCCTATCCCACCTTTAGCCCCACCATAGGGAATATTTGCAACTGCTGTCTTCCAAGTCATCAGTTGCGCTAATGCATTCACCTCGTCAGGATCGACCTAGAATCAACAACGTTAGAATCAATTCAATCAACCTTGTAGCCAAAATGTATATGCTAATAAATAATTAAGCACATAATTGTATGTTTCGGCATGTACCTCTGGGTGATATCTAATCCCTCCCTTCATGGGTCCTCTGGCATTGTCATGCTGAACCCTAAACCCAACAAAAGATGCGAGGCTGCCATCATCTTTCGGTATGGTACACTCAACCTGCATTTTTCGTACAAAAAACTTGTTACTAATCAATGCTCAAATCATTCAAACCAAGCTTCTGAGATATAGGACCTTGATTTCTCTGAATGGAATGAGCAAACTTTTCTCGAGCTTGGAATCCAACCCCAACAGCCTTGCTGCCAGCTTGAAGTTCCTGTTGGTCGCGGCTAATGCATTCATGCTTGCTCTTGAAAGTGTATAGTTAGCTGAAAGACAGAAGTCAGGGAAAAGAACATCAATTTGGGTCAAAGTTTCTACGTGAAAAGAGTGGGAAGCAATTAAGCAAGATCAACCAACAATGATTTCTTTTTCTGTTCAAAATATTCAAGCTATCAGTGATATAAAGTGATTAGAAACTACATCCTTCTACTTAGCCGGAAATGATACATTAGATTCTTTTATTTACATTCTCGACACATTGAATCCTTCTATTCTTACTCCGCTAAACATTTAACCAAATTTGATAATTTATTATCTCCTATATTATATTTTTCTCACTTTGTTGCAATTCATGATGGTAACATAAGACCAGGAATTGAATAAACTAGTCTGGAAAAGATGAATCATTGATTGCCGGACCGATAATGCAGTATTTTTCTAAGAACCCCACTAAATTTTAATTGAAGCAGGAATGGATAAAATGGAGTTGGGCTCCTGTCACTTGGCAGTGCATGACAACATCTGGAATGGATATGTGATGTTATTATTTTTCAATAAATAGATTTAAAAAATAAGTATAGTTGTATAATAATGTATCAATTGGAAATCTGACCTGTATTCAATTGGCATGCACTTAACTTTCAAATGTTAGTATAGAATGGTTCTTGTTTTTCACATTTTGAATGGTGCTAGGCCCTCTAGACATGAAAGAAAAAAGAAAGAAAAACAAAACTCAAACGTA
This sequence comes from Viola odorata, assembly GCA_963691705.1. Classification (NCBI taxonomy): domain Eukaryota; kingdom Viridiplantae; phylum Streptophyta; class Magnoliopsida; order Malpighiales; family Violaceae; genus Viola; species Viola odorata. Next base: position 19,579,478 of record OY829539.1, on the reverse strand, counting down.
GATCTAAGAAACTTATTCATTTTTAATGGTTGTGTATAAAATCAGAGTAGTAATCAGTTATGAAGTTTGATGTTCATATCCTATTCTTATTCCTATAAATAGAATAATAGAAGAATATTGAGTTAAAGTCACTGGATTGTACAGTTGATGAGAGATTGGAGCATCTCTTAAAGATTAGAAGTTCAAATCGGGTTAAACAAGTGCGAATAAATATAGTAATTAAAAAAGAAATTACACAAAAAGATTATATAGTTTGTAGTATCTTTCATTTTGACCCCTATATTTTTAAAAATTGTAATAAAAACTCTAAAGTTTTATAAAGATATGTACAATTTGAACTTTTCTGTTATTTAAAAAATTAAAATTAAAATTAAAATAGTAAAGTTCTTTAGAAAGTGATTACCACAGGAAAGAACAGAACAGAGCAACAGAAAACAGGGGAAGTTCAGAGGAGAGACTATTATGTGTTTCGCTCCCGCTTTTAATTGTTTAGCTTTCCATTTCGAGAAAAGAAAAGAAAGGAAAGGAAAAGAAATACATCAATCAAGACATGATTTTAGGCAAAAGGGTCTCTGGAAAGAAAACCGTACCACAACAAGATTGTGATCAAGAAGCGCTCCTACCCAAATTCAGCAACAACTGATGATGATGATATGATCCAAGTTAATCAGACCCGAATCTGCAACTAAATAGCCACCAACATGAGGGGAAAAAGGATATAAGAATCAAATTCCCGAGAGAAGAATCAAATACAAAAAGGAATTGAGCTACTTTTACCTCCAAATTGTTTGGCAAAGTGAAACTAAATTCTGTGCTGACATTAATACAAACAGATGGTGGATAGCATTGGAAGAATAAGATGCCTTCACCTCACCTCTATCTATATACTAAGTAGCAACTGAGCAGACCGCATCAAACGCAGCTTCCATTAAACTTGTCTGTCACAACAAAATGTTCTTTCTTGTTTATCAGATTGGAAAAAGAAAAGAAAAGAAAAGAGAAGGCAGAGCAGGGGAAGGAGAATAAGATACGTGGAATACAAAAAAATACCTTCAAGTTTGGCAAATGTTACTTACTTCATCTCATCGTGAATCCTACGCGAAACCCACATTGCACTCCATTTTATGATTTGTAAGTCATAAAAAAAAAGAATTATAAATTACAATATCTTATTTTCCAACTTAAGTATCCGTAATTAATTTAAATTTATATAATTATATATTTTTAAATTAATTTTCTAATTTTAAATTAAATGTTTATGAAAGTTTTATTTTGATAAATTATATTAAATATTTATGAAAATTCGAGTTATTTCTATAAATAAATACTACTTTACTAATTATCTAAAGTTAAATGCTATAATAGATATTAATTATAATCAATTAAATTAACATATATTTGAAAATTTTGAGATTTTAAATCTTTAATGTAATTAATTTTATCTAAAAGTTTAAAAATTTATTTCTTTAATATGCATTAATTGTAAATTGAATTAAAAATTGGTATACAAATGTTAATTTATATGCAAATAAATGAGTGTTTCTTAAAAAAAAAAAAATATAGATCTAAATCACTAAATAAAAAGGAAAATACTGATTTTTTAAGTACAAAATCCAGAAATTTTAGTTAAATAAATGAATCAAAATTGAAAAGAAAAAAGGGAACTGCCAGAACTAGCTCCGGGTCAACCGATTCATGATCAGACCGAATTGGTCCATAATTTTTTGACCAAAAATTAATGATAAGGTTTTTAGAGGTTATAAAAATCGGACACATGACTTGAGTTATAGTTTTTCTGGTTGGAACGGCCGGGGTCTGATTTTTACAACCATGTATGATACACACTTGATGAGGAGTGAAAAGGATATATCGATTTGTAGAATTATTAATTTTAAAGAGTTTTAACTTCTAAGTGATTTCCTAGTGGTGAACTTAACTGTTTAATTATACGTGGGAGTTTTATGGATTTAAGGATCAATATTATTATGTAATTCGTGACGTTGTAATTTAACTGGTTACTGAACGTTGTTTTTATAATGTAGGTCATGTGTTCGATTCCTGATGTTATAATAATAATTAAAAATATAATAATTTAAAAAAAAACATTATTATGCACAATTTGCTGAATAAATATTCTTTGAAAAGGAATATTGCTAGGTAAACTTTTTTTAGCAAAGAATATTGCTAGATGATACGTTTTCTGTTGAAGCCTAATAAAGGTACAATATGATCGAAAGTCCTACTTTCGAACCGAGCCCAGGCCTAAAACCCCAAATCACTCTCCTGTTTATGTATATCGGGTTAGGATTAAATTGTTCCTGATACGGATAATTAAGAACGAAGTGTTTTTAATAAATAATTATTTCGTTAATAATTAATATTAAGTATTTTTTATTAGTATATATTATTTTTATAATGTAGGTAATAAAGAATATGAATTTTTATTTATTTATAGTCGAATTGTATTTTAATAATTAATAGAGCACTATTATTTTAGGTCTCCTTAGATATTATTTTAAGTAAAACTAATCTCATTCAAACATTATCGGACAATAAAACACACCGATTTACTTGTTATTATGTATCAATGCTTCTTTTTATCATCACATATTTTATTTTCTTATCATAAAGATTCAATTATTTGACAATAATGTCACAATTTTTCTTTTAAAGAAAACAAGTTAAGTGGATCCACTTTTGAAGATGATTACTTTTATTAGAGCGATACTAAATATGTACTATTTCTTGCAATTATTTATTTAATTTATGAAACATTCTAAATCTCACTCGGCCACTCCACACAGTCGAAAACCAAACTCCTAATTACGGATGGTACTAACTGCCGCCTCTATAGTCTAGGCGGCGGCAAAAATCGCCCCTATAGTTACTTTAAACCATCGGTAAAGTTAGGTTTTGGTGTAGTGTGAGTAGTTTATAGATGAGTGATGTGGGACAAGGAATTGATGAATTTATGTTTCAAGCTGATAGGAAGAAGTTTAAGAAATGCAACAAGTTGTGGCTCAAACCTCAGCAACTAATGGTTATAAAGCGAAGAATAAAAAGTGGAATACTTCTCCAAAAGAATATACTCCCTCCGGTTCCAAACAAACGACGTTTACTATTTGGGTACGCATTTCAAAGAGGCCGGATGACTTACTATTTGACCCCAAAAAATTCCGTACTCAAAAAAAAGTACGGAACTTTTTGGGGTCAAATAGTGAGTTATCCGACCTCCTTGAAATGTATGTCCAAATAGTAAGAGTCGTTTGTTTGGAACCAGAGGGAGTATATATATATATATAAAGAAGCCCGTGTTTAAGATTTTTCAGCATGAGCACCTCATCTTTTTTCGTCCCACGTCTGATTTATTTCCGACATCAATATACGAAAATATTGATACAATATGTATTAGACTCACCATTTTTTGTGTCTAATTTTTTTATATAATTTATAATAATTAATAATGTCAAATAAATATTTACTATTGTATAATACAAGTTAAATTTTTTTTTATCTTAATGTGAATAATATTAATAATAAATAGCTAATTTCCTTTACAGTTTTAGTAATTTTAGATCTATTCACATAATTTTGAATATATTTTTATAAAATATATACACATATATTCGTATCTTATAATTTTCAATTTTTTTTAGTTGCAATGGTGGTGTTCGTCCGTGTTTCGTAGAATCTTTCTTTACCTCAATGCCTACTAAAATCCAAAACAGCAATCAAAGTTATTGGAAAAAAGAAAAAAGCAAAAAATAAAAGCAAAGCAAAGAAGAATCCCATTAGCAAAGAAGCTTCAACAAGAAATAATAAGGAAAGGCATTTAGATAAAAGATGTTGTAAATGAGAGCAGCAAACAAGAGTGACACACACCACCATATATAAAAGGACCTCTTATTGGAAATCTATGACATACCATCCACCTCGGTTGGTGACCTTATAGATATAGAGTCCTTTTTTCCTTAATTTTAAGTATCATTGAGATTCTATCTTATTTTAGGAGATTTAACTGTTATCAAAATCTCATATCATATCCATCGGTATGACCGGTGTATCCCATCCAAATAAAACAAATATATATATATATATATATATATATATATATATATATATATATATATATATATATATATATATATATATAAAATGAAATACTCGAAATGGCCGGATAAACAAAGCTGGTGTTGAAGATATACAGTCACCAACAGTCACCGGTTTGACTTTTTATTTATTTATTTATTTATTTATTTATGTATGGGCTACTGTTTTAGTGCTTGGGAACTAAGGGGCTATGAAGGCTGGAAACTAGAGAGAGAATTTAGTGAGACATAGAAATTTGAGAGAATGCTTGGTATATTGATTTTTTCTCGTGTCTTACAAATGAAGGGGAAGTCCCCTTATATAGAGAAACTAGAGAAAAAGGCCAAAAACAATTGGCCGACAAAAGTAAAACTTATCTTAAAGAAAAGAAATGGCCCTCGTTTAAAGTGGGCAAAGCATTATCTTGAAAGAATCTAAAAAGCATAAAAATAATTACATCCTGCCAAAAGACAGGGAATAAGTGGACAGCTGTTTGAGACAGCTGTTTCTGTGGTCGTCATTGCTTACGTCTGTCTTCTGAATGCGTCATGGCTTACGTCTGTCTGTTTTAGAGGTCTCTATGTGTTTCTGGAATAGTGACTTCGTCATCGTCGGCCTCTGTCATCTCTTTATCCTGCAGGTCTTCTATGAGGTTGATGATGTTTTCTTCTTCTACAAGGCGTCCATCTCTAGAGTGTGGAAGAAACATTTTCCATTCTCTGGTGCTATAGATCTGAATAAAATATCCTTCTCCTAAGAGATGGTAACTTATCCAGTTTTCTGGCGTGTATAGGGCTCTAGGGCTCTGTGCTGCTCTGTAGATTTCTTCATTGTCTAATTCTGAAAAATCATATGGTTCCAGAGTAATCATTTTAATGTCTTCGAGGCTATCTCTGTCTCTGTCTGCTGAGAAGACAAATATCCTCTTCTTAGCAGGGATAATCTCGAATCCTGATGCTGCTGGGAGAGTGGAATCTATGATGCATATAAGCTTTTTTTTTACTGCCATATTTCCTCCAATCAGGAAGAATTTCTCACCAAATTCTTCTAAGTATTTCTCAACTCTTCCTTCTTCTTCTAACTTGAAGGTGATCTGTTCTATCATTCCCATATGAAAGAATGATAGTATTTTCTGAAAAGGCATGTCTGTAATATTTAAATCTACTTGTAGTTTAAATAATCCTGCTGTTCCTGTTTCCTTCATATGTCTTGAAAATGGTCCTCTGTTTAAGGAGAAAGGTTTTTGTATGACTTTTACTCCTTTAAATTTCCAGTCTGTTTCTTCAAAATGGATTTTAACTAACTCTTTCTGTGCATTAACTAATCCTTCTAAGTGTCTGCTTTCTGTTTTCTTTTTTATTATTTGTTCTCCTTCTGGCATTGGTCGAATAATGGCTGGAGGGTGAAAAGGGCAGGCATATCTAGTAATCTGGCTCTGAGCTGTATAGAGCTTCTGTTTTTGGGTGTTTTGTTCTGTTTGATGAATTGATCTAGTTGTTGTAATTTAATATTTAATCTACTCATTGTAGCATCTTTCTGTGAAACCTGTTTTTCTACTACTTTAGACTGCCTTTCGGCTTCTTCCCTCCTTTGTTTAAGGAAAGCAATCTGTGTAGCTGTTTGTTGTTGTATTTGTGTCAGTTGTTCTTCTAATTTTCTGTTTTTGTCCTCTAACCTTGCTATAAGCTGGCTAGTGTCTTCTCGGGCTACTTCTGCATAAGGCCTAACAGTTTCAGGCTCTATGTAGAAGTTTGGGCCTAACTGGGCCCTTGCCTCTTCTAGGGCTTCGGCAAAACTGTGATATCCCACATAAATGGGATTTTGACACATGATAAAGTTTTTAACTGTATTAAAACTGTTGAACACTCCTGTTTTTAGTCCTCTGTATATGACATAGTGTGAGAAGGACTTTCTTTGTATTTTGGGGTTTTTCTCTGAAAAATACATGCTTAAAGCATTTAAGCATTGTACTTTAAATTGTGTTGCTGTAGGAAGGGTTTGTATGTGCCAGATATTATCTAGCAAGCATTGCTGTTCTCTGTCTATATTTAAACCTTCAAAGGGTTTAAACTTTTTGTTTCCTCCATCAGGAAATTCTGTGAGGTACATTGTACCAAATCTAATTTCATTCTGTGCTTTTCTTGTTGGAAAGTTTCTGTTTACCTGGGTAAATGGAGTCTGTATGTTTGAGGATGAAGATCCTTTTTCTGTTGTTGTGACTGGCATTGCCAGATTGTTTCTGTACATGATGGTTCCTTCTGATACGGATTCTTGAGTTTCCATCTTCTGTTGATTATTTATCTGTTCTTTGGGTTTCAACACCCTTTTCTTCATTTCTGCCTGTATCATTTAAAGAATTTTTCAATATTTCTAGATAATAAATCTGCTAGACTATTATTTTTTCCTTTGATATGTTCAAAGCAAATTTTATACCCATTTCCCTGTATTAAATTCTGTAGGTTAACCCATCGGGTTCTATTTATCTTTTTGCTGTTTTCGTTTTTGAGGAACTTGACTATGGCTTCACAATCTGTTCTAACTGTGAATTCATTCTGTAGATATATTTTAAACTTATCTAAAGCATTTATTAATGCTTGGATTTCATAGTCCATGCTAGTCCAATTTTGTCCTGTTTTAAAATTACCACTTGTATATGCGGCAATTCTTTCTGTCTCTTTATCTGAGTATTTACTAGGTTTACAAAGCATTACTGCTCCCCAACCCTCTTTACTACCATCACATTCTATAATAATATAATCTGTGGTTAAGGGTAATTCTAATGGTTTTATCTTCTTAACTTGTTCTTTAATTCTTTTTACTAATTCTATGTCTTCTTTGTTGAAATTTCTCTGACCATTCTTTGTTGTTTTGCTGTATAAAGGTCCTACTAATTTACTTAAATTTGGAATAAATTTTCTAGCGTAATTTAATATTCCTAAAAAGGCTTGTATTTGTTTTAATCCTTCTAATTTGTCTGGGAAACTTAATATTTTTTCTGCTATATGTGGTTGTAACTCTATCTTTCCATCTCCTATTTCTAATCCTAAAAAGGATATCTTTCTTTTATACAATTCCATTTTTCTCTTACTAACTACTATACCATGTTTTTCTATTTCTTGAAAAATCTGTTTTAAATGTTCTTCATGTTCTTTAATGGAATTACTGGCTACTAAAATGTCATCTATGTAGACTAAACAGAACTCGTATTTTAAGAATATTGAGTCCATATATCTCTGAAAGACTGCTGGCGCATTTTTTAGGCCAAAAGAAAGAACATTCCATTCGAAATGTCCTTCTGAGCATGTAAAAGCAGTCCACTGTTTAAACCATTCTTCTAGTTTTAACTGATTGTAACCTGATTTTAAATCAAATTTACTAAAGATCTTTTTCTTCTGTATTAACCCTATTAAACTGTCTTTATTTGGAATATTATAAGCATCGTCTATGGTATTATCATTTAATCTTTTGTAATTATAAACTATTCTAGCTTTTCCTCTTTTGATTTCACTATGATTTCTTACTATAAATGCTGCTGATCTGTGTGGGCTAACTGATCTTTTTATTAATCCTTGTTTTAACATTTCAGGAATCTGTTTTCTAAATTCTTCTTTATCCAAAGGGCTATAATCTATATTTGCTGTTACTATCCTTATATCAGGATTTTTAATCTGCATTTTTACTTCATAATTTACTTTACTTTTAGTAATATCTTCTCCTATTAATCCTATCTTTTCTAATTTCTGTATTATAGGATAATTTTTACTAGTCCTAATGTCTGGTCCTTTTTCTAATTCCAAGGCTAATTCTTTTCCTAGCATAGTATATGTTTCATTTTCTATATGCTCTGTTATCTTATTATCTGGTTTTAAAAATTCTAAGGTGGGTTGTCCACCACGCTTTCGTGCTAATTCCGCTGTTTGTATATATTTATTTGTTGGGAAAGTATATACATTTTTACTAATTGTTATGCTATTTCTAGCTATAGTAATACTACCATTTAAACTACATATGAAATTTAATCATAATAAAAAGTCATTACTCTTTGTTTCTTCAGGGGCTATATTAATCTGTGGAATGTCGTATTTTATACTATAATTCTGTGCAAAATCTATAAACTGTATTCCTAAGGCTTCTACTTGATGTGTTATAACCATTGTTCTTTGTTCAGCTGTTTTTGTAATTATTCTATATTGTAATTTTTTATGATATTTTAGTGGTATTAAGCTATATCCTACCATACTTTTTGAGCTTGCTGTGTCTAAAATAGCATTTAATTCTACAAAGGTGTTTACATCTAACCAAAGTCTACATTTAAGGGTTTTTAGGCTTGCTATACATTTACTAATAGTAAAAGCTGATTCTTCCTGAATTTGTTCTGTGAGATAACTAGTTTCTGCATCTATGTGCTTCTTTTTCTCATGTTGGTTCTCAAGTTCTTTTACTCTATGTTTTAAGAGTTCTATTTCTACATCATGCCTTTTAATTTGCTCCCTAAGTGTTTCATCTACCGTATCACTGCGATTACTATCTATGGCTTTTCCTGATATATCTGTTTCTATCTGGAATAATTTTCTAATACACATAAAACATATTTCTTTAAAACAATTATTACATTGGTATCTTCTGTCTATAGCTGGATATATTCTACAGTTATAACAATTTATATGATTGTTTCCTCTGTTTCTAATCCATTCATGTAAGCATTCTACTACTTCTTCATTTTGTTCTCTATTCATGTATGTATATGTAATTTTTGTACTGTTTTCTGGTTCATTTTCTGATGCTATACTGTATACTGATTCATTATCGGAATCTGTCTTAATATTTTCTATTTCGTCTTCTCCTAATTGTTCTACTAAATTTGTTCTATCTATATTTTTATGCTTGTTAGGACATCTATTTGCTAAATGTTGTGGATCCCCACAGATAAAACACGTGCAATTTCTATCTCTAGGTTTTTTAACATATCTATCTTTATTTTTCCAAGGTTTATCCTTTCTGTAAGACGTGCTTTTTCTAAGGAATTTCTTCTTTTTATCATAGTATCCATATGCCTGTGGTGTATAAATAGCTGTTCTACAAAATGCCCAAGCTTGACGCTTTATTTGTTCTTGCATTGTAGCTTCTTTGCATTTATCTTCTAATTTTTTAAATACGTATGTAATTCTCGGTCCTATTCCTAAGTCTACTATGTGACCACAATCTCTATTCCATTCTTCATGCATTGATCTACCTAAATCGCCTGGAAGCTTTATGAAATATTTATTACATAAATCATCATCCATGGCTTTACCAGTTTGAGCTAATAATCTGGCAAAATCTGAGCTAAATTCTTTGATATATTTGAAATCTGTAATACTGAGCTGTTCTAAATTTCTGACTGCAGTATCCTGTATAAATGTATTTTCCTTTGCTGGGTCTACTCCTAACAATAAAATTCTAATTTGGCTTGTGAAATTATAGGGATTGTCTCCTAATGATTTAATAGTGTTTATACTATCTGGATCTTTTAATTTTTTACTTTGCCAAATACCTAAGGCTGTTGGTCCTAATGTTGTTTCTAAATAAGAAAACATATCTATATCATCTCTTTTATTGGTTTCCCAATTTCTAACTACTGTTTGTTCTCATACTAGTATTTCGTCTGGCCATAACTGAGGACTCTGTTGCTCTATTAACAACATATTTGAACTATACAATTTTCCTATTGGCATTCTTGCCCCTCTTCCTTTGAAGTTCGACTCTCCCTGGTATACTGCCGTAGCAGGTGTCCAAGGTTCTCTACCTAATATTTCTGTTCCTGCTGTTCTAGGTGTCACGAACTCAGGTTTAGGTCTTTTTATTCCTCTTGAGTCTATATTTTGATCCATAAAACTAACTTCTGGTTTGTAAAAATCACTAATTACTATTTTCCCATTGACTATGTTTGTTACTAATGGTAGGTTAAATACTTCATTTAGCTTGTTATAAGCCTCTTCATATTCTAACCCTAATTCTGTCATACATTCTATTATCATGTCGTCAACTTGTTCTTGTAGGTTGGTTTCTGTAAATTTTTTATTAACTATTTGTTCAAATGTCTTTTGAACTTCTTCTGTTTTAAAACCAGCTACTTCTTCTAATTCTTCCGCTTCTTCGCCTAGTTCTTCATATAAACCGTACCCTATAAGATCTCCTATTTCTTCATTTTCTGTATCATATATAGGATCTAGTTCACCGTCTGTATCATATACTGGTTCTCCTAAATCTACATTCATTATACTTGCTTCTTGATCACTATCATCTTCTTTGGTTGGTTCCTTTTCTACATAATTATTAAATCTCATGCTATAGTTTCCATCTTTATCTTCATATATCACACTTTTTTCTGGTACTAATTTTTTTTCTGTTGTGTCTGTAAATTCTTTTAGAGGCCATTCTAATCCTGCTGATTCTTCTGCATCTATTTTAACTGGATCTATCATCCTTATACCACGACTTGCTAAGTTTTCTACAATTCCTTCTATATTAATATTATAATTCATTCCTGATCTATTACTAGCCTTTCCTAGAATTCCTATGCTAATTACTAGATTATTTCCTTCGTAGTCTTCATAGCCTTTTGTTGATAGTCCTATTTTTAGTTTTTTTAAATCTCTAATATCTTTTAGTATTGCTGGCGCACAATAAAAAAGTGCACAGTTCTGACTAAGGTCTACTTCCATTCCTGCTATGGTTGCTTTCTTGACATCTGTTTTCCATGATTTATCTAATATTAAAACTAAAACTTTAGTTCCTAGTTCTTTTCTTCCTAATCCTTTTATTCCTATTACTACTAATCCTACGTGTGCAAACATTTTCCCTGTTCTCTTTATTTTATTTATCATTTCTGGTGTAAATAAATCTATTGTTTCTGCGGTATTTACTACCCTTAGACTCTCTTCTCTATTACTTCTAATAAGTACTGTGTTTAAATTTAGAGGTCCTACCCTGTATAAAGTTCTAGGATTTAGAGCATCTAATTGCTCATTGTTATATATTTCTAAGTTTCTTTCTACATCTATTTCTTCCTCTAATTGAACTACTGTTTCTGAACTGTTACTGCCTGACCCTCTACTAAATACTCTTCCTAAAAATGAATTATTAACCTCTTCTCTAGAAGATACACTTCTTCTAGATTCTTCTCTTCTACTTGGTTCTTGTACTGTTCTACTGGATCCACTAAAAGGTGTGAAGTTATTCATTTTCTGGGTAACCAATGATTATATTTTATGGGTTTAACACTAATTCTTTGATTATTATCTAGTTTTAACCTATCCAAGGCCTTTGTTAATCCTAAGATATCTTGTGACTCTTCTGGTCTTTTGTCTGTAGTTCTAGTCTTTTTAAATTCTGTAAGAATATACTCGTTTTGTCCTCTGATATAATCTAAATTTTCTGTTATAATTTTTATAAATCTATTATTCTCTGATATAACTCCCGTTATATTACTGATCTGTTTATTAATAATTTCCTTTTCTGTTTCTAGGTGATTTCCTAGACTTATGATTAGATCTGTTAATCCGTTTAAATGAGCGTTTGTACTATGAAGTTTGTGCTCTACGGTTTTATCTACTCTGCAACTAATTTCACTTCCTTCTGTTGATATTCTATATTTTTCTTTTGATACTTCTAGATCTAAGTATTCGATGCGTTTAAGCCTTTGATTTGCAATTTTGTAACACTTGAAAGATGTTTGAAAGAGGTTTCGGATTTTAAGATAGTTTCTAGCTTTATAGCTTTAGTTCCCTTAAAGATTAAGCCCAATTTATAACAATATAAATCAAAACAAACATAAAAGCTTCTACACAAATTTATGATAAACAGAACTTTAAACAAGTTCTTCAAGAAAACTGACTCACCCTAGCGGGTTCGTGGCTAAAGCAGGCTTTACTCCTTCTGTGGATACCCTGACCACGCCTATCTCGGTCTTTTGTCAGATTTGCCCAAAGGAAACGTCTGAGCTCCGCTACCAATAAAAAACGAAATACTCGAAATGGCCGGATAAACAAAGCTGGTGTTGAAGATATACAGTCACCAACAGTCACCGGTTTGACTTTTTTTTTTTTTTTTTTTTTTTTTTTTTGAGAGAATGCTTGGTATATTGATTTTTTCTCGTGTCTTACAAATGAAGGGGAAGTCCCCTTATATATATCATAATTGTGTTTAAGGACTATTATATTACTCTCTTCGGTCCCATTTAATGGACGTTTAGGAGTAGTAAGCATTTTTAACGCAATGATTATTGGGTATAATTTATTATTTCTTATTTCAGTTTTACCTCTTGTTTGTAGTGTAATTACGATCAAACCATTGAAAAAAAAAACAGAGGCAAAGATGAGGTCGCGCGTTTTGGGTCTGAATTTAGGCCAGAGAACGCAGGATATGCTTCAATAAGTGGAAGAGGTTTTTACGCCAAAACCCATCTTCTTCCTCAACCTCCATTTTCATCTAGAACAAGAACTTCACTTTCCGCCAAAACTCTCTCCAAATTTTTAATCAATCCGTCAAAATTTCATACAAAATTTGAATGGTATCTAAACATTTCGGATCCCACCATTTTAATTTTTTGAAACCCCAACATCTGTCAAAATATTTCCCCTTTAATTCAATCCTTTTTTTGCGTCGTCCATTTCTCCTCTTCCTTTGTTTTCCTGAAAGAAATTATCTAAAACAATAAAGGGTTTAAAAAATGAGCCATTCAATTTCTTCTCTCGTAACACGTCCAATACTCCATCTCCTTAATTTCCAGACTTAAACGATCAAGAGGAAGAAGTCCTCACAAATACCAAACATTTCAGACTTAAATGGAGAGCAAGGAGCGCAATCTGACGATCAAGGTTAGTTTTCTCAATTTTAATCATCTTCTCTTTTGTTTTGTAAGGGCACAATCAACCACCTCCAAACATTTCTAGGAAAGAGCTTAATAATAATGAGCACCTTGCTGCTTATGAGATTGATCATCTGTCGAGAGCGTTAAACATAGTTATAAATTACAACTTAAAACCATCCACAGGGATTTTGTAGATAGCGGTAAGAGGATCGTCCGTAGAGACTCTGTTGGTGAGATGTGGATTCCTTTGATAACCGGTTGTGGCGACTTTAAGTCACAACTTTTGGGATTTGGTTGTTGGGAAATAAAACTGCAAAAATAAAATAAAACTTGAAAATGTGTCTTGGCCAGAGTTTTGGCCAAGACAAATGGTTAGGGATGAAAATAATTAAAAGAGGATTCCCGATAAGAGCATGAGCGAACTATGTTCTTATGATTCGATCATTGATTCAATGGTATTTATCGTATTCTTTACAGTGTTGCTATAGAGTACAAGGATACCTTAGTATTCCTACTCTCACAGTATTGTCATGGAATACAAGGACACCTTATATATCCCTACTTCCCTCTTTTTTCAAACTCTCTAGTGGATGCTCCCTAGTAGACAATCCTAACTAAACACCACCTAGCTGGCTAAAAGGTTTACTAATTTGGTTGATGGTATGATTTGATCCGACACAGCGCAATCGTCATCAAGTGCATAGGGGAAGACAACACCTAATTCAAGTTTACCTCCCAAACGAGGCCCTCGGTTATTAGTCAAGTCTAAATTATATTACTTATTTTCTCTAGTCCTATCGCGAGTACTAGTTGTCCACTTAGCCTATCCAGTTTCGCTCGTCCCCTTTGATTGCGTGTCGAGGGCATCAAATTTAGTTGTAAAAAAGAATGGGGTAGGAATACAACTTATCACTCGTCCACAAGGGACTCGTAGGTCATGATAAGAGGTTCGTCGACAGAGATCTTGTTGGGGTTTCATAGTCTTGACTCGACTTCCTCGTCACTGGAGTTGAGGGGGTTTTGTTTCTGCAATTAAAGTAAAGAAAGCATAAAAGAGAACAAGCAATAATAGCATAAATAGGCAATCTTAAGCAGGAGGTGATCTTAGCTAAGATTGCAGATTGAGGTCGGTTGCGAACTGGTGTGAGGTAGATTCCTAGTAAGGGCGAATTCGTGAGCACTATACTTGTTTAATCGATCATTGGCCTTAGATTTTCTCCTTCTCTTTCATAACTCTGCTATAGATTGGGAGGAACTCCTTTCCAATCCTGCTCTCCTCCTATTGAAACCACTTGGGAGGAACTCCTTGCCAAGTGATCCTAGCCAGTGGACACCTTGCTGGTTAAAGGGTTTATCTAATTGGTTGCTGGCTTGAGGCACATGCGTTTTCTCAATGGCGCAGGGAAAGACAGAGTCTAGGCCAAGCTACTCCTAACTTGGAGCCCTAGGTTGTCAATCTGGTTAGGCCTATATCGATTCAAGTTCACTAACCCCCGCGAGGTTAGCTGCCTACTTCGTCACTCCGGTTTCGCTCGTCCCCTTCGTGACTGGCTACAAATTCGTCGTCTTGCCTAAGATCGATCAAGTCTTAGCCTAGACGGGAACCGGTTTGTTAAAACAGAACTTGAATTGATTATGAACGAGAGGATAATAAGAACAGATCGGCCTCGTGAATTAAACAAGTATACTCACTCAACCCTTACCAAGAATTTGGTGTTTAGCTACTACACATAGTAATCAAAGAAAGGAAGAAATAATTGATGAATATAAAAGATGGAATTAAATGCGATATTCCTAAAGGAATTATCACAGCAAGTTTTTACAATAATCAGAAGAAAAGAAGATGGAAGATTGCCGTGATTGACAACCTTCACTAACCTTTAACAAGGTTATCGTCCCCACCAATCATGTTTCTTTCCAAATTCTAAACTTCAAAATACCTAAAAGATAGGGATAAGAATCCCAATTTGTTCGAATTCGAAACGGAAAAAAAATAAAACAATTATCTAAACAGATTTGTTTCTTGTTCAAAAAGATTACATCCGAGAATCATTCGAATGGACGCAATCAGCCAGCTGGCTTCTCAATCCAAGCGCATCCTCCGGGAGTCCATGATCAGCACACCTCTATCTCTGCAATCTTGGCCAAGCCTACGGCCAAGATTGCCGCATTATCGCTCAAGGCATCCGTTTCCTCCAAATCTCGTCTAGCCCAAGACTTCCTTCAAAAGACAGCAAATTGACGTGAAAGAGATTGTTTTTACCATAAACAAAGTAGTTTAAAGCGGTAAAAACACATGGAATTTAGCGTCAATCAAACCTCACCACACTTGAACAATGCTTGCCCCTAAGCATACTGGACTCTTAACTAAGAAAGGAAAAAACAGACTCAAAACAAGAGAACACACAGTGGCAAATTTCTGGACAGACAACCCTCAACCAGTCTCCTTACACCTTCAAAACTGTGACAGTCAGCATACTTCTCAATGGATCCCAACCCTTATGAACACGGCCTATTCAACACCCCAAACATCCGAATTCCACATAACCACAACATCTTCGCATTCCACAACAGACTCAACAAGACAAGACATTCCCCGACTTGGATTTTCTCCCCCTAATTCTACTGCTCAACATCATCGCTCAATTACCTTGCCTGAAGTTTCATCATTTTTTTTTTCTATGCCAGAATTGCTAAAAAGTTTCTTGAGTATTTCTGCTTAGTGAGGCAGAAATATCAAGACATTTGCATACATTTTTTTTTTCTTTCATTGCTCTAGCTGGAGTTTCTTGAGTATTTCTACTTAGTGAGGCAGAAATATCAAGACATTTTATTCATATATATATATATATATTTGAGCATGCAATTTACTGGGCATAAAAGTAGTTCTCTATATTAGAGCAAATTCAACTTAATTACAAGGCATCAAACTCCATCATCCACTTAGCAGTTTTCCTTAGGGGGATAATAAGTATATTTGGTGAAAGCTTACCTATGTGTCAAGTCTGTTACACAATGCTAGACCCTATGATCATGTATAATAAGGATGTTTTAGGTGTTGAACATGCCTTGCTCATATGTTATGGGGTCGCAAGGTGAGGGATGCTAAAGGTCAAGGTTAAGACATTAAGAGAAAGGCCTTTGGCATAGGCTAGATATTTGCCGACACTCAAACAAAACACAAAACACACATTCCTAAAAACACACATTAAAACAAGAAAAATTCAAGCATCAGACTCTGCTAGACAATCTAGGCCAACTATCTTAACCTAGATTCACAAAAAATTTCATGCGATCAGAGAAAATCACACAAAAACACATCACAAATATTTATATACAAACAAACATCCTAGAAACACCCTCACCACACTTAGAGAACACATTGTCCTCAATGTGTAAATGAGACTAAAAAGACTCAAAATATGTAAAAAGAAAAGAAAGAAAGACACGACCTGGGGGCATTTACTGTGATGTGGGAGGTGGAGGTGGCTGCTGGGCATCTTGCACAGATGGTGCTGCATCATCGTCTCCATCAGAGGAGTCATCGCTGCTACTGCTGAAGTGGTTTTCCACTTTGTTTCTTATGCGCGCTATAACCTTGTCTATGGCTCGGACGAATTTGAAGGTAACATCTAAATGGGTCTGGATCTGTTGGAACTTTCCTGCTTCTCCAAAAACTTATCTAGCCTCTCCTGCTGGTTCCTCTCAATGGCCATAAACAGAGCCTATTGCTGATCTATAATCTGCTGCATATGCTTTTTAGCATTGTCTTGTTGTTCATGGAACAACTTCTGGTTGGTGGTGAAGAATAAGATCTGGTCATTGATGACCTACAGAAGGTTGTCAACCCATTCGGGGAGCCTTGGATGGTCTGGATCCATGCCAAATTTGTTTGGAAACTGCTCGGCATCTTGCCCAAGATTGGGCTCTTCGTCTGCACCGTCTAGCTGGATTGGCTGAATCTTGAAGTTCTCATTGATCCTCTTCCCATAGAGGTGATCTGCTACTTGCGTAAAACCTGTATTAAAACAGAGATAGCCTTTTTCCTCGTGGAAATGACCCATTTGGTCAAAAGCCTTAAGATCCATGATCTTAACGGCACAGGATTTATGCATATTCAAAGTGGATAAATCAATACCCCTAGCAGTAGCATGCATAATGGGAAATGAGAGTTCCTAGGATCAGCTTAGGGAGAGAATCGCATGCTTTGATTTGCCTAGCTATCCAACAACCCAAATTAACCTTTTTATTATGAAGCATACACCATAACAGAAAAACTTCTAACTTAGAGATGTTGCCTGAAACAGTAGTTTTGCCAGAAAGGTTAATGGATAAGATCCTTTGGAGCATCCTCAAGGTAGGATCTCGGATCTAATGGGCTTTTGCATTTTTATCCAGATTTCCATTAGGATCACCTATCAACTCTCCGTAAGCTGCTGACTTATCCCAATCCGGAGGATAATCAGTAAGGGCATTTTTATAATCATCAGAATTTAGCCCTTCCTCAGTCACAAAACCAAGCAAGAGATTAAATTCATCAATGGATAAATGAGACCACATATCAAGCAATCTAAAATTCACAACATCAAACGCGCCAAGATCAGGATTGGCTCTACCATTGGCATATAATTTGTCCTGATCCAACCAGAAAGAGGTATGAAATTCCAAGCACAATTCAGCATAGACAGGCAAATTAAGGTACATAAAATAATCCCACCCTAGATTGGTTATGTACTGCCTAATTCTATTACCCACACCCAAGGCATCAAGAAAAGAGAAATCAAGAACAACAAATTGAGTAATCTCGCATGTATGCTTCTCATTCAGTCTTACCCTAAGTTCAGGGGTATCATGCCTCAAACATCCATTAAGCGAGTTAAAGGGGGGAATGAATACCTTGGCAGTCTTGGCCGCAGGCTTGGCCAAGATTGCAGCCGCTTCAGCGCCTGAGTCATCTTCCTGCTCAGCCTCCTCGACCTTTCTTTTTCCTTTTGCAGCCGCAGATCGAGTCCTCTTGGCTGGGGCTGATTCACTTCCCGTATCTAACTTCCTTTTCCCTACTCTTTTCTCCTTCGCTGAACCTTCTTCACACTTCGGCTTGGTCTCAGCTCCCTTCCTCCCAGCCTTCTTACGAACCACTCGCTTGGCTATAGCCGAGGGCTTCTCATCGGATTCAGTTTTCGATATTACCTCTACCTCTGAATCATCAGGCTGGCTAACCCTAGATTGGGTTATCAGTTCTTTGGGGAGATCAATCTTCTTCTTGGCCTAGAGGGAGATTTGAGGGGATTCAGTGGTAGAAACTAGGGGAGGAGTGGAAAGTCCTTGTTTTGTGTACCAGAGAGGGTCACATCGATGGACATGATTGTCCTTGCTATGCTAAGCACCTCACTGAGGTTTTGAGGGAGATCCTGTTCTGGATTTGAGAGAGAGGGAGATTGCGAAGGCATGGGAGATTCTTGCCTAATTGGGGTGAATTTTGGTGTTGCTGATTTCTTTGAAGATTTTCCCATGTTTAAAGCCGAAAGATTGTGGATTGAAAGTAGGAGAGTGGAGTGATTTAGATAAGGATGGTTTGAGAGATAATCGGGTGAGAGCGAGATTCTAGGGATTTGAGTGATTTTGGTGTTAGTGGGAGGTAAGGAGTCTAATTCTTCAAAAATATCTATTAATTAAAATCTGAAAAATTAATTTCCAAATCAAAATTTGAAATATGACCGTTGCTCCTACTTTTTCTCCTCCTTCTCACACGCAATCTGTTCTTCTCCTCATTTTTCTCCGCGTGTCACTCAATTCTTGGCCGAATAAAGCGTAGCCTAGATGAAGAAAAGCTTAGCCAAAATCCCTCACCACACTTAATTCCTCGCATACTCTCCAAAACATTTCCACAAAAAGATCCTGAAAGTCCCTGCCAGAAAAATTTGTTAGTGGTTCTGGATTATTTTGAACAAATAATTTATTTTATTAAAAACATAAAAAACATGGGTTGCCTCCCATGTAGCGCCCTAGTTTTAGTCCTAGGCATGACTTTTCTCCTGCTTTTCACTTAATCTTAGGTGGGACTTCAACCTTCTGACTTTCTTCGTAGGTTGGAAATCCTTCCAGGAACGGTTTGAGTCTTTGTCCATTGACTTTGAACTCAATACCTATTTTTTCATTCTTAATATCTACTGCACCATGAGAGTAGATGTTAGTGATAATATATGGACCTTCTCATTTAGTCTTAAGCTTACCAGGAAAGAGCTTGAATCGTGAATTGTATAGAAGAACCTTCCCACCAATCTGGAGGTTTTTCTCAACAATTCTCTTATCGTGATATATTTTCATCTTGATCTTAGCTAACAGCTGATTATCATATGCTTGTGATCGCGTGTCGAGCACGTCAAATATAAGTGTATAATAGATATGAAAAAGGGGTAGAAATACAACTTATCACTTGTCCACAAGGAACTTGTAGATGGTGGTAAGAGGATCGTCCACAGAGACTTCGGGGGATTTGTAGTTCTTGGTTGACTTCCTCGTCACTGAGTTTGGTTGGTTGATTCTGAAAGTTAAAACAAAAACAAAAGCAATTAAATAGTTCAAAACAGTCTTGGTCAAAGGTTTGGCCAAGACAGGGGGTCAAGATTGAAAATAGTAAAAAGAAGGTTCTCGGTAAGAGCACGAGCAGGCTATGTTCTTATGATTCGATCACTGGTTCAATGTGTTCATCTCGATATCTGCAGTGCTGCTGTTGATAAGACAACACCCAACTCAAGTTTACCCTCGGTTGTCAGTCGAGGCCCACGGTTGTCAATCGGGTCTGAGTTGTATTATTCATTTAACTGGGTCTCGCAAGCTAAAATCTGAATTGTCAGTTCTAAAATTAAACAAGGAAGAAAAGAAACCAGAAAATAAATAATTACAAAAATAGAGATTATTAAGAGTAATTAGATCTCACGAAATATAAGAAACATAGCCCTCAAGCTCTTACCAAGAATGGTGATTAGCTAGATGTACTCATGAATGAATTATAAAAATACTTGCTTGCATAAATAAAATAAATCCGTGGATTCAAAGAATTAAATCCCGGAGCAAAAGTATATCAATGTCGAATTGGGGAAGAAGAAGAGAGCGTGAGAAGAGGAGGACAAGTTCAGCTATAAGTAAGCTAAAACTCCTCTGTCCTTCTCCAACTCAATCTCCTAAATAATCTCCTAAATAATCTCCTAAATAATTATCCTGATTTGTTTTGAATAAAAATAGGAATTTAAAATATATAAAGATGGAAGGAGATCCTTGATAGGATTCTTAAATAAATATCTTCTTGATCCTTCTCTTTCTCGCTGGACAGTTGTGATTTGCCAGCTCGCAAGGCCCAACGCTGCTACTCATGATTGCTCTTCCGCAGATGAGTCTTGGCCGGAGTCTTGGCCAAGACGATCTGGTGGTGCGACACGTTGAATGCGAAGGAGTCTTGGCCAAGCGCTAGGCCAAGACTCGGGAAAACAGCTTCAGTGCTCCACAAGTCATATTCTTCTATAAATTGCCTCCAGACCAGAACTGGTAAAAGCATGGGAAATTAAAGGTAAATCAGTAGTTTTACTGCCCAAATAACAAGTAAATGGATAGTAAAAACATGATGAAATGCAATGTAATCAGCTTGATTTCTCAGTTCTTCCATCTCATGAATTTGGAGTTTTCTTTCCTCGCCCGCTTGGTCGTACCTTAGATTGCACTTTCGGATTGCCCAATAAGCCTTATGCTGCATACCTACAGGCAGGTGGCAGGTCTTCCTATACACTAATTTGTACGGAGTCATCCTTATGGGAGTTTTATAGGCGGTCCTGTATGCCCACAATGCATCATCCAACCTTTGGCTCCAATCTCGCCGATCTAGGCCAACTGTCTTAGCTAAGATCGACTTGACCTCTTTGTTTGACACCTCCGCTTGGCCATTTGACTGAGGATGATAGGCAGTGGAAATTCTGTGCGTCACACTATATTTCCTGAAAATCAAAACAATAATCCTATTGCAAAAATGTGTTCCACGGTCGCTAATGATTCCCCTAGGCACACCAAATCTGTTCAAAATGTTAGTTTAAAAAAATGAAACAACAGTTTTAGCATCATTTGTCCTAGTAGCTTTCGCTTCTATCCACTTGGATACGTAATCCACAGCAAGTAATATATATTGTTTCCCATCAGACATAGGAAAAGGTCCCATAAAATCAATACCCCATAAATCAAAATTTTCACAATTTAATATAACATTCATGGGCATTTGATTTTTAGCACTTATGTTTCCTATCTTTTGGCATTCAGGGCAGGTCTTACAAAATCTATAACTATCATGAAATAGAGCTGGCCAATAAAATCCTGACTCAAGGACTTTTAAAGCTGTCCTCTTAGCTCCAAAATGTACACCACATGCATAAGAATGGCTAAATCTTAAGACCGAGGGAATTTCACTTTCAGGAATACACCTCCTAATCAATTGATCAGATCCTATTTTCCAAAGATAAGGGTCATCCCAAACGAAATACTTACTATCATGCTTAATTTTTACCTTTTCTTGAGCCGTTAAGTCTCCATGATGCTTACCCGTAGCTAAGAAATTGACAAGATCAGCGAACCAAGGTCTTACCGCTTGGATAACATATAGATGTTCGTCTGGAAAATCATCTCTGATTGGTTCTGAATCGGCCTTCACAAAGCATCTACTTAGGTGGTCTGCAATTAAGTTCTTCTTTCCTACTTTGTCCTTAATCTCCAAATTATGTTCTTGCAAAAGTAAAACCCAACGGATCAGTCTTGGCTTAGATTCTGCTTTTGTCAAGAGGTACCTTAAGGTCGCATGGTCAGAAAAGACTATGACTTTTGTTCCCAACAAATACGATCTGAATTTGTCCAATGCGAAGATTATTGTGAACAATTCCTTCTCCGTTGTGGTATAGTTCTTTTGCGCATCGCCAAGCATCTTAGAGGCGTAGTAGATCATGTGTGGATCTCTACCATTACTCTGCCCTAGAACCGCACCAACGGCTGAGTTACTAGCATCACACATCAACTCAAATGGAAGGTTCCAATCTGGTGCTTGCATGATTGGAGTTGTAGTAAGTTTCTCCTTGATTTTATCAAACGCCACTTGGCAAGTTTCGTCAAAATTGAAGTCCATTTCCTTTTGCAACAGTTTGCACATCGGCTCTGCTATCTTTGAGAAATCTTTGATAAACCTACGATAAAATCCTGCGTGGCCAAGAAAACTCCTAACCTCAAGCACGCAAGAGGGGTAAGGCAAGCTTTTAATAACATCAATCTTAGCCTGGTCAACCTCTATGCCTTTCTTAGAAACTATATGGCCTAAGACGATACCTTGTTTTACCATGAAATGACATTTTTCATAGTTAAGAACAAGATTAGTTGTCGTGCATCTTTTCAAAACATTTTTTAGATTGGTTAAGCATTCATCAAAATTATCACCGTAGACGGTGAAGTCATCCATAAACACTTCTATACCTTTTTCCACATATTCTGAAAAGATACTAACCATACACCTTTGAAAGGTGGCCGGTGCGTTGCACAATCCGAATGGCATCCTTCTATATGCAAAGGTTCCGAAGGGACATGTGAATGTCGTCTTCTCTTGGTCTTCTAATGCCACTGGGATTTGATGAAATCCCGAATAACCGTCCAAGAAACAGTAATGGGACTTCCCAGTCAGTCTTTCTATCATTTGGTCAATGAATGGTAATAGAAAGTGGTCCTTCCTCGTGACTTGGTTAAGTCTGCGGTAGCCTAGGCAGACTCTCCATCCATTCTGAATTCTTGTAGTCCTTTTTACTCCATCTTCTCCTTTAGTTACGATAATCCCTATTTTCTTAGGTACAACCTGCACAGGGGAAACCCATGAACTGTCAGAGATTGGGTAAATATTACCAGCATCAAGCAACTTAATAATTTCTTTCTTGACAACTTCCATCATCGGAGGGTTTAGCCTCCTTTGGGGTTGTCGAATAGTTTTCTTATCCTCTTCCACATGTATTTTGTGGGTACAAATGGTTGAAGATATGCCCTTGATGTCTGCCAAGGTCCACCCAATAGCTTCCTTGTGTTCCTTTAACACATCTATTAATCTGGCTGATTACATTGCATTTTATCATGTTTTTACTGTCCATTCACTTGATTTCTGGGCAGTAATTCTATTGATTTCCTTGGAATTTCCTATGCTTTGCCAGTTCTAATTTGGAGGCATTTTCATTGGAACATTGGAGCTGGTTTTCAGAACGTCTTGGCCTAGAGCTTGGCCAAGACACCTTCGCGCACCAAAGTAATCGATACCAGATCGTCTTGGGCGGGACCTTGGCTAAGACTCTTTCGTAAAAAGCTATCTCGAACAGCAGGGTTGGAAATCTTTTGGGCCGCGTTTTACCTGGGCCTTGCAAGTTTGCGAATTCAAGCCAGCAAATTCAGAGGGATCGGACAACAATCAATTTAAGAATCCTTGTTAGGATCTCCCTCTATTTTTGTATATTTTAAACTCCTTTTATAATTCAAAACATTGTTACTTTCTCCATATATTTTGGAGGAGTTTGAATTAGAATAGGATGAGGAATTTTCAGCTCTATATAGTTGAGCTCGAACAACAACCTAGGGGATCGATCTCTCCTTCTTCTTCTCGCATTGAAATAATTTCTAGCTCCGGAATTTAATTCTCGGATTATTTATTTATGCAATCAAGTATTTTTATTTTCCATCTATGAGTATGAGTAGCTAAACACCCATTCTTAGTAAGGGTTGATGAGCTTCGTTCTTATGTTTTTGTGAGATCAAATCACCCTTAACATTCTCTTCGATTCATATTCACTTATTTCTTAAGCTTAATCTAACGCTAACTCACTAGAGACAAGACTTGATCATTCTTGTACCCTAGTAGAGAAGAGTTGCAACCAGCCTAGAAGGAAAGGGAGCACCCGCCGGCTAGGCAAAGTAGGTGACTAGTCTCGCGCCAGACTAGAAGAAATAAGTGATATAGACCAAGACCAGATTGACAACCTAGGGTCTCCATAGGGAGACAACTTGGCTAGGTACTGTCTTCCCCTATACCATTGAGGAAGCGAACAACCATTCAAGACAACAGTCAAACGGATAAACCCTTTAACCAGCAAGGTGTCCCTTGGCTAGGATTATTAGGAAAGGGAGCACCCGCCAGATAATTTGAAGAGGAGGGAAGTCAGGAGTGAACAACAGCACCGCCACTCTATAATAGGACTACGAATCAAGAGATGAATACCCTTGCATCAGTGATCGAATCATAAGAATAGAAGCTCTCATATCGCCCTTACCTGGAATTCCCTTTTATTCGATTTTTTCAGTATTGACCCCCTATCTTGGCCAAGCCTTTGACCAAGATTGCTTTGAATTACTTTGTTTCTTTTGTTTGTTTTGTTTCTATTTTCAGGTTCCCCCAATCAAAGCCAGTGACGAGGAAGTCAACCAAGAAACTACGTTCCCCCTAAAGGTCTCTGTGGACGATCCTCTTACCATAATCTACAAACCCTTGTGGACAGTGATAAGTTGTATTTCTACCCCCATTCTTATACATATTTTACACTTATATTTGACGCGTTCGGCGCACGATCAAATTTTGGCGCCGTTGCCGGGGATCTTTAACTGCGGCGTTCGTAGTTTCTTTTATTTTGTTTTTGACAGTTGATGACCAGGTCCTCTTCCAGAGAAGAAGACTTAATACCATACAACCCGAATCTCACAAGGACCGAAGCACAACTAAGAAGAATAGCTCGAAGGAGGAATTCCTCAGAAGAGAGTGAATCGGAAACCTCTAGTTCTCAAACAGACCACGGTCTTGACCACGATCTTGGCCAACCCTCTGACCAAGACGAAGTTTTCGAACCTGCCATGGCAGAAAACCATCCAGAACCGACTATGAGAGAGCTGAACAGAACAGCGGAACAGGAAACATTTTCCTACATCAACTGCCCAGTTGTACCTAATGATTGGTCTATAAAGACCAATATGGTGGCCAACCTTCCTAAGTTCTATGGCCACACAAATGAAAACCCATTCAGACATCTCAGGAACTTACACGTTCAGTGTAAAATTATGAAACCAGTAGCCACCAACATTGAGAGAGTGAAGCTGAAAGCCTTCCCGAGTTCTCTAGAAGGAGCGGCTCAAAATTGGTTCTATGGTTTACCACACAACACTGTTAACAAGTGGCCAGCGATGTCTACTCTTTTTCTTAACAAGTTCTGGAATGCAACGAAAGCAGGGATAGCTAGAAAGAATATGGCAGTTAACCAGCAGAGAAACAACGAAGGTTTCAGTGAGTATCATCAACGGTTCCGTGAGCTGCAGGAGGTTTGCCCTACACACGGGATTGCGGATCAAACAATGATCCAATATTTCTATGACGGGATGCTCCTTGGCAATAAAGAAAAGGTTGACGCAGCAGCTGGAGGAGCGCTACAAGACTTGACCATCATAAAGGCCAAGCTGCTACTACAGACAATGGCAGACAGCTGCCAAAATAATCTTACTTCGGATAGAAGCTCTATCCCTTCTACTCTAAATGCAATTGACGTTGAGCAAAAACTTAATGATTTAACTGATATGGTCAAAAATATTTCTGTTAATATTTCAGGTCAAATGCCCACAGGAAATCCAAATCAAGAGCAACTAGCTTCAGTATGCGGGATATGCCAGCAACAAGATCATCAAACTAACAACTGCTATATGGTGCAACACCCAGAAGATGCGGCACAAGTGAATGCAACTTATGCACAGAACCAAGGGAGTATGCAAAATTTTCCTCAAGGAAGTAATCAATACTCATGGAGAAGCCATCCAAATTTTAGGTGGAGAGATCCGATCCCTCCAAATCAGAATCAAAATCAGAATACACCTCAGCAACAACCACCCGTCAACTTCCAGTATTTCATACCTCGCCTTTCCAATCTGAATCCTAGCCAAGCCCCTAGTCAAGCCCTAGTACCCCAGCTGCCATCGGCCCCACAACCTTTGTAGATTGCAGGCCCTATTATGGAGGATACACTTAAGAGCTTGGTTGAGATGCAGAAAAAACTTGATGCAATCGACGCAATCCAGTTTGGCTAAGATGCAGAAGCAAATCAATCAGATGGCCAATCAAGGCAAATTGCCTTCTACTACGGTGAACAACCCCGTGCACAATGTTAGTGCCATGAGTTTAAGGAGTAGAGTTGTGTTACCAGAGAGGAAAGGTGCGAAAACAGACCAGGAATTGAATAAAATTCAGTCGCAAGAATTGGATGAAGATGAGGAGGAAGAAATTGAAATGAAAGCAGTCTTGGCCAAACCTCAGGCCAAGCCTACAGTTATCATGGAAGCAGTAAGGACAGAACCTGTCTTGGCCAAACCAGTGGCCAAGCCTGATCAGAAAGAGGAAGTAATAGAAATTCCTCCACCGTTTCCTCCTAGATCTTCAAAAGAGAAAAAAACAAGATGAAGCAAGAGACTTTATGAATGTTTTTGGGAAAATAGCTGTTAATATACCCATGTTGGATTTAATTGCGAAAGTTCCCTCTTATGCTAAATTTCTTAAAGAACTGTGCACTAACAAAAAGAAAATTACAGGTATAGAGAGGGTGAATTTAGTTCATAATGTTTCAGCAGTGCAGCAACTTCCCGAGAAGTGCAAGGATCAAGGGACCTTCACCATTCCATGTCGAATAGGAAACAAGACAATTGAGAAAGCCCTTTGTGATTTAGGGGCTGACATCAATGTGATGTTATTAAGTGAATTCGAGACCTTGAAGATAGGAACGATGAAGGAAACCGACTTGGTAATCCAGCTGGCGGACAGATCGATTATTCGGCCCAAGGGAATTGTGACAGATGTCTTGGTTATGGTAAACGATTTTATTTACCCAGTGGACTTTTATATAGTTGAAATGAATGTTCATTTGCCCTCTTGCACTATTGACATTTTATTAGGGAGGCCATTTTTAAGGACATCAAAGGCTAAAATTGATTGCTACGAAGGGAGCATAATTTTAGAATTCTGTGGAAGAACTATAAAATTAAGTATCACAGAAGAATTAAAACATCCTAATGATTTACATTGTGTGAATTTTCTTGATGTTTTAGATCCAATTACTGATGAAATTGCTGATATTTATATTAACGATCCCCTTGAGTATGTTTTGAGCAAGGGAATTTCCACAAAAAATGCTGAAAGAATTAGAGGACAGGACTGGAGGTCAGAAGGAACTCCAAGAAGTCTTGGCTGATTTGGCCAATCCTGAAGAAACAGACTCGATCTTTGCCTCAAGCTTGGCCAAGACTTTGGCCAAGACGGCCAAAAAGAAAAGGGAAACAGTAAGTTGTCAATTTATGCAATCCATGGTTCCTAAATTTCTACCATCTGTTGTGCAGGCACCACAGTCAGAATTAAAGGCTCTGCCGGATCATCTCAAATATGCATATCTAGGCCAAGACGACACCCTACCCGTGATCATTTTGGCCAAGCTATCGGAAGACGAAGAAGAAAGATTGGTGGCTGTCTTGAAGATGCACAAAGAGGAGATTGACTGGACCATGGCAGACATAAAAGGGATATCCTCTAACATTTGTACCCACAAAATACATGTGGAAGAGGATAAGAAACCTATTCGGCAACCCCAGAGGAGGTTAAACCCTCCAATGATGGAAGTTGTTAAAAAGGAGATAATTAAATTGATCGATGCAGGTGTGATTTATCCTATCTCTGATAGTAATTGGGTCTCCCCTGTGCAGGTAGTTCCTAAGAAAACTGGCATTACAGTCATCGAAGGAGAGGATGGAATTCAAAGGACAACGAGGATCCAGAACGGGTGGCGGGTTTGCATAGACTACCGAAGGTTGAATCAAGTGACAAGGAAGGACCATTTTCCATTGCCATTTATCAACCAAATGGTAGAAAGACTTACTGGAAAATCATACTACTGCTTCTTGGACGGCTACTCGGGGTTTCACCAAATTCCCGTTGCACCCGAAGACTAAGAGAAGACGACGTTCACCTGTCCTTTTGGAACGTTCGCCTACAGACGCATGCCATTTGGGCTATGTAATGTGCCAGCCACCTTTCAAAGGTTCATAAAAGATTTCTCGAAGGTAGCCAAACCAATGTGCAAGCTTCTTCAAAAAAGAGGTGGAGTTTAACTTCGACGAAGCATGCCAAAAATCATTTGATGAGCTGAAGGAGCGGTTAACATCAGCACCTATTATTCAAGCATCGGACTGGAGCTTGCCTTTTGAGCTGATGTGTGACGCTAGTGATGTTGCCGTGGGAGCTGTTCTTGGGCAGAAAAAGGGAAAAGATCCTCATGTGATCTATTACGCGTCAAAGATGTTGGACGACGCCCAAAAAAATTATTCCACGACTGAAAAAGAATTGTTTGCAATAGTTTTTGCCTTGGAAAAATTTAGATCATATCTGTTAGGCACAAAAATTGTTGTATTTTCTGACCATGCAGCATTAAAATATCTCTTGGTCAAACATGAGGCCAAACCTAGACTAATTCGATGGATTCTTCTTTTGCATGAGTATCACTTGGAAATAAAGGACAAGAGCGGAAGGGAAAACCTCGTGGCAGACCACCTGAGCCGCTGCCTAGCTAAAGGAGATCTGGAGCCAGTAAGGGTAGAATTTCCTGATGAAAAACTACTCTCGGTAACAGTGTCTAGGCCAACCCTCCAGCCAAGACTGCAGCCAAACCCACGCCCATGGTATGCAGAAATTGCAAATTACCTCGCCACAGGTAAACATTATGGTGATATGACCACCTATGAGAGGGTAAAAGTCAAGCATGACAGTAAGTATTATGTTTGGGATGATCTTTATTTATGGAAGATAGGTACTGATCAATTACTTAGGAGGTGTGTCCCTCAAAGTGAAACTTTATCTATTTTAAAATTCTGCCATTCTCAAGCATGTGGAGGCCATTTTGGGGCAAGAAGAACAACCCTGAAAGTCTTAGAGGCTGGTTTTTATTGGCCAACAATTTTTCAGGACAGTTTCCTCTTCTGTAAAATGTGCCCAGCTTGTCAAAAAGTAGGAAATATTAGCTCTCGAAATGAAATACCCATGAACTTTATTCTTTCATGCGAGATTTTTGACATATGGGGCATCGATTTTATGGGGCCTTTCCCTACTTCCTTTGGTAACAAATATATTTTATTAGCTGTGGATTATGTATCAAAATGGGTGGAGGCGAAAGCCACTAAGAATGATGATGCTAGAACTGTGATTTCCTTTATTAAGTCTAACATCTTGAACAGATTTGGAATTCCTCGAGGGATCATTAGTGATCGAGGAACACATTTCTGCAACAAGATTCTTTCTTCTCTTTTCAGGAAGTATGGCATCACACACAGAGTGTCCACGGCCTACCACCCTCAAACAAATGGCCAAGCAAAAGTTTCAAATAGAGAGGTGAAATCAATCTTGGCCAAGACAGTAGGCCTAGACAGACGTGATTGGAGCCAGCGCCTAGATGATGCATTGTGGGCCTACAGAACGACTTACAAAAGCCCAATTGGAATGACGCCCTACAAGATGGTCTACAGGAAGGCGTGCCACTTGCCAGTGGGGTTGCAACACAAAGCGTATTGGGCTATAAGGAAGTGCAACATGAGCTATGACCAAGCTGGACAGGAAAGAAAGCTACAAATTCATGAGCTAGAATGGTTGAGAGACCAAGCTTATGACAACCAGCTTATTGTCAAAATCAGAATGAAGGCCTATCATGATAAAAGAATTATGGAAAAACCTCTCCACACAGGGGAGAAGGTTCTCCTTTATAATTCTCGTTTTAAATTATTTCTTGGAAAATTAAAAACAAAATGGGAAGGCCCGTTTGTTGTTACTAATATTTACCCACATGGTGCAGTAGAGATTAGAAATGAGAAAACAGGGGCCGATCTCAAAGTGAACGGGCACAGACTGAAGCCATTCTTCGAGGCTTTCCAGGAAGAAAAAAGTTCTGAAAATGTGGAGAGGCCACCAGTTGACAAATGAAGACATAATCTAAGTCAAGCCTAGGACGTTAAATAAGGGCGCTACATGGGAGGCAACCCATGCTTTATATATTTCCTTTTAATTAGATTTATTAGTTAAATACTTTGCTCCATTTGATTTCGCTGGGTTGTTTTGATTTTGTGCAGGAAATTAAGTGTGGGGATATGCTGAATATTGGCCTAGCGCTTGGCCAAACCTTAGGCCAAGATGTTGTTGGGTTTTGTGGGACACGTGTCAGCGCCGTCAATTTTAGCTTTTGAGTTGGACAATTCGAAAATCAATAAAGTGGAATTAAAGACATCGTGGGAAACAACAACCGCCAAAACTCTGTGTATTCCCCTTTTTTCGGACACTCCCAACTCTGCCACTCATCACCCACGAAATCACGTTTGAAAAAGCCACCTGAGCTAAATCAAAAGTTACTAAGTTCTTCTTCTTTCTCTCTCACTACCAGAAAACCCAGAAAAAGAAAACCCTAGCTTACCAGTCCAAAAGCAATCATGAACCCAGAAAATCCTATCCAACCCTCTGAGCTCCCGATTCCCGAGGTAAGCGACGATTTGAGAGGCGGAGCACCGCCTGTTGCACCGCCCGTTGCACCACCCGAAGAAATGTCCTCGGTAAAGCGTTGTCTCCAGACGCTCGTTGATGAAGACGAGGTGGATGGTGAGGACGACGCGGCTGCTGAGTCCGAGGAAAGCTTTGGAGGAGGAGACCAGGCCGTCGTTGTGAGCGATGCTGACTCCGATGACATCCCTCTGGCCAAGAGAATGAGGCCGTCGGTACCGAAGTCTGCGGAAACCAGAGAAGAGAGGAGAGCGAGGAGGCTAGAGAGGAAAAAAGTGGAGGAAGCGCAAGCAAAAGCCCCAGTTAGTGTCGCCGCGCCACCAGAAAAGACCGGGTGGGTGAAACAAGTGGCACTCAAGAAGACGTCGAGGAAGAAGCCGGCAAAGATCCCAGTGCCGCCGCGGGTTGATGCCGAAAAAGAAATGGCAAACCCTAAGAAACCCAACGCCACCCCTTCAACTGCAAAAGAGAAGAAGAAGAAGAAGGTGGTGGAGGAAGACGAAGATGATGAGGATGAGATTCCAGTCTTGGCCAAGACTCCGGCCAAAACTGCTAAGGTAACCTTCTCACCCCCACTGCACACACTTAGAGGCTGGTTGAAATTTGATACACCAGACCTCAGGGGAAAATTAATTGAAAAGCATCCTTGCGATATTCCTGCTTTTGCTAGACTTGATTTTAATTTTCTAGATCAAATGGCATTAGGGAATAAAATTAGAGACTTTGTTCATGCTATTGGTTGGGTGCCCCTCATGTCTGTTGACTGCGATGCTTATACTGAGCTGTGTTTGGAGTTTCACTCTACATTTTGGTTTGATCAGTCCACATTGTATGCTAGAGGTAGAGACATACCAGATTTTAATGCAGCTGAAGTGGTCAATTTTTGAGTGTGCGATAAATGGTCCCATTTTTCCATCAATGAGTTTAATGCTTTGTTAGGATTTGCTAATATTGATGTCTCTAGGGACCCTAAGGCTAAATTTGATAGGAACTCTAAGGCCCATGCAATTCAGAACCCTGCACTTCGCATGCTTCACAGAACTTTATCTATCAACCTTTCGGGGAAGACAAAAGTTTCTGGAAATTTAGCCAAATCGGAACTCTTTTTGCTTTGGTGTATGTTGCACAAGAAAAGAGTCAATTTAGGTCACTATTTGGTTCAGCTATTGCATGCTTGTGAGTCCATCTCTAAACTGATTCTAGGATCATTGATTACATGGTTGGCTGTGCGAACCGCAAATTTAGATCTTGCTACTGCCGACTTGCACAAATGTTACTCCCCTAAAATATTAGATTTGAAAGCCTTCGACCAAATGGGATATTTCCATTTGGAAGGAGAGTTTGTTCAGTACAACGCAGGTTTTACACCGGTGGAGGAGCACATTTTTGGGAAGAAGCATGATGGGAAATACAAGCTAAAGCCCATCATTATCCTAGGAGAAGCAGCCGAGGACATTCCAGCCCAGGATCTAGGCCAAACATCAGGCCAAGATCCTGCCAATACCAACCCTGCAGTTGATGATCTAGGTCAAACCAAAGGCCAAGATCCCTTCCCTAGCATATCCATTGACCCTCCAGCTTGGGCCACAAAATTCCATGCCTGACAGCTGCTCATCCTCGAGCAGCAGAAGATAATCTTAGATCGTCTAGGCTAAGACAGGCCCCAAGACAAGCCAAGTGAGGCCCCTGCTGCAGAAAAGACCGAGGAATTGCCACGATGGGCAAAGGCCCTCGTAACCCACCAGCAGACAGGTAGAAAAGCCATGGACGCCAACCAAAAGCACACGATTGGGGTCCTGAATGATTTTTTGATAGGGATGAGAGCTTTGAATAGCTCCATCACCAATGTCCAGAAAGGTGTCACGAGTCTTCATCAGAAGGTGGACTTCATGATGCCATTCTTCTGCAGAGCTGCGCTTGCTCAACAACAATCACCACCACCACCCCCTCCTCCTCCAGTTGATGATCTAGGCCAACCAGAAGGCCAACTATCCAGCCAAGACCCTACTCTTCCAGCTTCTGATCCAAGCTAACCTTCAGGCTAAGATCAACCCCTTCTAGAACCTTGATTTGCCCCCCAGGTCGTACTCTCCCTTTCCCTTTCTGTTTTTATTTTACTCTCTACACAATGAGGACATTGTGTCTTTTAAGTGTGGGGAGGTGTCCAGTATATGTCTTTTTAATTATGTGTTTTATGTGTATATATGTGTTGTTTGTGTGAACAAAATTTTTCTTTTCTTGCATGCGTCTGTCCAGTTTGTGAGTCTGTCCAGTCTGAGAGTCTGCTATTTTTGCATTGATTTTGTTCATCTTTTTATGTATGTTTGAGTCTGTCTTGTTGTGTGCACACCAGGAAACCCAAATTTTTACCTAGGCTATTTAGTGCACAACTGAAATTGCACATAGACACTTGTTTAGGCAAAACAATGCTATAGTAACAGGGAAGTGAATGAGCGCAACTTGATCAATGCCTAAGGGGCATATTATCTAATGCTACCCAAACATTAGCTATCCACAAGGTCGAAAGAACGTCTAGCTAGAACCTTAACAAACATTAGGGTGACAAAACTTGCTGCAAAATGATTTGGGTATGCTTAGTTCTATCTGTTTTAAGTGTGAGACATAAAAAGGTGCTGGAACGTCATAGGGCAATCATAGCAAAGGTGGAAGTTCTGGATGCCCAAACAGAACAAGCTCTGTCTATGTGATATGCCTGTAAAAATACCAAGGGCATAGAAAAAAATGAATGAATGAGTATGTCTGAAAAAAAATTAAGGGCATAGAAAAAATAATAATATCAGCCAAAGTGATTTAAATGGCACCAGTCTTTAGGCACGTTTGGATAGAACCGCACTTCGGTGGGACTCAAATCAGTGGCAAGTTTAGTTCCCTATACATTATCCAATAAAATCTAGCAGGATGTCTTTATACCATTTGGATAGGGTATGTTTAGGGTATTGATTTGTCCTTGTTAGTCTAGCATTGGGTCGGTTAAACAAGTGTCTTGGTGATTTCAGTTGTGGGGTGAACAACCGAAAGAGAAAGTCTGGTAGTCCTGTTGTGTCTGTTGTGTTTGTGTGTCTTAGAGTCTATATGCTTGGGGGCAAGCATGGTTTAAGTGTGGGGAATTTGATTACATTGCATTTTGATAACAATCCACCTAAAAGAAAGGGTATTTTCGTCTATCACCCGGTGGGAAGAGGCATAGCTACTATTTCGCACCACCACGGTAGGGACAAGATTGCTACCTTCCCCAAAGGCTAACGCTACAAAGGCTAACGGGGCCCTACCGGCTCCTCTCACGGACCTCCTGCTTGGCTTAAGGAGTTATCTCACCCCCAGAGGAAACCATGCGTCAGGATTAACGCTCCGGCCATTATCCTACCGCGGCAATATCTACCTACGCTCCTACCGCCAAGGTAGCGTATCACGATAAGGGCGAATCACAGACCCTAACGCGAGCGATAGCTCCATACCCGTTTACTCGGGCGGGAACGCCCCCTTTCTTCTATAAATACCTCCCCCACAAAGGAGGCAGGTAAGCGGACTTGACTAGCCAAAACTCTGCCAATTTCAGTACACCTACTGACTTAAGAATCGGAGTGTTTCCGCCGGAGACCCCCTCCGGCGCATTGCAGGTACTGTGGACCGTCGCGCACACTGATCTGAGAAGAGCTGCTCCGCCATACATCCTTCGGCAGAAGACAAATTATTATCAAATTGGTGCTTTCATTGAGAGCTTTGGTTCTATTAAGTGAGCATCCTTAATAACCAAACTCCTCCTCCCCGAAGCTAGAAGGATTATGGCCTCAGAGTCAGATCCGGCGCTGTCCCGAACTTCCAACATCCCATACAACACCCGCAGACGCTTGTTTCCCTTCGCTACCTCTGATGCCCCCACCCCAGGGCAGGACGTCACTGCAGGAGACTTAGATCTTCCTCCTGGGTCAAGTTCAGAAGAAGTTACATTCCAGATTTGCTCTCCCTTCTCCCATATAGCAGGAACCAGCCATCCTACCCCCAGGCGGGAAGATCTATGATAGGAGAAGCGGACAACCCTTTCGTGAATTCAATAGCAGCTCTCCAAGCTCAACTGGATCAGCTGACAGAGATGGCTGCTAGATTTACTCCTCATGCCTCAAGACCTGGTGTGTCCTCCCAAGTAATTTTCACCCCGTCCATTGTCACCGAACGACCCTTATCGCCCCAACAGTCTAGGGCACTCCCGTCCTCCTTACCTTTCCCCTTGGTCCCCATAAACGTCCCACCATTCACGCGCGGACCTGCCGACCATTCTGGACAATACAGGGGAGGAATCTCTATCCCCGAAGCAGTCCGCCAGCGTGACGAGTATAGAGAGCCCTGGGATGATCGACGGGAGGATATAGTGAGAGATCCATCTCCTAGATACAATGAGAGATCTAGCAGCAGAAGTCGACGAGCTCGAACTCCAAGGAGTCGTAGTCGTTCTCCTAGGAGACATCAGGAATATGACCCTCAAAATCCCAGATACGACGCTGAAATTCCACATGAGCGTCCTCCTCGTAGGATCCCCGATGCTAACGTGGGTCATCCGTTCAGTTACCGTGTCAGGCGCCACAGAGTCCATCGACATGTGAAACTCCCAGCAGAATCATATGATGGCACAAAAGATCCCATTTCTCACCTCAATAAGGTGAAGGATTTCGTGCAATTCCAAACGCGCAGTGACGCAGCATTGTGTCAAATTTTCGTAATGACGCTGCCAGGAGTGGCACGTCTATGGTTCGAGGGGCTCCCCGCTGGGTCTATCGATAATTTTTCTCAGTTGGAAGAAAAATTCAAAAGTCGGTTTAGCACGGCTATTCCTATCAGAAAGTCAGCGGCTGCGCTGTTCGATATCCATCGAAAACCACTGGAATCGTTGAACAACTTTTTAGGTCGATTTGATCTTGAAATGTCCCTAATGCCAGGGGTCACTATTGATTTTGCGATTGAGGCCCTGAAACGCAATTGTCGATACAGTAAACTGAAAGATACGCTAACGGTGGACCCCCAACGACCCTGGATGCATTGAGGCCGAAAGCGCATAACTATGCGAGAATGGAAGAGGAATAAAACAGAGAATGGATCCGAGGCATGCCGGTGGACCCATATGTGGCCCCTAACGTCTTGAACAGCAACGCCCCAGACGCTAAACCCACCGAGGATCCCGGGCAGCGGAAAGAACATAATACTAAGACCTCTAACCGGCAGAGAGGCAATTTCTCAAAAGGAAGACCTGGAGGGTCCCCCACTCGGAAACAAACGGACCCGCCAAAGGGCCGGATATACGATCCTGACCTCCCATCTCTCATACTCCCGAGGGCGGAGATCTTAGCAATAGTCCAACAGAGAAATTTGCCTATCCGTTACCCAGCTCCCGTGAAACCAGGAGTAATCATGGGAGGAAGAGAAAATGCATACTGCAAATTCCATAAGGTCAAGGGACACTCAACAGATGTATGCAGAGAGTTAAAATCGGCTATAGAGCGATTGGTCGAAGAGGGCTACCTTGGGGAATTTGCCACAAAGGCAAGGGAGGAAGCCAGAAACAACCCAACTGGAAATACAACTGAGCAGAGGCAAGTGCCCTCGCACGCTACAGGGGCTAACGCAGTACCCCTCGGGCCAAATAGAGAAGCGCTCGCTATCGATAGCA
Source organism: Viola odorata (assembly GCA_963691705.1). Classification (NCBI taxonomy): domain Eukaryota; kingdom Viridiplantae; phylum Streptophyta; class Magnoliopsida; order Malpighiales; family Violaceae; genus Viola; species Viola odorata. The sequence continues at coordinate 19,543,253 of OY829539.1, read as the reverse complement.
ACCAAATGCCCATGATAAATATCATTGCGGGGGGAGCACTCTATTGCGAGGAAATTATGCCGCAAACGCCCAACCCTGGAGAAAAGCGCAAACGGGAGAGCGCGCAAACAAAAATAGAGGCGATAAGTGCCTTAGACAGAATGATATTGTCTTTCTCAGAGGAGGACGAAAAGGCATCGTCTTCTCGCATAATGACGCGATGGTTGTAACGCCCGTCATTGGAAGTCATGGGGTAAGAAGGACCCTTATCGATAACGGGAGCGTAGTGAATCTATTTTCATTGGAAGCGTACAACTTGATGAAACGACCTGACGGTGAGCTATCGTCTTGCACAAGGCCAATTATTGGGATTGATGGAGTACCGATTCCGGTAGCTGGAATAACATCCCTGCCAGCGTACTTCCGAGAAGACACATCCAAACGCTCCGAAGAGCTACTATTTCTGGTCGTAGACCTAACGTTACCGTATAATGCCATTTTGGGGCGACCATTCCTTAATCGTTTTGGAGTGGCCATATCTCAAAAACACCTGCGGATGAAATATCCCTCATGGGATGGCGTGGTCTCAATCAAAGGGGACCAAAAGCTGGCAGCCGAATGCTACTTGCTTATGACTCAAAGGAGTTGTGACCGCTACGTTTGTGTGGCAGACGACCCTTTCGATGATAAAGAAGAAAAGCGCACTCAGCCGCTAGATCAGATGGTATCAATCCCTATCGGTAAGGATAGTGAAACGAATCTCTTAGCCAGTGAGAAACTAAGCCTTGAAGAGAACGCGCAATTAATCCAATTGTTGAGGAAATGCAAGGGAGAGTTTGCGTGGAAACCAGCAGACATGCCCGGAATCTCTCGGAAGGTCGCAGAACACCGGCTGAACGTTAGTCCTGACACCAAGCTTGTACAATAAAGGCGACATGCGTTTTCATCGGAAAAGATAGCAGCCATCGAAAAGGAGTTGCTAAAGCTCACAGAGGCGGGGTTCATTCGAGAAGTCCAGTACCCGACCTGGCTAGCTAATCCTGTGTTAGTCCCAAAGCCTAACGGGGACTGGCGCATGTGCATCGACTTTACTGACCTAAATAATGCCTGTCCCAAGGACTGCTATCCCCTTCCGCGAATAGATCAGTTAGTCGATCAAACCGCTGGGTATGCTTATCTAAGCTCCCTAGATGCGAATTCCGGATATCACCAAATCCCTATGGCCGTAGAGGACGAAGAAAAAAACTGCCTTCATCACTCCTAGGGCTACATACTGCTATACTGCAATGCCGTTTGGGCTAAAGAATGCTGGTGCAACATTTCAGCGTATGGCAAACAAAGTTTTTGAAGATCAAATCGGAAGAAATGTAGAGGCCTACGTAGACGACATCCTGATCAAAAGTTGGAGTTTCAGAGAACACCTCACTGACTTGGAAGAAGTTTTCAATGTGATGAGAAAGCACAAGATGAAGTTAAACCCGCGGAAGTGCATGTTTGCATTCCAAACGGGAAAATTCTTGGGCTATGTGGTCAGCCAGAAGGGCATCCAACCCAACCCGTCAAAGATAAAAGCCATCCAGGATATGATATCCCCGCGAACTGTCAAAGAGATACAGAAGTTAACCGGGCGCATCATTGCGTTGGGGCGATTCATATCTAAGCAAGGCGAGAGATGTTTGCCTTTCTTCAAAGTCATCCGCAACAAGGCTCCCTTCGGATGGACAGAGGAATGTGAGAAAGCGTTTGCAGGACTAAAAGCTTACCTATCATCAGATTTAGTGCTGACGAGGCCCGAGCCCGGCGACGAACTATATCTATATTTGGGAATAGCTGACGAGGTAGTCAGCGCCGTCCTTATGCGAAGTGAAGGGCACATGCACCGTCCTGTATTCTTCGTAAGTCATATATTGAAAGATGCCGAACTACGATACGCTCCTATCGAGAAGATAGCACTCGCTCTAGTGCAGGCCACGCGAAAGATGGATCGATACTTCCAAGCCCACCCCGTCATTGTACTCACGGATCAGCCGTTGAGAAGAATCTTCAGAAAACCTGAATCTTCAGGAAGAATGCTAATTTGGGCTATCGAGCTCAAACAATACGGGCTGCAATACAAAGCTAGACCAGCCGTTAAGGCCCAAGCGTTAGCTGACTTCATAGCTGAGTGCACATTCACAAAGGACACAAAGGACACAAAGATAGATCTGTTGGAGGAAGAAGCAGAAAGTCCATGCCTACCGTCTCCGGAGACATATACAGATACGTGGGTCATCCACGTAGATGGAGCAAAAAATCAAGAATTAGCTGGCGCAGGAGTTTTCTTAGTTGGACCAAACGGCCTGGAGATGCGATACGCCATCAGAATCCTGCAGCCATTGTCCAACAATGCGACTGAATACGAAGCGCTGCTGGCAGGACTCAGAATTGGAAACAGTTTCTCTATCGGAGCCACTCCTGGTGTGGAGAAGGAAGACAGAACACGTTTAAAGATCCGAGGAGATTCCAAGCTAATAATGGATCAGGTTCTGGGGAACTCCCAAGCCAGAGAACCCATCATGGCCCAATACTTAGCCAAAGTGAAGCACGAGCTGTCAAAGATACAGGAAAAAGGCACCCTGGTCACCTTTGAGCACATTCCTAGAGAAAACAATAAAGAGGCCGATAGCCTCGCCAAGATGGCAGCCAATCCGGAAGCCTCAATACCCAGTGACGTGCGCTATGGAGAACTGCCTACACCTTCTTTCATGGAAGAGCAGGCATCACTCTGTGTGGAAGAAATGGAAAATGATTGGAGGATCCCAGTGATAGAATATCTGAAACATGATAAACTACCGGGGGACCAGACAGAGAGAAAGAAAGTCCTAAAACGGGCAGCACGATGCACATATTATAACGGAGAGTTAATACAAAGATGTTTCTCCCATCCGGCCGCTAAATGCATAACGGAGCAAGAAGGCTTACATGTGTTACGTGAAATTCACGAAGGAATATGTGGCATGCACATTGCTAGCGGCACTCTGGCAGCCCAAGTCTTTCGGTCGGGATTTTACTGGCCCACCATTCGACGAGACTGTCATAACTTCGTGAAAACCTGTCAGAAATGCCAGGAATATGCTAAGATTCCTCGAAAACTTGCTGTGCCAATTTCAGAAATAGTCGCACCGTACCCGTTTGCAAAATGGGTGATTGACATCCTGGGCCCGTTTCCAATGGCCAGATCTCAGTTAAAATTTGTGGTCGTAGCGGTAGACTACTTCACAAAGTGGGCCGAAGCCGAGGCATTAGCTACCATCACCACCGAAAAATTTTGGCGTTTCTTCAAACACCAAGTCATCATGCGATTTGGAGTACCACGCGTGCTAGTTAGCGACAACGGGACACAATTTAGAAGCCAGTTCTTCAGGGATCAATGTGCAGAGTTCCAGATAGAGCAAAGATTCTCCTCTGTGGCACATCCCCAAACCAACGGCCAGGCGGAAGTAACTAACCGCAGCATCCTTAGTGGCATCAAAAGAAACTTGGAAGGGTCCAAGAAGAAATGGCCAGACGAATTGCCATATGTACTATGGGTCTACCGCATGACTGTCAAGGCCAGCACGGGAGAGACCCCGTTCGCGTTAGCATTCGGAACCGAGGTTGTCACACCAGTCGAGATTGGCATGATGAGCCTCCGGGTGGCTCACTTCAAAGAAGAAAACAATGAAGAAAGGTTACGAGCTAACCTCGATACTCTACTAGAAACACACGAGGAAACCCTCCTGAAAACCCTACACTACAAAAGGAAAATGGCACAATATCACAACCGGCAAGTGAGGGAGCGATTGCTCAAAACTGGAGATTTAGTGCTCAAAGACAAACGGGCGGCAGGACAACGTATGGGAAAACTCAGTCCAAACTGGGATGGACCGTATCGTGTCACCCGCATTGTGGGAAAATGAGCATACCATCTGGAAACGCTCAAGGGAACGCCCCTGCAGAACTCTTGGAACATTGCTCGGCTGAGGTTATACCACGCCAGGAGCTAATCGGGTAACATCAAAGTTATTCTAATAAATGAATATTGAGATATTCACTATGCGTTTGCTACTGGTAATATGCAGGTAGCGAAGAATGCCAGGAGTGAAAATCCTATCCTTGTGATGGCTGGTCCTGATCAGACAGCTCACTAAGACGAGGCACGCCCTGGCATAACAAGGCGTTTGGGAGTGAAAATCCTATCCTTGTGGTAACCGTGCTCACATAGACGGCCCATTAAGACGAGGCACGACCCCAAACGGCTCCCCGGAGTGAAAATCCTATCCTTGCGGCAACCGTGCTCACATAGACTGCCCGTTAAGATGAGGCACGCCCTGGAATCCTTGGGAGTGAAATCCTATTCTTGTGGTAACCCCATAAGGAGAGGCACGCCCCAAAGAGAGACCAACTCCGTCCTGGAAGTGAAAATCCTATCCTTGTGGTAACCGTGCTCACATAGACGGACCATTGAGAAGAGGCACGATTCCACGGACGTGAGGTACAACGCTTGGGGGTGAAAAGTCCTATCCTTGTGATGGCTGGTCCTGATCAGACAACTCACTAAGACGAGGCACTCCCCAAAGCCTATCTGTGGTGAAAGGAAACAAAGACATCCCAACTAGTAGCCGCGCGGTTGATACCCGGTGAAGCGATGTTGGAGCCTATCTGTGGCGAAAGAAAAAAAATCCTAACTAGTAGCCGCGCGGTTGATACCCGGTGAAGCGATGTTGGAGCCTATCTGTGGCGAAAGGAAACAAAGAAATCCTAACTAGTAGCCGCGCGGTTGATACCAGGTGAAGCGATGTTGGAACCTATCTGTGGCGAGAAGAAACAAAAGAAATCCTAACTAGTAGCCGCGCGGTCGATACCCGGTGAAACGATGACGGAGAGGTGACCATACTACAACAACAACGTTGAAACAGACGTAAAGCCCCCTCTGACAACGAGGGACGGCAGGAATATGAGTGCAGCAGATGTGGAAGCAATGCTGATTTACTCTCAGAAATGCTATCGGAGGATATAATGGACATGCTACTTGAATGCAGCTGATGAAAAGCTAACGGGATACAACGCGAAACTATGTGTCTATGGAAACCTAACGCCAAACGTCCCATGCGGACAAGTGATCAAACGGCATTATGAAGAAAAGCAGATAAAGAACTTCTATCCAAAAAGAGTGGATTAGCCAAGTCAAGGCCGACATCGTTTAAAGTACAAAATATGGACGGGCCCGTCAGCCACAAAAATGTAAAACATCTAAACAACAAAAAGTCTAAAGATTGGGCGGCGCGTTGACGCCTCCTTGCTGAGCAACCTTACACTGGTAGAAACCGCTATCAGTAATGGTTGAGGCTCTCTTGTCAAAATACGCAGAGAGATCGTCAATACGGAGCTCCTCAACTCCATAATGATGCATCATGGCTTCTGACATGATTCCCCCACCCTGCTCTAAGTACCAACGATTCTTCTCAGCGTTAAGGGAGGAATCGGTAGATAGCTCAGCGTTTCTCTGTCTCTCCAGACGCAGGCTATTCTCCTCCTGAGAGAGGCGTATGGCCAGATCAGCGCGTTGTCGCTTCTCCTCCTCCAAAGCCAACTTAGCGGCCTCCAACTCTTGTTTAACCGCGGTAGCCTCTCCCCGAGCAGTCTCCATACCTTCGTTGGCAGCAGCAAGGGCATTTTCAAGACGCTGTCGCTCTTCCAGCAACCTGCTTATCTCTCTTTGCCCGTCAGCTGCAGCTCTGGCATTCTCCTCATCCATATAGTGAAGATGGCAAAGTATAGAAAATGCCTGAGAGCGAAGGAAATTGATGCGCCCCTGCTCGCCCCGAGCCACAAAGGCATCCCTCTCCCTTGGAAGAGACAAAATCTCTGCCACCAGATAAGCGGTAGAGGAAATCACGGTCTCATGATCAGCATCGGCCGGAAACTGCAGAATACTATCCCTAAAGGAGCGTAAGCTAACGTGATGAGTCGGCAGGAGAGGATGCTCGTATGGAGAGATACCAGCCATTAAGGCAGGGGTGGGGCCACCCCTCGCAATAGTTGGATGAGGCATCGGAACAAAGAACAACGCACCAGGAGAAGCTGGCCGGCTAGTGGAGCCCTCTACGTTAGGCATTGAGACCTCATTACCTCCGGGCACCTCAGGATTAAGGGCATCAGAATCATAGCCCGTTGGGGTGTGCGCAGAATGGATCGGAGAACCAGGAGGCACATGGGGTTGACCGCCAAAATCAACAGGTTCAGATAGATCAGCAGACGCACCCTCGCCCCCAAGGGCACTCGAACTACGATTGGCGGCCGAGGAAGAAGGGCTATTCTAAAGATCATAGCGAGCCTTCTTCTGACGCTCGCGAAGGACATCGGCGATACCCATATCTCTCTGGGAGATAGAGGGGACAGAAGCAGCAACGACTTCCTAAATAGCGCAGAACGTGATAAGGAAATCGTGTAAAAAGAAAGACAAAGTTTTAAAATTAAGAAAAATGCTCACCTGAGTGGTGGAGGACACAAGAGGAATCCCAACAGGAATCGGATCAACCGTAGCCTCTGAAGAGACAAAAGTCTGGGACGAAACGGATGGCGCAGCACGTGCTTTCCTAGGCCTTTTCTGTCTTACAACCCGAGGGCCAGTAACGTTAGCGGTAGCAGTGGCCTCCCCTTCCTCAGCGTTAGCAGCAGCCCTAGCTTCAGCGGCAACTTTCTTTTTCGCCTCATGTTTCCTCCTCCTCCGGAAATACTCGGGCTCCCAACCAGGCGGAGGCACTGCACAGTCATTAAACGTTAGCATTAGTACTTCTTGACAACGTAAAAGAAAAAGGTCAAACGCTCACCCTTCTTGCACTGTTCAACGGGCAACCCGTTGGCCACTTTTCGGGCATCAACACTAAAATCAAATTGAAGCAGCGTCTTCAACCAGCCATCCTCCGGGTCGGAAAGGGGTTTTCGATGACCCCAAGCCCCATCTTTAATTGTTTCGTTGAAGCCAACCCTCCACAACGGCTCAGGCAGATCAACAATAAAAAATTCCTCTTTCCAGTGAGGAATAGAAGACTCAATGCCCATTAGTTTCCAGGTAAAGGGCTTCAAAGAACCGTCTTCGTAGCGAGGCGATATCGATATCACCCCTTTACGGGAATACAATTGGAAAATGTCATGAAGCAACGCTAAGGTGGGAGATTCTATTCCCTTGAAACGGCACAGTGCGGCAAAAGCACTAACAACGCAAATTGCGTTAGGACTCAACTGAGCCGGAGCCAAATCAGAATCAGCCAACAACAATTTTACAAGCGGGTCAAGAGGGAGATGAAACCCATGATCGAAGAGCTTAGCATATAGCATTCTACTATTTCCGGGCAAAATGTTGTTCAGTCGAAGCGACTCAGAAGCAGGATGCACGGGATATTCCTTGGGAAATCGCGCAGAAAACCCAGCAAGTCTACGGTTAATTAAGGGCAGCGTGTACAGAGAAGTGGGAGTAGTATCAATTACTTCTTCCCCGGAGGACCTTTGAGGGTCTCCTTCTTCAGAGGATTTTTTAGTTCTAGCCATGGCCAACAAGGAAGAGAAAAGAAAAAGACGTGTACCTTGTACCTTCGTGAAAGAGAACGTGAGGAGTCTCGAACCAGAAAGAGAGAGCGGCGCAAAGTATTTATCCAAAGGCAACAGCGTATAAGGGAAAGATGGAAAAAGAAAAGAAGGTAGAAGAAACAATAGATATAACCCTGAAAGGACACGACCAGTCAGCAGTAGACACGTGGCGGGGTAGCGCGTCATAAAGTAAGGCACGCGCCAGAAGGTGCAAATTTGAAATAAGGACGAAACGCTTCTGCATTCGCAACTCCCTAGGAGACGTGTCTTCTTTCATCATTACCCTTCAAGTCGCATTAAATGAGGGGCAGGGGGATTGATTAAAAAACATAAAAAGCAGCGCTGGCCTTGCCAAACGGCGCGATGATACAAAGAAGATAAAGAAGAAATAAACGGTAATATCATACAGTACGACAAAGGATACAAAGCGTTAGCATTATTACAAGAGAAACAATGTTCGAATGGTTTTCAAGAAATAACAAAAGAAGAGACAACAACAAGAAGAACGAAGGGCCAGAAGAACCGTTGTCACCTTTGCTAATCTCACCCATCACGATAGAGATGTAATCAGCTACCTGGGCTGGATCCGAAGGGTTACCTTTGAAACGGGACGCAAATCCAGAAATGAAGGCCTCCAGAACCCTCTTCCTCCATAACTCTTCCTTTAATGATGCCCTAGCAGACCCCTCATCTCGAGCAAGTATCTCTTCGCGGAGAAAGAGATTTTTCTTCTTTTCTAGCGCCAATTCCGCCTCCAGAACTTCTATCTTGGCTTTCCCGATAGATTTTTCTCTGTCCAACTCCGTTTGGGACGATTCACAGAGGCGCGTCAGCAACCTAGAATGCTCCATCGCCTTCTCAAGCTGCACCCTTGCAACACACAATGCGCTGGAAAAATCACGTGACTCGCGATCGTGAATTTTGAATTGATAATTCAGATGGCGGAAGAAGTCCAGAGAATCATTCAGAATATGGCGAAAGCGTGCCGAGGGAGGGAGTTGGAGAAATTCCTCTTTCTCCTTTTTGGAACTCAGCATCTCCCCTATCAAGGGTGCAGTAAACTCATCTCGAGAAAAAGGTTGGGGAACCCCGACAGCGCGAAGGGCATCAAAGCAAAACCCTGCAAGATTCATACGGTAGGCCGGGACCCCGTCAGGACCAAGATTGATTGAGGGAGGCGGAGAAGAGCCCTGAGGAAAAATACTCTTGAAAGGAGTAAAAAACAGCTGCGGAGTAACCTTAGGCGGTAACTCAGCAGTCAAATCCGCCACAGGAGGCGTGACCACTACGTCAGGAATACAATGAGCAATCGGAGAATCGGGAGTGTCAGCCATGGGAGGAGGACATTCCATCGGTAGGGCCTCTCCCTCAGTAGAACAAGTTTTTTCCAACGCCTCAGCGGCTTCCGTTGGCTGAGAGGTGCCCGCCTCAGACAAAACAGCAGGTGTAGAAATAGTTGCCACATCCACAGGAGATGTCCCGCTAGCTTGTCCACCAGAGGCCACTCGAAGTTTTTTCCGACGCTGCGAAGCAGCAAGGGAAGAAGCATGGCAAAGGTCTGACTTGGCATCCGCATCCTCATCATCGCTAGTAATTACCGTCGTTGCGACAGGCTTGGAGTCCGTCCCCTTGCGACGCTCCGGTAGCCAATTTTCCACAAAGCGAGAAGTTCGTACAGAGCTAACGGGCCTTCGCCCTCCCCGGGCAACCATTTTAGTTCTCTTCCTCGAAGGAGGAACGCCACCCCGACTTGAGCCCTCGGCCGAAGGCGAGGCCGGTAAGGTTTGAAGCGGTGTTACGTTCAGAGGAGCACCAGTGTCACCTGCGAATCAACCGTTAGCTTCTTATAGCAAACAAAGCGTGCGAGGACCAAAGTAAAGAAAATATGGAAAGAAATAGGCTCACCCATAACGCACTCTTCTAGAGGCTTGAACAGAGCAAAGACACGAATACGGTAGTGGGTATTCTCGTCTAACAAAGCGTTAGCCTGGTCCAACTCAGTTCTGGACAAAATCGCGGGATTTGTCCAAACGGGGCCTGCCAGTTCCTGATTGAAATTGATACGCCACAAACGTGACGGTAGCTCCAGAACAAAGAAGCTGCTCTTCCAATCAGCTACACCCTTCTTGAAGCAGTGAAAACGTTGCCAAAACGACTGCACGAGGGCATCATCCCACCGGGGAGTAATCTCGATTAAACAATTGTAGCAAATCATGCTAAAGAATTTACGAAACAAATTGATAGATGGGGTAAAAATGTTCTTCAACTCGCAAGCGCGAAGAAAAGCATAAACCGCACACCAAGAGGAAGGAGTTATCTGGGCAGGATTAAGGCTATACTCCCGCAGCAGAGTTAGTATCGACTCATGAACGGGAAAGCGGAAACCATAAAGGAACATTTTAAAATAAAGAAGCCTACTGTGGCCCCACCCTGGATTATGAAGCCGCATATCACTTCCGGGAATAGAAGGCTCATGCCCAGGAGGAAAGGTAATACCATGTTCCTCCAATTCGGCTTTCTGAACCACATCGCATGTAAAAATACTCGGTGATTGGGCGACCTCGGGATCCATGGGCCTAGAGATAATCTGGCGAGGTCTATTCCTAGCCATAGCAAACCAACAAAAAAGGAAATCTGAGAAGGGACGAATTGATACCTTAAAGGAGAAGAATCGCAGAGAAATCGGCGGACAGTGACGAGCGGCCGAAAAGGTATTCGGAGAAGAAGACGAAGAAAGACAAAAAGGAAAATTCGAAGTGAGGGAAAAAGTTTTGAGAAATTGGAGAATGGCCCTTCTTAAAGGATAAAAATGCCACCGCATTAATTGAGTCACCAATCGGGTGAAGACGCGTGTAAAAGAAGTTGGCCACGTGGAAGCGCATTAAAGAAATTTGAAAAAAGAGAAGTTATTCGTCGAGACTCCCCAAAAGGGCGAGACAGTATTGACCCAGTCAGAGTAACCGCGAAGCGATTGCCTCAGTCAGGCCCACCGCTTGCGTTAGCTATCACCAAGAACCAGCAGGCTAACGGAAATAACGACAAAATTGAAAAGGCAGAAAATATCATTTTATTCATAAAACGCCAATAGGCGGGTACAATGCAAAATGGCTAATCCTCATCAGGCCAGTAAATGCCATGGTGATAAACCCCGTCATCATCAAGGAATGACATCTTCCCGTCAGCATTCGGGACAGGCTGGTCTGCCTCCCTTTCTGGGCAGGACCCTGACGGGCATGACTTTTCTTTGACACTCGAATCTGCCAACCCCGCACCAGCACTGGTGGGAAAATCCTCGTTCAGCGAGCAATCAGGGGAAGAAAAACGTTTACCACCCTCTTGAATAGCAGAACCAGAAGAAGCCAAAGTCGCAAAGGGCGTCTGGGAAGTCCGTTTCCCCTGCTTCTTACGACCCTTTCGGCGGACCGGAGGCCTCCATGGTGGCGAAGGAGGGGGATGATCTGAGTCCGGCGAAGTCGGGGGAGTCGGCAAGGAGTCGCGATCCATGGAACTTAAGAAATAAAAATCTACCATGTCACCTGTAAAAGCAAAAAAGAAGGAAAAGGATGAAGATGAACAGGAAAGGGAAACCAAACTCCCTTATATAGCCGAGTAAGCACTTCGATCCCTGAAAAATCAATTAAGACGCTTGGGAAAAATAACTGCAATTGCAGAATCCGATCCATCACAGGCGCATCTGCTCGTTGAACGCACCAATCAAAGGGCACCAAAGAACCGCCCAACCACCTGCCACTGAAAAGACGGCCCTGTAACAGTCAAGACAGAGCATTCATTGCTAATCCCCGGAACACGACCACTGCAATACAATGTCCCGAGGAAGACCCATTTTCAGTTGGGCTCATGACAAATATTTCCAACCAATAAAGCAAGCAACCAAGCAAGAAAAAGAGAAGACTTGGGAAAAAGCAGAGACAGTTATTTATTTATGGCCAGGTGGCCTTAGCGTTCAAATATGTACAAGAAACATAAGAAAAACAACGAGAAGAAGCGAAGCCAGCGGTCAGATATTGGACCCCGCATCATCTTCCCCTGGCACAACGGGAACCTCCCATAAAGCGTCAGCGACGGAGGTCAGTTCGGAAGAGCAAGCTCTCATGCCCTTTAGGCAGCAAGCCAGCAGATCTTTCCTCTGCTGCAGCATCGAGGCCACCACATCAAGGTGGGCACTGGTAGTGGCCAGTTTCGCCAAACTCTCTAGGGGACTAAAATCCTCCAGAGTTATTCCCAGCTGTCTAGACAGAATAGGGGTTAGCACCCCCTGCAACTCCAGGACATCCTCGGAGGTCTTGGTGATCATCCTCTCTAGGAAGCCGATATCACCCTCAGTAAGATTCTTCAGGGTCAGAGTTTTGGAGATCAGGAAATTGCGAGTCAGTTCATCCATGGCGGAATATGAAAAGAAAGAACGTGAAAAATGCGAAGAAACTGGCGTAGAGGAACCTCTGATTTATAGATTCGGACAAAAAGCCGTCAGGACCATCTTCTGAGGCAAAACCGCCCCGGTACTTAGAAAAACTTTCCGTAAGAAAAGGAACGTTAGCCCTTGGTAAACACTCGGGCTCATTTTCAGTTGGGCTTATGATAACAATCCACCTAAAAGAAAGGGTATTTTCGTCTATCACCCGGTGGGAAGAGGCATAGCTACTGTTTCGCACCACCACGGTAGGGACAAGATTGCTACCTTTCCCAAAGGCTAACGCTACAAAGGCTAACGGGGCCCTACCGGCTCCTCTCACGGACCTCCTGCTTGGCTCAAGGAGTTATCTCACCCCCAGAGGAAACCACGCGTCAGGATTAACGCTCCGGCCATTATCCTACCGCGGCAATATCTACCTACGCTCCTACCGCCAAGGTAGCGTATCACGATAAGGGCGAATCACAGACCCTAACGCGAGCGATAGCTCCGTACCCGTTTACTCGGGCGGGAACGCCCCCTTTCTTCTATAAATACCTCCCCCACAAAGGAGGCAGGTAAGCGGACTTGACTAGCCAAAACTCTGCCAATTTCAGTACACCTACTGACTTAAGCATCGGAGTGTTTCCGCCGGAGACCCCCTCCGGCGCATTGCAGGTACTGTGGACCGTCGCGCACACTGATCTGAGAAGAGCTGCTCCGCCATACATCCTTCGGCAGAAGACAAATTATTATCACATTTCATCATATTTTTACTATCCATTCACTTGATTTATGGGCAGTAATTCTATTGATTTCCTTGGAATTTCCTATGCTTTGCCAGTTCTAATTTGGAGGCATTTTCATTGGAACATTGGAGCTGGTTTTCAGAACGTCTTGGCCTAGAGCTTGGCCAAGACACCTTCGCGCACCAAAGTAATCGATACCAGATCGTCTTGGGCGGGACCTTGGCCAAGACTCTTTTGTAAAAAGCTATCTCGAACAGCAGCGTTGGAAATCTTTTGGGCCGCGTTTTACCTGGGCCTTGCAAGTTTACGAATTCAAGCCAGCAAATTCAGAGGGATCGGACGACAATCAATTTAAGAATCCTTGTTAGGATCTCCCTCTATTTTTGTATATTTTAAACTCCTTTTATAATTCAAAACATTGTTACTTTCTCCATATATTTTGGAGGAGTTTGAATTAGAATAGGATGAGGAATTTTTAGCTCTATATAGTTGAGCTCGAACAACAACCTAGGGGATCGATCTCTCTCTTCTTCTTCTTCTCGCATTGAAATAATTTCTAGCTCCGAAATTTAATTCTCGGATTTATTTTATTTATGCAATCAAGTATTTTTATTTTCCATCTATGAGTATGAGTAGCTAAACACCCATTCTTGGTAAGGGTTGATGAGCTTCGTTCTTTTGTTTTTGTGAGATCAAATCGCCCTAGCATTCTCTTCGATTCGTATTCATTTATTTCTTAAGCTTAATCTAACGCTAACTCACTAGAGACAAGACTTGATCATTCTTGTACCCTAGTAGAGAAGAGTTGCAACCAGCCTAGAAGAAAAGGGAGCACCCGCCGGCTAGGCAAAGTAGGTGACTAGTATCGCGCCAGACTAGAGGAAATAAGTGATCTAGACCAAGACCAGATTGACAACCTAGGGTCTCCATAGGGAGACAACTTGGCTAGGTACTGTCTTCCCCTATACCATTGAGGAAGCCAACAACCATTCAAGACAGCAGTAAAATGGATAAACCCTTTAACCAGCAAGGTGTCCCTTGGCTAGGATTATCAGGAAAGGGAGCACCCGCCAGATAATTTGAAGAGGAGGGAAGTCAGGATTGAACAGGAGCACCTCCACTCTATAGCAGGACTACGAATCAAGAGATGAATACCCTTGCATCAGTGATCGAATCATAAGAATAGAAGCTCTCATATCGCCCTTACCTGGAATTCCCTTTTATTCGACTTTTTCAGTATTGACCCCCTATCTTGGCCAAGCCTTTGACCAAGACTGCTTTGAAGTACTTTGTTTCTTTTGTTTGTTTTGTTTCTATTTTCAGGTTCCCCCAATCAAAACCAGTGACGAGGAAGTCAACCAAGAAACTACGTTCCCCCTAAAGGTCTCTGTGGACGATCCTCTTACCATAATCTACAAACCCTTGTGGACAGTGATAAGTTGTATTTCTACCCCCATTCTTATACATATTTTACACTTATATTTGACGCGTTCGGCGCGCGATCTCTGGCTTCTTCCTCGCTGGAAAGCTTAGCTGAGATTATTACTGGGAGAGTTTCGTCTTGGCCTAGATTTGCATACTTAAGGTGTTCTGGTAACTCCTTAAGGTCAAGCTCAGGTGCCTGCACAATAGATGGTAATGGTTTAGAATCAGAAACACTCAGTAATGGACAGGTTAGTGCTTCCTTCAATGGTTCAGTCTCATGGAGATCCGTTAAGATCTCCCTAAGATCTTCTCGGTCTCCCACTCGATCTTCCAATTCTTTCAATGTCTTAGCTGAGATACTTCTGCTTAAGACAAAATCAAGTGGGCCAGTAGTATTTAAATTTGCAGTTTCTTCTTCAATAGGATATAAAATATCAATAAAATTAACACTATGTGTTTCATTTTGATATTTTAATCCTTCTTTCATGTAAAACTTGATCGTACTCCCAAAGAATTCCAAAATAATACTACCTTCGTACACATCTATCTTTGCTCTAGCAGACCTAAGGAAAGGTCTACCTAAGAGCACATCTGTGGTACACGAAGGCAAGTCATTATCCATTTCAACAATATAAAAATCCACGGGATATATGAAATTATTAACTTGAACTAGAGCGTTCTCTACCAAACCCTTAGGATGAATTACGGTTCAGTCAGCCAATTGGATCACCACCTACGTGTCCTTTATCGGTCCCATTTGTAACATCTCATATTCTTTTAAGGACATTATGTTGATTCCAGCTCCTAAGTCGCAAAGGGCCTTTTCTATCATTTCGTTCCCAATCTTACAAGGGATGGTGAAAGTTCCTTGATCTCCACACTTCTCTGGGAGTTTGCTTTGGAGCACTGAAGAAACATTCTGTGTAAGATTCACTCTCTCAATACTTGCAAGTTTTCTTTTATTAGTACAGAGTTCTTTCAAGAATTTTGCATAAGAAGGTATTTTAGAAATTAAATCTAGCATAGGAATGTTCACTGCCACTTTGCCGAAAATGTTCATGAACTCTTTAGCCTCGTCTAACTTCTTCTGTTTGGAAGACTTGGGAGGATAGGGAGGTGGAATCTCCACTGGTTTCATAGGTTTTAAACTTTGATCATCAGTCTTAGCCACTGGCTTGGCTAAGATCGATTCTTCTTTTTCGGCTTCGACTGGGATGTCAGTCTTAGCTTCAGCCTTACCCAAGATTGGTTCTGGCTGAGATTCTGCTTCGATTTATTCATCCACATCGACGTCTTCATCCTCAAATGAATGTTTGTACATCTCCTTATCTGATTTCACACCCTTCTGTTCAGGTAAAATTCTTCCACTCCTAAGATGAATGACGATCATGTTGTGTCTAAGGGCTTGCCAACTGTCCCTGGTTGTTGTGTCTGTTGGGTAAATTGGCTGATTTGTTTTTGCATTTCAACGTTCTGTTTCTGCATCTCAACGAGACTGGATTGTGTCGCAAGCATAAATTTCTACAACGTCTCTTCTATAGAGACCCCAGTAATCTTAAGCGGTTGAGGTGCAGGAGGTAACAGTGGAACATTGCTTTGATTCGCTCCAGGTGGTCTGGGTACGAAGTGTTGGAAATTTATGGGAGATTGTTGTGGCTGTTGTTGGTATTGTTGTTGATTTGGTTGGCTAGGCTGAGGTGTATCTTATCTCCACCTTAGATTGGGATGTTGTCTCCATGAGTATTGGTTACTCTCATGTGGGAATCTAGGTTGTCCACTAGATTGTCCTTGATTGTAACCATATGCTGCATTTACTGGGATTGGGGCTGGATCACCTGGTTGTTCCACCATGTAACAACTATGGGTTGGATGATCTAGTTGTTGGCAAATCCCGCAAACCAAAGGCATAGGATTTGTTGCTGCTACTGTAGTTTGTACCTGAGATGTGACACCTGTAGAAAGGTTCATCAAAATTTTAGTAATCTTATCAAGCTTATTTTCCACATTTATAGCATTCAAAGAAGAAGGTGTAGAATTTCTCTCGGATGAGGCGTTGTTTTGACAATTGTCAGCCATTGTTTGGAGGAGTAATTTTGCTCTTGTTGGTGTAAGATCTTGAAGTGCTCCTCTAGCAGCTGCATCTAATCTTTCCTTATCCTTCACACACATTCCGTCATAGAAATATTGGATAAGGAGATCGTCAGCCACTCCATGGGTAGGGAAAATATCTTGAAGGTCTCTAAACCTTTGATGATACTCGCTCAAACTCTCTCCTCCCCTCTGCTCAATGGAAACTAAACTTTTTCTTGCTGCCCTTGCCTTAGTCGTGTTCCAATATTTGTTTAGGAAGGCAGCGGACATGTCTCCCCATGTTGTAATGGTGTTATGGGGCAAGCTATAGAACCAATTCTTAGTTGAGTCTTCGAGAGACCAAGGAAATGACTTCAATTTGGCTCTCTCGATTGTTACTCCCACTGGTTTTAGGGTATCACATTGGAGGTGAAGGTTCCTGATGTGATCACGGACCCCTCCAAGACCAAACTTGACATTCAAGACTTATTACCTCAAGTTCCGATCACACGAAGCAAAGCAAGGGAGTTTTCACTGTGGTTTGAAGGGAAAATGAGGGCGAAAGAATGTATCCAAGTCCAGGAAAAGGCTGTGCACGTGACCCTTCAAGTCAGACCCATACAAGTCAGAATTGCATTACATATCCGCAACAAGCATATGGGCAAGCAAATGGAGTCCGATTGGAGCGAACAGATGCTTGATGGAAACTTCAAGATGTTAGCTTCCATTTGGGATAAGTTTCAGGCCAATCGGACGGGTGGATCAAAAGTTATGGTCGTCGACATTTTAGCGCGCAGTTTGAACGAGCCTAGCGGCATACCGCCAGGAAGGTCATGGATGGGGCGGCATGCCGCCAGGAATTTGATTAAAGTGGCCAATTCCAAGAGAACGGAGCGGCATGCCGATAGGGGCACTCCTCTTGGGGCGGCATGCTGCCAGACATGGCAGAAAAATGGACTTTTTGGGCTTTTCAAGCCTCTCTTTTGTTGCACCTATAAATAGTTTTTGTATCTCTTCTTTCAGACCGGAGCTTAGACATTTGGTTGATATTTGTAAAGTGAGATTACTCCTTTCTCTTATCACCTAAGACTTAGGCTCTTCATCTCTTCCTTGAGAGAGATCATTTGAGTTGAGAACACTCCTCTTGATCTTTCTCCGGGAAATCCATATTTGTAATGGTTGTGAAGACTTTTGTTTGAATGAAATATATGTTTTATTTGGTTGATCATCCATAGAAACGAGTCCCTACTTGGCCCTCGGATTATATCTTGATCAAGCAATCGTTCGTGTGATATTTGCTATTTCATTTGTGTTCATCTTTGTCCCTTCCATCCATCTTCTAATTCCCGGGTAATTTCGTTCCTTTCCTCCACTCTTTTGTGTTTCTTCTTCCGCTGCATCTCCATGTCTTGTTGTTTCTCCATTTTCAGCCATGGTTTCACTAGATAACTCCTTAGGCTAGATCCATCCTTAAGCTCATATATCATTCGGCTCACTTACACTAGGCCGGATCATATCAAGTGGTAGAGGAGCTTTTGGCGCCTTGGAGTTTACTTGTTGTTCTTCGTGTGTCACCTTGTGAACAGTGTCTTTGTGTTTTTTCAATTCGTTTTTTTGATTGTCTTTCATCAAAAGTGTCTAATATTGCTGCCTAATTCAAGTGGTGAAATGTGTGGATGTTATGCCAATTTTTGCTAGCTCAAAATATCAAAATCTGAAAAGTGTGTTCTTAGTGTTCATCTTTGTGTTCTTGGTGTTCTTGCAATTCGTGAGTGAAGAGGAAAATTTGATCCAAAAATCTTTCAAAAGGCTGAAGTCAATTGGTTTCCCTTTAAAATAATATTTTTCCTACACCAAAGTGGCCAACAAAAGAACCAAGATTCTCACAAGTGGCAAACATTCTATCTTTCAAGAAGAATTTTCCCATACAAGTGGAATACTTTGTTCCCTTGTCCACGTCCATTCTCACTTGAATGTCCAGCAGTCTTTTACTCATTTCCAAGTCTTAAACTCAATTCCTAAACCATAAAACTCTACACTTGAGTTTTAAGCTTCTTGAGTCCTAAACTTAAGTTATTTTGAGTCCTAAACCTCCAAGTCTTTTTCTTTGAGTCCTTAACCTTTCCTTGAGTCTTTTACTCTTGTTAGTCATTTATTTTCAGTTCTTCTTGCTTTCCCTCCGAATTTCAGAAGTGAAACTCAAGTCTTTGTGCCTAGCGGCATACCGCCAGGATCTCCTCTTCTGGAGCGGCATGCCGCCAGGTTCAGCTGCCTCACCTTTCTGAAATTTTCTTCAGTTTTCTCTTGAGTCTTTGTAATCTTCTTGAGTCCTTTGTTGAGTCTTTCCTTCTTGTTCTAATCTCTTGAGCACTTGCGAAGGTAATTGTTGATGAAACGCTTGGCTTGAATCATAAGGTTGCTTGCGGCAAGAGTTGTGTGGTGAGCAAGCTTTGTGGAGTTTTCTTGAGCGATTTGTGAGGCTATCTTTTACGAGTGATTAAACACGAGTGTTTAAACACGTGAGGGAGAGATTTTCTTTTACTGACATATATATATATATATTTAGTTTGTTCAATTTTTCAGGTACAATGTCACAAGATAGTGATTGTGAATCTTGTGACCAAGGAGAGTACTATGATGATGATACCTCTCAATGCAATGATGACAGTGGTTGTGAATCATATGGTGATGCTAGCTGCCATTCCAATGATGATGAGAATTTTGAACCGTATGGTGACAGTGGTGATGAATATACCATTGATAGTGAGGACGAGTACCAAGATGAAAGTGAAGTAACTTGTAGTGAGAATGACGACTACGAAGATTTTCCAAGTCATCAAGTCTCAAGCTATGGCCTCGGTTCCATTGCACACCAAAGCATTGGCCATGGCCCCGATCCTAGACCCCATGTCTTCTCCTCAAGTGTACGAGTCCGAACAAAACATGAAGGAATGCACAACCGAGCATCTCCTCATTTTCATCCTCCTAGGGTTCGACCTCACCAATGCGGAACGCCTCCTCCTCAATTTCCTCCTCCATGGGTTCGACCTTACTAAGGCCGAACTGTCCAAGAACTTCAGCAACCCTTCAGTTCCACATCCTTTCCTTCCGCTCCTTCCAAATGAGCAAGCGACCCATTTTGCACCACATGTATGGGTAGAGGCCACTTGTGTCACATATGCCCCAATAATAGAGTGGACAAAGTGAATGAGAAAACCAAGAAGCATGAGAAGAATGATCATGCTAAGAAAGGAGAGAGTGAAAAGAAAAAGAAGAATGCTGAATTTTCGAGTGGTGTTATGGATGATGTTTGGTGGGAAAGAATGTACGGGCTAGTGAAGAGTATTGTCGAACATAAACGTAACAAGAAGTCTTCATCTTCCTTTCCCTTGAAGCAAAATAGTAGCTCCATCCATTGTTGTCCAAGTAACATGAAGGCTCCTACTTCCATTACCTTAGAGCACAAGCCGAGCCAAGCACACCAAGGAGATTGCACTCACCAAAAACAGCCACCACCCTCTCAATCTTTTGAACCAATTGTCACTGAAAAATATAATTTGATTGAAGAGAGTGTGACCGAAAATACTGCAATGATGAGTGAAAAATGTGAGCTTGTACATGAGGTACAACAAGAGAGAGAGTGTGGAGAGAAGAAAGTAAGAGATGAGGAAAATACACGGCATGAAAAAAGTAAGCATGCTAATGAGAGTGAGTGCAACCCCACCCGTGAGAATGAGTTGAGTGAGCTTATTGAGCCAAATCAAGTTCAAGTTTTCAACAACCTTTTGTTTGAATTGTATTTTGACAATCCGTTGTTTGAGCTTGAAATTGAGGAAAAAGAAAGTGAGCAAAACAGCCCCCATGAAAGAAGTGAGCATGGGTTGAGAGAGTGTGAGCAAAACATCCCGCATGAAAAGAGTGAGCATGCGAGAGAGGTACACACATATGAGAGAAGAAAGTGAGGAAAAGAGGCAAACGGCATTTGTGAAAGCTATTGATCCAATGAGCATGCCTTGGTGCAATGAGGATCAATTAGCTCGTTCTAATCTTGACAATTCTTTTCCTACTATTTGTGTGTCTTTCTTGCAAGAAATTTCAGTGGGTTGCCACAACCAAACATGCCCGAATGTTCCAAGGAACAAAGGTGGTTTCAAACCATCAATCCTAGGAGGCGTTGGAAGTGTAATTGCTCAACATTGGTGCTCCCAACGGCAAGGCCTCGAGGTATACCATCCCAACCTTCCCGCCTTGCCCGAAAGGTGCATACCAAATCTATCTTTGAATGCTCAATTATTTGAGGCTGCTCGTTTCACTTATCTTTATTCACATGATGATAATTTATATGGCAAATATTTATTGTGTGATAAAGAATCATTCTTACATTCCATTGAGCATGAACCATTTGTTCGTGTATGTGAAAACCATTTGGGTGCGAATTTTATTGCATGCACAAAAACCCTTTTTGTACCCTTCGTCAAGCATGATCCTTTGTGGTTTGAGCATGAGAAGTACTTGTATGAAAATTTTATAGTGTGTGTTAAGACTCCTAATTTGCTTTTCATCAAGTATGACCCTTTCTTGCTCAAACATGATAATTTTTGTAATTCTTCGGATAGTACGTATGATTTATTTATGTGTTGTTTTCATTTGGAATCCATGACTAATTTGCATGAAGCATGGAAACAATTCTTTTGCTCCAACTTGTTGGGATTTTCTTGGCCTAATTGTTGCAAGGAATTGTATTCCTATTTGTGTCGATTGTTTGGATTTCCAATGTGCTTTGTGTATGGGCGTGTAGCTCAATTTTCTTGGCTAATCCTTATAGGCCGTTTTGAGAAAATGACTCACCGCCTACGTTGTTTAATAGTTGGCGATACCATGCGCATCCTTAATGTTGTCTTAAAGACCAATGTGCTTAAATATGAAAGAGATGTGCCTGATTTTGAAATGGCAGTATTTTGTTATGCCAATTGTAGCCTACATGATTTATTTGTGGATGATGTGTACTTAAATACCATGAATATGTTGTGTGTTAGGAGAACACAAAGTTATGGGCCGAATTTGTCAAGAATTAATTGGCATAATTCTTACGAAAATTTGTGTTTTACCTTTGGAAATTTGTTTGGTATTTTCAAGTGCATTGTGCTTGTGTGTAGTGCTCAATTATCTTGGCTTATCATTGTGAGCCGAATAGAGAAGAAGATTCATCCTGTTTGTTGTTCTAAGACTTGTGATGCCATCCGCATTTTACATGACATTTTAAGAAATGATGTGCATCAATGTGTTATTAATGTTGTAGACTCTTCCTTGGGCCAACCTATGCTTAAGCATGCGCGATTGCGCCTCTTGGGTATCTCACCTTTGTTTGCAAGTGTTTCTAAGTGTGCAGGTGAGAAGGTTGAAGTAAGGGATTCGAGGATGAATCCTTTTGAAGGGGAAGGAGTTGATGTGATCACGGACCCCTCCAAGACCAAACTTGACATTCAAGACTTATTGCCTCAAGTTCCGATCACACGAAGCAAAGCAAGGGAGTTTTCACTGTGGTTTGAAGGCAAAATGAGGGCGAAAGAATGTATCCAAGTCCAGGAAAAGGCTGTGCACGCGACCCTTCAAGTCAGACCCATACAAGTCAGAATTGCATTACGTATCCACAACAAGCATATGGGCAAGCAAATGGAGTCCGATTGGAGCGAACAGATGTTAGCTTCCATTTGGGATAAGTTCCAGGCCAATCGGACGGGTGGATCAAAAGTTATGGTCATCGACATTTTAGCGCGCAGTTTGAACGAGCCTAGCGGCATACCGCCAGGAAGGTCATGGATGGGGCGGCATGCCGCCAGGAATTTGATTAAAGTGGCCAATTCCAAGCGAATGGAGTGGCATGCCGCTAGGGGCACTCCTCTTGGGGCGACATGCCTCCAGACATGGCAGAAAAATGGACTTTTTGGGCTTTTCAAGCCTCTCTTTTGTTGCACCTATAAATAGTTTTTGTATCTCTTCTTTCAGACCGGAGCTTAGACATTTGGTTGATATTTGTAAAGTGAGATTACTCCTTTCTCTTATCACCTAAGACTTAGGCTCTTCATCTCTTCCTTGAGAGAGATCATTTGAGTTGAGAACACTCCTCTTGATCTTTCTCCGGGAAATCCATATTTGTAATGGTTGTGAAGACTTTTGTTTGAATGAAATATATGTTTTATTTGGTTGATCATCCATAGAAACGTGGCCCTCAGATTATATCTTGATCAAGCAATCGTTCGTGTGATATTTGCTATTTCATTTGTGTTCATCTTCGTCCCTTCCATCCATCTTCTAATTCCCGGGTAATTTCGTTCCTTTCCTCCACTCTTTTGTGTTTCTTCTTCCGCTGCATCTCCATGTCTTGTTGTTTCTCCATTTTCAGCCATGGTTTCACTAGATAACTCCTTAGGCTAGATCCATCCTTAAGCTCATATATCATTTGGCTTACTTACACTAGGCCGGATCATATCAGTTCCTCAAATGGTTATACGGATTCTCGTTTGAGTGGCCATGGAACTTGGTTAAGTTAGCTATGATGTTTGTCTTTATAGACCAATCATTAGCCATCGGGGGTAGATTAATACAGGAATAGGTCACTCGTTCTGCCCTCCTATTTTGTTCCCTCATCGTCTGTTCTTGTTGGTTTTCCTCCATGTTTGGTATTGGGTTTTTAGCTGGGCCTGAATCTTGGCCTAGATTGTTGCTGGGACCAGATTCTGTTTGTGTCCCTAAAAATTCACTGTTAGTCTTTCTCTTGGCTTTCTTTCTGTTTTGTGCTTCAGCTTTTGTAAGTTCCAGATTCAAAGGTAGTAAATCTTCCTTTGAGGACCTGGTCATCAACTGTAAAAGACAAAAATAAAAACAAAACTACAAGAAACACCGTCAAAAGATCCCCGACAACGACGCCAAAATTTGATTGCGTGTCGAGGGGATCAAATTTAGTTGTAAAAAAAGATATAGAAATGGGGTAGGAATACAACTTATCACTCGTCCACAAGGGACTCGTAGGTCATGATAAGAGGTTCGTCCACAGAGATCTTGTTGGGGTTTCGTAGTCTTGACTCGACTTCCTCGTCACTAGAGTTGAGGGGGTTTTGTTTCTGCAATTAAAGTAAAGAAAGCATAAAAGAGAACAAGCAATAATAGCATAAATAGGCAATCTTAAGCAGGAGGTGATCTTAGCTAAGATTGCAGATTGAGGTCGGTTGCGAACTGGTGTGAGGTAGATTCCTGGTAAGGGCAAATTCGTGAGCACTATACTTCTTTATTCGATCATTGACCTTAGATTTTCTCCTTCACTTTCATAACTCTGCTATAGATTGGGAGGAACTCCTTTCCAATCCTGCTCTCCTCCTATTGAAACCACTTGGGAGGAACTCCTTTCCAAGTGATCCTAGCCAGTGGACACCTTGCTGGTTAAAGGGTTTATCCAATTGGCTGCTGGCTTGAGGCACATGCATTTTCTCAATGGCGCAGGGAAAGACAGAGTCTAGGCCAAGCTACTCCCAACTCGTAGCCCTAGGTTGTCAATCTGGTTAGGCCTATATTGATTCAAGTTCACTAACCCCCGCGAGGTTAGCTGCCTACTTCGTCACTCCGGTTTCGCTCGTCCCCTTCGTTATTGGCTACAAATTCGTCGTCTTGCCTAAGATCGATCAAGTCTTAGCCTAGACGGAAACCGGTTTGTTAAAACAAAACTTGAATTGATTATGAAGGAGAGGATAATAAGAACAGATCGGCCTCGTGAATTAAACAAGTGTACTCACTCAACCCTTACCAAGAATTTGGTGTTTAGCTACTAGACATAGTAATCAAAGAAAGGAAGAAATAATTGATGAACATAAAAGATGGAATTAAATGCGATATTCCCAAAGGAATTATCATAGTAAGTTTTTACAATAACCAGAAGAAAAGAAGATGGAAGATTGCCGTGATTGACAGCCTTCACTAACCTTTAACAAGGTTAGCGTCCCCACCAATCACGTTTCTTTCCAAATTCTAAACTTCAAAATACCTAAAAGATAGGGATAAGAATCCCAATTTGTTCGAATTCGAAACGGGAAAAAAATTAAACAATTATCTAAACAGATTTGTTTCTTGTTCAAAAAGATTACATCCGAGAATCATTCGAATGGACACAATCAGTCAGCTGGCTTCTCAATCCAAGCGCATCCTCTGGGAGTCCATGATCAGCACGCCTCTATCTCTGCAATCTTGGCCAAGCCTACGACCAAGATTGCTGCATTATCGCTAAAGGCATCCATTTCCTCCAAATCTCATCTAGCCCAAGACTTCCTTCAAAAGACAGCAAATTGACGTGAAAGAGATTATTTTTACCATAAACAAAGTAGTTTAAAGTGGTAAAAACACATGGCATTTAGCGTCAATCACCCTTCTAGGTTGACTGCATCTATTCAGGTTAGAGTTTAAGATTGATCAGATCTAAACCTAGCATGAAAAAATAAATAATCTAGGCCAAGATAAGATTATTAAGAATGAATTAGATCTCACGAATGTATGAGAAACATAGCCCTTAAGCCCTTACCAGGAATGAAGGATATAGCAGGATGAAAAAACTATTCTATTAATTGTATAAAATTGAAACGGGGAGGAGATGATTCTCTAAGGAGTCCTTGTAGCTTAAATAGCTTAGCTGCACTCCTAGTCCTACTTAAACACAACCACTTTCAAAAGAAGATAAAAGAAGGAGATATTGATCTCCCTAGTCCTACTTAAACACAACCTCTTTCAAAATAAGATAAAATATTGTTCAGATAAAATCAAATATTATCTATAAGGGAGATCCGATAAGGATTCTTGCTGGGACATCTGATCATGATAGAATCCCTCAATTCTTGTTGTCACTGCAACTTCCATCCTTTATTCTCTCACTCACTTTCCAAGTCTCTTACCGAAGTCTGCTTCTCTCGAGACTGTCTTGGCCAAGAAGGTGGCCAAGACGGTGGTCAAGATAGATTTCAAAGTTGGCTTCCCCTTTGCTGCTGATGTCCTACTTTTGTCATGCCTTCAATCAATTCTGCAAAAGTAGGAAGAATTTAGGTTTATTAATAGTTTTACTACCTAATTTACAAGTTATTTGACAGTAAAAATATGAGAATTTAACGTTCAATCAGAGATGCTCCTAGAAAAAAAAATAATGGGAAGCTTAATAGGTCTACAATAAAGAAGGTATATTAAACCTTTAATGTCTTCATTAGATCAATCCAACAGTTGTGGAAGCGGGGAAAGGATTCTAGGAACACATTTTTTTGCAAACCAGACTGCGAAATTGTGGGAGGAAAAATATTCAGTTTGATTTGGAAGGGGTCAGAGACATTCCTATGAGGTAGAGGACAACAATAAGGTCTCTTACTTGTGCTTTGGGTGTGTCTAAGACTTTCTTTATCAAGAAACTGAGGAGTGGAGAATCGAAGCATGCCATCCATCTAACTCTTTTAGAGAGTAATTGTTTTGGAAGGATAGAACATTGTCTATCAATGATAGACCCACTCACAGTTCCAACAAATCCCACCTTCTTTGGAATGGAAAATGTTGTTCACATCGATGAGAAATGGTTCTTCATGACAAAAAAAATTCAGACATAATACTTCTTTCCAGATGAAGAAGAGCATATATGAACCATCAAAAGCACCAATTTTATTCCTAAAATTATATTCATATCGGTTGTTGCTAGGCCTAGGTATGACTGTGATGATAATTGTACCTTTGATGGTAAGATAGGAGTGTTTCTATTGATTAATGAGGTAGCTGTTATTAGGTCTAGTGTAAATAGATAGTTG
Organism: Viola odorata; assembly: GCA_963691705.1. Lineage (NCBI taxonomy): Eukaryota > Viridiplantae > Streptophyta > Magnoliopsida > Malpighiales > Violaceae > Viola > Viola odorata. Next base: position 19,517,190 of record OY829539.1, on the reverse strand, counting down.
GTACCTTAGAACTAAAGTCAATCACTAAGATCAACCGAGATGTCATTAGAATGTTTATGATTGAAAAAACTAAAAGATGGATCCAATTCTAATTCAGCAAGATAATTGATACGTTCACAACCAGCCCTCGGTGAGTGAAGACAGGCCGATCCGTATGCAATAATTGGAGGATCTAGTTCTAGAGTTTGAGACACAAACACAAGAAATATAACAATAAATATGAAGAGAGCAATGGGTGGAGACCCGCATCAGAAAATGTAAAGATAAATACCCGGATTGAATGACGGAAGGATTAGGGATGATAGTCAAAACAACGATCATTTGAACACTTGAGATATGCTTGTTGAATCTTTGAACACACGGGTAGAATGCTCTCACACTTAACAATCACAAACTGTCCAAAGATGAACACTCAAACACTCACTCAAACGTTCACTAAATGAGGTAACAACAGATTACACAAATGGAATGTTTTATCAAGAGTTCACTGAAGGACAATGAAATTGAGGCTCGGATCTATGGATGATAAAACGGGGATTGGATTCTTAGTGTTTTTACTTGACTCAAGCCATGACAATCCAATACCAAGGCAAGCACCAAAAGACCTTACGTGAATTGGAAGGAGTATTCTCAACTTTAACAAATTCACATATAATCCAAGCTAATTGTAAATGTACAAGAAACTAGCTATTTATACTAAGTTATACAAAAATGGGCATTTTATGACAAGTTTGCCCCTCTAAATGAATGAAAGAATAAAAGGTCTCATTTGCGCCAATCTGTCTAGGGATTAACGGTATGCTGTTAAGGTTTACAAAATTGTCAACTATCGATTTACCAATATATTCCTGATAGGGTTTTCGTTCCCGATAGTTTCCCCTACAGGGTGCTTGTGCCCCGAAAGCTCGGCCATGCCGATAGCTTAAGACTTGGCCTTTGTACCGATGGGTGTGGGCTCTCGTTATCTTCCCTAAGGTGCCCGATACATATTGGCTCATATGACGGTTCCCGATATCTGCCCGATAGCTAGGCCACGCGGGAGGTCTGAGGTTGGGCAGATTTGCTGATGGGTTATCGGTTCCCGATAGACCCAAAAGAAGCTCAATGTCTTGTAGCTGGGCTGCACCTTGGGTGGAGGGATGTTGGTTATCGATAGTTACCCTTAAGGTTACCGGTAAGTACTGACTCCACTGATGGCTCCCGGTAACCTTCCAGTAGGTGTTCGTCCATGGAAAGTGTCGCACCCTCTTTTTGATTTTGCGCTAGCTAGTTCGGGACGAATGCGAAACATAAACGGATGCCTCGCATAATGCAATGAAGTCGCCACCCTATTTATTTCTAGGTTTAGGGAAACCTAAAGTCATGGCATAAAATAAAAAGCTAAGGCAAAAAGGGTCTAAACTAGAGAACAACGGTTTGAGGTCGTATTATGGACTCGGGAAGGTGTTAGGCACCAAAGTCACATCCAAAAAGATTACTGGTAAAAAAAAGAGGTGTTTAAATAAAATATTTTGAAACAAGTAATAGGTCCCTCAGAGGAATCGCCGCTTTAGTATGTTTCATTGGTCGGGACTATTCGGGACTGATTTTTAACGGAATTAACCGTTTAATCATTACTAAAGTAGGTGCCCTCTTTCATCATCAGGCCATGCATGATTAAATTTTAATTACTACGTGATCTAATCATGCATAAAACTAACAAAGTACCGATTAATGAATGCGAAAAAAGTAAAACCGAGGTGTGGGATCGAAGCCACCAAACACATGTATTTAAAACAAATGGAAATAAAAGTAATTAATTTCATGGCATTTAAAATGAGTGATTTAAACAAATTATTCATGTGAATTGATTTTAAATTCTAGCGATTCTAAATGTCATGCATACAAACGTATATATTCGAAAAAGCGTCGAATAAATAAAAGGGATGAGAAAAGTGTACTTGCGAGCGAATATTTAATTTTACCCTACAAGGTCGATATTAGCGATAGTTTGGAGGAAAATAAATAATAAACAAGCAAATAAATATTTATTTAATTTTAAACAAGCAAATAACTAATTAATTAAACATGGCAAATAAAATAAACAAATTATTTATCGCATACAAGCATACGAATAATTTTGCATGATAATTAAACATAGCAAGTGAAATAAACAACTTATTATTTATTGCATACGAACATACGAATAATTTGTACTATAATTAAACACGGAAAATAAAACGGGCTCAATTACGAAAATAGCTTAATGGGCCGGGAACAGGTCCGGCCCATGACTTTTATTTTAAAACCCAGCTGGGCTTGGACAAAGCCAAACCCATCACCTTTCCCGCGCCATACCTCTCTTCCTCACTTCATCTTCTTCCTTGCGTTGCCGGCGCCATGGCCGGCGACCAAGGAAGAACCAGACCCGTAAAACACGCCCCAAACAGGACCAATAAAATCAACAATACTCCAGCAACTCAATCAAACCAACACAACAAGAAATTTAACTCAAAAAAGTGGCCAATTTCAACAAAAATGAAAACAATACTTTAAACCAAAACTAAGCAATTAAATAATTAAAGCGGTAAACAAATAAATTGAGGCAAGAAAAACAATTCTGACTTGAAAATAAAGCAATTAAAGCAAGCCTAAAGCATAAACGAAATTAATTAAAAACTAAGAAGGAGACTCACTTTGGTGACGGCTAGGGGTGTTCATCGGTCGATACCGTAATTTTTTGGTATAAAAATTTCGGTATTCGGTATACCGAACTAAAAAAATTAAATATCGTACCATAGTTTCTATTAATTAATATCGTTACCATATTACCGAAATAATTTTGGTATTACCGAATTACATACAAGCATTAATTTAATAAATACTAAACAAAGTTTTTTCGAAATTACATACCCAATTACATGAAAACACAATACTTTCCAAGTAAAAAAAATAGCATTCTTACAAACAAATAATGGAAAGTGAGTGTCTTACCTTTTGCTTATTGAGTGACCAAGTTGACTAGTGAGATTGTTTCCTTCTATATATGTAGCGGAGAGAATCAAATCGACATCTTACACTTCAATCCAGAGGCATGACGAAGACAGTCCGTTGATTTTAGCAGCATGGTGAGAAAACATAGCAGAGGAGCAAGAAAAGCAAAGGCAATTGGTGAAGTGTGTTTGGGCTTTAAGGCCCTGACTGAAACCCACGGGCTCAAATAACTTTCGTAGGAATATTTATTTTTAATATATACTTTTTTATTCGTGGTGTTTTTTTTTAATTACTCAATAAATATTTAATAAAATATATTAATATTAAAAATGGTTTGGTATTTTCGGTATTATCGAAATTGTCAAAACAAATACCGTACCGTACCGAATAAAGTTCGGTCGGTAATTCAGTATACCGAACAATAAAAAATCGAAAAAAAATAACGACCAAATAGAGTAAACTTCGATACGGTATTACGGTAATTTCGGTACGGTCGGTATTTGCACAGCCCTAGTGATGGTGGCTAGAGAGAGAGAGAAAATAGAGAGTGAGAGTGAATTTTGTGCCCTTGATTCATTGCCTTGAGTTGGGTATTTATAGGGAAAACTTGGAGGCGGTTGAGAGATTGTGTGGCTGAGAAAAATGGAAGGTTTGATTGCAAGGTGACGAGGCGCGGTGATGATGATCGGATGTCGACGAGGCCGAGAAGTGATGCACCATTAATTGTTGATGGTCAGCTTGTGGTCGAAGAGGCTTGCGTGATGATGATTCAACGTCGACGAGGGATTGTGGCAGGGATATTTTGAGTCGGTTGCGCCAAGAACCACGAAGGAGAAAGATGCATGGCTTTGAATTATCATAGCCGTTGATCTTGGTTGACTTTTGCTTGGTCAACAGATCAACGGTGGATGATGAAGGGCATGCACAGTTCAATTATTTGGTTCGAGCAAACGGTACGAACAGACTCATTCGAAATGAATAAAAGCCCAAACTAAAAAATACTAGAATATACGACAAGATAAATAGTAGATAGTAAATAAAGAAAAAGTTCGGTTTAAGGTCCGAGTTTACTTGCTCGGAACCGAAGTACGGACGAAAAATAAATACTATAGCGAAGTGAATTGAACAAAATAAAAAGAGATGACGTGAAACAAAATAATAGTAGATAATTTTCAATTAAAGAAAGAAAGTGTTCGATCTTTGGCCCGAAGCATCTTGCTTGGGATTGATAGAAGTTCGAGCGAAAAGACAGTAAAAAATACAAAAAAACTAAAATGACACGAAATGGGGTGAAATATTAAAATAAATAGCCAAAGATCAAAAATCGATAGAAACTCGATTTAAACGGGCTGATAATGCGATAAACGAAAAAATGCTAAAATGCGTAAAAAAAATCGGGTTACAACAGAAAGCTAGGCCAAGCGTGTGGCCTAAGGCTGGGCTGGTAGGAGGGTGAGTTAACGGCTCCCTGTAAATGTTCGATCTCCCTTAAGGCTCGTTCCTCAGGTTGGTTCCTGGTAACTCTGCTCAAGGTTATCGGTAGTTGCTGACTCGGCTGTCTATTTTCGGTAATTTCTCTTGGCTTTTCCGGTAACTGACTATTCCTGGTAACATATTCGTTTGGTTGTTGCTTCCCGATAGAATATGTGAACATCCTCAAGGTTAGGCTAGGCGTGATCATATCAATAATGCAAAGACCTATGAAGATGATGATGATGTTTTAATAGAATTATAGGATTTAGGATTGAATGTCAAAATACTGTGTCAACTACCTAATTCCTCTAATCTAGACGTGTTGGATTTAGGATGTTTTAGAGCAATACAATTTTTGCAAGAGAAAGAGTATGCAAGGTCAATTGCAATTAGTTGTAGTTGCTAAAAAGTCCTTTAGTGAGTTCTCAGATAAGAAATCAAACAACATTTTCATCACTCTACAGTCATGAATGCTTGAAATATTGAGAATCTTAGGTTCCAATACATACAAAATCCCCCACTTGAGAAAAAGTCAGATGGAATGGCAAGGCATTCTTCCATCAAGGTTGCCATGTGATTCACTACTTATTGCAACTACAATTGCTCATCTTCCTTAATGAAATGTAAGTTTCAGTTTGTTGTTTTTGTCCATTCTTATATACTGGACTAACTGATCATCAAGGTTGTTGTTGACTATGTCTACTTTACTGTGTTCTAGGTTCACACATGATGAAGATTAGAGGTGGAAGTTTTAGTGATTGGAAAAATTCTTTTTAGCCACTAGCATTGGCAATAGTTGTAGGTTCTTTTGGATTGGAATTGGTAACTTTGTTTTTAATTTTTTGGGATATGATCTTAGGCCTTCATGTAGATTTATAGAACCAATTTGTAGCATTTTTTTGAAAGATGATTTAGAGTTGGTGGGGTAGGTCAAACTTTGTATGTTAGTGTTTGTGAAATGGAAATAGGAAATTTAATATATAGAGTATAATCTTCTTTTTGGATATTAGCAGAGAAAATAGTGTAATACGGATCAATATAATTAAGTGTCAAGCTTGTATTACATTTGGATTGTTTGTGTATTTCGCAAAGAATTGGCATTATATGTTGTTTAGATGTAGGGTTTCAATGTTCATGGATGTAGATGTAGTCACTGGCATTATATGTTGTTTGGCATGCTCTTAACTGTGTCAAGTCTTGTAGTATGCAAAGTTGAAATAGCTGCAACTTTCAAGATTCCATTACCACTCACCTAAACCCTAAATCACTTGCCATGTATATAGTCCTAGGCAGCCTTTTACACTCCTAACCCATGCACAGTTCAAACGTTTCTTTTATGCAGAATCATACTCAAGTAGGTCTCTATGTAGCTCTAGCTCCAACTCTAGCCTTACCTCTTTAAATTGCGCCTAATCTCTACTTTCACAATGACTTGTCTTATCTTTTTCCTTTGCTTACCTTGTTTCTCCTTATATCTTTATATTTTTGCTTTTCTTTAATCAAAATTTACATAGATTTAAGATCATGGATTGAAGGGACAAGTAAGCTGTCCTCCATTCTATTGGGACTATTAGTGGTCATCTCTATAATGATATGGTTTACTTTGAAACCAGAATATTGCAAACAACTGAAGGCCTTGAGCATTTGGAGGCTCGATGTGAGCAGTTGAGGCAGAGGAAGGATGGGATTTATGCTGAAAAAGAGGGGGATGAAGCAGTTGCTGCAAAAGATGCCATTGGTGTTTGCCTCTTCTATCTCACAGGAGCTATGGCTCACATGGAGCAGAAGAGGTATGTTCTACAAATGACCATGGTGACTGTGAGGGTTGCTGTTGAGGATCTTAATAGGTTTGCGAATTGGTGTTTTATACGTTTAGCTTTCTTTTCAATAATTTGAGAGTTGTCTCCGTTTACGTTTAGTTGTCTTGTTTGTTGGTGTTTCCATCTTCAAACCGTGTTGACATCTTTTTTGGTGTTTTTGTGTTGAATTAATAAAACAATTTATGTCAAAATTTCGGTTGTTTCAAGATGAGTATGGAAAGTTAAGTAGTTTCAAGATTTATGAGATGCAATTTCAATATTCTTTGCAGTTTCAATATCATTTACTTTCAAGGTGCAAGAGTAATTAGTTTCAAGGTAAATTTTACCAAGATTAATTAGTTTTTTGGGGGGGAATTTTTGCAGTTTTAAGTTTTACCAATTTTCTAAGTTTTTAGGGATTGGAATTAATTTCAAGTTTTACTAATTTTTTACAAGATGGCCAAACTCAGGAGGCAAAACTACCAAACCTAAAATGCAAATAATTGAAACTAGAAAACATTGATTATAACACAACTCATCCAACAATTTGAAATGGCAAAACATTTCAATTCTGATATGATCCAAAAAGTACATTGATTATAATTACATCAACTGGATCCCAATCCCATATCATCCAACATTCTAAAGGGATTACCAATTTACAACTATTACAATCCAGTTTTCACAAAAGGGTAAAAAAATACAACACCAATCTTCTGATGAATTTCTAGTAGTATTGTGGAAGATAGAGGTGCAACATCTCAATCAAGCAGTTTGTTAAGATCAAAATCTCTTTCTCCCGTGTATTTGGTTGCCCATAAAATGTCTTCAATAGAGGGCTCATTCAAATCAAAATCTAGCGGAAATGTATGGCCATTGAGGCCACTCTCTGTAGATTCTTTCACACTTGGACCAACTTCCCTTTCATAATTGTTCAAGCCCGATTGAACAATATCTTCAACACCATTTTTAGCATACAACTCGCTGACAATGCACTCCTTCACCACAATCTCTTCCAAATCATTCACCACAACCTCTAGCCCGTCGTTTACCATAGTCTCTTCCAAATTATTTACACAATCTTTTCCTCATCCATCAACACACATTATTGCTGCTCTTCATTTACCCTGTTCTTCCTCAACTGCTGCAACCGAGACCATTTGCTTATCATTATCAAACATATCAGCAACAATCATATTCTCTGCCTCATCTCCAAAACCTTCAACAATATCATCCTTTCTCTCTTCTCCAGAATCCTCGACAATTATATGCTCTGCCTTCTCGTTGACACCAGCTGAATCCTTAACGAATTGGTTCATGGAATCATCATATTCCACCAGACTATGGAATTGAAAATCTTCCTAGTAATGGATGCTCTCCATTTGGATTGTTGGAAATTAGGAAACCTTAATTTTGGAGAAATTGAAAAGATAAATGAGAAAGGAAAAAGAGAAAGAGATGAAGAAATTTATGGCTGAAAATCAAAAGGAGAAAGAGAAGAACAATTACCTCCTTTTATGCCACAAAAATTTGAGTTCCCACCTAAATCAAAATTCAAATTCCCTCTCAAACCCATCTTGCCTCACTTGCATCGCGCAACTTGGTGGCAAAATATATTTCAAAATGGGCAGGAGTGGTAAATTGAACTCTAGATAGACGGGTGTTTTATAATTGTCACACAAGATGAGTTTTTTTCTCCTCAATATGACAAGTAATTTAGACCAAACAATTGGTACCCCAACGTCCATTAAATGGGACAGGAGAGAATATTATGACAAAATTCTCCTCACGTGATTAGTTGATATAAAGAAATTTAAACTCCTAAGAATTTAACATCTCTTGTCCTACACCCTAACTTTCTTCCACCACAACTTAGTTTTTATTATATTATACTTTGAAAAAAATCATAAAAATGTTGCTACTTTTAAATTCAGTTTGAAATACATTTTATGCTAAATCATAAATACATGCACAAATATTTTCAAATTCCTTTTTTCATACGTTAAATCAATTAGGGGTGTAAACGGTCCGGTTCTGGGCCTAGAACCGGACAGAATTGGAATTTTCTGGTTCTAATATGGCCAGAATCGGACTTTTCCGGTTCTGGTAGGCTGGACGGTTCAGTCCAGTTCCTGTTTTTGCATTTTTTTAATTTTTTTTAAAATTTTGTTTAAATAATATTATAATTTTCCTAGTTCCAGTTTTATTTTTTATTTTTTTAAAATAATATAATTATTTTTCTAAAGAAAGTTGTTAAAAGGAATTTTTTGGTGGGAGAGGATTCGAACCCCTTCCCTTTAAAATGCATGCCAATAACTTAGCTACTAAACCAAAGTCAACTTTTGATATATATATTTGGAGTTGGAATATGGGTTTTCGTTAAATACTAAAATGATGTGTTTTTGTTCAAAACGGTGTTGTTTTGAAAGAAAATAGAAGGAAATAAAGAATTTTTTTCATTTCTTAGTTTCATTATAGGGAATTTATATGTTTTTATTTTCTTTCAAGTGGTTTATTGGAATTGAAATTGTGTTATAATGATAATAATATATTTTTTAAAATGATAATATTATTGTTAATTATATTAATAGTTAGATAGCTAAGTTTTTAACAACATATCAATAATAAGAGTTTGTCATGAATTTATAAATGAAACTCTTATAATATATTTTTTTCTATTGACAAGATTCGAATTTGAACCATATTTAATTTATTAAAAAACATAATAAATTACTATTTTAAAAAATCACGCTACATATCATTAATTGTCATTAAATATTACAAGAATATAAGTTACATTTCTCGATTTATTCATAACGTTATTTATCAAGAATAAATAACTTGTAGAAGCCAAAGTTAGTTTTTAATTTTTTGTACGATGTGCCAAAATTAATATCATCTTTCAATTAACTATTTTCAATTGATCTATAGTCTAATATATAAAACCACGACTCTTTGAGAGTTTTTTTCTCTTAATTAAATATTTTATTATTTTTTTTAAAATCCAATTATACAAAACACAGGTTTCATTTGATACTTTTACGACTTGTTTGGTTGCCCGTAATGAACCACAAGAAATGTGAATGGATTCAATAGAGGTAGGGAGTGAGAATTATGGAGTATGTCTTAATGTGTTTAGTATCCTACCATTAGAAATGAGAATAAAAAAGTTTGAATAACTCGTTATTTTGATTTGGTATGAATGACAAAGATTGAGAAAATGAAAGTAAATTTCGATTTTACTTTTTATTTGCATGGAATCATTATTATATATATTTAATAATAAAATTCATTGATTATATTATTGAATAATTTATATATAAATTTATTGAATAAAACATAAATATTAAATTTCACATGAAAATATCAATCAAATATTGTATAAAAACTCATTAAAATAATTATAAATTAAAAAATTATTAGCTAACTATTACAAACAAATAATTAAATTTTTTAATATTTTAAATCTTACTTCATAAAAAGTTAATAAATAATGAGATTTATCCTTTAGTCACACTTGGTGTTTGTGAAATTAAACTATTTACACCTTTTTGTATCCAATTTAAAATATATACCATTTATTTTGTGGAGATAAATAAACAAAAGGAAAAATAATTTTGAGTGAGGGAACTTAACCTTTTGTCACTGAGCCAAAGTGTTAACTTGATATAAATATGCATATACAAATATTTATATATATAAATATATTAAAAAAAACTTCGGTTCTCCCGGTTCTACGGTTCAATTTACTGGTTTTGAAAGTGGCAGAACCGGACAGAACCGGAAATTTTCGGTTCTTCTTGGGACAGAACCGAACAGAACCGAAAAATTACGGTTCGGTCCGATTCGGTTCAAAATATTCCGGTTCCTGTTCAGTTTCTAATTCGGACCGGTTTTCTTACGCTCCTAAAATCAATCCATGGCCATAGGCCTTGAATAAAGATCCATATCAACCGAAGAGCCCAATTGGAGTTGTTATCTCAGACTTTAGAAAATAGGCCCAATTTATTATAACGAAGCTACCGCATCGCATGTCCCATGTCTGTTGATATTTTTTTCACAAAAATTAATTTATGAGAAGGTATAATTTGTATGATGAAAATAAATTGTAAATTTCAAAATGTATAAATAATGCGCGCTGGTATATTCTATTTTAGCTATTTTTGTATTTTAAAGTACTCTTACAAACCTATTTGCTAAGTGGTGGTAGTAATAACAATAATATAAAAATCATGGAAGAAGACATGAAAATTGTGTCAGTAAATTTTTATTATTATACTATTGTTTGCTAAAGATGAATGAATAATAAAAGAAAAATGAGCGACACATGTTCTTAATACGCACCTTTAATATTATTGTTAACATACTTGTAAGTATTTTATTGAAATAATTCTTCCACAAATTCTTTGCCATATTGAGAATGAGGTATTGAAATCCAAATCCAAATTCAAATCCACGTACGTGTTTCCTTCATGAAGAAATGAATGCAAAGAGTAAAGACGGGTGGAGGGAGGAGGGGCCAGGGCGGGCTCGAGCCCACTGAAGGATTTTGGCCCATTATATATACATGCCTAATACCAATTTGATTAACCACTAGTTAAAATCTTAATTTTATTTATTTATTTAGATGTAGATTTTATACTCTCAAGTACAAGTATACTATTTGGTATTTTTTTATTAGAAATCTACTACTCCCTCTGTTTCCAATTAACTGTCACTTTCCTACGGATTCTTATTGTTCATAATACTTGTCATTTTATCTTTTCCGAAACATATATTTTGTGCAAATGACAAATTTTTTTTTATGCATCAACCCAATTTGATAATAGTGTGGTAATTTGAGTGAAAATTAGGAGTAAAAATGAAACAATGTGGAATAAAATAAAATCAAAGATCATTGTTTTAAGAATTTTTACTATTTCAAAACGTCGTTTAAAAGTAAACGGAGGGAGTATTTAGTGTTTAATTACAAAAAACATATTTTATTACGATGATGCATTCATTTCTAAAAAAACTATTTCTATAACTACAAATACAATCCTTTACATTTATTTATGCTACTATTTTTATTTAGTAATAAATATTTTGAGTTGACATAATTATCAAGAATTTAACAAAATTTACTAAGAAAAGTAATTATTCGTCAAGTTTTCTATTTGTTATGCACCATTACATATTTCAATTACTACAATGATTTTTTTTTTAATTACTTTTTAGATATTTTTATATGAATATTATTTTTAATTATAAAGTATTCAATATAAATATTTATTTATTATTTTATTATTATTTTCATATAAAAAGGTTAACTGCATTGAATAGAAAGATTAGGGGGCTTAATCAAAAAATTGAAAGGTCAAAGGGTTTTTTACATTTGATCAATAATTCAAGGGTGAAGTACCTATTACCCATAATTATTATCCTAGTAAAATTTTCGTAATTATTGTCTTTTCAGATTTTTTTTAGGTACAAACATTCAGTGTTTTAAAAACCAGACCGACCCGACGGTCGGACCGGTAAACCGGTGACCCAAGGAGGATTTCGGGTTGGTTCAGCTTTTAGACCGGACCTGCAATCGAACCGGAAAAACCGGTCGACCCGGCCGACACAGTCGGGTCGATGTCAAACCAAAACGACGCCATTTTGCAAAATAAAAAAGACGCCGTTTTGGATTTTTTAATTTTTTTTAATTTTTTTTTTAATTTTTTCAATATAGAAAATTTGATGGGCCGACCCATTACAGGCATGGATCGGCCCATTATAGACACCAGTTCAATCCGGTTTTATCCGGTTCAATCATCTAAGCTCGAACGGTTTGCTGAGTGAACGGTTCACACTGTACCAACGGGTCAATCCGGTCGAACCTCGGTCAAACCCCGGTTGAATCCGGTTGAATCCGGTTCAACGGGTCAACCGGGTCGGTTTTTAAAACATTGCAAACATTAATTGTTATTTTCAAGTAGGATTAGTGAAGAGTAGATAAACATTATTAAGTAGAATTTAATACATTTATAAGGGACGATAAATTAGGAAAAGATCAATAAAAAGTATAAACGAACATAAAATCACATGTCATATTTACAAAACACTTTAAAAGATGATTATCTCAAATGATAAAACAAAAGAGTAAAATCTTCTCGTGCATATTTTAACAAACTTTAAATAGTAGTGCTAGAGATACTAACATTTTTACTAACATTTATATTAAAAGTTTAAAAGTGCCCCTGTTATCTCTTATTCACTTTCTAGTTATTTATTTAAATAAAAATAATAATATAACCTCATTAGAAAGGAATAAATCTCAATTATGTCTTGACACATTAGTTGGTACAATTTTGTTAATAAAATAATTAGCATTTCTAACATTATTCAACTTTCAAAAACAAATGAGGCGCAACCTAGCTTATTTAGGGCTCATGTTGGTACTCCAGAGTTTTGTATTCGAGTCTTATAATAGCGGTTAGGGGTGTTCATCGGTCGGTACAGTAATTTTTCGGTATAAAAATTTCAGTATTCGGTATACCGAACTAAAAAAATTAAATACCGTAACATAGTTTCTATTAATCGATACCGTTACCATATTACCGAAATAATTTCGGTACGGTATTACAGTAATATTGAATAATATACAAACAACTAAAAATAACCACAACCATTCTTTGAGAGGAAACTTATTTGATAAAACTAGAAAAGTCATGGCTACGAAACAACAAAATTTCAAGCTTTGGACGGCTAGCCTATTATGCCAGTACACCTAATAACACATTTCAACGTTGTTAAACATAGATGACTCAAGCAACCCCATAGATGTGAAATAGCATGGTCATGATAAAGTCATATAATCACGAAAAATGTCACTACTCGTGAATCAAAATCAACAAACTCAAGCAAAGTTATCTCAATTCATGAATATGCTCGTATCAGTAAAAACAAACATAATTGCTGTAGATATCAAAGTTTCGGCTCGTCTTAAAATATTCAGCCCAGTTTATAAAAAGGCCACGGAGCCCATTCACCGAAATTCATGAAGCTTATTTGGTCGAAACCCACCAGCAAGCTCATATTTGAAGGGAATAAAACTCATCTAATATTTTATTAATTTCATTAAATGTCAAATTAATTGATATTCAATTATTAATTAATATGTAAATTAATTAATAACGATGGTTACAAATTGGACCAATGAGATGAAGACACATGTCATCTTTCCAATTCCAAAATCACCCTTATGAGCCTATAAATAGAGACTTCATCAGAAGGTGAGAGGAAGGAGATTTTCTTGGAGAGAAGAAGTGCTGCGAAGATCAAGAACTAAAACAGATCGTCTTCAAGAAAGAAGGAGAAGCCACAAGCTGATTCATGGTCGGTTCTCTCTCAACCACCAAGGAGAAGCCACAAGCTAATTCAAGGCCGGTTCTCTCTCAACTACATCAAATTAAATCAAGAAGAAGCCATAAGCTGATTCAAGGCCGGTTTCTTCTCAAATCAATCGCGGATTACAAGCTAATTCAAGGCCAAGTCCGTCAATCACCAACTCAAGTTCAAATCCAAATCCGGAGTGAAGACTGATTCATTAATCAGAGGAATCAAGAGAAGAAGAACCACTTTTATTCTACATTCAACATTTATAATTTGACACGTGTAATTTTCTCCTATTTTAGGAAAAATTGTGTGTACAAATCTTTGGCACGCCCAGTGGGACACTACTCTCCTCTCATCTCTTGAATCACACTCCTTAAATCAAGATCCAATGATGAATCGCCTGATTAGAGGTCAGACCAGCGACTCATTTCCTGAAGCACTTCAAGATCTGCAAGAATGCCTTCTAGCAACACGTGCTCGCACTAGAGCTGGAAGGGCCCAGTTGGTGTCACCATTGAAGCAATTTTCCCGTAGGGAAAAACCAAGAAGAAAGGTCGTCAAAGAGATCCAAACCAGATCTGATGGCTCTTACTACCCTAGTGGAGAGTCCGATACTGGAGTTGCTTCTGAAAATACTCAAACTAGAAGATGGGTAGACTACAGCTCTGACTCCTCTGAATCCTTTGCTGCGGTGATGGCCATCGACGCTTCCCAAGATGCTGAGATTCGCTTTCAAGAGATGTCCTTAGCAATTGAAAATTTGACAAAAGCTATGGTAGAGAAAGATGCCCAAATAACTTTTCTGACGGCAAAGTTGGCAAGTCAACTAGGCTCATCAAATAATCCAAATTCTAGCGGAGGCTCTTTTGGTGATGAGAATGCTGAGCGAGAACGACAACAAAAACACCATGAAGACTTCGCCACGGTGAATAATCTGAATGACAACAGCAACAACACCGCGACACCCGTCGCAAATCTGACAGTTCAACAACTACAGATGATGATTGCTGACACTATCCGTGCTCAATATGGAGGAGCTTCACAATCCTCTCTCGGGTACACAAAGCCTTACTCAAGGCGCATAGATGAACTATTATTGCCTGTGGGGTATCAACCTCCAAAATTCCAGCAGTTCGAGGGGAAAGGGAACCCTAAACAACACATCGCTCACTTCATAGAGACTTGTAACAACGCAGGAACTTATGGAGATATGGTGGTGAAACAATTTGTTCGATCACTGAAAGGCGTGGCCTTTGAATGGTACACTGATATCAGGCCTGGGTCTATTGATAGTTGGGACCAGTTGGAAAGAGACTTCCTAACTCGCTTTTACAGCACTCGGTGAATTGTTGGCCTACCTGAATTGGCTGGAACAAAACAAAGAAAAGATGAACCTGTCACTGAGTTCATCGAAAGATGGAGGAACTTGGTCCGTAATTGCAAAGAAAGGATTAGTGAGTCATCTTCAATCGATATGTGTCTCCAAGGCATGCATTAGGGACTGCTCTACAACTTGCAGGCGAACATGCCACGCACATTTGAGGAGCTCGCAACTAGGGCTCATGATCTGGAAATTAAAATCCAAAGGCACGGGAGTTACTTGCCAAATGGCTCTCATGAAAAGAAAGAAGTAAGGAAAGACCCGAAGACCAGTGAAAGGGAGGAAAGCATGGTAGTTACCACGACACCTACGAAAACATCCTTCAAAGAGATCCACAGAAAAGAAGAGGCAAAGCAGGTCAAGACTGAGTACAAGCCTTTCAAAGCTCAAAGAAGGACCCTGAAGGAACGCGAAGAAAGAGGATATCCCTTCTTAGACTCGGAAGTCTCTGACATTCTGGACCAACTTCTTGAACAAAAATTGATCGAGCTTCCGCCATCAAAGCGCCCAGAAGAAGTGAACCAGATCGACAACCCTAGGTATTGCAAATATCACCGGATCATCAGTCATCCGGTAGAAAATGCTTTGTCCTTAAAGACCTCATTGTTCGTTTGAACAAGGAAGGCAAAATAAAACTCGATGATGGAGATGTTGTAGATGTCAATTACATCACAACCATTGCAAAGAATGATGCTACACCAACTATGATCGCATTCGGGTCATTTGATCCTATTCCATCGTCGCAAGCTTTGGCTCAGAACCCAGTCGCCACTCAGCCAATGGTTCTGACAACTGAATTACCGAAGGGGGCAGTCCCTGTAGAATTCAGCACTGATGGAGAGGTCAAGGCCATCTATGCCTACCCAGGGATGTCAAAGATAGGAAATCCTTATGGGCCAAGCTTGTACGAATTGATGGCTGATGACTTAGATGTTTGGGAAACAAGCTCTGAGTCCGAAGATGAAATTAACGACGGATGGTCAACCTTCAGAAGGAAGAAGAATAAAAAAGTTCTTCCAAAAAGAAAGTCATCCTCAAAATACCCTCATGGCGTCTCTAGCCAAGATTGTGACGTTCAGCCAGAAGGGTAGGGTCTTTCAGGTGAGCCATCAAAGACCTCCCAGGAAGCTGGGACTGTTGATGAGCCTCGCAAGGGAAAGGCTTCGATAAAGCCAGAACGAACGCCTTGTAAGGCTTACACTCATCCAATGTCTAGAAAAGGGAAGCACCATGTTCTCGAATGCTCAACACCGGGGTCTTCATCTGAACCAAAAGGGACAACAACTCGTGAGGAGTATTTCCCAGAAGAGCAATCTTATGAAGATTGTATAGAAGTCCACATGGTCAGCGTGGAGCAAGTTGAAGAGTCTGACCAGGAGGATGACAATGTTATAAAAAGGTTGAAAGAGGTTCTATCACACGTCTCTTTAGCTAATATCCTGAACCAAAAAGGAAAGTCCAAGAAACATAAGCAGAAGAGGAAAAACGTTGCACGATAACTCTTCTACAATGCTGAAGACATGGAGGTTGAGAACGCTAATTGTGCTTCTGTTGAGGAAGTGTCAGATGAAGATGAACTAGAGCTAGCTCCGCCAACATTCGAGGAAAAGGGGCAATCCACAATTGATAAATTGGAAAAAGTCAATGGATTACACATCGGGCCTATCAACGGAAGGGTCTTGAAGTGCTTCTATGCCTAAAATTCATCGCTGCTACTCCTAGCTGCAAGAGGGTAAACTGCAAAGCCAAATAAACAAAATAAAAGAAGAAAAAATACTCCTGGCCCTCAAGAGTATAAACTGTGTACGGCCAAAATAAAAAACAAAACAAAACAAACCAATTGAACTACGTCATGACTTGATCCTTCTTCTTTGAAGGTACGTAGGCAACTTGACATATTTCAAGTGCAGTCACATAAAAATAAATAAATTCATCACATGACTCCTGACCCGCAAGAGTATAAACTGTGTACGGTAAAAAGAAAACAAAATCATTGTACCACTCCTGGCCCGCAAGAGTATAAACTGTGTATGCCTAAATAAATGAACAAAATAAATATGTTCTCTGAAGAAAAAAAGAGAGAGAAAGAGACTACATTAAGGCTGTCACTATGTCTTCCAAGTCTGCCATCTGAAAAAAAAAAGTTCTGGATGCTCTCATCAGCGCCTTGAAGATCATCTTGTAACTTGCTGAACTTTAAGTCCAAGTCTTCAATTTCTACTTCTCAACTCAAAGTATCCTGAAGGGAAGAACTCCACATGTGATGGGCGTCAAGCTTCAACTTCAACGTATCAATTCGCTCGGGTAGAGGACTCGTGCCTTTCTCTCTCCTTGATAGGTAAAAGTCAACGTGAGTCAGAAAGTCCTCGACCTTCAACTTGAATGGAGCAGTATCAGACATAAATGCATCCTTGAAGACCTCCTCAAGAATATAAGATCCCCTTTCCCACCAAGCCTTCAAGACCCTGAAGGAAAACTCTTGTTGATCGACTCATCATGGAAAACTTCAATTCTTCATGTCCAAATGCTTCTACATCGATTGGATCAGAAGTAATACTATAAAGGTATTAATCTAGATCCTCGATGCAATGAATGCTTTAATTCTTCAAGACCAGATGCTTCATGTAATACCATGAGTTGAATCAAAAGTAATACTGAATAAGTATTGATTGATGCGATGAATATTCAAGTTCCTCAAACTCGAAAAGCCTCATCTAGTCACGGAGGTGTTGGTGAAAGGCTGGGCGTTGTGCCTTACATAAAGCTTTGTAAACGGAGGCTGGACACTGGTAATCAAATACCGCGGTAGTGAATGTTCATGAAGTCTTTTGTTCCGAAGATACCTATAAGCTCGAAGCCTATTGTTCCGAAGGCGCTTCTGAGTCCGAAGCAAGCACTCTCAAGGCCTTGAAGATAAGAGATCTCTTCTTAAGCGACAAGTGGCGATCCCCATCTACAACGCTTTGCCTTGATCCTCTCGGCAAATCTCGAGAATGCGGAATATAATCTTCAATGTTACAAAAGGAAGGAGTAAGCAAGGTGGAGCGAAATCTTGAAGCTTCTACATCAATTAGGTGAGATACAGTCCTTAAAAAGGACTGGTCTAGACCCTCAATGTGGTTAATCCTGGAACTGATGGGGCGAGATCTTGAAGCTTCTACATCAATTAGGTGTGATGCAGTCCTTCCTTGAAAAGGACTGATCAAGACCCTCGATGAGGTTAACGTTGGTGTTGGTGGGGCAGGATCCTGAAGCCTTTACATCAATTAGGTGGGATACATTGCTTAAAAAGCACTGATCTAGACCCTCGATGGAGCTTATATTAGGATCCTTCGTTGATCGACTCACTATGGCGAGCTTCAATACTCCTTTCCCTTCGGATTGCGAACGATGCTTCACTTCGGTTTCCGGGAAATAAAGAAATCGTCATCTTTGCTCTTGACTTGAGCTCTCCTCGATCCAGTTCATATCAAGAGGTTGCAACGAAGTGACCAGATCGCGACGAGGATGACATCATCTAGAAAAAAAATGATTAATTTCAAATTTCAAAAAAAAATAAAAAATAAAAAATGTGTGACATGATATGGAAATTGGGCTCAACAACAACGGCTCCCTCCTATTTAACTTAGCCAACTTTACCCATCTCATGCCTTAATGAACAAGAGAAAAAGTAAAGAAGGCAAAATACAAAAGCAAAGAAGGAAGATGGCCGGAATCTTCTGGCAGCGATTGTCGATTCGTCAGAGATCAGAATGACTCCGTTCCAGTTGCATCCGATTCGTCTCACCATGATGCTCGTTTTGGTCCTAACGGCGGCCAGAATTCATGGTGAACACTCCTCCACACGCCGGAACAGTGGCTGGACGCTCCCGGTGAGTGTAAAAATGGCCAGAATCTTCTGACAGCGATTTCCGACGCATCCGAGATCGGAATGACTCTGTTCAAGTTGCATCCGACTCGTCTCGTCCTGACGGTCGTTTTGTTCCTAACGGCGGTCAGAATGCAGGCTGAACGCTCCTCCACGCGCCGGAACAGTGGCTGGACGCTCCCGGTGAGTGTAAAAATGGCCGGAATCTTATGACAGCGATTGCTGACGCATCTGAGATCAGAATGACTCCGTTCAAGTTGCGTTCGACTCGTCTCCTCCTGACACTCATTTTGGTACCTACGGCGGCTAGAACGGAGGCTGGACGCGCGGGCAAGTGTAAAAATGACCTGAATCTTCTAGCCGCGATTGCTAACGTGTCCGAGATCAGAATGACTCTGTTCAAGTTGCGTCCAACTTGTCTCGTCCTGACGCTCGTTTTGGTTCTAGTGGTGAGAAAAACGGGTCAGATCTGTAAAAAAAAGAGAAGAGGAATATAAATCCAAGCCTGCACAATTAATTCTATGAATGAAAAAAGGAGCACATAAACAATGGAGTATGAAAAAAAAAATCAGAAATCAAAGCATTACCTTTCCTCTCTCTCGGACAGCAGCAACAAGAAGAAAAAAAAAGAAGCAAATTGAAGAAGATCAACAATTGCATCTATTTGTAAAGGGAAAAATTCTCCTCAATTAAGGAAATAAATTTTGCCCAATTATGAAGAAAATTTGCTCAATTAAAGAGAGAGATCTTGCTCAATTAAGGAAAAAATCTCAATTATAAAGGAAAAAATCTGCAATTAGGGAAAATGATCCTGCTCAATCAAGAAGAAAATATGTTCAATTAAGGAAAAACATCCTACTCAATCAAGAAGAAATTCTGCTCAATGAAGATGAAGATTTTGCTCAAATAGAAGGGAAATTTTTTTTGATCGATTTAGAGGAAAAAAATTCTGATCGATTAGATAAAAAAAAAAGGAAAAAAGGAGAGGGTGGTTGCGTATCTTAACCAACAAGGAAATAAAATTTCTTGTTGACAAATTTCCTCCCACAATCTCGGCTCCTTTATTTTCTTGGTTATGCTAGCTTGGCATTGGGCTAAGGCTTGAATGAGTAATTAATTAATTGGCTTAGTCCACTTAATTAATTAAAGGCTCCAAATGGAGAAAAGAAATTTATCCAAGGTCGCCGCCACACATGATCAATTCGACGAAATCCATGATGTGCAGGAACAAATTCCTAGACCATGGATTCCTTTGCGGAATCAATTCCTTGGCACAAGTTTCAAAAAAAATGTACATTCGATGGCAAGTTTCTCCGAAGTCAAAATCGGTCCATGATAAATTTGGCCCTACAATCAAATATGATTTCAAGTTCCGTCCTCGACGCAAATTAGAACTCACTCAGGAAAGAGTTCAAGATTAATTTACTTCATCAAGTAAAATAATCTTGAGTGGGCATTTGTAGACATCAAAATTTTGGCTCGTCTTAAAATATTCGGCCCAGTTTATAAAAAAGGCCACGAAGCCCATTCACCGAAATTCATGAAGCTTATTTGGTCGAAACCCACCAGCAAGCTCATATTTGAAGGGAATAAAACTCATCTAATATTTTATTAATTTCATTAAATGTCAAATTAATTGATATTCAATTATTAATTAATATGTAAATTAATTAATAACGATGGTTACAAATTGGACCAATGAGATGAAGACACATGTTATCTTTCCAATTCCAAAATCACCCTTATGAGCCTATAAATAGAGACTTCATCAGAAGGTGAGAGGAAGGAGATTTTCTTGGAGAGAAGAAGTGCTACGAAGATCAAGAACTGAAACAGATTGTCTTCAAGAAAGAAGGAGCCACAAGTTGATTCAAGGCCGGTTCTCTCTCAACCACCAAGGAGAAGCCACAAGCTAATTCAAGGCCGGTTCTCTCTCAACTACATCAAATCAAATCAAGAAGAAGCCACAAGCTGATTCAAGGCCGGTTTCTTCTCAAATCAACCGCGGATTACAAGCTAATTCAAGGCCAAGTCCGTCAATCACCAACTCAAGTTCAAATCCAAATCCGGAGTGAAGACTGATTCATTAATCAGAGGAATCAAGAGAAGAAGAACCACTTTTATTCTACATTCAACATTTATAATTTGACACGAGTAATTTTCTCCTATTTTAGGAAAAATTGTGTGTACAATTGCCACATTAGAAATAACAAGCCCTAGAAAATCCCACCAAAGTCATTTGCCTACAAGATGACGTCTCCATAATTACAAAAACAAAGCGAGCTCTATACTTTACACGAGAACCATGCAGATTGCGATACAAACACAGTTACAAATATAAAACAACGAATTATAAAAATGCTCAAGGCGGCCATGGAGGCTTACTGGGTAGCAGCAAAGGAAAAGAGGTAGTTGGGTTCTGCCTAGTGATGCTGCTGCTGGTGCTGGTGCTCGTGCTATTAGGGTTTTACTAAGGCAATGGAGAGTGAGGTTAAGTTTTAAAGCTACGGCACATTTCCAATAAGAGGAGCAAATGAGAGTCTAGAGAAAATAAGAAAGCAGATGAGTGCAAATTGCTCTAATTACAAAGCCCATTATGGGCCAAATATGGGCTTGACAATTATTATTATTTTGTGTGGGCCAAATAGAGCAAATTGCTCTAATTACAAAGCCCAGGACATATATAGCCGTATATATAAACAAAACTGTACCTGCAAATTTTGATACCGTACCGTACCGAACAAAGTTCGGTCGGTAATTCGGTATACCGAACAGTAAAAATTTCAAAAAAAATACCGACTAAATAGAGTAAATTTCGATACGGTATTACGGTAATTTCGATATGGTCGGTATTTGCACAGCCCTAATAGCAGTTGCTATAAAATCTCTAAGGTACTACTTAGGTTGACTTTTATACTTTTAACGCGATGGAATATGAATTAGTCTGGTTTGGAAAAAAAAATAGGAACACCACAATATATATGAAAAAACAATATTGATCCGGCACTATCTACAGTTATTATTTATCTCTTATTAATATATTAATTAGTTGAGAAATAATTTAAAGAAATTGAGTTTTAGTACCGAAATAGGTTTGAAATTTGTTTATTGTTTTCAAAGACGAAGATTGGTAGATATTGCTTTTCAATTTCTTTGAAGTGGAAACTGGAGGTTCACTTACTTAAGAAACAAATAAAGTTGTGTGTTGAGTAAAATATTGTCAAAACCAGGAAAGGAAAAATTAGTTGAGCAATAAAAACTACTAATGTAAAATGGTAGGTCAACATTTAAATTAATTTGAGATAATGCATTGAAAAGGCAATAATTAAATTAATTTGATTAGGCATAAGTTGACACATAGATTAAAAAAGTTAAGAAAAAAATGTAAACTATGTAAAAAAATCCAAATACTTTTGTTAGAAACCTAAATGCGACTTAGTATATTACATTTGTAGTTGGAGTATTATATTATGATTATAATTATTATTATTTTTTAATTTGAAATATGTGATTACTGTGAGTCGTAAATAAACATATTTAAAGTGTTTTGTAAATATGACGTGTTAAATAATTATTTCATAATTAGTTTTATACAACACTCTTACATAAAATGTCGTTAATCTGCTATATCTATATGAGCTAATTACCTTTTTACCTTCAATGGACTTATTTAATAGAAACAAAAATTACCCAAGTGCATTTACTCACGTTTCATATCTCATGTGAGTCATGAGTCATGAGTCATGACCCACCAAACCAATATTTATAATGACTGGTCATCACCAAATTTTGAAGAAAAAACAATCACAAATTGCCACATATGTAGTTCTTTATTTAGTTTTTTTTTCAAGATTTTTTATGATAATATTCCCTCCGTCCTGAAAAGGATGACGTTTTAGTCCAAAAAACGCGTTTCTTTTTTACTTGACGCCTTTGGCAATTGTGCCCACTTACTTCGCCCTTTGACAAAAATACCCTCAGACGACGAGTCATTTTCCTCTTGTACAATGCGTCACACGGAGGCAAAGGAATGAAACCGAAAAATAGATGGGGCCATGTGGGAACATGGACAAGATCGATTTAGTTGTGCCTGACACTCATTTTCTCTATCCTCTCCTTCTCTCCTTAATTCCTCTCGTCCTCCTTTCTCCAAAAGTTCAAATTGAAAAATGGTTACTGAAATCAGAACAAGATAAGAGAGCGAGAGAGGAAGAAGATGCGGAGACCAAATCAAATTCGGACAAGAACGAACGTATTTTACTCCTAACGCTTTTATCCTTTCCTCCATTCATTCCCAATTTCATTATTTTATCAACAAACCCTTATTTTTTCCCTTCTCTGGTTCACTTCTCTTGGGTGCTTGATTTGGGATGTTGGAGTCAAATTTATGGATTTGGGCACATGGGTTTCTCTTGGTTTCTTATTTTGGATCAGAATCTCGTGGGTGTGGGCACATGGTTTAATGGGATCTTGATTTCTTGGTTTTCATCTCAGTTCTTTGTTTTTGTTTAATGGGATCTGTGGGTATATAATTTGCATTTTATTTTCATCCTCTAGTTCTGGATTTATGTTGCTAGAAACAATGATGAAATTTGTGTGTTTTGGGTGTAATTATCTCTATTATATGGATATATGATTATGGTGTTGATTTCCATCGCATTCTTCATCTGTTTTGTTTTCATCCTCTATTTCTGGATTTATGTTGCCAGAAAGAATGATGAAATTTATGTGTATTTTGGGTGTAATTATCTCTATTATATGGATATATGATTATGGTGTTGATTTCGAGAGCATTCTTCATCTGATTTGTTTTCAATTTCGTGTATTTTTGTTTATTGAAATTTTCATGTCAAGAATATGATTATGGTGTTGAGTTCTGTTTTAACCAAGAATGCTATAGGACTGCAAACTGGAAAATACCACAACATAAATTTATTGAAATTAAAATGAAAGCATAGTAGCATACACATTACACTACATAATTGCATTTAATTGATTTTTAATGACTCCTCAGCTTTTATACACAGACCATAACTCCTTTTTACACTCCATCTCTTAAAGCATATCTGCATTCCTCTGTTTTCCATACATAAAACAGTTCCTTTCCTTTATTTTTCTATTTCTTCATCTGCTTCACTCCATCCTTTTTTTGCAGGTTCATTTAATGTGCGCATTTCACAAAATTCAAGAATGCTATAGAGGCCGAAAGTTGGAGGGGTGTTAGGTAGCCACATTGAATAGAAGATAGATTAGGAATTCTGTTTTTAATTTTCAGTTTTAAATTTCAGAACTCTATGTAGTGCTTGTGTGTTTGTTTGGTTGAATAAACAAGGTTTCTGTTCAATCATGGATTGGTTTGTGTATTGTCATGGTTCATTTCAATGGATACATTTTGTTCATATGGAAACAGAGGATGCTATATACTGATACTTTTCACTTCCTCTCTTTACATTTAATTTTTTGCATTGTGGAAACAGATGAGCAACTGGTTTGATCTTGGCAACATTCCAAACGTTGCCATAATGTCCATTGATCGTCAATCAAATGAAGATTTATAGTGCCCGAAAATGTGTGTGCACAAGGGATAATGTGTACAGTGGTAGTCGGGGTCGAACACAGGGATTGTGAGAGACTGGTCCAAGGTCTTGAGTGAAATCGCAGGACAAGAGCACGAAAAGTAACAATCAGGGGGGGGGGGGGGGGGGGGTTTACTTGGCTAAACAAGTTAGCCAAGATGGATTTGGGAGCTAACAATTTCTATCTAGGAAAGCAGTATTCGGGGTCTCGAATGTCACGTTCGAGGTCCCGAATGATAAAACAAGCAAATCGGTAAATAAATCCAGGAATAATAAAACAGAGGTGAAATAATCGCAAATAATCAAATAGAGAAGGATTCTTAGCAAAGGCATTCTTGGGTTGCATTCGGGGGCTCGATCGTCATCAACACAAGGATATTCTATTCAAGACATCATAGAAATGACATAGGGACCATATTCCTCGGATATCCCTTACTTTTCTCTTAAGAGAAACTACCCCCCGTTTCCACATATGAGGTAGTCTTAACAGTTTGCCATCCCTCCAGGCACGAATGCTGGAGGGCCATACTCAAACTGCCCATGAAGTTAAAAAAAGACAGATCTAGAGCTTAAAGTCCCTCAGTTTGTCAGGCTCGTGACCTCGCTCTAATCAACTACCCACCATATCTATTCGAGACCACTTCAGCGCAGTCAAGACTAAACAGATGCCTACTTGTTCCATTCAATTTTCCTTCCGTATTCATCACACAAATGACAGAATTCACACAAAATAATAATCAGTTGATCAAGCCTCAAATTATTTCATGCAAAGATGTAATTAAAATGACAAGTAATTGAATATGGTATCAAGAATATATTAAGCACATTAAGGCCTCGAATCTGCCCTTGCAACCCTTGAATAACCCTTGCTAAGAATTAAAGATTTAGCTACTCATGCTTGTTGATGAACAAATAATAATTGAGGAAAGCATAAGAAGTGAATAAATAGAGTAAGGGAAGAAGACTTTGTTACTAAAATCCGTTTTGAAGCCCGGCGGCAAGGTTGAAGATGAGCTAACAAGAACTAGAGAGATAAACTAGAGAGAAGTCTAAGAAAACTAAAACTAATGATTTTCTAAAATATGCTAAGTGATAAGATCTATCCCTAAGCTACCTCTTGGATGACAAAATGCATTAATTGAAAGCCTATAAAAATGGATCCATACTCCTTAAAGCACAAAGCTGAAAAGCATAAAGTTGTCTGGTTTTTCAGCTTTGGCAGGTCTGGAGTGGGATCAAGGGCTGAGATGGTCAGAGCGGTAGGTATTTGGTGGTCAGTGCAGACTGTTGGAACAGTGTCAGAGGAGGCACATGGAAGCTCTGGCAAGAGGACACGTGGAAATGCCATTCTTTGCCCTTCGGGGTCCCGAATGGAGAATCCGACTCGGGACCTTGAACGCTGCTTTGGGTTCGGGACCTTGACTCTGGTCTTGAAGCTCAAAACTGCACAAAATGCTCCAAAAATGCACTTTTTTGCATAAACCCCCATTTCAGGCCTAAATCTGCAATAGTAGTGAAAACAAGGGTAAATTAGCAGAATCATGCCTTAAATGGGTGAGAAAATGGAGGGAAAATCGTGCATAAAAACATGCTATCCAATAATCCCCACACTGCCCAATGCTCGCCCTCGAGCATTCACAAAATTTAAAACAGTCCCAAAATAGAACAGACACACCAAACCATAGCATAGAGAATAAGCATGCTACTTTCAAGATTCGGGACCCCGAATCAAAACAGACTCCGCCTAGATACACCTGCATCAAATCAGAAGGATAACGACCCTTAAGAATAGACTTTTCCACATCAGCCTATTCACCAGCAGTCCTCACATGGATCGGTGTTTGCACTCACACTTGTAAACAAGGCTAGGTGTTTAAACACTCAAGTATGCAAAAAAAATGTAGCACAAAACTAAGTTTACATATCAATCCGAGTACATTAGATACATGCATAGGCAATCTAACAATCAAAAGACTTCGCATCGGGGGCAAGAAGGGGAAGCAAAGGAAATAAATGATAAGAGGAAATGGAAGAAGCATAATGAGAAGAAAAAATGGAGAAGGGGGAGAGTAAGGAAGTGAAATGAGAAGGTGGTGAAACCAACTCAAACCTGGAACGCTCCCTTGGCAGGAAAGAATCAAAATGGTGAGACAATGTTGTTGAGGGCGAAAGCTAGACTAGTTTCTTCTTCTTCGAGGGGGACCTTTGCTGACTTCATTTGGGACCGGAACTCGGGACCTTGAATGAATGCTGGCTGTTGATTTCCTCTTTTCTATAAAATTTGGTTTCTTCTCTCTCCCCTTATTTATATTTCTAGTTTTTTTTTAAAAAAAATTTTGTTTTTTTTTCTTTTTCGAGAGAGAGAGAACGATGGAAACCTGGATTTGAGGGCTGAGACCTTGATCTTCGGGGGCTGGATGTTCTGATTTCACTTCCCCACACTTGTGTTTTGCCGTGGTTGGAAAGTGAATTTTTCATTTTTGCTCTGCCCTTGATTTCTGTGTTTAGCTTCAGGGTCTTGAATTTGTGCCAGCATTCGGGGTCTTGAATTTGGGGGATCCCCACACTTCGCCTTTGCTGCTTCATTTGTCTAGTCTAGCCCTCGATGGTGCTCCCAACAACATTGCTTCACCTGCCAAGAGAAAGATCAAGGGAAAATTCAAATGGTTAGAATTGGGGAGGAAAGAAGGGATTCAGGGTCAAGAAGGAAAAACAGAATAGAGAGAAAAAAATGAGAGAGAACAATTTGATGTGAAGACTTGATCTTTTTGCTGCTTTCCTATGTCTAAATGTGTCTATACCCATGGATATCATGCAAACCCAGCCAGTACCTAGTCATGCATTCACTCAAACAATAAACATAGGTATGAAGGCTCAAATGCTCACAAGGTGTTAATTCGTGACCACTGGTGTATAGGTCTTGAAGCAGATGTAAGGCATAACAGGCAAAAGATGAATCATTCGGGACCTTGACTACAGACAACATTTTTATTCTATGTGCGCAAGTCAGGTGTGTGTCCATCATTGGGGCGTTTTCAAAAATCTAGGCAAAAATTCGAGAATAATAAAAAATAAAAAAAACTAGAAGTATCATGCATAAACTTAGGAAAAATAAACTAGGGAATAAAACATGCATAAAATGAAATGTACTAGCAGTTCAAACTTCAAACTCCTCCCCACACTTAGGCATCGCATTGTCCTCAATGCGAGAAGGAGTCAAAAGGAAATCAGTTCAAACAAAAGCAGAAATGGAAATTGTTCAACATGAGATAAACAGCCCACGCAGGGGCAAAGAGTGAAATTGTTCGGGATTAGGAGGGAGGAGGATTGCGTTGCGCGACTACAAGGGCGAGGGCTTGGATCTCCTTTAAGATGGCACGATTAGTGTTCAGGAGGAGATGCAGCAGCCTGTTGGTGGTCTCGGCAGTCGGCACTTCTTCGGGATCTCGAGGGTCAACAGGTTGTTCCGGGGCAGCTGGAGTTGTTGGGTATGTGGAGTCTGATATATACCACATCGCTAACATAGGGAATGGAGGTTGGCCCTTTCCCTATAAATAGACTCTCTTGTAATTGTAAAACTAACGAATATTAAGACCAATAATATTTGTGCGGTTTGTAAAGTGCGGCTAGACCGATACCATGTTAATGCTTTTGTCTTGTCTATTGTCGTTTATCTTTCTCAATCTAGGTTATCTTTCGGTCTCCTACTCAGGTAATTCCTAACAACTGGTAGCGGAGCAAGGTTAGTGATTAGGAGCGATGGCAGGCGATGGGAAGATAAAGATCGACAAGTTTGATGGGACAGACTTTGGATTTTAGAAGATGCAAGTCGAGGACTTGCTGTATCAGAAGAAGCTACACGAACCGTTAGAGGAGAAAAAGCCAGAGGCGATGAAACAACAAGATTGGGACTTGTTGGATAGGCAGGCTCTAGGTGTGATACGGTTGACACTGGCGAAGAACGTTGCTTACAACATCGTTGGTGAGAAGACTACACACGGACTGATTAAGGCGTTATCAAATCTGTATGAGAAGCCCTCTGCAGCTAATAAGGTATATTTGATTCGTCTATTAGTCAATACGAGGATGAAAGAAGGTGGTTCTGTTGCTGATCATGTGAATGAATTTAATTCTATACTGTCGAGATTAGTTTCCATTGAGATTAAATTCGATGATGAAGTACAGGCTTTGTTGTTGTTGTCCTCGTTACCTGACAGCTGGTCAGGGTTTGTCACAGCAGTTAGTAGTTCGTCTGAGACTACTAAGCTAACGTTCACATGAATTCGTGACTCGATTCTTGGAGAAGATATTCGTAGGAGGAATTCTGGGGAATCATCGGGCTCCTTGTTGAGTATGGATGGTAGAGGCAGACCAGTTGGGAAGGGGCAGAATCAAGGGCGTAATAGATCGAAGTCCAGGAAGAGAGGGCAGTCCAAGAATCGCAAGGATATTGTGTGCTGGAATTGTCAAAAGACTGGTCACTTCAGGAATCAGTGTACGGCTCCTGCAGTTCCTAAACCAAAGAAGAATGATGGTAACTCAGTTAACACAGTGGAAGAAGTTAGTGATGATGCGCTGATTTGTTGTGTTGAGTGTTCTATTGAATCTTGGGTCATGGATTCTGGTGCATCATTCCATGCCACTCCAAGCAAGGATTCAATGCTGAATTTCAGGTCTGGAAATTTTGGCAAAGTTCGTCTTGCTGATGACAAGACTTTGGATATTACAGGTATGGGAGACATCAAAGTCAAAACCTCTTTTGGAACAATCTGGTTGTTAAAAGATGTTAGATACGTTCTTAGACTCAAGAGGATACTGCTCTCTATGGGTCAGTTGGATGAGGAAGGATATCGTATTATCTTTGGAAACAGACAATGGAAGGTTGTGAAGGGGAATTTGGTTGTTACTCGTGGTGATAAGGTTGGAACTCTTTATACTATGGAACAATCATGTGATGAGGTTAATGCAGTTACTGATGATGTTGGTCCATTGACTCTTTGGTATGAAGTTGCTAGTTTCTAAAGGCAAGATTCCGGAATTGAAGAATGTGGAAGTTGGATTCTGTGAACCATGTGTGTTTGGGAAGCAGAAACGAGTTACTTTTGCAAAATCAGGGAATGCACCTAAGTCTAGAAAGTTAGAGCTAGTTCATACAGATGTGTACGGACCGACTACAGTTGCCTCCGTGGGAGGATCACACTACTATGTCACTTTCATTGATGATTCCACTAGAAAGGTATGGGTTTATTTTCTGAAAAATAAATCTGACGTATTTGAAACCTTTAAGAAGTGGAAGGCAGAAGTTGAAAACCAGACAGGGTTGAAGATTAAGAGCATGAATCAGATAATGGGGGTGAATACAGCAGTGATGAGTTCAAAGCCTATTGTGTAGAACACGGAATCAGAATGATAAAGACTATTCCTGAGACACCGCAGCAGAATGGAGTTGCAAAGCGAATGAATAGGACTTTGAATGAGAGAGCCAAGAGTATGAGAATACATGCAGGATTGCCAAAGATATTTTGGGCAGATGCAGTTAGTACAGTGGCATATCTCATTAACAGAGGACCCTCAGTCCCCTTGGGGTTCAAAATTCCAGAGGAAAAGTGGCAAGAAAAAGAGGTAAATCTCTCACACCTGAGAGTTTTTGGTTGTGTTTCTTATGTGCGGGTTAAAGATTCTGACAGGGATAAGCTTGATCCTAAATCAAAGAAGGTTACTTTTATTGGCTATGGCTCAGATGAGATGGGGTACCGTTTCTGGGATGAGCTGAACAAGAAAGTCATTAGAAGCAAGAATGTCACCTTCAATGAGAATGCAGTATATAAGGATAAGCTTATAGCAGATTCTGAAACGACAAAGAAACAAGCAGTAAAAGAGTAGATTGTGTTGGAAGACATTACAAAGGATGTTCTTGCAGGGGACAGTGGGAGTTTGGTAAACAGAGATGTTGAGGAGGCTATCCCAGTTGCCCCAGATGTTGCAGTAAGAAGATCAAATAGAGTTTCGCGACCGCCACAAAGATACTCTCCTTCAGCTTATTACTTGCTTTTGACTGAGGATGGTGAACCTGAGAGTTATTCAGAGACAATGCAGATGGATGAGTCTGTTCAGTGGGAGCTAGCCATGAACGAGAAGATGAGTTCACTTGAGAAGAATGAGACTTGGTCATTGACTAAGTTACTAGCAGGAAAGAAGGCTTTGCAGAATAAATGGGTGTTCAAGATTAAAGAAGAACTTGATGGCAGCAAGAGATATAAGACAAGGTTAGTGGTGAAAGGTTTTCAGCAGAAAAAGGGCATTGATTACAATGAGATTTTTTCTCCGGTTGTCACGATGACTACTATCAGACTTGTTTTGGGTATCGTGGCTGCAGAGGAGTTACATCTAGAGCAACTAGATGTGAAGACCGTGTTCTTACATGGTGATCTTGAGGAGGACATTTATATGACACAGCCAGAGGGGTTCCCGGCAGCTGGGAAAGAGGACATGGTTTGCAAGCTGAAAAAGAGCTTGTATGGTTTGAAGCAAGCACCAAGACAGTGGTACTTGAAGTTTGACAACTTTATGATGAGGAGTGAGTACACGGGGTGTACTATGGATCATTGTTGCT
Source organism: Viola odorata (assembly GCA_963691705.1). Taxonomy (NCBI): domain Eukaryota; kingdom Viridiplantae; phylum Streptophyta; class Magnoliopsida; order Malpighiales; family Violaceae; genus Viola; species Viola odorata. Next base: position 19,486,145 of record OY829539.1, on the reverse strand, counting down.
ATGTTAAGCAATTTGATTCATCTTATATTATACTACTGTTGTATGTTGATGACATCTTAATCGCAGGATCTGACATGAGGGAAATCAACATGTTGAAGAGACAGATGTCTCTAGATTTTGAGATGAAAGATTTGGGTCCCTCAAAGCAGATACTTGGTATGAGCATCATTAGAGATAGAAGTGAAGGTACTCTGAAATTGTTGCAAGAGAAGTACATTGGGAAGGTGTTAAATAAGTTTAATCTCCAAGATGCGAAGATCAGAAGTACGCCTTTGGGAGCCCACTTCAATCTCACAAAGAAGCAGTCACCTCAAATGGATGAAGACAAGGTAGGAATGGCTAATGTTCCGTATGCATCTGCAGTTGGTAGTTTGATGTATGCTATGGTATGCACGAGACCAGACATTGCTCATGCAGTAGGAGTTGTTAGCAGATTCATGTCTAATCCTGGGAGAGAGCATTGGGAGGCCGTTAAGTGGCTGCTACGCTACTTGAAAGGTACCTCTAAGGTTGCATTGTGTTTTCGCAGGAAAGATGTAATCTTGAAAGGATTCACTGATGCAGATTTGGGTGGTTGTGAGGATACAAGAAAGAGTACTACGGGATATACTTTCACCTTGGGTGGCACAGCAGTTAGTTGGATGTCTCGACTTCAAAAGAGTGTTGCTCTTTCAACCACGGAAGCAGAGTACATGGCTATTTCAGAAGCCAGCAAGGAAATGATTTGGTTGAAGAATTTTCTTGAGGAGTTGGGCAAGAAACAGGAAGACAACGCTCTGTACAGCGACAGTCAGAGTGTCATTCATCTTGCGAAGAATCCTGTGTTTCATGCTAGGACAAAACATATCCAGTTGAGATATCACTTTATCAGAGAGTTGATTAGTGATGGTACTTTGTCCTTGAAGAAAATCCTTAGTTCAAGGAATCCAGCAGATATGCTAACCAAGGTGGTTACTAAAGAAAAGTTGAAGTTTTGCATAGCTTCAACTAGCCTTCAGAACTGACTGTTGAAGAAGGCTCAGCACATATAGAGTTTTTTAATGCTGTTGGGTTTTACTAGAGTTACATGAGTGAGAGTGGACCTGTGATCAGTCTCCAAGTGGGAGATTGTTGGGTATGTGGAGTCTGATATATACCACATCGCTAACATAGGGAATGGAGGTTGGCCCTTTCCCTATAAATAGACTCTCTTGTAATTGTAAAACTAACGAATATTAAGACCAATAATATTTGTGCGGTTTGTGAAGTGCGGCTAGACGGATACCACGTTAATCCTTTTGTCTTGTCTATTGTCGTTTATCTTTCTCAATCTAGGTTATCTTTCGGTCTCCTACTCAGGTAATTCCTAATAGGAGTGGCAGGTTGGACAGGAGGCTCGGGAGCACTAGACTTGGTTCGGGGCCTCGAAGGATCTGGATACTCAAAATTGCCCTCGATCTTTCCTTTGTTATCTACATGAAAGCTCAAAATACCATCAATAACACAAAAGAATCCCATCGTGTCCAAGGTCTTGAGACCAAGGAGCTTGAAGGAATTCGGGTGCTGGTACAGGTTTAGCTCTTGGGGCTTCCACGAGTAAAGGTGCGAGGCCAAGCTAGTGATGAGAGATCCTAGGACAGGAGATCGACCCTGGGGGGCATTTGTGACGTTATGGGCAGAGGTAGCAATCCAATAACCAAGGTTGACCCGCTTCTTTTGATACATGACCCATAGGAAAAATAGCTCGGATTGGGCAAGCTGGCTTGAGGTCCCGAATTTACCCGAGAGGGCAAGGGACAGGAAGCGTTGTAAAATCCGGAGTGCAGGGTCTTGAATGTCATGGGCCTTGGTGTTGCGAGAGTGAAACATGGCCTTGGGATTCCCTGTGAGCTCCCGAAGGGCCTGGTTGTTGTTGAATTCAGCCGGGACAGTGGTCAAGGCGTCCTGATATTCATCCCCCTGCACATCTTCACGACGGACAAAGCCTAGGTAGACATTGAAGTCATCGAGAGACATGGGGTGCCATTTGCTAGCCAGCCTAAAATTGATGCATCCCTTGGCAGAAAGATCGGGACCTACCCCACCCTTGGGCTTGAACAGATCAGCCTTATACCAGAAACTAGCAAAGAACTCGAGACTGAGTTCCAAATAGGTAGGCTGATCCATGAAAAATAAGCTCTCCCAACCTATCCCCCTAACCAGTTCCCGGATTCGGGACCCAACACCTAGCTTATCATAAAGATCCATGTCTAACCTAGCACACGGGGCTACCCCCTTGTTGTTCAGCAAATTGACCTTATCTAAAGATGGTTTATCATTAAAGATAAATAACTCATTAAAAGTTTCGAGGTCTGCTGTTACCAGGTAGCTAGGGTCTGGATCCTGAAGCAGGCGATGGGGTCTCGAAGGCTTCTTCCTCCTCAATCCGCTCAGCCTTCCTAGGAGTCTCTTCGGCTGCTTCCTTGCCCTTGGACGTAGCCGAGAGCTTTCTTTTCTTGCTGGCTGGGGTCTTAGAGGTCGGGGCCTTGGGAGCAGGGGCTTTGGCAGCGCTCTTCGCCGCTCTAGCCGACATTTTAGAGGCTGACTTGGCCTTTGTGTTGCCCTTCTTCTTCTGTGGGCTAGGGCTAGGTGGCTTTGGTGGGTTAATCTCACCTACTTCTTCATTGATGGCCTCCGCTTCCTTATCTGTCTGCACCTGCTCGGGACCTTGAGCGTTATGCTCGGGACCTCGAGCGGCTGGGTTCTCCTTCCCCTCTTCATTTTCTTCCTTCCCCTCTTCCTTCTCCTCTTCATTCTCTTCCTTCTCCACTTCAATCTCTACCTCCTCCGTGCCAGCTCCGTCTTCAGACCGGTCCTCCGAGTCCTAAGGGAACGCTTCCTCGTTCTATCTCTCAACCTTCCGAGCCTCACGGAGGCTGGAGCTGGTCTCTGCTTCCTCTTCCACTTCGGTGTCTGAAGGGATATCGTAGCCGATAGGCTTTACGTCGAGGGGGATTGAGTTCACTGGACTACCAGGAGGTGTCTTCGTCGCCGTTGGCTTCTTCTTCTTGCTGCCGGCGGTCGTGGTCGGGGGAACGCGGCTCACTTTGCCAGATCTGGTCATTTTGGGAAGGGAGGTGGTGAAGATGATTTCGTCTAGGTCAATGGTGGCTTCGGATGAGACTGATTCGAAAAGGTCAGAGGTAGGTGACGGAGGAGGAGATGGAAGAGAGATAGGGCGACGGTGAGGTGGTGACTGGTCGGCGTTGGTGTTCTGCGGTGGAGAGCTAGTGGAGTGAGGAGTGGAGGTTTGAGAGGTAATGGGTTTGTTTAGGTTGAGGTTGGTTTTGGCCATGGTTTTGTTTTGTTTGAAAAGAAAAGGAAAGAAGAGAATCCGTGCGTTGATTTGATGGAAAGAGAGAGATGAGGGGGTGTTGGTTGGATAACGGAAGAAAATCTGACGGTTAGGTGGCGTGGGTTAGTGGGATTAAGGACACGGAAAAGCGGAGAGAGAGGAGGGAGCTGATCGCTTGATCTTCGTCTGCCACGTGGCATGCTGGGAGAGGACGCGCAGAGCCAAGGACAGCATGCGCCTGCACCTGCACGGGAAACGTGAAAAGGCAATCAACTTTATGGATTTTGAAAATATGAGAGGGGAATAAAACAAAAGGGTTTAAATAGGGATTAATAAAGAAAGGGACAAGGTCATTTAATGAAAGGAAGGGGATAAAGGAATTAAATGAAAAGGAAAGAAAACAAACTTAAATTAAAATTTACCTAGGTAACATAAAAAGTATGCATAAAGAATTTGAAAAGGTAAGGTTGACTCAAATAAAGAAAGGGACAAAGGATTTAAAAGAGGAATAAGAAGGGACAAACTTAACTAAGACCACCTAGGGAAAATAAGAAATGTGCGCGGGAGAGAGAAAGTATGCTAGACTTAGATTTGAAAGACATGAAAATTAAAGAGATAGGGTTAGGAATTCGGGGGTTGTCCCCACACTTGGCCTTGATTATCGTCTAGGCCTAGACGTTGTTCTCTTCATTCGGGGGCACTGATTGCTGGGTCCTCGACCCTTACTTCTTCGGCAGTCGAGGGCTTGAATCCTTCATAGAAGGGTTTCAGCCTATGACCGTTCACCTTAAATAGCTCCCCATCGTCCAGATTCTGGATTTCAATAGCTCCATGATTAAACACAGTAGTGACTTGGTACGGTCCCGTCCACTTGGATTTGAGCTTCCCCAAAAAAATTCATAATCTTGAGTTGTACATCAAAACCTTTTGTCCAACCGTGAAGGTCTTGACTACGAGGTGTTTGTCATGCTGCGCCTTGGTCTTGCCCTTGTAAATCATTGAATTTTCATAGGCATCCCCTCGAAGCTCTTCGAGCTCTTGAATTTGCAAACAGCGGTCCTTGCCCGCCAAGTTCAGATCCATGTTGACCTTTTTGATTGCCCAGAAAGCCTTGTGCTCAATTTCGACCGGGAGGTGACACGGCTTGCCATAGACCAGCCGATACGGTGTCATACCGATCGGGGTCTTGAATGCAGTGCGGTAGGCCCATAGCGCGTCTCCCAGTTTGAGACTCCAATCTTTCCTTGACTGATTGACTGTCTTCTCAAGAATAGCCTTAATCTCCCGATTCAAGACCTCAGCTTGCCCATTGGTTTGGGGGTGATAGGTTGTAGATACTCGATGGGTCACTCCATACTTGCTAAATAATGAGGCGACCGTTCGGTTGCAGAAATGGGTCCCCCGATCGCTGATGAGAGCGCGAGGGGTCCCGAATCGGTTGAAGATGTGGGTCCCGAATCAGTTGAAGATGCCATAAATCAGCAACTACCCTCGAATCGTCTGTCTTGGTGGCTTTGGCTTCAATCCATTTGGAAACAAAGTCCACTGCAAGGATGTACGTGTTCCCGAATGAATTTGGGAACGCTCCCATGAAGTCAATGCCCCAAATATCAAAAATTTCACACGCAAGGATGCTGGTCAAGGGCATCTGGTTTCTCGCCCCGATGTTTCCCATAGCTTGGCACCGAGGGCATCTAGCGCAAAACAAATAACTGTCCTTGAAGATTGACGGCCAGTAAAGACCGGCTTCTAAGACCTTGAGCGCTGTCTTCTTCGTAGCAAAATGCCCTCCTTTCGTTGTCGAGTGGCAGAACTTGAGGATTGACGGGACCTCATCCATTGTGACACAGCGTCTGATAATCAGATCTGAACAATGCTTCCATAAATAGGGGCTGTCCCAAACATAGGTCCTGGCTTGCCTTCGGATCCGGTTGTGTTTTGCGCTCGAGGCCTCGACTGGAAGCACTCTAGTGGCACAAAAATTCGCTATGTTCATGAACCATGGGAACTTTGCGGTGTCAACTAAGCACAAATGCTCATCTGGGAAAGTCTCCTGAATGGCTACTTGGGAGTCATCCTCTTGGTTCGGGAGCCTACTCAAGTGGTCAGCTACACAATTTTCGGTCCCTTTCTTGTCCTTGATAACAAGGTTGAACTCTTGGAGTAGTAGGATCCAGCGGATAAGCCTAGGCTTCGCATCAGTCTTCTTCAGCAGGCAGCGAAGGGCGGAATGGTCGGAATACACAATCACTTCTGTACCCAAGAGGTACTGCCAAAACTTGTCAAGGGCATAGACAATCGCCAAAAGCTCTATTTCCGTCGTCGTACAGTTTTGTTGCGCGGGGTCTAGCAACTTGGATGCATAGTAGATGACGTACGTCTCCTTATCTTTCTTCTGGCCCAGAACAGCTCCCAAAGCCTGATTGCTAGCATCACACATGATCTCGAAGGGGAGAGTCTAGTCGGGGGCTCGAATGATAGGAGTAGAAATGAGCTTGACTTTCAAGGTCTCGAATGTCGTCTTGCATTTTTCATCAAATATGAAGTCCACATCCTTGTGTAACAGTTGGCACATTGGCTGGGCTATCTTGGAGAAGTCCTTGACGAACCTCCTATAAAATCCTGCATGACCAAGAAAAGAACGCACATCTCGAATATTCGAGGGGTAAGGCAAGGTCTCGATAGCTTGGATTTTAGCTTTATCCACTTCGATACCCTTTTGGGACACGATGTGGCCCAAGATAAGCCCTTGGTCAACCATGAAATGACATTTTTCGAAATTAAGAACAAGGTTAGTTTCTACACATCTTTGCAGAATTTTCTTTAAGTTCGAGAGGCATTCGGAAAAGGAATTACCATAGACCGTGAAGTCGTCCATGAATACCTCTGATTGACGTTATAATTCATTCGTTTCTACCACCTCAAAATCCCTTGTTTATGGCAGAAACTAGCCTTTTTCACGTCAATTTGGCTTCTTTTGAAGATATCTTGGGCAAGACCGGTTCTGGAAGGATCTAGTGTTGGAGCGAAGGAGCAGCAGTCTTAGCCGCTTTTCTTGGCCAAGACTGCAGGGTAGAAGCGTGTTGAGCATGGACTCATGGAAGCTGGATCAGATCTGAGCACCAGTTGGCCGTTACATCCACTTGAAGACCTTTTGGATGTAATCGTATCTGAACAGAAACACTTTAGTAATATGTAATCATTATTATCTCTTTAGTATTTGAAAACAATTGGGATTCTTATCCCTATTTTCTAGTTAATTTGAAGTAAGGAGTTTGGTTAGAGACGTGATGGGCTGGGACCCTAACCTTATTTAAGGTTAGGGAAGGCTGTCAATTACGTATCATCTTCTTCCATCTTCCTTTCTTTTGTTTTGTAAACAACTACTATGATTTTCCTTCGAAAATATCGCATCTTAATTATATTTCATGTTCTTCAATTATTCCCTTTATTTCTTTAATTAATATGTTTAGTAGCTAAAGCACCTAATTCTTGGTAAGGGCCGAGTGAGCATGCTTGTAAATCGTGAGGCTGAATTGTTCTGAATCATCCTCTCATTCGTATTCAGTTGAAGTTCCGTTTTAATAAACCGGTTCCCGTCTAGGCTAAGACTTGATCGATCTCAGCCAAGACGACGAATTTACAACCAGTCACTAAGGGGACGAGCGAAACCGAAGTGACGAAGTAGGTAGCTAACCTCGCGGGGGTTAGTGAACTTGAATTGATCTAGGCCTAACCAGATTGACGACTTAGGGCTCCGAGTTTGGAGTAGCTTGGCCTAGACTCTGTCTTTCCCTACGCCATTGGGATAACGCATGTGCCTCAAGCCAGCGGCCAATTGGATAAACCCTTTAACCAGCAAGGTGTCCACTGGCCAGGATCACTAGAAAGGGGGTACCCTCCTAGTGATTTGAATAAGAGGAAAGTAGGATTGGAAAGGGGTTCCTCCCAATCTATAGCAGAGTTATGAGTAAGAAGGAGAAAATCTAGAGTCAATGATCGATGAAACAAGCCTAGTGCTCATGAATTCGCCCTTGCTAGGAGTTTACCTCAAGAAAGTTCCACCCAAATCTCAACCAGCAATCTTAGCTAAGATTCACATCTGCCCAAGATTGCTTCCTTACTTTCTTTTAGCTTATTCTCTTTTTATGTTTTGTCTATCTTAATCATCAGGAACAAAAATACCCTCAACTCCAGTGTCGAGGAAGTCGAGTCAAGGCTACAATACACCACCAAGATCTCTACGAACGAACCTCTTATCGCAATCTACGAGTCCCTTGTGGACGAGTGATAAGTTGTATTCCTACCCCATTTTCTATATCTTTTTACAACTAAATTTGATGCCCTCGACACGCAATAAAATTTTGGCGCCGTTGCCGGGGATCTTCTGACGGTGTATTTTGTAGTTTTGTTATTTTTATTTTTGTCTTTCGCAGTTGATGACCAGGTCCTCAAAGGAAGAACTACTACCTTTGAATCCGGAACTTACAAGGACCGAAACCCAAATCAGAAAGAAATGTAAGAGGAAATTTGTTGGTGAATTTTCGGGAACTCAATCAGAAACTGATTCCAGCAACAGTCTAGGCCAAGATCAGGACCCAGCTGAGAATCCAATACCAAACATGGAAGAAAACCAAGAAGAACAAACAATGAGAGAACAAAACAGGGGGGCAGAACGAGTGACCTACTCCTGTATTAATCTACCCCCGATGGCTAATGATTGGTCTATCAAGACGAACATCATTGCCAACTTAACCAAGTTTCATGGCCACTCAAACGAGAATCCGTACAACCACTTGAGGAACCTTCACCTCCAGTGTGATACCCTCAAGCCAGTGGGAGTAACAATCGAGAGAGCCAAACTGAAGGCATTTCCGTGGTCTCTTGAAGACTCAACTAAGAACTGGTTCTATAGCTTACCCCATAACACAATTGCAATATGGGGAGACATGTCCGCTGCCTTCCTAAATAAATATTGGAATGCGACTAAGGCAGGGGCAGCAAGAAAAAGCTTAGTCTCCGTTCAGCAAAAGGGAGGAGAAAGTTTGAGCGAGTATCATCAAAGGTTTAGAGACCTTCAAGACATTTGCCCTACCCATGGGGTAGCAGATCATCTCCTAATCCAATACTTCTATGATGGAATGTGTATAAAGGACAAGGAAAGGCTAGACTCAGCCGCTGGAGGAGCACTTCAAGATCTTACACCAACAAGAGCAAAATTACTTCTCCAAACAATGGCTGACAATAGCCAAAACAACACCTCATCCGAGAGAAATTCTACACCTTCTTCTTTGAATGCTATAAATATGGAAAACAAACTTGATAAAATTACTGACATCTTGATGAATCTCTCTACAGGTACCCAATCTCAGGCACAAACTACAGTAGCAGCAGCCAGTCCCATGCCCTCGGTTTGTGGGATTTGCCAACAGCTAGATCATCCGACCCATAGTTGTTATGTGGTGGAACAACCGGGCGATCCAGCCCCAATCCCAGTGAATGTCGCGTACGGGTACAATCAAGGACAATCTAATGGACAACCTAGGTTCCCACACGAGAGCAACCAGTACTCATGGAGACAACATCCCAATCTAAGGTGGAGACAAGATACGCCTCAGCCTAGCCAACCAAATCAACAACAATACCAACCTCAGCCTAGCCAACCAAATCAACAACAATACCAACCTCAGCCTAGTCAACCATCTTAACACCAATACCAACAACAGCCACAACAATCTCCCATAAATTTCCAACACTTCGTACCCAGACCGCCAGGAGCAAACCAATCCAATGCCCCTGTCCCACTTCCTACACCTCAACCGCTTAAGATTACCGGAGTACCTATCGAGGACACTATGCAAAAATTCATGCAAGCAACTCAATCCAGCCTTGTTGAAATGCAAAAACAAATAGGTCAGCTCACCCAACAGATCCAACAAGCAGGAACAGGTGGAAAATTACCCTTCACCACCGAGGATAACCCAAAGCACAATGTAAGCGCCATCCATCTAAGGAGTGGAAGTGTTCTACCGGAACGAAAGGGTGCGAAATCGGATCAAGAGATTCACAACCAATCATACGAAGACGAGGATGTGGACGTAGATGAGGAAGTACAAGAAGAAATCCAAGCAGAAGTTCAGTCGAAGCCAATCTTGGCTAAGACTGGAACTCAGAGTGAAGCCGAGCTTGATATTCCAGTTCAAAAGGAACAGCCGACCTTAGCTAAGACTGAGGCCAAGGCTGATGAGCAGGTTATGAAACCTCTGGAAACAGCAGATATCCCGCCTCCCTACCCTCCCAAGTCCTCTAAACAGAAGAAATTAGACGAGGCTAAGGACTTCATGAACATTTTTGGCAAAGTGGCAGTGAATATTCCTATGCTAGATTTAATTTCAAAAGTACCTTCTTACGCAAGATTTTTTAAAGAACTTTGTACTAATAAAAGGAAACTTGCAGGTATTGAGAGAGTGAATCTTATGCAGAGTGTTTCTTCAGTACTTCAGAGTAAACTACCGGAGAAGTGTGGAGATCAAGGAACCTTCACCATCCCTTGTAAAATTGGGAACAAAACGATAGAAAAGGCTCTTTGCGATTTAGGGGCTGGGATCAACGTGATGTCCTTAAGGGAATATGAAGCATTGCAAATGGGGCCCATGAAGGAGACACAGGTGGTGATTCAACTAGCTGACCGAACCGTGATCCATCCTAAGGGCTTGGTAGAGGACGTTCTCGTCCAAGTCAATAACTTTATATACCCTGTGGACTTTTATATTATTGAAATGGATGCTGATTTACCTTCCTGTACCACTAATGTGCTTTTAGGTAGACCTTTCCTTAGGTCTACTAAAGCAAAGATAGACGTTTATGAAGGTAGTATTATTTTGGAATTCTTTGGAAGCACGATTAAGTTCTATATGAAGGAGGGATTAAATTATCATAATGAGACACATAGTGTAAATTTTATTGATATCTTATACCCTATTGAGGAAGAAACTGCAGATTTAAATACTACTGACCCACTTGATTTTATCTTAAGCAGGAGTATCTCAGCTAAGACGCTGGAAGAAATGGAAGACCGAGTAGGGAACCGAGAGGATCTTAGGGAGGTCTTAACGGATCTTCATGAGACTGAACCAGTAAAGGAGACCACACCTTGTCCATTGTTTAGCATGTCTAACTCTGAGATGTTACCATCTATTGTGCAGCCACCCGAGCTGGATCTTAAGGAGTTACCAGAACACCTTAAGTATGCCTATCTAGGCCAAGACAAAACTCTCCCGGTAATAATCTCAGCTAAGCTTTCTAGCGAAGAAGAGACAAGATTGACAAGCGTTTTGAAGGAACATAAAGAGGCTATTGGATGGACTTTAGCAGACATCAAGGGCATATCCTCAACCATTTGTACCCACAAAATTCATGTGGAAGAGGATAAGAAAACTATTAGACAACCCCAAAGGAGGCTTAACCCTCCGATGATGGAGGTTGTCAAGAAAGAAATCATTAAATTACTTGATGCTGGAATTATATACCCAATCTCTGATAGTTCGTGGGTTTCCCCTGTGCAGGTTGTACCAAAAAAGACAGGTACCACCGTGACCGAAGGTGAGGATGGAATAAAGAGAACCACAAGAATTCAGAATGGATGGAGAGTCTGTATAGACTACCACAGACTTAACCAAGTCACAAGGAAAGACCAATTTCCATTACCATTCATCGACCAAATGGTGGAAAGATTGACTGGGAAGTCCCATTACTGTTTCTTGGACGGTTATTCGGGATTTCATCAAATCCCAGTGGCATTAGAAGACCAAGAGAAGACGACATTTACATGTCCCTTCGGAACTTTTGCATATAGGAGGATGCCATTCGGATTGTGCAATGCGCCGGCCACCTTTCAAAGATGTATGGTTAGTATCTTTTCAGACTATGTGGAAAAGGGTATTGAAGTATTTATGGATGACTTCACTGTCTATGGTGATGATTTTGATAGATGCTTAACGACACTGAAACATATTTTAAAAAGGTGTGTGGCCACTGATCTTGTTCTTAACTATGAAAAATGTCATTTCATGGTTGAACAAGGTATTGTCTTAGGTCATGTAGTCTCTAAGAAAGGTATAGAAGTTGACCAGGCTAAGATTGACGTTATCAAAACCTTGCCTTACCCCTCATGCGTGCGTGAGGTTAGGAGTTTTTTAGGCCATGCAGGGTTCTATCGCAGGTTTATCAAAGATTTCTCGAAGATAGCGGAACCAATGTGCAAACTCTTGCAAAAAGAAGTGGACTTCGATTTCGACAAGTCTTGCCAAGAAGCGTTCGACAAGATCAAGGAGAAACTCATATCATCCCCAATCATCCAAGCCCTAGATTGGAACCTACCATTCGAATTAATGTGTGATGCTAGTAACTCAGCTGTTGGTGCGGTTTTAGGACAGAGTAATGGTAGAGATCCACACGTAATCTACTACGCCTCTAAGATGCTCGACGATGCGCAAAAGAACTATACCACAACGGAGAAGGAATTGTTCACAATAATCTTCGCTTTAGACAAATTCAGATCTTATTTGATGGGAACAAAAGTCATAGTTTTCTCTGACCATGCAGCCTTAAGGTATCTCCTGACAAAAGCCGAATCTAAGCCAAGACTCATCCGCTGGGTTTTACTTTTGCAGGAACATAATTTGGAGATTAAGGACAAAGCAGGAAAGAAGAACTTAGTTGCAGACCACCTCAGTAGATGTTTTGTCAAGGACGATTCAGAACCAATCAAGGATGATTTTCCAGACGAACATCTATTTTCCGTCAAGATAATCAGACCATGGTTTGCCGACCTAGTCAATTTCCTAGCCACGGGTAAACACCATGGAGACCTAACGGCTCAAGAAAAGGTTAAGATTAAGCATGACAGTAAGTTTTTCATTTGGGATGATCCATATCTTTGGAAAATCGGATCTGATCAGTTGATTAGAAGATGCATTCCTAAAACTGAAATTCCATCGGTCTTACGATTTTGTCATTCTTATGCATGTGGTGGACATTTTGGAGCTAAGAAGACAGCCTTAAAAGTCCTAGAATCAGGATTTTATTGGCCCACCCTATTCCATGACAGTTATACATTTTGTAAGACATGTCCTGAATGCCAAAAGATAGGAAACATAAGCGCTAGAAATCAAATGCCCATGAATGTTATATTAAATTGTGAAATTTTCGATCTATGGGGAATTGATTTCATGGGGCCTTTTCCTATGTCGGACGGAAAACAATATATACTGCTTGCTGTGGATTATGTGTCTAAATGGATAGAAGCTAAGGCAACTAGGACCAATGATGCTAGAACTGTTGTTTCATTCTTGAAAACTAACATTTTGAACATATTTGGCGTGCCTAGGGGGATCATTAGCGACCGAGGCACACATTTTTGCAATAGTATTATTGTTTCCCTTTTCAGGAAGTACGGAGTAACCCACAAAGTCTCCACTGCATACCATCCTCAGTCAAATGGCCAAGCGGAGGTGTCAAACAGAGAAGTCAAATCGATCTTGGCTAAGACTGTTGGTCTAGATCGACGAGATTGGAGCCAAAGGTTAGATGATGCACTATAGGCGTATAGGACAGCTTATAAATCCCCCATAGGAATGACTCCTTACAAACTGGTGTACGGAAAAGCTTGCCACCTACCAGTAGGCATGCAACATAGAGCTTATTGGGCAATTCGGAAATGCAATCTAAGGTACGACCAAGCAGGTGAGGAAAGAAAACTCCAAATCCACGAAATAAAAGAGTTGAGGAATCAAGCATACGATAACCAACTCTTAGCCAAGATCAGGATGAAAACATACCATGACAGTAAGATTGTTGAGAAGAATCTCCAACTTGGGGGAAAAGTCCTTCTGTACAATTCACGATTTAAGCTCTTCCCAGGTAAGCTCAAAACTAAATGGGAAGGTCCATATGTTATCACTAATATCTACCCTCATGGTGCAGTGGATATTAAGAATGAAAAGACAGGGATTGAATTCAAGGTCAATGGGCAGCGACTAAAACTATTCCTAGAAGGATTTCCTACATCTCAGGAAAATCAGGCTATTGAAGCCCCACCTGAGATTCATTAAAAGAACAGCAAAGTCATGCCTAGGACTATAACTATGGCGCTACATGGGAGGCAACCCATGCTTTTTAATTTAGTTATCTCGAATAAACTTATCGTTCAAATTTTGCCAGTACTACTGATTAATTTTCCTTTGCTGAATTTTTCAGGGAGTTTAGGAAAGAGAAGAAAATAATTTCCAGGAGTGATTTTGAGGATCTAAGTGTGGTGAGGAGTATATTTGATCTTAGCCACATTTTATTCAGCCTCGGGCTGATTGACGCGCGTAGATAAAGGAGGAAAAGAAAGGAAGCGTGTTCTAGGGAGGAGAAAAAGAAAAGATAACGGTCACATTTTTTGTAATTATTAATCATGATTTGGAAATTAAATTTTCCAAATTTTAATTAATAGTTATCTACCAAGTTTCAGTCTCCCTACCTCCCACAAACACAAAATCCCTAAAATTTCGCCCTCTCTCTCTTATCTTCCACGATCACCTCAGCTAAAATCTCTCCACTCTTCCACTCTCCTACTTCAAACCCACGATTATTCAGCATTAAAACATGGGAAAATCAAAGCGATCATCCGTCAAGAAAGCAAAATCCACCCCAATCAGGCAAGAATCTCCTACCACTCCGCAGTCTCCTTCTCTAACGAATCCAGAGGAGGATTTGCCACAAAACCTCAACGAAGCGCTAGATATCGCAAGGACAATCATGTCCATGGAAGCAGCCGCCTCTGATTCTTCGAAGCAACTTCTCTCTACTCCTACTTCAGTCCCCGAGCCCAAGACCCAGTCTAGGGTTAGCAAGACGGTTGGCTCCGAGGTTTAAGAGATTTCGGATTTCGAGCCTAAGTGTGAAGAAGGGTCGGCCAAATCAAAGAAATCAGGGAAAAGAAAGGCAAGTCTGAATGTTGAATCTGCCCCAGCCAAGAGGACGCGATCTGCGGCTGCCAAGGGCAAGAAGAAAGTAGATGAGGGTAATCTTGGCTCAGACTCTGATGCTGATGCGGTTGCAGTCTTGGCCAAGCCTGCGGCCAAGACTGCCAAGGTAATCACCCTTCCGCCCTTGAACTCTTTAAAAGGCTATTTGAGGCCTGATACTCCTGATTTTAGGGCTAAGTTGACTGAAAGGCATGCCTGTGAGATAACTCAGTTTATTGTCTTTGATTTTTCCTTTCTTGACGAGTTGGGGATAGGAAATAGAATTAGGCGGTTTATTTCTAATCTTGGGTGGGATTGCTTCTTCTATCTATGCATGCCTGCTTATGCTGAATTATGTTTAGAGTTTCATTCCTCTTTCTGGTTAGATCAGGAGAGATTTTTTGCTAATGGTAGGGCTTTTCCTGATCTGAGTGCTGCTAATGTTGTGCATTTTCGCTTGCTTGATAAGTGGTGTCACTTTTCAATTGATGATTTTAATTTGCTGCTTGGTTTTGTGACTGAGGATGGCCTCAAATCTGATGAATATGTGAATGCCCTGACTGATTATCCCCCAGATTGGGATAAGGCAGCGGCCTATGGAGAATTGATTGGTGATCATGCGGCCAAACTAAATAAAAATTCTAAGGCTCACCAGATCCGAGATCCTACTTTGAGGATTCTCCAAAGGATCCTTTCAATCAATCTCTCGGCCAAGACCACAGTCTCGGGCTATCTCTGTTTTAATACAGGATTCACCCCAGTAGCAGATCACCTCTATGGGAAGAGGATCAACAGGAACTTCAAGATTAAGCCAATTCAAATTGACGGTGTAGCAGAGGAGCCCAATCTTGGCCAAGATGACCAGATGCCTGAGCATACCAATAGCCTCGGCATTGACCCTGACCACCCTAGACTTCCGGAATGGGCCAACAAATTCCTTAAGCTTGTGCAGATCCAGCTCGATGCCTTCACAACAAATCAGAAGTTGTTCTACAACTTCCAAGACTCGTCTCGCAAACAGATGCAGCAGATTGTGGATCAACAACAATCTCTGTTTGCAAGTATTGAGTTGGCACAAAAGGAGCGGCTGGATAAGTTCATGGAGCAGCAGGATGCCAAGTATAAACACATCCAGGCGCACTTAGAAGGGTCTTTCACCTACATCAGAGCCATAGACAAAGTTGTTGCGCACATTCGCAACAAAGTGAATGACCACTTCAGCACCACGAGTGACTCCAGTGCCGCCTCTGATGAAGAAGAAGAACCACCTTCTGTGCAAGATCCGAAGCCTCCACCTTCCACATCTCAGTGATTACCCCCAGGTCGTGTCTTTCTTTTTTTCTTTTTCAAATTTTTGTGTCTTTTTTTTACTTTTTCTCCTCTCATTTACACATTGAGGACAATGTGTTCTCTAAGTGTGGTGAGGGGGTTTTTAGGATGTCTGTCTGTATATACATGTTTCTGAAGTATTTTTGGTGTGATTTCTTTGATCGCATGAAATTTTTTCTTTCTTTTTTTTTCTTTTTTTTTGTGAATCTAGGCTAAGTTAGTTGGCCTAGATCGTCTGAAACAGAGTCCGATGCATGTTTTCTCTTTGTCAATATGTGTGTTTTTTAGGATTGTGTGTTCTCTGTTTTGTTTGTGTGTCAGCAAAATCTCCTTAAGGAAAATTGGGGTCACAAGGTGAAGGATGCTGAAGAGATTTTGATATTTAGCATCCTTCACCTTTAGCATGCCTAAAGCCTGTTTTCTCGAGTATCTTAGCCTTGACCTTTAGTATCCTTCACCTTGTGACCCCAAGCTTATGAACGCAGCGTGATCAGCCTAGAGACATCCTTATTGTACATGATCATAGGGTCTAGCATTGTGTAACTGACTTGACACATAGGCAAACTTCCACCAAAAATACCTAATACCCCCTTAAGGAAAATTGCTAGTGGACAATGGAGTCTAATGCCTTGTAATTATGCTGAATTGCTCTAATTTAGAGAACTACTGCTATGCCTAGTAAATTGCAGCTCTAAAAAAAATATATGAATAAAAATGTCTTGATATTTCTTCCTCACCAAGTGGAAATAATCAAGAAACTTTTAAAAGAGCAGCGGAAACAAATAATAATAATATAAAATGTCTTGATGTTTCTGCCTCACTAAGCATTAACAATCAAGAAACTTTTAGCAATTTTGGGCATAGTAAAATAAAACTTCAGGCAAGGTAATTAGATGATGATATTGAGCAATCGAATTAAAGGGGGAAAATCCAAGTAGGTGGATGTTTTGCTTCGTTGAGTCTGTTGTGGAATGCGAAGATGTTATGATCATGTGGAATCCGGATGTCTAGGGTGCTGATTAGGCTATATTCATAAGGGTTGGGATCCATTGAGAAGTATGCTAACTATCATAAGCCAAAGATATTTAAGGAAATGGACTAAGGGTAGTCTGTCCAGAAACTTTGCCACTGTCTTGTCCAGTCTGTCTATTTTAAGTCTTTCTTTTTGTCTTAGTTAAGAGTCTAGTATGCATGGGGGCAAGCATTGTTTAAGTGTGATGAGGTTTGATTGACGTTATAATTCATTCGTTTCTACCACCTCAAAATCCCTTGTTTGTGGCAGAAACTACCCCTTTTCACGTCAATTTGGCTTCTTTTGAAGATATCTTGGGCAAGACCGGTTCTGGAAGGATCTAGTGTTGGAGCGAAGGAGCAGCAGTCTTAGCCGCTTGTCTTGGCCAAGACTGCAGGGTAGAAGCGTGTTGAGCATGGACTCATGGAAGCTGGATCAGATCTGAGCACCAGCTGGCCGTTACATCCACTTGAAGACCTTTTGGATGTAATCGTATCTGAACAGAAACACTTTAGTAATATGTAATCATTATTATCTCTTTAGTATTTGAAAATAATTGGGATTCTTATCCCTATTTTCTAGTTAATTTGAAGTAAGGAGTTTGGTTAGAGACGTGATGGGCTGGGACCCTAACCTTATTTAAGGTTAGGGAAGGCTGTCAATTACGTATCATCTTCTTCCATCTTCCTTTCTTCTGTTTTGTAAACAACTACTGTGATTTTCCTTCGGAAATATCTCATCTTAATTATATTTCATGTTCTTCAATTATTCCCTTTATTTCTTTAATTAACATGTTTAGTAGCTAAAGCACTTAATTCTTGGTAAGGGTCGAGTGAGCATGCTTGTAAATTGTGAGGCTGAGTTGTTCTGAATCATCCTCTCATTCGTATTCAGTTGAAGTTTCGTTTTAACAAACCGGTTCCCGTCTAGGCTAAGACTTGATCGATCTCAGCCAAGACGACGAATTTGCAACCAGCCACTAAGGGGACGAGCGAAACCGAAGTGACGAAGTAGGTAGCTAACCTCGCGGGGGTTAGTGAACTTGAATTGATCTAGGCCTAACCAGATTGACGACCTAGGGCTCCGAGTTTGGAGTAGCTTGGCCTAGACTATGTCTTTCCCTACGCCATTGGGATAACGCATGTGCCTCAAGCCAGCGGCCAATTGGATAAACCCTTTAACCAGCAAGGTGTCCACTGGCCAGGATCACTAGAAAGGGGGTACCCTCCTAGTGATTTGAATAGGAGGAAAGTAGGATTGGAAAGGAGTTCCTCCCAATCTATAGCAGAGTTATGAGTAAGAAGGAGAAAATCTAGAGTCAATGATTGATGAAACAAGCCTAGTGCTCACGAATTCGCCCTTGCCAGGAGTTTACCTCAAGAAAGTTCCACCCAAATCTCAACCAGCAATCTTAGCTAAGATTCACATCTGCCCAAGATTGCTTCCTTACTTTGTTTTAGCTTATTCTCTTTTTACGTTTTGTCTATCTTAATCATCAGGAATAAAAATACCCTCAACTCCAGTGACGAGGAAGTCGAGTCAAGGCTACAATACACCACCAAGATCTCTGCGGACGAACCTCTTATCGCAATCTACGAGTCCCTTATGGACGAGTGATAAGTTGTATTCCTACCCCATTTTCTATATCTTTTTACAACTAAATTTGATGCCCTCGACACGCAATCAACCTCGATGCATTCTTCCACAAATTCTGAAAAGATGCTGACCATGCACCTCTGGAATGTAGTCGAGGCATTGCATAACCCAAAGGGCATGCGTCTGTAAGCAAAGGTCCCGAATGGGCATGTGAAAGTGGTCTTCTCTTAGTCTTCAAGGGCTACTGGAATCTGGTGGAATTCCGAATACCCATCCAAGCAGCAATAATGCGTCGTGCCCGCAAGGCGCTCTAGCATTTGATCTATGAAGGGTAGTGGGAAGTGATCTTTTCGGGTGGCCTCATTCAAGCGTTGGTAGTTGATGCATACACGTCAGCCATTCTGGATTCGGGAGGGAATTGGCAGACCCTCGGGACCTGGAATGATGGTGATGCCAGTTTTTTTCGGGACCACCTGAACGGGGCTGACCCATGGGGAATCAGAGATGGGATAGATGACTCCGGCATCGAGCAGCTTCAGGACCTCTTTCTTAACTACCTCCATCATGGGGGGGTTCAACCACCTTTGAGGCTGTCTGATTGTCTTGGTGTCCTCTTCGAGATGTATGCGGTGAGTGCACAAGGACGGTGACAGACCCTTGATGTCGGCAATCGTCCAGCCGATGGCCTTCTTAAAACTTTTGAGGAGGTTCACTAACTCAAGCTCTTGATCCTCTTCCAGTTTGTTGGAAATTATGACCGGAAGGGATTCCTTCTCCCCGAGGTTGGCATACTTCAAGTGGGAGGGCAGCGCCTTAAGTTCAAGGTCTGGGGCTTGTACCAGAGAAGAGGGGAGTCGCTCATGATCTATGCATTCGGGGGACTCACTCGGGGGCTCGACCACTAAGATATCATTTGCTTCGAGAGCTGCTGCTACCGTGATTAGTTCCGTGGGAACCTCAATGGACGATGTCATCTCCTTCAAGGATTCGGGAGTAAAACTTCGGTCAAGAATCAGCTTCAGGGGCTCGATGGAGTTCAGCTCAGCGATGTTTTCCACAAGAGGGTCTATCACGTCAATAAAATTGACACTCGAGGATTCTGAGGAGTATTTCATGGAGTCCAGCATATTAAAATGGATGATTTCTCCATCGAATTTGAGGGAGATAGAGGCCTCGTAGCAGTCAATCTTCGCATGGGCAGTGGCCAAGAAAGGACGTCCCAAGAGTAAATCCGAAGACTTGGTGTTTGTTGGGTTTTCCATAGAGAGAACATAGAAATCCGCTGGAAATAGGAATTCACCCACTTGGACAAGAACATCTATTATTATGCCTTTGGGATATACCACCGAGCGGTCTGCAAGTTGGATGACAAGTGTGGCCTCCTTCAAGGGCCCGAGTCCAAGACTGTTGTAAATGGTCAAGGGCATAACATTAATTCCAGCTCCCAAATCGCACATTGCCTTCCCAATATCGATGGTACCAATTTTGCAAGGGACCGTGAACATGCCTTGATCCTTGCACTTGGGTGAAATTTTGCGCTGGATATGGGCGGACAAATTTGCTCCCACACTAATCCTATTCACCTCCGTGAATTTGTTCTTGTTGGTACAAAGTTGTTTCAAGAACTTCGCATATCGAGGCATATTCTTGATGGCCTTGAGGAGGGGAATGTTGATGATGACCTTGCTGAACATATCAAAGATGTCCCGATCTTCTTCTTCTTTCTTCTTTTTGATTAGCCGTTGAGGGAACGGGGGTTTGAGTACTTTGTTTATGAATTCCTGGGAGAATTCTTCTTCTTCAACGGGCTGTTTCTTCTTACAGCGAGACTTCTTACTGGAGAAGAAATGATCAAGAGCTGCGTCACCGAATCGAGACTTCTTGGGTTGTTCAGTGGGCTGTTCACATTCGGGATCTGGAATAGCAGTGTCAACTTCGGGGCCTTGAATGCCTCCCGCAGACTCGGGGTCTGGATGGACACGAGAAGGGATCTCGAGACCACTGCGGAGGTTCATGGCGCACGCCTCATGCTTCGGGTTGGGTTCCGTCTGCCCTGGAAACCTTCCTCCATTTTTTTATCTCTTTCATCTCAGCCATAAGGGTCCGTATCAATTTATCCATTTCGGCAATTTTTTTCTTATCGGGAGAGGGCTCCTCATTCGGGGGTGCTGGCATGGTGAAGTTCTGGTCTGGGGGTGGCTGCCTCTTGGCTTGTAATTCTGCATGTTGAAAGGAGAGGGGTGATTTCCGTATGGGTTTTGGCCATACTGATGGCTGGGTCCGGCTTGCTGATTGTTGATCCACCCATAGTTAGGCTGCTTCCTGCCTTGATTTTGATTCTGACCATACGGGGCATTGAATCCTCCTGCAGCATTGACGGGCATTTCTTCAGGAATAAATGGGCAAGCATCAGTGGGATGGTCTGAAAGCTGGCAGATTTGGCAGACCTTGACCTGGACTGGATGTCCCGAGGCCATGTTCTGTAGCATACCCGTGATGGTTACTAATTGATTCTCCATGGCGGCTGAGCGGGCGTCTTGAATGCTAGTGGAATTGTTGAGCTGGAGGTTGTTCTTGGCCATGAGCTCGATGGTGTCCTTGGCGGCAGCGGGAGTAAGTCTAGTAATGGACCCGTCAGCAGCAGCGTTTAGCAAGGCCTTGTCTCGACCCGTGAGTCCTTCACAAAAATATTGTATGAGGGCATGCTCGGACAGATTATGCGAGGGGCATAGGGCTTGCATCTTTTTAAACTGCTCATAATATTGCTCAAGATCTTCTGTGTCTTTTTGAAGGACGGACACGACCTGCTTTCGGGTCACCATAGCGATGGACACCGGGTAGTACTTGTCTGTAAAGGCCTTGGACATTTCAGCCCACGAGTTGATGGATTGTGGCTGCAAGTCATAAAACCAGTCAAGAGCATCGTCCTTGAGAGACCACATAAAGGCACGTAGTTTAGCATGCTCGACGGTAACGTTGTGGGGCTTCATAGCATCACAGATGGAGTGTAGTTGTTGGAGGTGACGGTGGGGATTTTCTTTAGCCAGCCCTCGGTAGAGGGGTAGGTGGTGCATGGTTGCGGATTTGAGTTCCTAGTTATTCGGGACCACTGGCCAAACGATACAACTGGTTGGGGCCTCGGGGGCAACATTGAATTCATCGATGGTCTGGATCACTGGGGGAACTGGTGGAACATTGTTCCCTTCGGGGCCGTAATTATCCATGTTGGATTCTTCTGGATGGACTGGAGGTAGGTTTTCGGGGTCTGGGTTGTCTTGGAGAGCAAAGAGACGTTCGAGGTCCCGAACACAAGGATTGTAATTCGATCCTTGGGCAAGTCTTCAAAGGCCTCTTTCTGTCTTTCCTAACTCGTGATCAAGGGGCAGTAAATCGGGTGCAGATCTCCTGGTCATACAAACATGAAAAATAAATCAGTCTTGAAACAATCCCCTGCAACGGCACCAATTTGATCGTCAATCAAATGAAGATTTATAGTGCCCGAAAACGTGTGTGCACAAGGGATAATGTGTACAGTGGTAGTCGGGGTCGAACACAGGGATTGTGAGAGACTGGTTCAAGGTCTTGAGTGAAATCGCAGGACAAGAGCACGAAAAGTAACAATCGGGGGGGTTACTTGGCTAAACAAGTTAGCCAAGATGGATTTGGGAGCTAACAATTTCTATCTAGAAAAGCAGTATTCGGGGTCTCGAATGTCACGTTCGAGGTCCCGAATGATAAAACAAGCAAATCGGCAAATAAATCCAGGAATAATAAAACAGAGGTGAAATAATCGCAAATAATCAAATAGAGAAGGATTCTTAGCAAAGGCATTCTTGGGTTGCATTTGGGGGCTCGATCGTCATCAGCACAAGGATATTCTATTCAAGACATTATAGAAATGACATAGGGACCAGATTCCTCAGATATTCCCTACTTTTCTCTTAAGAGAAACTACCTCTCGTTTCCACATATGAGGTAGTCTTGACAGTTTGCCATCCCTCCAGGCACGAATGCGGGAGGGACATACTCAAACTGCCCATGAAGCTAAGAAAAGACAGAGCTAGAGCTAAAAGTCTCTCAGTTTGTCAGGCTCGTGACCTCGCTCTAATCAACTACCCACCCTATCTATTCGAGACCACTTCAGCGCAGTCAAGACTAAACAGATGCCTACTTGTTCCATGCAATTTTCCTTCCGTATTCATCACACAAATGGCAGCATTCACACAAAATAATAATCAGTTGATCAAGCCTTAAATTATTTCATGCAAAGATGTAATTAAAACAACAAGTAATTGAATATGGTATCAAGAATATATTAAGCACATTACGGCCTCGAATCTGCCCTTGCAACCCTTGAATAACCCTTGCTAAGAATTAAAGATTTAGCTACTCATGCTTGTAGATGAACAAATAATAATTGAGGAAAGCATAAGAAGTGAATAAATAGAGTAAGGGAAGAAGACTTTGTTACTAAAATCCGTTTTGAAGCCCGGCGGCAACGTTGAAGATGAGCTAACAAGAACTAGAGAGATAAACTAGAGAGAAGTCTAAGAAAACTAAAACTAATGATTTTCTAAAATATGCTAAGTGATAAGATCTATCCCTAAGCTACCTCTTGGATGCCTTTTATAAGCTAAAGCTCCAAGAACAAAAATATCTACAGCCTAAACTATAGACAAAATGCATTAATTGAAAGCCTATAAAAATGGATCCATGCTCCTTAAAGCACAAAACTGAAAAGCATAAAGTTGTCTGGTTTTTCAGCTTTGGCAGGTCTGGACTGGGCTCAAGGGCTGAGATGGTCAGAGCGGTAGGTATTTGGTGGTCAGTGCAGACTGTTGGAACAGTGTCAGAGGAGGCACATGGAAGCTCTGGCAAGAGGACACGTGGAAATGCCATTCTTTACCCTTCGGGGTCCCGAATGGAGAATCCGACTCGGGACCTTGAACGCTACTTTGGGTTCGGGACCTCTACTCTGGTCTTGAAGCTCAAAACTGCACAAAATGCTCCAAAAACGCACATTTTTGCATAAACCCCCATTTCATGCCTAGATCTACAATAGTAGTGAAAACAAGGGTAAATTAGCAGAATTATGCCTTAAATGGGTGAGAAAATGGAGGAAAAATCGTGCATAAAAATATGCTATCATCCATACTTTGCATTTTGAAAACAGAGGAATAATGTTTTATAAAATGAAACCAGTTGAATGTAAAATTGAAATGGAAATGGAGTATGCATCCTGTGACATAAACAAATTGATTCTATTATGTGCAAATTATGCTAGCAGGGATCAAACAAATTGATAGAGAATTAACTACAGCATTTGCACAACAGAAATAGAGGCAAAAAGGAACTGCAAAACTGGAAAAATCATATTAAAAAGAAATAACTGGAATTGCAAAACTGGAAAATCTGATTAATAAGAAAGAACTGGAATTGCAAAGCTGGAAAAGCTGATATAGGCAAAACAGGAATTGCAGATAGAGGTAAAACCTGCAACAGATAGAGGCTACTGCCTAATGAAAGACAATCACCTGATTTGTTATGAAGACATGTAGGCTACTGCATTGGCAACAATGGCTGGAGAGCAACGTATTGCAGATGGTAAGGCACCCTGTGTAGCAAGTTGATCCTTCTTTAGGTGAGGGATCTTGTAATTGTTGGATCCATCATATTTAATGATCTCAACCATACACGACTACAATGTTAAGAAAATATTATTGCTGCTCTTGTGTGGAAAATCTTCGAATGCATGCTCAAGTGCCCCAATCAATTCCACTAAGGATTTTGCACAGTCCTTACTCTGCAGTGACTGTATTGCTCTAAAAAGGCCAAGATCCAGCACGTTTAAGTCAGAAGAGTTGGGAGGTTGACAAACAAGAGACATATTCAATCCACTGTTTTGAACTGCACATAAGAAGTGAACATCGTCAGCATGAATGTGGGTCTTTGCGTTATCTTGTTGAATGTAAATGGCTTCTGTAATACACTCCCTAGGCCATTTGTTGGCTATGGCAGGCAAGACCTTACTAACCATAAAATCTCTAATTACATCTCTTGTTATATTAGCAATAGGTTTGATCTCAACTGTGCCACGAGGCCTGTTCTGACTGGATCTTAAAGCAGCAACCGATTGAACTAATGGGAAAATCCCAATCTTTCCATCAAATGTGCATAAACCATCACAATCATACCTTGGCCTCGTAACAGCAGCTAAAAACATTATTTTAGGTATGAAATGAGAGCTTTTAATTGTTCTTACAGGATCAGCTTCATCTTGCAAGAGGTAGTATGTTTGAGATTTCTTGGTCAAGTAGAACCACTTCTCATCGATATGCACTGTGTTCTCCATCATTTTGAATGTTGGATCATGAGGCAGTGATGATGGATCAAAAGAGGAGAGACAATGGTTGATCCTGGCTGTGTGATTCTCTACTGTCAAAGTGGGTTTTATGGCATTCGTGTGACGCTTGATGATTTCTTCTTTCAGTTTGCCATACAGAAATGTCTTGGATACACCAAGGTGATATGCAAGAGATCTAATTGTTGTCCTATTTCTCAAAGGAACACATCGCATAATTTCTAAATCAAATTCTACTCTTTTTCTACCACAGTTCTTCACTTTATAATTGTCATGAGCATTTGTACCTGAATCCCGTGCACGTTTCCAGATCCTCTGGACTGTTCGCACCCACCCTCACTCTAAACTGGATAGCAACATCCATGGTTGCTGCTCTCTTCAACACCCCATTCACACTTCTTTGAAGCAACGATTTTAATACTTCGAGTCGTTCATCTGAAGTAAGTTCCCTCTTGCACTCTGACCATACAAATGGTCAACAAAGTCAGTGAAATCAAGGGAGCAAGAGGTTATTATTTATGGCCAAAATAAAAGAAATTTGAGGAAAGAAACAAACTTGGTCAAGGCACATGGTTTAAGTCTGGAATGTCAATGTTTTCCTCAACTGCTCGACTTTCGGTTTCCAGAAACCCATCTTCATCTGGCGATAACTCATCAAGCCCAGGCCAATCGACTTCGGGAGATACAAGTTCGATTGACATATGAGATGGACTAGTGGTTGAGAGCTGATTGAGGTCATGTATTGGAGAAGCCATAGCAGGGTCAGTGGAGTGGGTTTTTTGACGAATTTGAGGTGCGTTTGATTTTGAAGAAAGAGGAGGAAGCTGAAATTTTAAATCCCATCGGTAAATCAAAAAATTTCAAATGGAAACAGAGTTGGGAGGGAAACAATTTTCATTTCAGAATTCCCCAAAATTTCAATTGAAAAATTTTGGGGAATTTTCGCGCGGGATTGCGAATTAGGTCGCGAATTTTGGCGAATTTGGGCGATAAATAGAAGAGAGAGAAGAGGGAGAGGAACGAAAGAGGAAGAAGGAGGCAGGAGCGCGCGACGCGTGGTGTGCTCTGTGTGGCCCACATACAGGATTCAGTCGCCCACTAACACGGCCTTAATCTGTGTAATACCTCCCTCTACGTCAAATAAAAAAGAACTGAGGGAGTAGCAAACTGGCAATTATTTTATAGAATGTGGCCACCACGACCCACTCACGAAAATGTCAAAAGACCAACAAAAAAAAGTTGACAAAATGGATTATTAGCTTCACTGTTACTCCCTTCACTTTTGAAACAATGTCGTTTAAGACATTATGCCGCCGACTGCTTGTAAACGTCATTCTTATCTCCCCATACATTTTTTCGCTTTTGTCTGATGATTTTACCCTTGCCACCAAACAAAGGCGCGAGCATCATCTTCCTCTGCCATTCTCAAACTTCTCTCTCTCAGACAAAAGAAAGTAGTTCGAATTTTTGGGAAATTTGTAGGGGTGTACAAAAACCGACCCAAACCGGGAACCGAATTGGAACCGCACCGAATAGGTCCGAATCGTTAATTTTTTTTAATTTTTTTGGAACTGTAGGACCGAACCGGACCAAATCAAAATTTCCGGTTTGGTCTGGTTCTCTAATCAAAATCTCAATCATGCATGACTGAAGAGTTATGAAAATGCTTCCACCAATTGATCTACATTTCTTGCACACTTTTTTTCTTGCAAAGATTGAATAGCTTTAAAAAATCTAAGATCATGCATATTTAAATAAGGGAATTAGGAGGTTGATACAATAGTTTAATATTCAATCCCACATTCTCAACTGCAGCTAAGAAATTAATATCATTCTCATGGATATGTGTCTTTGCATTATCCTGAAGATGATAATTGGATCCATGAGGCTATCCCTCGACCATTTGTTCTTAATGGCAGGTAAAATTTGTTGAATCATGAACTGCTTAATGACTTTCCTATCTATTTTCGGAATTGGCTTCACTTCTAATGTTCCAGCTACCCTATTTGAATTAGACCTCGGTTGCCAATGGAAACACTCATATCCTACCATCAAACGTACAATTCCCATGAGAGTCATATCTAGGCCTAGCAACAACTACAAGGAACATAATCTTAGGAATAAAATTGGAACTTTTTATGGTTCTTACAAGTTCATCTTCATCGGGAAGGAAGTAGTAACTCTGGACCTTCCTTGTCGCTTGGAACCATTTCACATCGATGTGAACCACATTTTCCATGTTGTAGAAACTATTAGATGCTGGAAGTGAGGCTGGATCAATCAATGAAAGACAGTGTCGAACCCTTTGCACACGATTTGCCTCTATCAATGTTGGTTTGATGGTATTACTGTGGCGCTTCAATTCTCCACTTTTCATTTTTGATATCAAAAATAATTGTAAAACACCCAAAGCACAGACAAGAGACCTTAGAGTTGTTCTCTCCCATAAAAGAATCTCTCTAATTTTCTGCAAATCAAATTGAATCTTTTTTCTGCCATAATTTTTAACTCTGCAAAGAGAAATATTGAGGTTGTCGGAGTCCCTTCCCCTTTTCCAAAGCCTTTGGATTGATCGAATATTCACATTAAAAAACTCAGCAACTTTCCTTGTTGTCCTCTTTAGCTTTCCATTAACACTTCTTTGTAAAAGCATATTATAAGTTGTGAGTCTGTCCTCATTATAGAGCTCTTTTCTTCCCGGATTTGGACCTAGCATTAATACAATACAACATCATTGAAATTGAGGAGAATGAACAACTTAAAACTTCAACCATACTACTATAAGATGAAATAACTTAACCTTGAACACCAATGTGAGGTACTGGATTTTCATTTAGGTCTGACATATCTTCATGGACTTCGTCCTCTTCACGCGTATTTGTGGGTTGTTCTTCTTCTTCTTCTACATTGATTTCATCCTCATTTCGGCCGGGAAATTCTTCGCCTTCTAAAACAATCTCAAAATCTGAGGGTGATGATGGATTATATTAAAACAAATTGAGAGAGTCAAATTGGTTGTCATCCATTGTTCTTCACGCAAAACAAACCTTGCGAGTTGAGGCCGAAAATTGAGAGCTCTAGAGCTTGACGAAGATAAATGGGAATATGGATAGAGGGGGTGAGAGAGCATTGTAAATTGGGATTTTTGAATTTGGGCGGAAAGAATTGAAAAGTTGAGAAAAAAATTGAAAATTTGGGAGGGATTAAGGAAAATTTTTGGAAAACGTTGGCACGGAGATTAGGGAAGTTTATGCATAGGTGAAGAGTGAGGAATTACAGTGTAGTAAATAAGCGAAAAGTACAGAGGCATTATCGTAATCAAACAACACCAACAATGTGTCCTAAACTATTGTGCCCGGTCTCCAAACAACACACTTTGGAGACTGGAGGGAGTATTATGTTCGTCCACTTATATTCACGGATATAAATTACTCCCTCCTTCCCCAATTAAATGTCGTTTTAGCTTTTGCTTTTACTGTTTCGGAACATATCTTAAGACGGCCAGAACAGTCACTATTTGAGACAATTTTGCCCCGAATTTTTTCTCAGAAGTACGTTAAGGATTAATGTACGTTCGAAAAAAAGTACGGAATTTTTTGGGGTCAAATAGTGCCTCATCCGACCTCCTCGATATGCGTTCCCTACTGAATATTGGGATGTGAGAAAGACATTTAATTGGGGAAGGAGGGAGTAGCAAATTTGGATGCATTTTTAATTTTAAAAAATAAATCACATTTTTTTATAAATTAACGAACATAAAATCCCATACAACCAGAATACCTAATAACAGTGTTATCAGAACCGGACCGGACAGCGAACCGTTTTCGAAAATTTGGTGGTTCAACCGGGTTGAACCGGGTTCGACCGGATTGTAGATACTGGTCCGTCCGGAACCGTTTACACATTAAACCGGTAAATCTTAGACGATAAAATCGGATTAAACCGGATTGAACCGGCTGATTTTTACTGTAGCATTTTATAATATATCAAAAAATATTATTAAAATTTAAAAAGTCCAAAAACGACGTCGTTTTGGGATTTTTCAAATATCAAAACGGCGTCGTTTTGACACGTCATCAAACCAGCCAGTTTGATAGAAAACCAACTGGTTCACCGGTTCGTAAAAAACCGGCCGGGTCGACCGATCCAACCCGGGTCAAAGACAGATCAGGTCCGATAGCTGAATCGGACCAGAAAGGTAAAAATGTCCGGTTGAACCGGCCGGTCCTGATAACCAGGCCTAATAATTAAAAAAATAAATAAATAATAGTAGTAGTAGTAGTAGTAGTAGTAGTAGTAGTAGTAGGTAGAGCTGCTCTTTGACCTTTCTACGCCAATCCACAACAATAGACTTTTTTTTATCACCAAAACCAATTAACAATAAGCGCGTCGCCTGCACCTTATAATTCCCATGTGTGCAACCTAATCTCTTTGTTATACTGTTCTCTCTTTTTCATTACAGATAAAAAAACCATTAAAAAAAAAAAAAAGGCGCAGCCCCTGCTTTCTTTGTTTGTCATCTAACAAAATCTTTTGTTAGAAAAAAGAAAGTACCAGAACAGAGCAGACCACATAATAATAAATTCTTGGTTTCTTGCTTAGGGTTTTTTGATCATCTTTCTCGATTCTTTGTGTGTTGTGGGGTTTCACAAAGAAAAGAGGGAAAACAAATGTGTCCTTTGCGGTTTATTCTGGTCTTTTTGTCGGCAGTTTTGGCTGGGTATTTTGCCTGGAGAACTGTTCGCTCATCGCCGGAGATTGATGACATTGTTTCCAACGATTCTTCTGCAGAAAACCCATTAAACAAGGAGAAACAAGAATTCTGCATCAGAAAGGTTAGTTTGACAGTTTCAATCTTCTGCATTTTCAAGAAGTATTCTTTCTGGATTTTCTTGAACTTTTTTCATATGGTTTCTTGGTTCTTTTCTTATAATAACTCGGATATTGATTTGATTTGATTCTCAGATGGTTCAAAACGGATTCTGGGTTTTTGTTGATATGGCAAGCGGGAGGTATCTGTGGAGAAATCTGAAAGAAATCAAGAAAGATGAGAATGTAAAAAGCTGATGATGGATGGAGGAGTTTGATCTTTTCCGCAGACTGTAGATTCTTTTCTTTCCATGTTAGCAATCAATCAATTTCAATAATTGTGTGATGGAAGACGTATGTATCTGCTACTCCCCACTTCTTTCTCTCTCTTTCTGGAAATGGAAGGAATCTGCAGCAAGATTTATTTCCCTTTCATCTTTCTTGAGTCTAGATCTGGCAACCTCTCTTTCTGTAGAAGAATAGATCTGGTAAATTTTTGCTACAACTGTATATAATATTAATATAATTTAAGAACTATTAAAAAAAATTGATCTGTTCTTCTTCCTCCATAAGGAACATAAACCTAATCTGTGATTGAAATGAAAGAGCAATTTAAGACCTTTTCAACCCAATTTGTTTCAAATGTTGAGCATTTATTGTATAATTGATGATATCTAAAATAAATTTCAGACTTTTTTTGGGGGGAAATAAAATAAAATAATACTAATAGTAATGCAATGAAAAAGTCTGCCGAAACAGCAATTTTGCCTATCAAGAACAAGACAGTTTGCATTTGACCTATTCTCTCCACCTGCAAATGCAATCGTCAACCTATATATTATGAAATATCTGCAAACCAATCTGACACAAGCACAATAAAAGACCGGACATGGAATTGAAAATTTCGTTGACATCCCTACCGAGAAAGGAAATTTCTTTCACATTCTTAAACAATTTCCTATCAGGAACAAAGAGTTGAACTGCTAGTACATCATTCAACTTTTAGACAGAGAGCTGAGTATATACACTATCGAAACCCGTCAGAGGATTTGGAACCAATATATGTTATGCGGAATCGTAATTAGTAGAGACAGCAGCATGTCATTGCTTCAGTTCGACTTGCAGCTTGATGGACAAAATTGGTCGGAGCAATATCACAGCTTTTACAGCCAGTAAGGTCCAGAAATTCCAGCTTGGGAAGACACTGAATAGAGGAGGATGGAAGCTTAACTAAACTCGAACAAAAACTAAGATCAATCTTCTGAATGTTCCTACATTCTGATACATCTGGCAACTCCAATTTCCCGGATCAGCTAAGGTCAATTACTTTTAAATTTACAATTTTCTGTCAAAATGCCACACAAATGGGAATTATTATAAAAAACAAACAAACAAACAAATAGTAACTAGCCACCGAGAAGCAGTGTATCACACCCTGGACTGTCTCTGTCGCTAGGTGTTTGTTCTTATGCTGTAACGGATCGATGATTAATTGCTGTTTGGATGTGTACAGTGGAAAATTTTGTTGCGCATAAACATATTTTTGTGTTAATATCAAACATATTTTTGTAATGGTAGGTGAATGAGAAGAAATTAAGAAGAATGCACTTCTTCATCTGTCTCCAAATTAAAGCCCGTGTTAATTTGCCTCATCTTGTAATCAGGTTGTGAAGGGAAGGGAAAGTAACATCTAGTATATGGAAGTCTCATCAGTTTACTTGACAAAACACACACACATATCCACATGTATATACATTTAGGAGTGGATCACCGGCTACAAAAGAGGAAGAGGACGCTTTGAGTACGAGTCAGTATTTCATATCTTGACCTCGAAGGATTGGTAGTACTCCACATCTTGTAACCTGGTACATTCCTTCAGTGTCGCGAAATTGAAATGAAACCTCTCCCTCAAAATATCTCCTCAACCCAAAAACCTCTGGGTCGTACCATATTAACAAGTGCTCAGTATTGATATCTATTTGGTAGTCTAAATCATAGGATGAAATAGGATATTCATCATTATCTACGTAGCATTGCATGCGATTGAGGTAGCCAGAGTTGGAGTTGGCGTAATTTGGCTTGATGACAAGGCAAAACACAAATTCATAGAACTTCGAGGGCCTTGGTGGCTTTAATGTCAAGGAAGATCCAACGCTTTGACTACTGCAGAACCATTGTGGTATTTCACTCTCCGGCATTATTACAAAATGAATTCCCTGTTTCCTAACACACGCAACTTAATTAATTAATATAATTTAATTAGAGGGAGAAGGGAAACAAAAAATTTATAGTATGCTAGTTGTAATTGCAATGTTCGTACCTTCATGTCTAACTCGGACTGACTTTTTGAAAGAGCAATATCCAATACTCTTCTACGTTCCTCCTCATCCAATATGCAGCAATCTGCAAGCCTCAGAGATCTAATGTTGCTTTCAGAAGAGAAGCAACCTGATGATATGTGCTTAAGCGAGACACATCCATTTGCCTTAAGAGTCTCTAAAGACGAGGGAAGCTCCGGCAGAGAATAGAGATTCGAGCAACCTATCGCGTCAATTTCATTGAGATTTTTCATATTACAGATGAAGCTTGGAAGACTTGTTAGGTTTTGGCACTCACAGATGTGAAGAGATGTAAGACGAATTAGATGTTGAATTGATGAGGGTAATTCTGTAATAAGCGTGCCACCTAATTGGAGTCTACCAAGGGACTTCAAGTTATGGAAGCTGTCTGGAAATCTTTTTAATCTTGTGCACCCATCCAAGTATCCAAGTACAGATGTATTAGAGATTCCATAGGCTCCATGATTTTTGGGAAGCTTTCTAGGTTTGAGCAGTAACTAAAATCAAGTGACACAAGAGATTTCAACTTACAGATATTGGTTGAAATAGCGGAGAGTTCATGGCATAAGGACATGTTCAGCACTTCAAGTGACTGGAGAGACTCAATTGATGAGGGCACCTCTCTTATGTCTGTGCCAATTAATATTAGCTGTGTTATAATATTTCCTGAAGCTAATTGTGGAAACATTTTAACGCCTCCGCACCACCTTAGCTGAAGATGGCTCAGTACTTCTGAATTAAAATTGGTCGGAGCACTGTCACAGCTTCTACAGCTCATAAGGTCGACAGATTCCAGCTTGGGAAGACTCTGAATAGAGGCGGATGGAAGCTTAACTAAACTCCCACACAAATCAAGATTAATCTTTTGAATGTTCCTACCTTCTGATAAATCTGGTAACTCCACTAATTCTCGGGAAAAACTAAGGTCGATTACTTTTAAATTCACAATATTCTGCCAAAATGCCAAACAAATGAGAATTATTATAATAAATAAATAAACAAATAAATACTCCATTAGTTGAATAACAAGCGGTAGGAGAAATCAAAACAATAGATTCAAATCTATTTGTACTATCGAACTACTAAAAGAAAAACTTTAATATAATTCTGCCCTCATGATAGGCAAAACTAAATTTAATTAATCTTTGCACAGACATAATTTTAGCTTTCCTCATCTTTTATGTTTTTTCTGAACTTTTATTTTAAACATTCTCTACATAGCTTGCCTATTTTCTCATCATCTTTAATATTTTTTGCTTTTTTCCTGACCGTTCTATTATATTTTCACTCAATTTCTTTCACTATTTAGTATTTTCAGCTTTATCGTGAAAATGAAATATTTAACTCTTTAGACATTAATAACCATTTACCTAACTCTTTATTTCTTAAAAAAAATATGTACAAATTATTCTTGCATCAATTTACCATTACTATATATTCTGACTTACAAATATTTTAACTCCTTAAAGACCATTGTATAAGTATTGTTGTTCTTAGGGGTGTACACGGGCCGGTTTGGGCCGGGTTTTGAGCCTGACCCAGACCGGCCCGGAAATTTCCGGGCTTGAGGAGTGATAGGCCCGGACCGGCCCGGATATTAACGGGCCAGGCCGGGCCGGTTCAAATTTTGCCGGGCCGAGCCGGGCCTGACCCGGCTTCTTCTTTTTTTTTTTTTTTTTTTAATTAACCAAGTTTAGAAGGAAAAAAGAAAGTAGGAGCCAAGGGGATTTGAACCTCTCCCCTTTAAGATGATTAATTAGGAGTTAACCATCAAACCAAATGGAAATTTTGATATTATAGTGCACATATATATTTATGTATGTGGTAAAAAAACTAATTGTTCACGATATACCTCAATAACTATATATTATAGTAATGATTAATGGTAATATTACTAGTATGTGCCATATTAACTATATACCTCAATAATTAATGGTCTTACCTTATACATATTAACTATATAAATGGCTATTACAATTTACAATAATATACTACTTCCTCATTAAAATTTTCAATTTCTTACTACGAAAAAAAAATCCTAATAATTTTAAAATAATAAAAAGAAAAAAAGAAGTTCTTTTACTTAAGTTAAAAAGAAAAAAAAAAGATTAAAATTTTCTATTTCTTAGTTCTTACTACGGAGAAAATGTTTTTTCCTCATAATAGTTCTTATATAACTTCTTTAATAATTTTTTCTATTTAAAATAACAAATAAAAGGAGAAAATGAGGACTTTTAATTAAGTTTAAAAGAAAAAAAGAAAAGAAATGAGGATTTTTAATTAAGTTTAAAAGAAAAAAAGAAAGAGGAAAAAATATCATTGAACAATACTATAGTTAATTACTTATACTCATGTAATGCGTAATTTATTAATACAATTTAAATTAAAAGCATAAAACTCTAAACAATTAGCAATTACATGTTTTTAAATTTTATGACAATTGACATGATTCTCTCTTACAACAATATAATTCTATTTTTATTAAGTAAAATATTGAACAATAAACATATATTCACGATATACCTCAGTAACTATATATTATAGTAATGATTAATGGTAATATTACTAGTATGTGCCATATTATTAATAATTAATGGTCTTACCTTATACATATTAACTATATAAATGACTATTACAATTTACAATAATATATTACTTCCTCATATTAAAATTTTCAATTTCTTACTACGAAAAATAAATCATAATAATTTTAAAATAATAAAAAGGAAAAAAGAAGGTCTTTTACTTAAGTTACAAAGAAAGAAAAAGGATTAAAATTTTCTATTTCTTAGTTCTTAATACGGAGAAAATATTTTTTCCTCATAATTGTTCTTATATCACTTCTTTAATAATTTTTTCTATTTAAAATAACAAATAAAAGGAGAAAAATGATGACTTTTAATTAAGTTTAAAATAAAAAAAGAAAAGAAATGAGGATTTTTAATTAAGTTTAGAAGAAAAAAAAGAAAGAGGAAAAAATAAGTTTAGAAGGAAAAAAGAAAAGAAAATAGAAAGTAGGAGGCAAGAGGATTTGAACCTCTCCCCTTCAAGATGATTGATGAGGAGTTAACCATCAAACCAAATGGAAACTTTGATATTATAGTGCATATATATATATATATTTATTTATTTATTTTTAATTTTTTTTCCGGTCCTTCGGGCCATCGGGCCGGTTCCCGGGTTTGAGAAGTTGGAGGCCCGGACCGGCCCGGAAAATTTCGGGCCGGTCCGGGCCGGGCCAAAAAAAAAAAAAAAAACGGGCCGGACCGGTCCGGGCCAAAAAACACCGGGTTCCGGTCCGGTTTCCAGGCCGGTCCGGGTTTTGTTCACCCCTAGTTGTTCTTACATTTTTTTGTCAACATGACTTTAGCGGTAATATATATTTTGTTGGTTAAAATAAATTATTTCTCATAATATAGCGTGAGCCACTTCTCGTCATTTATTCTCTAATATATTTCGTTTGATATTATCAATTTTTCTATCATTTTTCTCAACTCTTATTTTTTTCTTTTTTTTTTTCTTTTTTTAACTCTTTTTTATCACATAGCTATACTATATTAAAAAATATTTCATTACTTAAAAAAAAGTAGTTATCTAACCTTTTAAATATCTTTAACCATTTGTATGACTCTTTATTTAAAAAAAATTAAAAAAATTCTTGCATCATAACTTTAGCGGTAATGTATATTTTTCTCCCATATTTTTAATTATCTAATTTTCTTTTTCTTTTTATATTTCTTTGATTATTATTTGTCTTTGCATTTTAATTTAATTTTTTTTACATTCTAAGTCATCATACTCCATGTTTTAATTTTATAACTCTTTAAATTATAGTCATTCGTACTCTAATTATATTTATAGTCAAATTGATCTTACAACGCGACTTTAGTAGATTTTTTTATTTTATTTTTCTGTTTTAGATGTTACGTATGCAACTAATTTATATTAAAAATTATAAATTATTTCATTTTAAATAAATTAGTTTTCTAGATCTTTCACTTATCATTTGAGAATTTATTTAGTAATCTTTTTACAAATTATTTTTGCAATAAAAATTTAGAAATAATTTTTTTCAACTTATTAAATTAAATTATTTTGATTGTGTGGTGTGAGCTCCTTCCTTCTATTTATTTCCTCTATATCCATTTCTAATTTATTATATCATTTTCCATATCTTTTTTCTTCTTCTTTTATCTCCTTACTTATTTACTTTTTTTTCTTTCACCTATTATTTTTCCCTTTATATATTGTTGAAATAAATACATGAACCTATTTAATGAATGCATTTTTTGTAAAAATATCCTCTTAATCCTCTTTAAATTGCATGTACAACCACTCAATTTCTCATAAATAAAAGAAAAAAAGTAAAAGTAAAAGACAACATAGTAAAAAGACCATAATTCTTACCTAGGAAATTTAAATTTAAGTAAGACTTTAATTGGGGATTTGTCAGCTTTTAAAAAACGAACAGGGAGAGAATACAAACCTGCTTGCCTGTCCATAGCTTTTTAACTCTACTCCATCTCATACGAAGCTCGACAAGGTTTTCAGCACAAAAGCTTGATGGCAAATATGTTAGTGGAAATGCATCCCAACTAAAATATCTTAATTCCTTAGGAAGACAATCATTGTGCTCGCCAAGAAACCTCACTTTACTTTTCCTGTTTGCACCAAAAAATTCTAGAAATCTTAGACCAACTAACCTTGCAAACACACCACAATCTAACTGCAATGTCCCTTCAACTTGAGCAAGATCTACACTTATTGCTTCAATCAGTGAAGTCCCCTGATAATCACAAGTGAACATAAAAAAAAACAATTGAAAACTACAGTTTTAAAATGATAACTATAAATTGTACAAAAATGAAGAAGATAATCTACGTGCATTATATACCTTTCTTTTCTTCAAAACATGAATTGTCTTTGGGTTCCCATATTCTTGTGCGCTTTTTCAGTTTATTAGATGATTCTTCACGATCAATGCAACGACCCATTTCTTTCAGCAAGTCATGCATCTTCAGCAGCTTGTCATCTTCAGAAATAGTTATGAGTGATTTGTCAATGAGATTACTAATCCTGAAAGGTATTGCATTTACAGATCCCCTGTGATATGCAACTACAAACTCCAACTTCTTCCCATGTAAGAAACATGCAATGTCGAGGAATATCTTTTTCTCTTTATCACTTAGTGCATTGTAGCTAATTTTCAACATATCTTGAACTTCTAGGAAAGGTTCGTCGTGCTCTTTTAACCCATCCAATGCGCTAACCCAAACTTCCTCACTTTTATCAAATAAGGCACAACCTGAAACAACAAGAGCCAAAGGATTGCCTTTTGCATAATTTGACATTTTCACTGACAATTCCAAACGATCTATTGTGGGATGGTTTTGCTTGAATGCATGTAAGCTGAAAAGTTGAAGACCATCCTCTTCATTCAATCCCTCAACTAATTCATATATCTCAGCACCTATATTCTTAAGTAACTGCTTATCCCTGCTCGTTACTAGTATTCTACTATCTCCGGAGAATAAAAGACTTTCTACCAAATTCTTAGCTTTTACTACATCATCAACATCATCAAGGACAAGAAGAACTTTCTTACGATTAAGTTGCTTCATTGTAAAATCATGTCGTAACGTTCGATTGCTCATGATTAGACTTTCTTCTTCAAGTAATTTTAAAACGATCTTTTCCCGAAAACAATCTACAGACTGGTTCCTTAATTCTTCTGAAACATTTTCAACAAAGTGGAATCCTTCAAATCTACTATGAATACGCTTGAAAATGGCTCGAGCGATGGTTGTTTTACCAATTCCCCCCATACCCCATAGCCCCACGATGCGAAATTGTGGCGACTCTAAGCACAATAAAGTTTCAACTTGCTCAATGTGTGACCAATTCCAACAAGATTTGAAGGTAAATTCAACGTCATCCGATTGAATTTGTTCAAAATATCTCCCACAATCGACTTTATAAGCTTACTCTCAGGGCTATCAAAAACAGAAAAAAATAATCAACAAATCTAACTTATCCCAAGAGGAAATCACGTGAAGCGCAAAGTTACAAAAGTTCTACTTTTTTAAGTGACAAAAGTTAGCTGCTATGAAAGAAAAAGTTACCTGATGATTTGTGAATTCCATCCAGATATATTAGCTGCTTCCTTTAGGTCAGATCTCACCTCCTTCAAATTCATCTCTCCCTCTTGTAAACGTTCTTCGAGCTCATCAAAAGCAACTCCAAATTTTCCAGTTTGATTTCTGATGTGCGATGGATCTACTCCGTAGAACACAGGGATAACGATCTGACCATTAAGACGCTTACATTGCATGATCTGTGTCAGTTCTTTCAAGCACCATTTAGAATTTGCATAGGCTTCGGAGAAAATGATGACAGAAATCATGGATTCTTTAATTGCAGTGAGAAGAGATGGAGAAATATTGTCTCCTCTGTTTAGTTTGTTATCAAAGAAAGTATAGATTTGGCTGCGGCTTAAAGCTTCATGGAGATGGCTTGTAAAACCAATGCGAGTGTCCTCTCCCCTGAAGCTGAGGAAGACATCATAACGTCTCGCTTGATGGAGGAGATCAGAAGAAGAAGAAGAAGAAGAAGAAGCCATTTTTTTCTGGTGAGAAAAAGGGCAAGGAGGAAGCAGAATATAAATAGGGGTTTTCATTCAAACAAGAAATTTCCTTTCAATTTCATTTGGATTTTAACTATTTATTTATTAAGAAATAACAAAGAAATTGGGGAAGAGTCGACAGTTGACTCAAAAGTTGCGCATGTTATCCATTTTTCTCTTGTTCACGCGTGTAAGCAATTAGGCTACCATCTCTACGTTCTCGGTTCAGTAACATTTCCTTTTCATTCTGTATTAGAAAATAATCGTTGAATTAGAAAATAAGACATAATCTATATTATCACTTGATCAGGTAACATTTCCTTTTCATTCTGTTCCACCATGTACTCACGACTGTATTCTATTTGGCAGCTATCCCCAAGTTTGCGCGTAGCTTAAACTTCATAGGAACTTGCCCAAAATTTTAAATTTTAAATAGTTGATAATGTGGTATAATATTTCCTATACTTCTATTTTTTATTTTCTTTCTAGAACTTTTTTCAAAATTATGAAATTTCAACTAAATTTAAATGTTTTTCTAATTTTTAATAATTTTAAACATTAAAGTTTTTTTTGTGTGCATATTTTTATAATTTAAATTCTTGTCATTTTTTAAGTTGTGAAATTTTATTTCATTTCGTAAATTTTTGTATAATGTGTTTTCTATTTTTTTTACATTTATAATTTCCCCCTTTTTTATAACTTTTTTCTCACATTAAGTTTTTTTTTTACTAATTATTGAAACTTTTGCTCCAATTACTTTTCTTTATTTTTCTAAAATTTTATTGTTTTTTATTTCAAATTTTCCTACATTTTACACAAAATGATTACCGAGTTTTTCAATTTTTTGACAATTTTTATTTATTCTTTAATGATTAATCACATTCATATTTTTTCCATATTTATCTAAATTTTATGATTTTTATTATTATTAGTTGTTTCTCATTTTCCTTTTTTTACAATTTATTTTTCCTTTTCTATTTTTTAGAGAACATAATCTAGTTTTTATTTTTCAATTTCTTTTGGATTCTTATAGATATTTTTCCTTTTTGTTTAATCAATATTTTAATTAATATTTTGCCACTCCCTTCGTTAGAAGTCGTGGTAAGGTAGACGGAGGGACATCAAGGCTGCATTTACTTCGGAGGTTTTTCCAGAAAAATTTCCAGTTTTTAGAAAAATGGATGAAAAAATAGAGAACTTGTTTACTTGGCGTATTTTTCCATTCTCGAATGGAAATGAAAAATCTCCACACTGTTCATTTATGAACAAATTTGGAGAGGGCACAAATTGGATTCTCCATTTTTCCTCTCCAAATGGAAACACGCGTTTCCAATTAATCATTGCCATTTAAATGAATTTTTCTAAAACCCAATTTTGCCCTTTCTTCTTCTTTTCAACGATGCCTCTCATTTCTTCTCATCTGCTACCTTTGCTAACCCTATTTCCTTCATCCCATCTCCTTCTACTCTTCATCCGATCTCCTCCATCCGATCTCCTTCCTCTCCATCCCGATCCTCTCCTTCTTCTCCATCCCGATTTCCCGATCCCCACTGCCAGATTTCCTCGCCTCCATCGCCAAAGTCGTCCTCTCCCTCGACCCCTTCAGGCCGATTTCCTTGTTCTCTCCATCTCGATCCGACCCCTCTTCTCTTCAGGTTTGTATCCGAAATCCGGATCCCGATTTCCTTGTTTTTTAATATGTTTTGCAATACACACTACTAACTCTTGATATGGGTGCTTGTTGATGTATTTGTTTGGCTGTTAATTCTAATGATATTGATTATTGTGTTGCTGGCCAAAATTTGGGTTGTGTGCTATATAATGGATTTATCATTACCCTTTTGTTCGTTTGTCTACCTCTTTTGCTAAAGATGAAAACTTTGTGCTGGGTTTTCTTTGCTTTCAGGGCGAAAGTAGACTCGGAAAATAATGAGAATCGAGTCAGCTTCCCCGCTGCTGCAGCTGCTGCCACCAAGAGGATCAGTTGGAATCGCTCACTTTCTACTAGGTACTTCCCTAAGGCTCCATGTTTCTTTTTTTATTTTGTTTAATGAATCCATTATGTCTTTGGTTGTAATCTAAATTTCGGGTTTTGGTAGTCAAGTGAGGTTTGATTTCGTAGAATTGTTGAATGTAGTATGTTAAATGTAAACTCTTTTGGGGATGTGATGGTGTGTTTTGTTTGGTCAGTAAGTGTAGATGACAAATGGATTAGAAGCTTTGAGAGGGTAGCTTTCAGAAGAGTTTTTTTTTCTTGTCCAATTACTTGATGACTGGTGTAAATATGCATGGAGGTTCTGGGCATGTGATGGTTCTTTCATGTCACCAAGTGTAGATAACAAGTACAGAAGCAGCTTAGAGACTGTTAGTTTTGCCCCCTTTTTTAATGGAGTTATAATTTATTGGTAATCTTTGGTTTTGGTTCTTGTTATAGAGGAAGAGTGAGTATTGCTGTTGCAGCTTGTGTGGAAAAACAGCCTCAGCAAAAGCAGGCCAAGAAAAAGGGAAGAAAACCACCTATTCCTAAGGTTTCATGAGCTTTTTTCCTGTCAGTGCTCTCCTGAATTTTATATTATAGCTATTCAAGCCTAGAGCTTTTTTTTCAGTTGCATACGAAGCAGTAATGCATTTTGT
Organism: Viola odorata; assembly: GCA_963691705.1. Lineage (NCBI taxonomy): Eukaryota > Viridiplantae > Streptophyta > Magnoliopsida > Malpighiales > Violaceae > Viola > Viola odorata. The sequence goes on along the minus strand of OY829539.1, from coordinate 19,445,118 downwards.
ATCCATGCCTTTGTGTTTGCTCCAGAGTTGTTGTCTGAGACACAAAAGAAGGTAGTTGGTTGGTATCATATTAGCCAATTCATTAACCAATACTGACAGTTTGTGCGGCATTTGTGTTCAATAAGAGATCTGTTTTGCTTGTTGTTGCCCTTTCCCTTATGTTGTCTCTTCCGGTTCTGGTTTCTCTGTTTAGTTTCTTTGTACCTATATATATTGATTTGTGCATAATTTCCCAGCAAAAACTAGATGTATTAATTGACGATACTACAGTGACAGCTGACATTATAACATGGAATTGAATTCCTTCAAGCGAATGATTTTCATTTCCTGTGTTGTCCAACCTTAAAATATTTTGATTTTCCGAGGCTTTATTTTCTTTTCACACATTTGTTACTTTGACATTCATCTTTACTTGCTTTGGACTGTTATTACTTTCCCCCCCCCCCCCCTCTCCTGGTTAAAGTTTGTATTTGGTGATGCAGTGCACAAATTGCAAGGAAGGAAGATGAAGAACAACTCCGGCTCATAGAAGAAGAAGAGCGGCGAGAACGGGAAAGGAAATTGAAGAAGCAAAAGCTGTAGTGGTATGCAGGAATTTGATTTGGTACCAGTTCATTCTTCATCTCTTCTGTTGGTGGTATAGTTGGAGCCAAATCCTATGTAATTTCTCTCTGGAATTGAGCCTTAAATCAATCATATTAGGATGTAGAGATCTGCTGTTGATTTTTTAGACGCGAGTTTATTAGATAATAATGCGAAAGGCATTTTTTTTTATGGGTGCCCAGCAGCAATTTTTTTTCGCAGATAATAATAATAATAAAGTTTTGGTTCATTTAGAATTCATTTTTATCAAATTATTATGTTTGATATATTTATTTTATTGGGATTTAAGTGAGAACTTGTGATTTGCATCTTAAAAAGAAGTTTTGTGCTCACTTCTGTAATTTGTACTGCAAATACATGCTGCTGCTGCTGCTGCGCTTCAAAAGGAAGAATTTTTTGGGTGTTTTTTGTAAATCTGTATTCCCTAAAAACATGAAAATTGCCCAAACATTAGTTCAAGGTTAGGTTTTGACTTGGACATGTTAATCAAGTCCTATTAGTATAAGAGTTATTTTTTATTTTATTAATTAGTTTAAAAATATATAATTTGATTATTCTTTTTAACTGTCATATGGCAATTACATACCTTATATATATATTACTATCATATATATTAAAACATTCGAAGGAAACATTTTAAAACAATAGTACTTGTATTCACCAATTTCAAGATTATCATGTTCTTCGCTTACTTAGTTTTTGCTAAATCATAAGGTCTCACATGCTTTATGTACGGGAATCAACACAGAATCATAGATACTATATTTTGATGGTGAATTTTTGAAAAATATTCTAGGGTTTCTGAAATATGGACACTTCTATATTTTAATTCTTGATATTTTGATTCCTAAATTTTAGTCTTTCATATATCGGGGCGTATTAAACTTTAGTTCCTATTATTAGAATTTCGTCCGAAACCCTAACTGTGCATGAAAAATATTTTCTAATAATGAAAAAATAGAAGAAAGTAAATAATTGATGGTGAATTTTTTTTCTAATAATATTTTCTTACAACTAAAAGTTAAGAAAATAGGAGAAAGTAAATAATTATAAAATATTATTATTGTTTTATTTTATTAAGAAAAATAGAGCTTTGATAATTTTATTTAATTATTAGTAGATTGATGATATATATTTGTGTCGATACGCCCCATACAGAATGTATGGTTTCTTGCAAAAATCATATCACCGTCATGACGCCCAGCCTCAAGCGTCATAACGCTCCGAGTAAAAGATATGGGTTTTTGCGAAAATATCCAAGCATTATGACTCCCAGGCTCAAGCGTCATGACTCCCCAAACAGATGTGATGGGTTATTGCGAAAACATCCCAGCGTCATAACGCCCAGTCTCAAGAGTCATGACGCCCAAAACTGAAGTGATGGTTTTGCGAAAACATCCCAGCGTCATGACGCCAGTATCATGTGGCATGACGCTCCAAACAGTAGTTATGGGTTCTATCAAAATTAAGTCAGCGTCATGACGTCCAATATCAAGCGTCATGACTCCCAGGCTCAAGCGTCATTATGCCCAGGATCAAGCGTCATGACGCCCAAACACATTTCCATTCTTCTAAAAATTGGAAATAAGTGCGAAGTAAACACGTTTTCTAGTTTTTCAGATTTGGAAAATTTTAGAAAAATGCGAAGTAAATACGTTTTCCAGTTTTCGGATGGAAATGAAAAAGTTCCAAATTCCTAAAAATAGAATTTTTTTGGAAAGGAGATTTTTCCAAAGTAAACGCACCCCAAATGTACTCGATCGAAATTGACATTTTACACCTCTAACGGAAAAAAAGAGCCATAATAGACCCTTTACTCATCGAAATTGACATTTTACACCCTTCATCAATACGTGATAGTTAAGTGCTGACATGAATTTTATTTTTGATTTTTTTTCCTTCCGTAAATACGTGCCATATGACACGTATTTTTCTTTTCTTTTTGAAATTCCACATCATATACAATTATTTTTTCTACCTCTACCTCCATTCTCATCTCCTCATCTCCACCGCCATCACCATCTTCTTCCCTCCTCCACCACCATTATCCAACATCCTGTAAACACCATTAACAAACACCATTAGCAAACATCACGTAAACTTCAGCTCCAAGATCGTAACTTTCAGCTTCTTGTCGACTATTTGATGGATCTCGAGCCCAAAATCAGAACAAGCTACCACTATTGCCAACCGCCGCCCTCGTGGCCGCCCATCAGGCTCCAAGAACAAGCCCAAGATCAACGTTGCCCGTGACAACCCCATTTTAATGTTGGTAGCGATGGCGTAAAGTCCAACATGGATTACGAAAAAGGAAGCTCACTACTATGGTTTTCTTGGTAGGGTGGCAGCAATGTACTTTTCTTGGTAGGGTTGCCGCAACAATGGTGGTTTGCTGCGACGGGAAGAAGATGACTTCATATCTTACTCTTTCTATTTGTTATTTATGTTATATTTATTTATATATTATTCTTCGTTGTTCCAGAAAAAAGAAATTTAAGGTTTTAAGAATAAAGATCATAAGTTACGTTCTTGGAGCTGAAGTTGGTGGTGAACTCTTTAATAGTGATAAACTCGGTGGTGGCGGATCTAGAGTTGGGCGAGTGGTTGGGTGGTGGTGGTAGTAAATTTGATCGACGACGACGCGGTGGTGATAAATCTGGTCGACAACGGGTTGGTGGATTTAATGGTGTTTACATGATGTTTGTTAATGGTGGTGGAGGAGGGAAGAAGATGGCAATGACGGTGTAGATGAGGAGATGAGAATGGAGGTAGAGGTAGAAAAAATAAGTGTATATGACTGATGGTTGCCGAGACCGTCAAAATAAATCAAGTTACAATTTACCATGCACGTATATAATTTAATTGCAGCAAGTGGTAAAAGGATCATTCCTCAGAGATTCGGTGGATTAAAATTAATTCTTTGTATTAATTTAAAAGGGTGGTAAATACTAATATGAGTTGTTGGTTGGTTGCAACAATTTAGATTGACAGAAATAAACAAAAGAGAAGATGCAGTAGATGATTTTAACCAGTTGATAATGGCTTCCCAGTAAGGACTTCTTATAGCTTATGATTCGAATAGATTGATCATAGATGCAAGAGTATTAAACACTAAACTTATAGGAAGGCTATAGAGACCAGGTATTGGTCACCTAGATCTCCTACTTTCCTCCTACACAAGACTTCCAAAGAGACACTCTATTGGAAGTCCCTAATCATCCTAACAATCCTAAGAGACACTCTATAGGATTTAATCAGGGCAATTGATAGACGCAGGGAAAGACCTAATCCCAGGCCTGGGATAGAGATTCGTGTCTATCCTATAAACCAGATCTGATCCTTCTTCTAGCTGTCACCAGCTAGTTGCCTTCGTATTTCTCTTGGCAATGTAGACTCCAAAGCCGCCAAAAAAGACTGTAATCGTTCCAAACCTTAAGTGAAGCTGATCAGACTTTACTAAGAACAAGGACAAGTTATCATGCAAACAAGAAGGATAAGAATACAAGTATAGAGTGTGTGAAGTGCGATTTGATCTCACAACCTAAGAATCATGGCTTTGAATCCTTACTAAGAAGAAGGCGTTTAGCCTATAATAGACATAACAATAATAATAATAAAGAGACGAACATAAACTGAATCCGAATTATATTGGAAATAAGAGAATAGTTTAAGCTGCAACAATGGTAGAAAAAATCCAAGCCAGAAGAGATACCTTTCTTCTACTCAGCGGCAGCTTTAAATAACAAAACCTATCTCTGGTTCAAAATTCAAAAGACGAAGAGAAGAGATAGAAATCTAATCTACGGGATTGTTCATTTAAATACAAAAAGAGGGAATCGATTATGCTAATCGATTAAGGAGTTCTAAGCATAGTTGTACTTCTTTCCTTCTGGAAGACGACAGCTCAATTCCAGGGCTTAAGCTCGCGGCCCATGGATAATTCTCCCTGCCCAGGCAGCTCATTAAGTCGGTTGACTCTGGTCAATGCTCCAACTTCCAGTCTTATCCCAGGTCTGGGATCATATCGTTCTTCGATCAGCAAAACAGCTCTGATAGAGGCTCTTTTGGCTCCTTTTGATTAATTCTGCTTCTCAGCAGTGTCTCTGTAGAAAAGGAGGGAAGAACCAACAATTAGCAGTATCATCATCCCAAAACGGAAGTAAAAGGATGATGAAAAAATGACATTTTAGCGCTCTATCAAATCCCCCACACTATCTTATGCTTTGCCCCCAAGCATTTCTAACCTAACACAAGACTCAACAAAACAAAACACATACAAAAAAAGATCAATCAGTGTCGACTTCAGAGCACCCAGTTCATCACATAAGATCCACAGATACTTAAGCTCATAGATCCATCCAATATTATTAAGGCTTAACCAAGACCCGAAACTCACCTGATCTGATATAGTCCCATAATCTAGTGCTTAGCGATCAAACCCTGCGATCGAAAACACACAGAACAATTCCCATTTCCTTCTACCACCCCCTTCACATTGACTGGAAATATTTTCAGCCTACCCCCTAGGCATCTCCTATTTTCTTTTCTTAACTTTGATCAGCTGAAGTTTCTTGGTTACCCTCGCTTAAATTAGGCCTGGGTACCATGACATTCGAATTTTCCTTTTTTAGAGCTGATTGTAGTTCCTTGAATATTCTTTCTTAATTGAGGCATGAATACCAAGGCAGCAACATAACCTTTTTATTCATTATTTTTTTTATTTTTTCATAGTTGCTAAACTTCTAAAAATGATTTCGGGGGTAGGCATATAGAGATAGTCAATGTGTCAAAGGCAGCAGGGTAAAGAATGCCAGTTCTGTATGTTTCCTCTCTTAAGATTCAATCATAAAGCCCAAGTATCATGACCCTATGTAGATTAAGTGAGTTTCACAAGTATTGGAAAAATTATACCTTGGTAATAAAACGTGGATTTATGAACTCAAACATCTTTTGCTTCCTACGTGATGAAGTGCATGCTCTGAAACTGATTGTCATGATCTTTGTTCGGACACACTAAATTAATCTACAAACATGCAATAAAATCAAAATAAAGCATGCTCAAGACAAACTGACACGACTCGAAGGTAATAATTTGAAAAACAGACTCTATAAATAGACTCAAACAAGCATTCAAAACACATCAAATAACAAAAATACTCCCCCACACTTGATGACACTTTGTCCTCGAAGTGCGAGAAAGAAAAAGACTCAACGTTAAAAAGAAGAAATGACTAGGAAAGGAAATACCCGGGGCAACCATGGGTTGGGTGAGAAGGTGTTTTGCATGAGCTTTTCTAGGAGCTGCTGTTGCATAGCATCTGAGTGCTTCTGGTCCTCAATCAGCTTTTGGATCTGAGATCCTTGCTGCTCAACAGCTTTCTGCAAAAGCTCCTGGTTAGCCAAAATCTGGGTCATCATAGATGTGATATTTTGCATCTCATCCCCAGCCCTGGGATTCTGGTTTTTTGGTGGCTGCGATCCTTGGTCTGATGTAGAGGTATGCTTCTGCGCTAGGATGCTTTCTCCTGCCACAAAATCTTTTTCAAAAATGAAGTTCCCTCTGTTCTTTGCAGAGAAGATGTGGTCTTCAGTAGGAGTGAAACTTGTATTACTACGCAGCACACGGTTCTCATCCAGGTGAAAGTAACTCATCGAATCCAAAGATTTTAAATCTAGAATGCGCAAATCAGATGATTTATACAAATCGCATGCAGACACATCTAGACCCCTATGCTGGACAGCAAATGCAGTAATCAAGGATCCCAATGGCAGTTTATTCTTAACAGTCCTGAATTGCTTACAAAGCCAAAAGCCTAAATTAAGCTTATGCTCATTCACCATACACCAAAGAAAGAACAGCTCTTGTTTAGAAATCACACCAGTAATACCAGATTTATCAGAAAAATTAATGGCTAAAAATCTATGAATGATCCTAAGTGATAGATCTGGAATAGCATGTGCCTTGGCATGGCTGTCATCAAAAGTTGCTGCAGGATCTTTAGTAATTTGTTTCCATGCCTCATGCTTATCAAACAGTGGAAATTCAGGGTAATCAGTTAAGCAATTTACATACCAGTCAGATGTCAATTCATTCTCAGGCACATAACCAATAAACACATTAAATTCATCCATAGAATAGTGGGCATATTTATTCATCAATCTGAAGTTAACCTCTTTAACACCTACTTTCTTTTTAGTATTCATCTAAAAGGAAACATAAAATTCTAGTGTGAGCTCTAAGAAAGTAGGATGTTCAAGGAAAAACAAAGGCTCCCACCCTACATTTTGGATATACTTAGTGAGAGGATCAATAAGGTCAAGATCAGATAGCAACTGATAATCACAACGGGCGCATGCAATCACATCATATTCATATTTAATGGCTAAGCGTTCAATAGACTCAAGTTCATCAAAATTAAGCCAACCCTTGAGATTTTCAAGGGCTGGTACCTGTTTTGAAGCTCTGCCTCCTTTAGCTCTGGACTTGATTCTTACATGGCCCTTCTGCTCCATCTGGGCTGCTTGCTGAGAAGGCATCCCAGGCTTTTGTACCTTGTTGAGGGGTATGTGGGGGCTCTTTTGTTCAGGCCTAGTATTGGATGCACTGGCCTTTGTTTTGATCCTCTTAGCTTTGGTCTGACTGCCACTGGCTTCATCATCAGGCCTGATGGAAGCAACATTTTCTGGGACCTCTGGGATTTTGTATTCTGACTCTTTCCTCTTCTCCCCCACACTGATCTTCTTCGGAGTCGACTTCTCAAGAACCTGGCTCTGCTTCCCTTTTCTCAGGCGAGATAAGGGGACATCCTCAGATTCCTCCTCGGAATCATCAACGGCCTCTGCTGGTTTGATCTTGTAGGTGGGATCAGAAGCGGTTTCTTCACCGGAGCTAGTGGAATTATGCTCTAGTGACTCAACCGTCTGATCAACGGTCGGCTCAGCCTGGGCTTCTCCCTCAGGAATCGATTCTTCTACCTGACCTGATGGGTCTGGTTGAAGAATCTCAGAAACATGCTCAGCGACCTGCTCAGCAACATGCAAATCGTCGGCCACTGGAGACGACGGTGGTGGCGATTGTTCTAGTGGGCCCGGCAAGGCAATATGAGTGGGGTTTTCAGGTTGTGGCGGTGGGGTAGCATTTCTGGCTTTTGGAGGAGAAGGCGGCGGTGTGGGATGTTGATTGTCATCTTCGTTGATAATATTATCGACCGGCGATGATGGAGGAGTGTTGATAATCACGACCTTAGGCTTTGCTTTTGGTTTGGATTTGGCTGCTCTTTTTGGGGCTTTGTTCGAAGAGGTTTTTATGGATCTGCCAGCTCTGGTGAGAACCATGGTGGAATTCTAGGAATTGAGGGTCTGGGATAGATGGAGAAAGAAAGAAGAAGAAGAAAGATGATGACGATTGCTCTTGATTTAGGGTAAATTTAGGAAAAAGAAGGAAGAGTTTTAGTTTAGTTGGGATTTTTGATCGGATATAGAATAGAGGAAGAGTTTTGGTTTGGGCGAACAACGGTCATATTAATTAAATAATATTACTGTTGGAAAAATAATGATGAGTTTATCTGGAATCTGCTTTTTACTTTTTGCGCGAATACCCAGACTTATCTTTCAAAGGCCTTCTCCCAGCCCTGGGATTAGAGCAGATTCCACCAATTCCATAACTCTGAAAAATCTCTTATCCCCGACCTGGGATAAGATCAACTTTAACTGTAACAGCCTCCTGATTTTCCTGGAAAAAAACAATCAACGAATTTCCATCAGATTCTCTTCAAGATTTATTCAAATAAAATACGATAATTAAACTGAAACCAAGGCATGAGTTGCCTCTCATGTAGCGTCCTTCTTTTATGTCTTGGACTAGACATGAAATTCTTCATCTATTTTGACTTGGGTGGACTTGAATTTGCTCCACCGTGCAGCTCTGAAATCCTTCGTAGTAAGGTTTCAGCCTCTGTCCATTAACCTTGAACGTCATTCCCTTCTTTGTATCCTGTATATCAATAGCACCATAAGGGTAAATGTTAACAACAATATATGGACCCATCCATCTAGATTTTAACTTTCCAGCGAAAAGTCTAAATCTAGAATTAAATAGTAACACTTTCTGGCCCACATGAAATGTTTTATCCTTAATGATACTGTCATGATATTTCTTAGTTTTAGCTTTAATGAGTTGGCAGTTCTCATATGCATCTCTGCGCATCTCTTCTAATTCTTGGAGTTATAGTTTCCTTGCTGCTGCGTCCCTTTTTAGTTCCAAGTTGCATTGCTTAATCGCCCAAAAGGACTTGTGTTCTATTTCGACAGGAAGGTGGCAAGATTTTCCATACACTAGATTGTAAGGAGTTGTTCCAATGGGAGTCTTAAATGTTGTCCTATACGCCCAAAGAGCGTCATCTAATCTCTGACTCTAGTCTTTTCTGTCCGAATTGACTGTCTTTGCTAGAATAGCCTTTACGTCTCGGTTTGAGACTTCTGCCTGCCCATTGGTCTGGGGATGGTATACTATAGACACCCTATTATTGACCTGATATTTTGCAAGTAAGGTAGTAACTACCTTGTTGCAAAAGTGGGTCCCTCTATCGCTGATTAACACCTTGGGTACTCCAAACCTGTTAAGAATGTGAGACTTTAGAAAAGAGACCACAGTTTTGGCATCATCGGCTACAGTAGCTTTGGCCTCAACCCACTTAGATAAGTAATCAACAGCAAGAATGATGTACTGGTTTCCTCCAGACCTGGGAAAAGGACCCATAAAGTCGATTCCCCAGACATCAAATACTTCACAAGAAAAGATGGGGTTTAAGGGCATTTCATTCCTAGCAGATATATTGCCAACCTTTTGACAATTAGGGCAATTCTGGCAATATAGATGGCAATCTTTAAAGAGTGTTGGCCAATAAAAACCACATTCAAGGATTTTTAATGCTGTTCTTTTAGGTCCGTAATGACCTCCACATGCCTCTGTATGGCAGAATCTTAAAATAGATTCAAATTCATTTTGGAGAACACATCTCCTCAATATTTGGTCTTTACCAATGTTCCACATGTAGGGTTCATCCCATACATAAAACTTGGAATCTCTTCTTACCTTTTCCCTTTCTCTGTTTGTCATGTTCTGGTCGAACTTACCTGAATGCAGGAAATTGGCTATATCCACATACCATGGTCTTTCCACCAGGGCAAGGATAAGGCTTTCATCTGGCCCTTCTCCCAGGGCAAAGAAAAGGGCTTCGTCTGGAAAATCCTCCTTTACTGGTTCATGGTCTGGTTTCACGAGTAATCTGCTCAAGTGATCTGCTACTAGATTCTCTTTGCCGCTTTTATCTTTAATCTCTAGGTGGAACTCCTGGAGCAGTAATATCCATCTGATCAATATCGGTTTGGCTTCCTTTTTGACTAGCAAATAGCGTAACGCTGCATGATCAGAGTAAACAACTACTTTAGTTCCCAATAAGTATGCACGGAATTTATCTAAAGCAAAAATTATGGCAAATAATTCTTTCTCTGTTGTTGTATAATTTTTTTGTGCATCGTCAAGCATGCGGGATGCATAATAGATAACGTGTGGATCACGTCCTTCCTTCTGTCCTAAAACAGCACCAACAGAATTATTAGAAGCATCGCACATAATTTCGAATGGTAAATTCCAGTTTGGAGCTTTAATGATGGGGGTTGTTGTTAATTTTTCTTTCAATGTGTCAAAAGCAGCCTCACAATCAGAGTCGAATTTAAACTCTGTTTCCTTCTGGAGCAACCTGCAAAGTGGGGCAGCAACCTTCGAAATTTTTTTAATAAATCTTCTATAAAAACCTTCATGCCCTAAGAAGGAACGAACTTCACGCACGTTAGTAGGATATGGCAAAGAGTCAATAACATCTATTTTAGCCTTATCTACTTCTATTCCTTTTTGAGAAACTATGTGTCCTAAAATCAGACCCTGATTAACCATGAAATGACACTTATCATAGTTTAAAACAAGGTTTGTTTCTAAGCAGCGTTTTAGAATTTTCTCAAGGTTTTCTAGACATTCATCGAAAGAATCGTCATAAACAGTAAAATCATCCATAAAAACTTCTATTCCTTTTTCTATGAATTCAGAGAAAATACTCATCATACACCTTTGGAAAGTTGTAGGTGCATTGCACAATCCAAAGGGCATGCGTTTATATGCAAAAGTTCCAAATGGACAGGTAAAAGTAGTTTTGTCTTGGTCCTCAGAAGCGACGGGTATTTGGTGAAAACTGGAATACCCGTCAAGACAACAATAGTGAGACTTACCTGACAGCCGTTCAAGCATTTGATCTATGAAAGGGATAGGAAAATGATCTTTCCTAGTCGCTGAATTGAGTCTCCTGTAATCGATGCATACTAGCCATCCATTTTGTACTCGAGTTGGCACCAATTGCCCTTCAGCATTTTCCACTACTGTTATCCCCGTCTTCTTGGGGACTACCTGCACTGGACTAACCCAAGTGCTATCAGATATGGGATATATCACTCCAGCATTCAAAAGTTTTAATACTTCCTGTTTGACGACGTCCATCATAAGAGGATTAAGTCTCCTTTGCGGTTGTCTCACTGTTTTGGAGTCTTCTTCTAGGTGGATCTTGTGTGTGCATATGGCAGGTGAAATCCCTTTTATGTCAGCTATAGTCCATCCTATAGCTTCTCTGTTGTCCTTCAAGACTCTCAAGAGTCTATCCTCCTCTAACCGAGATAGTTTGTTTGAAACTATCACTGGCAGGCCTTCTCCCTGGCCTAAGAAACAATACTTCAAGTGACTGGGCAATGACTTCAATATCAGGTCTGGGGCCTGTAGAACAGAAGGGACTAAAGAATTATAAGGTAAATCTATAACTTTCAGGTTACCTTCTATTAACTTGGCCGCATCTAGCTCATATACAGCTTCCTCAATTTCTTCCCTGACTTCCACTTGACTCTCTAGCTCCTCAAGTTTAAAGTAATCAATGCTTCTTGTGAGAACGTATTCAAGGGGATCTGTATTGTCAATTTCATATATATCTTCATCATCCAAATCAATAACATTAATAAAATTTAGACAATGCAAATCCTCCGGATATCGCATAGCATCGTACATGTTAAAAGAAATTATTTCTCCCATGAATTCTAAAGTTAAACAGCCCCCAAAGACATCAATTTTAGCTCGAGCAGTCCTTAAGAAAGGTCTGCCCAACAATATCTCAGTAGATTTGGAGGTATGTTCGTTACCCATGTCAACTATATAGAAATCAGCAGGAAAAACAAAGTCATTGACTTGTACTAACACATCTTCTATAACACCAACAGGATAAATTATAGATCGATCCGCTAACTGAATCACAAGCCTAGTTTCCTTTAATTCTCCAATGTTCAAGCTGTTAAAAATTGTTAAAGATAACACATTTATGCCAGCTCCCAGATCACATAAAGCCTTCTCGATCTTCTGTTCTCCAATTTGGCAAGGTATCACAAATGTCCCTCCGTCTTTACATTTGTTCGGTAGCTTCTTTTGGAAGACTGCTGAAACATTCTCATTCATGTTTATTCTTTCTACCCCTTCAAGCCTCTTCTTATTAGTGCATAGCTCCTTTAAGAATTTTGCATATTTTGGAACCTGTGCTATCATATCTAATAAAGGAACATTAACAGCAACCTTTCGAAATAGATCCAAAATTGCTTTTTCTTCCTTAACCTTCTTGGTCTTTTCAGACCTGTCAGGGAAAGGAAGGCGAATTACCTGGTCCTTCTTTATGGTAGCTGCTTCAAGAGTAGGGTTTTCATTTACTGGAGTTTCTGGGATTACCTCAACCTCTGCTTCAATTTGGTCTGGTATGGTAGGAGCAGATTGCTTCTTTTCCAGCCCTGGGGTTTTTGTGCCGCTCCTCAACGTCATAGCTGAGACGTTGTGCTTTGGGTTATCCACTGTTGATGCTGGTAACCTGGCTCCCTACTCATTGCTGTTTATATTCAGTTGTGTAATTTGCTTCTCAACGTTCGATAGAGATGCTTGGGTTGATTTCATAAACTGGCTAAGAGTTTCCTTTAGCCCATCCACGGTTGTTGCAAGTGGCTGTTGTAGAATTGGATTTTGGGGAGCATTGGGTCTGGGCACGAAATTTTGTAAATTCATGGGAGGTGTCTGATTTGGGTAGGATTGGTTCTGGCTATAGTTAGGTTGTACTATGTTGTTGGAATTTGTATTTTCTTTCCAACCTGGGTTGTTGTTATATTGATTAGGATGGAACCTTGGCTGGTGAGGTGGGTACCTCCCATACTGTTGATTGTACTGATTTGATACACTGACTTCTTCGGGAGTTCCAGCAATTAGTACTCATTGATCTGTAGAATGTCCTTGCTGGCAGCATAAACCACATGCGACAGATTGGATTTGTTGTACCTGAACCTGTTGACCTGCTTGGAGATTATCTAAACGGTTAGAAATCTCAGTAAATTTTTGCTCAAAGAAAGATACATTACTTGTGCCTCTGTCTGATGGTCCATTCTGGTAACAATTTTCTGCCAGCGTCTGGATTAGATTGTTGGCTTTCGTCAACGTGTAATCTTGAAGGGCACCTCCTGCTACTCCATCTAACATCACCTTATCTCTGTGGATTATACCATCATAGAAATACTGGATAAGATTTTGGTCTGAGACTCCATGATTCGGACAAATCTCCTGTAGGTCCTTATAGCGTTGGTAATATTCTCCAAAATCTTCACTCGGATCCTGATGGATTGATACGATGTTCTTTCTGGCATTCCCAGCCTTGGTGGAAGACCAATATTTATTGAGGAATACGGTCAACATTTGAGGCCATGTTGTGATAGAGTTGTGCTGCAAGCTTAGGAACCAATTCCTAGCCTTGTCCTCAAGAGTCCAAGGAAAAGCTCGAAGCTTGGCTCTGTTGATATCCACCCTAGGTGGTTTGAGTGTTTCACACTCCCAATGGAGGCTTTGAAGGTGTTTAAATGGATTCTCACTTGGCAGGCCATAGAATTTCTTAAGGTTGTGGATAGTATTGGGTTTTAAATTCCAATCATTTTCAGCTGGTGGGTACTGGATACATAAATAGGTATCCGGTGGTGGTCCATCGTTATGATACTGCCTAAGAGTCTGTTCAGGTGGTGGTGGTGGTGGTGGAACATTGTTCTCTTGATCAGGATTGGGGTTTTCCATTTCTGGTTAGTCTGGGACAAAGTCGTTTCTACGTGCAAATGACGAACCTTCTCTCAGGCCTGGGATAGGGTTAAACGATTGCGATTGCTCAGAATTAACTTCTGGCTCAGATCTCTGTCTCTTGGTGCGCTTCCGATATTGCATTTCCTCACGTGTAATTTCTGGGTTGTATTGGATTAATGGCTCACCTGAAGACCTGGTCATAAACAAACAAAGAAAATTATTTAATACCGTTGAATCCCCGGCAACGGCGCCAAAATTTGATGGTTGCCGAGACCGTCAAAATAAATCAAGTTACAATTTACCATGCACGTATATAATTTAATTGCAGCAAGTGGTAAAAGGATCATTCCTCAGAGATTCGGTGGATTAAAATCAATTCTTTGTATTAATTTAAAAGGGTGGTAAATACCAATATGAGTTGTTGGTTGGTTGCAACAATTTAGATTGACAGAAATAAACAAAACAGAAAACGCAGTGGATGATTTTAACCAGTTGATAATGGCTTCCCAGTAAGGACTTCTTATAGCTCATGATTCTAATAGATTGATCATAGATGCAAGAGTATTAAACACTAAACTTATAGGAAGGCTATAGAGACCAGGTATTGGTCACCTAGATCTCCTACTTTCCTCCTACACAAGACTTCCAAAGAGACACTCTATTGGAAGTCCCTAATCATCCTAACAATCCTAAGAGACACTCTATAGGATTTAATCAGGGCAATTGATAGACGCAGGGAAAGACCTAATCCCAGGCCTGGGATAGAGATTCGTGTCTATCCTATAAACCAGATCTGATCCTTCTTCTAGCTGTCACCAGCTAGTTGCCTTCGTATTTCTCTTGGCAATGTAGACTCCAAAGCCGCCAGAAAAGACTGTAATCGTTCCAAACCTTAAGTGAAGCTGATCAGACTTTACTAAGAACAAGGACAAGTTATCATGCAAACAAGAAGGATAAGAATACAAGTATAGAGTGTGTGAAGTGCGATTTGATCTCACAACCTAAGAATCATGGCTTTGAATCCTTACTAATAAGAAGGCGTTTAGCCTATAATAGACATAACAATAATAATAATAAAGAGACGAACATAAACTGAATCCGAATTATATTGAAAATAAGAGAATAGCTTAAGCTGCAACAATGGTAGAAAAAATCCAAGCGAGAAGAGATACCTTTCTTCTACTCAGCGGCAGCTTTAAATAACAAAACCTATCTCTGGTTCAAAATTCAAAAGACGAAGAGAAGAGATAGAAATCTAATCTACGGGATTGTTCATTTAAATACAAAAGGAGGGAATCGATTATGCTAATCGATTAAGGAGTTCTAAGCATAGTTGTACTTCTTTCCTTCTGGAAGACGGCAGCTCAATTCCAGGGCTTAAGCTCGCGGCCCATGGATAATTCTCGCTGCCCAGGCAGCTCATTAAGTCGGTTGACTCTGGTCAATGCTCCAACTTCCAGTCTTATCCCAGGTCTGGGATCATATCGTTCTTCGATCAGCAAAACAGCTCTGATAGAGGCTCTTTTGGCTCCTTTTGATTAATTCTGCTTCTCAGCAGTGTCTCTGTAGAAAAGGAGGGAAGAACCAACAATTAGCAGTATCATCATCCCAAAACGGAAGTAAAAGGATGATGAAAAGATGACATTTTAGCGCTCTATCAATGACATGGAATTTTGAAAGAAAAGAAAAATACGTGTCATATGACACGTATTTACGGAAGGGAAAAAAATCAAAAATAAAATCCACGTCAGCACTTAACTGTCACGTATTGATAGAGGGTGTAAAATGTTAATTTTGCCAAGTAGAGGATCTATTATGGCTCTTTTTTCCGTTAGAGGTGTAAAATGTTAATTTCAGTCGAGTATAGGGTGTAAAATGTCATTACCCTTTATTTTATAATAACCTTTATTGTTTTAATTTTTGTTAATATCATTCTAGCTCCATCTCTTCACAAGGGTTTGGAGCAAATATATAATTTATTTTCTTAAAAGTGGGGTTTTAAGTATAATTTTAAAAACTTAATATAGTAAATGAAAAACCATACAATACTTCTGAGATATTTTTAGGACAAAATTTAATACTCCCTCCGTCCATTTTTAATGGACGCGTATTGTTCTGGCACGCATCTCAAAGAAGCCGGATAACTCACTATTTGACCCCAAAAAAATCGTACTTTTTTTTTAACGTGCGTTAATCCTGAACGTATATCCGAGAAAAAAATTGGGGCAAAATTGTCTCAAATAGTGAGTCATCCGACCTCCTTAATATGCATACCCAAAGTAAAAGTGACAGTTATCTGTGGACGGAGGGAGTATAATCGTACGTTTTTTCATCCACTAGACAATTTCTATAAATCTCAAAATTATTTTCTTGATTTTAATATCCTCCCATCGTGTAAGTCTTGTAGTTGAACAATGATCATATTTTATAAAATATGAACCATAAACATTTTTAGTACCTCAAAATTTAAATTACTTAGTGTCAGTTTAATAGTGTGATGTTTATTTTTTCTATATATCTTTTATATTACAACGTCTTGACTATTGACAAATATAATTATATATTCTTGATGAATGTATATTATAAATAATAATATATAAAAATGACGTATCATAAGTGCATCGTATTTTAAATATAACAATAAATATTTATCTTATCAATGTATCGTATCGTGTCGTGTCCATATCAAAGCTTTAGATAAGATTAACAAAACAGGTAGACTTGACCCGATCCGTCAATTAGAAGGGTTGATCCGGACCGACCCGTTTTACTCATTTCATCAAAACGACATCGTTTTGATCTTTTATAAAAAAATAAAATAATAAAAATGCGGAAAAAATAAAAAATCATAAAATTATAAAAAATAAAAAAATATATAATAAAAAGAGTAAAAACACGAAAAAAATAAAAAATTTAGAAAATTATATAAAATTCACAAAAAACTTAAAAAACCTCCGAAAATTCATAAAAAATAAAAAATTCAGAAAATTATAAAAAAAACTTCAAAAATAAGGATTTTTAATGTTTTTATTATATTTTTCTGATTTTAATTTTTTTTAGTTTGTTATATTTTTTTTATTTTAAATATTTTTTCTTTAGTTATTTTTATTATATTTTTTCTGAATTTTATATAAAATTCACAAAAAACTTAAAAACCTCCAAAAATTCAGAAAAAACAAAAAAATTATAAAATTATAAAAAATCTTCAAAATTAAGGATTTTTAATGTTTTTATTATATTTTTCTGATTGTTATATTTTTTATTTTTTTATTTTAAATATTTTTTCTTTAGTTATTTTTATTTTATTTTTCTGAATTTTATAATTTATTTGAATTAGTTAAATATTTAAAATTTCTTATAATTTTCTAAATTTTCTTACATTTTTTTTTATATTTTTCCTATATTTTAATTATTTTATATAAATTTTCTAAATTTTCTATAATTTTTTATGAGTTTTTTTAAAAAAACTTTATTTTGAATATTATAGGGATCGAATCTTATACACCTATGTATCACTAGTTGAATCGACAATGCGATCTAGTTCGATCCGGTTCTGATAATACTAGGTTATATTATTAATTATTATTACCAACATAACCTATAATCTACTTCATAAACGTAAACTCAGATTTCTCATCCTTACCTTTAAAAAAAAAGTTAATTAGCGGGTTAAAAATTGTGACTCATATCCGTCTTAAATGGGTCAGGTACGAATCGATCCGACAAATCAGACTCATTTTAACACCCTTACACTGTTAATTATGACGTGATCAAACACCCAATTACAAGATCTATAATATTTTCATGACTAAATATTTTATTTGAAGTAAAAAAATAAGTTTAAAAGGGAATTATAATCAAAATATCAAAGCTTAAGAAATGCGACCAATTAAATTAACACAACTCAAATATTTTACACCATGACGTAGTATCATGACTCACCAGTAATGACATAATTCACGTCATCATCACCACTAAATTTATTGAGTCCTACCGAAAATGCGAAGTTATTTGCGACTTCATAGTTTTTTTTTTTAACACAACTACAACCTCATAGTTTTTTTTAACACAAAACATTCATGGTGGGCGGTCGTACAAGACTGTGGAATCCTGTTTTGATTTCATAAAATAGGCTTCAATTAAACGGGTTAACCTGTTTATTAACGAATTGATTCATATAATAATTTTTACACACTAAAAATGGATCAAGTATGAATCGATCCAATAAATCGAATCCATTTTGACAGCTTTATTATACAAATCCCAAAAGCTACAATTAGGACTAGAATGAGCAAAATTTGCATCGAAATCAGCAACCTTGTTTTTGAGCCTACGAAGATACAAACTTCCAACCCTAATGATCTTTCCTCGATTGAACAATATCAAATTAAATTGGTTTACATGATTGTTCATTTGAGACAAAATAGAAAGGGCGTGGCTCTCGAAGATGACATCTACCCACTTCCTTTGTTTAGCTAAGAAACAAGCGTCGCGAATAGCAAAAGCTTCGGGAACCTTCACAAATACAACATGTTTTTCATAAATAAAACCATCCAAAAGGGCGTCTTCATAGTTTATATCGTTGCAACGTAGAAGGCGCATGACTGTCTAGGTTCATTCACGACTTTGGAAGTTGAAAGTTGGAAGTTGGAACCATTCCGTCTCTAACTGCGATGGGTTAACGACGTCTTTAATACAAAATGGGGTCAAGGACAAACCTTCTTTTTCGTAAAACAATAATTCATTAATCAATTTAGTCTTGTATTTTTAAAAGTTTTCCAATCAAATTTTAGTGATTAATTCAGTCCACATGTTTGTAAAATATTTTCAATCAAACCCCTACATTTATGTAAATTCATATTTTCCCCATATTTATAAACTTTGTCCAACTAAACCTTATATAATTATTCAATTCTAATCAAGTAATTGTCTGATTGATCTTACCTTTATTACTTAATAATTAATTTAATTCCAATAAAAAAAAAATCAAACATTTATGAAATCTCATATTTTTTTCACGTGTTTGTAAATTTAGTCCAACTATTTTTTAGGTCAAATTTTTGGTCAAACTAAATCCTCCATAGTTACTCCTTCTAATAATTTTTATACAATTCACTATAAATGAGATTATAAAAAAAAATCACTATAAATGATTAATCAAATTTCGTACTTAAAAATTGTCTGATTGAACTTACATCTATTATTTATTTATTTTTGGATTGATTTTCTATTTTATTACATAGGTGTTATATTTTTATTTATCTATTGTTGAACTCTTTAACAAATATAGAAAAGGTATGAAATCAATACTATATTTATATAAACTATTTTTTTCATGTACAAGTATTAATAAACGGACACTTTGACGTCCAAGTCCTGACCCGCCTAAGCTAGATGGAAGTGAAACTAATTTTGTTTAACCCGTTTAAGCTATGCCCTTTTCTTATGTTGAAAAATTAAGAATAGTACTTAAATATTTTTACGTTCACTTCCGGAAGTACATTCGTTCACATGAGGATTGCATTTATTATCAAACTGCTTATCAACTTTAATTATATAGGTTAACACCATTCAAAAAATTATATAAGTTAAAATTAAAAGATTTGCCAAATAAATTTAAAAAACTAAAATTAAATATGAATAAAATATTAAATATGAAAAACCTAGTAAATGCCTTAAACTTTGTGCTTAGGATATTTTTATATGTTAATGTCTTGATGAGTATTGTTGGACTTATTTAAATTAATTTCTTAAAATTTACATTTTAATGGTTACGTTCATGGCCGTGAATCTCCCCAGGAGATTTTTCTTTTTCGCATATATATGGTCTGCCTCATTGCGAACATGAATGTAAACAGAACAATCTCGTTTATCCGCCGACATAGTCCCTCTTATTTAATAAATGGAATCAAAAGTTGACTCTCAGACGAAACGGTTAAATGGAATGGGATCGAATTATCACCTTCAATTTTCACTTCTAAATTACCGTTTTAGGTAAATCTGTCTCCAAATTATTTTTATTGACCGAAATGGATTTTGAGTCCCTGCAGTCTAATTAATTGACTTATTTTAACCCTCTGACGGATTTTTGACTTATTTTAGCCCCCCACTTAAGCCCAACAATTTATTTCATCCCTCCGCTTAACGCCATCCATATTTTCCGTCTGTTTGTTGACGTGGCGTGTCACGTCACCGACCAACTGCTGACGTGTCACGCCACGTCAATTGACACGTCATTTTTTTCTTTCTTTTCCTTTTCTTTCTTTTTTTCTTTTCTTTTTTTCTTCACTTTCCTCCGACCTCATTCTCTCTCTTTCTTTCTTTTCTTTCTTTTTCTTTCTTTCTTTTTCTTCTTCTTCCTCTCTTCTTCCACGACACTTTCTTTTTTTCTTTTTTTTTTCTTTTTTTCTTTTTTCTTTTTTCTTTCTCTTCTTCTCTCTCTCAAGTCTCTCCTTCTTTCGGTATACCCGACATCAAGGCAAGCAATTCCTATCGTGTATGAACGGATCCGGATCGTGATGAACGAATCCGGGTTACGACCCGGATCCGTTCATCACGATCCGGATCCGTTCATACACCTCGCTTTCTCCACTCTTCCATTATTCACATACCCTGAAATCATTGCATTCCAGGAAACCCCCTTCTCTGCTCTCTTTATTCTCTTTTCTTTTTATTTTCTTTCTTCGTCCTTTTTCTTGGTTTGGATTCGTGGCCGGTTATGATTTTATGGTGATGGCGGCGAGGATGGGTGATAGTGGCTGGGTTTTTGGGTGATGGTGGAGCTGTGGCGGCGATTGTGGCAGTGGTTGGGTTGAGGGATGGTGGTGGATATTTTCGGTGGCTAGTTTGATCGGCTGGGTGGTGATTGGGAGGGACTGTGGCGCGGTTGGGTCGAGTGATGGTGGGGTTATGGTGGTGGTGTGGTGAATTTTGGATTGATTTTTGGTTAGGGCGATTGCGGGTTGTTTAATTTGGGTTTGATAACTTTGATTGAGATTGGGTGGAATTTTTTGGTAGTGGTTTGGGTACTTGATTTTTGCAGGGAAAAGAAAAGAAAGAAAAGAAAAAAAGAAAGAAAAGGAAAAGAAAGAAAAAATGACGTGTCAATTGACGTGGCGTGACACGTCAACAGTCTATGACGTGCGATTCGTGCCACGTCAACAAACAGACGGAAAATGTAGATGATGTTAGGCGGAGGGATGAAATAAATTATTGTGCTTAAGTGGAGGGCTGAAATAAGTCAAAAATCCGTCAGAGGGCTGAAATAAGTCAATCAATTATACTGCAGGGACTCAAAATCCATTTCGGCCATTTTTATTCTATTAGACAATGTCATCCCTAAACTATCTACTTTTGCTCCCAACTATCCCAAAACTACCGTCTTAGACAAATTAATCCTCAAATTAATTTTCTATTAGACAACTTTATTCCAAAAGTTCTTTTTATTATCCATAAACATCCCAAAACTCTCGTCATTTGTTACACGCCTTTTTCCACTAAGCTTTCCTCTTTTTGACACAAACAATTGGGTGTAATATAAAAAGTATAACCTTATCTTTTTTCACTCAAATAATAACAATAATAATAATATTATTGTTTTACACAATTTATTAATCTAATTAATATAATACTATAAGGTAGCGTTCGGTTCACGAAATACTACTTTTCTTCTTGGTATCACTCTACCTGAGGAAGTGATTGAGGGGAATGTTAGTATTTTGTATTTGGTTAGGATTTAAGATTTCCAAAAAAATAACATTATTGTGATTGTTTTATATTTGAGAATCCTAAAAGATTTTTTTTTGTTGACTATTTTCTCCTTTTTTATATTTGTGTCATTGTTATCTTATTAGGCGTTTATATTTAGCTGTCTATTTTTTAATAATTAAAATATTAAATGAGTTTTCAAAATTTTCATTATTGTAAGGAGTTGGTTGATGAGTGGATTAAGAAATTTAGCTTTATAAACTTTCTTTATCCAACCTTCATAATATATGTTTTTATCAAACTTTAAAATTTTTAAAAAATAATCCGCAACTTAAAAAATGTATCATAAATTAAAAAATTAAAAAAATGTACCAAACAATAAAAAAGGATAAATTCTAGACAAATTTTAAAAATTAAATATTAAAAAAATAACACATAAAAAAGTGTAAAATAAATTTAATAAAAAAATGGAAATTAAAACTAAGAGAGAAGAAAGGAATAAGTTTTTTTTTTATTGAATAATGCTAATATGAGAGGATAAATATATAATTTAGGAAAGAAATTAACTTTCATTGCATTAAAGAATCACTCTCCTTATCTTCTAGTCAAGAATCATTTTCCTCCATTTTTTAGAAAATCAAAAGAGACAAAAAAAAAAGTTGAATTTCGGGAAAGTAATTTTTTATCACAAGTAAATACAATAAATCTATTCCGCCAATCAAACATGCCTTTAAAAATAAATTCGTTTCCGATGCGAGTAAGTCCCCCTTTGGCATTAAGGTTCTGGCCAGAAAGCTGGGTTTCAGAACCAAAAGCCAAGGGTTGCCCTTTGGCAACCTAAATACCAATGGGCTTCATGATGGTCTTAAGATGCTCCTTCCTGAGCAATGCCTCTGCCTCACTCTCTTTACTTTTTTTTCTTTTTTTTTTCTTCAATAAATTCAATTTTCTTACTCGGTATAATGAATGAAATAAATTAAAAACTACAAAAATATAATCTATATCTCAAGATGAGTAATTCTAGATCCATTTTTTCTATTTTTATTAAATTTTTAGAAATGAGTTTTATACCATTTAATTACATTTTTTTATTAATTATTTGTTTTAAAAATATATTAATTTAAATAATTTATATTAATAATATTTGAAATAGAACGGTGCCTTTTATAGTCATTTTACATTCAAACCATAATTTTAACCGTAGTGTTTACCAAATACCAAAAATAACTCGTTTCCCACAGCATTTTTAAGGAAATGTTTACCAAACACCTTAAGTATCTTACAGTACTTTCTCTAGAAGTTTTTTTCCTACTGAACTTTTTCCAAATTATTTCTCGCACCAGAATCGGAAAGCCAAACAGTGAAGTGTCAGCAAAACTAACAGATGGAAACTAATACGGTCCCTACACATACGCCCCCTCCTCCCCTCCATCGCTCCAATGACCGTGCCTTATTTCCTCCGACTCTGTCGGCTTCTCTCTAACATAAAACGCCTCTCCATCTCTCTCCCA
Source organism: Viola odorata (assembly GCA_963691705.1). Taxonomy (NCBI): domain Eukaryota; kingdom Viridiplantae; phylum Streptophyta; class Magnoliopsida; order Malpighiales; family Violaceae; genus Viola; species Viola odorata. Next base: position 19,422,111 of record OY829539.1, on the reverse strand, counting down.
AGAAGCTAAAACACAGGAGTATCAAAAGGGTCTCTCAGGTTTCCATTCCTTCACTCTTTCTTGCCTTCTATTTGTTGTTTGAGTTTGGTTTCTTTGAGATATGGGGTGCAGAGCTGATTGTTTTCTGGTGTTTTGTAAAAATTATTTTGACTTTTCTTTTGTAGAACACTTTCTGTAGCTAAATGGGTGGTTGCTGAATTCTGATGGGCTTCACTGTTCTTGTGAACGTCTTGTGTCATTCTTTTGATTATAATTTGTTGTTGTAGATCATCATTCCTCACAATGAGGGTAATGGGTTTTGCTCGATTTCTTAAAGTTATCGTATTTTTAAATGGTGTTTAAGTTTTGTAGATTCTGGTCACATTACGTTTGCTCGGCAGTATGAATTTTGTTGATTCATGCGACAAGAATGAGATGTCCAAAACCTATTAATTAGGAACGTAAATGATCAAATAAGTAGGTCTTTTGGTGTGATCTTGCAATAATGGATGTTTTCCGGTACAATTTTCCTTATAAGGCATGCCTTTATCACCATTCCTTACCTGTTCGTTGTCTAAAATTTCATTCCTTTCACTGACAAAATTATGTCTTCTGTAGGTGCTAGCTTTGTTGTTGACAATAGAAAGGGAACTGAAGAAAAAGATTCTCTAATGGCTACTTTAGGGAATCCAAACAATATATTTTGGCAAGAATGTCCAGTTGGGAAAGCTGAAAGGCAGAAGCTACTAGATCAAAAGGGATGTGTTGTGTGGATTACGGGTCTCAGTGGGTCAGGTTCGGTTTCTCGCTGGTTTATTTTCACATTCTTTTATACATGAATCACTAGAAGTTGAATATCAGAATTAGCAAGATGCATTTTGGTAAATATTTGCATATTACCAGTGATGATTTTATTACTATCTGATAGTCTCTTCTCTTATCAATTTTGCGACGTAAGCAATACCAAAGATGCATCTTTCCTGTGGGATTATAAATATGATTATGTGGCTAACCTATAACTGTATGATGCATCAATTATGGGGTTGCATTGGTAGTTGAAGATTCAAGTCCCTCGTATGGTGCTATTTTTTTTGTTCTTCTCAAAGTTGTTTCAACCCTTCAGGGAAAAGCACATTGGCATGCTCAGTAAGCCGAGAGCTGTATTCTAGGGGGAAGCTTTCCTATGTACTCGATGGAGATAATCTTAGGCATGGACTGACGAAAGACCTTGGTTTCAGTGCTGATGATCGAACTGAAAATATACGAAGGGTTGGTAAGTATGGTCCTTAAACAACAAGCTTATTAGATAGTGTGAGTCGGAGAACCATGACATTTGTTTCTTTCTAGATGTGTCATCTTCACTATTTTAAGGCTATGAACAAAGTAATGTGCTACAGACTTAACAAAGCTTGTGTGGAAGTGTAAGAACTGGTACTTGGATGTGGGTTTCTTAGCTTCCAACCAATTGCTTTGTGATAACTTTAATCATTTGTAGCTCTCTAGGTGCTATTTGATCTGTGTTTAACTTGGTAAATGGAGCTAAATGTTGTTGGTGTGGATATTCGGCTTTCAGAAGTTTAAATACGGTGCTATTCTTTGTTTAGCGTTTCTATTGTACAGATTACAATGTTCCAATAATAGTTGAAGTAAACATGATCGTTTCTAGTAAGATTTGACTGTTCTGGTAGTGTAAAAACAATAGACTAAATTCACATGCATGCAAGTTTTGTTTTATACTAGTTCCTGGCTGATTATCTAAAAGTACAGGACAATTTAGGATCAATCTTGTTTTGTATGCGTTTACTAGATAAGAGATCCGATTATTTTTCAGCCCCTGCATTGAAAGTTTTAACTAAATCATTAACATTAAAATTTGTTTAGTTTGAACTTGACTACTGAACAATGTATCACTAATGAAAAGAAAGAAGATAACACAGTTTGCGATGCTTCAAATGATAGCTCGGCTTAACTTCAAGTTTGACAAGAAAGAAACATAACATAGCCAATTTCCAAGGACGTTCAACTTTGATACAACATATGGTGCATCCGTGCAGTCAACTTCTATTTGCTATGTTTGTTTCGTTTAGCACTGATTTTTCGTGTATTTTTTAAGGGGAAGTAGCGAAGCTCTTTGCTGATGCTGGTCTGATCTGCATTGCTAGTCTGATATCACCTTACAGAAAAGACCGGGATGCTTGCCGTGCAATGTTGCCAGATGAAAATTTTATCGAGGCAAGGTTCCTATGGAATGACGGCTTTTAGTGCTAATTCATATTTTAGTTGCAATATGATTCCAAATTACTTGTTCTGTATAGGTTTTCATGAACATGTCTCTAACATTGTGCGAGTCTAGAGATGCTAAAGGCATGTACAAGCTTGCGCGTGCTGGAAAAATCAAAGGTATATTTCTATAACATATCTCAGAATCTTACACTGTCTGCCAAGTGACCTGCATAAGTAATTGTGTTAGTATATAAGTTGTGTGATAGCAGTCACAGTAATTATTGAAACATTCAACTGAAGGAAGTTATTAGAAAGCACTAAGATTCAAAATGGGAATGAGTAGTGTGCAATTTCATTCCACTCTTTTCTGAGGTCACGTAGCTATAACTTTTCTTTTCTATACACTCTATAAGCTTCTGATCCTTTGCATTTCAGCCCGAAAGGAAAGTCATGTATGCATTTTGCCTTTAAAAGTTGGGTTGAGTGTGTTTCCATTTGATATCTGTTGTAGTCTAGTCTAGGCTTACCAGAGTATTAAAGTAGCCTTACTAGACGAAAAAGGTTTTTTTTTAAGTTCCTTAGCTACCCGGTTGTTATATGTTTCTTGGTGTAAGATGGTTAATTGTTACTTGAATCCTTCTTCCAGCTACTTCTCCAGTCATTTAAAGCTGTAATATTACGTTGCAGGTTTCACCGGCATAGATGATCCTTATGAACCACCATTGAACTGTGAGGTATGCAGTTACTTAAACCTTAGCAATTAAGGTAGCCCTTGTGTCCGTGGATATTCTTTTTTGTAGCTTTAGTCTAGTCATAAATAAAGGACAAAAGATTCGTTACCATATATATTTAACTCGATTGTTTTCATCTCCCTGCAGATAGAATTGCGAGATAGAGATGGAATCTGTCCCACTCCAGCTGATATGGCTGGGCAAGTAGTGTCATACCTGGAGGAGAGAGGATATCTGTTCGATCAGTGATCATATGTTTGAGTTGGAGTATTTCATAAAAAAAGGAAAGGAAAAAAGGAATTCTTAGTTATATATATTTACAGGATAGGCTCTGACCACATCTAAGATGTGATTGAAAGTTTTAGCAACTAAATGTTTTGGGCATCACAGTTTAGTTTTCCAGATTGACATGGTAAAGAAAGATAATTTGCCAATGCTTGATACTCTGGGGCACATACACCTCAGGTGAGAAAGAGTAAGCCAAATGGGAAAGAGTTCGCAGCGAAGCTGACCTCGTAGTGAACGAGAAGATTTATTTTGTACTAGTTTATAGAGAAATTCTTGCGCCTCATTCTCGTTTCTTTAGTATCTATTGCAGGTTGTAGTTCAACGGGTTGTAGTCTCCATTGACATTTCGGTGTTCTATTTTTCTTATTCATATCAAACAAATTTATAACTATTCAATACAATTGTGATATAATTTTTAGTATTGTGGGACGTACTGTACATTTTGATCACTATGAGTGATATGAATTGAGATAGAAACTAAAATGGTATAGCATGTTTTCATGTGGCTTTTAGTATTGGGATAGAATATTTTTGTCATACCAACTAGTATAATATAAAATTGATAATATTATACATGGATATGTATTAAAAAATGGAAAAAAACATTTAACAATATCATGGTCTGAACATTACTTTCAAACTAACTAGTACTATATTATTGACTATAAATATATTTTTTAAGAAAAAGGTAAGATTTAAGTTTGAGTTTGATTTTTTACTCTTACATTTTATCACCAGTAAAATAATCAATAAACTACATATCCATTGAATTTTATAAAATATTCTAAAAAGGAAAGGAAATATTTCATCAAATTATATTGAATAATATATTTTAAAATTTTGAAAAATGTAGAAAAATGGAAAATTTATTCATATTTTCAAAGTACTTTTATATTTTTTTGAAATAGTTTTATTCATTACATGCTAGCATACATTCATCATCAATCTTTTTTAACATGTTTTAAATTTCTCCATTTTTATCTTAGTACTATGATCGATCAGTTACTGCTGAGCGTCCGTGGTGAGTTTAGAACCTCCTCCATTTCCAAACACTCTCCAATTTTTCCATGCATTGGAAGATGCCAAAAGCAACGCACAAAACATAACCCGACAAATAAACAAAATCCAAATCAAATCCATCACAGGAGAGAAATAGACTGAATCAGAGAAGACAAGTCAAAAGCTGAAGAAGAAGAGATGGTGTTGAACAGTAATCTGGTGATGGCGGTGGCGCATCTGTCTGCAAATTTGTGCGAATACATAGCCTGCAACCCTGAGAGGTTAGGCGGCGAGGCAGTGTTGAATCTGCTCTTCTGCCTCCCTCTCCGCCACTTTGGCCGCCTTGCTCTCTCTTTCTGGACCTATCTCTGCTACAACCCCAACCCTCACCACTACTATCTCTCCTCTTCCGACTCCGACTCCGAATCTGGATCTGATGATTATCAAGATTCGCATTCCGATTGACTTCTTAATCGTCATCAATTTCTCTCTCTATGTATGTACTTCACAGTCTTATTGTACTTTTTATTGTAGAAGAAATACAAATTTTCTTGGTGTTTGTATGTACTGATTTTATTCTGTTTATATGAATGAATCCATAGATTTGAAAGGAAATTCCCTTCCTGTTATTTTTGGGTTATTTTTGGGTCCGATTGTTGGAAATAATATTCGGTAGTGTTTGGGTGTGGGAATTACCTAATCCTGCCTCTGGATTGAGGAAATCCGTTTCCCGATTTTTAAAACGAGTCCGGTTGCTATTGGGATGACCCGACCCGAGTCCGGTTGCAATACATCTTCTCCTCATCTTCACGGCATCACCACCCATTCTCTTCTGTCTGCCCGCTCCTCGCAACTTCCATTTCCCGACTTCTTAAAAAATCGCAAATTAGATAAATTAAACAAGGTAATAATTACTTAATTAATGTCAATGAATTGATTTTAGCTTACGTTATTCAATTAAATAATCACGTAATTAGCTGGCGCTGGTAGTTGGGTTGGTTCGTCTTTTTGCGTAGAAGAAACTGTTCCTGTAGCAATGAGGATTGCCGCTGTCACCGCCGCACCTTCTTCTTTCCTTCTACACACGCGCCTAAATGTCAACAAACCCCATCTCTCTCCCCAATTTTTACACTTCTGCCACTCCTCTCTCCCTACGCCATTCCATCATCGCCGCTTTCGTTCCCTCTTCATGGCCTCTGCAACTCAATCATCGCCAGCTTCAGCACTCACTCAGGTACCAGAAAAAAAGCAACCTTTTCCTCTTAGTAGGTACAATATAATAATATAACATAACATAGCTAGCCATTTAAAGCTTCTTGTTTATTTATATTAGTCATTTTTGAGTAATCTTCTATTTATATTTTGGTGATCAGGATGCTAATAGTAGTGATGCTACTAATGTGTTCCAGTTGATTCAAGCTCACCAAGTAAGCTCTTCTAATGTGTGTGTATATATATTTCAGAACTGCTTGCAATTTAGACCCTGCTTGCAGTTCAGCGGGCCCTACAAGAATTGCTGGGGCCAATGTTTGATCTGTCGTTGGTTTTGATTGAAAGGATATATCTTGCACTGTTAGTGTACTGGGGAAAGCAATGAACTACGAACAGGGCCTTCCGAGATTTAATGATCATAGGCAATTGATATTCTGGATAACTTCTGTTTTTTAAAAAAAATCAAAGAAAGAATTGCCAAATGTAACATATATTACAGATTTCCATATTAGTTGGTGAAAAACAAAACAGGAGAATGAGATTTTGTTTGTGAATCTAGTGTGAGCGTATGAATAATGATCATGATGTTGGTATTGGTTGTTAAAATTTTGAACGAATGTCACAAGTTTTGTGCTTTGATTTAATGTAGGAAAAGGCTGCACGCCTTTCTCCAGCTCAGGAAATTAGAACAATGCTTGATCAAAGTGTGCGCGGCATGCTCTCAACTTTCTCTCAGGTTTGTTTCTTATCCGCAGCTTAAAGACCTGAGCTAATTTTTTAATTCTTCTGCTGTTGATGACGTTGGTATAAGTGGGGATTGTGATGGTGATGTTGGTTTTGTCAATGAAACTGATTATGATTCTTTTAGTGGGTTTTCAATTGTAATCTGTGATTGTTCATAACTTCATAATCATTGTTGATGTATTCTGACATTTTTGTTGACATATTTCATGGGAACTTGAAAGACATGAGCTTGGAGTTTGAAAATAGCTTCATAAACCATCTTTCTGGCATATCAATTGATTTTTGCTTTAGATTCAAGTCAGTCTTCAGATTGTTCCCATGAAATATGATCAAATTAATGCAAACATGTGGTTGCCTTTCTTCAACGCAAGTTTTTGTTTGATTGTGCATGCTGTCCTCACCGTTCTTACCATCTATTTACTGGCTTATTGCATTTCTTTTGATTTGCAGAAACATGAGGGTTACCCATCCGGATCTATGGTTGATTTTGCATGTGATTATGATGGATCTCCAATATTAGCAGTCAGCAGCTTAGCAGTTCATACGAAGGTTTGCACTGTACTGCTGATATACATCGTTCAACCAGCTTGGTTTTCATCTTATATGTGTTCGCTGACCACAAAAAAGAATCTGCACAGTAACCTTTAAAGATTACCCAAATAAAAAAATGATAAGAGTGGTTTTCTTAAATAGTTTATTGTTTCTATGCTTGTTGCGTAGAGTACTGTGAAGGAAATGAGCATTGCTAGAATAATAATTCTTTGATAGGTGTTTTTCTAATAAAACTATGGTAAGTAATATCTACAATTTTTAGTTCTGAACATTAGGTGAACTAGCGCATGTGCGAGCCATGCTATTAAGATTCTATGACTAAACTGAAATATTGTTCAAATTCTATGCTTTACCCTATGTAAGAATGCGTGGCCTCTTCCTCAAAAACTACATGATTAATATATTACTACCACAACTACTTGTTAATCATTTCCTTTGTTTAGTTTAAATATTTTACCCTATAATTATCAGTACTCCATTTGCTTTTTCGCAGGATCTGTTAGCTAATCCCAAATGCTCACTGCTAGTTGCTAGAGATCCAGATGATAGGACTGATTTGATAATCACCCTACATGGCGATGCCATTTCTGTAAGTTATCTCCTTTACTTCATGGGTTTTTTCATAAATAATTTTTCTTTGTAACTCGCTGATTTGCCATGTATTTTATCATAGATGAATCATGTTTTGGTTCATACAAAATTTAAAATTTTCCTTTATTCAATTATCCAGGTTTCTGAAAAAGATATACCTGCCATTCGAACTGCATATCTGGCCAAGCATCCCAATGCCTTCTGGGTAAGTCTCCTCCTAATTGATAATTGTTTTCATCCAATTGCACCACACTTTATCAAGGTGACAACTAAATCAGCTCTTTCATTATGAAGGTTGACTTTGGTGACTTCCAATTCATACGTATTGAGCCAAAAGTTGTGCGATACGTGTCTGGAGTTGCAACTGCTTTACTTGGATCAGGAGGTCTTTATGCTGTTTACATTTTTATTCTTTTTAGTAGTCATTTCCCAAAGATTATAAAATACTACTGAACTTAAATTCCCCCTGCGAAGTTCAACAGTCCTGTTCCACTGGTTTTTCACATAGTATGACAACCACCTTAACACCCATATTTGCATGTGTTCTTTTCACATTTTCTCCTTTATTCCTTCCTTAATTTGTTCTGTTGGTTATTTGCATCTTTTCAAACACCACAGAGTTCAGTAAAAAAGAGTACCAGGGTGCTCAAGTTGATCCAATTGCCCAGTTTTCTAAACCTGTTGCGGTATGCCCTGCTGTAATTGCTTTGACTACATCCTACATATGAATTACACTAATTTATTTTTCCCCAACCTGACTGAAATGCTGTCTTTTATCAGTCTCACATGAATAGAGATCATTCTGAAGATACAAGACTGATCGTTCAACACTCGATGTCTATTCCAGTAAGTTGGAGCAGTAATTTATTTCTGTATTGATTAAAGCTAGACCTGAACATAACTGACGAGGCCGTACTATCACTTTAGATTGAGTTGAAGGTGAACAGACATATGTTATGTTTGTGGATTCAAAATTTTGGGTTGGGTGGGGAGTAATTAAATTATTGAAGCGAAAAAAGAAAAACAGAAAGTAATAAGTATGGATGCATATGTTCGCATGTTTGAGAGGGTGCCAAGTAAACATTTTGGGACTATGCTTGTTTTGGAGGGAAATGATGAAGGAATGAAACTATTCATGGTCTAAAGTTAGAGAGATTGGAAGTTTCAATCTTGTCACGCTGAATTTTTTAAAGAAGAAAATATTTTAAGGCTACCTGATTACAACATCTAAACATTTGGTACAACTCTTAATTAAGTTAAAAGTTCTCTTACTTCCTCTCTTGATTTTTTTTGCACAAAGAAACCAGAGAAACTAAATCATAACTCTCTTCCCTATCATCTTTTCTCCTTTTCTGTTTGGCTTTATTTTCTTTTATAAAATTGATTCCTACTCAATGTGATGGTTGACAATATTGTTGTTCAGGTGGACTCTGCTTACATGCTGGATATGGATAGTTTGGGTTTCAACGTTAAGGTATTGCTAGTTTGTATTTCCTGCTGGTTTGTTGATTTATTTGTTTTCCTTCGTGCTTGGCTTTAGTTATCACTAAAATTATGCTAACTTTAAGAGTTAAACCTCAAAATTTTCTTGCTCTTTTATTGATTTTTATACCTCAATATTGTTTCCTATAGGCTGTCTATCAAGGTGATACTTTCAAGCTTCGAATTCCACTTCCCAGACGTGCGGAAGATAGAAAGTGAGATGTCTTTACTCGGAATGTCTTTGTTTTAGGATATAGGACATCAAAGTGCATTTCCAATACAATATGAGCTCCAAAATAGCCAAATATTATTGGTGGAAGCTCAAATCATATCCATGAAAAGCAGCACCGCTGTTTGTTCACAGACCAAACCCAAGAAGCCATTTTCTTCTGGAACCGCATCCATTGTTGCACCTTTCCATTTTCTTCTTTTTTGCATTTAGTTCTGTACTCAGTGAGAACTTTTGGTTTATGTGCAAATACGGATGAAAACAATTGCTGCATGCAGTCATTGGAAGTACTTGTGCTTCTTCTTCGTGTTTGATCGTGTTGTGTGATTTGGTTTCCTTTCTTGTATATACTAGGGATGTGAAGACTATAATAGTGGAAATGCTTCAAACAGCAAAGTCGCAAGTTAATTGATGCCATCCTGTGAAACAACCAAAGAGGTGAACTCATGAATTTCTTGTATTAATGGAACTGTTTTTTGAGCTATTTTTCTCCGTTTAATTAGCTTGGAGTACGTTACTGTTTCATTGTTGTTGCTGCTGTTCAGTGGAAATAGATATCACTTCTAAGCATGAATTTCTCTGGTCCCGACTTATATTTGGTTTAATTTGCACATTATTACCTAATCATGTGCTTTTGCTTTAATGTTTTTTGTGAGATCAGAAGAGAAGTGTTGTTTTTTGTGAAACCTAGTGCAGTTTTTGTAAAACTTTATTACTTTTCCATGTTGGGAGTATTGGTTTTGATTATTGAAACTATGCTGAAGTATTTGTATCCTGATTGATTCAAGAATGTAAACATGTTCTATACTCTGGTTTTGATTAATGAGCATCCTCTATACTCTGTATCCATATGTTCCTGTACATGGAAATTTCCATGTGCTATGAGCTTCATCTTGCACCGGCATCATTCCCTGCTTTGAAGCTCCTTTCTTCTGACTAAGTTCTTTCTTGTTTGAATGTGTAGGTATATAGGAAGGATCCTGCTGCTGCCAATACACTCCCATGCAGAGAAACTGAAAGCTCAACAATGGTGCTGGGTCTCAGCTTTTGCTTCCCGTTTGTATAGTTTAAAGCAATTTACTTTGTTGTGAAAATGGCATTGTGGTTAAAAACTGTCAGTATGGTTTACCCTATGTGGTTCAGCTGTTTTGACTGAAAGATTAGTCAAGAAATTGCAAGAATTAAAGTACAGAACTGTACAGTTTGTATACATGAGCAAAATAGTAAAAATCTCTAACAGTTGTACTTGCAAAGATTATTCTTAGTAAGCCCTTGGATCTCTACTTCTGCAGTTCTTTGGTTACATGTGAAATGAAGTCATCATCTTTGCTCATTAGATTTTATTTTATGCCCCTCCCTCTCTCCCTCCCACAACAAAATTAGATTTTTACATGCATTGCTACATTAAATTTGGTGTTACTTGCTGTGAGCAAATAAGATTTTGTTACTTTGCGGTAACTATGACTATGGATCTTAATTTTACCAACACATTCAAACTGGGTAGGATTAGAAAGACGGTAGTTTTCTAAGGAGTAAGGATTGCCTGAGTGGCAAATAATTTTATAAATTGTAAGAGAAAAAAAGCCAAGCTAAGCCATCTTATTTGACAAGTTTTAACCTTTCCTCTTTTTTTATCACATGCCTAATTTAGAACTGAAGGAGAAGGCCCACCACCAAAGAAATCAGAGCAGCAAAGTTGCTTCTTATAAGGAACTTGCATGATTAGGGTTGGCAATTGGCATACCATTCTTGAAAATGAAATATACAATTGGTTTTTTTTTTTTTTTTTGCTCTAATGTAAAAGGAAAAAGAATTGGAGAGAGAAATAAATTAATTTTCTCATTTATAAAAATTGAAGCTTTTGCTCTGTACAACAACAAAAGAAAACAAACCCAGCAGAAAGCAGAGGCTAGCCACTAACAAACTCTAACCCACCACTTCATCTCAAAACCAAAAGAATACCCTAAAATTTCCATTCATAAAGGGCCAAAAACCAAAAAAATGGAGAAAGAAAGAAACAAGCCTCTGCTGCAACAACATTTATAACACCATTGATCATTCCGAATCACTTTCCACACTCCCCATAGCCTTCAATCCTCTTGGTCTCTGCATCATAAAAAACAAAAACAAAATCAAACAAGATAATGATAGTGGTAATTCATTTATCTTTACAAACTACTACAAAACAAGTAACTTACCTTCTTGGAACTCTTCTTCTCCCTAACTTCATACCTCTCTTGGCACATATCAGTCAACCAAGCCCCAGGACTGACCAACTGTTGTCACCCACCAAAACCCACAAAATTAGAATCCAAGAACAGGCTCCATAAAATGCACAACTAATTATTTTTCTTTAAAAAAGCAAAAAATGATAAGTGTGTTTTGGTGGGTGGTAGGGACTTACAAGCAAACTTCTCTGAATTATCTTGGCCCTCTTCTTGGGCCTTTGAGGAAGCTTACAACCCTTCATAGCCATAAAATCCTCTTCTTTCTCTTTGCTAGATAATGTGATATATAGCTTTGGCCAAACAAGCCCTTTATCCTCTCCATTGTTACCATCCATTGAAATCTTGCCATTCTCATCCACACCCACTGTCCCTCTTGTCGTGTAATATCTGTCCTCCTTCTCCGGTGAGGATGACAACAGTTTCCGGTTCTCAATCACACTGGACCGCAGTGTTGCCGCCTCAGATTTCCTGTATCAAAACCATACAAAAAAATTAAAATTCTCTTATAATTTACTTTTTCAAGTCATTGTTGAGGATCTAAGGGAAGCGAGCACAATTTAACTTGTGTTTTGCAATTTCTGAATATAAAATGTAACAGCAGAGAAGGAAAACAAATCATTCTGTCTCCATCTTTCAGAATTTGGAGTCTTCGCTCATAAACCAAACATGAGATGACAAAGAAAGGCACAACCTTTTCCCCTTTTACCACTTTTTCCCATAGGGTAAGAATTCTGGATTTCATGTTTGATTACAAGAGAAAATGAGAGGAACACAAAGAATGAAAACTGGAAAAATATCAAACCTTAAAGCAACCAAACACAAAACGAGAAAATACCTTCCCAACTGAATTTCTCATGGGAATTCTAAATTCTCCGTTTGGCTGCTCAGAAGAAGCAAGAGAGGAAAAAAAACACCAAAACAATCACAAATCCAGTGATTATAGAGGGAAAAAAAGGCCTCAAATACAGGAGGGAGAAAGGATCATTTGTTGAAGACACACAGCAAACTAAGCCTATCTAACCTTGTAAAGCGACTGGATTGGATGTGATTATTATCTTTGTCTGCAGAAGAAGAGATGACACATCTATCAATCCTAGATGTGAATTTCCTTGATGTGATTATCTGAGGGTCTCTAACTCTCACACATCTTAGTCTCTTCTTGTTCCCCCATTGCAAGAAGAACTCTGGCTCCAACGCCTTACATGCCGCCGCGGCTGCTGCTCTCTGGCTTTTCTCCTCCTTCTCCATATCTATCAACACCAACCCACAAGTCATACTCACAGCAAGGACCAAAACCACACACAAACACAACTAAACCCAGAAGTAGATAAAGACTAAAAATTTCTATGCGACTAAGATACCCAGATGAGAAGATCACATAAAGTTACATAATTTGGCCCCTGGGGGGTGAACATAAACTGATTTTGGATAAAACCCAGATGGGAATTTTCTAGAAACAGAGAAATGAAGAATCCAAAACCAGAGAAAGAAGATCTACGAGATAAGATAGAAATTCCAAATGAGATCTTTCAAAAACTCTTGTAGGCTGGAATTCATGAAAAGGATCGACTTTGTTGCAAAAATCCCATAGAAACAGAGTAGAAATGAGAAGGTGATGAGTGGCTTACCGTGAGATAATTGCATGGAGACCAGAAAATGAGATTTCTCAGAAGCAAATATTATGTTTTTGTATCTCCTATCAGAGAACAAAACACAGAAACTCCAGATTTTTGATGTATCAAATATCAAAACAAAACCGTAAAGCCTCAAAGAACACTTTCTCTATTTCTCTCCTCTCACTGTTTTCATCGAGTTCTTCTTCTTCCTATCATTCTATTTGGATTGTTGTGAGAGAAACTGTGACTTTCTTCAGTAACTCTTTCTCCTTTCCTCCTCTTGTTTGCTGCTCACAACCTCTGTATTTTTTCTCCTCTTCTCCCCTCTCTCTCTCTGAATTTATGTATTTATCTTAGCTCTGTGGCCTGTGACAAATAACTGAAAATTGTCTTGTCCATCAGATTTCAAATGGACGGTCTGATGCAATTCTAGGAGCACCGGTCTAGGTCCCTCCTTTTCTTCCCTTTTATTCTCATTTTCCCTTCTCTTTTCTTTTAATTTTTATTTGCACTTTCGTTTTCCATTCTATTTTGGACAATTTTATGCTCAATTGGGCCATGTACATAATAAATTTGGGCTTAATATGACTTGGACTTCTGTTTTTGGACTTGATTTTTATTTTAGGTTTTTTTTTTCTTTTTTTTTTCGGACTAATTTAGAAAATAGACTAATTGCAATGGGTTAGCTCTCAATCTTATTTGTAGTTAAAATATTAAAAAAAAAAAAAAAACTCTCATTGGATATGTAGTGCCAGTAAGGAATAAATAAATTTTATTTTAAATAATATAAAAATAAAATTTACAAACTTGTAGGAGAAATAGAAACTATATTATTATTATTAAAAATATAAAAGAGAGAATATTAAAAATTATAGATGACAAGAATAATTGACAATGGAGGTCTAGTGTTAGTGTGGACTGTGGAATGAATAAAATGTAATTTAAATTATATTGATATAGTTGTTGTAGCGTGGAAACCAATGAAATATTTTTCATTTCTTCCATTAAGCGTAAATTAGTAATAGATAATTTTATAATATTTCTATTTTTATATTTGCCACAAATCCTGGTTCTCAATACCTTGATACTTGTATTGTAATGGTAAATATTTCCAGCTTGGAGTGGAACTTCATAGATTGGTCGGGGGAAAAATCTTCCTTAATAAAAAAGAAAAAAATTGAGTGCCCTTATATAACTAATTATACAATGTACATTGCAAAAGGACTTCACAATTAAATTTATCTTCAAAACTGTTAAATATTGAGTTAAAATATTAAATATCAGCCAAAGTTAAACAGGGGTCAATGTCCATTTCAGTACCAAATATTAGAGTTTCTATAGTATTGGTTTCTCTTGAGTTACATTTTGTACTTTGATCATTATAGTGAAATTTTATTTAACTTGCCCGTAATTTTTTACCTACAAAAAATTTCCACGTTAAAAATAAAGTATTCTTTCTCTTTTCCTTACTCCTTTACTTTCAAGTTCTTTATTATATGTGTTGATTCACAACAGTTGGTAGTGGAGCTCTTGGTTTAGAGTTTAGATCTGATTTCGCGGTTTTGAATCGACTATTGCAATAGGATGAGCGGATCGAGTGTGAAGATTGAGTTAGTGAAGTTCGATGGAAAGAATAATTTCACCCTATGAAAAACAAGAGTTTATGATCTGTTGGTACAACAGAAACTTCACTACGCCTTGAAGACTATGAAACTGGAGAAGATGGAGGATGCAGATTGGGAAGACTGCAAGGAGTCTGCGTTCAGCACAATCAGGTCTTATTTGTCGGATTCAATAACTTACACAATATATGAAACAAAAAATATTAAGGAGTTGTGGGAGAAACTCAAGGCAACCTATTTGAATAAGCAACTATCTAACCGGTTAGAGATGAAGAAAGATCTATATAGTACGAGGAGGGGATATACGTGACCATATTGACTTGTTCAAAATTGCTGAGTTAGAACGATTGGGGGTCGTGTATCAAGACAAAGAGAAAGCTTTAATGCTCCTCAGCTCCTTGCCAAGTTCGTATGATCACCTTAATACGACTCTACTCTATGGCAAGTAAATGGTTGATCTTGAGGAGATCACCACTATTCTCAAGAATCAGAATAAGACTTAAAAAATAGAAGATGAGGGTTTTCAGGCCGAAAGTTTGGTTGCTGAAAATAGAGGCAGCGATTAGAGAAGAGGTTTGTCTTCAAGGGGGAAGTCTAGAGAAAGATCAAAGTCCAGAATGAAAGATGTCACGTGTTTTAAGTGTAAAAAAAAGGGGCACTATAAGCGTGATTGTCCTCAGTGGAAAGCAGGAAAGGGGAGGAAAGATGGTTCGTCTAAGGCAACCAGTATTGTCACGAATATTTCTTCTGATGAGGAGGTATTGGTCGGCTACAGGTAATGAATTTTTCCTAACTTCATGGACTTTGGATTTTGGATGTTCACAGCATGACTGTCCGCAGAGAGATTAGTTCAATTCCTATAGTGAGTGTGATGGTGGTAGTGTATCTATGAGTGATGATCATCCTTGTAAAGTAGTAGGTGTGGGTACTATTAACCAGTGTTATCAGAACCGGACCGGACAGCGAACCGGAAATGAAAATTTGGTGGTTCTACCGGGTTCGACCGGATTGTAGTTGCTGGTCCGTTCGGAACCGTTCACACATTAAACCGGTAAATCTTAGACTATTAAACCGGATTGAACCGGCTCGTTTTTTTACTGTAGCATTTTATAATATATCAAAATAAAGTATATCAAGTAGATCAAAAGTTGAAAATAAAGAAACTATCTAACATTCAAATGACACTTAAATATTCCAATTAGTACAAAATAAAGAAACAATCCAACATTCAAACACATTTAAATATTTATACACACTTAATTATCCAAATTACAAAATAAAGAAACAATCCAACATTCAAATGAAATCATTCTCAAAGTTCAAACACCTAAATATTCAAATTACAACATTATTAATTCCATGGATTGGTAACGGGTTGAGAGGTCGAGCCACTAGTATTTTCGAAAATGTCTTGAACAAAAAATTCGCTTTCATTTCCTTCATCTTCATCGTTGTCATCATCAAGCACATTTTGAAGGTTTAACTCTAGTATTATCAAATAAAACATAAAAATAAAGAATCAATAAATTAACAACAATAGTTTCATATCAACAACTTTTAAAATAAATAGGTAGTTAATTAATCAATGTATGCAATTCGGCACCAACAACAAATGAGCATTTAATTAATTATAAATCACAATCATGACAACAAAAAAACTAGCATTTACTTAATTATCAATTCCCAACAGCAATATTCGGCAACCATGTAATTCCAGAAAAAGGAAACCATGTAATTCCAACAATATTCGACAACCATGTAATTCCAGCAATATTCGGCAAAGAGAATTTAAGGAAAAAATTCAAAAAATTTGCATTTCAATCTATGTAATTCCAGAAACGAATTAATTTACATAGTATAATTAAACTATAATTTATTAATTTTAGAACTAGAAACCAACAACCTTAAACTTTTTCTAATTATAAATCATATATTTAATTTAATTCATTGCATATATATAATTTACGACAACAATAAAATACAAGGAAAGAGAAAGAAATTCGCGAAAGAGAACCTGTCGCTGTCGCTGTCGCCCGTCGCCGTCGCCTGTCGCTGTCCGCTGTTGCCTGTCGCCGTCGCCGTCGCCTGTCGCCCGTCGCCGTCGCCTGCAGCCGCTCTAGGGTTTGGGTTTTTAGTTTTTGGTTGCTGGCTGCTGTTGTGAAAGAAAGAAAAAAACACAGGGAAAAGAAAGTATTCGTGAAAGAGAAGAGGGAACTTAAGTGAAGAAGGAAAACGACGTCGTTTTTTGCAGGTGTCAAAACGACGTCGTTTCCTTACCTCTGATGGGCTCAAGACCAGTATCAAAACGGCGTCGTTTGGGCCCATGAGCCGTGTAAAAACGACGCCGTTTTGGCAAGGCATCAAACCGGACAGTTTGGTAGAAAACCGGCTGGTTCACCGGTTGGCAAAGAACCGGTCGGTTCGTCCGGTCCGACCCGGGTCAGAGGCCAATCCAGTCCGAAAGCTGAATCGGACCGGAAAGGTGAAAATGGCCAATTGTACCGGCCGGTCCGGTCCGGTTCTGATAACCAGGCTATTAACATGAAGATGCATGTTGGTATAGAGTTTTGCCTAATGTTAAACACGTCCCGGATCTAAAGAAAAATTTGATTTCTCTTGGTACTTGGAAAAGACAAGATACAGATATTTAGCAGGGCTAAGTGATGGGATTCTGAAAATAACAAAGGGATCTTTGGTTGTTATGAATGGTAAGCGGCTGGCCAATACTTTGTACAAGTTGTTTCTGTTGTGGGCATTGAGGCTGCAACTTTAGTAGCAGAACTAGAGGTTGATGATTTTGCTTTGTGGCATATGTGTTTAGGGCATATGAGTGAGCAGAGAATGTCAGAATTGCATAAGAGGAATTTGCTGAGAGGTATCAAACACTGTAAGTTGGGATTCTGCGAATTTTGTGTACTTGGTAAGTAGTGCAGGGTCAGTTTTAAGTTATCTATACACGGA
The DNA here is from genome assembly GCA_963691705.1 of Viola odorata. Lineage (NCBI taxonomy): Eukaryota > Viridiplantae > Streptophyta > Magnoliopsida > Malpighiales > Violaceae > Viola > Viola odorata. The sequence goes on along the minus strand of OY829539.1, from coordinate 19,404,654 downwards.
AGCAAAAAGGTACTGCAGTATGTGCACCGTGATGTATGGGGTCCAGCCAGTGTTCAATCACAAGCTGTAGCTGTCTATTTTGTCTGTTTTATTGATGACTACTCTAGGAAAGTGTGATTGTATTTCATGAGGTAGTCACTATTTTAAAGAAGTGAAAAGTAGAGGTGGAGAAGCAAACATGGAAGCAATTAAAGTGTATAAGGTCTAATGATATGATGCATTTTGTACTAATTCCCCATTCCTTTCCTAGCCCTTTTTGGGCATATTGCTACTAACCTCCTGCTGTTTTCCTACTATTTTATAGATCAGAGCTCATGGAAAGGTGATCGTCACTCAAATACAATTTATACTGCCTGAAAATATGTGCACAATTGATAATGTGTACAGTGGTAGTCAGGGTCGAACATAGGGATTGAGAGAGACTGATTCAAGGTCTTGAATGGAACGCAGGGCAAAAATACAGAAATGTAACACACAAGGGGTTTTACTTGACTAAGCGAATTAGCCAAGAGAGAGTTTGAGCTAACAATTCTAACTATGAAAGCAGTATTCGGGGTCTCGAATGTCACGTTCGGGGTCCCGAATGGAAAAATATATCAAATCAGTGAATAAATCAGAATAATAAAACAGAGAGATAAAATAACACAATAAATCAGACAGAGAAGAAATCTTAGCAAAAGGTAGTCTTAGGTTGCATTCGGGGGCCCGATCGTCATCAGCACAGAAATATTCTACTCATGCAAGCATAGAAATGACATAGGGACCATATTCCTCGGATATCCCCTACTTTTCTCTTAAGAGAAACTACCCCCCGTTTCCACATATGAGGTAGTCTTGACAGCCCGCCATCTCTCCAGGCACAAATGCGGGAGAGCCATATTCAGGCTGCCCATGAAGATAAGAAAAGATAGATCTAGAGCTAAAGGTCCCTCAGCTTGTCAGACTCGTGACCTCGCTCTAATCAACTACTCACCCTATCTAATCGAGACCACTTCAGCGCAGTTACTACTAGATAGATGTCTACTTGTTCCATGCAACTTTCCTTCCGTATTTATCACATAAATGACAATAATCACTCAAAGCTAAAATCAGTTGATCAAGCCTTTAATTACCCCAAGCGAAAATGTAATTGAAATGATAAGCAATTGAATATGGCAGCAAGAATATATTAAACACGTTTATGCCTCGAATCTGCCCTTGCAACCCTCGAATTACCTTTGCTAAGAACTAAAGATTTAGCTACTCATGCTTGAAGATAAATAAATAATAAAAGAAGAGAGCATAGTAAGTAAAAAAATAGATTAAGGGAAGAAAACTTGATTACTAAACCGAAAACGTTTCAAGCCCGGCGGCAAAGGAGAAGATTGCTAACAAGAACTAGAGAGATAAACTAGAGAGAAGTCTAAGAAAACTAATTCTAAGAATTATGCTAAGATAAAAAAGTAAGATAGGATGTAAGATGTGTCCTAAACTACTCCTTGGATGCTCCTTATAAGCTAGAGCTCCAAGCACAAAATATCTTCAGCCCAAACTAGGGACAAAATGCATTTAAGGAAAGCCTACACAAAGCAACCATGCTCCCTAAAGCATAAAGCTGAAAAAGCACAAAGCTGATTTCTTTGATCTGATTTGTCCAGCTTTGGCTGTTTGGGAGTGGGCTCAAGACCTGGAACGGTCAGAGGGTAGGTATTTTGTGATCAGTGCAGAACTTTCAGAGACGCGTCAGAGGGATCACATGGGAGCTTTGGCAAGAGGACACGTGGAAATGCCGTTGTTCGCCCTTCGGGGGCCCGAATGGAAAATCCAATTCGGGACCTTGAATGCTATTCTGGAGTCAGGACCTCGACTTTGGTCTTGAAGCTCGAATTCACACAAAATGCTCATAAAATGCATCTTTTCGCATAAACTCCCTTTTTAGGCCTAGATCTGCAATAGTAATGAAAACAAAGGTAAATTAGCAGAATCATGCCTTAAATTGGCGAGATAATGGGGAGAAAATCATTCATAAAAACATGCTATCAAATAATCCCCACACTGCCCAATGCTCACCCTCGAGCATTCACAAAATTTAAAACCATCCCCCAAAATAGAACTAGCACACTTAACCATAGCACAGAGAATAATCATGCTACTTCAGCATTCGGGACCCCGAATGAAAACAGACTCTACCTAGATGAACACCTGCATCAGATCAGAAGGATAACGACCCTTAAGAAAAGACTTTTCCACATCAGCCTATTCACCAGCAGTCCTGACATGGATCAGTGTTTGCACTCACACTCGTAAGGCTAGGTGTTTAAACACTCAAGTATGCAGAAAACGCAGTACAAAACTAAGTTTGCATATAAATCCGAGTACATTAGACACATGCATAGGCAATTTAGCAATCAAAAGACTTCGCATCGGGGGCAAGAAGGGGAAGCAAGGAAAAGAAATGATAAGAGGAGTGGAAGAATGAAACACAATGAGAGGAAAAAGTGGAGAAGAGGGGGAGTAAGGAAGTGAAATGAGGAGGTGGCTAAACCAACTCAAACCTGGAGCGCTCCCTTGGCAGGAAGAAATCGAAATGGTGAGACAATGTTGCTGCGGGCGAAAGCTAGACTAGATTCTTCTTCTTCGAGGGGGATCTTTGCTTACTTCACTCGGGACCTTGAGTGGACGCTGGCTGTTGATTTTCCTCTTCTTCTTTTTCATGATTCGAACTTCCTCTCTTCTCTCTCTCTTTTATTTATTTTTCTTTTCTATTTTTTTTAATCGAGAGAGAGAGAGAGAGAGAGAGAGAGAGAGAGAGAGAGAGAGAGAGAGAGAGAGAGAGAGAGAGAGAGAGAGAGAGAGAGAGAGAGAGACCTGAATTGAGGATTGAGACCTTGTTCTTCAGGGGCTGGATATTCTGATTTCACTTCCCCACACTTGTGTTTTGCTGTGGGTGGGAAGTGATTTTTCGTTCTGATCCGCCCTTGATTTCTTCGTTTAGCTTCGAGGTCTTGAATTTGTGCCAGCATTCGGGGCCTTGAATTCGTGGGATCCCCACACTTTGCTTTTGCTACCTCATTTGTCTAGTCTAGCCCTCTATAGTGCTCCCAACAACACTGCTCACCTGCCAAGAGAAAGATCAAAGAAAATTCAAATGGTTAGAATGGAGGAAAAAGAGGAGTATCGGGGTCAAGATGAAAGATACAGAAAAGAAGAAAAGGAGAGAACAATTTGATGCGAAGACTTCGTCTTTTTGCTACTTTCCTATGTCTAATCGTGTCTACACCCATGAATATCATGCAAACCCAGCCAGTACCTAGTCATGCATTTATCACTCAAACAATAAATATAGGCATGAAGGCTCAAATGCTCACAAGGTGCTATTTCGTGACTACTGGTGTCTAGGTCTTGAAGCAGATATAAGGTGCAACATGCAAAGAATGAAATATTCGGGACCTTGACTACAGACAACATTTTCATTCTATGTGCACAAGTCAAGTATGTGTGTCCATCATTGGGGTGTTTTCAAAAACTAGGCAGCAACTAAAGCTAAAAATCCGGAAAAAAATTTAGAACAAAAAATCATGCTTAAACTTAGGAAAAATAAACTAGAAATAAAACATGCACTATACGGAAAATACTAGCAGTTTAGACCCTCCCCACACTTAGGCCTCGCATTGTCCTCAATGTGAGAAGGGTACAAAATAAACCAGCAGTTCAAACGAAAATATAAAAGGAAATTTGTCCAACAGAATTTAAAAGATAGGAATGTTTAACAGCCCACGCAGCGGCAAAGAGATAAATTGTTTTTTGGGATCAAGAAGGGGGAAGGTTGCGTCTGGCGACTTCCACGGTAAGGGCTTGCAATTCAGCGAGGATGGCTCGGTTGGTTCGAAGGAGGGCACTCAACAGTCTATTTGTTGTCTCGGCTGCCGGAACTTCTTCGGGATCTTGAGGGTCTGGAGTCTGTGCAGGAGCTTATGAAGTGGTAGCGCGGTCTTGAGCATTGGGAGCATTGGTCTGGGCTCGGGGTCTTGAAGGGTCTGCATACTCAAATTTGCCCTCGATCTTGCCCTTGTTATCTGCATGAAAACTCAAGACACCGTCAATAACACAAAAGAAACCCATCAGGTCCAAGGTCTTGAGACCTAGGATCTTGAAGGTTGCCTGATGTGGGTGAAGGCCGATTTCTTGAGGCTTGAAGGAGTAAATCTGCAAGGCAAGATCGGTGATGATGGATCCTAGAATAGGCGAGCGGCCCCGGGGGGCACTTGAAATGTTATGCACGGAGGAGGCGATCCAGTATCCCAGATTGACCCTGATGTTGTTGCTCATGACCCATAGGAGGAATAGCTCTGACTGCGCAAGCTGACCCGAGGTCCTGAATTTGCTAGACAGGGCGATGGAGAGGAAGCGCTACATGATTCGGAGTGCGGGATCCCGAATGTCGTGGGCCTTCTGGTTACGAGAGTCGAACTTGGCATTGAGATTTCCCGTGAGCTCTCGAAGGGCTTTGTTGTTGTCAAAGTCAGCTGGAACGGTAGTCAAGGGATGCTGGTACTCATCTCCTTCTATTTCATCTCGGCGGACGAAGCGGAGGAGCACGTTGAGGTCATCCAGAGATAAATGATGCCATTTTTTGGCCAGCCGAAAGTTGACACACTTCTTGGCAGCAAGATCGGGGCCCTGTTTGCCCTTGGGCTTGAACAACTCGGGGTCATACCAAAAACTCGTAAAGAATTCAAGGGTAAGCTCAAAATAGGTAGGCTGCTCCATCAAAAATAGACTCTCCCAACCAATAGCACTAAACAACTCCCAAATTCGGGACCCTATACCCAGCTTAGAATAAAATTCAAGATCTAATTTAGCACATTGGGCTATCCCCTTTTTGTTCAACAGACTGACCCTATCTAGAGACTATTTATCGGGAAAATTGATAAATTCATTAAGGGTGCTAAGGTCAGCTATTACCCGTTGGTGGCTTCGGGGTCCCGAAGCGGATGCAGGGGATGGGGCCTCGAACGATTCCTCCTCCTCAATCCTCTAGGCATTTCGGGGGGTTTCTGCATCTTTTTCTTTGCCCTTGGTCGCTGCTGGAGTCTTTCGTTTCTTAGATGCTGGGGTAGTGGAGGTCGGGACCTTAGGCACTGCCTTCGCCGAGATATCACCCCGAGATATCATCCCTGACATCACCCAGAGATATCGTTCCTGACATCCTTAATAGATGATACATGATATTTCTCACATTATCAATTGCTTTCTCCTTTTTCTATCTGTTGCTGCTTTGTGTTTGCTTCCTTCCTCACCTAGAGATATCGTTCCTGACATGATACTTAAATCTTATCAAAGTGGTGCTTTCATTGAGAGTCTTGGTTCATTAAGTGAGCATCCTTAATAGCCAAGCTCCATTCTACAGGAAGATCGGAAAGATCATGACTTCTGATTCGGAGCCCGCGCGACCTTCGTCCTCTAACATTCCCTTTGCGATCCGTAGACAGTTATTTCCTTTTGCTACTGTTGACGTCTCTATGACGATGCAGGAGATCACTTTGGAATCTTCAGATTTCCCTTTTAGATCGATAGGGGGAACACCCTCTTCTCAGATGACCATCTCGCTATCCCAGATGGCGGGATCTAGTTTTTCCACTCCACCTCCGAGGGGATTCATGTTAGACAGGGCAAGTAACCCTCTCGCGAGTGAGATAGCGGCCCTTCGTTCTCGGTTGGATTATTTGACTGAAATGGCTACAAGAATCACGCCGGATGTTTCTGGGTCGAGTGTTCCTCCCCAGGTTATTTTCACGCCCTCTATTGTCACCGAACGACCCTTATCACCTTTACCACACGGAAGCGTTCTGTCAGCCTTGCCTGCAACAGATGCCCCTATTAGTCTTGTGCAACTCGCTCAAGGGCGAGTGGAGCCTTACGTGCCGCAGATTCTCGTCCCCTAGGGAGACAGACGCCCTAATGAGTTCAGAGATCGTTGGGACGGTAGACGAGATGATATGGATAGAAATGTGTCCCCAGAATGTAGTGAGAGATCCAGTAGCAGAAGGCACCGAACTCGCTCGCCCAGGAGTCGCAGTCAGTCTCCCAGGCGACATCCCATGCCATACCCACGAAATCGGAGGCGTCATTTAGAGGCATCTCCCCCACGCCACACGCGTGAAATTCTTGACGATACCTCTGGACACCCGTTTAGCCATCGCATAAGGTGTCACCAGATCAGCCGACATGTGAAGCTCCCCACTGAGTCCTATGACGGTACTCGAGACCCCATTTCTCACCTCAATAAGGTGAAGGATTTTGTTCAATTCCAGACTCACAGTGATGCAGCCTTGTGCCAAATATTCGTCATGACATTGTCGGGAGTTGCGCGCCTCTGGTTTGAGGGCCTCCTTGGCGGATCTATTGATAGTTTCTTGCAACTGGAATCTAAGTTTCGAAGCCGGTTTAGTACTGCGGTTCCTATTAGGAAATCCGCCGACGCATTATTCGACATACACAGAAAGCCTCAGGAATCTTTGAAAGACTTTCTCAGTCGTTTCGATATGGAGATGTCGTTAACGCCGGGGGTTACCGTTGATTTTGCTGTAGAAGCTTTGAAGCGAAACTGCCGCTATGGAAAACTGAGGGACACATTGATGGTGGACCCCCTAACGACTCTAGATGCGTTGAGGCTAAAGACACATAATTATGCATGAATGGAAGAAGAAGAAAACAGGGACAGAAACCGCAGCGTGCCGCAAGAGGCGCCTCAAATCCCTAACGCTCCTGTGACTGCCACTTCTGACGATCGTCTCATTGGCGATTACGCCCAGCGGAAAGATCATATTCCTAAGACCTCCAACCGACGGAAAGGTAACTTTTCAAGGGGAAAGTCTGGCAATGCCCCAACTCGGCGTCAAGGAGATCCTCCCAAGGGCCGGATTTATGACCCAGACCTTCCTTCCCTCATTTTGCCGAGAGTGGAAATTTTAGCGATTGTGGAACAGCGGAATCTTCCCATTCGTTACCCAGCACCCGTGAAGGCTGGGGTAGTCATGGGAGGGAGAGAAAATGCCTTTTGTAAGTTTCACAAAGCTAGGGGGGCACTCTACGGAAGTATGTAGAGAATTGAAGCTGGCGATAGAGCGTTTGGTAGAAGAAGGCTACCTTGGAGAGTTCGCCACCAAAGTAAGAGATGACGCTAGAAACAATCCCACAAAAAGGGTGGTAGATAACAGAAAGGCACCTCCTCGCGCTCCAGAAAATGATAACACTCCTGGAGGGAGAGGTAAAGAGGCTCTCATAATGAATGACGATGATTTCCCTATGATCAATATCATATCGGGAGGCGCTCCCTATCTGGATGAATCAGATCAGTTGACGCCCGCAGCAGGAGACAAGTGTAAGCGGGAGGGCCCGTTAAAGAAAAGTGAAGCGATAAGCGCTTTAGATCGCATGATATTATATTTCTCAGAAGAGGATGAGAGAGGCATCAGTTATCCACATAATGACGCGTTGGTGATCACGCCCGTTATTGCCAATCACGGAGTCAGGAGAACTCTCATGGACAACGGAAGCGCGGTGAACCTATTCTCATTGGAAGCTTACAATCTCATGAAGCGCCCCGATAGCAAATTAACACCATACAAAAAGCCAATAATTGGAGTGGACGGGGTCCCAATCCCCGTGACTGGGGTGACCACCCTACCAGTGCACTTCAGAGAAGAAGCGTCCAAGCGCTCAGTGGAATTGATATTCTTGGTTGTGGACTTGACCCTGCCCTATAATGCCATACTTGGGCAACCGTTCCTCAACCGTTTTGGGGTAGCGATATCTCAAAGACACTTAAGGATGAAATACCCCTCTTGGGATGGAGTGGTCTCCAACAAGGGTGATCAGAAATTAGCGGCTGAATGCTACTTACTCATGACACAGAAAGCTTGTGACCGATATGTGTGTGTCACGGTGGATCCTTATGGGCAAAGTGATGAGAAACGCACACAACCCGTGGACAGAATGATCCCCATACCCGTTAACAGAATCAGCGAAGCTAACTTCCTGATCAGTGAAAAACTCAGCTTAGAGGAAAACCTACAGCTGGCCCGACTGCTGAACAAGTGTCAAGGAGAATTCGCATGGAAACCTGCGGACATGCCTGGTATCTCACGAGAAGTAGCGGAACATCGACTTAACGTCGATCCCTATGTCAAGCCAGTACAACAGAAACGACGAGCATTTTCTGCAAAAAAAGCGTTAGCTGTTGATAAGGAGGTGATAAAGCTCCTAGACGCAGGATTCATCCGTGAGGTCCAGTACCCAACCTGGCTAGCTAACCCAGTTCTTGTTCCGAATCCCAACGGAGACTAGCGTATGTGCATCGACTTCACTGACTTGAACGATGCTTGTCCTAAGGATTGCTACCCGCTTCCCCGAATCGACCAGCTAGTTGATCAGACTGCCGGGTACGCATACTTGAGCTTGTTTGAAGCCAACTCCGGATATCACCAAATTCCTATGGCCATTGAGGATAAAGAGAAGACTGCCTTCATCACTCCAAAGGCTACCTACTGTTACACGGCGATGCCGTTTGGGCTGAAGAACGCTAGGGCAACTTTCCAACGTATGGCAAACAAAATATTTGAAAGGCAAATCGGGAGGAATGTGGAAGCCTACGTTGATGATATACTAGTAAAGAGCACAAGCTTTCAGGATCACTTGCGGGACCTGAAAGAAGTATTTGACGTGATGAAGGAGTACAACATGAAGCTGAACTCCCGTAAATGCATGTTTGCATTTCAAACGGGCAAATTTTTGGGCTATATGGTCAGCCAGAAGGGAATTCAGCCCAATCCGTCAAAGATCAAAGCCATACAAGATATGATATCTCCTAGAACTGTTAAGGAGGTACAAAAACTAACATGGCGTGTCATTGCCCTAGGATGATTTATTTCTAAGCAGGGTGAGAGATGTCTCCCCTTCTTCAAAGTCATACGTAAAAAAGGTCCCTTTGGGTGGACTACAGAATGTGAAGAGGCGTTTACTGGCCTAAAGGATTACCTATCTTCTAGCCTATCTTCTGACCTAGTGCTGACAAGGCCAGAGCCGGGCGACGCCTTATATTTATACCTCGGCGTTGCTGATGAAGTGGTTAGTGCCGTCCTCATTTGAGACGACAACCACACGCACCGCCCAGTATACTTCGTGAGTCACGTCCTGAAAGATGTCGAGCTGCGGTATGCTTGAATCGAGAAAATCGCGTTTGCGCTAATACAGGCCACGCGAAAGATGGAAAGATACTTCCAATCCCATCCTGTTATCGTGCTTACGGACCAACCTCTAAAGAGAATATTTTGAAAACTTGAGTCCTCGGGAAGAATGCTGATTTGGGCCATTGAGCTTGAACAATATGGGCTGCGATATCAGTCTCGACCGTCCGTGAAAGCTCAAATCTTGGCAGACTTCATAGCTGAATGCACATTTACGGAAGATCCGTTAACCGACGTACCAGAGGAGGAATGGGGCGATATGGACCTCCCGTTCCCAGAAACTTACACAGACCTCTGGATCATCCATGTGGATGGAGCCAAGAATCAAGAACTAGCTGGGGCCGGAATCTTCATGAATGCAAATACGGTACGCCATCAGAATCCTACAACCGTTATCCAATAACGCGGCAGAGTACGAGGCGTTACTAGCTGGACTTAGGATAGGAAGAAGCTTTTCTTCCAAAGGCAGGCATGATACGGGAAGGACGGGAGACTTGCGATTGAAAATTTGTGGTGACTCCAAGCTGATAATTGACCAGGTCTTAGGACACTCCCAGGCACGAGAGCCTATCATGGTCCAGTACCTCGCCAAAGTGAAGCGAGAGCTACTAGAAATAAAGAAAGAAGGCATGCAAGTCAGCTTTGAGCACATTCCTCGAGAGGACAACGCTGAAGCCGACAACCTGGCTAAACTTGCCGCGAACCCAGAAGCGTCCATACCCAAAGGCGTGTATTACCGCGAATTATCCGTACCTTCCTTCATGGAGGAGCAAGCGTCACTTTGTGTGGAAGAGCTCGAAAATGACTGGCGGATCCCCGTGATAAAATACCTAAAATATGAGGAACTACCTGTAGATAACGCTGAAAAGAGAAAGGTGCCAAGACAGGCAGCGCGCTGTACGTACTATAACGGGGATTTGGTTCGGAGATGCTTTTCTCACCCTGCCACCAGGTGCATAACAGAGCAAGAAGGTCTTCACACCTTGCGGGAAATCCATGAGGGAGTATGTGGTATGCACGTGTCGGGTGGCCTGGCCGCACAAGTCTTCAGGTCGGGATTCTATTGGCCTACCATTCGGAGAGACTGTCACAATTATGTGCAAGCTTGCCCAAAATGTCAGGAGTTCTCTAAGATTCCTCGACGCCCCACCACGAAAATATCCGAGATTGTCACCCCTTGCCCTTTTGCGAAATGGGGAATCGATATCCTGGGCCCGTTTCCAAAGGCAAGGCCTCAACTGAAATTTGTGGTAGTGGCGGTAGACTACTTTACGAAATGGGCTGAAGCTGAGGCGGTTGCTAGCATAACCGCAGAAAGAACTTGGCATTTCTTCAAACACCAAGTCATCATGAGGTTCGGTGTACCCCGTGTCCTGGTCAGTGATAACGGGATGCAATTCACCAGCCAGTTCTTTAAAGACCAGTGCGCGAAATTCGGAATTTAGCAAAGATTCTCCTCTGTGGCTCACCCGCAGACCAATGGGCAGGCGGAAGTGACCAACCGGAACATCCTCACTGGCATTAAGAAAAAATTGGAAGGGTCCAAGAAGAAATGGGCAGACGAACTACCATACGTGATGTGGGCATACCACATGACCGTCAAAACCAGCACGGGAGAAACACTTTTCGCACTGGCTTTCGGTACCGAGGCTGTTACGCCCGTGGAAATCGGCACCATGAGCTTGCGAGTTGCCCACTTTCGGGAAGAACTGAACGAAGAAAGGTTACGAGCTAACCTCGATGCGTTACCAGAGGTACGAGAGGAAACCCTCCTGAAAATGCTACACTACAAACAAAAAATGGTGCGTTATCACAACAGGCGCGTCAAGGAGCGGTTGCTGAAAGCAGGCGACCTTGTGCTCAGAGACAAACGAGCGGCCGGTCAGCGCATGGGGAAGCTCAATCCAAACTGGGACGAGCCATTCCGTGTTACCCGCGTTATCGTAAAGGGAGCATATCACCTGGAAACACTCGATGGTACTCCCTTACCTAACTCTTGGAATATTGCTCATTTAAAACTCTACCTTGCTAGACTTTGATATATATATATATATCTGCACCTTCGACTAACACCAGCCCTGACCTGTGCTAACGCTCGAATAGAGAGCTTTCTTGGGTGTTTGCGGCTGATTGTGTGCAGATAAGGAAGGGGGTGCCAGGAGTAAAAAGCCTTATCCTTGTGATGGTCGGTCCTGATTAGACGACTCACTAAGTGAGGGCACACCCTGACATACCTAAAAATAGCGTCCCTGACGCCCCCGGGAGTGAAAAGTCCTATCCTTGTGGTAAACCGAGCTAACATAGATGGCCCACTAAGACGATGACACGTCCCGGTATCCCTGGGAGTGAAAAGTCCTACCCTTGTGTCGACCGTTCTCGTGGAGACGGCTCGCCAAGATGAGGCACGCCCCAGGGAAATAGTAACTCCATTCTGGAAGTGAAAATCCTATCCTTGTGATAACCGGGCTAACATAGACGACTCACTAAGTGAGGGCACGATTCTGGGATGCGAGGTCAACGCCTGAAAGTGAAAAGTCCTAGCCTTTGTGATGGCCTGTCCTGATCCGACGACTCACTAAGATGAGGCACTTTCCAGGCCGATCGTGGAAATATAGAAACGTGAAGAATCGCGAAATCCCAGCGAGTAACCAGATGTGTAATCCTTGGTAAAGATAGCTGGTGGAGAAAGCGATATGAGCGACTTCAATAATAATGCCTCGAGACGGAAGCGAGAAGGCTCCTGTGGGTAATTAATGTTATTACTATATGTCATTTCTACTAATGACTTATGGTTAAGAATATGCAGTGGCACCATTCGGATGACGAGGAGGCTGACACTCGTGCGACGTCACGAGACTATTAGCCCCGACAATCTCGTTATCGCGGCTTGAGAAGCATGATTTGAAAATTACATACACTACGTTATCATGATGATAACGATGCTGCTGTCATACCAAATGAAGTTTGAAAGGAGAAACAAAGAAAAGGAAATCAGCGACAAAAGTAATGAGTTAGCTGAATATGTGATTGTTCAAAAATACCCTCGAAGGGTTACAAACGCAAAGCTCGAGACATCGGAGCCCTGAAGGAAAAAAACAAAAACGGGCAATCCCCGATAGCTACAAAAGGGAGTGACAAAGCCTAGGGTGCGTTAGCCCTCTGGATTCTCTCGTCTCTCGTAGCCTTCCGCCTTGGCCTGGCGGAAACCCTCGTCCGTGAGGTTGGCAGACTTCTGCTTAAAAGCCTTCGTAAGCTCGGCACCCTGATATACCTCTTCCCCATGGATCTCCTCAAAATAGTCAGCTATGATAGCGGCCGTTTGCTCGATATACTATATGCATTTCTCCGCAGATTCCTTCTCTTGGGCCGTTTTCTCCTCTGCTAAGGCCGCCTTATCTCCTTCTAAGGTAGCGTTCTTGGCCCTCTTCGCTGTCAAAGCAGCGTTAAGATCAGACATTTACTTTTTCGCCTCCTGTTGGGCCAATAACAATCCTTCGCTCTCCTCCGACAACTTCCTCTTTTCCTCCCGCTCCTTGGAAAGCTTGCTTAAAGAGGCAGTAAGAGAAGTAACCTTGTGCAACATATGTTCCGCCCATTAGTGGAACTCGAAAAAACTGGTGAATAGGTTGGAGCACACCGAATTTACTTGCTCACCATCAGCCATAGAAAGGAAAACATTCCGCTCTTCAGTGGACATTAGCATATGAACGGCCAATAGAGAAGCAGTCTCAGCGGAACTGTCACCCCCGACAGCTGCAAAACCAGCGCTACGCAGATTGTTCAAGTCAACTTGATGAGTCACAGGACCAGACTCACTCATTGAGCTCAAATCAGCTATAAGATGGGGCGCGACAACTCCTCCCTCAGAGCGTCGTCGGAACATCGGAGCGCTTGAGGGAACAAAAACCACAGGAGTAGGAGGTAGAGGCTGGTCAGAAGTACCCTCATGAAGAATGAAAGAACTGTGGGATTGATAACCCGAAAAGTCGGACATATCTTCACCAAAACCCAAGCTAGAGGAAAAGGGAGGAACTGGCATACCAAAAGAATTGAGAGAAGTCCCGAAGGGCCCAGTAGCGCCCGCATTCCCCAGAAAGTCAAAAGAATGATCCTGGGAAGGCATCACAGAATCAAAGGCAGTAACACGCCCCTCCTCGGTAGCAACGTTACCGGAGGACAAGCCTCCGCCCTCACCGTCACGTCTTGGCCTTTTTCTAGGACGACTCAATACATGACTTAAGTCCATGCTGGTTGTAGATGGCGTAAGAGTGGAAGCAGTAGCAGTATCTTGTAGAGAGAAACGATGCGAAGGATAAATGGGTAAAAAGAAAGACACAAGCTGAGGCTAAATAACAATGAATGAGATATCGCAGTGGTAAAGGGGCTCTTACAGTGGCGGTATCGTCAGGAGGTGCTTCCGAGGAAGCCGTCGCGTCTGAAGACGGAGTAAGAGCGGCAACGCTTCTTGTCTTTTTCTTCTTCTTTCCTTTCGCCGGAGCCCTGGAAGAAGACGCCTGAGTCGGATAGGTGGCAACAGAAATGATAGGAACACCAACAAGAATAGTGAAATTTTCCTCGCCAGCTAGAGAAGAAGACGCTTGGGTGGGGTTCGCGGAAGCAACAGACTGTACAGTTGAATTAACCGCAGCTTCCGCAGCGGCGGCAACCCTTTCTCTCCTTTCTCTCTCCTGAGCCCTCTTCAGTCGTCTCCTGACACTTTCAGGCTTTCAATTGAGGTCAGTCGCTGCATAATTACGAAATAATGTTAGCGTTAGTATTGGTGGCAATAACAAAGAAAAAGATACGACACTCACGTCTGACGCAGGATTGAATGTCCATCCCGCATGCCAGATTAGGGTATGAACGCTGATTTCCAGCTGAAGTAATTTGTCTAACCAGCCTCGCTCGGGTTGAGGAAGAGCCTCTGGTCGACCCCAGGCGCTGTCCTTGACGTCCTGATTAAAGCCATATCGCTACCAAGAGCCAAGAAGGTCGGGAAGATCGAGAACAAAAAACTCTTTTTTCCAATCTTCAATGGAGGACTCGAGGTGAAGGAGTTTCTAGGTAAAGGGTTTGAGTGAGTCATTGTCATAACGGGGCAATATCGTTATTACACCCCGGCGACTATACAACGTGAAGAGCGACTTGAGCAGTAAAAGGGAAGGAGAAGTAATCCCTTTATATTTACAAAGCTCCAGAAAGGCGTAAACGCAACAATACACATTTGGGGCTAGTTGAACAGGATTCAAATAAAAAATAGTAAGCAACTATTTTATGAAGGGGTCGACGGGAAATCGGAAACCATAAAGAAACATCTGGGCATACAGAACCCTATGTTTGCCAGTCAAAATGCTATTCAGGCGTAATGACTCAGGGGCAATAGAAGCCGTATGACCCTCAGGGATAACAACATTGTGTTTGGCTAGATGCTCGTTGAGAGCAGCTACGGAGGTGATGCTACTGACCGTAATCTCTATCTTTTGCTCATCAACAGACTTAGACTCAGAGCGGTGAGTCTTAGCCATGGCAGAAATAAAAGACAAAAAGATGAAGAAGACGATGGAGGAAAATAAGGAATACCTTTATAGAAGGAATGCTTCGAGTGCCCAGAGCGGTGAAAAGAAAATAAGATGGCTTAAGAAAATATGGAGAGGACAAAATAACAAAAGTGGGAAAGAGAAATAAGGGTTGGGTTTTATAACCCTAAGGGCCAAGCGAAACGACGGATGCAACAGTCGTTGCGTGTGGAGTATCGCAAGAAACAGGCGCAAGCAATGAGTACGATTCTAGAGAAGCGGCAAGACGCTTTGATCTCACCAAATTTCTAGGACACACTAATCCTGGCACCTCTGTAAATGGACACGTGTATTCTGAGTCATCATGAATTCCCCCTCGCATTAATGAGGGGATCTTGAGCATTAAATGCTCTGAAAAGCAGAATTGATTTTCCGAAGCAAGACAAGGGTGATGACGCAATTACGCGTTTCAGGCGTCAACCGAACCGTCATTCCACGAGATAACACAGAGAAGCAGAGGAAAGATCGTTCTTTATTCACGAATGAAGTACAGATGTTGTTACGCGACATGCATTATTACAAGACAAATACAGTCAATACTGAAGAATAAAGTCCTCTCTGGCGTCAACCTAGCCTAATCGCGGATATGCTTTGATATCATTGCTGCCATCTCCTTACTCTTCCCCTGAGGAAAGAAAACCCTCTTTGCTCTCGTCTATATCTTTCATCTTCTCGGAGGTGTAATCGACTATTTTAGAAGGATCAAAGGTCCCGCTGCGATAGTGGTCTGTGAATCCGGCGGTAAAGGCCTCCATGGTTTTGTTCTTCCACCAGGTTATCTTCGAAGGAACCTTGGCCAGATCCGTATCACGGGCCGATATCTCTTCACAAAGGAGAGAGTTTCTCTTGTCAGCCGCAACTAACTCAGCTTCCAAAAGCTCCATTTTGGCTTTCCCCTTTGACCTCTCCCTTGCGAGTTCGGCGCGACAATCCCTCAGCTCTGCCTGGGTGCGATTTTGAAGCCGCGTCAACTCCGTCACCTTAGCCAAGGCGGCATCTAATTGTTCCTTTGAGCCAGGAGAACCTCGAAGCTTGTCGCCATGAGCCTCAAGGAAGTAATTCACTTCGCGAAAGCTGGCCAGCATATTGTTCAGCACACGTGCATGTTGGACATCGGGGGGAAGCTGCAATAATTCTTCCTTAACCTTGGGAGAACCAAATATCTGACCCACTATGGAGCCCACCGGCTCATCTCGTGATAGGGGATCCGATATCCCTAAAGCGCGAAGCCCGCTAGTACCAAAGGATGACAGATCCAGCTGGTAAGCGAAAATTCCTTGACGATCATGAGGAGAAAGATTGGCGATATAGGAGGAGAGCAACTCTTTACGGAATCACCGATACCCGGGATAGAAGTAAGGGATAACGATCGAGGGTTCCTCGTGGGAGGATCGTGAAGAATGTTCAAGTCGGGAGCCGGCGCAGCCACATCCAGGATGTAAGAGGAAATGGGAGAGTCAGGACCCCTAGTCGGTAAAGACGAATCCGTCACCGGTGGAGTTTCAATAACCTCAGAAGGAATAACAGAAGACGCCTCAATAACCCTTGCCGCCTGAGACGTACTTGCTGTACCAGAAGCATCAACCCCCGCGGTAGGGACTGCGTCAGCTTTCCCAAAAGAAACCCAATTGATTGGACAATATTTCCCTTTCTGGCCTTCTTCCGAAGGCGTTCCGTTTCGATAGCTATATCTCCGCTGATAAGATTTTATCTTCTGCCGAAGGATGTATGGCGGAACGGCTCCTCTCAAATTAGTGCTCACGACGGACCGCGGTACCTGCAATACGCCGGAGGGGGTCTTCGGCGGAAACACTCCGATGCTTAAGTCAGTATGTGTACTGAATTTGGCAGAGCTTGGGCCAGTCAGATTATGCTTACCTGCCTCCTTTGAGGGGGAGGTATATATATAGAAGAATTGAGCATTTCCGCGTTTGGGGATAGCTAGAGAGCTATCCCTAACGTTAGGGATCGTGATTCGCCCCTCGGATGATATGTTACCGTGGCGATAGCCATGGGATAAATGCTACCACGATAGGTTAGCGACTGAGTGTGATACGAATCCAGGCCTGCCTTTACCACCGAATGGACTAATGACTCGAGCGAGGAGCAAGGAGTTGCAAGCGAGGCTCTCTCAGCTTATCTACAAGGAGTTACAGTGTGAGACACTCATCGAGGAAGCTGTGTTGCGCGAGAAGAACCCACGTCTAGTGAGTTGTCTTGTCGTCGAAAGCCAGAGTAAATCTTGAAGAAACAGTGGTTAGCGTCATTGACTCTAAGCTTAGTGTCAACGACTCTAGTGACTGTTTTGAAGGGCTCTCTTAGACAGAGGTTAGCGTCGTTGACGCTAATGACTCTGTGCCTTAGCGTCAA
Organism: Viola odorata; assembly: GCA_963691705.1. NCBI lineage: Eukaryota > Viridiplantae > Streptophyta > Magnoliopsida > Malpighiales > Violaceae > Viola > Viola odorata. Next base: position 19,387,481 of record OY829539.1, on the reverse strand, counting down.
CGACTCTAGTGACTGCAAATTCGGACCTTCCATTATTTATTTAGCTATTTTTATTAATTAATTAAATTAGTCTGAATTTATTTTAATTAATTAATTAGGAGTTCTATTAAGGGAAGGTTTCCCATTGTAAGGATTTAGGGTTTCTCCTTTTTAAAGGAGCCACCTTCTTCATTATTTTCTTTACGTTATCTTGAAATAAAAATCAGAGATTTTTCTCAATTGTTCTTCGCGAACCTTGTCCCTCATTGAGTCCGGATACTCGATTAGGATAGCAAGTAAAACCCGAACATCCACCCCATTGAATCGTAGCTCTAGTTTGGCTAATACAGGATATTAGCAGGGTTAGAGATCGTTTCAAGAACCTCATTCGATAAGTTTAGGTTGGCTAATACACAGATATTAGCAGGGTTAAACAGTCGTATTGAGTTATCATTCTTCCGCATCGAAATCCAAGCCTAGAACTAGATCGGGAATTATTCGTTACGCATCCTACGCAACTAGGATCGTATCAGTTGGTAGCGGAGCAAAGGCGTTCTCAGGTTTGGTATCCATCGTTATATTTATAGTTTTCCTTGTTGAGATTGATTCTCTTTCTACTCTAATCTAAATTCAATCTCCTTGCGTCCCTTGTGTTAGTTTGTTTTGTGTGTCGTAACGCTCTGACAAAAAAAAAAAAAAAAAAATTTGCACTATTTGCTTGTTAATTTCGTTTGTTGCTAGAATCAAAAATCAAAAAAAAAAAAAAAAAAATCACAGAGAAAAGAAAGGAAAAGAAATACTACAAATATTGTGAAGTTATTGCAAAAGAATCATTGAATTTGGTGGTTAGAATTGGAAGTTATTGAAGTTGCAGGTTGTAATCTTTAAAATCGTGCGCACAATTCATTCACGATTTGGAATTACTTGAGTCCATTCCGCGATAATTGAGCTTTCCTTTGATTCCTGTTCATTAATTACTACTCCAGTAAGATACTTGTCTAGTTGATTGCTTGTTGCAGCTATTCAATTATTTTACATCCAAAATTGTTTCGAAGCTAGTTGTCGTTGAGAGTCTTCTTGGAAGCTTGTTCTTTGAAATTCTTGAGTCAACTAACGTTTGTGCAGGAACAATTGAGCAGCTATTTGAGTGAATTTTGGTGAGATTAATAGAGAGTTTAAACACGAGAGTAAACACGTGAGGGAGTGCTAGGTTAGTGCAATTTTACATTGTTGTTCGTGTTGTGAGTTTCAGGATGTCAGGAGGTACGGAGGGAGTTGAGAACACGGATATTCTCACTGTTCTCAAGGACCTTACGGCGAGGTTTGCTGCTTTGGAGACTAAGGTGAATGAATCTTCAAGCAAGAAAGAAGAAGTGTCTACCCCACATTATACTCAAAGCCTCAATCCGGAAAACGCAGGGCATATGTATGATATACCTCGGACAGGAGGGAACAACCGGGGTTTGTTTGGAGGCCTACCGGATGGGTTTGTTGGTGGAGGGGAAGATGATGATACTCGGTTTGTTACTGGTCCCATACTGAACAATGTGGAGCGTAGGCGTGTACCTTTGCGCAATCCACAAAGGAATGCTAATTTAGAGGAGCACCAAGCATTCCATGATCAGTGGCACGATGAGCGTGAGGTTGATGGACATGATTATGATAGGTGTGCACGAGCTCATGAGCGGCAGCCTAGGAATGAAGAACGAATCGACTCCAATCTCAGCGGTATTAAACTGAAAATTCCACCATTCGACGGAAAGGATGACGCCGATGCCTACCTTAAGTGGGAGCGAAAGGTGGAAGCTATTTTCCTTTGCCACAACTATTCAGAGGATAAGAAAGTGAAGTTGGCAGCGGTTGAGTTCAGTGATTATGCGGTCCATTGGTGGGATCAAATTAATCAAGACCGTATCCAACTTAGAGCTGGTCCTGTGGCTACTTGGGAGGATATGAAGGCATTGATGAAGGAACGATTTGTACCCGCATATTTTCAGCGTGACCTCCATCAGAGAATATAGTCTATGACTCAAGGGAGTAGGAGTGTCAGTGAATACTTCAACGAGATGGAAATAGCACTAGCTAGAGCGCAGGTGGTTGAAAGTGTTGAGGCAAGAATGGCCAGATTTTTGAGTGATCTTAATCAGGGGATCGCCGATGCCTTAGAGCTGACATATTACACCAATCTTCAGGAGATGTTACACATGGCTATCAAGATTGAGAAACAGCGGAACAAGGCGAAGTCTTCTTTGACTAGTTCCTCTACAACTAGCGGGAAGACTACACCATGGAAGCCATGAGAGAAGGGTAGTAAGGTTGCGCAGGAAACACGAAAGGGAGCACCGCCCCACTATGTGTCCAAGGGTACGACAAACACCCCACCACCTTCTCGGAACAATGGTAATAACTCTTCTACTGCAACCAACAGGGTTCCTACTAGGGATATAATCTATTTCAAGTGTCAAGGAAGGGGTCATAGGCAAGCTGATTGTCCTAATAAGCGAATTTTGCTTATACGCGATAATGAAGATCTATATTCAGACGATGATTTGGAGTGTGATGATTCTGATTGTGTGGGAGGAGAATTTGAGGGAGACAACTCGGATGATGGTGAGCAGAAGGTTGACAGCTATAATGTCAATCTCGTGGTTAGGCGCAATCTCAGCGCTCAACCCAAGATCGAGGTATGTGAGGAAGAACAACGAGAGAATCTCTTTCACGCTCGCTGTTGGATCAATAAAAAGGTATGTTCCCTGATCATTGATAATGGGAGTTGTACTAATTGTGCTAGTACCTTGTTGGTTCATAAGTTGGGATTGACCACTATGAAGCATCCGAAGCCTTACTCGTTGCAGTGGATGAATGATGGTAGTGAGTTAAAAGTGACAGCGCAAGTATTAGTTTCATTCACTATTGGGAAGTACGAGGATGAGATACTTTGTGATGTTGTCCCTATGTAGTCGAGTCATGTATTACTTGGACGACCATGGCAGTTTGACAGAGAGGCCAATCATAAAGGGAAAACTAATCGATACAAATTGGTCAAAGATGGGAAGAAGTTCACTCTTGCTCCATTGACACCGATGGAAGTTTTCGAGGATCAACAATGGTTGATCAAGTCCTATGCTGAATTTGAGATTACAAAAAAAATAGAGAGAGAGAGAGGAGGGCTGAGTGTTGAAAAGAAAGAGAGTAAACGAGAGAAAAATAGCTCACATGAAAATAGAGAGCATGTGGAGGGAAAACGTGAGAAAAACAGCCCCTATGAAAACAGAGAGCATGGGAAGAGTGCAAGTGAGCAAAACAGCCCGCATGAAAATAGAGAGCATGCGAGAGTGGGCGAAAGTGAGAAAAAGAAATTAAATATATTCGCCAAAGGGAGAGAAGTGAGGCAAGCTTTGCTGTTACAAAAATCTAGTTTTGGCGTAAGCCACCCACTGATTCTTCTTCGTTTTAAATCGTTTTGCTTAAATTCTTCTAATCATAACCCTATGAGTTCTATGCATATTGGTATTGCTAATCTTTTGCAGGAATTCAAGGATGTCATACCTGATGAGATGCCTCCGGGGCTACCACCTATTCGCGGAATCGAGCACCAAATTGATTTCGTGCCCGGATCAACTATCCCGAACAAACCAGCATATAGGAGCAATCCCGAGGAGACCAAGGAGTTACAGAGACAAGTTGATGAGTTGCTGAGCCGTGGCTATGTGAGAGAAAGCCTATCCCCATGCGCTGTTCCAGTGATCTTAGTACCGAAGAAGGATGGAACTTGGCGTATGTGTGTTGACTGCCGCGCCATCAATAAAATCACTGTAAAATATCGACACCCTATACCTCGTTTAGATGATATGTTAGATGAACTAACTGGTAGTCAAGTATTCTCTAAGATTGATTTAATGAGTGGCTATCATCAGATTCGCATGAAAGAGGGTGATGAATGGAAAACAGCTTTTAAAACAAAGTATGGTCTTTATGAGTGGATGGTCATGCCTTTTGGACTGACCAACGCACCTAGTACTTTCATGAGACTAATGAATCATGTTCTTAGGCATTTTATTGGTAAATTTGTTGTGGTTTATTTTGATGACATATTAATTTACAGCAAATCCATTGATGAACATGTTTCGCATCTTAGAGCTATTTTTGTTACACTGCGTGAACAACAATTATATGCTAAACTCACTAATTGTTCCTTTGCTTTGGAACAACTTAGTTTTCTTGGTTTCATTGTTAGTGTCGAAGGTGTGAAGGTTGACGAGGAGAAGATCAAGGCGATCAAAGAGTGGCCAACTCCGAAGAATGCAAGTGACGTGCGCTTGTTTCACGGCCTTGCGAGTTTCAGTACTATAGCTGTACCTTTAAATGAGCTAACTAAAAAGAGTGTTCCTTTCAGGTGGGAGCAACCACAGGAGGATGCATTTCGGACACTTAAGGACCGCTTATCTTCGGCACCCGTCTTGGCCCTACCAGACTTTGACAAAGCATTTGAAGTGGAATGCGATGCGAGTGGGATCGGGATTGGTGCTGTACTGATGCAGGAGAAGCGCCCAATAGCATATTTCAGTGAGAAGCTAAAGGATGCCCAACTCCGGTACCCGACTTATGACAAGGAGCTCTACGCTCTTGTGTGGGCACTTGAAGTTTGGCAGCATTACCTAATACCGCGAGAGTTCATTGTCCACACGGATCACCTAAACTTGAAGTACCTCAAGGGGTAAGGGAAACTGAACCGACGCCATACGACATGGATGGAATTCATCGAGCCCTTCCCATATCATATCCAATACAAGCAAGGTAAGGAAAATGTAGTGGCTGATGCACTATCACGAAGGTATGTACTTCTTTCTTCTCTTAGTGCTAAGTTGCTTGGGTTTGCGCACATTATTGAACTGTACCCTGCTGATGTTGATTTCGGTGACATATATAATACATGCATGACTAGAGCCGAATCTGAATTTTATAGACATGAGGGTTACTTATTCAAACGCAAGCGTTTGTGTGTGCCTGCATGCTCATTACGAGAATTGTTTGTGCAAGAGTCACATTGTGGTGGTTTGATGGGTCACTTTGGTGTGACCAAGACTCTTGATGTGCTTAAAGACCACTTTTATTGGCCCCATATGAAACGCGACGTGGTCCGCGTAGTTGCTAGATGTTTAGTGTGCCGAAAGGCCAAATCTAAAGTGGCCAGTCATGGCGAATACATGCCATTACCTGTCCCTTCCCATCCTTGGACCGATCTGTCCATGGACTTTGTTGTAGGATTACCTAAATCTAGGCATGGGAAGGATAGTATTTTTGTAGTCGTGGATAGATTTTCTAAGATGGCCCATTTTATTCCATGTGCTACTACTCATGATGCTACTACTATTGCTGATTTGTTCTTTAAAGAAGTTGTGCGTTTGCATGGTATACCGTTATCTATTGTCAGTGATAGGGATAGTAAATTTCTGAGTCATTTTTGGCGTGTTTTGTGGAAGAGACTTGGTACAAAATTGCTTTATTCTACTTCTTATCATCCACAAACTGACGGTCAAATAGAGGTAGTGAACCGAACCTTGGGTTCTCTATTGCGTACATTGGTCCGTAAGCATGTGTCCACATGGGTAGAGTGCCTACCATTTATTGAATTTGCTTACAACCGTTCTATTCATTCTACTACTCATTATTCACCATTTGAACTCGTGTATGGTTTTAATCCTATGACACCATTGGATTTGATTCCTTTACCTTTAAGTGATATGTCTAGCTTAGATGGAGCAAAGAAGGCAGAAGTAGTGAAGAAGCTACACGAGAAGGCGAAACAAAATATTGAGCGAATGAATGAGAAGTTGGCAAACAAGAGGAATGACGGAAGGAAGACCGCCTCCTTCAATGTTGGTGATTGGGTGTGGCTCCACTTACGTCGGGAACGGTTTCCAGCCCAACGCCGTGGCAAGATGTCTAATAGGGGCGACGGTCCATTCCAGATCGTCGAGAAGATCAACAACAATGCCTACAAACTTGACTTGCCAGGTGACTATGGTACCGTGAGTGCCACTTTCAACATTTTTGACTTAACGTTGTTTGATGTAGGCGATGATGCTGAGGATGCTGATGTTGCGGCTGATGCTGGTCCGGATTCGAGGGCGAATCCTTTCCAAGGGGGAGGGAATGATACGAATCCAAGCCTGCCTTTACCACCGAATGGACCAATGACTCGAGCGAGGAGCAAGGAGTTGCAAGCGAGGCTCTCTCAGCTTATCTACAAGGAGTTACAGTGTGAGACACTCATCGAGGAAGCTGTGTTGCGCGAGAAGAACCCACGTCTAGTGAGTTGTCTTGTCGTCGAAAGCCAGAGCAAATCTTGAAGAAACAGTGGTTAGCGTCATTGACTCTAAGCTTAGTGTCAACGACTCTAGTGACTGTTTTGAAGGGCTCTCTTAGACAGAGGTTAGCGTCGTTGACGCTAATGACTCTGTGCCTTAGCGTCAACGACTCTAGTGACTGCAAATTCGGACCTTCCATTATTTATTTAGCTATTTTTATTAATTAATTAAATTAGTCTGAATTTATTTTAATTAATTAATTAGGAGTTCTATTAAGGGAAGGTTTCCCATTGTAAGGATTTAGGGTTTCTCCTTTTTAAAGGAGCCACCTTCTTCATTATTTTCTTTACGTTATCTTGAAATAAAAATCAGAGATTTTTCTCAATTGTTCTTCGCGAACCTTGTCCCTCATTGAGTCCGGATACTCGATTAGGATAGCAAGTAAAACCCGAACATCCACCCCATTGAATCGTAGCTCTAGTTTGGCTAATACAGGATATTAGCAGGGTTAGAGATCGTTTCAAGAACCTCATTCGATAAGTTTAGGTTGGCTAATACACAGATATTAGCAGGGTTAAACAGTCGTATTGAGTTATCATTCTTCCGCATCGAAATCCAAGCCTAGAACTAGATCGGAAATTATTCGTTACGCATCTTACGCAACTAGGATCGTATTAGAGTGGTCCCCCTGACGCGTGGTATTCCTTAGAATGAGACAGCTCCTCGAGCCATCTAGAAGGTTCGTTTGGGAAAACTCCTGAGCGCTGTTTTGCCCTCTTGGCGTCAGCCTCTGGGGGAGGTGGTGGCCCTCTCCCTATCGCGAAGGTGGGAACAGTGATCTCTTCTTTCAGTTCAGGGCAATAGACGGAAATACCCTTTTCCTTAGGTGGATTGTTATCATAAGCCCAACTGAAAATGAGCCCGAGTGTTTACCAAGGGCTAACGCCCTTTCTCCGTGAGGTATCAGAGCGTTTCCTTGTCAGAAGGTGGTTTAGATGATTTCTGTCAGGGCTTATAAATTGAGGTTTCTTCTGCGCAAGTTTCCTTGCACTTGCACGTCCCTTTCTCTTCCATATTTCGCCATGGATGAACTGACCCGAAATTTCCTGATCTCCAAAACTTTGACCTTGAAGAACCTTACTGAAGGTGACATCGGCTTCCTGGAGAGGATGATCACCAAGACCTCAGAGGATGTCCTGGAGTTGCAGGGGGTATTGACCCCTATTTTGTCCAAACAGCTGGGGATATCTTTGGAGGACTTCAGTCCTTTGGAGAGCTTGGCGAAGCTGGCCACTATTACTGCCCACCTTGACGTGGTTGCCTCGATATTGCAACAGCGGAAGGACTTGCTAGCCTGCTGCTTGAAGGGGATGAGGGCTTGCTCCACTGAGCTGACCTCCGTTGCTGACGCGCTGAGGGATATCCCGGTCATACCAGGGGAGGATGATGCCAGATCCAATGCCTGACCGCTGCCTTTGTTTCCTCTTGTTGCCTTTCTCTTATGCTTTTATGTATATATCTGAACGCTGAGGCCGCTCAGGCCATAAATAAATGGTTGTTTTTGCTTTTTCCAGTCTTTTTTTTGTCTCGTTTATTTCTTGCTGCATTGGCTGAATGTGTTGGTGGCAAACCCAACTGAAAATGAGCCTTCTTCAGTACATACCCTTTCAGTGGTTGCGTTCCGTGAATGAGCAATGAATGCTTTGACTCAACTGTTTCCAAAGCCGCCGTTCCAGGGGTGAGTGATTGGGTAGTTATTTGGTGCCTTTTGGTTGGCGCATTTAATGAGCAGGTATATTGGTGCAGGATCAGCTTCTGATATTGCGGTTATTTTTCCCAGACATCTTAATTGATTTTTCAGGATCTGTGCGAGGATCGGAGCGCTTCCTTGGTTATTTAAGGGAAATGCTTTCCCTTTCCCTGTTCATCTTCATCTTTTCCTTCTCTTTGCTTTTTGTAGGTCAGAATGACAGATTTTTGCGGGCGTGATTCCTTGCCAACACCTCTGACTTCGCCGGATTCGGATAATCCTCCTCCGACTTCACCGTGGAGACCTACTAAATGTCCTGCTAGACGCCAGGGTCGCAAGAAACCAGTGAAAGTGAAGAAGCAGACCTTTGAGTCCTTCTTTGCCGGCTTTGTGCCCCACTACATGATGCTACCGAAAGGTGATGAAGCGTCACCGTCTGCCCCTCCTCCTCCTTCTTCCGAGAATGAGGCTCTTTCTCACGGCACTGATTTAAAGCCAGCAGCTTCTACTGTTGGGGAGAGTTCCCGTGCCCGTTATGACAAGGCGGTAGCCCATGCGACAAAGCTTGTGCCCAAACCTGTCGAATATTTCTTTTCCTACAATAGTGGATTGCCGTCGTCCCCAGAGGACTATGAGTACTGCTATGACATGGATTGGGCTGATGAGGATTAACGCCTCTGTGTTGTATATGCCTATTGGCATTTTATGAATAAGATGATGTTTTCTGCCTTTTTCTTTTGTCGTTATTTTCCGTTAGCCTACTGGTCCTTGGTGATAGCCAGCGTAAGCGGTTGGCTTGGCCGAGGCAGTCGCTTCGCAGTTATTTTGACTGGGTCAACTCTGTCGCCCTTTTGGGGAATCACGACGAATAACTTCTCTTTTTCAAATTTCTTTAATGCGCTTCCACGTGGCCAACCTCTTTTTACACGCGTCTCCGCGCGATTGGTGGCTCGATTAATGCTGTGGCATTTTAATCCTTTAAGAGGGGCCATTTTTCTTTTTTCAGAACTTTTGCCCTTGCTTCGAATTTTTTCTCTTATCTTCCTTCGTCTTCTTCCCCGAATATCTTACCGGCCGTCCGTCGTCGTCCGCCGATTCCTCTGTAACTCTCCCCTTTCAAGGTACCAATTCAATCCTTCTCAGATTTCCTTTTTGCTGGTTTGTTATGGCTAGAAATAGACCTCGCCAGGTTATCTGGAAACCCATGGATCCAGAGGTCGCGCAATCACCTAGTATTTTTACATGCGATGTGGTTCTGAAAGCCAAACTGGAGGAACACGGTATTACCTTTCCTCCTGGGTATGAGCCTTTTATCCCTGGAAGTGATATGCGGCTCCATAATCCGGCGTGGGGTTACAGTAGGCTTTTTTTATTTTAAGATGTTCCTTTACGGTTTCCGCTTTCCTGTTCATGAATCGATACTAACGCTGCTGCGGGAGTATAACCTTAATCCTGCCCAGATAACTCCCTCTTCCTGGTGTGCGGTTTATGCTTTTTTCGCGCTTGCGAGTTGAAGAACATTTCTACCCCATCTCTCAATTTATTTCGCAAATTCTTTAGTATGAATTGCCATAATTGTTTAATCGAAATTACTCCTCGGTGGAATGACGCGCTCGTGCAGTCATTCTGGTAGCGTTTTCACGGCTTTAAGAAGGGTGTAGCTGATTGGAAAAGCAGTTTCTTTGTTATGGAGCTACCGTCCCGTTTGTGGCGTATTAATTTCAACCAGGAGCTGATAGGCCCCATTTGGTCGAATCCCTCGATATTGACCAGGGCTGAGTTGGAGCAAGCTAACGCTCTGTTAGACGAAGGTACTCACTACCGCATCCGTAGCTTTGCCTTGTTCAAACCTCTGGAGGAGTGTGCTATGGGTGAGTCTGCCTCTTTTCGCATTTTCTTTGCTTTTGTCTTTGCGCGTTTGTTTTGTTATAGGATGCTAACGGTTAATTCCCAGGTGACGCTAGCGCTCCTTTGAATGTTACGCCACTTCAAACTTTACCAGCTTCCCCCCCTGCCGATGGCTCTAATCAGGGTAGCGTTCGTCCCCCGAGGAGGAGAACCAAGACGGTTGCCCGGGGAGGGCGAAGGCCCGTTAGCTCTGCCCGAGTTTCTTGCTTTGTGGAAAATTGGCTACCGGAGCGTCGCAAGAGGACGGACTCCAGCCTAGCCGCAACAGCAGTGATTGCTAGTGATGATGAGGATGTGGGTGTCAAGTCGGACCTTTGCCATGCCTCTTCCTTGCGTCGGAAAAAACTTCGATTTGCCACGGGTGAGCAGGCCACCGGGACTTCTTCTGTAGATGCAACAACTGTTCCTATCTCTGCCGCTTCGACTGGGACGAGTGCCTCCCAACCGGTGGGAGTTACTGAGGCGCCGACTGCTACGTGTTCTGCCGAGGCGAAGGTTCCATCGGCAGCGTGTCCTCTTCCTACAGTTGACGCTCCCGATTCTCCAATTTCTCATTGCATTCCTGACGTAGTCGCTACACCTTCTACTGCGGATTCGACTGCTGGGCTACCGCCTAAAGTCCTTCCACAACTGTTCTTTTCTCCTATCACGGATGTTTTTTTCCGGGAGTTCTTCTCCCGCTCTGTCAATCAATCTTTCTTATGGCAGTCCTACCGAGACCCCCTCCTACCGTATGGGCTTGAAGGGATTCTACTTTGATGGTCTTCGTGCTGTCGGGGTTCCCCAACCTTTTTCCAGAGATGAGTTTACTGCGCCTTTGATAGGAGAGATGCAGGGCTCCCAGAAGGAGAAGGAAAAGTTTCTTCAGCTTCCTCCACCGGCTCGTCTTCGCCATATGATGAATGATTCTCTGGATTTCTTCCGTCACCTGAACTATTTGTTCGAGATTCATGATCGCGAGTCACGCAATTTTTCCAACGCACTGTGCGTTAAGCAAGTGCAGCTTAAGAAAGCGGTGGAGCAAATGAGGTTGCTAACGCGTCTCTGCGATGAGTCGCAAAAGGAATTAAACAGAGAGAGGTCTGTCGGGAAAGCAAAGGTGGAGGTTCTGGAGGCAGAGTTAGCGCTGGAGAGGAAGAAAAATCTCCTTCTTCGCGAAGAGATGTCTGCTCGAGACGAGGAGTCCGCTAGGACATCATTAAAGGAGGAATGGTGAAAGAAGAAGGTCTTGGAAGTCTTCGTTTCTAGATTCGCAACCCGTTTCAAGGGTAACTCTTCCGACCCTGCCCAGGTTGCTGACTATATTTCTACCGTGATGGATGAGGTTAGCAAAGGCAGGATTGGTTCTTCTGCCTCAGAAGGGGAAAGGGGCTAACGCCAAAGATTGGGGCGCCGCTTTGCTTTTCGAGAAGTGTCACAACGGGTTTATGAACCCTCCCTTATTATTCTTATTGTTGTCTACTTCTATTTTTTCCTGAAAACCATTTGTCATTATTCCTCTTGTAATAATGCTGACGCTACATAACCTTTATCGCCTTCGTGTGAATCATTGTAATGCTACCGCCATCTCTTCATTATCTTCCTTGTGTTGCCGCGCCGTTTGGCTAAGCCAGCACTGCTTTTTAGGCCATTAAATATCGCAGTCCTTCCATTTAATGCGATCTGAAAAGCAATGATGGAAAAGGACACGTGTCTTTCTACGAAAAGGCGTTTGAAGCAAGCATCTCCTAGGGAGACGTGAATCGCCAAAGCGTTTCGTCATCATTTTTTAAACTTGTATCTCCTCGCGCGTGCCTTATTTCCCGACGCGCTGCTTTGCCATGTGTCCGCCGCTGATTGGTCACGCCCTTTCAGTGTTATATATAATGTTTTTTCTTCCTCCTTTTTCTTTTTTAGTCTCCTCTCTCGCACGCTGCTGCTTTCTAGACAAACAACTCGCGCCGCTCTCTTCTTTTTGGTCTGAGACTCCTGGTGTTCTCTTTGCGAAGGTACACACCCTTTCTTTGCTCGTCACTTCTCCTTTATTGGTCATGGCTAAGACTAAGAGATCTTCCGATGAGGGGGATCCTCAAGGGTCCGCCGGAGAAGAAAAAATTAACATTACCCCCACTTCTCTCTATACTTTTCCCTTAGTTAATCGTAGACTTGCCGAGTGTAATGCGCGATTTCCCAGAGAATATCCCGTGCACGCTGCTTCTGAATCACTTCGCCTGAACAGCGTTATGCCCGGTAACAGTAGAATATTATATGCTAAGTTATTTGACCATGGGTTTTGTCTTCCTCTTGACCCGCTTGTCGAGTTGCTATTGGCTGATTCTGATTTGGCTCCGGCTCAATTGAGCCCTAACGCGATTTGCGTTGTCAGTGCCTTTGCCGCACTGTGCCGTTTCAAGGGGATCGAGTCTCCCACTCTGGCCCTGCTTCATGACATTTTCCAGTTGTATTCTCGTAAGGGGGTGATATCAATATCCCCTCGTTATGAAGATGACTCATTGAAGCCCTTTACCTGGAAGCTTATGGGTATCGAGTCTTCTGTTCCTTATTGGAAAGAAGAATTTTTTATTATTGATTTGCCCGAGCCGTTGTGGAGGGCCGGCTTCAATGAGAAAATTAAAGATGGAGCTTGGGGCCATTGGAAACCCCTTTCTGATCCAGAAGATGGCTGGTTGAAGACGCTACTTCAACTAGATTTCAGCGTTGATGCCTGAAAAGTGGCTAACGGTCTGGAAATGGAACAGTGCAAAAAGGGTGAGCGTTTGCCCTTTTTCTTTTTGTGCTGCCAAGAGGTACTAACGCTAACGTTTCTTTAACTGTGTAGTGCCTCCGCCTGGTTGGGAGCCTGAGTACTTCCGGAGGAAGAGGAAACAAGAACAAAGGAAGAAAGCTGCCGCCGCCGCCAGGGCTGCTACTGCTGCTGCTGCTGCTGCCGCTACGGAAGAGGAAGGCATTGCTACCGCTACGGGTACTACCTCATCGCCACCTCCTCGCACCATTGTTGCAAGGAAGAAGAGAGTGAGGAAAACACGTGCCACGCAACCCGTTTCCCTCCACACTGTTGTTTCTTCAGAGGCGACAGTTGATCCCATTCCTACCGCGATACCTCTGGTTTCTACAGTCACCCAAGTATGCGTTCATTTCTCTCTAAGGTTTTCTTCTCTTCTGTATAATTTTCTTATCATGCGTGCACCGCGTTTTCTAGGAGGCTTCCACTGTTTCTGCTCAGTCAACCTCTCCAGGTGATATGTCTGTTGCTGAGGTCCTTCGAGAGCGTCAGAAGAAGGCTCGCTATGAGCTTCAGCACAACCCTACCTCTTCTGCTGCGAATCCTTCTCTGAACGTCCCTGAGGGCGGTGGTATTCTTGCCGAGCAATCGCAGGGTATTGATTTCGGTGGTAGTCCTCACGTTTTAGGTGATTCCTCCACCGCGACAGGCTATAACTCAAGTGCCCTTAACCTTGAAGTACTTGGTGGAGATGGGTCCCCACTGCCCAACGCGGGAGGTTCCGGCAGTCGACCCTCTTCTCCTGCCACTATCGCGAGAGGTGGCCCTGCCCCTGCTTTGATAACCGGTGCCTCTACTTATAATCCTCCCCTCATGCCCACTCATCATATTGGTTTGTGTTCCTTCAGGGACAACATTTTGCAATTTCCTGCCGGGACCGATCATGATTCCATTCTCGCGTCTACCTCTTACCTGGTAGCCGAGATTATGTCTCTTCCAAGGGAGAGGGATGCCTTTGCATCTAGGAGTGAGCAGGAGCGTATAAAATTTCTTCGCTCCCAAGCGCTTTCTTTTTTCTGCCACCTCCATTACATGGATGAGGAGAATGCTAGGATTGCTGCAAACGGGCAGGGGGAGATAACCAGGTTGCAGAACGAGCGCCAGAGTTTTATGGAAATCGAAGCAGCAAGGAGGAGTCAACGCACCACCCGCTCCTTATTTTGTAATATTAACGATATATTCTGATTTTTGCGGCTGACGAGCCCTTCCTTATTTTGTAATATTAACGATATCACTTTTTACCTTGGTTGGGCTACCCCTTTTGAACGGAACTTCTTTGTCTGCTCTGTTTCATAATATTGCTTGCGCAATTATTCGTCCGTGGCGTTTGCTGCCGCGCCTCTATAGATATGCCCACTTTGCTCTCGCATGACCTTCATATAGGTTCCTCAGCTGCCTTTTCGATGGCCTTATTGTTGCCTTCCGATAACATTTCCAAGAATGACTCAGCATTGCTCAGATTCAAATCACCCTTTGTTGTCAGGGGATCTTTCTTGCCCCGTTAGGCCTGCTGCGACGTTGTTGTTGCAGTACGGATGTCTTTCCAGCCTTACTTCGCCGGGTATCGACCGCTCAATTTCTAGCTGGAGTGTCCCCTCCTTCCTTCTGCCGGAGATTGGCTTGGGGAGTGTCTCATCTTAGCGAGCTGTCTGATCAGGACCAGCCATCACAAGGATAGGATTTTCACTCCTAAGAGTTGAAACCTCGCGTCCCTGGAACGTGCCTCGTCTCAATGGGCCGTCTATGTGAGCATGGTTACCACAAGGATAGGATTTTCACTTCCAGGACGGAGTTGGTCTCTCCTTGGGGTCGTGCCTCGTCTTAATGGGTCGTCTGTGTGAGCACGGTTGCCATAAGGATAGGATTTTCACTCCCAAGGATACCGGGGCGTGCCTCGTCTTAATGGGCCGTCTATGTGAGCACGGTTGCCACAAGGATAGGATTTTCACTCCCGGGAGCGTTTGGGGTCGTGCCTCGTCTTAATGGGCCATCTGTGTGAGCACGGTTGCCACAAGGATAGGATTTTCACTCCCAACGCTTAGCCATGCCAGGGCGTGCCTCGTCTTAGTGAGCTGTCTGATCAGGACCAGCCATCACAAGGATAGGATTTTCACTCCTGGCATGCTTCACTATCTGCATTTTATTCAACAACAAACGCACAGAAAGGTATATCTTGTTAGAATAGTATTGATGTTACAAGATAGGGTGAGCTAGTTCCTAGCGTGGTATAGCTTCAGCCGGGCTATATTCCACGAGTTCTGTAGAGGCATTTCATCGAGCGTTTCCAAGTGGTAAGCTCTTCTCCCCACAATACGGGTGACGCGATACGGTCCATCCCAGTTTGGGCTGAGTTTGTCCATGCGCTGCCCTGCCGCTCGTCTATCTCTGAGCACTAAATCCCCAGCTTTGAGCAATCGCTCTCTCACTTGCCGGTTGTGGTATTGTGCCATTTTTCTTTTGTAGTGCAAAGTTTTCAGCAGTGTTTCCTCATGTGTTTCTGGTAGGGCGTCAAGGTTAGCACGTAACCTTTCCTCGTTATTTTCTTCTCTGAAATGAGCCACCCGAAGGCTCATCATTCCGATCTCAACCGGTGTGACAGCTTCAGTTCCGAATGCTAACGCAAACGGGGTCTCTCCAGTGCCGGTCTTGACAGTCATGCGATAGGCCCATAGTACGTATGGCAGTTCGTCCGGCCATTTCTTTTTGGAACCTTCCAGGTTTCTTTTGATGCCACTAAGGATGCTGCGGTTGGTTACCTCTGCCTGGCCATTGGTTTGGGGGTGTGCCACGGAAGAGAACCTTTGTTCGATCTGGAATTCCGCACACTGATCCCTGAAGAATTGGCTTGTGAACTGTGCTCCATTGTCGCTAACCAGTATGCGCGGAACCCCGAATCGCATGATGACTTGGTGTTTGAAAAAATGCCAAACTTTTTCAGCGGTGATGGTGGCTAACGCCTCGGCTTAGGCCCATTTTGTGAAGTAGTCTACCGCCACGACCACGAATTTTAGCTGAGATCTAGCCATTGGAAACGGGCCTAATATGTCAATGCCCCATTTGGAAAACGGGCATGGAGCAATTATTTCTGAGATTGGCGTGGCCGGTTTTCGAGGAATCTTAGCGTATTCCTGACATTTCTGATAGTTTTTCACGAAGTTATGGCAATCTCTTCGTATGGTGGGCCAGTAGAATCCCGACCGAAAGACTTGAGCTGCCAGAGTATCGCTCGCGATGTGCATGCCGCATATCCCTTCGTGAATTTCTCTCAGCACATGCAGGCCTTCTTGTTCCGTTATGCATTTAGCGGCTGGATGGGAGAAGCACCTCCGTATTAACTCTCCATTGTAATATGTACATCGCGCCACCTGTTTTAGGATTTTCCTTCCTTCCGCAATTTCTTCTGGTAGCCTATCATGTTTCAGATATTCTACCACTGGGATCCTCCAGTCACTTTCTATTTTTTCCACACACAACGATGTTTGCTCCTCCATGAAAGAGGGTATGGATAGCTCCCCGTAATGTACCTCGTTGGGTATGGAGGCGTCTGCGTTGGCTACCATCTTGGCGAGGCTATCGGCCTCTTCGTTACTTTCTCTGGGGATGTGTTCAAAGATGACCCGAGTGACTTTTTTCTGCATCTCCGACAGCTCACGCTTTACTTTGGCCAAGTATTGAATCATGACGGGTTCTCGGGCTTGGGAGTTTCCAAGGACTTGATCCATTATCAATTTAGAGTCTCCTCGTATCTTTAGGCGCAAGCCGTATTGCTCTTCCGCCACGGTAGAGGCTTCGACGGAGAAGGTGTTTCCAATTCTGAGTCCTGCAAGCAGCGCTTCATATTCAGCGGCGTTGTTGGATAACGGCTGCAGGATTCTGATGGCATATCGCATTTCCATGCCGTTTGGCCCCACCAGGAAAACGCCTGCTCCTGCTAGCTCTTGATTTTTTGCGCCGTCCACGTGAATAACCCATGAGTCTGCGTGCGTTTCTGGGAACGGTAGGCATGAGTTTTCTGGTTCTTCCTCTGACAGTTTTTCCAACACCTCCTTGGTGAATGTGCACTTCGCTATGAAGTCAGCTAACATCTGGGCTTTTATTGCCGGCTTGGCTTTGTATTGCAGCCCGTATTGTTCGAGCTCGATTGCCCAAATCAACATTCTCCCTGAGGACTCAGGCTTTCTAAAAAAATTTCTCAGCGGCTGATCAGTTAGTACGGTAACATGGTGGGCTTGGAAGTATCGGTCCATCTTTCGCGTTGCCTGTATTAGAGCAAGCGCTATCTTCTCGATGCGGGCGTATCGCAGCTCCGTGTCTTTTAATATGTGACTCACAAAAAATACAGGGCGGTGTACATGCCCTTCACTTCGTACGAGGACGGCGCTGACTACCTCGTCAGCTACTCCCAGGTATAGGTATAGCTCATCGCCAAACTCAGGCCTCGTTAGCACTAGATCGGATGACAAGTAGGCTTTCAGTCCTGCAAACGCGTTCTCACATTCCTCTGTCCACCCGAATGAGGCCTTATTTCGAATGACCTTGAAAAAAGGGAGGCATCTCTCTCCTTGCTTAGATATGAATCGTCCTAACGTAATGATGCGGCCAGTGAGCTTTTGTATTTCCTTGACGATTCACGGGGATATCATGTCCTGGATGGCCTTTACCTTTGAAGGGTTGGGTTGGATACCCTTTCGGTTGACCACGTAGCCCAAGAATTTTCCCGTTTGGAACGCGAACATACACTTTCGTGGGTTCAGCTTCATTTTGTATTTTTTCATCACATTGAAAACTTCTTCCAAATCGGCAAGATGGTCTCCGAAGCTTCGACTTTTAATCAGAATATCGTCCACGTAGACCTCGACATTTTTCCCTATTTGTTTTTCGAAAATCTTATTCGCCATGCGCTGGAACATTGCCCCGGCGTTCTTCAGCCCAAACAGCATTGCGGTGTAGCAATATATAGCCCTAGGGGTGATGAAGACAGTTTTTTCTTCATCTTCTGCGGCCATGGGGATTTGGTAATACCCGGAGTTGGCATCCAGAGAGCTTAAATAAGCGTACCCCGCAGTTTGGTCGACCAGCTGGTCAATTCGAGGAAGGGGATAGCAATCTTTGGGACAAACATTATTTAGGGCAGTGAAATCAATGCACATACGCCAATCTCCGTTAGGCTTTGGAACTAGCACCGGGTTAGCCAGCCAGGTTGGGTACTGAACTTCTCGAATGAACCCCGCGTCCATGAGCTTCAGTAACTCCTTCTCGATAGCTGCTACTTTTTCTGATGAAAAGGCGCGTCGTTTCTGCTGAATAGGCTTGGCCTCAGGGCTGACGTTTAGTCGATGCTCTGCGACTTCTCGCGAGATTCCAGGCGTGTCCGCTGGTTTCCATGCGAATTCTCCCTTGAATTTTCTTAATAGTCGGGTTAGTTGCACGCTCTCTTCAGGGCTCAGTTTCTCACTGACCAAGAGATTTGCCTCATTGTCCTCAGCGATAGGTATTGACATCATCTGATCTAGTGGCTGAGTGCGTTTTTCTTCTTTATCGTCGAAAGGATCGTCTGCCACGCAAACGTAGCGGTCACAACTCCTCTGAGTCATAAGCAAATAACATTCGGCTGCCAGTTTCTGGTCTCCTTTGATTGAGACCACTCCGTCCCACGAGGGGTATTTCATCCGCAGGTGTTTTTGGGATATCGCTACCCCGAAACGATTGAGGAACGGTCGCCCCAGTATAGCTTTGTATGGTAATGTTAGGTCTACAACCAGGAATAATAGCTCTTCTGAGCGCTTGGATGTGTCTTCTCGGAAGTACACTGGCAAGGATGTTATTCCGGCCACCGGTATCGGTACGCCATCAATCCCGACAATTGGCCTCACGCATGGCGCTAGCTCACCATCAAGGCGTTTCATCAAGTTATACGCTTCCAGCAAAAATAGATTTACTGCGCTCCCGTTGTCAACAAGTGTTCTCCTCACCCCGTGACTTCCTATGACAGGTGTGACTACCAACGCGTCGTTGTGTGGGAAAATAATGCCCTTTTCGTCTTCTTCTGAGAAGGACAATATCATTCTATCTAAGGCGTTTATCGCCTCAATTTTTACCTGGGCGCTTTCTCGCTAGCGCTTTTCCACAGGACTGGGCGTTTGTGGTATGGCCTCCTCGAAGTAGGGTGTTCCCCCGGCAATAATATTAATCATAGGCATCTGATCGCTATGAACAACGAGAGCTTCTCTATTTTGTCCAAGGGGAATTGCGTTAGCCCCCGTGGAGCGTGAAGGCATTTATCTCTGATCAGTTGTCATTCCCGTTGGGTTATTCCTGACCTCTTCTCTTGCCTTGGTGGCAAATTCTCCTAGGTAGCCCTCTTCGACCAATCGCTCTATGGCCAATTTCAGTTCTCTGCATACATCTATCGAATGTCCCTTGACCTTGTGGAACTTGCAATACGCGTTTTCCCTTCCTCCCATGATCATTCCTGGCTTCACAGGAGCTGGATATCTAATGGGTAGATTTCACTGTTGGACTATCGCTAGGATTTCAGCCCTTGGGAGTATAAGAGATGGAAGGTCAGGATCATATATCCGGCCTTTTGGCGGATCCGCTTGTTTCCGAGTGGGGGACCCTCCGGGTCTTCCTTTCGAGAAATTGCCTCTCTGTCGGTTAGAGGCCTTGACAGTGTGCTCTTTTCGTTACCCATGATCATCAGTGGGTCGCGTGTCAGGGGTACTGGTATGCGGGGCGTTAGGGGCCACATATGGGTCCGTTGGCATGTCTCGGATCCACTCTCTATTTTCCTCCTCTTCCATTCTCGCATAATTATGCGCTTTCAGCCTCAGCGCATCCAGGGTCATCGGTGGGTCCACCGTTAGCGTGTCTCTCAATTTTCCGTATCGGCAGTTGCGTTTTAGGGCCTTAACCGTAAAATCAATAGTGACCCCTGGCGTTAGGGACATTTCAAGATCAAATCGACCTAAAAAGTCGTTCAATGATTCCTACGGTTTTCGATGGATATCAAACAGTGCAGCTGCTGACTTCCTGATAGGAATAGCCGTGCTAAACCGACTTTTGAATTTTTCTTCTAGTTGAGAAAAATTATCAATAGACCCGGCCGGGAGTCCCTCAAACCAGAGACGTGCCACGCCTGACAGCGTCATTACGAAGATCTGACACAATGCTGCGTCACTGCGCGCTTGGAATTGCACAAAATCTTTCACCTTATTGAGGTGAGAAATGGGATCTTTCGTGCCATCATATGATTCTGCTGGGAGTTTCACATGTCGATGGACTCTGTGGTGCCTGACACGGTAACTGAACGGATGGCTAACGTTAATATCAGGGACCCCACGAGGCTGATGTGGGTGTGGGATTTCAACGTCATATCTGGGATTCTGAGGGTCATATTCCTGATGCCGCCTGGGAGATCGGCTGCGGCTTCTTGGAGTTCGAGCTCGTCGACCTCTGCTGCTAGATCTCTCACTGTATCTAGGAGATGACTCTCTCAATATATCCCCTCGTCGATCATCCCAATGTTCTCTGTACTCATCACGTCGGCGGGCTACTTCAGGGATAGAGATTCCTCTCCTGTATTGTCCAGAATGTTCAGCAGGTCTACGCGCGAGCGGCGGGACGTTTATGGGGGCCAATGAGAATGGTAAGGAGGACGGAAGTCCTCTGGATTGTCGGGGCGATAATGGTCGTTCATTGACAATGGACACAGTGAAAACTACTTGGGAGGGCACACCAGGTCTCGAGGCATGAGGAGTAAATCCAGCAGCCATCTCTGTCAACTGATCCAATTGAGCTTGGAGAGCTGCTATTGAATTTGCGAAAGGGTTATCCGCTTTACCTATCATGGATCTCCCTGCTTGGGGGGTAAGACGACTGGTTCCTGCTACGTGAGAAAAGGGAGAACAAATCTGGAATGTAATTTCTTCCGTACTTTTCCCAGGAGGAAGATCTGATTCTCCCGCAGTGACGTCCTATACTGGGGTGGAGGTATCAGAGGTAGCGAAGGCAAACAGTCGTCTGCGGGTGTTGTATGGGATGTTGGAAGTTTGGGACAGCGCCGGATCTGACTCTGAGGCCATAATCCTTCTAGCTTCGGGGAGGAGGAGCTTGGTTATTAAGGATGCTCACTTAATAGAACCAATACTCTCAACGAGAGCACCAATTTGATAAGATTTTGTCTTCTGCCGAAGGATGTATGGCGGAACGGCTCCTCTCAGATCAGTGCTCACGACGGTCCTCGGTACCTGCAATACGCCGGAGGGGGTCTCCGGCGGAAACACCCCGATGCTTAAGTCAGTATGTGTACTGAATTTGGCAGAGCTTGGGCCAGTCAGATTATGCTTACGTGCCTCCTTTGAAGGGGAGGTATATATATAGAAGAATTGAGCATTTCCGCTTTTGGGGATAGCTAGAGAGCTATCCCTAACGTTAGGGATCGTGGTTCGCCCCTCGGATGATATGTTACCGTGGCGATAGCCATGGGATAAATGCTACCACGATAGGGTAGCGACTGAGTGGTCCCCCTGACGCGTGGTATTCCTCAGAATGAGACAGCTCCTCGAGCCATCTAGAAGGTTCGTTTGGGAAAACTCCTGAGCGTTGTTTTGCCCTCTTGGCGTCAGCCTCTGGGGGAGGTGGTGACCCTCTCCCTACCGCGAAGGTGGGAACAGTGATCTCTTCTTTCAGTTCAGGGCAATAGACGGAAATACCCTTTTCCTTAGGTGGATTGTTATCATCCGCTATCGTCCTCGGTTGACTCAGTAACGAGATTATTCTTTTCTGCCCTAAGCTCCTTCCGTTGGGCGGAGGTGGCATGACGAAGCCCGAAATCAACATCTATGTTCTCACTATCGTTGTCAGCTGTCCTTGTCGCGGGACGATTCGGAGTTATTCCCCTGCCCCGAAGCGGCAACCAATTCTCAAGAAAACGAGAAGCTCGAATGGAGATACCGCGCCCAGCGACTGTCTTAACTATCCTCTTCCTCGGCGGAATAGCCTGGCGGCTAGAGCTTTTGGATGGTGGAGAAGTGGGTAACGTTTGAAGCGGCACCACGTTCAAGGGAGCACTATCTCCTTCAGCTGATCGACCCTCAGCGTCATCTGCCAATGACATATGTTAGAACAGTGAGCAAACCGAAGTAATAATGAGGCAAGAGAAAAACTTACCTACAGTACACTTTTCCGAGAGTTTGAACAAGGCAAATTCTCGAATGCGGAAAGACGCCCCTATCTCTAGCATAGCGTTAACCTGGGACAACTCATCCCCAGACAACACTGCCGGTTTTCTCCAAGCGGTGCTAGTAATTTCTCGGTTAAAGCCACCGCGCCACCAGCGAGAAGGCAGTCGAAGAATAAAAAAGCCACTTTTCCAATCAGTCACAGTCTCCTCAAAGCCTTGAAACTTCTGCCAGAAGAACCGCACTGTCGCGCCTCGAAATTTAAAAATTCGCGAGTGTGCAACGAAATTTGAGACCTTCAGATGCTCGATGTAAAAGGGACGCCTTGCAGCATGCAATGAAGTTGCCACCCTAATTTGGTTGCTAGGCTTAGGGAACCCTAATCGTCATGGCATAGGAAATATAATAAGTAAAAAACTAAAGGCACAAAAAAGGGGGTCTGGACCCCAGACAAAAGGTTCGGGGTCGTATTATGGTCTCGGAAAGGTGTTAGGCACCCGAGACACATCCGAAAATGGTTACCGGTTGATGAGAGAGGTGTTTAAAACGGTGTTTGAAAAATGCGTTTTGAAAAAGGGGGCCCTCAGAGGAATCGTCACTTTATTTTTTTTTATGATCGTGATGGGACTAAATTTTCCGTAAGACTGAATGAGCGCCCTCTTATTTCATCATCGGGCCATGCATGATTAACTTAATTACTACGTGATCCTAACATGGATTGCTAACAGAGTACCAATTTAAATGATTGATTTTAAAGTGAAAAACTGAAGTGGGATCGAAAGTCCCCATGCACGTGCAGTCAATACAAGCGAGAATTTAAAATCATATGAACATGGCATTTTAAGCAACTCTTTAACACGTTGTTCATGTGGGTTGATTTTAATTCTAGCAGTTCTATATATCATGCATGCAGTTGATATTTGCGAAAAGCATCGAATAAATAAAAAGGACTTGTGAGGCGTACTTTCGAGTGAAGCTTGAAATTAACCTACAAAAGGAGAGTGTTAGTGATAGCTCGAGAAATAAATAAACCATTTTATGAGTGCGAAAATTTAAATGACAGTTGATTGCATACGAGAAAAGATGGATTTCACGCATACGGAAATTAAATGCCGAGTTGATTGCATGCGAAAAATGATGGATTTAACGCGTACGAAAATTAAATGTTGAGTTGATTGCATGCGAAAAATGATTGATTTTACGCATACGAGAATTTAAATGCGAGGTTGATTGCATGCGAAAAATGATGGATTTTAAGCATACGAGAATGAAATGCTGAGTTGGTAAGTGCAGGAGATTAAAAGAGTTGATGATTTTAAAACAGTTGATGATTTGCAGAAATTTTAATGATTGATACTGCAGAAGATTAAAGCAATTGATATTGCAGAAATTTAAAGCAGTTGATATTGTGGAAAATAAACAATTGATATTGCGACCGACCATGTAGGCGGTATTGAATTTAAATTGCTGAAATTTAAAGTGCGGAAAATTAAACAGTTGATAAGTGCGACCGACCATGCAGGTGGTATTGAATTTAAATTGCCGAAAGTAAATTGCGGAAAATTAAAGTGCGGAAAATTAAACAGTTGATAAGTGCGACCGACCATGTAGGCGGTATTGAATTTAAATTGCCGAAAGTAAATTGCAGAATTAAAGTGCGGAAGAGTAAAGTGCGGAAAATTAAACAGTTGATAAGTTGCGGAAGGATTTCCAGCAGTGTGCGAAAAATTAAAGTAGTTGAATATTGCAGAAAATTAAAATGCGACCGACCATGTAGGCGGTATTGAATTTAAATTGCTGAAAGTAAATTGCTGAAATTTAAAGTACGGAAAAGTAAACAGTTGATAATTTGCGGAAGGATTTCCAGCAGTTTTGCGAAAAATTAAAGCAGTTGAATATTTACGAAAATTAAAATGCGACCGACCATATAGGCGGTATTGAATTTAAATTGCCGAAAGTAAATTGCAGAAAATTAAAGTGCGGAATTTAAACAGTTGATAAGTGCGACCGACCATGTAGGCGGTATTGAATTTAAATTGCTAAAATTTAAAGTGCGAATAATTAAACAGTTGATATTTACAGAAAATAAACAGTTGATATTACAGAAAATTAAAAGTGTTAGTACGACAAATAATCATACGAAGCATACGAGTATTTTGAAAAAAAAAAGTGAATTAAACAATTCGTGTATAAAACATACGAAAAATAGCACGTATCATGAAAAACAATTATACGAAGCATGCGAGCATTTTACGTAAAAAAATAACGACTCGAAGGCTCGAAAAAATATAAATGGGCTGGGCCCAGCTTGGAACTTTGAAGAAATGGGCCAGGAACAGTTCCTGGCCCAAGGGAATTATTTTAAATGGTGATGGGCCGAGCCCATCACCTTTCTCTCATTTCCTCACGCGAAGGGCCATGCGGCCCAAGTCATCATCTTCAACCTCCCATCGCCGGTGCCACTGCCGGCAACGGAGGTGGCGAACCAGGCGACCAATTCGCCTAGTTCTTGACCCGAATGAAAGCTCCCCCTCCCAGCAGCACAAACAAACCATCACAGCAAGAAATAGAAACAAAAACAGTAGGATTTCTAAAGGAAAGGAAGAGGTGCACATTTACATTAATTATCGAAACAATTAATCTAAGCAATGATAATGCAAACGGATGTTAGTATAGTGAAATTAGGTTGAAACTAAAGTGATTGCAGCAAGTTTTGGTGATTAACTAATTACCTAAGCTTTAAACGAAAATTTAAAAGAAAACAAGGGAAAGAATGTTTACAGTGATGCGGCTACCGGCGGACGACGGCGAGGCACGGGAGTGAGGGTGCGTGAGTGGGGTTCAAGAGTGCAGGAATTGGACCGGAAAATGGGGAGAGAGCAGTGTGGTTTTTATTGCAAAATTCCGGACCGTTTTATAGCCAAAAGGGTCGCGTGGTGGCCGGACGGAGGGGCTGCGCGTGGAGGAGGGGTTGGACGTGATGATGGCGGAGCTAGGGAGCTACGGGCTAAGACGTGGCTGTGATGGGAGCAGGTGGCTCGGGCGAAGACGTGGCTGGGGGTTCTCCGGCACTGTGCATGTGCATTATGCACATTAAATCAAGGGCCATTGATCTGGTTGACTTTCGTTGGTTGACCAGATCAATGGCCATGATCAAATGGACTTTCATCTGATTTAAATGGCCTCGAGCCGGTTCCCGCGACCAAACGTTCTGAATTTCCGAGCCGAAGGTACTGTCGCGTAGAGAAAAATACGACGGGTTTAACCGTCTACAGCGAATGACGAGAATTTTTCATTTAACGTGTTTATTTTTGCGTTCAAAAACGTGAAAGTTTGAACGGAAAAATAAAGACTTTACACCGAAAATTACACGAAACGCTGTAGACCGTTGCGAGCAGAAAAAAATCTAGCAACTAGTTGATGGAAAACATTTTAAAGCCAAGTTGCTGTCCGAGTGACCTTACTCGGGTTCAATAATAGCTCGAATAAAAATAAAAATAAAAATAAAAAAATTAAAAATTAAAAAAATGTGCGAAAACATAAAAAATCCTAAAAATCATGAGATGACCTAAAACGAAGAAAAAACTAGCAAACGACTGACGGATAGTCAAAAATATGATTTTTAAGGCTAAAAATATTAATGATGATAATAATGAAAATACATGCCGAAAAATTAAAATGCGATTTCGAAAGCTGACGATGCTAATGATGATGCTAAAATGCAACGAAACACCTAAGAATGCTAGCGACATTAAATCAACTGAAAATGACTGTAAATTAACTAAATAACAGAAATGCTAAAATTAAATAAAAATGGCGTCAAAATTCGGGTATCAACACGCACGATGGCGTCATTCCACCTTGGGGTGATATCCACCAAACAGTTACGACAGCTCAGGCTAAAGAACATGCGGAATAAATCGAGGGATGGAGTGAAAATATACTTCATCTCGCAAGCCCGAAGAAAGGCATAAATCCTACACCAGGAAGACGGAGTTATCTGAACGGGATTGAGGTCATAATAATTCAACAGCTTCATTAAAGAAGTATGAATTGGGAGACAAAAAGCATAGAGGAACATCTTGAAATAGACCAGTCTTAATGTCCCCCACATCGCATGGTGAAACCGAATATCCTTCATAGGGACTGAAGGGCGGCAACCCGGAGGAAAAATGATACCATTCTCCTCTAACTCGGCCTTCAAAATCGCGTCGCACTTAAAAACACTACGCGATCTCCTAACCTCTGGATCTATGGGGCTTTCAACACCCATGGTGGCTCTGGTATGATACAGAAGAGACTGATAAAGAAAAATCTGAGGAAGATGGAACAAAATACCTGAAATAAGAAACCAGCGAGCAAACCGTCGTCATCGGCGATCCATTTAAAAGATTTTCCTCGTGAAGGGAAAGAAGCAGAAGAGAGAGAAGATATTAAAAAGTTTCAAAGCGCAACCGAAAATATTAAAAGAGAACAGTGGTTCCGTTATAAAGGCTGAGCGTGAGAGTCGAACAACCTGTAAAGATGAGACACGTGCAAAGCAGAAAGCGACGCGTGGAAGAACCTCAGATGGACAGTTACGGATAGTCATTTATATCTTCGAAAGGAGACAATTATTGACTAAAAACCGAAAGACGGTTATAGCAAGCTACTACCATCCCTCAGCGACAACCCACTAACATTTGCGGGTTAACGCGGGAAGGTGATAGAGAAAGAAGAAAAACAAAAAGCGTTATCTTATTCATTTCATGAAAGCCATACAACATCTATAGAGGGGCACGACAGGCGAAGTTAATCGTCATCAGGCCAGTAGGAAGGCCAATAGCAGTATTCCCCATCTGAAGATGGAAACTCCTCATCCGCAAACGGGAAAGGTCCCTCAACCTTCCCCTCCTGAGGCAGTTTGAACGAGTTTGACTCTCCCTTGACGGTAAAAGTCGTGGAATCCGTACCGGTATTGCTGGCAGAACACCTCTCCAGGAAGCGATCAATGTGAGGAAACAGTTCGTCACCCCTCTAGATAGGAGGGACATAGAAATGAGAAGACAGGTCGACCGTCTTCGAGGTCCTTCTCCCCTTCGACCTCTTGCGACGAGGCAACCGTCGCCTCAGGTAAGACGGCGAAAGAGGGTTATCAAAATCCAGAGAAGTCGGAGGAGTCAAGGGAGAACGGGGTCTCGCCGTATCTAAAGAATATGAATCTGCCATTGCAAGAGAGCCCTAGAGAGAAAGACAAAGAAGAAGATGAACAGGAAAAGGGGGAGAAAAGTCTCATTAAATAGTCGAAGCGGAGATACTTCCTCTCCCACGACTTTTGAAAGGATTGACACATGGACAACCCTGATTGCAGTATTGAATTTTGTGATCACGACTGTTGGAATCTCTCATTGATCGGGAGGCAGCAAAAGCTCTCCCAATCAGTTGATACTGAGGAGGCAGCACGAAATTAATGCTGAACGCTTCGCGATGATAACCTTCGCAGAAGTCTAACCAGTGGCAGACTCATTTTTAGTTGGGCTGACGTGGCCCTCAACTGAAGCGGCAACTAACATATCAATGAAGAAGAAAAGTCGCAAGTGGTATGGCAAAAAGTAGTTTATTTATTTATGGCCTAATGGCCCGGGGTATATACACAGAAAAAGAAAAAAAGAAGAAAAAAGGGATCTAAGGGAACCACCGTCACTAGGCGTCAGAGCTGGCATCCTCAGGCACGGTGGGGATGTCCCTCAGAGAGTCCATGACCAGAGTCAGGTCAGTGGAGGTGATCCTCATACCCTTTAGGCAACATCCTAGCAGGTCCTTTCACTGCTGTAGCATGGCAATGACCACCTGGATCCGAGAGATGGAGGTGGCCAACTTTGTCACACTCTCCAGAGAACTGAAATCCTCCAAAGAGGTGGCTCCCAGCAGGGAATAGAGTGGGGTCAGCATCCCCTGAAGCTCCAAGATGTCCTCGGAGGTCTTGATCAGCATGTTTTCCAGAAACCCAACGTCGTCGTCGTTGAGGTTCTTGAGAGTGTGACCTTTCGAAAGGAGAATTTTTTTGGTCAGATCATCCATGGTGAAACTATGGGAAAGTGATGAGACAGGCCCAAGAGGCAGAGCATACAAATTTATAAAGCCCCAGAAAGGGGGGCGTGGAAGAGAGGGGGTCCTCAAAAGTCGAGCCACCCCGTTATCTCGAAGATTAACAGACATGGCGCAGATACGAGGAAAGCGTCAGCGTCTTTATACAGCTAACAATGCAGGTACTCAAGAGGAGTACGAGTTGAAATTCTGGAGAATGTGGAGGAGCGCAATATTATAGGTAGCCATGACGTAAAGCCGCACAATTGAAGGTATCCACAGTGCAAAGCCGAGTCGATATTGCAGGTAGCCCCGAGTGGCGTAAAACCTCGTCAATATCGTAGGTATCTCGTGGTATAAAGCCGCTCAAATTGTAGGTATCCTATGGCATAAAGTCGCGTTAATATTGCAGGCTCCGCGAGTGGAAGGAAAGAACCTACTCGCTCCCGAAAAATCTCTGTAAGTAATAAGCTCTCTAATGATTTTCTAGAATACTTGCCTATCTTATTTCTTTGCAGCTTGCACGAGGTGTAGAGCAACCCGGTAGCGGTCCGAAACGTGCACAAGAAAGTAACCTGACTATCGTTCAAGAGTAGCCCAGTTATGGAGATCTATTTACTACCTACTATGGTGTCCATAATAGTCGATCGGTATTGGCAGCTCTTTAACAGTCCCGACAAGCTTATAACCTTCTAGCCATAATCATGGCCCAGTCAAGCTAATATCGCTAGGCAGAAATGACGCTCAAGCGACATCTAACTAGCTAAAGGAGTCACTAGTTAACTCCTTGGCGCTTCATGAGGAATGGTCCCTTGATGACGCGGACATCAGAATCCACTTATGAGGAGGAAAGTCACCAACAAAGGCACTGCTTATCGCCGCCCTATTAACCTAAGCGACCTTTATAATACGAAGGCCAAAAGAAATGGAGAGACTCAAGGATTTTTCAGTCTATCGCGACAACGGAAAAAATGATGCTCATTCAGATATCAAGAGGTAGCCCTAGCCCTTGGTAAACACTCGGGCTCATTTTTAGTTAGGCTTATGATAACAATAGAGATAATTTTATGGGCACCATCGTCTTTGCGCCCTATGCCACGGACGGAACCCTATAGCTTTATCGGACACCTAGCGTAGGAGTTGTCTCCCCTCGGTCAAGAGAAGACTCCTGGGATGGTAGACATCAGGGGGGTCTCACGCGTCTCTTATTCGCACGCACGGCGGCATCCCATCCCAGGTCTGCCGCGACATCACCCCGAGATATCGTCCCTGACATCACCCAGAGATATTGTTCCTGACATCACCCCGAGATATCATCCCTGACGTCATTCGAAGCGTTATCTTCCCTAGATAACGCCCATCCCTCCAGAAATAACGCCCTCGCTTGGCCTATAAATACCCCACCATTCAAAACATCAAGTAAGCCTACGATCGCTTTATCAAACCTCTGTCATTTTGAACAGCCATACTAACTTAAGCATCGGAGTGTCTACGCCGGAGCCCCCCTCCGGCGCTTTGTAGGTACACCCGATGACAACTACAGTAACTCCGAGCAGCCATTGTCCTCGCCCTCGATCTTCCAGAACCTTAAATCTTATCAACCAGCTTCTTCGGCGCTGGCTTCTTTTTACTGCCGGCGGTGGTGGTAGGAGGGTTGCGCGTGACCTTACCGGATCTGGTCATTGGGGGTTTTGGTTTTGGGGAAAGGGATCCGTAGATGTGGAGGTCATTTGGATCTAATGGGGTGTCTTGGGATCCGGATGATTCTGACCCGAAAAGGTCAGAGGTGGTCGGAGATGGTGGAGGTGATGGAAGAAATATGAGGCAATGGTGATTCGGTGGCTGGTCGGATGTGGGTGGCGGATTTGGTGGCTGGGATGTTGTGGTTTGAGGAGTGGATGAGTGAGAGGTAGTGGGTTTGTTTAGGTTTAGGTTGGTTTTTGCCATGGTAGAGAGGAAAGAGATGGAATTAAATTGGAAAAAATTAAAATATGTGTTTGATTTGATGGAAGTGGATATGAGAGAGGGTTTTGGTTGGTTTTTGCCATGGTAGAGAGGAAAGAGATGCAATTAAATTGGAAAAAATTAAAATATGTGTTTGATTTGATGGAAGTGGATAGGAGAGAGGGTTTTGGTTGGGTAACGGATGAAGGATTGAATAGGTGGCGTGGGGTAGTAGGATTAGTGGGGATATGGAAAGATGGAGAGAAAAGGAGATGTGATCTCCCTTGGTCTTCGTCCGCCACGTGGTGCGCTGGGAGAGGACGAGAACTGTCCAAGAAGCATGCGCCTGCCATCCGCAAAAGAAACTGAAAAGGTAAGTGGCTTTTTGAATTTGAAAAATAAAGGGGAGAGGGAAAGACAAAAGGAATTAATGGGGATTAATAAAGAAGGGAACAAGGGAATTAAATGAGGAGGGAAGAAGACAAAGCTAATTAAAATTACATGGGTAACATAAAAAGTGCTTTAAAAGAAAAAAGTTAAATGGACTCTGTTTGAAAATTAGAATAAAAGGAAAGGAAGAAAAAGAAGGGGATAAGGGAATTAAATGGGGATGAAAGGAGACAAAACTAAGTAAAACTACATGGGGAACATAAGAGATATGCATAAAAATTAAGTTTGACTCGGAATTGAAAGAAAACTAAAAAAATGAGAGGAAAGGGAGAAAGAAGGTTAGAAATCCGTGGGCTTTCCCCACACTTGGCCTTGATTTAACGTCTAGGCCTAGACGGTGCTTCTGGATTCTAGGTCCCGAGTGCTGGGTCTTCCACCCTTAACTCTTCGGCAGTCGAGGGCTGGAACCCTTCGTAGAATGGTTTCAGTCGGTGGCCATTAACCTTGAAAGGTTCATCATTGTCTAAATTCTAGATCTTGATTGCTCCATGGTTGAACACGGCAGTGACCTTGTATGGTCCCGTCCACTTAGATTTTAGCTTTCCTGAAAAAATTCACAAACGGGAGTTGTACAATAAAACTTTTTGCCCTATAGTAAAAGTCTTGAGGATGAGTTGCTTATCGTGTTGGGCTTTGGTCTTGCCCTTATAAATCATGGAGTTTTTGTAAGCATCCCCCCGAAGCTCTTCAAGCTCTTGAATCTATAGGCAGCGGTCCTTTCCGGCTAAGTTCAGATCCATATTGACTTTCTTAATGGACCAGAACGCCTTCTGTTCAATCTCAACCGGGAGGTGGCACGGCTTGCCATAGACCAATCGATATGATGCCATACCGATCGGGGTCTTGAATGTTGTTCTGTATGCCCATAACGCATCTCCTAGTTTGAGACTCCAATCCTTTCTTGACTGATTGACGGTCTTCTCCAAGATAGCTTTAATTTCCCGATTCGAGACCTCGGCTTGCCCATTCGTCTGGGGATGGTAGGCTGTGGATACTCGATGAGTCACTCCATATTTGTTAAGTAAGGAGGAGAATGTTCGGTTGTAGAAGTGTGTCCCCCGATCGCTAATGAGAGCTCTCGGGGTCCCGAATCGGTTGAAAATGTGAGTCCGAAGGAAATCAGCTACTACTCTTGAATCGACTGTCTTGGTGGCCTTGGCTTTAATCCACTTGGAGACATAATCCACTGCAAGTAGGATGTATGTGTTCCTGAATGAATTTGGGAAGGGACCCATGAAGTCGATGCCCCAAATATCGAAAATTTCGCAAGCAAGGATGTTGGTCAAGGGCATTTGATTCCTTGCTCCTATGTTTCCCATGACTTGGCATCGAGGGCAAGTAGTGCAAAACAGATAGCTATCTTTGAAAATTGATGGCCAATATAAACCGGCTTCCAAGACCTTGAGTGCGGTCTTCTTTGCGGCGAAATGTCCCCCTTCGGTGGCTGAGTGGCAGAACTTGAGGATCGACGGGACCTCATCTATCATGACACAACGCCTAATGATTTGATCCGAGCAATGTTTCCACAAGTAGGGGTTATCCCAGATATAGTATTTTGCTTGCTTCCGGATTCGATTCTGCTCAGCGCTCGAGGCCTCGACTAGGTAAACACCGGTGGCACAAAAATTCGCAATATCCGTGAACCATGGGAATCTTGCTGCTTCAACTAAGCATAAATGTACATCTGGAAAAGTTACTTGGATGGTCACTCGGGAGTCATCTTCTTGATTCAGGAGCCTGCTCAAATGGTCCGCGACACAATTCTCCGTTCCCTTCTTGTCCTTGATTGCTAGATTGAATTCCTGGAGCAAGAGGATCCATCGGATAAGTCTAGGCTTTGCATCTGCCTTCTTGAGTAGACATCGAAGAGTTGAATGGTCTGAATAAACTATCACTTGAGTACCCAAGAGATACTGCCGAAATTTATCAAGGGCATAAACAATTGCTAGAAGCTCTTTCTCCGTCGTGGTGTAGTTTTGCTGTGCGGGATCCAGCAACTTAGAAGCGTAATAGACGACGTAAGTCTCCTTGTCCTTTTTCTGCCCCAAAACCGCTCCCAAAGCCTGGTTGCTAGCATCGCACATGATCTCGAATGTCCAGTCGGGGGCCCGAATGATTGGGGCAAAAATAAGCTTGGCTTTCAAGGTCTCGAAGGCAGTTCGGCATTCTTCGTCGAATATGAACTCTACATCCTTATGCAGAAGTCGGCACATTGGCTGGGCTATCTTGGAGAAGTCCTTGATGAACCTCCTGTAAAATCCTACGTGGCCAAGAAAAGAGCGCACATCTCGAATATTCGAGGGGTAAGGCAAGATCTCGATAACCTAAATTTTAGCTTTGTCTACTTCGATACCTTTGCTGGGCACGATGTGGCCTAGGATGAGCCCTTGATCCACCATAAAGTGACATTTCTCAAAATTAAGCACAAGGTTAGTGTCCACGCATCTTTGCAAAATTTTCTTTAAATTAGAGAGGCATTCGGAAAAAGAGTTACCATAGACCGTGAAGTCATCCATAAATACCTCGATGCACTCCTCTACAAATTCTAAAAAAATGTTGACCATGCACCTCTAGAATGTAGCCGGGGTATTACATAACCCAAAGGGCATGCGCTGGTATGTAAAGGTCCCGAAGGGGCATGTGAAAGTTGTCTTTTCCTGGTCTTCAAGGGCTACTGGAATTTGGTGGAAGCCCGAATACCCATCCAAACAACAATAATGCGTCTTGCCCGCAAGTTGCTCTAACATTTGATCGATGAAGGGAAGTGGAAAATGGTCTTTCCTCGTGGCCTCGTTCAAGCGTCTATAATCAATGCATACTCTCCATCCGTTCTGGATTCGGGAGGGAATAGACAGACCTTCGAGACCCGGAATGATGGTTATGCCAGTTTTGTTCGGGACTACCTAGACAGGACTAACCCATGGGGAATCTGAAATAGGGTAGATAACCCCAGCATCAAGTAATTTCAAGACCTCTTTTTTGACCACCTCGATCATGGGGGGTTCAAACGCCTTTGGGGCTGTCGGATCGTCTTGCTAGCTTCTTCAAGATGGATGCGATGAGTGCATAGGGACGGTGATAGACCCTTTATGTCCGCAATTGTCCAGCCAAGAGCTTGTTTAAAGCTCTTGAGAAGCTATACCAATTCAAGCTCTTGAGCCTCCTCCAATTTGTTGGAAATGATAACCGGGAGGGATTCCTTCTCCCCAAGATAGGCATATTTCAAATGCGAGGGCAATGCCTTGAGTTCAAGATCTGGAGTTTGCACTAGAGATGGTGTAAGTCGAACGTGATCTTTGCATTCGGGGGCTCGACTGTAAGAAAAGAGTTTTCTTCCAAGGCTACTATGACTGAGCATAATTCGGTAGGGACGGTAACGGATGATGCCATCTCTCCCAAGGATTCGGGTGTGAGACTTTGGTCAAGAGCCAGCTTCAAGGGCTCGATAAAATTCAGATCAGCAATGGTCTCGACAAAGGGGTCTATCACGTCAATAAAATTGACACTTGAAAATTCGGAGGGGTACTTCATGGAGTCTAGCATGTTAAACCTGATAATTTCCCCATCGAATTCGAGGGAGATTGAGGCTTCATAGACATCAATTGTTTCACGGGCTGTGGCCAAGAAAGGGCGCTCCAAAAGTACATCCGAAGATTTTGTAGTGGTCGGGTTTTCCACAGAGAGAACATAGAAATCTGCTGGAAATAGGAATTCGCCTATTTGGACAAGAAGGTCCGTGATTATGCCCTTGGGATAGACAACTGAGCGGTCTGCGAGTTGGATAACCAGGTGGTTTCCTTCAAGGGTCCGAGTCCGAGGCTATTGTAAATAGTCAATGGCATAACATTAATTCCGGCCCCCAAATCACACATAGCCATCCCAATATCGATTGTGCGAATTCTGCACAGGGCAGTGAACATGCCTTAATCTTTGCAT
Organism: Viola odorata; assembly: GCA_963691705.1. Lineage (NCBI taxonomy): Eukaryota > Viridiplantae > Streptophyta > Magnoliopsida > Malpighiales > Violaceae > Viola > Viola odorata. The sequence continues at coordinate 19,353,173 of OY829539.1, read as the reverse complement.
TTGGGAGGGATCTTGCATTGGATATGAGCGGACAAGTTAGCTCCCACACTAATCCGATTAACCTCGGTGAATTTGTTCTTGTTTGTGTAAAGTTGTTTCAAAAACTTTGCATATCGTGGCATATTCTTGATAGCCTTGAGAAGAGGGATGTTGATAATGACCTTGCTGAACATTTCAAAAATGTCCCGATCCTCTTCATCTTTTTTCTTCTTGACCAACCGTTGAGGGAACGGGGGCTCGAGTACCTTGTTAATGAACTCTTGAGAGAATTCTTCTTCAACGGGAGGTTGCTTTTTCTTACATCGAGACTTTGTACTGGTGAAGAAATGGTCGAGAGCTGCGTCATTGAAACGAGACTTCTTTGGCTGTTCAGGAGGCTCAGTAGGCTGTTCTGGAGGTGGTTGTGCGCTGTTGTCGCATTCGGGACCTTGAATAACATTATCAGCTTCCGGGCCTTGATTCACTTTTGTAGAGTCGGGGTCTGGATGGACGTGAGAAGGTATCTCGAGACCACTGCGGAGGTTCATAGCACATGCCTCATGCTTCGGGTTGGGTTCCGTTTGCCCTAGAAATCTTCCTCCATTTTTCACCTCTTTCATTTCGGCCATGAGAGTACGTATTTATTTTTCAAGCTCCGCAATTCTTTTCTTATCAGGAGAGGGCTCCTCATTCAGGGGCGCGATGAAGGTCTGATCTTGGGGTGACTGTCTTTGATACTGATAATTCTGAAAATTGGGTCGAGGCTTGAAATTTTGCATGTTGAAAGGAGGGGGGCGATTTCCGTATGGGTTCTATCCATACTGATGGCTAGGTCCCGGCTGCTGATTGCTGTTCCACCTGAAATTAGGTTGTCTCCAGCCTTGATTGTTGTTCTGACCATACGGGACATTGAATCCTCCCGCAGCATTGACGGGCATCTCTTCGGGGATGAATGGGCAAGCATCAGTGGGGTGGTCTGAAAGTTGACAGATTTGGCAGGCCTTGATCTGGACCGGGTGTCCCGAAGCCATATTCTGAAGCATACCGGTGATGGCTGCTAATTGATTTTCCATGGCCGCGGAGCGGGCGTCCTGATTGCTGGTGGAAGTGTTGAGAGCGAGGTTGTTCTTGGCCATGAGCTCGATAGTGTCTTTGGCGGTAGCGGGGGTTAGTCTAGTGATGGAACCACCTGCAGCGGCATTGAGCAAGGCCTTGTCTCGGGCCTTGAGTCCTTCGCAGAAGTACTAAATGAGGGCATGCTCGAAGAGGTTATGCGAGGGGCATAAGGCTTGCATCTTCTTGAAGCGTTCGTAGTACTGCTCGAGATCTTCCGTATCTTTTTAAAGGATAGACACTAATTGCTTGCGAGTCACCATGGCGATAGACACCGGATAATATTTATCCGTGAAGGCTTTGGACATTTCAGCCCACGAATTGATAGATCGAGGGCGCAAGTTGATACGAGCTTGGTTCCAGTTTGGAGCCTTTACACGGATCTAGTCCTCTTTGGGAGGTTGGATCGTCGATTAGATGGAGTTGATGGAGAAGATAACGTCGCAAGGAGATTGCGGAATAGGTGCAGCAGATAAATGGATGAAGATGAAGGTGTTTTGACGTATAAACAATAAACGAACTTGCATGCACGGTAAACCCTTCTAGGGACGATTCCTAGACAAACTTACCACAAGCATACAAGGATCTCTAATCCAAGAGGACAAGAAGATGAATGGATTTCAGCCTTAAGGGCGACGGCTCCAAGGACCGGTTCCAAAGTGGTCTAAGGGCTCTATGATGAAAATCATGAGCAAGTTTAAAGACAAGTCTAAAATGAACCTATTGTTCACTATTTATACTACTAGGTTATTACATGGGGAAAACCCTTAAATACCCTTAACAAAGGGTCTTGAGCATCGGTCTTGGCCTAGATTGGTAGGCTTGGCCTAGACGGGCAATCTTGGCCTAGACAGTGAGGGCGAGATGGGGCACGGTCCCGCGAGGGCAAGATGAGGCTCGGGCCTGCGAGGGCAAGATGAGGCTCGGGCCTGCGAGGGCAAGACGGGCGCGGGCCGGCGAGGGCAAGACGGACGTGCGAGCGCGGGTGCGCAAGGGCGTGCGATGGCAATGCGGGGCACGGGCAAGGCCTCGGCGTGGTCGTGTAGGGCTCAAAGGGAGGCTTCTATGCTCGTATGGTCCAGATCCAAGCCGCAAGACAGGCTGTCCAGGCCAAGACACACAGATTTCGCAACTTTACTAACTACCCGACTAACGCATACCCATATGCCCCTAATGAATTCCAAGTTAATACGGTTGGTAATTATAATGGAGCTCATTGGCAGTTTAATCCTTATACCAACAATTATGACCAAGGACAACATCACCCTAACCAAACTTGGTGCGATCCGCAACCGTCTTGCCCTAGACAACCACCACAACATCATCATTACCAAGATCCATCCCAGCCGCCATACAATCTTCAACCTTTTCAACCATGGCCAGATCATCTCCATAACCAGTAGTACCCACAACAGGTTCCACAAAAACCATCGCCTCCTACAGCAACAACAACCGAGGTAACAAATCTTGCCTATATTGTTCTTGAGTTACAAAAACAATTAGGTTCTATGGCTGCAGAGGTGAAGGAGATACAAAACCAAAGATGTCTGCCACCTTAACTAGAACTTAACCCGCAACATGCTGTCTGTGCCATGATGCTTTGAAGCGGTACTGAAATACCATCCCGTAAGCTGCCTGCCCAAGACGTTGAACTACCCGAACTCATGCCCAAACCAGAGGAGGCAAAGACAGAAGTGGAGAAAGAAAAACGTGTCTACATTGCTAGAAGACACGGTTCTCCATGAAAGGTAGATGAGAATTCTGAATTTTCAGAAGAATTCATCACTAAGGTACTTGAGCCACCATTCCCACAAAGGTTAGTCAAAACAAAAAGGGACAAAAAGGATAAAGAAAATTTTGAATTATTTAACAAGGTACAGGTCAATATTCCTCTTCTACAGGCCATTAAAAATATCCCCCGATATGCTAAATTCTTAAAATCTTTGTGCAATAATAAACGTAAATTGACAGGTGTGAATAAGATTAGTGTGGATGCTAACGTTTCAGCCATCATTCAAAGGAAACTTCCACCAAAGTGTAAGGACCAAGGGATGTTTACCATCCCTTGTAAAATTAGAAACACTGACGTTGGCAAAGCTATGTGTGATCTTGGTGCAGGTATCAACGTAATGCCCTTGACGATATATAATAGCCTAGGCCTAGGCCCACTTAAACCAACCCAAGCTGTCATCCAGCTGGCCGACTGCTCCGTTATATATCCCAAAGGCATTATCGAAGATGTTCTGGTGTAGGTTGGCGAATTCCTATACCCAACCGACTTTTATGTGATTAGCATGGAGGACGAGAAATCCACAAAACCAACAGACATGCTCTTGGGCAGGCCATTCCTTTAGACTGCTAAAGCAAAGATAGATGTGCATGATGCCTCCATCACCCTCGAATTCGATAGAGAAACCATAAAATTTAGCATGCTTGATGTTATTCGCTACCCCTCTAAATTTTCCAGTGTAAACTTTATTGATATTGTTGACCCTGTTGTTACTAATGTTTCTGCACTTGCTACTGATGACTCTGAACAGCTTACCCTAGACAGGAGCATTCCGCCTGCAACACTGGACCCCTTGGCCTTGACGCTTGTAACTCCACCCGAGTTGCAAGAAGTTGTTGCTGCTTTGGAAGAGAACTCTCTTATCCCTTCTACTCCTATCATTTCTTCTCTTCCAACTGATCATACTAAGCCTCTACCTTCTATTGTGCAGGCACCTAAGTTGGAGTTGAACAGCTTGCCCTCGCACCTCAAGTACGCCTACCTTGGCGAGTATGATACGCTCCCTGTCATCATCTCTAGCAAGCTCGATCCTGTTGCAGAACATGAACTGGTGTCCACACTCAAAGGATACCGCGAGGCCCTTGGATGGACGACAGTCGACGTCAAGGAGCTTGCCCCAGCCCTTTGCGCTCCTCAACTAGCTCCGACAGCCTCTGTACCCACTTCTGTTGCCCCCAACACTATGGCAGTGAATCCGGCCGTCACTACGACCAATCTCGAGGACACAATGGTTCCTACCCTCACTACTATCGCCACTGCCGCGACCAGCAAGGGCATGATGCCCAATGCTCACCCAACCCCGCGGACTGCCAACAACATTGCCAAGACAGTAGCTCATCACGATAAGTTTCTCTCTCCTAAGACCTTTGATACTAGACATAAAATTTTACTTTACAATTCTCGTCTTAGGCTCTTTTCCAGAAAATCGCAATCTCGGTGGATCGGACCTTACCTTGTCGCGCAAGTGTATAACCCTGGTGTAGTTGCAATTCAGAGTATGGACACGGGCCACATTTTTCAAGTGCATGACCACAGATTGGAGCTGTTCCACGAGGGTTTCCATCCCCTCATGGCAGAGCCCCCGGATCCAAAATGATTTGAGCAGCCTACGTCTTGCCCTAGACGTTAACAGCGGTGCTTCGTGGGAGGCAACCCACGTTTCTTTCACTTCTCTTCCCTTTTATTTTTCTGCCTTTAGAACTATTTTTCGTTTGTGTGTGAGTCATATTCTCGCATCGAGGACGATGCGCTGCCTCAGTGTGGGGGTGGGACACTTGTGTGTTTGAACTTTTTGGTTTGACTGCATGTTGCATACTGCTTGCCCTTGCACTTGCATGATAACTTTTTTATTGGAATTTTCGAAGATTTTTTACTTGCCAACACAACACTGCCCCTGTTTTTAAAACCCCTTAGTTTGAATAAATGGTTTAAGCACTTTGTACAGGAAACACTCACTCACTGCACATATTCACTCGCATGACCACACTATCTGTTAGCTCCTATATCCACATCTTGCCCTAGTCGCTTGCAGTCATTTGTTTAACCCGTGTGAGCACTTTGAACTTTCATGCCATGATTTTTTTGAGTGAATGCATGACTTTTTACTGGCTGGATTTGCATGAGACCCCTGGGTATAGGCACCATTAGATGTGGGAAAGCGATGAAATGATTAAAAAGTTTGCATTCTTCTTTCTTATATTTTTCCTTGCTTTTATCTTGCCCCTGCCACTCATCTCACCTTCTAACCATTTGCGCCCTTCCTTTCTATTCTTAGCAGGTGAGAGATGTCCTCTGGCAGTGAGCAAGGTGAGGTAAAAAGAAACGACATCTTTAGTGTGGGGGTATCGAGCCGCAAGACCGGGACACTTAAGATAGACGTACGATATTGAGCTACAAGCCCTGGAAGCTGAAAAACAAAAGCGAACGCTGAGAACAGAAGTGCAACATCTAACCGCTAGACCCAGGTGCTGAAAGCAGTAGTATGACAAGTGACTTTAGAGCACAAAAGAAACAGAACCTCAGTGTAATGAACATCCAGACCAAGACGCTCAAGTCATTGAATGAGCGAAGTGGAAATGAGAAGCTAGACCAAGACACTGAAAGCTACCATTCATTGAAGCCAGGTCAGTCGATAGAATTTTTGTTGCTCTAGTCAGACGGATGAAAACAGTATATACGCGCTCCCTTTTGCTCATAAAATTCAAAAAAAGAAAAAAAAAGAAATAAAAGAAATAAAAGAAATAAATTTGAGCAAAAGAGGAGCACAAATCAGAAGCGGAGCGAAGCATGAAGAAAACCAGAAGACGGACTGCACTGCCCAAAAGAAGAAAATACCCCCTCGATCATCTAACACTCTTTGTCTTGCCCTCGTTGCTGCCAACCAGGAGGATCTCTCTCGCCACCTTGCTTTTTCCAGCTAAGAAACTCTCTATCCTTCTCTCTCTCCCTCTCTTTGAACCTTCTCCCCCCTTTGCAAAGTTTTTATGATTGTATGATTGCCCACGCATGTGTTCTCCGTACTCGGGTAGCTATTGCAAATCTGGTTTTGTGCATTGTCATTCGCATTGTTGAGTGTAAACACCTTGCCATTGTTCCTTCTTAGTTTGAGTGCAAACACTATTTTCTGTGTGAGGGTTGCTTGCTACTATGCTAGGTATGGGAAAGTTTCTCCCTTGGTTTCGTTATTCTTTGGGTTTGATGCGGATGCTATCTAGGTAGGAGGTTGTGTCGAACTTTGAGCTTGTGTGCTGAGTGTGCTTATTCCCGTATGCCTTTTTATGGAGACCATTTGTTCTTATTGAGGGGTTGTTTTGAGTTTAATGCTCGAGGGCGAGCATTGGGGTAGTGTGGGGGTGTTTGATATGATGCATTTTGTACTAATTCCCCATTCCTTTCCTAGCCCTTTTTGGGCATGTTGATACTGACCTCCTCCTGTTTTCCTACTATTTTATAGATTAGAGCTCATGGAAAGGAAATATCGAAAAGATGCATTTTTCATAGATTCTGGACAGACTTGAGCAGTGAGGCCTAGCAGCAGTTGGCAGACAGCATGCAGGCAGCGGCTGCCCCTGCATTTATGTGCAGAGAGCGACAGCTGGCCAAGAACGAACAAGGAAACTTCTTTTTAAAGAAGGAAACCCGCTGATTCTCTCTAATTAATCCAGATCTCTCCCGTTTTGGCAAGAAGATATTCCAGATCAACTCCAATTAAATTAGGATTTTTCCTTTTAATTTATTTCTATTTTCAGAATTTCCCTTTTTGTAATTTTCTCCTTTAAAACCCTTTTAGCTTTAGGGTTTCTAGGATTCAATTAATCTTTCATCTTCTACTTTTAGAGTTGGCAACCACGACAAGAACTCTCTATTTTCTATTTAATAAACCGGAGCTTTGCTTCGGCCGACAATAATAAAGAGTTTTCTCATTCCCTTCTTCTTCTTTGATGCAATTTATTTATTTTAATTTTATTATGAGTAGCTAAACTCATTTGTTATTGGTAGGATCATCAAAAGTTGCTTAAGAAGGCTATGAGGTCTAATTGAAATTAATATATCCTTGGTCGGTATTTAATTATTTAACGATTTCTTGTCAAATCTGTTAGGGCTATTTGCAAGTCTGGCCAACGAGTTGCTAGGCCTAGACGATTAATGTCATCCCTGTTGTTATAACTAACGCAAAGCTGCAGGGTAAAGTAGATGACCAATCCGAGTTATCAAGTCGCTGGTTTCATCTGATTGGGTTAAGTAAGTAATCAGGGTAGAGCCTCGAACGTACTGAGTGTCTCGCCCTGGACGCGCCTTCCTTTATCTTCATGGGCCTTTGAGTATTGCTCCCATAAACGTACCTTGGGGGACGGCAAAGCGTCAAGACTACTCCATAAGCGTACCTTGGAGTAGTTTCTCGTACGAAAGGAAGCAGGGGACCTAAACGAACCTGGTCCCTATAGCGCGTCTATCAGCGAGGGCTAGAAGATCATTGCACCAATGACCAGTCGACTTTGAAAGCAACCCGAGATAGATTCCTACTGGGAACTCCTCTCTTTATTGATTTATTACTCACTTTTATTACTGTCTATTATTGCTTTATTAGCTATTAATCAGCCAACTCTTGAAAACCCCCCATTACTCGTTACTGTTCTGATCTGTTTGCCCTTGCCGCACAACACAAGATAGTGTCACCTTAGTCTCTGTGGATCGACCCTATACCACTATACACAAATTATTTGTGCACTAGTCTGCAGGTTTTATTATTAATTTTGAGGTGTCTCGACAGCACGTCATCTAACAATGGTATAGAGTATAAAAATGCAGATTTTGATCCTTCAGATGGAGTTGAGCAGGTGCAGTAGAGTTCAGTCATGGATAGACCCAGATGCAATATTAGGCCTACTCAAAGGTATGGTTTTGAGGATATGATTTCGTTTGCATTGGTTACTAGTTGTGTAGATTCAGGTTCTTTTCAGGAATCAGTTGCTAGTCCAGAAAAAGAAAGGTGGATGGAAGCAATGGTGGAAGAGATGGAATCTCTACATAAAAATGAGACTTGGGAGTTGGTTAAACAACCTAAGGGAAGAATACAATCAGGTGCAAATGGGTTTATATGAAGAAAGAGAGAATGACTGAAAATGATGGCTACAAGTATAAAGCAATACTTGTAGCCAAGGAATACTCATAGAAAGAAGGGATTGACTACAATGAGGTGTTCTCTCCTGTGGTGAGGCATACTGTAATTCGGGTTTTGCTAGCTATGGTAGCAAAGTGCAACTTGAAACTTGAGCAAATGGATGTTAAAATGGTGTTTCTCCATGGCAATTTGGAGGAGCAGATTTACATAAAGCAACCTAAGGGTTTCAGGTAGCTTGGTAAAGAGGATCATGTTTGCAGGTTGAAGAAGTCGTTGTATGGATTGAAGCAATCACCAAGGCAATGGTACAAACGGTTTGATTCTTTCATGATGTGTATTGACTTTGTGCGTTATGAGTATGATTCTTGTGTCTACTATAGATAGTTAGCTGATGGGACTTACATTTATCTGTTACTATATGTCGATGATATGTTGATTGCTGCAAATAGTATAGATAATGTAAATCAGCTAAAGATGTTGTTGAGTATTGAATTTGATATGAAGGATCTTGGTTCTACGAAGAAGACCCTTGGAATGGAAACCTATAGAGACAAGAAAGTTATGGGTTTCTCAGGCAAAATACATTGAAAAGGTTCTTGAGAGGTTTGGCATGGATAAAGCCAAACCATTAGCTACTCTATTAGCTAGTCACTTTAAGTTGTCTGCTTCTCAGTATCCCCAGTCGGATGATGAGATTGACAAGATCTCTATAGTTCGTTATGCTAATGTTGTTGGTTGTGTGATGTATATTATGGTGTGTACTAGACTGAATTCGGCACATGCTATGAGTGTGATTAGCAAGTTTATCGGTAATCTAGGGAATGAATATTGGTAGGCTGTCACGTGGGTTCTGCGGTATTTGAGAGGTACTACTACTTTTGGTATTCAATTTGGTTCTTGTAATGATGAGTTGTCTCTTGCTGGGTTTGCAGATTTTGACTATGCTGGGGATTCAGCTGATAGAAAGTCTACTACATGGTATGTTTTCTTATTGTCTAGTGGTCTTGTTAGTTGGAGATCTACATTGTACTATATGGTAGCTTTGTTTACAATAGAGGCAGAGTATATGGCTGTGATAGAGGTGGCTAAAAAAGCAGTGTAGTTGAAGGGAATAGTTTTGGAGATTGGTTGCAATCATGAAACTATTCGATTACATTGTAATAGTTAAAGTGTGATTCACTTAGCCAAGAATCAACTATACTATGCTAGAACGAAGCATATTGTTGTGAGGTATCACAAGGTTAAATAATTGGTGAATTTTGGTGAGATTGATCTTGTGAAGATTGGTACTCAAGATAATCCAGCTGATATGTTGACCAAGACAGTGGTGATGGACAAGTTTAGGCATCGCCTAGACTTGGTTAGTGTGGTGCAGACACACTAGGCCCTTAGGGGCATTGACAAGTTAGTGATAGTGTGTTTTAGGGTTGATGATGGAACAGGTATGAAGCAAAGGTAGAGATTATTAAATATTGATTTGAAATATTAAATATCGGCCCAAGTTAAATAGGGAGCTGAGGCCTATTTTAGTACTAAATATTAGGGTTTCCATAGTATCTGTTTTCTTTTGAGCTGTACTTTGTACTTTAATCATCATAATGAAAATTTCTCTAATTTGCATGTAGTTTTTTACCCGTCAAGGTTTTCCACGTTAATAACAAAGCTTTCTTTCTCTTTTCTTTACTCTTTTACTTTCAAATTTTTTTATTGTGTGTAATGATAAGGTCAATTATTCACAACAAAAACAAACAGAATGTTATTATTATTATTATTATTATAAGAAAAAATATTACTTCTTTTTTAATAAATAATAAGAAATAAATAAAATGTGAGTTAATGCCATATTTTTTTACTTCAGTACAAACTTTAGTAAAAATATAAAGGATCCTAGAAAATGTAATAATAAAAGGTACTAAACGTCATTTTAAACGGATCTTGTTAACTCATTTAGCAGGTGACCAATTTTAAATGCGGTGGATTGTCTTTGTGCCTGAACTGAGCCCACATACAAGGAGATCCATTTTTATTCACAGAGTCCATGAGCATGTGGGCAAAGTTCCTTGCTCGTCTTAAGTCCTATGGGGTTCTCAAAATTACGAAACCATCCCTAAAGCTTGAAAAGTCTCAATACACTACCGACCCACTTTCACTAAAATGGGTCAACCCGGTTGGTGACCATTGGGTTATTCCTAATGACCCACAAAATGGAAACATTTTTACTCTTCTTAACTGCCTCACATTCACAGGTATCTCACCTTCCCTCCAAGATAAGGGCACCCAACAAAAATGACCTACAAATCCCAATCTTTGAACCCTTTGTGGCAAATGATAGCCTAAATTAAAGAAGGGGTTGGCCCAAAATTTGTTACCCTTATGAAAAGAGGGGCCCAATAATAGCCTAGAGAATTTGACCAATAGTCAAGTTATAACTTAGTCAAGGCAGATTTTTCTGTGATCGATTGTGATGATAGCTTTGCCGTAAAATGAAGTTGTCAAGCTCGAAACTGAGTTGAAAAAAAACGAATTATTGGTTAAAAGCTAGCTTGAATGAACGAGACATAGCTCCAATCAACTATTACAAGCTCGTACCATCACTCACTATTATAATGCAGGAAGTGTGTGATTAGAGATATGCATTGGGTTGTTTAAGCAATATATTAATTACCGGCCCAGCAGAGGGGAATTTGGTTCTTTTGTCTCATGCAAGTGTTCGTCGATCACTTCCATTTGATCTTAGATATTCTACCTCCTCTGGTACTTTAAAAAGTCATCAAAGTCTGTCCTCTACCACTACACATCTGTCATTCTTGTCCAAAGACTAGAGTTTCAAGTTCATCCGCCAAATTGCGACAATCCTTCTTCACATTCCCAATACCTATAGTTACTGTAAGGAGGGCACGCCGTTGGTGCACACCAAGGGTATCCATAGTGATATTGCCGTGACTATTTCTCACTGGCCATTTTTTTTTTCCCACCAAATATCCTTGCAAAAGAGATTTGAACTCCTGAGATAGTGCACCATTATCAATGAGAACATGGGTATTTGTATTGAAATAGCTCCTCAAGTTGAGACCGCAACCACTGAATATATGCTGTTGACAGGTAAGATGCTGACGGCTAAGATGCATAATTAAGGTGGACACATATTCATTGTTCACCCCCACATTTTGTTCATGCTTTTCTCTGTAAATCATCATCAGATCCCATCAATGATTTTATGCAAATATATACCAATTGCTTAGTTGTTGTTAGTGGAGGTACCGTATCAGGAAAATGCTGAGATGAGGTAGGCGAGGTATTACTGCCTTTCATGTCTAGTTTTAGTTAGGTTTCCTTCTTTATCCAATGTCTTTATCATTTTTTTGTAGTTTCACTGGAGGATGAAATTAGCAATTCTCAGGGAGGACTGCTTCAGAAAGCAGGAAAAGTTTCAATTTGATTTGTACAAGGGTGAGGCCTTAGGAGAGTCCTGTGGCATGGTCAAGTTAAAGGATGAAGCGCAGTGCTTGAAGCTTCTGGCATCAAGATACAAACAACATTCTTGAGGATGGGAACAGTATCTATAATACAACTATAAACATGTCTGATCTATCAACTGGTGGCAGTGGCGTATAATACTCTGTTGCACTATTCCTTGGCAACATTCTAGAGGAAGTGACTAGCAAAATTTCGTTGTAGTTCTTATTCTTGAAGAGTTTTTTCAAATTTCATCCCGTCTTTGAATTTGCTGTTATATTGATGAAGAGCAGATTGGATATAGACCCTTCTTTGTCATTGTTCCTGGATAATGATTGTTACCTTTCCATTGAACTTGTGCAGCTCAATCTGATTCTCATTCAAATGCTTGACAATCTATGATCTTGTTAGTTGCTACAGCTTGAACTTCCCTAGGACTATAATGGATTTTCCCTTACACTCAATGAATCATTGTCTAGGTATGTTATTCCTTTATTCTTCCTCTAACTTTTAGTATTTAATGTTTGGTACATTAGAAGGCTTTGCTGAGTCATCATTCTGATATGGGTCTTTCTCAATCTTGTTCTTGTAGTGTAGAAAGGGAAACACACAAAGTCTTGTTATTTTGGGCAACTCCACATGATAACAATACGCCTAACGATAAGGGTATTTTCGTCTCATACCCCGCGGGGAGAGAAAATGGTTGTTGTTCCTACCGTCACGGCAGCATCGAGGCTACCGTCTCTCCCAAGGAGATTGACACCGGGATGGTCGACGTCAACGGGGGGGTCCCGCACGGCCCTTTGTGATGACCAAAGGCGCTATCCCATCCTAGTGTAAACCGAGCGTCTTGAGAAGAACGTAGCCGTTACCTTGCCTAGGTAACGGCTACCCCCACACCTAACGCCACGATGGCATATCGCACCATGGGAGAACTATAACCCCTGACGGGAGCGATAGCCCATAGTAATCCAAACTACGCAGAAATGCTCGTTTTCGCCTATAAATACCTCCACCACGAAGGAGGAAGGTAAGCAGAATTTGCTGGCCCAAGCTCTGCCATTCTTACCACTTATACTAACTTAAGTATCGGAGTGTTTACGCCGGAGACCCCCTCCGGCGTCTTGCAGGTACATCGGGCCACCGCGGACACTAAATCCGAGGAGCCCTTTCACCTTCTACCCTTCGGCAGCAGACAAATTCTTATCAAATTGGTGCTTTCATTGAGAGCTTTGGTTCTATTAAGTGAGCATCCTTAATAACCAAGCTCCATTCTTCCCGAAGCTCGAAGGATTATGGCTTCAGATTCAGATCCCGTGCCGTCCCAATCCTCCAGCATCCCGTTCACCACTCGCCGATGACTTTTTCCTTTCGCTACTTCTGATACTTCTATTGCAATGCAAGAGATCACCATAGGGGGATCAGATCCTCCCTTTAGACAAGTAACAGAAACATCCGCATTCCAGATTCGTTCCCTTCTTTCCCAGATAGCGGGACCCAGCTATTCTACCCCCCAAGCGAGGGGATCCGTGGTAGGTGATGCAGACAACCCTCTCATGAACTCAATAGCGGCCCTCCAAGCCCAATTGGATCAACTGACAGAATTGGCTGCTGGGTTTACGCCTCATGTCTCAGGACCCGGTGTGTCCTCCCAGATAGTTTTCACTCCGCCTATTGTCAATGAGCGACCGTTGTCGCCGCGGCAATCCAGAGGGTTTCCGCTTTCCTTACCCTTGTCATCGGCCCCCATGAATGTCCTGCAACTTGCACATGGACATGTCGAACCTTCTGGGCAATATAGGAGAGAAATCCGTATCCCTGAAGAAGGCCGCCGGCATGATGAATATAGAGAACATTGGGATGACAGGCGAGATGAGATGTTCAGAGAACCATCTCCTAGATACAGTGAAAGATCAAGCAGCAGGAGGCGTCGGACTCGAACGCCAAGAAGTCACAGCCGATCTCCCAAGCGGCATCGTGAATATGACCCTCAGAACCCAAGATACAATGTCAAAAATCCTCCTCCGCATCGACCTCATGGAGTCCCTGACGGTAACGCTGGTCACCCGTTCAGTTACCGCGTGAGGCATCACAGGGTCCATCGACATGTAAAACTCCCTACAGAATCATATGATGGCACGAAAGACCCTATTTCTCACCTTAATAAGGTGAAAGACTTTGTGCAGTTCCAAACCCGTAGTGATGCCGCGCTATGCCAAATTTTCGTCATGACACTGTCAGGAGTGGCACGTCTCTGGTTCGAGGGACTCCCAGCCGGATCTATTGATAACTTCTCCCAGCTGGAAGATAAGTTCAGGAGTCGGTTTAGCACTGCAATCCCTATCAGGAAGTCAGGGGCTGCGCTATTTGATATTCATCGAAAACTGCAGGAATCGTTGAATGAATTTTTAGGTCCATTTGATCTCGAAATATCCTTGACGTCAGGGGTCACTATCGATTTTGCAGTGAAATCCCTAAAGCGTAACTGTCGTTACGGAAAATTGAGAGATACATTAATGGTGGACCCACCATTGACCCTGGATACACTAAGACTAAAAGCACATAATTATGCGAGGATGGAAGAAGAGGAAAATAGAGAGCGGATGTGGGACATGCCGTCAGACCCGTACCCGGCCTCTAACGCCCCACCTAGCAACGCTCCTGATACGCGACCAAGCGATGATTATAGCCAGCGGAAAGAGCACGCCGCCAAGGCCTCTAATCAGCAGAGAGGTAATTTTTCGAAAGGGAGACCTGGAGGTTCCCCTACCCGAAAATAAGCGGATCCGCCAAAAGGCCGGATATACGACCCTGACCTTCCTTCCCTCATACTCCCAAGAGCAGAAATCCTAGCGATAGTCCAGTAACGAAATCTACCCATCCGTTACCCAGCTCCTGTGAAACCAGGAGTAATTATGGGAGGAAGAGAGAACGCATTTTGTAAGTTCCACAAAGTCAAAGGACATTCGACGGATGTGTGCAGAGAACTAAAACTGGTTATAGAACGTCTAGTTGAAGAAGGCTATCTCGGAGAGTTTGCCACCAAGGCAAGAGAAGGGGCCAGGAACAATCCGGTTGAAGGGATAACTGACCATAAGCAAATGCCTTCTCACGCTACGGGAGCTAACGCGATCCCCCTCGGGAAAAATAGGGAGACACTCACTGTTCACAGCGACCAAGTGCCTATGATTAATATCATCGCGAGCGGGACACCCTACTTTGATGAAGCTATACAACAAACGCCCAGTCCCGGGGAGAAGCGCAAACGAGAAAGCACACAAGTGATAAGCGTTTTAGACATGATGGCATTGTCCTTCTCAGAAGAAGACGAGAAAGGCATTGTTTTCCTGCATAACGATGCGTTGGTAGTAACACCCGTTATCGGCAGTCACAGAGTAAGAAGAACTCTTGTCGATAATGGGAGCGCGGTAAATCTGTTTTTGCTAGAAGCATACAGCCTGATGAAGCGCGCTGACGGTGAGCTAACACCTTGTAAAAGGCCAATTATTGGGGTTGATGGGGTCCCGATCCTGGTAACAGGGATCACGTCACTGCCAGTGTATTTCCGAGAGGACACATCCAAACGCTCAGAAGAGTTATTATTCCTGGTCGTAGACTTGACTCTGCCCTATAATGCCATACTAGGGCGGCCGTTCCTCAATCGCTTCGGGGCAGCGATATCACAAAAATACCTGCGGATGAAATACCCCTCGTGGGACGGCGTGGTTTCGATCAAAGGAGACCAGAAGCTAGCTGCCGAATGCTACTTGCTCATGACTCAAAGGATCTGTGATCGTTACGTATGCGTAGAGGACGATCCCTTCGATGATAAGGAAGAAAAACGCACTCAGCCACTGGATAAGATGATGTCAATACCTATCGGTGAGGACAGTGAAGTGAATCTCTTGATCAGCGAGAAGCTAAGCCCTGAAGAGAATGTGCAGTTAGCTCGACTGCTAAGAAAATACAAAGGAGAATTCGCGTGGAAACCAGCGGATATGCCTGGAATTTCACGAGAGGTTGCGGAACATCGGCTGAACGTTAACCTTAACGCCAAGCCTGTTCAACAAAGGCGGCGCATTTTCTCACCGGAAAAGATAGCAGCTATCGAGAAGGAACTATTAAAGCTCACGGACGCGGGGTTCATCCGAGAAGTCTAATACCCAACCTGGCTGGCTAACCCTGTGTTAGTCCCTAAGCCTAATGGAGATTGGCGCATGTGCATCGACTTCACCGACTTGAACGATGTCTGCCCTAAGGATTGCTATCCCCTTCCCCGAATCGATCAGTTGGTCGATCAAACCGCTGGGTATGCCTACCTAAGCTCTCTAGATGCTAACTCCGGGTATCATCAAATTCCCATGGCCGTGGAAGACGAAGAGAACACCGCCTTCATCACCCCGAAGGCCACTTACTGCTATACTGCAATGCCGTTTGGGCTGAAAAATGCCGAGGTAACATTCCAGCGCATGGCAAATAAAGTCTTTGAAAAGCAAATTGGGAAAAATGTAGAAACCTACGTGGACGACATCCTGGTCAAAAGTCGAAGCTTTAAAGACCACCTAGCTGACTTGGAAGAAGTCTTCAATGTGATGAAAGAGTACAAAATGAAATTGAATCCGCGAAAATGCATGTGTCGTGTTCCAAACGGGTAAATTCTTGGGCTATGTGGTTAGCTGGAAGGGTATCCAGCCTAACCCTTCGAAGATAAAAGCCATCTAAGACATGATACCCCCTCAGACTGTCAAAGAAATACAGAAGCTCACTGGGCGCGTTATCGCGTTAGGACGGTTCATCTCCAAGCAGGGTGAGAGATGCTTACCCTTTTTCAAGGTCATTCGAAACAAGGCCCCCTTCGGGTGGACGGAGGAATGTGAGAAAGCATTCGCAGGGCTAAAAGCTTATCTCTCATCTGATCTAGTGCTAACGAGGCCTGAATACGGCGATGAGCTATATTTATACCTGGGCGTAGCTAACGAGGTAGTTAGTACTGTCCTCGTACGAAGTAAAGGGCATATACACCGCCCCGTATTTTTTGTCAGCCATATATTGAAAGACGCTGAGCTACGATATGCCCGCATTGAGAAGATAACACTTGCCCTAATACAGGCAACGTGGAAGATGGATCGGTACTTCCAAGCCCACCCCGTCACAGTACTCACCGACTAGCCTTTGAGAAAAATCTTTAGAAAACCAGAGTCCTCAGGAAGGATGTTAATTTGGGCAATCGAACTCGAACAATACGGGCTACAGTACAAAGCTAGACCAGCTATTAAAGCCCAAGCGTTAGCGGACTTCATAGCGGAATGCACATTCACAAAGGATGCGCTAACAGACCTGTTAGAAGAGGAGCCAGAGGATTCATACCTCTCGTCCCCGGAAACATATACGGACTTATGGGTTATTCACGTAGACGGAGTAAAAAATCAAGAGTTAGCAGGCGCGGGTGTTTTCCTAGTCGGACAAACGGTATAGAGATACGATATGCCATCAGAATTTTGCAATCGTTGTCCAACAATGCGGCTGAATACGAAGCATTGCTAGCAGGGCTCAGAATAGGAAACAGCTTCTCTGTCGAAGCTGCGCACACCACAGGAGCGGAACACGCTCTACGTTTAAAGATACGCGGAGATTCTAAACTGATAATAGACCAAGTCCTAGGGAACTCCCAGGCCAGAGAGCCTATCATGATTCAATACCTGGCCAAAGTAAAGCGTGAGCTGTCGAAAATACAGGAAAAAGGCACCCAAGTCACCTTTGACATATTCCCAGGGAGGATAATACGGAGGCTGACAATCTCGCCAAAATGGCAGCCAACTTAGAAGCCTCTGTACCCAAGGATGTGCACTACGGGGAGCTATCCACACCTTCTTTCATGGAAGAACAAGCATCGCTTTGCGTGGAGGAAGTAGAGAACGACTGGAGAATCCCAGTAATAAAATATCTGAAGCAGGACGAGCTACCGGCGGAAAACGCGAAAAAAAGGAAAATCCTGAAACGAGCGGCACGATGCACGTACTACAATGGAGAATTGATCCAGAGATGTTTCTCCCATCCGGCCGCTAAGTGCATATCGAAGCAAGAAGGCCTTCACGTGTTGCGAGAAATTCATGAAGGAATATGCGGCATGCACGTCGCCAACGACACCTTGGCAGCCCAAGTCTTTCGGTCAGGGTTCTACTGGCCCACTATTCAGAGAGATTGCCACAACTTCGTAAAAACCTGTCAGAAATGTCAAGAATACGCTAAGATCCCTCGAAAACCGGCCGTGCAGATTTCAGAGATAGTCGCTCCATGCCCATTTGCCAAATGGGGCATTGACATTTTGGGCCCGTTTCCGAAGGCCAGATCTCAATTAAAATTTATGGTCGTGGCGGTAGACTATTTCACAAAATGGGCAGAAGCAGAGGCGTTAGCCAACATCACCACTGAGAAAATCTGGCGTTTCTTTAAGCACCAAGTCATTATGCGATTTGGGGTACCTCGTGTACTGGTTAGCGACAATGGAACGCAGTTTACGAGCCAATTCTTCAGAGATCAGTGTGCAGAATTTCAGATCGAACAAAGGTTCTCTTCCGTAGCGCACCCTCAAACTAATGGCCAGACCGAAGTGACCAACCGTAGTATTCTTAGCGGCATCAAAAGAAACCTGGAAGGTTCAAAAAAGAAATGGCCAGACGAACTGCCATACGTATTGTGGGCCTACCGCATACCTGTCAAGGCTAGCACGGGAGAAACCCCATTCGCGTTGGCCTTTGGAACAGAAGTCGTCACGCCGGTAGAAATTGGCACCATAAGCCTTCGAGTGGCTCATTTCAGAGAGGAAACCAATGAAGAAAGGTTACGCGCTAACCTTGATGCACTACTAGAGATACACGAGGAGACTCTCCTAAAAACCCTGCATTACAAAAGGAAAATGGCACAATACCACAACAGGCAAGTGAGAGAGCGATTGCTTAAAGCAGGGGATCTAGTGCTCAGAGACAAACGAGCAGCAGGGCAATGCATGGGGAAGGTTAGCCCAAATTGGGATGGACCATACCGTGTCACCCGCGTTGTAGGGAGAGGAGCATACCATTTGGAAACACTCGATGGGACTCCCCTGCAAAAATCTTGGAACATAGCTCGGCTGAAGCTATACCATGCCAGAAACTAGTCTTTCTTATCTGGTAATATCAACATTATTCTAACAAATGAATCAGAAGCACTCTCCATGCACTTTGCAACTGGAAATATGCAGGCAATGAAGAATGCAAGGAGTGAAAATCCTATCCTTGTGATGGCTGGTCCTAATCAGACAGCTCACTAAGACGAGGCACGCCCTGGCATAACATAGCGTTGGGAGTGAAAATCCTATCCTTGTGGTAACCGTGCTCACATAGACGGCCCATTAAGACGAGGCACGCCCTGGCATAACATAGCGTTGGGAGTGAAAATCCTATCCTTGTGGTAACCGTGCTCACATAGACGGCCCATTAAGACGAGGCACGCCCCAACGCCCCCGGGAGTGAAAATCCTATCCTTGTGGTAACCGTGCTCACATAGACGATCCATTAAGACGAGGCACGCCCCGGCATCCTCGGGAGTGAAAATCCTATCCTTGTGGCAACCGTGCTCACATAGACGGCCCATTAAGACGAGGCACGCCCCGAGGAGAGAGCAACTCCGTCTTGGAAGTGAAAATCCTATCCTTGTGGCAACCATGCTCCCACAGACGGACCATTAAGACGAGGCACGCTCCAGAGACGCGAGGTTTCAGCGCTTGGGAGTGAAAATCCTATCCTTGTGATGCCCAGTCCTGATCAGACGGCTCACTAAGACAAGGCACGCCCCAAGCCAACCGTTGATATTTAGAATGAAAAGAGATACCCCAGCTAGTAACCGAGCGGTTGATACCCGGTGAAGTAGAGCTGGAGAGGTGTCCATATCACAGCAACATTGTCGCGGCAGCCCTGAATTTAGCAAGGCTAGATAATTCCCCTAACAACAAAGGGTGGCATTGATTTGAGTACAACACGGATAGAAGTAACGCTGACTCGTCCTCGGAAATACTACCAAAGACAATGATAAGGTAACAGAAAGATGCAGCTGAGAAGCCTGTATTGAAAGTCAAGCCATTACAGAAATGATATGTCTCCAAGAACAGAAACACGGCAGCAAACGTCGCGGTTGAACAATCGCACAAACAGTATTATGAAGCGAAGTGGATAAAGAAATTCCATTCAAAAAAGCAGCAGCCTAACCGAGAGAGAAGTAATATTGTTAATATTACAAAATAGAGGAAGGCGCATCGGCTACAAAAAATCAAAAATAAATAAGGCATGATGCATAAGGAGCAGTTGATGTATTGCCTCCTCCTTGCTGAACGGTTCTTGAGCGATAGAAGTCCTCATCAGAAATGGTTGCGACCCTCTTGTCGAAGAAGTCAGTAAGAGCTTGAATACGAAGGTTCTCTACCCCGTAATTATACATAAGGGCCTCCGACATGACTGCCCCACCTTCCTTCAAGTACCAACGACTCTTCTCGGCAGAAAGAGCAAGCTTGGCAGATATCTCAGCATTCCTCTGCCTCTCCCGACCTAACTCGGCTTCCTCCTGAGAAAGGCGTTCGTTCAAAGCAATACCCTTCTATTTCTCCACCTCTAAGGCAAGCCTAATAGCTTCCACCTCCTGCTTAGCGTCGCTGTCTCCCGCTTAGCAGTCTCTGATTCTTGTTTGGCAGCGGTAAGGGCGTCCAGGAGACCCTGACGCTTAGACATCAGCTTATCTATCTCCCCTTGCCCGTCTACCGTCACTCTGGTATTTTCCTCGTCCATGTAATGGAAATGGCAGAAGGAAGAAAACAATTGAGAACGGAGGAAGTTTATGCGCTCCTGTTGACTCTTAGCCACAAAGGCATCCCTCTCTCTTTGAAGAAACATCATCTCAGCCGCCAGGAAGGAGGTAGGCGCGAGGATAGCGTCACTGCTAGCATCTGCTGGAAATTGCAGAGCGTTATCTCTAAAAGAGCGCAAATCAATCTGGTGAGTAGGGATAACGGGAGGAAGATATGAAGTGGCGCCAGCCATCAAGTTGGGAACAGGGCCGCCCCTCGTGACAGCAAACGGAGACATCGGAACAAAAAGTAGAGTAGAGGGAGAAGGAGGGCGGCTGTTGGAGCCTCCCATGATAGGAACAAAAGGCCCCTCCCCTCCAAGCACTCCAAGATTAAGAGCGTTCGAGTTAAAGCCTGCAGCAATGGAAGTAGAATAGAGCGGAGAATCACCAAAAGTGTGAGGATCGCCGCCGAAACTAGCGCCTTACGATTGCTCGACAGGCGCACCACCGCCCCCAAGGGTCGTCAGAGAAGGATTAGCGGTAGACGACGAAGGGTTATTTTGAAGCTCATAATGAGCCTTCTTCTGACGCTCTATGAGGGACTCCGCGATAGACATACCGCCTTGAGAAGATGAATGAGTAGAAACAACGCCGACTTCCTAATAACACAAAAGCATAATAAGAAAACTACGCGGAAAGAAAGAAAGCGGTAGGGGAAACAAATAAGTACCTGGGTGCCTAAAGGAATCAGAGGAATTTCGGAAGGGATCGTATCAGTTGTCGCCTCCGAAGAAACGACAGTCTGGGAAGAAGCGAGATGCGTAACGCTTGCTTTCCTAGCCCTCTTCTTCTTCACAGCACGAGTTCATGGAGGCGGCACTTGGGCAGTGTCTAGAGTAGCAGCAGTAACCTCCCTTTCAATAGCGGTAGCAGCTGCGACAGCTTCGGCCTCGGCTTCCGCCTTTTTCCTTTGCTCCCGTTTCCTCTTCCTTCGAAAGTACTCAGGCTCCTAACCAGGTGGAGGCACTGCACAGTTACAAAATGTTAGCGTTAGTACTTCCCTGCAGCGTAAAGGAAAAAGGCCAAACGCTCACCCTTTTTGAATTTCTCCATATCCAACCCAACCCGTTAGCCACTTTACGGGTGTCAACGCTAAAGTCCAGTTAAAGTAGCGTCTTCAACCAACCATCTTCCGGGTCAGAGAGGGGTTTCCTGCTACCCCAAGCCCCATCTTTAATTTCTTCATTAAAGTCGGCCCTCCATAAAGGCTCAAGCAGGTCAACAATGAAAAATCCCTCCTTCCAGCCAGGAACGGAGGATTCAATGCCCATGAGTTTCCAAGTAAAGGGCTTCAGCGAGCTATCTTCATAATGGGGAGATATCGATATCACCCCCTTACGAGAGTATAGCTGGAAAATATTATGAAGTAACGCTAAAGAGGGGGATTCAATCCCTTTAAATCGGCACAATGCTGCAAAGGCACTAACAACGCAAATCGCGTTAGGGCTCAACTGAGCCGGAGCCAAGTCGGAATCAGCCAGCAACAGTTTCACGAGCGGATCAAGGGGAAGCCGAAACCCATAATCAAACAATTTAGCATACAGCATTCTACTATTACCAGCTAAAGGACTGTTCAGGCGGAGCGATTCAAAAGCAACATGCACGGGATAATCCTTAGGGAACTGAACACTAGACTCGGCCAATTTGCGATGAATTAAAGGCAGAGTATAGAGAGAAGTGGGCGCATTATCAATTTTTTCTTCCCCAACAGACCTTTGAGGATCTCCTTCCTCAGCAGATTTCTTAGAACGAGTCTTAGCCATGACCAACAAAAAGAAGAAAGAAAGAGAAAGAAAGGGCGTGTGTACCTTCGCAAAAGAAAACACCAGGAGTCCCAGACCAGAAAAGAATGAGCGGCGCGGGTTATTTTCCAGAAGGTAACAACGGACGAGAAAGGAGATTAAAAGAGAAAGAGGAGATAGGGAAAACATTATATACAACCCTGAGAGGGTAAAAAAGGCACGACCAGTTAACAACTAACACATGGCAAAGCGGCGTGACAAAGAGCGTGGCACGCCCGAGAAGGCGTAAGTTTTAAAACGATGATGAAACGCTTCAGCACTCGCATCTCCCTAGAAGGCGCTTGCTTCAAGCGCCTCTCCGTGAGAAGGACACGTGTCTTTCCTCATCATTACTCTTCAAATCTCATTAATTAGGGATTTGCAGCATTTAATGACCTAAAAAGCAGTGCTAGCCTCACCGCGCGACCTCACAAAATGGCGCGACAGTACAGAGAGGCTAACGAAGAGTGAGTAACAGCAACAATACAATGAACCAAATGGTGCGATAAAGGCTGCATGGCGTCAGCATTATTACAGAAAGAACGATGTCAAATGATTTTCCAGGGAAGAATAAAAGAAATACAGATAGCGAATGGAATAACAATCAAATGGGAGATTCAGGAATTTGTTGCGGCACTTGAGCCACCCCTCGGGGGAAAATGTTGTGCACCCCCACCACCGTTGTCGTCAGTCCTTTCTCCCTCCGGGGTAGACGAGCCATTCCTACTTTCGCTAACCTCGTCCATCGCGGTAGAAATATAGTCAGCAACTTGGGCCAGATCAGAAGAGTCACCCTTAAAGCAGGCTGCGAATCCAGAGGTGAAGGCTTCCAAGACCTTCTTTTTCCACCACTCCATTTTTAGCGGTGCCCTGGCAAACTCCTCGTCTCGAGCTGACATCTCTTCGCGAAGAAAGAGATTTTTCTTCTTTTCCAACGCTAACTCTGCCTCCAGAACCTCAACCTTCGCTTTCCCTGCGGATCTCTCTCTACTTAGCTCCTTCCGTGACTCGTCATGGAGACGTGTTAGCAACCTCACTTGGTCCGCCGTTCGGTCAAGCTGCACCTTTTGAGCGCATATCGCGCTAGAAAAGTTTCGCAATTCATGGTCACGAACTTCGAACAGATAGTTCAGATGGCGGAAGATATCCAGAGAGTCATCCATAATATGCCGGTGGCGGGCCTTCGGAGAAAGCTGAAGAAATTTCTCTTTCTCTTCACGGGAACTCATCATTTCCCCTATCAAGGGTGCGGTAAACTCATCTCTAGAAAAAGGATTGGACACCCCGACAGCGCGGAGACCGTCAAAATAGAACCCTGTCAAGTTCATACGATAGTTCGGGGTCTCGTTAGGGCCGCCATAGGAAAGATTGACTGTTGGAGTTGAAGAAGAACCCTCGGTAATCACATTCGGGATAGAAGTAAAGAACAATTGCGGAAGGGCTTTAGGCGGCAACTCAGCAACTGAATCCGCAACGGAAGACTTGACCACTACATCGGGAATACAGTGAGAAATTGGAGAATCAGGAGCGTTAGCTGTAGGAGGAGAGCCTATCATCGGTGGGGTCCCCGCCTCGGTAGAACGGGTGGCAGCCGACGCCTCAGTGATCTTCACCGTCTGAGAAGTACTTGCCTTGGACGAAACGATAGGTATAAAAGCAGCCGTCGCACTAACAGAAGAAACTCCGGTAGCCCGTCCACTCGTGTTTGCTCGAAGCTTTTTCCGGTGAGAGGAAGAAGCATGGCGGAGGTCTGGTTTAACATCCATATCCTCGTCATCACTATCAAATACCCTTGTTGTGGGTCGGCTTGAGTCTGTTCTCCCGCGACGATCTGGTAGCCAATTCTCGATGAAACGAGAAGCTCGGACATAGCCGCCGAGCCTTCGCCCTCCCCGAGCGACTGTCTTGGTCCTTCCCCTCTGGGGCCGAGCGCTTTGGCGATTAGAGCCTTCGGCAGGGGGAGAGGCTGGTAAAGTTTGGAGCGGCGTTACATTTAAAGGAGCGTCAGCATTACCAGGTGATCGACCGTCAATGTCTCCTGAAAAAGAAACGTGTTAGGACAAGGAACGAATGCAAAAGAAAATGCAAGAAAAGACAGACTCACCCATAACGCACTCCTCCAGAGGCTTGGACAAAGCAAATTCGCGGATACGATAGCAGGTATCCACGTCCAACAAGGCGTTAGCCTGCTCTAGCTCAGTTCTGGTCAGTACCACGGGATTTGTCCAAGTGGGGCCTATGAGCTCCTGGTTAAATTTAATGCGGCACAAACGGGACGGTAGCTCGAGAACGAAGAAACTACTTTTCCAGTCAGCCACACCCCTCTCAAAGTCACGAAATCGCTGCCAGAACGACTGCATGAACGCGTCATCCCATCGAGGAGTGATGTCGATTAAACAATTGTGACAATTCATACTAAAGAATTTGCGAAATAAATTGAGGGATGGGGTGAGAATGTTCTTCAACTCGCAAGCGCGAAGAATGGCATAAACCCCACACCAGGAAGAAGGAGTTATCTGGGCAGGATTAAGGTTGTGCTCCCGCAGCAGCGTTAGTATTGAATCATGGATAGGAAAGCGAAAACCATAGAGGAACATCTTAAAGTAAAGTAGCCTACAGAAACCCCACGCCGGATTATGAAGCTGCATGTAGCTTTCAGGAACAAAGGGTTCATATCCGGGGGGAAAGGTAATACCGTGTTCCTCCAGTTCGGCCCTTAGAACCACATCGCACGTAAAAATACTGGGTGATTGTGCGACCTCTGGATCCACGGGTCTCCAGAGAACCTGGCGGGGCCTATTCCTAACCATAATAAACCAACAAATAGGAAATCTGAAAGGATTGAAGTGGTACCTTAAAAGGGAAGATTTACGGGTGACTCGGCGGTCAGGGCAGGCCCATTTCCTAACAAAGAGTCACTCCGGCATATAAAAGACTGATAAGCTGAAGAGGAAGTGTTAGCCCTTGGTAAACACTCGGGCTCATTTTTAGTTGGGCTTATGATAACAATACGCCTAACGACAAGAGTATTTTCGTCTCATATCCCGCGGGGAGAGAAAATGGTTGTTGTTCCTACCGTCACGGCAGCATCGAGGCTACCGTCTCTCCCAAGGAGATTAACACCGGGATGGTCGACGTCAACGGGGGGGTCCCGCACGGCCCTTTGTGATGACCAAAGGCGCTATCCCATCCTAGTGTAAACCGAGCGTCTTGAGAAGAACGTAGCCATTACCTTGCCTAGGTAACGGCTACCCTCACACCTAACGCCACGATGGCATATCGCACCATGGGAGAACTATAACCCCTGACGGGAGCGATAGCCCATAGTAATCCAAACTACGCAGAAATGCTACTTTTCGCCTATAAATACCCCCACCTCGAAGGAGGAAGATAAGCAGAATTTGCTGGCCCAAACTCTGCCATTCTTACCACTTATACTAACTTAAGCATCGGAGTGTTTACGCCGGAGACCCCCTCCGACGTCTTGCAGGTACATCGGACCACCGCGGACACTGAATCCGAGGAGCCCTTTCACCTTCTACCCTTCGGCAGCAGACAAATTCTTATCACCACAGAATTTGAAAGGGTGACCAATTGCAGGACAGCTCGGAGGAGGAGATCTTCATCCAGTTTATGAGCGACTTTCTGCTATTTGTACAGAAGTTTGGTGCCGCCTTGTTCTGAAGATATGTTAACATTAAGAACTGTAAAAACAACCTTTAGTGCTTCTAAGTACTCAGCCTTATGTAAAAACAACCATAAATATAATTTGTGTTTTGTGCAAGAATGACTCCTCTTGGATTAAGTTATTGATTTTCTCTCACAATGGGTTCTAGACACTGCTTCAATTAAATTTGTTATTTCAGGTTGACATTTATCCACTTTGGTAAGATGAGATTGTGTTGTGTATATGATGGTAATGCTATTTTGCCATTTGCAGATCTTCGGGAATATCAGAAGCTCTTTGTTGACTACCCTAGTCTCTACTGTCGAGGTAAAGACATCAATCACTCTTGCATCTTTCAAGTTTCTGCTTCATTTCAAGATCAGTAGTGATTAGCTCTAGCTGGCTCTAGCGTAGATCTCGCAGCTAACACTTAATGCATGTGGATTTCCTTTCTCAAAAATGTACGGGTCAATTTTGTGTAATCCTGATGTTCATACTCATCACCTCTTAATGTCATTTCTTTCTCAAGATAAAATGATCTGCGCCTCATGGCATATGAAGGTCTGATCAGGTGCAGGTGTTCCTGTTCTGTGCTTTATTGTTGTTTAACCTGCTGTTGCTTCTTCCCTTGCTTTGCTTCCCTCTTGCTGCTGGCTTTGTTACTTAGTGTTTTGTCATGGTATGGACCTGTCCATTTTCGTCTGCATATGTTGTCTGTTCGTGCGTTGTTCTGCTATTGTTGTTGTTCCTATTTAGCTCTTTGTTGTCATTGTTGTCAGATGTTTGGTTATGTTGTTTCTGGAGATGAATCGAAGTAATGGTAGTAGAATGTTTCTTCCTCCTACACATTTGTGCTATGAATACTAAAAGGAAATCATGTTTCAACATGTAATCGTCGATATTCCAATATCCGGAGCTCAAGAACATATTAAAATATTTAAGGTTGTGGTAATAAAGAAGTAAAACCTGATAGAGAGTAGCGGGTCTAAGCAACACACTTGTGTCTGCCTGCAAAACCCAAATCATCAATGTAACTATGATTCCTGATAACTGAATGTTATAATTACCGTAAGCCGTCTAATTTTATTTGATAACCATTTTCTTTTTGTTTTAAATCTCTTTAGATTTCTTATTTTCCCGGAAAAATAGGTTTTCATTTGTTTGCGTTTTTAAAAACTAAATCGTGTAAATTTTTTAGAAGTATTATTAATTATTTAAAAATAAAAAACTCTGTAACATTGTTAGGGTTAGTTAGAATGTATGGTATTCTACTATTGTTAGGTAATATGTAAATCCAAATTAAGAATATTTATTAATTATGAATTATGTTAAATTAAATTAACTAATTTGATTTCTTATATTAAAGTTTAATGTATTAATATTTTTTAGCTAAAATTTAAATTCTTATACTAAAAGTTAATGTTAATAAAATTATAATCTAGTAATTTGATTATGCAATTACGTACCCGTAATTATCATTTAATTAGAATTAAAAATATTTTTTAATATGAAACATTTTATATTAAATTAACTAATTTGATGAATTATGCTAAAATGTAATATATACTAATTAAGTTAGTTAGCACACAAATTAAATAATATATTAATTAACTAATATTCATAAAATTCGGTCAATGATGTCGATAGTTTTCTTTGCAAACTTTGACCGGTCATAATTTTGCATTCGGATATCTGATTGAGGTGATTTTTTTTTCACGGATCCCACTTTTTGAGTTGTACGCCAAAAGATTGCTGAAGACGATTTGGCCAACTTTTTTTTGCCAAAATCTATTATTTTCCCCTCCATTTTTCACCGAATGTCACGTTTTTTATATCGTTACTATATTATTTTTTGTCAATTTCTCATATTTAGTCTTACAAATGTTATTCATATATAATTTTGGTTCCGATATGAAATTTTGGGTTCGGGGTTGGGGTCTGAGGTTTAGGTTATGGAGCTTAGGGATTATGATTGGTGTATAAAGTTTGAGAGTTAGAATTAATAAGCGTTCATATTAGTGTGTAATTTTATAATTATAAATAGATTTAATAAGTATTTATATAATTATCAATATATGATTTGTGTTTCAAGTACAAGGGATTGTGGGTTCAGGTTTGGGGTTTAGAGTATAGAGTAAATATATAGAGTATGTGGTATGAAGTCTAAAATTTGATGGCGCACGAAAGTTGCAACGGTGCGCACCTTAGACCTAGAGTAGAAATAATGTGAGAAGTAAGAAAGAAATACCTAAGACACAAAGGAAGACTAGCACACAAAGACTCAAGGAACGAAAGGAAAAAGAAAAAGAAAAAGGAAGGCAATGTTCTTTCTTTTGGGCTCGCGCGCACTCTTTTAAAATGGTTCCCAATGTTGCTTACTCTTTGTAATTCAAACTCTTTTTGATTCCTTTTTTTTTTTTTTGAATTCTTTTATCTTATTTTTTATCTTTTTTTAAAATAAATGCAAGCTACTTTTCTCACGTGCTTGAGCTTTTAACTTGTAGCTGAGATTGGCAGGTAGGGGTGTCCACCGAAATACCGTACCGAAATACCGTCCGAACCGAACCGAAATAACGCAAATTCGGACGGTATTTTTCCAACCGAATTTACTGTTCGGTAATTCGGTACGGTACCGAAATA
Source organism: Viola odorata (assembly GCA_963691705.1). NCBI lineage: Eukaryota > Viridiplantae > Streptophyta > Magnoliopsida > Malpighiales > Violaceae > Viola > Viola odorata. Next base: position 19,324,749 of record OY829539.1, on the reverse strand, counting down.
ATTTTCGGTACGGTACGGTATGGATTTTGGTGGGTTCGGTATTACCGAACCTACCATACCGAAAATAACATTTACTTACTCCTTTGATTTTTCTGTTCTTCGAATCGCATCTCCTCTCTTCTTCAATTTCTGTTCTCTTCTTCTCCTTCACTCTCCAAATCTCAATCCTAAGCCCACCTTCTTCTCAACTACTCCCTCCTTTCCACGATACAGTGTCGTTTGAGGAATTTTGCTTTTATTTGAGAAAGAATGTCGTTCTCACTTTCCAAGGCAATTTTCTCACTCTTTTTCCAATTCTACCCTTGTGTTCTTCTTCTCTGCTCTCTTTTGCCTGCAACGATCCAAAATTACTACTCGACGTAGAAAGGGAGAAATCAAAGGTTATAAAGGGGATGCGACGGTGTCGTTGTGTTGTGTTTTTGGAATTAATTGAGGATGTGTGCGGCGACGGCGACCGGGGAATGGTGGGCGAGGGGGGTGATCGGTTGTCGAACCCGTCAAAAATAATAATAAAACCTGCAGTCAAATGCACAATAAATTGTATATAGTTACTCCATAAGCGTACCTTGGGGTAGCTTCATAAGCGTACCTTGGGGTAGCTTCTCTTACGAAGGTAAGCAGGGGGCCTAAGCATACCTGGTCCCCATAGCGCGTCTATCAGCTCGAGGTAGACGATACTTGCACCGATGACCGGCTGACCATAATTGCAACCGGATACAGATTCTTACTGAGAACTCTCTCTCTTTCGATTTCTCATCTCTTTTATATTCCTTTATTACTGTTTTAAATAGTTAATAGACAAACAAACAAACAACCATTCAAAAACCCCCCCTTTTTACTACCTTATTTGGATCCCCCTGTCAGTCAAACCGAATTGAGTATTAATCCCTTAATCCCTGTATTCGACCCTGTTGCCACTATATACAATTTATTGTGCATTTGACTGCAAGTTTTATTATTATTTTTAACGGGTTCGACAACCGATCAAATTTTGGCGCCGTTGCCGGGGATTAACGATATTAATTCTCTCTTTCTTTTTGTATTACCAGGTCATCCAATACAACTCTACTACCTTACGACCCGGAAATCAGGAGATCAGAAAGATTAGCTCGCAAATTACCCAAGCAACATCAATCTGCAAATCCTACATCTAATCCACCTGAACCCTACCTTGATAACTTGGAACCTCACGCTTACGACGAACAACTCGACCTAGCCACTAAAGATCACCTCCATCCCGAACCAACAATCATGGCTGACAACAGAGAAGTGGTCGTTCCACCCGTCCCCAATCCTTCCATAGAAGATCTGAATGCCACTACCGAGTCCACCGCTGGGTGTATAGCATGGCCCGTTGTAGCCCATGATTGGGTAATCAAATCATTGGTCCTTCACTATTTACCTAAGTTCCATGGCATCCATAGGGAAAGTGCACTTCGACATCTCCAACAACTCCATACTGTTTGCGAAGCTCTGAAACCCGCAGAGGTGGACATCAATCAAGCCAAACTTAGGGCATTTATGTGGTCACTTGAAGATGACGCACGCAACTGGTTCTATGACCTCCTTGCCCTATCAATCACCAGCTGGGCCGATATGTTCAAAGCTTTCACGGAAAAGTATTATCCCACCACTATGGCAAATGTTACAAAGAAACAGTTAGTTTCCATCATGCAGAAAGAGTCCGAGAACTTAGGACAATACTATGACCGTTACAAAAAGATGCAGACGCTCTGCCCCTCACATAACATTCCTGACCACGCCCTCCTCCAGTATTTTTATGGAGGATTGCGAGGGCACAGTAAAGAATTAATCGACGTTGCCAGCCACGGTTCCCTTCTTGCCCTAACCCCCCTGGACGCCAAAGCTCTTTTAGAGCTCATGGCTAAGAACGTTGTACCTTTGGACCTACTGCCCACTACTACTCATAACACCCGATCTGCTGCAATGGAAAATCAACTTACCACCATTACTGGAATGCTTTAGAACATGTCTACCGCCCAGCCCGTGCAGATCAAAGCATGTGGTTTTTGTAACTTCACTGACCACCCCACATACACTTGTCCACATATACCGGACGAGATTGATGTGAATGCTATAGGCAATTACAACGGAGCTCCCAGGAAGTACGACTCTTACACACAAAACTACAATAGTGGCTGACGACACCCAAACTTGAGCTACGGAAACAATCAACAGCAGCAGCCAGTGCCAAACCAGCTACAGCCGCAAAATCCATTCCAAAATCAGCAGCAACCGCCTTTCAACCTCCAGAATTTCAAACCTCGGCCTAACTACCCCAACAACCAGCAATATCAGTACCAAGCTCCCCAAGGACCCGTGGGGCCTCCACCCCAAGTCACTGAGGTACCAAACCTACACACTCTTGTCCTTGATATTCAAAAACAATTGGGTATTTTATCTGCAGAGGTAAAAGAGATAAAAAATGGAGGACGGTTGCCACCGCAACCAGAAGCCAACCCTAAACACGGGGCATGTGCCATGACACTCCGAAGTGGTATACACTTACCTGACCGAGAGCCGCTTGCCCGAGAGGCTGAACACCCAGATCCCACACCTGTCGCTAATGAAGGAGAAGCAGTTAACGAAAAAGAGAAAAAGGTCTACACCTCCAGGAAACCAGGTATGCCAATTAACATTGACAAGAATTCTGAATTCTCTGAAGACTTCATCATTAAAGTCCTCGAACCCCCGTTCCCACACAGGTTAGTCAAAAAGAAAAAAGACAAAGAGGAAAAAGAAATTTTTGACTTATTCATTAAGGTTCAAATTAACATCCCACTTTTGCAGGCTATCAAAAATGTTCCGCGATATGCTAAGTTTCTAAAATCTCTATGCACTAACAAAAGTAAATTGGCAGGCGTGAACAAAATCAGTGTGGGCATTAATGTTTCCGTTGTTATTCAAAGGAAAATCCCTCCAAAGTGTGCAAATCTAGGGATGTTCACCATCCCTTGCAAACTTGGGGGCACTGACATTGGAAAAGCTATGTGTGACTTAGGTGCAGGTATCAACGTCTTGCCCTTGACAATCTTCACCAGACTATGTCTCGGACCACTGAAATCAACACGAGTCATCATCCAATTAGCGGATCGATCAGTAATCTATCCGGAAGGAATCATTGAGGATGTCCTCGTCCAAGTTGGCAGTCTCCTCTTCTCGGCCGATTTCTATGTGATCAGCATGGAAGACGAGCAAGGCACCAGACCCTCCGACGTTCTTCTAGGCCGGCCCCTCCTTAGGACAGCCCGTGCTAAGATAAACGTCCATGACGCGTCCATCACTCTCGAGTTTGACGGACAGATTATTCGATTCAGCATGCTTGATGCTATGTGTTACCCTTCCGAGTTCTCGAGTCTTAATTTTATTGATATCATTGATCCAGATGTTGAGGAGATCGCTAACTTATTCTCTGTTGACCCTCTGCAGCTTGCCCTAGCCAATAGGGTCAACTTCGCAGCCATGGATCACTTAGACTCTAAATTCGTCACCCCACCTAACTTACGCGAGATCGTAACTATTCTAGAGACCACCCCTCACTCCCCTTTTAAAATGGTAATAACTCCTCTACCTTCTGAATACACTAAGATTCCTCCTTCCATTGTGCAGGCCCCAAATTTAGATCTCAAAGTCTTGCCCGCGCACCTGAAGTATGCTTACCTCGAAAGTAATGACTCTCTGCCCGTGATCGTCTCCAGCAAACTTAACATTGAAGAGGAGATAGCTCTCGTCACCTTACTAAAGGAATTCAAGAAAGTCATTGGATGGACAATTGCAGATATCAAGGGACTCTCTCCAGCCCTATGCACTCATCGGATACACCTAGACGAAGATAGTAAGTTTGTTCGTCAGCCACACAGCGCCGCCTTAACCCCCCAATGATGGAGGTTGTTAAGAAAGAAATATTAAAGCTACTCGACGCTGGTGTGATCTACCCTATCTCGGACAGTACGTGGGTCAGCCCATTTCAAGTTGTTCCAAAGAAGACAGGTATCACGATCACCACTGGACAGAACGGCAAACAGATCCCCACTCGCGTACAGAACGGGTGGCGCGTTTGTATCGATTACCGTCGATTAAACGATGCCACGAGGAAGGACCACTTCCCCTTACCATTCATTGATCAGATGCTAGAACGACTGGCTGGAAAGACACACTACTGCTACCTCGATGGTTACTCAGGATTTCACCAGATACCGGTTTCCCTAGACGATCAAGACAAGATAACTTTTACTTGTCCTTTCGGTACTTTCGTATACAGGAGGAAGCCCTTTGGTCTTTGCAACGCCCCGGTAACATTCCAGCGTTGCATGGTTAGTATCTTCTCAGAGCTCGTTGAGCATGGCATTGAGGTATTTATGGACGATTTCACCGTCTACGGTAATTCTTTTCCCGAATGTTTAGTCACTTTACGAAAAGTTTTACAAAGATGTGTCGAAACTAACCTTGTCCTCAATTTTGAGAAATGCCATTTTATGGTAGATCAGGGACTGATTTTAGGTCACATTGTCTCTCACAAAGGGATTGAAGTAGATAAAGCCAAAATCGAGGTAATCGAGTCTCTTCCACATCCTACTTGTGTACGCGAAGTACGTTCTTTTCTTGGTCATGCAGGATTCTACAGAAGGTTCATCAAGGACTTCTCCAAGATCACACAGCCGATATGCCAGCTGCTACAGCGAGACGTTGAGTTCATCTTCGATGACAAATGTAAGGCCGCATTCGACCTCCTCAAACAGAAGCTCATCTCAGCCCCCATCATTCGCGCACCAGATTGGACCATGCCGTTCGAAATCATGTGTGATGCGAGCAATAACGCTTTAGGAGCAGTGTTGGGATAGAAGAAAGACCGAGAAGTTTATGTCATCTACTACGCCTCCAAACTAATGGATCCAGCCCAAAAGAACTACACAACTACCGAGAAAGAACTTCTCGCCGTGGTCTTTGCTTTGGACAAATTCCGCCAATACCTCTTGGGGACGAAGGTGACCGTCTTTTCGGACCATACCGCCCTACGGTGCCTCTTGACCAAGCTGGACACCAAACCTCGGCTGATCCGATGGATACTCTTACTACAAGAGTTCAACCTCGAGATCAAAGACAAGAAAGGAACTGAGAACTCGGTAGCTGATCATTTGAGCCGTCTGCCCACTCAGACGGATGACTCCCTAATTCCTATTCGTGACACGTTCCCTGATGAACAACTATGTCTTGCCCAAACCATTGAATACCCCTGGTTTACTGATATTGCTAATTTCTGTGCCTCAGGTCACTTTCTAGTAGATCCATCCCCCTCGGAACAGAAGCGCATCAGAAGACAAGCGAGGTCTTACATGTGGGACAGTCCTTACCTTTGGAAATTTTGTTCGGACCAAATCATACGAAGATGCGTGACCACCGATAAGATTCCTTCCATCCTCAGATTCTTCCACTCTTCCACTGAAGGAGGCCACTTTGCAGCTAAAAAGACAGCCATGAAAGTTCTGGAAGCAGGACTCTACTGGCCCTCAATTTTCAAAGACAGCTACATGTTCTATGCGACTTGCCCGCGCTGCCAGAGTACTGGTAATATTGGTGCCCGGAACTAGATGTCGCTCACAGGTATTATTGCTTGTGAAATTTTCGATATTTGGGGTATTGATTTTATGGGTCCCTTTCACAATTCATTTGGCAACATATACATCCTCCTCGTGGTGGACTATGTTTCTAAATGGGTCGAGGCTAAGGCGACCAAGACTGATGATTCCAAAGTAGTTGCAGCCTTTCTCTGTTCACATTTTTTTAGTAGGTTGGAACTCCACGAGCTCTTATAAGTGATCGTGGAACCTATTTCTGCAACCGAGTCATCAGCAGCTTGCTCGAGAAGTACGGCGTCACACACCATGTTTCCACCGCTTATCATCCACAAACCAACGGACAAGCCGAGGTGTCTAACTGCGAAATCAAGTCTATTTTAGAAAAGACCGTCAACCAATCCCGCAAGGACTGGAGTCTGAAACTTGACGATGCTTTATGGGCATATCGAACAGCGTTCAAAACCCCTATTGGCATGACACCTTATCGACTTGTCTATGGAAAACCTTGCCATTTGCTCGTTGAGATCGAGCATAAAGCCTTTTGGGCCATTCGGAAGGCCAATTTCAACCTTGACGGCTAGCAACTGCACGACCATAAAGGGAGCACACTTTATTCCCTTTTCTTTTCACTTTCGAAAATATTTCCTTCCATCTTCTCCCCTACTTTTCAGCTTTTCCCAAACAACCTCTGCAACTCCTCCATGGCACGCTCTAAAAAGAAAGTCGGCCACTCCGATACCACCCCCAACCGTCGAGAACAGGTCACCCCGACCACCCCCATCGTCACATCAGTTGCAGCCAGTGTCTCTGCCACTGCTGGAACACCACCCACAAAACCCACCATCATAAAATCTCCCAAGACACGCACCACCCCCATCTCCACCCCTAAGCAACCGCAGCCGACCACAACCATCGCTGCTACTACCCCAGTTGCTCCCGCGACCACCACCACGTCCACAACCAAAAATCCATCACCAACCCCAAAGGTCGCTAAGACCCCAGTGGCCAGGCCTCTTCTCACCTCACCTCCAAAACCCACTCCTCCTCCTCCAAAACCTACCCTCATTCCTACCACCACCGTTACTCCCCCGAAATCTCCCGCGGTCGAAGGTGAGTCTTCGTCCGGTGAATATGAGTCGGACTCGGGCGAGACCGACGACTCCGTTGCAACTGAAACCACCGACCAGCCCGCTCCATCTACGACAGCGCCGCCGAGTACCTCCGGCACGGCGGCCGTTGATGCCATTCCTGCCACAGCTGAGTCGGGAGACTCCTCGGGCGAGGAGGAATCTGGGGAGGACAGCGAGGAATCCGAAGAGGATTCCCAGAAAGACGACTCCGACGGCGAATAGGAGAACGATGCTGAGAACACCCCATTGGCCCTCCGTCCACGACAGCCGCCCAGAGCGCCACAACCACTCCGACATTCGAGGCTGATGTCCAAGTCACCAGCTCCGTCTCGGGACCTAGCGGATTGCCTATGGGTCGTGGCATGACCTCTCATGGCCGATTGATCGAGTCGGTCTGCTACGCCGAGGGCAAACAAAAGAAGGTAACGCTTTTGGTCCCCCTTAACGACGATGACGACTCCGAAGATGAAGTTTTTATGCCCCCAGCCACCACTGACACCACGGAGGACACCTCCATGGATATCGAGGAACCACCCTCCGTCCGCCCCAAGCGTAAGGCCCCCGCTACACCAGCTGCTTCATCAAAGCCAAGAAAATCAGCCTGTACCACTAACAACTCGGCCAAGACGGCGATGCCCACACTCGCCGCTCGTTCTGCCCACGCCAGAGCAGGCACAATCGTCCCCCTAGCCCAGGTAACACCTGACCTTGCTCATCTTCATGGTTGGCTGGACTTCCCTGATAAGCCCAGCAATGATAGGTTGTTAGCTTTGCATGGTATGCTCGTTTCCCCTTGTGCTCAACTTGATGCTGAATTTTGTGAAAAGATGGGTATAGTTGTTAGGGTGAATGTATTGATTGACAATATTGGTTGGCGTCCCTTGTTTGATCTTGTGCACCCCACGTTCCTAGAGTTAAGCCATGAATTCTTTGCATCTTTTTGGTTTGATAGCGCTAGGCTTAAACAGAAAGGGAAGGGTAGCATGCATTTAGGGGCTGATAAAGTTGTTAATTTTCGCTTGATGGATGTGTGGGAGCACTTGTCTGTTGATAAATTTAATGTCAAGCTTGGTTTTGTCAAAGAGTCTAATTTAGGCGCACCATGGTATCTCGGTGCATACGCTGCCTACCCGCCAGATTTTGATGTCACCAGTGCCTTTAGAGAGCTTACTGGCAATCCCAATGCCAAGTATACCTCACGGAAATCTAAAGGCCATGAGCTGCGTGACCCAGCCCTTCGTATACTTCACTGTTTCCTTGCCCTTACCTTCGCGGGCAAGATGCAGTCCTCGGGCACCCTTTCTGTCTAGGAACAATTCTTTCTGTGGTGTATGCATAACGGCCATAAGGCCAACTTAGGATACTGGATTGCTCATGAACTGCATACCATCATTACTTGCAACCGTAATCCTATTCTTGGTTCCCTTATTACGCGCTTTGCTGTTGAACAACGTGGTCTTGATGTGTCCAGTTGTGACCTGTTTATCCCTGTTGGTTTTAAATTGCTTGATGCCCGTACCCACGATGGTATAGGTCATTTGCGCTTGAAAGGTCGTGCTCTATGTTTCAGTACAGGTTACACTGGTGGGGATAAGAGAGTTTGGAGTGCCTAGAATGGAGGAGCATTCGAGTGGCCTGACCTATCTGCAGCTTCGCCTCCTCCCTCCCCCGTTCCTCCTCATGACGATGAGCGTCTCGGGCAAGCTGATGATGACAACCGTTCCACTACCATCCCTGCTGCCGATGTGGCTGAGACGAATGCCTTACTCCGGACAGTCATCTCCCTTCTCCAGAATCTCCCGGATGAGCTAGCTTCGAGGCTGCGTCCTCCCGCTAGCCCTTGATTCTCCCCCTCCAACTTTTATCTCTTCGCCCTCGAGCCAATTTTGTACTTTCATTTCTCGGTGAACAATTTCCTTTCTCCTTTCCTCCTTTGCTTTGAACTTCGGTTGTTTGATTCCCTTCTCCATACCGAGGACGGTGTTTTGCTTTAGTGTAGCCACGAGAGCGATCATGACTTGGCTCTCATGGTCAGCGATTTCCTCGAGAATAGTGGCAGCAGCGGCCCCAATTCACGCTGCAGCAGCGACTCTGATTCTGGCCATTCTGATCTCCACCATCTCGCTGATAAAATCTCGGTAATCCAAACTCCCTTCCCCTCCTCATATGTCCAATTTCATGTTCTTTTGGCTTTATATTATTGTTTCCAGTTCAAGAATTTTATAAATTTCCTGAAATTCGGGAATTCAATTTTGGTTATTGAAATTGTTGAGCTCAATTGAATGAAATTTCAGGAGAGTGGGTAATTGATTTTCTGCCGTGGGAGTTGGAGTTGGAGGAAGAAGATGATGTTGTTTTTGTTTTAGGGTTAAGTTGGGTTTGGAAGATGGGCTTGGTTAATGGGTCGGCCCAGTTAGAGAAAAGAAGTAAGGCTCATGGGTTTGGTTAATGGGTTAGCCCATTAGAAGAACTAACCGAAATACCGTACCGAACTAATTTTGATATTTCGGTACGGTACGGTATTTAATTTTGGACATTCGGTATACCGAATACCGAAATTTTTCTGACGTTATACCGAAATACCGTCCGATGGACACCCCTATTGGCAGGGGTTACTTGCTCATTTCTTGAAAGTGAAAAAGTAAAACTTGTCTAGTGATTGACGTTTTCACTTTTTTTTATTATTCTGAAAATACTGACATTTTCACTAAAAAATAAAATGACTAACAATATACAAAGTGTTCAAGAATGTCATCGCTATTTTCCTCTAAAGTATAGTTTCACCATTACTGTTTTAAAAAGTCTGTTCAATTTTTTATAACTATGTTTTCGGTAAGACTTTATATTAGAATTTTAAGTAAATATTTTATAAAAAGTGTACTAACAAAAGAAATTAATGTTAGAATTTTGTTTGCTTGGTGCTACATTATCTTATGGTTCGCGGCGCACATATCTAGGAGTGTGTTTAGTCCAATGTCAAATCATTTCAGAGAGGGAAGACTGAGTTATTAAATTTAGAAAAAGTTTGGAATAAAGAAAATATTTTATTTATTTTTAACGAGGAAAAAGAAGAATCCCTGATATACTTGACGGAACCAAATGTTCGGTTGATTGCTCAGATGCCAGAAAGGCAATAAAGAATGGTACGAAATTATTAAATGCTACTGTTGAAAATAACAATAATGCTATATTACTCCATGAGTCCATATATTAGAAATAATAAAAAATAAATAAAAATAAAAACATCATCGATTTGCGTCCTTCTTCCTATGTAGGCACACGGTTCTTGTACAATGAGCACACGACTCTTGGTCAAACCAATGAATTTAAAAAGTCGCCACAATTTTATATTTTATGTTAATGAAGTAAATTGAAGATTAATTTAAATTTAGTTAAAAATATATATATAGGTCGTTGAGTAGTTATATGCAGATAATCTTAATCATTCAAGCATTATCGAACTCTAAAAAAAAAAAGACTACCAATATACTTTGCTCTATTTGTAAAACTCGTTCAAGGCCGATAAATCTCTCTCTCCTATTTTTATATCATTAGTTAGGCAAAACTCATTAGGCTTGCTAAATGGGTTAATGGTTGTGTACACCAATGGGCCCATGGACCCTTTAATACGCATATTAAATGGGCACGTGATCGAGAACAAGTGTTGTTGAGAGAGAGGTTATACACAAAAGAACGCCTTCCATGTGATTAGTGGGCCACTCTTTTACCCAGCCCACCTTTGTATTTACTGTTCCCAAAAAGGCGAAAACATACAAATAAATAAATAATCATTATATAAAATAGAAAAAACAAAAACAAAAAAAATTAAATTAAATCCGACTTGGCATTTCATTCATGACCCTTCGGTACGACTAATACTGTAGAGTACTGCTTCTGGTCCCTCAAATCGCGTAATTTTCACATAAAATATCCCAAGGCTTACAGTATCATAAATTATTTCTTAGTTTCTTATTTTTAAAAATTATAAGTATCTCAGAAAATCTACAAACAAATAAAAAATTGTATTTTGTCGGTCAGCTTTGTTATTGTTAGGTCATTGTTTGATATCCTTCTTTTAATATTTTGGCCAAAATATCGAAATAGACAAAATATGGTAGCAGGCCGGCCATCAATAATAGATATGGAAAGACTGGTAGTAGTAGACAGTAGATCTGCTGCTTCGTACCCTAAATAATATTTAAAAAAACCTAACCAATTAAATAATCTCATATCCGAACAAGAGATTGGCCTTATATAACTCCAATCATATTGTTGATACCCAATTTTTAACACGAGTAATTTAAATCATCACTATTTATCACAACGTATCCACATTTTTATTAATTATTGTTCATTATTATTATTCGTGTCATTTTATTTTATTTCGTTTTATTCGTATTTTTATTATTTTTCTGTTTGAGTTTTTATCGATTTCAAACGAGATTTTTCAGACCGTTGGTTCGAACACAAATAATAAATACTTATTCCCGTGCACACACAACGACTCCTCTCCTCCATTTTCAAAATAAAGCCGACACACTCCATTCTTTTTCAAAGACACCAACAGACACCTTCTCCATTCTCTTTTGAAAAATACAAATTGTATCCCATTATAAACACACCACCCAATTTCAATTTGAAGGAGCAGGCAGCCATCACAAATCCACCAAACAATCACCCCTCTGCCAAATCCAGGAGGCAAAACCATCTCCCTCTCCCTCCTTCGATCCAAATTAAATCCCAATCCCCTCTTACCAAATTAATCCAGCCTCTGCCCAGTTAAAATCCCAAGCCGTCCCCTGCCAAATCCAAAATCCTCCACAAACCAATTAAATCAATCCCAATTAACCAAACCAATTAACCCACTTCTGCCAAATTAAAGCCAATCCTCTGCCAAATCCAAATTCAATCCCAAATCCAAATTCAATTAAAGCCAATCCTCTACCAAAATCAAAATCCAGCCAAAAATCACCACCAAAATCATCACTGCCAATAACCACCACTATCACTGATCTCTTTGTCGAATCACCAAAACCATCCCTCTGCCGGACAGAATCATCACTATCTCTCGCATCTGATCGAACAGCCACCATCATCACCACCGTCGGCCATCACCGCTGCCATCACCACAACTACCAGCCGAAACAACCACCCCTACTAAAATCAACCAAACACCTACCTAAATCGAATCAGCCATAACCACCTAATCTCCGTCGCCCAACAACAAAAATCCTCACCTCACCCACGCTATCGCTGTCGCTGCTGCTCACTGTCGCTCCTCCAGCACCACCGCGCCTCACTACCGCTACCATCCCTCACTGCCGAGAGCTACCCCCGCCAGCGCCTCCGCCATAGCTGCTAATCGCCACCACCGCAGCCACCAGCGCCTCCGCCGCAGCCGCTCAATCACCACATCATCACCAAATCCAACACTGAACCCTCTTTGCTTGCCCGGTTGAGGAAAGAAAGAGGAAAGAAAGAAGAGAGAAAAAGGAAAGAGAGAAGAAAAAAAAGGGGGAGAAGAGTGAGCTTGCGTTTGACGAGGAGAGAAGAAAGGAAAGAAAGAAAAGAGAGGAGAGAAAAGAAAGAGAGGGAAGCCCAACCCAAGGAAAGAAATAAAAGAAAAGAGAGAAGAAAAGAGAGTGCGGGCTGCGGCCTAAGAAAAGATTAGGAATGGGCCAAAATATGCGTTGATGGGCTTTTTAATTAAATCGAGGACTAACTCGTCTTCATTTCTTTTGCAGGTATCGAGTCCGCGATTACCATCCTGATCGAATGTTTTACCAATTTCGATATCGGTGACATTTTTCTAAACTCGAGTTTTATATTTTTTGTGACACCAAAATTCACTTTTCATGCTAAAAATATATAGTTTATACAAATATAATTTATTTTTGATAACTTTTTAACTCACAATAATAAGTATATTTTTATATGATAAATTATTGACTGATTTCGAATTCTTACAAATAATTATGTATGTAATAATTATTTATTAATTAAATAAATGCTCATTTAATAATATAAAAAAAGTACATTACTTAATTTTAAAAACTATTTATAACTTATGTTGCAATTGTTGCTGCCCATTTTCATCCTCACTCTCTTTGCAGCCCTTTCTTTTTCTCCCTCTCCCGCTCTCCTCTACTCCCTCTTCCACATGGCATCAAAAAAGTTTCTTTTTCGCTTATTTTTTTTTCCTTCTTCAATTGAAATAATTGAAAAATCATCCTCACAATCACCATCTCCTCCCCCAAACCCCCAAGAAAACACACAAGTGAAAAATGAGCCAGTGCATATTGGGCCCTCAAGATGAGATTTCCGTGCCCGCACGAATGATTAATTTCCCAGAGGGTGTTGTTGAAATAAAAGGGTTTACTAAAACCATCAACAAGATGTTGAATCATGATTTGTCTTCGGACCAAGTAAAGATTCATTAAACAATATTAAAACCATCAACAAGATGTTCAATCTTGATTTGTTGAATCTTGAAACGTGAGAATGACGTTATATTTATTTTAATACTAATAGTTTTATCATCTAACAGACGATTGTTATTTAAGGAGGTAAATAAGAATATTAGTATGTAAACAATATTAAATAATAACTAGATAAATTCATTAATATAATTTTTAATATTAATCAACCATGTTTTAATAACCAAACAAGCTTATTGAAAAATCCAAACATTTTTTAAAATAGTAACACTTTCAGGATATAACCCTTACAAACACGTGACAAAAAACCATCAACCCTCTCTTCGGCGCTCTTCCAAACACTTTTGAAAATAGTAACACTCCTTTTTGCGCTCTTCCACCATGGCAAGCCATCGTCCTGGACCTTCTTCTCATGAAGTTGAAGATGACACCACCAACTGTAGCCGGGAGGAAGGATGGTCCTCTGATGAGGCAAAATGGTCATCTACTCTATTCCACTCTTCTCCTTCCCCGAAACCCCAAACCAATGATGGGGCTGTTATGCTCGTAAAAATGATCAAATACCAAACTAAAGGCAAAGATCTTGTGGCAGATACCCTATTAACGATTTCTGTGAAAGATTTGATATCTGCCACAGGATCTTTGCCTTTAGTTTGGTATTTGATCATTTCTGCGAGTATAACAATCTCATAATTGGGGCTCCAAATCCTTTTGGCAATCCTTTTGGTTTGTGTTTCGGGGAAGGAGAAGAGAGGATTAGAGTAGAGGACCATTTTGCCTCATCAGAGGACCATCCTTCCTCCCGGCTATAGCTGGTGGTGTCATCTTCAACTTCATGAGAAGAAGGTCCAGGACGATGGCTTGCCGTGGTGGAAGAGCGCAAAAATGAGTGTTACCATTTTCAAAAGTGTTTGGAAGAGCGCCAAAGAGAGGGTTGATGGTTTTTTGTCACGGGTTTGTAAGGGTTATATCCTGAAAGTGTTACTATTTTCAAAAGTGTTTGGATTTTTCAATAAGCTTGTTTGGTTATTAAAATATGGTTGATTAATATTAAAAATTATATTAATGAATTTATCTAGTTATTATTTAATATTGTTTACATACTAATATTCTTATTTACCTCCTTAAATAACAATCGTCTATTAGATGGTAAAACTATTAGTATTAAAGTAAACATAACGTCATTCTCACGAATGAATGTTTACTTGGTCCGAAGACAAATCAAGATTCAACATCTTATTTTTAGTAAACCTTTTATTTCAACAACACCCTCTGGGAAATTAATCATACGTGCGAGCACGTAAATCTCATCCTGAGGCCCAATACGCACTGGCCTATTTTTCGCTTGTGTTTTTCTTGGGGTTCGGGGGAGGAGATGGTGATTGTGAGGACGATTCTTCAATTATTTCAATTGAAGAAGAAGAAGGCATAAGAAACCTTTTTGATGCCATGTGGAAGAGGGAGTAGAGGAGAGCGGGAGAGGGAGAAAAAGAAAGGGCTGCAAAGAGAGTGAGTATGAAAATGGGCAGCAGCAATTGCAGCATAAGTTATAAATAATTCTTTAAATCAAGTAATGTACTTTTTTATATTATTAAATGAGCATATTTAATTAATAAATAATTATTACATACATAATTTTTTGTAAGAATTTGAAATCAGTCAATAATTATCATATAAAAAATATACTTACTATTGTGAGTTAAAAAAGTTATCAAAAATAAAGTATATTTGTATAAACTATATATTTTTTGCATGAAAAGTGAATTTTGGTGTCACAAAAAAATTAAATATATATATCATTTTATGAATTCAAGATTCTCATGAGCTGGAAGAACCAATTCTTTCACCCCTAATTAATCTCACAGTTAGACAGCTGAATTATATTGGTCATGCTCGTCATAAATTATTTCCCCTTGAAATTTATTTATTTTCCATTAATAAATAAAATTGATTTAAATGGTTTTCTTTATAAACATTCCAATAAATTGATCATCACCAGTGCGTTTAATTGAATCACTCAACTAATGATATGTGTCGCACCGTCGCGAGCGAAATTTGGGACGCAATGAAGTCCTTATTTTCTAAGGGAAACCTAAAAAGTCCTTAAAAAAGAAGAAAATAAAATAAAACTAAGGCACAAATGAAAAAAGTCTAAACCCGAGAACAACGGTTCGGGGTCATTTTATGGACTCGGGAAGGTGTTAGGCACTCGAGTCTCATCCTTAAAAAGGTTACCGGATCTAAAAAGAGGTGTTTAAAAATCATGTTGAAAACAAGTAATTTGCCTCTAGGGGGTATTAGCTTTAGTTCTTTTAAGTTTGTTTGATTGATTTTATTGTCGAGTTGTTTAACAGAAAATAACATTAACATGTCGTGCCCATTTAATATGCGTATTAAAGGGTCCATGAGCCCATTGGTGTACACAAATGGAGAGAGAGAGATTTATCGATTTTAATCTCGAACAGTTTTACGAATGGAGCAACTTGGTAGTTTTTTTTTTTTAGAGTTCGATACTGCTTGAATGATTAAGATTATCTGCATATAACTACTAAACGACCTATATATATATTTTTAACTAAATTTAAATTAATCTTCAATTTACTTCATTAACATAAAATATAAAAGAGTTAATAACATAAAGACCCCCTGTACTATTTTTTAAAACAGAAATCTCCCCTATCCTTCAAAAATTCAAATTGACCTCCCCTGTATTATTGGTCAAAAGCAAACCGTTAGTCTGAAACAATCAAACTAACAGAAATTGCTTTATGACCTTAGAAAGCCGGTTGCCCATTTTTTCCCAGTTACACTTACAAAATTTTCTTTTCTTTTCTGCTATTCCCTTTTTTTTCCTTTTCTTTTCTTTTCTTTAAAAAATCAGAAAAATAAAATAATTAATTTAAAAAATTTAGAAAAATAATATAATTAATTTAAAAAATCAATTATAATTTAAATCAATTGCAGCCAAGAAAATTTTAAAAAAAATTGGAAAAAAGAAGAAGCTATTATTCCATTTAAAAATTCTTTTCTGTTATTATTTTGTTCTTCTAAATTCATTTTGCCGCAAATCTTTTCTTTTCCAATTCTGTTCTCCTATTCCAGGCCCATTCCTTTTCTGTTCTTATCAAACCCTAAACTAGGTTGCCATCTTGTTGCATTTAAACACAATTTCACTTTCATCTTCTCTCCCTCTCTGTTGACGCCACACCACACCCCACCCCACATCCATAATTTCACATCGATTGACGCCCAACAACAAACAACAACAATCCACTTTCATCTCATCTCTCTCTCCTTCTCTACATCGATTGATACCGGCAACAAGAACTCCGAACGCTCAGATCTAGTTTGGTTGATCATTTTCACGCTCAGATCTTCTTTTCTTCGCTCTGTTCTCCCAAGTAAGCCGTAAATCTGGTTTGGTTGGTACTGGAGGTGTCGACGGTTGGTAGAGGGAGATGGGTTAGGTTCTGCGGTTGGCGATGAGGGAGATGGGTATGGTTCGGCGGTGGTGCCGACGGGGCAGAGAAGGAGATGGTTCGACGGTGGTGACGGTGGTACTCTCCTGTGTCACATCGAATCCAAACTCGTGTTCGTTGATGGTCAGTCATAGGATCTAATTGTCCATATAAGATCTGGGTAACCCGCGTTGGAAATACGATCCAGATCTGGATAATACGGTCCTTCTTTTTCAGATCTGGGTAAGAAGGAAAATAATGCATGTAATATTAGGATTTGAGATTAATAGAAAAAAGTTCTAGTTATCTGATTTTACATTTATTCATTTTTCCAATTTTTGAACAATGAGATCAGTAAAAAAATGTATGGGAAATACAGGCAGAGTAAATCCCCAGTCTGGATTTTTTAAGAAGAGAATTGATTAAGAAAGGAGATTAAAGAGTGTAGAAGTTGAAGTTCTAGAAAAATAATATAATCAAAATAATTGCTAAAACTAAAATTAAAAAAAGAGTAAAATAAATTAGACTAATTAAATTTTATATTATTTATTATTATCGAAAAGAAAACATTTTTTTGTAATTTATAATATTTTGTGAAATTTTTATATTTTTTTGGATTTTTAAAAATAATATTTCTAAAATTTTAAAATTAATACATTATTTTCAGAATTTTTTAAATTAATTAAATTATTTGTCAGAATTTTTAAAATTAATTACATTATGTTTTTGAATTTTTAAAATTAATTATATTATTTTTCTAGATTTTTTTAATTAATTATATTATTTTTCTAAATTTTTTAAATTAATTATTTTATTTTTCTATAATTTAACTATAATTTTCTAAAAGTTACAATTTTAACCTTTTAACTATAAAAGACACAATTTGTTTCAAGCATTAAAATTAATATTTTTAGTATATATATAGATTATTTAAATCAATCTATTTATTTAAATAAATAATTAACATTTTATTAAATAAAGTTAAATATTGAGCACTATTTTAAAATTTTACATATATAAAATCACAATTATCTATTCATCATTAATTTATTACCTATTGAGTTACTTTTTTTATGCTAATACATCAATAATATTTTTTTAATTTTTTAAGAAATTAATGTAACATATGAATTTCTACTTTGACTCCATCATATTATTCAAATAAACATAAAAATTGGTAAGTAACATTACAATATTTACCATATGGTTCAATTATTAAAATACTCTTCTAAATATTTAAAATATTAGGATCTTATTTTTTATTTTGGTATTGTCACTAACTAATTGATATCCAATCTTACATTAAATTATATAATTGGTATTTCTATTTTAGATTTATCAAAATGTACAATATTGTTGAAATATGTAATGACACATATAATAAATAAAAAACTTGATGAATAATCACATTTTTTTAGTGAGTTTGTTACATTTTGTGTGATAAATCGTCAACTTATAAATATTTTAATTAACAAATAAATTAATGGTAACCTAAAGAAAATGTAAAGAATTGTTTATTAAATAATACAAGTATAGATAGTTTACAAAAAGGAATTAGTCCAAATACCTAAATACATGTCATCTTGATTTGATTTCCGTTGATATTGATTTATTAATTAAGAGAATATAAATGTGTACCTAAATAAAACTGTTTACTTTGCTTTAATTCTATTAAAATAAAATATATGATTAACTAACTAAAAATATAATGACAACTTATAATTAATAGAATAATTTCAAAAAATTATATCTATATATATGTTTGATTAGAGCAACCAAATAATGCAACCCTCTCATGATATATGATAGCTTTAAAGGCAAAAATACCTAAATTTATATTAAAACTCGAAGTTGTTTGACACACACAGGACCAATTTGCACTTGTAGACTAGAGCAACAAAATAATACAACCCTCTCATGATATTTCTTGACTTGAACACCCCTTTTGAGGCTCCTTAAAATTGGATACTAATGGTTGTTCTTCCACTCCATTGTCCATCTCATAACTTCTCATACCTCGTTTTTGGGCTTTTGTTGTGGAGGCACAGCAACACTTCTCCTGGGTTGACCGTAAGGGACTGGGATGTATTGGCCAGCGGCATTCACTTGTATTTCGTCCGGAATATGGGGTCATGCATCAGTGGGGTGATCCACAAAATTGCACATTTGGCAGGCCTTGACAGGTGTGGGTTGCCCTGTCATAAAATTCTGAAACATCCCGGTGAGAGAGGATATTTGGTTCTGAAGGGCGGCCACTTGGACATCTTGGCCTTGATTGTTGGCAAGGTCGTCTGAAGCATTCTTGGCCATGAGCTCTATTGTTGCCTTGGCAGCTGACGGGGTTAGAGCAGTTAGAGATCCTCCGGCTGCAGCATTGACTAAGGCCTTATCGCGGCTTTTGAGGCCTTCACAAAAATACTGAACAAGGGCATGCTCCGTAAGGTTGTGGGATGGACAACTAGATTGCATCTTCTGGAACCTCTTATAATACTGGGCTAGAGTCTCTTCTTTCTTTTGGACTATGGACACAAGTTGCTTGCGTGTGGTATTGGAGATAGAAGTTGGATAATACTTCTCGGTGAAGATCTTAGACATGTCCGCCCAAGAATGGATGGATCTTGGTGGGAGTTCATAATACCAGTCGAGGGCATCATCTTTGAGAGACCATTGGAAAGCGCACAGCTTGGCTTGCTCTATACTGACGTTGGTAGGTTTCATGGCCTCGCAAATAGAGTGGAGCTGTTGAAGGTGGCGGAGTGCATTTTCCTTGGCTACCCCTCGAAAGATCGGGAGGTGATGCATCACAGCTGACTTCAAGGTCCGTCATGCTGGACAGCTGGCCATACTATGCAACTACTTGCCATATCAGGAGTCGCATGGAAATTATCAATGGTTTGTTGATCCGGAGGGGGTGGTGGTGGTGCATCCTCACGACGTACGTGGTTGTCGATGTCTTCCATTCCTGGAAAATCAAGATGGGGAGCAACTGGGTTTTCGGGGTCCTAATGGAGGAAGGTTAGGTCTACGAATAACTGGTGTTCCTGGTCAGCCAGATTGGAAGGATGGCCGTTGAGGGCAGAATGTTGGATCACTCTACGCTGGGTAGATGTTCCTCTAGTTTGCCTTCGAAGATTTCTTTCCATTTTGGTCAATTCGAGGTCTAGAGGGAGTAGATCTGGAGTTGATCTCCTGGTCATACAAAAACAAAAACATAATTAGTACCGTTCAATCCCCGGCAACGGCGCTAAAATTTGATCGTCACTCAAATATACTAATATTTTCTTGGTGCCTAAATGCGCAAATTAATGTGTACAGGGCAAGACAGGGTCGAACCACAGAGATTGAAGGAATAACTTGTTGATAAAGATGTATGACAGAGAGTAAATGCAATAGATTAAAACCAAGTAACACAGGGGGAGGTTTCAGTCGATTAATACAATTAACCGACGCAGATCAGGAGCTAACAAGACAGAAAGTTAAAGTAGTTATCCAGGGCATGAAAGTAAAATATAATCAAGGGCAAGATATGTAAATGTAATTCAAGGGCAAGAAAAGCAATAATAGAGATAATAATCTGATAGGAAAAGATCTTAGCAAAAGGTGTTCGTTGGGTTGTTTTCTAGGTCGGCTAGTCATAGGCACCAAAAATCTTCCAGACTCATGTACAGACCTGCTATAGGGACCGCGTTTCCACGCCGCATCCCCTACTTACCTTCTTAGATAAAAGTCACCCCCCGTTTCCACATATGAGGTGACCTTGACGTTACGCCATCCTCCCAGGCACGAATGCGGGGCGGCCAAACTCAGAACTCCCATGAAGGGGAGGTAAGACAGATTTAGGGCGTGATAGCTCAGCTTGTCAGACTCATATCACATACCCTAGATAACCGTTTACCCCTAGATAGAGGCCTCTCGCGCTGCCTCCACTAGGTGTATACTACTATCTCAAGGCTTCGCGTCAGGTATAACTAAGGAAATGACATTTACTCATGCAGAAATACTAACAGTTGATCAAGCCCTTAACATTTCTAGACAAGCATGGAATTAAAGCGGTAAACAATTATGTGTTACAGGAGAATATATTAAGCATACATTAGACCTCTTAGCCGACTACAACCCTTAAAACACCCTTTACTAAGAGGGTGGTATTTAGCTACTCATACTAGTATATGAATAGTAGGTGATAATAAACATACAATAAGTAAAGGAGAAGAGTTAGAAGAAACCGAAAAGATGATATAGTATTAATCAAAAGCTTCCTCTTTTTACAATGTTGGCGGCTGTTCCAAACATCAAGAGGAGGAGAAAAATATCAAGAAAAGATGAAGTGATGTGTGAAAAATATCCTAGGGCAGCCGTCCTTACAAAAACCCTAAAGCTTAGCTTATATAGAATAAAGCTAGCTAGGGGACAAAAACAGCTAAGGGGAAGGGGGAACAATGAGGGCGTGACAGCACATGTCCTTTCAAGGGAATATTCTGGGGTCTCTGGCACGCCTGTCAGCTTCTAGAAGCGCATGGAATCCCATGCGGATCTTTGAAGGTGCTTCTCTTTGGTCCTCGATTGAGAGAAGACGTAGAATTGTCACGACCAAGAGACAACTCACTGGTCTGGTTAGCATCGAGGTCTTGACGACGATCTGGTCTTCTAGGCCTTGAAACTGGAGATCCTCAGAAATGCTCCAAAATTGCTTCTTTTCGATATTTTCCCTCTTTTGACGTTGATCTGCAAATAAGATTGGAATAAGGGTCAAATAGCAACATCAAGCCCCAAAAGGGCTAGAAAAGAAGGTGAAATTTAGACCATGAAACGTGCTATCAATTCCTGAGACACCACAACAGAATGGAGTTGCAAAGCGAATGAATAGGACTTTGAATGAGAGAGCCAAGAGTATGAGAATACATGCATGATTGCCAAAGATGTTTTGGGCAGATGCAGTTAGTACAACGACATATCTCATTAACAAAGGAACCTCAGTCCCTTTGAGGTTCAAGATTCTAGAGGAAGAGTGGCAAGAAAAAGAGGTAAATCTCTCACACCTGAGAGTTTTTGGCTGTGTTTCTTATGTGCGGGTTAAAGATTCTGACAGGGATAAGCTTTATCCTAAAGCAAAGAAGGTTACTTTTATTGGCTATGGCTTAGATGAGATGGGATACCATTTCTAGGATGAGCTGAACAGGAAAGTCATTAGAAGCAAGGATGTCACCTTCAATGAGAATGCAATATATAAGGATAAACTTGCAGCAGATTCTGAAACGACAAAGAAACAAGCAGTAAAAGAGCAGATTATGTTGGAAGACATTACAGAGGGTGTTCTTGCAGGGGACAGTAGGAGTTTGGCAAACAGAGATGCTGAGGAGGCAGTCCCAGTTGCCCCAGATGTTGCAGTAAGAAGCTCAAATAGAGTTTTGCGACCTCCACAAAGATACTCTCCTTCAGCTTATTACTTACTTTTGACTGAGGATGGTGAGCCTGAGATTTATTCAAAGGCAATGCAGATGGATGAGTCAGTTCAGTGGGAGCTAGCCATGAACGAGGAGATGAGTTCACTTGAGAAGAATGAGACTTGGTCGTTGACTAAGTTACCAGCAGGAAAGAAGGCTTTAGAGAATAAATGGGTGTTCAAGATTAAAGAGGAACTTGATGGCAGCAAGAGATACAAGGCAAGGTTAGTGGTGAAAGGTTTTCAGTAGGAAAAGGGCATTGACTACAATGAGATTTTTTCTCCGGTTGTCAAGATGACTACTATTAGACTTGTTTTGGGTATTGTGGCTACAGAGGAATTACATCTAGAGCAGCTAGATGTGAAGACCGCGTTCTTACATGGTGATCTTGAGGAGGACATTTATATGACACAACCAGAGGGGTTCCCGGTAGCTGGGAAAGAGGACATGGTTTGCAAGCTGAAAAAGAGCTTGTATGGTTTGAAGCAAGCACCAAGACAGTGGTACTTGAAGTTTGACAGCTTTATGATGAGGAGTGAGTACACGAGGTGTACTATGGATCATTGTTGCTATGTTAAGCAATTTGATTCATCTTATATTATATTGCTGTTGTATGTTGATGACATGTTAATCGTAGGATCTGACATGACGGAAATCAACAAGTTGAAGAGACAGATGTCTCTAGATTTTGAGATGAAAGATTTGGGTCCCTCAAAGCAGATACTTGGTATGAGCATCATCAGAGATAGAAGTGTAGGTGCTCTAAAATTGTCGCAAGAGAAGTACATTGGGAAGGTGTTAAATAAGTTTAACCTCCAAGATGCGAAGATCAGAAGTACGCCTTTGGGAGCCCACTTCAATCTCACAAAGAAGCAGTCACCTCAAATGGATGAAGACAAGGAAGAAATGGCTAATGTTCCGTATGCATCTGCAGTTGGTAGTTTGATGTATGCTATGGTGTGAACGAGACCAAACATTACTCATGCAGTAGGAGTTGTTAGCAGATTCATGTCTAATCCTGGGAGAGAGCATTGGGAGGCGGTTAAGTGGCTGCTACGCTACTTGAAAGGTACCTCTAAGGTTGCATTATGTTTTCGCAAGAAAAATGTAATCTTGGAAGGATTCACTGATGCAGATTTGGGTGGTTGTGAGGATACAAGAAAGAGTACTACGGGATATACTTTCACTTTGGGTGGCACAACAGTTAGTTGGATGTCTCGATTTCAAAAGAGTGTTGCTCTTTCAACCACGGAAGCAGAGTACATGGCTACTTCAGAAGCCAGCAAGGAAATGATTTGGTTGAAGAATTTTCTTGAGGAGTTGGGCAAGAAACAGGAAGACAACGCTCTGTACGGCGACAGTCAGAGTGCCATTCATCTTGCGAAGAATCCTGTGTTTCATGCTAGGACAAAACATATCCAGTTGAGATATTACTTTATCAGGGAGTTGATTAGTGACAATACTTTGTCCTTGAAGAAAATCCTTAGTTCAAGGAATCCAGCAGATATGCTGACCAAGGTGGTTACTAAAGAGAAGTTGAAGTTTTTCATAGCTTCAATTGGCCTTCAGAACTGATTGTTGAAGAAGGCTCAGCACATATAGAGTTGCTTAATGCTGTTGGGTTTTACTAGAGTTACATGAGTGCGAGTGGACCTGTGATCAGTCTCCAAGTGGGAGATTGTTGGGTATGTGGAGTCTGATATACCACATCGCTAACATAGGGAATGGAGGTCGGCCCTTTCCCTATAAATAGACTCTCTTGTAATTGTAAAACTAACGAATATTAAGACTAATAATATTTGTGCGGTTTGTGGAGTGCGGCTAGACCGATACCACGTTAACCCCTTGTATTGTTTCTTGTCGTTTATCTTTCTCAATCTAGGTTATCTTTCGGTCTCCTACTCAGGTAATTCCTAACACATCAAATTTAGTTGTATAAAATATACGAATTTAGGGGTAGGAATACAACTTAACACTGTCCACAATGGACTTATAGATCGTGGTAAGAGGATCGTCCACAGAGATCTTGTTGGGGTTTTGTAGTTCTGGCTCGACTTCCTTGTCACTGGAGTTGAGTGGTTTTGTTTTGCAGTTAAGATAAACAAAGCAATTAAAAGGAACAAGACAAAAATTAAATAAAGAAATAATCTTAGGAAGAAATGAGTCTTATCTCAATCAGGGGGATAATCAGCCAGGGCACTCTTATACACATCAGAATTAAGCTCATCTTTTTTAACAAACCCAAGCAAGAGATTAAATTCATCCACAGACAAGTGAGACCAAATATCAAGCAATCTGAAATTCACCACATCAGACGTGCCAAGATCACGATTGGCTCTACCATTAGCATACAATCTGTCCTGATCCAACCAAAAAAAAGCATGGAATTCCAGACACAACTCAGTATACACAGGTAAGTCAAGGTACAAAAAACATTCCTACCCAAGATTAATAATGTACTGCCTAATCTTGTTACCCACACACAAGGCATCCAAAAATGAAAAGTCAAGAATGACAAACTGAGTAATCTCGCAAGCATGCTTTTCATTCAATCTAACCCTAAGGTCAGGGGTATCAGGCCTCAAACAACCATTTAATAAGCTTAAGGGGGGTAGGAATACCTTGGCAGTCTTGGCCGCAGGCTTGGCTAAGACTGCAGCTGCATCATCGTCTGAGTCATCTTCAGGATCAGCTTCCTCAACCTTCTTTTTCCCTTTCACAGCTGCAGAACGGGTTCTTTTGGCCGGGATCGCTTCATCATCAACTTCCATTTTTCTCTTCCCTGTTTTCTTCTCCTTCGTTGAACCCTTCTCACATTGGGGTTCAGAATCAACTCCCTTTTTCCCAGCCTTTTTGCGAGCCACCTGTTTGGCTCTGGTAGTGGGCTGCTCTTTCTTATCGGAATCAGTATCCGATATCTCTTCCACCTCCAAGCTACCCTATTTTCTTACCCTAGATTGGGTTTTTGGCTCTTCGGTGAGGAGGATCTTCCTCTTGGTCGGGAGAGTGCCCTGAGGAGACCTGGAGGTATGTACTGGAGGAGGAGTGGATGAAACTTGCTTTGCATGTTGACTCGGAGAACCCGACTTGTCTTTGTCCATCGACATGATGGTTCTTGCTATCTTAAGCACTTCGTCTAGATTCTGCTGCAGATCTTGTTCTGGATTTAAGAGAGAAGGAGATCGCGAAGGGATGGGGGAATCTTGCTTTTTCGGAGGGGATTTTAGTGTAGCTGATTTTTTGGATTTTCCCATGATTTAAGAAGAATTGATCGTGGAGTAGAAGTCGGAAGGTGAAGGAGTTTTAGCTGAGGAAGTGTTTGAGAGATTTTCGGGGAAAGGGAGAAAAATAAGGGATTTGAGGGCTAGTGGGAGATAAGGAGTCTATCTCATCATAATCCTTAATTAATTAGAATTTAAAAAATTAATTTCCAAATTACAATTAACTTTTCAAATTGTAACCGTTACTCCTACTTTTTCTCCTCCTTCAAACACGTAATCTGCTCCTCTTACCCCTTTTTCTCCGCGTGTCCTTCAACTCTTGGCTGATGAAGTGTGGCCTAGATCAAAAAGACTTAGCCAAGTTTCCTCACCACACTTAATTCCTCACAACCCTCCAGAAAATTCCAAGAAAATTCCTGAAAGAAAAATCAGTAAGCAACTCTGGAATAGTTTTGAACAAACCATTTATTCACAAAAAATAAAACAAAAATAAAAGAAAAAGAAAATAAAAGGAGAAAGGAAAAGAATTAAGAAGCATGGGTTGCCTCCCATGTAGCGCCCTAGTTATAGTCCTAGGCATGAATCTGCTCTGCTTTTCACTGAATCTCAGGTGGGACTTCAACCACCTGGCTTTCCTCGTATGTTGGGAACCCTTCTAGAAATGGTTTGAATCGCTTTCCATTGACTTTGAACTTAATACCTGTCCTTTCATTCTTAATATCCACTGCACCATAAGGGTAAATGTTAGTGATAGCATATGGACCTTCCCACTTAGTCTTAAGCTTACCAGGAAAGAGCTTAAATCAAGAATTGTACAGAAGAACCTTCCCTCCAAGCTGGAGGTTTTTCTCAACAATTCGCTTATCATGGTATGCTTTCATCCCGATCTTAGCTAAGAGCTGGTTATCATATGCTTGATTCCTCAGTTCCTCCATCTCGTGGATTTAAAGCTTCCTTTCCTCACCTGCCTGGTCATAACTTAGATTGCATTTCCGGATTGCCCAATAAGCTCTATGTTGCATCCCAACTAGCAAGTGACATGCTTTCCCGTACACCAATTTGTACGAAGTCATTCCTATGGGGGTTTTGTAAGTGGTCCGGTATGCCCACAACGCATCATCCAACCTTTGGCTCCAATCTCGCCAATCTAGGCCAACTATCTTAGCTAAGATCGACTTGATCTCCTTATTTGACACCTCCGCTTGGCCATTTGACTGAGGATGGTAAGCACTGGAAACTCTATGCGTTACACCATATTTCCTGAAAAGTGAAACAATAATCCTATTGCAAAAATATGTCCCACGGTCGCTAATGATCCCCCTAGGCACACCAAATCGGTTCAAAATGTTAGTTTTCAAGAATGAAATAACAGTTTTAGCATCATTGGTCCTAGTTGCTTTAGCTTCTATCCACTTAGACACGTAATCCACAGCAAGCAATATATATTATTTTCCATTCGACATAGGAAAATGCCCCATAAAATCAATACCCCATAAATCAAAAATCTCACAATTTAATATAACATTCACAGGCATTTGATTTTTAGCGCCTATATTGCCTATCTTTTGGCATTCAGGGCATGTCTTACAAAATCTATAGCTATCATGAAATAGAGTAGGCCAATAAAATCCTGACTCAAGGACTTTTAAGGCTGTCCTCTTAGCTCCAAAATGTCCACCACATGCATAAGAATGACAAAATCTTAAGACAGACGGGATCTCATTTTCAGGAATACATCTCCGAATCAATTGATCAGATCCAATTTTCCAAAGGTAAGGGTCATCCCAAACGAAATACCTGCTGTCATGCTTAATCTTTAGCTTTTCTTGAGCCGTTAAGTCTCCATGATGCTTACCCGTGGCTAAGAAATTGACGAGATCAGCGAACCATGGTCTCATCGCCTGGACAACGTATAGGTGTTCGTCTGGAAAATCGTCTCTGATTGGTTCTGAATTGCCCTTCACAAAGCACCTACTCAAGTGGTCTGTGACTAAGTTTTCCTTTCCTGCTTTATCCTTTATCTCCAGATTGTATTCCTGCAAATGTAAAATCCATCGGATCAGTCTTGGCTTAGATTCTGCTTTGGTCAAGAGATACCTCAAGGTTGCATGGTTAGAAAAAACTATGACTTTTGTTCCCAACAAATACGTTCTGAATTTTTCCAATGCAAAGATTATCGCAAACAACTCCTTCTCCGTTGTGGTGTAGTTCTTTTGTACTTCGTCAAGCATCTTAGAGGCGTAGTAGATCACGTGGGGATCTCTACCTTTTTCTGCCCTAGAACTGCACCAACGGCCGAGTTACTAGCATCACACATCAACTCGAATGGGAGATTCCAATCTGGTGCTTGCATGATTGGGGTTGTTGTGAGTTTCTCCTTAATCTTGTCAAACGCTACTTTACAAGTTTCGTCAAAATTGAAGTCCACTTCTTTTTGTAACAGCTTGCACATCGGCTCCACTATCTTTGAGAAGTCTTTGATAAACCTGCGGTAAAATCCTGCGTGGCCAAGAAAACTACTAACCTCACGCACGCATGAGGGGTAAGGCAAGCTCTTAATAACATCAATCTTAGCCTGGTCGACTTCTATGTCTTTCTTAGAAACTACATGACCTAGGACAATACCTTGTTCTACCATAAAATGGCATTTTGGAAAGTTTAGCACAAGATTAGTGGTCACACCTTTTTCAAAACATTTTTTAGATTAGTTAAGCATTGATCAAAATTATCACCATAGACGGTGAAGTCATCCATAAACACTTCTATACCTTTTTCCACATATTCTGAAAAGATACTAACCATACACCTTTGAAAGGTGGCCGGTGCGTTGCACAATCCGAATGGCATCCTCCTATACACAAAGGTTCCGAAGGGACATGTGAATGTCGTCTTCTCTTGGTCTTCTAATGCCACTGGGATTTGATGAAATCCCCGAATAACCATCTAAGAAATAGTTGTGGGACTTCCCAGTCAGTCGTTCCACCATTTGGTCAATGAATGGTAATGAAAAGTGGTCTTTCCTCGTGACTTGGTTAAGTCTGCGGTAGTCTATGCAGACCCTCCACCCATTCTGAATTCTTATGGTCCTTTTTACTCCATCTTCTCCTTCAGTCACAGTAATCCCTATCGTCTTAGGTACAACCTACACAGGAGAAACCCACGAACTATCAGAGATCTGGTAAATAATTCCAGCATCAAGCAACTTAATTATTTCTTTCTTGATAACTTCCATCATCGGAGGGTTTAGCCTCCTTTGGGGTTGTCTAACTGTTTTCTTATCCTCTTCCACATGTATCTTGTGGGTACAAATGGTCGAGGATATGCTCTTGATGTCTGCCAAGGTCCATCCAATAGCCTCCTTGTGTTCTTTCAGCACATCTGTCAATCTAACTTCTTCCTCTCCGGAAAGCTTAGCTGAGATTATTACTAGCAGAGTTTTGTCTTGGCCTAGATAGGCATACTTAAGGTGTTCTGGCAGCTCCTTAAGATCCATCTTAGGTGCCTGCACAATATATGGTAAAACTTTAGAATCAGACACACTCAATAATGGGCAATTTAATGCTTCCTTCAATGGTTCAGTCTCATGAAGATCTGTTAAGATCTCCCTAAGATCTTCTCGGTTTCCCACTCGGTCTTCCAATTCTTCCATTGTCTTAGCTGAGATACTTCTGCTTAAGACAAAATCAAGTGGGTCAGCAGCACACAAATCTGCAGTCTCTTCTTCAATAGGGTATAAAATATCAATGAAATTAACACTGTGCGTCTCATTTTGATATTTTAATCCCTCCTTCATATAGAACTTAATCGTGCTCCCAAAAAATTCCAAAATGATACTACCTTCATAAACATCTATCTTTGCCCTAGCAGACCTAAGGAAAGGTCTCCCTAGAAGCACATCTATTATACAAGAAGGTAAGTCAGAATCCATTTCAACAATATAAAAATCCACAGGGTATATAAAATCATTGACTTGAACGAGAACGTCCTCTACCAATCCCTTAGGATGAATTACGGTTCGGTCAGCCAATTGAATCACCACCTGCGTCTCTTTCATTGGTCCCATCTGCAATGTCTCGTATTCCTTCAAGGACATCACATTGATTCCAAGTCCTAAGTCGCAAAAAGACTTTTCCACTGTTTTGTTCCCAATCTTACAAGGGATAGTGAAGGTTCCTTGATCTCCGCATTTCTCCGGAAGTTTATTCTGGAGCACTGAAGAAACATTCTGTGTAAGATTCACTCTCTCAATACTTGCAAGTTTCCTTTTGTTAGTACAAAGTTCTTTCAATTTTTTTGCATAAGAAGGTACTTTAGAAATTAAATCTAGCATAGGAATATTCACTGCCACTTTGCCAAAAATGTTCATGAATTCCTTGGCCTCGTCTAGCTTCTTCTGTTTGGAAGACTTTGGAGGATAAGGAGGTGGAATCTCCACTGTTTCCAGAGGTTTTGAACTTTGCTCATCAGTCTTGGCCACTGGCTAAGATAGGCTGCTCCTTTTCTGTCTCGACTGGAATGTCTGTCTTAGTCTCAGTCTTACCCAAGATTGGTTCCGGCTGAGATTCTGCTTCGATTTCTTCATCCACCTCGACGTCTTCATCCTCAAACGACTGGTTATGTAACTCCCTATCTGATTTCGCACCCTTTCGTTCAGGTAGAATGCTTCCACTCCTAAGATGAATAGCACTCACGTTGTGTCTAGGGTTATCTTCGGTGGTGGAAGGTAATTTGCCACCTGTCCCTGGTTGCTGGATTTGTTGGATGAGTTGGCCTATTTGCTTCTGCATCTCAACAATACTAGACTGGGTTGCCTTTTGCATCTCAACAAGACTAGACTGGGTTGCCTGCATGAATTTTTGTAAAGTATCTTCTATGAGAACTCTAGTAATCTTAAGCGGTTGAGGGGCTGGTGGCAATTGTGGGATGGGGGCTTGGTTAGACTAAGGTGGTCTGGGCACGAAGTGTTGAAAATTGATGGGAGATTGTTGTGGTTGCTGGTTGTATTGTTGTTGTTGAGCTGGTTGGCTATGCTGAGGTGGATCTTGTCTCCACCTTAGATTGGGACGTTGCCTCCAAGGATATTGATTACTCTCATGTGGAAATCTAGGTTGTCCTTGATTATAACCATATGCAGTATTAACTGAGATTGGGGCAGGGTCGCCCGGCTGTTGCACCATGTAGCAGCTGTGAGTTGGATGGTCTAACTGTTGACAAATCCCGCAAATAGAAGGCATGGGATTAGTTCCTGCTACTGTAGTTTGTACCTGAGATGTGGCACCTGTAGAAAGATTCATCAATATGTTAGTAATCTTATCAAGCTTATTTTCAACATTTAAAGCATTTAAAGAAGAAGGTACAAAATTTCTCTCGGATGAGGTGTTATTTTGGCAATTGTCGGCCATTGTTTGGAGAAATAATTTGGCTTTTGTTGGTGTAAGATCTTGAAGTGCTCCTCCAGCGGCTGCATCTACTCTCTTCTTATCCTTCACACACATTCCATCATAGAAATATTGGATTAGGAGATTGTCTGCCACTCCATGGGTAGGGCAAATATCTTGAAGGTCCCTAAACCTCTGATGATACTCGCTCAAGCTCTCCCCCTCCCCTCTGCTGAATGGAGACTAATTTTTTTCTAGTTGTCCCTGCCTTAGTTGCGTTCCAATGCTTGTTCAGGAAAGCAGCGAACATATATCCCCATGTTGTGATAGTGTTATGGGGTAAGCTATAGAACCAATTCTTTGCCGAATCTTCAAGAGACTAGGGAAATGCTTTCAGTTTGGCCCTCTCGATTGATAGCCCCACTGGTTTCAGAGTGTCACATTGGAAGTGAAGGTTCCTCAAATGGTTATACGGGTTCTCATTTGAGTGGCCATGGAACTTGGTTAAGTTGGCTATGATGTTTGTCTTGATAGACCAATCATTAGCCATTGGGGGTAGATTAATACAGGAGTAATTCACTCATTCTGCCCCCCTTGTTTTGTTCCCTCATCGTCTGTTCTTGTTGGTTTTCCTCCATGATTGGGATTGGATTTTCAGCTGGGCCTGGATCTTGGCCTAGAATGCTGCTGGAACTAGATTCTGATTGTGTTCCTGAAAATTCACCGTCGAATTTCCTCTTAGCTTTCCTTCTATTTTGGGCGTCGGTCCTTGTGAGTTCTGGATTCAAAGGTAGCAAATCTTCCTTTGAGGACCTGGTCATCAAATGCAAAAGACAAAAATAAAAATAAAAATACAAAAAACACCGTCAAAAGATCCCCGGCAACGGCGCCAAAATTTGATTGCGTATCGAGGGCATCAAATTTAGTTGTATAAAATATACGAACTTAGGGGTAGGAATACAACTTAACACTGTCCACAATGGACTTGTAGATCGTGGTAAGAGGATCGTCCACAGAGATCTTGTTGGGGTTTTGTAGTTCTGGCTCTACTTCCTCGTCACTGGAGTTGAGTGGCTTTATTCTGCAGTTAAGATAAACAAAGTAATTAAAAGGAACAAGATAAAAATTAAATAAAGAAATAATCTTGGGAAGAAATGAATCTTAGCTAAGATTGCTGATGGAGATTGGTTGTGGACTGATGTGAGGTAAACTCCTAGTAAGGGCGAATTCGTGAGCGCATTCCTTGTTTAATCGATCATCGACCTTTAGATTTTCTCCTTCTCTCTCATAACTCTGCTATAGATTGGGAGGAACTCCTTTCCAATCCTACTTTCCTCCTAATGAAACCACTTAGCGGGAACTCCCTTTCCTAGTGATCCTAGCTAGTGGACACCTTGCTGGTTAAAGGGTTTATCCATTTGGCTGCTGGCTTGAGGCACATGCGTTTTCTCAATGGCATAGGGAAAGACAGAGTCTACGCCAAGCTACTCCCAACTCGGAGCCCTAGATTGTCAATCTGGTTAGGCCTATATTGTTCCAAGTTCACTAACCTCCACGAAGCTAGCTGCCTACTTACGTCACTCCGGTTTCGCTCGTCCCCTTCGTGACTGGCTGCAAATTCGTCGTCTTGCCTAAGATTGATCAAGTCTTAGCCTAGACGGAAACCGATTTGTTAAAACAGAACTTGAATCAATTACAAATGGGAGGATGTTAAGAACACATCGGTCTCACGAATCACAAGTACGCTCACTTAACCCCTACCAAGAATTGGGTGTTTAGCTACTAGACATAATAATCAAAGAAGACAAGAAATAATTTATGAACATGAAATGGA
Source organism: Viola odorata (assembly GCA_963691705.1). Taxonomy (NCBI): domain Eukaryota; kingdom Viridiplantae; phylum Streptophyta; class Magnoliopsida; order Malpighiales; family Violaceae; genus Viola; species Viola odorata. Next base: position 19,292,250 of record OY829539.1, on the reverse strand, counting down.
ATTAAATGCGATATTCAAAATGAACTCGCAGCCGAATGTTTACAAAATCAGAAGTTGGAAGAAGGAAGCTCCCATAATTGACAGCCTTCCCTAACCTTTAACAAGGTTAGAGTCCCCACCAATCACGTTCCTTTCCAAATTCCAAACTTCAAATGGCTAAAAGATAGGGATAAAATCCCAATTGTTCGAATTTGAAATAAAATAAAATAAGATAAAAATAAATAACTAACCAGATTGTTTTTGTTCAAATCAGATTACATCCAAGAGTCATTCCTTTGGACGCAACAGCCAGCTGGCTTCTCAATCCAGACGCGTCTTCCTTGAATCCATGACTAACACGCCTCTATATCTGCAATCTTGGCCAAGCCTGCGGCCAAGATTGCCACTTTGTCGCTCAAGGCATATGTTTCCTTCATTTCTTCTCTTGCCCAAGACTTCCTTTCAAAAGACAACAAATTGACGTGAAAGAGATTATTTTTACCATAAACAAGGTGGTTTAAGGCGCTAAAAATACATGGAAATAAACGTCCTATGATTCTTTGAATGATAACCTGTGTTTGAGAATCTGGAAACCCACACAATTTTTAAGCAATTGAAACCAGTAAAACGGGAGTATGTGTTATACTGTTCCTCGATATTACCTGAACCTCATCAAATGGCGGAGTATGTGAATAACTGATATAAAATCGTAACTGGGCCTGCAACAGCTCAATTTGGCTTCTCATTCCTTGCATCTGAGATGCCATTGGATCTCGATTTATCTAAGTCAGACGAGAACATCAAGGTCATGAGAAGGAGGACTAAGAATTGCGGAATATGATTGAAATGTGGAACAAGCAAACTCACAACTGCTTTGCTCTGAATGTTGCGAGCACGATTCGCATACTTTAATGTGTTCAGAGTCTCCTTCGCATTTGTGTCAACAGGGCTAACACAAGCTATAATAAGATAGAAATGAGAACAATTAAAAAGCAACATCTAGTATCGCAAAGAAACTTTGATTTCACAACACATGATGATAAATGGCATACCAATCATCACTGTCTTGTTGTTTCCTCCCAACGAATCCTGAAAATTCAAATTATAATAGCAATGACAACAGAGTACATTAAGGTTCTTTTGCTTTTCTTTCAGTTTACAAATGAGAAGAAAGAAATGATGTCCATGCCTACAAGAGTCGTGTTAACTTGCTATCACGATGTGAGATATGACCTCCTTCTTTCCGCTTCTTCTCATCCCCTAGGGCACTTATAAAATTTCCAAGAGCTAATAGACCTTTGTTGATATTAATGCCTACACCAAACAAATACTAGGATTAAAATAAGATACAACATCAAAGCATTCAAAACCTAACCAATTCCTTCTTCTATCTTTTTGTGTGTGTGTGTGTGGAAAATCTTAGTATTCCAAAAGACATCAAAACAGAAAAGTCGGAATGGTGTTATGACCAAGGCTATGGACGTCGTTCCATCATAAGCTCAGATAAGAAATTCTTGAATTTAAGCAACGGAATTTTCAGCTTCATGGAGAAAACTGAAAAGAAAGTACCTTCTTTCAGGCGGAGCCCATCTGCACATGTCCTTTTTGAACGTTCTGATCCACCAAGATCAACTAAGTGGAGTTTCGCACATAGGATATCATCACTATTACTTAATTCAGCAGGATACTGAGAATTTTTCTTTTACTCCATTGTGATTGTAAATATAACATGTGAGCGACTGAAAAACAATGCAACAAAAAATTGTTCACTATAACAACGTAAAATGTTAACCGTGAAACTGGTGTGCTACTAATAATTTCAAACTATTAAACACACAAAATTAAAAGCTGCATAAGTAATGAAAAATTAGTAAATTAACCATGAGAGCACCAAATCATGTCAATCAACATGGTTTGCATTCATAATCAAGAAGTGCTAGCTGAATGTTAATCCAGAAAATGACTATGGATTATGGCTAGTTGTGGGCTAGTATATACAGACACATCAAAGAAAACGCAAACAACAATCTCTATAAAATCCATGTAAGACTTCATCTCAAAGAGAAACAAAGAACTATTCATAAATGACCCTTAAAATTGCAAAATGTAATCCATTTAGTGAAACACACCTTGATTGACTATTCATGTTAGTACTCCCAGTGGCACGAGCCAAAGAACCTCGCGACAGATATGAAGCCATTTCCTCTTTAGTTCTAACTTCTGCTTCAGTCACACCAGCAAGAGTAATCCCTCAATTCACTATTTCCCTAATATGAATGGGAGTTTTGGCAGGCCCAGTAGCTGCTTTCAACAGATCAAACACCTTAAATATCTACAAATTCTAGAGAATGAAAATTAGCTATACAGAAAACCCAATGAAAAGGAAAAAGAAAGAACATTAATTAGGTTAAAAATACAACTCAATCATAACCCCTCCATTACTTCCTTCCCCGGTGCAATTGGTCCTCATTGTGTACGTTTTACCAGACCCAATCTATCAAATCAGTGAGAAACAACACAATTAGCTCATTTACATGAAAACCGGTAACATAATTGAATCCTTCTAAAACAAGTATTGGCAAAAAATAACTCGACATTCCAACCTAGCCGTAAGCAAGAACCGTGGCATTATAACCATGGAAGAGTGCCTCCACTAGCGGAGCTACACACTCGTTGTATATGGTCGACGGAGACCCATTGCCACTATAAACGTAATCATACGTGAACGAATGCGGCCCAATTTGAATCTGCATTTCAAAAGAAGACCAAAATACTCCTCTCAGAGCCGTGTATGAGGAAATAAAAGAATAAAGGTTTCTATTCAATAGACTTTTACCTGAGGTTCGCCGAGGGAAATGGTTATACAATTGGAGCAGCCTATGAGAAGTTCGGAGGTAATTAACGATCGTATGTTAACCGCAACCCTCATGCATTCCGCGGTGTTATCCATCAACGACGGGAAAAAAGAAGAAGAAGAACAAAAACCGGGGTGAAGCTAAGGCAATGAAATCTTCAACATATCTGAGATCTGAGATCTGCGAGCTGATGAAGCGATGATTTGAGACGAGGGAAGGGATTGACACGAGGAGAGATGAATGGAAGCAATGACTCACCTTTAAAAAAATTCGGATCGGGACCAGACCCGATCACGAAAATTTTAAGGACTGATTTTTAGACCCGACCCGGCCCGATTTCCCGGGTCTCAGGTCTGAGTCTAAACTTGATAGCTCTAGTGCCAGCAGCCTCTTCAAGCATGGACAGGATCTCAGGGGCCTTCATATAAATTGTACACTTTGACCATTCCTTCCTATCTCCATAAATAATATCTTTGTAAGGGATCAATTCTCTCAAATCTTTTTACTTCGATTTAACCTAATTAATTAATTTAGTGAAAATTTAAATATTCTTAAAAGTAGTGCTTGATTATTATTACTCCCTCCGTCCCATATTAATTGTCATTTGTCACTATTCCGGCCGCCTTGTAAAACGGTCGGAATAGTAACTATATGATCTCGAAAAAGTTCGAATTTTTTTTACAACGTATATTAATCCTTTACGTACGTTGAAAAAAAAATTCAGAATTTTTCGAGATCATATAGTTACTATTTCGGTTGCCTTAAAATACGTGCCGGAATAGTAAAATGACAGTTATTGGAGTCGAGAGGGAGTATTATTATTATTATTATTTGTTAATATAATAATAAAAATTACCTAGCTACAAATTAGCCCAATAAAAATTAAATTAATATTTTGATAACTTTTTTCACACAAGTTCAAAATATATCTTATTTGAAAAAGAAGAATTCTAAATCATCCACACCCACCATTTATTTATTTTAATTTTATAAGACTGGTTGGTTGGTTATTGCCTGACTTTAATTTAAATAAAATAAAATAAATTATTTTTTATTTTTTTCTTCCAAGAATTAGAATCTTACTAGTAAATGTAAACCAATTATGTGTTATTAATTAAATTAATTAATCAACCACTCCCTATAAAAATTAATTTGCATAAAAAGGATGAACTGTTTCCTTGATGAAATGACCACTCCCTATAAAAATTAATTTGCATAAAAAGGATGAACCGAAAAGACCACTCTCTATAAAAATTAATTTGCACAACAAAGGATGAACTGTTTAAAGGACCACTCCTATAAAAGCTAATGTGCATAAAAAGGATGAATTGTTTCCTTGATGAAAGGACTGTACACATTGATAACTGATGAATCCAATCCAATACATGCTCTGACTTACGGGTGATAAAAAGAACGGATGGATGCTCATCAACTAAATTCAGAAATAAATGAGATAAATTAATCCCAACCTATTTAATAAACGGACGAACTAGATCCGTACATCTAAATGAGCCGGGTTTGGACAAATTCTTATCCTAATAAATTTTCAAAAAAAAAAAAATTTTAATTTTTTTTTAAAAAAATTCAACAGAGGAACGACATTGATAACATCTGACAATAGGCATTGAGAACTGATGAAAGGACACTGCGCATTGATAACATCTTCCTTTTTTTCTTTTGAAAAAAACTAAAAAAATTCCTCTATAAATGTTTGTAAAAATTTACTTTGTCTATCATGTTGTATCCTATAAAGATTTTTTTTTTTTGAAGAATAAAAAGAAATCAAGTTGATAACTGATGAAAGGACAGTACACATTGTCTATCATGTAGTATGCAAAATTTCTTCATCTTTCAACTCCCTTCCATAATTTCTGCAGTTATTACATTGGTAATTTCACCACTTGTATCCAAGATCAAATAACGCATCTCATGCAGGTAGGGGTGGGTATTTTTTGAAATTTCTGAATTCCGAATTTTCTGACCCGAATTTTTTTAATTTCGGTACGAGTATTTCGGATATCAGAAAATTCGAGTTTGGGTATATAATACCCGAAATTATTTCGGGTTTGGGTTTGAAATGGTTTTTGGGAAAATATATTCGATTTTCTGAAATACTTGCTTTATTGGGTTAGTTTCCAACTTTGGGTTAATACAAAAAATAGCACCTGCACTCGAATTGATTGACTGATGTGGTACCTGCACTATTTTTTGTTTTTAAAAGGCACTCGCACTCAAAAGATTGTTCACATTTGGTACCTCACCCTAACGTCGTCCATCCAACTCTGTTATCTATCCGACGTGGCATGACATGTCAGATGTCACATGTGTGCTTGCTGACGTGGCATGCCACGTATGCTAAATTGAACCCATTTTAAAATATGGTCGGGTCAAAATTGGACCCGTGGATCCTTGCCAAAACTACGTATTACCAACCATTTCCTCTCCATTTTTCACGCGATCATCTCCTCTCCATTTTTCTTACCTTTCCTCTCAAATGAAATCCAAGTGAAGAAAGGTAGCCTAATCTGCAAAATCAATTTCAAGGATCTTTCTGCCAAATCCAAATCTCCCTCATTCAATTTCTCTTCATCCAACCAATCAAACAAGTCCCTTGTTCAAGCAACAAACAATCCCTCTCCAAATCCAAAATCCAAAACCTAAGAGAAAAACACAGAAAACTGAAAAAATAGCAAAAACCCAAGTCCAAATTTTTCTCAAATCCTCTTATACATCCGCACCGCCTCGCTCTCCATCCTTTCGGCGCCGGCGCCGGCGCTCTGCTTCCTTGTCCCCACCATCTCTTTGCCCTCCTCTTCTGCAGTTGTTTCCATGGCTAAAAGACTAAGAATAAAAAGAGCCCGAGATAGGAACTACTGAAAAAGGAAAAGATTGGGGAGGAAAGAAGAAATCTTTCCCCAAATAACAAGATAATTATTAAATTTTCTAGATAGGTTTTTCCAATTTATGGGGGTATTGATAAAGGGACGATGAAGAATTGGAAGGATTGGAGGGAGAAGGTTATGATATTGGAGGAGGAAGAGGGTGTGAAAAATGGTTGGTAATAATCCTTGCCCAAACGACGTAGTTTTGGCAAGGATCTATGGGTCCAATTTTGATCCAACCATATTTAAAAATGGGTTCAATTTAGCATACGTGGCATGCCACGTCAGATGGTACGTCAACAAACACATGTGCCATTTGACGTGTCACGCCACGTCGGATAGATAACGGAGTTGGATGGACGGCGTTAGGATGAGGTACAAAATGTGAACAATCTTTTGAGTGCGAGTGCCTTTTAAAAGCAAAAAATAGTGCAAGTGCTAAATTAGTCAATCAATTCGAGTGCAGGTGCTATTTTTTGCATTAACCCTTCCAACTTTCCATTATTCCTTCCTTCCCACAAACACAAAGGGAAAATGCATTTTTTGGCACCTGTCAAACAATTGATTGACTCTTTTGGCACCTCCACTTTTTTTTGTCTTTAAAAGGTACCTCTAAACAAACAAAACGTCACATTTGGTACCTCCGACTCACGTCGTCCAATAATCACCGTTAAGTGTCCTACGTGGCATGCCATGTAGGAAACTGCTGACGTGGCCTGTCATATCATCGCGTCTGATCTGGGTCTTTCCCCACGTGTGAAACGACGTCGTTTCAAACTAGGCATGAACGACGCGTCGTTCATATTAGCCTTTTTCATTCTCCAACTAAAGGAAATCCAAGATTCGAACTCAGGACCTCTCGCAGCACAAGCGAGAATCATACCACTAGACCAAATGCTCTTGATGTATTATCATTGATTACTACCGATATTTATTACTCTAAAACCCTTCCCATTGCCGCACCCTTTCCTCAGTTCTCAACCCTAGACCGCCCCACCTTTCTCTGCCTCTCTCACTTCTCTTCGATTTGGTGAATCGATATTCATCTTTTAAAAAATTCAAAAATTCAAAAATAATTTAATTAATCTAAAAATTTAGAAAAAATGTAAAAATTCTAAAAAACTCCAAAAATAATTTAATTAATCTAAAAATTCAAAAAAATGTAAAAATTCCAAAAAAAAAATATACAAATTCTAAAAAAAATGTTAAATTTCCAAAAATAATTGTAAAAGTTCCAAAAATAATTTAATTATTCTAAAAATTCTAAAAACTGTAAAAAATTCCAAAATGTAAAAATTTAGATTAATTTCAGGATTTTATAATTTTTTATAGATTTTTTACATTTTTTTTGAAATTTTAACAATTCTTTTGGAATTTGTACATTTTTTGGAATTTTTAATTTTTTTTGGAATTTGAACAACTTTTTTGGATTTTTAGATTAATTTTTTTTTGTAGATTCTTTCCATTTTTTAATTTTTTAATTTAATTATATTATTTTGGAGTAATATATTTTTCCAGCAAATATCAAAAGCATACAATAAATATTGGTAGTAATCAATGGTAACACATCAAGAGCATTTGGTCTAGTGGTATGATTCTTCTTTGTGCTGCGAGCAGAGGCCACGTCAGCAGTTTCCTATGATTGTTGGACGGCGTGAGTCGGAGGTACCAAATGTGACGTTTTGTTTGTTTAGAGATACTTTTTAAAAAAAAAAAAAAATAGAGGTGCCAAAAGAGTCAATCAATTGTTTGACAAGTGCAAAAAAAATGCATTTTCCCCAAACACAAACGTACGCACGACCTCTCTCTCTCACGCTGTCTCTCTCTAGTCCAGTATCCATCTTCAGCCAAAATCACAGCCACCAACTCACCTCACCATCTCCAGCACCCATCACGACCCTAACCCCCAAATCGATCTCCAATCTTTCACCTCCACAACTTCTCTGTTCTCTCTCATCTCCCCGATCACATCCTCCTCGATCTTCTCCTGGTAAACCTTCCTTTCCTCTCCTTGAAGATGGGTTTTAATTTTTATTGTTATTTCTCTTTTTTGCCAGTCGGATTGATTGGATTTTGTGCTTCTTTTCCTGGTTTTGCTTCTTCAGATTGATGATAATATTAACACGGTCCCTTTCAATTCACGAAAATATGAGTTGGGTTTGATGGAAATTTGGGATTTGGTCGTTATGAACTGAGAAAGTTGAAACCTTTATTTCTCGATTATTTGTTTGTTCATGATGCCCTTGGTTTACTTTGACCTTTACCTATCTTTGTTAATTGTGGAAGTTAGAGTGACCATGGCTTGTGTGGCTGCAAATTTTGTGATTTGAATTGAGCAAGTTGCTTTTATTGCTCTTGATTTGAATTTCGAAATTTCGGGTATTTTATACCCGAATTAATTTCGACGAAATTTGAATTTCGTAAATTCGGGTTCGGGTACTAAAAACACAATTTCAGGTTCAGGATTTATTTTTGGTATTTCGGAATCCCAATAGAAATTTTTATTTTGGGATCCCCATATCCGAAATTTTTATTTCGGGTATTTTCGAAATACCCGAATGCCCACCCTTACATGCAGGTATACTTTATGTATTCAGTAAATCAAGTGGTTCTTTTTCCTTGGTTAAGACTTCTTTTCTAAAGCATGCCCCTTTTGGCCTCTTGATCTGACTATAGGCGAACATACCTGCCGCTTACTTGAGCGCAAACATGGAGTGGACTGAACAACAAGAGATCCTAGCACTTGTTGATTGCATAGTTTTCCAGCAAAGTTTTAACCGGCACAATCTGTTGTAAGTCTTGATCAACGATGAACCTCATACCTCTGTATAAAGTCATTACTTATTTTAAACGTCACAGGTATTCTGTGATCCCGAAGACCAAGAAATGCTTGGATGATATCAATAAGTTCATTAGAGAAAGCCATTTTGACGAATGTGAAATTACTTATTGTCTTTCCAGAATGGACTGTGAAAAAGTTGCTGAAAAGTTACAGGTTGGCCGTTCACATGTTTTCCCCATTTTAAAGCTCATTTTTGTAGATTTGATGTTATATTAATTGGAAATATCTTGCATCTCATAATGTGCTTCTTAACGTTGGAATGTGCCTTGCTGGTGGAAGTTTTGCTTTGAGACTAGAAATTAATTGAGATTGATGAATGCATTTTGATAGAAGCCAACCTTTCATTCATATCAAACTTAAATACTGCTGCCATTGTTATGACTGCCTGTAGAATTGCTATATCGAAGCAAACAACGCTCTGTTGCTTTTACATGTTAAAATACCTATTTTTGGTTGAAAACCTAGAGGTGTCATACCTACGCCTCCATCAATCTTAGGTTTGTACCTTTTTGTTCATTGTTTTAGTTCCGGAAATCATTGATCTCTAAAAATGTAGGAAAGAACAAGAAGTGTTTGTTAGTATTTTTTTTTTTTGTTTCAATGGGCTTGTTTCCCGAATATGATATATTGAACGCTTATCCTCCTATGCTATCTTCTTTTCAATTGCTTATCCTTGTTTGCTTATACATTCTTCTCATTTCCAGATACGAGTCAAGCGTATGATTATCCAGGGGCAGACAGAGCGAAAAACTTTGTCAATATTGATTTTTGTTCTATATGTGCATGTAGAGTCTCTTATATAATATTCTAGGTTCTTGGAAGTGTACAAATGGAGTTGCGAATACCTGCAGTGATAATTTTTAACTCTCTCTCATTGGACCATGCAGGAATGTCATTGGTAATGTGTAAAGTGGCCATCTGAAGTTGATAATGGACCGACAGTCTCATGATTATGCCATGATGACATATCCAGCAGCAGCAGCAGCAACAACCACAACAACAACAACAATATGGATTCCATCCCCAACAACAACACCAACATCAGCAGTTCCCTTTCATGCCTTCCCCCCATCCTTCCATGCAACAATTCCCTTACCCTCACCACCCTCACCTTCATCCACAGCAGCCTTCGCCTCCTTTCAGTGCACAGATGCCCCCTCATCTCCTTCCTTCACCTTTTCATTCCCCCTTTGATTCTGCTCCACCCCCTGCCCCACCTCCCACTGATCCTGACCTGCAAAAGCGTATAGACAAGCTCGTTGAATATACCACAAAGAATGGTCCTGAATTTGAAGTCATGATCCGTGAAAAACAGCAGGATAATCCTGGTTATGCGTTCCTCTTTGGTGGTGAGGGCCATAACTACTATCGTTACAAGATGTGGTTGTCCAACCACCCACCCGCTGGCCCTTACAATAGTTCTTTTCCACCCTCTTCTGTGCCCATGATTCAACCCCTTCCAAACCCCATGAATGCAACTCTTGGGCCTTCTGCTTCCATGTTGGGTGCACCCCAGATGCATCAGCCTCCTTTTCCGCCTTTTTATGATCACCATCAGCACCCTCAGCACTTTGGGGCTCTTCCTCGACCTGATTTTGACCCGTCATTTAGGTCCTTCAAAGGTCCTCCCAGCTCACTTCCTCCTGATGTTTCCATGGAGCTGAGAAATGTGCTAGGTTCTCTCAATGGCACCAAGGAGTCTATCAAAGGTGCCAAGCTTTGGTTCATGCAAAGGTGGATTTGCACCAGCTCTGGTTGAGGCTCTAAGGGACAGGGTTTTTCCTTGGATGATCCTGAGAGGCAACTGCATATTATATATCTTGCAAATGACATCCTTTTTGACAGGTATCTTCCTTGCATAGTACCGTTGGCTGTTTGCACTTGGAGTGATTTATATTTTGAGTTCCTGCACTTTAATCTCTCATTACAGCTATTTCTTTTCTACTTATTCTATTTTTTGTTCTTAGTTCATGGAGTCAGATGTCTTTATGACATGCTTCCTTCATTGTCAAGACACGTTCAGTTTTGTTTGTTTGTTTTTGTTTTTTCAGTTTTCATTGTGAGAATCTATTTTTCTATGTAGCTTATTCTTGCAACTTTGTGTTCTTTATGTTAACCTTGGTTGAGGAAACTGGGGTCTGATGATACTTCAGCACCATTGAGATGTTTCCCCACTTTGATGCGCTTTATTTTATTCTTACTAAGCTTAACCTTCTACTTTAATGTGCTTGTTGCCAAATAGCTTATGTGGGATCATCTAGCTGTGTAGGAGGCAAGAACTTGCATTACGTTACTTTTTATAGATCTTTAAGGCAATGTGTTTGAGGTTCTCCATGTTTTTTTTATTCGAGTTATTTTCCCCTCGTAAATATGCTATATTTGTTGCATTTTGTTATTTGGTCATTGACTTTTGATTGTCTTGTATTCACTGTGACTGTCTATTAGCATACTTCCTTTCAATGTTCTTTCTTTGACATCAACCTTGGCCTGTGATTTCCTAGCCAAAAAAAAATACAATAGAGCACAAACAGCAACTTCTTGATGCTCTTTATATTTCCAGTCCCCTTCTTGATCAGGTATGATTTTTGCCTCATCCAATGACCTATCCTACCTCTCTATATGTGCGCAAAACATTTTACTAAAAACAGTATCAGTTAACTTTGTTGCTATTTATTCTCTGCAGTTTGCAAAGGAGAGTTAACCCTCATGACCTTGATAATGAGGCCCTTGCTTTTAAGCCAGTTTTAGGTTTGATGCTTGCAAGGATTTTCCACAAGCCTCAAAATAAGGATGAAAATCAGTCATGTTTGCAGAAAATTCTACAGTTCTGGGCCTCCAAGGAGGTTTATGACCTGGACATATATAAACTTGAGAGTGAGATGCTTGGTGGACCTCCATCAATTTTTTTTCCTGGGCCTCCGAAAGAGTTATCTGGTGGTTTAGCAGATTCCATGGGTGCTGCAGGTAGCTTCTTTCACACACTCATAACATTTTATTGCCAACAGGGTTTTTGCATGAGGGGTCTCGTTGTTTTTCTTCCATGGAAATTGGGAATGCAATATCAAGCTATAAATGTTACCAACTTCTTTGGTGTTGCAGGATTCCTACAGCAAACAACAAGTCATAATGCTTCAGAATGGCAGCCTGATGGGCAGAGTATAACAAATCAGGAGCATCCTGATAAGAAATTGCCACCATCTGTTTCACCATCCTTAGGAAACCAGCAATTCATACCGAATCCAGTTCTCAGAGGTGCTTTTGCAGGGTCTGTCCCCATAATTTCTTCTCTTCCAGCAGCAAATCAACCAACTGCACCACATCTAGTGCAACCAACTCCTGCTAACATTGGTGAGAAACTGTCACCTTATCCTTTGTTCCCACCCGGACTTATTCCCGGGATGGTAAAAAAGATGCAGATAGGCAGCGGTGTACCTTACTCACCTTTGAGTCCTTTGGACATCCCTACTATGATACCACCATCAAACATTTCCCCATCAGAAATCCTAGACAGTTTTTGAAATATTTTAAGGAGATCGGAGAGGTAAATCCTTCTGAGGGGCCAATGAATTCTCACTCAAATGATGAAGATGATGATGAGTATGAGAGAGAGCATCCTATCCGTAAAGGAGGAGCTTACATCCCTCCGCCCCCAACCTTACAAGTCGATCCAGAGACGGGGACTTATGCTGACGGAAGTGTGGAGCGGAAACCTGGATCTAGTGCCTCGGGGAGATTGGGACTCGGGGCGACAGCTGATCCTAATGAGGCTAGTCAATATGATGTTTACACCTCTTACAGAAAATAGAGAAGCACCAACTACCATACGTCCATGAGTGCAAGGGCTGCTACAAGATGAAAGAAACCCCATCATTTTGCTATCAACATAGAAACTAAGAGTAGAATCTACTGCTTTCAACACCTTTATCTAAACTTTTAAGGGCACTGGCGACGGTAACGAGATGCGGACTTTATTTCCTCCTTGTCCTCTTATTATAGGTTTTGACATAGAGGAATTGTATTACATACAGAGAGTTGTGGACTATGGAGTTGTGAATTCATTTAACCTAGATTAAGAATATTGAAGAAGTACTAGGACAATGAACAAATAGAATGAAAGAGACGACTGTGACACCCTTATATTATTAGTTCTTGCTTCTATTTGTGTGCTTTGATGCATTGTAGCAAGTCAAGCTGATATGCACTACTTGCCACTTGGCTCCATCTACTTCAATTGACTAGATTCAACTGAACACCCTTATATTATTAGTTCTTGCTTCTATTTGTGTGCTTTGATGCATTGTAGCAAGTCAAGCTGATATGCACTACTTGCCACTTGGCTCCATCTACTTCAATTGACTAGATTCAACTGAAAACTCTGGCTGAAGTAAAGTAAGGTCCATTTGACATAAATCCATCTTAAGGACCAAATGTTCCCTGACTAAATGTGGATTCCTTTCCAAAATATTATATTAATGTTTGATTAATTAGCCAAAGAGGTTTAATTATGAAAACCAGTGCTTTACCATTGGAACATCGTTGTGTGTGTTCATGTATCTAATTTTATGAACAGTAGCATGTGAATCCATCTCTAAGAATTAGTAGCGAAGCTCAAGGACTCTAAACCATGTGAAGCACAACCTGACGACAACCTATCGAGAGCTTGTGATACCTCTCCACCCAATTTGTTAGTGCTCACATCTATTTCCTTCAACTTGCAGAGCCTTTCCGTGGAGTTGGGTATCTCACTATGTATTCCATTGTCTGACAGAAGAAGCCGGACAAGAGAAGTGAGATTTCCGATCCCATTTGAGAGATCTCCTTGCAAGTTATTATGGGAAAGATCAAGGATTTCGATCGCGAGAAGACTGTAAAGACAATCGGGTATGGTAGAGGTGAAGTTGTTCTAGGAAAGTTGGAGTTGTTTGAGACTAGTCATGTTTACAAAACCACATGGAGTTGGGCCGTCAAGATTGTGCAATGGATAAATCGCAACATCTCATTCTTCTGGCAGGCGACAAAACAGCAATGAACCCAAAGAAGGCCTGAGCTTCAATGTTTACAAAAAGCTTGTGCAAGTAAGTGCTTCAATATTTTCCATGATTGTGCATGTATTTTGTCTGTGCTCGTAGTTGCTGGAGTTTAGGTAGACATCTCTTGTACATAAAGAGTTTTTTACATTGGATATGGTCATAAATTTTATTGAAGAGTGATTTTTCCTTCTATTCAATGCTTTTTCCCCTCAACTTTTTATCATGTTGGAACCATTCCCTGTAATTGGATCTGTGTGAACTTATTTCATTGACAGCCTTGTTCTGCTAGTTCTATTCATGAAAATTCACTCTCTACGTGAACTTGTTCCTTGAATTTTTGTTTCCCCTTTTGGTGTTTGTGATTACGTGCTTGTGTGTTCCTTTCTTCTGAGATTTTTTGGAGTGTGATGGAAGGATTAACCATCTTTTCCCTTATTGAGAGTGTCATGTAGTTTCCCACAGTGCAATTATATGATACATTATAGGCAACATTAAGATTATGTTATTTTTTGGTCTGTAGATAATGCAAGGCAACATCTGGATGTCTCCAAATTCTCAAGGTTTCGCGCAAAGCATGACTGGTGTTCTCAGATTTCAGACACGGCCATCTTATGGACGAGTGTTATATGCTCCTTTAATTTCCTCGGAACAACGGTATTCCAATTCTCAGTTCAAAGGGCTTCGTGCTATACTTGCGGATGATGATGATGTGAACAGGACGGTAACAAAGAAGTTGCTTGAGAAGTTAGGTTGTGAAGTCACTGCTGTTTCATCCGGGTTGGAGTGCCTTCATGCTCTTAGTTCCACCGAGAACTCTTATCGCCTAGTTCTTTTGGATCTTCAAATGCCAGAAATAGATGGTTCGAAGTGGCAAGAAAAATATAAAATAATGATGATGTATTAATTAAATCATTAAAATTATAATTTAACAGGATTGAACCGGCTAGTTTTTAAATTCTGATGGGCTGGCCCATGCTTGTAATAGGCCGGTCCATCAAATTTTAAAAAAACGACGTCGTTTCGGCCAGACCAAAACGGCGCCGTTTTGGATCGGTTTATAAATTTCCATTTTTTTATTTAAAAAAATATTAATAATAAAAAATTAAAAATCAAAACGGCGTCGTTTTGGATTTTGGGTTCAAAACGTTGTCATTTTTCATTGAACCAACCGGGTTGATATTGAACCGGCTGGTTCACCGGTTATGTAAAAACTGGTCAATTCGACCAGTCCAACCCGGTTTATATGCATTTTCGGTCGGATAGTTGAATCGGATAGAAAACCTAAAAAAACCCGATTAAACCGGTCGGACTAGCCGATCCGGTCCGGTTCCAAAAGCTTTGCTATGAACATTAGGATTTTCTCTTCTTATTTGTAGGGTTTATGGTTCATTACTATTTAATATAGTTTACATACTATATATACATAAAATGGTGAGTTACTGGCCGCATCTCTTCCACCATGCCAATTTCTCCTCCTGCTTCTGAAGTTGAACAAACACAAGCACGCATCTCTTCCACCATGCCAAATTCTCCTCCTGCTTTTGAAGTTGAACAAACACAAGCACGCATCTCTTCCACCATGCCAACTTCTCCTCCTGCTTCTGAAGTTGCAGACACCACGAGCGGTAGCGGGGAAGAGGAACAAACACAAGCACCATCTCCTCCCCCCAAAACCCAAACCCTGTCCCCGAAATCTCCTGCCACAAAACCCCAATCCCAACCATAGTTTTTGGAACCGGACCGGACCGGACAGCGAACCGGAAATGAAAATTTTATGGTTCGACTGGGTTCAACCGGAAAAAACCGGATTGAACCATTGGACCGTTTCGAACCGGACACACATCGAATCGTTCAATCTTAGATAATTTAACCGGATTGAACCGGCTGGTTTTTAAATTATGATGGGTCGACCCATCAAATTTTTTATTTTTTATTTAAAAAATAACTAAAACCAAAACGGCGCCGTTTTGGGCTGGCCCAGAAAATTTTCCATTTTTTATTAAAAAAAATTAAAAAAATCAAAATGGCGTCGTTTTGAATTTTGGGTTCAAAATGGCGTCGTTTTCCATTGAACCAGCCGGGTTGCTATCGAACCGGCCAGTTCGGCCGGTCCAACCCGGTTCACATGCATTTCCAGTCCGATAGCTGAATCGGACCGGAAAGCTCAAAAAACCCGATTGAACCGGTCGGACCAGCCGGTCCAGTCTGGTTCCAAAAACACTGATCCCAACCCTCCCACACCAAAAACCCAACCCAATCGGGATCTGGTTCCGAGGAGAAAGAACAAGCCCAGCTTGTAGCTCCTCCTCCAAAACAAGCCACCACATCTAAGAAGAGAAAGTGGTCCAGTGAGGCTGATCAGACTCCCATTGCGTCCACGAGCTCGGCTAAAGATGGTGGTGTCGGTGGATCTGTTGGGGAGAAAGAGTATTTTTATTTCTCCTTGAAGGACAAGATTTCGAGGATGAAGAACATTGATGAGGAGAGGTTGGTTGGTTTCAAGAAGAAGGTGAAATTTGATGGTAGTAGTTCCTCTGTTGATACGGAGGAGTTTGTGATAAAGGAGGCGCTCGAATTCTTGGGTGATGAGGAGAGGCCAAAGATTGAAGAGGCATGGAAGAAGTTGCAAGTGCGTGTGAATAAGTTACATGTAGAGAAGATGGCAATCCTAGACAAGAAATTGATGGTATGGCATTTTGGTTCTTGTTGATCTGAATGAATAGTCATTATATTTCTTGCGTTGTTGTTTTTAGTTTATGATAATTTCTGTCTTATTCTTTCAGTATTGTTGTTTGTCTGAAAAGGAAGAGGAAGAGGAAGAGGAAAAGGATTTTTCATAGGATTTTCTAGTTCTTTTATCTCCCACTACATAAATGGGAGTTTTGCGTAGTTGATAAGCATGAACATTTCTAATTCTATTAATCAATGTTTATATTCCTATGTTAGGGATGCCACATTTGTCCATGCGATACAAGGTGCTGGCATGCTTATTAGTTCACTTGTTCTTGGATTGGGTGTGGAACTTGTCCCATATGCTCCTTTATTAGTTGTCCCACTCCTACGTTGTATGAGTGATTGTGATCATTCAGTCAGACAGAGTGTAACACGTAGTTTTGCTGCTCTTGTTTCTCTTCTACCATTAGCACGAGGACTTCCACCCCCTAGTGGACTGAATGAATCTGTATCAAGCAATACAGAAGATGTAAAATTTTTGGAGCAACTCCTTGACAATACTCACATTGATGATTACCAAATCTGCACCAAATTAAAAGTCACTTTGAGGAGGTAAGTAACTGTCCATATTTATCGTTCCCAAATTAACTCATAAATTTTGTGTTTTTTATGTGTTGGTTTTCTCCAAAAAAAACCTAGAAATCATATTATTATTCATGTTATCCACTGCCTCGTCACCGTTTATTACCACATTTGAATATGTAGTTTATTTCAAATGGCAAATATTGTGCTAAGTTTTAGTTAATATATTATGGAAAATATGGGAATATGGCCAAATTGTTCCAAAATGTGGTGCTCCATTTTATTGGAAATCCTTCCTAAAAGAATGTGACTCTTGAAATAAAACAGGACTAAGCATTAGTTGGCTGACTAACTTTTCTTCTTTTGCAATTGATTTTCTACTATAACGTATAAATTGAGTAACTGGAATTTTTAAATATAAATAAAATATAAATAAGCTGATAAATATAATATACCCACCCCTAGGGCATTTTAGTCTTTACATGGGGTACCGTCATCCTCAGCCACTGTAGCATCTACCCGACATCCTACTCCCCCTGTTACCGGGGTGTGGTCGACGTCAACGAGGGCCCCCATCCGATACGGTATGGCGCCTATTCCCACACTCGGTAAGCAATAAGCGTTATCTAGAGACTAGGGGGTTATCGCCCCTAGATAACGCCCTACCCTAGATAACGTCCCCCACTAAATGCCCTATAAATACCCCCCTGGGTAGAAGGAAAAGGACTTTTGGTGACCACTCTCTCTCACTACTCTCTCTCTCTTACTCCTTAAAACTCCTGTTTATCCTTCCATCTATCACCATACTGACTTGAGCGTCGGAGTACTTACGCCGGGGACCCCCTCCGGCGCCTTGTAGGTGTAGCAGTGACGAGGAGAACCACCCCCTCAGAAGTGAAGATCTCCAGGATTCTCCCTACCCCGGGTACAATCTTATCATAAGTCGATATGGTTTCAGAATTGAAAGTCTTGTACATGTTTAGACCCAAATTTTGCTCTGAGAATAAATGTGGAATCATAAGTAACTTTAGGTAGTAAAAATGCCTTGTGATAGCCAAGTTAAAGGTCAAATTATTTAGTGAGGATTCTCACACTGTTCATTATCTGTAAGTCCTTTAGGATGTAGTCCTACCAAGGAACTTCTCTAGCGTGTATGCACCTTGTAGTTTGGTGCAATTGTCTTGCTTTGTTCTCTCACTCACCCAAACCGATCTCCAACTCTGAGCAAGGAGGATGTAGAGGAGAAGCGGCGATGACGATGGCGTGATGGATGGGTTGCAGAGGAGAAGGGAGCTTAATTAATTGTTTGATGGGTGGGTGATTGTGGAAAGAAAAAAGAAAGGGAAGAAAAAAAGGAAAAAGTAACGGCGATGGTGTGGATCTGTTTTGAGAGGGTTGCAGAGGAGAAGGGAACTTAAATAATTGTTGTGGAAAGAAAAAAGAAAGGGAAGAAAAAAAGGAAAAAGAAACGTTTTAGGGGTTTGCCGGGTCTAGACCCGAGACCTGTCGGGTCTGACCCGACAGACCTGAAAATTTTCGGGTCAGGACCAGACCCGGTCCCGACCCAAAACGGGACCAAAAATTGGTCTCAGACTCGACCCGAGACCTCGAGTCCAGGACGGGTCTACGGGACAGGTCCTGATTTGACACCTCTACCTAAGATGAAGAAAATAATCAGCAGATCCGGTAAACTATACAATTACTGTTTAATTTAATAATTTAATAATTCTATTCTACCATTAATCTCTCTTCTTCCGTAATATTCTATCTTGTTTATTACGATTTAACCACCCTAATACCCACCCAATTACATTTTACGGATCTGACTTCTTTAATTTTTCCTGGAACATGACCAGTCATGTTAGAGAAATTTGAACCATTCAATAAAATTAGACGGATGAGATTAAAAATTTAAGTTATTAATGAGTTGACCAGTCAATAAAATTTAACAAGTGGTTAACTTATGAATTATTTGAATTTTTAATCTCATCCGTCCAATTTTATTAAATGGTTCAGATTCTTCTAACATGACTGGTCGTGTGTTGTTATAGGAAAAATTAGAGAAGATAAATCTCATTTTTACCATGCTTATTTCACCTGTGCATATTTGGGAACCTATACACTTATTAATAGATCAATTTGATCAGTAAATTAGCTCTATGTTTATAAAATAAAAATATTTATTAAATCACTACTAAATTTTCTATAAATTATTTTAATAAAATGTTTATAAAATTCTAATTACATTGAGCTCCTAAGTTAATTTTTTTTATATTTTGAATAAATTAAATGGGCTGGTATTGATGTATTTGTCTCATTTAAGACTTAAAGGTGCCTAAGAGTTATTTTAAGCTCTCTGTTTAAATTTCATTATTGATATGAGAGAATTTCACGCGATTGAGTAGTCTAATTCATATTATATATAATAATTGGCTCAATTTTTATTAAAGAGAAGAGTACTTACCTTTTTTTTCAATTTTTTTCTTAATATCTTATAATAATTATTTCTAATGATAAAATGATGCTACTGGTAAAAATTATTATTTATGGTGTTAATCAGGCCATCAGATCACACGTGGAATTCAATGTGAGGCTTTTAGCTTACCGGAGAGGAAAAATTTTTTTTTTCTCTAATAGGAAGGCAATTTGGTATAGGTCCTCTAACGGTGGGAACTGCCTTGGATTGCCCAATATTTTAATTTCTAGCAATCTCCTGCGAAATTATATGAGGCTGGTGTTGTTTGATGTGTTGTCTTGGGGCAGGGCGCTGCCTTTTTGTTCCTTTCAGCTAGACCTGCTAATTAGATAAGTCGAGTTGAGCCCAAGTTTAATTTTGTAAAATCTTCTAAAAATTAAACCGAGTCAGACATTAAGAGAGTTAAATTTTATATAACCCAACCCTAATTTTCTTAATAAACGAGCCGGTCCTTTTAATTTTATTTAATTAGAAAAAATGATAACTTTTATATATCAACTAGAGATCTTAAATCAAAATATTCACAGAAGCTAAGTTTCATAAGTTCAAAATAATAAACTGAGTACTTTAACCTTACAATCCCAATTGATACTTAACCAATAATGTCAAGTATGATGTTATTCTCCCTACAACTCATGACCGACTCATAAAACAGAACAAAATAAGAAAGTATCAAATTCAACGGGATAATCTTGAAATCTAGGGAGTGCATGGCATTGATAATAGAAACTCATGTCACGGTTCTACAATTTATTTAGAAATTAGAAGTTATCAGATCATATTATATATCTATATCTATATATATAATGAATAATTATGTGAAACGGGTCGGGCTAGGTTGGGCCAAAAATCGAAGAGCCCAAACTCGACCCTTTTACATTGACGGGCTGGGTCGTGCCTTAAATTTGGTTGCCCAAGCCCATCCATTTAGAATATGTCCGGACCTGACCCACGAGTGGCCCGTCCAGTTAGCAGGTCTACTTTTTGTATGTCATACGAGCGGCTAATGTTCCGGCTTATGGGTTAGCTCATTCTACTTTAATTTCTAGTTTAGAAAATGGTTGTATATAAGTATGCCTGAGGTGATCGCACCTCCTATACGAAATGATTTCTCCTTTTTAAAATAAAATAAATTTGTTGTTTCAATTAAAATTATCATTTTTCTCCGTACTCGAGACTCAAACTTAACGAAATTGAACAAATCCTTACCACTTAACCACAACGAATGTCAATTACTTTTTAAATAAAGTTTGATTATTATTTATTATAATTACAATATCAGGGTTCGAACCATGATCTAAGTAATAATGATAATATGCACTAACCAGTTGAATTATAACAAATTGTTTTGTTGACATAGATAAGAATTATAGACGAGGTGATTCGGACCTAAGACCTTATTCTCCCTACTTTATAGAAAGTACCAATTGAGCTATATAACCTTACGTGCTATTAAAGTTTAGTTTATAAGAGATTTGTTCACTTTTAATTAAAATTTCGAATTTAAATTTTAAAAATGAAAAAAATTATATGTTGGGAGAGTCACCTCTTGTTAAGATCCTGACACTATACAAACAAGATTATTCAATAGAATAATAATAAAAAAAGAGTTTAGTTTAGAAGCGTTCACACTCTCTTTTAATTGCGAACCGGCTTTTTGTAAACAAACTTGCGAAGCTCATACGTTGCATTTACAGCTAGCTCGATTACTTAAAGAAATGAATAGAAAATCATTGCCACCGATCGTAAGCTGGACAATAATTAAGGGTGTTATGTAACTTATGTTATGACTAAATCCAGCTAACACTTACAGCTCACCTCCCACATTTTGCTATTTAATTATACATCTCACTTCACATTATATAAATATATTCCTCATTTCGTCTTAAATTAACTAACGTTTTAAAATTTTTACTTCTTTTAAATTAAATGATATTTCATTATAATTTTTATTTAATTTTACTAACATATCTCTTATTATTAAAAAATTATAATTAGTGAGAATAATAAAATAGATAAATTAAAATAAACAAAAAAAATATTAATGTTAAATAAAAATATAAAAAGTGACTTTCTTGATATATATAAAATATCAAATAAATTATTTAATTTGAGATGAATATAAATAATACCAAATAAGTTTATACCACCACATAGATTAGTAATGTCTTGGACCAAGGTCCAAAATCCTTGGGTGTTAATTTCTTAATTCTGCCACCTCAAACTTAGCTACAAACTAAATTCGTCCAAGTTATTAACTCGATTAGGGAAACAGTTAAGAACTAAAGTTTTAATCAGTATCGAATGAGATTGACCCATAATTTTAATAAATTAATAATTAAAATTTTAAATTTGTATAGGGTATTATAAATTTTAAAAATAAATAAAAGATTTATCTTATATTTATAGTATATGTTCTAACTTAATTAGTATCCTAAATATAGTATTGGTGAAGTGGTTAAGATTTTATTAGCCAACATGCTAAATATGAATTCGAATCCCATGTTTAGTATTTTTCTCTATTTATTTTCAGCATGGGTCGACCGATTCTTCAACAAAACCCGAAAATGAGAGTTTTATGGGTTATTCGACCGGCCTTGTGACCGGTTCATAGGTCTCTTGGTTGAACCGAGAAAATTAAATGGAAGATTTTTCTTTTTTTTCTTTCTCTTCATCTAAAGAAAGAAAAGGGTATTAAAAAAAAAAGAAAAAAAAGGGGAAAAGTGGTAGTTTAAGGAGTGGGTGACCTCAAGGTAGGCCACAAAACCGTTGGCAAGCAAATGGCAACCACTTGCATGTTAGGACAGGATGCCCTTAGCCGGTTAGCCCCACCATTGTCTCCTCCATCCTATAATCCGATACCTATATATCACTACGATACTGATGCGAACCCTAGTACGCATCGCACGCATGCCGCACCTTCACGAGTGCCCTTGCCGCCCCTTGACCCGATGACGCGCCAACACAGCAAGCGCCTGGCCAGCCAGCTTTCTTTGTTCCTACATAATGAGATTCAGCGCGAGGATACGCTGGAGGAGTCCGTACTACGCGAGCACACGCCGCGCTTAGTGACGCTGCTGGTCGCACCCAGCGCGCACGCTAGCGCCCACGAAACAGACGACCGAGCCAAGTCACACTTGGGGAATATTTGTTGAGCTCCCGCTGAGTTACAAGATAGCTTCAAGGGTCTAGAAGAGGCTACTGGATTTTCAAGTCAAACACCCGACGCGTTTGGGAGAATGGCCGAGCGGGTCAACGCATGCGCAAGTCCTAGCGCACCAAGGACTTCGACTTGAGGAAGGACGCGCATTGCGCAATTCTACCGTGCGTAGGATTGCTTGGGTCTACTAATACTCTTAGTACTAGTATTATAATTAATTTAATTAATTATTTCAGCTTTTGTTCAAGTCGAACTCTTGTATAGATAGAAGTTCTAGTTCTCGTAGGATTTGTATTTCTTGCGCCTATTTAAGGCAGCCGCTTGGCTTAATAAAATCAGACTTTTTTTTGCCAAATTCTTGAGTTAAATTTAAGTCTCGCAGAACCTTGAATCCTTTGAGTCCGAACGCTCGAAGAACCACTCAAGTAAATCGAAAGTTCACCCCCATTGTTCGATTGCCTAGGTTGCTAACCAATTGTTGGTTAGAGGGTTAGGAGTTCGATCAAGATCCTCATTCGCGTAGCTGGGTTGGCTAGTCTTCACAACTTAGCAGGGTCAGCGCCCGTTTGGGTTCAATTTAAAGTATTTCCGCACAAAGTCCATCCTTGAACAACGATCGCAACAGGAGCATCGATCCAAGCCTAGCCAGGATCGTATCAGTTGGTAGCGGAGCGAAGGCTGTTCAAGCTTGGTAATTTTAATTGCTTTCTTTTATTTTGATACATTCTTGAGTCGATTTACTCTAGTCCGGAGCTAAATCACCCTTCATCCATCTAGTTGTATTTTCGTTTATATAGAGTCAAAAAAAAAATCATAAAGAAAAAGAAAGAATGTCTCAAGGTTCAGGAAACAAAAGTATGAAGGAAACCGAAGGCAAGGCCGAAGAGAACGACTTGTCTACCCGAGATCTCCTTCTCCAACTCTTAGCCCGAATGGACAAGATGGAAGTATGCAACAACCCTAAGTCGGAGGAGCCATCGGATGAGAAGAAAAAGGCAACAGCCACGCCCCACATGACCCAAGTCCTAAACCCACAACGCGCAACTCACCTCTATGACATGGGACTAAAGGAAGACAAGCCGGGTCCGTTTACTGATTTACCCGAAGGTTTTGCTGGCGAGGGGAATGAAGACCGTCGTTTTGTGTTGCTTGGGAATAATAAGGAGCAGCGGCGCACGCCCACGTAAGCCCAACGCATCAATACGGAGCCCCTAGCGCGTCGAGCACATAGGCGCATGGAGCGCGAGCCCGACTACGACGAGCCGTGGTACCCAGCGCCCCGTATGCACTGGAATGATGCGTATGAGGAAGACGAACCTGAGTTCTTTAGGAGCGACCGAGCTAATGAGCGGCGGCCTAGAGGAGAAGATCGAGTTGATGCCAATCTGAATAGCATGAAGCTCAAAATTCCACCGTTTGATGGCAAGGACGACCCTGATGCATACTTTATTTGGGAGCAGAAGATTGAATCGATCTTTTTACTCCACAATTATTCTGAAGAGAAGAAGATCCGCTTAGCAGCCGTTGAATTCAATGGCTATGCCATACATTGGTGGGAACAGCTGCACAAGCTCAAGCGTCGAGCGAATGCTCCATCCGTTCGGACATGGGAAGAGATGAAGTGAGAGATGAGGAGGCGCTTCATCCCAACATATTTTCAGTGGGATCTTTATCAGCGATTGCAAGCTATGTCCCAAGGGAATCGGTCAGTAAGTGAGTACTTCAATGAGCTAGAGATTGCGCTAGCAAGAGCACAGATTGAAGAAGAGGAAGAGGCTACAATGACGCGCTTCTTTAATGGCCTAAACCGTGATATTGCCAACAAATTGGAGCTAGTGTACTATGGATCTTTAGAAGAGATGCTCCACATGGCAATCAAGATAGAGAGGCAGACCAAGGCTAGAGTCACCTACTCTAATTCGGGCTCAGCTGCGACTAAGGCACAAAATTGGAAGAAGTCGCAATGGAACAAAGAAGACAAAGGGGCCCGTGCATCGCCTAAAGTCTTGCCGTATGATTACAAGGGTCCCAACAACGACACCAATACCTTTAAGCCACACAACAGCAGTGCCAACACAGCTCCAAACAGGCCCTCTACTAAAGATATAGTCTACTTCAAGTGCTCGGGACGGGGACACAGGCAATCCGATTGCCCTAACAAGCATTTTCTCTTAATACGCGAGAATGGTGAGCTAGCATCCGACGATGAGCAAGAGATTGAAAGGGACGATGAAGGCACTAACGAGGACAGTGACTCGGACGAAGTTGTGATCAACTCGTTGTCCTTAGTGACGAGGCGCAGTCTTAGCACGCAAGTCAAAGAGGAGGCGCATGGAGACGAGCAGTGGGAAAATTAGTTTCACACCCGTTGCGTTGTCAACAAAACTGGGTGCTCCATGATCATTGACAACGGAAGCTGCACTAATTGTGTGAGCACAATGTTAGTTCAGAAGTTGGGACTGACTACTATACGCCACCCAAAGCCATATTCGCTACAGTGGATGAATAATGGCAGCGTCATTAAAGTGAGCCAGCAAGCACTCGTATCATTCGCAATTGGGAGGTACAAGGATGAGATCCTTTGCGACGTAGTGCCTATGCACGCAAGTCATATTCTGTTAGGACGACCGTGGCAATTTGATAGATCAGCCGTACACGATGGCCGAACCAACAAGTACAAGGTAGTCAAAGACGGCAAGAAACACTCACTTGCGTCTTTGACTCCAACACAAGTGTTCGAAGACGAACAATGGCTCGAAAAAGCCCATGCCGAGTGGGAAGTTGCTAAGAAGCTCAAGGAGAGCGAAGAAGAAGACAAGAGTAGCCCAAGCGAAGTGAAGATTGGCGGAAAGAAGATAAGTCTCTATGCCAAAGGGAAGGATCTTCGGCGAGCACTTACCATGCGCAATTCTAATTGCGAACCAAGTAAGCCTTTGATTCTACTTCGCTTCAAGCCCTACTGTCTCTCTTCTTCTTCATCTATAAATTCTGCCCCACCTATTATTTCCGAGTTATTGGAAGAATTTGCGGATATTGCCCGACGAGATGCCCGCGAGTTTGCCTCCAATCCGAGGGATCGAGCACCAAATAGATTTTGTTCCAGGCTCCACAATTCCGAATCGGCCAGCTTATAGAAGTAATCTCGAAGAGACAAAGGAGTTACAGAAGCAAGTGGATGACTTATTGAGCCGTAGGTATGTACGGGAAAGTCTTTCCCCTTGCGCCGTACCCGTGATCCTTGTGCCTAAAAAGGATGGTACATGGCGAATGTGCGTGGACTGTAGGGCCATGAACAAGATCACAATCAAGTATTGACACCCCATTCCGAGGCTAGATGGCATGTTAGACGAATTGAGTGGCAGCCAAATCTTCTCGAAGATAGATCTTATGAGTGGCTACCATCAAATCCGAATGAAGGAAGGGGACGAATGGAAGACAGCGTTTAAGACCAAGCACAGTCTTTACGAGTGGATGGTCATGCCTTTCAGCTTGACAAACGCACCAAGCAGATTCATGAGACTTATGAACCATGTGCTACGACGATTCATTGGCAAATTCGTAGTGGTGTACTTTGATGACATCCTCGTTTATAGCAGATCACTTGAAGAACATGGCACGCACCTACGCCAAGTGTTCTTAACCCTACGTGAGCAACAGTTATATGCTAAAGCGAGTAAATGCTCATTCGCGCTTAAGCAAGTCAGTTTTCTAGGGTTCATTGTGGGTGTGGAAGGCGTCAAGGTCGATGAAGAAAAGATCAAAGCCATTAAGGAGTGGCCTACGCCAAGGAATGTGAGTGATATACGTTCGTTCCATGGCTTAGCGAGCTTTTATAGACGCTTTGTCAAGGATTTCAGCACTGTAGCAGCACCTTTGAACGAATTGACTAAGAAGGGAGTACCCTTCGCATGGGAGAAGCCGCAGGAACAAGCGTTTCACACGCTTAAAGAGAGGCTATGCACCGCGCCTGTTTTAGCATTGTCTAATTTTGAAAAAGGCTTCGAAGTGGAATGCGATGCAAGTGGCATCGGCATTGGAGCGGTTCTGATGCAAGAGAAGAGGCCGATTGCGTTCTTTAGTGAGAAATTAAAAGATGCACAGCTTCGGTATCCCACTTATGACAAGGAACTGTATGCACTCGTGCGCGCCTTAGAGGTTTGGCAGCACTATCTTATGCCATGAGAGTTCCTAGTGCACACCGATCACCTAAGCTTGAAATATTTGAAGGGACAAGGGAAATTGAACAAGAGGCACGCAGCCTGGATGGAATTCATAGAAGCATTCCCGTACCACATCCAATATAAGCAAGGAAAGGAGAATATCGTAGCCGACGCATTGTCTAGACGGTATGCCCCCATCTCTTCTCTTAGTGCGAAACTTTTAGGGTTTGCGCACATAATTTCTCTCTACCCTTTTGATTCTGATTTTGGAGAGATCTACTCTACATGCATGACGACACATTGGTCTAAGTATTTTCAGCATGAAGGGTATCTGTTTAAGCACAAGAGGTTGTGCATTCCGCATTGTTCTATGCGAGAATTACTGGTCTTAGAGTCGCACAGTGGTGGACTTATGGGACACTTCGGAGTTACGAAGACCCTTGAGATATTAAAGGGGCATTTTTATTGGCCACATATGAAAAGAGACGTGATACGCATTGTGTCTCGGTGTATTACATGTCGCAAGGCCAAATCGAAGGTTGCAAGCCACGGTAAGTATATGCCTCTACCCATTCCTTCGCACCCTTGGACAGATATCTTCAAGGATTTTATGGTTGGGTTGCCGAAATCATGGAAAGGGAAAGATTGCATCTTCGTTGTCGTGGACAAATTTTCGAAGATGGCACACTTCATTCCGTACACCACTAGCAACGACGCAATCTACATCGCCAACTTATTTTTCAAGGAAATCATTCACTTACATGGGATGCCCGCAAGCATTGTGAGTGACCGAGATAGGAAATTTCTTGGCCATTTTTGGCGAGTGTTATGGCGACGTTTGGGGACTAAGCTACTCTTTTCGACTTCTTGCCATCCTCAAACTGACGAACAAACAGAAGTAGTAAACCGCACATTCGGGTCCTTATTAAGAGCATTAGTAGGCAAACATGTGACCAAGTGGGATGATCAGCTACCCTTTATGGAATTTGCCTACAATCGAGCCACGCATTCTAGCACTGGGTTTTCACCTTTTGAAATAGTCTACGACTTCAATCCTTTGACGCCGCTGGACTTAGCACCTTTACCTTTGCAAGATGCCGTGAGTTTAGATGGAGACGCAAAGGCAGCAGCGGTGAAAAAGATTCATGAGCAGACTAAGAAAAATATAGAGAAGATGAATGAACGATTGACCCGCAAGAAAAATCAAGGCAGAGCGACCGCATCCTTCAAAGTAGGCGACTGGGTTTGGCTACATTTAAGGAAGGAAAGATTTCCAGCCTTGAGGCGTCACAAAATTTCTGCAAGAGGAGATGGCCCATTTTTTATCGTGGAGAAAATCAATAATAATGCCTATGTCCTCGACCTTCCTAGCGACTATGGATCCGCAAGTACTACCTTCAACATCTCCGATTTAAGTTTGTGTGATTGGGCGGAAGATGATGAGGAAGACTCGGATTCGAGGACGAATCCTCTTGAAGAGGGAGGGACTGATGCGAACCCTAGTACGCATCGCACGCATGCCGCACCTTCACGCGTGCCCTTGCCGCGTCTTGGCCCGATGACGCGCCAACACAGCAAGCGCCTGGCCAGCCAGCTTTCTTTGTTCCTACATAATGAGATTCAGCGCGAGGCTACGCTGGAGGAGTCCGTACTATGCGAGCACATGCCGCGCTTAGTGACGCTGCTGGTCGCATCCAGCGCGCACGCTAGCACCCACGAAACGGACGACCGAGCCAAGTCAGACTTGGGGAATATTTGTCGAGCTCCCGCCGAGTTACAAGATATCTTCAAGGGTCTAGAAGAGGCTACTGGAGTTTCAAGTCAAACGCCCGACGCGTTTGGGAGAATGGCTGAACGGGTCAACGCATGCGCAAGTCCTAGCGCACCAAGGACTTCGACTTGAGGAAGGACGCGCATTGCGCAATTCTACCGTGCGTAGGATTGCTTGGGTCTACTAATACTCTTAGTACTAGTATTATAATTAATTTAATTAATTATTTCAGCTTTTGTTCAAGTCGAACTCTTGTATAGATAGAAGTTCTAGTTCTCGTAGGATTTGTATTTCTTGCGCCTATTTAAGGGAGCCTCTTGGCTTAATAAAATCAGACTTTTTTTTGCCAAATTCCTGAGTTAAATTTAAGTCTCGCAGAACCTTGAATCCTTTGAGTCCGAATGCTCGAAGAACCACTCAAGTAAATCGAAAGTTCACCCCCATTGTTCGATTGCCTAGGTTGCTAACCAATTGCTGGTTAGAGGGTTAGGAGTTCAATCAAGATCCTCATTCGCGTAGCTGGGTTGGCTAGTCTTCACGACTTAGCAGGGTGAGCGCCCGTTTGGGTTCAATTTAAAGTATTTCCGCATGAAGTCCATCCTTGAACAACGATCACAACAGGAGCATCGATCCAAGCCTAGCCAGGATCGTATCAGATGTGTTTTGAAATCATTCAATCCAACTTTCTTAATTTCAAGAATATTTTTTGTTTCCATCACCTTAATTACCAAGAAGAAGAGAGAGAATTCAAGAAATGGAGGCAATGAAGATGAGAGTGTTTTTGGCTGTGATGATCATGTTCATGGCCACATCAGCAGTCCAAAATGTTGCAGCAGTAGAGGCTCCAGCTCCAAGCCCTACATCTGATGCCACTTCTTTTGTGCCCACCATTTTTGCCTCTTTTGTTGCTCTTGCATTTGGGCTTCTTTTCTAGATGATGAGAGGAAGAAAAATATGGTTTTTTTTTTTCTTTTGATGTTCTTGAATTGGGCACACGTTGATTTCTTCGTGTTTGATTTTTTCTTTTCTAATTTCATTGTTCATGACCTCTTTGACATTTGACCATACTATGTCATCTTGTTATTATCATTCTTAATTAATACTCCCTTTATTTTTTAATAACTGTCACTTTTATACGGATTCTTACTGTTCATAATACTCCCTCCGTTCTTTTTTATTTGACGCTGGAGGGAGAATCACACGGATTAAGAAATTGTTGTGCATGTCAACAAAGCGTGTGTGGCCAGGCCACGCATCAAATATTAATTCGTTTGTCAAGGATGTTGTTTATGCTCGGAATCAATTCCCGACATTTCCTATTCTCACCACCCCCACAGAAAGGAGCGGACGGTCGTCTCGAGTCGGGAGCCGGTGGAACGACGCATTTTCAGTCAGCCACGCGCTGCCAATCGCCGTTGACGCTTCCGCCACTGCTTTCCACGCGCCGGAGCGTGGAGGCACGTCCGGCCACCGTTTCCGCCGCCATGACCTGGGTTCTTCTCGCCTTGTAATTTCCGACAATAATCTATGGTTGCCTTCTTGATATTTGGTCATTTCCGGTAAGAAAAAGATGAAACAGATCCGAAGGGGAGAGAAGGAGAAGATGGACTGAATGTGTTTCAGAATCTCTATTTTCAAGACAACCAAATTTAAAATCCGGCCCAATACTTTTCACCTTTCACACTTTTCCCCCCGTATGACATGCAGTTTAGTAAGGAATGACATGTCGTTCAAGGGCATTTTTATCAAAAAAATATATAAATGGGCACAATTACCAAATGCGTCAATTAAAAAAGACCAACATTTTTAGGCTAAAACGTCAACTATTTCGGGACAGAGGGAGTACTTATCATTTTATCGATTTTAAGGTATATATTTTGTGCAAATGATAAAAAAAATTTATGCATCAATCCAATTTGATGATGGTGTGGTAATTCGTGTGAAAATTAGGAGAAAAAAAAGAAATAATGTGGAATAAAATAAGATCAAAGATCATTGTTTTCAATTTTTTACAATTTTAAAACGTCTATTATTTCCGGACATAGGGAGTAGTTAATTTTTTCTTATTATTATTATTATTTTATTAATTTGTATATTTGATGTGATCTCATCTGACTGCTTTTGAGTTCGACTCTCTTCTTTCTGTAATTACTGTTTTCTTTGCCTTTTATATTAAACTCCAACTCCTTGGGC
Source organism: Viola odorata (assembly GCA_963691705.1). NCBI lineage: Eukaryota > Viridiplantae > Streptophyta > Magnoliopsida > Malpighiales > Violaceae > Viola > Viola odorata. The sequence goes on along the minus strand of OY829539.1, from coordinate 19,261,647 downwards.
AAAGCAACAAACATTAATAATAAAGGTTAATATTATATTAGTTTATACACTTAAATTGATCATTTTAATTTAGTCAAACTTTTTGGTTGAATTTGAACTTTTTACTCACAAAAAACCATATAAAAATTAATAATATATTAAAAAATTCCATAAAAGGATTTTTCAAACAAAAGTCAGTAAAAATTCAACACAATTCTTGGAAATTAAATAAACAGTTAAATAATTAGAAAATATTCTTGAAAGCTAAGATGTTTGTTTTATAAATAGATGAGAATTGTAGACAAGATGATTCAAACTTCAGATCTTGTCTACCCTATTTTATAGAAAGTACCACTGAACTATAAGCTCATTAGTTTTTAAAACTTAAAATTAGATATAAAAAAATTCCATAAAAATAGTAAAATATCAGCAAAATAAGAGAAAATTCCAAATTAATGAAAGAGTAGTTAAAAACTAAAAATTTCATCATAAATTTTATCATATAAAATAAATCAACAAAATTTAGTTTTTGAAAATAAATCATAAAATAACGTTAAAAGTTGGAAAAATAAAATAATAGTTAGAACAATAAAAAATGTTAATAGAAATAAAAAAGTCTATAAAATTGGAAAAAAATAGTAAGGGATAAATTCGAAGATTCTATATACAAGTTGTGAGATTCATTTGTTCATAAATGCTTTTATTATTTTCTACATTCTTCTAGCTTTCGTTCCTAAAAGTGAGAATCTTTGAATTAGCTATTGTAATTGGTTAGTTAAATCCGTATTTGTTTAGCTAGATTATACAAGTGGTAAAAAAATAGCTGATATAATTATCCGGTTTGAGCTTGTGAGACTGTATACTAGAATTGGTGTTCATTTGGATTTTAATGCAATTAGTAAATTAAACCCCAAGAGCTTATTTGGAGGTTGTTTAACTTATTAGGTTCATTAAGAGCTTGTTTTACTTTATTACAATTAAGAAGGAACTAGGTTGTTTAAGCTTATTAATCACTCTAGTCAATTTGTAGAAGTGATAAAAGCATAATCTTTGATCGATGATCAATTTGCTACATCGAATCCGAGGTAAATTCATCCATATTGTATTTACTGCAATTATTTCTGATTTTCAGCTTAATTTCACAATCAAAACTCTCATTACAAACCAATTTCAAATCTGTAACTTTTATGTTTCTTTGCATCATATCAGGTTGTCATGGGTTTAATCCGTGCCCATTCTTTATAGACATGACCTTGCTGACTATTAGTACAACGTTTGCATTAGTTGGAAATTATATACTCCCTCTGGTCCGAATTATATGACTTCCTCGCATCCCAATATTCAGTAGGAAACGCATATCGAGGAAGCCGGATGAGGCACTATTTGACCCCAAAAAATTCCGTACTTTTTTTCGAATGTACGTTAATCCTTAACCTACTTCCGAGAAAAAATTCGGGGCAAAATTGTTTCAAATAGTGACTGTTCCGGCCGCCTTAAGATACGTTCCGAAACAGTAAAAGCAAAACCCAAAACGTCATATAATTCGGACTGGAGGGAGTACTGTTTTTGGTGGTTTTGACAACCCGTCATTGATACAACAAGATGAATATCATTGTGTGAAAATTACCACCAATTAAACAAATAAATTTAACATTTTGTGATTTTTTTTTTTTACATCACTATTTGTGAAACCTACAAATTTGAATTATTTTGGGCATGAAGATGGTCCATTCCACTTCCAAGAGGTCCATTCACAAGGTCCCAAGCCAAACCCATTAAAGAAAGCTCTTCATGGTTATCGAATAAGCATTGAGAAAGGAAGAAGTCATGGAGGAGGAATCGAGATAAGGATGGTGATTTGCATTCAAGCCTTAGAGCAAACCTAAGAAGACTCCCCTTAAAGTCATCACTCAGCCGAAAGCCATGCCCAACACTAGCGGTATACCACTAACCAGGCTTCGTGTGTCCTCACTAAATCCATATTTTAGCTAGCGGTATACCGCCAGCTCTTAGCAGGATACCCCAACCTAGCGGTATATCGCCAGCCAGAGTTAGTGTGTCCTCGCTAAGTCCTATTTTAGCTAGCAGCATACCGCTAGGACTTAGCCGCACACTAGCAATTTGCCAAGCCTTAAGGTGGCCCCAACTCATGAGACAACCGAGTCCTTATCTCAACCACTTGGCCGACCATTTTTCACCAAAAGGTAGACATGTAATAGGTCCCATTGTATAATAAGCTAGTGATAAACATATTAGGATTTTGACTTTAGATTGAATATTATTGTGAGCTTTGACTCATTTTCTCCCCAGAGATATTCTAAGTTAGAAAGCTTAATTTGGGTAAGTAAAAACATTTATTTCAACTCCTTTCTTCCATCAATTAGGTTTCTCAAGACAAGTTTTTGAGATATATTGTGGTTGCTAGGTCCTAATTTCCTATCAATTAGTTTGCAGAAGATAAGTTTTGGAGAGGATTAGCTTGTATTTATCAAGTTATTATCTTGTAGTTTCAGTTTCTTGCTGCTTGTATTTTCTTGAACCTTTTATCAAGAACTAGATCTTATTAATGTCAATAAGAGTTTTGGTTATCTAACTGCTCTTGCTTAACTTCATGTCTGAACTATTGAACATTAAACAATTTTAGCAATTGATACGGTTCAAGCTCTTTTGAGGAGCTGAAATGTTTGAGTTTTGGAGCAAGGATCTAGCTCGAGTTGTCTCACAATTATACAAGGAAAATACACAAGAATTTGATGGAAAAACTTACAGTTATGTAGCGAAAAAGAGGGTACAATGAAAGACAATTAATTAGGAAAACAAACATAAGAAAGATGGATAAATACTTGAGATAAAATAGATTTAAACAACAATAAATACTTGAATTAAACTTACAATTAACTTACACAAATCACAGTCACACAAACACTCACACAAGAAGTAGCAACAAACTACCAATTGAAAGCTTAATGTTTTACTTGCAAGGATTAAAGGAGCTCTCAAGCCTAAAATCATACAAGTTGAGTCTATGGTGTTTAAAGGGAGGGGTAATCTCTAACTCAGCAATAAACACTCAACATAAACTGAGGAAGAAAAGAAAGAAACGAGCTATTTATACTAGGTGCAAAATGGCCCTTGGAAAACCCTTCTCGGAAGAACAAATCTGTGACTAGGGGTATGTCGCTATGGGCTTAGCGATATGCCGTGAGCTTTGGCGTTTAAACTTGTCCAAAAATTGCTGATGGCCAAGGCTTAGCAGTACGCCGCTGGAGACGTAACGGGCTTAGCGGCATGCAATGAGCTTCGGTGGTGGAATTCCCAAAAATTAAAGTTGTCCAAAAATATTGATGCTTAACGGCTTGCCACTAGGTCTGGCGGTATGCCGTCAACGTAACAGTTGAAAATATGGGTTTTTTCATTGCTTCTCGGCCTACTTTGTGGTGTGCGACCACCATTAAAGTCTGACCTTCATGCTGGAGTGATTTCCTGCCATCCATATCGGCTTCAACCCACAAAGTAAGCTTCTTCGCCATACTACGGGTAATAGGTCCTTAAGGCGTCGTATCTTCAAGGCTTAAGATAGGTATGAGTGTGATCGTATCAACAACCGAAATCATATCTTATTGACCACTACTACAAAATGTATTCGCGGAAATTATACTTATAGACATCAAAATTTCGGCTCATCTTAAAATATGCGGTCCAATTTATAAAAAGCCACGAAGCCCATTCATCGAAATCCGTGAGGCTTATTTGGTCGAAGCCCACCAGCAAGCTCATATTTGGAGGGAATAAAATTCATCTAATATTTTATTAATTTGATTAAATGTCAAATTAATTGATATTCAATTATTAATTAATGTGCAAATTAATTAATAACATCGGTTACAAATTGGACCAATGAGATGAAGACATGTGTCGTCTTTCCACCTTAAGATCATCCTTATGAGCCTATAAATAGAGGCCTCATTAGGAGGAGAAAGAGAACATTTCTTGGAGAGAAGAAGTGCTGCGAAGATCAAGAACTGAAGCAGATCGTCTTCAAGAAAGAAGGAGAAGCCACAAGCTGATTCAAGGTCGGTTCTCTCTCGACCACCAAGGAGAAGCCACAAGCTAATTCAAGGTCGGTTCTCTCTCAACCACCAAGGAGAAGCCACAAGATAATTCAAGGTCGGTTCTCTCTCAACTATCAAACCAAATCAAGAAGAAGCCACAAGCTGATTTAAGGCCAGTTTCTTCTCAAGTCAAATCAAGCAGAAGCCACAACCTGATTCAAGGTCGGTGATATGATCCCAGAATATGCTACAGACATCCAAATCGTGCGATCGACCTCTCTTATGAATCTTCAAGATGTTATCTTTCGTTTGGGACAAGTTTCAGACCAATCAGAAGGATGGATCAAAAGTTATGCTCGTCGAGATTTCCTTGCGCGGAATGGACGTGATTACGTCCCATCCCGGCGTGATCACTCAATAAACAGTAGCTGATCTCAACTTTGACGTGATCCCGTCATGCTCTCGACGTGATCACGCCATGAACAAAATCATGAAGGCTGTTCCGCTTCGTTTGCGGCGTGATTACGCCCTGTATCGACGTGATCACGTCCTGGAAAGTTCAGTTTGCGCCAAAAAGGAATTTAATGGATTTTCCTTCTTTTTGGCTGACGTTTGCCACTTTTATTAATTATGGATTTATTATAATTAGTTTCCTTATTAATTAGTTAGATTAGATTGAATTTATTTAATTAATTAATTAGGATTTTAATTAGAAAAAGGATTTCTTTTGTAAGGATTAGGTTTTCCTATTTAAAGGAGCCTCCTTATTCATTGTAACTACGACGAATTTTGATAATTAAACAGAGAGGATTTTCTCAATTGTTCACGTGTGAACCTTGTTGCTTCTTAAGTCTGAACGCTTAAGTCGAATTGCAAGTAAAAGACCGAGAGTTCAAACCCCTATTGTTTCGTTTCATCCTAGGTTGGTATTCACAAGTTGAATACAGGGTTAGGGATTCGAGTCAAGAACCTTTCTTGCTTGATTTGGGTTGGCTAGTACAGGTTATTAGCAGGGTCAAACGCTCAAGAGAGATAATTATTCCGCATTCCGAAAATCCAATCCTTCGAACTAGATCAGAATGTACTCGTTACGCATCCTACGCAACTAGGATCGTATCAGCCGGTTTCTTCTCAAGTCAAATCAAGCAGAAGCCACAAGCTTATTCAAGGCTGGTTTCTTCTTAAATCAACCGTGGATTACAAGCTGATTCAAGGTCAATCCGTCAATCATCCAACTCAAGTTCAAATCCATATCCGGAGTGAAGATTGATTCATTAATCAGAGGAATCAAGAGAAGAAGAACCACTTTTATTCTACATTCAACAATTATAATTTGACACATGTAATTTTCTCCTATTTTAGGAAAAATTGTGTGTACAAATCTTTGGCACGCCCAGTGGGACACTACTCTCCTCTCATCTTTTGAATCACACTCCTCAAATCAAGATCCAAAATGAATCGCCTGATTAGAAATCAAACCGACGACTCTTTTCCTGAAGCACTTCAAGATCTGCGAGAAGGCCTTCCGGCAACACGTGCTCGCGCTAGAGCTGGAAGGGCCCAATTGGTGTCACCATTGAAGTAATTTTCCCGTAGGGAAAAACCAAGAAGAAAGGTCGTCAAAGAGATCCAAACCAGATCTGATGGCTCTTACTACCCTAGTGGAGAGTCCGATACCGGAGTTGCTTCTGAAAACACTCAAACTAGAAGATGGGTAGACTATAGCTCTGACTCCTCTGAATCCTTTGTTGCGGTGATGGTCATCGACGCTTCCCAAGATGCTGAGACTCGCTTTCAAGAGATGTCCTTAACAATTGAAAATTTGATAAAAGCTATGGCAGAGAAAGATGCCAAAATAACTTTTCTGATGGCAAAGTTGGCAAGTCAACAGGCTCATCAAATAATCCAAATTCTAGCGGAGGCTCTTTTGGTGATGAGAATGCTGAGCGAGAACGACAACGAAAACACCATGAAGACTTCACCACGGTGAATAATCTGAATGACAACAGCAACAACACCGCGACACCCGTCGCAAATCTGACAGTTCAACAACTGCAGATGATGATTGCTGACACTATCCACGTTCAATATGGAGGAGCTTCACAATCCTCTCTCGGGTACGCAAAGCCTTACTCAAGGCGCATAGATGAACTATTACTGCCTGTGAGGTATCAACCTCCAAAATTCCAACAGTTCGAGGGGAAAGGGAACCCTAAACAACACATCGCTCACTTCATAGAGACTTGCAACAATGCAGGAACTTATGGAGATATGATGGTGAAACAATTTGTTCGATCACTGAAAGGCGTGGCCTTTGAATTGTACACTGATATTAGGCATGGGTCTATTGATAGTTGGGACCAGTTGGAAAGAGACTTCCTAACTCACTTTTACAGCACTCGGCGGATTATTGGCCTACCTGAATTGGCTGGAACAAAACAAAGAAAAGATGAACCTGTCACTGAGTTCATCGAAAGATGGAGGAACTTGGTCTTTAATTGCAAAGAAAGGATCAGTGAGTCATCTTCAATCGATATGTGTGTCCAAGGCATGCATTGGGGACTGCTCTACAACTTGCAGGCGAACGTGCCACGCACATTTGAGGAGCTCGCAACTAGGGCTCATAATCTGGAAATTCAAATCCAAAGGCACGGGAGTTACTTGCCAAATGGCTCTTGTGAAAAGGAAGAAGTAAGGAAAAACCCGAAGACCAGTGAAAGGGAGGAAAGCATGGTAGTTACCACGGCACCTACGAAAACATCCTTCAAAGAGATCCACAGAAAAGAAGAGGCAAAGCAGGTCAAGACTGAGTACAAGCCTGTCAAAGCTCAAAGAAGGACCCTGAAGGAACGCGAAGAAAGAGGATATCCCTTCTTAGACTCGAAAGTCTCTGACATTCTAGACCAACTTATTGAACAAAAATTGATCGAGCTTCCGCCATCAAAGCGCCCAGAAGAAGTGAACCAGATCGACAACCCCAGGTATTGCAAATATCACCGGATCATCAGTCATCCGGTAGATAAATGCTTTGTCCTTAAAGACCTCATCGTTCGTTTAGACAAGGAAGGTAAAATAAAACTCGATGATGGAGATGTTGTAGATGCTAATTACATCACAACCATTGCAAAGAATGATGTTACACCAACTATGATCGCATTCGGGTCATTTGATCCTATTCCATTGTCGCAAGCTTTGGGTCAGAACCCAGAACCCAGTCGCCACTCAACCAATGGTTCTGACAGCTGAATTACCGAAGGGGGCAGTCCCCGTAGAATTCAGCACTAATGGAGAGGTCAAGGTCATCTATGCCTACCCTGGGATGCCAACAACAGGAAACCCTTATGGGCCGAGTTTGTACAAGTTAATGACTAACAACTTGGACATTTGGGAAACAAGCTCTGAGTCCGAAGATGAAATTAACGACGGATGGTCAACCTTCAGAAGGAAGAAGAATAAAAAAGTTCTTCAAAAAAGAAAGCCATCCTCAAAATACCCTCATGGCGTCTCTAGCCAAGATTGTGAAGTTCAGCCAGAAGGGTAGGGTCTTCCAGGTGAGCCATCAAAGACCTCCCATGAAGCTGAGACTGTTGATAAGCCTTGCAAGGGAAAGGCTTCGATACATGCGCCGACAAAGGTTGAACGAACGCCTTGTAAGGCTCACACTCATCCAACGTCTAGAAAAAGGAGGCATCACGCTCTCGAATGCTCAACACCGAGGTCTTCGTCTCAACCAAAAGGGACAACGACTTGTGAAGAGTATGTCCCAGAAGAACAATCTCCTGAAGATTGCGTAGCAGTCTACATGGTTAGTGTAGAGCAAGCTGAAGGATTTGACCACAAAGATGCTGATGTTCATTTAATTGATGCCATAACATCCTACCAGCGGATCCCCGGAAGGATTTGGTTACATGAAAGTGAAGTTATCCCTTCAAACTGGTACCAATGCCTCAAATTCATTTGTAATGGAGAGGTCAAGTGCGCTAAGGGAGAAATCGATCCATTCGACAATGAAGAATCACATTTTGCAGATGCCAAATTCTTCTCGGAAGAAAAGATTCCTTCATAAGCCTTTCCCATCTCTACACCAAAATATAAGAAGAATGGAGAAAGCTCATCTTCTGCAACAAGGTCAACACCTGTGTTCGTAAAAGCTTTACTTTCCAAAACCGCCATCACTGAGGAAGTAGAAGTTTTAAAGAAGAGTATGACTCTTCCTATTCCCATGATTTCAACATTGGCCCCGAGACCATCCAAGCTGGAAACTTCAAAGGAGACAAGATCCGAAGATATAAAAAGTGAAGGATCAAAAGGATACAGTTGAGCATGCTATGACCCAAAAGTCGAAAGACTCTTCGAGAATGCTAGGTACAGAAAAGGGAAACCTCGCCAACTTGGTGGTTTGGATGCGGTCCTTTTTAACGGAAAACCATCTACAGAAAGGCAAAGGTTCGGGCTCGGTTTTCTACAAGATCCTCCAGCCAAGATCAAAGTCAAAAAGGCCTCCGCGAACCCAATTATGATACAAATATGCGAAGTTGACAAAGAGACCTCTAAGGAGGAGAAGTTTCCCGTATTCAGCCGTATCTAAGGAGAAGCGGCTAAGGTTTCTATTTTTGACAGGTTAGGAGACAAAGCTTCCTTAGAGCCTAAACTTCCGACACCACCACAAAAAAAGTCCGTCTTCACACGGCTAGGACCTAATGTCCTAAACCAAAAAGGAAAGTCCAAGAAACATAAGCAGAAGAGGAAAAACGTTGCACGACAACTCTTCTACAATGCTGAAGACATGGAGGTTGAGAACGCTAATTGTGCTTCTGTTGAGGAAGTGTAAGATGAAGATGAACTAGAGCTAGCTCCGCCAACATTCGAGGAAAGGGGGCAATCCACAATTGATGAATTGGAAAAAGTCAACAGATTACACATCGGACCTATCAACAGAAGGGTCTTGAAGCACTTCTATGCCTAAACATCATCACCGCTACTCCTGGCCCGCAAGAGTATAAACTGTGTAAGGCCAAAAAAAAATATAAAAAAAAAATAAAACAATTGAACTACGTCATGACTTGATCTTTCTTTTTTGAAGGTACGTAGGCAACTTGACATATTTCAAGTGCAGTCGCACATCAAAAAGAAAACAAAATCATTGTACTACTCTTGGCCCGCAAGAGCATAAACTGTGTACGGCTAAATAAATGAACAAAATAAATATGTTCTCTGAAAAAAAGAGAGAGAAAGAGACTACATCAAGGTTGTCACTATGTCTTCCAAGTCTGCCATCTGAAAGAAAAAAGCTTCTGGATGCTCTCATCAGTGCCTTGAAGATCATCTTGTAACTTGCTGAACTTTAAGTCCAAGTCTTCAATTTCTGCTTCTCAACTCAAAGTATCTTGAAGGGAAGAACTCCACATGTGATGGGCGTCAAGCTTCAACTTGAACGTATCAATTCGCTCGGGTGGAGGACTCATGCCTTTCTCTCTCCTTGATAGGTAAAAGTCAACGTGAGTCAGAAAGTCCTCGACCTTCAACTTGAATGGAGCAGCATCAGACATAAATACATCCTTGAAGACCTCCTCAAGAATATAAGATCCCCTTTCCCACCAAGCCTTCAAGACCCTGAAGGAAAACTCTTGTTGATCGACTTATCATGGAAAACTTCAATTCTTCAAGTCCAAATGCTTCTACATCGATTGGATCAGAAGTAATACTATGAAGGTATTAATCTAGATTCTCGATGCAATGAATGCTTTAATTCTTCAAGACCAGATGCTTCATGTAATATCATGAGTTGAATCGAAAGTAATACTGAATAAGTATTGATTGATGCGATGAATATTCAAGTTCCTCAAACTCGAAAAGCCTCATCTAGTCACGGAGGTGTTGGTGAAAGGCTGGGCGTTGTGCCTTACATAAAGCTTTGTAAACGGAGGCTGGACACTGGTAATCAAATACCGCAGTAGTGAAGGTTCATGAAGTCTTTTGTTCCGAAGATACCTCTAAGCTCGAAGCCTATTGTTCCGAAGGCGCTTCTGAGTCCGAAGCAAGCACTCCCGAAGGCCTTGAAGATAAGAGATCTCTTCTTAAGCGACAAGTGGTGATCCCCATCTACAACGCTTCGCCTTGATCCTTTCGGCAAATCTCGAGAATGCGGAATATAATCTTCAATGTTGCAAAAGGAAGGAGTAAGCAAGGTGGAGCGAAATCTTGAAGCTTCTACATCAATTAGGTGAGATACAGTCCTTAAAAAGGACTGATCTAGACCCTCAATGTGGTTAATCCTGGAACTGATGGGGCGAGATCTTGAAGCTTCTACATCAATTAGGTGTGATGCAGTCCTTGAAAATGACTGATCAAGACCCTCGATGAGGTTAACGTCAGTGTTGGTGGGGCAGGATCCTGAAGCCTTTACATCAATTAGGTGGGATACATTGCTTAAAAAGCACTGATCCAGACCCTCGATGGAGCTTATATTAGGATCCTTCGTTGATCGACTCACTATGGCGAGCTTCAATACTCCTTTCCCTCCGGATTGCGAACGATGCTTCACTTCGATTTCCGGGAAATAAAGAAATCGTCCTCTTTACTCTTGACTTGAGCTCTCGTCGATCCAGTTCATATCAAGAGGTTGCAACGAAGTGACCGGATCGCAACGAGGATGACATCATCTGGAAAAAAAATTGATTAATTTCAACAAAAAAAAAAATAATAATAAAAAAAAAATGTGTGCCATGATATGAAAATTGGGCCAGCAACAACGTCTCCCTTCTATTTGACTCAGCCAACTTTACCCATCTCATGCCTTAATGAACAAGAGAAAAGGTAAAGAAGGCAAAATACAAAAGCAAAGAAGGAAGATGGCCGAAATCTTCTGGCAGCGATTGTCAATGCGTCAGAGATCGGAATGACTCTGTTACATTTGCATCTGATTCGTCTCGTCATGATGCTAGTTTTCGTCCTGACGGCGACCATAAATAATGCTGGACACACCTCCACGCGCCGGCACAGTGGCTGGACGCTCCGGTAAGTGTAATGATAGCCGGAATCTTCAAATGGCGATTGTCGATGCGTCAGAGATTTGAATGACTCCGTTCCAGTTGCATCTGATTCGTCTCATCATGACGCTCGTTTTGGTCCTGACAGTGGTCGGAAATCATGCTGGACGCGCCTCCATGCACCGTAACAGTGACTGGATACTCCGACGAGTGTAAAAATGGCCGGAATCTTCAAACAGAGATTGCCGATGCATCGGAGATCGGAATGACTCCGTTCAAGTTGTGCTCGACTCGTCTCGTCCTGACGCTCGCTTTGGTACCTACGGCGGCTAGAACGGAGGCTGGACGCGCCGGCAAGTGTAAAAATGACCGGAATCTTCTAGCCGCGATTGCCAATGTGTCCGAGATCGGAATGACTCCGTTCAACTTACGTCCAACTCGTCTCATCCTGACGCTCATTTTGGTTCTAGTGGTGAGAAAAATAGGTCAGATCTAGAAAAAAAGAAGAGGAATATAAATCCAAACCTGCACAATTAATTCTATGAATGAAGAAAGGAGCACAGAAACAATGGAGTATGAAAGAAAAAAACAACCAAAAGTCAAAGCATTACCTTTCCTCTCTCTCGGACAGCAGCAACAAGAAGGAAAAAAAAACCAATTGAAGAAGATCAACAATTGTATCTATTTGTAAAGGAAAAAATTCTCCTTAGTTAAGGAAATAAATTTTGCCCAATTATGAAGAAAATTTGCTCAATTAAAGAGAGAGATCTTGCTCAATTAAGGGAAAAATCTCAATTATAAAGAAAAAATCTACAATTAAGGAAAATGATCCTGCTCAATCAAGAAGAAAATATGCTCAATTAAGGAAAGACATCCTACTCAATCAAGAAGAAATTATGCTCAATGAAGATGAAGATTTTGCTCAAATAGAAGGAAAAAATTCTGATCGATTAGATAAAAAAGTAAAAAAAAAAGAGGAAAAAACTTATCCAAGGTCGCCGTCACACATGATCAATTCGACGAAATCCATGATGTGCAGGAACAAACTCCAAGACCATGGATTCCTTGGCACAAGTTTTTTTTTTAAAAAAAAAATGTACATTCGATGGCAAGTTTCTCCGAAGTCAAGATTGGTCCGTGATAAATTTAGCCCTACAATCAAACAGAATTTCAAGTTCAGTCCTCGACGCAAATTAAAACTCACTTAGGAAAGAGTTCAAGATTAATTTACTTCATCAAGTAAAGTAATCTTGAAGGGGCATTTGTAGACATCAAAATTTCAGCTCATCTTAAAATATGCGGTCCAATTTATAAAAAGCCACGAAGCCCATTCATCGAAATCCGTGAGGCTTATTTGGTCGAAGCCCACCAGCAAGCTCATATTTGGAGGGAATAAAATTCATCTAATATTTTATTAATTTGATTAAATGTCAAATTAATTAATATTCAATTATTAATTAATGTGCAAATTCATTAATAACATCGATTACAAATTGGACCAATGAGATGAAGACATGTATCGTCTTTCCACCTTAAGATCATCCTTATGAGCCTATAAATAGAGGCCTCATTAAAAGGAGAAAGAGAACATTTCTTGGAGAGAAGAAGTGCTGCGAAGATCAAGAACTGAAGCAGATCGTCTTCAAGAAAGAAGGAGAAGCCACAAGTTGATTCAAGGCCGGTTCTCTCTCAACCACCAAAGAGAAGCCACAAGCTAATTCAAGGTCGGTTCTCTCTCAACTATCAAATCAAATCAAGAAGAAGCCACAAGCTGATTTAAGGCCGGTTTTTTCTCAAGTCAAATCAAGCAGAAGCCACAAGCTGATTTAAGGTCGGTTTCTTCTTAAATCAACCGTGGATTACAAGCTGATTCAAGGCCAATCCGTCAATCATCCAACTCAAGTTCAAATCCAGATCCGGAGTGAAGATTGATTCATTAATCAGAGGAATCAAGAGAAGAAGAACCACTTTTATTCTACATTCAACAATTATAATTTGACACGTGTAATTTTCTCCTATTTTATGAAAAATTGTGTGTACAATACTATTTTAGTGGTTTCAAAAACCGGTATTGATACAACAATATCAATATCACAGGCTGATAATACAAAAGTATATCACAAGGGCATAACGGACATTGTACCTTCACAAAGTACCGTTGACCAGTCAAAACGGCACATGACCGGTTTGACCAAGTCAAACATATGAAACGGCATCGTGACCGATTGACCAAGTCAACGGGAATAAGTGACCAAAGGACAAGTCTAGCCCGATCGCCTCAAAACGGCACGAAGCCGATTCACTCGCTAAGCTATGAGGAAACGGATCGACGCTTCTACAAACATTGACCAGGTCAATGTTCTCCAAACGGCAGCATGCCGATTCCACACAACGGCAGCATGCCGATTCGCTACAAACGGCACCTTGCCGATTTGGTATAAACGGCTTACAGCCTACAATAAAGGTACACTGTATACTATTTCTATTAAATCAGTGGTCAAAGCCACACATGGGAGACAGCATTTCCTGCTCCCACTCAACCATTATAAAACTATTACCCATAAGGAATATTTATCCTCCCAAAGGCATGGTCTCTACTTTATAATTATTAACTCTTACTTTTAAACCACTTTGTGGAAAAAAGAGGAAAGGTGTCAGCAGATCTAACCACTCTAACCACTCTAGTCCTACATAAGGACTAGAGGGAAAGAGAGGAAAGACAGGTCTGGAGCTCCCAAAAGAGACATACACTGTTCCGAAATACACCTTCTCTGCATCTTAATCCAAACACTGACTTTGGCATCGGAGATTCTCCGCCGGAGTAAACCTCCGGTGGTTTTGCAGGTCGCTCAAGGAGCTCCAACCACCACTCCCCGGCATGCCATTTGACGGAAAAGCCCTCCTCATCCACTCTCGGACTATCATTTGGTGCTTTCATTGAGAGCTTTTGAAGTTTCAAGTGAGCAAGCCTTGAGACTCAAAGCTCTTCTTTCTCAAAATTTGGGGTTTTCATTTCCAAAAATGGCATCCAATCAAGATCTTCAATCAAATCCACCCACTGGTGTTGCTACGGGTCAACGTGAAACACCACTGGCGCAAGCTCCATCTTCTTGCGTGGATTTAAACGCCACGGCTCAACAACCTAATTTTCCAGAAATCCCATGTCCAGGCGCAACCTCAGAGGTCATTGAACCAGCCATCATGCTCGAGTTTGCTGCCCTGCACCAAAGGATGAACGTGATGATGCAAACGTTCATAGGAGGAGTTCCTCCACTAGTCAACCAGCCAGTTGTTCCTCAACGGATCTACAATCAACAGGCAGTAGAATCATCTTTGGAGCCTCCACCAGGCCATCAAAGTGCAGATCTACCCAGAAGGGAAGACATAGAAGAATTTGTCAACCAAATAGCTCAACGCAGCGCAAGAAGGAGTCATGAACAATCATCTCAAAGTAGATCCGAGAAAAGGAAAAGCAGAGAGAGATCGGTGACTCCACACCAACCAAAGAGAGATCATGATAGAGATAATCCAGATCTGTTTAAACGGTCTGTTCAGCAACCAGATCGCGAAGAACAGGACGATGATCCAAGAAATCCGTTAACCCTTCGGGTTCGGAAACAGCAAGTGAGCAGGCATGTCAACCATCCGATCACTACCATGGGACAACAGATCCAACGGTTCATGCGAGTTTAGTAAAGAAACATGTTAAGTTTTTTACTAGAAAGGATGAGGCTTTGTGCCAAATATTTGTAATAACCCTTAAAGGGATAGCCAACACTTGGTTTGAAAAATTACTGGCCGGATCCATTGACTGTTTCGAGCAACTAGAAAAAGCATTCAGAAGCCGATTCAGCTCATGTATACCGACGGAGAAATCTTCAGCCGTTCTGTTTGACATGATGCGACAGTCAGGAGAATCGTTGGCTGCATATATGGCTAGATTTAACACAGAGCTAGCAACTCTTCCTGATGTAGCGCCCAACCTTGCAGCAGAGGCGTTGAAAAGAAGCTGTAAATATCGAGAATTGGAGAATGCTTTGATCGCAAGCACCCCCAAAACTTTAGATCTCTTGCGGACTGAGGCAGAAAAATATTCCAGAATGGAAGAAGCAGACTACCGAAGGAGGAAACGGGAGGAAACCGATCTCTAAAATGCAGGAAAGAAGCAAACGGCATGAAGCCGATATGAAGATCGGTCAACCGATTTCTCTGCAATGTCGTTGTCCAGATCAGAGGGTAAAACGGCAATATTTGCAAAACGGCCTAGTACCGATTGGGTGCAAACCTCAAACGGTTTTCTCAAAACGGCATCTGGCCAAACGGTCAAAACAGAGATAAGTCCAATTTGTTTTGTCTTTGTTAATTGTTTCTGGAATATTATGTATAACATGAATTATCAAATATTTCAAAACAATGAAAAATATATATTCGCAAGTATTGTTTCTCATATGATTGCAGATCTGGAGAAGACAAAAATTAAAACAACCGTGGACGTAAGTCATTTTAGACCGAACCACGTTATCAAAATCAAAACGGCCGTGGACGTAAGTCATTTTAGACCGAACCACGTTATCAAAATCAAACTACCGTGGACGTAAGTCATTTTAGACCGAACCACGTTACAAAAATCAAAGAATCAACAATAATCTACTAGGGCTACCTAAGGCGCTTCTTGGGAATGCCAACAACCGAATCGGCTCTAGCCCGATTGGTCCAAAACGGCTTGTTTAGCATAACGCAAGAAAGGTCAAATTATCATCTTCAGGCTACGCCGTTTCTGCTGTGTCAGATGGATAGCAAAATTCTAAAGTCCGTTCCAAAACGGCAAAGTTCCAAGGTCCGTTTCAAAACGGCAAAATTCTAAAGGCATTCTTCTGCCTTATCAAACGGCAATATTTTCAAAACGGCTCAATGCCGAATCGACAAAGGAGGCCGCGTCAAAACGGTTGCAAACCTCAAAACGGCCAGACAGGACGGCAAGCAGCCGATTCTGCCAAACAGAAAAGAGATAAGTTCAATTTCAATTGTTCTATCTTTGTTTATTTTTTCTGGAGTATGATATATAACAGAAATCATTAAACATTAGCAATTACTAAAAATTGCAAAATTATATATATTCCGAATGATAATTGTTCATTACAAAATGAGCCAAATCGGCATTAATCAAAACATTGCTAAATGTTCATGCTAACGGCCCAGATCCAGAAGCGGCGTTAGGACCAATAGGAACATCATCATCATCTTAGTCTACATCTGAATCGGAGAAAGGTTCATACTCCTTAGCTTCGGCAATCCTTTCTCCAGCAGCAACATATCGCGAGAGATTGTCAGGGTGGAAATTCTTCTCGCCATAATAGGAGACATAGCTCTCCAACATGATGTTCTTCATCCTCTCTCTCCACCAACCGATCTTCTCAGGAACTTTCAGCAGCTCTGCTTCCTTAACGGCAATGTCATTTCCGGCAGCATGCAAATCGGATCAGGCCGCATTAAGTTCCTCAGTCAGCTTGGCAACAGAATTGGCAAGAGAAGATTTCTCTCCCGAGAGCAATGCAACGGAATCGGATAGAGCAGTCTTCTCCTCCAGTAGCACACCGTTTCTCCTCTGCTCATCCCTGACCATGGCAGAAAGACCATCTCTTTCTTTTAGGCTGTCAGCCAGTTTGCTTCGAGCATCCATAACGGCTTTCTTGTCCGTCTCATGAGAGGCCTTCAAAGTCTCATTCTCTTTCTGAAGGGAAGCGACTTCAGCGGTTGATTGCCGAAGTGCCTCTCTGCCCTCTTCAAGCTTTAACTCAACGGCCTCAGCTGCATAACGGGTAGCGTACAAGCCGCTGTAGAAAATACTTTGCATATGGGAGAAATGACAACTCAACTCCAAACGGTGATAATGTTTCCTGTCGGCATCGTTGGCAAACATCTCACCAATCAGTTGACCGGTCCTATAATCTTTGCTGCCAGGACTCTTCAATCCGAGAGATCGGCGGCTGCTTTCTCCAAAATTGTTTAAGCTAACCGTGTGAGTAATCTCCCCGTCAGGACCATGACTTGAGAGATAACCTCTAAGAACGGAAGGAGGAGCGACTGCATGATCATCAGAAGTAAACGGCTCAGGCAAAGGTGGACCGGCAACCCAGTGCAGGTTAATCGGCATCGGCGATGAAGGACCTGGCTGAACTGGATCAGGAATGCTCTCGGAAGCGACCGATGTGCCCGCGAAAACGGGAGAGTGATGCTGTAACGGCGTCTCCAAAGGGGGAACCGAAGCCCCTGAGCCATCAGTGCAAGCAGAAAAAGGAATGTTTGGAGCAGGCGTTGAAACGGTTTCAGCCGTTTCGATGTTCTCTGGTTCGGAAACGGCGGATTCCCGTTGTGCTTCGTCGGCAGCCCGTTTTGCTTCAGCTTTCCTTCTCTTTCTGAGAATTCTTTTGGCAGCTTTCATGACTTGGGGATCAGGATCTGGCAGATCGGAGGTCTCAACCGTCTTGCTGACGTCGCCGTTTGATGATAAGAGGGAATCTTCTTCTTCTTCTTCTTCAAAGGAAAAGTTCACCGTTGTGTCTTTCCTTGCCCACTGCTCACTTTCCTCAACAACAGTCTCATCGGCAACCGGTTCTTCATCAATCGGCTCATCAACTAAGGGACCTTCGTCCTCAGATCGGTCTTCAGCCGATTCATCATCAGCCCGCATTCTATCTTCAACATGCGCTTTGCCCTTTGCAGAGATCAGCCTAATTGAAGAAACGGAAGCAGGGGCAACCCTTTTATCTTTCTTAGCTTTCCCTGCAAAACGGAACTTGTTTAAGAAGGCAACAAAGACAAAACGGAAATTTTCCAGAGTAAGAAAAACTCACCAAGAACACAGTCGGACAACGGCATACCGATTGCCAGGTACTTTGTGTGGAACGGCGTGTTAACCGACAGTAACAGGTCAACTTGGGATTGAAGAGGCTCACCAAGGTTATCTGGCTTGAGCCAGTGTTTCTCATTCATTTCCCGATTAAACCCAGAAGGCCATTCGGCCGAAGAAGATGTTGTAACCAAAAAGAAACGCTCCTTCCAGTCTTTGACAGAAGAGTCGTATCTTTGGAAAATATCATTGAAATGAGAATCCCGTCGGGGGCGGATCATCATCAAGCTCCCACGATTTGTCAGATTAAAGAAATACTTAAACAGAGCCAGTGAAGGCGATTTAATCCCATTCAATTCACAGACCTTCAAAAAAGCATAAATTCCAGCCCAGGAATTTGGAGTAATCTGGGCTGGGCTCAACAGATGCTGAGTTAACATCTGCTTGATCATAGAATCCAGGGGAAGCCTAAAACCAAAGGCAAACATTCTAGAATACAAAACCCTAGTATTATCATCAAAACAACTGTTCAACCTAACATCGGGAGAAGCCACAGTAGCAGTATATTCATCAGACAGCTCAATTTCTAAAGCCTCAATCTCAGCAAGCAACTTATCTTCACTGTCTAACTTAGTGGGAGTTTTATCAATGATCTCATAGGTAACTAGAGGGCGTTTGGGTGCCATTCCTAAGTCTCAAGCGATAAATCGGAGAGGGAAAAGGAGTGGGTAAATACCTAAAAATGCAGAGATCTTGAAGAACGGAACCCAGAAGTGCGGGAGGAAGTTGCAGAAATGAGAGAGAAAATAAGAGAAAATTTGTGAGGAAGAAGAAAGTGAGAGCGGCGTTGTGAAAGAAAATGAGTTAGGGTTTCCAAGAGAAACCACTTTTGAAAGGAGAAAACTCTTCAACTCACATCCGTTCCAGCGAAACGATGACAAGTGGCATGACCAATTGTGATCAGACTGACACACGTCACTAAAGCTGCAGAGCATTAAATGAGAAAACGGCGCATGCGTTTCTGACAAGTCTTGAATTTCGAAATTCAAACCTTGTCATAGAACGAAGAGACGTTTCTCCTAGAAAGTTCAACCAGCAATCATCATTTTATTGGGAAGATACAACGTCAGCAGGTATACATTTAAATGCATTAAAATCCCTTTATTGCTATTTATTATTTATTTGCAGGATTGAGAGAAAAAACTCAATAACTGCATCAAGCTAAAGAACAAAACGGCAGCATGCCGATTGACAAGCCTCACGCATGAAACGGCAGCATGCCGATTATCAAGCACCAAGCCAGAAACGGCAAGCCCTTGGTAAACACTCGGGCTCGTTTGTTGTTGGGCCTCTGATAATACAAAAGTATATCACAAGGGCATAACGGACATTGTACCTTCACAAAGTACCGTTGACCAATCAAAACGGCACATGACCGGTTTGACCAAGTCAAACATATGAAACGGCATCGTGACCGATTGACCAAGTCAACGGGAATAAGTGACCAAAGGACAAGTCTAGCCCGATCGCCTCAAAACGGCACGAAGCCGATTCACTCGCTAAGCTATGAGGAAACGGATCGACGCTTCTACAAACATTGACCAGGTCAATGTTCTCCAAACGGCAGCATGCCGATTCCACACAACGGCAGCATGCCGATTCGCTACAAACGGCACCTTGCCGATTTGGTATAAACGGCTTACAGCCTACAATAAAGGTACACTGTATATTATTTCTATTAAATCAGTGGTCAAAGCCACACATGAGAGACGGCATTTCCTGCTCCCACTCAACCATTATAAAACTATTACCCATAAGGAATATTTATCCTCCCAAAAGCATGGTCTCTACTTTATAATTATTAACTCTTACTTTTAAACCACTTTGTGGAAAAAAGAGGAAAGGTGTCAGCAGATCTAACCACTCTAACCACTCTAGTCCTACATAAGGACTAGAGGGAAAGAGAGGAAAGACAGGTCTGGAGCTCCCAAAAGAGACAGACACTATTCCGAAATACACCTTCTCTGCATCTTAATCCAAACACTGACTTTGGCATCGGAGATTCTCCGCCGGAGTAAACCTCCGGTGGTTTTGCAGGTCGCTCAAGGAGCTCCAACCACCACTCCCCGGCATGCCATTTGACGGAAAAGCCCTCCTCATCCACTCTCGGACTATCACAGGCGTCAATTAAACCAATAAATTCAACTTTTTTTGTGTTTTTTTTTTACATCATTATTCGTGTATTAAACAGCAAGGCAACCTACAGATTTGAATTTTTTTTGGGGTCCAACTACATGTATCCAACGCATAATTCCAATTGCGACTTCACATCACTAATTCAACCAACCAAATTCCTCCCTCCATCTTTGACAACAAATTGAGATGAGCATGTGGCGATCATCTTACTACGCAACGCAATAAGAGAAGATTCACTTAACCAAACAAAAAAAGAGAAGATTCACTTTCCACGGTGGGGCATGACCAATAAATCTCTTTTGTTTTGGTTAGTTTGTTGGTTCAATCACTCATTATTCTTCCCCCATGCCCTATAACAAAATATCCTGAAGACTTTACGAGAGCTCCATCAAAAACTACGCTTTACTTTTTTGATAAAAAAATAATCTTATTTGAATATGGTTAGATTTTAAAAAATATATAATTTTCTCAATTTTAAAACTCAAATCTAAAATCTGAATTAAAAATAAGCAAATTAATCTAAATATTAAAATTAGGAAGTATACACCCATTGGTCATACAGAGTTATTGTCATTTCTAACGAGAATAAACTAATACTAATTGATTCATCAGACATTGGCTAATATTTCTGGTAAAATCTAAACCCTAGGGTTGCAAACCAATGAGAGATTTTCAATTGTGCTGATTGAATACTATCTGCAAATTCTGCTTGATTAATAAGATTTAATTGGGTCATCTCCCATAGTTACAAACTTTAACCATGCTACAAATGGATCACATGAAGATACCAACATTGCATAATAAGGAATCTATTATACAAACAAGATTGATTTCATTAGAATCTATAAAAACATCAAAATACACGGATTTGTTTTTATATGTACAATAGATATCTGATATGATTGATATAAAACCTTACATTATTATATACTAACTTACTAAACAGCAGACTCATCAGAACTTTGACAGCAAGTGGCAATTGGGCATATTATTGCGTCAAAGACCATGATCATAGTACCCACCATAGGTGATTTGAGCTCTGTGAATTGGAACTCCTCCTCTAACTGCTGAAATTGCTCCATTCAGTTTTGCTGAATACTGAACTACTTCCTTGATCCTCTGTAACGTAACAACATTGGTCACCAATTAGCGGTAAGAACAATAGTCGTGCGATAAGATCAGTTCTAAAAGAATAAGCTCTGTTCTTGCTCTGTCTTGAATATTACAAAGGAGGGATCTTTAAATTTGGTTATTACAAGTCCATTGATCGCAAAAGTAACCTTGCCACATCAATTAGAATACTTCATAGAGCAACATGGTTTCTTACCATAAGATCTAGAACTTAAAGTGATCATTCAGAAAGAAAAAACACATCCATAAACAAGGAAACATACTTCACAAAGCAGCAAGCATTCAAGTAAAATCTTAAAATTTGCAAGATCAGTACTAACTAAGAGACAGGAGCAAACCTTGTCATCATTGTAAATCTGGAACCTGAACTTTTGTTGCTGATGCTTGTTTGTTTGGCTGCTTCCAAGAATGATGATACAGACAGTGGCAGCAGCAACACCAAAGGAGCAGATAGCACCAATCCCAGTCAAGCTCCATTTCCACAGATCAAATCCAGCACTGTTCTCCTCCCAAGAAACATCCTCTTCTTCTACTTCTTGTTCTGTTTCCATTTCTAATTTTTTGATTCTTGGAGAAGTGATCTTGGTCTCCAAGGCATCACTCTTCCCCTCAACAAAATTGAAAGGAGCAGCATCAAGTGGGGGAGGAAGGGAAAACCCTGCTGCTTTTGTGGGAGATTTAGGGGAGTCTAGTTTCATGTCGACAAATTCATTTTCCTTCATTTTCTTGAAGAAAACTTGAGAAACTGAGTCTTGATCAGCTTCTTTTGATCCAAAGTTAGGATCTTTGACAACAGGCATGATCACTCCCATGTCAGTGGTTGTGGTGGTGGTTTGCCCCAACTGAATTTCAACTGGAAAGTACTGATTAGGGACAACCCTTGATTTTCTTGGTGGTGAAGTTGGGCAATCAAAGTAGTTCATGTTGAACACACTTTTTGAATATGGGTTATGTTTGTTGCCTCCTCCCAAAATCTTTTCTTTATCATCTTCATGGTAATCAAGGTAGCCACCATGGGGCAAAATTTCCCACCCATCAAGATCCATGCTTTAGACTTAATTGGAGGAAATTTTTCTTTTTTTCTTGATTTGGGTTTGATGGTAGAATTGGGTGAAGGAGAGAGAGGTTTTTTATTTGATTTAGGAGTTGAATTATATGATCAGAGAAGGTGGGCTGCTTCTCATGTCATGGAGTGATGTATGGAATTTTCACGATGAGAAGTATGAGCAGCTCAGCACAAAGGCCACCGCTCCTGGTGTCTTGTTTTGCTCCTGGAGTGGTGACTGATGAGATGGCTAGCTATTTGGATAGGTATGTGATGGTTTGCGGACAAAATTGGGTGCTGGCCCACTGGGACCCACCTAGAAGCATCCTTCTTTTTAATAGAGTTTCTTGATATTTCTTTTCAATTATTAATTGGGTTCTTTCTTTTTTACACTCAACACATCACAATTTTATTGATTACTATAATGTAACTTTGGATAAATTAGAACTAACAGTCCATGTTCTTGAAACGAAAAGAAGAGAGGTGGGTTTAGGTTCCTCTTTTCATCTCTTTATGCATTTCAAGAGAGAGAATTGGGTAGAGATTCCATTGATGAGGGGATGGGGGGGAGAGGAGAGGGTGTGGGACTGTTGGTTGCTTTGCTTGTGTGAATTGGCTTGGAATGAAAATGACTTTAGGTTTTTAAGAGAAAAGAGGGGGGGGGGGGAGGGAAAGTGAGAGGTTGGTATCTTGTGACTTTACTGATCTTTTGTATCACTGTGAATTAATATGTTGAAACTTGAAAAAATGTAAAAGAGGCCACAAATTTGCTGCAAATATGGCACATTTTCATATGCTATTTTGCCAGCCGTATGAAAGTGTTTGAGGGAGAAGGGACGAACGTGTTTACTGTATTCGTATCTCGGGTTTGAATTATGAGAAATGAAGAAAATTTTGCTCGAAAAATTACCCTCATAAAATTTTATGGTGTTCGAAATGAGAAAGAGAACACTGAAAAAGATAAAGAGAAAAAGAAATAAACAAAAAGATGACAATACTTCTTAGACACTCTTTGAAGACTATGGTAGCCTGCATAGACCAAGTCTTGGCGATGAAGGGAGAAAAACAAGGAGTAACGAACAAAAAAAACACAAAGGTATGTACTAAAATGAAATCAAGTTACTAAAATCTTGATTTTGATTATAAAAATTGCAGAGTTTGTTTGAGTAGAGTATTCCGTTTTTGGTGTTTTAAAGTTGACTAGTATGTATAATGAGGTTATTAATTTTGTAGTAGTAGTCATCTTAAATTTATTTATAAGATTAAGATATATTGAGTATCGAAAATCTCAATTTATCGTTTTGGTGTTATATATATATTCTAACATTTATAAACAAAATTAATTATCCAACATTTAAAAGTTAAACAAGATTATCCAAAGTTATATACAAATAAATGATCATGGTCCTACTACTCGGCACAATATATATCCACGTAAATTAGAATAAGAAAGAGTTGGATGACAAAATTAGACTCAATTCTTATTTTTTATAGTTATATTCATTGATTAGTTATTAGTTATTACTTCTTACTACTATTATAATCATTTTTTAAAATTAAGGTTATATTGCATATAAATATATTAAAAATATTAATAATGTACTATTAAATTTTAATAAATTAAAATCTTTTACTATATCATATTAACAGTATATTTCAATTCTTTAATATCTTATGTTATAAAATTCTATTAATGTAAACTAAAATAATAATATATTCGCTCAACGCGGGCATAAGACTAGTTGAATACTAATCCAAGAAACAATTGATTCTATCTAACTATAAAAAGACATTTTTAATGATTAATTAAAAAAATAAAAATAATTTTATTCGTAAAGTCACCTTACTCATTTATAAATGACTATAATAAAATCATTAGTGTAATTTTTTAATATAATATTTGTTCTCACTTTTCATCACCATTTTGGCTTGCAAGCTATGTAAAACGTAAAATGATCAATGCATATCATTTCTGTACGGTGTCTTCTTCCTAACACGTTGTGGCAACTGGCAAGCCTAAAACCATTAAAATTGACATGCCTTTATTTATGCAAGAAAGAGATTGTTGTATTTGTACTTTTTTTTTTTTTTGAAGGGGTTGTATTTGTATTCTAGATTGCACGCTTTACCAAATTTGCTACATTAATAATAATAATAATAATAAATAAATAAAGTCAAATGCAAGTGCTTATCAAATATTGGCAATATGTATAGCATGAAATGAATGTGATTGATCCCCCACCACAACTATTGTCGGCAGCGGCATCACAAAATTGTTGCGCAAAAACAACTTCAACGGATCAAAAAATTTCATGCCATCTAAAGCAGTTTTTTCCCTTAACCTCAAATACCCATAAATCCACCAGATCAAGACTATACATAGATTGAACTAACGATCTTTTGCTAAAAAGGTGAGAGCACCGCACTACTCACTAACCGTCATCAAAAACAGTCTATTGGTGACCCTTTATCATATATTTCTCAAGTCATAAGGGCCATTAGCACAAAGTATGCTTACATTCCACTATATGTGTAGATGTTCCTTCAAATCATATAATTTACATGAAAAAAGTAAGTTGTTCTCAAATTTACATTCCCTGTTTTGCTTCCTTCCAAAAACTCAAACAACGTACGAGAGCTCTAGCTATCATCATCATCACTAATAATAAACTTAAAACGTGAACTAAAGAGAGAGAGAGAGATAAAGAGTCGGGGGACGGGGGCAAGCTACCTGCGAGTTGTCTCGTTAAAACCATCTTGTAATACAGTACTGCACTGGGATTCCTTTTCTATCCTCAACATGATGGCCACAAGAAACACAAGTCTGTTTTAAGAACTAGATCGAGCTGACGAAGCTTCACCCAAAGAAACTGAAGCCAGTGAAGAAGCCCAAACACGGCAGTTTTTTGCACCTTCTTGGAAGTTTCTGGTCTTGCATATTCTTAGCTTTGTCCATATCCTTCTCACATCAACCATGTGAAGGAAACGCCCAAATAACTGGCTAGTTTCACCGAATATTTCCAAGTTGAAACATGGAAGAACATATGAGCGATAGAAAACCTTGAGATGGGATAAAACTTTGGGATATACAAATAGCAGCACCCGTAAGGCGAGGAACAGTACAGCAAATGCCAAATAAGGCTCCCTTTTCCTTATCTCCTCCAATGATGACCCAACCCATGGCTTCATTATTGATTCTTCAGAGTCTTTAAAACTAGTTGGCTCATCTACAGCAAAATACTGAACTGGCTCTAGCCCTGAAACACAGTCATATCATGAATACAAGCAACAAACAATTATACTGACTACTCCAAAACTTGGCTAAGTTGGGGAATGCAGGAAGGTGGGTGTAAGGCATTCGCTAGTACAAATGGTAGTTCTTGATAATCTATAAATTCCTTAGAAAAATGACACAGTCTCTATCTCCCCAACCCCTCCATTATCTTCTCTCTAGGATAAGAAGCCATGAGAAATCATAACACACAATGTTTAATTCACACACTGACTGACCAGCAGAATAAATTACCTGTTGTTTTCTTATAAAATTGTACAAGGGATTTGAGATCCTTTGGCCCACTATAACGGACCTTCGATGTCTGGTTGACTATTAGTATTGAAGGCAGGCTATGAACTCCATTTCTTGAGAATACACTGCCAAAAAAATAAAACAGATGTTAGTAGATATGAAAATCTAATCGATGAATGATAGGATTAAACAGCATCCTGATAAAAATAAGCATTCAATACTTCAAAGGATAATGAGAAATTGTTAAAGTACATTTTAATCATAAACCTAACATCCGTAGATGTAGGCAACCATGTTTCAATTTTTATTTTTGACAAATACTGGGCCTGTCCCAAGAATGTAGGCATCAGGATGCAGCTTTGGTCGAGTATGTATAGATGACAGCACAAGCACAAGCATATTGAGCACACAGCATAACAATTTTTAAGCAGAAGAGATGACTATAAGGATGAAACAACAGAAAGAATCATCATTTTATTTAGTTCCTTGAAAAACTTTCACAATCTGAAGACCGTAGATTAAATGCATCCGAGGACAAATGTATTACTTCCAACCAGCAATAATAACATAAACATCAGAAGCAGGTGAAATTAGGGGCACGATACCTCGGGAGAATAGCAGATTGTTCCACTGCCAAATGCTCTATTTGAGGGAACATAGAACCAAGCATTTCAAACTTAGGACGCATAGCATGAGAGAACGGGCACCAAGAAGCATAAATTAGTACAGACGTATAAGCATTCCTCTGATTTGAACTCAAAGCTCTATCCAGGAAGTTTCCATCCACCTATTGATAACAAAGATAGACACCTAAGTACAGTAGAGCAATGCAAAACTAGGACCACCAGAGAACAAATGATTACATAAGAAGTCTTTACTAAACTAGTAAATGATGAGATATGCAGGCATATCGTATATACTACAAATACGTCTCAAAGGGTTGGGTACGCTATAGAATATCATACATCAGTTCACATCATAGCACGAAACTACAAATTTCCAGAAAACACGGCATGAAGACAAAAGGCGGAAAAAAAGTATGTAGAGACTCATTAAAGAGAAAATGGATTTCAGATTTGTGGATGGTGCAGGAGTTAATTTTTAGAATGTTACAGAAAACTAGCTATGAAGCTCAGTACACAAGGACTGAAAAGCCACAGATATCTTCACGCTTTGTTTATTTTGCCAATTTTTTCTGTAAACAAAGAAATTGAAAGTGCAATTTGGAGTTAAATACTTTTCATTCTTATCTTTTCTTTTTTGTTCCTCCGGGTGTCCTCTCAACTGAGACTAATCCTGTTTGGTAGTTAACAGACTCATATCTGTTTCGAACAAGATGTTTGATTAGTGGTTTCACTTCAGCATAAAGAGGCAAAAGGTACCAACCATTTGCAATGACCTCTTTCACTACAATGACAAAGAAAAGTAGTAGATGACATCCTTTATGCTAGAAATCGAGTTGCATAGGAACTGAAATGTTGCAATATAAATTTTGTGCGAGATAGAATTGAAGGGGGAGGAGGAGCTAGGTATTAACAAGGACCATAGATACTGTGAGGGAGAGGATTAACAATACTTAAAGGTCCTAAAGTCACTTAGACTACGGCAGAGAACAGCACCCTCATTGCTTAGCTGTTGCTGAACACATCTTTAACTATTGGTCTTGTAATCACCAAAGGCCATTTCCTCTCTGACAACTCTAGCACAGTTTGATAGACTACCCTATCCTCATTTGTTAATTTGAACAAAAAAAAAATTTTTTTCACAAACAAACATAGTAAGACTTGGGGACAGTTGAGCTGAAAGTTGGTCACACGCCATAACAAGCTAGTCAATACAAGCAGTTAGGTATAGATATCACTTGGGGGTTTCATTTATTTAGCTTGAGTACAGTCAGTTTTAATACATCAAATAAAACCCGGAAGAAACATTGCATTTTTCAGAGCTGTCTTGTTTTTAACTATATCTTCAACATGAGGTCATGTTTTAAACTCTATCTTCACACGTCAGAACAAGCTAGTCAATAAAAGAAGTTAAGCATCAACTTCACTTGGGGATTTATTTTGCTTGAGTACAGTCATTATAGCACATCAAATAAAAACCGAAAAGGAAAAATGAAAAAAACAATGCACTTTTCAGAAAAGACCATGTTTTAAAAGTATTTCTCTTCAACTTTAACCCAGATGTATTTCTCAGTTGACAAAAAGTGAGGTATAATTTCTTTACGAATTTAATCATTACTTGGGCAGACCATAGTGTGCTTTAAATATGTTTGGAAGTTTTGCTCCTGTGAAGTTCCTCTATGATCCTCATAACTTCTACCTTCCAATGAACATGGATCATCAATCTTTTCACAGAGAAATCTTGATCTTTTCTTTCTTTTCTAAGTTCATCCCAAATAACTGTGCAGTGGACATAAGAAAATCCAGAATTCCAAGTAATGAACAAAAGATCCAGTCAATGCCAAATATGGGGACTTTTCTTTCACCAAAAAGAAAATGACACATAAGCAAAGGATTGTAATAATGGCCCACATTTCTTCTGGAAACTAAGTTTCACTGAAAAGAAAGGGGTATCAAGAGAGAAGTCCACTAAATATCACGTAATGAATCTTTAGAATCCCTGAATATCTATTCTCAAGCACTTTTGATAACTATTTAAGATAGTTCGATGGTTAAATCTTCTTCATTGATACAATCTTCTTACGACTCCATCACTATCGGCTTGCTCACACAAAAGGATTGAGTTCCATGGTTCTACATGGAGATGTCATTTGACTGCAATGTCACATGTCGGATCTGTATCCTTTTTAGATCAAATATTTTAGGAAAGCAAATTATGTGGAATAATTATATTCCCAGGCAGGGTTCTTTTTTCCTATTATGGTAACTGAGATTTTTTCCAATCAGCATAAAGCTTGTTAGTGACCAAAGAGCTTGTAGCTCATTGGTACTTCCTGCAAAGTAAAGCAGGGTTAGGTCTCAAGTCCCCTAACTTACAAAAGCTTGATAGCTTCTCATCAGCAGCCTCGTCATTCAACCTGCTTTGATTCCTATTCTACATTACTGAATATATAAAAACAATCATAAGAACTGTCATTTGAAATCAAATAGATACTCTAAGGTGGACTGCTTTGTTTCATGAATGTCATGTATTTCCATAAACATTAAGGATTAACTATGAAACTCAGGACATACTTCTGAGCTGGAAAATGCATTACTAGAACTATAGCACTCCTCTAGAAATTCCTAAACCTAAAGACTAGATGTGTAACCACTCCTAGCATAATCGAAATTAAAAGGGCCACCAGTAGCCTCACTCAAATATTGTTTCCTTTCTCCATAATAACACTAAATTCCAAATTTGAAGTCCTCCATCAATGACAATTAGGCATAAATAGATCTTCTAGAACAAAATACATAAAAAGTCCATATTCAACTTTGTATTTACAGCATAAAAGAATTGTCCAATTTCTCCTATGACGCGTAAGAGTAAAATAGGAAAAGTCAGCCATTAACTGTTCCTGTTCAAATTCACAAATTCCCCACAGGACGGAACCTAAAAATTTCACTTATTTCTACATGAAAAAACAGGAATTTAGTGAACGAAAGTAAAAGGAATAAAAAAAACCATGAAACAGATCAAAAACAAACATGGGTCAATCAGAAACCTCATGAAATCAACAAATCAAATCAAAACCTAAACAACCCATGAGGTAAATACAATACAGCCGACAAAGTCAATGAAACGAAAACTAATATTAAGGGGGAAAAAAGAAGAAGAGAGAAACTTACCTCAAGTGGTGGATTTGGAGAGATCGAGAGAGGGCATTGAGATTCGAGATTAAAAAGAAACAAAGGAGATTCATCAGAGCACGTAGACGGCGAAGCCCTCACAATTTGAGGCGAAGACAAGCACCCAAGACAGATGAAGATTATTACTATCGATTTAAAACCCATTAGAGGCAGGCAAAAACGAAGGAACACCCAAAAAGTAGAACACCAACAAGGGACGAGATGTGAAACCAGAAAGAAGAAAGAAACGTGGAATAGTTATCTGAAGGAGGAAAGATTCATATAAAGAACATACAAATAAGCCTGTAACAGAGACAGAACAGAAAGGAAGGTGCTTGTTAAGATGGTAGTAATAAATTATACTCCTAATCTTTTTCTTTTCCCCTCTCTCTCTCTATGGCCAAAGAAGGTATGTGGGTGTTTTGTTTCAATTTGGCACAGCTAGAGTAGTTCGTGGTGACGGTGGAGATTTATTATCCCTGGCTTACGTCATGTTTTACTCCTTTTTCTGTTTATAATTAGAAAAGAAAAAACAAATCTATTTCATTGACCTATTTTCTTCTTTCTTTCTTTGTTTTTTTTTCCTTCCTTAAGTGTTCTCTCGTCTACGTTTAAGATTAATCGTGTTTGAGCATTGTCAGACCTTTAAATAGAAACGATTCTTTTAGCATGATTTGTTCTATTCCTAAACTCAAGCCAGACACTTTAATAAAAAATGGACTAATCTCTTATCAGTTATTACTTCACCACAACAGATATTTTTACATATTCCTTAGATAATAAATTTTTTCCTCCTTTATTTTTCAAAAAATCTTTTTTTTTATAGTTTGAGGTCGATCTGCATATAACCCAGCTAGTAACCTACAATACTGTCTTATTCATCCTCTCACAAATCATTATTCCTTCTATTAATATATTTAAGTTGCTCAGATAAAAAATTATATTAAAATAAAGAACAAATTCTTTACAAAACATTATAGTATATTTAAAATGAACAAAATTTAAAATCAAAGAACTTACTAAGACTTTTACAACTATACATTAGGCTACCCAATAACAAATTAAGTTCTAAATTTTGTCCACTTTCCAGCACATAAATACAATTTGGGAAAAACCTAAAATTAGTACCTGCAGTCTAATTGATTGACTTATTTCAGCCCTCTGTTTTTTTTGTTGGATTACATCCTTCCACTCTAAAATTTTGGTTCATTTCATCCCTCACCCTAACGCCATCCATTTTTCCGTCAGTTTACTTACGTGTCGTGCCACGTCACTGACTGCTGATGTGTCACGCCACGTAGGCAGAAACCAATTTTGCGTGAAACGACGCCGTTTCTCCCTTGGTCTTTCTCATCTCTCATTCTCCGTACCTGTAAAACTAAATTAAAAACAATGGTGAAAAAAATTAAAAGCCTTTTCTTTTTCTGCCACTTCACTTCAACTTTTCTCTCTCTCTCTCTCTGCAAACTCTTCACCATGAACGAAAACAACACATGAAAAACATCTTTACTTCTTATCACTTCGTATTCGTCAGTCTCTCGTCACCATCGATTATTACCATGGTTGAAGAACACCACCACCCTCCCTCTCCTTTCTTTTCTGTTTTATTTCTTTTCTGGTTTGGATTAATTGGTTGGTATGGGTAATTGGTTTTGGATTGATTTTAGGTGGAAACTGAAAATTGTGGTCGGGATTTGTCTCAGCTGGGTTCGGGTTGGATTGATTTTAGGTGGAAACTGAAAATTTTGGTATGTTTGGTTTCGGCAGGGAGTAAGAGATGGAGAGGGTATTTGAATTTGTTGTTGTGATTTGGATTTAATCGGAGAGGAATTGGATTTAATTGATATGGCAAGGGTTTTTGGATTTTTGGATTGGCTTTTTTCAGAGAGGTTGGTGTGGAGTCGGGTTTCGTGATGAACGGATCCGGGTCGTGATGAACGAATCTGGATTTTGTATGAACGAATCCGGATCCGTTCTTGTTTTTTCACAAATTGATTGTTTCTTGATTTAATCGTGCTAAAAGGGTTGGTTTCTGAAAATTAAAAGGATTGAAATTGGGGTGTTTCTGCAAATTAAAAGGATTGAAATTTATTTCACTTTGAATAATTTGCAGTGGAATTGAAATTGGATACACCAAAAATTGGTAAAGAGAGAGTTAGCGTAGTCGTGGTAAGGGAAAGGTCAGGTAGTGAAAGTGTTTTCATTGGGTGAGGAATATGCAGATATGTTGCAGTGTTGGTGGTGGATAAAAGTATGTGCAAATGTAGATGCAAGTTTGTAGATTAATTAAGAAAAAATAGAAAGGTTTCGACCCAATTTGGTGACGGGGGAGGAAGAAGAAAAAGAAAGAAAAGAATGACGTGGCAATTGACGTGGTGTGACACGTCAGCAGTAAGTGGCGTGGCGTGACACGTCAGCAGTAAGTGACGTGTCGCTTGACGTGGCACGACACGTAAGCAAACTGACGGAAAAAATGGATGACGTTAGGGTGAGGGATGAAATGAACCAAAATTTTAGAGTGGAAGGATGTAATCCAACAAAAAAAAACAGAGGACTGAAATAAGTTAATCAATTAGACTGCAGGTACTAATTTTGAGTTTTTCCCATACAATTTCAACAACAACACATAAAGCACACAACTAAACATAAAAGCCAAAAGAAAACCCAGGGACGAAGAACACCCAAAAGAACAATAAAAGAATAACCCTTTATTTATTACTCCCTCTGGGGTTAAATATATGTCATTCTGGAGGAGCTGAAATTGTGCAAAATTAAATGATGTTCTACCATCTCAAGGCTAAAGATGACCCTGCTGCCCTCGCCTCTTTTTACCGTCGACGATGGCGGCTTCAGATTGGCTCAACCATTGCATCACAGGTACGGAGAAACACGCTCTCTCCTCTTTCTCCATTTTCGCCATGCTTCACAACTTTGAAATACAGATAAGGGAAATTATTTGTAAGAGAAGGAGGAGGTGATTAGGTAAATAAAAGTAAATTACAAGGGCTAATGTGTCCACAAGAAACAATCGCTTTCCATTGGATTTGACAAGCTTAGAAATGTGGCAGTGATTTGGAACGGAAGCCGACGAATCGGAATATGGAGCTGCTCCAATTCCTCGGTTTTGCCCAACATAGAAACTCACGCGCCTGAACGCGGCACCGAAAGCTGCCATTTTTTATTCTTGAAAGTTAATCAATCTTCAAAGCTAAGAGAGAAATAGAAGCCAACCAAGACGAATTAATACTTTGGATCGTTCTAATTTTTCAACTAGGTAAAGATTGGGAATTGCGGTGTCGTATTGTGGTGTTGTAGTTGTCGGATTGATGCAAATTTCTTCTGTGGATAATGGCGGTGGTTTGTGAAATTGGAGCCGATGGCCAGTGATTCCTTTTCTATTCGACGTCGTATCTTGTGATTCCCAGGCGAGCCATGTGTTGGGCATAATTGTCCAGCCTAGCTATGGCAACATAAGCCCTGATAATTTCGTAAATAATGTAAAATGCCAGGGGTACAATAGTTATAAAATGTCTCGATTTTTCCGAACCAATCATTGCCTTAATATGTGTGAAAACACCTAAAACGTCATTTATTTTACCCCGAAGGGAGTAATAAATTATAAATAACCTGAAAATGTTTTATCACCGATCTTGCCACTAACATTATCAGATTTGTGACTTCATTATCATATCCAGTATCGCATCCATCTTCTCTAATAATAGGTAAGAAGATGATTCAATACGCAATAGATTTGATGGAAACCCAAAAAATATTAGTTTATAAATTTAACGAGATAACACATAATAAACTAAGAGAAGAAAATAAGCTAAATAAAAATGGAGAAGGCAGCGCAACGCTGATTACATACTGAACGGTGAACCCTGAAGATTTAAGATAAAAAATTTGAGAATTTTTTATTTTTCGTTGAATTGGATTTTTTTTTTTAAATAAAAAATAAGTTGCTTTATAATGGCTCATCAATTAGCAATACATACAATACATTATTCATTAATTTTTCCTTTGTGTTTTGACATTGTATGTATTCACTAATTTGTCCTTTGTGTTTTGAAACTATTACACTATATTCACTAATAGTATTCAGATTGTTACCTTTTTTGACCTGATACGTTCACATATATGAAAATGTTACTCCCTCCGGTCCGAAATATATGTCGTTTTACCATTTGCTTTTACTGTTCCGGAACGTATCTTAAGACGGTCAGAACAGTCATTATTTGAGACAATTTTGCCCCGAATTTTTTCTCGGAAGTACGTACGTTCGAAAAAAAGTACGGAATTTTTTGGGGTCAAATAGTGCCTCATCCGGCCTCCTCGATATGTGTTCCCTACTGAATATTGGGATGCGAGGAAGTCATACATTTCGGACCAGAGGGAATATTAAAATTTTAAAAGACAATAAGTTTTAGACACATTGAGGGCACGCGTAGTAAATATCTTACGATGTGTCTTGGTTGACACTGTTACTGTGTTACATATCTTTCACTATTGGGTATTATTGCACTGCAACACTAACAACAGTTAAACCTCGATAAATGAATGTCCGATAAACTAATAACCTCGCCAAATGAATAATTTTCTCCGGTCCCGACTTGGGCAAATGGGCTAAATGAATAACCTCGCTAAATGCATTAACAAATAATTTTTTTTGAATCCTTAAAGACCCCATGTAAATATAAATGAATAATCATTAAAATTCATAAGATATATATATATATATATATATATATATATATATATATATATATTTATTTATTTATTTATTTATCCTAAAAACAAAAATATTTCTTCCAATCAACAATGTTCATACAAGAAGTCATTTCTTCACAAAAAAAGCGTCTAAAGTTGTTTGTTTTTTCCTTCCACCAAAATGCATCACATCTGCGACTTTTTCTAGTGCAAACACAACTTCTGGAATATTCTGCTCCTGCTGTAGCAAATAGTTTCGTAGGGTGATTACTGCTTGAAAGGCTTCTTTTGATGACACATTTGGTGTGACGCCACTATCATCTGGTTCTGGATCATTCTCATCATTTAGTACGGAGTCGATAATTTCTTCGTCTGTAGGCAATTCCATAACTGCATTATTCTCGTTAGGATAGTTCAAAAGATGTTCGACGTCCATCACATTTCTGTAGCGTAAATTAGAAATGACATTCGTTAATCCTTGGATATCTTCTTCTAGTTGATCAACTTCTTCTTCGGGAACATCAATATCTTCAAACCGTATCTTACAATGCCGGAAACAATTTGCAATTGTTTTTTCCTTTACATCAAATCTCCAAGCCATGGTAGCAAAATTAATAGCATCCAAAATGTTAATCTTTTCAAGATTTGATGAGTCAACTTCAAGGCTCTGTAAGATGCTAGAATAATAACGACGTCGATAATGAAGTTTGAATGCCCGAATAATCCCAGCATCACATGGTTGAATTTTAGACGTTGTGTTAGGGGGCAAGAAAAGTAACTCTACATTATTCAACCCTTCAACAACCTTTGGATGAGCTGGGCAATTATCTACTAACAAGAGAACCTTTCTGTCATTCATTCTCTTATCAAACCAATGGCAAAATTCTTGAAAAAGCAAACCAGTCATCCAAGCTTTCTTGTTGAACCGATACTCGCAACTAAGATTGTTCATGTTCACATTTTTAAAGCATCTAGGTTTTGCATACTTACCAATAACCCAAAGGGGTACTTTGTCGGATCCATCACCATTACAGCAAACCGCAACAGTGATTCTCTCCTTGTCTTTCTTTCGTCCTTCAAGCTACTTTGTGGCAAGTGAATGGTCAGCTTCTAACCGATAAAATAATCCAGTTTCATCCATATTGTAAATATCTTTCAACTGAAATTGGTCTAATTTTGACCGTATTCCAGGTAAAGCATTTTCAATGTCCTCCATGTTTACGGAACCGCTTTCACCGAATCGTCGGTAGGACTTGATTGAATATCTTGCCTTGAAACATTCTAACCATCCACTCGAAAAGCTGAATTCTTGATTTGTTTCACCATACATTTTTTGAAAAAACTCTTTTGCTTTGCTTTGGATCATTTCTCCTGACATATTCACTTTTTCTTGTCTTTGAAGAAACCATTCATATAAAACTTTCTCTAAATCGGGGTACTTAGCTGACTTGTGCCTCTTAGCATCGCTATTTTTCATCTCCTCCGACAAATACACTGCTGATCTTTTGAGTGTATTTGATATTGTAGTTTGGCTGGTATCCAAATCAAACTTTTCCTTCACCCATGCTTGCATATCCTTTTGCGTAAGACTTGGTTGTTCCTTCTTATGCTCACATATGGCCCTCCTTATCTGGTCGGTCAAAGTTGATTTTGTTGTTGGTTTTGACTGGTGATCGGAAGCCATCAGACTGAATATTAAGAAAGATATAGTAGAATGAATTATTTACCAAACCAAGACTCTAGAAAAATATATATAGTAGTTTGTAGGTAGGTTAGGTACATTGTCTTAGTCTCTAAGTATTCCATACATAGAATATTATTATTAGTACATGTTGCATGTATTTAGACTCTAAGTATTCCATACATAGAATCTTATAAGTACATGATGCATGTACATAGTCTATATACGTATTTGTACATTAAATGTAAAATAAATAATCATACGAAAAAATAAAAATGTAAAAATACTATCTAAATGAATAAAAATTCATTTATCGATAAATGAATAATATATTCATTTATCGATAAGTAAATAAACTCACTAAACGAATATTTTTTTCTGGTCCCAAGAGCATTCATTTATCGAGGTTTAACTGTAGTTTCTTTTGCAGCCTGACACGTGAAAGTAATATTAAAAAGTATAATATAGATTAAATACATTTAGGATAGGATACACCATAAATACTATACGACTTCAAATAATTTGAGTATAAATTTATGTTTTCCTTAAAAAATTAAGAATTTGACTCAATTTTAAATTTGAAGTAATAAAAGATTACATCTCATAATGTATTCTTCCTTATTTTAGTTATTGTTATTATTTATATATATTTCAAATGTAAATATGTGATTGTTATTCACGTAGTCTTAAGTTGTATTTGAAAAAAAAATATATAGATTTGTATTTATTTTCCTAAAAAAATTATAAACATATAACGACCTTAAGTTTAAATTATTTTTTTATAAAAAAAATATCTTAAAATATAGGCTTTCAGTTAACCTTTATTTTTTTAATCTTTGTTTCTAATTCATTTTCACTTGCTTGGTATGATATATGAATACTTACCGGTTCAAATTACATATTTTTACCATTTACTTCAAATCCAGTAAAAATATCCATATAAGTTAAATGTAGAACCAATAAAGCCCATATATTTTATGGTCAACTTGTTCATTTGCTAGGCAAGTTTGGCAGTTAAGTCACCTGATATAGGAATGTCAACATGTTAAGGGCTTAGGAAAATCATTAGCACGGTCCAAACTTAGATCTAAGATGGCCTCCTCCAAGAGAATCAACGATTTGTATTAACATAGATGTAGCAATTGGTCAGATAGTAGTAGGTTTCGGGATTGTAGCAAGGGACTATTTGGGAAATTGTCTTCTTTATGCATCTTTGCGGGTACCGCACTTCTATGGGGTTTCAGCCGCGGAAGGTTCGGTGGTTCAAAAAAGTAGTGCAAATGTCGACGGATAGCCAACTATCTAACATTGAGGTATGATCGGATTGCCTAGAATTCACTGGTTCTATTCAAGCGCATGATCCACCATTGTTTTCTATAGAGTTAATATGGCAGGATGTAGGTATACTTCCACAGTTGTTCACTAAGTGTACCTTTTGCATATGTTCATCATCAACCGAGAAGATTGACTCAAGATCATCATTGTTGACAACGACTTTGATACAAGTATATATCCCTTTGATCATCTTTGTTGTAGGGATCATCTTCTGCTGGTATTGTTTGGCAAAATGACATTTCTTTTGCAGATAAAACAACGATAAAAATTTTACTTTGAAGAGTTTCGCCTTAGGAACCTCCATTGTGGTTTCTTGAAAGTTATGAAGCGTTTTCATCTTTCTATTCAGTTGTGGTAGTGGGTATGCCTTCTTGCGATACTTATTTTTGTTGCCGCAATGACATGAGTTGACAAGTCTAGTCTTCTGTAAGTTTTTTGAAGAAAAGGACATCCCTTAAGAAAGTCTTTGACTAGCTTCTTGGTTATGGAAAGCTTCTCGAGAGATTTGAGCATTGCTTGGTACAACTTCACCATGGAAGCCTGAGTGACTTGTTTTCCTTGCATTTTGAGAGTTATGAGGATTTTATCGCTGAGTTGATCTAGAATTTATGAGAGGAATGCTTGCTTAAAATTTGGATATGGCGACCCACATAATAGGTAGAACCGTTTCATCATTTGTCAGTAGTGGTAGATTAAATCTTTGCATTCAGAAGAACAACATTTCATCTTGAAGGACTCATCACGTTGAAGATCAATGTGATCCTCATTCTTTACAAAGAACTCCTGATGGATAGCATGAATTGCTTCTGTCGCCGAGGGGAGTTGAAAGAACTGCAACGTTTTGGTATTCTCCTAATGATAGCCACCAATCATATAACATGCCAATGAATTGAGAGGCAAAATTATGGAGAATAGGATACAACGTAGCGCATGGCTTTGTTCTTTCAAGATGGATCCATACCAGGAATTCATCGAGTCTTTCCCTCAATTTTGATAGTAGTACATCATATAAGGCAAAAGTAAGCTTAGTGCCTGAAGGAAAAGCATGAGTTGGTTGAGCGCCTGGAGTACTTGGTGGTTGCGCTTCGTTATTGAGTACACTTTTGTTAGGAATTACCTGAGTAGGAGATCGCAAGATAACCTAGATTGAGAAAGATAAACGACAATAGACAAGATAAAAGGATTAACGTGGTATCGGTCTAGCCGCACTCCACAAACCGCACAAATATTATTAGTCTTAATATTCGTTAGTTTTACAATTACAAGAGAGTCTATATATATAGGGAAAGGGCCGACCTCCATTCCCTACGTTAGTGATGTGGTATATCAGACTCCACATACCCAACAATCTCCCACTTGGAGACTGATCACAGGTCCACTCTCACTCATGTAACTCTAGTAAAACCCAACAAAATTAAGCAACTCTATATGTGCTGAGCCTTCTTCAACAGTCAGTTCCGAAGGCCAGTTGAAGTTATGCAAAACTTCAACTTCTCTTTAGTAACCACCTTGGTCAGCATATCTGTTGGATTCCTTGAACCAAGGATTTTCTTCAAGGACAAAGTACCATCACTAATCAACTCCCTGATAAAGTGATATCTCAACTGGATATATTTTTTCCTAGCATGAAACACAGGATTCTTCGCAGGATGAATGACACTCTGACTGTCACTGTACAGAACGTTGTCTTCCTGTTTCTTGCCCAACTCCTCAAGAAAATTCTTCAACCAAATTATTTCCTTGTTGGCTTCTGAAATAGCCATGTACTCTACTTCCGTGGTTGAAAGAGCAACACTCTTTTGAAGTCGAGACATCCAACTAACTGTTGTGCCACCCAAAGTGAAAGTATATCCCGTAGTACTCTTTCTTGTATCCTCACAACCACCCAAATCTGCATCAGTGAATCCTTCCAAGATTACATCTTTCCTACGGAAACATAATGCAACCTTAGAGGTACCTTTCAAGTAGCATAACAGCCACTTAACCGCCTCCCAATGCTCTCTCCCAGGATTAGACATGAATCTGCTAACAACTCCCACTGCATAAGCAATGTTTGGTCTCATGCACACCATAGCATACATCAAACTACCAACTGCAGATGCATACGGAACATTAGCCATTTCTTCCTTGTCTTCATCCATTTGAGGTGACTGCTTCTTTGTGAGATTGAAGTGGGCTCCCAATGGCGTACTTCTAATCTTCGTATCTTGGAGGTTAAACTTATTTAACACCTTCCCAATGTACTTCTCTTGCGATAATTTTAGAGTACCTTCACTTCTGTCTCTGATGATGCTCATACCAAGTATCTGCTTTGAGGGACCCAAATCCTTCATCTCAAAATCTAGAGACATCTGTCTCTTCAACTTGTTGATTTCTCTCATGTCAGATCCTGCGATTAACATGTCATCAACATACAACAACAATATAATATAAGATGAATCAAATTGCTTAACATAGCAACAATGATCCATAGTACTCCTCGTGTACCTACTCCTCATCATAAAGCTGTCAAGCTTCAAGCACCACTGTCTTGGTGCTTGCTTCAAACGATACAAGCTCTTTTTCAACTTGCAAACCATGTCTTCTTTCCCAGCTACCGGGAACCCCTCTGGTTGTGTCATATAAATGTCCTCCTCAAGATCACCATGTAAGAATGCGGTCTTCACATCTAGCTGCTCTATATGTAATTCCTCTGCAGCCACGATACCCAAAACAAGTCTGATAGTAGTCATCTTGACAACCGGAGAAAAAATCTCATTATAGTCAATGCCCTTTTCCTGCTGAAAACCTTTCACCACTAACCTTGCCTTGTATCTCTTGTTGCCATCAAGTTCTTCTTTAATCTTGAACACTCATTTATTCTGCAAAGCCTTCTTTCCTGCTGGTAACTTAGTCAACGACCAAGTCTCATTCTTCTCAAGCGAACTCATCTCCTCGTTCATGGCTAGCTCCCACTGAACTGACTCATCCATCTGCATTGCCTCTGAATAACTCTCAGGCTCACCATCCTCAGTCAAAAGCAAGTAATAAGCTGAAGGAGAGTATCTTTGTGGCGGTCGGGAAACTCTATTTGATCTTCTTACTGCAACATCTGGGGCAATTGGGACTGCCTCCTCAGCATCTCTGTTTTCCAAACTCCTACTGTCCCCTGCAAGAACATCCTTTGTAATGTCTTCCAACACAATCTGCTCTTTAATTTCTTGTTCCTTTGTAGTTTCAGAATCTGCCACAAACTTATCCTTATACACTGCATTCTCATTGAAGGTGACATCTCTGCTTCTAATGACTTTCCTGGTCAACTCATCCCAAAAACGGTATCCCATCTCATCTAAGCCATAGCCAATAAAAGTAACCTTCTTTGCTTTAGGATCAAGCTTATCCCTGTCAGAATCTTTAACCCGCATATAAGAAACACAACTAAAAACTCTCAGGTGTGAGAGATTTACCTCTTTTTCTTGCCACTCTTCCTCAGGAATCTTGAACCCCAAAGGAACTGAGGGTCCTCTGTTAATGAGATATGCCACTGTACTAACTGCATCTACCCAAAACATCTTTGGCAATCCTACATGTATCCTCATACTCTTGGCTCTCTCATTCAAATTCCTATTCATT
Organism: Viola odorata; assembly: GCA_963691705.1. Taxonomy (NCBI): domain Eukaryota; kingdom Viridiplantae; phylum Streptophyta; class Magnoliopsida; order Malpighiales; family Violaceae; genus Viola; species Viola odorata. The sequence goes on along the minus strand of OY829539.1, from coordinate 19,220,750 downwards.
CGCTCTGCAACTCCATTCTGCTGCGGTGTCTCAGGAATAGTCTTTATCATTCTAATTCTGTGTTCTACACAATAGGTTTTGAACTCATCACTGCTGTATTCACCCCCATTATCTGATTTCAGGCTCTTAATCTTCAACCCTGTCTGGTTTTCAACTTCTGCCTTCCACTTCTTAAAGGTTTCAAACACGTCAGATTTATTTTTCAGAAAATAAACCCATACCTTTCTAGTGGCATCATCAATGAAAGTGACATAGTAGCGTGATCCTCCCAAAGAGGTAACTGTAGTCGGTCCGTACACATCTGTATGAACTAGCTCTAACTTCCCAGACTTGGGTGCATTCTCTGATTTTGCAAAAGTAACTCATTTCTGCTTCCCAAACACACATGGTTCACAGAATCCAACTTCCACATTCTTCATTTCCGGAATCTTGCCTTTAGAAACTAGCAACTTCATACCCTTCTGACTCATATGCCCAAGCCTTTGGTGCCAAAGAGTCGATGGACCAACATCATCAGTAACTGCATTAACCTCATCACATGATTGTTCCATAGTATAAAGAGTTCTAACCTTATCACCACGAGTAACAACCAAATTCTCCTTCACAACTTGTCTGCCTCTACCATCCATACTCAACAAAGAGCCCGATGATTCCCCAAAAATCCTCTTACGGATGTCTTCTCCAAGAATTGAGTTGCGAATTCCTATGAACGTTAGCTTAGTAGTCTCAGACGAACTGCTAACTACTGTGACAAACCCTAACCAGCTGTCAGGTAACGAGGACAACAACAACAAGGCCTGTACTTCATCATCGAGTTTAATCTCAACGAAAACTAATCTAGATAGTATAGAATTAAATTCATTCACATGATCAGCAATAGAACCACCTTCTTTCATCCTCGTATTGACTAATAGACGAATCAAATATACCTTATTAGTTGCAGAGGGCTTCTCGTACAGATTTGATAACGTCTTTATTAGTCCGTGCGTAGTCTTCTCACCAACGATGTTGTAAGCAACGTTCTTCGCCAGTGTCAACCGTATCACACCCAGAGGCTGCCTATCCAATAAGTCCCAATCTTGTTGTTTCATCGCCTCTGGCTTTTTCTCCTCTAACGGTTCGTGCAGCTTCTTCTGATACAACAAATCCTTGACTTGCATCTTCCAAAATCCAAAGTCTGTCCCATCAAACTTGTCGATCTTTATCTTCCCATTGTCTACCATCGCTCCTACTTGCTAGCCTTGCTCCGCTACCATTTGTTAGGAATTACCTGAGTAGGAGACCGTAAGATAACCTAGATTGTGAAAGATAAACAACAATAGACAAGACAAAAGGATTAATGTGGTATCGGTATAGCCGCACTCCACAAACCGCACAGTCTTAATATTCGTTAGTTTTACAATTACAAGAGAGTCTATATATATAGGGAAAGGGCCGACCTCCATTCCCTACGTTAGCGATGTGGTATATCAGACTCCACATACCCAACAACTTTCGCCGTTTGAATTGGGTATATCTGTGTGGAATTGAGGAGGCTGATTCATGAACTACTCAGAGTAGGACTCATTTGAGCTTGAGGAATCTAAGAACTCTAAGTAATCTGAAAGATTTATGTTAGATAAATCTAATTCAAAATCAGAGTCTTTGTTGCAAGCGAGACTTGTGGTAATATCTAACATTGATAAGGAAAGCTCTGAATGGGATTTGGCAATGCAGATTTGATCATCATTCGGTCAGCATGATCTGGAGAAGATGACTTTCCTTCAAAGGCTGGCACATTTGCTTTTCCTTGTCTGTTCGGAGGACTTTTGTGAAGTATGAAGCTTATGTAAGAGTGTCTCATGGGTTCCATAGTATTTTGTTGTTTCAGTAGGGTCTCGTATGTAGAATATTTAGGTAGTAGGTGGATATGGTTGTGTCTTTTCCCATGATTGTAGTGGTGTAGGGGTAAATATATGTGAGGGTATAGTAGTAGGAGGTTGTGAGGGGTTTTCACCTTTAAGTATCTAGATTTGAGCTTTCAGAATCCAGATCTCCTTTTCTTTTTATTTAGCTTCAAGATTTAGAGGCATTACAAAGTTGAAATCATTTTCAACCTTCTTTAAATGGATTTGGAGTTGTTTTAATGGCTTGGCGTTTGCTGAAAAACCTTCTTCTAATTTTCTTTCAACTCTATCAACACGAGTAGATAACTAAGCTAAAGCAGTGTTTTGAGCAATAACGTTATGTCTGCCAATTGAGAACTGCTTTAGCTGCTGAGCTATGTTGTCTGCCACCTTCTGTATAACTAAATGTTGTAGAGATATTGGGCATCCTTTTGTTTCCACGAGCATTAACAGATTTATGTAGAGGAGGAAATCTATAGGTGAAAACATAAAATATGTTGTATTACTGGAAGTGGGGACTTCTTCTTTATCTCCTTGAGGGCTGCTTTGTAACAAGGAAAAGGCGTAGGAGTAGCTAGTGGTGAAGGATCTATCTTCCATGATTTACAAGAGTCTGTTGGCAGTGTAGTTGAAGGATACATCGGTGGTGCAGAATACTTGAGAAGATAGTCAAATTTTCTAGAAGGTTGACCGAGCATATTTATCTCAAAGTCGCCTTTGTCATGGCGTGCTTTGAGTTTTTTGCAGGGTGATTGAGACTTCTTCTTTTGTTATGGAATCTTCCATGTAGGGTCATATGCATTATCGTTATCGTCATTTGTTGTGACAAAATTTCAGTAGCAATCATCATAATCACATGCGTCGAAGAAGCAATGACCGTTTTCATCCTTGAACATATAGACTGAATTGTCGTAATATTAGAATCGTAAGATTGGTGGCTCGCTTGGTACCACATAACCAAGTGATATCTCCATCATAAGGTCATCTAGAGAAATTGGCTCCATCATCATCTGTGTTTGGAAAACTGCAGGCGTCGGTTGTTCTTTGTCTCGAGTGATTTGGATGGTGACTGTGCCATCATTAGATCTTTTGAATTTGGGTTCACTGTACTGTATAGGTTGATAATTCTCATGGAATCTCTCGTAGTTGGTGACCCATGCATCAGGGAGTAACTTGATGAGCTCTGATCTTGGTATTTGGCGAGGAATATGGATGCATGTAGGTGTGTTGTTGCGTTCCGCCAAGATCAGCAAGGCTTCGTTGGATGAGGTCTGGGCTAAATCAAGAGCATGATTTTGCATAGGATACACCACCTGATAATAAAGAATAGCAATGATGGAATTTGAAACCTAGGGGGCTCCAATAATTTGAAACCGGACTTTAAGTGCTCCACGTAGTTTATCATCCTTCAGAAACATATTAAACTTGGGAATATTGTGACAAATACAGTCCCCATATTAAGATTCATCTCGATTGCTTCAATGCAAACATGTTGATCTTCCAAGAACCTAGTGTCTAAAAGAGCAACTCTAGCTGTAATAGAAAGACCTTTACAACCATGATAGGTAAGAGCTAAGCGAATAACACCGAAATGAAAGATGAGTATAGTCTTGAGATATCTAGCTACATAGAAGTTCTGGAGGGATCTCAAGTGTAACAAACTGTTCAGTTTCAGTTGAGGAGATTGAGTATTGATCAAAATAAGAAGCTTGTATGTACTCTTTTATGGTTTTGGGTTGGTATTTGTTAAGGTTATAAATATATTTTATATAGGAAGTAACAGGTTTAGTAAAAAGTGAGATAAGGATTTACATGGGGTAGTTCAGTATTTGAGATTTTTTCTTCCTTAAATAAATAATTGATTTCATAAAGAAAATCAACCTTACTTGAAGAAGCGGTTCTGAGTTTTGTTTGTCAGCTTGATGAAGGTAGTGATAAACTTGTAGACATGGTTGGAAGTACTCCAGCCATCCTCCTTTCTTCTAAACTTTACGAATCATTTTGACTGTGAGTGAAGAACAATTTTAGGCTCCTCTATCAATACGCGTAGTGGCTACCAAGGAACTAACAGGTATGCACTTAGGGCACTTTACAACTTTTGTTATTTGATACACCACTGACATGTGTAATAAAAGAGATTTTTTAATCCAACCATCCTTCTCCCTCGTGTCAATAGGACACAAATGTCATAAGAAAAAAAGAAAGAACAAAGAGAGTCCAAAATCGTTAAAAGACTGTAGAAAATAGATAAAGACAAAAAATATTATTCCTCTCACTCTTTTTTCATATATTGATTTTGATTTGTTATTGGAACCAAATGTTGCCTCTTGATCAATAAAAATAAATTGGCCAGAAGACTATAAAAATTTCTTGTTTAACCACTGAACTTTATATTTGAATGAATTCGCCACCCAATTCTTAAAGTTGATCAAATTGGTCAATTTGTCCATAGGCTCACACATTAGTTAACAAAATTGGATTAAATGACATATGCTTTGTAATTTTAAAAAAGGGCGCCAATAATTGATCATTCCATACAAAATATGAGCACGTACTCTTCACGTTTTGTTTATAATTAAAGAGTGGTCATAACTGAAATAAAAAGGATCACATGTTCATTTTGGGTAGGGAATGACCAATTATTGGCGTTCCTTTCTTAACTAACAGAGTACGTATCTTTTAACCCAATTCCATGAACCAATGTATTGACCCATGGATAGAATGGTTGATCGCTTATCGAGAGCGTAAAAAATAAGTGTAAATTATAACTCAATACAATCTACAAGGGACTTGCAGAAAGTAGTATGATGATCGTCCTCAGAGATTCTTTAGGTGTGCAATTTTTGGATGACTTTCAAGTCACATATTGGATTTTGGTTGTTTTTGGGACTAGTTAAAGAAAGAATTGAAATAAGACAAGTAAATGTGTCTTGGATAGAGGCTTGGCCAAGACAAATGAGCTAGGGTGAAAACCTAGATGTGAGAAATCCTGGTAAGGGCACTTAGTGAGCTACGTTCCTTATAGTTTGATCATTGATTCAATAATTTTTATCTTCTTCTTCACAGTGTTGCTATATAATATAAGGACTCTTATATATTCCTACTTCCGTCCTATATCAAATTATCTAGTGGGAACTCCTTACTAGACAATCTTAACCAAGTAGCACCTTGCTGACTAAAGGGTTTACTAATTTAGTTGATGGTTTGATTTGATCCGTCAGGGCGCAATCGTAATCAAGGGCATAGGGGAAGACACCACCTAACTCAAGTTTACCTCCCAATCGAGGCCCTCGGTTGTCAGTCGAGTCTGAATTATATTACTTAATTTCTCTAGCCTATCGTGAGTATTAGTTGTCCACTTAGGCTATCCGATTTCGCTTATCCCTTTCTAGGTTGACTACAACTATTCAAGTTAGTGTTTAAGATTGATCAAATCTAAACCTAGCATGAAAGCGTTTGATTAAACTAGAAAATAAGTAATTGCAAAGATAAAGATTATTAAGAATGATTAGATCTTACGAATGCATAAGAAATATAGTTCTTAAGCCTTACCAAGAATGAGTGTTTAGCCGGACTTAGACATGGATGAAAGTAATCTTATTGATTGCATAAAAATAACAAATCTGTAAATTCCCAAACTGGAAAATTACAGCGTAGTGTTTGGAAAGGATAAGGGTGTTCTGCGAGAGAGAAAAGAGAAGTACCCACCGAAAAGGGTTTCTAGCAACTAATTTACTAACTGCCTTCAAAACAAAAGGATAAAGATAAAGATATTGTTTGTTGAGAAAATCAAATATTATTTCAAGAGGGAGATCTAGTTAAGGATTCTTGCTCTAAGTCTTCGAATCGTGATCGTAAATTCCTCAAATCTTGCTGCCATAATAACTGCTATTTTGCATCCTCCCGTTTGCTCCAAGTCTCCTATTGCAGTTCGTCTCTCTTTCGCAACTGTCTTGGCCAAGCTCGTGGTCAAGACAACTTCGAATGTGCAATATTTGCTCCCGTTGATGCTATCCTCCTTTAGTTCGCCTCCAAGGAATTCTTCACAAATGAGGGAAATTCATGGATATTAATAGCTTTACTACTCAATTTGCAAACAATTAGGTAGTAAAAATATGAGAATAAAACACTCATTCAATGGCCAATTTGGAAATCGAATAACTGATTCGTCTAGATATAAAGTTAAGTGACTAAATGAGAAATTATTAGAAAGTTTAGTTGTCAATTTTATTTTTGCCCTTATAATTTTAAAAGGGATGCAAATAGAGGTGTTCATCAGTCGGTATATGATTTCAGTAGAATTTGTTGGTATTCGATATACCAAACTTTCAAAATTGGATACCGTACTATATTAGTATTAAAAGGTATCATTAATAATTCCGGTATAGAATTCAGAAATTTCGATATTACCGAATTTCAAAATGAATTTAAACAACAATTTAAAAATACTCGAATAATAGTAAAAATGGACAACATTGAAAACCACTTAAAAACATCAATATAAATGCAATGTAAATCTAGAATTTTTTGTTTTTTTTTTTTCAAAGTTTTTTCCCCTTTTACTTACTTAATAAAGTACATTAAATATATAAATATATAATAGGAATTACGGAGGTTCAATATTACTCAACCTTCAAAATCAATTATCGTACCATATCGAAAGTTTCTTAGTTGGTATTCAATAAAATCAATAATAGAAAAAATAAATAATATTACCGACCAAAATATAGCAAATTGATCGGTAATTTCAGTATGGTATCCGTGTATGAAAAAGTGAGATGACAATTCAGAAATACTATAGCCAAAGCCAAGACAGTAAGAAACTACCCTAGCCTACACAAGGATCCTTCACCCCCCGTCTCCAAACGTAACCTAATTAAAGAAGTCCTCTCAAATCGCAAACCCATCTTCCGACTGTCACTCTTTCCTCCTCCCTCCTTTCTCCTTCCTCCACCACACAACAGCAGCAGCTGCAATCAACAAAACAGAGAGTGAGGTAAGGAACGAGAAGAAATGGAAATCACAGAGAAGAAGGAAACAGAAATCAACAGCAATAGCGCATACTCACTGACCGATCCAGGCACTTCACCTGATTATAATCCAACCGATAAAGAAGCCGAAGAACGCCGTGAACGTGAACTCAAAGCCGGCTTGCATCCTCTAAAGGTTCCATTCTCCTTTACCTTCACATAACGTATTGTGGGGTTTTCCTTCGTATTTTTGCCTATTTTTCTTTTGGATAGCAGACTAGACTTATATGTTGAATCAGGTCGTGTATGAAAATGTAATGTTGAGCTGGAATAATTTTTTTGAGGGGTTATTTTGATCTATCTCTTATGGGTGGTGTATCTTTGTCGTTGTAATTTCTTTGAGCAGCACAAGTTTGTATTTTGGTACACTCGACGCACCCCAGGAGTGCGATCTCAAGCACCATATGAGGATAATATAAAGAAGATTGTGGAGTTCAGCACGGTGAGATACCTTGGCATTTGAGCATTTGGTTGTCTGTTTTCTTTGGATGAACCTTTAAACTAAATTTAACGTTTTCTATTGGTTCATTTTGCTGATTGGAGTGGTGAATGTTGCTTGTATTTAGGTTGAGGGTTTTTGGGTATGCTATTGCCACTTGGCTCGGCCGTCTTCTTTGCCTTCCCCAACAGATTTACATCTTTTTAAGGATGGAATCCGGCCTTTATGGGAGGTAACATTGCATATTAGAACTTGCCTAGCAAGTGTCATTTTCTTTTTCCTTTGGAAAACTTATATTTGTGGAGGTACAAACTTGAAACTGTGTTGATGTGCTCTCAGGACTCTGCTAACCGCAATGGTGGGAAGTGGATAATAAGATTCAAGAAGGTTGTCTCAGGTCGTTTCTGGGAGGATCTGGTAAGTGGAAAAGTTTAATCTACTTCTCTATGCTCAATGTGTGAATAGGGTGTGGTACTTGAATTTTCTATGGACATTGTCAGCTTCATCTGCTTTTAACTCTTTTGAAAGCCTGGAAATTTGTGTTTACTATGGCTGCCCGTGCATACACGTTATGGGCTTCAATGGATACCACATCATCTGTTAAGTGTCAGCATGTTTGTGTTGAACTTCAGTTCTTGTAACCATTTTGTTGAAAATTTTATATTTTGAAACTTCCACCATGCATACAAGTTATTTTCTTCAATGGATACCGCACCATTTGTCACTGTCAGCATGTCTGTGTTCAGTGGCAGAGCTAGGAAAAATGTGGTAGTGATTTTCTTAGAGGCTAAAATATGATGGGTCAAGTATGAAAAAAGTGATGATGTTAAAAGTCATCGCATAAAATAATGGGAAGCTCTGCCCACGTCCATGCTTGAGCTTCAGTTCTTGTAACCGTTTTGTGGAAAAATTTATGCTTTGGAACTTCCACCTCTTAGTCACTTGTTTGTTTGGCAGCAAGCACACCGAATGCCAATAACTGGCAACAGCTTAGTGGATCTTCAAATTTGTCAATTGACAACTTGTATTTGTAGCAACATTAGGACTGCGGAAGTAATATAGGAAATTGATTTGTAGACCTTGTGTTTTTTGCTTATAATCTGTTTGAGTATATTTAGCATCACTGGGACATGCACATGCAGGTTCTTGCCTTAGTTGGGGACCAGCTTGAATATGGGGATAATATATGTGGTGCAGTCCTAAGTATTCGTTTCAATGAGGACATATTGAGCGTATGGAATCGCAATGCATCCGATCATCAGGTCAGTAATTATAAGTTTCTATTTGCTAATTAGTTTCATCATTGTTGTTTCATTCTTTTCTCCCCCCAGGAATGTGGTATGACATTTTCAATTGTATACATAGGCTGTGATGGCTCTGAGAGATTCAATCAAAAGGCACCTGAAGCTTCCTCACAACTATGTTATGGAATACAAAGCCCATGATGCTTCATTGCGTGACAACTCATCGTATAGAAACACATGGTTGAGAGGGTAAAAGATGTTCATCCTCCGCGATTAGTAGCCCCTTCTGTATCTTGCCTTAATGACTCGTGTGGTTGTCATAATACGCCACAGGTTGACATGTAAGACGGTGTACCTAAGTAAAACAAGTTTTACTTTTTTTTTATGACATGTTGCATGTACTGACATTGCCGGGAGCAATCTTTTTCTTTGGATATACCTTGTCAATGATCTGCTGCTGTCTGCTTTAACTTGTTAATTAGGAAAATTAAGTTAGTACTTTTTTGTGAAGGAAATTTAATTGCAAGAATCAGAAAGATAGAAATGAGTTCTCTTTCAGAATCATATTAGAATTGGAAGGAAAAAGATTCCAGGATATTTAAACGTTGAACATTAAGAGATACATGAGTTTGGTTACAAAAGGATCACAAAACTTCGGCCGAGTATACAGTATGAACACAAGATGAAACTGCTTCTTCTTTTGAAAAGATCTAGGATAAAATCGACTAGTTTTTAACTTTGAGCAATAAAATCCTAGACAGCTGATTGAAGCCCAATAATGCCTGCGAAAATCAAACGGAACATATATGTTAAGCTTCTGTTTATGATCAGAAAGAAGTGTTTCAAGTTTCAATGGTGCTAATTGCCGGCAACCATAGGTAGAAGCTAAGGGTACTTGGATTGGAACATAAACACAGAGAAGTGCGAGTTATTACCACATCCGACTCTGGCACCGGCGTTGCCTGTTGTCTTACTAAGTTCATGACCACCTGCCATATAGCCATTTAAAGCAGTAAGAAAATGATGCAATATGGGTGAACAAACATGCATATAGTTTAGCATCAAGACATCCCAATGCCCTTACTACACAAATACTTGAAGGACCTCATACTTAGCACTGCTGAGTTCTTTCTTCCTGTCATATACTCCAAAAAGCTGCAATTGATGCTCAAAGGGTAGGCTAAGATGATCATTCTAATATTATTCTTTCTTTTTGTTTGAACTTGATCATCATAAGAAATGAAATCAGTCCAGGTATATATCATATGCTTAATTTATACAAGCAGAAGCCAAATGTAGACGTTATTAACAGGTGTATGTGGTATGTACCCATGAAGACAGTAAAGAGACAACAGTGAAAAGTGCATGTCTTGTAGGAACCAGGACTCATACATAGAAATTTGCAGAAAAACAACATTGGAAAGAGGGGATTTGTGAAAGTTCATGCAAGGTCCTAGATTTAGGGGGAAAGGGGCTACGAAAGCATGACTGCAGATACACAGATCATGAGTATAGCTCCACTAGGTATAACCTGAGACTAACAAAATTACTGTTAAGAAGCTAAAGCTTAACTAATACGAAGTACTTAGTTACTAAGGTACAACTCTAGTGAATGGTTAAAGCAAGCAAGAAAGCAACTCATTGAACATAATAAACAACGAACGAAGACGCTCACTGCAGAAGCACAATCAAAATGCATGCACAAAAGACCGAAACATCTGATCCAAAAGTTGCAATGTTATTTCACTATTCCACTATTTTCCAAGCAAGAGTTGCCACAACTGTGACCATCGAGATATAATTAAAATTGAAGAAGGCTTTGTATATAATATACGATAAGCATAAAGTATAAAACAGTAAAACATGTACCTTTTCCAAGATCATCAGGATCAGCATGCACAACAACAGCCCTCCCCAATATGGAATGCACCCCACTTAGTGGTGTCTACAAGTTGGAACAAAGAAGCAGAGTTCACTAACTAAGACAGACTCAAACTCAAAACTATTTGTCAAACCGGGAAATGAGAAAAGTTAGGAGTTTAGCATGAACTACATACATGCATGTCTCTGATTGAAACTTCAGCAACTCCTGCCACACAGAAAAATTAAGCCAAATCATACAAACCAAAACTTCCTCTGCAACGTAGCAGATTAGAAGTAGAGAAAAAGAGTTGCATTTACGTACCATCTGAGTTAGCAACAATGTTTCCCAAATCCCCTGCATGCCTTTCTGTATCACTTGGAGCTCCATGGTTTTTCTTGAATGGATTGAAATGAGGTCCTAACAATTGAGGACAGTTATCAGAAAATACAGCAAAAGTGGTCACACGTGTTGCAGGCACCCAAACAAAAAACAAAACAGAATTGCATATTCAAGCTCCAAATTCAAAGTAAGAAGAAGAAAATAAAATGCAACAAAACACAAACGTAAGATTTCAGCAAATGAAACACAATCAACAGATGATTCTCAAGCCCATTCAATTAATTGGCACTGAATGTAAAGACCCCATCTCCATATAACAAGAAAATTACTAAAGCCTGATCAATACAAAACAGGAGTTGGCAGCCCACCAAACAACACAAAGAAGAAATCCACTTCAAAAGAACAAAATCTTGAGCAAGAAGAGGAGAAAGAAAGAGTGTACCAGTGGAATTGCAGCCATTGGTGGTATCACCAAGAGCATGAATATGGAAGCCATGAAGGCCTGGGGATAATCCTGTTATCCTCCCTGTTACCTGTGTCGCCCCTGCATTTCGTATGGGGGTATTTAATTTCTCATCAATCAATACAAAACTAAACAAGGAAGAGGAGAGGTTGGTGAGAGACAGAGAGATACCGGCAGGGAGTTGTTGGACAAACTGGAGAGAGCCTCTAACGTTGGGGTCTCCGGCGATGAGAGCCACACCCTTTACTGTTCCAGCCATTGTTCGTTGATGCTGCTGCTTCATTCGTACAACTTGTCGTTCGTTACTTTATCTGGACTCTAGACTTCTCTAAATTCCAACGCCATTTATGGGCATCATCAACCCACCCAAAAGAAGCTGCCACTTGTTTTTCCTTTTCCGTTTTCCTATCAAAACTCTCGTTTTAATTTATTTCTAATTTTCTATGATGCAGAATATAGTTTTATTTTTATTTTTTTAATCTTTTTTTACCTAAAAAATTCTATACTTATAAAATATTCCACGTAATTTCTTATTGTTTAAAAGCTTGCAACACCAATTTTATAATTTTTTTAAAAATGCAATTTAAATGTTTATAATAGTTTAAAAATTCAAATAAAATAGAAAAAATATCAAAATTTGTGAAATTTCAAATTTTTTTTTGCACATATTGCTACAAAAGATGAATGATCGTCGACTCATCGAGGGGTAGAGGCTATAGGGGAGGCTCCTATTAATTTGCCTTGTTAATTATCCTAATATTAGTGCTATACATACTAATAAATTTTACAAAATTACTATATTAATTGATGTGATAAAATATGAATAATATATATTAATTTATTTGAGAGGTTGGATCTATCAGTTAAAGTATATCATTCAATTTTTTTTATTTATCTTTTATTTTTTATTTTAAAAATAAGCTAACACCAAAAGGAGAACAAGGCATATTCAGCGCCAATAAATCACGCACCTCATCATGGGTAAGCCAAGCAAGAATACCATTGGGAATATGGTTTACAACATGTAGCCTAGGGGCATATGAGTACGCCAAATGGGAGAGGAAATCAGTGGCATAATCGGCTTCATGAAAGACACAAGTGATCGAGAAACATGAGACTGAAGCTAGCTCATCCGGAAATCAGATGCTCTAAATAAGGGCGACAGAGTCCACTGTCCGGGTGCAACTCCAAAGCAGCATGTCCACCACAATCTAGTCGTGGCATTCTATCATTAAGTGCTGGAAATCAAGAGCCTTAGCAATGAAAAGCCCATGATAGATAACTCATACCTCTACTCGAAAAACAGGACAATTTCCGATGCCAAAACACTTGCTTGAGGCTATGCTCTTGTCCACCACACATAGCTGCACTTAGGGGTGGCAGTATGGACACTCGTCCATACGCTCGACCCATCCGTCCAAATTTAGACGGAATATGGACAATATTTTTTGTCCCATTTAATAAACGGACTGGATTAGCTCCGTCCCGCTATATACACGGACAGACGGGATAAACCCGACGGGTTCCCGTTTGTCCATTTATTATATTTTTTTTATAGAAATTAAAAAACATATTTTCTTAATTTATTATCCTACGTGGCATTACATTTTTTTAATTAAATATATTTGTTTCTAACACCTTCTTCTACATCTCCTCTGCCTTGGTGTACTCAACAATCGCCATTGACGCCGCCGCCGCCTCCGCCGCCTCCGCTTCCTTCCTACCTCACCATGATGTGATGCATTTTGTACGATTTTTTCCTTCCATTTCCAAGCCATTTTAGATCTTGATGCTGTTAATTGGTTGCTGTTTCCTTACTATTTGCAGATCCGGGCTCTTGGAGAGGAAATTACTAAAAGATGCAATTCGCGCTAGATTTCCGAACAACTCCAGTCATCTTCTTCGGGAGAAGGCTGGATTTATTTTATGCGATTCCTTAATTTTCAGTTTTCAATTATCATGTCCATGTCTAGCTAAACGTTTAATTCATAGTGAAGGAAATAAGTTCTATGATTCAGTACTGATAACTATAGAAGTGGTCTCAGGGGTATTTTCGTCCTTACACTCGCTGACAAGGCCAGAGTACTGTAGTTGTCGCATGGACTGAGCTACTGTAGCTCTCGTCCCCCACTTCTTCCACGAAAACCTGGTATGGTCGACATCAACGGGGGGTCTCACACGATATCTGTTCGCACAAACGACGTTATCCCATCCCAGGCGTTATAAGGCGTCATCTGAGAGCCCTGGGCGTTATCGACTTAAGATAACGCCCTCTCTAGGTAACGTCCGCTTCTTATCTATAAATACCCCTACATTCAAGACAAAAAGGTAAGACTAAGATAGCTGGTCGAAGCTCTGCCATTTTGAACCACCATACTGACTTAAGCATCGGAGTTTCTACGCCGGAGACCCCTTCCGGCGCTTTACAGGTACATCGGACGGCGGGATCAGCAACCTAGGACGTCACTTTCCTTGCCTACCCCTCTCTAGAAGATCAAATCTTATCAAATTGGTGCTTTCATTGAGAGCTTTGGTTTCATTAAGTGAGCATCCTTAATAACCAAGCTCCCCCTTCTCTTCCTTTTCTCTTCTGGAAACATAAAGATCATGGCTTCCAACCAAGATTCTACCCAATCTTAGTCACATGGCCTTCCTTTCGCGCCCTGCAGAGAACTTTCCCCCCTCCATCGGAGCCACTCCTACCACAATTCAAGGGACCCTATCCACCCAGTCTTTTTCTCTTTTTGAGTCCACGATGGGAAGTTCGACCTCCTAGGGGAGTGCCTTGCCCTCCTAGATGGCAGGATCTAGCCTCTCGACCCCGCCACAAGTCAGATCTAGGGTGGACGACCCAAATAATACCCTAACTGATTCCTTGGTGGCTTTGCGAATCTAGTTGGAACAGTTGACTACACTAGCCTTAGGATCTGCCCCGAGCGCTTTGGGCTCTACAGTTCCTCATCAGGCTTTATTCACTCCACCGATTGTTACTGCCCGACCGTTATCACCGTTTCAACCAGAAAATGCATTCATGGCTCTGCCTACATCAATTGTCCCTGTCAGCGCCCCTCACATCACTTAGAGACAAGGGGAATCTGTCGCCCTACACACGCATGAGGTTCCACCATTTGTAGGAGAATTGTAGGACAATGCAAATAGGAGCCATTGGGACGTTAGGCAAGACGGACGATGGGAAGATACATCTCCTCGACGCAGTGGAAGGTCCAGTAGTAGAAGATATCGAACCCGCTCTCCAAGGAGTCGCAGTCGAACCCCCAGGCGATATTACATGCCTAATCCTCAAAGGCAAACGCGTTATTTGAAGGTTTCTCCCCCCCGTCATCCTCGCAGGATCCCTGAGGATAACACTGACCATCCGTTTAGTTACCGCATACGGCATCATAGAGTCAGCTGATATGTGAAACTCCCCACGGAATCTTATGACGACACGAAGGATCTTATCTCCCACCTTAACAAGGTAAAAATTTTTGTGCAATTTCAAACTCATAGTGATCAGGCCTTGTGCTAGATTTTTTTCATGACATTATCAGGGGCAGCACGTCTTTGGTTTGAGGGACTCCCAGCTGGATCGATCGATAGTTTCTCGCATTTGGAAGCTAAGTTCCGGAGTCGATTCAGCACAGCTATTCCTATCAAGAAGTCTGCTGCAACTTTATTTGATATACATAGGAAACCTCAAGAATCTTTGGGGGATTTCCTTAGTTGTTTTGATATGGAAATGTCATTAACGCCAGATGTTACCGTTGATTTCGCTGTGGAAGCTTTGAAGCGAAACTTCCGTTATGGAAATTTACGGGACACGTTGATGGTGGACCCCCCAACGACTTTAGACGCGCTGAGGCTAAAAGCTCATAATTACTCAAAGATGGAGGGAGAAGAGAGTAGGGACAGGATTCAGAATGTGCCACAGAATGCAGTCCCAACTCATGACACTCATACCAACACAACTCTTGATACTCGCCCTATTGACGATTACGCTCAACGAAAAGACCACATCCTCAGAGCCTCGAACCGGCAAAGAAGCAATTTTCCAAGGGGAAGGCCTGACAACTCCCCCACTCAGCGACGAGTGGACCCACCCAAAGGTAGGATTTATGATCCTGATCTCCCTTCCCTCGTACTTCCGAGAGCGAAAATTTTGGCAATCGTCTAACAACGGAAACTGACCATCCGTTATCCAGCCCCCGTGAAACCTGGGGTAATCATGGGAGGAAGAGAAAATGCTTATTGTAAATTCCGTAAAGTCAAGGGACACGCCATTGACGTGTGCAGAGAGTTAAAATTGGTGATAGAACGTTTGGTAGAAGAGGGTTACCTCGGAGAATTTGCCACTAAGGCTAGAGAAGAAGCCGCGAGAAACCCGATAAATAGGACACAAGACGACAGACGGGCGTTTCTCCACACCACCGGGAACGACACCGCCCCTACTGGAAGAGTCAGAGAAACGTTAACGATCCATGATGAAGACATCCCCATCATCAACATTATAGCCGGAGGTACACCATATCTCGACGAACTTGCGCCACTAACACCTTCGATTGGAGACAAGAGGAAATGGGAAGGCACGTTAATGAAAGGTGCCGAGATTAGCGCTCTGGATCGAATGATATTTTCTTTCTCCGAAGAAGACGAGAAAGGTGTCATTTTCCCGCACAATGATGCGTTAGTGGTTACACTTGTTATTGGCAATCATGGAATCAGAAGAACTCTTGTCGATAATGGCAGCGCGGTAAACTTATTTTCTCTAGAAGCCTACAACCTCATGAAACGGCTAGCAACCCCTGCAAGAAGCTGATAATGGGGTAGATGGAGTCCCCATTCCCGTAATCGGAGTCACCCTTTTGCCCGTATACTTCAGGGAGGACACCTCTAAAAGACAGGAAGAACTGTTTTTTCTAGTAGTGAATTTGACTTTGCCCTATAACGCCATACTCGGGCGCCCATTCCTCAACCGTTTTGGTGCAACAATCTCCCAAAAACACTTAAGGTTAAAATATCCCTCTTGGGATGGAGTAGTCTGAATCAAGGGCGATCAGAAGTTGGCAGCTGAGTGTTACTTGCTCATGACACGGGGAAGGTGTGACAGATACGTATGTGTAACAACGGATCCTTTTGAACAGAAAGATGAAAAGCGCACCCAACCGGCAGATAAGATGATACCAGTGACCGTTAATGGAGTGCAGGGAGCGAGTTTCTTGGTAAGTGAAAAACTAAGTCCAAAAGAAAAGGCGCAACTGACTCAACTGTTAAACAAACGCCAAGAAGAATTTGCTTGGAAACCCGCGGACATGCCGGGTATTGCCCGAGAAGTTGTAGAGTATCGACTTAACGTTGATCCTAATGCGAAGCCCATTTAACAAAGATGGCGAGCTTTCTCTGCTGAGAAGGCTGAAGCTATAAACAAGGAGGTATCAAAGCTTCTAGAAGCAGGCTTTATCCGAGAAGTCCAATACCCAACTTGGTTAGCCAATCCTGTTCTTGTTCCGAAACCTAATGGAGAGTGGCGCATGTGTATTGACTTCACCGATTTGAATGACGCTTGCCCCAAAGATTGCTATCTGCTTCCTCGCATTGATCAGTTAGTTGACCAGACTGCTGGATATGCTTACTTAAGCTCCTTAGACGCCAACTCTGGATACCATCAGATCCCTATGGCAATTGGAGATGAAGAGAAAACCGCTTTCATCACTCCAAAAACCATATATTGTTATAAGGCGATGCCGTTTGGACTGAAAAATGTCGAGGCGACTTTCCAACATATGGTAAACCACGTTTTTGAAAAGCAGATAGGAAGAAAGCTGAAAGCCTATGTGGATGACTTGTTAGTTAAAAGCAAAAGTTTCGAAGATCACTTAATGGACTTAGAAGAAGTGTTTGACGCAATGAAAGAATACTGAATGAAGTTAAACCCCCGTAAATGCATGTTTGCGTCTCAAACGGGTAAGTTTTTGGGTTATGTTGTCAGCCAAAAAGGCATCCAACCCAATCCTTCGAAGATTAAGGCCATTCACGATAAGGCCATTAAGGCGTGTTATTGCGCTGGGACGATTTATCTCCAAACAAGGTGAAAGATGTTTACCCTTTTTCAAGATCATCCGCAAAAAGGCCCCTTTTGGATAGACAAAAGAGTGCGAGAAAGCGTTTGCTGACTTGAAAAGCTACCTAGCGTCTGATCTGGTATTAACGAGGCCTGAACCAGGCGACACTCTATACTTGTATCTGGACGCAGCCGATGAGGTAGTCAGTGCCGTCCTAGTACGTGATGATAATAATATTCATCGCCCAGTATTCTTTGTCAGTCATGTACTGAAAGACGCCGAATTACGATATGCTCGCATCGAAAAAATAGCGTTTGCGTTGATACAAGCTACGCGAAAAATGTCGCGATATCTTCAAGCCCATCCCGTTATCATGCTCACTGATCAACCTTTGAAGAGGATCTTTAGAAAGCCCGAGTCTTCAGGAAGGATACTGATATGGGATATTGAACTCAAACAGTATGGGCTACAATACAAGTCCCGTCCTTCCGTCAAAGCATAAGCCATAGCAGACTTTATCGCTGAATGCACTTTTACATAGGACCCATTAAAGAATCTGACTAAGGAAGAAAGAGATGATGTGGATTTTCCATTCCCTGAAACTTACACCGACCTGTGGGTTATCCGCATGGACGGGGCAGAGAACCAAGAACTAGCTGGAGTGGGAATCTTTATAACAGGACCACAAGATATAGAGCTGTGATATGCCATCAGAATCCTGCAACCCTTATCCAACAATGCAGCAGAATACGAGGCGTTATTGGCAGGACTTAGGATAGGAAAGAACCTATCCGCGAAATTTATATATGACGTCGGACAAATGGGAGACCTACGACTATTGATATATGGAGACTCCAAGCTAGTAGTCGATCAAGTTTTGGGCGACTCTCAAGCTAAAGAGCCAATCATGATTCAATACCTCTCTAAAGTAAAACGTAAATTGATGGAAATTAGAAAAAGAGGTATACAAGTTAAAATTGAGCATGTCCCGCGAGAGGATAAGGGCGAGGCTGATAGCTTAGCCAAAATGGTAGCAGACCCAGAAGCTCACATACCCGCTAACGTGTATTACGAAGAAATCTATGTGCCTTCCTTCATGGAAGAGCAAGCATCTCTATGTGTCGAAGAAATCGAAGAAGATTGGCGGATTCCTGTAATAAAATTTCTAAAGCACGATGAATTACCCGTAGACAACGCGAAAAAGAAGAAAGTATTGAAACGTGCAACACGATGCACATACTATGATGGAGAACTGATTCGGAGATGTTTCTCTCATCCTGCCGCCAAATGTATAACAGAGCAAGAAGGCCTCCACACACTGCGAGAGATCCATGAAGGAATATGTGGTATGCATGTGTCTAGCGGCACCTTGGCCGCACAAGTTTTTCGGTCAGGATTTTATTAGCCTACCATTTGCAGGGACTGTGAAAACTTTGTCCGAACTTTTCAGAAATGTCAAGAATTAGCTAAGATTCCCCGAAGACCTGCTACAGAGATCTCTGGAATCGTCGCTCCTTGCCTTTTTGCTAAATGGGGAATCAACATTTTAGGCCCGTTTCCGAAGGCTATATCTCAAATGAAGTTCGTAATTATAGCGGTCGATTACTTCATAAAATGGGCAGAAGCAGAGGCCGTGCCCGTTGTCACTGCAGACAGGGCCTGTCAGGTTTTCAAACACCAAGTCATCATGCGATTTGGAATTCCGCGCGTGTTAATTAACGACAATGGGTCACAATTCACCAGTAAATTTTTCAGAGACCAGTGTCAAGAATTCCAAATAGAGCAAAGATTCTCCTCAGTGGTGCATCCGTAGACCAACGGATAGACAAAAGTAACCAATCGAAGCATTCTTAGTGGAATCAAGAAAAATTTAGAAGGCTCTAAATAGAAGTGGGTAGAGGAGCTACCGTATGTGATGTGGGCGTATCGGATGATCTACAAGACCAGCACAGGGGAGACCACCTTTGCAATGGCTTTCGGCACTGAAGCTGTCACGCCGGTGGAAATAGGAACCTTGAGTCTGCGGGTAGTGTATTATAAAGAAGAATTGAACGAAGAAAGACTAAGGGCCATCCTCGACGCGTTACCAGAAGTGCACAAAGCAACCATTTTGAAAACGCTACATTAAAAGAGAAGAATGGCATGATATCACAACAGGCGTGTTAAGGAACGTTTTCTCAAAGCGGGAGACTTGGTACTTAGGGACAAACGCATGTGGAAACTCAGCTCTAACTGGGACGACCCGTACCATGTCACTCGCGTTATTGGAAGGGGAGCATATCACCTAGAAACATTTGATAGTACCCCCTTACTAAATTCCTGGAATATAGCCCGTTTAAAATTATACCATGCTATCACCCCGCTATCTCCTAGAATAGATGCCATGTTAATAAATGTGAAATACTTCTATAAAATTTTTGCTAACGTTGGCAACATATTTTAACTATCAAATTGAGAATATCTTCGTGTATTTTGTGGTTAATAATGCGCAGGTAATGAAGGGTGCCAGGAGTAAAAATCCTATCCTTGTGACAACCGCTCCTGATCAGACGACTCACTAAGACGAGGTACGCCCTGGCATACTTAAAGATTCAACGCCGGGAGTGAAAATCCTATCCTTGTGACAACCGTGCTAACACAGATGGCTCACTAAGATGAGGCACACCCCGGCACCCCCGGAAGTGAAAATCCTATCATTGTGATAACCGTGCTAATACAGACGGCTCACTAAGATAAGGCACGCTCCGGGGAAATGAAGATTCAACGCCTGGAAGTGAAAATCCTATCCTTGTGACAACCGATCCTGATCAGACGACTCACTAAGATGAGGCACGCTCCAGGCCGACCGTTGGAAATTGAGATAAAAGGAATATCCCAGCAAGTAACTGGATGGCAAATACGCGGCGAAGTGGCTGGATGAGTAATGCCCCGATGAGGCCGGATCCAGCAAAGCTGGATGGAAAATTAATACCAGTAATACCCCGGCAAGGCCGGATCCAGCAAGCCTGGATGAAAAATCAATACCAGTAATATCCCAACATACTCGGGTGAAAGCCTACAGATGCGATTAATGCCTATTATTACATGTCATT
This sequence comes from Viola odorata, assembly GCA_963691705.1. NCBI lineage: Eukaryota > Viridiplantae > Streptophyta > Magnoliopsida > Malpighiales > Violaceae > Viola > Viola odorata. The sequence continues at coordinate 19,200,334 of OY829539.1, read as the reverse complement.
TTACTAACACAATAAAGCAATATTTGAGGATTTGCAGGAAAAATCGTGGAAATATTGAAATAATAACGGGACCAATGCCCGCGAAGGCGGTGAAATCATGGAGGAATCTTGATAGATCACATTCAAGAAATCTTATCAGGTATTCTTATCGCTAATTCTAGCAATTTTCTCAAGGACATGGTATCTCCTGTCTAAAGAGGAAACAAAAAGCTACGGATGTCTACAAGGTATTTTTCACCCTTGACAAGGGAATACATCTTCAGCGATAATGGTAATATTACAATATCTTCTACTTATAGTATTGGGGAAAGTTATCATTTATCGCCATATTATCTTCTCCTTGGCACGGGAGTATATATTCTGCGATATTATCCCGCCATGATATCTATTCCTTTAGAAAAGGAGACATACACATTTATTAACATGGCATCCTCCATTAGTGATGGAAAATATCTGCAGCAATTCAGCGTTATCGTGAGCTTGAAGGAGACATACATATTTATTAACATGGCATCCTCCATTAGTGATGGAAAATATCTACAGCAATACAACGTTATCGTGAGACCTCTTGCTCCTGGAGTCATCTCTTGAATAACATTGTCTCGTCAAGGAAATGAGAGTAACGTCCAAAACAGCAGCGCCATCAGAATGATATTCTTGTCTTGGAAATATATACGGCTATATTGCCACAATATCTTCTCTTGCCGATATGGAACATATGCTACTCACTATGGGTAATGTTTATCATAATATCTTGTTATCGCGAGTTTGTGTTCTTGCAGCTATCTGGCGAACAATGTTATCTCACGAAGACATTCTATCTTCGATATTCTCACCTCGCTATGGTGACCAGCCATTTGGAATATCAAGCTGTCTCTCATATTATTATCTACTCTTGGCATAAAAATGCACATGCCCAGCAGTGTTGTAATAGCTGGGGAAATATTTATCGTAATACTCCGTTATTGCAAGTCCGTGATCCTGAAGAACATACGACAAGTGGCGTTATCTCTAGCAGAATTCTATCCTCAATACTATTATTGCGTTATAGCAACTCTACAACTAACACTCTGATTCATCTTCAATATCATCATCTCAGTGTCTACATTGTTGTCTTATCATGGCAATTCAGAGAGTGAGAAATGGCATAAAGAAGATTAACAGGAAAAAGGAGATAGTAAGCAAAACAAGATAATTGTCCAAAATCCCCCAAGGGTTACAAAAAGTTACAAGTTTTTAGAAGAGAGACAAAAGGGGGCGACATCTAAAATTAAGAAGCGACAGCTAGATATGCCTATGGAGGCGTTATCACCCCACTATCTCCTTGTTCCTCACGAGCCCTTGCCCTCGCTCTATGGAAATTCTCGTCATTAATGGACACGAATTTCTCCTGAAAGAGAGCAGAAATGTCATCAGCACAAAACTCTTCCACCCCGTAACACTCCATGAAAGAGTCGACCATGGTAACCGCCATTTCCTGAGAATACCACTGACATTTCTCCATAGACAACTCTAAATCCGCGTTAAGAGCAGCAACCCTAGCAGCCTCGTCAGAAATTTGCTTCGCCATATCGGCCTCCCTCTTAGCGGCGTCCTCCACTTCTTTCCTAGCAGCCGCTAAGGCTTCCACCAGCTCTTGACGCTCCCCCGTTAACCTCTCCACTTCTTCCTATTTTCTAGCACACTCTTCTGAAATCCAGTTGTGGGCGTTAAGTAGTTCATTGGACGAGGAAGTAAGAGAAGTAATTTTTCCCACCATGTGTTCCGCCCAGTAATGAAGATCACAGAAGGAAGAGAATATCCTAGAACGAAGCGAGTTCAATTGCCCTTGAGGAGTCCGAGATAGAGAAGCTTCCTTTCCCCCTGGAGCGATAACAGATGAACAGCCAGCAGAGAAAAAGACTTCAAGGACCCGTCGCTGCCCAAAGTGGGGAATCCCACTCTACGCAGGTCACTCAAGTCAATCTGATGAGTGACAGGCCTAGAAGGGGCTAACGTGCTTAAACCAACGACAAGACGGGGAACGACAACCTCCCCTTCAAAAGACAGGAGCACGGGAGTGTTTGAAGGAACAAAGAACAAAGTGGTAAGAGACAGAGGTTGACTGGAAGAAGCCCCCATAACGGGTCTGAGGGAATCATGAGAAGGAAAGATAGGAAAGTCAGACTCCATGAGGTCGGGACCGAATTCCATGTTGAGAGAAGCGGAATGAGGAGGCGACGTACCAAAAGAACTAGGGGAAGCATGAAATGGCCCGGCAACACCTGTATTCCTTAACAAGTCAGAAATCTGACCACCGCCAGAAGGTGCTTCAGAGAGAGAAACGCTACTGTGTTCTCCCTAATCGGTGACGCGGTTTTTCGACGCCCTTACAGCCTCGTGATCATGTCGTGCCTTCTTCTGGCGATCTTGGAAGACTCTCGAAAAATCCATGTTGTCGCCTAAAGAAGCAGGAGCGGGAGCGGTAGCAGTTTCCTAGAAAGAAACGACGTATCAGAAAAAAGTCAGAAATAAAAGAAAGCACTGGAAAACGTTAAAGAATATACCTGAGATGACAGAGGGATTGAAGGAATGCCTACGGGGATTACCTCGTCAACCATTGCCTCTGAAGAGATAACCACACCAGAATGTGGAGTAGGGGCAACAAAGCTTCTTCTCTTCCTTTTTCTTTTAACGCGAGCTCGAGAAGAAGACGCTTGAGCAGGATTAACGGCAGCAGCAGCTTCCTCTCTCTCCCTCTTTTTTTGAGCCCTTTTCTCCCGTCTTCTTATGCACTCAAGTTTCCAGCCGCATGGAGGAACTGCACAATCACAAGATGACATCAGTGTTAGTATTTCTCAGAACAACAAAGAAAATGGCAAAGCACTCACCAACAACACAATCGCGGAGGTCGATCCCGTAGGCCAATTTACGAGTATGGACACTGAAGTCCAGTTGGAGCAATTTTTCCAACCAACCTTGCTCAAGTGGAGGAAGAGGCTCTCGTTTACCCTAGGCCCCATCCCTGATATCATGGTTAAAACCAGTTCTCCACCAGGGGTCGGGCAGATCAATAACAAAAAACCTTTCCAACCAGAAATGGAAGACTCAATGTGCATGAGTTTCTAGGTAAAGGGTTTTAGTGATTCGTCATCATAACGCGGTGCTATTGCTATCACGCCTCTACAGGAATACAATTGGAAAAGGGAACGAAGCAACAAAAGGGAGGGAGAAGCAATCTCCTTTAATCTACACAGTTTTATAAAGGCGTAAACGGCATAGTATGCATTTGGACTCAGTTGGGCAGGATTCAAATTGAACTGGGAGAGTAATTGTTCTACTAAGGGTTTAAGAGGAAACTGAAAACCATAATGAAACATTTTAACATATAGAATCCTATGGTTGCCAGTTAATTCACTACTAAGGCGGAGTGAATCGGGGGTAACATCAATTGAACAGCCATCGAGGATGTGAGTATTGTATTTATCTAATTGTTGCCAGAGTACGGCTGGAGAACCGATAGAGGGAAGAATGTTTTCAATCTTTTCCTTCCCAATAGATTTGGGCTGGGGACGACGAATTCTCGCCATACTAAAACTAGAAAGACGAAGAAAGTGAAAAGGAAGAACAAGTGTACCTTCTAATGGAATACCAGAATACCCAGATGGAGAAGAGAAGAAATGCGAGTCGCCTCTTACGATGCTATTGGGAAAATGAAGTAATAAAAGAAGAAAAACAAGCGTGTGGTATGTTTTATAACCCTAGGGGTTAATTGAAACAACTGTTGCAGCAACTGCCGTTTGATAAAGGATGCGTTAAGAGAAAGAGACACGCGCAATGAGTGCAATTTTGGGGGAACGAGAAGACGCTTTGATTTTACCACTCCCTGGAAGGCGCCAACCCCTAACACATCCACGAAGAGAAATGAACACTCTAGCCATCATGACTTCCTCCATCGCATTAATGGGAGATTCTCAAGCATTAAATGCTCTAAAAAGTGGAATCGGTTGTTGGATTAAAATATTCAAGTTAGACGCAATAACGCGTCAATCAGGATAACGCGGGACAGAGTGTTAAGTCAATCAAACACCCCACAAAGGAGGAAGATAACGCTACAAAGATTAATTATTGTTCAAAAGAGTCTCAACGTTATTACAAATCAAATGGCGTCAATATTCAAATTATGTGGAAAGAATAACACATTGAAAGGAGAGACACAATCATGTGGGGGGAGCGAAAGTTTCCACGTACTCCGCAGCATCCGAATCATCCGATAATGGGAGCGTATCGTGATCGTTGCCATCACCCATTTCCTCTTCTCCTGAAGAAGAAAGACCTTCTTTACTCCCGTCAATCTTGCTCATCCTTTTGGAGATGCAATCCACTATCTTAGATGGGTCGAAGTCACCACAGCCGCAGTAATCTTTAAACCCAGCGTTAGCGGCCCACATGGTTTTCCTTTTCCACCACTCTATCTTTAACGGGACTTTAGCCAGATCCTCGTGTCGGGCCGCTATCTCCTCATGAAGAAGAGAGTTTTTCTTCTTTTCAGCTATTAGTTCTGCCTCCAGAGCCTCAACCTTAGCTTTCCCTTTGGATTTTTCTCTCGCTAGGACGGCACGACAATTATCCAGTTCTGTTTGGGTTTGATTCTGGAGCCGTGTTATCTTCCTCACTTTGGTCAATGCACGGTTGAGCTGGCCCTTTTGAGCATTCATAGTGCCGGACAAATCTTGCAATCTGTTACCATAAGCTTCGGTAAAGTAATGCAATTTGCGGAAGTTGGCCAAGGAATCATTCATAACGCGTGCATACTGACAACTGGGAGAAAGCTGCAAAAACCTTTCCTTATCCTCAGGAAGGCTCAGCATTCCACCCACTAAAGCGGTTGTCGGTTGATCTCCTGAAAATGGGTTCGACACCCCTAGGGCACGAAGCCTGTCATTCCCAAAACCCGTTGTCGCACCCCCTTTTTCGTTGAAAATGAGTTTAAGGTTTGGGACGGATGCTAAGCATAAATGGATGCGTCGCATAATGCAATGAAGTCGCCACCCTATTTTCTAAGGTTTAGGGAACCTAATGTCATGGCATAAATAAAAAACTAAGGCACATGTGGTCTAAACCATGGAACAAAGGTTCGAGGTCGTATTATGGACTTGGGAAGGTGTTAGGCACCCAAGTCACATCCTTAAAAAGGTTACTGGTAGAAAGGTGTTTGGAAAAACAAATTTGATATACAAAGATTTGTTTAATGATCGAAGCATGTCAACCAATTCTTCCCACAGACTCAAGTCACTTTCCAATCATTTACATAGGCCAATGATTGAATCATGTCAATAGAGTCCGCTTACCGAATTGGGACACTTTCCGATTATTTAAACATTTTTGATGTGATTTGTCCCTCAAAGGTGACGTTACATCTTAGCATTTTCGTAGGGGCTTGTTATTTCGATCGGGACACGAAGGACGGGGTTACCGTTTGTTCGTTATGCTAGAGCGGACGTTCCTCCTTTTTCATCATTGGGCCATGCATGATTATTTAATTACTACGTGATCCTATCATGGATAAAGACTAGCATTGTACCATTTTCGTGAATGCAAATAACCGTGTGGGATCGAAACCACCATGCATATCATTTAGCAAGAAAGCAATTAATCTCATGGCATTTAAACGTAAGTGATGTAAACAAGTAAGCATATGGGTTGATTTTAATTGCTAACAATTCTATATGTCATGCATACGAATTGGGTGGGTTCTAATGCTTTTCTAAGTGGTCATGCATACGATATGATCGAGGCTTTGGACCTTTTTGATAAACATTCATTCAAAGCATAAAAATAAATAAACATTCATTCAAAGCATAAAAATAAATAAACATTCATTCAAAGCATAAAAATAAATAAAAGGGTTTTAAGATAAACTTACCCGATTTGACGAACCTCGATCGATCCATCTCTTCAAAATAAACGTTAGCAGCAATTGACATAAATACGTAGGTATAAGCAGCATACACGATTTTTTACTACTTAACTAATTATTACAAACCACAATTCATAATAAAAACTACTTATCTAATTATTACAAATTGGAGGTCGGAATAATTAATCTAACTAATTATTACAACAAGTGAAATAATCAATTAAAGCATTAACTAATTATTACAACAAGTTTGGACGATGAAGTATCATCACTCTCGAGCGAAGATTCAAGGTTTTCACCTACAAAGCGAGAGTGTTAGTGATGACTCGAAAGATAATAAATGAGAAAAGCGCATGCAAATATTTATTTCATTTATAAAAAACAAGCAATTAACAAAATGTGGCAAGTAATCAATTAAATAAAATATGGCAAACAATTAATTAAATAAAACATGGCAAACAACTAAGCAATTTATTTCATGCCAAACAAATAAATAATTAACAAGACATAGGAGACAAGTGAATAATTAATTAGACATGGCAAATGAGTAATCAATTAATTCATTTATTTCATATGAGCAATTGGTAACACTTTAAGCATGCCATAACTAATAATTAATTTATTCATAGCATGCAATATTAAATTAAATAAAAACATGGCATAGCAAATAAACAAATCATTCATGGTATGCAAACATTTAACTAAATAAAACATGGCATGGCACTCAACATATCACTTATATCATGCAAGCAAATAATAAAAATAAACTATGGCAAATAACAAGCAATTTATTGCATATGCACATTTTAATATCATTTAAACACAAATAAAAAGCATACGAATATTTTATGCAATTTAACATGTTATAAAAGAATACAAATATATTTTTTATTAATTTAAACATGTTGTATGATAACAATCGAGACAGCCCTAACGGTGTTAGCACCCTTGCCGCTCCCGCTAGGATGATTTCCTATAAGACCCGTAAGATATCTTCATATCGCCAGAGAATCAGAGAAGAATTCCTAGGATGGTCGACATCAGCGGGGGGGCGGGGGGACTCACGCGACTCTACACGCACGACACCATCCCATCCTAGGGACTCACGAGCTTATCGCTCCCGGCAGCCCGTATGATATCGCTCATGACGTCATCTGTTGGTATCGCTTGTGACGTCACCATCAGACATCGCCTGGATTGTTATCGCCAGGTATCGCCGAACAGGCCTATAAATACCCCTACTTTTCCAATCTGAAGGTAAGATCAAGATCACTCAGTCGAACCTTTGTTATTTTTGAACCCCGAACTGACTTAAGCATCGGAGTGTCTGCGTCGGAGCCCCCCTCCGGCGCTTTGCAGGTACATTCGACGCCGACCACCATCGTTCCGATCATCCACGACTCCGAATCTTACAAGATCGACATTGAATCTTATCAAATGGTGCTTTCATTGAGAGCTTTGGTATATTAAGTGAGTGTCCTTAATAGCCAAGCTCCGTCTAGTCGGAAGATTGGAACGGTCATGATCACGGGATCGGAGCCAATCCGATCATCATCCTCTAACATCCCTTTCTCAATCCGCAGACGGTTATTCCCTTTTGCTACTGCTGATCTCTCTATGACTACACAACCAATTATTTCGGGATCTCTGGACCTCTCGGTTGGAATTGCTGGGGGACCGGCCTCCTCACAGACGGACATCTTGTCATCTCAGATAGCGGGATCAGATTTCTCCACTCCTCTTTCTGGGGGATCTGTGCTCAACCATGAACATCCTTTTTGCAATAGAAATAGCGGCCCTTCGTTCTCGGCTGGAATATTTGACTGAAATGGCTGCAAGAGTCACGCCTGGTGCTTCTGGATCTAGTTTTCCTCCCCGTGTCCTGTTTACACCATCTATTGTCGCTGATCGACCTATATCACCGTTGTTTCCAGAAAACCTCCAGATTCCTTTATCCGCGGGAAATCCACCGATTAGTGCTGAGCAGTTTACTCAAGGAAGAGTAGAGGCTTATGTACCGCAAATGCCGCAAGGTCTCCTCCTACAAGGTGACAGGCAGCTTGTGGGGGTTAGGAACCGGTGGGACGGACGGAGGGAAGGAGCCAACAGAAGTCTGTCTCCCGAGTACAGTGAAAGATCCAGTAGTCGAAGGTATTGAAGTCGTTCGCACAGGAGCCGCAGTCGATCTCCTAGACGACACCATACGCCAGAACCACGAAATAGGGGGCGTCAGGACGAAATGTCTCCTCCGCGTCAGGCGCGTGAAATTCTTGATGATACATCGGGCCACCCATTTAGCCGTCGTATAAGGCGTCACAGGGTCAGTCGACGCGTGAAGCTTCCCATTGATGTTTATGATGGCACCAAGGATCCCATCTCGCACATTAATAAGGTGAAGGATTTTGTTCAGTTTCAGACCCACAGTGATGCGGCGTTATGCCAAATATTTGTTATGACATTATCGGGTGTGGCGCGTCTCTAGTTTGAGGGTCTCTCTGGTGGATCCATTAATAATTTCTCACAGTTAGAATCTAAATTTCGGAGCAGATTTAGCACGGCAATTCCAATCAGGAAATCTGCCGCCGCGTTATTTGACATACAACGAAGGCCTCAAGAAACCTTAAAGGAATTCCTCAGTCGCTTCGATTTGGAAATGTCCTTAACGCCGGGCGTTACCATTGATTTTGCTATAGAAGCTCTGAAAAGGAATTGCAGCTATGGAAAGCTGAAAGACGCGCTCATGGTGGATCCTCCAGTGACTTTAGATGCGTTGAGGCTTAAAGCCCACAATTACGCAAAAATGGAAGAGGAAGAAAATAGAGATAAGACGTATAACGCGTCGCATGGGACATCTCAAATTACTACTGCTCCCGCGAAGCTGCAACCTGACGACCATTTTCTCAACGATTACGCCAGGAGGAAGGACCATATCCCCAAGGCCTCCAACAAACAGAAGGGTCATTTTTCGAAGGGAAAAACCGGTGGTTCCCCCTCTCGACGTCACGGGGATTCTTATAAAAATCGTACATATGACCCAGATTTCCCTTCTCTTAACGTGCCAAGGGAAGAGATTTTGGCGATAGCGGAGCAGCGAAATCTTCCCATCCGCTACCCCGGGCCTACAAAACCAGGAGTGCTTCTAGGGAGAAGGGAAAATGCTTATTGTAAATACCACAAAGCCAGGGGCCATTCCACAGAAGCGTGCAGAGAGTTAAGATCGGCGATAGAACGTTTGGTAGAAGAAGGATATTTGGGGGAATTTGCTACCCAAGTAAGAGAAGATGCCAGAAATAATCTTATGAAAAGGACAGTAGACGAACCACCAGTTCCTCCACGCGTTCCGCAAAAAGATGATGCTCCCAGAGGCAAAGATAGGGAAACTCTCGCGGTTGATGACGAATATATTCCTATGATTAACATTATCGCAGGAGGAACCCCTTATATGGACGAATTAGAGCAATCGGTAACCGCGAAAAGAGGCAAACGCACACGTGATGGCGTTACGAAAAAAGGAGATGCGATAGGCATATTGGATCGAATGGTATTATCCTTTTCCGAAGAGGATGAGAAAGGTGTCGTCTATCCGCACAACAATGCATTGGTGGTTACGCCCGTCATTGCCAGTCATGGAATCAGAAGAACTCTTATCGATAACGGGAGTGCGGTGAACCTCTTTTCGCTGGAAGCTTACAATCTCATGAAACGACCTGATAGTGAGTTAACACCTAGCAAACGGCCTATAGTCGGCGTTGATGGGGTTCCAATCCTTATCACGGGGGTAATTACTTTGCCCTTATATTTCCGAGAAGACACTTACAAGCGATCAGAGAACCTGTTGTTCCTTGTCGTGGATCTGAATTTGCCTTACAATGTCGTGCTCGGACGACCTTTCCTCAACCGCTTTGGAGCGGTGATATCTCAGAAGCATCTAAAGATGAAGTACCCCTCCTGGGATGGGGTAGTATCGATAAAAGGCGATCAAAAGCTGGCGGCAGAATGCTACTCGCTCATGACTCAAAGAAGCTGCGATAGGTACGTATGTATAGCAGCGGATCCCTATGAGCAGAGTGATGAGAAGCGTGCTCAACCTCTAGACAAAATGGTACCCATTCCGGCAATTGGTATAGAGGAAGCAAGTTTCCTGATCAGTGAAAAACTCAGCCCAGCGAAAAACTTTCAACTGGCCCGGCTGCTGAACAAATGCCAAGGGAATTTCGCATGGAAACCCTCCGACATGCCAGGTATATCGCGGGAAATAGCCAAAAATCGTCTCAATGTGGAACCAGACGCCAGGCCGATACAGCAAAAGCGACGCGCGTTCTCTAATGAAAAGGCGTTAGTTATAGATAAGGAAGTAGCAAAGCTCCTTGACGCAGGGTTTATCCGCGAAGTTCAATATCCCACCTGGCTAGCAAACCCTGTTCTTGTTCCTAAGCCCAATGGGGATTGGCGCATGTGCATCGACTTCACAGATTTAAATGATGCCTGCCCTAAGGATTGCTACCCGCTTCCTCGCATAGATCAGTTAGTTGATCAGACCGCAGGATACGCTTATCTAAGCTCACTGGACGCCAACTCTGGATATCATCAGATTCCCATGGCCCTGGAAGATGAAGAAAAGACTGCGTTTCTCACTCCAAAGGCCACTTACTGTTATACGGCGATGCCGTTTGGGCTGAAGAACGCCGGGGCTACGTTCCAACGTATGGCCAATAAAATATTCGAAGAGCAAATAGGGAGGAATGTGGAAGCATACGTTGATGATATTTTGGTGAAGAGTGCAAGCTTTCAAGATCACTTACGAGACTTAAAGGAAGTCTTTGACATGATGAAAAAGTATCGCATGAAGTTAAATCCCCGAAAATGCATGTTTGCATTTCAGACAGGAAAATTCTTGGGCTACGTGGTCAGCCAAAAAGGCATCCTGCCTAACCCCTCAAAGGTTAGGGCCATACAAGACATGATATCGCCAAGAACCATCAAAGAGGTGCAAAGGCTAACGGGGCAAGTCATTGCCCTTGGGCGATTCATTTCCAAGCAAGGAGAAAAGTGTCTCCCTTTTTTCAAAATCATACGCAAGAAAGCCTCGTTCGGGTGGACCCCGGAATGTGAGGAGGCATTTATCGGCCTAAAAGATTACCTATCGTCTGACTTACTATTGACGAGACCTGAAGTAGGCGATACTTTGTATTTGTATCTTGGCGCTGCAGATGAAGTGGTCAGTGCCGTCCTCGTTCGCGACGATAACCACTCTCATCGCCCAGTCTATTTTGTGAGCCACATCCTGAAGGATGCGGAGTTGCGATACGCCCGAATTGAAAAGATAGCGTTCGCTCTTATACAAGCCACCCGCAAAATGGATCGATATTTTCAGTCTTATTCCGTCATCGTACTCACAGACCAGCCTCTGAAAAGAATATTTCGAAAGCCTGAATCTTCCGGAAGAATGTTGATTTGGGCGCTTGAACTAGAACAATATGGATTGAGGTATCAGTCTTGACCGTCCGTAAAAGCTCAGATCCTGGCTGATTTCATAGCGGAATGTACCTTTACAGAGGATCCTTTGGACGGCGTACCTGAAGCGGAATGGGGCGACATGAATCTCCCGTTCCCGGAAACCTACACGGACCTCTGGATCGTCCATGTGGATGGAGCTAAAAACCAAGAGCTGGCTGGAGCCGGAATTTTTATAAATGGGCCGCACGATATGCAAATACGATACGCCATTCGAATCCTACAGCTGTTATCTAATAACGCAGCAGAGTATGAGGCGTTGCTAGCCAGGCTCAGAATAGGGAAAGGACTTTCCTCTAAAGGGAGGCACGATACTGGAAGAACAGGAGACCTGCGTCTAAAAATCTGTGGTGATTCCAAGTTGATAATTGACCAGGTCTTGGGGCATTCTCAGGCCCGGGAACCCATTATGATTCAATATCTCGCCAAAGTAAAGCGAGAATTGTTAGAAATAAAGAAAGAAGACATGCAGATCAGCTTCGAGCATATCCCCAGGGAGGAAAATGCTGAAGCTGACAATCTAGCCAAAATGGCCTCGAATCCGGAAGTGTCCATACCCAAGGGTGTATACTATCGAGAGTTATCAGTACCCTCCTTCATGGAAGAGCAAGCATCTTTATGTGTGGAGGAGCGCGAAAGCGACTGGTGAATTCCCGTAATCAAATACTTGAAACACGAGGAACTACCTGAGGATACCGCTGAAAAGAAGAAGGTGCTGAGACAGGCAGCTCGTTGTACGTACTATGACGGGGATCTAATCCGAAGGTGTTTTTCTCACCCTGCCACCAAATGCATAACTGAGCAAGAGGGTCTTCACACCTTGTGCGAAATCCATGAAGGGGTATGTGGTATGCACGTTTCAGGCGGTACCCTGGCAGCACAGGTCTTTCGATCTGGATTCTACTGGCCCACCATCCGAAGAGATTGCCACAACTATGTGCAAACTTGCCCTAAGTGCCAGGAGTTTGCCAAGATTCCTCGGCGGCCTGCCACTGAAATATCTGAAATTATCGCCCCTTGTCCTTTCGCTAAATGGGGGATTGATATCCTAGGCCCATTCCCAAAGGCAAGGTCTCAACTAAAATTTGTGATAGTGGCGGTAGACTATTTCACTAAGTGGGCGGAAGCTGAAGCGGTCGCCACAATCACGGCAGAAAAAACTTGGCATTTTTTCAAACATCAAGTTATCATGAGGTTTGGCGTACCTCGTGTCCTTGTCAGCTATAACGGAACGCAGTTCACCAGCCAGTTCTTCAAAGACCAGTGCTCAGAATTCAGAATCGAACAATGCTTTTCCTCCGTGGCTCATCTGCAAACTAATGGACAGGCGGAGGTAACCAATCGGAGCGTCCTTAGCGGTATCAAGAAAAACCTAGAAGGGTCTAAAAAGAAATGGGCTGATGAGCTACCATACGTGATGTGGGCATATCGTATGACCGTTAAGACTACCACCGGAGAAACACCTTTCGCGTTGGCCTTCGGGACCGAAGCCGTTACACCGGTGGAAATTGGGTCCATGAGCCTTCGGGTAGCTCACTTTCGGGAGGAACTGAAAGAGGAAAGGTTAAGAGCTAACCTGGATGCGTTACCAGAAGTCCGAGAGGAAATCCTTCTGAAAACGCAGCATTACAAAAGAAAGATGACCCGTTATCATAACAGGCGCGTCAAAGAACGGTTGCTGAAACCCGGTGACCTGGTGCTCAGAGACAAGCGAGCGGCAGGACAACGCATGGGAAAACTCAGTCCAAACTGGGATGGACCATATCGCGTCACCCACGTTGTCGGGAAAGGAGCCTATCATCTGGAGACCCTCGATGGTACACCCTTATCCAACTCTTGGAATATCGCTCGCTTGAAGTTATATTACTCTAGAATTTGATTTTATCTGCACCTTTGATTTATGTCAACCCTAACCATGACTAACGCTCGATGAGAGAGCTTTCGTGGAAGTTTGTGGTTGTCTTTGTGCAGATAAAAAAGGGGGTATTTTGGGGAAGTGAAAAGTCCTATCCTTGTGATGGCCGGTCTTGATCAGATGACCCATTAAGTGAGGGCACTACCCACCATACCTTGAATTAGCGTCGGATTGAAAGATCCTGGACACCCCCGGGGGTGAAAAGTCCTATCCTTGTGATGACCGATCTTGATCAGATGGCTCATTAAGTGAGGGCATCACCCGGTATCTTTGGGAGTGAAAAGTCCTTTTCTTGTATTGACCGTTCTCGTGGAGACGACCCAACAAGATGAGGCACGCCCCAAAGAAATAGAAACTCTGTTCTAGAAACAAGAATCCTATCTTAACGGCTGGGCTATTATGGCTAAGCCATTAAGTAAGGACACGGTTCTAGACGCGAGGGCAACGCCCAAAAGTGAAAATTCCCTAGCCTTGTGATAGCCGTCCCGATCCGACAGCTCATTAAGACGAGGCACTTTAAGGGTCGATCGTGAAATTAGGGAAACGCGGAGAATCGTGAAATCCCGGCTAGTAACCAGATGAGTAATCCCTGGTGAAGGGTAGAGCTGATAGCGAAAATGATTCCCGCGGGTTCCAGGGTAACACCCTATGATGGCAGCGAAAAGGCTCCTATGGGTAATTACTATCCCTCGTAACGTGTTTTTGTTACTGATGATTTACAGTTGAGAATGCGCAGAATATTTTTCGGGCAGCGGAAGGAGCGAGGAGCTAGTAAGCTGATCTATCACTAGTCTTACCGAGAAAGCTAACCCAGTACCAAATTCTGTAATTTGGTGGGAGTGCTAAGGATCTGTTCGGATAAGTAAGCGTATTAGGAAAACATGGCGAAGATAACGCCAAAGGAATTTGCAAAGAAGCGACAAAATAAAGGAAAGTCAGCAATAAAAGTGGCTTGAACACAGCGAAATGTTCAAAGGGGGCTACAAACTTGGGTGGTCAAAACAATAAACAAAAATTTAGTGACGCTTGATCACTAAGGAAAGAGCGATAAAGCCTCGAAGTACGTCAACCTTCGGGGTGCCTCCGTTTCCAGCCTGCCGCCTTAGCTTGGCGAAAGCCCTCCTCATTAAGGTGGCCAGATTTTCGTTTGAAAGCGCCAGTGACCCCATCGGGTTTGTATGCGTCGACCCCATGAACTTCCTCAAAGCAAGCGACCAAAATAGAGGCAGTCTGCTCGACATGCCACAGGCTCCTATCGGCCGACTCTTCCTCCAGGGCAGCTTTCTCCTTGGCCAGGGATGACTTCTCATTCTCCAAGGCAGTAACTTTGGCCCTCTCCATTGTTAAGGCAGCCGACTGCTCTTCTTTCTGCTTCTGATGAGCCAGTAATAAGTTTGTACGCTCCTCCAGTAACTTTTTCTTCTCATTCTGCTCTCGCGTTAATTCCGCCAAAGCAGAGGAAAGAGAGGCAGTCTGACGTCGCGCCTCCTCTGCCCAGTAATGGAACTTCATCAAATTAGTGAAAAGGTTGGTGCGCAAGGAGTTCTCCCTATCAAACTCACCTTTAGAAAGAAAAGCGTCATGTTCCGCCGCAGACGCCAACACCTGGGAAGCCAATAAAGCCGAAACTTCATCCAAGCCATCACCCCCAACGCCGCCAAGCCAGTGTTACGGAAATTATACAGTCCAACTTGATGGGTTACAGAGTTAACCCCACTTATCGGACTAAGATTCACCACGAAGTTGAAGGTGGTACCTCCTTCGCCATAACGATCCTGCAGAGGAATGCTCGAAGGAGCAAACGCCAGAGGAGAGAGAGGGTGAACCTGGGTGGACGAACCCCCTGGAGCAAGATAAGTACCATGAGGCTGATAGCCTGAAAGATCCTGCAAGACCTCTTGATATCCTAGATTAGAGGAATATGCGTGAGCGGGACCGCCGAAAGAATTGGGCGAAACCCCGTAGGTATCGCCTGTGCCTAAGTTCTCCAAAAATTCTGGCTGATTTCGTCCCTGGGGAATAGCCGTAGAGTCAAACCCGTCCGCAGGTCTGCTCCCCATCCCAATGGTAGAGGAAGATGGATTCCTACCCTCATCTTCCGGCCGCTGTCTCTTCTTTGAGCCTGTCAGCGCATAGCCCAAATCCATATCGCTTGAGGGAGGAATGGAGGTAGCGACACCGGTAGCGTCCTGCCAAGAATGCAATATGAAATATAGACAAGAGAAATCAAACGACGACAGACATCGAAATATAACATATCATGTCTAAAAGGCACCCTTACTGTATCAGTATGGGGAAGAGGTGCTTCTGAAGAGCCTCCCGCGTCTGGAGAAGGTGTTAGAGCAGCGACACTTCTCATTTTTTCTCTTCTTTTTTCCTTTGGCAATGGCCTTAGGAGCCTTGGAAGAAGAAGAAAGCTGGGCAGGAGGAGCAGCGATGGTTACAAGGGGAACGCCTGAAGGAATGTCAGAATCCCTCATACCGACCGAAGAAGAGGAAACTTGAACAAGTGTAGCGGAAGTAGCCGGAAGATCGGTAGGATTGTCAGTCGCTTCCGTGGAAGTAGCTCTCTCCTTTTCTTCTCGCTCTTGAGCCCTTTTCAAGCGTCTCCTTACGCTCTCAGGTTTATAGTTGGGATCCGTCGCTGCGAAAGTACAAAATAGCGTCAGCATTAGTATCAGCGATAACAAAGAAAAGAGTGACGCGACACTCACGTTTAACACAAGATTGAATGTCCATTCTACAGGCCACTTGACGAATGTGAACGCTGATTTCCAGTTTGAGCAATGTGTTTAACCAGTCTTGCTCACGTTTCGGAAGAGTCCCTGGTCGGCTCCAGACGTTGTCATCCACGTTTTGATTAAAACCAGATCGCCACCAGGAACCAAGATCTCCCGGAAGATCTATCACAAAAAACTCCTTTTTCCAGCCATCAACGGAAGACTCAATATGGAGGAGTTTCCAAGTAAAAGACTTTAGAGAGTCATCATCAAAACGGGGCGATATCGTTATCACCCCCTGACATTTCATCAGCTTAAAAAGAGACTTAAGCAGTAGAAGGGAAGGGGAAGTAATCCCTTTGTATTTGCAAAGTTCCAGAAAAGCATAAACACAACAATATACATTTGGGGATAGTTGGGCCGGTGTCAGATCGCCGGCAACAAGCAATTCTTTGACAAAAGAGTCAATGGGAAGCCAAAAGCCATAACGAAACATTTGCGCATACATGACCCTACGATTGCCCGTCAAAATGCTGTTCAGACGTAGTGACTCAGGGGCAACAATGGTTTTATAATCATCAAGAATATCAGCATTATGGGCGGCCAAATGCTCACGAAGAGCGGCCTCAGATGTGATAACACTAGACGTAATATCCATCCTTTTCTCATCGGCAGGTTTCGACTCAGTACGGCGAGTCTTAGCCATGGCAGAATTAAAGAATTAAAAGATGAAGAAGACGATGGAAGAGAAAGGAAATACCTTCAGAGAAAAGCACTTCAAAGAGCCTTGAATAGTGGGGAGAAAATAAGACGGCTAAAAGAAAATATGAGAAAGCGGGATGATAAAAGAAAAGTGAAAAGAATAAATAGTGGGTTTTATAACCCTAATGGTCAAACGAAACGACGAATGCCGCGGTCGTTGCGTGGAAGCGACATAAGGAACAGACTCAAGTAATGAGTGCAATCCTAGAAAAGTGCTACAACGCCTCGATTAGGCAAAGTTCTCAAGCGCGCTAGCCCGTGGCGCTGGAAGAAATAGACACGTGTGCCTGCACAATCACGACTTTTCTAAGGAAAGGATAGCAAGTATTAAATGCTCTGAAAAGAAGGTACTATCTCGGGGGAAAAACAAGAGCGATATCACATGAAAGGAGATAACGCAAGATGGCGTTGATTAAAAGAATAGCGTTGGGTCAGCGCGGAAAGGCGGAATGAAAATCAAATAGCAATCAAATACAAGTATTATCGCCCAAGAAGGCGTTATTACAAGACAAAGAAGCAAATAAGCGGAAAATCTTCTAAATAAAGCAACCTCGAGTAATCATGGGCCCTCGCGAGCATCGCGATCACCATTCCTCCGCTTCTCTCCAGAAGAAGGAAGATCTCTCTCATCTTCACCCAAATCCTTCAGTCTCTTGGAAGCGTAATCGGTCAACACTAACGAGTCAACAGTTCCCTGGCGATAGAGACTCATAAATTCAGCAATACAAATATCCATGGTCTTGTTCTTCCACCAGGATATCTTTGAAGGCACTTTGGCCAAATCCGCATCACGAGATGCTATCTCCTCACGAAGGAAGATATTCTTTCTGTCAGCTACCACCAATTCCGCCTCCAGAAGGTCTATCTTAGCCTTCCCTTTTGATCTTTCTCGAGCAAGCTCAGCGCGACAGTCGTCCAACTCCGCCCGGGTCCGCTCTTGAAGCTGCGACAACTCCGTTACCTTCCCTAAAGCAGCATCCAATTCTACCTTTAAATCAAGAGAAGGTCGAACCCTGTCACGATGATCCTCAAAAAACTAGTTTAACTCGCAGAAGCAGGCCAGCATGTCAGTCAGAAGACGCGAATGGCGTACGTCGGGAGGACGCCGCAAGAACTCTTCTTTGTCCTTCGAAGAAGTAAACATTTGCCCCACTATCGGACCCACTAGTTCCTCTCGCGATGACGGGTCCGATATCCCTAAAGCACGGAGACCGTCGGTACCCAGGGAAGACAAGTCCAGTTGATAAGCAATGGGGCCTTGAAGACCTTGAGGGGAAAGGTTGGCGATATAAGGAGGAGAGTAATTTTTTGCAGAATCACCAATGCCCAAAATCGAAGAAAGAAACAAGGGCTGAGGCTTCCGTGGGGAAGGAGCGATGGGATTCGGAGTTGGTAAGCTCACATCTGGAATAAAGGAGCGAATAGGGGAGCTAGGACCGCCAGACACCAAAGGAGAGCCCACCACTGCCGAAGCCTCGTTAACCTTGGGAGGAACGGTAGAGGGCACCTCGATAACTTCCGTCACTGGCAAGGGACCCGTAACGTGCGAGGCGTCAACCTCCTCGGAAGGAACCCCATTGATTTCCTCCATGGAAGGCACTAGTGGGTCAGATTTCTCTTTACGAAACCTTGTTACGAGACGCTCCGTTTCGGCAGCAATCTCTTCGCTATCGTCCTCGGTTGACTCCGTCGAAGGATCACTCTTTCTGGACCTAAGTTTCATCCGTTGAGCAAGGGTGGCGTGACGCAGCTCGGAACCAGTATCCATGCTTCCGCTATCACTGTCAACCTCTTCAATTACGGGATTACTTGGGGCCACACCCTTACCACGAGCTGGTAGCCAGTTCTCAAGGAAACGAGAAGGTCGGGCAGATGTGTTGCGTGTCGTGACGGTTTTGTTTCTCCTTCCTCGCGGCGGAATAGGCAGACGACTAGAGCCTTCGGGTGGAGGAGAAGGAGGTAATGTCTGAAGCGGCACCACGTTTAGAGGAATGTCTCTTTCCTTGGAGGATTGACCCTCAGCGTTACCTGCCGATAAAATATTTTAATATGACAAGAGAGTCGAAGCGATAAGGCGATAAAAGAAAAGACTCACCAACGACACATTCTGACAAAGGCCTGAACCGAGCAAATTCCCGAATGCGGAAAGGCCCTTCTATTTCTAATAAGGCGTTAACATGGGATACATCCATACTAGACAACACATCTGGTTCTCGCCAAGCGGCACTAGTAATCTTTCGGTTGAAACCACCGCGCCAAAACCGAGAGGGCAAGCGAAGGGTGAAGAAGCTATTTTTCCAGTTGTCTACGTTCTCTTTGAAACCTTGAAAATTCCGCCAGAAAAACCGAACAAGAGCATCATTCCATCTTGGGGTAATATCCACTAAGCAGTTATGGCACCTCAAGGTGAAAAACGTGCCGAATAGATCGAGCGATGGAGCAAAAATATGCTTCATCTCACACGAACGAAGAAAGGCGTAAAGCCCACACCAGGAAGGCGGAGTTATTTGAACAGGATTGAAATCGTAGTGGTCTAGCAGTTTCAACAGAGAAGCATGAAGCGGAAGACGAAACCCGTAAGTAAACATCTTGAAATAAACCAATCGGAACGTCCCCCACATGGCATCAGTAAGCCGAGTATCCTTCAATGGGACAAAGGGGCGATATCCCGTGGGAAAAGTGATACCGTTCTCCTCTAACTCAGCCCTCAAAACCTCATTACAATCAAAAACACTATGAGCTCTCCTGACTTCGGGATCTAGAGGATTTTCGATAATTGCAGAAGGCCTAGCGCAAGACATAATGGAAGGGAAAGTAAAGCTATGGCAATAGAGAAGCAAAATACCTGGAGCAGAGAACCAGTGAATCGGCCGTCGGCACCGGCGAAGCAATTGCAGTAAAATCCCTCGAGAAGAAAGAAGCACAGAAGAAAGGAAATACGAAGAATTTTGAAATATTAGCAGAAAGTACTAAAAGAGAAGAATAAACTCCTTATAAAGGTTAAACCTAAAAACGGAACAGCCTGTGAAAACAAAACACGTGCAGAAGGGAAAGGACGCGTGGACAGTCATCAATGTCTTTTGGGAGAAGACAGTTACTGACTGAAAACCGAAAGGCGGTTGTATCAAGCGAAAGGCCTACTCCCGCGATAATCCTAGAAACATAAAGAAAGGAAAGCGGCAGAAGAAATAAAAACGTCATTTTATTATTTAAGAAAGCCATACGGCATCTACAAAGAGGCATGGTATGCCCAACTATTCGCCATCAGACCAGGAGATGCCATAGCAGTAGACCACGTCATCATCGTCCTCGCCTAAAAGCGATGGAGGCAGCCAGCTTTGACACGCTTTCCAGAGGGCTGAAATCCTCCAGAGATGTAGCTCCTAGCCTGGAATGAAGAGGGGTCAACATTCCTTGCAGCTCCAGGATGTCCTCAGAAGTCTTGACCAACATATTCTCCAGGAACCCGACATCCCCATCATTGAGGTTCTTGAGAGAATGGCCTTTGGAAAGGAGGAAATTCTTAGTCAAATGATCCATGATGTGAATTGCCAGAGATGAGGAGAACGTGGGTGGAGAAAGATCCCCAATTTATAGGCCCAAAGAGAGGCCTTGGGAAGAACAAAGAGGTCCTCAAAAGGCGAGCCGTCTCGTCACTCCTAAGGACTGATAAGCCTAAAGCAGAGTCAAAGGTTGATGCTCGTATGCCATCCGCGACATGAATGTGCGAAAGGATACAAGATGAATATAGAAAAATGCTAAAAGGCGCGATATCACAGGTAGCCATTACGTAAAAGCCATATGGTTACCGGTATCCACAGTATAAGGCCGCGTTGATGTCGCAGGTGGCCCTAGATGCATAAAACCTCGTCGATATCGCAGGCATCTGGTGGTATAAAGCCGCGCTAATCGTAGGCAGCTGATGGCGTAAAGCCGCGATGATATCGTTGTTTCCTTAAAGCGAAAGAGGAAAATGGGCCCCGCGTGACCTCAAACCCCTGTAAGTATAGAAGTTTACTAACTTCTCTATAAACGCCTCTCTCCTCTGTGTGTTTTCAGTACACTTGAAAGGATGATGGACTCGGAATGAATGCAAATCCACGACATGACCTGGTTGCAGTCTTTGGCGGTATCACAAGTGACCCGTCAACAGCCCTTCTATGGCATGAATAGAGTTGAGACTCCGCAAGCCCTGTCAAGAAGCCAAACGGACTAACATCGTTGAGCAAAAACAATGCCCTCATAATCACAAGCGTAATAGCAGCGTCCCTCGTGGACCTCTTAACGCCTCAGAAGAACAGGTCTCTGAATAAGAATGAAGGACGGAATCCGCTTGATCGCTGGAAAGCTTCAGAACTAAGTTCCAGCTCATCACTTAACACGGTTAACGTCGAGCAGGTAGAGAAACTCGGAGATCCTACAAACATACCGCCCCGCTAAGGAACAAGTTTTCATCTAAGCTTTCAGACATGGACAACCCTTGGTAAACACTCGGGCTCATTTCAATTGGGCTTATGATAACAATCGAGACAGCCCTAACGGTGCTAGCACCCTTGCCGCTCCTGCCAGGATGATTTCCTATAAGACCCGTAAGATATCTTCATATCGCCAGAGAATCAGAGAAGAATTCCTAGGATGGTCGACATCAGCGGGGGGGGGGGGGGGGAGGGACTCACGCGACTCTACACGTACGACACCATCCCATCCTAGGGACTCACGAGCTTATCGCTCCCGGCAACCCGTATGATATCGCTCATGACGTCATCTGTTGGTATCGCTTGTGACGTCACCATCAGACATCGCCTGGATTGTTATCGCCAGGTATCGCCGAACAGGCCTATAAATACCCCTACTTTTCCAATCTGAAGGTAAGATCAAGATCACTCAGTCGAACCTCTGTTATTTTTGAACCCCGAACTGACTTAAGCATCGGAGTGTCTACGCCGGAGCCCCCCCTCCGGCGCTTTGCAGGTACATTCGACGCCGACCACCATCGTTCCGATCATCCACGACTCCGAATCTTACAAGATCGACATTGAATCTTATCATTGTAAAAGCATACTAGCATTTTGCACAATTTGGACGAAAAATAAATGGGTCGGGCCCCACGTTGGAAATTTGGACATTAAAAAATGGGCTTGGCTAATTTTAATTTAAAACAAAGATGGGCCTAAGCCCACCACCTTTCTTCTTTCTTTTTCTTTCCCGCCATCACCTGACCTCTTCCTTTCTTCTTCACCACAACGCCGACCACCATGGCCAATTACTCAAACTCCAAACCTCCACCATTCTTAACCAAAATGGCCTCAATAATTACATTAATAAAGCAGTAAATCATGGCAACAAAAACAGCAAGCAAAACAACAAAAAAATAGTGGCAATTTTACATGGAAAGATCAAGCTATTTAACATGCATAAATGGCTATTAATTAGCTAGTGCATCATGTAATCAAATTGAGGCAAGAGAAGCATACATAACACGAAAAATAAGCATATTAGACAAGTTTTAACAGTTTATTTATGCATTGCAATGGAAAACAAAAATTAAAGAGAGTTGAGAGAGAAAGAACTTACTTATTCCGGGAGAGCAATTTGGCCAAGAAGGTAGTGCAAGAAAGGGGATTTTTAGAGAAGATTTTAGTGCCCTTGATTCCTTGCTAGAAGCTTGCTATTTATAGAAGAAGTTGAGTCGGTTTGGAGTCGGTTTGCCATGGGTGACGAGACACGATGACAAGGCTTCGTGATGATGAAAACGCGTGGGAGTAGGGAGCAAGTTTCGTTTGTGTGGTAAAGGATTCATGGATGGGGTGTTTGTAATGATCAAAGGTGAGTCGATGACGATTTGGAGGTGAGAACGAATTGAATGTGCATTAATGTGGTATTTATCCTATTTTTGGATACGAACGGGATATTTTTGATACGAGCAAAATTGATTAAAAATGAAAATAAACCCGAACCGAGGAAACCACGACATGTAGAAAAATAAGGCAAGAAAACTAATATATAGTAAATAAACGAGAAGTTCGATTTAACGTATTTATTTTCTCTTTCGGAAATGTCAAAACGTTCTAACGCAAAATAAATGTCCTTACGACAAAAAATGAACGAGGCGGCGTGAAAGAGAAAAATAGTACGTAATTATCAATTAAAGAAATTACGCGTTCGATCCATGGTCCGAGAAAGTTTTCTCGGAACCGATAGAAGTTCGCAAAAAGACCGTTAAAAGTACAAAAAAATAAAAAGGCACGAAATGACACGAAATATTAAACAAACTAGCCTAGGACTAAGAATCGTCAGAAATTTGATCTAGACGAGCTATTAAACGTGATAAGCGAAAAATTATGTAAATGTGACAAAAAAAAATCGGGTAGCAACAGTGGCCCCCTCTTTACTGTCTGATAAAAAATACAGTGTAACTGAAATTTTTGATTAGCAGTAAAGACAGTTGCCCCTAAGTGCTACCACGGTTTTGTGAAAGGCATTGCAAAAATGTAAATGATGTCGCTCAAGGAGGAGTATTTAGATAGACAGGAAAGTAAGACAGGAAAGTAGTCGCTCAAGGAGGAGTATTTTAGATATAGTATGTGGAAAAGTAGTCGCTCAAGGAGGAGTATTTAGATAGACAGGAAAGTAGTCGCTCAAGGAGGAGTATTTAGATAGACAGGAAAGTAGTCGCTCAAGGAGGAGTATTTAGAAATAATATGCAGAAAAGTAGTCACTCAAGGAGGAGTATTTAGATAGACAGGAAAGTAAGACAGGAAAGTAGTCGCTCAAGGAGGAGTATTTAGATATAGTATGCGGAAAAGTAGTCGCTCAAGAAGGAGTAGTAATTAGGCATGAATTTAAAGACATGAATTGAAACATATAGTCGCTCAAGGAGGAGTATTTAGATATACAGGAAAGTAGTCGCTCAAAGAGGAGTATTTAAATATAGTATGCAGAAACGTAGTCGCTCAAGGAGGAGTATTTAGATATACAGGAAAGTAGTCGCTCAAGGAGGAGTATTTAAATATAGTATGTATAAAAGTAGTCGCTCAAGGAGGAGTATTTAGATAGACAGAAAAGTAAGAGAGGAAAGTAGTCGCTCAAGGAGGAGTATTTAGATATAGTATGCGGAAAAGCAGTCGCTCAAGGAGGAGTAGTAATTAGGCATGAATTTAAAGACATGAATTGAAAGATATAGTCACTCAAGGAGGAGTAGTAATTATGCAGAAATGTAGAATTATGCAAGGTGAGGGTAATACTCACACTCCATACGTTTTGACAGAAAGGTAAATGATAGAAAAGTAAATGAGAGTTGGAACATACCTTTGGTTCAAAGCAACGTACCTTTGATCGGATATTGAGGGAAGTGTTACAAAAAGTGAGGACGAGGGCGATTGGTTGGAAGCCGCTGCGTTTGTTGAGTGGTTGAAAGCCGCTGCGTTTGATTGACGAGATCCGAGCGGGGATACCGCAAACTTTGGACTTTGATGAAGAGATGAGATCTGAGCGGGGATACCGCAATTGTCGGAGGTCAATGAAGAGATGAGATCCGAGCGGGGATACTGCAATTGTCAGAGGTCGATGAAGAGATGAGATCCGAGCGGGGATACCGCAATTGTCAGAGGTTGATGAAGAGATAAGATCCGAGTGGGGATACCGTAATTGTCGGAGGTGAAGAGATGAGATCCGAGCGGGGATATCGCAATTGTAGGAGGTCGATGAAGAGATGAGTTCCGAGCAGGGATACCGCAATTGTCAGAAGTCGATGAAGAGATGAGATCCGAGTGAGGATACCGTAATTGTCAGAAGTCGATGAAGAGATGAGATCCGAGCGGGGATATCGTAATTTTTGGAGGTCGATGAAGAGATGAGATCCGAGCGGGGATACCATAATTTTCAGAGGTCGATGAAGAGATAAGATCCGAGCGGGGATACCGCAATTGTCGGAGGTCGATGAAGAGATGAGATCCGAGCGGGGATACCACAATTGTCGGAGGTCGATGAAGAGATGAGATCCGAGCGGGGATACCGCAATTGTCGGAGGTCGATGAAGAGATGAGATCCGAGCGGGGATACCACAATTGTCGAAAGTGGATGAAGAGATGAGATCCGAGCGGGGATACTGCAATTGTCAGAGGTCGATGAAGAGATGAGATCCGAGTGGGGATATCGCAATTGTAGGAGTTCTATGAAGAGATGAGATCCGAGCGGGGATACCGCAATTATCAGAGCTTGATGCAGGAAACGTAGTTTTGGCATCCGAACGGGGATACCGCAATGGTCGGAGGTTGATGCAGGAAACGTAGATTTGACATCCAAACGGGGATACTGCAATTGTCGGAGGTCGATGAAGGAAACGTAGTTTTGACATCCGAGCGGGGATAACGCAATTGTCGGAGGTTGATGCAGGAAACGTAGATTTGACATCCGAACGGGGATACCGCAATGGTCGGAGGTTGATGAAGATAAGGGATCCGAGCGGGGATACCGCAATTGTCGGAGGTTGATGAAGATAAGAGATCCGAGCGGGGATACCGCAATTGTCGGAGGTTAATGAAGATATGAGATCCGAGTAGGGATACCGCAATTGTCAGACGTTGATGAAGATGAGAGATCCGAGCGGGGATACCGCAATTGTCAGACGTTGATGAAGATAAGAGATCTGAGCGGGGATACCGCGATTGTCGGAGGTTGATGAAGATAAGAGATCCGAGCGGGGATACCGCAATTATCGGACGTTGATGAAGATAAGAGATCCGAGAGGGGATACCGCAATTGTCGGAGGTTGATGAAGATAAGAGATCCGAGCGGGGATACCGCAATTGTCGGAGGTTGATGATGGTGGGGGAAATGGATCGTCGTACGAAATTAATTGGGGAGTGGTAATGTACCCCATTCGATGTTGATTGGATTTTGATGAAAATCTAAGACGAGGGCTTATAATGATTTCCTTATCGAAGACCCATGGTTGAGGAGTGGTAACGTGCTCCATTCGGTGTTGATTGGATTTTAATCCAAGGTGAGGGCATTACAACGATGTTTCATCAAAGACCCATGGTTAAGGAGTGGTAACATGCTCCATTCATTTGTTGATTGGATTTCGATGAAAATCCAAGGTGAGGGCATTACAACGATGTTGCATCGAAGACCCATGGTTGAGGAGTGGTAACGTGCTCCATTCGTTTGTTGATTGGATTTCGATGAAAATCCAAGGTGAGGGCATTACAACGATGTTGCATCGAAGACCCATGGTTGAGGAGTGGTAACGTGCTCCATTCGTTTATTGATTGGATTTTGATGAAAATCCAAGGTGAGGGCATTACAATGATGTTGCATCGAAGACCCATGGTTTAGGAGTGGTAACGTGCTCCATTCGTTTGTTGATTGGATTTCGATAAAAATCCAAGGTGAGGGCATTACAACGATGTTGCATCGAAGACTCATGGTTGAGGAGTGGTAACGTGCTCCATTCGTTTGTTGATTGGATTTCGATGAAAATCCAAGGTGAGGGTATTACAACGATGTTGCATCGAAGACCCATGGTTGAGGAGTGGTAACGTGCTCCATTCGTTTGTTGATTGGATTTCGATGAAAATCCAAGGTGAGGGCATTACAACGATGTTGCATCGAAGACCCAATTTGTGAGGTTCCATCAAAGCTTATCTGTATCCTGTAAATAGGAAGGAAGAAAACACAAAGTAGCAACAGATAGAAAAAGGAAAGAGTAATTGGTAATGTGAGAAATATCATGTATTCCTATATTTAACCCATGGCTTGCCCCTAAGTTTTTTTGTTTGGAATGAAAATGATTTCTTTGTTTTAAGATAATAAATTCAAGCATTTTTGGCTAAAATGTTTGTCCAATTTTCATTATATGAACATGATTGATTCAAGTCTAGATAATATCTACGTCTTGTTCAAGAAATAACGACCTCGAGGACAAGACTTTCCCATGACATGTAAACGTAAGCAATCCTCACCAGATATTAGTTTTTGCGCTCACGCTCAGAAAACTAGGTTATGTGTTTACACTCCTAAAAATGCAATAAACATAGCACAAAAATTAAATTTGCAATGTCAATCCGAGTGAATAAACTTCTAATGAATATGCACCTGCATGGGCCTGCTAATAATCAAGAGAACTTTGCGAGAGATTGGAAAATAGGTGATTTTGTGAAAAAGGAGAAAAAGGCGGTGGGGGTGCGTGTTTATTGTCATGCTTTTTTGGGTGGTTTTAATGAGTTTGCGCTCAATGGTTAATTGTGCTGAGAGCAAATTATGGAGTTTTGATGATTTGATTGTGGCGAAGAGCAAACCATACGAGGGCTTTTTTTTTCCCGTTGGGAGGAGGGGAGTTCTTCCTTATGTTTGCTAATGATGATTTTTCACCTTTTGTATTCACTTCCTTTGTGTTTCTTGAAGGACCTTCTCTTGGTTTATTTCTTTCTCTTTTTTTTGTTTTTTTCTCTTTTTCTTTTCTTTTTTACTTTTTTTTTTCTCTTTTTTTTCTCTTTTATTTATTTATTTAGGTGTAAGTAGTGAGAAAGATAAATGCAATTCTCTTTTTTCTGCCCCTCTTTTGGGCCACAACCTTTGACTAATTTTTTCGGTGTATTAGGGCGGACTATCACCCTTGGATGGGGGCTTCCTTTTCGTCTTGCTGATTTGTTGAAATGCTCTTGACATGGTCCTAGTTCTTTGGTCAGCCATTCTGGTTGAACACTTACTTGTTTGCGAGGAGTTTGTTTTGTTTGGAGGTTTGTGTGTGTGTTTTTTTTATTGAAGGGTTTTGAGGTGGCAAGAGGAATATATAAATTAAAAGGGAAGAAAACGCAAAGTCCAATGTCATCTTACTGCTATCCCATGTCTGATGGTACATATACCCTGGATATTATGCAAATCTAACTAGCACCTAGTTTAGCATTTACACTCATGAAAGAAACAAAGCTAGCAGGCCTATAATACTCACAGGGATGTGTTTTGTGATCGCTTACGCCTAAACATGTCATGGATATAAGAGTTAACAGATAAGATCAAGCATGTTTGTATAATTTTTAAAGAACGCACAAGTTTAAAATGAGGAATGTGCTTGATTTATGGAACGTTCAAAAAACGTAGCAATTTTTTTTTAAGCTAAGCAATATGGTTTTTTGGCAAAAGCTAAGAAATCTTGCAAACATGATGTACACACTCTTGCAACCATGTAAATAACGGGAATTTAAAATTGCGAAAATGTAAATTGCGAAAACATAAATTACGGAAAAGGAAATTGCAAAAATGTAAAAGACAACGTCCTTGAAAAATGAGTTTGGACATTTTTCAGCGCATTCTTTTGGTCGTCACTTCACTTGCTTGCCCCCAAGTTTACAAGGCTCGTTGCACCTTCTTTTGGTCGTCATTTCACTTGCTTGCCCCCAAATTTACAAGCCTCGTTGTACCTGGAATAAAGTGGGAATTGAAACGTAAATTGCGAAAACGTAAAGGACAACTTCCCTGAAAAATGAGCTTGGATATTTTTTAACGCCTTCTTTTGGTCGTCACTTCACTTGCTTGCCCCCAAGTTTGCAAGTCTCGTTGCATCTGCGTATGACATGCAATCTCATATTGCTTGGGGGAAATAGGAGGGTGATAACAATTGAGGAAACACCAAGGTACATTCGTCTTCTCACCAAGTCAAAGTCGGATCCCTGTAGACCTTGACTGGCGACAGCACCCGGCTACCGCCCGCGTTAGGCCGAGTAATCCTGGGATGGTCGACATCAGCCGAGGGCGGACCCACTCGGCATCATCCTATCCCAGACGACCCAGGCAACGTCTCACTAGCGATACCCCATCGACGATATCTTATCCGGCTGACGCATGATGACGTCATTGGGGGCGTAATCTTCCTTCGATAACGCCCACCCCTGGGGTAACATCCTTGCTCCTTTCTTTTACCTATAAATACCCTTCATTTCTGGATCAAAGGTAAGACTAAAATTGCTACTCAAATCTCTGCCAAATTTCACAGCCATACTAACTTAAGCATCGGAGTGTCTATGCCGGAGCCCCCCCTCCGGCGCTTTACAGGTACCATGGACTGCCGCAACATTGACCTCTGACGGCCATAATCTCTACCCCGCTTCCCCAGATGTCCGAATCTTATCAAATTGGTGCTTTCATTGAGAGCTTTGGTTCTAATTAAGTGAGCGTCCTTAATAGCCAAGCTCTGTTCTTCCAAAAATTGGAAGATTATGGCTTCTGATCCAGATCCGCTGTTGTCTCAGTCCTCTAGCCTTCCATTTGATACCCGCAGGTGAATTTTCCCTTTCGCCTTTGATGCTCCAACCGCGGCACAAGAAATTCCCCCTGGAATGTCGGATCTCTCCTCCGAACAAACAGTGGGAACAGTTGTGTCTGAACCGTATACTCCTTTATCCCAGATAGCGGGGCCCAGTCATTTTACTCCCTAGTCAAGGGGATCCGTAATAGACAGTGCGAATAACCCTTTCGCGAGCTCGATTTCAGCCCTTCGTACCCAATTGGACCACTTAACAGAATTGGCTACCAGATTCACGCCTACTGCTTCTGGATCGGGCGTCCCATCTCAGTTTGTTTTTACTCCATCCATCATCACTGAATGACCATTTTCGTCCCCGTCGCGCGCGAATGTCTATCTAACGTTGCCTGCGTTGAACGAGCCAGTCAGTCTTGTACAATTTACTCATAGGACAGTGGAGCCGTACGTGCCACAGACGCTTTTGCTTCCTATTTCCCAGGAGGAACGGCAATGGCATGGCGAGGATAGAGGTCGTTGGGATGGTAGGAAGGTTGAAAATGATCGAGACCTATCTCTTGGAGGGAGTGAAAGATCCAGCAGTAGGAGGCATCGAACTCGCTCGCCGAGGAGTCGCAACCCGTCTCCAAGGTGACATCATGATAGAAATCCGCGAGATCGTAGGCGTCATTTGGAGGTATCCCCACCTCGGTATGCGCGTGAGATTCTTGATGATACTTCTGGCCACCCCTTCAGCCCATGCATAAGGCGTCACAGAGTCAGTCGACATGTGAAGCTCCCCTCAGAATCCTATGACGGCACTAGAGATCCCATTTCTCACCTTAACAAGGTGAAGGACTTTGTACAATTTCAGACCCACAATGACGCTGCTTTGTGTCAGATATTTGTAATGACCCTGTCTGGGGTCGCGCGCTTATGGTTCGAAGGTCTTCCGGGTGGGTCTATTGACAGCTTTTCATAGCTAGAATCTAAATTCAGGAGTCGATTCAGTACTGCAGTCCCTATCAGGAAGTCTGCTGCTGCCTTGTTCGACCTATATAGAAAGCCTCAAGAATCCTTGAGAAATTTCCTCCATTACTTCGACACCGAGATGTCGCTAACACTAGGTGTAACGGTTGATTTCGCTATTGAAGCTTTAAAGTGAAACTGTTGTTATGGAAAACTCAGAGATGCTTTAATGGTGGACCCTCGCGCAACCTTAGATGAATTAAGGCTGAAAGCCCACAATTATGCGAGGATGGAGGAAGAAGAGAATAGGGACATGCTTCGAAGCATGCCGCCAGCCATGCCTTCAGCCCATAGCGCTCTCATTCCTACTACTTCTGAAGATCGGTTCATCGATGATTACGCTCAGCAAAAGGATCACATTCCCAGGACCTCTAATAGGAGAAGAGGAAACTCCTCAAAGGGAAAGTCTGGTGACTCTTCAGCACAGCGACAGGGAGATCCCCCTAAGGGACGGGTTTATGACTCAGACCTTCCTTCCCTCATCTTACCCAGGGCAGAAATATTAGCGATAGTGGAACAGCGGAACCTGCCAATCCGTTATCTAGCCCCTGTGAGGCCGGGGGTAACCTTGGGAAGAAGAGAAAATGCTTATTGCAAATTTCACAAAGCTAAGGGACACTCTACGGAGGTATGTAGAGAACTCAAATTGGCGATAGAACGCTTGGTCGAAGAAGGTTATCTGGGAGAATTCACTGTCAAAATGCGAGAAGAGGCTAAGGGTAACCCGACCAGTAGGATAGCCGACGACAGGCCAGCACCTTCCCGCGTCCTAGGCACCGACGCAGGTCTCACAGGGAGAGAGAGGGAAATGCTCACAATCGATGACGAAGACGTCCCCATCATTAACATCATTGCTGGAGGCACACCTTATCTGGATGAGTCCGCACAACTGGCATCCGCATCGGGGGATAAGCGGAAGCGAGCGGGCGTGTCAATCAAAAGTTAGGCGATAAGCGCCCTGGATCGCATGGTATTATCCTTTTCTGAAGAGGACGAGAAGGGCGTGGTATATCCACACAATGATGCGTTAGTAGTTACGCCCATTATCGCCAGCCATGGAGTTAGAAGGACTCTGGTTGACAACGGAAGCACTGTGAACTTGTTCTCACTGGAAGCTTACAATCTCATGAAGCGTCCTGATAACGAGCTTACACCCTGTAAAAAACGCATTATCGGGGTAGACGGAGTCCCCATCCCAGTGACCGGAGTGACCACCTTGCCAGTATATTTTAAGGAGGATATCTCCAAGCGGTCGGAGGAGCTGCTATTCTTGGTGGTGGATCTAAACCTGCCTTATAACGCCATATTGGGGCGGCCATTCCTCAACCGTTTCGGAGCAGCGATATCGCAAAAGCATCTAAGGTTGAAATATCCTTCATGGGACGGTGTGGTCTCAATCCGGGGTAATCAGAAGTTAGCGGCTGAATGCTACTTGCTCATGACTCAGAAGAGTTGTGATAGGTACGTGTGTGTGACAGTGGATCCATATGAGCAAAGCGATGAGAAGCGCACTCAGCCCGTGGATAAGATGACTCATGTTCCTGTTAACGGGATAGATGGGGCCCTATTCCTGCTTAGCGATAACCTCAGCGCGGAGGAAAACTTTCAGTTAGCCCAACTATTCAATAAGTGCAAAGGGGAGTTTGCATGGAAACCATCTGACATGCCTGGTATCTCACGGGAGGTAGCGGAGCATCGGCTTAATGTCAACCCGGACGCAAAACCGGTTCAGCAAAAACGACGTGCTTTCTTTACCAAAAAAGCGACTGTTGTCGACAAAGAAGTGGCAAAACTTCTCCACGTTGGCTTTATTCGAGAAGTACAATGTCCCACCTGGTTGGCTAACCATGTCCTGGTTCCCAAGCCCAACGGAGAGTGGCGTATGTGTATTGACTTCACAGACTTGAATGACGCTTGCCCCAAAGATTGTTACCCACTTCCTCGGATTGATCAGCTAGTTGATTAGGCTGCCGGATATGCATATTTGAGCTCGCTAGATGCCAACTCAGGGTACCATCAAATCCCTATGGCTCATGAGGATGAAGAGAAAACTGCTTTCATCACCCCGAAGGCCACCTATTGTTACACGGCGATGCCTTTTGGGCTGAAAAATGCTGGAGCCACCTTCCAGCGAATGGCGAATCAGGTCTTTGAAAAGCAGATTGGGCGAAATGTAGAGGCGTATGCCGATGACATATTGGTCAAAAGCTGAAGCTTCGAAGACCACCTGTCTGATATGGCGAAAGTCTTCAAGGTAATGTAGCGATATCAAATGAAACTGAACCCTCGGAAGTGCATGTTTGCCTTTCAAACGGGTAAATTTTTGGGTTACGTGGTCAGTCAAAAGGGCATTCAACCCAACCCGACAAAAATCAAAGCCATCCAAGACATGATATCCCCTCAAACTGTAAAAGAGAGACAGAAGCTAACTGGGCGTGTTATTGCTCTGGGACGGTTTATCTCTAAGCAAGGCGAGAGGTGCCTCCCCTTTTTCAAGGTTATACGCAAGAAAGTCGTCTTCGTGTTGGACGGAAGAATGTGAAGAAGCGTTCGCGGGCATGAAGGCCTATCTATCGTCTGACTTAGTGTTGACAAGACCAGAGCCAGGCGATATCCTATACTTATACCTTGGGGTGGCAGACGAAGTGGTCAGTGCTGTCCTTGTGCGAGATGACAATCACACACACCACCCTGTATACTTTATAAGTCACATTTTGAAAGATGCCGAGTTGAGATACGCCCGTATTGAAAAATTAGCATTCGCGTTGATACAAGCCACGAGGAAAATGAGTCGATATTTTCAAGCTCATACCGTCATCGTGCTAACGGACCAACCTTTAAAAAGGATATTTCGGAAGCCCGAATCCTCGGGGAGAATGCTGATTTGGGCTATCGAGCATGAACAATATGGTTTGCACTGCAGATCCCGACCGTCTGTGAAGGCTCAAATTCTGGCGGACTTTATCGCGAAATGCACCTTTACGCCAGATCCAATGAAGGAGTTGACTGAAAAGGAAAAAGAAGAGTTGGACCTCCCCTTCCCTGAAACCTATACCGACTTGTGGGTCATCCACGTGGACGACGCCAAGAATCAAGAGCTTGCCGGGGCTGGAATCTTCATGAGTGGGCCTCACGGCATCGACGTGCGATATGCCATCCGAATCCTACAGCCGCTATCTAACAACGCCGTAGAATACGAAGTGCTATTAGCTGGGCTCAGGATAGGGAAAAGCGTCTCCATAAAAGGCGTACATGATTCGGGGAGGCTGGGAGATTTACGACTGAAAGTCTGTGGAGACTCCAAGTTGATAATAGACCAGGTTTTGGGACACTCTCAAGCTAGGGAGCCCATCACGGTGCAATATCTTGCGAAGGTAAAACGCGAGCTGATAGAAATAAAGAAAAATGGCATAAAAGTCAGCTTCGAGCACATTCCTCGAGAGGATAATGCTGAAGCGGATAACCTTGCCAAACTCGCGGCCAACCCGGAAGCGTCCATACCTAAAGAGGTGTACTACCAAGAGATACCCGTACCTTCCTTCATGGAAGAACAGGCGACGCTCTGCGTGGAAGAAAGTGAAAATGATTGGAGAATTACCGTCATAAAATACTTGAAATATGATGAGCTACCAGCAGATAACGCTGAGAAGAAGAAGGTATTAAAGCAAGCGGCAAGGTGCACGTACTTTGATGGGGAATTAATGCGGAGATGTTTCTCTCACCCAGCGGCTAGGTGCATAACCGAACGAGAGGGCCTTCATACCCTCCACGAAACCCACGAAGGAATTTGCGGCATGCATGCATCCGGCGGCACCTTGGCCACGCAGGTCTTTCGATCAGGATTCTACTGGCCTACTATCCGGAAAGACTGCCATGATTACGTGCGAACTTGCCAAAAGTGTCAGGAATTCTCCAAGATTCCTCGACAACCCGCCACACAAATTTATGACATTATCGCTCCTTGTCCTTTCGCGAAATGGGGAATTGACATCCTTGGACCGTTTCCAAAGGCGTGGTCTCAGTTAAAGTTTGTGGTCGTGGCGGTAGATTACTTTACCAAATAGGCGAAAGCTGAGGCGGTTGCCAACATCACGACAGAAAAAATATGGCGTTTCTTCAAACACCAGGTCATCATGCGATTCGGCATGCCACGTGTGCTAGTCAGTGATGATGGAACACAATTCACCAGCCAGTTCTTTAGAGACCAATGTGTAGAGTTCGAAATCGAGCAAAGATTCTCTTCAGTGGCTCATCTGCAGACCAATGGTCAGGCTGAGGTGACAAATCGAGCCATCCTTAATGGTGTTAAGAAGAACCTAGAGGGATCCAAAAAGAAGTGGGCAGATGAACTGCCGTATGTGATGTGGGCGTACCGCATGACCACAAAAACCAGCACAGGAGAGACACCATTCGCACTGGCTTTCGGTACTGAGGCCGTCACGCTAGTGGAGATTGGTACCATGAGCCTACGAGTGGCCTACTTCAGAGAAGAGTTGAATGAGGAAAGACTGCGTGCGAATCTTGACGCGCTGCCCGAATTATAGGAGGAAGCTCTTCTGAAAATGATGCACTATAAGCAAAAGATGGCGCATTATCACAATAGGCACGTTAGAGAGCGGCTACTGAAAGAAGGTGACCTAGTACTCAGGGATCAGCAAGCAACTGGTCAACGCCGGGGGAAGCTCAGCCCGAATTGGGAAGGGCCGTACCGCGTTACCCGTATTGTCGGGAGAGGAGCGTATCATCTGGAGACACTCGACGGTACCCCCTTACCTAACTCCTGGAATATCGCTCATTTGAAATTATATCATGCTAGACTTTGATTTATCTCTGCACCTTTTACTAACGCTAGCCCTAACCCATGCTAACACTCGAGTAATGAGCTTTCTTGTATTTTGCGGCTGCGTGTGTGTGTGCAGACGATGAAAGAAAAACAAAAAGAGGTTGCCAAGAGTGAAAAGTCCTATCCTTGTGATGGTCGGTCCTGATTAGACGGCTCACTAAGTGAGGGCACGCCCTGGCACACCTAATATTTAGCATTGGGAGTGAAAAGTCCTATCCTTGTAGTTGCCACATGTGGGCCATAAGACGAGGCACGTCCCGACACCCCCGGGGGTGAAAAGTCCTTTCCTTTTGGTAAACCGCGCTAATATAGGTGGCCCACTAAGATGAGGCACGCCCCGGTATCCCTGGAGGTAAAAGCCCGATCCTTATGCCAACCGTTCTCGTGGAGACGGCTTGTTAAGGAAAAGGATACCTCAGGGAGATAGTAACTCCATCTTGGAAGTGAAAATCCTATCCTTGTGACCGGGCTGATATAGACGGCTCACTAAGTAAGGGCACGATTCCGGGATGTGAGGACAACGCCGAAAGTGAAAAATCCTAACCTTGTGACGACCTGTCCTGATCAGACGACTCACTAAGAAGAGGCACTTTCCGGCCGATCGTGGTAACGTGGAAACGCGAAGAATCGCGAAATCCCAGCGAGTAACCAGATGCGGAATCCCTGGTGAAGTGAGCTGGTTGAGAAAGCGATAACGAGCAGCACCTGTACCCTAGAATGGGGGCAGATTGGCTCCTACGGGAAACTCGTGTCTGTTATCGCATCTCTTACTAACGAATATTAATCGAGAGTGTGCAGGATATCTCTGGCTGGCGGAGATGATGACGCTCGAGGCGATGGTAAGATCGTGTAACCCGCCAACAAAATTGACGGGATTCCAATCGCGCTGATTTTTATATGATTCGAGAAATAGGACCTAAGGACCCTATTCGTCATCTCTTTTCATCATGGGAAAGATACTTCTTTCTGGAGGAGTGTCATCCCTGGTGGGGTCGAGCAACGGTTAAGTTGAACCTGGCAGAGCCCATCACCATAATCAAGATGGTAATGGCACGATGGCCATGCTATGAAAGAAGTAAAAGAAAAAGAAGTACAGAAAACAAAATCGACAACAAAGAGAACCGGTACCGCAGATATGCCATTGTTTAAACACCCATGAAGGGTCGCAAGAATATGCAAAAGATGGAGAAAAAAGGTTAACACTCAATCCTCACAAAAAGAAGGGGCAATGATACCCTAGCTACAACTGGTCCTCTGAAATCCCCCGCTCTGGGTAACCTTTCGATCAGGCCAAGCGAAAGCCCTCGTCATTAAGATCAGAAGAATTCTTCAAAAAAGCATTAGAAACAGCGTCACCTTTATAAAATTCTTCCCCGTGAATCTCCACAAAGCAGTCAGCCATGATGGAAGCCGTCTTTTCAACATACCACCGACACTTGATGGCTGTCTCCTCCTCAAGTGTCATTTTCTCTCCCGCCAAGGTTGCTCTCTCTTCTGCCAGGGCTGCTTTCTCTCCTTCGAGGGCGATACTCTTTGACTGCTCAGCCGACAGAGCGGCGTTAGAAGCGGCCAACTGTTCCTTCACCTCTCTTGCTTCCTCTTTAACTGCTTCTAGGGCCCTTATACATCTGTCTCGATCTTCCAGCATCCTCTGTTTCTCCTCTTGCTCCTGTGAAAGCTTGGCTACAGAAGTGGCAAGGTCAGCCGCCTTTTGAGACGTGCGCTCAGTATAGTAATGAAACCGAAGGAAACCAGTGAAAGGTTAGAGCGCAGCAAGTTAGCTTGCTCTCTGTCTCCCTCAGCAGCAAAAGTGCTTCGTTCTTCAGGAGACGTTAGCATGTGGGCAGCCAAGAACGAAGTAGTGACAGCCGAGTTATCGCCCCCCATGGCCGCGATTCCTGAACTACGCAGCGTAGTCATATCCACTTGATGAGTGATAGGCCCAGCGACGTTATATGAGCTTACGTCGGCCAGAAGATTGGACACTATCGTCCCCTCACCAAAGCGC
This sequence comes from Viola odorata, assembly GCA_963691705.1. Classification (NCBI taxonomy): domain Eukaryota; kingdom Viridiplantae; phylum Streptophyta; class Magnoliopsida; order Malpighiales; family Violaceae; genus Viola; species Viola odorata. The sequence continues at coordinate 19,163,403 of OY829539.1, read as the reverse complement.
TTAAGCGCGGAAGCATCGGAAGGAATAAAGACCACAGTGGCAGGAGAAGGGGGATGGTTAGAAGCGGAACCTCCCTGGGGCCCGAATGTTTCATGAGGCTGATAGGAGGAGAAACCCGACAACTCGTCATTGTAGACCACGTTAGAGGAATAGCAAGGAACTTCCGAACTAAACGAAGGCGGAGAAGTCTCAAAAGGCCCACGCATAGCCATGTTCTAAAAAATGCTAGCGGTCTGGCCCAAGGGAGGTGCTGAAGAGTCAAGGACGATTTGAGGCCTCTCCCCGACATCAGCTTGACTCGAGGACAGGCTCGTGCCTGCTCTATTGGGCCTCTGCCTCTTCCTTGGTTGAGTCAGGACACGCCTCAAGTCCATATTGCCTCGCGATAGTAAAGGAGTAGAGGCACCAGAAGTATCCTGTAAAGAAAAACAATCACTAGAAGTCAAAAACAAAAGAAAATGCAGAAGGGCATTGAAAAACAGCGCAAGAGGCATTGGGGAGTATTTGCAGTTACCATTTCAGCGATAGGTGCTTCCGAAGAGCCGGCTGTGTTTGAAGAAGGCGAAATTGGTGGTTGGAATGTGGCAACGCTTATTGTTCTCCTTTTCTTCTTTCCTTTTGCGAAAGCCTTGCGAGCGACTGGCTGTACAGGAAGGGCAACAAATGATATGACAGGAATACCAACAGGAATGGTGTCTGTTTCCTCGTCCGCCGAAGCAGAAGACGTGTGGGGAGGAATTGAAACGGTAACGGGTGGAACAACTGAAGTAGTGGTGATATCAGTGGCCACGACCGTTGGCTCAACCACCACTCTTTGTCGTAGCCTCCTCAAGCGCCTCCTAACACTCTCGGGAATGTACTTGAGATCAGTCGTTGCAACAACACAAGACAACGTTAGCGTTAGTACTAATGCTGAAAACCAAAAAATGACGCGATACTCACGTCTAATGCAGTCTTGGATATCGATCCCGCAGGCCAGAAGGCGGGTGTGAACGCTGATTTCCAGTTCAAGTAACTTATTAAACCAGCCTTGTTCTGTCTCGTTAAGAGCCTCCCGGCGCCAAGGACTGCCCTTGACGCCCTAGTTGAAGCCAGACCGCCACCATGAATCCAGAACCTCAGGAGTCTCGATAACAAAAAACTGCTCTTTCCATTTATCGATGGAAGACTCTATATGAAGGAGTTTCCAGGTGAAGTTCTTGAGCGAATCGTCATCATAACGGGGTGATATCGCTATCACACCCCGACGGTTATACATCCGAAACAAAGATTTGAGTAATGCAAGGGAAGGAGATGTAATTTCCTTGTACTTGTAGAGTTCTAGAAAGGCATAAATGCCGCAATAGGCATTTGGAGCCAACTGAACAGGGCTCAGATCCAGAGAAGTGAGCAACTCTTGGATAAAAGGGTCCACCGAAAACCGAAAACCATAGCGGAACATCTGGGCATACAAGATTCTGCGTTTGCCAATCAGAACGTTGTTTAGGCGTAAAGACTCAGGGGCGATAGAAACTTCAAAGCCCTCAGGGATGTTAGGACCGTGATCGGTTAAATGTTTATGGAGAATGGTAGAAGAAGTAATACTATCGGCTATGGTTTCTAATTTTTCTTCATCAATCGATTTGGAACCAGAAGCATGACTTTTTCTCTTGCCCATGGTGGAAAAAGAAAATAAAAAGATGAAGAAGACAACAAAGGGAATAAAGAAGTACCTTTTTTGAGAAGAAAATCGAAGTACACAGGAGATGAAAACCAGAAACGCAAGACGATTCGAGAAGATGCAGAGAAAACAGATTATCAAAAGTGGAAAAAAAATAAAGTGTTGGGTTTTATAACCCTAAGGGGCTAAGAGAAATGACTACTGGAACAGTCGCCACGCGCGTGACAGGCGTGGGCAATGAGTACAACCCTAGAAAAGCGAGAAGACGCTTTGATTCTATTAAATCACGCTAGCCCTAGCGTCCTGATGATCAGACACGTGTCTCTGAACCATCCTGATCCCTCGCTCATATTAATGAGGGGATCCTGAGCAATAAATGCTCCGAAAAGTAGAATTACTTTATCAGAAAAAGGTCAAGCATGATGACGTAATCAATGAGATAACGCCAAGAAGCAAATTAATTGTTATCCAAAAGCGGAATGACAATCGTTGTTATACAAGCGTTATCAATTATTACAAGCTAAATGAAACCAATGTTTGAAGAAAAATAAAGCACTCTCAAGGCGCCCCCTTACGCCAGTCACGGAAGAACTCCTTTGTTGCCCACGACATCTATATCCTTCAATCTCTCGAAGGTATAGTCAGCTATCTTGGCAGGATCGAAAGCCTCGCTACGGTAATAATCTGGGAATCCAGTGGTGAAGGCTTGTATCGCCTTATCTTTCCACCGTGATATCTCATTGGGCACCTTCGCTAGCTTCACGTTGCGGGCCGATATCTCTTCACGAAGGAGAGAGTTTCTTCTATCGGCAACCACCAGTTCTACCTCCAGAAGCTCTATCTTGGCCTTCCCTATCGATTTCTATCTGGCCAATTCAGCACGACAGTCATTAAGCTCTGCTTGGGTGTCGCTCTAGAGTTGCGTCAACTCCGCCACCTTAGTAGGGGAACCTCGAACCTTATCACCATGGATATCGAGAAAGTAATTCAACATGTGAAAGCTAGCCAGCACGTCATTCAAAGTGCGTTCGCGATGAACCTCTAGGGGAAGCTCTGACATCTCCTCCCTATCTTCAAGAGATCCAAATATCGCGCCTACAATAGAGCCCACCGGCTCGCTTCGTGATAGCGGGTCCTATATTCCTAGTGCACGAAGTCCACTGGTGCCAAAGGTAGACAGATCCAAGCGATAGGAGGTGGCTCATTGAGGACCTTGAGAGGACAGATTGACGGTAAAGGGAGGAGAGTGATTTTCGGTGGAACCACCGACCCCTGAGATGGAAGTGCAGAATAATAGCGGAAGGCCATTTAGCAGAGGGTCAGGACTAGTAGCAGGCTCAAGATGCGGTGCAATGACATCAGGAATGAAAGAAGAGATAGGAGAGTCAGGAGCGGTAGTTGAAGGAGGAAGGCTGACCTATGGCGGAACCTCGGAAGTATCAGGAGGAACGTTGGTCGAAGCCTCAACCACTGTCGCCGTTTTGGAAGTACTTGCACCACCAAGAGGATTAGCCCCAGCGGCAGGGGTTTCGTTAGCCTTCTTCGAAGCAGCCTCAGCGATGGGGTTGATATTTCCCATTCTTAGCTTCTTTCGCTGAGCCGCGGAAGCATGGCAAAGTCCAGAGTTGGCATCCATGTCCTCGCTACCGCTGTCAGTTACTTCAGTCTTAGGGCGATTCGGGGTCACTCTTTTGTTCCGAATAGGTAACCAGTTCTCGAGAAAGCGAGAGGTCCGGTCGGAGATACCGCGCCTGGCAACAGTCTTGAATCTTTTTCTTTTGGGTGGAGCGGCAGGATGACTGGAACTCTCAGGCGGAGGAGATGACGGCAGTGACTGAAGTGGCCTCACGTTCAGAGGAACGTCCCTATCGCTCGATGGTTGATTTCTAGCGTCACCTACCAGCAAGACATATCAGAACAGTGAATTAGCCGAAGCGATAACGGGAGAAAAGAAACTTACTTATAGTGCACTTCTCTATAAGCTTGTGCAAGGCAAACTCTCGAATGCGAAAAGATGAGTTCAGCTCTAGCAGCATGTTCGTTTGTCGAAGTTCTTCCTTGGACACTGTTGACGGGTTTGTCCAAATGGAATCATCAAGACACTGATTGAAGCCCCTAGGCCAAGGGCGGAAAGGCAACTTCACGATGAAGAAACCGCTCTTCCAATCAGCCACAGTCTCTTTGAAGCCCTGGAATCTCTGCCAGAATGACTGCACCAACGCGTCATTCCACCTTGGAGTGATATCTACCACACAGTTGCGGCACCTAAAACTAAAGAACTTGCGGAATAAATTGACAGACGGGACAAGGACACCCCGCAACTCACAAATACGAATGAAGGCATGAATCCCGCACCAAGAAGGAGGCATAATCTGAGCCGGGTTGATGTCATATCGAACTAATAATCCTTTCACCGCTTCGTGAATGGGAAAGCGAAAGCCGTGAAGGAACATATCAAAATATATCATCCTATCGCTCGCCGATAGAGGGTCATGAAGCCGATGACCGGCATCGGGAATTCTGACGGAGTAACCAGGAGGGAAAAAGATACCGTTTTCCTCCAACTCTGCCTCCAATACCGCTTGATCAACAAAAATACTGGGTGTTCTCTCAATTTCTAAATCTATGGGCCGCTGGAGACTCCTCAAAGACCTATTTGTGGCCAGAGGCCACTGAGAATTGTTGGGTATCCTAGATGTACTCATAATGAATCAGCAAGAAGAAAATCTGAGGAAAAAGAAGTGAAGTACCTTGAGCAGAAGACGGTGGACAAAACCGTCGGCGCCGGTGAACGGTGGTCGTAACTTCCTTCGAAGCAAAAAACTTAGAGAGAGAAGGAGAAAATTTCGAAGCGCAAGCAAAGAGTATTAAAAGAAGCAGTTGCTCTCTTTTAAAGGCTGAGTTCAAAAATTGAACAGCCTGTAAAAATGGGACACGCCCCAAAGCAAAAGTGACACGTGTAAAAAACCTTAGAAGGATATTTATGTCTAAGCATTTATATCTTCTGATGGGGGCAGTTACTGATAATCAGTTGCAAGCGGTTACATCGAAGCAACGGTTAGTTTCTCAGCGATAGCCATCTATCAGAAGAAGAGCTAACGCCCGAATGTGCAAGACTAAAAAAGCAAAAGCATCATTTCATTTAATAATAGCCATACGGTATCTACAAAGGATGGCCGAGGGCGGAATCAATCATTGTCAGGCTAGTAAGAAGACCAGTAGCAATATTCCTCATCTGAGGGCGGAAGCTCCTCATCAGCAAAAGGAGATGATTTGTTAGCCTTCTGCTCTGGACTCGGCATTAATGGTTTGGATTCCTCCTTTGCAGCAGAGGGTGCCGCCTTTGCAGCGGTATTGCCTGGAGGAATCTCCTCTTCAAACCAGTCAGCAGGAGGAAACAATTCTTTGCCCTCACAAGCTGGAGGGGCTGAAAAAGAAGAAAACCAACCAGTGGTTTTAAAGCGTGTTCTCTTCTTTGATTTTTTCCGACCTCTACGGTGGGGCAATCGCCACTTCCGGTATGGCGGTGAAGGAGGATTGTCAGAATCCGGTGTAGTTGGAGGGGTCGGACGAGATTCTCACTCATCGGAGACCTGATCATATGAATCAGCCATGAGAGACGAAAATCAGTAGCAGCAGGAAAATACAAAGAAGAAGATGAACAGGAAAAAGGGAAGAACTCCCCATAAATAGTTAAAATGGTGAGACTCTTCGGATATTTCACAAGTGAGAAGAATAATTTAATGCATCTCGAGAAGATCAACCATAATGGCAAAATCAAATTCTTTGATCACGCCTGTTGGGATTTCTCGATGATCAAAAAGCACCGAAAAACCACCCAATCAGTAAATGCTAAAGAAGCGGCGCATGATTAGTACAGAACGGTTCGGCAGAGCAACCGTTGCCACCTGGCAGAAAAAGAAGAGTAAATGCTGCAGAAGTTTGACCAATGGCAGACTCATTTTCAGTTGGGCTGACACAGCCCTCAACCGAAGCAAGGGCTAACGCCCTAAAAAAAGGAAAGAAATCGCAAGCCCTATAACGGGAAAAAGTTTATTTACGGCCTAACGGCCTAGACATATATCCGCATACATAATACATATAAAGGAAAAATAAAAAGAAGGCACAGCGGCAAGCCTTCAAGCCCGAGACCCAGCATCATTGTCATCATCCACCAGCAGGGTGAGGATATCCCTCAAGGCCTCCACCACAGAGGTCAGCTCAGAAGAGGTGCTCCTCATGCTCTTAAGGCAGCAGTTCATTAGATCCTTCCTCTGCTGCAGCATGGCGATGGTAACCTCGATGCGGCAGGCGGCAATGGCCAACTTGGAAACATTCCCGATGGGATTGAAGTCCTCTATGGTAGCAGCCCCGATCCTGGACTGAATGGGGGTCATCATTCCTTGGAGCTCCAGCATGTCCTCACCAGTCTTTGTCAAGATGTTCTCCAGGAAACTGACATCACCCTCAGTGAGATTCTTGAGGGTCAAGGCTTTGGAAATCAGAAAGTTTCTAGTAAGATCATCCATGGAAAAGTAATAAGTGAGAAACAGAGAGAGTGTGAAGAATCTGCACCGAAAAAAGGATTGCATTTGTAGATCCGAAGTAGTAGCCGCTCGCAAAGGCGCGCGCCTCGAAAATCGAGCCATCCCGTAATCCTGAAGCAGCCGGAGGGAAAGGTTAATGCGGAACTCCTGATAAACGCCCGAGATACTCAAGTGAAGTGCGGATTGAAGCTCAAAAGAACGTAAAGACCTCACAATTTGTAGGTGGCCCACAGTGTAAAACCGCGTCAATATTGCAGGTAGCTCCGAGCAGCGTAAAACTGTGTCAATATTGCCGGTAGCTACGGCATAAGACCCCACAAGTTGTAGGTAGTTCAGGACGTGAGATTACGTCAATATTGTAGACGCCTTACAACAAGGCCGGATCCAACGAGCTTGCATGGAAAAAGCGACATCAACTACTCCCCGGCATGAAAAGGGAGGAAATACCGCCTTCAGAATGAAATTCGGAGAGCCTAATCCCCGTCAACTCGGTCAGCGCCCTCACCGCGACCAATAGTTACTGCAAGTGATCGGTTCCTGTTACCCGCTTCGCTATCATGTATCCGGTACAAAAGAACTAACGAAGGAGTCGGAGAAACTCGGATATTCTCATGAATCTGACGCGACGCAAAGGGAGTAACGTTTCTCCAAAAGCCAGGAAAGGAAGCCCTTGGTGAACACTCGGGCTCGTTTTCAGTTGGGCTTATGATAACAATTGAGGAAACACCAAGGGTACATTCGTCTTCTCACCAAGTCAAAGCCGGATCCTTGTAGACCTTGACTGGCGACAGCACCCGGCTACTGCCCGCGTTAGGCCGAGAAATCCTGGGATGGTCGACATCAGCGGGGGGGGGGGACCCACTCGGCGTCATCCTATCCCAGGAGACCCCGGCAACGTCTCACTGGCGATATCTTATCCGGCTGACGCATGATGACGTCATCGGGGGTGTAATCTTCCTTCGATAACGCCCACCCCTAGGGTAACATCCTTGCTCCTTTCTTTTACCTAAAAATACCCTTCATTTCTGGATCAAAGGTAAGACTAAAATTGCTACTCAAATCTCTGCCAAATTTCACAGCCATACTAACTTAAGCATCAGAGTGTCTACACCGGAGCCCCCCCCCCTCCGGCACTTTGCAGGTACGACGGACTGCCGCAATAGTGACATCTGACGGCCATAATCTCTACCCCGCTTCCCCAGAAGTCTGAATCTTATCAGAGGGGTATTTGGGGGATTATGTTCTGCAACCTCCAGGGAGTGTGAATCGTCCGTCGTATTTCAAATGGTCTTTGTGGACGAATGAACGAAAGAAAGTGAACAGGGTAAAGTGAGAAAAATTCCATTAAATAGCCACGGTGAAGAGGTGTTCCTACCTTTTCATGTGCCATGGCAATTAATACACCTCGAGAGCAGAAGTCACAATGGGAAAGTCTGATTCTTTAGCCACGCCTGTTTGGAATTCGTGCTAATTGAGAGGCGCCTAGAAAATTCCCCAATCAGTTAGCGTTGGGAATAGGGTGTGAAGTTAATCCAAGAAACGGTCAGAATGGATATTTATTATTTGTTAGATTTAGTGACTAAGAAGAGCGAACGTCGCGGAAGCTCGCCCGATGGCAGACCCGTTTTCGGTTGGGCTGAGAAACGTTAATCTCAATCGGTGCGTCATTTGTGCATTCCGAAGGAAAACATCACAGGCAAGTTAACACGAAAACCACTTTATTCATGGCCTAAAAGTCCCAGGCGTACATACACGTTCATATATAAAATAAAAAATAGAAAAATATAAAGGCGGCTACAAGCAGTTAGACAACGGACCCGGTGTTATCATCCCCATCCACATAGGGAATCTCCCTCAAAGCGTCAGCAATGGAGGTCAGTTCGGAGGAGGAAGCTCTCATGCCCTTCAAACAGCACACCAGTAAGTCCCTCCTGTGTTGCAGCATATTGATGGCCACATGGATGCGAGAGACAGAAGTAGCTATCTTTGACACATTCACCAAGGGGTTGAAGTCCTCCATGGAAGCCATGCCTTGCCGAGCCAATAGGGGATTTAGCATCCCTTGAAGCTCCAAAATATTTTCAGAAGTCTTGGTCACCATGGACTCCAGGAAACTAATATCAACCTGGGTGAGACTCTTCAAAGTATGAGCCTTTGAGATCAGAAATTTTTTGGTCACTTCGTCCATAGTCAAAATATTGAGAAAGATATAGAAAAGATGCGGAGAAATAGTTCAGAGAAAGACCCAATTTATAGGCCTAAGGGATGCCGATTTGAGAAGACGCGTTTCTAGGAAATCGAACCACCACCGTCATCACGCAGACTGTCAAGAAGAGAAGGCCAAAAATGAAACGGTACACCTTGGTGAACACTCGGGCTCATTTTTAGTTGGGCTTATGATAACTATAGAAGTGGTCTTAGGGGCATTTTCGTCCTTACACTCACTGATAAGGCCAGATTACTGTAGTTGTTGCCTGGACTGAACTACTGTAGCTCTCATCTCCCACTTCTTCCATGAAAACCTAGGATGGTCAACATCAACAGAGGGGGAGGGGGGGGGGGGGTCTCACACGATATCTGTTCGCACAAACGACGTTATCCCATCCCAGGCGTTATAAGGCGTTATCGACTTAAGATAACTCCCTCTCTAGGTAACGTCCACTTCTTGTCTATAAAAACCCCTACATTCAAGACAAAAAGGTAAGCTTAAGATAGCTGGTCGAAGCTCTACCATTTTGAACCACCATACTGACTTAAGCATCGGAGTTTCTACGCCAGAGACCCCCTCCGACGCTTTGCAGGTACATCGGACGGCGGGATCAACAACCTAGGAAGTCAGTTTCCTTGCCTACCCCTCTCCAGAAGATCAAATCTTATCAAGTACCATTGTGAGATCTAAACACTCTTCTTAGCTTCTGTATTTGTGTTTCTTCATTCATTGATTTAATGCCAAAATTATTCACGTTGTGTTTAAGACTAATCACCTTAGATTTCAATCTGAATAATTAACGTAGGTTCGTAAGGCTCCATGTTACAAAGCCTGAGGGACTGATGTGATGCATTTTGTAGGGATTTTTCCTTCCTTTTCCATGCCCTTTTTAGATCTTGATGCTGCTAATTGGTTGCTATTTCCTTACTTTTCACAGATCTGGGCTTTTGGAGGGGAAATTACTAAAAGACGCATTACTCGCTGGAATTTTGACAGTTTTGATCTGCTTGCCCTTGCAGTTGAATGCTCGTGATGGCAGTGCGGACCAGCACTGGATAAGGAAGTCGCGGAAGGAAAGAAATCATAAGATCCGCTCCTTCACTCCAGATCTCCCCCATTTTGGCAAGAAGATATCACGGATTAACGGCCATTAAATCTAGGATTCCCCTTTTATTTATTTCCTTCTTTATATTTTTCCCTTATAGATTTAAGAAACAATGTCCACCGTTTGTAAATCATCTTCTATCTTCGGACACCTTTTCCGCCTGTGGAATTGCTGTCACCATACTACCGCCTCCGGCGTCCCTTCTTTCTATTAAATAAACGGGAGCTTTGCTTCGGCCGGTTTTTCATTCTCTCTCTTTATGCAATTGTTTAATTTTATTTATTTTAATTCTAATATGAGTGGCTAAACTCATTTGTTCTTGGTAGGATCATCGAAGGTTACTTAGGAAAGTCGTGAGGTCTAATTAAGATTAATATATCACTGGTTTATATTTATTCACTTAACATTTTCTTGTTAAATCTACTAGGACTATTTCTAGCCTGATCAACTAGAGGCTAGGTCTAGGCGATTAAAGTCATCTCTGTTGTTATAACTAACGCGAAGCTGTAGGGTAAAGTAGACAACCAATTTGGAGTCATCAGGTCGCTGGTCCAATCCGACTGGGTTGAGTGAGTAATTGGGGTAGAGCCTCGAACGTACTGAGTGTCTCGCCCTAGACGCGTCCCTCTTTTACTTCATGGGCCTTTGAGTATTGCTCTCATAAATGTATCTTGAGGGACGAAAAAGCGTCAAGATCATTCCATAAACGTACTTTGGATTGGTTTCTCATACGAAAGAAGGCAGGATACCTAAACGTACTTGGTCTCTATAGCGTATCTATCGGCTAGGGGTAGAAGATCATTGCATCGATGACCGGCTAACCATTAAAGCAACCGGAGATAGATTCCTACTGGGAACTCCTTTCCCTCTTGACTTATTACTTATTTTATTTCTACTTATCATTGCATTCGTAGTTATTAATCAACAAACTCTTGAAAATCCCCACGTTACTTGTTACTGTTCTGATTTATTTTCCTTAATCATACACAAAGTCAGCATCTCCCCCAGTCCCTGTGTTCGACCCTGTACCATTATACACAAACTTATTGTGCACTGAGTTGCAGGTTTTATTATTATTTTTGAGGTGTCTCGACAGCACGTCAAATTTTGGCGCCGTTGCCGGGGACTTGGGCGTACTGATTCTTTCTTTGTTTTGTATGACCAGGTCTTCCAATCCGCTTGCCAATTGATCCCAAAATTCGCAGGACAGAAAGAATAGCCAAGAGACTAGCTAGACTATCTGCCGCCAACACGGAAGAAAATCACATCGATCCCGTTCAAAACCCCCTTTGAGATAGAAAACCCTGAACGTCTAGACCTAGACGCTGATAATCCCAACATGGCAGACGGACCAGAAATTGTGAACAACCAGACCATAGAAGATATGAATGCCACCACTGAGAAAAACACCAGTTGTATTGTATGGCCAGAAGTTGCAAACGACTGGGTGATTAAATATGTTGTCCTCCACCACTTGCCTAAATTCTATGGCATCCCCAAGGAGAGTGCAATCCGACACCTCCAGCAGCTTCACTCCATCTGTGAGGCCATGAAGCCAGCTAACGTCGATATCAACTACGCCAAGTTGAAAGAATTTATGTGGTCACTCGAAGATGATGCCCGGAGTTGGTTTTACGACCTTCCCCCTCGATCTATCACCAGCTGGGTCGATATGTTCAAGGCCTTTACAGATATGTACTACCCCAGCTCTATGGACAATATGACCCGAAAACAATTGGTGTCCATTATGCAGAAAGAAAACGAGAACATAGGGCAATACTATGAACGTTTCAAGAAAATGCAAGCCCTTTGTCCCTCTCACAATTTACAAGACCACGCACTCCTTCAATATTTCCATGAAGGACCGCGACGGCAAGATAAAGCCCTAGTGGACGCAACTTGTAATGGGTCCCTAGTTGCTCTTACCCCAGCCAATGCGAAGAACATCTTGAAACTTATGGCTAAGAATGTTGTCACTATAGAGAGGACTACAGTCCAGGAGGTGCGCTCGGTAGCCATGGAAAATCAACTCACCACCATTACGAGGATGATTCAGAACCTTGCCAACGGACAACCCGTGCAGATCAAGTCATGCGAGATCTATAATTTTACCAATCATCTAATCGATTCTTATCCTTACATTCCGGATGAGATCCAGGTTAATGCAGTAGGGAACTACAATGGAGCTCCGAGGAAATTTGAGCCATATACCCAGAACTACAACAAAGGTTGGCGTCATCCGAACCTCAGTTATGGAAATATTTCTCAAGTGTCTGGGCCTAGCCAATCGCAACCACAACACCCTTTTCAGAATCAGCAGCAACCACCGTTCGACTTATAGAATTTCTGACCATGGCCGAACTACCCTAATAACCTACAGTATCAACACCAGACACCACAAGGCTCAATAACTCCTACACCTTTAGTTATCGAGGTAACAAATCTTACCAATGTTGTCCTTGAATTGCAAAAATAGATGAGTGTTATGGCTGTAGAGATGAAAGAGTACAGGAATAGAGGACGTCTGCCTTCCCAACCAAACGCTAACCCCAAGCATGGGGCGTGCGCCACGACTCTACGCAGCGGCACAAAAATACCATCCCGCGAGCCACCTGCCCTAGTGCTGAACTCCCTAAACTTGTACCCGATCCAAAAGAAGCAAAAACAGACGTGGAAAAGGAGAAGCGCATCCATCATGCTAGACGACACGGCTCCCCATGAAAAGTTGAGGAAAACCCAGCATTCAGTGAAGAGTTCATCATGAAAGTGCTTGAACCTCCGTTCCCTCAAAGGTTAGTTAAAACGAAAAAAGATAAAGAGGACCGGGAAATTTTTGACATGTTCCCCCTTCTGCAGGCTATTAAAAATGTTCCCCGATATGCCAAAATTTTAAAATCTTTATGCACTAACAAATGCAAAATGGCAGGAGTGAATAAAATTAGCGTGGGTGTTAATGTTTCAGCCGTCATTCAAAGGAAACTCCCACCAAAGTGTAAGGATCAGGGGATGTTCATCATCCCTTGTAAAATTGGAAACACTAATATTGGCAAAGCCATGTGTGATCTTGGTACAGGTATCAACGTAATGCCCTTGACGATATATCACAGTTTAGGCCTAGGCCCACTTAAACCAACATGGGCTGTCATCCAGTTGGCCGACTGATCTGTTATATATCCCGAGGGTATCATCGAAGATGTTTTAGTGCAGCTTGGAGAATTTCTATACCCAGCTGACTTTTATGTGATCAGCATGGAAGATGAGAAGTCCACCAAACCCGAACATGCTCTTGGGCAGGCCATTTCTTTGGACTGCTAGGGCCAAGATAGATGTGCATGATGCCTCCATCACTCTTGAATTCGATGAAGAGACCATAAAATTTAGCATGCTTGATGCAATTCGCTACCCTTCTCAATTTTCCAGCGTAAATTTCATTGATTTCATTGATCCTGACATTGAAGAATTTCTGATTTGTACTCTATTTATCCTCTGCAGCTTGCCCTAGACAGAGGAATCACACCAGTTGTTTTGGATAGCTTGGACTCTAAACTCGTGACTCCACCTGAGTTGCACAAAGTTGTTGCTGCCTTGGAAGAGCAACCCCTTATCCCTTCTAATCTCGTTATTTCACCTCTCCCTATTGAACACACTAAACTTTCCCCTTCGGTTGTATAGGCACCCAAGCTGGATTTGAAGGTCTTGCCCTCGTACCTCAAGTACGCCTGTCTTGGCGATGACGAGTCACTTCCTGTTATTATTTCGAGCAAACTTGACACTGAGGAAGAATAGGAACTCGTCTCCCTCCTCAAGGAATTTAAACGAGCCATTGGCTGGACCATTGCTGACATTAACAGATTGTTGCTTGCCCTATGCACTCATCGCATCCACCTAGAGGATGCCAGCAAGTCAGTCCGACAGCCACCGCGCCGCTTGAACCCTCCTATGATGGAGGTTATGAAAAAGCAGATACTTAAGTTGCTAGACACATGCATCATTTACCCAATCTTGGACAGTACTTGGGTCAGCCCCGTCCAGGTCGTGCTGAAGAAAACAGGTATCACCATCACCACAGGGTAAGACGGTCAGCCCATCCCTACTCGCATACAGAATGGATGGCGTGTATGCATTGATTACCGCTGACTGAACATAGCTACGAGGAAGGACCACTTCCCCTTGCCATTCATCAACCAGATGTTGGAATGCCTCGCGGGCAAGACACACTACTGCTGTCTTGATGGATACTCTGGTTTTCACCAGATCCCGGTAGCTTTAGACGATCAAGACAAGACCAACTTCACTTGTCCATTTGGCACTTTTACCTATAGACGGATGCTGTTTGGTCTCTGTAACGCCCCTGCCACCTTTCAACGCTACATGATGAGTATATTCTCAGAGTTTGTTGAGAAAGGTATAGAGGTATTTATGGATGACTTCACCGTCTATGGCAATTCATTTACTGAATGTTTGTCTAATTTATGTAAAGTTTTGCAACGATGCATTGAGACTAATCTTGTACTTAACTTTGAGAAATGCCACTTTATGGTGGACCGGGGTCTTATCTTAGGACACATCATTTCCTGAAAGGGGATCGAAGTGGACAAGGCCAAGATTGAGGTAATCAAATCTCTTCCCTATCCAACTTGTGTTCGCAAAGTTCGTTCTTTTCTTGGGCATGCAGGTTTCTACAGGCGGTTCATCAAGGATTTCTCCAAGATTACCCAGCCCATGTGCCAGTTGCTACAGAAAGACATCGACTTCGTCTTTGATGCGAGCTGCAAGACCTCTTTTGACACCCTCAAGGAAAAACTCATTGCTGCCCCAATCATTCGCGCCCTTGACTGGACGCTACTATTCGTAATCATATGTGACGCCAGCAACAACGCGTGGGAGCAGTACTAGGCCAAAAGAAGGATAGAGAAGTCTATGTCATCTACTATGCCTCGATGCTCATGGACGTATCCCAACGGAACTACACTACAACCGAAAAAGAACTTACCGGAAAAAATTCATCAATATCTTTTATGCACTAAAGTGACTATTTTCTCTGATCATACAACACTAAGATGTCTCTTGACGAAACTTGATGCCAAACCACGCTTGATCAGATAGATCTTTTTACTCCAAGAATTTGATTTGGAGATAAAAGACAAGAAGGGGACTGAGAATTCTGTGGCTGACCATCTAAGACGACTCCCACATTGATAGCTTGTTTTTATGCATGATTTTCCCTCCATTTTCTCACCCATTCAAGGCATGATTCTGCTAATTTACCCTTGATTTCATTACTATTGCAGATTTAGGCCAAAAAATGGAGTTTACGCTAAAACATGCGTTTTTGGTGCATTTTGAGCGAATTCGAGCTTCAAGGCCAAAAGTCGAGGTCCCGAGTCCAAACCAGCGTTCAAGGTCCCGAATCGGATTCCCCATTCGGGACCCCGAAGGGCGAAGAATGACATTTCCACGTGTCATCTCGCCAGAGCTTCCATGTGCCTCCTCTGACACTGTTCCTGCGCTCTGCACTGATTACCAAACACCTACCGATCTGACCAGTTCAGCCTCGAGCTCAGTCCAGACCTGCCAAAGCTGGAAAAATCAGACAGCTTTATGCTTTTCCAGCTTTGTGCTTTTAGGAACATAGATCCATTTTTTTAGGCTTTCAATTAATGCATTTTGTCCCTAGTTTTTGGGCTGTAGATATTTTGTGCTTGGAACCCTACTATATAAAGGGCATCCAAGAATAGTTTAGGCATCACTTCCTAATTTTAATCACTTAGCATAATTTAGAGTTAGTTTTCCTTAGACTTCTCTCTAGTTTCTCTCTCTAGTCTTGTTAGCATCCTCAACTCTTGCCGTCGGGCCCTAAACGGAATTTAGTAACAAAGTCTTCTTCCCTCACTCTATTTATTTACTTGTTATGCTTTCTTTAATTATTATTTTTTCATCTTTGAGCATGAGTAGCTAAATCTTTAGTTCTTGGCAAGGCTGATTCAAGGGTTGCAGGGACAGATTCGAGGCCATAATGTGCTTAATACGTTCTTGATGCCATATTCAATTATTCATCGTTTTAATTACATCTTTGCATGATTTAATTTGAAGTCTGATCAGCTGATAATTATCTTCTGTAAGTGCTGCCATTTATGTGATGAATACGGAAGGAAAATTGCATGAACCAAGTAGGCATCTGTTTAGTCTTGACTGTGTCATAGTGGTCTCGAATAGATAGGGTGGGTAGTTGATTAGGGCAAGGTCACGAGCCTGACAAACTGAGGGATTTTTAGCCCTAGATCTGTCTTTTCTTAGTTTCATGGGCAGTTTGAGTATGGCGCTCCCGCATTCGTGCCTGGAGGGATGGCGAACTGTCAAGACTACCTCATGAGTGGAAACGGGGGGTAGTTTCTCTTAAGAGAAAAGTAGGGGATATCCGAGGAATCTGGTCCCCATGTCATTTCTATGACGTCTTGAATGAAATACCCTTGAGTCGATGACGGTCTGGTCCCGAACGCAACCCAAGAACGCCTTTGCTGAGAACCTTTCTCTATCTGATTATTTGCGTTTATTTCACCCTTGTTCCACTTCACCCCTGTGTTGTTATTTCTACATCTGTTACTGACTTGCCTTATTTTACCATTCGGGATCTCGAACGTGACATTCGGGACCCCGGATACTGCTTTCTTAGATAAAAATTGTTAGCTCCCAAAAATCTGCCTTGGCCAACTCGTTTGGCCAAGTAAACCCCCCCCCCCCCCCCCCCCGATTGTTACTTTCCGTGCAGTTAACCCCCGAGTACATTCAAGACCTTAGACCAGTCTCTCACAATCCCTGTGTTCGACCCTGACTGCCACTGTACACTTTATCTCTTGTGCACACACGTTTTCAGGCACTATAAATCTTTCATTTGACTGACGATCACACATCAAGAGGACAATTCCATGGAACCCATCCGTGATACCTTTCTGGATGAACAGGTTTGTCTTGCCCATGCAGTTCAATACCCTTAATTTTCTGACATCGCAAACTTTTGTGCCACATGAGCTTTCCCTGCTGATTCCACCGAGTCTGAAAGGAACCGGATTAGGAGGCAAGCTGTGCCCTCGCTGCCAGGCTACAAGTAACATTGGATCCAGAAACCAGATGGCATCATTTCGTGTGAGATCTTTGATATTTGGGGCATCGATTTCATGGGCCCCAACTCCTTTGGTAATATCTATATCCTCCTTGTCGTCGATTATGTTTCCAAATAGGTTGAGGCCAAGGCGACCAGAACTAACGATTTGAAATTTATTGCAGCCTTTCTATGGACTAATGTCTTTAACAGGTTTGGGACAGCACGAGCCCTCATCACTGACAGAGGCACGCACTTTTACAATCACGCACTTGCTAAGCTTCTAGGGCAATACGGTGTTACACACCGCATGTCTACAACTTACCACCCGCAAAAAAACGGTCAGGCTGAGGTGTCCAATAGAGAGATCAAATCCATCCTAGAGAAGACAGTTAATCGATCCCATAAGGACTGGAGCTTGAAGTTGGATGATGCCTTATGGGCCTACCACACTGCCTTTAAGACTCTCATCGGCATGACACCTTACCGACTCGTCTATGGCAAGCCTTGTCACCTCCTAGTCGAGATAGAACATAAAGCCTTTTGGGCAATCCGAAAGGTTAACATGGACATCGATGAAGCTGGGAAACAAAGACGTCTCCAGATTTATGAGTTAGAAGAATTCTGCGATGATGCCTACGAGAATGCCCTGATCTACAAGGGCAAGACGAAGGCATACCATGATAAGTTGATCCTTACCAAAAAATTCGAGATAGGTCAGAAAGTTTTATTATACAATTCTCGTCTCAGATTATTTGCAGGTAAGTTGAAATCAAAATGGACGGGCCCGTACATGATCAAGAACATTTATGACTATGTCGCCGTTGAAATCCAAAGTTTAGACACAGAGGTGATCTTCAAGGTCAATAGACATCGGTTGAAACCCTTCTATGAAGGCTTCAAACCATTTAAGATTGAAGAAACCACGGTGGTTGCTCCACCAGACCAAAACTGATCAATGTTCTGTGCGTCTAGGCCTAGACGTTAATCTAGGCGCTTAATGGGAGGCAACCCACGTGTCCCTTCCCTCTTTGTTTTTATTTTCTTTCCCTTTTTGAACATTATTCTCTTTAATTTTAATTTCTGTATAGATATTTATATTTCTTTCCTTTTTATTTAGCTTGATATATTATTTCCCTTTTTAATTAGATTATTTTCCAATTTATTTTGTAAATTATTTCCTTTTATTTTTCTTGATTTTTCTTTCTTTTTAATTTTTCTCATTTACTCCTAACTCCTATTTTCTCTCCAGGATTCTTTCAAATTCCCTTAATTCTTGTCTTTTTCTATCCCTTTGCTGATTTGAACTTTAAATTCTAATTTGAAAAGGACTTGATTTATTTCCTTTCCTTTGCAGTTAGGATTTGGTGGGACAATCAACAATAAAGGAAGAAAACGGTCCTCTTTGGGAACCAGAAAGCCACGCACGTTTAAACACACATCACACTCTCTTTCCTTCAGTTCACCTTCTTCCCAAAAGCTCAAAAATATTCTTTCTCTCCCCAATCTTCCAAAAGCTTCAATGGCTCGTGCTAAAACCCCCACCACCAGAACCGATTCACCCACCACCCCGCACTCAGCCGCCACATCTACCACCTCCAAACCAGCTGCCACTACGCCTACCCCAAACCCACCAGCTCCCCCCCAAACCACTCCGACCATATCCACTAAACCCAAAAAAACACCCACCCCCGCCCAGCAACAGCCGCAGACGCCGACTCTGGCCACTGCTACTACTCTAGTTGTCACTCTGACAACAACTATAACTCAACCCAAAACGACCCCAACACCCGTGAAACCCATATCCCCACCACCATCAACCCCCAAACCTAAGACCACCGCACCACCACTGGTCGCCTCACCAGCAGCTATTGCCGATGAGGAGGAGGAAGAAAGCTCCTCCGGTGAGTACGAGACCGATTCAGAAGCCGAGACCGGTGAATCTGAGGAGAGCACCCCTCCGGTCACTACTCCGCCATCTGCCACTAGCCCTTTCACGCCGCCACTCCAGAAGTGGATGACTCGATCGATTCCAGAGAGGAGAGTGGCTCGGATGAGGTTGAGGAGGAGGATGAGCCTGTTGTCCCCCATGCCCAGGTCAAACCTCAAGAGGCCACGAATCCCAAGATCCAGATCACGGGAAAAACTCCATCCGCCACCGGCTTGCCCATGAGCCGAGGCATCACCTCCAAGGGTCGTCTAATTGAACTGGTCAACTATAGTGAGACCTAGAGCAAGCCAAAGAAGGTCCTCTTGTGGGTCCCACTTGAGGGTTTCAAGAGTGACGCGGAGGATGAAGCCATGGATGAGCCCCAGCCGGCTGATTTAGGACCGACAGAGGCATCGGAGCAGGGGGAGGCGGCTGTTGTGGAGCCAGGAGACCAGAAGGATGATGAGGAAAAGACCCCTCGTGTGCCCAGGAAGCGTAAGCCCTAACCCGACTGGATACGATGCCGAGACCTCGCAAGGCCTCGCACGGAATGAGCAGTAAGGGCAAGACGCCTGTCCCTACCCCTGCAGCCCACTCAACCCAAGCAAAATCAGGCACAGTCGTGCCCTTGGCCTAGGTAACACCTGATCTTAACCGTTTGAGTGGCTAGCTTGACTTTCCTAAAAAGCCCAACCACGATAAATTACTTGCTTTACATGGTAAGAGTTTGGTGCCTTGTGCTTTGCTTGATTATGACTTTCTTGATCGGTTGGGGGTGGGCACTAGGGTGCGTGAACTGATTAAGAACATAGGTTAGGGTATTTAATTTAATTTTGAGCATGCTGCGTATTTAGAATTGAGCCATGAATTTTATGCTAGCTTTTGGTTTGATTTGGATAGGCTTAGGCAAAAAGGAAAAGGTAGTTTGCACCTTGGGCCTGATAGAGTAGTGAATTTCAGGCTGGTTAACGAGTGGTCACACCTCTCGCTAGATCAGTTTAATGTTATGTTGGGGTTTGCCCAAGAGTCTGACTTAGGCGCCCCTTAGTACCTAGGAGCCTACGCCGCCTATCCCGAGTCCTTTGATGTGGACTCGACTTTCAGGGAGTTGACTAGTGACCCCTGATATGGCCCAAGCGCCTTAAAGGAAGATGAAGCTGCAAGTTGGAGCAATCGGATCTAGTCCTCGCGCACGGATGGTTACCTTGATGTATTCGGATGGATGAACGAATATTTTAGATGGAGGGGAGTTTAGATGCAGTGGATTTAATGGGTGTTTGGTAGAGATGGATTGATGATAAATGAAATGGAACTTGAAATCAAAAGGAACCCTCTTAAGAACAAGCCTAAGCAACCTCCTTACAATGATTTACAAGGATCTCTCTTCAATAAAATTAACCCATTTAAACAAAAGCTTAAGGGATTTAATTACAAGAAAAGATTAAGGATACGCAAGGATTTTGGCTTGAGTAGCCCGGCTCCAAGAACTCTACTACTAACCTAGCTAAAGGTTTGACCTTAAGGTCTTATGATAAAAATCATAAGCAAATTCAAAGACAACAGATAAATGAGGCTAAGTCCTTCAATTTATAGGGGAAATATTTACAAAAGGGAAAAGACCCTAAACACCCTTGGACAAAGGGTTTCCTTCTTTTGGAGGTCGCCACCTTGAGTGTGGGCTTAAGTGGAATAAGCGCTCATGGGCTTGAGCGTGCCATGGATGGGCTCGGGCACACAAGGGAATGCGATGGCAATGCGGGGCACAGGCCTGCGAGGGCAAGCGATGGCAATGTAGGGCACGGGCCTGCGAGGGCAAGATGGGGCACGAGCCCATGAGGGCAAGACAAGGCTCGGGCCTGCGAGGGCATGCGATGGCAATGCGGGCCACGGGCCTGTGGGGGCAAGCGATGGCAATGCGGGGCACGGGCTTGCGAGGGCAAGATGGGGCACGGGCCCGCGAGGGCAAGACGAGGCTCGGGCCTGCGAGGGCACGGGTGAGCGATGGCAAGGACGAAGACCGAGGTGAGGGCGATGGCTTGCGAGGGCCTCGAAGGTAGGCTTCCGTGTTCGTATCATCCCATCTACCTTTGAAGAGATTCATCCTCGAATCTATAGGCTCAATCCCTTGCAAGGCCAAACGGGTCAAGGCGTGCTCTCAGCTAGTGGCCACACACGGAACCATCATGATACTACCCTCAGAAAAGATAGGCCAAACGGGAGGCTTTTCATGGGCACGATCTGTGGGCACAAGAGGAACCATGCTCGGCCGTGAAGTTAGACCACTGCTAGTGAAGGCCGACGGTGACTCGTCCCCAAAAACAACCCATGATTGGCCAAGAGGGGGAATGGTGATGACCCGGTCCAGGTGTGGACACTACGGCTGACCATAGGAGTGGCGGAAGGGATCCGGGTAAAATGCGGGACTGTGAGATCAAGTGAAGGTGCCAAAAATGGAGAGAAAAGTGCTCGGCCAATGTTCCCAAAACCAAGAAGGAACGGGTCCGAGAAGCTAAGTATAGGTACCTTCGGAATGATGGGAAAATCACTCCCAATGGACAAAAACTTGCGCTGCAATGCAAGACAATGGACAACCTTCTCATGACAGCCCGAAGATAACTCACTAATCTCACTCGCACTCCTACCGCTCCCAAATTCCTCCACATCATCCCTCGAAGAGACCCCAAGGAGCTCATCCGCCATGGGGCCAAGCTCTCCTCACTAGTGTACCCCTCATCATCCCAAATCACCTTTGGACCACTCTCTTCCTCTTCCTCCTTATCCTCACTAAGTGGTGGTGAGTCAGCTAAAACAACACTAGAAGGCACGCCCATCATTTGCCCTCTAGGGCTCGGGCATATGTCACTCAAGTGACCTCTACCCGTACAAACGGCACAATACAAGTCTCTCGTTCGTGTGGGAGGAAAGACACGGTAACTAGGACAACAAGAGTCCTCCTCCTAAGAGGACCCAACATCCTCACAATAAGACGACATAGAAAAATACCTACAAAAAGGAAAACAAGCACAATTGATAGATAAACGGGTTAGTCTCTCCCTCATGTGTTTCGCTCGTGTTTGTCACTCTAAAAGGCTCACACTTTTCTCTCACACTCTTATCTCAATAACAAACCAATCAACTAGACTAGCAAGACCCTACGGATCAACTAGAGTTCATGGAAAACAAGACAACCAAGGTAAGAAAGAAAGTGAAGAGGAAAGCCAAAATAATGCCCAAGACTAATGATCAAATTGGACACTAATTAGACTTAGATTAGAGTAACAAAGCATGGAAACAAAGAAGAGAAACACTAACTCAAAGCTACCCAAGAAGATGACTCAAGAAGAAACGAAAAAAAAAGAAAAACAAAGAAAGCCAAATATTTGATCAAATAAAAGATAAAACCGAAGCTCAAACCAATGCACACCAAAAAGGAACTACTACACTTTAACAATGCATACATACACAAGGAGACCCTTGCTTTTGACTCACTCTTCTTTCTTTTATTTTTTTGAAGAAGGGATTTGATCTTTTCTTTTGATCCCTTTCGTTTCTTTCTTTCTTTCTTCTTTATTTTTTATTTTTTTGAGTGAGTGAAGAGTGCTCAATGAATCTTCTGTATGTGTATGAAAAGTATTTTCAAGTATGGAAGTGTATGACAAGTAGTTTTGAAAGTTTGAAGATTTTCACTAAATGCCAAATATTTGATGAGGTGGCACAAGTGATGATGTGGCTAAATGTGTGAGGTGGCAAGTGTAAGGATGCAAACCTAGGGCCGGCTTTGTGAGGAAGAAGTATGGTGAGCAAGCTGAAATGCTTGGCTCACAATGAATGCAAATACTTGGCTCACAAAAGAGGTGATGTGGCCGGCTAGGAATGGAGCTTAAAATTTTGGCACTTAGCTAAGAAACAAGCAAGTCCACATGGCTCTCATGGCCACCATAGGAAGCTCCAATAATCAGCCAACAATTTAAACACAGAGAACACAAACACAAACTCCAAAGTTTCAGAATTTTGGTTCCCACAAGATCAAACCTCAAAAAGGCAAAACGGATAGAAGATGAACACAAAGAACACCAAGCAAACTTTCGCTTTCTGACCTCAAGATATAGGAAACGTGGTCCAAAAATTAGGAAACTCAACAGACAGACTCCTAAGACACTTATATACAACTTTGTAGAAGGAAGGAAATGATTCCAAGTGGAAGACTCACAAAACAGACTCACAACGCAAAACTATTTTCCTCGCGTAATTTATGCACACTTTTCTTTGGGGACCAAAAAGTATGGAAAAACCACAGAAATAGCTGTTGACTCAAAAATAAAAGTTTCTCAACTCAGATAGAAGTTTAAGCACAAAACTTTTCAGAATTTACTGGGCAAGACAACTAACACAAAATGCAAAACCAAACAAACTCAAAAATGACTCTTGTACAGGAACAAACTGCCCAACATAAACGAAAATAGAAAGACAAAGGGGAAGTGATTTTAATGGTGGAAAGGATGAGATGAACCAGGAGAACCAACCTAGAGGATGACTGGAGCTCCGCTACCAAATGATACGGCCCAAGCGCCTCAAAGGAAGATGAAGCCACAAGTTGGAGCAATCGGATCTAGTCCTCGCGTACGGATGGTTACCTTGATGTATTCGGATGGATGAACGGATATTTTAGATGGAGGGGAGTTTAGATGCAGTGGATTTAATGGGTGTTTGGTAGAGATGGATTGATGACAAATGAAATGGAACTTGAATTCAAAAGGAACCCTCTTAAGAACAAGCCTAAGCAACCTCCTTACAATGATTTACAAGGATCTCTCTTCAATAAAATTAACCCACTTAAACGAAAGCTTAAGGGATTTAATTACAAGAAGAGATTAAGGATACGCAAGGATTTTGGCTTGAGTAGCCCAGTTCCAAGAGCCCTAATATTTAGAAAGGGGAAAAGACCCTAAACACTCTTAGACAAAGGGTTTCCTTCCTTTGGAGGTCGCGACCTTGAGTGTGGGCTTAAGTGGAATAAGCACTAATGGGCTTGAGCGTGCCATGGACGGGCTCGGGCACGCAATGGTATGAGATGGCAATGCGGGGCACGGGCCTGGGAGGGCAAGCGATGGAAATGCGGGGCACGGGCCTGCAAGGGCAAGATGGGGTACGGGTGATACGATCCTAGCTAGGCCAAGACGCGCATAAGTGAATGATCTTGTTCTCTTGTAGGTTTGGTGCGCGGAATTTGACAAAAATCCCTTAGATACTCCTTCTTGAAACAATTAGCAGCCCATACTACTAATCGAGGTTAACGACTTGCAAATCCCTGTTTGAGCAAAGTCAAGGTTTTCACGAACGCCTAGCCCTGTAGTACGCCCGCTGATGTACGTCTAGCCCTGTAGTACGCACACACGCTAACGTTCAACCCTGTGAACGAGAGCAACGCCAACAATCAGCCCTGTGATTGCTAGCAACCAATATTCAGCCCTGTGAATATTAACAATGACGATCAACCCTGTGAACGCCAAACAAACCCTCACACTCCTATCACACTTATCCTTGTAAGTGCCACGCTTTGGTCTGCACACACTAGCTCACGCACCTATCACGCTTATCCCTGTAAACGCCACGCTTTGCTAGCCCTAGCCGCACCTATCACGTTATCCCTGTAACGCCACGACTAAGTTAAAACACAAGTACGCTTGCTCCGGAGATCGAGACAATATGATGGTAGAATAATGAAGCGGGGATTTGGTAAGGTGTTTATGTGAAAAATCTGATCTAATTTTATTAATAACAACGCAAGCCTTTATATAGGCGTTTTACAATACAAGTCTTACTAGAAATAGAACTACTAATAATATCTTAACTAGAACTTCTAATCTATGATAAATACTAATTATAATTACAATTATTACAATTATTATCACTCTATAACTCCTTCCTAGAGTAGAACTTCATTCCTTGGCCGAATTCCTCTCTTTTCCATATTTAGGGTATTTTCCCAAGTCAATGGTCAAATACCTAAAAATCTTCCTCTTAGGCTATCTGTCTCTCGGCATTGATGCGCACTAGGGCTAGATGCGATCCTAGGATCGTATCATACCCTTCCCCTTGGAAGCGATTCGTCCTCGAATCGTGATCCATAAAATTCTCCAAGGACAGATTGTATCTCCATAGAATTTCTTCCTCATTCAATCCATAGGTTGCGCAAATTGGTGTTATCATGACCTCATAATCTTTCCTCAATGCAACGCTATGATCGAAATTCCCAATCGCTCGCCCTTCAAGTTTATTCAAATAACTCCAAAACGGCGGCGATCCTTCCTTGATTCCTTGAATATTAATTGAGTAATCAACTAAGGGATCATACTCTCCAAATGTTTCCACATACTCAAGCAAATCCGATTTTATCAAGAGAAGGCACAACCATCCTTTGTATTCTAGATTAACTGATTTTTCTCCCTTCTTTGGGATTTGTTCCTCCATCTTCAAGCTGTAGCCGCCGGCCAGCCTTACTCTTTCACCGGAGCTTTTCAGCTCCGGCTGGTATTTAATAGTTTTCTTCCCATTTTCTTGTTTTCCTTTTATGCTTGTTATCAAATCTATTTATATTTATGTTATTATGAGTATGAGTAGCTAGATCCTTTTGTCTTAGCAAAGGTTTTTCCAGGGGTTGCAAGGGTAGTTGTGAAGCCTTAATGCTCTTCATAAACTCTTATGCGTGTATTTAATCTCTTGTCATTTTACTGTCATATTGCACTGGATCTATAGAAGCCTGATCAACTGCTGTATTTCCCTTTGTAATTACTGCCATTTCTTTAGAATCAGTAGGCACCTAGCCCGGAGTCATCAGGTTGCTGGTCCAATCCGGCTAGGGCTGGAGGTTAACTAGGGTGGATCTGACAACATCTTGCCCTAGACGTGTCTTCCTCCACTTCATGGGCCTTTGGATCTCCCCATAAGCGAACCTTGGGGAAGGACGGAGTGTCAAGGTCTCGCCACAAGCGTACCTTGGGTGAGACTTCTCTTACGAAGGTAGACAGGAGGCCTAAGCGTACCTGGCCTCTATAGCACGTCTGCACTGTGAGAGTGGAATATCCTTGAGCTAATGACCAACTAGGCCTAGACGCAACCCGCGGAATCCCTTTGCTAAGTCTCTTTCCCATTATCTGATTTACCCCTCTTGTGATATTGTTTTATTGCCTTTAGATAATTTTTACTTTATTTAGTCCACTTGTTAGCTTTAGTCTCCAGATCTCGCTAGTTAATTTCATTAGCCAGCCCAAACCCCCCCCCCCCCCCCCCTTAAGTGTTACTTGTTACTGTTTAGACCTGGACATACACTATGAACAGAATATTACCATTAATCCTTGTGGTTCGACTCTGATTTGCCCTATACACATTTATTGTGCATTTTGCTAGCAGAAAATATTACTTTTGAGTGACGATCAAATTTTGGCGCCGTTGCCGGGGATTGATGGTTCTAATATTTTGTTTCTCCTTGTATGACCAGGAGGTCTGCTTTAGCTCTACTGCCTTACGATCCAGAGCTCACTAGGACAGAAAGAGAACTCCGAAGGCAAGCTAGAGGATTATCTTCTCTCCGGAGTAGAGCTCCTGTCCCTCTTCTCGACACAGACCTTTCAGATCTTGATACTCTTCAAAGCCTATTTTAGGAAGAAATCGCATCTTTACATCGAGCCCTCGACAGTGTTGAGTCTATCCAGCTCCCGACATCTGAAATGGAAGATCCACCACCACCTCCTCCTGGAGGAAATGAGGACGTAGTTCCTCCTATTGCTCAGACCATCGATGATCTTAATGCCGCCCCAGAAGCGCCCAGTAGCTGCATCGATTGTCCTGAAGTACCTCACGATTGGACACTCAAGTCCGCTGTCATGCACCATCTCCCTATTTTCCGAGGTGCTACCAAGGAAAATCCTCATCGCCATCTTCAGCAGCTCCATTCTATTTGCGAGGCAATGAAACCTACGAATGTCAGTATCGAGCAGGCCAAGCTTCAAGCTTTTATGTGGTCACTCAAAGATTTAGCCCTCGACTGGTTTTATGATCTCCCTCCATGTTCGATTCACTCATGGGCTGAAATGACAAAGGCCTTCACGGATAAGTACTACCCTGCATCCAGGGCGATGGTGACAGTCAAGCAACTTGTATCTATTCTTCAGAAAGAAGACGAGACCCTTGACCAGTACTATGAATGCTTCAAGCGTATGCAAGCCTTGTGTCCCTCTCATAACCTGACCGAGCACGGTCTTATTCAGTACTTCGCCGAAGGACTGAGACCCCACGATAAAGCCTTGTTGCATGCAGCCGCTAATGGATCCCTTAGTGCTCTGACTCCAGCTGCCGCCAAGGCCATAATTGAGCTCATGGCCAAAAATGCCATTATATTGGGAGGGGCAAGTAGCGACCAGAGTGCTCAGGTAGCCGCTATGCAAGGGCAACTGACTTCTATCCAGGGCATGCTACATACCATGACATCTCAACAGCCGATCCAGGTCAAGGCATGCCAAATTTGCAATTACACGGATCACCCCACGGATGCTTGTCCTTATATCCCGGACGAGATCCAAGTGAATGCCGCTGGGTATTACAATTCACCCCCTGGCCAGAACTACAACTAGGGCTGGAAACAACCAAGCCCAGGGTGGGTACCCAGCCCTCAACATCCAAACTCTAATCAACAGCAACATCCTTATGGAAACCACCCCCCTCCTCCCAACATGCAGTACTTTAAACCTCGACCGCCATACCCTAACCAGCAATACCAACCCTCACCACAAACAAATCAACCTTTTCCTTCACCTCCACCACCCGAAGATTGCACTAAATACAAAGACATCATCACGGAAATGCAAAAGCAGATGGGTACCATGGCGGCCGAAATGAAAGAATTAAAGAATAAAGGCAGACTCCCTGGACAAACCGAAGCAAACCCCAAGCACGAGGCTTGCGCTGTCACTCTCCGCAGTGGGCGTGAATTGCCATCTAGAGTGAGTCCAGATCTCGACATCGAACAAACAGTCGAGCCTGGGATTAAGCCAAGAAAAAATGAGACGATTCCAGATGTCATGAGTGACAGAATACGATCTCCTAGAGGTTCTCCGAGGAATGACAAGAAGCCCCCAGAATTCACTCAAGAATATATCCATAAGATCCTTGAGCCTCCATTTCCCCAACGGTTGGTCAAATCGAAAAAGGAGAAGGATGACCGAGAAATATTTGATATGTTCAGTAAGGTTCTTGTCAATATCCCTTTGATTAAAGCAATCAAAAATGTGCCCCGTTATGCCAAGTTCCTCAAAACTCTTTGCACCAACAAATGTCATTTGGCTGGGGTCAACAAGATAAGTGTGGGAGCAAATGCTACTGCCCATATCCAACAGAAATTGCCTCCGAAATGTAAAGATCAGGGTATGTTTGTTATTCCATGTAAGATTGGATCGATCGAACTTGGAAAAGTTATGTGCAATCTAGGCGCCGGCATAAACATTATGCCTTTGACAGTTTATAACAGTCTAGGCCTGGGTCCATTGAAGGAAACCCGCCTTGTTATCCAGTTGGCCGACCGATCCATTGTCCACCCTGAAGTTATTCTAGAAGATGTCCTCGTGCAAGTAGGAGATTTTCTATACCCTGCTGATTTTTATGTTATTGCCATGGCTGAAGAAGAATCAACCAAGCCTTCGGATGTTCTCCTTGGACGCCCGTTTCTTGCGACAACAAAAGCCAAGATCGACGTCCATGACGCCTCTATTACTCTTGAGATCGACAGAGAGACCATAAAGTTCAATATGCTTGATGATATGAGATGCCCCACTGAGTTTTCTAGCGTGAACTTTGCTAATATTGTTGAGCCTGCTGTTACTAATGTTTCTAAACTGGCTACTGATGAGTTTCTACAGCTTTCCCTAGACAGGAGCATTCCGCCCGCCGCACTGGACCCTTTGGTCTTGATACTTGTGACTTCAGAGCACCCAATTGTTGATATTGTTGACCCTATTGTTACACGAGTTTCTGATCTTAACGTTGAAAACTCTGCACATCTTGCCCTCGACAGGAACATCACTATAAATTCAGAGTCTGCCCCTTCTTTTGTGCAGGGCCCTAAGTTGAATTTGAAGAGCTTGCCCTCGCACCTCAAGTAC
This sequence comes from Viola odorata, assembly GCA_963691705.1. NCBI lineage: Eukaryota > Viridiplantae > Streptophyta > Magnoliopsida > Malpighiales > Violaceae > Viola > Viola odorata. The sequence continues at coordinate 19,134,699 of OY829539.1, read as the reverse complement.
ACCTACCTTGGCGAACATGACACACTCCCAGTGATCATCTCTAGCAAGCTTGATCCAGATGCGGAGCGCGAGCTGGTGTCGACACTCAAAGGATACCACGAGGCCCTTGGATGGATGGTCGTCGACGTCAAGACACTTGACCCAGCTCTTTGCACTACTCAACCAGCCATGAGTCCAGCTGCCGTCATGACCACTTTTGAGGCTGCGGTAACCCCCGCCTCAACTGCTACTGCTACTTCCTTGACCATCGAGGGCAAGACGCTCAATGATAACCCAACTCCGCAACCTGCCCAAGACACAGCCAAGACTAACACTCACCACGATAAGTTGCTCTCTTCTAAAACCTTCGATACTGGACAAAAGGTTTTACTTTACAATTCTTGTCTGAGGCTCTTTTCCAGAAAGTTGAAGCATAAACAGACCGGCCCTTAACTTGTCAAGAAGGTGAATGGTCATGGTGTGGTTACGATCCGGAATATGGACACGGGCCTCATTTCTAAAGTGAGTGACCACAGATTGGAGCTATTCCATGAAGGTTTCCACCCCCTAGTGGCAGACCCACCAGTCTTGCCCTAGACGTCTAACATCGTCTAGGCCTGGACGAAAAAGATGGCCGGCCAAAGAGGCACTCCACGCGCCTCATTTATTTTTTTCCTCGTATCTCTTTCTTTTAATAATTATTTCCGTTATTTCATTCCCTCCCTTTGTTTTATTTTTTCCCCCCTATCCCGGCCATGCTTCTGGACCTCAGAACTCTTGACCGGATGGGGCACCTTTGTCTCTCACGCAAAGTCTTGACTTTTAGTACAGTTTGCACCAGCCAGAAAGAGCAGGTTTTTAGAGCAAAGCACGGTGGCAAGTTTACTTGGCCTTCGGAAGCGCAATCTTCTACTCAGCCCCCTCCAGACCCAGCTAGTAGCTCCCGCCCAGCAGCGACTCCAGCCCCCGATATCACTCCTATGTCCATCAATGCTCCAGCCCTTGAAAGGCTCCTCCACGCAATCCTTACTGAACTCCGCGGTCTGACTACTGAAGTCGCGCGCCGCAATCTTCCCCCCCCCCCCATTAATCCCACCCTGAACAATCGTTCCACCCTCGTGGAGGGTTTTAAATTTCTGTCTTGTACTTTTCTTTAAATTTGAACTTCTGTGTTTGTGTGCCCTTCTCGCATTGAGGACAATGCGAAGCCTAAGTGTGGGGAGGGACTTTATCCTTGCTTGCTTTTTAATTTTTGTGTGTGAATGCATGTTTATTTTCATGTTTGTTGCATGACTGCATGATGCGGATTTTCTCAGATTTTTCTCGGATTTTTCTTAGATTTTTCCAGCTATCTTTTTGCACTGCTAGTTTTGTTTTAAAACCCCCAAGGTATGGACACACACTTCTAGCTTGCGCACATGAAAAAGGTCCTTTTTATCAGTCTAGGCCTAGTCACGCAGTCTTTGCCTGTTGCCCCTTATGTCCACATCTAGGTTTGGATAGTTGCAATCAAAATTAAACCTTGTGAGCATGATTGAGCCTCAACGATATATTTTTGTTCATGTGTGAATAGTTGCACGGCTTAGCAAAGCACTAAATTTGCATGATATCCCTGGGTACGGACACCATTAGTCATAGGAAAGCGTCGAAAGGACAAAAGACTTTGTAAAAATTTCTTTTTGCTTCTCTTCTCCTTTGTTTTTTGCCATCTTCTTCTCTCCATCTCTAGACCCCGACACCCCCCTTCTCGCCCTATTTTCTTAACCATTTGAGCTGATTCATTCATATTTTCCTTGGCAGGTGAGGTAGAATTCGAAGAGCAATGTCGAGGGCTAGACAACGCAGCAAAGCCGAAGTGTGGGGAAGATACATCGTAATCGTAGTGCTGAAAGCAGGAAAAAGGGCCAGCAGCATCAGAATGAAGAAATGATGTCTCGCCCTAGCCTTGAGAAATCCAAGCGTCCAAGGTTCGTGGCCTCGATATATCTTAAAAAAAAAAAAAAAGGAGCAATAAAGATTCGAGGCACGAGCATGAACGAGCAAAGAACCTGCCAGCATATTATCAAGGAAAGAAACTCCCCTCTCTAGAAGAAGTACCAGTTGTCTAGCCCTCATCCTCCGTCCAGCCCTCGACGAGCGCTACCTCGCCAATTTGCTTCTTTCAGCCAAGGAAACATTCCGGGTTTCATTTCATCTCTCATCTCTTCCTTAGCCACCTCTTTCACTGTTCTTTCTTTCCCCCTATTGCAAAGTCTTTTAGATCGAATGATTGCCTATGCATGTGGATCGCTACTCGGATTGATGTGCAAATTGCGTGTTCTGTTGTGTCATTGCATTAGTTTGAGTGATTTAAACACATGAGCCCTGCTTATGAGAGCGAGTGTAAACGTGACCTGGTGAGGATTGCTTCTGTTTGGGCCTAGATGTGGAAAAGTTTAGCCTCTAGGGTCGTAATCCTTTTGGTTTAACGCAGGTGTGCATCTAGGCAAGGTCTGTTGTGTCGCAGCTTGGTCTGATCCTAAGGATCCTTGCTCTTGTGTCTCGTTGGATGTGTGTCATGTGTGTCTTGGGGTGGTTTTAAGTTTTGATTGATGCTCGAGGGCGAGCATCGGGCAGTGTGGGGATGTTTGATATGCGTGTGTTGTCTAGATATTTTCCCTTAAATTTTGTATGTTTTCCCTCCTTGATGCTACTAACTTGCTCTGTTTTCAATACTTTTTCCAGATCTAGCCCTGGAGGAGAAAAAGGCAGAAAGCACGCGTCTTGGGATGGAATTGAGCAGCTTTGGAAGTCTCCCAGTCTTCGTCGCGGCCTAGACGTATTTTCCCAGTCGAGCCCTAGATGCGCACATTCGTGTCCAGCCCTGGACTATCTGAATCTGAAAAGTGTTGCGTCTTGCCCTCGAATCAAGCCGCACGTGCTTGCAATCCTCCTTGGAGCGCATGAAGAGAGACGCCAGCGAGATTCCTCTCTGATCCCTTTTGAGCGTCCTAGGAATATTCTCCCTGGGACGTGGTCTAGCCCAGCTGTCCCTTTCCTCCCATTTTGTCTTCTTTCCTTAGCTGGATTTGTTCTCTAGTTAGCTTAGGGTTGTATATAAGCAGTAACTTTAGGATTTTTAGGGTAAGCAACATTGGTAGGAGGCAGAGATCAGCATACTTTCTATTTTTCTCCCTTCTTTGGGATTTGTTCCTCCATCTTCAAGCTGTAGCCGCCGGCCAGCCTTACTCTTTCACCGGAGCTTTTCAGCTCCGGCTGGTATTTAATAGTTTTCTTCCCATTTTCTTGTTTTCCTTTTATGCTTGTTATCAAATCTATTTATATTTATGTTATTATGAGTATGAGTAGCTAGATCCTTTTGTCTTAGCAAAGGTTTTTCCAAGGGTTGCAAGGGTAGTTGTGAAGCCTTAATGCTCTTCATAAACTCTTATGCGTGTATTTAATCTCTTGTCATTTTACTGTCATATTGCACTGGATCTATAGAAGCCTGATCAACTGCTGTATTTCCCTTTGTAATTACTGCCATTTCTTTAGAATCAGTAGGCACCTAGCCCGGAGTCATCAAGTTGCTGGTCCAATCCGGCTAGGGCTGGAGGTTAACTAGGGTGGATCTGACAACGTCTTGCCCTAGACGTGTCTTCCTCCACTTCATGGGCCTTTGGATCTCCCCATAAGCGAACCTTGGGGAAGGAGGGAGTGTCAAGGTCTCGCCCACAAGCGTACCTTGGGCGAGACTTCTCTTACGAAGGTAGACAGGAGGCCTAAGCGTACCTGGCCTCTATAGCACGTCTGCACTGTGAGAGTGGAATATCCTTGAGCTGATGACCAACTAGGCCTAGACGCAACCCGCGGAATCCCTTTGCTAAGACTCTTTCCCATTATCTGATTTACCCCTCTTGTGATATTGTTTTATTGCCTTTAGATAATTTTTACTTTATTTAGTCCACTTGTTAGCTTTAGTCTCCAGATCTCGCTGGTTAATTTCATTAGCCAGCCCAAACCCCCCCCCCCCCCCCCAAGTGTTACTTGTTACTGTTTAGACCTGGACATACACTATGAACAGAATATTACCATTAATCCTTGTGGTTTGACTCTGATTTGCCTTATACACATTTATTGTGCATTTTGCTAGCAGAAAATATTACTTTTGAGTGACGATCAAATTTTGGCGCTGTTGCCGGGGATTGACGGTTCTAATATTTTGTTTCTCCTTGTATGACCAGGAGGTCTGCTTTAGCTCTACTGCCTTACGATCCAGAGCTCACTAGGACAGAAAGAGAACTCCGAAGGCAAGCTAGAGGATTATCTTCTCTCCGGAGTAGAGCTCCTGTCCCTCTTCTCGACATAGACCTCCGAAGGCAAGCTAGAGGTTTATCCTCTCTCTTGCACTTCCCTAGCGATTCAGCTCCATCTCCCTCCTTGATGACATCAACATTCTGCTCATACGAAGAAGACGAATAACAAGAAGAAAACGTGATAACAAAATCAGAGTTATGGTTTCCCTCTCGATACGTTTCTTCTTTTTCTAACCCAAGCTCACTGTTTTCTTTAGCTAAACATATCTCTCCCCAAGTCGCAGTCCTAATTGTATTAGAATAAAGATTCCTTTGATTTATGACTGTCAAGTCTCCTCCTTAGCTAAATTTGACTTCTCCGAAGTGGTAATCATAATCGGATTAGAACTAGAAGTCCTTGATGCTCATCGCTCCTTTGAACTCTTGAGATGAGCTCCAAATCTCTCCTGCCTTTCTTCCATGATCTCCAACCTTGAGTCAAGGTTCCTCAAGAGATCCAGCAGCTCCTTGTACACTCCTCCCGAATTTCTTTCACCTATATCGATCACCTAATCAAATCTTACACAAGAAAGTGCAAAAATCTGTCTCGATGAACACAGTTTAGTGTTTCGGGTGCAACTTGTTACTCTGATATCCAAATCACTTGATTCGTCTTGATTTAGAATCCTGACAGACAGACCTTTCCAACGAACTAAGACTCACTGAAATCGGACTCCTATAGGTATATATTGAAATATGATTTCGACATTGACACTTTGGTGGACTGTTTTTGGTGACTGTTTTGTATGACTCTTTTTATGGACTATTTTTGTGACTTATAAATGACTCTCTTTTCAATCTAAATAAATAAATTGAAAGATAAAACAGACTCAAACTACTAAACCAACTTAGTTTAGAAGTAGGACTTTAAGACTCACACAAACAACTTTGGTTTAGAACTCCTAAACCGACTAGACTTAGAACTCGATTTTGATTTAGAACTTCTAAATCAACAATACCCGAATTGCAAAAGCAAAACAGAAAATTCAAAGACACTTTTGGGGTCTTGATTTTGTGGTTTTCGACTCAACAAAAATTAAAGACAAGACACAAACAATTCACTTGAATCGTTTAGGCAATTGACTCAAAATTAAATAACAAAAACGAAAAGATAGTTTGGGATTTTCTTACCAAACCGAGAACTCCCTTGAGCTCCGCTACCAACTGATACGATCCTAGCTAGGCCAAGACGCGCATAAGTGAATGATCTTGTTCTCTTGTAGGTTTGGTGCACGGAATTAGACAAAAATCCCTTAGATACTCCTTCTTGAAATAATTAGTAGCCCATACTACTAATCGAGGTTAACGACTTGCAAATCCCTGTTTGAGCAAAGTCAAGGTTTTCACGAACGCCTAGCCCTGTAGTACGCCCGTCGATGTACGTCTAGCCCTGTAGTACGCACACACGCTAACGTTCAACCCTGTGAACGAGAGCAACGCCAACAATCAGCCCTATGATTGCTAGCAACCAATATTCAACCCTGTGAATATTAACAATGACGATCAGCCCTATGAATGCCAAACAAACCCTCACGCTCCTATCACACTTATCCCTATAAGTGCCACGCTTTGGTTTGCACACACTAGCTCACGCACCTATCACGCTTATCCCTGTAAACGCCATGCTTTGCTAGCCCTAGCCGCACCTATCACGTTATCCCTGTAACGCCACGACTAAGTTAAAACACAAGTACGGCTTGCTCCAGAGATCAAGACAATAAGATGGTAGAATAATGAATCGGGGATTTGGTAAGGTGTTTATGTGGAAAATCTGATCTAATTTTATTAATAACAACGCAAGCCTTTGTATAGGCGTTTTACAATACAAGTCTTACTAGAAATAGAACTACTAATACTATCTTAACTAGAACTTCTAATCTAAGATAAATACTAATTATAATTACAATTATTATCACTCTAGAACTCCTTCGTAGAGTAGAACTTCATTCCTTGGCCGAATTCCTCTCTTTTCCATATTTAGGGTATTTTCCCAAGTCAATGGTCAAACACCTAAAAATCTTCCTCTTAGGCTATCTGTCTCTCGGCGTTGATGTGCACTAGGGCTAGATGCGATCCTAGGATCGTATGAACGGGTCCGCGAGGACAAGACGAGGCTCGGGCCTGCGAGGGCAAGACCGACACGAGTCTGCAAGGGCATGCGATGGCAATGCGGGGCACGGGCCTGCGAGGGAAAGATGAGGCACGGGCCCTCGAGGGCAAGATGAGGCTCGAGCCTGCGAGGGCAAGACAGGGCACGGGATTGCAAGGGCAATACAGACGTGCGAGGGCACGGGTGAGTGATGGCAAGGACGAAGGCCGAGGTGAGGTAATGGCTTGCGAGGGCCTCAAAGGTAGGCTTTCGTGGTTGTATCACCCCGCTGCCAGGTACAACTCCCACAAATCAAAAGCACACCAACTGCTAGACCCAACCATTCGCATCCTACATAGATGCATAACCTATACTTTCATAGGGAAAGTCCACTCCTCGGGCTAGCTATCTATGCAGTAGCTTTTCTTTCTTTGGTGCATGCATAATGGTTTTAAGGTTATCTTAGAATATTGGATAGCCACTGAATTGAATGTTATAATCACCACTTCTAGAAATCCAGTCCTAGGTTCCTCAATTACTAGACTTGTTGTCCAGTACCGTGGGCTAGATGTTAATAGCTGCAATCTCTACTCTCCAGTTTCATTTAAATTACTTAACATCCGTACCCTTGATGGTATGGGATATTTTCGTTTGGATGGAAGAGTTTTGCATTTCAGCATAGGTTGCACCCCGCCTGAGGATCGTGTCTTCAGCCTCACCAATGTCGAACATTTTGAGTGGCCAGACCTCGCAGCTGATGATATTGTTGTTTCCTCTGCACCTGCGCCTACTACCCAGTGTCCAGACCCAGCAGCTGGTGGACCATCTGATGCTGCGCCGCCTTCCTCCAATCTGGCCGAGATGAATGTATTGCTCCGTACCCTGATTGCCTTAGTCCAGAACCTCCAGGACGAGCTTGCTTCCAGGCTTCGGCCTCCGGCTTCGGCCTCCGACGAGCTTGCGAAGCCAAGCTGTGTGTTGTGTCGTTTGCATTTCAGGAGCGTCAAACACCTAGTCCTAGTTCCGAGTGTGAGTGCAAACATGATTTACCTGGTGAGGATTGCTTACGGCTAGCGGATGCGGGAAAGTCTCCCCCCTGGTTTCGTTATTCCTTGGGCTTGATAGAGATGCTTCCTAGACAGGAGATGGTGTTGAGTTGATGAAATGTAGTTTGGGTGCTGTTTTAAGTGTAATGCTCGAGGGCGGGCATTAGGGTAGTGTGGGGGTATTTGATGCGATGCATTTTGTAGGGATTTTCCCTTCCTTTTCCATGCCTTTTTTAGATCTTGATGTTGCTAATTGGTTGTTGTTTCCTTACTTTTCACAGATCTGGGCTTTTGGAGGGGAAATTACTAAAAGACGCATTACTCGCTGGAATTCTGATAGTTTTGATCAGCTTGCCCTTGCAGCTGAATGCTCGTGATGGCAGTGCGGACCAACGCTGGAGAAGAAAGCCGCAGAAGGAAAGAAATCAGAAGATCCGCTCCTTCACTTCAGATCTCCCCTATTTTGGCAAGAAGATATCACGGATTAACGGCCATTAAATCTAGGATTTCCCTTTTATTTATTTCCTTCTTTATATTTTTCCCTTCTAGATTTAAGAAACAATGTCCACCTTTTGTAAATCATCTTCTATATTCGGACACCTTTTCCGCCTGTGGAATTGTTGTCACCATAGTACCGCCTCCGGCGTCCCTTCTTTCTATTAAATAAACTGGAGCTTTACTACGGTCGATTTTTCATTCTCTCTCTTTATGGAATTATTTTATTTTATTTATTTTAATTCTAATATGAGTGGCTAAACTCATTTGTTCTTAGTAGGATCATCGAAGGTTGCTTAGGAAAGTCGTGAGGTCTAATTAAGATTAATATATCACTGGTTTATATTTATTCACTTAACATTTTCTTGTTAAATCTACTAGGACTGTTTCTAGCCTGATCAACTAGCGGCTAGCTATAGACGATTAAAGTCATCTCTGTTGTTATAACTAACGTGAAGCTGCAGGGTAAAGTAGATAACTAGTTTGGAGTCATCAGGTCGCTGGTCCAATCCGACTGGGTTGAGTGAGTAATTGGGGTAGAGCCTCGAATGTACTGAGTGTCTCGCCCTAGAGGCGTCCTTCTTTTACTTCATGGGCCTTTGAGTATCGCTCTCATAAACGTATCTTGAGGGACGGCAAAGCGTCAAGATCATTCCATAAACGTACTTTGGATTGGTTTCTTATACGAAAGAAGGCAGGATACCTAAACGTACTTGGTCTCCATAACGTGTCTATCGGCTAGGGGTAGAAGATCATTGCATCGATGACTGGCTAACTATTAAAGCAACCGGAGATAGATTCCTACTGGGAACTCCTTTCTCTCTTGACTTATTACTTATTTTATTTCTACTTATCACTGCATTCGTTGTTATTAATCGACAAACTCTTGAAAATGCCCCCGTTACTTGTTACTGTTCTGATCTATTTGCCTTAATCATACACAAAGTCAGCATCTCCCCCAGTCCCTGTGTTCGACCCTGTACCATTATACACAAAACTTATTGTGCACTGAGTTGCAGGTTTTATTATTATTTTTGAGGTGTCTCGATAGCACGTCAGGGACAAGCAGACAACTAGATCGATCTCAGTCAGAGGCTCTTTGAGACTAGAGTGAATGAGCAATTAGGTCTAAGGCTATAAGTGAACCTTAGTCTTGAGTTAGTCTTTCCCTCGTTTTATCAATTGTCTAGTAAAATCTTATAAATATACCTTAAAGTTGCTAGATGATTAGGGTTACTTAATAAGTGTACCTTTAAGTAACTTGTTGTAGGAGGAAAGAAGGGAACCTAAGTGTACCTGGTTGCTATAGTTGCTCTATGAATTGAAAATGAACATCCATGAATCAATGATCAATAGTACTTGAATCATAACCTTGCTATTGCCTTCGCTATGAGTCTTTTTCCTTTGTTATTTCTCAAAATCAAGCTCGGATCACTTGTTCCACTTCAATTTATATTGTTTTCAATTGTTTAGTTTTAATTCAATTGCAAATTACTCAAATCCAACCCCCATGTTTATTTTAATTGCTTATTGGTCAAAATATATAAGTTTTCCAAAAATTACACCTTTTTCCTAAGGATCGAACCTCTTATCACTATTTGTAATTTCTTTTATTTTGGTGCTAAGTTGTAACTATAATTATTATTTTATAGATTCGACATCCATCATATATCTCTACAGTTTTTCAGAAGAAATTTCCAACCAAGTGTAAGGATTAAGGTACTTTTGTCATTCCATGTAAGATAAGTGATAAGGAAGTGGAGAAAGTCGTGTGTGACTTAGTTGCAGGTATTAATGTCATGTCTCTATCTATGTTTAAAACTTTGAATATTGGAACTTTAAAAGAAAGAAGAGTTTTTATACAACTAGATCAATCATTTATCTAGAGGGAGTCATAGAGGATGTGCTAGTTTTAGGTAAATGAGTTTGTCTTTCCCCCTAATTTTTACATTCTAGATATGGACAATCAGCATACAACCAAGTCTACAATGTTTTCCTTGGAAGACCCATTTTTAGAACAGCTAGGGCAAAGATAGATATGTATAATGAGTGCTTAACTCTTGAATTTGGTGGAGAAATTATAAGATTCAATATGTATGACTCCATTAAATTTCCAAATGAAATACACAATGTTAATTTTATAGATATTGATAATATTTATGAACTTAACACTTCTGACCCTTTGGAGTATGTTCTTAGCAGAGGAGTGTCAAAGGAAAAATTGATTGAGATGGAGAATGAATTGGTTATTAGTGAAGAATTGTAGAATGTTATTTTGGAGCTTGATATTCTTAAACCAATTTCAGATATTTCTAAGACTCTAGAATTGTCTGAAAAACAAAAACCTCAGCCTTCAATTTTACAGGCACCTGACTTGGAGCTTTAAACACTGCCAGGTCACCTGAAGTATGCTTTCCTAGGCCAAGGGAAGAGTCATCCAGTAATAATTTCTAGTAAGATGACTTTGCTAGAGGAAGAAAGTCTTGTGAAGGTCTATGGTGATAAGCCTTTTTATAAAGGTTTCAATGAGTACACTGTAGAGAATGTCATAGTGCATCAACCACTAGAAATTTGAGTGAAGAAATGTCGAGTCCAAGACAATAAATAAAGACGCTTCATGGGAGGCAACCTATGTGTTTTGTTTGATTTCAATTTTATTTTATTTTTGCTTTCAATAAAACTGAGATTTTGTTTTAGGAAAAGACTGATGGAAATATTGATTTACTATCTTTCAGGAACCTTTGAGTGAACTGCCAGGAACGTATCCCTTGGCTAAGTGACAAGCTAGATATGATGAGAGTAAAGGATACCTTTCCCTTGCCCAAGGGGTAAGACAGATACGATGAGAGTAAAGGATACCTTTCCCTTGCCTAAGTAATGAGACAAAATTTCAGAATAGCAACATGTTCCAAGGCCAAGGCCCCAAGATGACTTGATGTATGCTCTACAGCAAAGACAAGAGGAAACAGTACAACCTCTTACAAAAGCTCCTGGAAGAACAAAAATTCACCAATGAGATGCGCATGAAGCTTTTGGAGAAGTTAGACAAAGCTTTTCCACCACTATCCCCAACCCTCCCCTACTGTTTAAGCTCCCAGGTCCCCTCTTTCCTTTTCTTATTTTTACTTTCTTTTCTTTCCTGCCCTAGTTTACTCTCCTACACATTAAGGACAATGTGTCCAATAAGTGGTAGTGCTTTTATGTATAAATGTGTATTTTTGGGCATGTCTTTGATCTATTTAATGTTTTTAATTTTGATTGAAAATTTTGTTATTGCATGTGTGTCTTTGTAAATATATGTGCATGATTTTTATCTTATGCATGATTTGTATTTTAAGTATGCTGCAACACTTGATTGTACATATCAGTACTGAAATGGCAAACAAATTCTCTATTTCGTACATATTTGTTCCTGATTATAAAATACACATGTCGGATACAAGTGAGAAAGGAGATGAATAACTAAACAAATTAGACTCAATTTGAAAGAGAGGGGTGCCTTCGAGAACGCTAACACAGGTGGTGCATGGCTATTGTCAGCTCGTGCCGTAAGGTGTTGGGTTAAGTCTCGCAATGACCACAACCCTCGTTTTGGCTCTGGCTTCCTCAATGGCCTCCGCCTACGATCCTCACTCCCTACAAGACATCTGTGTTGCCGTCAATGATCCTAATCCTTTATTTTCTTCAAGAGAACTTAAATGAGTTACTCCCTCCGATCTTTATTAATTGACTTTTTGAAATAGTAGGCAAACTTAAAATAATAATTTTTAGACTATGTTTTCTTGACTGTAGTTTTCAATTTACCCATTTTTATAGTATAATTACAAAAGTCAGATGAGAAAAGTCATAATTATGACTCAAAATGACAGTTAATTTGAACCACGTTTTCAGTAAGAAAATGACAGTTATTGAAGACCGAAGGGAGTATTATTTTGATCATTTCTAATAAACATTTATTTTAAAACTTGTTAACCTTTTTCTAGGGGCAATTTGTTCTTTTATTCACAAATCTCCACCATGTTTTAACATAGGATGGTCTAGACAAAAGAAAAAGGGGCAATAACATTTAGACCCCCTGTACTATCGCGAAAAACAAAAACCTCCCCTGTACTAAAAAAATTGTTTTTGGGTCCCTGAACTAAAGGTCAACCAAATCAGGGTCCCTGCCGTCAGTCAAACTAACTTTCTGTTAGTTGTGACCTTTGACAGCAGGTTACTAAAAAAAAGAAACTTGTTGTTCCAGGTTTCAAAATTCTTCTTTCCTTTTTTTATTTCTTATTTTCTTATTCCTTAATTTCTTTCTTTCTTTCATTTCCTTTCTTTTTTATTTCTTATTTTCTTTCTTTTATTTTTCAGAGCACATGTATAAATTCTTTATAATATTTAATTAAAATTATTTCTACAAATTAAAAATTCTATAATTTAAATCAATTGCAGCCAAGAAAATTACTTTCAATTTCCTCCTCTCTGCACTCAACTCCAATTTTCCCTTTTCTTCCTCAATCTCACTCCTCTGCAAAAAAACCATCTTCACTCTCACCCCTCTGCCTCTCTGCCCAATCGATCTCACCCTTATCACAGCCTCACCAAAACCAACTCCGATCCACCCTCTCAAAAACTAATCTCCACCAAACTGCTGAAACCAATCTCACCTCAACCTAAACCGCTACCAAGCCCAGCCACAGCCACCGCATTCTCACCTCCAGTCCAGCCATCGCTTGATAGAGCATTTATTATGCATAATTCTTCCCTCTTTTATATGCCTTTTTGATCATGATGCTACTAATGGTGCTGTGTTTCTTTACTTTCACAAATCTTGGCTATTTGGAGGGAAATACAAAAAAAGGTGCTTTCTATCATTTTCTGGAAGTAATGGAGCAGCTAGGCCTTGCAGCTGAATGTTCGCAGAAGGCAGCAGAGTCCTAGCGAGAAAAGGAAACTATCGCAAATGTTGATACCCGAATTTTGACGCCATTTTTAATTGATTCTAGCATTTTTGTTATTTACTTAATTTACTGTCATTTTTAGTTGATTTACTATCGCTGACATTTTTAAAATTTTCATCACTTTTTAGCATCGTCAGCTTTCGAAATCGCATTTTTAATTTTTCGTCACGTATTTTCATTATTATTATCATTATTATTTTTAGCCTTAAAAATCACATTTTTGACTATCCGGTCGTCATTTGCTAGTTTTTTCTTCGTTTTAGGTCATCACATGAATTTTAGGATTTTTAATATTTTAGAGCATTTTTTAGTATTTTTTATTATTTTATTATTATTTTCGTTCGAGCTTTTATTGGACCCGAGTAAGTTCGCTCGGACAATAGCTTGACTTTGAAATATTTTCCATCAACTAGTTGCTAGCTTTTTTTCTGCTCGCAACGGTCTACAACGTTTCGTGTAATTTTCGACGTAACGTTTTTATTTTTCCGTTCGCGCGTTTCACGCTTTTGAACGAGAAAATAAACGCGCTAAACGAAAAATTCTCGTCATTCGCTGTAGACGGTTAGACTTGTCGTATTTTTCTGTACGCGCAGGTACTGTCTGCTCAAAAATTCAGACCGTTTGCTTGCGAGAATGGCACGAGGCTATTTAAATAGGATTAATGGCCAAGTTGATCACAACCGTTGATCTGGTCAACCAAGAAAATTCAACCAGATCAACGGTTGACAATTTAAGTGTGCATGGCACACGTAAATGGCATGGAGACGAGCGAACAGTGGAGCAGGCCACCGAGCTGCCTGCTCCGACGTCCTGTCCCGTCAACGATCGCGTCGTTCATCATCACCCTCGACCTAGACCAGCCACCTCACGGCCGTAGCTCCTCCACCGTGACAAACGGCCACCACGCGCAGCACTAGCCCTCCAACGAATTAACGGCACCAAAATCGCAAGAAATCCTTGCTCCTTCTCCCTCTTGATCAGCTTGCTCACTTAGAGCGACAATCGTCTAGTTTAAAGCTTGAGAGAGTAAGCTTTCTCCCTCTAAGCATTTTTGGTTTTTAAGCATATTTTTTTCTTTAAATTCGTTTGGCTTGATCTTGAGAAAATAAATTGCTTATTTTAATGCCATTAATTCATGTGAATAATGTAGATTAAATACACGCTTTCAATTTTAAAAATCGTTAGCTAGATTGAGTGAATTAATTAGTTTTCGATAATTAACGGTTTTGTCATTTTTTGGAAATTAAATTCAGTACGAGTCAAACTAAAAATTGAGGTTTGTACTGTCGAGAAGTCGTCGAAGAGACGAGCGTCTCGGTATGAACGGTTTTTGAAACAACCACCTGTGGCCGGAGCTTGGCCGCCGACGACCAAAGAAAGAGATGATGAACAGTGCCAGGCTTCGGCACTGTTCACGCGGGAAAGGTGTTGGGGTTTTCCTTGGGCCAGGCACTATTCCTGGCCCATTTCAATTTTTCCTTTCATTTTTTTAATTGGGCCCAGCCCATTTTTAATTCTTTCCGAGATTTCGGATCACGTTTTTTTCGTAAAAATAATTCGTATGCTTCGTATGATTATTTTTCGTACTATCAACTGTTTAATTTTCTGTACCTATCAACTCTTTAAATTATTCACACTTTAAATTTCCGCAATTTACTTTCGGCAATTTAAATTCAATTATTCATTTTACCGCCTACATGGTCGGTCGCATTTTAATTCTTGCAAATATCAACTGCTTTAATTTTTCGTAAGCTGCTGGAAATTCTTCCGTAACATCAACTGTTTTAATTTTCTGCAAATATCAATTGCTTTAATTTTTCGCAAACTGCTGGAAATTCTTCCGCAATATCAATTGTTTTATTTTCTCCAAATATCAAACTGTTTATTTTTTGCAAATATCAAACTGTTTATTTTCTGCAAATATCGAATTGTTTATTTTCTGCAAATATCAAATTGTTTATTTTCTGCAAATATCAAACTTTTTATTTCCTGCAAAATATCAATTGTTTTAATTTCCGCACTCATCATACTGCTGGAAATTCTTCCGCAAATATCAATTGTTTTATTTTCTGCAAATCCTCAACTGTTTTAAATCCCCTGTGAATCGTCAACTACATTTAATTTTTCTACAATCATGTCAGCATTTAATTCTCGCATGCGTCAAATAAATTATTTTTCGTATGCAGTCGTGTCATCATTTAAATCTCGTATGCGTCAAATAAATCATTTCTCGCATGCAATCAACTCAGCATTTAAATTTCGTATGCGTTACATCCATCATTTTTCGCATGCAATCAACTCAGCATTTAAATTTCGTATGCGTTAAATCCATCATTTTTCGCATGCAATTAACTCAGCATTTAAATTTCGTATGCGTTAAATCCATCATTTTTCGCATGCAATCAGCTCAGCATTTAAATTTCGTATACGTAAATCCATCATTTCTCGCATGCAATCAACTCCGCATTTAAAATTTCGTATGCGTTAAATCCATCATTTCTTGCATACAATCAACTGTCATTTAAATTTTCGCACTCATAAAATAGCTTATTTATTTCTCAAGCTATCACTAACACCCTCACCTTGTAGGTTTTAATTTCAAGCTTCGCTCGAAAGTACGCCTTTCGATTCCTTTTTATTTATTCAACACTTTTCGTAAATATCAATCGTACGCATGATATATAGAACTGCTAGAATTAAAATCAACCCACATGAATAACGTGTTTAAAGAGTTGCTTAAAATGCCATGCTCATGTGATTTTAAATTCTCGCTTATATTGACTGCATGTACATGGGGACTTTCGATCATGCATGACCCGATGATGAAATAAGAGGGCGCTCATTCAGTCTTACAGAAAATTCAGTCCCATCACGTTACGTTCAAGAATAATCAATTGGTCCTGAGAAACCGTTCAAGCCAGTTAGAGGTGTCGGAATAAGAGCCCCAGCACGTGCATCATGATTATACCTGTTTGTCGTGGCTCTATTTGTCTTGTTGGCATATTAACGTGATTTTTATGTTATACGAACTGCGGATTTCTCACACGCACAGTTTACTTAGCACTTAAAATTTTATTTTTTGTCCCACATGACCCATTTTGCTCATTCGCTATGACAACACCTACGTTACTTTCATTTGATATTTTCGAGGGATGAAGCTTTGACGATCAAGCTGCCCGAGGAGATCTGTTAGAACAGGGATTCGCCCCTAACGTCACCACTAAAATCAAAGTAGAGGTTGTAGACTTTGATTTAACTAGGATTCGGATGTTAAGAAATGAGATGACTGAAGACGAGGAGACACAGTTTGAGGGTAGTTATGGAAAACTACTGACCCTAGTGGACGTGAAAACTGATTGGGGTTGCATCCGGGCAGCCCTGAAGTTCTGGGACCCATATTATCGTTGCTTCTCTTTCGACAACGGAGTAGACTTGACTCCCACGCTTGAGGAGTACTCAGCTTTGATGTGCTTCACATCTCCCATATCAACCATCTAACAGAATGTCTGACTCGACTCTTCGAGTGTAAAAATAAGACTCGATAAGCTATTAGGAATCACTACTCGTGTCAAGGAGGGTGACTACTTCTGGTGTTAGTCGGATATCGAGGCACGATTTCAGTTGTCTAATGGAGCAAAACGCTTAAGGATTCTGGCCTTCGCCATTGTAGGATTCGTCCTTTTTCCAAGGATGAGAAACGCCATCGACTTTTCAGCAGCCAACATCTTTTACGAGATGGAGGTAAATGCCATCAATTCTACAACCGCCATCTTGGCCGAGACCTTTCGCTCCTTGGACTCTTGCCGAAGAAGAGGGAAGGGAAGGCTTACCTGCTGCACCCAGTTGCTGACAGTATGGTTGGTCAGCCACTTCAAACAGATTCCTGATCAGTCTATTTTCTTCGAAAGCTACATAAGGTCGTGCCCGCTGCTCAGAGTTATCAACGCAATGACCACGGATAGATGGGAGATGGAAAATAAGGACGTCTGGATTGACCGATTCATAAACCTCTCAGAAGAGGACTTCAGTTGGCATGCCAAGTGGTTGCGAACCTCCGATCCTATCGTCTGCTGTGGGCCCCTACCTTGGGTTCCCTTAATCGGAGCATGGGGATGTACTCACTATTGCCCTGCCCTCGTACTCAGGCAGTTTTGCATCACGCAAATCATTCCAGTGACTTTCGGCATGACGAAATCAGACCTACCACACACCGGGGGAAATCAGAACATCTAGGTGTACGCCCAAGACTAGGCCAACCCCTTTCGTCTCAAAGGACGCGTTGCCCCTGCAGCGACGATACCACAATACCCACAGTGGAGGTTGAAGCGAGTCAACGGCAATGTCCTACCTCGCCCAGAAAATCAAAAACCTATGGAAGAGGAAGGGGAATCGCAAGTAAGTGGAGGAGTGGATGCCATGGCTTACGCCCAAGTGGTAGAGCAGATGCGAGCAGCGCAAGAAGAGCGAGACTTGATGACAGAGGAAAGAGATCACTGAAGCCCGTCAATGCTACGCGGAAGTCCAGATGAATGAGCTATACAGGCATAACAAGGATTTTGTCCGAGTACAAGCAGTAAAACAGAAGGTGGCCCTCAGGGCCTTTAAAGAACGCTTGAGCAGCGAAACCCGCAAGAAAGAAGCGTCGAGTGCCATAATCCAAGACAGGGATTCGACGATAAGGGTCTTGACTACTCGCGCAGATTTGGGGGATAGGAAAAGCCAGGCATTGCAAAGCCGAATTACCGCGTTAGAGGCTGAGATAGAAATGCAGAAAGGGGAGTTGGCTTCGATGGAGTACCTTTGGCAGGAGAACTCTAACGTCCAGGATTAACACCTTCGTGGGAAGACTCGAATATCAGCAAACCTTTTCTTTTTCATGTAACTAGAATCCCTAATTTCATCTAGTCTAGCCACTTTTGATGAATTTAGGTAGTTGGCTAGTTTACTACATCTTGTAAACACTTTTAATAAAGTCGTACCTTTTTCGGATATTTATTAAATCACCTTCAAATCCATTGTCCATCCGATACCACTTAAAAGACCATCACAAAAAGGAAATCCCTTCGGGATAAAACACAATCGTTTCACCCAAAAAATTGAAAAATCAGACCAAACGTTCAAAAACAGTCGAGTATTACCCACTCATGGCCTTGTCCTCTCAACTTATCACAAAAACTCCAAGTTCATAGCATAGATCATCATCCCTCCCCTCGGTTGGGTTCACCAGGCATCAGGCTCTGCATCGTCGAAAGCATAGTGTAAAAAGAGATCTTCCTAGCATGGCGGCATTAGTTGCCCCTGCTGATTTGGGGTTTCACCGATAGCATCTCCGTTTGCTTCACAACATTGGAATGAATAGAGGCTTCCTTCGTATCTTGTCAACAGCTGAGATATCTCACCTCTACGACCGCCCTGAAAATATCAAGTGAAAGGAAGCCGAAAAAGCGAATGAGCAAACGTGGAGACCTCGGGATTGCACATCACCTGTGTATCTTCACTTGTACTTACTCTTTTCTGTGTTTTCCCCCTTTTTTCAGGTTCACAATAGCTCCTCGGAAGCAAGCTACTCCGCACAGGCTCCCTTTAACAAGACTTCAAAAGCGAAAAATGACTGAACCGGCTAAGACCGATGAAGCACTATCGGCTAGAATCGCCGAGTTAGAGGAGCAAGTTAGGATCAGTACAGAAAGGGCCGCCAGGGCCGAAAAGGAAAGAGACGAAGCTGTTACCAAGTTCCCACCAGGTTTCGATCCCCCTTCGCTCACCACCGCAGGACCTTCAGTACTCCCGCCACTTTCTGGCCCCGAGGGCCGATGGAAATGGGTTAGTCCCTTCACTACACCCACCCCTGCAAATCCTACAGTTAAGGCAGGTGAAGATATCACCCCGTCACTTCAGCACCTTTCGATCAACCCTGCCGTAGACCCCAGCAAGAGTCAGGCCCACCTAGAGAACCTGTATCTCCCTCATATTCCTCCGAGCACAGTTCCCAAACCTGTGGGAACTCAGCCTCTTACTTTCAACCCAGCACAACCTCAGTTCTCATCAGAACCTATGCTACCCTTCGGTTCTAACCCCATCGGGACTGAGCAACCAAAAACTGACCGACTGAATCTACTCGAAGAAAGACTCAGAGCAATTGAAGGGGCTGATCCATTTGACCCTACCAGCCGTACCGATATGTGTATGGTCCCCGGGATCGTCATACCTCCGAAGTACAAGATCCCTGACTTCGAAAAGTATACTGGGGTAGAATGCCCAAAGACCCACCTCAGAGCATACTGCAACAAGATGGCAGAGATGATCCACAACGAGCCGTTGTTGATTCATCTATTCCGAGAAAGCTTGACCAAGCACGCCCTAACATGGTATATGGGGCTGGACAGAGCCAGGATTAGGACATGGAGAGACCTATCCGATGCCTTCTACAGGCAATATAAGTTCAACATGGAGGTAGCACCCGACCGCGCTGATCTGCAAAATTTGGAAAAGAAAGTCAGCGAGTCCGTGAAGACCTATGCTCAGAGATGGAGAGAGTTGGCTTCTAGAATCTCCCCACCCTTAAGCGACAAGGAACTCTTGTCGATCTTCTTGCACACCTTCAAAGCTCCCTACTACAGCTACCTGATCTCAAACCCTTCAAATAGCTTCTCTGACATGGTCCTAATTGCCGAAAGAGTCGAGCAAGGGATTAAATCTAGACGAATCATACCTCCGGCGTCAGAGTCTGCGCCCAAGAAAGCATCAGTCGTGAAAAGGGACGTCGGATTTGTCGCTCCCCAAGCTAATCATGGGCAGCCGTTTCCACCACCTCCACCTTATTTGTCGCCATCGCCCTACCCTTTACCATCACTATACCAACCCACCTACTTTCCTTTCACTTTGCCACCCGTTGCTAATAGCGCAACTCAAAATCCTGCGCATGTCTCACCACCTCCAGAACAAACATCACAACCCATGCAACCCAAGCCATATCACCCACCAAAAGTCCCGAGTAACCAAAACACGACAAATAATCGGTGGAACCGAGAGCCTTTGCCCCCTCTCCCTCTTCCTGCGGGAGAAATCTACAAACATCTCTTGGCAGCCGGACAGATCGTACCAGTTCTGGCTCAGGCTCAATTGCCTCCTTACCCAAAATAGTATGATCCCAACGCAAGATGTGAATATCACGCCGGAGCCCCGGGTCACACTCTGGAAAATTGCTTCGCATTCAAAGCTAAAGTCCATCACTTGATCAAAAGTGGATGGGTATCTTTTGAAGGGTTAGCAAAAGGACCCAATACCGCCACCAACCCTCTCCCTAATCATTCCCAAGGAAAGGTGAACGCCATCTCGGCAGGGGAAAGCAACGACCTCCTTTCTTCAGCATCAAGCTGGACCCAAGAACAGCTGTTCTAGGCCTTAGCTCGAGGAGGATATGTGCCATACTCGGAGAGCAATCCAAGTCACTCCACGTATTGTAAGGGAAGCGACGGTCATAGGATCTAAGGTTGCGAGTTGTTCGCAGGAAAGGTGAGACAACTCTCGAGTCTCGGAGTAATACAAACCCAGAAAGTGACCCACGGGGAAGGATCCATTAGCGCCATTGGGGAAGGATTTCCTATCCCGCATAACGCCAAGGGAACCCCACTCCCAATCATCCAAAAGAAAGGATCGACTTCGTCAGGCAAACGGTTCTCCAAACGCCGCGACGAGGGCGACCGCGAGATTGATACCTTGGGTCAGCCTTCCAAGAAATTCGATTACCTCGTCAGGTATTCGGCACCACCCTCCCATGCTAGCACGGCGTCATTGCTACCTTCTTGGGAATCCTCGGACTTCGAGTCATACCCTTTACTGCTATGGTCACTTCCTCTGTTTCCTTTGAAAGAGATCTACGCAAGCCTCCTGGCAGACGGGGAGATTACGCCATCCCCACTCTCGCCTCAATCCATTCCTTACCCTAGCTAGTATGATCCAAAGGTTAGCTGCAAATATCACGCCGGAACCCGAGGACACTCCTTGGAAGACTGTTACGCCTTTAGAGAGAAGGTCGAGCACCTAACCAAACAAGGACGAATCTCGTCCAAAGGTTTAGCAAAGGGTCTTGCTGTGACAACCAGTCCTGTACCGCACCATAATCCTGGGATGAGCGACATCGCTACCATTGGAGTCGACGTTCCTCACCCTTCGATGGGGGAAACACCCAACGAAGAACTGTTCTTCGCATTAGCTAACAACGCATATCTGCCATTCCCGGGGAATAGTCAGGCCCAATGCCTATTCTGCCAAGGGGAAAGCAAGCACGAAATCCAGGATTGCGGACTTTTTTGGCAGAAAGTCAGGCAACTCACCCCATTCGGGATCATTCAGACCGAAGGGGAAACCTGAGGAGCAATCAACGCCATCGAGAATAACTCTCCAGTACCATATTCCATTGAATATGTATCCCAAACAGGGGATGCAGCCATGACCCCACGCATAGTAGTGTTGACATTAGCTGTGGATACTCCTAGCCAAGACTTACACGCGGTCCCATTCAACTACAGATACACGGTGGTCACCACCCCTCTTGCAGTCACCCCAACAAAACTCACTATCGGCGAAGCCTCTCATATCGGGGGCATGACCCGCACCGGAAGATGTTACATCTCGGAGGAAGTAGAGAAGCAACGACAAGCCAAAGGAAAAAACCCTGTGATCCGCGAAGAAACGATAGAGGAGACGCAAGGTTTGAGCAAACCTGCGACCGAGGACGAGACAGCCGAGTTCCTCAAGATCATGAAACAGAGCGAGTTCAGCATCATCGAACAGCTAAAGAAAACTCCAGCTCGCATCTCCATCATGGAGTTGATCCTCACTTTAGAGCCTCATCGCCAAGCTCTCTTAAAAGTCCTGAAGCAAGCCTTCGTGACTAAAGATATCACCACAGAAGGGGTGGAAAACCTTGTCGGAAGGATCCAAACCCTAAGCAGCATTTCCTTCTCTGAAGTAGAGATCGACCCCTCAGGAAGAGATCACAACAAGGCCCTATACATCAATGTAGAATGCAAGGGACATGTCATAGCAAAAGCCCTAATCGACAATGGGTCCGTACTTAATGTCCTGCCCAGGCATGTCCTCAAACAACTACCGGTCGATTTCTCTCACATGAAACCTAGCGGAATGATGGCTAGGGCTTTCGATGGCACCACTCGAGAGATCATCAGGAACTTTGAATTGGACATGGTCATCGGGCCCCACACTTTCGCCTTGACATTCCAGATCATGGAAATCCAGCCCGCGTACAGCATGCTTCTAGGACGGCCTTGGATCCATTCGGCAGGAGTCGTCCCCTCTTCCCTACATCAGTACCTCAAGTACGTCAAGGACAATGCCCTTTTTCACGATAAAGGCAGAAGAAGCCTTGATCTTGGCCAAGCATGCATCCGTGCCTTACATAGAAACTGCTGAAACCTTGGAGAGTTCTTTCCAAGCCTTCAAAATCGTCAATACGGATGTGATCGAGGAAGGATCCCCCGTTTGCGAAGCCTCAAAATCCAAGGTAGTCGAAACAACCACTAAGTCGATACTAGAGGGGAGCTTCCAATTAGGAAAATAGCTCGGGGCCGAGTTACAAGGATAAAAAAGCTGGGAACCTCCGAAGAGCTTCGGAGACCGTTTTGGGTTAGCGTACCAACCCAGCAAGGCCGATTTCGCTAGAATTGCCCAAGAAAAGAAAGAAAAGCAGCTGGCTAAGCTATTTGGACATTCTACTCCAGAGGGTAAGACGCCAATCCCCCATATCAGAACCACGTTCCCCTTCGCGGCCGAAACCATTAATGGAAATTCGGTCAGGGTATCAGACCTTCGTATCTGCACTCTAGGAGAAGAAGAGTCATCGCCTGGTTCAGTCATTTTCGTTAAGAAGTTAGGGGAGTCTGTGTGCAACTAGACCATCACCATGCTTCCGGATGTCTCTCCATAATTACTCCTTTTAGAAAAACTCATGTTTGCATGTTTTCTTACGAAAACCTTTTGTAGGAACTCACGTTCCCCTTCTATTAAAAATCAAATATATATGCAATTTTCATTTTACGCATCTCTTCTTTTCGCATTTTCAATTTCAGGATGAGTGTTAGTTCGGATTGTGATGATAAAACCTATGTCTTTACTGGCGAAGAAATCACCGCTACGACTGAAGACAAAGCCGAAATCTCCGATGAACTGACTAGTTTACTAGAGAGTTCAGAAAAGGAAATAACCCCTCATCGGGAGGAATTGGACGAAGTAAACTTGGGGGCAAGCAACGAGAATCAAAAAATGGTCAAGATCGGAACTACCCTGGATACGACTCAGAGAGAAAGGTTGAATCCCCTCCTCAAGGACTACTCCGATGTATTCGCATGGTCATACGCCGATATGCCAGGTCTTGATCCTGGGATAGTCAAGCATCGTGTCCCATTGAAACCTGAGTTTAAACCTGTCAAACAAAAACCTGAAGAAGATCATCCAGAAGATGGTAATCACTCACAAAGACTGACATGACATGCTTCCCTTCGCGTTGCATGCTTACCGGATAGCAACCCGCACATCCACAGGGACAACTCCCTACTCATTAGTTTACGGCATGGAAGCCGTAATTCCCCTAGAGGTAGAAATCCCTTCTCTCAGAATCCTGGCAGAGTCTGAAGTAGAAGAGTCAGATTGGGCAAGAGTGAGGTACGAGCAGCTGAACCTCCTTCCCGAAAAGCGTTTGGCCGCTATCTGCCATGCACAATTATATCAGCAAAGAATGGCCAACGCTTATAACAAGAAAGGGTGGCCTCGCAAGTTCGAGGCTGGGAATTTAGTGCTGAAGAAGATTCTCCCTCATCAGGAGGCTAGTCAAGGAAAATGGGCCCCAAGGTATGAGGGGCCGTATCTGGTCAAAAGTGCATTCTCAGAGGGTGCCCTAATGCTAACCAACATGGATGGAGACGATCTCCTAAGACCGGTAAACGCCGATGCAGTCAAGATATACTTCGCCTGAAGCGTCGCGAACTGAGCGTTCGACCAGACCAAGGACATAGGGTTTTATCATGACAATCTATCACAACCATTTGTCCTAAAATGAATAAAACAAGTTTTTTTCAGGAGATGCTTATTGTTTTAAAATTTGTTGTCCCCTTTTTCTTAAAACTTGTGAGATGACAAAAGGAGGCATGGCATAGATGGCTCCCCAGGAGTAGCTCGGGACGTAAGACGCTTCACTTAGACTAACGCCACTAATCAATCTTAAGTTTTGCAGGGACGTAAGGTCTCACGCCTCAGCTCGTCATCACGATAGAACCAAGGAGCTCCCCTCGTGGCAGTTCCCGAATTGACGCAGCAGGCCACCTTTAAGAGCGAATCAGGAAAGATTTTAAGCCAAACTATCACCATCTAAAGTAAAATTTCTTTTCCTCGCAGTGCTACCAGCACAACCGGTGTCGCAAATAACAGGTCTCAAAGGACTAAACGCTGGACCAAAGTCACAAAGCCCATCCTACGCCGGCCGAGCTGTCGGAACATTAGCAACATCGGCTCCCATCTCCATTCACCTATTCGGAGGAGCTCATCACCAAAACGCCATGGTCGCCCAGCGCACCCTTGTAGGCAACAACTCCTGGAAAAAGCACGACAAAAAGTTGTCCTCCTAGGACCACCATCAACATACTTAATGCGGTCTTGTTCAAGACGTTTCCCAACATCCGCACCATGATCAACACGGTGAAGATCAACCCGTTAGTTGAGGGACAGCCAGGCTGCAAGCATCACCCAAGCCGAAGCAGGAGCTGCGGTAAAGCATCTAAAAGCAAAGCCATCATGAACCAACATCCGATACCAGTCACGCTGTAGTGACCCACGGATGGCCCGTCTAAAAGGGAGAGCTTAAAACTTATCAATCACATTACTTTTGCTAAACAAGTTATCTTGCATTTACTCCTCATTAGTTCTCGCCATATATTTTTCAGGGACCGGGTCACCCCCATTCGTTGCCTGCAGAAGAACGATAAGCATATGCCCTTGCAGCCCCGCTGCACATCATGGGGACAGAGGGTTTTCCCCTTTATCCCCGAGCAATCACGAAGCCAATCAGCGAAGGTCCAGCAGGACTGGCAAGCAAATAAACCGAATGAGAATCTCGTCCTCGCTACGGCTCGGATCGGCAGTTCCCGCAAAGCAGCTGAGAAAGAAACCAATCAAACCAAAGCGTCCCAGAACTGGGACCACGTCGTAGACACCCTCGAAAGGTCGGGCTGAAGGAAGGGAGAATCCCTGAACTTATCTCATTTTCGTTTTCAGATTAATTTCCCTTTCTGCTCTATTATCCCCTCAGCATCTCACAGGGACTTGAAGCATCTCACTGTCATCCGCATGGAGCTGGTGGAAGACGCCCTTGCAGCCCCGCTGCACATCTCAGGGGAGTCCATCTTTCTTTCCCCTTTATTTAAATTTGTTTTCATTCCTGCTCACTTTGCTAGCTTTAAGTCGAGTACGGTCGTCTGGCCCACTAGGGGCAACCTTAGGTTCTCGTTAGACCCTTGCAAACAAGTCGTCCCCCCCCACATCCTAGCAATCAAACTATCAATCAATCAAACTATCAATCAATCAAACCATCAATCAATCAAACTATCAATCAATCAAACAATCAATCAAAAATCAAAACTCAATCAAAATCCCTTTTTAGCCCGGCTAAAACAAAAGCATACTACTCCCATAAGCATTTTCATGCATTGCATAGGTCGGGAATGTCCAATCCCTCTGTTAAATCAAGCATCCATCTAAATTACATGCCATGCATGATATTACTTGTCTGCTCTTATATCCGCGGTTTGCTCCGACGTAAGCAGTCACAAACAAATCCCGGTAAGCATCTTTGAGCCATCGTGCCGTATCCTTCATGAGTGTAAGGGCCTGACTAGATACTAGTTGAGTTCGCATAATATCCAGGGTACATGCGCAATTAGACATGGGATAGCTATAAAATGACGTGGGACTTTTACGATCTTCTTCATTTTTTTCATTTTCTTCCCTCTTTCCACCATATGCCATCACTCCTACCAAAACCTTCATTATCACTCATACCCCGGGAGCCAAGGAGTAGTCTCAGCTAAGACTGCCAGCCGGAAGTAAAAGCACGCCAAGTTCAAGTTCACGATGAAGGAGACGGAAAAGGTCACCAAAAGATCGCTGAGAGCCATCACCGAAGAAAGACCAAAACCACAAAGAGGAAAGCCGAGGCTTTAAGCCTAAACGGGAAGAGATCAAGACAAAGGCTGTGCTTGCTCTACTCGGTTGCATTTCAAATCAAATCAAAAAGGGGGGAATAGAGAAAAAAAGAAGAGAGAAAAAAAAAAGAAAAAAAAGAGAGAGAAAAAAGAAGAGAGGAAAAAAAGAAGAAAAGAAAAGAGAGAGGGGAAAAGGGAAAAGAAAAGAAAAGAGAGAAATGCTCAGAGACATTCGAAGAATACAAACAATCGAAGAGCCGAAGCAAGCACAGCCCGGGGACAACTCAATTCGAGAAATCCCGAAGAAAAATTTCCCCTGTGAACTCGAGCAAAAGGGCCCAAAGCCAACTCGAGAAATCTCAAAGCAAGCATCCCCAGTAAGGACACGAGAAGAAAAGGGCCTAAGGCTAACTCAAGTAGCAAGTCGCAAAAAGGACAGCGACGATATTCCCTAGTAAAGACTCGAGAAAAAGGGCCCAAAGCCAACTCGAGAAATCTCAAAACAAGCATCCCTAGTAAGGACACACGAAGAAAAGGACCCAAGGCCAACTCAAGTAGTGAGTCGCAAAGAGAACAACGACGACACTCCCCAGTAAAGACTCGAGCAAAGGGCCCCTAGCCGAACGGAAAGCACCCCCAGTAAGGATCCCAGAGCTCATGCACTCTGTCGAGAAAGCATCCCCAGCAAAAAGCGAAAGGACTCGCGCACCTCGCCCTCATCAGGGCCAATCAACAAAGCATCATTCATCAAAAACCTTCCAGCGAAGCAATCTTTTCCAAAACAAACTCCTTTCCGGACGTTTCATGTCCTTTCATTCTTTTCCGTAAAAGTCCCATCGATTATTAGAATGCCCATGCATGTACATCTTCATTTGAAGTCTATTCACTCAGATTGACATTGCGAATTGAAAATTATGTATCATGTTTAGTTGCATCTTTTTGAGCGTAAAAACACGTAGCCTTGTTTCAGAGCGTGAGTGTAAACACTAATATCAGGTGAGGACTGCTTACGCTGCAAATTGTGGGAAAGTATTGTCCTTGGGGTCGTTACCTCCTGAGCAGGATGCAGGCGCATTCTAGGTTCGTATCAAGGCCGCTGGCAGCATTAGCATTTTTCTCCTCCCAAAGTGACATCATATGCATTTCCTTCTCCCAGAGTGACATCACTTACATAATTCTTCATTTCTGCATAATGCATTCCTTCCTCCCAGAGTGATAGCATCTACATTTCGTCCTCCTAAAGTGACGATTAGTTTATTTCTGCACCTCGCATTTTCTCCTACGGGATTAAACGTCGAGCACATTTCCTCCTCCCAGAGTGACATCACTTACATAATTCTTCATTTCTGCATAATGCATTCCTTCCTCCCAGAGTGATAGCATCTACATTTCGTCCTCCTAAAGTGACGATTAGTTTATTTCTGCACCTCGCGTTTTCTCCTACGGGATTAAACGTCGAGCATATTTCCTCCTCCCAGAGTGACAACATGCATTTTCCTCCTCCCAGAGTGACAGCATTAGCATTTTTCTCCTCCCAGAGTGACCTTAGTTTAGTTTCCGCATTTCACGTCTTCTCCTACGGGAATTGACGTTGTTTACATTTCCGTACTGTATTTCCTCCTCCCAGAGTGACAACATGCATTTTTCTCCTCCCAGAGTGACAACATTAGCATTTTTCTCCTCCCAGAGTGACCTTCACTTAATTTCCCCATTGCACGTCTTCTCCTACGGGAATTGACGTTGTTTACGTTTCCGTACTGTATTTCCTCCTCCCAGAGTGACAGCATGCATTTTTCTCCTCCTAGAGTGACAGCATTAGCATTTTTCTCCTCCCAGAAGTGACCTTAGCTTAATTTTCCCATTGCACGTCTTCTCCTACGGGAATTGACGTTGTTTACGTTTCTCATGCATTTTCTCCTCCCAGAGTGACATCCTTTACATAATTCTACATCTTTGCAGGACATCCAATCGAATCTCTCCTCCCAGAGTGACGACGTCAACAAAACTATCTCCTCCCAGAGTGACATCAACAAACCTGTCTCCTCCCAGAGTGACATCAACCAAATACCTCCTCCCAGAGTGACAACAACCAACTATCTCCTCCTAGAGTGACATCGGCGAACCTACCTCCTCCCAGACATCAACAAAACTATCTCCTCCCAGAGTGACAACAAACTAGCTACCTCCTCCCAGAGTGACATCAACTATATATATCTCCTCCCAGAGTGACATCAACGAATAACATCATCAAAATTATACCTCATCCCAGAGTGACATCAACCTATCTCCTCCCAGAGTGACATCAAAAAATATACCTCCTCCTAGAGTGACATCAATTATATATATATCTCCTCCTAGAGTGACATCAATGAATAACATCATCAAAAGTGTACCTCCTCCCAGAGTGACATCTACGATTATACCTCCTCCCAGAGTGACGTCTACGACGTATCTCCTCCCAGAGTGACATCCAAAAATGTACCTCCTCCCAGAGTGACATCAACCTATCTCCTCCTAGAGTGACATCAAAGAATATATCTCCTCCCAGAGTGACATCAAAAAATATATCTTCTCCCAGAGTGACATCAATAGATTACCTCCTCTTAGAGTGACGTTCAATGAACTACTTCCTCCCAGAGTGACATCCACAAAATTACCTCCTCACAGAGTGACATCCGCTAATAACATCATCAAAAACTATCTCCTCCTAGAGTGACATCAACGAATAACGTCATCCAAATTATGCCTCCTCCCAAAGTGACACCAAAAATAAACTTACCTCCTCCCGGAGTGACGTCAACCAAATATCTCCTCCCGGAGTGACATAGACCAACTACCTCCTCCCAGAGTGACATCAACAAGCCTATCTCCTCCTAGACTGACATCTACCGCAATATCTCCTCCTAGAGTGACATCTACAGCAATGTCTCCTCCCAGAGTGACATCTGCGACATCAATCAATCACCTCCTCCCAGAGCGACATCAATCAACTACCTCCTCCCAGAGTGACATCCACGACATATCTCCTCCCAGAGCGACATCAATCAAATACCTCCTCCCAGAGCAACATCATCACTGTAAGCTTGAGGTAAGACCTGCGGTGTCGCAAAAATTCAGATATGTAGGGGCAACTGTCTTTACTGCTTATCAAATACTTTGATAAGACAGTAAAGAGGGGGCAACTGTTGATACCCGAATTTTGACGCCATTTTTAATTGATTCTAGCATTTCTTTTATTTACTTAATTTACTGTCATTTTTAGTTGATTTACTATCGCTGGCATTTTTAAAATTTTCATCGCGTTTTAGCATCGTCAGCTTTCGAAATCGCATTTTTAATTTTTCGTCACGTATTTTCATTATTATTTTTAGCCTTAAAAATCACATTTTTGACTATCCGGCAGTCGTTTGCTAGTTTTTTCTTCGTTTTAGGTCATCACATGAGTTTTAGGATTTTTAATATTTTAGCGCATTTTTTAGTATTTTTTATTATTTTATTATTATTTTCGTTCGAGCTTTTATTGGACCCGAGTAAGTTCGCTCGGACAATAGCTTGACTTCAAAATATTTTCCATCAACTAGTTGCTAGCTTTTTTCCTGCTCGCAACGGTCTACATCGTTTCGTGTAATTTTCGACGTAACGTTTTTATTTTTCCGTTCGCGCGTTTCACGCTTTTGAATGAGAAAATAAACGCGCTAAACGAAAAATTCTCGTCATTCGCTGTAGACGGTTAGACTTGTCGTATTTTTCTCTACGCGCAGGTACTGTCGGCTCAAAAATTTAGAACATTTGCTCGCGAGAATGGCACGAGGCCTTTTAAATAGGATTAATGGCCAAGTTGATCACAACCGTTGATCTGGTCAACCAAGAAAAGTCAACCAGATCAATGGTTGACAATTTAAGTGTGCATGGCACACGTAAATGGCATGGAGACGAGCGAACAGTGGAGCAGGCCACCGAGCTGCCTGCTCTGACGTCCTGTCCCGTCAATGATCGCGTAGTTCATCATCACCCTCAACCTAGACCAGCCACCTCACGGCCGTAGCTCCTCCACCGCGACAAACGGCCACCACGCGCAGCACACGCCCTCCAAAGCCACGCGATTCAAGCCTATAAATACCGAGCATTCTCCAACGAATTAACGGCACCAAAATCTCAAGAAATCCTTGCTCCTTCTTCCTCTTGATCAGCTTGCTCACTTAGAGCGACAATCGTCCAGTTTAAAGCTTGAGAGAGTAAGCTTTCTCTCTCTAAGCATTTTCGGTTTTTAAGCATTTTTTTTCTTTAAATTCTTTTGGCTTGATCTTGACCAAATAAATTGCTTGTTTTTATGCCATTAATTCATGTGAATAATGTAGATTAAATACACGCTTTCAATTTTAAAAATCGTTAGCTAGATTGAGTGAATTAATTAGTTTTCGATAATTAACGGTTTTGTCATTTTTTTGAAATTAAATTCAGTACGAGTCAAACTAAAAATTGAGGTTCGTACTGTCGAGAAGTCGTCGAAGAGATGAGCGTCTCGGTACAAACGGTTTTTGAAACGGCCACTTGTGGCTGGAGCTTGGCCGCCGGTAGTACGCTGGCGACCATTAAAATGTTTTCCTATGGGCCAGGCACTATTCCTGGCCCATTAAAATTTTTCCTTTCATTTTTTTAATTGGGCCCAGCCCATTTTTAATTCTTTCCGAGATTTCGGATCACGTTTTTTTCGTAAAAATAATTCGTATGCTTCGTATGATTATTTTCCGTACTATCAACTGTTTAATTTTCTGTAGCTATCAACTGTTTAAATTATTCGCACTTTAAATTTCTGCAATTTACTTTCGGCAATTTAAATTCAATTATTCATTTTACCGCCTACATGGTCGGTCACATTTTAATTCTTGCAAATATCAACTGCTTTAATTTTTTGCAAGCTGCTGGAAATTCTTCCGCAACATCAACTGTTTTAATTTTCTGCAAATATCAAATGCTTTAATTTTTCGCAAACTGCTGGAAATTCTTCCGCAATATCAATTGTTTTATTTTCTGCAAATATCAAACTGTTTATTTTCTGCAAATATAAAACTTTTTATTTTCTGCAAATATCAAATTGTTTATTTTCTGCAAATATCAAACTGTTTAATCATGCATGGCCCGATGATGAAAAAAGAGGGCGCTGATTCAGTCTTACAGAAAATTCAGTCCCATCACCTTACGTTCAACAATAATCAATCGGTCTTGATAAACGGTAACCCCGTCCGAAAGACGTTCAAATGGTAACCCCGTTCAACGATTAATTATTTCTGAACGTCACGATCATAAAAAGACTAAAGTGACGATTCCTCTGAGGGCCCCCCTTTTCAAAACGCATTTTATCAAAACACCTTTAAAACACCTCTCTCATCAACCAGTAACCATTTTAGGATGTGACTCGGGTGCCTAATAGCTTCCCGAGACCATAATACGACCCCGAACCTTTGTCTGGGGTCCAGACCCCTTTTTTGTGCCTTTAGTTTTTTACTTATTATATTTCTTATGCCAAGACGATTAAGGGTCCCTAAACCTAGCAACCAAATTAGGGTGGCGACTTCATTGCATGTTGCGAGGCGTCTGTTTACGCTGAGCATTGTAAGATCCCAAATTTCATTGCACACTCGCGAATTATTTTTCGCAAATTTTTGTGGGGCGCGACAGTTTGGCGACTTCACTGGGACTTTAGGGTCGGAGCCGGTTTTATCTTTTAGAGAGGTGTTTTATTTGTTTATTTATTTATTTGCTTTGATCAATTGCTGGTCTGTTCATTTATTTGCTTTATCAATTGTCATATGCATTTCATAACGCCCTACACCCAGGGGACAATTACCAAAATAGGAGGGTAGTAGTGACACCCTATGACACGTGTCCTGGGTAGTGTTCGCCAACCCAACTCGGATGAACCCCTAAAGCTAGTCGAAAGGATACTCGATTTCGCAAGGAATCGGGACACTGGACGACACTTTAGGGACCTTTTCATGGTATCATCCGGGAACCGTTCAAGCCAGTTAGAGGTGTCGGAATAAGAGCCCCAGCACGTGCATCATCGTGGCTCTATTTGTCTTGTTGGCATATTGACGTGATTTTTCTGTTATACGAACTGCGGATTTCTCACACGCACAGTTTATTTAGCACTTAAAATTTTAGTTTTTGTCCCACAGGACCCATTTTGCTCATTCGCTATGACAACACCTACGTTACTTTCATTTGATATTTTCGGGGGACGAAGCTTCGCCGATCAAGCTGCCCGAGGAGATCTGTTAGAACAGGGATTCACCCCTGACGTCACCACTAAAATCAAAGTAGAGGTTGTAGACTTTGATTTAACTAGGATTCGGATGTTAAGAAATGAGCTAACTGAAGACGAGGAGACACAGTTTGAGGGTAGTTATGGAAAGCTACTGACCCTAGTGGACGTGAAAACTGATTGGGGTTGCAAAGCGCTTAAGGATTCTGGCCTTCGCCATTGTAGGATTCGTCCTTTTTCCAAGGATGAGAAACGCCATCGACTTTTCAGCAGGCAACATCTTTTACGAGATGGAGGTAAATGCCATCAATCCTACAACCGCCATCTTGGCCGAGACCTTTCGCTCCTTGGACTCTTCCCGAAGAAGAGGAAAGGGAAGGCTTACCTACTGCACCCAGTTGCTGACTACTCGCGCAGATTTGGGGGATAGGAAAAGCCAGGCACTACAAAGCCGAATTACCGCGTTAGAGGCTGAGATAGAAATGCAGAAAGGGGAGTTGGCTTCGATGGAGTACCTTTGGCAGGAGAACTCTGACGTCCATGATTAACACCTTCGTGGGAAGACTCGGATATCAGCAAACCTTTTCTTTTTCATGTAACTAGGATCCCTAATTTCATCTAGTCTAGCCACTTTTGATGAATTTAGGTAGTTGGCTAGTTTACTACATCTTGTAAACACTTTTAATAAAGCCGTACCTTTTTCGGATATTTATTAAATCACCTTCAAATCCATTGTCCATCCGATACCACTTAAAAGACCATCACAAAAAGGAAATCCCTTCGGGATAAAACACAATCGTTTCACCCAAAAAATTGAAAAATCAGACCAAACGTTCAAAAACAGCCGAGTATTACCCACTCATGGCCTTATCCTCTCAACTTATCACAAAAACTCCAAGTTCATAGCATAGATCATCATCCCTCCCCTCAGTTGGGTTCACCAGGCATCAGGCTCTGCATCGTCGAAAGCGTAGTGTAAAAAGAGATCTTCCTAGCATGGCAGCATTAGTTGCCCCTGCTGATTTGGGGTTTCACTGATAGCATCTCCGATTGCTTCACAACGTTGGAATGAATAGAGGCTTCCTTCATATCTTGTCAACAGCTGGGATATCCCGCCTCTCCGACCGCCCTGAAAATATCAAGTGAAAGGAAGCCGGAAAAGCGAATGAGCAAATGTGGAGACCCCGGGATTGCACATCACCTGTGTATCTTCACTTGTACTTACTCTTTTCTGTGTTTTTCCTCTTTTTTCAGGTTCACAATAGCTCCTCGGAAGCAAGCTACTCCGCACAGGCTCCCTTTAACTAGACTTCAAAAGCGAAAAATGACTGAACCTGCTAAGACCGATGAAGCACTAACGGCTAGAATCGCCGAGTTAGAAGAGCAAGTTAGGATCAGTACAGAAAGGGCCGCCAGGGCCGAAAAGGAAAGAGACGAAGCTGTTACCAAGTTCCCACCAGGTTTCGATCCCCCTTCGCTCACCACCGCAGGACCTTCAGTACTCCCGCCACTTTCTGGCCCCGAGGGCTGATGGAAATGGGTTAGTCCCTTCACTACACCCACCCCTGTAAATCCTACAGTTAAGGCAGGTGAAGATATCACCCCGTCACTTCAGCACCTTTCGATCAACCCTGTCGTGGACCCCAGGAAGAGCCAGGCCCACCTAGAGAACCTGTATCTCCCTCCTATTCCTCCGAGCACAGTTCCCGGACCTGTGGAAACTCAGCCTCTTACTTTCAACCCAGCACAACCTCAATTCTCATCAGAACCTATGCTACCATTCGGTTCTAACCCCATCGGGACTGAGCAACCGAAAACTGACCGACTGAATCTACTCGAAGAAAGACTCAGAGCAATTGAAGGGGCTGATCTATTTGACCCTATCGGCCCTACCAATATGTGTATGGTCCCCGGGATCGTCATACCTCCGAAGTACAAGATCCCTGGCTTCGAAAAGTATACTGGGTAGAATGCCCAAAGACCCACCTCAGAGGATACAGCATGCTTCTAGGACGGCCTTGGATCCATTCGGCAGGAGTCGTCCCCTCTTCCCTGCATCAGTGCCTCAAGTACGTCAAGGATAATGCCCTTGTCACGATAAAGGCAGAAGAAGCCTTGATCTTGGCCAAGCATGCATCCGTGCCTTACATCGAAAATGCTAAAACCTTGGAGAGTTCTTTCCAAGCCTTCGAAATCGTCAATACGGATGTGATCGAGGAAGGATCCCCCGTTTGCGAAGCCTCAAAATCTAAGGTAGCCGAAACAACCACTAAGTCGATACTAGAGGGGAGCTTCCAATTAGGAAAATGACTCGGGGCCGAGTTACAAGGATCAAAAAGTCGGGCACCTCCGAAGAGCTTCGGAGACCGTTTTGGGTTAGGGTAACAACCCAGCAAGGCCGATTTTGCCAGAATTGCCCAAGAAAAGAAAGAAAAGCAGCTGGCTAAGCTATTTGGACATTCTACTCTAGAGGGCAAGACGCCAATCCCCCATATTAGAACCACGTTCCTCTTCACGGCCGAAACCATTAATGGAAATTCGGTCAGGGTATCAGACCTCCGTATCCGCACTCTAGGAGAAGAAGAGTCATCGCCTGGTTCAGTCATTTTTGTTAAGAAGTTAGGGGAGTCTGTGTGCAACTGGACCATCACCATGCTTCCGGATGTCTCTCCGTAATTACTCCTTTTAGAAAAACTCATGTTTACATGTTTTCTTACAAAAACCTTTTGTAGGAACTCACGTTCCCCTTCTGTTAAAAATCAAATATATATGCAATTTTCATTTTACGCATCTCTTCTTTTCGCATTTTCAATTTCAGGATGAGTGTTAGTTCGGATTGTCATGATAAAACCTATGTCTTTACTGGTCAAGAAATCACCACTACGACCGAAGACAAAGCCGAAATCTCCGATGAACTGGCCCGTTTACTAGAGAGTTCAGAAAAGGAAATAACCCCTCATCGGGAGGAATTGGACAAAGTAAACTTGGGGGCAAGCAACGAGAATCAAAAACTGGTCAAGATCGGAACTACCCTGGATACGACTCAGAGAGAAATGTTGATTTCTCTCCTCAAGGACTACTCCGATGTATTCGCATGGTCATACGCCGATATGCCAGGTCTTGATCCTGGGATAGTCAAGCATCGTGTCCCATTGAAGCCTGAGTTTAAACTTGTCAAACAAAAACTTGAAGAAGATCATCCAGAAGATGGTAATCACTCACAAAGACTGGCATGACATGCTTCCCTTCGCATTGCATGCTTACCGGATAGCAACCCGTACATCCACAGGGGCAACTCCCTACTCATTAGTTTACGGCATGGAAGCCGTAATTCCCCTCGAGGTAGAAATCCCTTCTCTCAGAATCCTGGCAGAGTCTCACAACCATCATTTTTTGCATGCAATCAACTCAGCATTTAAATTTCGCTTGCGTTAAATCCATCATTTCTCGCATGCAATCAACTCCGCATTTAAAATTTCGTATGCGTTAAATCCATCATTTCTCGCATACAATCAACTGTCATTTAAATTTTCGCACTCATAAAATTGCTTATTTATTTCTCAAGCTATCACTAACACCCTCACCTTGTACGTTTTAATTTCAAGCTTCGCTCGAAAGTACACCTTTCGATTCCTTTTTATTTATTCAACACTTTTCGTAAATATCAATCGTACGCATGATATATAGAACTGCTTGAATTAAAATCAACCCACATGAATAACGTGTTTAAAGAGTTGCTTAAAATGCCATGCTCATGTGATTTTAAATTCTCGCTTATATTGACTGTATGTACATGGGGACTTTCGATCCCACATCAGTTTTTCACTTCAAAATCTATCATTTAAATTTATACTCTGTTAGCAATCCATGGTAGGATCACGTAGTAAGTAATTTAATCATGCATGGCCCGATGATGAAATAAGAGGGCACTCATTCAGTCTTACAGAAAATTCAGTCCCATCACGTTACGTTCAAGAATAATCAATCGGTCTTGATAAATGGTAACCCCGTCCGAAAGACGTTCAAATGGTAACCCCGTTCAATGATTAATTATTTCTGAACATCACGATCATAAAAAGACTAAAGTGACGATTCCTCTGAGGGTCCCCCTTTTCAAAACGCATTTTATCAAAACACCTTTAAAACACCTCTCTCATCAACCGGTAACCGTTTTCGGATGTGACTCGGGTGCCTAACAGCTTCCCGAGACCATAATACGACCCCGAAACTTTGTCTGGGGTCCAGACCCCTTTTTTGTGCCTTTAGTTTTTTACTTATTATATTTCTTATGCCAAGACGATTAAGGGTCCCTAAACCTAGCAACCAAATTTGGGTGGCGACTTCATTGCATGTTGCGAGGCGTCTGTTTACGCTGAGCATTGTAAGGTCCCAAATTTCATTGCACACTCGCGAATTATTTTTCGCAAATTTTCGTAGGGCGCGACAGCAAACAAGGAAACACGAGATCTGCTCATTAATTACTCAGAAAATCCCAATCTCAGTAGAAGACCATTGAGGAATATAATTCCAGTCGGATTAGGAGTTTTATTTGTAATAAACTATAAATACTTTTAGTAATTAGGTTTTCTATCTCTCTTCTCTCCCGCTAGACTTTTGGCACTACTTCTGCCTCCGGCACATTTCGTTCTTTCTTTCACCGGTCGGTAATAAATAGGACTACTTCCTTCTTCCCTTCTTCTATTCAATTATGCAATTTCTTTATTTATTTGTTTTTACTTTTAATATGAGCGGCTTGTCTTCTTGTTCTTGGTAAGAATCAATTGAAGGTTGCAAGGGAAGCCGTGAGGTCAAATTGGGCTTCATATATTCTGGGCTAATATCTATCTTGTTTAATATTTAATTGTCAAGTTGTCTAGGATTAATTACAAGCTTGATCAACTCGTAATTAAAACTAGGGAATTATAATCATCCTTGTGGTTATACCTAACACGAAGCTGCAGGGTAAAGTAGATAACCATTCTGGAAGTATTCGGAATCCTAGTCTCCTCCAGTTGGATTAAACGGATCGTTAGGGTAGAGCCTCGAGCGTACTGTGTGTCTCGCCCTAGACGCGTTTTACCTCCTCTTCATGGGCAGCCGAGTATTGTCTCCATAAGCGTACCTTGGAGGACGGCGGACTGTCAAGGTTATCTCATAAGCGTACCTTAGGGTAGCTTCTCTTACGAAGGTAAGTAGGGGACCTAAGCGTACCTGGTCCCCATAGCGTGTCTATTGGCTCGGGGTAGACGATACTTGCACCAATGACCGGCAGACCACAATTGCAACCGGATACAGATTCTTACTGGGAACTTTCTCTCTATTGATTTCTTTCTTCCTTTGTTTTCCTTTATTACTGTATCAAACAACCATTCAACACCCCCCCCCCCCCCCCCCCCCCCGCGTTCTTTTGTTACTCTTTTGTTGGATGTCTTTATTTTACGAATTGACTAGAGTGTTAACCCATAATCCCTGTGTTCGATCCTGTTGCCAATATACACAATTTATTGTGCACTTCACTGCAGGTTTTATTATTATTTTTTACGGCTTCGACAACCGATCAAATTTTAGCGCCGTTGCCGGGGATTGACGATATTAACTCTCTTTTCTTTTTGCATGACCAGGTCGTCTAACACAACTCTACTGCCCTACGACCTCGAAATCAGGAGATCAGAACGACTAGCTCACAAATTGGCCAAGCAACATCAATCTGCAAATCCTACATCAAATTCACCTGAACCCCCTGATCACTAGGAACCTCCCGCTTACATCGAACAACTCGATCTAGCCGCTGAAGATCACCAGCTGAGCCGATATGTTCAAAGTATTTACGGAATAGTACTATCCCACCACCATGGCCAATGTTACCAAGAAGCAGCTGGTTTCCATCGTCCAAAAAGAGAACGAGAACCTAGGACAGTACTATGACCATTATAAAAAGATGCAAACCCTTTGCCCCTCGCACAACATCCCTGACCAGACTCTCATCCAATATTTTTATGAGGGACTACGAGGGCGAGACAAAGAATTAATCGACGCTGCCATCCGTGGTTCTCTGCTTGCCCTAACCCTTGTGGATGCCAAAGCTCTTTTGGAACTTATGGCCAAGAATGTTGTACCTTTGAATCAATTGGCCCCTGTAACCCACGACGCCTGGGATACTGCTATGGAAAATCAACTCTCCACCATTACTAGAATGCTTCAGAACATATCTACCTGCCAGCCCATGCAGATCAAGGCATGTGGCTTTTGTAACTTCACTGACCACCCCACGGACGCTTGTCCCCACATCCCGGATGAGATAGATGTGAATGCTATTGGAAACTATAATGGAGCCCC
The DNA here is from genome assembly GCA_963691705.1 of Viola odorata. Classification (NCBI taxonomy): domain Eukaryota; kingdom Viridiplantae; phylum Streptophyta; class Magnoliopsida; order Malpighiales; family Violaceae; genus Viola; species Viola odorata. Next base: position 19,095,995 of record OY829539.1, on the reverse strand, counting down.
CAGGAAGTATGACTCCTACACTCAGAATTACAATAATGGTTGGTGTCACCCAAACTTGAGCTACGGCAACAACCAACAGCAACAGCCTGGGCCGAGCCAATTACAGCTATAAAATCCATTCCATAATCAGCAGCAGCCACCTTTTAACCTCCAGAATTTCAAACCCCGGCCCAACTACTCCAACAATTAGCAATACCAATACCAAGCTCCGCAAGGACCCATGGGGCCCACACCCTAAGTTGCTGAGGTACCAAACTTACACACTCTTGTTCTTGATATTAAAAAACAATTGGGGATTTTATCTGTAGAGGTGAAAGAGATGAAGAATGGAGGACGATTGCCACCACAACCAGAAGCCAATCCTAAGCACGGAGCCTGCGCCATGACACTTCGTAGTGGCACGCACTTACCTGACCGCGAGCCGCTTGCCCGAGAAGCTGAACTCCCGGATTCCACACCTGTCGCTAACGATGTAGCAGTCACTGCCGAAAAAGAAAAGAAGGTCTACACATCCAGGAAACCAGGTACGCTAATTAAAATCAATGAGAAGTCTGAATTTTCTAAAGACTTCATCATTAAAGTCCTTGAGCCTCCGTTTCCACAGAGGTTAGTCAAAAAGAAAAAAGATAAAGAGGAAAAAGAATTTTTTGACTTGTTTAGTAAAGTTCATATTAACATTCCACTTTTGCAGGCTATTAAAAACGTTCCACAATATGCTAAGTTTCTGAAATCTTTATGCACTAACAAAAGTAAATTGACAGGCGTGAACAAAATCAGTGTGGGTGTTAATGTATCCGCTGTTATTCAAAGAAAAATCCCTCCAAAGTGTGCAGACCTAGGGATATTTACCATCCCTTGCAAACTTGGGGGCACTGACATTGGGAAAGCTATGTGTGACTTAGGTGCAGGTATCAACGTCTTGCCCTTGACGATCTTCACCAGACTAGGCCTTGGACCACTGAAGCCAACTCGAGTCGTCATCCAATTAGCGGATCGGTCAGTAATCTATCCGGAGGGCATCACTGAGGACATCCTCGTCCAAGTTGGCAGTCTCCTCTTCTCGGCCGATTTCTATGTGATCAACATGGAAGACGAGCAGGGTACCAGACCCTCCGATGTTCTTCTAGGCCGACCCTTCCTCAGGACTGCCCGTGCCAAGATCGATGTCCACGATGCGTCCATCACCCTTGAGTTTGACGGGCAAATCATCCGATTTAGCATGCTTGATGCTATGCATTTCCCTTCTGAGTTTCGAGTCTTAATTTTATTGACATTATTGATCTAGATGTTGAGGAAATTGCTGACTTATTTTCTATTGACTCTCTGCAGCTTGCCCTAGCCAATAGTGTCAATTTCGCAGCCATGGATCACTTAGACTCCAAATTCGTCACCCTATCTAACCTGCGCAAGATCGTTGTTGTTTTAGAAACCACTCCTCATTCTCCTTTTAAAATGGTGGTAACTCCTCTACCTTCTGAATACACTAAGATTCCTCCTTCCATTGTGCAGGCCCCGAATTTAGAACTCAAAGTCTTGCCCACGCACCTGAAGTATGCCTACCTCGGAGGCAATGATTCTCTGCCTGTGATCATCTCCAGCAAACTGGACACTGAACGACGAACAGATTCCCACTCGCATACAGAACGGATGACGCGTTTGTATCGATTACCGTCGATTAAATGCCGCCATGAGGAAGGACCACTTCCCCTTGCCGTTCATTGATCAGATGCTGGAACGCCTAGATGGGAAGACACACTACTGCTGCCTTGATGGTTACTCGGGATTTCATCAGATACCGGTTGCCCTAGACGATCAAGACAAGACAACCTTCACTTATCCCTTCGGTACATTCACCTACAGGAGGATGCCTTTCGGTCTTTGCAACGCTCCTACCACATTCCAGCGTTGCATGGTCAGTATCTTCTCCGAGCTCGTTGAACACGACATTGAGGTATTTATGGATGATTTCACCGTCTACGGTAATTCTTTTCCCGAATGTTTACTCACTTTACGAAAAGTTTTACAAAGATATGTTGAAACTAACCTTGTCCTCAATTTTGAGAAGTGTCATTTTATGGTAGACCAGGGACTGATTTTAGGTCACATTGTATCCCACAAAGGCATTGAAGTGGATAAGGCCAAAATCGAGGTAATCGAATCTCTTCCATATCCTACTTGTGTACGCGAAGTACGCTCTTTTCTTGGTCATGCAGGATTCTATAGGAGGTTCATCAGGGATTTCTCTAAGATCACACAACCGATGTGCCAGCTGTTACAGCGAGATGTTGAGTTTATCTTTGATGACAACTGTAAAGCCGCATTCGACCTCCTCAAACAGAAGCTCATCTCAGCCCCCATTATTCGCGCACTAGACTGGACCATCCCGGTCAAAATTATGTGTGATGCAAGTAATAATGCATTAAGAGCAGTGTTGGGACAGAAGAAAGACTGAGAGGTTTATGTCATCTACTACTCCTCCAAACTTATGGATCCTGCCCAACGGAACTACACAACTACCGAGAAGGAACTCCTCGCCGCGATTTTTGCTTTAGAAAAATTCCGACAGTACCTTTTGGGGACAAAGGTGACCGTCTTTTCAGACCATACCGCACTCCGATGCCTCTTGACCAAGCTGGACGCTAAGCTTCGCCTTATCTGGTGGATACTTTTACTTCAAGAGTTCAATCTCGAGATCAAGGATAAAAAAGGAACTGAGAACTTAATTGCTGATCATGTGAGCCGCCTGTCTGCCCAGACAGATGACTCACTGATTCCTATTCATGATACATTCCCTGATGAACAACTATGTCTTGCCCAAGCCGTTGAATACCCTTGGTTTACTGATATCGCTAATTTCTGTGCCTCAGGTCACTTTCCAGCGGATTCATCTCCATCGGAACAGAAGCGTATCAGAAGACAAGCTAGGTCTTATATATGGGACAACCCGTATCTTTGGAAGTTCTGCTTAGATCAAATCATACGAAGATGCGTGACCGTCGATGAAGTCCCTTCCATACTCAGTTTCTGCCACTCTTCCACCAAAGGAGGTCACTTTGCAGCTAATAAGACAACCATGAAAGTTCTGGAAGCAGGACTCTACTAGCCCTCAATTTTCAAAGACAGCTACATGTTCTGTGTGGCTTGCCCGTGCTGTCAGAGTACAAGTAACATTGGTGCCTGAAACCAGATGTCGCTCACAGGTATTATTGCTTGTGAAATTTTCGATATTTGGGGCATTGATTTTATGGGTCCCTTTCCCAATTCATTTGGCAACATATACATCCTCCTCGCAGTGGACTATGTTTCTAAATGGGTCGAGGCTAAGGAGACTAGAACTGATGATTCCAAAGTGGTTGCAGCCTTTCTTCGCTCTCGTATTTTTAGTAGGTTTGGAACCCCACGCGCTCTTATCAGTGATCGTGGAACCCACTTCTGCAACCGAGTCATCAATAGTTTTCTCAATAAGTATGGAGTTACACACCGTGTCTCGACAGCTTATCACCCGCAGACCAACGGCCAGGTCGAGGTGTCTAACCGCGAGATCAAGTCAATTTTGGAAAAGACTGTCAACCAATCCCGTAAGGACTGGAGCTTGAAGCTTGACAATGCTTTATGGGCCTATCGGACAGCGTTCAAGACTCCCATTGGTATGACCCCTTATCGACTTGTCTACGGCAAACCTTGCCACTTACCCGTTAAAATCGAGCATAAAGCCTTTTGGGCCATGCGGAAGGCCAATTTCAACCTTGAGGAAGCTGGACAACATCGCAGATTACAAATCCAGGAGTTAGAAGAGCTTCGTGATGATTCCTACGAGAATGCCCTCATCTACAAGGGCAAGACGAAGGCTTACCATGATAAACTTCTCTCTCATAAATCTTTCACTATCGGACAGAAAGTCCTGTTATATAACTCTCATCTGACGTTGTTTTTAGGGAAATTAAAGTCCAAGTGGACCGGTCCATATGTTGTCACAGCCGTTTATGGCCATGGCGCCGTTGAAATTAGAAGTCTGGATACTGGAGTCACTTTCAAAGTCAATGGACACCGTCTCAAGGCATTCTACGAAGGCTTCAAGCCATTCATCGCTGAGGAGATGGATATCGCTGACCCACCTGACCAACTCTGATATTGGTCACCAACGTCTAGGTCGAGACGTTAACCGCGACGCTTTGTGGGAGGCAACCCACGTAATTATCTCTACCCCTATTTTTCTTTAATTATCTTATCCTTCCTTACATCCCTTGATTTTCTCCATTCCTGAATCTATTCCCCCCCCCCCCATTTATTTTATTTATTTACCCCTATTCATCAATTTTCTTATATTCTATTTTATTCCCTTTCCATATCCCACTTAATTTAGATTTTAAACTTTGAATTTCTTGATCAGGAGCGTGACAGTTGGGATTTGATGGGCCCCAATCACAAGCCGCCACATCCGCACGTGGGCAACGGCTAGCAGCTGGCAACCATAATGGGAGAACGCTTTCTTCCCTTTTCTTTTCACTTTCCACTTTACCTTCCATCTTCTTCCTCTTGCTTTTCAGCTTTCTCTCCCCTTACGAAAACTCTGCAACTTCTCCATGGCTTGCTCCAAGAAAAGTGTTGGATGCTCCGACCTTCCATCTGGTCGTCGTCCCCAAGGCGCTCCGACCGCCTCCACTCCCGTCACCCCTGCTGCAGCCGGCGTCTCTGCCTTCGCTGGTACACCACCACCCACCACCACACAAAAATCCCCACAGACAACATCCACCCCTCTCTCTTCAGCAAAGCAACCGCAGCCGACCACCACCGTCGCTGCTACTACCCCAGTTGCTCCGGCCACTACCACTATCGCAACCACCGCTTCCACTGCCAAGAAACCACCATCCACCCCAAAGGTCGCTAAGACACCAACGTCTAGACCCATCCTCACCTCACCTCACCTCCAAAACCCACTCCTCCATCACCAAAACCCACCCCCATTCCCACCACCGTCGTGATTCCGCCGAAAGCCCCTACACCCAAGGACGAGTCCTCGTCCGGAGAATACAAGTCAGGCACCGGCGAGTCCGAGGACTCCATTGCGACTGCCACTACCAACCAACCCGCTCCGTCGACCGCTGCGCCGTCGAGTGCCTCTGACACGACGGCTGCTGCCACTCTTAAAGCACCCACCACATCTAGCAGTTCCTTAGGCGAAGAGGAATCGGGCGACGAAGAGGAGGAATCCGAGGAGGGTTCCGATGAAGAAGGCTCCAAAGAAAAGTCGGAGGAGGAAGAGGATGAGGACACCCCCACTGGTCCGCCCGCGACGACAGCCGCCCAAAGCGTAACCACCACTCCGACGTTTAAAGCTGATTTCCAGGTCACTGGATCCATTCCCGGACCCAACGGTTTACCCATGGGTCGTGGCATGACATCTCGGGGCCGTTTGATTGAGCTCGCCTGCTATGCCGAGGGCAAGCCAAAGCAAGTAAAGCTTCTGGTTCCCGTGGACGACGACGATGATTTAGAGGATGAAGCTTTTGTCCCTCCCACCAACGAAACCACCGACGACACCTCCATGGAAATAGAAGTCGAGGAACCATCCCTCATTCACCCAAAACGCAAAGCACCTACTACACCAACTGCTTCCTCCCAACCCAGAAAATCTGCCCGAACCACAAGCAGCTCGGTGAAGACGGTGATGCCCACTCTGGCCGCTCGTTCTGCCCACGGCAGAGCAGGCACAGCCATGCCCTTTGCCCAGGTAACACCTGACCTCGCTCACCTTCATGGTTGGCTGGACTTTCCTGATAAGCCCAACAATGATAGGTTGTTAGCTTTATATGGCATGCTTGTCTCCCCTTGTGCTAAACTTGATACTGAATGTTTAGACAAAATGGGTATAGCTGCTAGGGTGAATGTTTTGATTGATAATATTGGCTGGTGTCCTCTGTTTGACTTTGAGCACCCCACATTCCTTGAATTAAGCCATGATTTTCTCACATCTTTTTGGTTTGATAGTGCTAAGCTTAAACAAAAGGGAAAGGGTAGCATGAATTTAGGGGCTGATAAGGTGGTCAATTTTTGCTTTATGGATGTTTGGGAGCACCTGTCTATTGATAAGTTTAATGTTCTGTTTGGTTTTTCCAAAGAGTCTGATTTGGGTGCCTCATGGTATCTCGGGGCATACGCTGCTTACCCCCCTGAGTTTGATGTCACCAATGCCTTCCGGGAGCTTACTGGCAATCCTAATGCCAAGTACAACTCCCAACGCTCAAAAGGCCATGAGCTGTGTGACCCTGCCCTTCGTATCTTACATCGTTTCCTTGATCTCAACTTCGCGGGCAAGATGCAGTGTTCTGGCACCCTCTCTGTCTAGGAATTATTCTTGTGGTGTATGCATAACGGCCATAAGGCCAACCTAGGGTACTGGATTGCTCATGAATTGCACGATATTATCACTTGTAACCGCAATCCCATTCTTGGCTCCCTTATCACTCGCTTGGCTGTTGAACAACGTAATCTTGACGTGTCCAGTTGTGACCTATTTATTCCCATCGGTTTTAAATTACTTGATGCCCGTACCCTCGATGGTATGGGCCATTTGCACTTGACGGGTCATGTTTTGTCTTTCAGCAATGGTTACACTGGCGGCGCGAAGTGAGTTTGGAGCGCCCAGAATGGTGGAACATTCGAGTGGCCTGACCTCACCGCAGCTTCTCCCCCTCCTTCCCCTGTTCACTGCTGAGCGATGAGCGTCCCGGGTGAGCAGATCCTGACATCCATACCACCGCCCCGATTGCTGCTAATATGGCTGAGACGAATGCCCTCCTCCGGACGGTCATTTCACTCCTCCAGAACCTCCCTGATGAGCTAGCTTCGAGGCTATATCCTCCTGCTAGCCCTTGATATCCCCCCCAAACTCTTCTCCAATTGCCTTCGGGCTGTTTTTGTATTTTAATTACCCCGGTGCACACTTTCCCTTCTCCCTATCTCTCTTCCTTTCATTTGAACTCCGTTGGTTGATTCCATTCTCCACACCGAGGACGGTGTTTTGCTTTAGTGTGGGGAAGGATTTCATACTCTTGTGATATATTTTGAATGCATTTCTGACATGTTTGCATGGCTGCTTGATTATTATCGTATGGCATGATTGTTTGCCTTGCATTTGCATATTTTGTCCCGATTTGGAATTTTTCCACAACTGGTTCTCAACTGATTGCACTACCCCTATTTTTGAAATCACTTTTGATGGAATGCACAGAGTAAGCCCACTACACACAGACACTTAATCCACTGCACCAAAACCGCTTGCACACCATACTGCCTGTTAGCTCTTATGACTATGTCTTGCCCTAGCTACTTGCAATCATTGTATTCTTCCTTGTGAGTTTTCGAGCTTTCATTGCCATATTTTCTTGATGAGTGGATGCATGATTGTGTGTTGGCTGGATTTGCATGATACCCATGAGTATAGGCATGTTTAGACATGGGAAAGCGATGATGTGATTAGGAACTTTGCACTTTTCTTTGTTATCTTTTTTCTTGCTTTTTATCTTCTTACCCTTGCTGCTCAACCCTTCATTTCACCACCTTTCTCACTACTTGAGCCATTCCTTTCTTTTCTTAGCAGGTGAGAGATGTCCTCTAGCAGTGGTAAGGTGAGGCAGAGAGAATCAACATCTTTTATGTGGGGGTATCGAGCTGCTACATCAAGACACTAAAAGCAGAAGTAGATAATAAAAGCAGAAAATCATTCGTACAACTGCTAGATCGAGATGCTGAAAGCAAGTAGTATGGCAAGCAATTACAGAGCGCACAAAGAGAAATAAAAGCTCTAGCGTAGGGATTCCGTAGCGACTTGGCCTAGACACTCAAATCAAATCAAAGCATTCAAATGAGTAATACGGAAATCAACTGCTAGGCCGAGCCGCTAACATCAAGCATGTACTGAAAATGAGACGCCCGAGGGAAATTTTGCTGCTCCAGTTCAAAAGCTCAAAACATCATGTATGCTCCCTTTTTGTTCTTCTTCCTTCTAATAAACAAAACTCAAAAAAATTAATTTGAATAGAAAGGGAGTACAAAATCAGAACTGGAGCAGAGCATTACGAAGATCAGAAGACCAACAACACTTTCCGAACGAAGAAGATACCCACACTCTTCATCAGCGCTCTCTGTCTTGCCCTTGCCATTACCACCAGGAGGCTTTCTCACCATTTTGCCTTTTTCCAACTATTGATACCCGAATTTTGACTCCATTTTGTATTAAGTTTAGCATTTCTGTCATTTTATTTAACTTACTGTCATTTTTAATTAATCTACTGTCATCATTTAATTTTCGCACTTTATCAAATCGTCATCTAAATTTCTCGCACTTATCAAATTAGCATTTAAATTTTCTGCACGCATCAAATCAGCATTTAAATTCTCGTATGCATTAAATCATCATTTAAATTTTCGCACTTATCAACTGTCATCACATAAATTTCTCGCATGCAAAACATCATTTAAATCATTTAAATTTTCGTATGTGTCAAATCATCATTTCATCTTCGTACTCGTAAAGATCATTGTTTAATTTTTTGATAAATATCAAATGTTATTTAAATTCTCGCATTCATAAATTGCTTATTTATTTTTCGAGCTATCACTAACACTCTCATTTTGTAGGTTTAAAATTTAAAGCTTCGCTCGAAAGTACGCCTTTCGTTCCCTTTCATTTATTCAATGCTTTTCCATAAATATTAATTGTACGCATGATATATAGAATTGCTAGAATTTAAAATGAACCCAGATGAACAACTTGTTTAAAGACTTGCTTAAAATGCCATGTTCGTATGATTTTAAATTTTCACTTATATTGACTGCATGTACTTGGTGGCTTCGATCCCACATCAGTTTATCATTTCAAAAAACTCTCATTTAATCTGTACTCTATTAAGCTATCCATGATAGAATCACGTAGTAATTAATTTAATCATGCATAAGTCCGATGATGAAATAGAGGGCGCTCATTCGGTCTTACGAAAAATTCAGTCCCATCACGCTACGGTCAGGAATAATCGATCGGTCTTGAAAAATGGTAACCCCGTTCGAAAGATTTTTAAAACGGTAACCCCATCCAACGATTAATTATTCCTGAACGGTCCCGATCATGGAAAAAACCAAAGTGACGATTCCTCTAAGGACCCCCTTTCAAAACACATTTTATCAAACACCTTTTAAACACCTCTCTTATCAACTGGTAACCATTTTCGGATGTGACTCAGGTGCCTAACACCTTCCCGAGACCATAATACGACCCCGAACCTTTTGTCTGGGGTCCAGACCTTTTTTTTGTGCCTTTAGTTTTTTATTTATTTTATTTTTTATGCCATGACGATTAAGGTTCCCTAAACCTAGCGACAAAATTAGGGTGGCAACTTCATTGCATGTTGTGAGGCGTCCTTTTATGCCGAGCATCGTAAGGTCTTAGATTCGTCATATACTCGCGAATTTTTTTATTTTCGGGGCGCGACACCAGCTAAGAAAAATCTCTATCCTTCCTTCTCTCTTTTTTGAACCCTCTTCTCCAACATATTTTCTTGATTCACCCTTGCAAAGTTTCTATGATCATATGATTTCCCATGCATGTGTTCTCCGTACTCGGGTCGCTATTGCAAATTTAGTTTTGTGCATTATCATTTGCATTGATGAGTGTAAACACCTAACTCTGTTTCTGAGCGTGAGTGATAAATACTTTACCCGGGGAGGATTGCTTGTAGCAGGCTGATGTAGGAAAGCCACTCTTCTGGTTTTGTTATTCCTTAAGAGTGGTGCAGAGTTCATCTAGGCTGGAGGGTGGCGTACTGCTCGGTCAAGGCGTAAGTGGAGGCGGTTATTATGCATAATTCTTCCCTCTTTTATATGCCTTTTCAGATCATGATACTACTAATGGTGCTGTGTTTCTTTAGTTTTCACAAATCTTGGCTATTTAAGAGGGAAATACAAAAAGAAGCGCTTTCTATCATTTTCTGGAAGGAATGGAGCAGCTAGGCCTTGCAGCTGAATGTTCGCAGAAGGTAGCGGAGTCCTAGCGAGAAAAGGAAACTATCATAAACAAGGAAACACGAGATCTGCTCATTAATTCCTCCGAGAATCCCAATCTCAGTAAAAGACCATTGAGGAATATAATTCCAGTAGGATTAGGAGTTTTATTTGTAATAAACTATAAATACTTTTAGTAATTAGGTTTTCTATCTCTCTCTTCTCTCCCGCTAGACTTTTGGCGCTACTTCTGCCTCTAGCACGTTTCGTTCTTTCTTTCAATAAGCTCCGGTCGGTAATAATAGGACTTCTTCCTTCTTCCCTTCTTCTATTCAATTATGCAATCTCTTTATTTATTTATTTTTACTTTTAATATGAGTGGCTAGTCTTTTTGTTCTTGGTAAGAATCGATTGAAGGTTGCAAGGGAAGCCGTTAGGTCAAATTGGGCTTCATATATTCTAGGCTAATATCTATCTTGTTTAATATTTAATTGTCAAGTTGTCTAGGATTAATTACAAGCTTGATCAACTCGTAATTAAAACTAGGGAATTATAATCATCCTTGTGGTTATACCTAACGCGAAGCTGCAAGGTAAAGTAGATAACCATTCTGGAAGTAATCAAGATCCTGGTCTCCTCCAGTTAGATTAAACGGATCGTTAGGGTAGAGCCTCGAGCGTACTGAGTGTCTCGCCCTAGACGCGTTTTACCTCCTCTTCATGGGCAACCGAGTATTGTCTCCATAAGCGTACCTTGGAGGATGGCGGACTGTCCAGGTTATCCCATAAGCGTACCTTGGGGTAGCTTCTCTTACGAAGGTAAGTAGGAGACCTAAGCGTACCTGGTCCCATAGCGTGTCTATCTGCTCGGGGTAGACGATACTTGCACCAATGACCGGTTGACCACAATTGCAACCGGATATAGATTCTTACTGGGAACTTTCTCTCTATTGATTTCTTTCTTCCTTTGTTTTCCTTTATTACTGTTTTAGGTAATTGATAATCAAACAACCATTCAAAAACCCCCCTTTTGTTACTCATTTTTTGGATTTCTTTGTTTTACAAATTGACTAGAGTGTTAACCCTTAATCCCTGTGTTCGATCCTGTTACCACTATACACAATTTATTGTGCACTTGACTGCAGGTTTTATTATTATTTTTGACGACTTTGACAACCGATCATCGCTCCCTCTCCTTTCCTCATCGCAGCAAGCCACCACAGCAACCGCCATCTCCACCATAAGCCAACCCCCACCACTGATTCCCGATCTACCACTAACAGCACCACCACTGATGATTTGAGTTAAATGAGGAAATGAACGGATACAAGATTCAGATTTGGATTTTTTTTGTATGGGTATATCGATTTGGGTTTGATTTATATGGGGTTTTATTTATTTTTTAGGTAATTTGTAGAGGAGGGTCTTTTTGAGCAAAGACTGGAGTGTTTTAGAGAATCGCGGTGAGGGAGATGGATTTGATTTTGCGGTTGACGATGAGGGAGATGGGTATGGTTTGGAGGTGGTGGCGACGGGGCAGAGAAGGAGATTCGGCGGTGGTGACGGTGGTACCCTCCTGTGTCACAGCGAATCCAAACTCGCGTTCGTTGATTGTCAGTCATAAGATCTAATTCCCTATATCAGATTTGGGTAACCCGCGGCGGAAATACGATCCAAATCTGAATAATATGGTCCTTCTTTTTCAGATCTGGGTAATAAGGAAAATAATGCTTGTAATATTAGGATTTGAGATTAATAGAAAAAGGTTCTAGTTATCTGATTTTACATTTATTTATTTTTTCAATTTTTGAACAATGAGATCAGTAAAAAAATGTATGAGAAATACAGGCAGCAGAAACATGCTGAAAGATTTAAGCTGCAAAGCAAATCCCCAGGCTGGATTTTTTAAGAAGAGAATTGATTAAGAAAGGATATTAAAGAGTGTAGAAGTTGAAGATGAAGATAGTAGTTAGGAAAATAAACTTGAGCAGAGATAAAAATATGAAGAAAGAAAGCAAAAATAATAAAGTTTTTTTTAACCGGCTGTCTTTTAATTTTAGGATTCTTAAATTGTAAAATTGATTTTAATTTTAGGGTTCTTAAATTGTAAAATTCATTTTAATTCCAGATTGTTTAGTTTGTTTAATGTGTTTTTTCTTTTTATATTTTCGTCTTTCATTTTTTAAATTATTTTTTGGATTTTTAAAATTAATTATATTATTTTTCTGAAAAAAAAACTAAAATACCTAGAAACAAATTAAGGAATAAGAAAGAAATTTTTAATTTTTTAATTTTTTAATTTTTGAAAGTTTTAATTTTTTGGAATAAGAAAATAAGAAAGAAGAAATTTTTGAATTTTTAGAATAAGAAAATAAGAAAGAAAGAAATTTTAAATTTTTTTTTACATAATTACCTGCTAAAATAGGTCTAAAAAAAAAAACTTATTGTAGCAGGTAACTTTAACAGAATGTTAAGTTTAACTGACGGCAGGGACCCCGATTTCATTAACCTTTAGTTCAGAGACCCAAAAATAAATATTTTTAGTACAGGAGAGGTTTCTATTTTTCGCGTATAGTTTAGAGGGTTTTTATAGTATTACCCCAAAGGAAAATTAGTTGCTATGAATAGCATTTGATCAATTGTGTCACTTTCATTTCATTGGAATTGCGATTCTTTATACGTCTCATGTTCCGTCGGGCGTTCAACAATTTTCTTTGAAATAATAATAATAATAATAATAATAATAATAATTTCCTCCTAAATTAAAAATTAAATTAACATGGATCTAGAAAGTAAAGAAATGAAAATAAAATATCTGGACTTTGGCTTCTCGGAAAATTACAAAACATGAGTAGTAGCAATGATGTCGTGTACAACACGTAACTTGATTAGACTAGTCAATACATTCCTACCTATAAATGCATAAGCGTCACAAGCAATTTTCCTCACAAAAATCTCCAGCAATCCTTCTTGTATCACCATGAAAAGTGCCCAGATTCTTGTAGCTGTTGCCGTTTTGGCTCTAGCTTCCTCTATCGCCTCCGCCTATGACCCCCACTCCCTTCAAGACTATTGTGTTGCCGTCAATGATCCTAAACAAGCCGGTACTATAATTTGTACTTTAATTATCTCTTAATCCGTTCCAGTGCGAACAAAATTAATATTTTTTTCGTAATATATAGATATCTATGCAGATGACACAATTATATAAGTCATCTTTTTTACATGTTTGTTTATAGGTTTGTCTTTTAAAATGTTTGATAATTAATATTATTTTAACTTGTGCAGTGTTTGTTAACGGGAAGTATGCAAGGACCCAAAGCTTGCCACAGCAGATGATTTCTTATTTTCAGGCCTAAATATTCCAACCGACACGAATAATATATATGGATTTAATGGAACCACGGTAGATGTTGAATTACTTCCAGGCCTCAATACTCTTGGCTCATCTTTCCTCCGCCTTGACTTTGCACCCAATGGCGGCGGCGTCCCACCCCACATTCACCCTCGTGCGACCGAGGTCTTATATATTGCTGAAGGCGTCTTCTATGCTGGTTTCGTCACATCTGGAGATAGTCGTCTCATCACTAATATACTGCGTCCCGGAGATGTTTTCGTTTTTCCAATCGGGCTTGTTCACTTTCAACTCAATATCTCCAAAAAACCGGGAGTTATCTTTGGTAGTTTCAATAGCCAAAATCCTGGAGTCATTCCCTTGGGGGAGTCAACTTTTACAATAAATCCATCCATGAACTCGGATGTTCTCACCAAATCTTTCAGATTAGACAAAAAAGCTGTGATTAATCTTCAGAAAAAATTTCTTAATGAGCCGTTTATTGAAACTCCATAATTAAGAAGCACATGAACTTTAAAAAATCAATAAATTTATAAAGAGTAACTATTATTGTAATGTTGGGATTATGTAATAAATGAACTCGCTCAGGAGCCGTCTAGTCGGCTTGCTTGTGTATTACTTTTGCTTTACATTTGTTAATGTAAAGATAAAATAAAAATTTATCCAGGATTTACCTTGATATGATTGATTCGCAGGTATGTATAATAATATTTTTTATGAAGTGGTAATTTACGAATGGTAACAACATTAATATGATAATTTTTTTTCATAAACATCAGCTAATAAAAATGTTATTGTTAAAAAATAAATACATATCAATAGGCATATAATTTTTTAATCGTTTTATTGATGGCAAAGATACTACTAAAAACTCGGTTTTAAATTCGAATTTATTCTCTGCCTATAAAAAAATTAAAATAATATATGTAGTTTTTCTTCATGCATATACCTGATGAAAAAAAATAGTTTATCTCTTTTACATTTAACCAATTTAAACAAGAAAAAAAAATATTCTCTTCATTTTACACATTTTTTGCATTCGTTCAGCAGTTTTCTTTCTAATATGATAATAATAATAATAATAATAATAATAATAATAATAATAATAATAGTGGTATTTGGTAGTTACTTGGTACTCGAGCTCCTCCTAAATTAAAAAATAAATTAAGATGGGTCGGCATAGGGAAGAAATGAAGATAAATGTCGGACTTGGCTTCTCGGAAAGTTCAAAAACATCAGTAGTAGCAATGATGTCGTGTGGCAAGACGTAACTTGATTAGACTAGTCAATACATTCATACCTATAAATTCATACGCGTCGCAAGCAATATTCCTCACCAAAATCTCCAGCAATCCTTCTTGTATCACCATGAAAAGTGCCCAAATTCTTGTAGCTCTTGCCGTTTTGGCTCTAGCTTCCTCCATCGCCTCCGCCTACGATCCCCACTCCCTTCAAGACTACTGTGTTGCCGTCAATGATCCTAAACAACCTGGTACTATAATTAATACTTTAATTATCCTTTTATTTGTTAACAAATTATTGCTAATAAAATTAGTAATTTTCCTTGATATATATATGATCAGATTTGGAGCTATATATGTATATCTATGCCACGACACAATGACATAAGTCGTCTGTTTTACATGTTTGTTTATAGGTTTGTCTTTTTAAATGTTTGCTAATTGATATTATTTTCACTTGTGCAGTGTTTTTGAACGGGAATGTATGCAAGGACCCAAAGCTTACCACAACAGACGATTTTTTATTTTCAGACCTAAACATTCCATTCGACACAAATAATGTGTGTATGGATTTAACAAGACTACAATAGGTGTTGACTTACTTTCAGGCCTGAACATTTTTGGCTCAACTTTCCTCCGCCTTGACTTTGCACCCAATGGCGGCGGCGTCCCACCCCACACCAACCCTCGTGCGACCGAGGTCTTATATATTGCTGAAAGTGTCTTCTATTCTAGTTTTATCATATCTGGAGATAGTCGTTTCATCACTAAAATACTACATTTCGGAGATGTTTTCGTTTTCCTAATCGGGTTTGTTCACTTCCAACTCAATATCTCTAAAAAGCTAGGAGTTATTTTCGGTGGTTTCAATAACCAAAACCCTGGATTCAGTTTTGTAGGGGAGTCGACTTTTGGAACAAGGTCATCCATGAATCCCGATGTTCTTACTAGATCTTTTTGATTAGACAAAAAAACTGTAATTGAGTTTAAGAAGAAATTCTTTGAGGATAGTATTATCTAATAAATTAACCAAAATTAATGATAATTAAAGAAGTAATAAAAAATAATAATAACTTATTAGGTCATTTAATTGGGATTATGTCCTACTTAATGATTACTTTTGCTTCTTTACATTTGGCTTTTCCGTTCTTTTCATTGCATTTGTTGATGAAAAATGAATAAAGTAATACTTTTAAGCAATAAAGATTATACAATTTTTTTTAAAAAAACACCGTAACATTAGATTAGATAGTCAGAAAATACAAAATGTGGAATAACATTACATTTCCCTAATAAAATTAAAGATAAATGTGAAATTTATGTTAAAAGTAATGGGGACAACGAAAGTTATACTATCCGTAAAGGCAGGGAAAAAACTTGGGTAGATCATGATCTACCTACATCATGATCTAGGATGATGACACGTGCCTCAAATAGTACTAGAATACCACTATTCTTGACACTTTTGGACACGTGTCATCATCCTACATCATAATGTAGCTAGATCATGATCTACCCAAATTTTACTAGTAAAGGCAGAAAGGATAATGGGCCGGTGAAAGTTAAAAGCAATTTATCATTTGAATGCAATACTCTTGTTACTTAAGGAATGTGCATATTCTATATTTGTACGTAGATAAATTATTTACTATAAGCATTTTAATTTTTAATGGACTAAAATAGTACGAAAAATATTAGTGCTCACACAAGAAAGACATTTGATTTATAACTAACAATTGACACTTGAGAATTGATTTTTGTGGATAAAAGAATCTGGAAAGAAAATCACGACTTCACGAGGTTGAATTCAAAAATATGAAATCACCTCCTTAAAAATGACAAGGCCAATGCTCTCTAATTCAAGGTATTGTCATAAAACATGTGAATTAATCTTATAATGGATACTTTCGGACCTCGGACGGACGGAGAGGCACAGCAACATCAAGGAATTCTATAATATATGATCCTCTGGTTTTAAAAATATTCAAATATATTAGTATTTTAATTAATTTTCACACGTGTTATTTTTTTCTTTAATTATTAAATTATAGATGGGAATTAATTGTGTAATTAAGATAGAAAATTTCAAATTGTGATTGTAAGAGAAATAGTTAAGGTTTCTTATTTAGTAGGAAATTTAATTTATTGTGCAAGTCTAGATAGGAAGTTTAGAGTTGTACTATAAAGGAAAAAAATTAAGATTTATTTATTTGTGTAAATTTTCAATTTTAGTAAGATAGACAGTCTTTATAAATAAAATTAGGTGTAAAGAGTGTCAACTTTCACCTGCTTTTGTTGAGAAGCTAATTGTGAGGTTTTGTGTGGAGTAGAGGCACACACGATGGTCACGCAGCGCACGGGCGCTGACTGTTAAGGTCTAAGCTCGTTCAGGGCATGTTCACACCCATGGCCGCTTAACCTTAATGAGAGCTTACGGGCAATCTTTGTTTTCAGGTTGGGGAAGTGAGTAATCAGTCCCTTTGTGCCGTGGGCTCGGTTATTCATTGGAAGGGTGTTTGAGTCGACCTTGTGTGGGCGCCCCCTTAGTCTGCGACCTTTTTGGCCTTTGTCTGTAATATCATGCTTATTCAATGAAGTGATGTCTTTCATGATTGTATGCCCTATTGTCTATGTGTTTGCTCGATGTTATGCCTATGATAAACTATAATGGCCCTATTGTGGTTCTAACCTTATATTCCCTGGTGATGCGGGTCTAAGGTGTGTGTGAAAGGCTGGTTCAGTAGAGAGAGTGCGTGAACGCCGCACGAACCTAATCCCTTTGGCTTCCAAAGGATTAGTCCGTGACAGTTGATAGCGGAGCTATTTCAACTTCTTTGAGATGGCAAAGACTTCGAAAGTCAGGTGCACTGAACTAGAGAATCGCGTGAATGCGATTGATGCATGGATACAGAGTCAGAGGACTCTAGGTGTTGGCTCCTCGCAGCCACAAGTAACATTGGAACAAATACTTGAGAGGGATATACGCATTGAGATGCTAGAATCCCGTCTGACCCAATACGATGAAATGTTTAAAGGTGAAAGCGCCGATAATGATTTCTCTGTTGAAGAGAATGTGGAAACGTTTCGTCTCTTTGCGGAACGGGTGTGACGCGTGGAGGCGCTAGAAGCACAGTTAAAAAGGAGACTTTTTGGAAGGTCGAACCCCAGAGAAAGAGGGTGACCCTCATGGAAATCTTGATGAGCTGCTAGAGAAGGCAAATATTAGAGAACTGAATGAGGCACTTACCACCACCGGAATTAGCGTGGATGAATTGCAAGATAATCTCAAGGAAGCATGGGATACTGTTGCTATCTGATTTTTGATTTTAATTTTTCGTCAAAATATTTTTCACATTTTTGTCGTCAATTTTCTAAAATCACACTTCCATCTATTTTTCGTCAATCTGTTATTTATTTTTACGCTTAATGTCATCTAAATTTTATTCTATACTTTTTCACATTTTTATCACTTTTCCGTTTGAACTCATATCGGTTCCGAGTAAAATTCTCGAAACCAATGGTCGAACAATTTCTCTTATTAGCTACTTATTTTTATTATTTTTCTAAGCTCTCACTATCTCTTTGCCTTTCGTTCAAATTTTTATTTTTAGCATTTTTCATGTTCAAACTTTTGTCATTTAGAAGTGAATTTTTATCGAGCGATACAACGAACTTTTCGTCGCTTACTGTACGCTAATTGCTTTCTTCCATTTTATTCTACGTTTTAGCATTTTTGGTTTGAGTTTTACTGCATTTGCAGGCGACATTGCTCGTACCATCGGCTTGAACTAAGAAAATCAAAGGGAGAGGTCAATATTCATCACCACCTTTGATCTGGTTGACTTTGAAAGTCAACCAAGATCAAACGACCCTCTTATTTTCCACGTCATTCATCGCCTTTGGCTTCTGCGAACAGAGACGCCACTGCTTCTTCCTTGGCCGCCAAGTTCTCCCTTGATCGTCATTCCTACACGACCAGCAGCCTTGAGCCTCGCCAACAATCCTCAGCCACACAACCATTCCCAACCGCTGCTCGTCGACACGTCATCCCCGTTCAACCGACTTACCCTCCCTATAAATAGCAAGCTTGCAGGAACGTTTCTCTTCGCCAATTCACGAACACTCTCTCCTTCTCTAGCATCTGCTCTCTATCACGAGCAATTGCTTACTTCAACCTTCGGGTTGAAGTTACTCCAGTTCAAAGTTTTTTAAGCGTTTATACGCGTTTTCTTTCAAAAAAACATTCTTTGTTCGTGTTTTCAAAGATAAATGGATGTTTTGATTTTAAATAAACTCTATTTGATCTTTAAAATAATTACAATGCTTTAATTCCGTTAATCAATGGTCATTTTGGGGCAATTTTGAGCTTTTTATTTAATTAGTTTAAACTCATTTTTGAATTAATTGAGGGTTGTTTTGTTTGAATTAATTTTATGTTTTTCTATGATTAAATTTTTGTAGTTGAGACGATTATTTTGGTCGAAAAACTTTTCTATTTCGTTGCAGTTTATCGGACCTTGGTCGCCGGCAGGAGCACCGGCGACGCAAGGAAGAAGAAGGTGAGTAGGGCACGGGCTTGTGGTGTTAGGCCATGCCAAACGTGGCCCATGCGCGTGAGAAAGGGAGAGGAGAGATGGGCTTGTCTCTGGCCCAAGTAAGAGAGGGAGATGGGCTGTTGCGCCAGCCCACGCGGAAGAGAGAAGTGCAACCAGCCTGTTGATACCCGAATTTTGACGTCATTTTTAATTAATTTACCGTCATTAGCATTTTTCAATTCTCATCGCATTTCTATCATCGTCAGCGTTCGAAATCGCGTTTTTAATTTTCAGTCACGTATTTTCGTTATTATTATCATTAATATTTTTAGCCTTAAAAATCACATTTTTAATTATCCGTTAGTCGTTTGCTAGTTATTTCTTCATTTTAGGTCATCACACGAATTTTAGGATTTTTAGTATTTTTCACATTTTTTTTATTATTTTTGTTCAAGCTTTTACTGGACCCGAGTAAGTTCGCTCGGACAATAGCTCGAACTTGGAATATTTTCCATCAACTAGTTCCTACTCTTTTTTTCGTTCACATCGACCAAGAACGTTTCGCGTAATTTTCGTCATAACGTCATTTATTTTTCATCCAAACATTTCATGTTTCCGAATGAGAAAATAAACACGTTAAACAGAAAATTCTCGTTATTCGCTATAGACGGTTAAACTCGCCGTATTTTTCTCTACGCGCTGGCACTTTCGACTCGAAAATTCAGAACGTTTGTTCCCGAAATTAGATCGAGGCCATTTAAATAGACTTAAAGGGCCATTTAATCATAACCGTTGATCTGGTCAACCAAGGAAAGTCAACCAGATCAACGGTTGACAATTTATGGTGCATGGTGCACATGCACCGTGGAAGCGACAGAGCAATCCTCCGAGCTGCTTGCTCCCGTCGCTTCCTGTCCCGTCAACCATCATCACGCAGCCCTAGCCTCGCCACCTCACGACCCTTAGCTCCGCCACCTACATGTCCGACCCAACCACGCGCGCCGCCGCGTCCTTCACCCACGCGATCCTTGGCCTATAAATACGAAGCTCCCCTCAACGTTCAAACGGTACCAAAATCACTCAAGCAACCTTGCTTCTTCTCCCTCATTGATTGATAGCTCATGTAGAGCATCGATCGTCACAGTTCAAGCTTAGCAGTAAGCTTCTTGAAGCTTTTCTTTTCTTCGTTTTTATACATTTTTATTTCTTTAATTCATTTAGCATTGTTTGGATCAAATAAATTTCTAGTTTTTATGCCATTAATTCGTATACATGTTGTAGATTAAATACATGCTTTTGAATTAATTAGTTTTCGGGAATTAACAGTTTCGTTGTTTTTTGAAATGAAACTCGGTACGGTTTAAAATAAAATTCGTGGTTCATACGGTCGGGAAGCCGTCGAGGAGACGAGCATCTCGGTACGAAGGTTTTTCGTTTCGGCCACAGGTGGCCGGAGCTTGGCCGCCGGCGGTAGTGTCGGCGACCAAGGCTTGAAGAAGGTGAATAGTGTCATGCGTGGGCTTGGCCCACGCGGAAGAAGGAAGAAAGGTGATGGGCTTGGCCCATCACCATTCTTTCATTTTCTTGGGCCAGGAACTATTCCTGGCCCATTTCCTTTGCCTTTTTTTAAATGGGCCCAGCCCATCTTCATTTTTCCGAGATCTCGGATCGCATTTTCGTAAAAATATTCATATGCTTCGTATGATTATTTTTCGTACTAACACTTTAATTTTCTGTACCTATCAACTGTTTAAATTCTTCGCACTTTAATTTTCCGCAATTTACTTTCGGCAATTTAAATTCAATTTACCGCCTACATGGTTGGTCGCAAATATCAACTGTTTATTTTCTGCAAATATCAAACTGTTTATTTTCTGCAAATATCAACCTGTTTATTTTCTGCAATATCAACTTGTTTAAATTTCTGCAATATCACTTGTTTAAATTTCTGCAATATCAACTGTTTTATTTTCTGCAAATCGTCAACAGCTTAATTTCTGCAAATATCAAATCTTTAATTTTTTGTCAAATCATCACTCAATTTTTTTGTCAAATCAGCATTTAAATTCTCGCACTTGTCAATGTCAGCATTTAAAATTCTCGCACTTGTCAACTGTCATTATTTAATTTTTGCACTTATCAACCGTCATCATCTAAATTCCGCTCTTTATCAAGTCATTATTTAATTTTCGCACACATCAAAACAACATTTAAATTCTCGTATGCATTAAGTCATCATTTAAAATCTCGCACTCGGCAAATCCGCATTTAAATTTTCTGCACTTATCAAATCATCATTTAATTTTCGTATGCGTCAAATCATCATTTCTCGCATACGCCAAATCAGCATTTAAAATTTCGTACGCATCTAGTCATTATTTAAATTCTCGCATTCGTAAATTGCTTATTTATTTTTCGAGCTATCACTAACACTCTCTTTTTGTAGGTTTTAAATTCAAAGCTTCGCTTGAAAGTATGCCTTTCATTCCCTTTTATTTATTCAAGGCTTTCCGTAAATATCAATCATACGCATGATATATAGAGTTGCTAGGATTTAAATCAACCCACATGAACAACGTGTTTAAAGGCTTGCTTAAAAATGCCATGTTCATTTGGTTTTAACCTTTCGCTTGTATTGACTGCATGTACGTGGTGGCTTCATTCCCACATCAGTTTATCATTTCAAAACCTCTCATCTAATCTGTACTCTGTTAAGCTATCCATGATAGAATCATGTAGTAATTAATTTAATCATGCATAAGTCCGATGATGAAATAGAGGGCGCTCATTCAGTCTTACGGAAAATTCAGTCCCATCAAGCTACGGTCAGGGATAAACGATCGGTCCAACGATCAGTTATTCCTGAACGGTCCCGATTGTGGAAAAGACTAAAGTGACGATTCCTCTAAGGACCCCCTTTCAAAACGTATTTTATTAAACACCTTTTAAACACCTCTCTCATCAACCGGTAACCATTTTCGGATGTGACTCGGGTGCCTAACACCTTCCCGAGACCATAATACGACCCCGAACCTTTGTCTGGGGTTCAAACCCCCTTTTTGTGCCTTTAGTTTTTTATTTATTTTATTTTTTATGCTATGACTATTAAGGTTCCCTAAACCTAGCAACAAAATTAGGGTGGTGACTTCATTGCATGATGCGAGGCATCTGTTTATGCCGAGCATCTGAAGGTCTCAAGTTCGTTGCACACTCGCGAATTAATTTTTTTGTTATTTTCGGGGGCGCGACAGTTTGGCGACTTCACTAGGGATGGTGTATGGTCGGAGTCGGTTTCATTTTCGAGAGGTGTTTTATTTGTCTATTTACCTGCTTTGATAAATTGTTGATCTGTTCTTTTATTCGCTTTATCAATTGTCATATGCATTTCATAGTGCCCTACACCCTGGGGACAATTACCAAATTAGGAGGGTAGTAGTGACGCCCTAGGACACATGTCCTGGGTAATGTTCACCAATCCCAACTCGGATGAACCCCTAAAGCTAGTCAAAAGGTTACACGATTTCTCAAGGAATCAGGACACTGGATGACACTTTAGGGACCTTTTCATGGTATCATCCGGGAACTATTCAAGCCAGTTAGAAAAGTTATAATTAGAGCCCCAGCACGTGCATCATGATTATACCTGCTTTGTCATGGCTCTATTTATCTTGTTGCCATGATAATCTTGTCTTTTATACGAACTGTAAATTTCTTACATGTGCAGGTTACTTTGCATTTAAAATTTTATTTTTGTCCCACAGGACCCGTTTTGCTCATTTGATATGTCGGTACCTACACTACTTTCACTTGATATTTTCGGGGGACGAAGTTTCGACGATCAGGCTGCGCGAGGAGATCTGTTGGAACGTGGGTTCACCCCTGACATCACCACTAAGGTCAAAGTAGAAGTCATAGACTTCGACTTAACTAGGATTCGGAAGTTGAGAGATGAGCTGACTGAAGACGAGGAGACACAGTTTAAGGGTAGTTATGGAAAGCTACTGACCCTGGTTGACGTAAAGACTGATTGGGGTTGCGTCCGGGCAGCCCTAAAATTCTGGGATCCCTATTATCGGTGCTTCTCTTTCGACAAAGGAGTAGACTTGACTCCCATACTAGAAGAGTACTCGGCTCTGATATGCCTCACATCTCCTATATCGGCCATATACCAGAATGTTCGACTCGACTCCTCGAGTGTCAAAATAAGGCTCGATAAGTTGTTAGGAATCACTACTCGTGTCAGAGAAGGTGACTACTTCTGGTGTTGGTTAGATATTGAGGCACGCTTTCAGTTGTCCAACGGGAAAAAATGCTTAAGGATTCTGGCTTTCGCCATCGTAGGATTTGTCCTCTTTCCGAAAATGAGGAGCGCCATCGACTTTGCAGCAGCCAATATCTTTTACGAGATGGAAGCAAATGCCATCAACCCTACAACAACCATCTTAGCCGAGACCTTTCACTCTTTGGACACTTGTCGAAGAAAAGGGAAAGGGAGACTTACCTATTGCACCCAGTTGTTGACAGTATGGTTGGTCAGCCACTTCAAACAGACTGCTAATCAGTCCATTTTCTTTGAAAGCTAGATAAGATCGTGCCCTCTACTTAGAGTTATCAACGCAACGACCACGGATAAATGGGAGATGGAGAATAAGGATGTTTGGATCGACCGATTCATAAACCTCTCAGAAGAAGACTTCAGTTGGCACGCCAAATGGCTGCAGACCTCCGATCCCATCGTCTGCTGCGGTCCCTTACCATGGGTTCCTTTGATCGGAGCATGAGGATGCGCTCACTATTGCCCCACCCTTGTCCTCAGATAGTTTTGCATCACGCAAATAATTCCCCTGACATTCGACATGACAAGGTCAAACCTGCCACACACCGGAGAAAATCAGAACATTCAGCTGTATGCCCAAGACTGGGCCCACCCTTTTTATCTCAAAGGGCGCGTCGCCCCTACAACAACGATACCGGAATATCCACAGTGGAGGTTAAGACGAGTCTACGGCAATGTCTTACCTCGACTGAAAAATTAGAAATCGATGGAAGAAGAAGGGGAATCTCAACTAAGCGAAGGAATGGATGTCATGGCTTACGCTCAAGTAGTAGAACAAATGCGAGCAACGCAAGAAGAACGAGATCTGATGACAGAGGAAAGAGATATCGCCGAAGCCCATCAATGTGGCCCGGAGGTCCAGATGAATGAGTTGGAAAGGCGTAGCAAGGATATTATCCGCATACAAGCAGTAAAACAAAAAGTGGCCTTCAAGGACTTTAAGGAACGTCTGAACAGCGAAATCCGCAAGAAAGAAGCATCTAGTACCATAATCAAAGACAAGGATTCAGCGATAAGGGTTTTGACTACTCGCGCAGACTTGGGGGATAGGAAGAGCCAGGCACTGCAAAGCCGGATTACAGCTTTAGAGGCCGAGATAGAAATGCAAAATGGGGAGATGGCCTCGATGGGATACCTTTGGCAGGAGCAAGAAAATTTCGACTTCCAGGGTTGACACCTTCATGGGAAGACTCAAATATCTCCAAACCTTTGTTTTTTCGTGTAGCTAGGATCCCTGATTTCATCTATCTTAGCCATAATTGATTAATTTAGGTAGTCGGCAAGTTTACCATATTTTGTAAACACTTTTTAAATAAAGTCATACTCTTTCGGATATTTATTAAATCGCCTCAACTTTCCATATCAATTGTCCATCCAATACAACTCAAAAGACCATCGCAAAAGGAAAGAGAAAATCCCTTCGGGATAAACACCATCGTCTCACCGAAAATTCCAGAAAATCTTACCGAATACTCGAAACATCCGAGCATTGCTCATTCATGGCCATGACTTCTTTGTTCATCACAAAACTCCCAATTCATGGTATAGATCGTCGTCCCTCCCCTCGGATGGGTTCACCAGGCCTCAGGCCCTGCGTCGTTTGAAAGCATAGTATAAAAGAGATCTTCCTAGCATGGCGGCATTGGTTGCCCCTGCTGATTTGGGTTTCGCAGATAGCATCTCAGATTGCTTTACATCGTTGGAATGAATAGAGGCTTCCTTCGTATATTGTCGATAATCGGGATATCTCACCTCTCCGACCGCCCTGAAAATATCAAGTGAAAGTGTAGCCAGAAAAGCGAATGAGCAACGTGGAGGCATTGGGATTGCACATCACCTGCGTATCCTCACTTGTACTTACTCTTTTCTATGTTTTTTCCTTTTTTTAGGTTCACGATAGCTCCTCGAAAGCAAGCTACTTCGCACGGGCTCCCCGTAACTAGACTTCAAAAATGAAAAATGACTGAACAGGCTAAGGCCAATGAAGTGCTAATAGCCAGAATAGCAGAGTTAGAGGAACAAGTTAGGATTACTACAGAAAGGGCCGCCAGGGCTGAAAAGGAGAGAGATGAAGCTACCACCGAACTCCCACCGGGTTTTTATCCCACTCAAATAGGAGGACCTCCCTCTTCGCTCACCGTCGCCGGACCTTCAGTACCTCCGCCACTTTCTGGCCGTGAGGGCCAGTGGAGATGGATTAGTTCCTTCACTGTACCCACCGCAGCAAACGCTTTGGTTAATCCGGGTGAAAAAATTTCCACGTCATTTCAGCGCCTTTCAACTAACCTTGTTGTAGACTCCGCCAAGAGTCAGGTCCACCTAGAGACCTTGTATCTCCCTCCCCTTCTTCCGAGCGTAGTTCCCGGACCTGTGGGAATTTAACCTCCTGTTATTAACCCAGCACAACCTCAGTTCTCGTCAGAACCTCTACTACCCTTCGGTTCCAACCCCATTATGGCCGAGAAACCAAAAAGTGACAGACTGAATCTACTAGAAGAAAGACTCCGAGCGATCGAAGGGGCTGATCCATTTGACCCTACTAGTCCTGCCGATATGTGTATGGTCCCCGGGATCGTTATACCACCAAAGTACAAGATCCCCGACTTCGAAAAGTATACTGGGGTAGAGTGCCCAAAGACCCACCTCAGAGCATATTGCAACAAGATGGCAGAGATGATCCACAATGAGTCGTTGTTGATTCATCTATTTCAGGAAAGTTTAACCAAACACGCCCTAACTTGGTATATGGGCCTAGACAGAGCTAGGATCAGGACATGGAGAGACCTATCCGATGCCTTCTACAGACAATATAAATTCAACATGGAAGTAGCTCCCGACCGCGCCGACCTGTAAAATCTGGAAAAGAAAATCAGTGAGTCCGTGAAGACCTATGCTCAGAGATGGAGAGAGTTGGCTTCCAGAATCTCTTCTCCTTTAAGCGACAAGGAACTCTTCTCAATTTTCTTGCACACCTTCAAAGCTCCCTACTACACCTACCTGATCTCGAATCCTTCAAAAAGTTTCTCCGACATGGTCCTAATTGCCGAAAGAGTCGAGCAAGGGATTAAGTACGGACTAATCATACCTTCAGCACCAGAATCTGCGCCAAAGAATGTGTCCGTCGTGAAAAGGGATGTTGGATTTGTCGCTCCCCAAGCTAATCAAAGGCAACCATTTCCACCACCTCTGCCTTATTTATCGCCACCGCCCTGCCCTTTGCCATCACTATATCAACCCACATTCTTTCCTTTTACCTCACCACCCGTTACTAATATCACGCCTCAAAATCCTACACATTTCCCACCACCTCCGGCACAAACATTACAACCCATGCAACCTAAGCCATATAACCCACCAAAAGACCCAAATAACCAAAACACGTCAAACAATCGGTGGAACCGAGAGCCTTTGCCTCCTCTCCCTCTTCCTGCGGGAGAAATCTACAAACATCTCTTAGCACCGGACAGATCGTACCAGTTCCAGCTCAGCCTCAAATGCCTCCATACTCGAAATGGTATGATCTTAACGCAAGGTACGAATATCACACTAGAGCCCCGGGTCACACTCTGAAAAAATACTTCGCATTCAAAGAAAAAGTCCATCACCTGATCAAAAGTGGATGGGTATCTTTCGAAGGGTTAGCAAAAGGACCCAACACATCCACCAACCCTCTCCCCAATCATTCCCAAGGAAAGGGAGGGGTGAACGCCATCTCGGCAGGAGAAAGCAACGACCTTCTTTCTGTGGTATCGAGCTGGCCACTAGAACAACTTTTCCTGGCCTTAGCTCGAGGAGGATATATGCCATACTTGGAGAGCAATCCAAGTCACTGCATGTACTACAAGGGAAACGACGGTCATAAGATCCAAGGCTGTGAGTTGTACGCAGGAAAGGTGAGACAACTCTCAAGCCTTAGAGTAATACAAACCCAGAAAACGACCCGTGAGGAAGGATACATTAACACCATCGGAGAAGGATTTCCTATCCCGCCTAACTCCAAAGGAACCCCACTCTAAATTATCCAAAAGAAAAGATCGACTTCGTCGTGCAAACGGTTCTCCACGCGCCGCGATGAGGGCGACCGCGAGATTGACACCTTGGGCCAGCCTTCCAGGAAATTTGACTACCTTGTCAGGTATTCGGCACCACCCTCCTATTCTAGCGCAGTTCCATTCCTATCCTCTTGGGAATCATTGGATTCCGAGTCATACCCTTCACCGACGTGGTCACTTTGGACATTTCCTTTGAAAGAGATCTACGCAAGCCTCCTAGCAGATGGGCAGATTACACCATCCCCACTCTCGCCTCAATCAACTCCTTACCCTAGCCTTCCATTCCTATTCGTTGGATCCTGCTACTCCAGGAATTCGACATAGATATCAAGGACAAGACAGGAAGGGAAAATCTGGTGGCAGATCACTTGAGCAGACTTCCAGCCCAGGAAAACAATTCCCTAGAACCTATCCGCGATACTTTTCCAGACAAGCGCTTATGTCTAGCCCAGGCTGTTTATTCCCCATGGTTTTCAGATATTGCAAACTTTTGTGCTACTGGCACTTATCCAGCCGATGCTTCCCCTTCCGAATGTAACAAAATCAGAAGGTAGGCCAGATACTATATTTGGGACAACCCATATTTATGGAAGCATTGTTCAGACCAGATAATCTGCCACTGTGTAACCATGGATGAGGTACCCTCGATCCTTAAATTCGGCCATTCTAAAGGAGGTCATTTTGCGGCTAAGAAAACTGCTCTGAAGGTCTTGGAAGCTGGTCTGTACTGGCCTACCATTTTTAAGGACAGCTACATGTATTGTGCTTCATGCCCCCGATGCCAAGCCACTGGAAATATCGGGGCCCGGAACCAGATGCCCTTCATAAACATCATCCCATGCGAAATCTTTGATATCTGGGGTATAGACTTCATGGGCGCGTTCCCCAACTCCTTTGGTAATATTTACATACTCCTCGCTGTCGATTATGTGTCCAAGTGGGTCAAGGCCAAGGTAACTCGGACAGATGACTCCAAGATGGTCGTGAACTTTCTCCGTACCAATATCTTCAAGCCCTCATCAGCGATAGGGGTACCCATTTCTGCAACCGTGTCGTGGCCTCGCTCTTGAAAAAGTATGGCGTCCATCATAGAACATCTACAACCTATCACCCTCAGACTAATGGCCAAGCCGAGGTCTCGAACCGTGAGATTAAGTCCATCCTTGAGAAAACAGTAAACCAATCCCGCAAGGATTGGAGTCTGAAGTTGGATGACGCACTCTGGGCCTATCGTACAGCTTTCAAGACCCTGATTGGAATGACTCCCTACAGACTTGTCTATGGCAAGCCGTGCCATCTCCCCGTTGAGATAGAAGACAAGGCTTTTTGGGCCATCAGGAAAGTAAATACAGATCCGGGACCCGCTGGCCAAAATAGGCGTTTGCAAATTCAAGAGCTCGAAGAGCTGAGGGACGATGCTTATGAAAATGCCATGCTCTACAAGGGGAAGACCAAGGCTTATCACGATAGGCACCTTCGTCCCAAATTTTTTTCAGTTGGACAAAGAGTATTATTATATAACTCACGCTTGCGATTGTTTGCAGGGAAACTGAAGTCCAAATGGTCCGGGGCTTTCGTGGTCACGACAGTTTATGACCATGGAGCGGTTGAGATTCAGAACCCCGAAACAGGAACAATATTCAAGGTCAATGGCCACAGGCTGAAACCTTTTTATGAGGGATTCAAGCCCTCGACTGTCGAAGATGCCATGGTGGAACCCCCACCAAACCAGACCTAGATTGCCAAAGAACGTCAAGGCCCCGACGAGTAAACAGGCCACATTGGAGGCATTTGATGTGCCGACCATCTTCTTTCTCTCTCCCTTATCCTTCCCGAATCTTTGTGAATCTCTTGTTTATATTCCTTTTTATCTATCTTATTCTCTGTTCTTTCCTTTTCCCAGGAGATTTTATTTCTTTTTATTAGTAATCATTATCCTTTATCCTCTCTTTGTCATTATCCTATTCAACCACCCCTTTTTGAAATTTGAATTTTTTTTTCTCCTTTTTAGGTGCTTGAGATACGCGCGGGTCGTTGTGCTTCAAGCCCAAGGTGCCACGTCGTCTGACAGAGGGGGCAGAGAAGTAGCCCTAATTAAAGAAAAAGTTGTGCTATTAATTGCAAACACGCTACCCTCATCTTCCACATCTCCATCACCCACTGTTCTTCACCATCTCCACCCATGGCAAAAATAAAGAAACCCATCCGCAGGAACACTTCAGGGCCCCACCCAGTGGCCGACCCTGACAGCCCCATTCCTTCACGGTCCAGATCTCAAACATCCCTTCACTCCGGCTCGTTCAAAATAGCCACTCCACCCTCTGTCCAGCCGATCCCCATTCCCTCTCCCCGAGTGGTCTCACTAACATCAGCAGAACAACAAAGAGAGTTTACCCCGGTCGACGACGACCTGGAAATCACTGGTTTTGTCCCTCCTACCACAACCACAACTAGAGGTGGTCGTGTTCTTAAGTTCCCTCCGGGGTCCTCAACAGCCCAAAAAACTCTCCCCTCCCGCTAGAAAGCTCTCACTCGATGCAGCCATCGATCGGTTTCTAGCCCCCCCAGCCGAATCTCACCATGAAGGAAGTGCTCAAGGACATCATGGTCACAGAATCCGAGGCTGAGGATGAGCATCTGGCCGTGGCGGAGGAAGAGGAGCCGACCGACGGAGAAGAGGAGGAAATCGAGCAAGCCGCCATTGGCAATGGTGAAGGATCCGGTGAGAATGACACCGAGGAGGAGGAAGAAGATCCAGAGGCTGATGCTGAAAGAGAGAGGGCTGAGAAGGAAGCTCAAGCCCAGAAAGAAGCCGTCGCGAGATCTGCGGCTAAGAAAGGCAAGTCCAAGACCCCGGCCAGAGTGGAGCAACCGACCGAGATCGAAATGCTGGTAGGGCAGAAAAGGAAGCAGCCTCCGTCAACTAAGCTCAAGGCCTCGACATCCAAGAAGTCTCGAGGCCCCGAAGAGCTCTCGGATGACGAGACCACGACATCAGTCCCTCCTTCTGCCTCTCGAGCGACTTCTACCCAGGTGACTTTTGACCTTTTTGTATTGCATGAGTGGTTGGTTTTTAATGACAAACCATCAATTGACAAATTGCACCAGTTGAACCATAAAGGCGTTAGCCCCTATGCGGACATGAATTTCTTGACCACGATGGGCATAGCTTCTCTAGTCCGAGAGTTAGTGGCCAATATCGGCTGGGAAGCCCTGTTCTTTTTAGAACATCCCACCTTTAATGAACTCTCACTTGAGTTCTTCACCACTTTTTGGGTGAAATCTGATAATTTCAAGCCCAAAGGCAAGTTTGGCCCCAATCTTTCCACCCCTGGATTAATCAACTTTAGGCTAGCAAACAAATGGAAACCACTATCCCTTAATGAATTTAATTGCTTGCTTGGTTTTGTTAAGCATGATGAGATTAATTCTGCTGCCTATAAGAATGCCTTGACTGTTATACACCGTGTGTTTGATGCTTCTGTTGCTTTTCGTGAATTTACAAATAATCCTGATGCTAAGTATGTGATAACAATCCACCTAAAAGAAAGGGTATTTTCGCCTATCACCCGGTGGGGAGAGGCATAGCTACTATTTCACACCACCACGGTAGGGACAAAATCGCTACCTTCCCCAAAGGCTAACGCTACAGAGGCCAACGGGGCCTTACCGGCTCCTTTTACGGACCTCCTGCTTGGTTCAAAGAGTTATCTCACCTAGAGGAAACCACGCGTCAGGATTAACGCTCAGGCCATTATCCTACCGCGGCAATATCTACCTAAACACCTACCGTCGAGGTAGCGTGTCACGATAAGGGTGAATCACAGACCCTAACGCGAGCGATAGCTCCGTACCCGTTTACTCGGGCAGGAACGCCCCCTTTCTTCTATAAATACCTCCCCCACAAAGGAGGCAGGTAAGCGGACTTGACTGGCCAAAACTCTGCCAATTTCAGTACACCTACTGACTTAAGCATCGGAGTGTTTCCGCCGGAGACCCCCTCCGGCGCATTGCAGGTACTGTGGACCGTCGCACACACTGATCCGAGAAGAGCTGCTCCGCCATACATCCTTCGGCAGAAGACAAATTATTATCAAATTGGTGCTCTCGTTGAGAGCTTTGGTTCTATTAAGTGAGCATCCTTAATAACCAAGCTCCTCCTCCCCGAAGCTAGAAGGATTATGGCCTCGGAGTCAGATCCGGCGCTGTCCCGAACTTCCAACATCCCATACAACACCCGCAGACGCTTGTTTCCCTTCGCTACCTCTGCTGCCCCCACCCCAGGGCAGGACGTCACTGCAGGAGACTTAGATCTTCCTCCTGGGTCAAGTGCAGAAGAAGTTACATTCCAGATTTGCTCTCCCTTCTCCCATATAGCAGGAACCAGCCATCCTACCCCCCAAGCGGGAAGATCTATGATGGGAGAAGTGGACAACCCTTTCGTGAATTCAATAGCAGCTCTCCAAGCTCAACTGGATCAACTGACAGAAATGGCTGCTGGATTTACTCCTCATGCCTCAAGACCTGGTGTGTCCTCCCAAGTGATTTTCACCCCGTCCCTTGTCACCGAACGACCCTTATCGCCCCAACAGTCTAGGGCGCTCCCGTCCTCCTTACCTTTCCCCTTGGCTCCCATAAACGTCCCACCATTCACGCGCGGACCTGCCGATCATTCTGGACAATACAGGGGAGGAATCTCTATCCCCGAAGCAGTCCGCTAGCGTGACGAGTACAGGGAGCCTTGGGATGATCGACGGGGAGATATAGTGAGAGATCCATCTCCTAGATACAACGAGAGGTCTAGCAGCAGAAGTCGACGAGCTCGAACTCCAAGGAGCCGTAGTCGTTCTCCTAGGAGACATCAGGAATATGACCCTCAAAATCCCAGATACGACGCTGAAATTCCACATCAGCGTCAGCCTCGTAGGATCCCCGATGCTAACGCGGGTCATCCGTTCAGCTACCGTGTCAGGCACCACAGAGTCCATCGACATGTGAAACTCCCAGCAGAATCTTATGACGGCACAAAAGATCCCATTTCTCACCTCAATAAGGTGAAGGATTTCATGCAATTCCAAACGCGCAGTGACGCAGCATTGTGTCAAATTTTCGTAATGACGCTGTCAGGAGTGGCACGTCTATGGTTCGAGGGGCTCCCCGCCGGGTCTATCGATAATTTTTCTCAGCTGGAAGAAAAATTCAAAAGTCAGTTTAGCACGGTTATTCCTATCAAAAAGTCAGCAGCTGCGCTGTTCGATATCCATCGAAAACCACAAGAATCGCTGAACAATTTCTTAGGACGATTTGATCTTGAAATGTCCCTAACCCCGGGGGTCACTATCGATTTTGCGATTGAGGCCCTGAAATGCAATTGTCGATATAGTAAACTGAAAGATACGCTAACGGTGGACCCCCCAACGACCCTGGATGCATTGAGGTTGAAAGCGCATAACTATGCGAGAATGGAAGAGGAAGAAAATAGAGAATGGATCCGAGGCATGCCGGCGGACCCATATGTGGCCCCTAACGTCTTGAACAGCAATGCCCCTGACGCTAAACCCACCGAGGATCCTGGGCAGCGGAAAGAACATAACACCAAGACCTCTAACCGGCAGAGAGGCAATTTCTCAAAAGGAAGGTCTGGAGGATCCCCCACTCGGAAGCAAATGGACTCGCCAAAGGGCCGGATATACGATCCTGACCTCCCATCTCTCATAGTCCCGAGGGCGGAGATCTTAGCAATAGTCCAACAGAGAAATCTGCCTATCCGTTACCCAGCTCTCGTGAAACCAGGAGTAATCATGGGAGGAAGAGAAAATGCATACTGCAAATTCCATAAGGTCAAGGGGCACTCAACGGATGTATGCAGAGAGTTAAAATCGGCTATAGAGCGATTGGTCGAAGAGGGCTACCTTGGGGAATTTGCCACAAAGGCCAGGGAGGAAGCCAGAAACAACCCAACTGGAAATACAACTGAGTAGAGGCAAGCGCCCTCGCACGCTACAGGGGCTAACGCAGTTCCCCTCGGGCCAAATAGAGAAGCGCTCGCTATCGATAGCGACCAAATGCCCATGATAAATATCATTGCAGGAGGAGCACCCTATTGCGAGGAAATTACGCCGCAAACGCCTAACCCCGGAGAAAAGCGCAAACGGGAGAACGCGCAAACGAAAATCGAGGCAATAAGCGCCTTAGACAGAATGATATTGTCTTTCTCAGGGGAGGACGAAAAAGGCATTGTTTTCCTGCATAATGACGCGATGGTTGTGACGCCCGTCATTGGAAGTCATGGGGTAAGAAGGACCCTTGTCGATAACGGGAGTGCAGTGAATCTATTTTCATTAGAAGCGTACAACTTGATGAAACGACCTGACGGTGAGCTATCGCCTTGCACGAGGCCTATCATTGGGATCGATGGAGTACCAATTCCGGTAGCCGGAATAACATCGCTACCGGTATACTTCCGAGAAGACACATCCAAACGCTCCGAAGAGCTACTATTTCTGGTTGTAGACCTAACGTTACCGTATAACGCCATTTTGGGGCGACCATTCCTTAATCGTTTTGGAGTGGCCATATCTCAAAAACACCTGCGGATGAAATATCCCTCATGGGACGGCGTGGTCTCAATCAAAGGGGACCAAAAGTTGGCAGCCGAATGCTACTTACTTATGACTCAAAGGAGTTGTGATCGCTACGTTTGCGTGGCAGACGATCCTTTCGATGATAAAGAAGAAAAGCGCACTCAGCCGCTAGATCAGATGGTATCAATCCCTATCGGCAAGGATAGTGAAATGAATCTCTTAGCCAGTGAGAAACTAAGCCATGAAGAGAACGCGCAATTAATCCGGCTGTTGAGAAAATGCAAGGGAGAGTTTGCGTGGAAACCAGCGGACATGCCCGGAATCTCTCGGGAAGTCGCGGAACATCGGCTGAACGTTAGTCCTGACGCCAAGCCTGTTCAGCAAAGACGACGTGCCTTTTCATCTGAAAAGATAGCAGCCATCGAAAAGGAGTTGCTAAAGCTCACAGAGGCGGGGTTCATTCGAGAAGTCCAGTACCCGACCTGGCTAGCTAATCCTGTCTTAGTCCCAAAGCCTAACGGGGACTGGCGCATGTGCATCGACTTTACTGACCTAAATAATGCCTGTCCCAAGGACTGCTATCCCCTTCCGCGAATAGATCAGTTAGTCGATCAAACCGCTGGGTATGCTTATTTAAGCTCCCTAGATGCGAATTCCGGATATCACCAAATCCCTATGGCCGTAGAGGACGAAGAAAAAACTACCTTCATTACTCCTAGAGCTACATACTGCTATACTGCAATGCCGTTTGGGCTAAAGAATGCTGGTGCAACATTTCAGCGAATGGCAAACAAAGTTTTTGAAAATCAAATCGGGAGAAATGTAGAGGCCTACGTAGACGACATCCTGATCAAAAGTCGGAGTTTCAGAGAGCACCTCGCTGACTTGGAAGAAGTTTTCAATGTGATGAGAAAACACAAGATGAAGTTAAACCCGCGGAAGTGCATGTTCGCATTCCGAACGGGAAAATTCCTGGGCTATGTGGTCAGCCAGAAGGGCATCCAACCCAACCCGTCAAAGATAAAAGCCATCCAGGATATGATATCCCGGCGAACTGTCAAAGAGATACAGAAGTTAACCGGGCCCATCATTGCGTTGGGGCGATTCATATCTAAGCAAGGCGAGAGATGTTTGCCTTTCTTCAAAGTCATCCGCAACAAGGCTCCTTTCGGATGGACAGAGGAATGTGAGAAAGCGTTTGCAGGACTAAAAGCTTACCTATCATCAGATTTAGTGCTGACGAGGCCTGAGCCCGGCGATGAATTATATCTATATTTGGGAATAGCTGACGAGGTAGTCAGCGCCGTCCTTGTGCGAAGTGAAGGGCACGTGCATCGTCCTGTATTCTTCGTGAGTCACATATTGAAAGATGCCGAACTGCGATACGCTCCTATCGAGAAGATAGCACTCGCTCTAGTGCAAGCCACGAGAAAGATGGATCGATACTTCCAAGCCCACCCCGTCATTGTACTCACGGACCAGCCGTTGAGGAGAATCTTCAGAAAACCTGAATCTTCAGGAAGAATGCTAATTTGGGCTATCGAGCTCGAACAATACGGGCTGCAATACAAAGCTAGACCAGCCGTTAAGGCCCAAGCGTTAGCCGACTTTATAGCTGAGTGCACATTCACAAAGGACATAAAGACAGATCTATTGGAAGAAGAAGCAGAAAGTCCATGCCTACCGTCTCCGGAGACATATACAGATACGTGGATCATCCACGTGGATGGAGCAAAAAATCAAGAATTAGCTGGCGCAGGAGTTTTCTTAGTTGGACCAAACGGCTTGGAGATGCGATACGCCATCAGAATCCTGCAGCCATTGTCCAACAATGCGGCTGAATACGAAGCGCTGCTGGCAGGACTCAGAATTGGAAACAGTTTCTCTATCGGAACCACTCCCGGTGGGGAGAAGGAAGACAGAACACATTTAAAAATCCGAGGAGATTCCAAGCTAATAATGGATCAGGTTCTGGGGAACTCCCAGGCCAGAGAACCCATCATGGCCCAATACTTAGCCAAAGTGAAGCATGAGCTGTCAAAAATACAGGAAAAAGGCACCCTGGTCACCTTTGAGCACATTCCTAGAGAAAACAATGAAGAGGCCGATAGCCTCGCCAAGATGGCAGCCAATCCAGAAGCCTCAGTACCCAGTGACGTGCGCTATGGAGAACTGCCTACACCTTCTTTCATGGAAGAGCAGGCATCGCTCTGTGTGGAAGAAATGGAAAATGATTGGAGGATCCCAGTAATAGAATATCTGAAACATGATAAACTACCGGGAGACCATACAGAGAGGAAGAAAGTCCTAAAACGGGCAGCACGATGCACATATTATAACGGAGAGTTAATACGAAGATGTTTCTCCCATCCGGCCGCTAAATGCATAACGGAGCAAGAAGGCTTACATGTGTTACGTGAA
Source organism: Viola odorata (assembly GCA_963691705.1). Taxonomy (NCBI): domain Eukaryota; kingdom Viridiplantae; phylum Streptophyta; class Magnoliopsida; order Malpighiales; family Violaceae; genus Viola; species Viola odorata. The sequence continues at coordinate 19,059,476 of OY829539.1, read as the reverse complement.
ATTCACGAAGGGATATGTGGCATGCACATTGCTAGTGACACCCTGGCAGCCCAAGTCTTTCGGTCGGGATTTTACTGGCCCACCATTCGACGAGACTGCCATAACTTCGTGAGAACCTGTCAGAAATGCCAAGAATATGCTAAGATTCCTCGAAAACCTGTTGTGCCAATTTCAGAAATAGTCGCACCGTGCCCGTTTTCAAAATGGGGGATTGACATCCTGGGCCCGTTTCCAAAGGCTAGATCTCAGTTAAAATTCGTGGTCGTAGCGGTAGACTACTTCACAAAGTGGGCCGAAGCTGAGGCGTTAGCCACCATTACCACCGAAAAAATTTGGCGTTTCTTCAAACACCAAGACATCATGCGATTTGGAGTACCACGCGTGCTAGTTAGCGACAACAGGACACAATTTACGAGCCAGTTCTTCAGGGATCAATGTGCAGAGTTCCAGATAGAGCAAAGATTCTCCTCTGTGGCACATCCCCAAACCAACGGCCAGGCAGAAGTAACTAACCGTAGTATCCTTAGTGGCATCAAAAGAAACTTGGAAGGATCCAAGAAGAAATGGCCAGACGAATTGCCATATGTACTATGGGCCTACCGCATGACTGTCAAGGCCAGCATGGGAGAGACCCCGTTCGCGTTAGCATTCAGAACCGAAGCTGTCACACCAGTCGAGATTGGCATGATGAGCCTCCGGGTGGCTCACTTCAAAGAAGAAAACAATGAAGAAAGGTTACGAGCTAACCTCGATACTCTACCAGAAACACATGAGGAAACCCTCCTGAAAACCCTGCACTACAAAAGGAAAATGGCACAATATCACAACCGGCAAGTGAGGGAGCGATTGCTCAAAACCAGAGATTTAGTGCTCAGAGACAGACGGGCAGCAGGACAACGTATGGGAAAGCTCAGCCCAAACTGGGATGGACCGTATCGTGTCACCCGCATTGTGGGAAAAGGAGCATACCATCTGGAAACGCTCGAGGGAACGCCCCTGCAAAACTCTTGGAACATCGCTCGGTTGAGGCTATACCACGCTAGGAGCTAATCGGGTAACATCAAAGTTATTCTAATAAATGAATATTGAGATATTCACCGTGCGTTTGCTACTAGTAATATGCAGGTAGCGAAGAATGCCAGGGGTGAAAATCCTATCCTTGTGATGGCTGGTCTTGATCAGACAGCTCATTAAGACGAGGCATGCCCTGGCATAACAAGGCGTTTGGGAGTGAAAATCCTATCCTTGTGGTAACCGTGCTCACATAGACGGCCCATTAAGACGAGGCACGACCCCAAACGGCTCCCCGGAGTGAAAATCCTATCCTTGCGGCAACCGTGCTCACATAGACGGCCCGTTAAGATGAGGCACACCCCGGAATCCTTGGAAGTGAAATCCTATTCTTGTGGTAACCCCATAAGGAGAGGCACGCCCCAAGGAGAGACCAACTCCGTCCTGGAAGTGAAAATCCTATCCTTGTGGTAACCGTGCTCACATAGACGACCCATAGAGACGAGGCACGATTCCACGGACGCGAGGTACAACGCTTGGGGGTGAAAAGTCCTATCCTTGTGATGACTGGTCCTGATCAGACAGCTCACTAAGACGAGGCACTCCCTAAAGCCTATCTGTGGCGGAAAAGAAACAAAAGACATCCCAACTAGTAGCCGCGCGGTTGATACCCGGTGAAGCGATGTTGGAGCCTATCTGTGGCGAAAGGAAACAAAGACATCCCAACTAGTAGCCGCGCGGTTGATACCTGGTGAAGCAATGTTGGAGCCTATCTGTGGCGAAAGGAAACAAAGACATCCCAACTAGTAGCCACGCGGTTGATACCCGGTGAAGCGATGTTGGAGCCTATCTGTGGCGAAAAGAAACAAAGAAATCCTAACTAGTAGCCGCGCGGTTGATACCCGGTGAAACGATGACGGAAAGGTGACTATACTGCAACAACAACGTTGAGACAGATGTAAAGCCTCCTCTGACAACGAGGGACGGCAGGAATATAAGTACAGCAGATGCGGAAGCAACACTGATTTACACTCAGAGAGACTATCGAAGGATATAATGGACATGCTACTTGAATACAGCTGATGAAAAGCTAACGGGATACAACGCGAAACTATGCGTCTGTGGAAACCTAACGCCAAACGTCCCGTGCGGACAATTGATCAAACGGCATTATGAAGAAAAGCAGATAAAAAACTTCTATCCAAAAAGAGTGGATTAGCCAAGTCAAGGCCCATATTGTTTGAAGTACAAAATATAGACGGTCCCGTCAGCCACAAAAATGTAAAACATCTAAACAACAAAAGGTCTAAAGATTGGGCGGCGCATTGACCCCTCCTTGCTGAGCAGCCTTCCACTGATAGAAACCGCTATCAGTAATGGAGGAGGCTCTCTTGTCAAAATACGCGGAGTGATCTTTAATACGGAGCTCCTCAACTCCATAATGATGCATCACGGCTTCTGACATGATTCCCCCACCCTGCTCAAAGTACCAACGGTTCTTCTCAACGTTAAGGGAGGAATCAGCAGAAAGCTCAGCATTCCTCTGTCTCTCCAGACGCAGGCTATCCTCCTCCTGAGAGAGGCGTAAGGCCAGATCAGCACGTTGTCTCTTCTCCTCCTCCAAAGCTAACTTAGCGGTCTCCAACTCTTGTTTGACCGCAATAGCCTCTCCCCGAGCAGTCTCCATACCTTCATTGGCAGCAGCAAGGGCATTTTCAAGACGTTGTCGCTCTTCCAACAGCCTGTTTATCTCTCCTCGCCCGTTAGCTGCAGCTCTGGCATTCTCTTCATCTATATAGTAAAGATGGCAAAGCATGGAAAACGCCTGAGAGCGAAGGAAATTGATATGTCCCTGCTCGCCCCGAGCCACGAAGGCATCCCTCTCTCTTGGAAGAGACAAAATCTCTGCTACCAGATAAGCGGTAGAGGAAATCACGGCCTCATGATCAGCATCAGTAGGAAACTGCAGAATACTGTCCCTAAAGGAGCGCAAGCTAACGTGATGAGTCGGCATGAGAGGAGGATCATAGGGAGAGATACCAGCCATTAAGGCAGGAGCGGGCCCACCCCTCACAATATGTGGATGAGGCATCGGAACAAAGAACAACGCACCAGGAGAAGCTGGCCGGCTAGAGAGGCCTTCCGCGTTAGGCATCGAGACCTCATTGCCTCCGGGCACCTCAGGATTAAGGGCATCAGAATCATAGCCCGTCGGGGTGTGCGCGGAATGGATTGGAGAACCAGGAGGCACATGGGGTTGACCTCCAAAATCAACAGGTTCCGATTGATCAGCAGATACACCCTCGCCCCCAAGGGCACTCAAACTACGATTGGCGGCCGAGGAAGAAGGACTATTCGGGAGATCATAGTGAGCCTTCTTCTGACGCTCGCGAAGGACATCAGCGATACCCATATCTCCTTGGGAGGTAGAAGGGACAGAAGCAGCAACGACTTCCTAAATAACGCAGAACGTGATAAGGAAACGGTGCAAAAAAGAAAGACTAAAGTTCTAAAAATGTTCACCTGAGTGGTGGAGGATGCAAGAGGAATCCCAACAGGAATCGGTTCAACCGTAGCCTCTGAAGAGACAACGGTCTGGGACGAAACGGATGGGGCAGCACGTGCTTTCCGAGGCTGTTTCTATCTTACAACCCGAGGGCCCGTAATGCTAGCGGTAGCAGTGGCCTCCCCTCCCTCAGCGTTAGCAGCAGCCCTAGCTTCAGTGACAACTTTCTTTTTCGCCTCCTGTTTCCTCCTCCTTCGGAAATGCTCAGGCTCCCAACCAGGCGGAGGCACTGCACAATCACAAAACGTTAGCGTTAGTACTTCTTGACAACACAAAAGAAAAAAGGTCAAACGCTCACCCTTCTTGCACTGTTCCACGGGCAACCCGTTGGCCACTTTTCGGGCATCAACGCTAAAATCAAATTGAAGCAGCGTCTTCAACCAGCCACCCTCCGGGTCGGAAAGGGGTTTCCGATGACCCCAAGCCCCATCTTTAATTGTTTCGTTGAAGCCAACCCTCCACAACGGCTCAGGCAGATCAACAATAAAAAATTCCTCTTTCCAGTGAGGAATGGAAGACTCAATGCCCATTAGTTTCCAAGTAAAGGGCTTCAAGGAACCGTCTTCGTAGCGAGGCGATATCGATATCACCCCTTTACGGGAATACAATTGGAAAATGTCATGAAGCAACGCTAAGGTGGGAGATTCTATTCCCTTGAAACGGCACAGTGCGGCAAAAGCACTAACAACGCAAATCGCGTTAGGACTCAACTGAGCCGGAGCCAAATCAGAATCAGCCAACAACAATTTTACAAGCGGGTCAAGAGGGAGACGAAACCCATGATCGAAGAGCTTAGCATACAGCATTCTGCTATTTCCGGGCAAAATGCTGTTCAATCGGAGCGATTCAGAAGCAGGATGCACGGGATATTCCTTGGGAAATCGTGCAGAAAACCCAGCAAGCCTACGGTTAATTAAAGGCAGTGTGTACAAAGAAGTGGGAGTGGTATCAATTACTTCTTCCCCGGAGGACCTTTGAGGATCTCCTTCTTCAGAGGATTTCTTAGTTCTAGCCATGGTCAACAAGGAAGAAACAAAGAGAAAAGAAAAAGGATGTGTACCTTGTACCTTCGTGAAAGAGAATGCGAGGAGTCTTGAACCAGAAAGAGAGAGAGCGGCGCAAAGTATTTATCCAAAGACGAAATAACGTATAAGGGAAAGATGGAAAAAGAAAAAGGGGTAGAAGAAACAATAGATATAACCCTGAAAGGGCGACCAGTCAACAGCAGACACGTGGCGAAGCAACACGTCATAAAGTAAGGCACGCGCCAGAAGGTGCAAATTTGAAATAAGGACGAAACGCCTCTGCATTTGCAACTCCCTAGGAGACGCTTGCTCCAAACGCCCCTCTGAGGAAGGACACGTGTCTTCTTTCATCATTACCCTTCAAGTCGCATTAAATGAGGGACAGAGGGATTGATTAAAAAACATAAAAAGCAGCGCTGGCCTTGCCAAACGGCACGATGGCACAAAAAGATAAAGAAGGAATAAACGGTAATATCATACAGTGCGACAAAGGATACAAAGCGTCAGCATTATTACAGGAGAAACAATGTTCGAATGGTTTTCAAGAAATAAACAAAAGACAACAACAAGAAAAACAAGGAAAAGCCCAGCACCATCGCTAGCGTCAGACTTTCTCCCCCGAAGGGCCAGAAGAACCGCTGTCACCTTTGCTAATCTAACCCATCACGATAGACATGTAATCAGCTACCTGGGCCGGATCCGAAGGGTTACCTTTGAAATGGGACGCAAACCCAGAAACGAAGGCGTCCAGAACCCTCTTCCTCCATAACTCTTCCTTTAATGACGCCCTAACAGACCCCTCATCTCGAGCCAGTACCTCTTCGCGGAGAAAGAGATTCTTCTTCCTTTCTAGCGCCAATTCTGCCTCCAGAACTTCCACCTTGGCTTTCCCGATAGACTTTTCTCTGTCCAATTCCTTTTGGGACGATTCACAGAGGCGCGTCAGCAACCTAGAATGCTCCACCGTCTTCTCTAGCTGCACCCTTGCACCCTTGCTGGAAAAATTACGGGACTCGCGATCGTGAATTTTGAATTGATAATTCAGATGGCGGAAAAAGTCCAGAGAATCATTCAGAACATGGCGAAAGCGTGCCGAGGGAGGGAGTTGAAGAAATTCCTCTTTCTCCTTTTTGGAACCCAGCATCTCCCCTATCAAGGGTGCAGTAAACTCATCTCGAGAAAAAGGTTGAGGAACCCCGACAGCGCGAAGGGCATCAAAGCAAAACCCTGCAAGATTCATACGGTAGGCTGGGACCCCGTCAGGACCAAGATTGATTGAGGGAGGTGGAGAAGAGCCCTAAGGAAAAATACTCTTGAAATGAGTAAAAAACAGCTGCGGAGTAACCTTAGGCGGTAGCTCAGCAGTCGAATCCACCACAGGAGGTGTGACCACTATGTCAGGAATACAATGAGCAATCGGAGAATCGGGAGCGTCAGGTATGGGAGGAGGACATTCCGTCGGTAGGCCTTCTCCCTCAGAAGAACAAGTTTTTTCCAACGCCTCAGCGGCTCCCGTTGGCTGAGAGGCGCCCGCCTCAGACAAAACAGCAGGCGTAGGAACAGTTGCCACATCTACAGGAGATGTCCCGGTAGCTTGTCCACCAGTGGCCACTCGAAGTTTTTTCCGACGCTGGGAAGCAGCAAGGGAAGAAGCATGGCAAAGGTCTGACTTAGCATCTGCATCCTCATCATCGCTAGTAATTACTGTCGTTGCGACAGGCCTGGAGTCCGTCCCCGTGCGACGCTCCGGTAGCCAATTTTCCACAAAACGAGAAGTTCATACAGAGCTAACGGGCCTTCGCCCTCCCCGGGCAACCGTTTTAGTTCTCTTCCTCGGAGGAGGAACGCTACCCCGACTTGAGCCCTCAGCCGAAGGCGAGGCCGGTAAAGTTTGAAGCGGTATTACGTTCAGAGGAGTACCAGCGTCACCTGGAAATCAACCGTTAGCTCCTTACAGCAAACAAAGTAGGCGAGGACCAAAGTAAAGAAAATATGGAAAGAAATAGGCTCACCCATAATGCACTCTTCCAGAGGCTTGAACAGAGCAAAGGCACGAATGCGGTAGTGGGTATTCTCGTCTAACAAAGCGTTAGCCTGGTCCAACTCAGTTCTGGACAAAATCGCGGGATTTGTCCAAACGGGACCTGCCAGTTCCTGATTAAAACGTTGACGGTAGCTCTAGAACAAAGAAGTTGCTCTTCCAATCAGCTACACCCTTCTTGAAGCCGTGAAAACGTTGCCAAAATGACTGCACGAGCGCATCATCCCACCGGGGAGTAATCTCGATTAAACAATTATAGCAAATCATGGTAAAGAATTTGCGAAACAAATTGATAGATGGGGTAAAAATGTTCTTCAACTCGCAAGCGCGAAGAAAAGCATAAACCGCGCACCAAGAGGAAGGAGTTATCTGGGCAGGATTAAGGCTATACTCCCGCAGCAGAGTTAATATCGACTCATGAACGGGAAAGCGGAAACCATAAAGGAACATTTTAAAATAAAGAAGCCTACAGTGGCCCCACCCTGGATTATGAAGCCGCATATCACTTCCGGGAATAGAAGGCTCATGCCCAGGAGGAAAGGTAATACCATGTTCCTCCAATTCGGCTTTCAGAACCACATCGCAGGTAAAAATACTCGGTGATTGGGCAACCTCGGGATCCATGGGCCTAGAGATAATCTGACGAGGTCTATTCCTAGCCATAGCAAACCAACAAAAAAGGAAATCTGAGAAGGGACGAATTGATACCTTAAAAGAGAAGAATCGCAGGGAAATCGGCGGACAGTGACGAGCGGCCGAAAAAGTATTCGGAGAAGAAGACGAAGGAATACAAGAAGGAAAATTCGAAGTGAGGGCAAAAGTTTTGAGAAATTGGAGAACGGCCCCTCTTAAAGGATAAAAATGCCACCGCATTAATTGAGTCACCAATCGGGCGAAGACGCGTGTAAAAGAAGTTGGCCACGTGGAAACGCATTAAAGAAATTTGAAAAAAGAGAAGTTATTCGTCGAGACTCCCCAAAGGGGCGAGACAGTATTGACCCGGTCAGAGTAACCGCGAAGCGATTGCCTCAGTCAGTCCAACCGCTTGCGTTAGCTATCACCAAGAACCAGTAGGCTAACGGAAGTAACGACAAAAATGGAAAAATAGAAAGCATTATTTTATTCATAAAACGCCAACAGGCGGGTACAATGCGAAACGGCTAATCCTCATCAGGCCAATAAATGCCGTGGTGATAAACCCCGTCATCATCAAGGAACGGCATCTTCCCGTCAGCATTCGGGACCGGCTGGTCTGCCTCCCTTTCTGGGCAGGACCCTGACGGGTATGATTTACCTTTTGCGCCCGAATCTGCCAACCCCACACCAGCATTGATAGGAAAATCCTCGTTCAGCGAGCAGTCAGGGGAAGGAAAATGTTTGCCACCCTCTTGAGTAGTAGAACCAGAAGAAGCCAACGTCGCAAAGGGCGTCTTGGAAGTCCGTTTCCCCTGCTTCTTACGACCCTTTCGGCGGACCGGAGGCCTCCACGGTGGCGAAGGAGGGGGATGATCTGAGTCCGGCGAAGTTGGGGGAGTCGGTAAGGAGTCACGATCCATGGAACTTAGGAAATAAAAATCTGCCATGCCACCTGCAAAAGCAAAAAAAAAGAAGGAAAAGGAAGAAGATGAACAGGAAAGGGAAACCAAACTCCCTTATATAGCCGAGTGAGCATCTCGATGCTTGAAAAATCAATCAAGACGCTTGGGAAAAATAACTGCAATTGCAGAATCCGATCCGTCACAGGCGCGTCTGCTCGTCGAATGCACCAATCAAAGGGCACCGAAGAACCGCCCAACCACCTGCCACTGAAAAGACGGCTTGTAATAGTCAAGACAGAGCATTCATTGCTAATCCCCGGAATGCGACCACTGCAATACAATGTCCCGAGGAAGACCCATTTTCAGTTGGGCTCATGACAAATATTTCCAACCAATAAAGCAAGCAACCACGCAAGAGAAAGAGAAAACTTGGGAAAAAGCAGAGACAGTTATTTATTTATGGCCAGGTGGCCTTAGCGTTCAGATATGTACAAGAAACATAAGAAAAGCAACGAGAAGAAGCAGAGCCAGCGGTCAGATATTGGACCCCGCATCATCTTCCCCTGGCACAACGGGAACCTCCCTTAAAGCGTTAGCGACGGAGGTCAGTTCGAAAGAGCAAGCTCTCATGCCCTTTAGGTAGCAGGCCAGCAGATCTTTCCTCTGCTGCAGCATCGAGGCCACCACATCAAGGTGAGCACTGACAGTGGCCAGTTTCGCCAAACTCTTTAGGGGATTAAAATCCTCCAGAGTTATTCCCACCTGTCTAGACAGAATAGGGGTTAGCACCCCCCGCAACTCCAGGACATCCTCGGAGGTCTTGGTGATCATCCTCTCCAGGAAGCCGATGTCACCCTCAGTAAGATTCTTCAGGGTCAGAGTTTTGGAGATCAGGAAATTGCGAGTCAGTTCATCCATGGCGGAATACGAAAAGAAAGAACGTGAAAAATGCGAAGAAACTGGCACAGAGAAACCTCTGATTTATAGATCCTGACAAAAAAAAAAAAAAAACCGTCAGGACCATTTTTCTGAGACAAAACCGCCCCGGTACATAAAGGGACTCTCCGTGAGAGAAGGAACGTTAGCCCTTGGTAAACACTCGGGCTCATTTTCAGTTGGGCTTATGATAACAATCCACCTAAAAGAAAGGGTATTTTCGCCTATCACCCGGTGGGGAGAGGCATAGCTACTGTTTCACACCACCACGGTAGGGACAAAATCGCTACCTTCCCCAAAGGCTAACGCTACAGAGGCCAACGGGGCCTTACCGGCTACTTTTACGGACCTCCTGCTTGGTTCAAAGAGATATCTCACCCAGAGGAAACCACGCGTCAGGATTAACGCTCAGGCCATTATCCTACCGCGGCAATATCTACCTAAACACCTACCGTCGAGGTAGCGTGTCACGATAAGGGCGAATCACAGACCCTAACGTGAGCGATAGCTCCGTACCCGTTTACTCGGGCAGGAACGCCCCCTTTCTTCTATAAATACCTCCCCCACAAAGGAGGCAGGTAAGCGGACTTGACTGGCCAAAACTCTGCCAATTTCAGTACACCTACTGACTTAAGCATCGGAGTGTTTCCGCCGGAGACCCCCTCCGGCGCATTGCAGGTACAGTGGACCGTCGCGCACACTGATCCGAGAAGAGCTGCTCCGCCATACATCCTTCGGCAGAAGACAAATTATTATCAGTATGACTCCAAGGGGAGTAAAGCCCATAAAATTGTTGATCCTGCCATACGTATTGTGCACAGATATCTAGCCCTCAATTTCTCGGGTCGATTTGGATCCTCAGGTCAGTTATCTGTGCAAGAACTTTTCTTTTTATGGTGCATGACGCATAAGCGTAGGGTTAATCTTGGGTTTTGGGTAGCTTCGGGTGTCCTGCATGTTTTGAATTGTAATCGTGGTCCTAGTTTTGGATCCCTCATTTCTCTACTTGCTGTGAAATTTCTTAAGATTGACCTATATAAAAGTAACCTTTCTGAGCCCCTTGCATTTAAAGATCTCGATGAACGTACTTTAGACGTTATGGGCCACTTATGAATTTCACGAGGTTTGCTGAGTTTTTCTACAGGATGTACCCAGCCAGGAGATAAAGTTTTCAGGACCAGGATCGGTGGACGCTTCGAGTATCCAGACCCTTCCAGACCTCGATCATCATCAGCCCCCCCTGCCCAAGCCGAGCCGTATCGTCAAGCCCAGAGCACATCAGCAACAGTTCAACCCCCGACTCCCACTCTGGTCTATGATCCCGCAGAGACGCGACTCCTCTAGGCCATTCTCCGGGAACTTTAGGCTTTGACGGCTGAAGTTGCCCGACGTAACCTTCCACCCCAATGATCCAGTCCCCGAACAATATTATACCCCTAACCCCCGAGGAGGGCTTTGAACAATTTTACTGCTTTCTTTAAATTTGGTTGTACTGTACTATTTTTATTTTGAACTCATTTTGTGTGCCCTTCCCGCATTGAGGACAATGCGCTGCCTAAGTGTGGAGAGGGATTTATTTATATGCTTTGTTGCATGTTGCATGTTTATTTTCACGCTTGCTGCAAGATTGCATCGACTACTTCCGAAAGTGCCATAAACGTCAGATTTACGCAGACCATCTCCATGTCCCTCCAGCCCCTCTCTTCAGCATGACATCGCCTTGGCCTTTTGCGATGTGGGGAATCGACATCATCGGCCAAATTCATCCAATAGCCTCTAATGGCCATCGCTTCATCCTCGTAGCAATCGACTACTTCAGCAAGTGGGTAGAAGTCGCCTCTTATTCCAACATCACTCAGAAAATGACCATGCGATTCATTGAGAAGAATATCATCTGCTGTCATGGGGTCCCAGAAATAATGATCATGGACAACGACACTAATCTAAATGGAAAGATGATCGACGGTCTTTGCCAACGATGGAAGGTGAAGCACCGTAACTCGTCACCATATCGTCCAAAAAGGAATGACGTAGTCGAAGCAGCAAACAAAAACTTGAAGAAGATCGTCCAAAAAAATGGTGGTCACCCACAAAGACTAGCATGACATGCTTCCCTTCGCACTGCATGCTTACCGGATAGTAACTCATACGTCCACAGGGGCAACTCCCTACTCGTTAGTCTACGGCATGGAAGCCGTGATTCCTCTTGAGGTAGAAATCCCTTCTCTCAGAATCCTGGCAGAATCAGAAGTGGAAGAATCGGATTGGGCAAGGGTGAGGTACGAGCAGTTAAACCTCCTTCCCGAGAAGCGCTTGGCCACTATCTGCCATGCACAATTGATAACAATTAAGACAATCCTAAGGGCATTTCTGTAATTATGACCCCTACCGAGGATGGAATCCTATAGCCCTATCGGACATCTAAGCTATCGCCGCTAGACTATGAAGTGTTTTCTGGGATGGTCAACATCAGCAGGGGGGGGGGAGGTCTCACGCGTCTCTGCACGCACGACATCATCCCATCCCAGGGCAGCCACGACACCATCCACGGAGTTATCGCCCCCGGCATCACCATGGGTATCGCCCCCGGCACCCTCCTCGAAAGTATCACCTGTGACGTCATACAGAGCGTTATCTTTCCGAGCTATCGCTTTTTTGCCCAGATATTACCCCCAGCGGCCTATAAATACTCCCTCATTTTAAAACATCAAGTAAGCCTAATATAGCCTTCTAGAACCTCTGCAATTTTGAACCACTTACTGACTTAAACATCGGAGTGTCTACGCCGGAGCCCCCCCTCCGGCTCTTTGCAGGTGTGTCCGACATCAGCTACAGCGACTCTGACCGACAACTTTCATCGTCCCGATCGTCTCAAAACTCGAATCTTATCAAATTGGTGCTTTCATTGAGAGTTAATAGCCAAGCTCTGTTTTACCCGGAGATCGGAACGATCATGACTTCTGAGTCGGAGCCGGCGTGACCCTCATCCTCTAATATTCCTTTTTCGATTCGTAGACAGTTATTCCCTTTTGCTACTGCTGATCTTTCTGTGACAGAGCAATAAATCACTCTGGAATCCCCGGATCTTTAGGCCAGGTCGGCAGGGGAAGCCTCCTCCTCTCAGGCAATCATTTCGTTATCCTAGATGGCGGGATCCAGCTTTTCTACTCCTCCTCCGAGGGGATTTGTGTTGAACAGTACAGATCACCCTTTTGCGAGTGAAATAGCGGCCCTTCGTTCTCGGTTGGAATATTTGACTAAAATGGCTGCAAGAATCACACCTGATGTTTCTGGGTTGAGCGTCCCTCCCCGTGTCATGTTCACGCCATCTATTGTTACCGAGCGGCCCTTGTCACCGTCGTTACAGGGGAACCTCCAACCGACTTTGCCTACAACAGATATCCCGATTAGTTTTGTGTAACTCACTCAAGGACGATTGGAGCCTTATGTGCCATAGGTGCCACAAGTTCCCATCCCTCAGGAGGATCGGTACCTCGATGAGGTCAGAAACCATTGGGACGATCGAAGGGAAGGAGTGAATAGGGATTTATCTCCTGAGCACAGTGAAAGATCTAGTAGCAGAAGATATCGAACTCGTTCGCCCAGGAGCCGTAGCCGGTCTCCTAGGCTACATCCTACGCTAGATCCGCGGAATCGGAGGCGTCACGCGGAAATATCTCCCCCACTCCATGCGCGTGAAATCCTTGATGACACATCGGGTCACCCGTTTAGCCGTCGTATAAGATGCCATAAGGTCAGCCGACATGTGAAGCTTCCCACTGAGACTTATGACGGCACCAAAGATCCCATTTCCCACATCAATAAGGTGAAAATTTCATTCAATTTTAGACTCACAGTGATGCGGCGTTATGCCAAATATTTGTTATGACATTATCAGGAGTCGCGCGTCTCTGGTTCGAGGGCCTTCCTGGCGGATCTATTAGTAACTTCTCACAATTGGAATCTAAGTTCCGGAGCAGATTCAGTACAACAATTCCAATCAGGAAATCCGCAGCCTCGTTATTTGATATACGTCGAAGGCCTCAGGAAACTTTGAAAGAATTTCTCAGTCGATTCGATCTGGAAATGTCACTAACGGCGGGCGTTACTATTGATTTCGCTATAGAAGCCCTGAAACGGAACTGCCGTTATGGTAAATTGAAAGATGCACTGATGGTGGACCCTCCAGCGACTTTAGACGCGTTAAGACTTAAAGCTCATAATTACGCGAAAATGGAAGAAGAGGAAAACAGAGATAGAGCCTATAACATGCCGCCTGAGGCGCCTCTAATTCCTACCGCTCCTGTAATTACCATTCCTGACGATCGCCTCATCGACGATTATGCTCAGCGGAAAGATCATATTCCCAAAACTTCCAGTAGGCGGAAAGGTAACTCTTCGAAGGGAAAGCCTGGTAATTCCCCTACTCAGCGACAAGGAGATTCCTCTAAAGGTCGGATGTACGACCCTAATTTCCCTTCCCTTAATCTACCAAGGGCGGAGATTTTAGCGATAGTGGAGTAGCGAAACCTTCCCATCCATTACCCTGCGCCTGTGAAGCCCGGAGTGCTTTTGGGAGAAGAGAAAATGCTTATTGCAAGTTCCACAAAGCTAGGGGGTACTCCACAGAAGTATACAGAGAATTAAAATTGGCAATAGAACGTTTGGTGGAAGAAGGCTACTTGGGAGAATTCACCGCCAAAGTAAGAGAAGATGCTAGAAACAATCCCATGAAAGGGATGGCAGACGACCGACAAGTACCCCCTCGCGTCCCAGAGAAGGAAAATATTCCTAGATGGAGAGGTAAAGAAGCTTTCACAATAGACGACGAGGACTTCCCTATGATTAACATCATAGCGGGAGGGACTCCTTATATGGACGGATCAGAGCAATTGACGACCGCGTTAAGAGATAAACGCAAACGGGATGGCGCGCTAAAGAAAGGTGAAGCGATAATCATCCTAGATCGCATGATATTAGCCTTCTCAGAAGAGGACGAAAAAGGCGTTGTCTATCCTCATAATGACGCATTAGTGGTTACGCCCATCATTGCCAGTCACGGAATCAGAAGAACTCTTGTTGATAACGGGAGTGCAGTGAACCTCTTCTCGTTAGAGGCCTACAATCTCATGAAACGACCCGACAATGAGTTAACACCTTGCAAGAAACCCATAATTGGAGTGGACGGGGTCCCGATCCCTGTCACAGGGATAACTACTTTACCCGTGTACTTCAGAGAAGACACCTCCAAGCGATCGGAGGATCTGTTATTCCTTGTCGTGGACTTAAACTTGCCCTACAATGTCATACTCGGACGACCCTTCCTCAACCGCTTTGGAGCGGCGATATCTCAGAAGCATCTGAAGATGAAATACCCCTCCTGGGACGGAGTGGTATTGATAAAGGGCAACCAAAAATTGGCGGCTGAATGCTACCTGCTCATGACTCAAAAGAGTTGCGATAGGTATGTATGAATAACGGTGGACCCGTACGAACAGGGTGATGAGAAGCGCGCTTAACCTCTGGATAAAATAGTGCCCGTACTAGTGATAGGCATAGAAGAAACGAGCTTCCTAGTCAGCAAAAAACTCAGTCCAGCGGAAAACCTTCAACTAGTCCGGTTATTGAACAAATGTCGAGGAGAGTTCGCGTGGAAACCCGCAGACATGCCGGGTATATCACGCGAAATAGTAGAACACTGGCTCAATGTTGACCCTAGCGTCAGGTCGGTCTAGCAAAAGCGACGCGCATTTTCTACGGAAAAAGCTTTAGCCGTTGATAAAGAAGTGACGAAGCTCCTTGATGCGGGGTTCATCCGTGAAGTTCAATACCCTACTTGGTTAGCCAACCCAGTTCTTGTTCCTAAGCCCAATGGAGACTGCGCATGTGTATTGACTTTACCGATTTGAATGATGTTTACCCTAAGGATTGCTACCCGCTTCCCCGTATTGACCAATTAGTCGATCAGACTGCCGAGTACGCATATTTGAGTTCACTTGACGCTAACTCCGGATACCACCAAATTCCCATGGCCGTTGAAGATGAAGAAAAGACTGCCTTCATCACTCCTAAGGCCACTTACTGTTATACGGCGATGCCGTTTGGGCTAAAGAACGCTGGGGCGACGTTCCAATGTATGGCTAACAAAATATTCAAAAAACAGATAGGGAGGAATGTGGAAGCATACGTTGATGATATATTGGTGAAGAGCGTGAACTTTCAGGATCACTTGAAGGATCTGAAAGAAGTCTTTGACGTGATGAAAAGGCACCGCATGAAACTGAACCCCCGAAAATGCATGTTTGCGTTTCAGACGGGGAAATTCCTGGGCTACGTAGTCAGCCAAAAAGGAATCCAGCCTAACCCATCAAAGATTAAAGCCATACAAGACATGATGTCTCCAAGAACCGTTAAGGAGGTACAAAGGCTAACTGGGCGCGTTATCGCCCTAGGACGATTTATTTCCAAACAAGGCGAGAAGTGTCTCCCTTTTTTCAAAGTCATACGCAAGAAAGCACCGTTCGGGTGGACCCCAAAATGTGAAGAGGCGTTCATTAGCCTAAAAGATTACCTATCGTCTGACCTACTACTGACAAGGCCGGAGCCGGGTGATACTTTATATTTATACCTCGGCGCTGCCGACGAAGTGGTTAGTGCCGTCCTCGTTCGCGACGATAGCCACGTGCACCGCCCTGTATATTTTGTAAGTCACGTTCTGAAAGATGCGGAGCTGTGATATGCCCGAATCGAGAAAATAGCATTTGCACTAATACAAGCCACTCAAAAAATGGGCAAATACTTCCAGTCCTACCCCGTTATCGTGCTTACAGACCAACCTCTGAAGAGAATATTTCGAAAGCCTGAGTCCTCAAGAAGAATGTTAATCTGGGCTCTCAAACTCGAGCAATACGGGCTGAGGTATCAGTCCCGGCCATCCGTAAAGGCAGAATGCACCTTTATAGAAGATCCATTAACAGATGTACCCGAAGAGGAATGGGGCAACTTGGATCTCCCATTTCCGGAAACTTATACGGACCTCTGGATCATTCATGTAGATGGAGCTAAAAACTAAGAATTGGCTGGAGCAGGAATCTTCATAAATGGGCCGCATGATATGCGAATATAGTACGCCATCCGAATCCTGCAACCGTTATCCAATAATGCGGTAGAATACGAGGCGTTACTAGCTGGACTCAGGATAGGGAGAAGCCTTTCTTCCAAAGGTAGGCACGATACCGGAAGAATAGGAGACCTACGTCTAAAAATTTGTGGTGACTCCAAACTGGTAATCGACCAGGTCTTGGGGCGCTCTCAGGCCGGGGAGCCCATCATGGTCCAATACCTCGCCAAGGTGATGCGAGAGCTGTTGGAAATAAAGAAAGAAGGCATGCAAGTCAGCTTTGAGCACATTCCCCGAGAGGACAACGCCGAAGCTGACAATCTTGCCAAGCTTGCCGCGAACCCGGAAGCGTCCATACCCAAAGGTGTGTATTACCGTGAGTTATCTGTGCCTTCCTTCATGGAAGAGCAAGAGTCTCTGTGTGTGGAAGAACTCGAGTATGACTGGCGGGTCCCCGTAATCAAATACTTGAAACACGAAGAACTGGCTGTGGATATTGCTGAAAAGAAAAGGGTGTTGAGACAGGCAGCTCGTTGTACGTACTATGACGGGGACCTGGTTCGGAGATGCTTTTCTCACCCAGCCGCCAAATGTATAACGGAGCAAGAGGGTCTTCACACCTTGTGAGAAATTCACGAAGGGGTGTGCGGTATGCACGTGTCGGGTGGCACCCTGGCTGCACAAGTTTTCAGATCTGGATTCTATTGGCCCACCATCCGAAGAGATTGCCACAACTATGTGCAAACTTGCCCGAAATGTCAGGAGTTCTCTAAAATTCCTCGACGTCCCGCCACTGAAATATCCGAGATTATCGCTCCTTGCCCTTTTGCTAAATGGGGGATCGAAATCCTAGGCCCATTTCTAAAGGCAAGGTCCCAACTAAAATTTGTAATTGTGGCAGTGGAAGCTGAAGTGGGCGGAAGCTGAAGCGGTCGCCAGCATCACGGCGGAGAAAACTTGGTATTTCTTCAAACACCAAGTTATCATGAGGTTTGGCGTACCCCGCATCCTAGTCAGCAATAACGGAACACAGTTTACCAGTCAATTCTTCAAAGACCAGTGCTCGAAATTCGGGATTGAGCAGCGATTCTCTTCCGTGGCTCACCCGCAAACCAATGGGCAGGCGGAAGTGACCAACCGGGGCATCCTCAGCGGCATTATGAAAAACCTGGAGGGGTCTAAAAAGAAGTGGGCCGACGAGTTGCCATATGTGATGTGGGCGTACCGTATGACCGTTAAAACCAGTACCGGAGAAACACCTTTCGCATTGGCCTTCGGAACCGAGGCTGTTACGCCAGTAGAAATAGGTGCCATGAGCCTGCGAGTGGCTCACTTTCGGGAGGAGCTGAATGAGGAAAGGTTATGAGCTAACCTTGACGCGTTACCAGAGGTCCGAGAAGAAACCCTCCTGAAAACGCTACATTACAAGCGAAAGATGGCCTGTTATCATAACAGGCGCGTCAAAGAATGGTTGCTGAAGGCAGGCGATCTGGTGCTCAGAGACAAGCGAGCGGCTGGTCAACGCGTGGGGAAGCTCAGTCCAAACTGGGATGGGCTGTATCGCGTTACCCGCGTTATCGGGAAAGGAGCCTATCATCTGGAGACACTCGATGGTACTCCCTTACCTAACTCTTGGAACATCGCTCGTTTGAAATTATATTATCTTAGAACTTGATTTTATCTGCACCTTTGGCTGATGCCAACCTTAACCTTAGCTAACGCTCGGTGAAAGAGCTTTCTTGGGTGTTTGTGGTTGCTTTTGTGCAGATAAAAAAGGGGGATCCTGGGAGTGAAAAGTCATATCCTTGTGACGGTCGATCCTGATCAGACGAGTCACTAAGTGAGGGCACGACCCAACATGCCTTGAACTAGCATCGGGAATGAAAGGTCCCTGACGCCCCCGGGAGTGAAAAGTCCTATCCTTGTGATGACCGATCTTGATCAGATGGCTCACTAAGTGAGGGCACTTCCCGGTATCCTTGGGAGTGAAAAGCCCTTTTCTTGTCCTGACCGTTCTCGTGGAGACAGCCCATCAAGACAAGGCACGCCCCAGGGAAATAGTAACTCTGTTCTAGAAAGGAAAAGTCCTATCTTAGTGACTGGGCTAATATAGACGGCTCATTAAGTGAGGGCACAATTCTAGATGCGAGGACAACGCCTGAAAGTGGAAAACCCTAGCCTTGTGACGACCTGTCCTGATCCGATGGCTCACTAAGATGAGGCACTTTCCAGGCCGACCGTGGAAATATGGAAATGCGAAGAATCGCGAAATCCCAGCTAACAACTAGATGCGTAATCCCTGGTGAAGTATAAAGCTGATAGAAAAAGTGATTACGCGGTTTCCGTATTAACGCCCTGTGACGGCAGCAGAAAGGCCCCTACGGGTAATTACTGTCTCTTATAGCATGTTATGCTACTAATGATTTACAATTAAGAATGTGCAGAATACTTTTCGAGCGGCGGAAAGATTGATGATCGCACGAATGGCGATATCATGAGACTCGTCAGGAAAGCTGACTCGATACCGACCTCACCGATTTCTGTTGCCGAAACACTAGGAGCCTACTCGAGAAAGTAAACACATTATGTTATCGGGGCGATGATGACGCCAAGGGAGTTTCGAAAGGTGAAAATTAAAAAAAGAAAAAAAGAAAAAAAGGGAAAGACAGCGATAAAGATATAAACTGTTTGAATATATGAAAATGCCTTTGAGGGGTCGCGAGTTCTAAGGCTCAAAACAATAACGCCGTGGAGGTAAAAAACAAAAAGCCTTGCAATTCTCGATAGCTACAGAAGAGGCGGCGAAGCTTCAGGGTGCGTCAGCCCTTGGGGTTCCTCCGTTTCCAGCCCTCTTCCATAGCTTGGCGAAAACCCGCTTCATTAAGGTCGACAGACTTCTATTTGAAAGCCCTCGTGACCTCCTCACCTTTATACGCATCTATCCCATGGACCTCCTCGAAGAAATTAACCAAAATAATGGCAGTCCGCTCGACATGCCACAGACACTTATCGGCTGACTCCTCTTCTAGAGAGACTTTCCCCTCCTCCAGGGCAGTTTTCTCCTTTGCCAAAGATGACTTCTCTTCTTCTAGGGTGACATTCATGGCCTTTTCCGCTGTCAAGGCAGCATCAAGGGCGGACACCTACCCTTTCAATTCCTGCTGGGTCAGCAATAATTGAGTACGTTCCTCTAGCAACTTTTTCTTCTCATTTCGCTCTTTGGAAAGTTCAGCCAAGGAGGCGGCAAGAGAGGCAGCCTGACGCTGCGCGTGCTCTGTCTAGTAATGGAACTTCACGAAGTTGGTGAAGAGGTTGGAATGTAACGAATTCGCCTTGTCATCATCAGCCTTAGAAAGGAAAGCCTCCCGCTCTGCAGCAGACGATAATATCTGGGCGGCCAATAAAGCAGAAACCTCATAGTCGCCAAGCCTGTGTTGCGAAAATCATATAAGCCCACTTGATGAGTCACAGTGCCGGACTCACTCACCGAACTTAGATCAGCAGCAAAGTTGAAGGTGGTGGCCTCTTTGCCGGAACGTTGCGACAATGGAACTCTCGAAGGGACGAACACCAGGGGAACAGGAGAGTGAACCTGTGTAGAAGGACCCGCTTGGATAATATAAGAACCATGGGAAGGGTAACCTGAAAAATCCTGCAAACCCTCTTGGTAGTCCAGGTTAGGAGGATATGAATGAATAGGCCCGCCAAAAGAGTTGGGCGAAGCCCTAAAAGGCTCAGCTGTACCCATGTTCCCCAAAAACTCAGAAGGATGATCTTGGGAAGCAGCCACGGAAATGAAAGCACCAGCAGATCTGACCTCTGCCACGACATCAATAGAAGATAGGCTGCCACCTCGCCTTCCTGCAGGCGTCTTTTCTTAGAACCACCCAGTGCATAACCCAGCTCCATATCACCCACGGGAAGTGCGGGGGTAGAATCAGCAATGGTACCTTACACAAAAAAGAAAATAATATAAAACACGCATAGCAGAAGCGGATGAAATATCGGCAAACAGCGATATACAACATATCGCGGCCAAAAAGTACACTCACAACAGCAGTGTCAAGAGGAGGTGCTTCTGAAGAAGTTGCCGCGTCTGGAGAAGGAGTGAGAGCGGCAACGCTTCTCGTTCTTTTCTTCTTTTTTCCTTTGGCAAGGCCCTTAAGGACTTTAGAAGAAGATGGCTGAGTAGATTGAGCAGCGACGGTCACGATGGGGATACCCGAAGGGATGTCGGTATTTCCCTCACCAGCCGAGGAAGAGGATACTTGAGCAAGGCTCACGGAAGCAGCGGTTGGTATGGTTGGGTTATCAGTAGCTTCCGTGGAGACATCCCTCTCTTTTTCTTCTCTTTCCCAAGCCCTTTTTAGTCGTCTCCTAACGCTCTCAGGCGTATAATTGGGATCCGTTGCTACATGATCGCAAAATAACGTTAGCGTTAGTATCAGCAGTTATAAGGAATGAAGCAACATGACACTCACGTCTAACACAGGATTGAATATCCGCCCCGCATGCCAGATAACGGGTATGAACGCTGATTTCCAGTTGAAGCAATTTGTCCAACCAGCCTTGTTCAGGCTGAGGAAGGCTCTCCGGCCAGCCCCAGGCGCTATCCTTGACGTCTTGGTTAAACCCAGATCTCCACCAGGAACCAGGAACTTCAGGAAGATCTATCACAAAGAACTCATTTTTCCAGGCCTCGACGGAAGACTCAATATGGAGGAGTTTCCAAGTAAAGGATTTGAGTGAATCATCGTTATAACGGGGCGATATCATTATCACACCCCGACACTTCATCAACTTAAAAACTGACTTAAGCAACAAAAGGGTAGGGAAACTGATCCCCTTATATTTACAAAGTTTCAGAAAGGCATAAACACAACAATATGCATTTAGGGCTAATTGGACGGGATTCAAATCGCAAGCAATAAGTAATTGTTTTATGAAAGGGTCGACGGGAAGCCGGAAACCATAGCGGAACATTTGTGCGTATAGAACCCTACGTTTGCCCATCAAAATACTGTTCAAACGTATCGACTCAGGGGCAACGGTGGCCTTATAACCGGTAGGGATAACAACATTATGTGCAGCTAAATGCTCACCAAGAGCGACTTCAGAGGTGATACTGCTAACCGTAATATCCATCTTTTTCTCATCGGCAGACTTCGATTTAGGGCTGCAAGTCTTAGCCATGGCAGAAATAAGAAATTAAAGACGAAGAAGATGATGGAAGAAAAGAGGAAATACCTTTAGAGAAAAGCACTTCGAGAACCCTGAATGGTGGAGAGAAAACAAGACGGCTAGAGAGAATATGAAGAAAGCAGAATGACAAAAGTAAGAAAAAGAAATAAGTGTTGGGTTTTATAACCCTAGTGGTAAAACGAAATGACGGGCGCTGCAGTCGTTGCGTGAGGGGCGTCACAAGGAACAAGACTCAAGCAATGAGTACAATTCTAGAGAAGCGCGACAACGCTTTGATTTTGCTAAAATTCTGGAGCACGCTAGCCCTCGGTGCCCTACAGAATGGACACGTGTGTCTGTGTCATCACGACTTTTCTCTCGCATTAATGAGAGGATCGTGAGCATTAAATGCTCTGAAAAGCATAAATGATTTTCTAGGATAAGACAAGAGCGATATTGCAATAATGGAGATAACGCAGGATGGCGTTAGCCAAGCCGCCAGCTTTCAAGATGACGCGGGAAAGCAAAACAAAGATCAGTTATTATCTAAGAATGAAGTACAAATATCATTGCAAGATAAAGCGTTATTACAAGACAAAGGAAGCAAATAAAGAGGAAAATCCTCCAAAGGGTCAGCCTTGACTAATCATGGTCCAGCACGGACATCGCAACTGCCATTCCCCTACTCCTCCCCGAAAGGAAGAAAATCCCCCTCGATTTCGCCTAAATCCTTTATCTTCTTGGAGGTGTAATCAGCCAACTTAGATGAATCAACAGTCCACTGGCGATAGAGATCGGTAAATCCGGCGATACAGACCTCCATGGTCCTGTTTTTCCACCAAGCTATCTTCGAAGGTACTCTGGCCAGATCCGCGTCATGGGACGATCTCTTCACGAAGGAGAGAGTTTCTTTTGTCGGTCGTCACCAGTTCCGCCTCCAGCAGCTCTACCTTAGCCTTCCCTTATGATTTTTCTCGCGCGAGCTCGGCGCGACAGTCGTTCAACTCTGCCTGGGTTCGACTCTGAAGCTTCATCAGCTCCGTTACCTTCGCCAAAGCGGCGTCTAGTTGTTCCTCCGAACCGGGAGAGCGCCGAACCTTGTTGCTCTGATCCTCGAGAAAATAATGTAGTTCACGGAAGCTAGCCAGCATGTCGTTCAGAAGGCGTGTATGCTGGATTTCAGAGGGATGCCACAGGAACTCTTCCTTGTCCTTCGAAGAACTGAACATTTGGCCCATTATGGAGCCTACCGGCTCATCTCGTGATAACGAATCCGATATCCCTAAAGCACGAAGCCCGCTAGTACCGAAAGATGACAGATCCAGCTGGTAAGCGGGAATTCCTTGAGGACTTTGAGGGGAAAGATTAGAGATATAGGGAGGAGAGCAACTTTTTGCAGAACTACCAATGCCCGAAATCGAAGAAAGAAATAAGCGCTGAGGTTTCCTCGGGAGAGGATTAAGAGGAACACTTGGGTTCGAAACTGGCATAGTCACATCTGAAATACAGGAAGAGATTGGAGAATCAGGGCCACCAGACGGCAAGGGTGAGTCCACCACCGCTGAAACCTCATTAGCTTTGGAAGGAATGGCAGAAGGCACCTTGACAACCTCCACCACCTACGAGGTACTCGCGACATGAGAAGTGTCGACCCCGCGGTAGGAACTGCATTAACTTCCCTCAAGGGAGGAACCGGCGGGCCAGTTTTCTCTATTCGGGTTTTCTTTCGGAGACGCTCCGTCTCGGCAGCCATCTCTTCGCTATCGTCCTCGGTTGACTCCGCCGCGGGATCATTTTTTCTCGCCCTAAGCTTCATTCGTTGGGCAAGGGTGGCGTGACGTAGCTCGGAACCGGCATCCATGCTCTCGCTATCGCTGTCAACTATTCCAGTCGCAGCACGACTCGGAGTCACTCCCTGCCCCGAGGCGGCAACCAATTCTCAAGAAAATAAAAAGGTCCAGCTGAAGCACTGCGTGTTGCGACGGTCTTGGTTCTCCTTCCCCTCGGTGGGATAGTCGAACGGCTGGAGCTTTCAGGTGGTGGAGAAGGGGGTAATGTCTGAAGCAGCACCACGTTCAGAGGAGTGTTATTTCCCCTGGAGGAACGACCCTCAGCGCTACCTGCCAGCGAAACATGTTAATATAGCAAGCAAATCGAAGTGATAACGTGGCAAAAGAAAAACTCACCAACGACACACTCTTTCAAGGGTCTGAACCGAGCAAATTCCCGAATGCGGAAAGGCCTTTCTATTTCTAACAGGGCGGTAACATGGGACACATTAGTACTAGACAACATTTCTGGTTTTCTCCAAGCGGTGCTGGTAATGTCTCGGTTAAAACCCCCGCGCCACCAGCGGGACGGCAGGCGAAGGGTGAAGAAGCCATTTTTCCAGTTGTCCACGCTCTCCTCAAAACCTTGAAAGTTTCGCCAGAAAAATTGCACGATGGCATCATTCCATCTTGGGGTGATATCCACCAAGCAGTCGCGACAACTCAAGTTGAAAAATGTGCGTAACAGATCGAGTGAAAATACGCTTCATCTCACATACCCGAAGGAAGGCATAAATCCCACACCAGGAAGGCGGATTTATTTGTACGGGATTGAGATTGTAATGATTTAGCAGCTTCATCAGAGAAGTATGGATCAGGAGATGAAACCCGTAGAGGAACATCTTGAAATAAACCAGCCGGAACGTTCCCCACATGGCATCTTGAAGCCGAATATCCTTCGTAAGGATATAAGGGCGGCAACCCAAGGGGAAGGTGATACTGTTCTCCTCTAACTCTGCCCTTAAAACCTCATTACAATCAAAAATACTATGAGCTCTCCTAGCCTCGAGATCTATGGGATTTTCGGCACCCACAGTGGCTCTAACACGAGAGATAAGGGACAGGAAAAATAAACTACGACGAGAGAGGAACAAAGTACCTGGAGTAAGAAGCCAGTAAACTAGCCGTCGGTGCCGGCGAGCAGTTGTAGAAACTCCTCTGGAGCAGGAAGAAGTACAGGAGAAAGAGAAAGTGTGAAAAATTTCGAAGTATTGGCAAAAGTAATGAAAAAGAATAGCGGTTCCCTTATAAAGGTCGAACTTGAAGAAGAGACAGCTTGTAAAAGTGAGACACGTGCGGAGCAGAAAGTGACGCGTGGACAGTCATTTATGTCTTTGGGAGAAGACAATTACTGACTGAAAATCAAAAGACAGTTGCACCCAGCAACAGGTATCCCTCCGCGGCAACCCTTGACGCTTGAAGAAATGACGCGAGAAGGCGATAGGAGAACAAAAGGAAAAGTGAAACGTTATCTTATTCATTTTCAAAAAGCCATATGGCATCTACAAAGAGGCAAGGCGCGCTAAACTATCGCCATCGGACCAAGAGATATCATAACAATAAACTACATCATCATCTGAGAACGATAGCTCCCTGATGACAGGAGGGTAAGGCTCATCAACCCCTTTTCCTATGTGTATCATTGATTGGCCTGACTCCGCCTCAGCGACTAGCGTCACCGTTTCAATGCCCGTGCAGGTAGGGAGAGCCATTTTTGGCGAATCACGAGGAAGAAGAGATAGTTCATTTCCCTTTTGAACAGAAGGAGTGGGAGAATTAAAAAGTGGTTCAGACACCTTTAAGGCTTTTTTCCTCAGCCTCTTGTGACCCCGCCGGTGGACGAGCGGCCTCCACAGAGGTGACGGAGGAGGATTGTCTGAATCTGGTGAAGTCGGAGGAGTTGGCGGAGAATCTCGCGCAGCAGTATCCAAAAAATAAGAATCGGCCATTAGATCACAGGCAACCTGCCGAGAGGAAAAATAAACAAGAAGATGAACGGAAAAAGGGGAAAGGATCCCATTAAATAGCCAAAAAAAAGGGAGAAGCTTTTCCATCATCCGACGCGACTCTTGAGAACTGACACGCGTACAACCTGGAGTGCAAATCTAGATTTGCAGTCACGCCTATTGGAATCTCCCACAGATCGAGGAAAACCAAAAATTTGCCCAATCAGTTGACACTGAAGCGGTGGCGAAGAATTAATGCAGAACAGTTAGCGAGGAAACCGTCTAATAACCGACTCATTTTCAGTTGGGCTGAGGAGGCCTCCAACTGAAAAAGAGACAAATGGCGCATTGAAGAAGAAGAATAATGGCAAGTGGCATAATAAAAAATAGTTTATTTATTATGGCCTAACGACCGAGAGGTACAACAGCGTAAACAGAAAAAAGAAAAAAGAAAAAAGGCTCAAAGGGAGCCACAGCCGTCAGGCATCGGAACCAGCATCCTCGGGTATAATGGGAATGTCTCTTAGGGAGTCCATGACCAGAGTACGGTCAGTAGAGGTGACCCTCATCCCCTTCAGGCAGCACCCCAGCATGTCTTTGCGCTGCTGCAGCATGGCGATCACCACTTGAATCCGAGCGATGGAGGTGGCCAACTTCGACACACTCTCTAAAGGACTGAAATCCTCCAAAGATGTAGCTCCCAACCTGGAATGGAGTGGGGTCAGCATCCCTTGCAACTCCAAGATGTCCTTGGAGGTCTTGATCAGCATGTTCTCCAGGAACCCGACTTCACCATCATTGAGGTTCTTGAGAGTATGGCCCTTGGAAATGAGGAAATTTTTGGTCAAATGATCCATGAGGCAGATTATGAAAGAAAAAGATGAGATGAACTTGAGTGGAGAAAGCTCTCAGATTTATAGGCTCCGAGAAATGGGCCTTTTGAAAGAGGAGGTCCTCAAAAGACGAGCCGCCCTGTTACCATCAAAGACCGATGGACCTGACGCGGAAACGAGGATCGACGTCAGTATGCTGCTAAAGATGCAGGTACTCGAGAGGAGTACGAGCTAGAATCCTAGAAAACGTGAAGGAGCGCGATATTACAGGTAGCCATGAGGTGAAAGCCGTACGATTGTAGGTATCCACAGTGTAAGGCCGCATCGATGTCGCAGGTAGCTCCTAGCAGTGTAAAACCTCGCCTATATCGCGGGTATCTGGTGTAAAACCGCACAAATCATAGGCAGCCGATGGCGTAAAACCGCGTCAATATCGCTGACTCCATGAGCGGAAAGGAAAGAAAGAACCCGCGTGTTCTCAAAACCCTCTGTAAGTACAAAGTTTACTAATATCTCCGTAGAATACCTATCTCCTCTACGTGTTTGCAGTTCGCCCGAAATACCGATGGACCCGGAACGTATGCGAAGCTAACTCAACGGTAGGAACCTAGTCGCAGCCCGCGGCGATGTCAACAGTGGTCCGTCAGCGTCGACAACTCTTCTATAGCACAGACGAGTTTGCAACCTTCTAAGCGTTGCCGATGGCCCAGATAGGTTAATACCGCTAGGCAAAAGTGACACCCTAACGGTTCTGGACGAGTTAGCGGCGTCTCTCGCTGATTCCTTGACATCCCATGTGGACGGGTCTTTGGACAAGCACGAAGACCGGAACCCGCTTGCTCGGAGGAAAGCTCCCGACCTAGGCGCTGCCTAGCGTTCAATCAATCTTTGTTGTATCAAAAGAAACAAAGAAGCTCGGAGATCCCGCAAGCATATCGCCATAAGGAGGAAAGGACCCTCACCTAAGATTCCAGACATGGACAGAAAATGACAGCCCTTGGTAAACACTCGGGCTCGTTTTCAGTTGGGCTTATGATAACAATTAAGACAATCCTAAGGGCATTTCTGTAATTATGACCCTTGCCGAGGACGGAATCCTATAGCCCTATCGGACATCTAAGCTATCGCCGCTAGACTATGAAGTGTTTTCTGGGATGGTCGACATCAGCGGGGGGGAGGTCTCACGCGTCTCTGCACGCACGACATCATCCCATCCCAGGGCAGCCACGGCACCATCCACGGAGTTATCGCCCCCGGCATCACCATGGGTATCGCCCCCGGCACCCTCCTCGGAAGTATCACCCGTGACGTCAGATTCAGGTATCACCCGTGACGTCATATAGAGCGTTATCTTTCCGGGCTATCGCCTTTTTGCCCAGATATCGCCCCCAGCGGCCTATAAATACTCCCTCATTTTAAAACATCAAGTAAGCCTAATATAGCCTTCTAGAACCTCTGCTATTTTGAACCGCTTACTGACTTAAACATCGGAGTGTGTACGCCGGAGGCCCCCTCCGGCGCTTTGCAGGTGTGTCCGACATCAGCTACAATGACTCTGACCGACAACTTTCATCGTCCCGATCGTCTCAAAACTCTAATCTTATCAACAATTGTATCAACAAAGAATGACCAACACTTATAACAAGAAAGTGCGACCTCGCGAGTTCAAGACTGGGGATTTAGTGCTGAAGAAAATTCTCCCTCATCAGGAGGCTAGTCAAGGAAAGTGGGCCCCAAAGTACGAGGGTCCATATCTAGTTAAAAGTGCATTCTCGGGAGGTGCCCTAATGCTAACCAACATGGATGGAGATGATCTACCAAGATCGGTAAATGTCGATGCCATCAAGATATACTTCACCTAAAGTATCGCGGACCGTGCATCTGGCCGAGCCCAAGACATAAGGTTTATCATGACAATATCGCTCGAATGTTTATCCTGAAATTAATAAAATGAGTTTCTTTTCAGGAGATGCTTTTTGTTTTAAAACTTTTCTTTCCTTTTTCTTAAACTCGCGAGATGACAAAAGAAAGCATGACATCGGTGGCTCCCAAGAAGTAATTCGAGACACAAGGCATGACACTTAGACTAACGCCGCTAATCAATCTTAAGGCTTTTGCAGGGACGTGACATCTCACATCTCATCTCATCATCGCGATAGGACCAGGGAGTTCCCCTCGTAGCAGCTCCTGAATTGCCACAGCAGGCCGCCTTCAAGAGTGAATTAGGAAAGATTTTAAAAAAAACCAGTCACCATTTAAATTAAAAAAAAATCTTTTTCCTCGCAGTACTACCAGCGCAGCCTGCAACCAGTCTCAAAGGACCGAATGCAAAAAGGGAGGTCACGCCGCAAAGCTATCATCCGATCATCTAGAGGATTGTCTGAGCCTGTGATGCTACTCAAGAACTTAAAGGCCGACCACCGTCAGAATTTCACAGCAATACTATTATCCAGTTCAAGAGAGGACTGAATGCTTGACCAAAGTCACAAAGCCCATCCCATGCCGGCCAAGCTGCCGGAATGCGAGTGACATAGGCTCCCACCTCCATTCACCTATTCGGAGGAGCTCATCATCAAAACGCCATGGTTGCCCAGCGCACCTTTGCAGGAAGAACTCCTGGAGAAAAACCACGATGATAAGCTGTCCTTCCAGGACCCCAATCAACATACTTAATGCGATCTCGTTCAGGAAGTTTCTCGACGTCCGCGCCATGATCAACGCCGCGAAGATCAATCTTTTAATTTGTGGGCCACTAACTGCCGACTGACAGTGATCGTATTCGCTGGTTTTATCTACAATCCCTTGCTGCAAAAAGCGTCAGAACTCCTCTCTGAAGAGGGACAGCCGGACTGCGAGTATCACCCGCGTCAAGGCAAGAATTGATGCAAGTCATCGTCAACCAGCATCCGATACAAGTCACACCGCGCTGACCCACGGATGGCCCGTCCAAAAGGGAGAGCTTAAAACTTATCAATCACATTGCTTTTGCTAAAAATTGTCTTTCATTTACTCCTCATTCTTTCTCGCCTTATCTTTTTCAGGAACTAGGTCCCCCCATTGTTGCCTGCATAAGAACGGTAAGCAGACACCCTTGCAGCCCCGCTGCACATTTCAGGGACAGAAGGTTTTCCCCTTTATCTCGGAGCAATCACAAAGCAAATCGGCGAAGGTCCGGCAAGGGCCAGCAAGTGAATGAACAAAAATACGGATCTCATCCTCACTCCGACTGGGATCGGCGGTTTCCGCGAAGTAGCTGAAAAAGAAACCAATCAAAGCATCTAAGCAAAGCATTCCTGAACGTGGGACCACGCCCTAGGGGCCCTTGAAAATCGAGTTAAGGGAAAGGGAGAATCCCTGAACTTATGTCATTTTTGTTTTCAAATCAATCTTTCTTTTCTACTCCGTTGTCCCCTCTTCATTTCGCAGGGACTTGAATCATCCCATTGTCATCCACGTAAAGCTCGTGGAAGACGCCCTTGCAGCCCCGCTGCACATTTCAGAGCAGTCCATCTTTCTTCCCCCTTCATTTAAAATTTATTTTCGTTCCCGCTCACTTTGTTAGCTTTAAGTTGCGTACGGTCGTCTGGCCCACTAGGGGCAACCCTTTAGGTTCTCGTTGAACTCTTGCAAATAGGTCATCCCCGCGTCCTAGCTTTAAACTATCAATCAATCGAAAATCAAAAATCAATCAAAAATCCTTTTTAACCTGGCCAAAACAAAATTCCATACTACTCTTATAGCATATTCATGCATTGCATAGGTCGGGAATGTTCAATCCCTCTGTTAAATAAAGCATCCATCAAAATTACATGCCATGCATGATCTTACTTGCTTGCTCTTATATCCACGATTTGCTCAGACGTAAGCACTCACAGATAAATCCCAGCAAGCATTATCGAGCCATCGCGCCTTATCCTTCATAAGTGTAAGTGCCTGACTAGGTACTAGTTGAATTCGTATAATATCCAGGGTACATGTGAAATTAGACATGGGATAGCATTAAAATGACGTGGGACTTTCACTATTCTTCCCTCTTTCCACCATATATGCCATCACTCCTACCAAAACCTTCACTATCACTCATACCCCGGGAGTCAAGGAGCAGTCTCAGCTAAGATTGCCAGCCGGAAGTAAAAAGCACGCCAAGTTCAAGTACATGACGAAGGAGACGGGAAAGGTCACCGGAAGATTGCTAAGGACTATCACCGAAGAAAGACCAAAAACCCAAATATGAAGGCCGAAGCCTTAAGCCAGAACGAGAAGAGATCAAGACAAAGGTTGTGCTTGCTCTGCTCTGATGCATTTCGAATCAAAAAGAAAAGAAAAAAAAAGAAAAGGAAAAAAGAAAAAAAAAGAAAAAAAAGGAAAAGAAAAAAGAAAAAAAAGGGAAAAAAGGGAGAAATGCTGAGAGACATTCGAAAGAATACAAACACTCGAAAAACCGAAGCAAGCACAGTCTGGGGACAACTAAACTCAAGAAATCTCGAAGAAAACATTCCCTAGTGAAGACTCGAAAAAAAGGCCCAGGGCCAACTCAAGAAATCTCAAAGAAAGCATCCCTAGTGAAAACTCGAGAAGAAAAGGGGCCCCAGGCCGACTCAAGTAGTAAATCGCGAAAAGAACAGCGAAAACACTCCCTAGTGAGGACTCGAGAAGAAAAAGGGCCTAGAGCCAACTCAAGGAATCTCGAAGGAAACATCCTCCAGTAAAGACTCGAGAAAAGGGCCCCTGGCCGACCGGAAAATGACATTCCTAGCGAGGATCCAAGAGCTCATGCACTCTGTCAAGAAAACATCCCCAGCAAAAAGCGAAAGAACTCGCGCACCTGGCCCTCATCAGGGCCAATCAACAAGTGTCACTCATCAAAAACCTTCAAACTCATTAGAAAAACACATCTTTACCAAAACAAGCTTCTTTCCGGACATTTCATGTCCTTTCATTATTTTCCATGAAAGTCCTGTCGATTATTAGAATGCCCATGCATGTGCATCTTCATTTGAAGTCTATTCACTCGGATTGACATTGCGAATTGAAAATTATGTATCATGTTAGTTGCATCTTTATGAGCGTAAAACACTTAACCTTGTTTCAGAGCATGAGTGCAAACACTAATATCAAGTGAGGATTGCTTACGGCTGCAAATCATGGGAAAGTCTTGTCCTTAGGGTCGTTACCTCCTGAACAGGATGCAGATGCATTCTAGGTTCGTATTAAGGCCGCTGGTAACAAAAGCATTTCTCTCCTCCCAGAGTGATCATTTGTATTTTTCTCCTCCTAGAGTGACATCATACATTCTCTCCTCCTAGAGTGATAGCATCTACATTTCGTCCTCCTAAAGTGACGATTAGTTTATTTCTGCACCTCGCGTCTTCTCCCACGGGATTAACGTCATTTAAATTTCCGCATTTTTCATATTTCCTCCTCCTAGAGTGACAGCTTTATATTTCCTCCTCCTAGAGTGACAGCACGTATTTCCTCCTCCTAGAGTGACAGCATGCATTTTCCTCCTCCCAGAGTGACATTATTTACATAATTCTACATTTCTGCATAATTACTACCTCCTCCTAGAGTGACAGCTTTATATTTCCTCCTCCTAGAGTGACAGCTTTATATTTCCTCCTCCTAGAATGACAACTTTATATTTTCTCCTCCTAGAGTGACAACATGCATTTTCCTCCTCCTAGAGTGACATCATTTACATAATTCTACATTTCTGCATAATTATATTTCCTCCTCCTAGAGTGACATCATTTGCATTTCCTCCTCCTAGAGTGACATCATTAGGACAAATCACTCGTATTTCTACGGATCTCGCATTATCCTCCCCAAGCAACATCTGTTACATGTCAAATGCTTATCCCCCCAGTGGAGCCATCATTTATATTTTCGTAAAATTACCTTCCATTCCCGTCAAAGTAGTCGTCATTTACATTTTTTGCCACTTATGTTTCTCTCGATATCTGAATAGATCTAAGTTTGTACCTTTTAGGACATCCGATCAAAACCTTTCTCCCCCCAGAGTGACATCTACGATATACCTCCTCCCAGAGTGACATCTACGACAATATCTCCTCCCAGAGTGACATCTACGACAATATCTCCTCCTAGAGTGACATCATCAAATTATACCTCCTCCCAGAGTGACATCAACGAACTTACCTCCTCCTAGAGTGACGTCAACAAACTTACCTCCTCCTAGAGTGACATCATCATGGTGAGATTAAGGTAAGACCTGCTGTGTCGCCAAAATTTGGATATGTGGGGGCAACCGTCTTTACTGCTTATCAAATACTTCGATAAGACAGTAAAGAGGGGGCAACTGTTGATACCCGAATTTTGACGCAATTTTTGATTAAATTTAGCATTTCTGTCATTTTATTTAATTGACTGTCATTTTTAATTAATTTACCGTCATTAGCATTTTTCAATTCTCATTGCATTTCTATCATCGTCATTATCATCGTCAGCGTTCGAAATTGCATTTTTAATTTTTAGTCACGTATTTTCGTTATTATTATCATTAATATTTTTAGCCTTAAAAATCACATTTTTAATTATCCGTTAGTCGTTTGCTAGTTATTTCTTAGTTTTAGGTCATCACACGAAATTTAGGATTTTTAGTATTTTTCACATTTTTTTTAGCATTTTTATTTTTTATTATTATTTTTGTTCAGGCTTTTATTGGACCCGAGTAAGTTCGCTCGGACAATAGCTCGAACTCAGAATGTTTTCCATCAACTAGTTCCTACTCTTTTTTTTCGTTCACACCGACCAACAGCGTTTGGCGTAATTTTCGTGATAACGTCATTTATTTTTGACCGAACATTTCATGTTTTCGAATGAGAAAATAAACACGTTAAATGAAAAATTCTCATCATTTGTTGTAGACGGTTAAACTCGACGTATTTTTCTCTACACGCTAGCACTTTCGGCTCGAAAATTCAGAATGTTCGTTCGCGAAATTAGCTCGAGGCCATTTAAATAGACTTAAAGGGCCATTTAATCATGACCGTTGATCTGGTCAACCAAGGAAAGTCAACCAGATCAACGGTTGACAATTTATGGTGCATGGTGCACATGCACCGTGGAAGTGACGGAGCAACGGAGCAAGCCACCAAGCTGCTTGCTCCCGTCGCTTCCTGTCCCGTCAACCATCATCACGCAACCCTAGCCTCGCCACCTCACGACTCCTAGCTCCGCCACCTCGACGTCCGGCCCAACCACGCACGCCGCCGCGTCCTTCACCCACGTGATCCTTGCCCTATAAATACGAAGCTCCCCTCAACGTTCAAACGACACCAAAATCACTCAAGCAGCCTTGCTTCTTCTCCCTCATTGATTGATAGCTCATGTAGAGCATCGATCGTCACAGTTCAAGCTTGGAAGTAAGCTTCTTCAAACTTTTCTTTTCTTTATTTTTATGCATTTTTATTTCTTTAATTCGTTTAGCATTGTTTAAATTGCTAGTTTTTATGCCATTAATTCGTATGCATGCTGTAGATTAAATACATGCTTTTTAATTTGATTAATCGTTAGCTAAATCATGTGAATTAATTAGTTTTCGGTAATTAACAGTTTCGTCATTTTTTCGAAATTAAACTCGGTACGGTTTAAAATAAAATTCGAGGTTCATACGGTCGGGAAGCCGTCGAGGAGACAAGCATCTCGGTATGAAGGTTTTTCGTTTCGGCCAAAGGTGGCCGGAGCTTGGCCGCCGGCAGTAGCGCCGGCGACCAAGGCTTGAAGAAGGTGAATAGTGTCATGCGTGGGCTTGGCCCACGCGGAAGAAGGAAGATAGGTGATGGGCTTGCCCTATCACCATTCTTTCATATTCTTGGGCCAGGAACTATTCCTGGCCCATTTCCTTTGGCTTTTTTTTAAATGGGCCCAGCCCATCTTCATTTTTCCGAGATCTCGGATCGCATTTTCGTAAAAATATTCGTATGCTTCGTATGATTATTTTTCGTACTAACACTTTAATTTTTTGTACCTATCAACTATTTAAATTCTTCGCACTTTAATTTTTGCAATTTACTTTCGGCAATTTAAATTCAATTTACCGCCTATATGGTTGGTCGCAAATATCAACTGTTTATTTTCTGCAAATATCAACTGTTTATTTTCTGCAAATATCAAACTGTTTATTTTCTGCAAATATCAACCTCTTTATTTTCTGCAATATAAACTTGTTTAAATTTCTGCAATATCACTTGTTTAAATTTCTTCAATATCAACTGTTTTATTTTCTGCAAATCGTCAACTGCTTAATTTCTGCAAATATCAAATCTTTAATTTTTCGTCAAATCATCACTCAATTTTTTTGTTAAATCAGCATTTAAATTCTCACACTTGTCAACTGTCATCATTTAATTTTCGCACTTATCAACCGTCATCATCTAAATTCCGCACTTTATCAAGTCATCATTTTATTTTCGCACACATCAAAACAACATTTAAATTCTCATATGCATTAAGTCATCATTTAAAATCTCACACTTGGCAAATCAGCATTTAAATTTTCTGCACTTATCAAGTCATCATTTAATTTTTGTATGCGTTAAATCATCATTTCTCGCATACGTCAAATCAGCATTTAAATTTTTGTACACATCAAGTCATTATTTAAATTCTCGCATTCGTAAATTGCTTATTTATTTTTCGAGCTATCACTAACACTCTCATTTTGTAGGTTTTAAATTCAAAGCTTCGCTCGAAAGTACGCCTTACGTTCCCTTTTATTTTTTCAAGGCTTTCCGTAAATATCAATCGTACGCATGATATATAGAGTTGCTAGGATTTAAAATCAACCCACATGAACAACGTGTATAAAGGCTTGCTTAAAAATGCTATGTTCATTTGATTTTAACCTTTTGCTTGTATTGACTGCATGTACGTGGTGGCTTCGATCCCACATCAGTTTATCATTTCAAAACCTCTCATCTAATTTGTACTCTGTTAAGCTATCCATGATAGAATCACGTAGTAATTAATTTAATCATGCATAAGTCCGATGATGAAATAGAGGGCGCTCATTCAGTCTTACGGAAAATTCAGTCCCATCACGCTACGGTCAGGGATAAACGATCGGTCCAACGATCAATTATTCCTGAACGGTCCCGATTGTGGAAAAGACTAAAGTGACGATTCCTCTGAGGACCCCCTTTCAAAACGCATTTTATCAAACACCTTTTAAACACCTCTCTCATCAACCGGTAACCATTTTCGGATATGACTCGGGTGCCTAACACCTTCCCGAGACCATAATACGACCCCAAACCTTTGTCTGGGGTTTAGACCCCCTTTTTGTGCCTTTAGTTTTTTATTTATTTTATTTTTTATGCCATGACGATTAAGGTTCCCTAAACCTAGCAACAAAATTAGGGTGGCGACTTCATTGCATGTTATGAGGCGTCTGTTTACGCCGAGCATCTGAAGGTCTTAAGTTCATTGCACACTCGCGAATTAATTTTTTTATTATTTTCGGGGGCGTGACACAGCCCATCAGCTGGGCTGGGCTGTCTGGGCCCCAACTGAGGGCCCAGCTGGTCTGGGCCCATTTTCGGCCCCCCGTATTTATTCTTCGTGCATCTGTAATGTTTATTTATTTTTCGCACTTGTACTGTTTATTTATTTCTACACTCGTACTGTTTATTTATTTCTCGAATACTTGTATGCTTGTTTATTTTTGCACGCTTTGCATGTTTAGATAATTTTTCTGTTCATCGAAATTAATCTTATTCGCTCGCGAACAACAATTGTCAAATATTTAATCATTCAACGTTATCCTTTCCTCGTATCAATAATCTCAAAAGGATAAAGCCGCCCATACTCTTCACAAGTAAACATTTCTTATACTTTTATTTATTTCACGCTTTTTTTGCATATATAATCGTATGCATGAATATTTAGAATTGTTAATCTGTTGGGCATGATCACTAAATTAGGACTTTTTATTTTTCAAACATGATTAAACACCTTTCTCCGGTAACCTTTTTAAGATGTGACTCGGGTGCCTAACACCTTCTCGAGTCCAGAATACGACCCCGAACCACTGTTCTCGGGTTCAGACCCATTTTGCCTTAGCTTTTTATTTTTTATGCCATGACTTTAGGT
The DNA here is from genome assembly GCA_963691705.1 of Viola odorata. NCBI lineage: Eukaryota > Viridiplantae > Streptophyta > Magnoliopsida > Malpighiales > Violaceae > Viola > Viola odorata. The sequence goes on along the minus strand of OY829539.1, from coordinate 19,023,337 downwards.
TCCCTAAACCTAGAAACAAAAATAGGGTTGCGACTTCTTTGCATTATGTCAGATGAGTCCGATTTCGTCTCACATCTCGTCCCAAACCCCCGTCGCGCAATAAATTCCAAAAATAGAGTGCGACAGATACGTTTCGCGAGACCAACAAGAAGGTGGGACTGTTGGATGCCTCCCTGATTGAGATACAGGGCAAACTCACCAAAATTGAGCAAAGGAATTTTCATGGCCCTTCGAGAATGGGGATGGCTGAACTAAACAAGTGTAAAAGTTTTCAACCAAAACCTTATAATGGAGTGGGGACTTGCGCTAATAGCATTGTCACGTGGGAAGAGTTTAAAGCGGAGTTGAGGAAATCATTTTGTCCAGAGGATGTGGAATATGCTGCTCGTGTGAGCTTGTGTGAACTTGTGCAAATAATTTCTAAGAGAGAATATGTGAACAAATACTTTACGCTTATGCTCGATATTAAGGAGATGTCGGAGGCCGATAGATTGTTCAATTTTACTTAGGGGTTGAAGCCTTACCCCAGGAATAAAGTCCGTCGGCAGAATCTTAAGACCCTGAATGACGCAATCACAATAGCGGAGAGAGTAGAAGATAAATTGGATGTTGGGACGAAACGGAAATTTGGAGGGTCTAATGGATTAGATGCTAAGCCGAATAAGTTTATTAGGAATAGTACTAGAACTAGCGAGAATCAGTTCCCATCTAGGAACTCGACAAACTTCCAAGGCTCTAACAGGTTCGGCAATAGAGTCCCATGACCTATTGCATGCTTTATCTGTGAAGGTCCTCACAAAGCTGCCAAATGCCCTACAAAAGTTGCCTTAAGTGCGCTGCAGGCAGTTCGAGGATCTATGAACCCTGAACCGGAGAAGGTGTTGGCATTGACCCAGGGTGAAAACCCTTCAGAGAGGAGTTTTTTATCGGCCTTGAAGAAATAGTTGGCCACATAGGAGATGGCGAAGGGCTTAATGTATGCGACAGTCCAAATAGGATGTTATTCCATGAATGCCCTCATTGACAGAGGTGCCAATGATAGCTTCTTGTCGGACTCCTTTGCAAGAAAACTTGGAGTGACGGTTGTCCCGGATGGGGGAAAACTGAAGGCTTTGAATTCGGAGGCAAGGGAAACGGAGGGAAGTGCAACAAACGTTGACATACAGATGAGCTCTTGGAAAGGTAAATCAGACTTTGTAGTGGCCGTTATCGACGATTTTGATGTGGTCTTAAGCTTGGACTTCCTTATTTTGGCTAAAGTTGTTCCTGTCCCATCAGCTCGTTGCCTTTTATTGATGGGTGAAGAACATGTGGTAATCCCAGTGACGATAAGCCCTACGAGAGAGAAACGACTACTCTCGGCTATGCAGCTTAAACGCGGCCTAAAGAGAAAAGAGGCAACCTTCTTGGCTATGGCCTCCTGGAGTGACGATAGTGTATTGGCGGAATGCCCACCTATAGTTAGTCAACTGTTGGTTGAATACGCAGATGTCATACCTGATCGGTTGCCCAAGAGCTTGCCTCCGCGTAGAAATATTGATCATGAGATTGAATTAATCCTCAGCACCAAAGCCCCTGCTAAGGCGGCCTACCGTATGACCCCTCCTGAGTTGGCCGAGTTACGGAAATAATTGGCTGAATTGTTAGATGTTAGGTTCATTAGACCAGCAAAGGCCTCATTTGGAGCTCCAGTGCTTTTCCAAAAGAAACATGATGGAAGTCTTCGCATATGTGTTGATTATCGAGCGTTGAATAAGGTGACGGTCAAGAAATGGTATCCGCTTGCTTTGATAGCCGATCTGTTTGATCAATTAAGCGGGGCGAAGTTCTTCACGAAGTTAGACTTGAGATCGGGGTATTATCAAGTTAGAATAGCTGAAGGTGATGAAGCTAAGACAACTTGTGTTACGAGATATGGTTCCTTTGAATTTCTAGTAATGCCCTTCGGGTTGACCAACGCCCCTGCCATCTTCTGCACTCTAATGAATCAGGTTTTTCAAGATTACCTTGATAAGTTTGTTGTTGTGTATATTGATGACATTGTGATTTATTCAACCACTTTGGAGGAGTATTTGGAAAACCTGAGACTTGTGTTTGACAAACTCAAAGTGAACCAACTTTACGTAAAAAGGGACAAATGTGCCTTTGCCCAAACCAAGATTAACTTCTTGGGCCATGTCGTCGAATGTGGTAAGATTCGCATGGATATGAGTAAAGTATAAGCGATTCAAGAATGGCAACCTCTGAGTGGGCTGACAGAACTGCGTTCATTCTTAGGTTTAGCTAACTATTATCGACGGTTTATTAAGGGATATGCCAGAAGGATTTGCCCTCTTAAGAACTTGTTGAAAAAGGGAGTGACTTAGTTGTGGTCTATGGAGTGCGAAGAGGCATTCAGAAATATCAAACGAGCTATGATAGAAGATCCTGTATTGGCACTCCCAGACCCGACACAACCTTATGAAGTTCAAACTGATGCGTCTGACTTTATGCTAGGTGGGGTGCTCCTCCAAAACCAACATCCCGTAGCTTTTGAGAGTACGAAGCTGAATGATGCGGAAAGGAGATACACGGTGCAAGAAAAGGAGCTTCTAGCCATTATTTGTTGTGTCACCAAATGGCGTCATTACCTATTGGGTTCTAAATTCATGGTGAAGATAGATAATATGGCGACTAGTCATTTTCTCACCCAACCGATGCTAGATGGCAGGAGATTTTAGCAGAGTTCGATGTGAACTTTGAACACAAAGCTGGAAAGTTCAAGCAAGTTGCGGATGCGTTAAGCCGAAGAAGTGACTTGGCTTCAATGAGTATGATGGCTCAGGCTAGCATAAGAAAAATCAGTACCCCGCTGAGAGGGGAAATTAGAGAGCAGATCAAGTCTGATTCAATTGCACAGGCGCTATTGACACGTGAAAGAAGGTAAAACTCGAAGGTTTTGGGTGGAGGACGACTTGTTAATGACGAAGGGACAGTTAGTCTATGTGCCAAAAGGAGGGGATTTAAGGAAGAAATTACTTCGTGAATGTCACGATACCTTATGGGCAGGACACTGCGGTTGGCGTAGAACCTTGGCGCTCATCAGGCAGGCATACTTTTGGCCAGCAATGAGAGATGATGTTCGTACATTTACGAAGACTTGCTTGATTTGTCAACCGGATAAAGTAGATAGACAGAAGTCTGCAGGTCTACTTGACCCATTGCCAGTTCCCAACCGGCCGTGCGAGAGTGTATCTATGAAATTCATTACTTGCCTTCCAAAAGTGGGGAATTTTTATGGAATCTTTGTGGTAGTAGATCGATTCTCGAAGTATGCGACATTTGCTCCAGTGTCCAAAAGTTGCACTGCAGAAGAAACGGCGCGATTGTTCTTTAAAAATATTGTGAAGTATTGGAGCATCCCGGAAAGCATTATTAGTGATAGAGACCCTCGATTCACTGGCACTTTTTGGAAGGAACTATTCAGCTTACTTGGCTCTAGGTTGAATATGTCTTCAGGATTCCATCCTCAGACCGATGGGCAAACTAAGAGAATGAATGCTATTCTAGAAGAGTATCTAAGGCATTTTGTTCATGCTAATTAGAAGAACTGGATCGAACTCCTTGATGTGGCACAATTCTACTTTAATTCCTTGAAAAGTTTTGCGGCTAACAAGAGCCCTTTTGAACTAGTTACAGGCCAACAACCTTTGTTTCCGCACACGGTGAATGAGTATTGGGGGAAGAGTCCTAGTGCCTTTAACTTTGCTAAGGAATGGAAGCAGAACGCTGAAATAGCCAAAGCCTTGTTGGAGAGAGCTTCTTATCAAATAAAACAATGGACGGATAAAGGGAGGAGGGCCATTGAATTTCAAGCTGGCGATAAAGTAATGGTGAGACTTATGCCAGAACAGATTCGAGCACTCCAACGATAGGATCGTCGTATTCTACGACGATATGAGGGCCATGTGACGATTGTTGAGAAAATAGGCAGAGTCTCATATCGTATTGTCCCACCAGATTGGATGAAGTGCCACCCGGTGTTTCATGTTAGCCACTTAAAACCGTTTCACGCGGATGAGGAGGATGCAAGTAGAAATCAGCCAGTCAGAGTTGAAGTCTGTTTCAAGGTGCAACCTCAACTAGTAAAGGTAGTTGAAGCTGTCCTTGCCTAACGCACTGTGAAAATCAGGAGGCAAATTCAAAATGTGAAGAGACAGATCCAACAACGACAATTCTTCATCAAGTGGAAAGACTTGGGCGATGAAGAAATCAGCAGGGAAAGCGCAGAGGACTTGGCAGATGCACAAGAATTGATTAAGGAATTCCTCAAAAATAGGTCGACGAGGGCGTCGACAAACTGAGTGGGGGAGAGTGTTAAGGTCTAAGCTCGTCCAGGGCATGTTCACGCCGATGGCTGCTTAACCTTAACGAGAGCTTACGGGTAATCTTTGTATTCGGGTTGGGGGAGTGAGTAATCAGTCCCTTTGTGTCGTGGGCTCGGTTATTCATTGGAAGGGTGTTTGAGTCGGCCTTGTGCGGGCGCCCCCCTAGTCTGCGACCTTTTTGGCCCTTGTCTGTAATATCATGCTTATTCAATGAAGTGATGTCTTTCATGATTATATACCCTATTGTCTATGTGTTTGCTCGATGTTATGACTATGATAAACTATAATGGTCCTATTGTGTTTCTAACCTTATGTTCCCTAGTGATGCAGGTCTAACGTGTGTGTGAAAGGCTGGTTCCATAGAGAGAGTGCGTGAATGCCGCACGGACTTAATCCCTTTGGCTTCCAAAGGATTAGTCTGTGACACTAGCTAGGCCAAGAAAACGCACAGTGTCTAGAAAACCCATCTGTATGAAATTAAGGCAACCAAGTATCCCTCCAAATTAATACAAATATGCTCCTCATTCCCAAAATGCCAGAATTGAATAACTCGAAGGGTTACCCTGGATAACTGCTTTAATTATTTGTCTTGTTAGCTCCTTAACCTGCATTGATTAATTCATTAATCAACATAACCCCCCCCCCCCCCCCCCCCGTGTTACTTATTTGAATTCTGTTTCAATTGTTCCATGTCATACATCTTTACTAACATTTTATTCCTTCAATCTCTGTGGTTCGACCCTGTCTTGCCCTGTACACATTTATTTATGCATTTAGGCATAAAAAAATTGAGTTTATTTGAGTGATGATAAAATTTTGGCGCCATTACCGGGGATTGAACGGTACTAATTTAGTTTCTATTTTTGTATGACCAGGAGATCTGCTCTAGATTTACTCCCTCTAGATCTCGAATTGACCAGAATGGAAAGAGGACTTCGAAGGCAAGCCAAAGGTTCATCTACTCAGCGTAGAGTAATCCCACATCCTGCCCTCGACGGACATCCTTCCAATCTGGCCGACCAAGACCATCAGTTTTTCCTAGACCTATCTTGCCTTCATCGTGGTCTCGACAACCCAGTAGCTGCCCATTTCGACTTTCCAGAAATGGAAGACCATGACAACCATGTGCGTCATGATGATCCACCACCACCACCTCCTCCAGATCAACAAACCATTGACTATTTCAATGCAACCACTGACATGTCAAGTAGTTGCATCGTTTGGCCCACAGTCCCTCATGACTGGACCTTGAAGTCAGCCATTATGTATCACCTCCCCACTTTTCGGGGGGTTGCCAAAGAGAATGCCCTTCGCCACCTTCAACAGCTCCATTCTATCTGCGAGGCCATGAAACCTCCTAATGTCAGTATCGAGAAAGCCAAGCTGCACACCTTCTAGTGGTCTCTTAAGGATGATGCCCTCGACTGGTATTATGACCTCCCACCAAGATCCATCCACTCTTGGGCAGACATGTCCAAAACCTTCACCGAGAAGTATTATCCGACCTCTATCGCCAACACCACACGCAAACAACTTGTCTCCATAGTCCAGAAGAAGGAAGAGGATCTAGCCTAGTAGTATGAAAGATTCTAGAAGATGCAATCTTCATGCCCATCCCACAACCTTACAGAGCATGCCCTTGTTCAGTATTTTTGCGAAGGCCTTAAGGCCCATGATAAAACCCTCCTCAACTCTGCTGCCAACGGCTCTCTAACAATTCTCACCCCAACTGCTGCCAAGGCAGCCATAGAGCTCATGGCCAAGAATGCCTTGTCTGATGTCGTTAATAGTAGTTGCCTTACAGAATTAGCTATCTTCTCTCACGGGGATGTTTCAGAATTTTGTGGCAGGATAATCCACTCCTGTCAAGGCCTGCCAGATTTATAATTTCGTGGACCACCCCACTGATGCATGCCCCCATATTCTGGACGAAATCCAAGTGAACGCTGCTGGCCAGTATATCCAGGCCCCATATGGTCAGAACTATAACCAGGGCTGGAAACCACAGAATCCATGATGGGTTCCTAATGCTCAACCAGTCGGCCCTAACCATCAACAGCAGAACCCCTATGGGAATCATCCACCTCCTCCTAACATGCAGCATTTCAGACCCCAACCTACGTATCACCAGAATCAGTATCAACGCCAACCCCCTCCAGACCAGACTTTTATCGTGCCCCCGAATGCTGAACCACCTCGAAATCCCGAGCAGCAAAAAGAGATCGAGGATCTTCGGAAACACATGAGCACCTTAATGGCAGAGATGAAAGAAATCAAGAATCAAGGGAGATTTCCACCCCAAACTGAAACCAATCTGAAGCACAATGTCTGTGCAGTGACCCTGAGAAGTGGAACGACCCTGACACCCCTAACGAATCTAGCCCACGACATTGGAAACTCTCCAAAATCTGAACTTAAGCCAAAACCTAGGGTTAAGAGCCCGAAAGTTCCTAGGTTCGTCGACATGGAAGACAGAATCTGCTCTCCTAGAGGTTCACCAAGGAATGACCCCAATCCACCCGAATTTACCCAAGAGTACATTCACAAAATTCTCGAGCCCCCATTTCCCTAAAGATTGGTCAAATCCAAGAAAGACAAGGAAGACCGTGAGATCTTCGACATGTTTAGCAAAGTAGTTGTAAACATCCCTCTCCTCCAGGCAGTGAAGAATGTGCCTCGATACGTCAAGTTCCTGAAATAGTTGTGTATGAACAAGTGTAAATTGGCCGAAGTTAACAAGATCAGTGTAGGAGCTAATGCTTCTGCCCACATCCAGAGGAGAATTCTCCCGAAATACAAGGATCAAGGAATGTTCATCATTCCATGCCGCATTGGCACTGTCAACATCGGGAAGGCCATGTGCAATTTAGGGGTAGGCATTAATGTCATGCCCTTGATCATCTACAACAGTCTAGGCCTCAAACCCCTCAGACCTACAGACCTTGCCATCCAGCTTGCTGATCGATCTGTCATCTACCCTGAGGGACTCATCACATATGTTTTGGTCCAAGTGGGCGAATTCTTATCCCCAGCCGATTTTTATGTCATTGCAATGGAGAATGAGGATTCTACCAAGTCTACTGATGTCCTTCTAGGGCGTCCGTTTCTAGCCACGACACGAGCAAAGATAGATATTCATGATGCCACCATCTCCCTCAAGTTTGATGGAGAGATCATCGAGTTTAATATGCTAGAAGCCATGCGATATCCCTCCGAATTTTCCAGTGTTAATTATATTGATATAATTGATCCTTCTGTTGAGGAACTTGATGAACTTCATTCTACTGACCCTTTACAATTTGCCCTTGATAGGAGTCTGACACCAACTCTTCTATATGTCGTGGCCTCGACACTTTCCACACCACCTGAATTAGATTCCGTCGTCGCTGCCCTAGAGGAGTGTGTTGTTGTCCAGTATGAGCCCCCGATGGTGTCTCCTAACTGCCCAGACTACGTCAAGTTATCTGCTTCTATTGATCAGGCTCCAGTCCACGATTTGAAACCACTGCTATCCCATTTGAAGTATGCTTATCTCGACCCCGATGACTCTCTGCCCATCATCATCTCCAACAAGCTAAACAATCCAGAAGAGTCTGAGCTGATTTCCTTATTGAAGGAATTTCGACAAGCCATAGGCTGGACCATCGCAAATATCAAGGGCTTGTCACCAACTCTATACACTCAGCGTATTCACTTGGAGGATGCTAGCAAGACTATACAACAGCCACAACGCCGATTAAATCCACCCATGATGGAAGTGGTTAGGAAAGAAGTTCTAAAATTACTAGATGTAGGAGTTATCTACCCCATCTCCGATAGCCCATGGGTTAGTCCTATACAGGTCGTGCCCAAGAAAACTTGTATCACCATTACCATTGGGCAAGACGGCGAATCCATTCCCACCCGAATCCAGAATGGGTGGCGTGTGTGCATTAACTACCGTCGGTTGAATGCGGCCACCAGGAAAGACCACTTTGCTCTTCCCTTCATTGATCACATGTTGGAACGTCTCTTGGGCAAGACCCACTACTGCAGTCTAGATGGTTACTCAAGTTTCTATCAGATCCCAGTTGCCCCCGAAGACTAGGAGAAGACCACTTTCACATGCCCTTTTGGCACCTTTGCTTATAAACGTATGCCCTTCGGCTTGTGTAATGCCCCCGCCACTTTTTAGCACTGCATGGTGAGCATTTTCTCCGAACTAGTTGAAAATGGGATCGAGGTCTTTATGGATGACTTCACTGTGTATGGGAATTCCTTTCCAGAATGCATGGGTAACTTGAAGAAATATTTAGAGCGCTACATAAAGACCAATCTTGTTCTGAATTTTGAAAAATGCCACTTCATGGTGGATCGAGCCCTCGTTCTAGGTCATATCATCTCGGCCAAGGGAATCAAAGTCGACAAGGCCAAGATTGAGGTGATAGAATCCTTACCATATCCAGCATGTGTTCGCGATGTGCAATCTTTTCTAGGGCACGCCGGTTTCTACTGACGGTTTATTAAGGATTTTTCCAAAACTGCCCAACCTATGTGCCGCTTGTTCCAAAAGGAAGTACCCTTTCATTTTGATGAGAATTGCAAAGCCGCCTTTGAACTCCTAAAAAACAAGCTTATCTAAGCCCCGATCATTCGTGCCCCCGATTGGACATTACCTTTCGAGGTCATGTGCGATGCCAGCAATCAAGCCCTAGGCGCCGTTCTGGGTCAGAAGAAAGAGAAGGAAACCTACGTAATCTACTATGCTTTCAAGTTACTAGATCTAGCCCAGCAGAACTACACAACCACAGAAAAAGAACTCTTGGCGGTTGTTTATGCCCTCTACAAGTTCAGGCAGTACCTCTTGGGCACTCATGTTCTCGTCTACTCGGATCATTCAGCCCTAAGATGCTTATTGACGAAAGCTAATGCAAAGCCCCGACTCATCCGTTCGATCTTGCTGTTACAGGAATTTAACATCTTAATCAAGGATAAGGCTGGAAGAGAAAATCTGGTGGTGGATCATCTGAGCAAACTTCCAGCCCAAGAAGACGACTCACTTGTGCCTATCCGCGATACCTTTCCTGATGAATAATTATGTCTTGCCCACGCGATCCGGTTCTCATGGTTCTCAGATATTGTGAATTTTTGTGCTACTGGCACCTACCCCGCAGATGCTTCCCCATCCAATTGCAACAGAATCAGGAGGCAAGCCAAACACTATATTTGGGATAACTCTTATTTATGAAAGCATTGCTCGGACCAGATAATTCACCGTTGTGTGACCATGGACGAGGTGCCCTCGATCCTAAAATTCTACAATTCTGAAGGAGGACATTTCGCGGCCAAGAAAACTGCCCTCAAGGTTTTAGTTACCTCTTTTGTGCTTCGTGCACTCGATGCCAAGCCACAGGCAATATCGGGGCCAGGAATCAGATTCCTCTGACTAGTATCATTGTTTGTGAGATCTTCGATATCTGGGGTATAGATTTCGTGGGCTCGTTCCTAGTTCCTTCGGCAATATCTACATCCTGCTCGCCGTTGACTATGTTTCCAAGTGGGTCGAGGCCAAGGCAACTAGGACAGATGACTCCAAGGTGGTAGTGAATTTCCTACGCACCTATATCTTCAATAGGCTTGGTACACCTCGAGCCCTAGTCAGTGATCGAGGCACCCATTTCTGCAACCGTGTCGTGGCCTCTCTTCTGACCAAGTATGGAGTCCATCACAGAACCTCTACAGCTTATCACCCTCAAACAAATGGACAAGCTGAAGTGTCCAACCGCGAGATCAAGATGATCCTAGGAAAAACCGTCTACCAGTCCTGAAAGGATTGTAGTTTGAAGCTAGATGACGCCCTCTGGGTATATCGTACAACTTTCAAGATCCCGATTGGTATGACGCCCTACAGACTCGTTTATGACAAGTCGTGCCATCTCCCAGTTGAGATCGAACACAAGGCTTTCTGGGCCATTCGTAAAGTGAACACGGATCTAGGGGAAGCCGGCCCAAACAGACGCTTGCAAATCCAGGAATTAAAGGAGTTAAGGGACGACGCCTATGAGAATGCCTTGCCTTACAAGGGCAAGACCAAAGCTTATCATGACAGGCACCTTCACCCCAAAACTTTTTCCGTTGGCCAGAAAGTATTATTATATAACTCACGTTTGCGGTTGTTTGCAGGAAAGTTCAAATCTAAATGGTCCGGACCTTTCGTGGTCACGACGGTTTTTGATCACGGAGCGATCGAAATTCAGAATCCAGACACTAGGACCATCTTCAAAGTAAACGGCAACAGGCTGAAACCCTTCTATGAAGGATTCAAGCCCTCTATCGTTGAAGAGATGATGGTGGACCCTCCACCTGTCCAGACCTAGATTGACAGAACACTTCGAGGCCTCGACGAGTAAACAGGCCACACTGGAGGCATCCAATATGTCGTTCCACTCTTTTCTCTCTCTCCTATCTTTTCTGTATCTTTTCGAATTCTCTGATTTTATTCTTATTTTCCCTTGATTTTAATTCCTTGTTTTATCCCTTATTTATCTCCCTTAATCTCTGGCCTTTCCTTTTCCTAGGAGATTTTATTCGTTTATTTTTGTTAATCCCTTTATTCCATCTTTTTGTCTTTATCCTCTCTAACTGCCTCCTTTTTTAAATTTAAAAAAGTTACTCTACTTTTTAGGTGGTTGGGATACGTACGAGCCCGCTCTTCATCAAATCCCAAGACTCCACATGGATTGCTAGGGATAGAAAAGCAACCCTAATTAATGATAAAGTTGCGCTAGTAATTACCGGTGTCAGCTCCTTTTCTCTCTCCCACGCTCCCTCTTCGTCATCACTCCCTTCACAACCAACTCACATCACTATCAACCTTCTCTCTCTCTCCCACCAAGTACGCAACCCTCATCTCCTACCTCTTGAGCATCTTTATCACCATTGTTCTCTTCCATCACCATCAACCATGCCCAAAGCAAAGAAACCCATCCGCAAGCTTACATCAGGACCACATCCAGTGGATGACCCTGAAAGCCAGTTCCTTCAAAGTCCAGGTCCCAGTCTACTACCCCTGGATCATTCAAAACGGCATCCCCTCCCTCCACCCATGGAGTCCCCATCCCACAACCCCCAACTCCCTCTCCGCCCTCTAAAAATTGAGCCGCGGAGTTTACTCCTATCGAGGATGACATCGACGTGGAAATCACCGGCTCTATCCCTCCTACCTCGACCACAACAAGAAGTGGCCGAGTAGTCAAGCTCCTTCCTGGGTCTTCGATTGCGAAGCCCAAGGCCAAATCCCAGCCTAAACAGGTGTCGCCAGCCGCTAGGAAGCTCCTACTGGAAGCTACCCTGGATGTCTTTCTGGCCCCCGATTCGACCAAAGATGAGGAACTGCCAGAGTAGGAGGAGGATGCTGAGCCCGAACAGGCCGATGATGCCCTAGAAGAAGGTATTGGAGAGAGTGGCGAGGCCGATGGTGAGGAAGAGGAAGAAGCTGAGGCTCTCGATGCCAAGGTAGCAGCGGAGAAAGAAGTCGCTGAGAAAGAGAAGAAAGAGAAAGAGGTCGTAGCTAGATCGGCGGCCAAGAAGGGAAAATCAAAGGTTCCGGCCAAAGCGGAGCAGCTGGCTGATAATTATTTGTCTTCTGCTGAAGGATGTATGGCGGAGCGGTTCTTCTCAGATCAGTGTACGCGACGGTCCACAGTACCTGCAATGCGCCGGAGGGGGCCTCCGGCGGAAACACTCCGATGCTTAAGTCAGTATGTGTACTGAAATTAGCAGAGTTTTGGCCAGTTGAGTATGCTTACCTGCCTCCTTTGTGGGGGAGGTATTTATAGAAAAAAAGGGGCGTTCCCGCCCGAGTAAACAGGTACAGAGCTATCGCTCGTGTTAGGGTCTGAGGTTCGCCCTTATCACGATACGCTACCTTGGCGGTAGGTATGCAGGTAGATATTGCCACGGTAGGATAACGGCTGGAGCGATACTCCTGACGCGTGGTTTCCTCTGGGGGTAAGATAACTCCTTGAGCCATCCGTGAGGTCCGTGAGAGGAGCCGATAGGGACCCGTTAGCCCTTGTAGCGTTAGCCTTTGGGGAAGGTAGCGATCTTGTCCCTACCGCGGTGGTACGAAATAGTAGCTAGGCCTCATCCCATCGGGTGATGGACGAAAATACCCTTTCTTTTAGGTGAATTGTTATCATAAGCCCAACTGAAAATGAGCCCGAGAGTTTACCAAGGGCTATCGTTCCTTCTCTGACGGAGAGTTCTTCTAAGTACCATGGAGGTTTGCCTCGTCAGATGACCCTGACGGTTTTTGTCAGAATCTATAAATCAGAAGTTTTTCTGCGCCAATTTCTTCGCATTTTCACGTTCTTTCTTTCCATATTCCGCCATGGATGAACTGACTCGTAATTTCCTGATCTCCAAAACTCTGACCTTGAAGAATCTTACTGAGGGTGATATCGGCTTCCTAGAGAGGATGATCACCAAGACCTCCGAGGATGTCCTGGAGTTGCAGGGGGTGTTAACCCCTATTCTATCTAGACAGCTAGGAATCACTCTGGAGGATTTCAACCCCCTAGAGAGCTTGGTGAAACTGGCCACTGCCAGCGCTCACCTTGACGTGGTGGCTTCGATGCTGCAGCAGAGGAAAGATCTGCTGGCCTGCTGCCTAAAGGGCATGAGAGCTTGTTCTTCCGAACTGACCTCCGTCGCTGACGCTTTAAAGGAGGTTCCTATTGCGCCAGGGGACGATGATGCGGGGTCCAATGTCTGACCGCTGGTTTCACTTCTCGCTGTTTTTCTTATGCTTCTTGTACATATTCGAACGTTAAGGCCACCTGGCCATAAATAAATAACTTGTCTTTGCTTTTTCCCAAGTCTTCTCTTTTTCTTGCTTGGTTGCTTGCTTTATTGGTTGGAAATATTTGTCATGAGCCCAACCGAAAATGGGTCTTCCTCGGGACATTGTACTGCAGTGGTCGAGTTCCGGGATTTAGCAATGAATGCTCTGTCTTGACTGTTACAGGGCCATCTTTTCAGTGGCAGGTGGTTGGGTGGTTCTTTGGTGCCCTTTGATTGGTGCGTTTAACGAGCAGAGGTGCCTGCGACGGATCAGATTCTGCACTTGCAGTTATCTTCCCAAGCGTCTTAATTGATTTTTCAGGGATCGGAGTGCTCCTTCGGCTATATAAGGGAGTTTGGTTTTCCTTTCCTGTTCATCTTCATCCTTTCCTTCTTTTTTGCTTTTGCAGGTCACATGGCAGATTTTTACTTCTTGAGTTCCATGGATCGCGATTCCTTACCGACTCCTCCGACTTCGCCGGACTCGGATCATCCCCCTCCTTCGCCACCATGGAGGCCTCCGGTCCGCCGAAAGGGTCGTAAGAAGCAGGGGAAACGAACTTCCCAGACGCCCTTTACAACTTTGGCTCCTTCTGGTTCTGCTATTCAAGAGGGCGGCAAACGTTTTTCTTCCCCGAATTGCTCGCTGAACGAGGATTTTCCCATCAGTGCTGGTACGGGGTTGGCAGATTCGAGTGCCAAAGGAAAATCATGCCGGTCAGGGTCCTGCCCCGAAAAGGAGGCAGACCAGCCTATCCCGAATGCTAACAGGAAGATGCCATTCCTTGATGATGACGGGGTCTATCACCACGGCATTTATTGGCCTGATGAGGATTAGTCGTTTTGCCTTGTACCAGCCTATTGGCATTTTATGAATAAACTGATGTTTTCTGCTTTTTCAATTTTGTCATTATTTCCGTTAGCCTGCTGATTCTTGGGGATAGCTAACGTAAGCGGTTGTCCTGACTGAGGCAATCGCTTCGCGGTTACTTTGACCGGGTCAATACTGTCTCGCCCTTTTGGGGAGTTTCGACGAATAACTTCTCTTTTCTAAATTTCTTTAATGCGCTTCCACGTGGCCAACTTCTTTTACACGCGTCTTCGCCCGATTGGTAACTCAATTAATGCGGTGGCATTTTTATCCTTTAAGAAGGGCTATTCTCCAATTTCTCAAAACTTTTGCCCTCGCTTCGAATTTTCCTTTTTGTCTTCCTTCGCCTTCTTCCCCGAATATCTTTTCGGCCGCTTGCCACTGTCCGCCGATTTCTCTGGGATTCTTCTCCTTTAAGGTATCAATCCGTCCCTTCTTAGATTTCCTTTTTGTTGGTTTGCTATGGCTAGGAATAGACCTCGCCAGATTATCTCTAGGCCCATGGATCCCGAGGTAGCCCAATCACCGAGTATTTTTACCTGCGATGTGGTTCTGAAAGCCGAATTGGAGGAACATGGTATTACCTTTCCTCCTGGGCATGAGCCTTCTATTCCCGGTAGTGATATGAGGCTTCATAATCCAGGGTGGAGCCACAGTAGGCTTCTTTATTTTAAAATGTTCCTTTACGGTTTCCGTTTCCCCGTTCATGAGTCGATACTAACTCTGCTGCGGGAGTATAGCCTTAATCCTGCCCAGATAACTCCTTCCTCTTGGTGTGCGGTGTATGCTTTTCTTCGCGCTTGCGAGTTGAAGAACATTTTTGCCCCATCTATCACTTTGTTTCGCAAATTCTTTAGCATGATTTGCTACAATTGTTTAATCGAGATTACTCCCCGGTGGGATGATGCGCTCGTGCAGTCGTTTTGGCAACGTTTTCACGGCTTCAAGAGGGGTGTAGCTGATTGGAAGAGCAGCTTCTTTGTTCTGGAGCTACCGTCACATTTGTGGCGTATCAATTTCAATCAAGAACTGGCAGGTCCCGTTTGGACAAATCCCGCGATTTTGTCCAGAACTGAGCTGGACCAGGCTAATGCTTTGTTAGACGAGAATACCCACTACCGTATTCAGTGCCTTCGCTATGTTCAAGCCTCTGGAAGAGTGCGTTATGGGTGAGCCTATTTCTTTCCATGTTTTCTTTTCTTTAGTTCTCGCACGCTTTGTTTGCTATAGGAGGCTAACGGTTGATTCCCAGGTGACCCTGGTGCACCTCTGAACGTAACACCGCTTCAAACTTTGCCAGCCTCGCCTTCGGCCGAGGGCTCAAGTCGGGGTGACGCTCCTCCTTCGAGGAAGAGAACTAAAACCGTTGCCCGGGGAGGGCGAAGGCCCGTTAGCTCTGTTCGAACTTCTCGCTTTGTGGAAAATTGGCTACCGAAGCGTCGCACGGGGACGAACTCCAGGCCTGTCAAAACGACGGTAATTACTAGCGATGATGAGGATGCGGATGCCAAGTCAGACCTTTGCCATGCTTCTTCCCTTGCTACTTCCCAGCGTCGGAAAAAACTTCGAGTGGCCTCTAGTGGACAAGCTACCGGGATATCTCCTGTAGATGTGGCAACTGTTTCTACGCCTGCTGTTTCGTCTGAGGTGGGCGCCTCTCTGCCAACGGGAGCCGCTGAGGCGTTGGAGAAAACTTGTTCTACTGAGGGAGAGGCCCCGCCAATGGAATGTCCTCCACCCATGGCTGACGCTCCCGACTCTCCGATTGCTCACTGCATTCCTGACGTAGTGGTCACACCTCCCGTGGCGGATTCGACTGCTGAGCTACCGCCTGTGGTTACTCCGCAGCTATTTTTTACTCCTCTCAAGAGTACTTTTCCTCAGAGCTCTTCTCCGCCTTCCTCGATCAATCTTGGCCCTAATGGAGCCCCGGCCTACCGTATGAATCTTGCAGGGTTTTGCTTTGATGCCCTTCGCGCTATCGGGGTTCCCCAACCTTTTTCTCGAGATGAGTTTACTGCACCCTTGGTAGGAGAGATGCTGAGTTCGAAAAAAGAGAGGAATTTCTTCAACTTCCTCCCTCGGCACGCTTTCGCCACGTTCTGAATGATTCTCTGGACTTCTTCCGCCATCTGAATTATCAATTCGAAATTCACGATCGCGAGTCCCGCAATTTTTCCAGCGCGTTGTGTGCTGCGAAGGTGCAGCTTGAGAAGGCGGTGGAGCATTCTAGGTTACTGACGCACCTCTGTGAATCATCCCAAATGGATTTGGACAGGGAAAAGTCTATCGGGAGAGCCAAGATAGAAGTTCTGGAGGCGGAATTGGCGTTAGAAAAGAAGAAGATTCTCATTCTCAGCGAAGAGATGCTCGCTCGAGATGAGGGGGCTGCTAGGGCGCCATTAGAGGAAGAGTTATGGAGGAAAAGGGTTCTGGAGGCCTTCGTTTCTTGGTTTGCGTCCCGTTTCAAAGGTGACCCTTTGGATCCAGCCCAGGTAGCTGATTACATCTCTCTCGTGATGGGTGAGATTAGCAAAGGTGGCAGCGGTTCTTCTGACCCTTCGAGGGAGAAAGCCTAACGTTAGCGATGGTGCCTGGGCCTTTCCTTGCTTTTCTTGTTGTCGTCTCTTCTTTTATTATTTCTTGAAAACCCATTCGAACATTGTTTCTCTTGTAATAATGCTAACGCCTTGTATCCTTTGTCGTTCTGGATGGTTCGTCGTGACATTACCGTTATTCCTTCTTTATCTTCTTCGTACCATCGCGTCGTTTGGCGAGGCCAGCGCTGCTTTTTATGTTTTTTAATCAATCCCCCTGTCCCTCATTTAATGCGACTTGAAGGGTAATGATGAAAGAAGACACGTGTCCTTCTATAGAGAGGCGTTTGGAGCAATCGTCTCCTAGGGAGTTGCGAATGCAGAAGCATTTCGTCCTAGTTTCACATTTGCACCTTCTGGCGCGTGCCTTATTTTATGACGCGCTACTTCGTCACGTGTCTGCCGTTGACTGGTCGTGTCCTTTCAGGGTTATACTTATTGTTTCTTCTACCCTCTTTTTCTTTTTCTATCTTTTCCTTATACGCTGTTGCCTTTGGATAAATACTTTTGCGCCGCTCTCTCTTTCTGGTTCAAGACTCCTCGCGTTCTCTTTCACGAAGGTACAAGGTACACGTCTTTTTCTTTTCTCCTTGTTTCTTCTTTGTTGGCCATGGCTAGGACTAAGAAATCCTCTGAAGAAGGAGACCCCCAACGATCCTCCAGGGAAGAAGTAATTGATACTACTCCCACTTCTTTGTACACGTTGCCCTTAATTAACCGTAGGCTTGCTGGGTTTTCTGCACAATTTCCCAAGGAATATCCCGTGCATCCTGCTTCTGAGTCGCTTCGACTGAACAACATTTTGCCCGGAAATAGTAGAATGTTGTACGCTAAGCTTTTCGATCATGGGTTTCGTCTCCCTCTTGACCCGCTCGTAAAATTGTTGTTGGTTGATTCTGATCTGGCTCCGGCTCAGTTAAGTCCTAACGCGATTTGCGTTGTTAGTGCCTTTGCCGCACTGTGCCGTTTCAAGGGGATAGAATCTCCCACTTTAGCGTTGCTCCATGACATTTTTCAGTTATATTCCCGTAAAGGGGTGATCTCGATATCGCCTCGCTACGAAGACGATTCTTTGAAGCCCTTTACCTCGAAACTTATGGGTATTGAGTCATCTATTCCTCACTGGAAAGAGGAATTTTTTATTGTTGATCTGCCGGAGCCGTTGTGGAGGGCTGGCTTCAACGAGATAATTAAAGATGGGGCTTGGGGTCATCAAAAACCCCTTTCCGACCCGGAGGATGATTGGTTGAAGACGTTGCTTCAATTTGATTTTAGCGTTGATGCCCGAAAAGTGGCTAACGGGTTGCCCGTGGAACAGTGCAAGAAGGGTGAGTGTTTAACCTTTTTCTTTTGCGTTTGTCAAGAAGTACTAACGCTAACATTTTGTGATTGTGCAGTGCCTCCGCCTGGTTGGGAACCCGAGTATTTCCGAAGGGGGAGGAAACAGGAGGCGAAGAAGAAAGCTATCGCTGAAGCTAGGGTTGCTGCTGCCGCTAACGCTGAGGAAGGGGAGGCCACCGCTAGCGTTACGGGTACTCGAGTTGTGAGACAGAAAAGGCCTAGGAGAGCTCGTGCTGCCCCATCCGTTTCGTCCCAGACTGTTGTTTCTTCAAAGGCTACGGTTGGTCCGATTCCTGTTGGGATTCCTCTTGCGTCCTCCACCGCTCAAGTGAGCATTTTTCTTACTTTTGGGACTTTGTCTTTCTTTGTACATGATTTCCTTATCATGTTCTGCCTTATTTAGGAAGTCGTTGCTGCTTTTGCCCCCTCTACCTCCGAGGGAGATATGGGTATCGCAGATGTCCTTCGCGAGCGTCAGAAGAAGGCTCGCTATGATCTTCAGACTAGCCCTTCTTCTTCGGCTGCCCATCATAGTTCAAGTGTTCTTGGGGGCGGGGGTATGTCTGCTGATCAACCGGAACCCGTTGATTTTGGCGGTGAACCCCATGTGCCTCCTGGCTCCCTGATTCATTCTGCGCACACCCCAACGGGCTATGATTCTGATGCCCTTAATCCTGAGGTGCCCGGAGGCAATGCTTCTAACGCGGAAGGCCTCTCTAGCCGGCCAGCTTCTCCCGGTGCATTGTTCTTTGTTCCGATGCCTCATCCACCTATCGTGAGAGGTGGGCCCGCTCCTGCCTTAATGGCCGGTATTTCTTCCTACGATCCTCCTCTCATGCCGACTCATCACGTCAGCTTGCGCTCCTTTAGGGACAGTATTCTGCAGTTTCCTGCCGATGCCGATCCTGAGACCGTGCTTTCCTCTACCGCTTATCTGGTAGCAGAGATTTTGTCTCTTCCAAGAGAGAGAGATGCCTTTGTGGCTCGGGGCGATCAGGGGCGCATCAATCTCCTTCGCTCTCAGGCATTTTCTATGCTTTGCCATCTTCACTATATGGATGAGGAGAATGCCAGGGCTGCAGCTAACGGGCGGGGAGAGATAAGCAGGCTGTTGGAGGAGCGACAGCGTCTTGAAAATGCCCTTGCTGCTGCCAACGAAGGTATGGAGACTGCTCGGGGAGAAGTTACCGCGGTGAAACAAGAGTTGGAGGCCGCTAAGTTGGCTTTGGAGGAAGAGAAGAGACAACGTGCTGATTTGGCCCTACGCCTCTCTCAGGAGGAGAATAGCCTACGCCAGGAGAGACAGAAAAACACCGAGCTATCTGCCGATTCCTCCCTTAACGCTGAGAAGAACCGTTGGTACTTTGAGCAGGGTGGGGGAGTCATGTCAGAAGTCGTGATGCATCATTATGGAGTTGAGGAGCTCCGTATTGAGGATCTTTCTGCGTATTTCGACAAGAGAGCCTCAGCCATTAATGATAGTAGTTTCTACCAGTGGAAGGCTGCTCAGCAAGGAGGGGTCAACGCGCCGCCCAATCTTTAGGCTTTTTGTTATTTAGATGTTTTACATTTTGTGGCTGACGGGCCCATCCTTATTTTGTAATTTTAAACGATGTCGGCCTTGACTCGGCTAATCCACTCTTTTTGGACAGAAGTTCTTTATTTGCTTTTCTTCATAATGCCATTTAATCACTTGTCCGCCTGGGACGTTTGGCGTTAGGTCTCCATAGACACATAATTTCGGGTTGTATCCCGTTTGCTTTTCATCAGCTGCGTTCGAGTAGCATTACCATTATATCCTCCGATAGCATTTTTGAGAGTAAATCAGCGTTGCTTCCGCATCTGCTGCACTCATATTCCTACCATCCCTCGCTGTCAGAGGGGGCTTTTCGTCTGTTTCAACGTTGTTGTTGCAGTATGGTCATTTCTCCATTCATCTTTTCACCGGGTATCGACCGCGCGGCTACTAGTTAGGATTTATTTATTCCTTTTCGCCACAGATAGGCTCCCACGTTTCTTCACCGGGTATCAACCGCGCGGCTACTAGTTGGGATGTCCTTGTTTCTTTCCGCCAGAGATAGGCTCCAACATCGCTTCACTGGGTATCAACCGCACGGCTACTAGTTGGGATGTCTTTGTTTCTTTCCGCCACAGATAGGCTCCAACATCGCTTCACCGGGTATCAACCGCGCGGCTACTAGTTGGGATGTCTTTGTTTCTTTCCGCCACAGATAGGCTCCAACATCGCTTCACCGGGTATCAACCGCGCGGCTACTAGTTGGGATGTCTTTGTTTCTTTCCGCCACAGATAGGCTTTGGGGAGTGCCTCGTCTTAGTGAGCTGTCTGATCAGGACCAGCCATCACAAGGATAGGACTTTTCACCCCCAAGCGTTGTACCTCGCGTCCGTGGAATCGTGCCTCGTCTTTATGGGTCGTCTATGTGAGCACGGTTACCACAAGGATAGGATTTTCACTTCCAGGACGGAGTTGGTCTCTCCTTGGGGTGTGCCTTTCCTTATGGGGTTACCATAAGAATAGGATTTCACTCCCAAGGATTCCGGGGCGTGCCTCATCTTAACGGGCCGTCTATGTGAGCACGGTTGCCGCAAGGATAGGATTTTCACTCCGGGGAGCCGTTTGGGGTCGTGCCTCGTCTTAATGGGCCGTCTATGTGAGCACGGTTACCACAAGGATAGGATTTTCACTCCCAAACGCCTTGTTATGCCAGGGCGTGCCTCGTCTTAATGAGCTGTCTGATCAAGACCAGCCATCACAAGGATAGGATTTTCACCCCTGGCATTCTTCGCTACCTGCATATTACCAGTAGCAAACGCACGGTGAATATCTCAATAATCGTTTATTAGAATAACTTTGACGTTACCCGATTAGCTCCTGGCGTGGTATAGCCTCAGCCGAGCGATGTTCCAGGAGTTCTGCAGGGGCGTTCCCTCGAGCGTTTCCAGGTGGTATGCTCCTTTTTCCCACAATGCGGGTGACACGATACTGTCCATCCCAATTTGGACTGAGTTTTCCCATACGTTGTCTCTGAGCACTAAATCTCCAGTTTTGAGCAATCGCTCTCTCACTTGCCGGTTGTGATATTGTGCCATTTTTTCTCTTGTAGTGCAGAGTTTTCAGGAGGGTTTCCTCGTGTATTTCTGGTAGAGTATCGAGGTTAGCTCGTAACCTTTCTTCGTTGTTTTCTTCTTTGAAGTGAGCCACCCGGAGGCTCATCATGCCAATCTCGACTGGTGTGACAGCCTCAGTTCCGAATGCTAACGCGAATGGGGTTTCTCCCGTGCTGGCCTTGACAGTCATGCGATAGGCCCATAGCACATATGGCAATTCGTCTGGCCATTTCTTCTTGGACCCTTCCAAGTTTCTTTTGATGCCACTAAGGATGCTACGGTTAGTTACTTCCGCCTGGCCGTTGGTTTGGGGATGTGCCACAGAGGAGAATCTTTGCTCTATCTGAAACTCCGCACACTGATCCCTGAAGAACTGGCTTGTAAATTGTGTCCCGTTGTCGCTGACTAGCACGCGCGGTACTCCAAATCTCATGATGACTTGGTGTTTGAAGAAACGCCAAATTTTTTCGGTGGTAATGGTAGCTAACGCCTCGGCTACGGCCCACTTTGTGAAGTAGTCTACCGCTACGACCACGAATTTTAACTGAGATCTGGCCTTTGGAAACGGGCCCAGGATGTCAATCCCCCATTTTGCAAACGGGCACGGAGCCACTATTTCTGAGATTGGCACAGTAGGTTTTCGAGGAATCTTAGCATATTCCTGGCATTTCTGACAGGTTTTCACGAAGTTATGACAATCTCGTCGAATGGTGGGCCAGTAAAATCCCAACCGAAAGACTTGGGCTGCCAGAGTGCCGCTGGCGATGTGCATGCCACATATCCCTTCATGAATTTCTCGTAACACATGCAAGCCTTCTTGTTCCGTTATGCATTTAGCGGCCGGATGGGAGAAGCATCTTCGTATTAACTCTCCGTTATAATATGTGTATCATGCTGCCCATTTTAGGACTTTCTTCTTCTCTGTCTGGTCTCCCGGTAGCTTATCATGCTTCAGATATTCTATCACTGGGATCCTCCAATCATTTTCCATTTCTTCCACACAGAGCGATGCCTGCTCTTCCATGAAAGAGGGTGTAGACAGTTCTCCATAGCGCACGTCTCTGGGTATTGAGGCTTCCGGATTGGCTGCCATTTTGGCGAGGCTATCGGCCTCTCCATTGTTTTCTCTAGGAATGTGCTCGAAGGTAACCAGGGTGCCTTTTTCCTGTATCTCTGACAGCTCATGTTTCACTTTGGCTAAGTATTGGGCCATGATGGGTTCTCTGGCTTGGGAATTCCCTAGGACCTGATCCATTATTAACTTGGAATCTCCTCGGATCCTTAAGCGTTTTCTGTCTTCCTTCTCCATACCGGGGGTGGCTTCGATGGAGAAACTGTTTCCGATTCTAAGTCCCGCCAGCATCGCTTCGTATTCAGCCGCATTGTTGGACAATGGCTGCAGGATTCCGATGGCGTATCGCATCTCCAGGCCGTTTGGTCCAGCTAAGAAAACTCCTACGCCTGCTAATTCTTGATTTTTTGCTCCATCCACGTGGATGACCCACGTATCTGTATATGTCTCTGGAGACGGTAGGCATGAAGTTTTCGCTTCTTCCTCCAACAGGTCTATCTTTGTGTCCTTTGCGAATGTGCACTCAGCTATGAAGTCAGCTAACGCTTGGGCTTTAACGGCCGGTCTAGCTTTGTATTGCAGCCCGTATTGTTCAAGTTCGATAGCCCAAATTAACATTCTTCCTGAAGACTCAGGTTTTCTGAAGATTCTTCTCAACGGCTGATTCGTAAGTACGATGACGGGGTGGGCTTGGAAGTATCGATCCATCTTTCGCGTGGCCTGTACTAGAGCGAGTGCTATCTTCTCGATAGGAGCGTATCACAATTCGGCATCTTTCAATATGTGACTCACGAAGAATACAGGACGATGCACGTGCCCTTCACATCGCGCGAGGACGGTGCTGACTACCTCGTCGGCTATTCCCAAGTATAGATATAGCTCATCACCGGGCTCGGGTCTCGTTAGCACTAAATCTGATGATAGGTAAGCTTTTAGTCCTGCAAACGCTTTCTCGCATTCCTCTGTCCATCCGAAGGGAGCCTTGTTGCGGATGACTTTGAAGAAAGGCAAACATCTCTCGCCTTGCTTAGATATGAATCGTCCCAACGCAATGATGCGCCCGGTTAACTTCTGTATTTCTTTGACAGTTCGCGGGGATATCATATCCTGGATGGCTTTTATCTTTGACGGGTTGGGTTGGATGCCCTTCCGGCTGACCACATAGCCCAAGAATTTTCCCGTTTGGAATGCAAACATGCACTTCCGCGGGTTTAACTTCATCTTGTGCTTTCTCATCACATTGAAAACCTCTTCCAAGTCAGCGAGGTGTTCTCTGAAACTCTGACTTTTAATCAAGATGTCGTCTACGTAGGCCTCTACATTTTTCCCGATTTGATTTTCAAAAACTTTGTTTGCCATACGCTGAAACGTTGCACCGGCATTCTTTAGCCCAAACGGCATTGCGTTATAGCAGTATGTAGCCCTGGGAGTAATGAAGGCAGTTTTTTCTTCGTCCTCTACAGCCATAGGGATTTGGTGATATCCGGAATTCGCATCTAGGGAGCTTAGATAAGCATACCCAGCGGTTTGATCGACTAACTGATCTATTCGCGGAAGGGGATAGCAGTCCTTGGGACAGGCATTATTTAGGTCAGTAAAGTCTATACACATGCGCCAGTCCCCATTAGGCTTTGGGACTAACACAGGATTGGCTAGCCAGGTCGGGTATTGGACTTCTCGAATGAACCCCGCCTCTGTGAGTTTTAGCAATTCTTTTTCGATGGCGGCTATCTTTTCCGACGAAAAAGCACGTCGCCTTTGTTGGACAGGTTTGGCCTCAGGACTAACGTTTAGCAGGTGTTCCGCAACCTCCCGAGAGATTCCGGGCATGTCTGCTGGTTTCCACGCAAACTCTCCCTTGCATTTCCTCAACAGCCGGATTAACTGCGCGTTCTCTTCCAGGCTTAGTTTCTCACTGGCTAAGAGATTCATTTCACTATCTTTACCGATAGGGAGTGATATCATCTGATCTAGCGGCTGAGTGCGTTTTTCTTCTTTGTCATCGAAAGGGTCGTCTGCTACGCAAACGTAGCGGTCACAGCTCCTTTGAGTCATGAGTAAGTAGCATTCGGCTGCCAGCTTTTGGTCCCCTTTGATTGAGACCACGCCGTCCCATGAGGGATATTTCATCCGCAGGTGTTTTTGAGATATGGCCACTCCAAAACGATTAAGGAAAGGTCGCCCCAAAATGGCGTTATATGGTAACGTTAGGTCTACGACCAGAAATAGTAGCTCTTCGGAGCGTTTGGATGTGTCCTTCCGGAAGTACACCGGCAGGGATGTTATTCCTGCTACCGGAATCGGTACTCCATCAATCCTAATAATTGGCCTCGTGTAGGACGATAGCTCACCATCAGGTCATTTCATCAAGTTGTATGCTTCCAACGAGAATAGATTCACTGCACTCCCGTTATCGACAAGGGTCCTTCTTACCCCATGACTTCCAATGACAGGCGTTACAACCATCGCATCATTATGCGGGAAAACGATGTCTTTTTCGTCTTCCTCTGAGAAAGACAATATCATTTTGTCTAAGGCACTTATTGGCTCGATTTTTGTTTGAACGCTCTCCCGTTTGCGCTTCTCTCCAGGATTGGGCGTTTGTGGCATAATTTCCTCGCAATAGGGTGCCCCCCCGCGATGATATTTATCATGGGCATTTGGTCGCTATTGATAGCGAGCGCTTCTCTGTTTGGCCCGAGGGGAACTGCGTTAGCCCCTGTAGCGTGCGAGGGCGTTTGCCTCTGCTCGGTTGTATTTCCAGTTGGATTATTTCTGGCTTCCTCCCTTGCCTTTGTGGCAAATTCTCCAAGGTAGCCCTCTTCGACTAATCGCTCTATAGCCGATTTTAACTCTCTGCATACATCTGTTGAGTGTCCCTTGACCTTATGGAATTTGCAGTATGCATTTTCTCTTCCTCCCATGATTACTCCTGGTTTCACGGGAGCTGGGTAGCGGATAGGTAAATTTCTCTGTTGGACTATTGCTAAGATCTCAGCCCTTGGGAGTATGAGAGAAGGGAGGTCAGGATCGTATATTCGGCCTTTCGGCGGGTCCGTTTGCTTCCGAGTGGGGGATCCTCCAGGTCTCCCCTTTGAGGAATTGCCTCTCTGCCGGTTAGAGGTCTTAGTGTTATTTTCTTTCCGCTGCCCGAGATCCTCGGTGGGTTTAGCGTCAGGGGCATTGCTGTTCAAGATGTTAGGGGCCACATATGGGTCCGCCGGCATGCCTCGGATCCATTCTCTATTTTCTTCCTCTTCCATTCTCGCATAGTTATGCGCTTTCAGCCTCAACGCATCCAGGTTCGTTGGTGGGTCCACCGTTAGCGTATCTTTCAATTTGCCGTATCGACAATTGCGTTTCAGGGCTTCAATTGCAAAATCGATAGTGACCCCTGGCGTTAGGGACATTTCGAGATCAAAGCGACCTAAGAAGTCGTTCAACGATTCCTGTGGTTTTCGATGGATATCGAACAGCGCAGCTGCTGACTTTCTGATAGGAATAGTCGTGCTAAACCGGCTTTTGAATTTTTCTTCCAGCTGAGAGAAATTATCGATAGACCCGGCGGGGAGCCCTTCGAACCATAGACGTGCCACTCCTGACAGCGTCATTATGAAAATTTGACACAATGTTGCGTCACTGCGCGTTTGGAATTGCACGAAATCCTTCACCTTATTGAGGTGAGAAATGGGATCTTTTGTGCCATCATATGATTCTGCTGGGAGTTTCACATGTCGATGGACTCTGTGGTGCCTGACACGGTAGCTGAACGGATGACCCACGTTAGCATCGGGGATCCTACGAGGCTGACGCTGATGTGGAATTTCAGCGTCGTATCTGGGCTTTTGAGGGTCATATTCCTGGTGTCTCCTAGGAAAACGACTACGGCTCCTCGGAGTCCGAGCTCATCGAGTTCTGCTGCTAGATCTCTCACTGTATCTAGGAGATGGATCTCTCACTATATCCCCCCGTCGCTCATCCCAGGGCTCTCTATATTCATCACGCTGGTGGACTGCTTCGGGGATAGATATTTCTCCCCTGTATTGTCCAGAATGATCAGCAGGTCCGCGCATGAATGGGGTAACGTTTATGGGGGCCAAGGGGAGAGGTAATGAGGACGGGAGCGCCCTAGACTGTTGGGGCGATAAGGGTCGTTCGGTGACAATGGTTGGAGTGAAAACCACATGGGAGGACACACCAGGTCTTGAGGCGTGAGGAGTAAATCCAGCAGCCATCTCTGTCAGCTGATCCAGTTGAGCTTGGAGAGCAGCTATTGAATTCATTAAAGGGTTGTCCGCTTCTCCTATCATAGATCTTCCCACCTGGGGGGGTAGGATGGCTGGTTCCTGCTATGTGGGAGAAGGGAGAGCAAATCTGGAAGGTAAGTTCTTCCGAACTTGACCCAGGAAGAGGGTCCAAGTCTCCTGCAGTGACGTCCTGCCCTGGGGTGGGGACATCAGAGGTAGCGAAGGGAAACAGGCGTCTGCGGGTGTTGTATGGGATGTTGGAAGTTTGGGACAGCGCCGGATCTGACTCTGAGGCCATAATCCTTCTAGCTTCGGGGAGGAGGAGCTTGGTTATTAAGGATGCTCACTTAATAGAACCAAAGCTCTCAACGAAAGCACCAATTTGATAATTATTTGTCTTCTGCCGAAGGATGTATGGCGGAGCGGTTCTTCTCAGATCAGTGTACGCGACGGTCCACAGTACCTGCAATGCGCCGGAGGGGGCCTCCGGCGGAAACACTCCGATGCTTAAGTCAGTATGTGTACTGAAATTAGCAGAGTTTTGGCCAGTTGAGTATGCTTACCTGCCTCCTTTGTGGGGGAGGTATTTATAGAAAAAAAGGGGCGTTCCCGCCCGAGTAAACGGGTACGGAGCTATCGCTCGCGTTAGGGTCTGAGGTTCGCCCTTATCATGATACGCTACCTTGGCGGTAGGTATGCAGGTAGATATTGCCACGGTAGGATAACGGCCGGAGCGATACTCCTGACGCGTGGGGGTAAGATAACTCCTTGAGCCATCCGTGAGGTCCGTGAGAGGAGCCGATAGGGACCCGTTAGCCCTTGTAGCGTTAGCCTTTGGGGAAGGTAGCGATCTTGTCCCTACCGCGGTGGTACGAAACAGTAGGTAGGCCTCATCCCACCGGGTGATGGACAAAAATACCCTTTCTTTTAGGTGAATTGTTATCACCGGCAGAGATTGAAATGCCGGTGGATCAAAAACGCAAGCTCCTAGCCTCCAACAAGGGAAAGCCCTCGACATCTAAGAAGTCTCGAGGTCCCGACGACACCTCTACTATCGAGGCCAGGATACTAGTTCCCCCTTCTGCCCCTCGATCAAACTCCCACCAGGTGACTTCTGACCTTTCTGTACCTCATGAATGGTTAGTTTTCAATGATAAGCCCTCATTACATAAATTGCATTTATTGAACTCCTTAGGCGTTAGCTCATGTGCGCGCATAGATATGGACTTTTTAGCCAAAATGGGCATCGAATCTCGGGTCTGAGAGTTTGTGGCCAATATTGCTTGGGAATCTCTATTCTATTTAGAACACCCAACCTTTATTGAACTCTCGCTCGAGTTCTTTACCACTTTTTGGGTTGCTTCTAATAGCTTTAAGCCCAAGAGCAAGTTTGGACCCAATTCTTCCACTCCTGGCCTTGTCAATTTTAGATTGACAACCAAATGGGCCCAACTGACCCTTGGCAAATTCAATTGTTTGCTTGGTTTTGTTCAACCTGATGAGTTAAATTTTGCTTTGTATAAAAATGCTTTGACTGTGATCCCTGCTGTTTTTTATGGTACTGCTACTTTTCGTGAATTGACTAATAACCCTAGTGCTGAATTCCACCCTAAGTCTAGTAAAGCCCAAGAGATTGTTGACCCTGCACTGCGCATCCTGCATAGATATCTAGCCCTCACCTTCTCGGGTCGGTTTGGATCCTCGGGACAGTTATCTTTACAGGAGCTTTTCTTTTTATGGTGCATGAAGCATAAACATAGAGTTAATCTTGGCTTTTGGGTTGCCTCGGGTATTCTTCACGTTCTAAATGGTTCCCGAGGCCCCATTTTAGGATCCCTTATCTCTCTGCTCGTAGTGAAATTGCATAATATTGACCTGGACGACAGCAACCTTTCTGAGCCCCTGGCATTCAAAGTTTTAGATGCCCGTACCTTAGATGGTATGGGTCATTTATGTGTCTCACATAGTGTGCTGAGTTGTTTCTACAGGATCAACCCCTGCTGGAGATAAGGTTTTCGGGACCAAGTCCATGCGGCCACTTCGACTATCCAGACCTTTCGAGGCCCCGATCTTCGCTCGTTCCTCCTGCCCCAGCCGAGATAGGTCGTCAAGCCCCCGATGTACCCGCAGCAGCCAGGACCCCGATTCCAACACTTGTCCATGACCTAGTCCAGACTTGTCTTCTCCAAGCAATCCTTAGGGAACTTCAGGCTTTGACGGCAGAAGTTGCCCGGCGAAATCTTCCACCCTAGTGACCCCCCCCCGAAAAATTTCACCTTTCATGCCCTCGAGGAGGGCTAAAAATACTTTTTATTTACCGCTTTCTTTTATTTTGGTTGTACTGTACTATTTTAATTTTTCTTGAACTCCGTTGAGTGCCCTTCCCGCATTGAGGACAATGCGCTGCCTAAGTGTGGGGAGGGGTTTATTTATGTTTTATGTATGTTTGCATGTTTAAATTTTTGTTTGTTGCATGACTGCATATTTTTCAGATTTTATTTTTAGTCCTTGCTAGGAATGTTTGCCACTGCCTGTTTTTAAAACCCTTATGTTTGGCATGCATTTTTAACTTCTAATGCATAAGGAGAAATCTGTCATTCATTGCATCTTTGCTTGACCATACATATCTAGACCTGCTAGCCCTTATGTCCAGTCATGCCCTAGGCACCAGTAGTCACAATTTGAACCGGTGAGCATTTGAGCTTCATGTATTTTATTCTTGTGTGATAATGCATGACTAGGCACTGGCTAGGTTTGTATGATATCCCTGGGTATAGGCACCATTAGACGGGGGAAAGTAACGAAACGATGAGAAACTTTGCAAACCTTTATTTTATTTTCTTCTCTTTTCTTTTCTTTTTTATTTGTTTTCTCTCATTCTCCATTTTCCTTTCCTTTTCATGCCCCCAACTCTCATTCTTTATATGCTTCCTCTTCTAACCACTTGTCGCCTTTCTTTGTCCCTTCCTTGGCAGGTGAGTAACACTCTTCATCACAAAAGGCAAGGGCTAGATTCCGAAGAAGATAAGTGTGGGGAGGGACTTTTATATCAAGGGCACGAAAGAGCATGCGCAGAAATCAAACATCGAGGCCTCGACAACAATATAGTGTTACTTCCCCGCCACACCAAAACTCAAGTGTGGGGAACTGAACAACTTCCAGGACCTCGAATTCAAGCGCTCCAAGCAGTATTTAAAGCCACGCCAACCCCAGCTCCAATTCCGAAAAAGAAAAATTAAATGTTGATGCAAGTTACGAACTGAAAAAAGAGGAAAAGTAAATGCCTACCTGGTTTCTTCTGGAAAAAAAATTAATTTCAAAATGAAAGCAGAATAGGCATGGCAGACGGCAACCATTTCGAGCCCCCGAAGCAGCGAGAGATCTCCCCCACTGAAGAGCCCTCGCCATCGGCCATCTCCAGCAAGTGTTACTCACCGTCTCATCTTCTTCCTAGCTAAGGAACTCTCCAGATTTGTTTCCTTCTCCTCTACTTTCCCTTTCTTCTCCTTTTACCCCTTCATTCTGTTTCTTTTCTCTTTCTTTTCCTTCGCTCCCTCCCGTACTCTCTCCTATTTTTTCTTTCTTTTTCTTTTTCCTTTTTCTTTTTTTTTCTTTTGCAAAGTCATCTCGGATCGTTAGATTGCCCTCGCATGTGACCTACAGTACTAGGATTGATGTGCAAGCTCTGCCTCGTGTCGTGTTATTTGCATTTTGAGTGATTAGCCTAAACACAAGTTTTGTTGTGAGTATTAGTGCAAACACATATCTAGTGAGGACTGCTGGTGAATAGGCTTGGTCTGGAAAAGTCTGGTTGATAGGGTTGTTATCCTATTAGCCAGATACAGGTGCTTTTCTAGGGCTGAATGTGTTCTGGTTGGGTGCAGTTTGTTGAATGACATGTCTACTCCGTGTGTTAGGGGTTGAGGATGTACGCTTTTGCATGAGGTAGTTTTTCAATTTCGTTAATGCTCGAGGGTGAGCATTGGGGCAGTGTGGGGATGTTTGATAGCATGTTTCAAGGGCATGATTTTATCTTCTTCTCTAGCCCTTTTAGGGGTTTGATTCTGCTATTTGATCTTTATTTCAATCTTTTTTGTAGATCAGACTTGAAAGGAGAAAATAAGGGAAAAGAAGTGTTTTTAGAGGAATTCTTAGGATCTCGAGCTTCAAGGCCCAGAAGATCAGAGTGTCGTCGAGCCCTCGATGCTAACCGGACCAGTGAGTTGTCTCTCGCCGGCGATATCTCTGCATCAATTCTCAATCGAAACCAAAGAGAAGAATCTTCGAAGATCCGCATGGGATTCCATGCGTTTCCAGAAGGTGTCAGGCGCACCAAAGATTCTAGGATATTCCCCTGAAGGACATGTGTTGTCACGCTCCCATTGCTTCTCCTTTCCTTTAGCTGTTTTGTCCCCTAGCTAGTTTTAGGCTATATAAGCTTAGCTTTAGGGTTCTTGTAAGGACGACGAACCTCAGACAGTAATACATCACTCTTTCTTTTACCCTAATTTTGAGGGATCTTCTTCTCTTCATTTGTGGAGCAGCTGCCAGTTTGTAAAGAAGAATTCCTTTGATTAATTATATCATCTCTAGGTTTCCTCTAATCTTCCTCTTCTTACTTATTGTATGCTTATTATCATCCATTGTTCATATTCCAACATGAGTAGCTAAGCACTATCTTCTTAGTAAAGGGTGTTTCAAGGGTTGTAAGGTTCGGTTAGGAGGCCTAATGCATGCTTAATATATTTTCTTGTCATATTCAATTGCTTATCGTTTTAATCCCACGCTCATTTAGAACTGTTAAGGGCTTGATCAACTATTAACATTTCTGCATGAGTAATATCATTCTCTTGGTTATAACTGACGTGAATCCTTAGATAGAGTAGACACCTAGTGGAGACATCGCGAGAGGTCTTTCGTCTAGGGGTAAGTGATTGTTTAGGTTATGTGATGCGAGCTTGACAAACTGAGATGTCACGCCCTAGATCTGTCTTGCCTCCACTTCAGGGGCATTTTGAGTAGTGCCTCCCCACATTCGTGCCTGGGAGGATGGCGAAACGTCAAGGCCACCTCATATGTGAAAACGGGGGGTGGCTTCTACCTACGAAGGTGAGTAGGGGACCTACGTGGAAACATGGTCCCTATAGCAAGTCTATGCTTGAGATTGGAACATTTGTGTGCCAATGACTAACTGACCTGTAATACAACCTGAGAACACCCTTTGCTAGGATCTCTTCCCATCATATTCATATCTCTTTTACTGCTTTCATTATTTTCCTGCCCACGAACTGCTTTTCGCTATCTTGCCCTTCATTGTGTTTTACTTTCATGCCCTGGATAACTGCTTTAATTATTTGTCTTGTTAGCTCCCTAACCTGCGTTGATTAATTCATTAATCAACATAACCCCCCCCCCCCCTCCCCCGTGTTACTTATTTGTATTTTGTTGCAATTGTTCCCTGTCATACATCTTTACTAACATTTTATTCCTTCAATCTCTGTGGTTCGACCCTATCTTGCCCTGTACACATTTATTTGTGCATTTAGGCATTAGGAAAATATTGAGTTCATTTGAGTGACGATCATGTATCACCTTGTTCATTTGTGCCAATTATAGTGTTCGTGACAGCAGGTGTAGTGAGCGGAAGGTGGTTGGGACTAATGAAAGGATCCTACCATTTCCACTGAACTCCAATAGTGGAAGATGGTTGGGTTATAAAAGGACTCGCAACAACAGATGAAGAGGTAGGCCCCGTTGTCTAAGCAAAAGAAAGATAAAAACCGGGCAGAAAATCAGTCGGCACCTCATCTCATTCTTTTGCAGCTTGTACTGCCCTTCTGTTGCAGCCCGAAATTGTTCTTCTAGTTCAACTATCCTTGCATCTAATGCCTTATCTACTTTAACCTGCTCTGCCATTTTCCGTGTTTGAAGTCTGGTTATAGGGAGCCTTTAGTTCATTTTTTGGGAGCTATTTTTAACCCAAAAATAAATAAATAAAAGGAGATAGTTATAAGTCTAAGCAATAATCAATATGCATGCAAAATGTTATCCTGAGGCCTCGACACTGCTTATTCACTTCTTCAGCCATACTTTCCCTTGATACTTTTAGGATCAGGATGGATGAGGAGATGACAGCATCTTTGAACGACCAGACTGGTGAGCTAGACAGAGATACGAGGGAAGCTTTTATTCATTCCCAAGACATGGAGGGAAGCTTTTATTCATTCCCCAAAGTATCGAGGATAGGACCAAAGTAATCATAAAATGAAGAGAAAGTTACTAGATCATAGGTGATAACTATCCATGTTGTCGGACCAAAGCAAAAAAAGAATAATTACTCATTCATGAAAAGACTAAAACCCATACAACCATGATTCGTCATTCTGAATAAGTGCAAATTTGAAGTTTTAACCATCATTAGGCATTAGTCCTACTAGATTAGAGTTTTAATACAGTCATCATTGTCAAGTCCTACGTCGTAAGTTTGAGCAGCTATTAGAGTTATCCCAAAACAAAGTAGTAAGACGAAGAAATCTAGGTAAGTCTAGCATCACATGGGGCAGAAAGGCATGTTAGCAGGCAGCTGGTCTTCAGGTATGCGCATCTTCAATTGACTCGGGAATTCGAGATTGTTCGTTGACTCTACAACTCTTCATGCAGGATCTGAATCTCGTGCCCAAATCTCACCATCTCCAGACTTGACTGTTGGCGGAGTTTTTCCTCTGTCTGTTCCATCAAGGCAATCTCCTTTTTCTGCATCTCTACCTCAGATTCTAAGGCCGCTCCCCAAGCCCACAAGGCTTGACTTTCTTCGTCTCTCCTGGTAGTCTTGTCGGTGTGAATAGTCAGAATTCTGATTACCGCATCCTTCTTCTTGATCAAAGCCCTTGAATCTTCTCTCTCACTGATTTCTCTATCCAACCTTCTTTCAAAGTCGTCATTGGCTATCCTCTGGTTTATCAGGTTCATCCGTACATTATCCCTGTTGTGCCTTTCCAATCCGCGCACCCTAAACTCCAAGTTCATCTTTTCAGTCAACATAATTTCTCTCTCTAATGCCATCTGGTCCCGTTCTCCCCTTAATGTCTGCAACTGCTCTATTAGCTGGGCGTGGGCCAATTAATGATCCCCCCCGCTAATGTGGGATTCACCCTCTTCTTCCATAGGCCTCCTATTCTCTGGGCGAGGCAAGACATTTTTGTTCATCATGTTTCTCCTTCATTGCAAGTAATCCCTTGTTAGCTGGGTAGGGACAATATGTCCTTCAAGGAAAAATAGATCCCTCCATTTGTTCGCATACTAACGAAGAGTCTGGGCCTTTGTCGTGTGCAGTAGACTTGAATTTGACATACCGAATGTTGATACCCGAATTTTGACGTCATTTTTAATTGATTTTAGCATTTCTGTTATTTAGTTGATTTACAGTCATTTTTAGTTGATTTACTGTCGCTAGCATTTTTAAATTTTTCATCGCGTTTTAGCATCGTCGTTAGCATCGTCAGCTTTCGAAATCGCATTTTTAATTTTTCGTCACGTATTTTCATTATTATTATCATTATTATTTTTAGCCTTAAAAATCACATTTTTGACTATCCGGCAGTCGTTTGCTAGCTTTTTCTTCATTTTAGGTCATCACATGAATTTTAGGATTTTTAGTATTTTAGCGCATTTTTTAGTATTTTTATTTTTTTATTATTATTTTCGTTCGAGCTTTTATTGGACCCGAGTAAGTTTGCTAGGACAATAGCTTGAATTTCAAATGTTTTCCATCAACTAGTTGCTAGCTTTTTTTCCGTTCACAACGGTCTACAGCGTTTCGTGTAATTTTCGGCATAACGTCATTATTTTTCCGTTCGAACGTTTCACGTTTTTGAACGAGAAAATAAACACATTAAACGAAAAAATTTCATCATTCGCTGTAGACGGTTAAACTCGTCATATTTTTCTCTACGCGCTGGTACCTTCGGTTCGAAAAGTCAGAACGTTTGCTCACAGGACTCGGCTCGAGGCCATTTAAATAAGGTAAAAGGCCATTTGATCTCAACCGTTGATTTGGTCAACCAAGAAAAGTCAACCAGATCAACGGTTGACTAATTAAGTGCATGGTGCACATGCACCATGGACGTAAACAGCAGCGGAGCAGGCCACCGAGCAGCCTGCTCCCGTCGCCTCCAAGCCGTTTCTTGTCCCGTCAACCATCATCACGGCCACCGTAGCTGCCACCTCTCCTCCCCTAGCCACCCCGACGTCATCACAGTGACGTCATCACCTCGTCTCCACCGACTCGGAAATGCTATAAATAGAAGCCTCCTCTCAATGTATTTTCGGCACCAAAATCGCAAGAAATCCTTGCTCCTTCTCCCTCTTGATCAGCTTGCTCACTTAGAGCGAGAATCGTCCAGTTTAAAGCTTGAGAGAGTAAGCTTTCTCTCTCTAAGCATTTTCAGTTTTTAAGCATGTTTTTTCTTTAAATTCGTTTGGCTTGATCTTGAGCAAATAAATTGCTTGTTTTTATGCCATTAATTCATGTGAATAATGTAGATTAAATACACGCTTTCAATTTTAAAAATCGTTAGCTAGATTGAGTGAATTTATTAGTTTTCGATAATTAATGATTTTGTCGTTTTTTTGAAATTAAATTCGGTATGAGTCAAACTAAAAATTGAGGTTCGTACGGTCGAGAAGTCGTCGAAGAGACGAGCGTCTCGGTACGAACGGTTTTTGAAATGGCCACCTGTGGCCGGAGCTTGGCCGCCGACGACCAAAGAATGAGATGATGAACAGTGCCAGGCTTCGACACAGTTCACGCGGGAAAGGTGATGGGCCACGCCCATCACCATTAAAATGTTTTCCTTAGGCTAGGCACTATCCCTGGCCCATTTCAATTTTTCCTTTCATTTTTTTAATTGGGCCCAACCCATTTTCAAATTCTTTCCGAGACTTCGGATCACGCTTTTCCGTAAAAATAATTCGTATGCTTCGTATGATTATTTTTCATACTATCAACTGTTTAATTTTCTGTACTTATCAACTGTTTAAATTATTCGCACTTTAAATTTCCACAATTTACTTTCGGCAATTTAAATTCAATTATTCATTTTACCGCCTACATGGTCGGTCGCACTTTAATTATCGTAAATATCAACTGCTTTAATTTTTCGCAAGCTGCTGAAAATTCTTCCGCAATATCAAATGTTTTATTTTCTGCAAATATCACTTGTTTATTTTCTGCAAATATCAATTGTTTAATTTTCTGCAAATATCACTTGTTCATTTTCCGCAAATATCAACTGCTCTAAATTTCCGCAAGCTGCTGGAAATTCTTCCGCAATATCAATTGTTTTATTTTCTGCAAATCCTAAACTGTTTTAAATCCCCTGTGAATCGTCAAATAAATCATTTTTCGCATGCAATCCACTCAGTATTTAATTTCGTATGCGTCAAATAAATCATTTCTTGCATGCAATCATGTCAGCATTTAAATTTCGTATGCGTAAGATAAATCATTTTTCGCATGCAATCAACTCAGCATTTAAATTTCATATGCGTCAAATCAATCATTTTTCGCATGCAATCAACTCAGCATTTCATTTTCGTATGCGTTAAATCCATCATTTCTCGCATACAATCAACTGTCATCATTTA
Organism: Viola odorata; assembly: GCA_963691705.1. NCBI lineage: Eukaryota > Viridiplantae > Streptophyta > Magnoliopsida > Malpighiales > Violaceae > Viola > Viola odorata. Next base: position 18,987,245 of record OY829539.1, on the reverse strand, counting down.
TTTTCTTGCACTTATCAGACTCAGCATTTAAATCTCGTATGGGTAAAATCCATCATTTTTCGTGTACAATCAACTGTCATTTAAATTTTCGCACTCATAAAATTGCTTATTTATTTCTCAAGCTATCGCTAACACTCTCATTTTGTAGGTTTTAATTTCAAGCTTCGCTCGAAAGTACGCCTTTCGATTCCTTTTTATTTATTCGACGCTTTTCGTAAATATCAATCGTACGCATGATATATAGAACTGCTAGAATTAAAATCAACCCACATGCACAACGTGTTTAAAGAGTTGCTTAAAATGCCATGCTCATGTGATTTTAAATTCTCGCTTATATTGACTCCATGTACATGGGGACTTTCGATCCCACATCAGTTTTTCACTTCAAAAATCTATCATTTAAATTTGTACTCTGTTAGCAATCCATGATAGGGTCACGTAGTAAGTCATTTAATCATGTATGGCCCGATGATGAAATAAGAGGGCGCTCATTCAGTCTTGCGGAAAATTCAGTCCCATCACGTCACGATCAGGAATAATTAATTAGTCTTGATAAACGGTAACCCCGTCAGAAAGATCTTTTAAATTATTCCTGAGCGGGCACGATCATAGAAAAGACTAAAGTGACGATTCTTCTTAGGGCCACCCTTTTTTAAAACGCATTTTATCAAAACACCTTTAAACACCTCTCTCATCAACCGGTAATCATTTTCGGATGTGACTCGGGTGCCTAACACCTTCCCGAGACCATAATATGACCCCGAACCTTTTGTCTGGGGTCCAGACCCCTTTTTTGTGCCTTTAGTTTTTTTACTTATTATATTTCCTATGCCATCACGATTAAGGTTCCCTAAACCTAGCAACCAAATTACGGTGGCGACTTCATTACATGTTGCGAGGCATCTGTTTACGCCGAGCATTGTAAGGTCCCAAATTTTGTTGCACACTCGCGAATTATTTTTTGTAATTTTCGTGGGGCGCGACACCGAAGGTTGCGGGGATAGCTTGCATAATGCAAAACTGGATTAGAACAAGAGTGGGGCAATAAGGCACACATCCCCTCGCCCCAATCAAAGGAACCCACAATAGGTGTCCACAAGTCACTATGGGATTAACAACTCGCAACCATTTAGCATGTCGATTAATATCTTCTTCAGAAAGGTTCAAGAATCTATCAACCCATGTGTCCTTATCCTCTAGTTTCCATTTATCCCTAGCTATCTCTTGGGCTTTCCCTTTAATGACCTTCTTCAAAAGACTCGAGCCCAAGTAGCTTGGAGAGAACAAAGACTAATCTGACGTCTGTTTGAAGTGACTGATCAACCACACTATTAAAAGTTGAGTGCAACAGGTGAGCTTTCCTCTTCCAATTTTTCTGCAAAGATCCAAATAGCGAAATGTTTCTGCCAGAATAGCTATTGTGGGGTTGGTTTTATTCGTCTCCATTTCATAAAACGCATTGGCCGCCTCAAAATCGATTTAGTTTTTCACTTTAGGGAAAAAGATGAACCCTACCACGGCGAAGGCCAAGATTCTCAAGCACTTGTCCCCTTGAGATAAATGAAATTTTTCCACGATATCCGACCAGCACCAAATGAATTTTTCATCCTTCAAACGAATTGTGATTCCTAACCACTTGTCTAGTCTCAGTTTGACACTAGCAGACTCAAAGCGAACATTCTGGTATATGGATGATATTGGAGGGATAAAGCACAATAGTGTGGCATATTCCTCCAAAGTTGGAGTCTGATCTACCCCTTTGTCAAAAGAAAAGCATCGATAGTAAGGGTCCCAAAACTTCAGAGTTGCTCGGATGCAACCCCAATCAACCTTCATATCTATCAGTGTTAGAAGTTTCCCGTAATTGCACTGGAATTTCATTTCTTCATCTTCAGTCAGCTCATTCCTCAACTTCCTGATCTCCATAACATCAAACTCTATTATTTTCGGCCTAACCCTGGTCATGATATCAGGAGCAAAACCTGGTTTCAGCATGTCCCCCCACACCAACTAGTCCTCATAGCTCATCCCTCCAACAGTATTAAGCGAAAGTATCATGGGTATCATCATTAGATTAATAAGCAGGATGGGTGTTGTGGGTAGGAAAAAGTTCATACATTAGTAAACTGAATAGAGGGAATATATATGCATGTCCGGCCTATGGTCTATCTATCCTGATTTATTTCTAAATATATTCTAATGCATGATAGATTGTTTATCTTTCCACGTTGGGCAGCTAAGTGCCTTAGAAGAAGGTTTTATTTAAATCTAGTCCCTATAGAGGCAGCTTAAACTCCATATCCGAGAAGGGAAAAAATGATATCGCATCATTTTCTAAAATCCTGTGTTTTAATTGTGTATGCATTGCGATCATGGTGCACATGCTAGGGTGTGATGCATGCTTGTCGAGGGCACGATCAAATATAGTAATAAAAACCTGCTATCAAGTGCATAATAAATTGTGCATAGTGGTAACAGGGTCGATCCTCGGAGACTAGGGCAAGACTCTAACTTTCATGCATGACAAAGGCAAACAGACCAAAACAGTTACCCAAGGGGGGTGGGGGTTGAAGAGGATGATGATAAAACTAATATTAAACTAAATAAAGTAAGTAAATAAAGACATGAAAGTAAATGAGAAAGATTCTTGGCAAAGGTTTTTCTCGGGTTGCATCGAGGGCATGATAATCATCGGCTCAGGGATATTCTATTCTCATACCATAAACATGCTATAGGGGCCAAGTTTCCTCTTAAACCCCCTACTTTTCCTCATAAGAGAAGGTACCCCCCGTTTCCACATATGAGGTACCCTAGACACCTCGCCATCCTCCCAGTTACCTCTCTTGTCATCAAAAGGTAGCCTTGACACTTCGACATTGTCACAAGCTCGAAGTAAGGAGGCTAAATTTGAAGAACCTATGAAGACCAGGAAAGACACGTCGAGGGCAAGATGCCTCTCAGTTGTCAGGCTCGCGACACTGCCCTAATTAATTACTTGCCCTAGATGGATGAGATCACACTATAGCAATTACTCCACCTAGGTGTCTACTCTACCTTGCAGCTTTCCGATGATGTTTTCACTACAAGGATGACTATAATCTAGAGGGATAGACCAGTAGGTAATTAAGCTTCCAATAAACCCCAAAAGAATTGAATCGAAAAGGAAAACCAGTAGGTAATTAAGCTTCCAATAGTCCTAGATAAGAACAGACACAATCAACCAGGGCACGAGAATAAACAAACCAAGCAACAAACTGGACTTCATCAAAACACACTCTACCTAGATATATGCCTGCAGCAAACCAATAGGATAACGACCCTAAAGGTAGAACTTTCCCACACTAGGCCTCTACAAACGAAATCCTCACAAAGTAATAAAATAGAAAAACTAGCAGTTGATCAGGCTCCTAATAAGTCCTAGATGAAATGGCAAGAAATTGACAGTAAGGTGTATGCACTCACACTTACAAACAGGGCTAGGTGTTTAATCTCTCAAAATGCAAGTAACACAACACAAAACAAAGTTTGCATATCAATCCGAGTTAAAATCCACATGCATGGCTAATCAATTAATGAGAAAGAGCTTCCCCATCAGAAAAAGAAAGAAAAGGGACGACTAGGCTTAGAAAAAAAAGACGAAGAAACAAAAGGACAAAAGAAGAGAAAAGACCGGAACAGAAAAGAGAAGGAACGAAGAGAGAGAATAGAAAGAGAAAGAAGAGAAATAACCGGCTCAAACCTAGATGGATTCCTTGGCTATGAAAAAGGTGAGGTTGGTAAGACAGCACTCGTCGAGGGCAGGATGATGCAGCTGAGGGCTAGAAGAAGGCTTTCTTCTTCTTGGGCAAGAAGTTCTTCTCTGATGCAGTGCTGGGAGTAAATTCTTTTGTTCGTGTTTTACCCCCTTCTTTTATTTTGATTTTTATTCTATATTTATTTTTTGAATTTTTTTCCTCTTTTCTTTTTTATTTTTTATTTTTTTAAAGAAGGGGCACGAACCTTTCTAGCTTTGATTTGACTAAGGCAGAAGACTTTTGAGGTGTCTTGCCCTAGATCTGCTTCCAGCACTGAAGTTTGACTTTTCGGCTTCCCCACAGTTAGACTTTTCTGGGGGGGGGGGGGGGGGGGGGGGGGGGTGGGTCTTTCTCTTAGGATATTGCTAAGGCAAGATGATGTTTCTGATGATTTGCCCTAGCTCTCTATTTTCTGCGCTTAAGTCCTAACTTCCTCTGCTTCCCCACACTTAGGTTTTTCTGCACGTCCTTCTGGATGTCTAGCCCTCGATGCTACCCTCAACAATTGTTGCTTACCTGCCAAGGAAAAAGATCAAGAAAATAAGCTCAAGTGGTCAGGAAAAAGAAAGAAAAGAGAGGTGTAGGTGAGTGTTTAGGGCAAGATGATAGAAAGTGAGAGAAAAAGGGAGAAAAGAAAGAAAAGAAAAGAAAGAAATAAGACGTTGATGTGAAGACTTTTGTCATTTTGTTGCTTTCCCATGACTAATGGTGCCTATACCCAGGGATATCATGCAAACCTAGCTAGTGCCTAGTTATGCATTCAATTCACACATGAAAAAGTGATCGTCACTGATAATATTCGGACTTCTGGGAAGGGTAGGAGAGGAAAATGGCTGCTCGGGATCGCTGTACTCGATGTCCGGTGTACCTGCGAAGCGCCGGAGGGGGTCTCTGGCGTAAACACTCCGATGCTTAAGTTAGTAAGAATAATGAGAACGGCAGGGTTTTGGCCAGCAATCTTAGGCTTACCTTTTCTTCTTGATCTTTGTGGTATTTGTAGGCGGAAAATGGGTGTTATCTTGAGTACCTCGTTATCTAGGGGTAATAACGCGGTTGATGACAACTTGAACCTTCCGTTAACGTCACGTGTCATCCTAGAATGGGATAACGCCATGTTAAATGAAACCCCCCCCCCCCCCCCCCCCCCGCTGATGTCGACCATCCCAGGATCCTTGGTGAGAAGACAGGTCGACCGATACTGTGGATGAGCCTGACCGCTACAGTTCTCTAGTCCTCAAGACAGGGTCAAAGGACGATAACGCCTTCAAAGTCTCATTTATAGTTATCATAAGCCCAACTGAAAATGAGCCCGAGTGTTTACCAAGGGCTGCCGTCGCATCTTCCAGCCTTGTCTGTTCCACGTTCTGCGAGTTATCGGGGCGGTGTGATTATCGAGAGGCATGTCTCGTCATTTTCTTGGGCCTATAAATTGGATTTTCCATTGCACTAATTCTCCTCATTTCTTCTGCATTTCTTTTGATATTTTCACCATGGATGAACTGACCAAAAAAAATATTATCTCTAAGGCCCATACTCTGAAGAATCTCACTGAAGCCGATGTTGGTTTCTAGAGACCATGCTTATCAAGACCTCTGAAGACATTCTGGAGCTTCAAGGTGCAGCTTCTCTAAAGGACTTCAGTCCTCTAGAGAGTGTATTGAAGTTGGCTGCTGCTATTTCCCGCATCCAGGTGGTCATCACCATACTGCAACAAAGGAAGGATATGCTGGGATGCTGCTTGAAGGGCATGAGGGTTTCCTCCTCTAAACTGACCTCGGTGGCAGATGCCCTGAGGGAGATTCCCTCCGTGCCAATTGACGACGTCGGGTCCAACGCCTGACCGTTTGCAACCGTCCCTATGTTCTTTTATTTTTCTTTTGTTTTTATATGTATGCGGATGTATGTTCAGGCCGTTAGGCCATAAATAAAAAGACTTTCTGTGAATTCACTTGTGATATTCTACTTTGACGCATCTATCAGCCCAACCGAAAATGGGTTTGCCACTGTCATACTTCCATAGTATTTGCTTTTCACGTTCGCCGGACAATAATAAATATTTTTACTAACCATTTCTTGTATTAATTCCACGCCGCTTTTCAATGGTAACTGATTGGGCGATGTTCTCGGCGCCTTCTAATTGGTGTAGATTTCCAACAGGCGTGATCGTGGGATCAGATTTTCCAGTTATGATTATTCTTCTCAAGGTGTATTAATTTCCTTCGGAGGGTGTGCGAAAAAGCAGGAATGCGTCTTCGCCACAACTATTTAACGGGACTTTTTCTTCTTTTTCCTATTCATCTTCTTCTTATCTTTCCACTGTGGAGACTGCTTGCAATTTCATGGTTGATTCTCATTCCATGGACGTTGTAGAATGTGATTCTCAGGGAACTCCTCCTATTTCTCCAAATTCCGACAATCCTTCGTCGTCGTGCCTCAAAAGGTGAATTTCTCGATGTAAGGGTCGTATGAGGTCAAAAAGAAAAAACTCCAAAACAACATTTGGCACTGGCCATGACTTCTACGATCCTAGTGTGCGGAGGGGTGATGAACCGTCTCTAGATATCAGCCATTTTATGTCCAGAGGAGGAGTTTCCGCTCGCGATGCTAGTCTTGAGATTACAGCTTCTACCATCAAGGGGAATTTGTGCTCAACTCCTTCAAAGGAAAAGATTCCTTTGGATGACCTCCCGTTAAAGTTGGGTCAAGAGAAAATAGTTGACGAGCCTTTCCCTTTTTTCTCCAAGGAACTACCGTCTTTGGATGAGGATGATTTCTACTAGCCCTCTTACTGGCTTGACGAGGATTAGTGTGTATGTTAAATGCTTTGTAGATGCCGAATAGCTCATTATGAATAAAGTATGTTTCTCATTTTCTCTTTATTCTTATGTTAATTTCGCGATCGCTGGATAACCGCCATGTAGTTGGATATTGTTCAACCCTTTTTTTTTTTTTTTTAACTTCTTATTGTTAACTGCTTTCTTCTAGAAACATCAGTGCTTGGCTTTGAATTTTCTTCTAGTGCTTCTCCACATGTTGTTTTCTTTTTCTGTACGTGTCTCGGTCGGATAGGCCGCTCAATTAATGCAGTGGCGTACTCATTCTTTTAAAAGGACGCAACTTCTCTCCTCTTACTCTTTTTGCTTGTTTTTCAAATTTCATTCCTTCTTTTCACTTTGTCTTCTCTACAAAGAGCTTTTCGGTCATTCTCCGACCGCCATCGATTCATCTGCCAATCCTTCTTTTTTGAGGTATTATACTCCCTTTTCTTCAGGTTTTCTTTTTGTTTTCTTATTATGCGTGAGGCTAGATCTCAAAAAATCCTTCAGGGGCCTCTAGATCTTGAGATCGCTAATACTCCCAGTATTTTCACTTGTGAGACGGTTCTGAGACTCGAATTAGAGAGTCACGGCATTTCTTTCCCTAGCGGTTACACCATTAGGCTTCCTGATAAGTATATGAGACTCCACGACGGGTTGTGGGGGACCCGAAGGATGGTGTATTTTAAAATATTTCTTTATGGTTTTTGTTTCCCGGTTCATTGATAGCATGTTTCATAGCCTCAGTTTTACCCTCTTTTCTTTAAGGTTTTGCCTGGTTCTTTCTTTTCCATCCTTCTTTTCTCCCTTCGTTTCTCTTCTGTACATCTCCTACTTCTCTCTTCCACATTTCTAGCTCTTACGATCCCGTTTCTTTCTATTTGCTGATGCGTTGCTTTTTCGATCGTTGATTGCCCATGCATGTGTTCTACAGTACTCGGATTGACGTGCAAACCATGCCTGTGTTGTGTTATTTGCATTCCTGAGTGATAGCCTAAAACACATATTTTATTCTGAGTAGGAGTGCAAATACATATCTTTGTGAGGACTGCTGGTGCATAGGCTAGATATGGAAAAGTCTGGTTGATAGGGCCGTTATTCTATCAGCCAGATGCAGGTGCTTTTCTAGGTCTGGATTTACTCTGGTTGGGTGTAGATTGTAGGATGGCGTGCCAATTCTGTGTGTTGGGAGTTGATTATGTATGTTTTTTAATGAGGTGACCTTTCCAATTTTGTTTATGCTCGAGGGCGAGCATTAGGGCAGTGTGGGGATGTTTGATAGCATGTTTCATGGCCTCGGTTTTACGCTCTTTTCTAGCCCTTTCGGGGGCTCGATGTTGCTATTTGACCCTTATTCCAATCTTAATTGCAGATTAGCATCAAAAGAGGGAAAAGATCGAAAAGAAACGATTTGAGAGCATTTCTGAGGAATTCCAATTTCCAGGCCTAGAAGAAAGAACGTCGTCAAGACCTCGACAGTTCTGAACCTTCTTCCAAAGAAAAACATCTTCAAAGATCCGCACGGAATCCCAGGCGCTTCCAGAAGGCATCAGGCGTGTCAGGAATCCCAGAATATTCCTTTTGCAAGGACATGTGTTGTCACGCCCTCATTGCCCTTAGTTGTTTTTGTCTCCTAGCTAGTATTAGGCTATATAAGCATAGTTTTAGGGTTTTTGTAAGGACGGCTGTCCAAGGATATTTTCTTACATTAATTTCAGCACTTATTTCTTGGGGATCTTCTCCTCTTATCATCAAGATTAACCTTTGTCGCAACTTTCCTCTTCGATTATTAATTAATCTACCGGTTTCCTCTACTCCCTTCTTACTTTCTTTGTTATTGCATGATTCTATATACCTAATGTTTATATTATAGTATGAGTAGCTAAATACCCCTTTCTTGGTGAAGGGTGTTTCAAAGGTTGTAGGGTTCGGCTAAGAGGTCTAATGCATGCTTAATATATTCTCTTGTTGCACATAATTGTTTACCGATTTAATTCCATGCTTGTCTAGAAATGTTAAGAGCTTGATCATCTTTTAGTATTTCTGCATGAGTAACGTCATATTCCAGGGTTATACCTGACGCGAAGTCCTGGGATTGTAGCAGACACCTATGGGAGGCAGCAAGAGACGCCTCACCTAGGGGTAAACAATTATCTAGGGTATGTGATACGGGTCTGACAAGCCGAGTTGTCGCGCCCTAGATCTGTCTTACCTCCCCTTCATGGGCGTTCTGAATTTAGCTTCCCTACTTCGTACCCATGACAGGTCAAAGTGTCAAGGCTGCCTCTTGATGACAAGAGAGGTAGTTGGGAGGATGGCGGAACGTCAAGGTCACCTCATATGTGAAAACGGGGGGTGACTTTTATCTAAGAAGGTAAGCAGGGGATGCGGTGTGGAAACGTGGTCCCTATAGCAGATCTGTACTTGAGTCTAGAATACTGTTGTACCGATGACTAGCCGACCTAAAATGCAACCCAAGGGAACACCTTTCGCTAAGATCTCGTCCTATTTGATTAATATCTTTTTCCTTACTTTTCCTGCATTTTATCTGTTTACATCTCTTGCCCTGGATTACATTTTACTTTCGTGCCCTAGATAATTACTTTACAATTCTGTTTTGTTAGCTCCCATACTCTGCGTTGATTAATTTATTAATCAACATAACCCCTCCCCAGTACTGTTACTTTGGTTAGATCTGTTGCGTATTGCCTTGTCATACATATTCACTAGCAATTTATTCCTTCAATCTCTGCGGTTCGACCCTGTCTTGCTCTGTACACATTAATTTGTGCATCTAGGCACCAGGAAAATATTAGTATATTTGACCGACGATCATTCATGCTTCTATAGAAAAGATGTTGTGCCATCATAATATTAATCCTGCTCAGATAACTCCTTCTTCTTGGAGTGGCATTTATGCTTTCCTCCGTGCTTGTGAGATGAAGAACATTTTTACCCCATCTGTCAATCTATTCCATAAATTTTTTAGTTTAGACTGTTATAATGGATTGATAGATATTATTCCGCAATGGAATGACGCGTATGCCCAGTCGTTCTGGCAGAAGTTTCAGGGTTTTGAGGGGGTTATTACTGACTGGAAGAGCAGTTTCTTCATTATTGAGTTGCCTTCACATTTATGGCGTAGGGGATTTAATCAGGATATTACCAGTAGCGACTGGGTAAAGCTGGTAGTACTGTCTAGGGATGAGTTGGCTCAGGCTGACGCTTTCCTAGAGATAGAGAAGTCTTTTTCCATTCGCGATTTTGCTTCATACAAGCTTCTGGAAAATTGTACTGTAGGTAAGTTTTTTATATTTCAACGTCATCTCTTTGACTCACTCTTTTGCTGACACATCTTTTCCGCAGAAAACACGGGTGGTCCGTCGTCTAAAGGGGATAACGTTCCTTTAACAGTCGAACCACTCCAGACAATACCTGCTTCCTCCTCCTCTGAGGGACCTCCTCACAAGAGCATCCCGTTACAGAAGAGAAGGACCTTCAAAATAGTTCCACCAAAGGGGAGGGGTATTTCCGCCCAGGCGTCGCGTTTTCTTGAAAACTGGTTGCCAGTTCGGAACAGAGGGGCAGGCTCGGGTCTCGTAATCAAGACTGAGGTTATCAACACCACTATTGAAGAGATGAATACCGAAACAACTCTTCGTCAAGCTTCTTCTGCTCAACGAAAGAGGCTTAGAGAAGAGAAGGAAAAACGGACTACTGAGGTTTCTGTCGGGATTACTAGCGACGTTCCTCCCGTGAGGGTCGATATTTCAATGGTGGCCAGTTCTTCTCAAGCGATCAAGCCTCCTGTTGCGACAGCTGACATACCTTTAGCCACAACTGAAATCCCGTCGATAACAAATTCGCCTTTGTCGGTTAACACCCCCGATTCCCCGATTTCCTCCTATATTCCAGATGTGACAGTATCAGCTCCTTATTCAAATTCTTTTCATGAGACGTTAACGCGGGTGCCCCAGCGGCTGTTTTTTACTTCTACTTCTAGAGCTCAAGGCTCTACCGTGGATTCCACTTCTTCCTTGATCGTCAATTTCTCTTCTCAAGGTCCCGAGGGGATTCCTTCCCATCAGTTGGATTTAACAGATTTTGGGATTAATGGGCTCCGCGCCTTAGGGGTGTCAGATCCTTTCTCGGTAAATCAGTCCACAATGTCTTTAATAGGCGAGATGATGAGTCTTCCTAGAGAGAGGGAGAAATTTTCGCAGCTTTCTCGAGATGCCTGATATGCGTGCGTTATGGATGATTCCCTAGCCGTCTTTCGCCATCTGCATTATACTATCAAGGCTTACGATAGCCAGCTTCAAGACTTATCCCAAACCATGAGTGCTCAAAAGGCAAAACTTGATCGAGCGGTAAGTCAGGCAGAGTGGATGACGCAACTCCAGAGTTGGACCCAGAAGGAGCTGAATAGAGAAAAATCTAAAGGAAAAGCCAAAATTGAGGTCCTGGAGGCGGAACTATTAATAGAAAGAAAGAAGAACTCTCTTCTTCGCGAAGAGATACTAGCTCGAGACGAGGACTTGGCCAAGGTGCCGTTAAGGATAGAGTGATGGAAGAAAGAAGCCATGTGGGCCTTTAATTCAGGCTTTGCAGATTATTATAGCAGTGATTCCTTCAATCCTGCTAAAATTGCTGATTATACCTCTGCAATGATGAACAAGATTGACGGGAGCAAGGAAGGCCTCTTTCCTTCAAGAGATCAGAATATGGATGACGGTGGTGATACCAGGGGGCTGCCATTATAGGATGATTCAGACACCGCAGAGGACTCATAAATTTCTATTTTTATTTTACCTTTAAGATGTAGAGCCAACACACATTTTCTCATGCAACGTTATTCTTTTTTTATGAATCTTGATCGATTCCATCGTTGACGTGGGCCACATTTTCTACCACCTACTTCATTGTGTTATCTCAACCTTCTTGAGTTGTTCGCGCTAGGGATTGATTCTGCTTTTCAGAGCATTAAATGCTAAAAATCCTTCATTAATGCAATTAAGGAAGTCATGATGATTGGGGACACGTGTCTCTTTGTTGGAGGCATTTTACAGCAGGCGTCTCCTAGGTAGTAGCGAAACTGAAGCATTTTCTTCTTCCCAAAGATTATGTTCTACGCGTGCTTTGTTTTCTCTTAACACGCCACTTGCCAGGTGTCGATTACTCCAATGGTCACTTTTCACAACCCTTTTAGGGTTATATAATATTCCCTACGCCTCCCTTTTTCTTTTTTATCTCTTCTTCTCTACTTTGTTAACTCAAATGGCGACTTGCATTTTCTTCTTTGTCTATCTGGGTCTTTCTACATTTCTGAAGAAGGTACATTTGTCTTTCTCTTGTCTTTTTAATTTTTTAACTTCATTCCCCCCATGGCAAAAACTTGTCATTCCAAAGGCAAAGCGGTTGGAGAGGAGAAAATAGAATCTACCCCCTCTTCTCTACATTCCCTGCCTATGATTCGGCGAAAATTAGATAAATACAATGTTCGTCTTCCGACGGACTGTTCCCTCGAGGTTGCTTCTGATTCCCTCCGCCTTAACAATGAATTGCTTGGTAACCATAGAATATTGTATGCCAAGATGTTTAAATATGGGTTTCAGCTTCCCCTTCAACCATTAGTGGAACAGCTACTCTCCCAATTTGATTTGAATCCTACCCAATTGAGTCCCAATGTATATTGTTTCATTTATGCCTTCATAAAGTTATGTAGATGTAAAGGAATTGCTTCCCTATCTATTTTGTTACTTCAAAGCCTTTTTCAGTTGTACTCTCGTAGGGGGTGATTACGATAGCACCCCGTTATGACGATGAGTCATTGAAACCCTTCACCTGGAAGTTTATGCATGTTGAGTCTTCCATTGCTGGTTGGAGGGATGGGTTTTTTGTTGTTGTTTTGCTCGGTCTATGGTGGAGGACGGGTTTTAACCATGCTATCAGGGATGGAGCCTGGGGTAGGAGAGTGCCTCTTTCTTCGCCAGAAAATAGCTGGTTAGGAATATTGCTCCAGTTGAATTTTAGCATCCATACCCCCAAATTAGCCAGTAGAATTGACATCCAAGATTGTGTTGTTGGTAAGCACTTTACCATTTCCTTCATAATCCTGGGAAATACTAACGCTGACGTTATTTGGTGATTGTGCAGTTCCTCCGCTCGGTTGGAAACCAGAGTGTGTAAGGAGACGGGAAAAAAGGGAGCAGAAGAGAAGGGAGAGGGTTGCCGCCGCCACTGCCGTTGCTACTGTTGTTGTGGACGTTAATCCTACTCAGGCATTTTCTGGAGGGGTTACTGTTACCGTTAGCAGAGCATCAGTGTCTTCTTGCAAAGCTACTGCTATTGTTGACGCGACGCAAGCGTCTGTTTCAAGGGTTGTTGCTACAAAGAGAAAGAGGAGTAGGAACGCAGTCGCTCCTGCCCCTTCCCCTAGTGTAGTTATTTCTTCAGGGGTGATGGTGGCCGAAACAATTCCCACAGGCATCCCCCTAACCTCTACATCGACTCAGGTATTCTTTAACCTTGTTTCGTAACTTTTTTCCCTTTTTGCTTATTCATCTTTTGACACATTTCTTCTTTTCTCAGGAAACTAACATCACTCCCACCCGCGTTCTCCCTTGGGAAGGTATGGATTTTACAAGGTTTCTTGAAAATCATCAGAAGAAAGCGCGCCACGATATTCAGAGTCCCTCGTCCGAGCAAGGAACTTCCAGAGTTGCTTCTCAACCGAGAGCCTCTTTGGATGGTGTCCAGTATTCTGAACCGCTGAGGGATGAGAATATTGCTGGTGGATTTCATGCTTTCCCTGCCTCACCTCCCCATTCAACTCCTCTTCACACGGACTTTACCTTAGATCTGATTGACACCGATTTCCAACCATTTGGTTCTCACGTGGGGGGTTCTTCTAGTCATCCCCCTTCTCCTGCAACTTTGTTTTTTATTCCTTCTCCTGTGATCCCGTCTTCTAGAGAGGGAGAGAATGTTGCTTCTTGTTTGATGGCTGGCCTGAGTACAATGGCCTCCTCCGGGCTCGTTGCCCATCAAGTCAACCTGGGTAGTTTACGTGAGGATGCATTTTGGGACTTAGGGGTTAGTGGTGATGACGATTCCCTAGCCTCTTCTTCACTTTTAGCGGCCCGTTTATTGTCGCTTCAAGGGGAAAAAGAGGCGTTTCTAGCCAAGACTCCCCATGAGCGTGTGAATTTTCTTCGTTCTCGTGCATTTTCCTCATTTTGCCATTTCCATTACTTGGATGAGGATAATATAAAGGTAATTGCAGAGAAATAGAGGGAAGTAGACAAGTTAACGGGTGAGCGTCAAGTACTTTCGGATGCTTTAGCGGTTGCTAAAAAGGAGGTGGAGGATACCAGGCTTGCGTTGGATGTTGCAAAGAGAAGAGGAACTAAAGATGATGCTAGAATTGCTACTCTTAATGCCGAGTTGGAGGCGGAAAAGAGTAAAAATGTCAGACTGACTGAAGAGCTTGATCTTTCTCCAGTCAAGTGTCAGTGGTATATGCAGGAAGGTGCAGGCGTTATGGTTGATGCCTTCATGGCAGTTTATGGAACAGAAACTTTCCGTCCGAACGACGTCTCCCAATCGTTCCTAGAAAGGTCTGAAAAGATAACTGATGAAAATTTCTACCTCGAGAGGGCCTGCGAACAAGCAAGAGCCCGGGGGGAAGAAAACCCTAATGGAACAGTTCCTCCTTGAGCGTTATTATCTGTTATCATCTTCCTCTTGTCATTTTTGGATATTGACATATTTTGACTGTCTTTCGGACTTCGGATCTTTTTGTAATAGCATTATTGCTTTGAATAGTTGTTGCTTCTTTTTCTGAAGTTTCTCCTCTTGTTGGCGTTACTTTTCAATACACCTGTCATAACAGTAGTTAACGATATCCAAAATGAATTAATATTTATGTATCTTACTCGGGGATCCAATTGCCATGATTCTGAAGATAAGCGGTGATGTAACAGATAATTCTGAAGCGTTACGTTCGTAGGGTCCTTGAGATTCCCTGCCATAGAGATATGCCACTATAATGAGATGATGGTCCAGTAGGATGACTTCATGAATAAGAGTTTTCATAATAGTGTTGTATTGATGCAGGTATGTATCGTTTGGCAGAAGATGCCATATGCATAGATGTATCCCTTTCGGCGGGAATAGACGTCGGAACAACATAATATTGCAGAATATACCTTTCGGTTAGAGAGGAAATGATAGGACGATAACTTATCGCCAATGTTATGGGCAGAAAATGTTGCAACATTGCCCTCTTTACTATTGTTGTATTCCCTTGGCAGTATTTCTTGAATGGCAAAGCATTTGCCGATCTTAGCACATTCGTCTTGCGAATTTCGATGATAGGTCGTAAGATGTTACCACCCGCCTGGGCGTCGATCTTTCCACTATTTCCATGTTCCCATGATTTTCCTGCACATTCTCAATTTTTATTTTATTGTGTCAGTGAAATTTCATGCAATGATAAACATTAGTGGCATCTATGGGTCTTCACCCGCATGCATCAGGGCGTTATTGGTATTGCTTTTCTATTCAGCCCTGCTGAATCCGGCCTTGTCGGGGCATTACTTTGTTGAGATATCACTTTGTCGAGGTATTGCCTTTCCAGCCACTTCACCAGGTATTTTTCGTCTGGTTACTTGCTGCGGCGTTACCCACATCCCGTGTTTCAATGATTGGCTTGGAGTATGCCTCGTCTTAGTGAGCCGCCTGATCAGGAGTGGTTGTCACAAGGATAGGATTTTCACTTCTAGGCGTTGATTTCTCATTCCCCTGGAGCGTGCCTCGTCTTAGTGAGGCGTCTGTGTTAGCACGGTATTCACAAGGATAGTGTTGATACCCGAATTTTGACGCCCTTTTTAATTAATTTTAGCATTTCTGTCATTTTAGTTAATTGACTATCATTTTTAATTAAGTTACTGTCCTTAGCATTTTTCAATTTTCATCGCATTTTTATCATCGTCGTTGGCATCGTCAACAGTTGAAATCGCATTTTTAATTTTCCGTTACGTATTTTCGTTATTATTATCATTAATATTTTTAGCCTTAAAAATCGCATTTTTAATTATCCGTCAGGCATTTGCTAGTTATTTCTTCATTTTAGGTCATCACACGAATTTTAGGATTTTTAGTATTTTATCACATTTTTAGCATTTTTATTTTTTTATTTTTTTTTTGTTCGAGCTTTTATTGGACCCTAGTAAGTTCGCTCGGACAATAGCTCGAACTCGGAATGTTTTCCATCAACTAGTTCCTACCCTTTTTTCCGTTCACACCGACCTACAACGTTTCGCGTAACTTTCGTAATAAAGTCATTTATTTTTCGTCCGAACGTTTCATGTTTCGGGATGAGAAAATAAACACGTTAAACAAAAAATTCTCGTCATTCGCTATAGAAGGTTAAACTTGCCGTATTTTTCTCTACGCGCTGGCACTTTCGGCTCAAAAATTCAGAACGTTCGTTCACAAAATTGGCTCGAGGCCATTTAAATAGGCTTAAAAAGCCATTTGATCACAACCGTTGATCTGGTCAACCCAGAAAAGTCAACCAGATCAACGGTTGACCATTTAAAAGCCGTGGTGCATGCGCACCATGGACGTGTACCAGCAGCGGAGTAGGCCACCGTGCAGCCTGCTCCCGACGTCCTGCCCCGTCAACAGCCATCACCTCAGCTCCTAGCCCCGCCAGCACAACCGCCTAGCCCCGCCAGCACGACCGCTCGGCCTCCACGCGCAGTGCCCGCGTCCTCCAACCCACACGACTTCGGCACCAAAATCCTCTAAGCAGCCTTGCTTCTCCTCTCTCATTGATTGATAGCTCCTTTAGAGCTTCAATCGTCCAGTTCAAAGCTTTTCCAGTAAGCTTTTTCAAGCTTTCTTTTCTTTCGCTTTTATGCATTTTTCTTTCTTTAATTCGTTTAGCATTGTTTTGATCAAATAAATTGTTTTTCTTTATGCCATTAATTCACATGCATGCTGTAGATTAAATACATGCTTTTAATTTGATTAATCGTTAGCTAAATAGTATGAATTAATTAGTTTTTGATAATTAATGGTTTTGTCATTTTTTCAAAATTAAACTCTGTATGGTTTAAAATAAAATTTGAGGTTCGTACGGTCGGGTAGCCGTCGAGGAGACGAGCACCTCGATACAAGGTTTTTCATTTCAGCCACAGGTGGCCGGATCTTGGCCGCCGGCAGTAGCGCGGGCGACCAAGGAGAGAGACGATGAATAGTGTCATAATGGCCTATTCAACGTATGAAAAGTGGTGGGCTTGGCCCATCACCATTCTTTCATTTCTCTTGGGTAGGCACTATTCCTGGCCCATTTCCTTGTTTCTTTTTCTTTTAAATTGGGCCCAACCCATTATCATCTTTTCGAAATCTCGGATCATATATTTCGTAAAAATATTCGTATGTTTCGTATGATTATTTTTCGTACCATCAACTGTTTAATTTTCTGTACTTATCAACTGTAAATCGTTAAATGCATAATTCCTGCAAATCATCGATCATTTAAATCTTCCTGCAAATATCACCTGTTTAAATTTTTGTCAAATCATCACTAAATTTTCGTATGCGTCAAATCATCATTTCTCGCATACATTAAAATCAGCATTTAAATTTTCGCACTTATCAATTGTCATCATTTAATTTTCCGCACCTCATCAAATCAACATTTAATTTCTCGCACTCGGCAAATCAGCATTTAAATTTTCCGCACTTATCAAATCATCATTTAAATTTTCATATGCATCAAATCATCATTTCTTGCATACGTTAAATCAGCATTTAAATTCTTGCACGCATCAAGTCATTATTTAAATTCTCGAATTCATAAATTGCTTATTTATTTTTCGAGCTATCACTAACACTCTCATCTTGTAGGTTTTAAATTCAAGCTTCGCTCGAAAGTACGCCTTTCATTCCCTTTTATTTATTCAACATTTTCTGTAAATATCAATCGTACGCATGATATATAGAATTGCTAGGATTTAAAATCAACCCACATGAACAACGTGTTTAAAGGCTTGCTTAAAATGCTATGTTCATTTGATTTTAACTTTTCGCTTATATTGACTGCATGTACGTGGTGGCTTTGATCCCACATCAGTTTTATCAGTTCAAAACCTCTCATTTAATTTGTACTATGTTAAGCTATCCATGATAGAATCACGTAGTAATTAATTTAATCATGCATGGCCTGATAATGAAATAGAGGGCGCTCATTCAGTCTTACGGAAAATTCAGTCCTATCACGCTATGGTCAATTATTCCTGAACGGTCCCAATTGTGGAAAAGACTAAAGTGACGATTCCTCCGAGGGCCCCCTTTCAAAACGCATTTTATCAAACACCTTTTAAACACCTCTCTTATCAACCAGTAACCGTTTTCGGATGTGACTCGGGTGCCTAACACCTTCCCGAGACCATAATACGACCCCGAACCTTTTGTTTAGGGTCCAGACCCCTTTTTTGTGCCTTTAGTTTTTTATTTATTTTATTTTTCTATGCCATGACGATTAAGGTTCCCTAAACCTAGCGACAAAATTAGGGTGGCGACTTCATTGCATGTTGCGAGGCGTCCTTTTACGCCGAGCATCGTAAGGTCTCAAGTTCGTTGCACACTCGCGAATAACTTTTTGTTAATTTTTGGGGCGCGACAGTTTGGTGACTTCACTGGGGACTTTTAGGGTCGGAGCCGGTTTCATTTTTGAGAGGTGTTTTATTTGTCTATTTACATGCTTTGATAAAGTGCTGATCTGTTCATTTATTCGCTTTATCAATTGTCATATGTATTTCATAGCGCCCTACACCCTGGGACAATTACCAAATTAGGAGGGTAGTAGTGACGCCCTAGGACACATGTCCTAGGTAGTGTTCACCAATCCCAACTCGGATGAACCCCTAAAGCTAGTCGAAAGGTTACACGATTTCCCAAGGAATCGGGACACTAGACGACACTTTAGGGACCTTTTCATGGTATCATCCGGGAACCGTTCAAGCCAGTTAGAAGAGTCAAAATCAGAGCCCCAGTACATGCATCATGATCATATCTGTTTTGTCGTGGCTCTATTTATCTTGTTACCATGATTTCCATTTTTTGTAATTTTTCTTTCGGGGTTATTTGAAGAAAAAATCATGTGGCGGTTCACACCCCACATTTCAAAAAATCATGTGGCGGTTTAAACCCCACCTTTCAAAAATCGTGTGGCGGTTCACACCCCACATTTCAAAAATCATGTGGCTGGTTTTAACCCCACGTTTCAATCTTGTGCGGCGGTTCAAACTCCCACTTTTTGTCAAAAACATTTTGTGGTGATTCAAACCCACTTTTCGTCAAAATTTTGTGGGGCGGTTTACACCCCCATTTTTCGTCAAAAAATTTGATACGGTGATTCCCCCCCCCCCCCCCCCCCCCCCCCGCTTTCGCCAATAGTCATGGGCACTTCGTGGGAGGCAACCCACGTGTTCTTTTCAATTATTCTATTTTTCGTTAATTTTAAATTCAACATCTTGGGATACCTTTTTCCTATGAATTTACTATTTAACTGTCTCTTCATTTTAGGTGCAACGAGACTTGTAAACTTGGGGGCAAGCAATGAAGTTCAAAAGAATGTTGATCCAAAAAACATAAGACTCAAACGCACGCCATAGTCGAGCCTACGACTATAAACAAAGGCGCTTCGTGGGAGGCAACCCACGTGTTCTTTTCAATAAATCTATTTTTCGTTAATTTTAAATTCAACATCTTGGGATACCTTTTCCCTATGAATTTATTATTTAACTGTCTCTTCATTTTAGGTGCAACGAGACTTGTAAACTTGGGGGCAAGCAATGAAGTTCAAAAGAATGTTGATCCAAAAAACATAAGACTCAAACGCACGCCATAGTCGAGCCTACGACTATAAACAAAGGCACTTCGTGGGAGGTAACCCATGTGTTCTTTTCAATAAATCTATTTTTTGTTAATTTTAAATTCAACATCTTGGGATACCTTTTCCCTATGAATTTATTATTTAACTGTCTCTTCATTTCAGGTGCAATGAGACTTGTAAACATGAGGGCAAGCGAATGAAGAGACGACCAAAGGAAGGCGTTGAAAAATATCAAAGCTCATTTTTCAAGGAAGTTGTCCTTCATGTTTACAATTTCCCCTTTCGCAATTTACGTTTCTGTAATTTATGTTTTCGCAATATACATTTTCATAATTTTACATTTCAGGTGCAACGAGACTTGTAAACTTGGGGGCAAGCAAGTGAAGTGACGACCAAAAGGTGTCAAAAAATGTCAAAGCTCATTTTTCAAGGAAGTCGCCCTTTTACATTTTTGCAATTTCCGTTTCCGCAATTTCCGTTTCCGTAATTTATGTTTTCGCAATTTTTAAATTTCCATATCTACATTGTTGCAAGAGTGTGTGCGTCATGTTGGCTAAAATCCTTAGTTTTCGCAAAATGTTCTCTTTATACATGTGCAACTTAGGCTAAAAATAAATAAAAAAATAAAAAAAGAGAAGAAGAGGGGAAAGCAAAAATCCCACGTTTTGAACGTTTTTGAAACAAGCATGTTCATCATTTTATCACGTCACGGATAACTTGAGCGTTCTTTAGAAATTATATAAACATGCATGATCTTGTCTGTTAACTTTTATATCCATAGCATGTTTAGACGTAAGCAATCACAAACATATCCCTGTGAATATTTTGGGCCTTCACGCCTTGTTTCTTTCATGAGTGTAAATGCTAAACTAGGTGCTAGTTAGATTTGCATAATATCCAGGGTACATGAACCGTCAGACATGGGATAGCAGTAAGATGACATTGGACTTTGCCTTGCTTTTCTTCCACATTTTCATTTTCAACCTTTTTGCCCTTAAATGCATACCTTGTACACCATGTACGATTCTATTAAACACTGAAAACCAAGCCTCTTATTCTCATAACCAAGTGAGTAGTTCTCGACTGGGACCACTAAAATGGAGTACACACTAAGCAAGGGAATGACAAGGGAGCCCGTAGAGGATCGCTAACAAATCAACGTCGAAAAAAGGTCAAATAAGTCAAGACTTGGAAGCTTCTGCCAAAGACAGAGAGGATGACAGACCAAATAAAAGTTGTACTTGCTCTGCTTGCTAAAAAAAATTAAAAATAAAAAAAAATTAAAATTTTAAGGGAACACAATCAAGCAAGTGCAAAAATGGTCAAAAGATAACAATGATCTAAAAAGGGAGGAGAGATCATTTCCAATGAGGTGTGCTTCGTCAACAATGAGTGATGATCTCAAAACAAAAAAGAGATATCATTCCCTGCGAAAATTTAAAAGTTGGTATGGTTCGTCAAAATGGTCTCGAAATCAAAAGGAGAGTGTTCAAGGAACACCAAAACAGCAGCAAAGGCAAGTACAAAACAAAAAATGATAATATCAAATGGAAAAATGATCTCAAAAGGAAAAGAGATCATTCCCCGCGAATAGTGAAGAACTAGGGCACAATGCCCTCCAAACAATCCCGAAGGAACATCTCAAGCAGAGATTCAACAATTTGTGCACTTTGCTTTCACCACGATCAAATCGGCAAGCATAGTTCACCGCAATTTGTCCTCATCGCAACAGTTGTCGAGTACAAACTCATTAAAACCTTCTCACCAAAAAAAAAAACACACAATACTTTCTTCTACAAAATCCTCCTTTTTCCCCCCTCGCAAAGTCCTATTGATTATTAGCAGACCCATGCAGGTGCATCTTCATTTGAAGTCTATTCACTCAGATTGACATTGAAAATTTAATTTTTGTGTTATGTTTATTGCATTTTTAGGAGTGTAAACACATAGCCTTATTTTCTGAGCGTGAGCGCAAACACTAATGTCAGGTGAGGATCGCTTACAGCTGCATGCCATGGGAAAGTCTTGTCCTTGAGGTCGTTATTTTTTGAACAAGACGTAGACGTTATCTAGACTTGAATTAATCATGTTCATATAGTGAAAACTGAACGAACATTTTTATCCAAAAGAAAATGGGGGGCCTTGAATTTATTTTCTTAAACAAAGATTTCATTTTCATTCCAAACAAAAAACTTGGGGGCAAGCCATGGGTTAAATGTAGGAATATTTGATGTTTCTCACATAGGTCAATTGCTCTCTCCTTTTTCTATCTGTTGTTGCTTTGTACTTGCTTCCTTTCAATTTGCAGGATACAGATATGCTCTAGTGAAACCTCAACCATAGGTCTTCAATGAAAACATCGTTATAAAGCCCTCGCCATCTTGGATTTTCATCAAAGTCCAATCAACATCGAATGGAGAACGTTACCACTCCTCAACCATGGGTCTTCGATGACAACATCATTGTAAAGCCCTCGCCTTGGATTTTCATCAAAATCCAATCAAACATCGAATGGATAACATCACCACTCCTCAACCATGGGTCTTCGATGACAAACATCGTCGTAAAACCCTCGTCTTCCTTTTTCCCCCCTCGCAAAGTCCTATTGATTATTAGCAGACCCATGCAGGTGCATCTTCATTTGAAGTCTATTCACTCAGATTGACATTGAAAATTTAATTTTTGTGTTATGTTTATTGCATTTTTAGGAGTGTAAACACATAGCCTTATTTTCTGAGCGTGAGCGCAAACACTAATGTCAGGTGAGGATCGCTTACAGCTGCATGCCATGGGAAAGTCTTGTCCTTGAGGTCGTTATTTTTTGAACAAGACGTAGACGTTATCTAGACTTGAATTAATCATGTTCATATAGTGAAAACTGAACGAACATTTTTATCCAAAAAAAAATGGGGGGCCTTGAATTTATTTTCTTAAACAAAGATTTCATTTTCATTCCAAACAAAAAACTTGGGGGCAAGCCATGGGTTAAATGTAGGAATATTTGATGTTTCTCACATAGGTCAATTGCTCTCTCCTTTTTCTATCTGTTGTTGCTTTGTACTTGCTTCCTTTCAATTTGCAGGATACAGATATGCTCTAGTGAAACCTCAACCATAGGTCTTCAATGAAAACATCGTTATAAAGCCCTCGCCATCTTGGATTTTCATCAAAGTCCAATCAACATCGAATGGAGAACGTTACCACTCCTCAACCATGGGTCTTCGATGACAACATCATTGTAAAGCCCTCGCCTTGGATTTTCATCAAAATCCAATCAAACATCGAATGGATAACATCACCACTCCTCAACCATGGGTCTTCGATGACAAACATCGTCGTAAAACCCTCGTCTTCCTTTTTCCCCCCTCGCAAAGTCCTATTGATTATTAGCAGACCCATGCAGGTGCATCTTCATTTGAAGTCTATTCACTCAGATTGACATTGAAAATTTAATTTTTGTGTTATGTTTATTGCATTTTTAGGAGTGTAAACACATAGCCTTATTTTCTGAGCGTGAGCGCAAACACTAATGTCAGGTGAGGATCGCTTACAGCTGCATGCCATGGGAAAGTCTTGTCCTTGAGGTCGTTATTTTTTGAACAAGACGTAGACGTTATCTAGACTTGAATTAATCATGTTCATATAGTGAAAACTGAACGAACATTTTTATCCAAAAAAAAATGGGGGGCCTTGAATTTATTTTCTTAAACAAAGATTTCATTTTCATTCCAAACAAAAAACTTGGGGGCAAGCCATGGGTTAAATGTAGGAATATTTGATGTTTCTCACATAGGTCAATTGCTCTCTCCTTTTTCTATCTGTTGTTGCTTTGTACTTGCTTCCTTTCAATTTGCAGGATACAGATATGCTCCAGTGAAACCTCAACCATAGGTCTTCAATGAAAACATCGTTATAAAGCCCTCGCCATCTTGGATTTTCATCAAAGTCCAATCAACATCGAATGGAGAACGTTACCACTCCTCAACCATGGGTCTTCGATGACAACATCATTGTAAAGCCCTCGCCTTGGATTTTCATCAAAATCCAATCAAACATCGAATGGATAACATCACCACTCCTCAACCATGGGTCTTCGATGACAAACATCGTCGTAAAACCCTCGTCTTCCTTTTTCCCCCCTCGCAAAGTCCTATTGATTATTAGCAGACCCATGCAGGTGCATCTTCATTTGAAGTCTATTCACTCAGATTGACATTGAAAATTTAATTTTTGTGTTATGTTTATTGCATTTTTAGGAGTGTAAACACATAGCCTTATTTTCTGAGCGTGAGCGCAAACACTAATGTCAGGTGAGGATCGCTTACAGCTGCATGCCATGGGAAAGTCTTGTCCTTGAGGTCGTTATTTTTTGAACAAGACGTAGACGTTATCTAGACTTGAATTAATCATGTTCATATAGTGAAAACTGAACGAACATTTTTATCCAAAAAAAAATGGGGGGCCTTGAATTTATTTTCTTAAACAAAGATTTCATTTTCATTCCAAACAAAAAACTTGGGGGCAAGCCATGGGTTAAATGTAGGAATATTTGATGTTTCTCACATAGGTCAATTGCTCTCTCCTTTTTCTATCTGTTGTTGCTTTGTACTTGCTTCCTTTCAATTTGCAGGATACAGATATGCTCCAGTGAAACCTCAACCATAGGTCTTCAATGAAAACATCGTTATAAAGCCCTCGCCATCTTGGATTTTCATCAAAGTCCAATCAACATCGAATGGAGAACGTTACCACTCCTCAACCATGGGTCTTCGATGACAACATCATTGTAAAGCCCTCGCCTTGGATTTTCATCAAAATCCAATCAAACATCGAATGGATAACATCACCACTCCTCAACCATGGGTCTTCGATGATAAACATCGTCGTAAAACCCTCGTCTTGGATTTCCCTTCGACAAATCCAATCAACGTTCGAATGGAGTACGTTACCACTCCTAAATCAACTTCGTGCGGTGATTCACGCTCCCTCACATTCAAATCAACTTCGTGTGGCGGATCACACTCCCTCACAGTCGACTGCTCTCCATTTCAGTTCATACGGTAAGTTCAAGGTGAGACCTGCTTTCCCTTTTGCACCATCTATTAAGCGTTGTGAAGGGTCACGTCCCCACATCGTGTTTTTAATGTTGTGTCTGGTCACGTCCGCACATGTTGTCTATTAAGCGTTGTGAAGGGTCATGTCCCTACATTGTGTTTTTAATGCTGTGTCTGGTCACATCCATACAGTCGTTTGATAATGTTGTGTCTGGTCATGTCCGCACATGTTGTCTGTTAAGCGTTGGGAAGGGTCACGTCCTTACATCGTATTTTTAATGTTGTGTTTGGTCCCGTCCGCACATGTCATCTGATAATGTTGTGTCGGCTCACGTCCACACATGTTGTCTGTTAAGCGTTGTGAAGGGCCACGTCCCCACATCGTGTTTTTAATGTTGTGTTTGGTCACGTCCGCACAGTCGTCTAATAATGTTGTGTCTGGTCACTTACGCACATGTTGTCTATTAAGCGTTGTGAAGGGTCACGTCCCCACATCGTGTTTTTAATGTTGTGTTTGGTCACGTCCGCACATGTCGTCTGATAATGTTGTGTCTAGTCACGTCCGCACATGTTGTCTGTTAAGCGTTGTGAAGGGTCACGTCCCCACATCGTGTTTTTAATGTTGTGTTTGGTCACGTCTGCACATGTCGTCTGATAATGTTATGTCTGGTCACGTCCGCACATGTTGTCTGTTAAGCGTTGTGAAGGTTCACGTCCCCACATCGTGTTTTTAATGTTGTGTTTGGTCACGCCCGCTCATGTCGTTTGATAATGTTGTGTCTGGTCACTTACGCACATGTTGTCTGTTAAGCGTTGTGAAGGGTCACATCCCCACATCGTGTTTTTAATGTTGTGTCTCGTCGCGTCCGCACAGTCGTCTGATAATGTTGTGTCTGGTCATGTCCACACATGTTGTCTGTTAAGCGTTGTGAAGGGTCACGTCCCCACATCGTGTTTTTAATGCTGTGTCTGGTCACGTCTGCACAGTCGTCTAATAATGTTGTGTCTGGTCACATCCGCACATGTTGTCTGTTAAGCGTTGTGAAGGGTCACGTCCCCACATTGTGTTTTTAATGTTGTGTCTAGTCACGTCGGCACATGTCGTATGATAATGTTGTGTCTGGTCACGTCCGCACATGTTGTCTGTTAAGCGTTGTGAAAGGTCACGTCCCCACATCATGTTGTTAATGTTGTGTCTAGTCACGTCCACACATGTCGTTTGATAATGTTGTGTCTGGTCACGTCCGCGCATGTTGTCTGTTAAGCGTTGTGAAGGGTCACGTCCCCGCATCGTGTTTTTAGTGTTGTGTCTGGTCACGTCCGCACATGTCATCTCTTAAGAGTTGTGAAGGGTCATGTCCCCACCTCGTGTTTTTAATGTTGTGTCTGGTCACGTCCGCACATGTCATCTGTTAATGTTGTGTCAGGTCACGTCCCCACAGCATATCTTGAAAATTCGTAAACAGTCACCCCGGATATCAAATCAACATCAGGGCGAAGGTATGTTATCGTCAATCAATATCCGAGCGAAGGTACATTACAACTCTCATTTACATAATTCTACATTTCTGCATAATTATTATCTCCTCCCAGAGTGACAGCATCATGCATTTTTCTCCTCCCAGAGTGACATCATTTACATAATTCTACATTTCTGCGTAATTATTATCTCATCCCAGACTGACAGCATCATGCATTTTCCTCCTCCCAGAGTGACATCATTTACATAATTCTACATTTCTGCATAATTATTACCTCCTCCTAGAGTGACATCATGCATTTTCCTCCTCCTAGAGTGACATCATTTACATCTCCTCCTCCTAGAGTGACATAATTAGGACAAATCATTCGTATTTCTGCGAATCACGCATTATCCTCCTGAAGCAACGTCAGTTACATGTCAAAACGCCTATCCCCTAGTGGGGCCGTCATTTACATTTTCATAAAATTACCTTCCATTCTTGTTAATGTATTTGTCATTTACATTTTCTACAATTCATGTTTCCCTTAATATCCGCATAGATCTAGACTTACACCTCTGCAGGACATCAAAAATCTATCTCCTCCTAGAGTGACAGCTACGACGTATCTCCTCCCAGAGTGACATCAATAATTATCTCCTCCCAGAGTGACCTCTACAACAATATCTCCTCCCAAAGTGACATCTACAACAATATCTCCTCCCAAAGTGACATCAAAAACTTACCTCCTCCTAGGGTGACATCAACGAATAACATCATCAAAACTATCTCCTCCCAGAGTGACATCAACCAACTATCTCCTCCCAAAGTGACATCAACGAATAACATCATCAAAACTATCTCCTCCCAGAGTGACATCATCAAATTATACCTCCTCCCAGAGTGACATCAAATTATTTCTCCTCCCAGAGTGACATCTATGATATACCTCCTCCCAGAGTGACGTCATCAAATTATACCTCCTCCCAGAGTGACATCTACGATATACCTCCTCCCAAAGTGACATATACGATAATATCTCCTCGCAGAGTGACATCTATGACATATCTCCTCCCATAGTGACATCTACGACAATATCTCCTCCTAGAGTGACATCTACGACTTATCTCCTCCCAGAGTGACATCAACGAATGACATCATCAAATTATACCTCCTCCTAGAGTGACATTCAACAAACTACCTCCTCCCAGAGTGACATTCAACAAACTACCTCCTCCCAGAGTGACATTCAACGAACTATCTCCTCCCAGAGTGACAGCAACGAATCTACCTCCTCCTAGAGTGACATCAACGAATTACCTCCTCCCAGAGTGACATCAAAAATATCTCCTCCCTGAGTGACATCAAATTATCCCATCAGAGTGACATCAATAAACTTACCTCCTCCCAGAGTGACATTCAACAAACTACCTCCTCCCAGAGTGACATTCAACGAACTATCTCTTCCTAGAGTGACATTCAACAAACTATCTCCTCCCAGAGTGACAGCAACGAATCTACCTCCTCCCAGAGTGACATCAACGATTACCTCCTCCCAGAGTGACATCGACAAATCCTCCTCCCAGAGTGACATCTACAACAACATCTCCTCCCAGAGTGACATCTACAAATTATATCTCCTCCCAGAGTGACATCAACAATATCTCCTCCTAGAGTGACGTCTACAACAATATCTCCTCCCAGAGTGACATCAAAAGCATACCTCCTCCCAGAGTGACAGCAACGATCTATCTCCTCCTAGAGTGACGTCAACCAACCTACCTCCTCCCAGAGTGACGTCAACAAACTTACCTCCTCCTAGAGTGACATCATCACGGTGAGACTGAGGTAAGACCTGCTGTGTCGCCAAAATTCGAATATGTAGGGGCAACCGTCTTTACTGCTTATCAAATACTTCGATAAGATAGTAAAGAGGGGGCAACTGTTGATACCCGAATTTTGACGCCCTTTTTAATTAATTTTAGCATTTCTGTCATTTTAGTTAATTGACTGTCAATTTTAATTAATTTACTGTCCTTAGCATTTTTCAATTTTCATCACATTTTTATCGTCGTCGTTGGCATCGTCAACGGCTGAAATCGCGTCTTTAATTTTCCGTTACGTATTTTCGTTATTATCATCATTAATATTTTTAGCCTTAAAAATCCCATTTTTAATTATCCGTCAATCATTTGCTAGTTATTTATTCATTTTAGGTCATCACACGAATTTTAGGATTTTTAGTATTTTATCACATTTTTTAGCATTTTTATTTTTTTATTATTATTTTTGTTCGAGCTTTTATTGGACGCGAGTAAGTTCGCTCGAACAATAGCTCGAACTTGGAATATTTTCCATCAACTAGTTCCTACCCTTGTTTCCGTTCACACCGACCTACAACGTTTCGCGTAATTTTCATCATAACGTCATTTATTTTTCGTCCGAACGTTTCATGTTTCGGGACGAGAAAATAAACACGTTAAACAAAAAATTCTCATCATTCGCTGTAGACGGTTAAACTCGCCGTATTTTTCTCTACGCGCTGGCACTTTCGGCTCAAAAATTCAAAACGTTCGTTCACGAAATTGGCTCGAGGCCATTTAAATAGGCTTAAAAAGCCATTTGATCACAATCGTTGATCTGGTCAACCCAGAAAAGTCAACCAGATCAACGGTTGACCATTTAAAAGCCATGCACCATGGACGTGAACCAGCAGCGGAGCAGGCCACAGAGCAGCCTGCTCCCGACGTCCTGTCCCGTCAATAGCCATCACCTCAGCCCCTAGCCCCACCAGCACAACCGCCTACCCCGCCAGCACAACCGCTCGGCCTCCACGCACAGCGCCTGCGTCCACCAACCCACGCGACTTCGGCCTATAAAAGCCACCGCCATTCAACGAAAAATGGGCACCAAAATCCTCTAAGCAGCCTTGCTTCTCCTCTCTCATTGATTGATAGCTCCTTTAGAGCTTCGATAGTCCAGTTCAAAGCTTTTCCAGTAAGCTTTTTCAAGCTTTCTTTTCTTTCGCTTTTATGCATTTTTCTTTCTTTAATTCGTTCAGCATTGTTTTGATCAAATAAATTGTTTTTCTTTATGCCATTAATTCACATGCATGCTGTAGATTAAATACATGCTTTTAATTTGATTAATCGTTAGCTAAATCGTATGAATTGATTAGTTTCGATAATTAATGGTTTCGTAATTTTTTCTAAATTAAACTCGATATGGTTTAAAATAAAATTTGAGGTTCGTACGGTCGGGTAGCTGTCGAGGAGACGAGCACCTCGGTACGAAGGTTTTAAATTTCGGCCACGGATGGCCGGAGCTTGGTCGCCGGCAGTAGCGCCGGCGACCAAGGAGAGGGATGATGAATAGTGCCATTATGGCCTATTCAACGTATGAAAAGTGGTGGGCTTGGCCCATCACCATTCTTTCATTTCTCTTGGGCCAAGCACTATTCCTGGCCCATTTCCTTGTTTCTTTTTATTTTAAATTGGGCCCAGCCCATTATCATCTTTTCAAAATCTCGGATCATATTTTCCGTAAAAATATTCGTATGTTTCGTACCATCAACTGTTTAATTTTCTGTACTTATCAACTGTTTAAATTCTTTGCACTTTAATCTTTCGCAAATTACTTTCGGCAATTTAAATTCAATTTACCGCCTACATGGTCGGTCGCAATATCACCTGTTTTAATTTTCTACAATATCAACTGTTTATTTTCTGCAAATACCAAACTGTTTATTTTCTGCAAATACCAAACTGTTTATTTTCTGCAAATACCAAACTGTTTATTTTCTGCAAATATCAACTTGCTTATTTTCTGCAAATATCAAATTGTTTAAATTTCTGCAACATCAACTGTTTTATTTTCCGCAAATCATCATTTAATTTTCTGCAAATCGTCAACTGCTTAATTCCTGCAAATCATCGATCATTTAAATCTTTCTGCAAATATCACCTGTTTAAATTTTCGTCAAATCAATCATTTAACTTTTCATCAAATCATCACTAAATTTTCGTATGCGTCAAATCATCATTTCTCGCATACATTAAAATCAGCATTTAAATTTTCGCACTTATCAACTGTCAACATTTAATTTTCCGCACCTCATCAAATCAACATTTAATTTCTCGCACTCGGCAAATCAGCATTTAAATTTTCCGCACTTATGAAATCATCATTTAAATTTTCGTATGCGTCAAATCATCATTTCTCGCATACGTTAAATTAGCATTTAAATTCTCGAATGCATCAAGTCATTATTTAAATTCTCGGATTCATAAATTGCTTATTTATTTTTCGAGCTATCACTAACACTCTCATCTTGTAGGTTTTAAATTCAAGCTTCACTCGAAAGTACGCCTTTCGTTCCCTTTTATTTATTCAACGCTTTCCGTAAATATCAATCGTACGCATGATATATAGAATTGCTAGGATTTAAAATCAACCCACATGAACAACGTGTTTAAAGGCTTGCTTAAAATGACATGTTCATTTGATTTTAACATTTCGCTTATATTGACTGCATGTACGTGGTGGCTTCGATCCCATATCAGTTTTATCATTTCAAAACCTCTCATTTAATCTGTACTCTGTTAAGCTATCCATTATAGAATCACGTAGTAATTAATTTAATCATGCATGGCCCGATGATGAAATAGAGGGCGCTCATTCAGTCTTACGAAAAATTCAGTCCCATCACGCTACAGTCAGGAATAATCGATCGATCCAACGATCAATGGACCGATCAATTATTCCTGAACGGTCCCGATTGTGGAAAAGACTAAAGTGACGATTCCTCTGAGGGCCCCCTTTCAAAACGCATTTTATCAAACACCTTTTAAACACCTCTCTTATCAACCATTAACCATTTTCGGATGTGACTCGGGAGCCTAACACCTTCCCGAGACCATAATACGAGCCCGAACCTTTTGTCTGGGGTCTAGACCCCTTTTTTGTTCCGTTAGTTTTTTATTTTTTTTATTTTTTTATGCATGACGATTAAGGTTCCCTAAACCTAGCGATAAAATTAGGGTGGCGACTTCATTGCATGTTGCGAGGCGTCCTTTTACGCATAGCATCGTAAGGTCTCAAGTTTGTTGCACACTCGCGAATAACTTTTTGTTAATTTTCGGGGCGCGACAGATAGGGTTTTCACTTCCAGGAGTTGAGTTCTCCCTACCCTGGAGTGTGCCTCGTCGTAGTGAGGCATCTACGTTAGCACGACCATCACAAGGATATGATTTTCACTTCCAAGGTGGAGTCTTCATTTTCCCTAGAGCGTGCCTCGTCTTAGTGAGTCGTCTATGTTAGCATGGTTGTCACAAGGATAGGATTTTCACTTTCGGGGTTGCCGGAGCATGCCTCATCTTAATAAGCCATCTATGTTAGCACGGTGTCGCGCCCCACGAAAATTACGGAAAATAATTCGCGATTGTGCTACGAAATTTGGGACCTTACAATGCTTGGCGTAAATAGCCGCCTCTCAATATGCAATGAAGTCGCCACCCTAATTTGGTTGCTAGGTTTAGGGAACCTTAATCGTCATGGCATAGGAAATATAATAAGTAAAAAAACTAAAGGCACAAAAAAGGGGTCTGGACCCCAGACAAAAGGTTCGGGGTCGTATTATGGTCTCGGGAAGGTGTTAGGCACCCGAGTCACATCCGAAAATGGTTACCGGTTGATGAGAGAGGTGTTTAAAGGTGTTTTGATAAAAAGTGTTTTTGAAAAAGGGGGGGCTCAGAGGAATCGTCACTTTAGTCTTTTCTATGATTGTGACCGCTCAGGAATAATTAAAAAGATCTTTCTGACGGGGTTACCGTTTATCAAGACTAATTAATTATTCCTGATCGTGACGTGATGGGACTGAATTTTCCGCAAGACTGAATGAGTGCCCTCTTATTTCATCATCGGGTCATGCATGATTAAATGACTTACTACGTGACCCTATCATGGATTGCTAACAGAGTACAAATTTAAATGATAGATTTTTGAAGTGAAAAACTGATGTGGGATCGAAAGTCCCCATGTACATGCAGTCAATATAAGTGAGAATTTAAAATCACATGAGCATGGCATTTTAAGCAACTCTTTAAACACGTTGTGCATATGGGTTGATTTTAATTCTAGTAGTTCTATATATCATGCGTACGATTGATATTTATGAAAAGCGTCGAATAAATAAAAAGGAATCGAAAGGCGTACTTTCGAGCGAAGCTTGAAATTAAAACCTACAAAATGAGAGTGTTAGCGATAGCTTGAGAAATAAATAAGTAATTTTATGAGTGCGAAAATTTAAATGACAGTTGATTGTACACGAAAACTGATGGATTTTACGCATATGAGATATAAATGCTGAGTCTGATAAGTGCAAGAAAAAAAATGATGACAGTTGATTGCATGCGAGAAATGATAGATTTAACGCATACGAAAATGAAATGCTGAGTTGATTGCATGCGAAAAATGATTGATTTGACGCATATGAAATTTAAATGCTGAGGTGATTGCATGCGAAAAATGATTTATCTTACGCATATGAAATTTAAATGCTGACATGATTGCATGCGAGAAATGATTTATTTGATGCATACGAGAATTTAAATGCTGACATGATTGCTTTCGAGAAATGATTTATTTAACATATACTAAATTTAAATGCTGAGTTGATTGCATGCGAGAAATGATGGATTTGACGCATACGAAATTTAAATGCTGTGTTGATTGCATGCGAAAAATGATGGATTTCACGCATACGAAAATTAAATGCTGAGTTGATTGCATGCGAAAAATGATTTATTTGACGCATATGAAATTAAATGCTGAGTGGATTGCATGCGAAAAATGATTTATTTGACGCATACAAAATTTAAATGTTGTTTTGATAAGTGCAGAAAAATTGATTGTAGTTGATGATTCACAGGGGATTTAAAACAGTTGAGGATTTGTAGAAAATAAAACAATTGATATTGCGGAAGAATTTCCAGCAGCTTGCGGAAATTTAGAGCAGTTGATATTTGCGGAAAATGAACAAGTGATATTTGTAGAAAATTAAACAATTGATATTTGCAGAAAATAAACAAGTGATATTTGTAGAAAATAAAACAATTGATATTTGCAGAAAATAAAACAGTCGATATTGCGGAAGAATTTCCAGCAGCTTGCGAAAAATTAAAGCAGTTGATATTTACGATAATTAAAGTGCGACCGACCATGTAGGCGGTAAAATGAATAATCGAATTTAAATTGCCGAAAGTAAATTGCGGAAATTTAAAGTGCAAATAATTTAAACAGTTGATAAGTACAGAAAATTAAATAGTTGATAGTACGAAAAATAATCATACGAAGCATACGAATTATTTTTACAAAAATGCGTGATCCGAAGTCTCGGAAAGAATTTGAAAATAGGCTGGGCCCAATTAAAAAAAATGAAAGGAAAAATTGAAATGGGCTAGGAATAGTGTCTGGCCCAAGGAAAACATTTTAATGCCCATCACCTTTCCCGCGTGAACATCATCTCTTTCTTTGGTCGCCGGCGGCCAAGCTCCAGCCACAGGTGGCCATTTTAAAAACCGTTCATACCGAGACGCTCGTCTCTTCGACTACTTCTCGATCGTACGAACCTCAATTTTTGTTTGACTCGTACCGAATTTAATTTTAAAAAAACGGCAAAACCGTTAATTATCGAAAACTAATTAATTCACTCAATCTAGCGAACGATTTTTAAAATTGAAAGCGTGTATTTAATCTACATTATTCACATGAATTAATGGCATAAAAACAAACAATTTATTTGCTCAAGATCAAGCCAAACGAATTTAAATAAAAAACATGCTTAAAAACTGAAAATGCTTAGAGAGAGAAAGCTTACTCTCTCAAGCTTTAAACTGGAAGATTGTCGCTCTAAGTGAGCAAGCTAATCAAGAGGGAGAAGGAGCAAGGATTTCTTGCGATTTTGGTGCCGAAAATACGTTGAGAGGAGGCTTCTATTTATAGCATTTCCGAGTCGGTGGAGACGAGGTGATGACGTCACTATGATGACATCGGGGTGGCTAGGGGAGGAGAGGTGGTAACTATGGTGGCCGTGATGATGGTTGACGGGACAAGAAATGACTTGGAGGCGACGGGAGCAGGCTACTCGGTGGCCTGCTCCGTTGCAGTTTACGTCCATGGTGCATGTGCACCATGCACTTAATTAGTCAACCGTTGATCTGGTTGACTTTTCTTGGTTGTCCAGATCAACAGTTGAGATCAAATGGCCTTTTACCTTATTTAAATGGCCTCGAGCAGATTCCTGCGAGCAAACGTTCAGACTTTTCGAACCGAAGGTACTAGCGCGTAGAGAAAAATACGACGGGTTTGACCATCTACAGCGAATAATGAAAATTTTCCGTTTAACTTGTTTATTTTCTCGTTCAAAAACGTGAAACATACGGACGGAAAAATAATGACGTTATGCCAAAAATTACACTAAAAGTTGTAGACCGTTGCGAGCGGAAAAAAAGCTAGCAACTAGTTGATGGAAAACATTTCAAAGTCAAGCTATTGTCCGAGCGAACTTACTCGGGTCCAATAAAAGCTCGAATGAAAATAATAATAAAATACTAAAAAATACTAAAAAATGCGCTAAAAAACTAAAATCCTAAAATTCATGTGATGACCTAAAATGAAGAAAAAACTAGCAAACGACTGCCGGATAGTTAAAAATGTGATTTTAAGGCTAAAAATAATAATGATAATAATAATGAAAATACGTGACGAAAAATTAAAAATGCAATTTCGAAAGCTGACGATGTTAAAACGCGATGAAAATTTTAAAAATGCTAGTGACAGTAAATCAACTAAAAATGACAGTAAATCAAGTAAATAACAGAAATGCTAAAATCAATTAAAAATGGCGTCAAAATTCGGGTATCAACAGTTGCCCCCTCTTTACTGTCTTATCGAAGTATTTGATAAGCAGTAAAGACAGTTGCCCCTATATATCCGAATTTTAGAGACACCGCGGGTCTTACCTCAAGCTTACAGTGATGATGTCGCTCTGGGAGGAGGTAAGTTGCTGTTGTCACTCTGGGAGGAGGTAGTTTGTCGATGTTGTTCGTTGATGTCACTCTGGGAGGAGGTAGTTTGTCAATGTTGTTCGTTGATGTCACTCTGGGAGGAGGCAGGTTGTTGTTATCACTCTGGGAGGAGGTAGTTTGCCGATGTTGTTCGTTGATGTCACTCTAGGAGGAGGTAGTTTGCCGATGTTGTTCGTTGATGTCACTCTAGGAGGAGGCAGGTTGTTGTTATCACTCTGGGAGGAGGTAGTTTGCCGATATTGTTCGTTGATGTCACTCTGGGAGGAGGCAGGTTGTTGCTGTAACTCTGGGAGGAGGTAGGTTCGTCGATGTCACTCGGGGATCAGATATGTCGTAGATGTCACTCTAGGAGGAGATATGTCGTAGATGTCACTCTAGGAGGAGATATGTCGTAGATGTCACTCTGGGAGGAGATATATCGTAGATGTCACTCTGGGAGGAGATATTGTTGTATATGTCACTCTGGGAGGAGATATTGCGGTAGATGTTGCTCTAGGAGGAGATAGGCTTGTTGATGTCACTCTGGGAGGAGGTACGTCGTAGATGTCACTCTGGGAGGAGGTATTATCGTAGATGTCACTCTGGGAGGAGGCATAATTTTGATGACGTTATTCGTTGATGTCACTCTAGAAGGAGATAGTTTTGACAATGTTATTCGTGGATGTCACTCTGGGAGGAGGTAAGTTTGTGGATGTCACTCTGGGAGGAGGTAGTTGTTGAACGTCACTCTAGGAGGAGGTATATTGTAGATGTCACTCTAGGAGGAGGTAGGTTGATGTCACTCTGTGAGGAGATATGCTTTTGATGGTGTTATTTGGTGATGAGGAAATTAATGCTATCACTAAGGATTAAAAAATGTTTACAAAATTGATGATGTTGTTCGTGGATATCACTCTGGGAGGAGATAGTTGGTTGATGTCACTCTGGGAGGGCGTATGCTTTTGATGTCACTCTAGGAGGAGGTAATCAGTTGATGTCACTCTGGGAGGAAGTAGGTTCGTCGATGTCACTCTGGGAGGAGATAGTTGGTTGACGTCACTCTGGGAGGAGGTAATCGTTGATGTCACTCTAGGAGGAGGTAGGTTCGTCGATGTCACTCTGGGAGGAGGTAGTTGGTTGCTGTCACTCTGGGAGGGGATAGGTTTGTTGATGTCACTCTGGGATGAGGTATTTGGTTGATGTCACTCTAGGAGGAGATAGGTTCGTTGATGTCACTCTGGGAGGAGAAGAATTGCTGTCACTCTGGGAGGAGATAGTTTTGTTGATGTCACTCTGGGAGGAGAAGAATTGTTGTCACTCTAGGAGGAGATAGTTTTGTTGATGTCACTCTGGGAGGAGGTAATCGTTGATGTCACTCTGGGAGGAGGTAATCGTTGATGTCACTCTGGGAGGAGGTATATTGAAGATGTCACTCTGGGAGGAGGTAGTTGGTTTGCTGTCACTCTGGGAGGAGATAGTTTTGTTGACGTCGTCACTCTGGGAGGAGACAGATTCGATCGGATGTCCTGCAAAGATATAAACTTAGATCTATTCGGATATCGAGAGAAACATAATTTGCAGAAAATGAAATGATAACTACTTTGACAGGAATCGAAGGTAATTTTACGAAAATGTAAATGACGGCTCCACTAGGGGGATAATGGCTTGACATGTGACTGACGTTGTTTCACGAGGATAATGCGGGATTCGCAGAAGTACGAATGATTTGTCCTAATGATGTCACTCTAGGAGGAGGAAATAATTATGCAGAAATGTAGAATTATGTAATGGATGTCACTCTGGGAGGAGAAAATGCATGAGAAATGTAAACAACGTCAATTCCCGTAGGAGAAGACGTGAAATGGGGAAATTAAGCTAAGGTCACTCTGGGAGGAAAAAAATGCATGATGTCACTCTGGGAGGAGGAAATACAGTACAGAAATGTAAACAACTTCAATTCCCGTAGGAGAAGACGTGAAATGCGGAAACTACACTAAGGTCACTCTGGGAGGAGAAAAATGCTAATGATGTCACTCTGGGAGGAGAAAAATGCTAGACGTCACTCTGGGAGGAGGAAATATGCTCGACGTTTAATCCCGTAGGAGAAGACGCGAGGTGCAGAAATAAACTAATCGTCACTTTAGGAGGACGAAACGTAGATGCTATCACTCTGGAAGGAAGGAATGCGTTATGCAGAAATGACGAATTATGTAAGTGATGTCACTCTGGGAGGAGGAAATGCATATGATGTCACTCTGGGAGGAGAAAAATGCTAATGTTGCTAGCGACCTTGATACGAACCTAGAATACGCCTGCATCCTGCTCAGGAGGTAACGACCCCAAGGATAAGACTTTCCCACGATTTGTAGCCGTAAGCAGTCCTCACCTGATATTAGTGTTTACACTCACGCTCTGAAACAAGGCTACGTGTTTTTACCTAAAAAAGATGCAACTAAACATGATACATAATTTTCAATTCGCAATGTCAATGCAAGTGAATAGACTTCAAATGAAGATGCACATGCATGGGCATTCTAATAATCGATAGGACTTTTACGGAAAAGAATGAAAGGACATGAAACGTCCGGAAAGGAGTTTGTTTTGGAAAAGATTGCTTTGCTGGAAGGTTTTTTATGAATGATGCTTTGTTGATTGGCCCTGATGAGGGCGAGGTGCGCGAGTCCTTTCACTTTTTGCTGGGGATGCTTTCTGGACAGAGTGCGTGAGCTCTGCGATCCTTGCTGAGGGGGTGCTTTCCGTTCGGCCAAGGGCCCTTTACTCGAGTCTTTACTGGGGAGTGTCATCGTTGTTCTTTTTGCGACTCACTACTTGAGTTGGCCTTGGGCCCTTTTCTCCTCGTGTCCTTACTAGGGATGCTTGCTTTGAGATTTCTCGAGTTGGCTTTGGGCCCTTTTTCTCGAGTCTTTACTGGGGAATGTTTTCTTCAGGATTTCTCGAATTGAGTTGTCCCCGGGTTGTGCTTGCTTCGGCTCTTCGATTGTTTGTATTCTTCGAACGTCTCTGAGCATTTCTCTCTTTTCTTTTCTTTTCCCTTTTCCCCTCTCTCTTTTCTTTTCTTCTTTTTTTCCTCTCTTTTTTTTTTTCTTTTTTTTTTTCTTTTTTTTTCTCTCTTTTCTTTTTCTCTATTCCCCCCCTTTTTGATTTGATTTGAAATGCAAAAGAATAGGGCAAGCACAGCCTTTGTCTTGATCTCTTCCCGTTTAGGCTTAAAGCCACGACTTTCCTCTTTGTGGTTTTGGTCTTTCTTCGGTGATGGCTCCTAGCGATCTTTCAGCAACCTTCTGTCTCCTTCGTCGTGAGCATGAACTTGGCGTGCTTTCATTTCCGGCTGGCAGTCTTAGCTGAGACTGCTCCTTGGCTCCCGGGGTATGAGTGATAGTGAAGGTTTTGGTAGGACTGATGGCATATGGTGGAAAGAGGGAAGAAAATGAAAAAATGAAGAAGATCGTAAAAGTCTCATGTCATTTTATAGCTATCCCATGTCTAATTGCGCATGTACCCTGGATATTTTGCGAACTCAACTAGTACCTAGTCAGGCTCTTACACTCATGAAGGATAAGGCGCGATGGCTCGAAAATGCTTACCGGGATTTGTCTATGACTGCTTACGTCGGAGCAAACCGCGGATATAAGAGCAAACAAGTAATATCATGCATGGCATGTAATTTAGATGGATGCTTGATTTAACAGAGGGATTGGGCATTCCCGACCTATGCAATGCATGAAAATGCTTATGGGAGTAGTATGCTTTTGTTTTAGCCGGGCTAAAAAGGGATTTTGATTGAGTTTTGATTTTTGATTGATTGTTTGATTGATTGATAGTTTGATTGATTGATGGTTTGATCGATTGATAGTTTGATTGATTGATGGTTTGATTGATTGATAGTTTGATTGCTAGGATGTGGGGGACAACTTATTTGCAAGGGTCTAACGAGAACCTAAGGTTGCCCCCAGTGGGCCAGACGACCGTACTCGATTTAAAGCTAACAAAGCGAGCAGGAATGAAAACAAATTTAAATAAAGGGGAAAGAAAGAAGGACTCCCCTAAGATGTGCAGCGGGGCTTCAAGGGCGTCTTCCACCAGCTCCATGCGGATGACAGTGAGATGCTTCAAGTCCCTATGAGATGCTGAGGGGACAATAGAGTAGAAAGGGAAATTAATCTGAAAATGAAAATGAGATAAGTTCAGGGATTCTCCCTTCCTTCAGCCCGGCCTTTCGAGGGTGTCTACGACGTGGTCCCAGTTCTGGGACGCTTTGCTTTGATTGGTTTATTTTTCAGCTGTTTTGCGGGAACTGCCGATCCTAGCCGTAGCGAGGACGAGATCCGCATTTGGTTTATTTGCTTGCCGGTCCTGTTGGACCTTCGCTGATTGGCTTCGTGATTGCTCGGGGATAAAGGGGAAAACCCTCTGTCCCCGTGATGTGCAGCGGGGCTGCAAGGGCATATGCTTACCGTTCTTCTGCAGGCAACGAATGGGGGTGACCCGGTCCCTGAAAAAGATATGGCGAGAACTAATGAGAAGTAAATGCAAGATAACTTGTTTAGCAAAAGTAATGTGATTGATAAGTTTTAAGCTCTCCCTTTTAGACGGGCCATCCGTGGGTCACTGCAGCGTGACTGGCATCGGATATTGGTTGATGATGGCTTTGCTTTTAGATGCTTTGCCATAGCTCCTGCTTCGGCTTGGGTGATGCTTGCAGCCTGGCTGTCCCTCAACTAACGGGTTGATCTTCACCGTGTTGATCATGGTGCGGATGTTGGGAAACTTCTTGAACAAGACCGCATTAAGTATCTTGATGGTGGTCCTAGGAGGACAGCTTTTTGTCGTTCTTTTTCCAGGGGTTCTGCCTGCAAAGGTGTGCAGGGCGACCATGGAATTTTGGTGATGAGCTCCTCCGAATAGGTGAACGGAGATGGGAGCCGATGTTGCTAATGTTCCAACAGCTCAGCCGGCGTAGGATGGGCTTTGTGACTTTGGTCCAGCATTTAGTCCTTTGAGACTGGTTCTTTGCGATGCCGGTTGTGCTGGTAGCACTGCGAGGAAAAGAAATTTTGCTTTAGATGGTGATAGTTTGGCTTAAAATCTTTCCTGATTCGCTCTTGAAGGTGGCCTGCTGCGGCAATTCGGGAACTGCCACGAGGGGAGCTCCCTGGTTCTATCGTGATGACGAGCTGAGGCGTGAAACCTTACATCCCTGCAAAACTTAAGATTGATTAGTGGCGTTAGTCTAAGTGACGCGTCTTACATCCCGAGCTACTCCTAGGGAGCCATCTATGTCATGCCTCCTTTTGTCATCTCACAAGTTTTAAGAAAAAGGGGACAACAAATTTTAAAGCAATAAGCATCTCCTAAAAAAAACTTGTTTTATTCATTTGAGGACAAATGTTTGTGATAGATTGTCATGATAAAACCCTATGTCCTTGGTCTGGCCGAACGCTCAATTCGTGATGCTTCAGGCGAAGTATATCTTGACTACATCGGTGTTTACCGGTCTTAGGAGATTGTCTCCATCCATGTTGGTTAGCATTAGGGCACCCCCTAAGAATGCACTTTTGACCAGATACGGCCCCTCGTACCTTGGGGCCCATTTTTCTTGACTAGCCTCCTAATGAGGGAGAATCTTCTTCAGCACTAAATCCCTAGCCTCGAACTTGTGAGGCCGCACTTTCTTGTTATAAGCGTTTGCCATTCTTTGCTGATATAATTGTGCATGGCAGATAGCGGCCAAACGCTTTTCGGGAAAGAGGTTCAGCTGCTCGTACCTCACTCTTGCCCAATCTGACTCTTCTACTTCAGACTCTGCCAGGATTCTAAGAGAAGGGATTTCTACCTCGAGGGGAATTACGGCTTCCATGCTGTAAACTAATGAGTAAGGAGTTGCCCCTGTAGACGTACGGGTTGTTATCCGGTAAGCATGCAGTGCGAAGGGAAGCATGTCATGCCAGTCTTTGTGAGTGACTACCATTTTTTTGATGATTTTCTTCAAGCTTTTGTTTGACAGGTTTAAACTCAGGTTTCAATGGGATGCGATGCTCACCTATCCCGGGATCAAGACCTGGCATATCGGCGTACGACCATGCGAATACGTCCGAGTAGTCTTTGAGGAAGTAGATCAAACTTTCCCTCTGAGTCGTATCCAAGGTAGTTCCGATCTTGACCAACTTCTGACTCTCATTGCTTGCCCCCAAATTTACTTCGTCCAATTCCTCCCGATGAGGGGTTATTTCCTTTTCTGAGCTTTCTAGTAAACGGGCCAATTCACCGGAGATTTCGGCTTTGTCTTCGGTCGTAGCGATGATTTCTTCGCTAGTAAAGATATAGGTTTTATCAAGACAATCCGGTTTAACATTCATCCTGAAATTAAAATGCGAAAAGAAGAGATGCGTAAAATGAAAATTGCATACATATTTGATTTTTAACAAAAGGGGAACGTGAGTTCCTACAAAAATATTTTCGTGAGAAAATGTGCAAGCAGATAGTTTTCTAAAAGGAGTAATTACGGAGAGACATCCGGAAGCATGGTGATGGTCTAGTTGCACACAAACTCCCCTAACTTCTTAACGAAAATGACTGAACTAGGGGACGATTCTTCTTCTCCTAGAGTGCAGATGCGGAGGTGCGATACCCTGATCGGACTTTCATTGATGGTTCCGGCTGCGAAGGGGAACGTGGTTCTGATATGGGGGATTGGTATCTGGCCCTCTGTGGCAGAACGTCCAAATAGCTTAGCCAGCTGCTTTTCTTTCTTTTCTTGGGTAATTCTGGCAAAATCTGCCTTGCTGGGTTGGTACCCTAACCCAAAACGGTCTCCGAAGCTCTTCGGAGGTGCCCAGCTTTTTGATCCTTGTAACTCGGTGCTGAGTCATTTTCCCAGTTGGAAGCTTCCCTCTGGCATCAACTTAGTAGTGGTTTTGGCTATCTCAGATTTTGAGGCTTCGCAAACGGGGGATCCTTCCTTGATCAGATCCGCGTTGACGATTTCGAAGGCTTGGAAAGAACTCTCCAAGGTTTCAGCAGTTTCGATGTAAGGCACAAATGCATGCTTGGCCAAGATTAAGGCTTCTTCTGCTTTTATCGTGATGAGGGCATTATCCTTGACGTATTTGAGGCACTGATGCAAGGAAGAGGGGACGACTCCTGCTGAATGGATCCAAGGTCGTCCTAGAAGCATGCTATAAGCGGGTTGGATTTTCATGATCTGGAATGTCAAGGCGAAAGTGTGGGGCCCGATGACCATGTCTAATTCAAAGTTCCCGATGATCTCTCGAGTAGTGCCATCGAAAGCCCTAGCCATCATTCCGCTAGGTTTCATGTGAGAGAAATCGACCGGTAGTTGTTCAAGGACATGCCTGGGCATGACATTCAGCGCGGATCCATTGTCGATTAGGGCTTTTGCTATGACGTGTCCCTTACATTCTACTGTGATGTATAGGGCCTTGTTGTGATCTCTTCCCGAGGGGTCGATCTCTCCTTTAGAGAAGGAAATGCTGCTTAGGGTCTGGATCCTTCCGACAAGGTTTTCCACCCCTTCTGTAGTGATATCCTTAGTCATGAAGGCTTGCTTCAGGACCTT
The DNA here is from genome assembly GCA_963691705.1 of Viola odorata. Taxonomy (NCBI): domain Eukaryota; kingdom Viridiplantae; phylum Streptophyta; class Magnoliopsida; order Malpighiales; family Violaceae; genus Viola; species Viola odorata. Next base: position 18,944,549 of record OY829539.1, on the reverse strand, counting down.
TAAGAGAGCTTGGCGATGAGGCTCTGAAGTAAGGATCAGCTCCATGATGGAGATGCGAGCTGGGGTTTTCTTTAGTTGTTCAATGATGCTGAACTCGCTCTGTTTCATGATCTTGAGGAACTCGGCTATCTCGTCCTCGGCTACAGGTTTGCTCAAACCTTGCGTCTCCTCTATCGTCTCTTCGCGGATCACAGGGTTTTTCCCTTTGGCTTGTCGTTGCTTCTCTACTTCCTCCGAGATGTAACATCTTCCGGTGCGGGTCATACCCCCGATATGAGAGGTTTTGCCGATAGCGAGCCCTATTGGTGTGACTGCAGGAGGGGTGGTGACCACCGTGTATCCGTAGTTGAATGGGACTGCGTGCAAGTCTGGGCTAGGGGTATTCACAGCTAATGTGAATACTACTTTGCATGGGGTCGTGGCTGCATCCCCTGTTTGGGCCACGTATTCTAAGGAATACGGTGCTGGAGGATTGACCTCGATGGCGTTGATTGTTCCTCGGGTCTCCCCTTCTGTTTGAATGATCCCGAATGTGGTGAGTTGCTTGACTTTCTGCCGAAAAAGTCCGCAATCCTGGATTTCGTGCTTGCTTTCCCCTTGGCAGAATAGGCATTGGGCCTGACTATTCCCCAGGAATGGAAGATATGCGTTGTTAGCTAATGCGAAGAACAGTTCTTCGTTGGGTGTTTCCTCTATCGAAGGGTGAGAAACGTTGATTCCCACGGAAGCAATGTCGCTCATCCCCAGATGATGGTGCGGTAGAGGACCGGTTGTCACATCAGGACCCCTTGCTAAACCTCGGGATGAGATTCGTTCTTGTTGGGTTAGGTGCTAGCATGGGAGCATGGTACCGAATACCTGATGAGGTAATCGAACTTCCCAGAAGGCTGGCCCAAGGTATCAATCTCGCGGTCGCCCTCGTCGCGGTGTTTGGAGAACCGTTTGCCTAACAAAGTTGATCCTTTCTTTTGGATGATTGGGAGTGGGGTTCCCTTGGCGTTATGTAGGATAGGAAATCCTTCCCCAATGGCGCTAATGGATCCTTCCCCGTAGGTCACTTTCTGGGTTTGTATTACTCCGAGACTCGAGAGTTGTCTCACTTTTCCTGCGAACAACTCGCAACCTTGGATCCTATGACCGTCGCTTCCCTTGCAATACGTGCAGTGACTTGGATTGATCTCCGAGTATGGCATATATCCTCCTCGAGCTAAGGCCTGGAACAGCTGTTCTTGGGGCCAGCTTGATGCTGAAGAAAGGAGGTCATTGCTTTCCCCTGCCGAGATGGCGTTCACCCCTCCCTTTCCTTGGGAATGATTAGGGAGAGGGTTGGTGGCGGTATTGGGTCCTTTTGCTAACCCTTCGAAAGATACCCATCCACTTTTGATCAAGTGATGGACTTTAGCTTTGAATGCGAAACAATTTTCCAGAGTGTGACCCGGGGCTCCGGCGTGATATTCGCATCTTGCGTTGGGATCATACCATTTCGAGTAAGGAGGCAATTGAGGCTGAGCTGGAACTGGTACGATCTGTCCGGCTGCCAAGAGATATTTGTAGATTTCTCCCGCAGGAAGAGGGAGAGGGGGCAAAGGCTCTCGGTTCCACCGATTGTTTGTCGTGTTTTGGTTACTCGGGTCTTTTGGTGGGTGATATGGCTTGGGTTGCATGGGTTGTAATGTTTGTGCTGGAGGTGGTGAGACATGTGCAGGATTTTGAGGTGCGCTATTAGCAATGGGCGGCGAAGTGAAAGGAAAGTAGGTGGGTTGGTATAGTGATGGTAAAGGGTAGGGCGATGGCGACAAATAAGGTGGAGGTGGTGGAAACGGCTGCCCATGATTAGCTTGGGGAGCGACAAATCCGACGTCCCTTTTCACTACTGATGCTTTCTTGGGCGCAGACTCTGACGCCGGAGGTATGATTCGTCCATATTTAATCCCTTGCTCGACTCTTTCGGCAATTAGGACCATGTCGAAGAAGCTGTTTGAAGGGTTTGAGATCATGTAGGTGTAGTAGGGAGCTTTGAAGGTGTGCAAGAAGATCGACAAGAGTTCCTTGTCGCTTAAGGGTGGGGAGATTCTAGAAGCCAACTCTCTCCATCTCTGAGCATAGGTCTTCACGGACTCGCCGACTTTCTTTTCCAGATTTTACAGATCAGCGTGGTCGGGTGCTACCTCCATGTTGAACTTATATTGTCTATAGAAGGCATCGGACAGGTCTCTCCATGTCCTAATCCTGGCTCTGTCCAGGCACATATACCATGTTAGGGCGTGCTTGGTCAAGCTTTCTCGGAATAGATGAATCAACAATGGCTCGTTGTGGATCATCTCTGCCATCTTGTTGCAGTATACTCTGAGGTGGGTCTTTGGGCATTCTACCCCAGTATACTTTTCGAAGTCAGGGATCTTGTACTTCGGAGGTATGACGATCCCGGGGACCATACACATATCGGCAGGGCCGGTAGGGCCGGTAGGGTCAAATGGATCAGCCCCTTCAATTGCTCGGAGTCTTTCTTCGAGTAGATTCAGTCGTTCACTTTTCGGTTGCTCAGCCCTGATGGGGTTAGAACCGAAGGGTAGCATAGGTTTTGATGAGAACTGAGGTTGTGCTGGGTTGAAAGTAAGAGGCTGAGTTCCCACAGGTCTGGGAACTGTGCTCGGAAGAATAGGAGGGAGATACAGGTTCTCTAGGTGGGCCTGGCTCTTGCTGGGGTCTACGGCAGGGTTGATCGAAAGGTGCCGAAGCGACGGGGCGATATCTTCACCTGCCTTAACTATAGGATTTGAAGGGGTGGGTGTAGTGAAGGGGCTAACCCATTTCCATCGGCCCTCGGGGCCAGAAAGTGGTGGGAGTACTGAAGGTCCTGCGGTGGTGAGCGAAGGGGGATCGAAACCCGGTGGGAACTTGGTGACAGCTTCGTCTCTTTCCTTTTCAGCCCTGGCGGCCCTTTCTGTACTGATCCTAACTTGCTCCTCTAACTCGGCGATTCTAGCAGTTAGTGCTTCATCGGTCTTAGCCGGTTCAATCATTTTTCGCTTTTGAAGTCTAGTTAAAGGGAGCCTGTGCGGGCTAGCTTGCTTCCGAGGAGCTATTGTGAACCTGGAAAAAAAAGGGAAAAACACAGAAAAGAGTAAGTACAAGTGAAGATACACAAGTGATGTGCAATCCCGAGGTCTCCACGTTTGCTCATTCACTTTTCCGGCTTCCTTTCACTTGATATTTTCAAGGCGGTCGGAGAGGCGAGATATCCCAGCTGTTGACAAGATACGAAGGAAGCCTCTATTCATTCCAACGTTGTGAAGCAATCGAAAATGCTATCGACGAAACCCCAAATCAGCAAGGGCAACTAATGCCGCCATGCTAGGAAGATCTCTTTTTACACTACGCTTTCGACGATCCAGAGCCTGATGCCTGGTGAACCCAACCGAGGGGAGGGATGACGATCTATGCTATGAACTTGGAGTTTTTGTGATAAGCTGAGAGGATCTGACTATGAGTGGGCAATACTCGGCTATTTTTGAATGTTTTGTCTGATTTTTTGGTTTTTTGGGTAAAACGATTGTGTTTTATCCCGAAGGGATTTCCTTTTTGTGACGGTCTTTTAAGTGGTATCGGATGGACAATGGATTTGAAGGTGATTTAATAAATATCCGAGAAAGGTACGACTTTATTAAAAGTGTTTACAAGATGTAGTAAACTAGCCAACTACCTAAATTCATCAAAAATGGCTAGACTAGATGAACTTAGGGATCCTATTTACATGAAAAAGAAAAGGTTTGCCAATATCTGAGTCTTTCTACGAAGATGTCAATCCTGGACGTCAGAGTTCTCCTACCAAAGGTACTCCATTGAAGCCAACTCCCCTTTCTGCATCTCTATCTCGGCTTCTAATGCGGTAATTCGGCTTTGCAGTGCCTGGCTTTTCCTATCCCCCAAATCTGCGCGAGTAGTCAAGACCCTTATCGTAGAATCCCTGTCTTCGATTATGGCACTTGATGCTTCTCTTTTGCGGGTTTCACTGCTCAAGCGTTCCTTAAAGGCCCTGAGGGCCACCTTCTTTTGTACTGTCTGTACGCGGATGAAATCCTTGTGATGCCTATCCAGTTCATTCATCTGGACTTCCATGCCACATTGATGGGCTTCAGCGATATCTCTTTCCTCTGTCATCAGGTCTCGCTCTTCTTGCGCTGCTCGCATCTGCTCTACCACTTGGGCATAAGACATGGCATCCACTCTTCCACTTACTTGCGATTCCCCTTCGTCTTCCATCGGTTTCTGATTTTCTGGGCGAGGTAGGACATTGTCATTGACTCGCTTCAACCTCCACTGTAGGTATTGTGGTATCGTCGCTGCAGGGGCAACGCGTCCTTTGAGACAAAAGGGGTTGGCCTAGTCTTGGGCGTACACCTGGATGTTCTGATTTTCCCAGTGTGTGGTAAGACTGATTTCTTCATGCCGAAAGTCACTGGAATGATTTGCGTGATGCAAAACTGCCTGAGTACGAGGGCAGGGCAGTAGTGAGTACATCCCCATGCTCCGATTAAGGGAACCCAAGGTAGGGGTCCGCAGCAAACGATGGGATCGGAGGTCCGCAGCCACTTGGCATGCCAACTGAAGTCCTCTTCTGAGAGGTTTATGAATCGGTCGATCCAGACATCCTTGTTTTCCCTCTTCCATTTATCCGTGGTCATTGCGTTGATAACTCTGAGCAGCGGGCACGACCTTATGTAGCTTTCGAAGAAAATGGACTGATCAGGAATCTGTTTGAAGTGGCTGACCAACCATACTATCAGCAACTGGGTGCAGTAGGTAAGCCTTCCCTTCCCTCTTCTTCGGCAAGAGTCCAAGGAGCGAAAGGTCTCGGCCAAGATGGCGGTTGTAGGATTGATGGCATTTACCTCCATCTCGTAAAAGATGTTGGCTGCTGAAAAGTCGATGGCGTTTCTCATCCTTGGAAAAAAGACGAATCCTACAATCGCGAAGGCCAGAATCCTTAAGGCTTTGCTCCATTGGATAGCTGAAATCCTGCCTCGACATCCGACCAACACCAGAAGTAGTCACCCTCCTTCACACGAGTAGTGATTCCTAATAGCTTGTCGAGTCTTATTTTTACACTCGAAGAGTCGAGTCGGACATTCTGGTAGATGGTTGATATGGGAGATGTGAAGCACATCAGAGCTGAGTACTCCTCGAGTGTGGGAGTCAAGTCTACTCCTTTGTCGAAAGAGAAGCAACGATAATAGGGATCCCAGAACTTTAGGGCTGCCCGGATGCAACCCCAATTAGTTTTCACGTCCACTAGGGTCAGTAGTTTTCCATAACTACCCTCAAACTGTGTCTCCTCGTCTTCAGTCAGCTCATTTCTTAACATCCGAATCCTAGTTAAATCAAAGTCTACAACCTCTACTTTGATTTTAGTGGTGACGTCAGGGGCAAATCCTTGTTCTAACAGATCTCCTCGGGCAGCTTGATCGTCGAAGCTTCGTCCCCTAAAAATATCAAATGAAAGTAACGTAGGTGTTGTCATAGCGAATGAGCAAAATGGGTCCTGTGGGATAAAAAATAAAATTTTAAGTGCTAAGTAAACTGTGCGTGTGAGAAATCCGCAGTTCGTATAACAGAAAAATTATGTCAATATGCCAACAAGACAAATAGAGCCACGACAAACAGGTATAATCATGATGCACGTGCTGGGGCTCTTATTCCGACACCTCTAACTAGCTTGAACGGTTCCCGGATGATACCATGAAAAGGTCCCTAAAGTGTCCTCCAGTGTCCCGATTTCTTGCAAAATCGAGGAACCTTTCGACTGGCTTTAGGGGTTCATCCGAGTTGGGGTTGGTGAACACTACCCAGGACACGTGTCCTAGGGCGTCACTACTACCCTCCTATTTTGGTAATTGTCCCTTGGGTGTAGGGAGCTATGAAATGCATATGACAATTGATAAAGCAAATGAATGAACAGACCAGCAATTGATCAAAGCAAATAAAATAAATAAACAAATAAAATACCTCTAAAAAGATAAAACCGGCTCCGACCCTAACTTCCCCAGTGAAGTCGCCAAACTGTCGCGCCCCACAAAAATTACGGAAAATAATTCGCGAGTGTGCAATGAAATTTGGGACCTTACAATGCTCGGCGTAAATAGACGCCTCGCAACATGCAATGAAGTCGCCACCCTAATTTGGTTGCTAGGTTTAGGGAACCTTAATCATCATGGCATAGGAAATATAATAAGTAAAAAAACTAAAGGCACAAAAAAGGGGTCTGGACCCCAGACAAAAGGTTCGAGGTCGTATTATGGTCTCGGGAAGGTGTTAGGCACCCGAGTCACATCCAAAAATGGTTACCGGTTGATGAGAGAGGTGTTTAAAGGTGTTTTGATAAAATTCATTTTTGAAAAAGGGAGGGGCTCAGAGGAATCGTCACTTTAGTCTTTTCTATGATCGTGACCGTTCAGGAATAATTAAAAAGATCTTTCTGACGGGGTTACCGTTTATCAAGACTAATTAATTATTCCTGATCGTGACGTGATGGGACTAAATTTTCCGCAAGACCGAATGAGCGCCCTCTTATTTCATCATCGGGTCATGCATGATTAAATGACTTACTACGTGACCCTATCATGGATTGCTAACAGAGTACAAATTTAAATGATAGATTTTTGAAGTGAAAAACTTATGTGGGATCGAAAGTCCCCATGTACATGGAGTCAATATAAGCGAGAATTTAAAATCACATGAGCATGGCATTTTAAGCAACTCTTTAAGCACGTTGTGCATGTGGGTTGATTTTAATTCTAGCAGTTCTATATATCATGCGTACGATTGATATTTACGAAAAGCGTCGAATAAATAAAAAAGAATAGAAAGGCGTACTTTCGAGCAAAGCTTGAAATTAAAACCTACAAAATGAGAGTGTTAGCGATAGCTTGAGAAATAAATAAGCAATTTTATGAGTGCGAAAATTTAAATGATAGTTGATTGTACACGAAAACTGATGGATTTTACGCATACGAGATTTAAATGCTGAGTCTGATAAGTGCAAGAAAATAAATGATGACAGTTGATTGCATGCGAGAAATGATGGATTTAACGCATACGAAAATGAAATGCTGAGTTGATTGCATGCGAAAAATGATTGATTTGACGCATATGAAATTTAAATGCTGAGTTGATTGCATGCAAAAAATGATTTATCTTACGCATACGAAATTTAAATGCTGACATGATTGCATGCGAGAAATGATTTATTTGATGCATATGAGAATTTAAATGCTGACATGATTGCATGCGAGAAATGATTTATTTAACGTATACTAAATTTAAATGCTGAGTTGATTGCATGTGAGAAATGATGGATTTGACGCATACGAAATTTAAATGCTGAGTTGATTGCATGCGAAAAATGATGGATTTAACGCATACGAAAATTAAATGCTGAGTTGATTGCATGCGAAAAATGATTTATTTGACGCATACGAAATTAAATGCTGAGTGGATTGCATGCGAAAAATGATTTATTTGATGCATACGAAATTTAAATGTTGTTTTGATAAGTGCAGAAAAATTGATTGTAGTTGACGATTCACAGGGGATTTAAAACAGTTGAGGATTTACAGAAAATAAAACAATTGATATTGCGGAAGAATTTCCAGCAGCATGCGGAAATTTAGAGCAGTTGATATTTACGAAAAATGAACAAGTGATATTTGCAGAAAATTAAACAATTTATATTTGCAGAAAATAAACAAGTGATATTTGCAGAAAATAAAACAATTGATATTTGCAGAAAATAAAACAGTTGATATTGTGGAAGAATTTCCAGCAGCTTGTGAAAAATTAAAGCAGTTGATATTTACGATAATTAAAGTGCGACCGACCATATAGGCGGTAAAATGCAGAAATTTAAAGTGCAAATAATTTAAACAGTTGATAAGTACAGAAAATTAAACAGTTGATAGTACGAAAAATAATCATACGAAGCATACGAATTATTTTTACCGAAAAGCGTGATCCGAAGTCTCGGAAAGAATTTGAAAATGGGCTGGGCCCAATTAAAAAAATGAAAGGAAAAATTGAAATGGGCCAGGAATAGTGTCTGGCCCAAGGAAAACATTTTAATGGTGATGGGCTTGGCCCATCACCTTTCCCGCATGAACAGTGCCGAAGCCTGGCACTGTTCATCATCTCTTTCTTTTGTCGCCGGCGGCCAAGCTCCGGCCACAGGTGGTCGTTTCAAAAACCGTTTGTACCACGACGCTCGTCTCTTCGACGACTTCTCGACCGTACGAACCACAATTTTTAGTTTGACTCGTACCGAATTTAATTTCGAAAAAATGACAAAACCGTTAATTATCGAAAACTAATTAATTCACTCAATCTAGCTAACAATTTTTAAAATTGAAAGAGTGTATTTAATCTACATTATTCACATGAATTAATTGCATAAAAACAAGCAATTTATTTGCTCAAGATCAAGCCAAACGAATTTAAAGAAAAAACATGCTTAAAAACCGAAAATGCTTAGAGAGAGAAAGCTTACTCTCTCAAGCTTTAAACTGGACAATTGTCGCTCTAAGTGAGCAAGCTGATCAAGAGGGAAAAGGAGCAAGGATTTCTTGCGATTTTGGTGCCGAAAATACGTTGAGAGGAGGCTTCTATTTATAGCATTTCCGAGTCGGTGGAGACGAGGTGATGACGTCACTGTGATGACGTCGGGGTGGCTAGGGGAGGAGAGGTGGCAGCTACAGTGGTCGTGATGATGGTTGACGGGACAAGAAACGGCTTGGAGGCGACGAGAGCAGGCTGTTCGGTGGCCTGCTCCGCTGCTGTTTATGTCCATGGTGCATATGCACCATGCACTTAATTAGTCAACCGTTGATCTGGTTGACTTTTCTTAGTTGACCAGATCAACGGTTGAGATCAAATGGCCTTTTACCTTATTTAAATGGCCTCGAGCCGATTCCTGCGAGCAAACGTTCAGACTTTTCGAACCGAAGGTACTAGCGCGTAGAGAAAAATACGACGGGTTTGACCGTCTACAGCGAATAATGAAAATTTTCCGTTTAACGTGTTTATTTTCTCGTTCAAAAACGTGAGACGTTCGGATGAAAAAATAATGACGTTACGCCGAAAATTACACTAAACGTTGTAGACCGTTGCGAGCGGAAAAAAAGCTAGCAACTAGTTGATGGAAAACATTTCAAAGTCAAGCTATTGTCCAAGAGAACTTACTCGGGTCCAATAAAAGCTCGAATAAAAATAATAATAAAATAATAAAAATACTAAAAAATGCGCTAAAAAACTAAAATCTTAAAATTCATGTGATGACCTAAAATGAAGAAAAAACTAGCAAACGACTGCCGGATAGTTAAAAATGTGATTTTGAAGGCTAAAAATAATAATGATAATAATAATGAAAATACGTGACGAAAAATTAAAAATGCGATTTCGAAACCTGACGATGCTAAAACACGATGAAAATTTTAAAAATGCTAGCGACAGTAAATCAAGTAAATAACAGAAATGCTAAAATCAATTAAAAATGGCGTCAAAATTCGGGTATCAACACACGGTTATCATAAGGATAGGATTTTCACTCCTGGTATTGAATCTTTATGTGTGTCAGGGCGTGCCTCGTCTTAGTGAGTCGTCTGATCAGGAGCGGTTGTCACAAGGATAAGATTTTCACTCCTGACAGCCTTCGTTATCTGCACATTATCAACTACACAACGCACGAGGATATTCTCGATTCGATTGTTAACTCATATTATTAGTAAATCGTGCAGAGATATGTCAGCTTCTAGCATGATATAATTTCAAACGAGCTATGTTCCAAGAATTTGACAAAGGGGTACCGTCAAGTGTTTCCAAGTGGTATGCTCCCTTTCCAATAACGCTGGTAACGCGATAAGGGTCATCCCAATTTGGACTGAGTTTCCCCATGCGTTGTCCAGATTTGCCCGCAGCCTCTCTTCGTTTATCTCTTCCTTGAAATATGCCACTCGGAAGCTTAGAGTACCAATTTCTACCAGTGTGATGGCCTCAGTGCCAAAAGCCATTGGGAAGGGTGTTTCTCCAGTGCTGGTTTTAATGGTCAGGCGGTATGCCCACATTACATACGCCAGTTCGTCTCCCATTTCTTTTTCAGAAATCTCCGTGGCAGGTCGTCGAGGAATCTTAGCGAACTCTTGACATTTCTGACATGTTTGCACGAAGTTGTTACAGTCCCTGCGAATGGTAAGCCAATAGAATCCTGACCGAAATACTTGCGCAGCCATGGTGCCACTGGATACATGCATACCGCATATCCCTTCGTGGATTTCTCACAGGGTATGGAGGCCTTCTTGCTCCGTTATGCACTTGGCGGCTGGGTGAGAAAAGCATCTTTGAATCAGTTCTCCGTAATAATATGTGCATCATGCCGCTTGCTTCAACACTTTTTTCTTTTCTACGTTATCTTCAGGCAACTCATCGTGCTTTAGGAATTTGATTACAGGAATCCGCCAGTCATTTTCAATTTCCTCGATACATAGCGATACCTGTTCTTCCATAAAGGAAGGCACGGATATTTCCTCAAAGTATACTCCAGCGGGTATGACTGCTTCTGGATTCGCCGCGATCTTGGCCAGGTTATTGGCCTCGGCGTTATCCTCTCTAGGAACGTGTTCAATGCTGACTTGTATGCCTCTTTTCCTTATTTCCATTAATTCGTGTTTTACTTTAGAGAGGTACTGGATCATGATGGGCTCTCTGTCCTGAGAGTTGCCCAGGACTTGATCTATCACCAACTTGGAGTCGTCGTATATTAATAATCGCAGGTCTCCCATTATGTTGGCGTCGTGTATGACTTTCGTGGAGAAACTCCTTCCTATCCTAAGTCCAGCTAACAGCGCCTCATACTCTGCCGTGTTATTGGATAACGGTTGCAGGATTCTGATGGCGTAACGTATCTTTATACCGAGTGGTCCAGTCATTAGGATTCCTGCTCCAGCCAACTCTTGGTTTTTGGCTCCATCCACATGGATAACCCACAAGTCGGTGTAGGTTTCGGGGAAAGGGAGATCTACGCCATCTTTTTCCTCTTCTGGTAAATCCGTCAATGGATCTTGTGTAAAAGTGCACTCAGCTATAAAGTCCGCTAAGACTTGAGCTTTTATGGATGGTCGGGATTTATACTGTAACCCGTATTGTTTGAGTTCAATAGCCCAAATTAGCATTCTTCCTGAAGACTCAGGTTTCCTGAAAATCCTTCTTAAAGGTTGGTCTGTGACCACGATGACGGGGTGAGCCTGGAAATATCTGTCCATTTTTCGTGTGGCCTGTATTAATGCAAACTTTATTTTCTCGATGCGAGTATACCGCAGCTCAGCATCTTTCAAAATATGGCTAACAAAGTACACTGGGTGGTAGGCATGGTTGTCATCTCGTACAAGGACAACACTAACCACTTCGTCAGCAACGCCGAGGTACAAGTATAGGATATCGCCCGGCTCTAGTCTTGCCAACACCAGGTCAGATAAAAGATAAGTTTTCAAGCTCGTAAATGCCCCTTCACATTCCTTTGTCCACCCAAAAGGAGCCTTTGTCGTATAACCTTGAAAAATGGGAGGCCTCTTTCACCTTGTTTGGAAATGAAACTCCCTAGAGCGATAACACACCCTGTGAGTCTTTGTACTTCTTTGACGGTCCGGGGTGATATCATGTCATGGATGGCTTTTATCTTTGACGGGTTTGGTTGGATGCCTTTCTGGCTGACGACATATCCCAAGAACTTGCCTGTTTGGAACGCAAACATGCATTTGCAGGGGTTCAACTTCATTTTATACCCTCGCATTACATTGAAAACCTCTCCCGGGTCTGCCAAGTGATCATCATAGCTTCCACTCTTGACCAATATGTCGTCCACGTAAGCTTCTACTTTCTTTTCGATTTGTTTCTCAAATACCTTGTTCGCCATACGCTAGAAAGTTGCTCCAGCGTTCTTCAGTCCAAACGGTATTGCCGTATAACAATAAGTGGCTTTCGGGGTGGTGAAAGCGGTCTTTTCCTCATCCTCGGCAGCCATAGGAATCTGGTGGTGTCGCACCCCTTTTTTGGATCTTATCCTAATGCGACGCGGGTTTGGGACGAGATGTGAGACGAAATTGGACTAATCTCACATAATGCAATGAAGTCGCCACCCTATTTTTGTTTCTAGGTTTAGGGAACCTATTTATCATGCATGAAAATAATAAAACTAAGGCAAAGTGGGTCTGAACCCGAGAACAGTGGTTCGGGGTCGTATTATGGACTCGGGAAGGTGTTAGGCACCCGAGTCACATCCTAAAAAGGTTACCGGAGAAAGAGGTGTTTTATCATGTTTGAAATAAAAAGTCCTAATTTAGTGATCATGCCCAACAGATTAAATTTAAATCTAACATTTCTAAATAATTCATGCATACGAGCGTATATACGAAAAAAGCGTAGAATAAATAAAAGGGTGAGAGATGCGTACTTGTGAAGGGTATGGGTAGTTGATTTACCCTAAAAAGTTGATATTATTAGTTCGGGAAAATGATAGTTGAGAAACAGATAAATATTTAATGACTTATTACGAGTGAAATAATTAATTTTAGGGATTAAATGCGAGTAGAATAATTATTTAGGTATTCGAGATCATGTAAAAATAATTAGTTAAATAGTACGAGCATTCAAATGATCGGCATTAACATTATTGTCCGCGGATGATTATATGCGAGCGAAATAATTAAACATGCAAAAGCATACGAAAATAATAATTTAAACATGCAAGCATACGGAAATAATAATTAAACATGCGCACATACGGAAATAATAATTAAACATGCAAGCACACGAAAATAATAATTAAACATGCACGCATACGGAAATAATAATTAAACATGCACGCATACGGAAATAATAATTAAACATGCACGCATACGGAAATAATAATTAAACATGCACGCATACGGAAATAATAATTAAATATTCACGCATACGGAAATAAATAAACAGTACAAAGTGCGGAAAAATAAATAAACAGTACAAGCGCGGAAAAAATAAATAAGCAGCACTGGCATACGAAAATAACGTTACGAAAAATAAATGTGATGGATCGAAATATATTGGACTAGGCCCGCTGGGCCTAGAAATTGGGCCCACTAGCTGGGCCCATCAGCTGCAAAGCCTTTGTCCTTTGCACTTGGGCTTGGCACCAGCCAAGCCCAATTTCTTTTCTTTTCCTGCCAAGCCCATAATTAATTAAAATGAGGCTTGGCCTCCTGTTCATCATCTCCCACCTCCCTTCACGCGTCTTCTTCTTCCTTGAGCAACGCAGTAGAGCACGGCGTAAGGCACGGCAGCGGTCAGTCAGCAGCAGCGGTGAAGCTCCGCAGCGGTCAGGCAAGGCACGGCGGTGTACGGCAGTGGTAGAAACGGTGATGCAGCTTGGCGTGGCGTGGCTGGTCGAGGCCGTTTGGGTGGGGCTGAGGTGTGGCGTGGCTGCAGCAGTGTGTGGCGGCGATGGAGAGCAGCTCGGCGGTGACAAGGCAGCAGCCCAACAGTGACGCGGCGTGACAGCAACAGCTACCCGTGGCAGTAAGGTGACGGCAACAACGCAGCTGCTCGTCCTTCCTCTCGACGTCAAGCAGCAAGCAACAGCAAGGCAAAAACCGAAGAAAAAGAAATACAAAGAAAACAGAAAAAATAAATAATAGAGCAAGCAAAATGATTTAATGGAAAAGAACAAGATGGAAGTGCTTGCCTTGGTTGTGGCTTCTGCCGCGAGAGAGAGAGAGAGTGTGTGTGTATGAATTGTGTTGGTTTGCCTGATATTTTAGAGGGTTTGAGGAGGAAAAGGACAACAAGCTACAGGGACCAAGGGAAAGAGAGAGAAGCAAAATGAATATGGAGTGAGGTGGCATTTGATCGTGAACAGTAAGGCGGTGCAGAAATGGATTAATGTGCATTAATGCACATTAATGCCATACGAACCTAATATTTTTGGTTCGAGCTTATAGTACAAGAAATTTTGCTAAAACATTGTACAGAAAATGCTAAAACGTAGAATAAAATAAACTAAGACAATCAGCATACAGTGAGTAACAAAAAGTTTGCCGAATAGTTCGATAAAAATTCACATGTAAGTAATGAAAGTTCGAGCGTAACAAAAATGCTAAAAAATAAAAATTGAACACAACACAAAGAGATGGCGCGAACGAAAATAATAGTAAATAATTATCAATTAAAGAAAGAATGTGTTCGATCCACGGTCCGAGGAAATTTATTCAGGACCGATAGAAGTTCGAACGAAAAGACAGTAAAAATACGAAATGGTACGAAATATTAAAATAAATAGCCTAAGATTGAAAATCGATAGAATTTTGATTTAAATGGGCTAATAATGCGGTAAACAAAAAAAGTGCAAAAAACGCGTCAAAAATCGGGTAGCAACAGTTGCCCCCTCTTTACTGTCTAATCAAAAATTCGGTGTAACCGAGATTTTTGATGAGCAGTAAAGATGGTTGCTACCGTGTCAGCGATGATTTTGAAAAATGCAAATGCATGGGTGTTTGGAGAATTTTTGACCTAGGCGAGGGTAGTACTCGTAGTCCCTGGTGTTGATGCTGAAAATAAATTGCTGAAATGTAAACTTGAGATCCGAACGGGGATACCGCAATTATCGGAGCTCTGTGCAGGAAATGAAGGTTGACATCTGAACGGGGACACCGCAATTCTCAGACGTCGATGCTGAAAACGTAAACATAAGATCCGAACTGGGACACCGCAACTCTCGGACCTCTGTGCAGGAAATGAAAGTTGACATCTGAACGGAGACACCGCAAATCTCAGACGTCGATGCTGAAAATGTAAACTTTGAGATCCGAATGAGGACACCGCAACTCTCGGACCTCTATGCAAGAAATGAAATTGATATCCGAGCGGGGATACCGCAACTGTCAGATATCTATGCAGAAAACTAAATTGATATCTGAGCAGGGATACCGCAACTTCCGGACATCGATGCAAGAAAATGTAAACTTGACATCCGAACGGGGACACCGCAACTGTCGGACGTCTGTGCAAGAAATGAAATTTGACATCCGAACGGGGACACCGCAACTATCGGACGTCTATACTGAAAATGTAAACTTGAGATCCGAACGAGGACACCGCAACTCTCGGACCTCTATGCAAGAAATGAAATTGATATCCGAGCGGGGATACCGCAACTGTCGGACATCAGGAAATGAATTTCAGCAGCGTCGATGGTAGCACTCGTAGGCCGTCGCTGATTGATGCAGAAAATGTAAACTTCAGCTACGTCGATGGTCGTTCTCGTAGGCCGTCGCTGATTGATGCAGAAAAGTAAACTTCAGCTACGTCGAGGGTCGTACTCGTAGGTCGTTGCTGTTGCAAGAAAAGTAAATTCAGCAGCGTCGAGGGTAGCACTCGTAGTCTGTTGTTGTTGCAAGAAAAGTAAATTCAGCTCCGGAAAGGGTAGCACTCGTAGTCCGTCGCTGTTTTTACAGAAAAGTAAATTCAGCAGCGTCGAGGGTAGCACTCGTAGTCCGTTGCTGTTGCAAGAAAAGTAAATTCAGCTCCGGCGAGGGTAGCACTCGTAGTCCATCGCTGTTTTTGCAGAAAAGTAAATTCAGCAGCGTCGAGGGTAGCACTCGTAGTCCGTTGCTGTTGCAAGAAAAGTAAATTCAGGTAGGGCGAGGGTAGTACTCGCAGTCCGTACCTTTGTGCAGAAAAGTAAATGCAGAAAAGTAAACTTCAGAATGATATGCTGGAAATTTGAATGCAGACATAAAGTAATTTGCGAAAAGTAAAGTGCGTGGGGATGAACAAAGACACATGTTGTGAGGGCGAGACCGCTTACAACATTTGAAAAAAACATGATGTGAGGGACATGACCTTTCACACCTTTTAAAAGACAAACATGTTATGGGGACATGACCTTCACAACGTTAAAAAAAGACGTGATGTGAGGGACATGACCTTTCACACCTTTGAAAAGACATGTGTTGTGGGGACGTGACCTCTTACAACACTTAACAGACGCATGTTGTGGGACGGAGTCGCGTCAACATTCAAACAGACGCATGTTGTGGGACTGAGCCGCGTCAACATTCAAACAGATGCATGTTAAAGTCACTCTAGGAGGAGATGAAATGTTGGAAAGTAAATAAAGTCGCTCTAGGAGGAGGGGAATTCATGCAAGAAAATAAATAAAGTGCTGAAATGTAAATTTCAGAAAAGTAAATTGCAGAAAAGTAAATTGCGGGAAAAGTAAATTACAGTAAAGTAATTTGCAGAAAAGCATATAAAGTAGATGTGAACTTCACTTGGGCGTTGTTGTCCCCTGAAATCCTTCTTCGGACACTGCTGCCCGTTGGAGGTTGATGCAGAAAATTGAAAACTCCACTCGGACGCTGCTGCCCACTGGGAGGTTGATGCGAGATCCTTCCGGACGCTGCTGCCCGTCGGATGTCGGCTTAAATCCTTCTGGACGCTGCTGCCCATAGGATGTTGATGCAGAAAATTGAAAACTCTACTCGGACGTTGCTGCCCACTAAGAGGTTGATGCGAGATCCTTCCAGACGCTGCTGCCCGTCGGATGTCGGCTTAAACTCTTTTGCTTGAATATTGATTGAAAGGTGGGGATTTGAACCACTACATGAAATTTTGAAAGGTGGGGTTTTGAACCGCCACACTAAAGTTTGACAGGTGGGGTTTCGAACCACCACACAAAGTTTGGCAAGGTGGGGTTTTGAACCGCCACACAAAGTTTTGATATATGGGGTTATGAACCACCACACAGTTTGAAGAGTGGGGTTTGAACCGCCACACAAATTTTTGAAATGTGGGGTTTTGAACCTCCACACAAAGTTTTGATATGTGGGGTTTTGAACCACCACACAAAAGTTTGAAAGGTGGGAGTAGTAATGTACCTTTATTTGCATATTGATTTGGGTGGTGCATGAGCGTGGCCCGCCGTACGAAGTTGATGGTGGAGTGATAACGTGCTCCATTCAGATGCTTGTTGGATGGTGGGGGAAATTGATCTGCCGCACGAAGTTGATTGTGGAGTGGTAACGTACTCCATTCGGTTTCTGATTTGTTGGCGGAGATTCGCGGCAATGTGAGATTTCACTGATGCATATCTGTATCCTGCAAATAGGGAGGAAACAAACACGAAGCAGCAATGGGTGGAAAAAGAGAAAGCAATTGATAAATGAAAACAATGAGATTAAATCATGTATGTTGTATATGCAAGTATTCCCACACTACCCTAAGGTTTGCCCCCAATATTTGATAAAAACAACTTCCCTGTCAGGAGAAGGTTCAACAAGTTCATCCATTTCTGGAGAACATGTCATCCAGTTTTCATCGTAGAAGCATGCTTGATACAAGCCTAGAAAAGCGTCTGCATCTTGCCTAGGAGATAACGACCTCAAGGACAAGACTTTCCTACAACATGTAGGCGTAAGCAATCCTCACCGGATATTGGTGTTTGCGCTCACACTCAGAAATAGGGCTACGTGTTTACACTCATAAAAATGCAACAAATATAGCACAAAGTCAGATTTGCAATGTCAATCCGAGTGAATAAACTTCATACGAAGATGCACATACATGGGCATTCATATAATCAAGAGGATTTTGCAAGAGAAAGGAATTAAAGTGTGTAGACCGAAAGAAGAAGTCTATTTAGAAAGGAGAATGTTGTTTAGCAGAAGAAAATAGGGTTTTAATGAGCAGTGCTCAACTAAGGTTGCTGGGAAGGCAAAGCACACATCTTCTTCGACCTTTGCTGGAGACGATCTCTTTTCCCTTTGAAATAATTTTTGTTGTCGGCGGAGCACGTTCGTCCTTGAATTTTCATGGGGATGCTCCTTCTTGCTCGTCTTGGGGGTACTGTGCCCCATTTTGCAATTTTCATTGAGGTTGATCTCTTTTCTTTTTTAGAGATCATTTTGAGGGCAAAGTTCCCAATTTTTTTTCTTCTTTTTTCTTATCTTTGCTGGGGATGATCTCTTGATTGCTTTGAGACCATTTTGAGGGCAAAGTGCCCTTAGTTTTTTGAATCTTCGTGGGAGATGTTTCTTCTTGATTGCTTTGATGGCACTATGCCCAAGTTCTTGGATTTTCGCGGAGGCGATTTTTTTGTTGTAGTTTTTTTTAAGAGCTGACCCTGGGCCCCTTTTTGCACTTGCTGCTGCTTTTGTTTTGTTGTGTTCTTTGAACACTTCTCTCTCTCTTCCCCTTTTTTTTTTGTTTTTTTTCTTCTTTTTGTTGTTCTTTCTTTCTTTTTTTTCTTTTTTTTTCTTTTTTTTTCTTTTTTCTTATTATTTTTTTTTTGCAAGCAAAGCAAGTAAAAATCTGTCTTATCCTTGGAAGGGCCTTCAAGTCTTAATTTATTCAATCCTCTTCTGACGTGGATCATCAACAATCTTCGGGGATTTTCCTTTCCCTTTTCCTTTGTATCCCCTCTACTGCCGACCATGTTTGATGTGCACCTTACCTTCGGCTAACAACCTTAGTTGGGCACTGTTCATCATTTAGGGAGTTCAGGTGGAAACAAGAGATTTTACAAGCGGCTTAGAAAAGAAATGAATTGAATAGAAAGCAAAGATCAACGTTTGCAGACAAAAGAATGAGAAGACCAAAAAAAGGTGGAAACAAAGAGCAAAGTCCCCTGTCATCTTATAGCTATCCCATGTCTAAATGCGCATGTACCCTGGATATTATGCAAATCTAACTAGCACTTAGTCAGGCATTTGCACTCATGAAAGAAGTATGGCGTGAAAGCTCAAAATGCTCACAGGGATGTATGTATGACTGCTTACGTCTAAGCATGTTACAGATATAAGAGCTAGCAGGCGAGATCATGCATGTCATATAATTTCAACTGGATGTACAGGTTATTCATGATGCAATAACATGTTGAACATGCTCAATCTATGGAAGGTATGAAAAATTCGAGGGTAGTGTGGATTTTGTTCAAAGAATTTTGTTTACAAAAAAAAAAATCTTAACAATTTTCATCAACAAAACGTGAGGGTGTGACCACTCACGAAAATTTATGAACAATTTAAAATATTGCCCCCAATGTGGGAATGAATGTAGAATGATTGTACAAAAATTAACGAGGCAGAGAGAAAAATGGACTTCTCTGATATGTGTGGTAAAAGCGTTGAGGTCGGCGCAAGGCGCTGTTACGGAAGTACGAATGTAGACCTCATTCTGACGTTGATGCCTTACTGCAATGTTCCTATAAATTGAGACCAGGGCAGGGGCACCATAATGGATGAAAATAGGGGGAATTGAGCTACTACAACAGATGAAAGTGGGGTGTTTCCAAAAGGTTGCCCCCGGTGTAGAATGCATAATGGACTTCCCTGATACACGTGGCAGGGCAGTGAAGGTACATAAGATGGTCATTCAAGAGTTGATAAGAGGAGGATTCCTCAGTCTCGCTGAGCATCATGCAAGTAACCATGGTATGATTGGAGTTCCTGCAAAAATAAAGGGAAACAATGGGTAGGACTGAAGGGCAATTCAGGAAAAGGAGCAATGCAATCAATAGGTTTTAGACTCTCCCTTTTCTAGTGAGGCTTATTGGCAAGCACGTCACGATTTTGATCGGATGTCGAGACTCATTCATGCTTTGCAGAATTATGTTTGGATGTTACCGACCATTGAAATTCTGATGGGGAACAAACATGAAAGTTTTATTTGGGCGTTGCTGCTTGCATGAAGGTCGATGTGGGAGGAAAAATCCATTCGGGCACCGCTGCCCCCTGGGATAAAGAATCCACTTGGGCGCTGCTGCCCGTTGGGATGTTGGTGCTGAATTTGGAATGAAGGATCCCCTCGGGCGCTGCTGCCACTGGGATGTTGGTGTTGAACTTCATATCTGAACGAGAGTAGCACTTACGGTCAGAAGAACGTTGATGGTTTTAGTCGAACGCCTTGCGGAAATGCATATTGGTGTTCCGGACTTAGTGTGTCCGATCTTTTTCTTAGCTGATTTAATTGCTTGGGTTACTTCTAGGAATGCACCGGCTCAGGCTCGACTTTTGACATCGTCCTCGGGGAAAAATATTGCTTCACCTTTCGAAGGGATGGGAAACTCCTTTGATGAGGGTTTGCGACTGTTGTGGTGGGTCCAGAAAATGAAGTCCATGCACCACATTTCGGAGAATGGTCTTTTGAAGATTTGGCGCTTGAGTTGGGCCTAGCATCGTCCGCATCCCAATGGGATAATAGTATTGTTGCAGACATTTCTAATAGTTCCATCATAGCCAATCGCAGCCAGATAACTCCTTGTTAGAAATTGAATGTACGATCTCCCTGTAGATTCCATCTTGGGAACAACTGAATCATTTTTGGACTTGGTCGGATTGCTAAGGGAAGACGAGCTCAACATAACCTTTGAGACTATGTTTAGTGAGGAGGATAGTAATGAGGCTGGATATGACGATTCTGATAGTGATGGATTGTGAGACCGAAAGCAAGTATTTTTCAAGCGAACCATCTCTGCCATCATTTTCGCTGCTGAAGCCTAAAATTTGGCTACTGAAATGAAAAATGGACACCACCCCATATAGGCGGCCTCACTCTCTCTCTCTGATTCTGAATTATCTTTCGAGATTTCAACAACACGAGTCTGGAGTTCTGATGCCTCCACCTCACAAAGGGCCAACTCTATTTCTATGTGAAGAAGTAATTCCCTAAGACGCGAAGCTTCTTCACATAATGCCTTAAAATGTCCCTCAGTAGCTTTGTAAGCAATCACAACCTCTGTATGGAGGTGAGAAACGCAGTCAAACTGAGCCTTCTTATCACCAAATAGCTTAATGAGTTCTTGTGAGGAAACATCTCCACGCATTGACCCTTCAATACCAGAGAGTTTCGATGCACAACAAATGTATTCCTTCACCCAAATAGAGAAAGGGCCATGATCAACGGACAGATGCTACCACGCATCAAAAGTAGCTTCTGGATATAAAAGGGACCCGAATATGAGTGTTCTTCCCATAAATTTGCAGCGGTGGCACGGGTGGCGCATCACCATTATTTGAAGAAGCAATAGCAGGAGTTGGGCTTCCAATATTAGATAGATAGGGAACCGAAGGTACATGTGGATCTTTCAGGCACTAAGCAGGTGGGAAAACAAACCTACCTAGCTAGCCATGGACTTATACGTCTAAAACCTGTTGACTATCATCTTTAGAGGCATCGCCTGTAGCTAAAATTTCCAACGAGAACTTTGTCTGTACGCAGTGAGTATAAGACTGGGGTAATAGGTCAGGAAGTCTGAGTGCTCTCTGCATAGGATCCCATGCCTCTACCTCCTGTTTTGAAAGCTCTCCATTGGAAGTCTGAGTGCTCTCCGTCGTCCTTAAAATTAACAATAGCAGCAGAAAAATCTGGAGAAATTTCAGGATCCCTGATTACCGGTGACTCAAAAGACAAAGATGAGTTCGAGGGGCTTTCATGTTCAGTAATTTCATGAACAAAATTTCCATTCATTTCTGTCTTTACTTGACAATCTTCCGATTCTGCCCACTGGACAAACCTACAAGTCCCTTAACTCTTCTTATTCTGGCAAGAGAAGTACCACGGCCGCTCACTGGAATCAAAATTCAGAAAACAAGTACTCGCACCACATGGACACATAGGATCTTTAAGGTGTGCAAACTCTTCATACCATTTAAAGAACCCGCATCCCATCGACCGTTTTCCTTCGGGACAACTATAGAACTTCCTCCCAGAATTTTTCTAGGTTTTGGAGATTCTCACATTGGAAATGCCCCGGTGACAAGGGCATCAGCACCGTCGATGGCAGAGGGACCTGATCCGGGGCTTGTCGACGGTGATTTCTTGGGGGTTTTGTCCGGGCATTCTCTAGCCCAGTGGCCTGGCCTTTTACAGCTAAAACAAGTGTCGGTTGGGTTGCTTGCTGATGTTACAGGCAGTGGAGTATCGCGGAGAATGGTTGTGACGGTCAAATTCAAAACATAAAGGATTTGACCACGGTTGAATCTTGAACTTACAGTCTGAAGTTATGTAGGGTGTAAACATTGTTATTGTACCGAACATGACTACATTTACGTAGGACCCCGGGTGGATACATGTTCGTCATCATTGTGTTTCTTGGCTCAGTGGAGAAGCTGTCGAGTACCAATGATTTGAATGCAAGGGTAAGATGAACGCAAAGATCACTTCGTTGCGAATTGTCGCTCTTTATGCCTTGCCTCCAGTTTACAGTTCTCATAGCACCTGTAATAAATGGAAGAATTAAATAGTAAGTCAAGAGGGAAGGATATCCCAAAATTCAGAATTAAAATTGACAAAAATTGAAATATTTGAGAAGAAAATGCGGGTTGTCTCCCACGGAGTGCCCTTGTTTATAGTCATAGGCTTGACTGATATACAAAAATATCTGAAATATTCCTGCCAAAGGAATAAGCTGAATGGGTCCATCGTGGGCCTAGAGAGCATTTATTCAAGAGTTGTAGGGTCTTTCGGCTAACCCTTCGAAAGAGATGCATCCGCTCTTGATTAAATGATTGACCTTTCCTTCAAGGGCGAAACAGTTTCCTTTTGTGCGGCCCTGGCTCCAGCATGGTACTCGCGCCTTGCATTAAGATTGTACCATTTTGGATGAGGAGATCGTATAGGTGGGAGTGGCTACGATTTTCTCTACCATCAAGAGATGCTCGTAGATTTCCCTTGTGGGGAGAGGGAAAGGTGACACTGGTTCCCGGTTCCCGTGATTATTTTAGTTTCTCGGTTGACTTGATGGGCCACATGGTCTATGTCGTGAGGGCTGCAGCATATGCAATGAAGGAGGTCATTTGTAGCTAAGCTGACGGGAGTCCGGACTAGCATCTTCTTTGAGGTGTTGTCTCCACTGTAGAACAACAAATCGCTTCCCCAAATTGATTCTCTGTTCGGTCATCATGTCAGAAAGGCTACCACGCGGCTGAATCTGATGCCCCCAACAGGCTGGACTTTTGGCGGTTTAGGCCCTTTGAGTTGAGTGGAATGGCCCCGAAATGGGTAAAAATATTGGGATTCTGAGTGGATCTTCTGCTTTCCCAGATCAGCTGGTGGATAATCGAGGGGCGTGCTACTTGGAGCGTTGATATGCCGTCTAATTATAGCGCCCGAGGCGTGCGCGGAGCTACTGCAAGGGTCCTGCCATGGCCATAAAATTCCAGCAATGTACGACGGTTGAGGCACAGATAGGTCTGGAGTGCTAGATGAAGAGGTAAGTGTCTTCTCATCTTGTTCCTTTTTGGTTTGCGATACTTGTTCTATGGTAACCTGAACTTGTTTTTTCCGAGTTTCTCCTTGCCTCCAATGTCTTAACCTTTTTGGCCATTTTTCGCATTCGAAGTCGGGTTATGGGGGCCTGTGGGGAGCCATTCACTTTTCAGGAGTCATTTTTAACCTGATGATCTGGAGGCAAGGGTAGAATGGACGTAGAGAACTCTTTGTTGTGAATTTCCGCTCCCTATGCCTTGCCGCCCGGTGAAAATGTGGTTGGTTATTGACTTTTTCTGGTCATCATTCACCTGCTCGCCCCTCGGTTCACGAGTTTCAGTGTTCCTGAGATAAAGAGGGAATTAAATAATAAGTCTAGAGGGAAGGATATCCCAAAATCCTGAATTAAAAATTGAAACTGACAAAAAATTAAAATATTTGGAAAGAATATGTGGGTTGCCTCCCACGAAACGCCCTTGTTTATAGTCGTAGGCTCGACTATTGTGCGAAGCTTTCTTTCATATCCTTGTTCTGCAAGTAGGAAAGAAAAGAAACTACTCAGTAGCATCTAGATCTTGAATGGATGGAAAATTTAGATAAAGATTTAATAAATCAGAAGAATAAAATATGGAAAATAATGGCAATAATAAAGACAAAATATGAAAATGCAAATATGGAAAATTACGATAATAACGAAGCAAAATCGCAATAACGCATATTATCATGATGCATATGCTGGGGTGACATCTACTAATTCTAACTGGCTGGAAGGTTCCCGAACAATACCATAAAAATGGTCCCTCAGTAAATGGATGATTGCCTGTCGAACCATCAAAAGTTCTAGGCGCTCACCCATTTAGGGGTTCGAGTCCGAGTTCGGGGTTCATGAAAACTACCCGGGACACGTGCCCCAGGGCCTCACTAGTACCCACCTATTTCTATTTGGAAAAAGGCCCGGCGATAGGGCATTATGCATGAAATGCATATGAATGACAGTTTATCAAAGTAATTAATAAAGCATGTGAACAATTTATTAACAAATAAATACATGAAAAGTAATAGTCATGCATAAAGAATTATGTGATAATACAACAGTTTATCATATCAATGGAAAGTAATTAATCATGTACAAAAATCATATGAAACAAATTCAACAATTTATTGAAAAATAAACACCTCAAAAAAATCCGGCTTCGACCCTGCTACCTCCCCAGTGAAGTCACCAAACTGTCGCACCCCCTTTTTGGATCTTATCCTAATGCGACGCGGGTTTGGGACGAGATGTGAGACGAAATTGGACTCATCTCACATAATGCAATGAAGTCGCCACCCTATTTTTGTTTCTAGGTTTAGGGAACCTATTTATCATGCATGAAAATAATAAAACTAAGGCAAAGTGGGTCTGAACCCGAGAACAGTGGTTCGGGGTCGTATTATGGACTCGGGAAGGTGTTAGGCACCCGAGTCACATCCTAAAAAGGTTACCGGAGAAAGAGGTGTTTTATCATGTTTGAAATAAAAAGTCCTAATTTAGTGATCATGCCCAACAGATTAAATTTAAATCTAACATTTCTAAATAATTCATGCATACGAGCGTATATACGAAAAAAGCGTAGAATAAATAAAAGGGTGAGAGATGCGTACTTGTGAAGGGTATGGGCAGTTGATTTACCCTACAAAGTTGATATTATTAGTTCGGGAAAATGATAGTTGAGAAACAGATAAATATTTAATGACTTATTACGAGTGAAATAATTAATTTTAGTGATTAAATGCGAGTAGAATAATTATTTAGGTATTCGAGATCAAGTAAAAATAATTAGTTAAATAGTACGAGCATTCAAATGATCGGCATTAACATTATTGTCCGCGGATGATTATATGCGAGCGAAATAATTAAACATGCAAAAGCATACGAAAATAATAATTTAAACATGCAAGCATACGGAAATAATAATTAAACATGCGCACATACGGAAATAATAATTAAACATGCAAGCACACGAAAATAATAATTAAACATGCACGCATACGGAAATAATAATTAAACATGCACACATACGGAAATAATAATTAAACATGCACGCATACGGAAATAATAATTAAACATGCACGCATACGGAAATAATAAATAAATATGCACGCATACGGAAATAAATAAACAGTACAAAGTGCGGAAAAATAAATAAACAGTACAAAGTGCGGAAAAATAAATAAACAGTACTGGCATACGAAAATAACGTTACGAAAAATAAATGCGATGGATCGAAATAAATTGGACTAGGCCCGCTGGGCCTAGAAATTGGGCCCACTAGCTGGGCCCATCAGCTGCAAAGCCTTTTTCCTTTGCACTTGTGCCAAGCCCAATTTCTCTTCTTTTCCTTCCCGTTTGGGCTTGGCATAATTAATTAAAATGAGGCTTGGCCTCCTGTTCATCATCTCCCACCTCCCTTCACGCGTCTTCTTCTTCCTTGAGCAACGCAGTAGAGCACGGCGTAAGGCACGGCAGCGGTCAGTCAGCAGCAGCGGTGAAGCTCCGCAGCGGTCAGGCAAGGCACGGCGGTGTACGGCAGTGGCAGAAACGGTGATGCAGCTTGGCGTGGCATGGCTGGTCGAGGCCGTTTGGGTGGGGCTGAGGTGTGGCGTGGCTGCAGCAGTGTGTGGCAGCGATGGAGAGTAGCTCGGCGGTGACAAGGCAGCAGCCCAGCAGTGACGCGGCGTGACAGCAACAGCTACCCGTGGCAGTAAGGTGACGGCAACAACGCAGCTGCTCGTCCTTCCTCTCGACGTCAAGCAGCAAGCAACAGCAAGGCAAAAACCGAAGAAAAAGAAATACAAAGAAAACAAAAAAAATAAATAATAGAGCAAGCAAAATGATTTAATGGAAAAGAACAAGATGGAAGTGCTTGCCTTGGTTGTGGCTTCTGCCGCGAGAGAGAGAGAGAGTGTGTGTGTATGAATTGTGTTGGTTTGCCTGATATTTTAGAGGGTTTGAGGAGGAAAAGGACAACAGGCTACAGGGACCAAGGGAAAGAGAGAGAAGCAAAATGAATATGGAGTGAGGTGGCGTTTGATCGTGAACAGTAAGGCGGTGCAGAAATGGATTAATGTGCATTAATGCACATTAATGCCATACGAACCTAATATTTTTGGTTCGAGCTTATAATACAAGAAATTTTGCTAAAACATTGTACAGAAAATGCTAAAACATAGAATAAAATAAACTAAGACAATCAGCATACAATGAGTAACAAAAAGTTTGCCGAATAGTTCTATAAAAATTCGCATGTAAGTAATGAAAGTTCGAGCGTAACAAAAATGCTAAAAAATAAAAATTGAACACAACGCAAAGAGATGGCGCGAACGAAAATAATAGTAAATAATTATCAATTAAAGAAAGAATGTGTTCGATCCACGGTCCGAGGAAATTTATTCAGGACCAATAGAAGTTCGAACGAAAAGACAGTAAAAATACGAAAAAACTAAAATGACACGAAATGGTACGAAATATTAAAATAAATAGCCTAAGATTGAAAATCGATAGAATTTCGATTTAAATAGGCTAATAATGCGGTAAACAAAAAAAGTACGAAAAACGCTTCAAAAATCGGGTAGCAACAGGTGGTATCCTGAATTGGCGTCTAAAGAGCTCAAATAAGCATAGCCGACAGGTTGGTCGACTAATTGATCGATTTTGGGGGAGAAGGTAGTATTCCTTGGGGCAGGCATCATTTAGATCAGTGAAGTTGATGCACATGCGCCACTCTCCATTGGGCTTTGAAACTAGGACAGGATTAGCTAGCCAAGTCGGGTATTAGACTTCTCAGATGAAACCTGCGTCTAGGAGTTTCGACACCTCCTTGTCAATTGCTATCACTTTTTCTATAGAAAACGCTCGTCATTTCTGTTGGACTGGTTTGATGCTTGGATCGACGTTAAGTCGTTGCTCTGCTACCTCTCTTGGGATACCGGGCATATCCGCGGGCTTCCAGGCAAATTCTCCTTTACACTTATTCAGCAATCGGGCTAACTGCATGTTCTCTTCCGGGCTTAGCTTTTCGCTAACCAGGAAGTTTGCTCCACTGATACCATTAACGGGAACGGGTATCATCTTGTCCACCGGCTGGGTACGTTTTTCATCTTTTTGCTCGAAAGGGTCTGCTATGACGCACACGTATCTGTCGCAACTCTTTTGCGTCATGAGTAGATAACATTCGGCTGCCAACTTCTGATCACCCTTAACTGAGACCACACCATCCCAAGAGGGATACTTCAACCTCAAGTGTTTTTGCGATATCGCCGCACCAAAATGATTGAGAAACGGTCGTCCAAGTATAGCGTTATATGGCAACGAAAGATCTACAACTAAAAATAACAACTCTTCTGATCTCTTGGGCGTGTCTTCTTTGAAGTAGGTAGGCAACAAAGTGACTCCGATTACAGGGATAGGAACTCCGTACACCCCAATTATCGACTTTTTACAAGGCGTTAACTCGTTAGTGGGACGCTTCATGAGGTTGTAGGCCTCTAGTGAAAATAAATTTACCACACTGTCGTTATCGATGAGGGTTCGTCTGACCCCATGATTACCAATGACGGGTGTAACCACTAGAGCATCGTTATGCGGGAAAATTATGCCTTTCTCATCTTCCTCTGAGAAGGACAACACCATGCGATCTAAAACACTTATCGCGTCGTTTTAAATTAGCGTGTCTTCCCGTTTCCATTTTTCCCCTGTAGTGGGCGTCAACTACACAGGCTCATCAAGATACGAGGCACCCCCAGCTATAATGTTAATAATGGGGATGTCTTCATCATGAATTGTTAACATTTCCTTTATCCTCCCACCAGGGTTATGGTCATTCCCTAGGGTGTGAGGAGGCTGACAGAGGCGTCGCAACCACTGCATAAATGTAAGTTCAACTCAGTGCTAAACCACAAAATATAATGTAGATAGTGATGAGAGGATCGAATCCACAGGGAGGAAATCTTGAATAATTCTTATTTTTC
This sequence comes from Viola odorata, assembly GCA_963691705.1. Lineage (NCBI taxonomy): Eukaryota > Viridiplantae > Streptophyta > Magnoliopsida > Malpighiales > Violaceae > Viola > Viola odorata. The sequence goes on along the minus strand of OY829539.1, from coordinate 18,916,256 downwards.
TTGTAAAAACCAAATCGGAACAAAGTTGGGGGAGTTTTGTGATTGTTACCAAATTAAAAACAATACTTGAATGTAAATCAGTGAGTGAAAGTAGCATGCACAAAATACAACTGGAAATATAAGTGAAATCAGAGGTAGAGAAATAATCCTTGGTAGAGATTTTTACAAGGTGACTATCCTTTGCAATTGATCATTAACAAAACATTTTCTGAAATGGATTTATAAAGACATTAAAGGAACAAGAGACACTCTAAATTCCCAGGTTTCCCCCTATACAAGCCAATTAAAAGAGACTCTAATAATGACCCAAACTTTCCTAACAAATTCTCAAGGAATTCCTAAGAGTTGCTGGAAAATTGTAAACACACGGGAAAGCTATCTCAAGGTTTTGAGACAAACTTACTCAGCCCAGAACCTGTTCTTTCTTTTCTTCCTAGTTTCTAATGACAAGTCTTATGCCAATTATTCACTAGTTGTCTACTTAATCTTCACTTAATGCAGGATAACTCTGACATAAATGAAACTGACATTACTCATTCAAATCAAATCACAAGTTGGCCAATCTTTAAATTCAACAAGAACAAGTTTGACATTTAAATGAGAAAGAAAGAAATACAAAAGCATTCATATTAAGTTCAACAAAGTCTCACAATAACATGGATAGTCAACCTCTAATCTCTACCAAGAATCAGAGGAGATTAGCTACAATACATAATTAAAATTACAAATTAAACTTATTGTTCAAAGATAGGAAAATCTAGAAAATGATGGTGAAGATGAAGTGCAGCCCGCTGCTCCTAGCTGCCCTTCTCTGCTTCTGTTCGTTCCTCCCTCTGTTTCTCTCCGTGTGTGTGTGTCTTCTCCTTCATCTTGGACGAAAATCCACTCTATCTAAAGCACAACCATTCTCTCTTCCCACTTCCCCAAGGAACAAGCGCTCAAAGATCAAAATGCATAGTCTTCAAGTCATGGAGCCTTGTGCAAATGTTCTGTCACTTGCAAGCATGCTAAACATTCTCCTCCCTCTTTGTGTCCGTTCTCCCTCCAAGGAGCAAGCACTCAAAGATAAATTAATTGCAAGCATACAACTCCAAAAACAAGGAAGATATTCTCATGGAGTCTCCAAGACATTCTTGAGTCAAAGGAATAAGGGAGCACGAGATAGTGGAGCTTAAAAGATGTCTAGCATGCCCAGGAGACAAGAATAGCACTAAGAAATAAAATAAACCTTGGCGCGCATAAACATGGCCGGACTGCCCAGAATTTCACCAGCGCAGACGATCCATCCCTAGGTCTAGGGATGGAGACGGGATAACTTCCGCAAACAACCTTCAAAATCAGCCTTGATTGGAAATGCTCTATCTTTCACCGATTCTACTCCTTTTCCTCTCTAATGATATTTCAAGCCTGAACAAAGGAAAAGGGAAGTAAATGGCCAAAAGAAGCAGATAAATACTCTCAATTCATAAGGGAAAGAGAGTATAAAACATCAAATAAAAGCAACCAATCAAATCCCCCACACTTGAACCATGCTTGCCCCCAAGCATGAACTCGAGACACAAAGAAACACAAAGAAAACAAACAAACAACACACAAACAACACCCCCTTGATCAGAAAATCCAACTCTGGACTTGTCGCGCCGTCGCGAGCGAAATTCGGGACGCAAAGAAATTCACATAACAATGAAGTCGCCACCCTATTTTTTCTAAGGTTTAGGGAAACCTAAAAGTCTGAAAAAGAAGAAGAAAATAAAACAAAAACTAAGGCACAAATAAAAAGGGTCTAAACCCGAGAACAACGGTTCGGGGTCGTTTTATGGACTTGGGAAGGTGTGAGGCACCCAAGTCTCATCCTAAAAAGGTTACCGGTTCTAAAAAGAGGTGTTTTAAAATCATGTTAAAAACAAGTAATTTGGGGCCCTCAGGGGGGATCGTCGCTTTAATTCTTTAGTTGGTTCGGTTGATTTTATCCTAATTATTGTCGAGTTGTTAAAAAGAAAATAAACATTTTATCCTCTAAAAAAGAAAAAGGTCGGTTTGCATACCTATTCCGGTTATATTTAATCGAGTTCAAAAATTAGTCAGATTACATGCAAGATTGATTAAGTGAAATTACTACCATTTTATTATTAATCTTTACTAAAGCGACGACCCTAGTAAATCATAGACGAATCACGGCGATCGAAATCACTATCATCACAGATGAGTTACTACATCATCGGGCAAATGCATATGATTAATCCTATTTACTAGGTGATTCTAAGCATGCATAGACTAGCAAAATACCATTTATATGAATGCGAGAAAACACGTTGAAAAGAGAAAAACTGGGAAGTGGGGTCGAAGCCGCGCACATAACACATTCGTCAAAGATAACATTAATACATCCATGAGCATAAAGTAAATATCAAGGGATTGCTAAATTTAAACGATCACGCAACATTAAAGATTTAAATCTCATTTTAGAAGGTAGCTCTAATGATAAGGGGGATTAAATATGGAGATATTTTCTACGAGTTGGGCTTAGAGCCCATTTACTATCTTTCCGCTTTCAAATGATTATTTTCTTTGGTGATTTACTATCTTAAAATTTTTGAGGGAACCTGAGTTATTGGAAAAGATTTAAATCCTATTGTTTTGATTACTACTTTGTTTATTTTTTCTTTGATTGATTTTATTCATTTTTTATTTTTAGGGATTTATTTAAGATTTGAGGATTTTAGTAATTAATAATCATGCACTTAGATTAAAGCGTGATGTTTGATTACTAGTCCTATTTAAATTTCATGCATTTAATAAAATAAACGTGGAGTGATTACTAAGCCTAGTTCATTCAAGCAAGGGTCGATTTGGAGTGAAATTATTAAAGGGAGTTATTAATAAAAATTAATTCTCATGCAATCAAATTGATTTTAATACTAAGAATTTTAAATAATCATGCATACAAATATATACAAAAATCATCGAATAAATAAAAGGGTGAGGAAAGTGTACTTGAAGGCGAATATCAATTAATTCTAACCTACAAAACCGAGGTTAGTTGCACAAGCAATAAATAATTTAGCAATTCAAATAAATGAGGAGTGAGCTCTAAAGCTCGAGTTTGGAAAATCGTCACCAATATTGAAGTCGGTGAAGCATCCGATACCTTCTCGTTCCTCCCGTATGTACCTGAAAAGGACGCCGGGGGGTTCCCCGGCGTATACACTCCGACGACCAAGCCAGTCGAAAGTCATTACGAGTATATAATAAAATATACTACTGATGCACATAAATATATCCATATTTGATGTGCATAATGCATAAAGCTCATTCATAAGCGTAAATAAAAATCTATTCGTGGAGTCAAAGCTGCACACGAAACAAACATAAAATTAAAGCACTCATCAGTGTAAACATTCTGCAAACAGATTAATTCGAATTCTAACGATTCTAAATAATCGTGCATACGAATAAACAATAAATTAAATTATCAATTTTAATAAAGGCAAAGTGAGCTCTAAAGCTCGAGTTTAGGAAATTGTCACCAATATCGAAGATGGTGAAATATTCGATCAGGCCGGTAATTGCGGACTCGGTACCTGTAAAAATATGAAGAAATAGTTAGTACACGATTTAAATTAAAAGGGCTTGGGCCGTAGCCCATTTCTCTTATTTTTCTCTTCATGGGCCGCAGCCCATTTTTTCATTTTTCTTTGGTTGGGCCGAAGCCCTTTTTTTCTTCTTTCTTTTATTTCCTTTTCATTTTGGGCCAAGCCCATCTTTCTTTTCTTTTCTAAGATGGCCGACCATCTTCTCCTTTCTTTCTTTTTTTCCTTTCATTCTTTTCTCATTTTAGGGCTGCAGCACGCAGCCCTTTCTTTCCTTCTCCTTTATTTTTTTCTTTCCTTCTTTTGTTCCTTCCGGCCAAGGAGCAAGCATTGGCGGCAGGGCTGGTGGCGAGCAGCGGCTGGGCAGTGGGCAGCAGCGGCGGTGGCGGAGGCGCTGGCTGCGGTGTGTGACGCGGCAGTAAGCAGCAGCAATGGCGACGGGCGGCAATGGAGATCGGACGGCGCTGGAGGCCGAGGAAGAGATGGCGCAGCGATGCTGGTTGGCTCGGGTGATGCCCGGTTTGATTGGGTTGTTTGTGTTTTGGCCGACAGTGATTAGCAGTTCGGGATATTTGGATGCGGCTGAGGTTTGGACTGAACGGATTTGGGTTTAGCAGTGGTCCAGTTGATTTGGGTTTAGTTGATTTGGGATGGTTGATGCTTCGGGTTTGGTTTTGGTGTTTTAGCAGTGGTGATTTTAGGAAATTGGTAGGGAGATGGCTTTTGATTTAATTGGGTTGATTTCTGGTTTGTTTAATTGGTAGTTGGATTTTTCGGGTTTGGCTGGATGGATTTGGTATTTAATTTGGATCGAATTCGGTTGTGGATTTATGGTTTAATTTGCAGAGGATTTAGGATTGGAATTGGTTTTTTGCAGTGGGTTAATTGCAGTGAGGATTTTAGCTGGGATTAATTTGGGAAAGGCTGGAATGGAGGATTCGGGATTTGGAATTAATTGGGCAGAAGGATTGGAATTGGATTGATTAATTTGGGAGGGGATTCGGATTTGGAATTAATTGGGCAAAGGATTGGATTTAATTGGCAGAGGCGGATTTAATTTGGATTGAGGGAGATGAGGCTAATCTTGGTGATTGATCTGGATTAATTTGGTTTGCGCAGAGGATGATTTTGGTGGGTTTGTGTAATGGCTGCCTCCTCATTTGCAAAGGATCCTCTCTTGATTTATAGAGGAGGTAGAGGTTCGACGATGGTGATGAGCAAGGGATTAATTCAAATCTCTGTCAGAGATCTTTGAAGAAAAATTGGAGGATTGAGCAGATTTGCTTTTGACAAATGGAGCGGGTGTCGGATTTCTTTTGAAAATTGGGAAGAGTAGCCGTTTGTGTCTGATTCTGTTTGAAAATGGGAGAGGGAGAGAGGTCTGGTTCGGTGGTATATATATTTTGTTCGATCTATTATTCGAACAATCTCGTTCGGTACTGATAAAAATTCGAAATAAAATGATATAAAATAAATAATAATAATTAGCAATAATCATGCAAAAATTAAAATTTGTGTCAAAATTCGGGTGTCAACAGTTGCCCCCTCTTTACTGTCTTATCAAAAATAAAGTGTAACTAAAAATTTTGATGAGCAGTAAAGACAGTTGCCCCAGTACTACGAATGAAGGACATAAATCTTAGAAAAAGAAAACGGCTTCACTTGGATACCATGATGTAGAAATGTAAATAGGGAAAAATGTGATCTTACCTCCACTCGGACGTTGATGCAAAAATGTAAATTGCACAAAAATATAAATTTACCTCCACTCGGACGTTGGAATATAAATCGGGCTCCCTTCGGATGCTGATGCTGAAATTTAAATTGCTTAAATGTAAATGTACCTTAATTCGGATGTTGGCGTGGGAATTTAAATTGCACGAAAATAAATTCAGCTCCAATCGGACGCTGATGGCTCCACTCGGATGCCTTGCAGGAATGTAAAATGCGGCTTCACTCGGACGTCTCCCCTCGAATACCGCGATGCATAAACATAAACCCAGCTCTACTCAGACACTGGTGGCTCCACTCGGATGCCTTGTAAATTCAGTTCCACTCGGACACTGATGACTCTACTCGGACGTCTTGAAATAACGGCTCTACTCAGGTGCCGACAACTCCACTCGGATGTTGGAAAATTCAGCTCCACACGGACGCTGATGGCTCCACTCGGATGCCTAAAAAACTCAGTTCCACTCGGACACTGATGACTCCACTCGGATGTCTTACAGAAAGTAAAATTCGGATTCACTCGGACGTCTCCCCTCGAATACCGCGATGCATAAATATAAATCCAGCTCTACTCAGAAGCTGGTGGCTCCACTCGGATGCCTCGCAAGTTTAGTTCCACTCGGACACTGACGCTGATGCTGTTGGGATGATGATAATCATGACTGACTTTGGGAGCCCACTTTTCTAGATCGTCCTTCTGATGAGGAAAGACTTTTTTCACTACTCACTCCTCGGCTCTGAACTCGCGAGGTCGCTCTTTCTTTTTATAAGCATTAACCATCCTCATGGCCGTCAATCATTACCCTGTTCATACCTCTCTTTCGCCCAATAGGATTCTTCCTGATTCAGCCAAGACTTTAACAGAAGGACTTTCCACCTCGAGTGGAATTACTGCTTCCATGTTGTAAACTAGGGAATAAAGAGTTGCCTCCCATAGAAGTGCGAATAGCACTATGATAAGCGTGCAAAGGAAAAGGAAGCACGTCGTGTCAATCCTTATAAGTGATCACCATCTTCTGGGTAATCTTCTTCAAGTTATTGGTTAGCTTCACTATGCCATTCATCTTGTGACGGCCAGGTGAGGAGATTCGATGTCGTCGACTTGGACTCATGCTTCATCGGAATGCAATGCTCAAATGTATTAGGGTAGCGACCCGACGTATCTTTATACGATTGTACGAATACATCCATTTACTCATTGAGGAGTGAAATCAACTTCTCCTAGAGTTCGAGATCATTCCAATCTCGACTATTTCACTGCTTGCCCCCAAGTTCACCTCCTGATGGGTGCTTTTGCGACCTTTCTACTAATTGGGCTGACCTGTGTGGAGCCTCAATCTCATCCTCCATTGCGGCGATAATCTCTTTTAAGAGAGACGTTTGGGAAGCATGGTAGTGGTCCAATTTACATGTTGGCTCTCCAGACCTTTTCAATGAGTTTCAAGATGGTTCTTTTTCTCCATGAGTATAAATATGGAATGTCGAAGTTGTATTGACCCAAGTAGATCTCTAGTTGATGATCTTTGGGGATTCTATTGTACTATTCTTGAGAACCATGGGCTTGCTTCGCTTTTCAACTTCATTGGAGGTATAACACCTCCCACTCTTGGTCATGCCCCCCAATTTTAGCAATGGTGGAAGAAGGAAGATGAAAGATGGAAGATCCCATAATTGACAGCCTTCCCTAGCTTTTAACAAAGCTAGAGTCCCCGCCCCTTACGTTTCTTTCCAAAATCCAAACTCCTTAAGATAAAGATAAACATTGTTCAAGTCCGAATAAAATAGAAGTAGATTGTTTTGTTCAAAAGAGGATAATCCCTAAAAGGATGCAATCTTAGATCACGAATGATCTTCTCTGTCTGTCTCCAGTTGTCCAATCCATCCTTTTGGCTCAGAGTCCCGTGACTCATACCACATCACGTTTTTGGCATACTTGGCAATCTTAGCTAAGATTGGTCGTTTGTCTGATTTTTGCTCTAGAGATAGCTTTTCTCTTATTTCCTCCGGCGCAAATCCAGCTGTCATCCACACTCCAGTAATAGTATTTCAATACTCCTAGCTTTACACGTTTTTAGATCGGCAGACTTTAGGCAAGACTGCACCCAAGATCGCTAGTTTGTGCTGAAAGCTGATATTTTCTTCATTCCCATGAAAGGCACCATTTTTACCATAAACAAGGTAGTTTTAAGATGGTAAAAAAATCATGAAATCAGACGTCAATCAGCAGTTTCTTCCATTACCGGCCTCGTTGGGGTAGCGACAACTTCACGCCCATAATCTGAAAGGGATCGCATGCGAATCCTTACTAGAAATATTCTGGACAATCTTAGAAAAAACTAACTCGCAAGGAGCCGTGGTAGGAGCACATGTTTGGGATACATGCTTGAAGGAATAAAGGGTGGGAAGGCCTTCTTTGATAACATCGACCTCTTTTATCCCATGAGTTTTCTTCTCAACCATGGATGCCTCCAAAATCTATCAACTAATCCACATTCTGTAAGAAGATCGCAGAATCCTGGATTCTATGCTTACTTGCCCCCAGGCAAAATAAACAATCTTCACAATCTTGGATTCTATGCTTACTTACCCCCAGGCAAAATAAACAATCTTCTCAAATTATCCTTTGAATGTCGCAGATATCTTCCTTTGACTAGCGCAAAGAAAAGCTTTTCTCGTGGTAACCCCAACGCTTAAAGGAAAGGGATCATCAATCTTCTTGACTGAAATAATATTCACTCCTTCATCACCTAAGGAATGATTCGGAAGAGGGTTGATTGTTGTGTTAAGCCCTTTGTTTAATCCTTCGAAGAGGATCCATCCGCACTTGATCAAGTGACGAACCTGTGCCTTGAAAGATGGAACAATTCTTTAGAGTGTGACTCCGAGTTCCCGCATGGTATGCATATGTAACATTAGGATCGAACCCCTTCGGGAGATAAGCTTGGAAAGGTCGGATTGGAGTTGGTATGATCTAATCGGCTGCTTAGAAGATGCTCGTAGATTTTTGGAAGAGGTAGTAGTGGCTCGATAGTTTTGGTTATCTTGGTTTTTTTTTGTGTTCTTTGGTGGGTTATATGGTCTTATTTGTATGTGTTGTGATATTTGTAGTGTGGATGATGGGAAAAGTGGAAACGTTTCTTGGTTCCGACGATAGTTTTGGTGATTTTGATTGGGAATTATTATTATTTTTTTTTTGGTTCTTTGGGGGGGTCATATGGTCTTTTGGTGAATCTTTCGAAGGAGGCCCATCCACATTTGATCAAGTGACGAACATGTGCTTTAAAGGCGGAATAATACTCTAGAGTGTAATCCGGAGTTCCTTGTCCAATTGCGCCAATTACAGATTAGGGCATAGAGGGACTCGTGATAGTAGGCCCCGTTGTATGAATGGAAGAGGCGGATAATCAAGTGTCATCTTGTCCCATTCTTTTTGCTTGTAGTACCCGTTCTGAAGTAGTTTGGAGTTGCTCCTTTAGCTCTGCTATCCTCATGACCAGTTCTGTCCTTTTCTGTGTTTGAAGAGCTTTCGGGGGAATAGTTCTATCTTTAACCTTCCTGAAAATAAAGAAAACAGATAGATGTAAGTATGGGCATAAGAAAAAAATGTATGCATGTGTGCATCTGACTTAAGGTCCAACTATCCTAATTTTTTCTGAATTCATTTTAATCATGATAGATTGATTTATCTTCGAAAATTAGCCAAGTATTTGCTATATGATATTTCCAAGTTGGGCAACTGAGTGCCTTGGAAGAAGGTTTTATTCAAATCTAGTCCCTATAGAGGCAGCTTAAACTCCATCTCTAGGAAGGAAAAATGATATCACATCATTTTCTAAAATCCTAGGTTTTGATCACTTGTGCATTGCAGAAATTTAAATCCTAAATTTCGCCTGAATGATGCATGATATGCGTGTTAATATAGGAAAACAGAAGGAGTAAAGGGTGGGTTTAATAAAAGCAATAATAAGGATAGAATTTAATACCTTGAAAGGATATAAATTAAAATCGCAGAAGAGAGAATAATGGCAATAACGAAGCAATTTGGAAAATATACATGCGATATATCATGGCAATAATGAGGCAAATTGGAACATATACATGGGATATATTCATGAATGATGAAGCAAATTGGAACATATACATGCGATCATGATGCATATGCTAGGGTAATTGCAACTACTTCTAACTGGCTGAAAGGCTCCCGGACGATACCATAGAAGTGGTCCCTCAGTAAATGGATATGTGATTGCTGACCGAAACATAAAGGAATCGGGGCGCTCACCCATTTAGGGGTTCTAGTCCGAGTTAGGGTTCATGAAAGCTGACTGGGACCCAAGTCCTCAGGGCTTCACTAATACCAACCTAATCCTATTTGGGAAGGCCCGGCGAAAGGGCATTATGCGTGATGTGAATGAGAAGACAACAGTTGATATCTAAGCGAATAAATAAATAATAACAATAAACACCTCAAGCAAATAATTCCGGCTTCGACCCTAAGATCCCCAGTGAAGTCGCCAAACTGTCGCGCCGTCGCGAGCGAAATTCGGGACGCAAAGAAATTCACATAACAATGAAGTCGCCACCCTATTTTTTCTAAGGTTTAGGGAAACCTAAAAGTCTGAAAAAGAAGAAGAAAATAAAACAAAAACTAAGGCACAAATAAAAAGGGTCTAAACCCGAGAACAACGGTTCGGGGTCGTTTTATGGACTTGGGAAGGTGTGAGGCACCCAAGTCTCATCCTAAAAAGGTTACCGGTTCTAAAAAGAGGTGTTTTAAAATCATGTTAAAAACAAGTAATTTGGGGCCCTCAGGGGGGATCGTCGCTTTAATTCTTTAGTTGGTTCGGTTGATTTTATCCTAATTATTGTCGAGTTGTTAAAAAGAAAATAAACATTTTATCCTCTAAAAAAGAAAAAGGTCGGTTTGCATACCTATTCCGGTTATATTTAATCGAGTTCAAAAATTAGTCAGATTACATGCAAGATTGATTAAGTGAAATTACTACCATTTTATTATTAATCTTTACTAAAGCGACGACCCTAGTAAATCATAGACGAATCACGGCGATCGAAATCACTATCATCACAGATGAGTTACTACATCATCGGGCAAATGCATATGATTAATCCTATTTACTAGGTGATTCTAAGCATGCATAGACTAGCAAAATACCATTTATATGAATGCGAGAAAACACGTTGAAAAGAGAAAAACTGGGAAGTGGGGTCGAAGCCGCGCACATAACACATTCGTCAAAGATAACATTAATACATCCATGAGCATAAAGTAAATATCAAGGGATTGCTAAATTTAAACGATCACGCAACATTAAAGATTTAAATCTCATTTTAGAAGGTAGCTCTAATGATAAGGGGGATTAAATATGGAGATATTTTCTACGAGTTGGGCTTAGAGCCCATTTACTATCTTTCCGCTTTCAAATGATTATTTTCTTTGGTGATTTACTATCTTAAAATTTTTGAGGGAACCTGAGTTATTGGAAAAGATTTAAATCCTATTGTTTTGATTACTACTTTGTTTATTTTTTCTTTGATTGATTTTATTCATTTTTTATTTTTAGGGATTTATTTAAGATTTGAGGATTTTAGTAATTAATAATCATGCACTTAGATTAAAGCGTGATGTTTGATTACTAGTCCTATTTAAATTTCATGCATTTAATAAAATAAACGTGGAGTGATTACTAAGCCTAGTTCATTCAAGCAAGGGTCGATTTGGAGTGAAATTATTAAAGGGAGTTATTAATAAAAATTAATTCTCATGCAATCAAATTGATTTTAATACTAAGAATTTTAAATAATCATGCATACAAATATATACAAAAATCATCGAATAAATAAAAGGGTGAGGAAAGTGTACTTGAAGGCGAATATCAATTAATTCTAACCTACAAAACCGAGGTTAGTTGCACAAGCAATAAATAATTTAGCAATTCAAATAAATGAGGAGTGAGCTCTAAAGCTCGAGTTTGGAAAATCGTCACCAATATTGAAGTCGGTGAAGCATCCGATACCTTCTCGTTCCTCCCGTATGTACCTGAAAAGGACGCCGGGGGGTTCCCCGGCGTATACACTCCGACGACCAAGCCAGTCGAAAGTCATTACGAGTATATAATAAAATATACTACTGATGCACATAAATATATCCATATTTGATGTGCATAATGCATAAAGCTCATTCATAAGCGTAAATAAAAATCTATTCGTGGAGTCAAAGCTGCACACGAAACAAACATAAAATTAAAGCACTCATCAGTGTAAACATTCTGCAAACAGATTAATTCGAATTCTAACGATTCTAAATAATCGTGCATACGAATAAACAATAAATTAAATTATCAATTTTAATAAAGGCAAAGTGAGCTCTAAAGCTCGAGTTTAGGAAATTGTCACCAATATCGAAGATGGTGAAATATTCGATCAGGCCGGTAATTGCGGACTCGGTACCTGTAAAAATATGAAGAAATAGTTAGTACACGATTTAAATTAAAAGGGCTTGGGCCGTAGCCCATTTCTCTTATTTTTCTCTTCATGGGCCGCAGCCCATTTTTTCATTTTTCTTTGGTTGGGCCGAAGCCCTTTTTTTCTTCTTTCTTTTATTTCCTTTTCATTTTGGGCCAAGCCCATCTTTCTTTTCTTTTCTAAGATGGCCGACCATCTTCTCCTTTCTTTCTTTTTTTCCTTTCATTCTTTTCTCATTTTAGGGCTGCAGCACGCAGCCCTTTCTTTCCTTCTCCTTTATTTTTTTCTTTCCTTCTTTTGTTCCTTCCGGCCAAGGAGCAAGCATTGGCGGCAGGGCTGGTGGCGAGCAGCGGCTGGGCAGTGGGCAGCAGCGGCGGTGGCGGAGGCGCTGGCTGCGGTGTGTGACGCGGCAGTAAGCAGCAGCAATGGCGACGGGCGGCAATGGAGATCGGACGGCGCTGGAGGCCGAGGAAGAGATGGCGCAGCGATGCTGGTTGGCTCGGGTGATGCCCGGTTTGATTGGGTTGTTTGTGTTTTGGCCGACAGTGATTGGCAGTTCGGGATATTTGGATGCGGCTGAGGTTTGGACTGAACGGATTTGGGTTTAGCAGTGGTCCAGTTGATTTGGGTTTAGTTGATTTGGGATGGTTGATGCTTCGGGTTTGGTTTTGGTGTTTTAGCAGTGGTGATTTTAGGAAATTGGTAGGGAGATGGCTTTTGATTTAATTGGGTTGATTTCTGGTTTGTTTAATTGGTAGTTGGATTTTTCGGGTTTGGCTGGATGGATTTGGTATTTAATTTGGATCGAATTCGGTTGTGGATTTATGGTTTAATTTGCAGAGGATTTAGGATTGGAATTGGTTTTTTGCAGTGGGTTAATTGCAGTGAGGATTTTAGCTGGGATTAATTTGGGAAAGGCTGGAATGGAGGATTCGGGATTTGGAATTAATTGGGCAGAAGGATTGGAATTGGATTGATTAATTTAGGAGGGGATTCGGATTTGGAATTAATTGGGCAAAGGATTGGATTTAATTGGCAGAGGCGGATTTAATTTGGATTGAGGGAGATGAGGCTAATCTTGGTGATTGATCTGGATTAATTTGGTTTGCGCAGAGGATGATTTTGGTGGGTTTGTGTAATGGCTGCCTCCTCATTTGCAAAGGATCCTCTCTTGATTTATAGAGGAGGTAGAGGTTCGACGATGGTGATGAGCAAGGGATTAATTCAAATCTCTGTCAGAGATCTTTGAAGAAAAATTGGAGGATTGAGCAGATTTGCTTTTGACAAATGGAGCGGGTGTCGGATTTCTTTTGAAAATTGGGAAGAGTAGCCGTTTGTGTCTGATTCTGTTTGAAAATGGGAGAGGGAGAGAGGTCTGGTTCGGTGGTATATATATTTTGTTCGATCTATTATTCGAACAATCTCGTTCGGTACTGATAAAAATTCGAAATAAAATGATATAAAATAAATAATAATAATTAGCAATAATCATGCAAAAATTAAAATTTGTGTCAAAATTCGGGTGTCAACAGTTGCCCCCTCTTTACTGTCTTATCAAAAATAAAGTGTAACTAAAAATTTTGATGAGCAGTAAAGACAGTTGCCCCAGTACTACGAATGAAGGACATAAATCTTAGAAAAAGAAAACGGCTTCACTTGGATACCATGATGTAGAAATGTAAATAGGGAAAAATGTGATCTTACCTCCACTCGGACGTTGATGCAAAAATGTAAATTGCACAAAAATATAAATTTACCTCCACTCGGACGTTGGAATATAAATCGGGCTCCCTTCGGATGCTGATGCTGAAATTTAAATTGCTTAAATGTAAATGTACCTTAATTCGGATGTTGGCGTGGGAATTTAAATTGCACGAAAATAAATTCAGCTCCAATCGGACGCTGATGGCTCCACTCGGATGCCTTGCAGGAATGTAAAATGCGGCTTCACTCGGACGTCTCCCCTCGAATACCGCGATGCATAAACATAAACCCAGCTCTACTCAGACACTGGTGGCTCCACTCGGATGCCTTGTAAATTCAGTTCCACTCGGACACTGATGACTCTACTCGGACGTCTTGAAATAACGGCTCTACTCAGGTGCCGACAACTCCACTCGGATGTTGGAAAATTCAGCTCCACACGGACGCTGATGGCTCCACTCGGATGCCTAAAAAACTCAGTTCCACTCGGACACTGATGACTCCACTCGGATGTCTTACAGAAAGTAAAATTCGGATTCACTCGGACGTCTCCCCTCGAATACCGCGATGCATAAATATAAATCCAGCTCTACTCAGAAGCTGGTGGCTCCACTCGGATGCCTCGCAAGTTTAGTTCCACTCGGACACTGACGCTGATGCTGTTGGGATGATGATAATCATGACTGACTTTGGGAGCCCACTTTTCTAGATCGTCCTCCTGATGAGGAAAGACTTTTTTCACTACTCACTCCTCGGCTCTGAACTCGCGAGGTCGCTCTTTCTTTTTATAAGCATTAACCATCCTCATGGCCGTCAATCATTACCCTGTTCATACCTCTCTTTCGCCCAATAGGATTCTTCCTGATTCAGCCAAGACTTTAACAGAAGGACTTTCCACCTCGAGTGGAATTACTGCTTCCATGTTGTAAACTAGGGAATAAAGAGTTGCCTCCCATAGAAGTGCGAATAGCACTATGATAAGCGTGCAAAGGAAAAGGAAGCACGTCGTGTCAATCCTTATAAGTGATCACCATCTTCTGGGTAATCTTCTTCAAGTTATTGGTTAGCTTCACTATGCCATTCATCTTGTGACGGCCAGGTGAGGAGATTCGATGTCGTCGACTTGGACTCATGCTTCATCGGAATGCAATGCTCAAATGTATTAGGGTAGCGACCCGACGTATCTTTATACGATTGTACGAATACATCCATTTACTCATTGAGGAGTGAAATCAACTTCTCCTAGAGTTCGAGATCATTCCAATCTCGACTATTTCACTGCTTGCCCCCAAGTTCACCTCCTGATGGGTGCTTTTGCGACCTTTCTACTAATTGGGCTGACCTGTGTGGAGCCTCAATCTCATCCTCCATTGCGGCGATAATCTCTTTTAAGAGAGACGTTTGGGAAGCATGGTAGTGGTCCAATTTACATGTTGGCTCTCCAGACCTTTTCAATGAGTTTCAAGATGGTTCTTTTTCTCCATGAGTATAAATATGGAATGTCGAAGTTGTATTGACCCAAGTAGATCTCTAGTTGATGATCTTTGGGGATTCTATTGTACTATTCTTGAGAACCATGGGCTTGCTTCGCTTTTCAACTTCATTGGAGGTATAACACCTCCCACTCTTGGTCATGCCCCCCAATTTTAGCAATGGTGGAAGAAGGAAGATGAAAGATGGAAGATCCCATAATTGACAGCCTTCCCTAGCTTTTAACAAAGCTAGAGTCCCCGCCCCTTACGTTTCTTTCCAAAATCCAAACTCCTTAAGATAAAGATAAACATTGTTCAAGTCCGAATAAAATAGAAGTAGATTGTTTTGTTCAAAAGAGGATAATCCCTAAAAGGATGCAATCTTAGATCACGAATGATCTTCTCTGTCTGTCTCCAGTTGTCCAATCCATCCTTTTGGCTCAGAGTCCCGTGACTCATACCACATCACGTTTTTGGCATACTTGGCAATCTTAGCTAAGATTGGTCGTTTGTCTGATTTTTGCTCTAGAGATAGCTTTTCTCTTATTTCCTCCGGCGCAAATCCAGCTGTCATCCACACTCCAGTAATAGTATTTCAATACTCCTAGCTTTACACGTTTTTAGATCGGCAGACTTTAGGCAAGACTGCACCCAAGATCGCTAGTTTGTGCTGAAAGCTGATATTTTCTTCATTCCCATGAAAGGCACCATTTTTACCATAAACAAGGTAGTTTTAAGATGGTAAAAAAATCATGAAATCAGACGTCAATCAGCAGTTTCTTCCATTACCGGCCTCGTTGGGGTAGCGACAACTTCACGCCCATAATCTGAAAGGGATCGCATGCGAATCCTTACTAGAAATATTCTGGACAATCTTAGAAAAAACTAACTCGCAAGGAGCCGTGGTAGGAGCACATGTTTGGGATACATGCTTGAAGGAATAAAGGGTGGGAAGGCCTTCTTTGATAACATCGACCTCTTTTATCCCATGAGTTTTCTTCTCAACCATGGATGCCTCCAAAATCTATCAACTAATCCACATTCTGTAAGAAGATCGCACAATCCTGGATTCTATGCTTACTTGCCCCCAGGCAAAATAAACAATCTTCACAATCTTGGATTCTATGCTTACTTACCCCCAGGCAAAATAAACAATCTTCTCAAATTATCCTTTGAATGTCGCAGATATCTTCCTTTGACTAGCGCAAAGAAAAGCTTTTCTCGTGGTAACCCCAACGCTTAAAGGAAAGGGATCATCAATCTTCTTGACTGAAATAATATTCACTCCTTCATCACCTAAGGAATGATTCGGAAGAGGGTTGATTGTTGTGTTAAGCCCTTTGTTTAATCCTTCGAAGAGGATCCATCCGCACTTGATCAAGTGACGAACCTGTGCCTTGAAAGATGGAACAATTCTTTAGAGTGTGACTCCGAGTTCCCGCATGGTATGCATATGTAACATTAGGATCGAACCCCTTCGGGAGATAAGCTTGGAAAGGTCGGATTGGAGTTGGTATGATCTAATCGGCTGCTTAGAAGATGCTCGTAGATTTTTGGAAGAGGTAGTAGTGGCTCGATAGTTTTGGTTATCTTGGTTTTTTTTTGTGTTCTTTGGTGGGTTATATGGTCTTATTTGTATGTGTTGTGATATTTGTAGTGTGGATGATGGGAAAAGTGGAAACGTTTCTTGGTTCCGACGATAGTTTTGGTGATTTTGATTGGGAATTATTATTATTTTTTTTTTGGTTCTTTGGGGGGGTCATATGGTCTTTTGGTGAATCTTTCGAAGGAGGCCCATCCACATTTGATCAAGTGACGAACATGTGCTTTAAAGGCGGAATAATACTCTAGAGTGTAATCCGGAGTTCCTTGTCCAATTGCGCCAATTACAGATTAGGGCATAGAGGGACTCGTGATAGTAGGCCCCGTTGTATGAATGGAAGAGGCGGATAATCAAGTGTCATCTTGTCCCATTCTTTTTGCTTGTAGTACCCGTTCTGAAGTAGTTTGGAGTTGCTCCTTTAGCTCTGCTATCCTCATGACCAGTTCTGTCCTTTTCTGTGTTTGAAGAGCTTTCGGGGGAATAGTTCTATCTTTAACCTTCCTGAAAATAAAGAAAACAGATAGATGTAAGTATGGGCATAAGAAAAAAATGTATGCATGTGTGCATCTGACTTAAGGTCCAACTATCCTAATTTTTTCTGAATTCATTTTAATCATGATAGATTGATTTATCTTCTGAAAATTAGCCAAGTATTTGCTATATGATATTTCCAAGTTGGGCAACTGAGTGCCTTGGAAGAAGGTTTTATTCAAATCTAGTCCCTATAGAGGCAGCTTAAACTCCATCTCTAGGAAGGAAAAATGATATCACATCATTTTCTAAAATCCTAGGTTTTGATCACTTGTGCATTGCAGAAATTTAAATCCTAAATTTCGCCTGAATGATGCATGATATGCGTGTTAATATAGGAAAACAGAAGGAGTAAAGGGTGGGTTTAATAAAAGCAATAATAAGGATAGAATTTAATACCTTGAAAGGATATAAATTAAAATCGCAGAAGAGAGAATAATGGCAATAACGAAGCAATTTGGAAAATATACATGCGATATATCATGGCAATAATGAGGCAAATTGGAACATATACATGGGATATATTCATGAATGATGAAGCAAATTGGAACATATACATGCGATCATGATGCATATGCTAGGGTAATTGCAACTACTTCTAACTGGCTGAAAGGCTCCCGGACGATACCATAGAAGTGGTCCCTCAGTAAATGGATATGTGATTGCTGACCGAAACATAAAGGAATCGGGGCGCTCACCCATTTAGGGGTTCTAGTCCGAGTTAGGGTTCATGAAAGCTGACTGGGACCCAAGTCCTCAGGGCTTCACTAATACCAACCTAATCCTATTTGGGAAGGCCCGGCGAAAGGGCATTATGCGTGATGTGAATGAGAAGACAACAGTTGATATCTAAGCGAATAAATAAATAATAACAATAAACACCTCAAGCAAATAATTCCGGCTTCGACCCTAAGATCCCCAGTGAAGTCGCCAAACTGTCGCGCCGTCGCGAGCGAAATTCGGGACGCAAAGAAATTCACATAACAATGAAGTCGCCACCCTATTTTTTCTAAGGTTTAGGGAAACCTAAAAGTCTGAAAAAGAAGAAGAAAATAAAACAAAAACTAAGGCACAAATAAAAAGGGTCTAAACCCGAGAACAACGGTTCGGGGTCGTTTTATGGACTTGGGAAGGTGTGAGGCACCCAAGTCTCATCCTAAAAAGGTTACCGGTTCTAAAAAGAGGTGTTTTAAAATCATGTTAAAAACAAGTAATTTGGGGCCCTCAGGGGGGATCGTCGCTTTAATTCTTTAGTTGGTTCGGTTGATTTTATCCTAATTATTGTCGAGTTGTTAAAAAGAAAATAAACATTTTATCCTCTAAAAAAGAAAAAGGTCGGTTTGCATACCTATTCCGGTTATATTTAATCGAGTTCAAAAATTAGTCAGATTACATGCAAGATTGATTAAGTGAAATTACTACCATTTTATTATTAATCTTTACTAAAGCGACGACCCTAGTAAATCATAGACGAATCACGGCGATCGAAATCACTATCATCACAGATGAGTTACTACATCATCGGGCAAATGCATATGATTAATCCTATTTACTAGGTGATTCTAAGCATGCATAGACTAGCAAAATACCATTTATATGAATGCGAGAAAACACGTTGAAAAGAGAAAAACTGGGAAGTGGGGTCGAAGCCGCGCACATAACACATTCGTCAAAGATAACATTAATACATCCATGAGCATAAAGTAAATATCAAGGGATTGCTAAATTTAAACGATCACGCAACATTAAAGATTTAAATCTCATTTTAGAAGGTAGCTCTAATGATAAGGGGGATTAAATATGGAGATATTTTCTACGAGTTGGGCTTAGAGCCCATTTACTATCTTTCCGCTTTCAAATGATTATTTTCTTTGGTGATTTACTATCTTAAAATTTTTGAGGGAACCTGAGTTATTGGAAAAGATTTAAATCCTATTGTTTTGATTACTACTTTGTTTATTTTTTCTTTGATTGATTTTATTCATTTTTTATTTTTAGGGATTTATTTAAGATTTGAGGATTTTAGTAATTAATAATCATGCACTTAGATTAAAGCGTGATGTTTGATTACTAGTCCTATTTAAATTTCATGCATTTAATAAAATAAACGTGGAGTGATTACTAAGCCTAGTTCATTCAAGCAAGGGTCGATTTGGAGTGAAATTATTAAAGGGAGTTATTAATAAAAATTAATTCTCATGCAATCAAATTGATTTTAATACTAAGAATTTTAAATAATCATGCATACAAATATATACAAAAATCATCGAATAAATAAAAGGGTGAGGAAAGTGTACTTGAAGGCGAATATCAATTAATTCTAACCTACAAAACCGAGGTTAGTTGCACAAGCAATAAATAATTTAGCAATTCAAATAAATGAGGAGTGAGCTCTAAAGCTCGAGTTTGGAAAATCGTCACCAATATTGAAGTCGGTGAAGCATCCGATACCTTCTCGTTCCTCCCGTATGTACCTGAAAAGGACGCCGGGGGGTTCCCCGGCGTATACACTCCGACGACCAAGCCAGTCGAAAGTCATTACGAGTATATAATAAAATATACTACTGATGCACATAAATATATCCATATTTGATGTGCATAATGCATAAAGCTCATTCATAAGCGTAAATAAAAATCTATTCGTGGAGTCAAAGCTGCACACGAAACAAACATAAAATTAAAGCACTCATCAGTGTAAACATTCTGCAAACAGATTAATTCGAATTCTAACGATTCTAAATAATTGTGCATACGAATAAACAATAAATTAAATTATCAATTTTAATAAAGGCAAAGTGAGCTCTAAAGCTCGAGTTTAGGAAATTGTCACCAATATCGAAGATGGTGAAATATTCGATCAGGCCGGTAATTGCGGACTCGGTACCTGTAAAAATATGAAGAAATAGTTAGTACACGATTTAAATTAAAAGGGCTTGGGCCGTAGCCCATTTCTCTTATTTTTCTCTTCATGGGCCGCAGCCCATTTTTTCATTTTTCTTTGGTTGGGCCGAAGCCCTTTTTTTCTTCTTTCTTTTATTTCCTTTTCATTTTGGGCCAAGCCCATCTTTCTTTTCTTTTCTAAGATGGCCGACCATCTTCTCCTTTCTTTCTTTTTTTCCTTTCATTCTTTTCTCATTTTAGGGCTGCAGCACGCAGCCCTTTCTTTCCTTCTCCTTTATTTTTTTCTTTCCTTCTTTTGTTCCTTCCGGCCAAGGAGCAAGCATTGGCGGCAGGGCTGGTGGCGAGCAGCGGCTGGGCAGTGGGCAGCAGCGGCGGTGGCGGAGGCGCTGGCTGCGGTGTGTGACGCGGCAGTAAGCAGCAGCAATGGCGACGGGCGGCAATGGAGATCGGACGGCGCTGGAGGCCGAGGAAGAGATGGCGCAGCGATGCTGGTTGGCTCGGGTGATGCCCGGTTTGATTGGGTTGTTTGTGTTTTGGCCGACAGTGATTGGCAGTTCGGGATATTTGGATGCGGCTGAGGTTTGGACTGAACGGATTTGGGTTTAGCAGTGGTCCAGTTGATTTGGGTTTAGTTGATTTGGGATGGTTGATGCTTCGGGTTTGGTTTTGGTGTTTTAGCAGTGGTGATTTTAGGAAATTGGTAGGGAGATGGCTTTTGATTTAATTGGGTTGATTTCTGGTTTGTTTAATTGGTAGTTGGATTTTTCGGGTTTGGCTGGATGGATTTGGTATTTAATTTGGATCGAATTCGGTTGTGGATTTATGGTTTAATTTGCAGAGGATTTAGGATTGGAATTGGTTTTTTGCAGTGGGTTAATTGCAGTGAGGATTTTAGCTGGGATTAATTTGGGAAAGGCTGGAATGGAGGATTCGGGATTTGGAATTAATTGGGCAGAAGGATTGGAATTGGATTGATTAATTTAGGAGGGGATTCGGATTTGGAATTAATTGGGCAAAGGATTGGATTTAATTGGCAGAGGCGGATTTAATTTGGATTGAGGGAGATGAGGCTAATCTTGGTGATTGATCTGGATTAATTTGGTTTGCGCAGAGGATGATTTTGGTGGGTTTGTGTAATGGCTACCTCCTCATTTGCAAAGGATCCTCTCTTGATTTATAGAGGAGGTAGAGGTTCGACGATGGTGATGAGCAAGGGATTAATTCAAATCTCTGTCAGAGATCTTTGAAGAAAAATTGGAGGATTGAGCAGATTTGCTTTTGACAAATGGAGCGGGTGTCAGATTTCTTTTGAAAATTGGGAAGAGTAGCCGTTTGTGTCTGATTCTGTTTGAAAATGGGAGAGGGAGAGAGGTCTGGTTCGGTGGTATATATATTTTGTTCGATCTAT
The DNA here is from genome assembly GCA_963691705.1 of Viola odorata. Taxonomy (NCBI): domain Eukaryota; kingdom Viridiplantae; phylum Streptophyta; class Magnoliopsida; order Malpighiales; family Violaceae; genus Viola; species Viola odorata. The sequence continues at coordinate 18,894,833 of OY829539.1, read as the reverse complement.
TATTCGAACAATCTCGTTCGGTACTGATAAAAATTCGAAATAAAATGATATAAAATAAATAATAATAATTAGCAATAATCATGCAAAAATTAAAATTTGTGTCAAAATTCGGGTGTCAACAGGACTGAACTCAAACAAAAACTTCAAGAATCAACTTCTTCAAGCAATGCTAAACACTCCCAACATCACAAATGCACAAATATTTATATAGAAGTATAATAGCATGCTGTCAACCAAGAAATACAATCCTAGGACCTCTACCTTCTCCTCCTTTGGCTCTAAATCCAATCACTGCTGCTGACACTCATGTAAGAATTATAAAAGGCGCAAACAGTAGCGAAGAACAAAATTAAAACACATAGTGAGCCAAAGGCTTCTTTTATTTTCTCCACTTCTTTTATTCTATTTTTTCTTTTTCTTTTTCTTTGCTGCATTTTTCTCTTCTTCTTTTTTTCTTCTTCTTCCCTTCTTTCCTTCTTCCGCAATCATCTTTCTTTTTCTTTTCAACTTTCCTTCATTCCACACTCCCATTTTTTTTTTCTTTTTTTTTTTTTCGAATACAAACTCAAGCACATGCAGACTTGGCTCTCACCATGGTGCTATGATCGGCCCAAAATAAGGGGTTAGCACACAACCGACTGGAAGTTTCTCCATGATGGGATGATGGTGCCGAACCACCAACATCGTGCAATCCAGAGGGTATGAAGAGAGAGACCACACACAAGAAATTAAAGGGTACACATGCGAGCAAAAACTAAAAACTGACAGTAGTGATGAGGATAGGATCCTTATCCCTAGACCTAGGGATGGAGACGGCAATTCAGTTCTAGCAAAGCATTTCTTAGGACAGCAACACTCATCATACTTCTATGTAAATAAATGCACACATTGTAATATAGGAAGTGTTCAGAACTGCAAGAAAGAGTTGATTGGAGAAGTGTTTGCAAGAGTTCAGCTTTTGAGATTGATTTTCATACAAAGGGGTGTGAGACACAAAAGAAAAACTTCACAAAAACAGACTGAAAACAAGCAATACACATGCATAAATTACTGAAATAAACATGCAGAAGAAATAGGAAAACTAAAAACAAACAAACTGATCATGCATAAAAATAATTAAAATCACACAATCATGCATAAAAACACACAAAATAAAATACGGAAGTGATCCTCCCCCACACTTAAAGGACACATTGTCCTTAATGTGAGAGAGAACAACAACAAACAAAGGAAAAAAGAAACAATAAAAACAGAACAACACAAAAAGAAATGAAAAGAAAAGGAAATTAAAACCAGGGGGGCAATGATCAAGGATTGGGCGGGGCAGGAGCTGGGAATGCACGCTCCAGAACTACAAGGATCCTCTGCTGGATGCGACTGAAATCCATTCAAGTTGCCTTGAACGATCAGAGGAAAAGGCATGAAATGACATGGGTTGCCTCCCATGTAGCGTCCCCGTTTATAGTCTCGGACTCGACTGTATGGTGCTGGTTCAAATGGCATCATCATGAGGTAACCCAAGTGTGGTGCTCTCCACGATGTGAGTTTGAAATCCTTCATAAAATGGCTTCAAGCGTTGGCCATTAACCTTGAAAATGGAATTTGTCTTTGGGTCCGGTAGACTCATCCCTAGGCCTAGGAATGAGTACTTCAGGTGGTCTGGCAGTTTCTTGAGTTCCAAATTGGGGGCCTGCAAAATTGAAGGTTTGAGTTTAGTGACTTTATCTGATATCTCAATTGTTTTCAAAGTACCTGCTGGAACTTGGAGCATGTCCAGTTCCATAACCAAGTCACTGATTTCAGATTTGACATCGATCCGGCCTTGCAATTCTCCCAATTTTTTCTTGGTCAATCCCTTGCTAAGAACATACTCAAGAGGTTCATTAGAATTAATATCAGCAATTTCCTCTACAAAAGGATCAATAATGTCTATAAAATTCACAGAATGAACTTCATTGGGATGTTTCATGGCATCATACATGTTGAATTTAATTGTTTCACCACAAAATTCAAAGGTTAAGCATCCATCATAGACATCAATTTTTGCTCTTGCTGTTCTTAGGAAGGGTCTTCCTAAGATCACATCAGTGGTTTTAAGCACATCCTTATTCTTCATATCAACTATGTAGAAATCCACAGGAAACACAAAATCATTTACTTGCACTAAAACATTTTCAAGCACACCAACGGGGTGGATGATGGATCTATCGGCAAGTTGGATTACCACTCTAGTTTCCTTAAGAGTTCCTATATTCAGAGTTTCAAATGTAGACAGAGACATGACATTAATACCTGCACCCAAATCACACAATGCATCTTCTATCTCTTTACTTCCTATTTTACAAGGTATTGAAAACGTACCTTGGTCTTTGCACTTTTCGAGAAGTCTTTGTTGAAGCATTGCTGAAACGTTTTCACTTAAGTTCACCCTTTCAATCCCTTCAAGCTTTTTCTTGTTAGTACATAATTCTTTCAAGAATTTAGCATATTTAGGCACTTGAGAAATCAAATCCAACAAAGGAACATTTATAGCAACTTTTCGAAAAACATCAAGAATTAACTTGTCATCCCTTTCCTTCTTGGCTTTTAAGGGCCTTTCTGGAAAGGGAAAAGGAATAACCTGAGGTTCTGCAGGGGCAGAAGGTTGCTCAACTGGTGCAGGTGCTTCTTGCTGAATTTCTGGTTGATTTTCGGGCAAGATTTCTGGTTGGATTTCTGGACTGGTTTCTGGTTTGTCCATCCCTAGGCCTAGGGATGGATGTTCCCTGGGAGGTAAATCTCTCCCACTTCTCAAAGTGATCGCATTCAGTCCGTGCCTTGGGTTATCAACAGTGTTTGATGGCAGCTGTCCTGAGGCATTTTGCTGGTTCATAGCAAGCTGCGACACTTGCTTCTGAAGGTCTGCAATGGTGGCTTGGTTTGCTTGTAAAGTGGCATGTAATGGTTGTAGGATTTGCTTAAGTGTTTCTTCAATGGGTATCTGTGGTGGTGCTGGTAATTGCAGAGGTTGTTGAGGTGGTGGTAACTGAGGTACTTGTGGTTGAGTAGGCTGCTGGTTTGGTTGGTTATTTTGATAATTTTGCTGGGATCTAGACTGGAAATTCCTCCACTCAAACGGAGGTTGTTGCTGATTTGGTCCCCACCCATAGTGAGGGTAGTTCTTCCAGCCTGGATTACTGGTATTGGGGTGCACATTTCCTTGCTGTGGCATGGCAGCATTGACTTGCTCTAGAGGGTCTGCAATGAGAGGGCACTCATGAGTCACATGTCCAATTTGGCAGCAAACTCCACAAGGTACAACTTGCTGTGGTGGAATTTGCTGAATTTGAGCAATGGTAGCTGGAAAATTCTTCATAAATGCAGAGACTTCTTCCATGTGGCTCTCTATGGCAGCCACGTTCATCCCATTTGTTGAGGTTGAACGGTCACAAATCCCATTTTGTTGACAATTATCCGCCAAGGTTTGAATGAGAGCTCTTGCTCGACTTGGTGTCAAGTCTAACAAGGCTCCTCCAGCACCTGAATCAAGCTTTTCTTTATCCTTAATGCTCATGCCATCATAAAAGTATTGAATGAGTGATTGTTCAGGCACTCCATGGGTTGGACAGACCTCTTAAAGGTCTTTAAATCTTTGATGATATTCCCCAAAGGACTCATTACCATGTTGCTGAATGGAAACAAGACTTTTCCTAGCTGCTCCAGCCTTGGTAGCTGACCAATATTTCTTTAGAAAGGTAGCAGCCATGTCAGCCCAAGTGTTAATGGAGTTGTGTGGAAGACTGAAAAACCAATTCTTGGCTGAGTCCTCCAGAGACCATGGAAAAGCTCTCAACTTAGCTCGTTCAAGACTCACTCCAGCTGGTTTTAGAGCATCACACTCAAACTGAAATTTCTGGAGGTGTTTGTAAGGGTTTTTGGATGCATGTCCTCTGAATTTGCTGAGGTTATGCATGACATTTGACTTCACGGCCCAGTCATTTGGTACTGGGCGGTAGTTGATACACAGGAAAGTCTCCTGTTCAGCTCCTTGATTGAGCTCCCGAAGGGCTGGTTCAGGTGGATTAGCCATTTCTGGTTGTCCAGGTTCTGCTTCAGGTTCTGATCCTGAGTCTATCCCAAGGCCTTGGGATGGACTCCCCTCAGCTTCTGAATTTGACCCAGAAGATGAATATTCGCCAAACTTCCTCTTTGATAATTTGATTGCTGTTTCAACTCTTGTAATCTCAGGAACGTAGGGTAGTGGTTGTGAATTACTGGACCTGGTCATGAACAAGAAAAACAAAAATTAGAACTCGTTACCTCCCCGGCAACGGCGCCAATTTATGACAGAGGCGTCGCAACCACTGCATAAATGTAAGTTCAACTCAGTGCTAAACCACAAAATATAATGTAGATAGTGATGAGAGGATCGAATCCACAGGGAGGAAATCTTGAATAATTCTTATTTTTCTTGTAAAAACCAAATCGGAACAAAGTTGGGGGGAGTTTTGTGATTGTTACCAAATTAAAAACAATACTTGAATGTAAATCAGTGAGTGAAAGTAGCATGCACAAAATACAACTGGAAATATAAGTGAAATCAGAGGTAGAGAAATAATCCTTGGTAGAGATTTTTACAAGGTGACTATCCTTTGCAATTGATCATTGACAAAACATTTTCTAAAATGGATTTATAAAGATGTTAAAGGAACAAGAGACACTCTAAATTCCCAGGTTTCCCCCTATACAAGCCAATTAAAAGAGACTCTAATAATTACCCAAACTTTCCTAACAAATTCTCAAGGAATTCCTAAGAGTTGCTGGAAAATTGTAAACACACGGGAAACCCATCTCAAGGTTTTGAGACGAACTTACTCAGCCCAGAACCTGTTCTTTCTTTTCTTCCTAGTTTCTAATGACAAGTCTTATGCCAATTATTCACTAGTTGTCTACTTAATCTTCACTTAATGCAGGATAACTCTGACATAAATGAAACTGACATTACTCATTCAAATCAAATCACCAGTTGGCCAATCTTTAAATTCAACAAGAACAAGTTTGACATTTAAATGAGAAAGAAAGAAATACAAAAGCATTCATATTAAGTTCAACAAAGTCTCACAATAACATGGATAGTCAACCTCTAATCTCTACCAAGAATCAGAGGAGATTAGCTACAATACATAATTAAAATTACAAATTAAACTTATTGTTCAAAGATAGGAAAATCTAGAAAATGATGGTGAAGATGAAGTGCAGCCCGCTGCTCCTAGCTGCCCTTCTCTGCTTCTGTTCGTTCCTCCCTCTGTTTCTCTCCGTGTGTGTGTGTCTTCTCCTTCATCTTGGACGAAAATCCACTCTATCTAAAGCACAACCATTCTCTCTTCCCACTTCCCCAAGGAACAAGCGCTCAAAGATCAAAATGCATAGTCTTCAAGTCATGGAGCCTTGTGAAAATGTTCTGTCACTTGCAAGCATGCTAAACATTCTCCTCCCTCTTTGTGTCCGTTCTCCCTCCAAGGAGCAAGCACTCAAAGATAAATTAATTGCAAGCATGCAGCTCCAAAAACAAGGAAGAGACAAGAATATATTCTTGTCTAGCACTAAGAAGAGAAGGAATATATTCTCATGGAGTCTCCAAGAAATTCTTGAGTCAAAGGAATAAGGGAGCACGAGATAGTGGAGCTTAAAAGCTGTCTAGCATGCCCAGGAGACAAGAATAGCACTAAGAAATAAAATAAACCTTGGCGCGTATAAACATGGCCGGACTGCCCAGAATTTCACCAGCGCAGACGATCCATCCCTAGGCCTAGGGATGGAGACGGGATAACTTCCGCAAACAACCTTCAAAATCAGCCTTGATTGGAAATGCTCTATCTTTCACCGATTCTACTCATTTTCCTCTCTAATGATATTTCAAGCCTGAACAAAGGAAAAGGGAAGTAAATGGCCAAAAGAAGCAGATAAATACTCTCAATTCATAAGGGAAAGAGAGTATAAAACATCAAATAAAAGCAACCAATCAGAGGCACTGGCTTGTTATCTGATGCCCTATTTATTGGGTTATTCCTGGCTTCTTCTCTTGCCTTAGTGGTGAATTCTCCCAGGTAGCCCTCTTCTAATAAACGTTCTATCGCGCATTTCAATTCTCTGCACACATTGGTGGAGTGCCCCTTGACTTTATGGAACTTGCAAAAGGCATTTTCTCTTCCTCTCATAATTACCCCCGGTTTCACAGGGGCTGGGTAGCGGATGGGAAAATTCCGCTGTTGAATAATCGCTAAAATTTTCTCTCTCGAAAGTATAAGGGAAGGGAGATCAGGGTCGTATACTCAACCTTTGGGTGGGTCTACCTACTGCTAAGTGGGGAAGTTATCAGATCTTCCCCTTTGAACGTTACCCCTTTGTCGGTTCGAGACTATAGGATGTGATCTTTCAGCTAAGCGTAATATCAATCGAGCGAGCACCAGAGTCGGCGCCGGTAGGTGCGTTGGGGGCACGGGGCGCGTCTTGTGGCATGTTTCGGGTTTTGTCCCTATTTTCTTCCTCTTCCATCCTTGCGTAATTATGGTCTTTCAGCCTCAATGCGTCTGATAACAATTAAGGCAACCCTAAGGGTATTATCGTCCTTGTACCAGTGTAAAGGCCGGAACCCTACCGCGCCTGCCAGGGGTCAACTACGGTAGGTTGACGCCTCTTAGCCTGGGATGGTCGCCATCAGCGGCGGCGAGGGGCGGGGCGGGGGGGGGTCTCACGCATCATCTATCCGCACGCACGGCGTTATCCCATCCCAGGACAACCATGACGTCACTCAAGGCTACCGCCCATGACGTCACTTGAAGCTACCGCCCATGACGTCACTTGAGGCATTATCTCCCCCGATAACGCCTCCCCCTAGAGGTAACGCCCTCCCGTGGCCTATAAATACCCCACCATTTGAAACGCAAAGTAAGCCTAAGATTGCTACTAGAACCTCTGCTATTTTGAACAGCCATACTAACTTAAGCATCGGAGTGTTTACACCGAAGCCCCCCCTCTAGCACTTTGCAGGTACATTTGACGGCAACTACAGTGACTCTGAACGGCCATACCCCTACCCCCGATCCTCCAGAACTCCAAATCTTATCAAAGTGGTGCTTACATTGAGAGCTTTGGTTGGTTAAGTGAGCATCCTTGACAGCCAAGCTCCATTTTTCTTGGAAGATCGGACCGACCATGGCTTCTGACTTGGAGTCCACTCCACCTCCATCTTCTAGCATTCCTTTTGCGATCCGTAGGCGACTTTTTCCTTTCGCCACTGCTGATGATTCTACTATAATGCAGGAAATCATTCGGGAGTCTTCAGATCTCTCCTTTAGGTCAGTAGGAGGAACGCCTTCCTCCCAGATAAACATTCCCTTGTCTCAAATGGGGGGATCCAGTTCTTATACTCCTCCTTCTAGGGGAATCACGCTTGACGGTGTAAGCAACCCCCTCGCGAGCGAAATATCCGCCCTTCGTGCTCGGCTGGATTACTTGACTGAGCTGGCTGCGAGGATCACGTCAGATGCTTCTGGGTCGAGTATTCCTCCCAGGTTATTTTTACACCATCTATTGTCGTCGAACGACCCTTATCACCCTTACAACATAGAAGTATTCCGTTGACTATGTCCGCGGCGGATACCCCAATTAGCCTCGTGCGACTTGATCAGGGACAAATAGAGTCTTACGTGCCGCAAGTGCAACAATTTCCCATTCCCCAAGAAGAAAGGCGGCTAGACGAATACAGAGATCATTGGGATGGTCGACGAGAAGAAGCGAATAGGAATGTATCCCTCGAACGTATTGAGAGATCCAGCAGTAGAAGACATCAAACCCACTCACCTAGGAGTCGCAGCCAGTCCCCACAGAGACATCACACTCCAGATCCGCGTAATCGGAGGCGTCATTTGGAAGTGTCACCCCTCGCCATACGCGTGAAATCCTTGACGACACTTCAAGTCACCCGTTTAGCCATCGTGTGAGGCGTCATAGGGTCAGCCAACATGTGAAACTTCCTACAGAATCCTACGACGGTACCAAATATCCCATTTCTCACCTCAACAAGGTGAAGGACTTTGTGCAATTTCAGACCCATAGCGATGCTGCCTTGTGCCAAATATTTGTCATGACGTTGTCAGGAGTAGCCCGCCTCTGGTTTGAAGGTCTTCCAGGTGGATCTATTGACAGCTTCCCACAGTTGGAATCGAAGTTTCGAAGTCGATTCAGCACTGCGGTCCCCATCAAGAAATCTGCCGCGGCCTTATTCGATATACACCGAAAACCTCAAGAATCTTTGAGGGATTTCCTTAGTCGTTTCGACTTGGAAATGTCGTTAACGCCTAGCATTACCGTCAACTTCGCCATAGAAGCCTTGAAGCAGAACTGTCGTTATGGGAAACTAAGAGACACGTTGATGGTGGACCCCCCGGTGACTTTGGATGCGTTAAGGTTGAAAGCCCATAATTACGCAAGAATGGAAGAAGAAGAAAATAGGGACAGAGCCCCGAAGGCGTTACAAGACGCACCCGAAGTCCCTAACGCTCCTACCACCACCACTTCGGAGGATCGCTTTATTGATGAATACGCGCAGCAAAAAGATCACATTCCTAAGGCCTCCAATCGGCGAAGAGGCAACTCCTCAAAAGGAAAGTCTGGCAACTCCCCTACTCGACGGCAGGGAGATCCTCCCAAGGGCCGAATTTACGACCCGGACCTCCCTTCCCTCATTTTACCAAGAGCGGAAATATTAGCGATTGTGGAACAGCGGAATCTACCCATTCGTTACCCAGCCCCCGTTAAGCTTGGGGTAATCATGGGAGGAAGAGAAAATGCTTTTTGCAAGTTTCACAAAGCTAAGGAACACTCTACAGAAGTGTGCAGAGAATTGAAGCTGGTGATAGAATGCCTGGTAGAGGAAGGTTATCTCAGAGAATTCACCACTAAGACCAGAGAGGAAGCTAGGAACAATCCCACGGACAGAGCTGCTGATAACAGACCAGCGCCCCCGCCGGAAGAGGTAGAGAGGCACTCATGGTGGATGATGACGAGGTCCCTATCATCAACATCATAGTCGGAGGCGCCCCCTACCTAGATGAACCAGCACAATTAACACCCGCGATGGGATACAAGCGGAAGCGGGAGGGCGCGATAATGAAAAGCGAAGCGATAAGCGCTTTGGATAGGATGGTGTTGTCTTTTTCCAAAGAGGATGAGAAAGGCGTCATTTATCCACATAACGATCGCAGTCACACCTGTTATCGTTAATCACGGGGTTAGAAGAACCCTCGTGGACAACGGAAGCGTCGTGAACTTATTTTCATTGGAAGCTTATAATCTTATGAAGCGCCCCGATAGCGAGTTGACGCCCTGCAAGAAGCCAATAATTGGGGTGGACGGGGTCCTAATCCCAGTGACCGGGGTAACCACCTTGCCCGTGTACTTTAGAGAGGATACCTCCAAGCGATCGGAGGAGCTGCTATTCCTGGTCGTGGACCTAAATCTGCCCTATAATGCTATTCTTGGGAGACCTTTCCTCAATCACTTTGGAGCGGCGATATCGCAAAAATATTTGAGGATGAAATATCCCTCCTGGGATGGAGTAGTCTTAATAAAAGGCAATCAGAAATTGGCGGCCGAGTGTTACCTCCTCATGACTCGGAAGAGTATTGATAGGTACGTGTGTGTGATGGTAGATCCGTACGAACAGAACGATGAGAAACGCACTCAACCCGTGGATAAAATGATAACTGTGCCAGTTAACGGGATAGATGAAGTGAACTTCCTGGTTAGCGAAAAGCTTAGCCCAGTAGAAAACCTCCAATTGGCTCGACTGTTGAACAAATACAAAGGAGAATTCGCATGGAATCCCGCGGACATGCCCGGTATCTCGCGAGAGGTAGCAGAACATCGACTCAATGTTGACCCCAGTGTCAAGCCGATTCAACAGAAACGGCGAGCATTTTCCCCGGAGAAAGCGTTGACCGTCGATAAGGAAGTGACAAAGCTCCTGGGCGCAGGATTCATCCGAGAAGTTCAATACCCAACCTGGCTAGCTAACCCATTTCTTGTTCCAAAGCCCAACAAGGATTGGCGTATGTGCATCGACTTTACTGATCTGAACGATGCTTGTCCCAAAGATTGCTACCCGCTTCCTCGAATTGATCAGTTGGTCGATCAGACTGCCGGGTACGCCTATCTAAGCTAGTTAGACGCCAATTCGGGATATCATCAAATCCCCATGGCCGTTGAGGATGAGGAAAAGACCGCTTTTATCACGCCAAAAGCTACTTACTGCTACACAGCAATGCCGTTTGGGCTAAAGAACGCGGGGGCAACCTTTCAACGAATGGCAAATAAATTCTTCGAAAAATAGATTGGAAAGAATATGGAGGCCTACGTTGATGACATACTGATCAAAAGTTGAAGCTTCCAGGGCCACTTGAATGACTTGGAAGAAGTCTTCAGCATGATGAGAAAGTATAGAATGAAATTGAATCCTCGTAAATGCATGTTTGCGTTTCAGACGGGAAAATTCTTGGGTTATGTGGTCAGCCGAAAAGGCATCCAGCCGAACCCTTCGAAGGTCAAAGCTATCCAGGATATGATATCTCCTCGAACCGTAAGAGAGGTGCAAAGGCTAACAGGGCGTGTTATCGCCCTAGGACGGTTTATCTCCAAACAGGGTGAGAGATGCCTCCCCTTTTTTAAGGTCATACGTAAGAAAGCCCCTTTTGGGTGGACGGCGGAATGCGAGGAAGCGTTCACGAGCCTTGATACGATCCAAGCCTCGATTTGTAGAAGCTTGATTGTATTTCGGAGTTTGGATGGATCTAGCTCGGAGGGAGTCTTGATAAACACGGATTCAATAAGAATATGATGGATGGATGTCGATTAGAGTAGATGCAGCGGATTTGATGAAGAACACGAAGAATACTTGAAGAACAATGAAGAACATTTGATAATCAATAATAGCAATATTCGATTACAAGCTTTGATTTCCTAAAGAAAGATAGGGAGGAGAGAACTCACTCAAGCTATCTTTCTTAGGAATTGATTTGAGTTTTTAGAGTGAAAAGGAAGGAGTAAACTCACTTAACAGATTCACTTAATCTAAAAACTAAAGAGAAAGGAAAAACATCTCTATCTATTTATACTAAGTGCTAAAAAGGCCTTTAAATGCTTAGGTTATGGCCCTCTGGCGGTATACCGTCCCACACTCCCTCACTCTGGCGGTAACCAAATACAACATTAAGAATATATTAAACACATTTAGGCCTCTTAACTACCCATTGCAACCTTCAAATAACCTTTGCCAAAAATGGAGAAATCAACTACTCATGCCATAAAATAAATAAATAAAAAAACAAAAGATAGATTGCATAAAAGAAGAAGAACAAGAAGAAGAAAAACTATTAAATCTTACCGACCGGTGTAAAGTTCCGGTTTATGTACATGGCTGCTGGAAAATGGTTTGATCCACCTCCCCCAAAAGGAGGAGAGGAGAAAGAGAAGCACACAAAAAGATCTACTATGAATGGGTGGTAGGTTCCTCTCTAAACCCTAAAAACTAAAATCTTATATAGGCCCTCTTACCCACAAGAAGACAAAAGCGAGCTAGGGGATTACAAAAAGACAAAATCCAGCTAAGGAGTTCAAAAACACGGAATAAATCTCTTTGGCCCGAAAAGGGATATTTTAGGAATATTCTGAAAGCGCGCGTCATCGAGGGCAAGACGATAGACTAGCCTCTAGGGCACGACGACTAAAGAGAATATTCTTGGGGATCTGCGCGGAACTTTCTGAAAGACATCAAAGGGGACACGTGGGAGCCTGCCAGCAAGGACACGTGGAAATAACACTTTTGGCACATCCAGGGCTCGATGATGGAAACCACGAGAAGGCCTCGATGGAAACTTGGTGTCTTGGCCTCGATGTTAGTCTTGAAGCTCGAGAACTGCAGAAATCGCCTAGAAAGCATGTGTTTTTGCATATTCCTCCCTTTTGGCCTAGATCTGCAATAAAGATGAGAATGAGAGAAAATTAGCAGTATCATGCCATAAATTAAGGTGATAATTAAGGGAAAAACAAGCAAAAAACACACGCTAATAGGGTAACTTTGACTACTTCTAACTGGCTGAAAGGTTCCCGAACGATACCAAGAAATGGTCCCTTAGTAAATGGATATGTGATTGCTTACCGAAGCATAAAAGGAATCAGGGCGCTCAACCATTTAGGGGTTCAAGTCCGAGTTTGTGGTTTGTGAAAGCTTACTGGGACGTTAGCCCCAAGACTTCACTACTACCAACCTAATCTTATTTGGGAAGGGCCCGACTGCAGGGCATTTATGCATGAGATGCGTATGAGAAGACAACAATTTATATCAAAGCGAGTAAATGAATAAATAATAAGAAAAAAAACACCTCCAAAAAATAACTCTGGCTTCGACCCTAAGTCCCTAGTGAACTCGTCAAACTGTCGCACCCTTGTGAGCGATTTGGAAGAAGAAAATAACACATACAATGAAGTCGCCTCCCTATTATTTCTAAGGTTTAGGGAAACCTAAAGTCTGAAAAAAAACGAAGAAAGTAAAAAAAAAAAAAAAAAAAAAAAACTAAGGCACAAAAGAAAGGGTCTAAACCTGAGAACTACGATGTGGGGTCGATTTATGAACTTGGGAAGGTGTTAGGCACCCGAGTCTCATCCTAAAAAGGTTACCAGCTCTAAAAAGAGGTGTTTTGAAAATCACGTTAAAAAACAAATAATTGGGCCCTTAGGGGGAATCGCCGCTTTAGTTCTTACGTTGGTAGGATTGATTTAGTCCTAATTATTTACCGTGTTTTTAAACGAGAATAAACAATTTAATCCTCCAAGAAAATAAAAGGGTCGGTTGTATACCTATTCCAATTAGATTTCATCGAGTTTAAAATTAGTCTGATTTCATGCAAAATTAATTAGGTGGAATTACTACCGTTTTATTAATCTTCACCAAAGCGACGACCCGTTATCATCATCGGGCCATGCATGATTAATCCTATTAACCAGGTGAACTTAATCATGCATAAACTAACAAAGTACTGTTTTAAATGAATGCGGGAAAATACGTTGAAAAGGAAAAAAAATATGGAGTGGGGTCCAAGCCAAGTACGAAACAAGTTACTAGGACAGTTAATTAAAGTTAGTAATTAAACCAAGTTACTTCTCATGCAAACAAATTAATTTAAATTCTAACAATTCTAAATAGTCATGCATATAGAATATATACGTAAAGTTCCGAATAAATAAAAGGGTAAGGAAGGTGTACTTGAAAGCGGGTACCAATTAATTCTAACCTACGTCACCGATGAATTAGTAGCACAAGTAATAAATAATAATAAAAATAATAAACAAATAAATAAATATTACAAACAATTAAATAAATAATTAGTACAAATGAACTAATTAAAAATATAAATATAATTAAATAAAAGTTGAAACGACTCATTCCAATGAACGCAACGTTCTACCAACCGTTGATGGGTTGACACCAACAAGCCCCTTTTCTTCTCTGATGGGCCAACCGAACCAACCGGCCCAAACTAACCAAACCAAACCCTTCAGCAAACCCTTTTCTTCTCTGATTGGCCGGCCCAAACCAACCAAACAAACCCCTTTAGCAAACCCTTTTCTTCTCTGATGGGTCGGCCCAACCAGCCGGCCCAAACCCCAGAAGCAGACCAACTTCCTTTTCCTGATGGGCCGACCCAACTGGCCAACCCAAACCTCATCTATCATCTTCTTCCTCCCAACTCAACCCGTCCGGCCACCGCCGGCAACTCCAGCCACAACCATCAACCCAAACCAGCTACAAAATTAAACCAAACCTAGCCACAAAATCAAACCAAAACAGCCACAAAATTAAACTAAAACTAGCCACAAAATCAAACCAAAATAGCCACAAAAATCAAACCAAAACAGCCACAAAATTAAACTAAAACCAGCCACAAAATCAAACCAAAACAGCCACAAAAATTAAACTAAATCCATAAAAGCAAGTAGAAAAGAAAGGAAAAGGAAAGAAGGAGCTTCCCCTCTCTATGTCGTCGGTATGGGACCGATGCGCGACTCGAAGAGGGGAATAAGACCGGGAGAGAACAAAGAGAAGGACAAGAAAGCCAAAAAAAAATATTAGAAAAGAAGCTGTGAAAGAAGGATGAAAAAAAATTACTTTGTTGATGATCTTTGTTGCTTGAGAAAATGAGGGTGTGTTCGGCAGTGGTGATTGAGAGTGATAGCTCTGAGTTTTCTTTTCCTGAAAGGAATGGAAAAGGGTATTTATAGGGAGTGTGAGGGAGTAAGGCAGAGATGTGATGATGATGAGCGGCTGGCAGAGAGAGTGGTCGGCAACAGTTCGGCGATGGCAGCGACGATATGGTCAGGTGAGGCAGTGGTAGAAATGTGGTCAGGTTAGTCAGAGAGGTGATGATGATGAGGGTGTATTAATTACTGATGATAAGGGTTGATGAGGGTTGTTTTTATGCTTTCGGTTCGAGCCAACGGTACGCGAAATCTCGTTTGAAACCAATAGAAACTCAAATGAAAAAAAATAGAAATAAATAAAATAAGATGATACGAAACGAAAATAATAGTAAAAATATGATGTGTATTAAATAAATACTACCAGGTCAATAATAGAACGAATAAAAATAAAAATGTGGGTATGAGGGACAACATTTATATTTTTTGGTTAGAGCCAACGGTACGAGAAATCTCGTTTGAAACTGATAGAAACTCGAGATGACATGAGACAATAATAAAATAATAATAATAATAAACAAATAATTATGTAAAATTAGAAAGTACATGATAGAACGAATGATGGAAGTAAATAAAAATATGGGCATGCTATGATAAATATAATAATGATGATTTGAATTACTCGTGTCAGAATTTGGATAGCAACAAGTATTGAGAAATATTGAGATTTCAGTAGACTATTGAGAAATCGGAGATGGGTTACGTCCAAAACAGGGCGTTTTGGTGCGGAAGTACCGCGGGTTAAATCTCCAAATTCGTGTTCTTGTTCAAAAACGAAAATAGCAATGAAAGTGTACATAAACCTCGGACTCTTAATTGAGCCACTAGTCGGAAGACTCTTATGTTATGTGACGTCGCCAGCCGGAGATGAGAGACAGAGAGAGATAGTGAGAGGACGTGGCTACTGTTAGTGCTTGCTGACAGCAGAGATGGCGAAAGGTGGGTGAGACCACGGAGGAGAGAGAGAGACGATAGAGAGAGACCGAGAAGTAAATTAATGAGAGGAAGGAGGAGATTAAGGGAATATAAGGCACCATGTTTTTGAATGGGAGGGAGGGAGATTGGAAATTGGAAATTTTTGGACTAATGTGCAAATCGTTCGTTTGAGTTTGATATAATTAACTTTTTTTTCCACTTTATTTTATCTCTTTAATTTTTTATTTTTTATTTTCTCTTGAATATTTTTTCTACCTTTATTTTTATAGAATTTGTGATTATCTCATTCCAGCATGATTGTTGGAAAGTTAGGTTATTTTATTTCATTCTAAATTATATCTTTTGTAAGTTGTATAGAAATAATTTACTTAATTATATATTAATTAAGATTATATATGTACTTTGTAATTAATATATATATATATATATATATGACTATATATATACACTTTGATTTAAAAATGCTATATAAAACGACAACAAAAAAATTGTTCAAGAATGGTAACCGCCATAGAAATGCTATTTTTAAAATATATATATATATATAATTATTTATTTTAAATAAAAATGTTATATAAATTTATTAATTTCTATTTAAAATGTAATTGAAATTAAACTTTCCAATAAAACCATTTTGTAAGCTATCTAATAAATAATTTACTTAATTACATATTAATTAATTAGTAATATTACGTAATTTCTAATATATATATTTTGTTGTATTTAATATGACTATATACGCACACTTTCATTTAACAAATGTTATATAAACAGCATCAAAAATTAGTTTTGGATACCACAACTATATATATATATATATATAAAGAAATTACTACTCTTTGCGTACGTAAATGAAAACTTGATAGCTTACTATATTTTGTAGTATGCATTATCGTAGAAATTCAAGAGAAAAACAAAGAAAAAACTGTATTTTGATTCTATGTTTGTTCAAAAATCTTGGCCAATTAGATCTACAACTATATATAGTGTATGATAATTATATTTTCATAGGCATTATACATACATGGTATATATATAGTAACAGATGTTATCAAATTAATTTGTACGAATTAATTACACTTACTATATTTATATATGTTTTAATATTATAAATGTTTTAATTTAAGTATAAATTTAGATCAATAAATAAACAATATAAGGATACATGACGACATAGAAAGTATAAATTTTATATTTTTAAAAATATTTAGTTTTAAAGATGAAAATTCCTTCGTTTTTTTTTAAATGTAATTTTTTATTTTGAATAACAATGTGATATAAATTTGTTAATCTCTATTTAAAATGTAATTGAAATTAAAATTTCCAATAAAACTATTTTGTAACCGATAAATTATAATTTATTTAATTATATATTAAGTAAGATTATGTAATTTCTAAAGAGCCAATTGATACTATCTATGGGTTAATGCATATTTTGGTACCTGTACAACATTTGATTGATTGAATTGGCGCCTCTTTTTTTTTTTGCTTTTAAGTGGCACCTGCACTCAACACGAATGTCAAAATTGGTACCTGAGTGTAACGTCGTCCGTGTCCCACCGTTAACTATCCTACGTGGCACGACACGTCAGACACCACATAGGATTCGGCTGACGTGTCATGCCACGTCATCGATGTGACCCGAATCTTTCCCACAGATCTAGGTATTTGAAATGGGTTGAAACGACGCGTCATACACGTTGAAAGACGCGTCGTTCGGCCCCTCTCTTCTCTTCTCTATTTTTTTCTTTTCTCTCCTTCTCTGTTTTATTTTATTCCATTCCTTTCTCTATCTTAACGCAGCCCTCTCTTCTCTCCCTTATTTTCTTTTCTTATTTTCCTTATTTTCTTTCCTCAACCAGGCAAGCAGTGAGGTTTAGTGTTGGATTTGGTGATGATGTGGCGACTGAGCGGCTGTGGAGGAGGCGTTGGTGGCTGCGGTGGTGGGCGATTGGCAGCGGCTGTGACGGAGGCGCTGGTGGCTGCGGCGGAGGCGATTGGCAGCGGTGATGGGTTCAGATTTTTGTTGTTGGGCGATGGAGATTAGGTGGTTATGGCTGATTTGGTTTAGGTAATTTTGGGTTTGAGGATGGGGTTTGATTGTATGGGGATTGGAATTGGAATTGGAACTAATTTGGGAGGGGATTTGGAATTGGAATTAATTGAGGCAGAGGATGCTTTGATTGGCAAAGGTGTGCTAATTAATTTGGGAGTGGATTGATTAATTTAATTTTGCAGACTTGGCTTGAATAAACTTTGCAGGTTTTCTTTCAATTTGGCAGAGGTTGGATTTTGGGATTTAATTGGCAGAGGTTGAATTTTGGGATTTAATTGGTAGAGGTTGGATTAATTTGGCAGAGATTGAATGAGGGAGAGGGTAAGAAACTTTGCAGGTTTTGAATTTAGATTTGGCAGGAATTAAATAAACTTTGCAGGTTTTCTTTCAATTTGGCAGAGGCTGGATTTTGGGATTTAATTGGCAGGGGTTAGATTAATTTGGTAGAGGGGATTGGGATTTAATTGGCATGGTTTTGCCTCCTGGATTTGGTAGAGATGGTTGTTTTGGTGGATTTGTGATAGCTGCCTCCTGGATTTGGCAAAGGGATGGTTGTTTGGTGGATTTGTGATGGCTGCGGGATGGTTAACAACACGTTGAACGACGCGTCTTTCAACGTGTATGACGCGTCGTTTCAACCCGTTTCAAATGCCCAGATCCGTGAGAAAGATTCGGGTCACATCGATGACGTGGCATGACACGTCAGTCGAATCCTACGTGGCGTCTGACGTGTCGTGCCACGTAGGATAGTTAACGGTGGGACACGGACGGCGTTACACTCAGGTACCAATTGTGACATTCGTGTTGAGTGTAGGTGCCATTTAAAAGCAAAAAAACAGGGAGGTGCCAATTCAGTCAATCAAATGTTGTACGTGTGCCAAAAAATGCATTATCCCTACTATCTATCTATATATAGAATCTTGTATATAGGTACCTAGTAATAATATTTAGTTTCAAAGGTAATTTGAAATCAAAAAAAAATATCGAGTGACAAATTATTCTCTCATAATATTAATACGTAGAATTATTATTTCTTAAATTAGTGATCAAGTTGCTCGGTAGTTAAGTTTCGCCAATGTAATCTCTTAATTTTACTGAAATTATTATACATTTTAAAAATAATATATATTTTAACTCGTTCTTTTACATGTTATATTAAATTAATTGATATTATAATATATAAAAGTCCCTAACAAAAGCAAAAGAATTACAAGCTTAAAACTAATGAAAATATTTGATAACATCTATTACTATATATATATATATATAAGCAAAACTGGTGATGCGGGATGAAAAGGAAGCTGGGTTATGGTGCCCAACTGCGCACTAATTTAGAACCCACAAAGGGCGTTGCTCGATTAAAATAACAGGATGGTGATCATGGAAGTCGAAAAGTAATTCATTTTCTTAATGACATTCCGTGGAATGTTTTAAATATATATATATTTTCCTCGCAGCCAAGAAAACGCACAGTGTATAGAAAACCCATCTGTATGAAATTAAGGCACCCAAGTATCCATCCAAATTAATACAAATATGCTCCTCATTCCCAAAACGCCAGAATTGAATAAATCGAAGGGTTACCTTTGTGTTTGATAGAAAATGGTTTTCGGAAAACATTTTAATTGAGAACAATATCAATTTTCAAGTGAACTCGAGAAAGAGTGCTTATATGCCAAATTTGCCAAAATGGGGGATATGAGTTTTTTTTTTTGTCTTTTCATTTTTTTCTTTTTTTCATTTTTGATTTTTGTAATTTTTTATTTTCCTGAAAACAATGCAATTCAGGTATATGATGATGAATCAAAAGATTCGTGAATAAAAGAATAAGTTTTACCCTAAAAAAAAAGTTTTAAAACAAATGTTAATTCGAAATGACCAAAACAATAACTCATTTAAGTTCTCTTAAAGAAAACAAAGAATTTGTGTTTTTTATGTCCCAAGTGGAATCCCCAAACTGTGAACAACCATTCAAATCTTACATGAAAAAAAAAATCTTAAACTTAAAGGGAACAGAATATATTCCATTAACTAATTCACAATCTAGCTTGTGAAGAATATCAAAAGATCTTTACTAGGGAAATGAAAAGAAAAGAGTTGTGACTTTATTTATTTTGAAAAAAATAAAATAAACCATTAAAAATCTTATTTTAAAATTCAAAAAAATAATTATTAACTAAAACAAATCTTGAAAACAAAATATGAATAACTCCATGTAAAAATCCAATATTAAAGTACTAGTTTGCAATTTAGAAATTTTGAATTCAGGGACTTGTACGAATAGAAAATGTGTTAGGCATCCTACTTTTTTGGGGTATGAAAACTTGTGTTGATCATTACAAATTAAACTCCATATAAAAAAGAGGAAAAAAACAAATTGATTTTTGATGATGAAAGATAATGATTATTTTAAAAAGAGATGTAAATTTAATGATAAAAAATGAATTTAAATAATAATTAATGTCAATTAAGCATATGACAACAAATAATCATGTCAAGAGGACTAAAAAATTACATGTATTTATTTTTTAATAATAACTTTTTCATTAGCTGATGTTTATGGAAAAGAATTATCATGTTCATGTTGTTATCACTAAAAAAAAACTAGATATTGGTGACGGAAAATGTCCGTTACAAAGGCGGTGTGAGAGCCGCGTTTGTCCAGAATTTGAATTTGTGACTGAAAAATTAGTCACAAATTTTTTGCAATGGACGCACCATCACAACAAACTTCCGTTACAAAAAAAAAATACGAATGGTTTATATTGCAACGAGCAATATTCCATCGAAAAATCTTGACTTTTGCGAGGGAAAAGCTCCGTCACAACAATGATGCTATAGCGACGACGTATGGTACATTTATAGCGACGATTTTTACATTTATTGCGACGATTTTTACATTTATTGCGACGATTTTTACCGAGAAGAAAAAGGAAAGAGAAATGGTTGAGGGAATATTTTCATCACAACGTTACAAGATCATTGTGACGGAAATACAACAAAGAATATATAGCGATGATTTGTACATCTATCGCGACAATATTTCTCCGGAATAAAAAGGAAAGAAAAAAGGTTGTGATGGAAATATTCCGTCACAAAGTTAACATTAACGTTAACGTTGTGACGGAATATTTCCATCACAACCTTTTTTCAAATTTATTTAATTAATATTGATGATAAATTTTTCCAATTTTATTAATTAATTATAATTTTAATAATAAATATTTATGACAAATTTATTTTATTATATTAATTAACAAAAAAAATTATAATTAATATTTATAACAAAGATACTTTCAATTCAATTTCAATTCAATTCTAAATTCAGGTATATATATATATATAAATGTTAAATTTGATTACAAACATGCAAGTATATGTACATTTTAAATAACTTAAATAATGAAAATTGAAATAAATTTAATCGAACTGTATCGACATATAAGATTACAAATAATAAGAATATAAGTTGAAAAAGAAAGATAAAGGAAAATTAGTATTTATGAACTAATTTATACCCTAAAAATAATTAACAAACAAAGAGAAGCTAACACCAAAAAATTGTACGTGTCCACAAATTCCAAATGGCTAGAACAAGGGCACGTAAAAAGGGCCATTTTTCCTCACGAGATCGAAACAATGCTATGAACAATAATTCCAAAAATTGCCGTAAGAATGCAGCATGAAGCAAAATACCAAATGTACAATTAAAGACAACAAAACATCATTGCTTCTGTAACCCATCTAAATAGAAAGTAAAAAAGCTATTTAAATCAAGCAAATGTAAGTTGATACCTCCTCATCAGACAAACCATCCATGGAATCATCTTCATCAGATTCATTGTTGCCAGGTAAGACATTTTGGCTTTGCTTTGCATTCTCCTTTTGGTTTTGAAGCTGGCACCTTGGCTTCACTGGCCTTGGCAGTAGCAGGCTTTCAGCTTCTTAATTTGTAGCTCAACATTTCCTGGAAAAAAAAATGACAAATTAACACAGTATTAAATCAATCAATGAATGAACAATCTGTAATTTAGTGAAAAGAAGGATCATACCATTTGCCACTGGAAGTTCCTCTTCTTCACTTTATCATCAAATTCATCTTCACTTATATCTTCAGAATCATTTGGATATTAACAAACATACTTAACATGAGTTGGGGAAAAAATACAAATGAGTTGGGGAAAAAATACAGCCAAGAAACCTACAAGTTTCAATCGATGTAGCAGGACTCATCAGGAGAAATATTGATGGTCCAATGCCTACATTCTTTCCATTAAATCAAAGGTGTATGCTTTACAAATCAAGCATGCATGAACAGACATTGTACTTCCAACAATTAAACCATTCTCAAATTTTCAATATTTAATGTAACTTTGCAATCCTAATGCATTATGAACAACTTACCACGATAGAAATGAAGAACACAGTTAACCAAAGATTTGTTGTCTGCGCATCGTGCAGATCCCTTGGGACAAGTCTCCTCGACCTCTGGCATCATTCCTGTACCAGAAACATGTGTCACTGACCCATCAAGAGGTATTTCAGCAGGGCAAAACACTTCAACCAAAACTGACCTATGGTAAGCATCGCCAAAGATGAATGCACCAAAATGAAAGTAGGGCAGCTAGCATCAACTCTAGCAACTTCTGCAGTAGCCACAGCACTAGCAGTCATGGAGAGACCAGGACATCCATAACCCTTAAATTTGAAACCACAAATCATCTAACTCCTCACATCTTCCACCAAGAAGGAAGACAAATAAAGCTAATTAAAAGAACCCCATAACATTACCTTAATCGCGCTACCAGTAACACGCATAGCAGCAAGCTTTGGAACAACATGAAATGGAAATTTTGCCTTCTTCCAATACTGGAAAAGAAGAAAAAGAAGTGGGCAATAACAACAAAAAACCAGACACTTGTGAAAAAATACAACCAACATAACAATCTAGTATCTACCTCTGTCATTATAGGAGCTATTTCCATTTCCATTTCCATAGTCTCTCTTAATTTCATCCTAGTTGCCCGCTCTTCAGCATTCAGTAAATCATCTAACTGAAAATAGTCTGAAGCTGTAATTTTGAACAACAAAACAAGCATCATAAGTACACCAATTCTAATAAATGATATCTCCATCTAGACAAACCAACCTTAAATATTTCGTCATACATTAAAAAGAAAACAAAGTATTGTTACCTGAAGGAGGAAATGGATAACCCAGTAAGGGTTTTGGGTTTTGAAGCAAAAAGTCTCTGTTTTAAGCCTCGTGAGGCAAACAGAGACCTGGTTTTCGGGTTAGGTGGGAGTGAAAAAAGCCCTTTCGTTTGAAGAACAGCTTCCATGTCTCTCTCCCTCTCTCTTTACCTCTAAGCATGTACAACAATTTATAACACAGCAGGGGTTTGGAATCAAGAAGTAAAATGCCCAGCAAAACCCATTACTTGTAACGTCAAAAGAAACCATCAATAAGTAATTCAAAATACAAATAGCAGAAATCCAATTAAAATTGACCTGGACTTTTGGTGCGCAAGTATTGAGAAATATTGAGATTTCAGTAGAATATTGAGAAATCGGAGATGGGTTACATCCAAAACAGGGACTTTTGGTGCGGAAGTACCGCGGGTTAAATCTCCAGATTCGTGTTCTTGTTCAAAAACGAAAACAGCAATGAAAGTGTACATAAACCTCGGACTCTTAATTGAGCCACTAGTCGGAGGACTCTTATGTTATGTGACGTCGCCGGCCGGAGATGAGAGACAGAGGAGAGAGACAGTGAGAGGACGTGGCTGCTGTCGGTGCTTGGAATAAGGGAATATAAGGCGCCATGTTTTTTATGGGAGGGAGATTGGAAATTACTAATGTGCAAATCGTTCATCTGACTTTGATATAATTAACTTTTTTTTTCCACTTTCTTCTATTCTTTTTTATTTTTTATTTTTTATTTTTTATTTTCTCTTCAATATTTTTTCTACCTTTATTTTTTTAGAATTTGTGATTTTCTCATTCGAGGATGATTATTGGAAAGTTAGGTTATTTTATTTCATTCTATATTATATTTTATAGAAATAATTATATATATATATAATTTACTTAATTATATATTAATTAATATTATATATGTACTTTGTAATTAATATATATATATATATACATGTTTTTTTACCGTAATTAATATGAGTATGTATATACATTTTAATTTAACAAATGCTATATAAAACGGCAACAAAAAAAATTGTTCAAGAATGGTAACCGCCATAAAAATGCTATTTTTTAATATATTAATTAAAATTAAAAAAATAATAAATAAAACATTTGCAACGGAAAAAAAATCGTCGCGAATTCATAGTTTTTTTTTGTAGTGTCACCATTCGTAAATTACCTTCATTTGAAATATTATACATATCACCGAATCAATCATACTCCCTCGGTCCTTTTTTTAATAGACGCGAGGGAGCCATTCTCTTGGATTAAGGCAGCTGACTTTTGTCAGCTGTGTCTGTGGGTTCCACAACCATGTCTCTGTGACTTTTGTCAGCTGCGTCTGTGGGTTCCTCTCGGCAATGACCATCTTGTCCATGTGTGACACGCCTCTTGGTCAGGCAACAGAAAAGTGAGTGGAGGACGAGGGAATAATTTCACTAACTCAAGTCCAAAAGCGTCTGTTAAATTTGGACAGCCTTTTTTCCCTAAAACGTCCAATATAACTGAATAGAGGGAGTAGTAAGTTCTTGATAAATCTTTATTTTAATTCATCTTACATTAACAAATGTAAAGCAAAAGTAATATATACACAACCAAGCCCACTAGAGTGCTCTTGAACGAGTTCATTTATTACTTGGGACATAATCCCAATTACGTTACTCTTTATAAATTTATTGATTTTTTAAAGTTCATGTGATCACTTCTTAATTATGGAGTTTTATATAAATGGCTCATTAAGAAATCTCTTCTGAAGATCAATCACAGCTTCTTTGTCTAATCTGAAGGATCTGGTGAGAACATCTGGGTTCATGAATGGATTCGTTCCAAAAGTTGACTCCCCCGCGAAAACGAATCCGGGGTTTTGGCTATTGAAACTACCGAAGATAACTCCTGGCTTTTTGGAGATATTGAGTTGGAAGTGAACAAGCCCGATTGGGAAAACGAAAACATCTCCGGGACGTAGTATTTTAGTAATGAGACGACTATCTCCAGATGTGACGAAACCAGCATAGAAGACGCCTTCAGCAATATATAAGACCTCGGTCGCACGGGGGTGAGTGTGGGGCGGGACGACGCCGCCATTGGGTGCAAAGTCAAGACGGAGGAAAGCTGAGCCAAGAGTGTTTAGGCCTGGCAGTAAGTCAACACCTATTGTAGTCCCGTTAAATCCATACACATTATTTGTATCGAATGGTATGTTTAGGCCTGAAAATAAGAAATCATCTGCTGTGGCAAGCTTTGGGTCCTTGCATATTTTCCCGTTCACAAAGACTGCACAAGTCAAAATAATATTAATTAGAAAACATTTAAAAAGACAAACATGTAAAAAAAACGACTTATATAATTGTGTCGTGCGCATATATATATATAGCTCCAAATTTGATCAGGTATATATTACGGAAAAATACTAATTTTATTCGCACTAGATTCTCAAAGAATTAAGGGATAATTAAAGTATTAATTATAGTACCAGCCTGTTTAGGATCATTGATGGCAACACAATAGTCTTGAAGGGAGTGGGGATCGTAGGCGGAGGCGATTGAGGAAGCTAGAGCCAAAACGGCAAGAGCTACAAGAATTTGGGCACTTTTCATGGAGATACTGGTTGTAGAAGTAGTAAATACTATGTTAATTGATGAGAAATATTGCTTGTAAGGCACATGCATTTATAGTCGGAATATATTGACTAGTCTAATTAAAAGTTACGTCCTGCCATACGACATTAAATGTTTCTTTCGTTTTTTAGATGTGATTCAACCACGATGTCACTTTCAAATTAATATATATTGGATAAATTAATATCGGATAAGGGATGGCTTTTTCTTACCGACTACTTATAATTATAATAAATCAATGTGCTGATTACTCTTTTTCTTTGTAGTCAAAGATCATCTTAACTTATTCATAAAGGAAAGGATCTGTTCTTTTGGTATTTTGCTTAGCTCTCACAAAAGTGAAGCACACAGGTTGGTTCAATTGAAACTCTCACCGAGTGGAAATTTCATCGTAATATCAGGCTATTGGTGAAGTCTGATATACATTATTAAAAACAGCATAGAACGGTCTTGTAGCACCTAAAATTGAAACTTTCCTCTGGATATTTCTGCTGGGAATAATTAACACAAGAAACTCCTTGATCATAAGAGGTATTATTGGGGCTAATGATGATGCTGTCCCTTTTGCAAATGCAGCTCTGAAACCGTTAATCATTTGTTGTTGATTTGGGGTAAAATTTTCAGATGATATGTCTTGGACTGTCTATGAACTATTCTTCCAGTGGGATCAACTAGTTTGTAGAACGAAACAAAGAAAGTTATGGCTTATGTTATTCTTCTCAGTTACTTGGTCTGTCTGGCTAAATCGCAACAACTGCAACTGGTAATTTAAATGCAACTTCCCTCTTTGATCTTATCATCTTGAGACTATCTTTCGGGGCTAAGGTAGAGTTTGAGGATTCTCCCCACAATGCGACATGCATGGTTCAATTGGTTGACTACTTTAAGTCATGGTTTAATTCCACTCAGGTTTGGATTGTCATGCTATCTATGGTCTCCACCGCCAGATCAAGGTTGGTTGAAATGGAATACTGATGGTTCCTCCCGCGGAAATCCTGCTCCAGCCGGTATAGGTGATATACTAAGGGATGATAAAGGTTTGGTAAGAAAATCCCAAACTATCTTTTCGTTTTTGTTATTTAATTTTGAGTCAATTGTCTAAATGATTCAAGTGAATTGTTTGTGTCTTGCCTCTAATTTTTGTTGAGTCGAATACTACAAAAATCAAGTCCCCAAAAGTGTCATTAAATTTTCTGTTTTATTTTTGCAATTCGAGTCTTGTCAATTTAGAAGTTCTAAATCAAAGTCGAGTTCTAAGTCAAGTCGGTTTAGGAGTTGTAAACCAAAGTTGTTTTGTTGAGTCTTAAGTCCTACTTCTAAACTAAGTTGGTTTAGTAGTTTGAGTCTGTTTTATCTTTCAATTTATTTATTTAGATTGAGAGAAGAGTCATAAGTCACAAAAACAGTCCACAAAAAGAGTCATTCAAAAGAGTCACCAAAAACAGTCCACCAAAATGTCAGTGTCGAAATCGTAATTCAATATATACCTATTGGAGTCCGATTTCATTGAGTCTTAGTTCGATGGAAAGGTCTGTCTGTCAGGAATCCAAATCAAGAAGAATCGAGCAATTTGGATATCAGAGTGAAAATCTGTGCTTGATTTACTAAACTGTGTTCACCGAAAATAAATTTTACACTTTCTTGTGTTAAATTTGATTAAGTGAATAAGATGGTTGAAGCAAGGCTTGAAGCTGAGAGAGGAGAAGTGATTGAGCTTATGAAGAAGCTGATGCAGAGGTTCGATAATCTTGAAGGGAAGCACAAGAGAGAAGACTACTCGAGAAGTATGGCTTGCATGGAATACAAAGGATGGATGCGTCTTCTCTTGATAAAATCGGATTTGCTTGAGTATGTGGAAACATTTGGAGAGTATGATCCCTTAGTTGATTACTCAATTAATACTCAAGGAATCAAGGAAGGATTGCCGTCGTTTTGGAATTATTTGAATAAAATTGAAGGGCGAGCGATTGGGAATTTGACCATAGCGTTGCGTTAAGGAAGGATTTTGAGATCATGATAGCACCGATTTGTGCAACCTATGGATTGGATGAGAAGATATTATATGGAGGTATCATCTGTCCTTGGAAGATTTCATGGACCACGATTCGAGGGCGAATCGTTTCCAAGGGGGAGGGAATGATACGATTCTAGGATCGCAACAAACTCTAGAATGCGCCAAGGGCGAGAGGCGAGTAGCGAGTGAGCTAAGGCATGCAAGGGAGCGAGTGATACGATCCTAGTTGCTTAGGATGCGTAACACGTAATTCTGATCGTTATTCAAAGATGGATTTCAATGCGGAAGAAGATAACTCACTTAGACAACGTAAGCCTGCTGAATGCTAAGCAACAGCCAACCTAAGTCCAAACAAGAGAGGATCCTTGTCGAATCACTACGCCTATATCCCTTGTGGATATCAACCTAGGGCAGATAACAAGTAGGATGCAATTTCTGGTTTTACTTGTTTGACGACTCGAGTATTGCGGACTGGAGAAGGAACAAGGTTCAATTGATAAACAATGGGTAGAGATTTGAAGAGAGAAGTCTCAATTTTATCAAAATAACAGCCACTCAATAATGGAGCTAAACGGCTCCTTATAAAGAGTTTACAAGTAAACCCTAATAGGAATAGAAGTAGGAGTTCTAATTAAGGAAAATAAATTAATTAACTAATTAACTAATTAACTAATCAACTAATTAAAGTAAATATAAATATAATTAAATACATCCAAGCAGCCCATGTCGAGTTCTCCATCATCGGGCCAAGGTTTGGACCGAAACCTCAAGTTGTATGTTGTCTCGCGCATAGACTGCGTACTATAATGTCGACTTTGATAAATTTTAAACCATTGGTCCAAATGAGCTGAATCATATTCCAAATGAAATCTAACATCCTGAAGTTTCCAATGAGTGGTCGATCGCATGATTCCGACATGTACAGCGCCGTCTAGGTTCGATCGAAGTCGCTGGTCGTGCCTGGGCGTCTTCTCCTTGACAGCTAGAATGTCACCATGAGCCACCTTGAGATCTACTTGTCTGAATGCTCTGAAACTTGGACACAACCTTCTTAAGACTCCAATAGGTCTTGTATATATGCTGGATCTTTTATTGAAGCCGTTCTTCCAAGGGTTGACTCGGATGGATGTCAAACCTTGCGCTAGGTGCCTCCAAGCCACCTTCCATGTCATCCTATGTGTGAAGGCTTAGTCAAGCAGCGTCTCCTGCCTTGTCTCTATGTCTAGAGGTTGTATTAACCTCACTAGGGCTAGCCATGGGGATAGGATCGTATCATACCCTTCCCCTTCGAAAAGATTCGCCCTCGAATCTGATTCTTTTAAGACAACAATTCTATTAGAATCAACAAAGGAAACACATGAAGGAAAGGGATTACCCAAAGCATCCAACTCCAATTGTTGCAACTTAGACAATTCCTTCTCCTTCAAAACATCTTGCTCTCGCTGCCCTAAAGAGAATACATAAGAAGAAGAAGAATTAGTTAACCCATGCTCACTCTTTTCATGGGGGCTGTTTTGATTAGTCTTCTTTAAAACTTTGGGTTCTTTTAAGCCCTTTTTTTTTTCTCGCTCACTCACTTCTGCACCTAGACATGTATTGGACTTCTCTTCTTGAATAGGGAACTTGTCTTCATTGAAGTCGAATGCTTGAACTTTGATTATAGAAAATTCCGTTCTTCTATCCATATCATTCTCCCTTCTTCAAGAAGATTCGTCCTCGAATCTTGCTTAGCATCATCTTTCACCTTTGACTTAGTAGGCCTGATACTAGGATAAAGAGACCTCTTCTTCCTCTGCTTCTCTATACTGATCACCTTTTGTAACATATCCTCTAAGTACAAGAACTCAGTGTAATACAGTGGATCAGTTATCTCTCGGTTGAGGCCTTCGAAGAATCTTGCCATCGTCTCCCTTTTGGTCTCCTTGACTTGTGCTCTCTCCAAAGCAATCTCCATCTCATTAAAGTACTCTTCAACACACTTATTTCCTTGTGTCAAGGTCTGCAACTTTCGGAGAAGTTCACGGCTGAAGGGAGTAGGGACAAATCGATGCCTAATGACTGTTTTCATGAAATCCCAAGTCTGAATTGGTACGTCTCCTACGTTAGTTCGCTCGAGATTAATCTGTTCCCACCAATGAGCCACATAGCCACTAAATGTAGCTGCTGCAAACTTCACTTTCTTCCTTTCCGAATAATCATGGCAGCGAAAAATAGATTGTACATCTCGCTCCCAATCCAAGTAAGCATTCGGACTGTACACTACTTCAAAAGGCGGAAATCTTACCCTTAACTCACTTTTGTTATATGACTCGGCCTTAGCTCTCAAACCAACTGAGATCTTCCTCCTTTCAAGCCTATCATACTGCCCTTGCCTCGGATAGGCATCATCCTCATAATCTCGCCTCTCGGACCATTGCGTGTAAGACATTATATAGGGTATGGAATTCAGTTTCGGTGAACACAGTTTAGTAATTCAAGCACAACTTTTGACTCTAGTGTCCGAATCACCTGATTCTTCTTGATTCTGACTTTCAACAGACTCAGCTTTCCAACGGATCCTTTTTCACTAAAATTGGACTTCAATAGGTATATATTGAAATACAATTTCGACACTGACACTTTGGTGGACTGTTTTTGTGACTCTTTTATGACTCTTCTTTCGACTTAAATAAATAAATCAAAAGACAAAACAGACTCAAACTAATAAACCAACTCAGTTTATAAGTAGGACTTAAGACTCGACTTTGATTTAGAACTTCTAAATCGACAAAGACTCAAAACAGAAAATTAAAGACACTTTTTGATTTTTTGATTTTTTTTTTTACTGATACAAATCGCTTATACTTTGGCGAATTATTTTTACAATGACTCACATAAAATGAAATAAAAACAGGAAGGATAGATAGGATAGCTACCAATATTTGAACGCCTTAAGCTTCGCTACCAACTGATACGATCCTAGTTGCTTAGGATGCGTAGCACGTAATTCTGATCGTTGTTCAAACATGGATTTCAATACGGAAGAAGATAACTCACTAAGACAACGTAAGCCCGCTGAACGCTAAGCAACAGCCAACCTAAGTCCGAACAAGAGAGGATCCTTGTTGAATCACTACGCCTATATCCCTTGTGGATATTGATGTGTTATCGAAGCACATACAAAAACAATAATAAAAACCTGCTATCAAATGCACAATAAATTGTATATAGTGGAAGCAGGGTCGAACACAGGGACTAAGGGTAGACGCTGACTTTCATGTGTGACTAGGGCAAACAGATCGAAACAGTAACAAAGGGGGGTTTTGAGAGTGTTGATTAATCTAATTATAAACTAAGAAAGTAATAACAGACAGTAATAAAATAAGTAAGAAATCAATAGAGAAAGGGTCCTCGGTAGGAATCTATCTTCAGTTGCATTTATGGTTGGCCGATCATCGGTGCAAGGATCTTCTACCCCTGGCTGGTAGACGCGCTATAGGGACCAGGTACGCTTAGGTCCCCTGCTTACCTTCGTAATAAAAGCTACCCCAAGGTACGCTTATGGGATAACCTTGACAGTCCGCCGTCCTCCAAGGTACGCTTATGGAGACAATACTCGGATGCCCATGAAGAGGAGGTAAGACACGTCTAGGGCGAGACACTCAGTACGCTCGAGGCACTACCCTAATTACTCGTTTAACCCAACTGGGGGATACCAGGTTTCCAGTCAGGACCAGTATGGTTGTCTACTTTACCCTGCAGCTTCGCGTTAGTTATAACAACAGAGATGACTTTAATCGGCTAGGTCTAGCAGCTAGTTGGCCATACTAGAAACAACCCTAGTAGATTTGAGAAGAATTCGTTAAACAAATAAATACAAACCAGTGGTATATTAATATCAATTCGACCTCATGGCTTTCCTAAGCAACCTTTGATGATTCCTACCAAGAACAAAAAAACTAGCCGCTCATATTAAAAGTAAAAACAAATAAATAAATAAATTACATAAATAAAATAGAAGAGAAGATAAAGAAGAAGAGGAGAGGGGGAAGAGAAGAAGAGGCGGAAGAGAGAGCCTCCCCTAAACCTAATTACTAAAAGTATTTATAGAATTATTACAAATAAAACTCCTAATCCGATTGGAATTCAACTCCCCATAGGACTTCTACTGCGATTGGGACTTCTAGAGCATTAATTGAGCAGATCCGATATTTTCCTTAATTGCGCTTGTTTCCTTTTCTCGCTAGGACACTGCTGGCTTCCGCAAATGTTCAGCTGCACGGCCTAGCTGCTCAATACTTCCAGAAATGATAGAAAACGTCCTTTTTCGTATTTTCCTCTTTATTTGCCTAGATCTGTAAAAAGTGCAGAAACACAGCAACATAAGTAGCATCATGATCTAAAAAGGCATACAAAAGAGGGCGGAATTATGGACATAAAACGCTCTATCAAACATCCCCACACTACCCCGATGCTCGCCCTCGAGCATTAAAATCAGAAAGCATCACCTCATCAGGAACACACATGCACAAAACTGAGTTAGGTGTTCCTAGATCAGCCTGGAAGAGAGCAAAGTTGGAGCGTACATGATGTTCTGAACTGTTGAACTGGAGCAGCAATTTTTTCCTTGGGCGTCTGATCTTCAGTACGTACATGATGTGAACGGCTTGGCCTAGCCGTTGGTCTCCATATTGCTTACTGGAGTGCTTGGTTTGTTTAGGAATATCTAAGCCGAGTCGTCAGGAATCCCCACACTAGAGCTTTTGTCTCTCTGATGCGCTCTGTGGTAGTTGCCATATAACTGCTTTCAGCATCTCGATGTAGCAGTTGGAAGTTTATTGCTCAGATCTCTGCAACTTTTCTGTTCTCAGCTTCATATCTACTCTCAGTGTCTCGGTCAAGCAGCTCAATACCCCCACATCGAAGATGTTGATTTTCTCTGTCCCACCTTACCACTGCCGAAGGCATCTCTCACCTGCTAAGAAAAGAAAGGAATGGCTCAAGCAGTTAGAAGGGTAGTGAAAGAAAGGGGTGAGCAGTATGGGTAAGGAGATAAAAAGCAAGAAAAAAGATAACAAAGAAAGTGCAAAGTCCCTAATCATACCATCGCATTCCCATGTCTAATCATGTCTATACCCTAGGGGTCTCATGCAAATTCGGCCAGCACACAAATCATGCATCCACTCAGAAATAAAGATATGGCATGAAAGCTCAAACACTCACGGGAGAAAAATACATTGATTGCAAGCAGCTAGGGCAAGACGTAGTCATAAGAGCTAACAAGCAGTATGGTGTGCAAGAGGTTTTGGTGCAGTGGGTGAAGATTCTGTGTGAAGTGGGCCTACTCTGTGCATTCCATCAAAGGTGAGTTTAAAAATAGGGGTAGTGTAAACAGTTGAAATCAATTGAGGAAAAATTCTAAATCGGGGCAAAATCATACAAGTGAGAGGCAAACAGTCATGCAATACGATAATAATCAATCAGTCATGCAAAAATGCTAAAGATACACACAAAACAAATCATAAAAGTATGAAACCCATCCCCACACTAAAGCAAAACACCGTCCTCGGTGTGGAGAAAGGAATCAAACAAGGGCATACTAAAAGGAAATAATAATAAAGAGAAAGGAAGGAAGAAAGAAGGAAAGAAACATGGGTTGCCTCCCACGAAGCGCCTCAGTTAATGTCTAGGCCTAGACGTTGGCTGCACTGATCAGTTCGGGTCAGGTGGGTCCTCCATGGGGGAATGGAAACCCTCGTGGAACAGCTCCAATCTGTGGTCCTGCACGTGAAAAATGATGCCCGTGTCCATACTCTGAATAGCAACTACACCAGGATCATACACCTGTGTGACAAGGTAAGGGCCGGTCCACCGAGACTGCGATTTGCTGGAAGAGAGCCTAAGACGAGAATTGTAAAGTAAAACTTTCTGTCTAGTTTCAAATGTCTTAGGATAGAGCAACTTATCGTGATGAGCTACTGTGTTGGCCGTGTCATTGGCAGTCCATAAAGCTAGGTGAGCATTCAGCGTCTTGCCCTTGCTGGTCACGGCAGTGGCGGCAGCAGTAGGGGCAGGGGTCATTGTGGCGATGGGAGCAGTCATGGTGACGATTGGAGTTACTGCCATGGTGTTGGGGGCAGCGGGAGTGGGTACAAAGGCTGCCGGAGCTAGTTGAGGAGCGCCTAGGGTTGGTGAGAGTGTCTTGACATCAATGTCTGTCCATCCAAGGGCCTCGTGGTATCCTTTGAGTGTGGACACCAGTTCACACTCCACAGCAGGATCAAGCTCGCTAGAGATGATCACCGGGAATGTATTATGCTCGCCAAGGTAGGCGTACTTGAGGTGTGAGGGCAAGCTGTTCAACTCCAACTTTGGGTCCTGCAAAAGAGATGGTGGAAGCTTAGCATGATCAGTTGGAAGAGAGGAGATAACAGGAGGAGGAGGGATAACAGAATGCTCTTCCAAATCAGTGACGACTTCATCCAACTCAAGTGTAGTCGCAAGCGTCAAGGCCAAGGGGTCCAGTGCTGCGGGCGGGATACTCCTGTCTAAGGCAAGCTGCAAAGAATCATCAGTAGCAAGTTCAGAAACATTAGTTGCAATAGGGGCAACAATATTAACAGAGTTTACGCTAGAAAAATCAATGGGGTGTCTCATGTCGCCAGGCATATTGAACTTGATAGATTCGTCGTCAAATTCAATAGTGATGGAGGCGTCGTGGACATCAATCTTTGATCTTGCGGTCCGGAGAAAGGGTCGCCCAAGAAGTATGTTCGAGGCCTTGACGGACTGGTTGTCTCCCATATCGATCACGTAAAAGTCAGCTGGATAGATGAAATCTCCAACTTGCACCAAGACGTCCTCAATAACACCCTCGGGTAAGATAACAGATCGGTCTGCTAGTTGGATCGTGGTCTTGGTGGGGCAGAGAGGTCCAAGGTCGAGACTGTTGTATATCGTCAAGGGCAAGACGTTGATACCTGCACCAGAATCGCACATAGCTCTACCAATGTCAGTAGTACCGATTTTGCAGGGAAGGGAGAACATACCTTTATCCTTGCACTTGGGTGGAAGCTTTCGTTGGATCGTGGCTGAGGCGTTCCCACCTATGCTAATCTGTTTCACACCTACCATGTTACATTTGTTAGCACACCAATTTTTCAAAAATTTAGCATAGCGAGGAATGTTTTTAATAGCCTGTAGCAAAGGAATATTGACTTGGACTTTTCTAAACATGTCAAAAATTTCACGATCCTCCCCATCTTTTTAGACTTGATCAATCGTTGAGGAAAAGGAGGCTCAAGCACTTTCAAGATGAAATCATCACTAAATTCTGGGTTTTCCTCAACCTCTCGTGGGGAGCCGTGTCTTCTAGCATGGTAGACACGCTTCTCCTTCGTTACGTCCACCTTTGCTTCTTTTGGTTCGGGCACGGGTTCAGGTAGCTCAGCGTCTAGGGCAGGCAGCTCGCGAGATGGTATTTCTGTACCACTTCGAAGTGTCATGGCACAGACAGTATGCAGCGGGTTGAGTTCTGGTTGAGGTGGCAGGCATCTTTGGTTCTGTATCTCCTTCATCTCTGCAGATAAGACATCCAATTGTTTGTTCATCTCAACAATAAGATGTCGTAAACTAGGCTCCTCATCATCTGGGGGAGGGGGTTCCATCTGCCCTTGTGAAGCTTGGTATTGGTGCTGCTGATTGGGGTACACGTACTGCTGCGGTGACTGGCTAGGGTACTGCTCCTGGTTTGGATACTGGTAGTGCTACGGTGACCGACTAGGCCAAGCCGGTTGCGGATCGTACCAACTTTGGTTAGGATGATGTTGTCCTTGGTCATAATTGTTGGTAATAGGATCAAACTGCCAGGGAGTTCCGTTATAATTACCGATCGCATTAACTTGGAATTCATATCGGTATGCGTTAGTCGGATGGTTGGTAAAGTTGTGAAATCCATGTGTCTTGCCCTGGACAGGCTGTCTTGCGGCTAAAACTTGAATCATACCAGTGAGGGTGGCGAGCTGTCGTTCTATAGAAGCAACACAAATGTCTTCGGTGTTGGCCATGTTGGGGAATTTGGGGGGTGGTGAGGATGTTTTCAGCGTCTAGGTCTGGACGCAGAAGCGAGTTGGAATTGTAGGATCTGGTCTAGATGTCCTGCTCACACAAACAAAAGAAAGAAATCAGTACCGTTAGTCCCCGACAACGACACCATTTTGATGTGTTGTCGAAGCACATACAAAAACAATAATAAAAACCTGCTATCAAATGCACAATAAATTGTATATAGTGGAAGCAGGGTCGAACACAGGGACTAAGGATAGACGCTGACTTTCGTGTGTGACTAGGGCAAACAGATCGAAACAGTAACAAAGGGGGGTTTTGAGAGTGTTGATTAATCTAATTATAAACTAAGAAAGTAATAACAGACAGTAATAAAATAAGTAAGAAATCAATAGAGAAAGGGTCCTCGGTAGGAATCTATCTTCAGTTGCATTTATGGTTGGTCGATCATCGGTGCAAGGATCTTCTACCCCTGGCTGCTAGATGCGCTATAGGGACCAAGTACGCTTAGGCCCCCTGCTTACCTTCGTAATAAAAGCTACCCCAAGGTACGCTTATGGGATAACCTTGACAGTCCGCCGTCCTCCAAGGTACGTTTATGGAGACAATACTCGGATGCCCATGAAGAGGAGGTAAGACACGTCTAGGGCGAGACACTCAGTACGCTCGAGGCACTACCCTAATTACTCGTTTAACCCAACTGGGGGATACCAGGTTTCCAGTCAGGACCAGTATGGTTGTCTACTTTACCCTGCAGCTTCGCGTTAGTTATAACAACAGAGATGACTTTAATCGGCTAGGTCTAGCAGCTAGTTGGCCAGACTAGAAACAACCCTAGTAGATTTGACAAGAATTCGTTAAACAAATAAATACAAACCAGTGGTATATTAATATCAATTCGACCTCATGGATTTCCTAAGCAACCTTTGATGATTCCTACCTAGAACAAGAAAACTAGCCGCTCATATTAAAAGTAAAAACAAATAAATAAATAAATTGCATAAATAAAATAGAAGAGAAGATGAAGAAGAAGAGGAGAGGGGGAAGAGAAGAAGAGGCGGAAGAGAGAGCCTCCCCTAAACCTAATTACTAAAAGTATTTATAGAATTATTACAAATAAAACTCCTAATCCGATTGGAATTCAACTCCCCATAGGACTTCTACTGCGATTGGGACTTCTAGAGCATTAATTGAGCAGATCCGATATTTTCCTTAATTGTGCTTGTTTCCTTTTCTCGCTAGGACACTGCTGGCTTCCGCGAATGTTCAGCTGCACGACCTAGCTGCTCAATACTTCCAGAAAATGATAGAAAACGTCCTTTTTTGTATTTTCCTCTTTATTTGCCTAGATATGTAAAAAGTGCAGAAACACAGAAACATAAGTAGCATCATGATCTAAAAAGGCATACAAAAGAGGGCGGAATTATGGACATAAAACGCTCTATCAGTTATCAACCTAGGGCAGACAACAAGTAGGATACAATTTCAGGTTTTACTTGTTTGACGACTCGAGTATTGCGGACTGGAGAAGGAACAAGGTTCAATTGATGAACAATAGGCAAAGATTTGAAGAGAGAAGTCTCAATTTTTATCAAAATAACAGCCACTCAATAATGGAGCTAAACGGCTCCTTATAAAGAATTTATAAGCAAACTCTAATAGGAATAGAAGTAGGAGTTCTAATTAAGGAAAATAACTTAATTAACTAATTAATCAATTAACTAATTAACTAATCAACTAATCAACTAATTAAAGTAAATATAAATATAATTAAATACATTCCAGCAGCCCATGTCGAGTTCTCCATCATCGGGCCAAGGTTTGGGCCGAAACCTCAAGTTGTATGTTGTCTCGCGCACAGACTGCGCACTATAATATCGACTTCGATAACTTTTAAACCACTACGAAAAATGAGCTGAATCTTGTCCCAAATGAAATCTAACATCCTGAAGTTTCCAATGAGTGGTCTATCGCACGATTCTGACATGTACAGCGCCATCTAGGTTCGATCGAAGTCGTTGGTCGTGCTTGGGCGTCTTCTCCTTGACAGCTATAATGTCACCATGAGCCACCTTCAGATCTACTTGTCCGAATGCTCTGAAACTTGGACACAGCCTTCCTAAGACTTCAATAGGTCTTGTATATATGCTGCATCTTTTATTGAAGCCGTTCTTCCAAGGGTTGACTCGGATAGATGTCAAACCTTGCACTAGGTGCCTCCAAGCCACCTTCCATGTCATCCTATGCGTGAAGGCTTGGTCAAGCAGCGTCTCCTGCCTTGTCTCCATGTCTAGAGGTTGTATTAAGCTCACTGGGGCTAGCCATAGGGATAGGATCGTATCATACCCTTCCCCTTCGAAAAGATTCGCCCTCGAATCTGATTCTTTTAAGACAACAATTCTATTAGAATCAACAAAGGAAACCCATGAAGGAAAGGGATTACCCAAGGCATCCAACTCCAATTGTTGCAACTTAGACAATTCCTTCTCCTTCAAAACATATTGCTCTCGCTGCCCTAAAGAGAATACATAAGAAGAAGAAGAATTAGTTAGCCCATGCTCACTCTTTTCATGGGGGCTGTTTTGATTAGTCTTCTTTAAGACTTTGGGTTCTTTTAAGCCCTTTCCTTTTTCTCGCTCACTCACTTCTGCACCTAGACATGTATTGGACTTCTCTTCTTGAATAGGAAACTTGTCTTCATCGAAGTCGAATGCTTGAACTTTGATTATAGAAAATTCCGTTCTTCGATCCATATCATTCTCCCCTTCTTCAAGAAGATTCGTCCTCGAATCTTGCTTAGCATCATCTTTCGCCTTTGACTTAGTAGGCCTGATACTAGGATAAAGAGACCTCTTATTCCTTTGCTTCTCTATACTGATCGCCTTTTGTAACATATCCTCTAAGTAGAAGAACTCAGTGTAATACAGTGGATCAGTTATCTCTCGGTTGAGGCCTTCGAAGAATCTTGCCATCGTCTCCCTTTTGGTCTCCTTGACTTGTGCTCTCTCCAAAGCAATCTCCATCTCATTAAAGTACTCTTCAACACTCTTATTTCCTTGTGTCAATGTCTGAAACTTTCGGAGAAGCTAACGGCTAAAGGGAGTAGGGACAAATCGACGCCTCATGACTATTTTCATGAAATCCGAAGTCTGAATTGGTACGTCTCCTACGTTAGTTCGCTCGAGATTAATTTGTTCCCACCAATGAACCGCATAGCCACTAAATGTAGCTGCTGCTAACTTCACGTTCTTCCTTTCTGAATAATCATGGCAGCGAAAAATAGATTGTACATCTCGCTCCCAATCCAAGTAAGCATTCGAACTGTATACTGCTTCAAAAGGCGGAAATCTTACCCTTGACTCACTTTTGTTATATGTCTCAGCCTTAGCTCTCAAACCAACTGAGATCTTCCTCCTTTCACGCCTATCATACTGCCCTTTCCTTACAAGCAAACCCTAATAGGAATAGAAGTAGGAGTTCTAATTATGGAAAATAACTTAATTAACTAATTAACTAATTAACTAATCAACTAATTAAAGTAAATATAAATATAATTAAATACATTCCAGCAACCCATGTCGAGTTCTCCATCATCGGGCCAAGGTTTGGGCCGAAACCTCAAGTTGTATGTTGTCTCGCGCACAGAGTGCGCACCATAATATCGACTTCGATAACTTTTAAACTACTGGGCCAAATGAGCTGAATCTTATCCCAAATGAAATCTAACATCCTGAAGTTTCCAACGAGTGGTCGATCGCACAATTCCGACATGTACAGTGCCGTCTAGGTTCGATCGAAGTCGTTGGTCGTGCCTGGGCGTCTTCTCCTTGACAGCTAGAATGTCACCATGAGCCACCTTGAGATCTACTTGTCAGAATGATCCTATCCCCATGGCTATCCTCAGTGAGGTTAATACAACCTCTAGACATGGAGACAAGGCAGGAGACGCTGCTTGACCAAGCATTCACGCATAGGATGACATGGAAGGTGGCTTGGAGGCACCTAGCGCAAGGTTTGACATCCATTCGAGTCAACCCTTGGAAGAACGACTTCAATAAAAGATCCAACATATATAAAAGACCGATTGGAGTCTTAGGGAGGTTGTGTCCAAGTTTGACTCAGTTCGGACGAGTAAATCTCAAGGTGGCTGTTATTTTGATAAAATTGGGACTTCTCTCTTCAAATCTCTGCCCATTGTTCATCAATTGAACCTTGTTCCTTCTCCAGTCCGCAATACTCGAG
Organism: Viola odorata; assembly: GCA_963691705.1. Lineage (NCBI taxonomy): Eukaryota > Viridiplantae > Streptophyta > Magnoliopsida > Malpighiales > Violaceae > Viola > Viola odorata. Next base: position 18,855,434 of record OY829539.1, on the reverse strand, counting down.
TCGTCAAACAAGTAAAACCCGAAATTGCATCCTACTTGTTGTCTGCCCTAGGTTGATATCCACAAGGGATATAGGCGTAGTGATTCAACAAGGATCCTCTCTTGTTTGGACTTAGGTTGGTTGCTGCTTAGCGTTCAGCAGGCTTACGTTGTCTAAGCGAGTTATCTTCTTCCGCATTGAAATCCATTTTTGAACAACGATCAAAATTACGTGCTACGCGTCCTAAGCAACTAGGATCGTATCAGCGAGCTAGACAAGCTACAAATGGTTTAACAAGGTGGGCAAGAGCTCAAAGTGTTACTATGAGGAACAGCGCACGAAAAACAAGTGTGTTTGAGCAAGAAAGGTGCGAGGGCAAGACGCAAGAGGCACCTAAGGCTGCGTTGGAGTCCAGAAATGATTTGGTGGTCAAGATGAACTCCGATTTGAGTAATTCTAAAAATACAAGACATCGAAAGATGTTAGGAATGTCATGTCCAAAAATCAGGTCAATCGGATGAGGGAATCAAAGTCAGGCTCGATTCAAGAAATCGGCGTGCATAGTGGGAACGCAATCCGTCAAAGCAAAGTTGACCACGAGCCAAAATAAAAACAGTTCGAGCTTTTTGAGCGATTCAAGTGGCAATATGAACCTGAGTCAAAGAGCTAGTTCGTGTCAATATTTGGGTTGGAACGCACAAGCGAATTGGAAGATGGCCCATGGAGAAGTTCAAGTGCGACAAGGAGAAAAACTTCAAGTCCGACTAGGAGAAGGAGATGATTTCGGACTTGAGAGTGGAGACAGTTCAAGGAGAAGAGTCTAGAAGACTTTTGCACATAATTAGATAGATTAATATTGTATTTATTTATTTAATTAAGTGTAGTTAAGTTAGGAGTAGAATTCCTAGTCTTAGTCAAATTAGAATTGTACTAGTTGAAACTACTTGTATTTTGCGCCTATATAAAGGGCTGCGTTTTCATTAATAAAATTATATCAGATTTTTCATACAAACACCTTACCAAATTCCCGTTTCCCCATTCTACCATCTTATTATCTCGATCTCCGGAGCAAGCCGTTCTTGTGTTAACTTAGTCGTGGACTCGGTTAGGGCTAGTGAAGCGTGGCGTTTGTGGACTCAAGCGTGGAGGTGCGTGAACTAGTGTTGCGTGAGCAAAGCGTAGCGTTTGTGGAGTCAAACGTGGAGGTGCGTGAGCAACATGGGGGATTGAATTTATACTTTCTATGTCATCATGTATCCTTACTTATATTGTTTATTTATTGATCTAAATTTCTATTTAAATTAAAACATTTATAATATTAAAATATATATAAATATAGTAAGTATAATTAATTCGTACAAATTGATCAATAAATATTTTAAAAATATTTAGTTTTAAAGATGGAAATTCCGTAAAAAACCTTCGTTTTTTTTAAATGTAATTTTTTATTTTGAATAACAATGTGATATAAATTTGTTAATTTCTATTTAAAATGTAATTGAAATTAAAATTTCCAATAAAACTATTTTGTAACCGATAAATTATAATTTATTTAATTATATATTAAGTAAGATTATGTAATTTCGAAGAGCCAATTGATACTATCTATCTATATATAGAATCTTGTACATAGGTACGTAGTAATAATATTTAGTTTCAAAGGTAATTTGAAATTAAAAAAAAATATCGAGTGATACATAAATTATTTTCTCATAATATTAATACTAATACGTAGAATTATTATTTCTTAAATTAGTGATCAAGTTGCTCGGTAGTTAAGTTTCACCAATGTAATCTCTTAATTTTACTGAACTTATTATACTCCCTCCGTTCCATTTTACCTGTCACTTTTCTGCGGATTGTTACTATTTTGGGTATTTGTCATTTTATTTTTTTCGAAGCATATATTTTGTGCAAATGATAAATTGTTTTTTGAATCAATCCAATTTGATGATGGTGTGGTAATTTCAGTGGAAATTAGAAGAAAAAATGAAACAATGAGGAATAAAATAAGTCCGTAAATCAACGGCTTACGCTTTTCTACTATTCTAAAAAGCCAATTAAAGTGGAACGGAGGGAGTACATTTTTAAAATAATAATATTTTTTTTTTCTAACCCGGATATGTTAGCATTGTGCCCACATTTTTTGGACACAAAATACCCCTACTTTTTATGAAATTTGAAGGACAAAAGAATCAACTCATATAATTTCTTTCTCCTTTAATAATTAGTCTTTAAATACATTTACACCATTTGTTTCTCTCTCATTTTTTTTTCTTTCCGATAACACCTTCTCTTTTTTTTTTTTTTTTTTGGGTGCAAACTTGTTTTCTGTGTAATTCAATTTTTTCTTTATTAGCTAATTTTTTAGATGATGGTTTTCAAAAGGTGCATAATCAGATTCATAGATATGTGATTATTATTTTTATTTTTAAACAAAAAGAAATTGGCTTTTAACTTTTCCTAAAATCAAATTAAGGGATTAATTCACTTTTGGAATAAAAATATAAATTATCGGAAAAAAATAAATTAAAAAAAAGGATAAGCTTGATATACGGTATTTTTTTTTGACATCATCTTTAATAATATTTCTAGCTTACTAACGAAAAATAGCAAAAAGATAAAGATAAAATTTAGCAAAAAAAGAACAACCAGATAAATAAGGAACTTACAAAAAGAAGAAGATGGCGTATAATAAAATTGGAAAATAAATAAAAAAGAGATAAATAAGGGGAAAAAAAGAAGAGAGAAGGTTATAATAAAATTGGAAAATAAATAAAAAAGAGATAAATAAGGGGAAAAAAAGAAGAGAGAAGGTTAAATCGGAAAAAGAAAAAAAAAGGATGAGAGAGAAACAATTATTAAAGGAGAGAGAAATTAAATGAGTTGATTTTTTTGTCCTTCAAATTTAATAAAAAGTAGGGGTATTTTGTGTCTAAAAAATGTGGGCACAATGCTAACCTACCCATGAAGTTGGCAGGTTAGCAAAACCCTATATATATATATATATATATATATATATAAAAGCAAAACTGGCGATGCGGGATGAAAAAGAAGTCGGGTTACGGTGCCCAACTGCGCACTAACTTAGAACCCATAAAGGGTGTTGCTCGATTAAAATAGACGGTGATCATGGAAGTCGAAAAGTAATTCATTTTCCGAATGACATTCCGTCGAATGTTTTAATATATACATATATGTATTTTTTTTTTTTTTCACGCAGCCAAGAAAACGCACAGTGTCTAGAAAACCCATCTGTATGAAATTAAGGCACCCAAGTATCCATCCAAATTAATGCAAATATGCTCCTCATTCCCAAAACGCCAGAATTGAATAAATCGAAGGGTTACCTTTGTTTTGATAGAAAATGGTTTTCGGAAAACATTTTAATTGAGAACGATATCAATTTTCAAGTGAACTCGAGAAAGAGTGCTTATATGCCAAATTTGCCAAAATGGGGGATATGAGTTTTTTTTTTGTCTTTTCATTTTTTTCATTTTTTTGATTTTTGATTTTTGATTTTTGTAATTTTTTTTTTCCTGAAAACAATGCAATTCAGGTACATGATGATGAATCAAAGATAAAAATCGAAGATTCGTGAATAAAAGAATAAGTTTTACCCTTAAAAAAAAGTTTTAAAACAAATGTTAATTCGAAATGATCAAAACAATAACTCATTTAAGTTCTCTTAAAGAAAACAAAGAATTTGTGTTTTCTATGTCCCAAGTGGAATCCTCAAACTGTGAACAACCATTCAAATCTTACATGAAAAAAAAAGGAATCTTAAATTTAAAGGGAACATAACATATTCCATTAACTAATTCACAATCTAGCTCGTGAAGAATATCAAACGATCTTTACTAGGGAAATGAAAAGAAAAGAGTTGTCGCTTTATTTATTTTGAAAAAAATAAAGTAAACCATTAAAAATCTTATTTTTAAAATTCAAAAAAAAATTATTAACTAAAATAAATCTTGAAAACAAAATATGAATAACTCCATGTAAAAATCCAATATTAAAGTACTAGTTTGCAATCTAGAAATTTTGAATTCAGGGATTTGTACGAATAGAAAATGTGTTAGGCACCCTACTTGTTTGGGGTATAAAAATTTGTGTTAATCATTACAAATTAAACTCCATATAAAAAAGAGGAAAAAAACAAATTAATTTTTGATGATGAAAGATAATGATTATTTTGAAAAGAAATGTGAATTTAATGATAAAAAATGAGTTTAAATTATAATTAATGTCAATTGAGCACATGACAACAAATCGACTAAAAAATTACATGTATTTATTTTTTAATAATAACTTTTTCATTAGCTGATGTTTATGGAAAAGAATTATCATGTTTATGTTCTTATCACTACAAAAAAAACTAGTTGCGTTTGTCCAGAATTTGAAGGATTGAAAAATCAGTCGCAAATTTTTTGCAACGGACACACCGTCACAATAAACTTCCGTCGCAAAAACAAATTCAAACGGTTTATATTGCGACGGGCAGTATTCCGTCAGAAAAGCTTGACTTTTGCGATGGAAAAGCTCCTGTCACAACAATGATGCTATAGCGACGACGATTGGTACATCTTTAGCGACGATTTTTACATTTATTGCGACAATGTTTTTCCAAAAAGAAAAAGGAATGGAAAAGGGTGGAGGGAATATTTTCATCACAACGTTACAAGATCATTGTGACGGAAATACAACAAAGAATATATAGTGACGATTTGTACATCTATCGCGACAATATTTTTCCGGAATAAAAAGGAAAGAGAAAGGGTTGTCATGGAAATATTCCGTCACAACATTAACGTTAATTTCCGTCACAAAGTTAACATTAACGTGACGGAATATTTCCATCACAACCTTTTTTCAAATTTATTTAATTAATATTTATGATAATTTTTTTCAATTTTATTAATTAATTATAATTTTAATAATAAATATTTATGATAAATTTATTTAATTTTATTAATTAACAAAAAAAATTATAATGAATATTTATAACAAAGATACTTTCAATTCAATTCTAAATTCAGGTATATATATAAATGTTAAATTTGATTACAAACGTGCACGTATACATACATTTTAAATAACTTAAATAATAAAAATTGAAATAAATTTAATCGAACTGTATGACATATAAGGTTACAAATAATAAGAATATAAGTTGAAAAAAAGAAAGATAAAGGAAAATTAGTATTTATGAACTAATTTATACCCTAAAAATAATTAACAAACAAAGAGAAGCTAACACCAAAATATTGTACGTGTCCACAAATTCCAAATGGCTAGAACAAGGGCACGTAAAAAGGGCCATTTTTCCTCACACGAGATCTAAACAATGCTATGAACAATAATTCCAAAAATTGCCTGCACCAAATGAAAGAAACCCCATTACCGTAAGAATGCCGCATGAACCAAAATACCAAATATACAATTAAAGACAACAAAACATCATTGCTTCTGTAACCCATCTAAATAGAAAGCAAAAAAACTCTATTTAAATCAAGCAAATGTAAGTTGATACCTCCTCATCAGACAAACCATCCATGGAATCATCTTCATCAGATTCATTGTTGCCAGGTAAGACATTTTGGCTTCGCTTTGCATTCTCCTTTTGGTTTTGAAGCTGGCACCTTGGCTTCACTGGCCTTGGCAGTAGCAGGCTTTCAGCTTCTTAATTTGTTGCTCAACATTTCCTGGAAAAAAAAATGACAAATTAACACAGTACTAAATCAATCAATGAATGAACAATCTGTAATTTAGTGAAAAGAAGGAGCATACCATTTGCCACTGGAAGTTCCTCTTCTTCACTTTATCATCAAATTCATCTTCACTTATATCTTCAGAATCATCTCGATATTAACAAACATACTTAACATGAGTTGGGGAAAAAATACAGCCAAGAAACCTACAAGTTTCAATCGATGTAGCAGGACTCACCAGGAGCATATGCAGTGGGAATCACGAGACAGCAGAAGAGTCAAGGGACAGCAGAATATTAATGAAACAACCAAGAGGGCAAACGACACTTTTTTAAGCAGTAATTTCTAGCAGTAATAGTTGTCTGTTAGACTCAAAAACAGTTCAATAGAAAGAAGAAAACAAAAAATTAAAAGGATATAGAGTTTCGTAGCCGCAAAAGTGAACGCTCCCGCTTTTGCCATTGTGAGATGGCTAAAAATCGTACTCAAAAACTAAATGAGAGGACAATTGAGGAAACTTGTCAGAAGAAAGAGTCCCGAGAACTATCTTTTTGTCACCGACCTTGGCAGAAAGGAGTATGGAATCATTTGCTTTCTCCTTCTTTGGCTCTAAGCGACGCTATATTTAATGAAACAATCAAGGTGAAAACATTCGTTATATTTATTTCCTGGGCAGTTTCATAGAAATATTGATGGTCCAATGCCTACATTCTTTCCATTAAATCAAAGGTGTATGCTTTACAAATCAAGCATGCATGAACAGACATTGTACTTCCAACAATTAAACCATTCTCAAATTTTCAATATTTAATGTAACTTTGCAATCCTAATGCATTATGAACAACTTACCACGATAGAAATGAAGAACGCAGGTAACCAAAGATTTGTTGTCTGCGCATCGAGCAGATCCCTTGGGACAAGTCTCCTCGACCTCTGGCATCATTCCTGTACCAGAAACATGCGTCACTGACCCATCAAGAGGTATTTCAGCAGGGCAAAACACTTCAACCAAAACTGACCTATGGAAAGCATCGCCAAAGATGAATGCACCAAAATGAAAGTAGAGCAGCTAGCATCAACTCTAGCAACTTCTGCAGTAGCCACAGCACTAGCAGTGATGGAGAGACCAGGGCATCCATAACCCTGAAATTTGAAACCACAAATCATCTAACTCCTCACATTTTCCACCAAGAGGAAAACAAATAAAGTTAATTAAAAGAAAAACCCCATAACATTACCTTAATCGTGCTACCAGCAACACGCATAGCAGCAAGCTTTGGAACAACATGAAATGGAAATTTTGCCTTCTCCCAATACTGGAAAAGAAGAAAAAGAAGTGGGCAATAACAACAAAAAACAGACACTTGTGAAAAAATCCAACCAACATAACAATCTAGTATCTACCTCTGTCATTATAGGAGCTATTTCCATTTCCATAGTCTGTCTTACTTTCATCCTAGTTGCCTGCTCTTCAGCATTCAGTAAATCATCTAACTGAAAATAGTCTGAAGCTGTAATTTTGAACAACAAAACAAGCATCATAAGTACACCAATTCTAATAAATGAATCTCCATCTAGACAAACCAACCTTAAATATTTCTTCATACATTAAAAAGAAAACAAAGTATTGTTACCTGAAGGAGGAAATGGATAACCCAGTAAGGGTTTTGGGTTTTGAAGCAAAAAGTCTCTGCTTTAAGCCTCGTGAGGCAAACAGAGACCTGGTTTTCGGGTTAGGTGGGAGTGAAAAAAGCCCTTTGGTTTGAAGAACAGCTTCCATGTCTCTCTCCCTCTCTCTTCATCTCTAAGCATGTACAACAATTTATAACACAGCAGGGGTTTGGAATCAAGAAGTAAAATGCCCAGCAAAACCCATTACTTGTAACGTCAAAAGAAACCATCAATAAGTAATTCAAAATACAAATAGCAGAAATCCAATTAAAATTGACCTGGACTTTTGGTGCGGAAGTATTGAGAAATATTGAGATTTCAGTAGAATATTGAGAAATCGGAGATGGGTTACATCCAAAACAGGGACTTTTGGTGCGGAAGTACCGCGTGTTAAATCTCCAGATTCGTGTTCTAGTTCAAAAACGAAAACAGCAATGAAAGTGTACATAAACCTCGGACTCTTAATTGAGCCACTAGTCGGAGGACTCTTATGTTATGTGACGTCGCCGGCCGGAGATGAGACAGAGGAGAGAGACAGTGAGAGGACGTGGCTGCTGTCGGGAATATAGGCGCCATGTTTTTGATTGGGAGGGAGATTGGAAATTGGAAATTTTATGTCCAAATCGTTGGTCTGACTTTGATAATTAATTTTTTTTCCACTTTTTTTTATCCTTTTTATTTTTTATTTTTTATTTTCTTGAATATTTTTTCTACCTTTATTTTTTTAGAATTTGTGATTATCTCATTCGAGCATGATTGTTAGAAAATTAGGTTATTTTATTTCATTCTAAATTATATTTTTTGTAAGCATTTTGGTGATAATTTAATTAATATATTAATATATTAATTAAAATTAAAAATAATAATAAATAAAATGTTCCGTCGCAAAAAAATCGTCCCGAATTGATAGTTTCTTTTTGTAGTGTTACCATTTGTAAATTACCTTCATTTGAAATATTATACATATCACCGAATCAATTATATCAAGGTAAATCCTTGATAAATCTTTATTTTAATTCATCTTACATTAACAAATGTAAAGCAAAAGTAATATATACACAACCAAGCCCACTAGACTGCTCCTAAGCGAGTTCATTTATTACTTGGGACATAATTCCAATGACATGACAATATTAGAATAATAATTACTCTTTATAAATTTATTGATTTTTTAAAGTTCATGTGATTACTTCTTAATTATGGAGTTTCACATAAACGGCTCGTTAAGAAATTTCTTCTGAAGATCAATCACAGCTTCTTTGTCTAATCTGAAAGACCTGGTGAGAACATCTGGGTTCATGGATGGATTCGTTCCAAAAGTTGACTCCCCCGCGAAAATGAATCCGGGGTTTTGGCTATTGAAACTACCTAAGATAAATCCTGGTTTTTTAGAAATATTGAGTTGGAAGTGAACAAGTCCGATTGGAAAAACAAAAACATCTCCGGGATGCAGTATTTTGGTAATGAGACGACTATCTCCAGATGTGACAAAACCAGCATAAAAGACACCTTCAACAATATACAAAACCTCCGTCGCACGAGGGTGGATGTGGGGTGGGGTGACGCCACCATTGGGTGCAAAGTCAAGGCGGAGGAAAGCTGAGCCAAGAGTGTTCAGGCCCGGAAGTAAGTCAACACCTATTGTAGTCCCGTTAAATCCATACACATTATTTGTGTCGAATGGAATGTTTAGGCCTGAAAATAAGAAATCATCTGCTGTGGCAAGCTTTGGGTCCTTGCATACTTTCCCATTCACAAACACTGAATAAGTCAAAATAATATTAATTAGAAAACATTTAAAAAGACAAACATGTAAAAAAAACGACTTATATAATTGTGTCGTGCGTGTATATATATATATATATATATATATATATATATATCTCCAAATATGATCAGCTAGATATTACGGAAAAGTACTAATTTTATTCGCACTAGATTCTAAAAAAATTAAGGGATAATTAAAGTATTAATTATAGTACCAGCTTGTTTAGGATCATTGATGGCAACACAATAGTCTTGAAGGGAGTGGGGATCGTAGGCGGAGGCGATTGAGGAAGCTAGAGCCAAAACGGCAAGAGCTACAAGAATTTGGGCACTTTTCATGGTGATACTGGTTGTAGTAGTAGTAAATACTATGTTAATTGATGAGAAATATTGCTTGTAAGGCACATGCATTTATAGTCGGAATATTTGACTAGTCTAATTAAAAGTTACGTCCTGCCATACGACATTAAATGTTTCTTTCGTTTTTTAGATGTGATTCAACCACGATGTCACTTCAAATTAATATATATTGGATAAATTAATATCGGATAAGGGATGGCTTTTTCTTACCGACTACTTATAATTATAATAAATCAATGTGTTGATTACTCTTTTTCTTTGTAGTCAAAGATCATCTTAACTTATTCATAAAGGAAAGGATCTGTTCTTTTGGTATTTTGCTTAGCTCTCACACAAGTGAAGCACACAGATTGGTTCAATTGAAACTCTCACCGAGTGCAAATTTCAACGTAATATCCTGTTACGGGGCTATTGGTGAAGTCTGATATACATTATTAAAAACAGCATAGAACGGTCTTGTACCACCTAAAATTGAAACTTTCCTCTGGATACTTCTCCTGGGAATAATTAACACAAGAAACTCTTTGGTCATAAGAGGTATTATTGGGGCTAATGATGATGTTGTCCCTTTTGCAAATGCAGCTCTGAAACCGTTAATCATTTGTTGTTGATTTGGGGTAAAATTTTCAGATGATGTTTTCTTGGGCTGTCTATGAATTGAAGGGGTAAATGGACAAAAAAAGATAAAGGTTGTGATTAAATAAAACATCAGAGTTCAGGGTCCCTTTATCCCTTTTTACCAAAAAAAAATTTTAAAAAAATATAAGAAAAATTAATCTTCTAATATTTTGGAAAAATTTCAAGGGCTTGGTTCCAAAGGGAGAATATCATTTCATTAATATAGATTAATGATTCCTGAGCTAATAATAACTGTCCCATGTGTAGCTGCCAGGCCGAAGATGTGAACCATTTGTTTCTTCATTGTGAAATAGCAAGGGGTATTTGGGATCACGTTATGCGGTGGTTGAGGATTGTGTGGTGTCAGCCTGGTTCGTTGGCAGCGTTGTGGCAGGCGTGGGGGAGTTATCTGCCGACTGCAGACAAACAACGGAGTAGAATGTGGCAGCCCTTATTTTATGCGATTATTTGGACAGTGTGGAAGAACTGTAATGCGAGGATCTTTAGACAGTTGGAATCTAACGCAACTCATATGGTGAACATGATCTTTGCTTTGTGGCATTGGTGGCTGAAGAGCAAGGATGACAGGTTCGCTTTTAGCATGTCGGACATGGTCCAATCCCCGGCTTGGCTTCTCAATTGGTGTACGGACATTCCTTGAGTTTGTAGGCTGTTGGCTTGTTGTTTTGGCTTGCTGTTTTGTTGCTAGGGTATATGTTTTTGCCGAGTCTGTAGCTGCTCGCTCCTAGAGAGAGCTTCTGCGGGTTTTTCTCTGTATTGGTTCTGCTGGGCTGGTCATATTCTTCATGACAGTCTAGTCTAATAAAATCTGCCTATTTTTTAAAAAAAAAGTATATAGATTAATGAGATTTTAATTCTCTAATAAATGGTAGCAAAAATGATGGTTTCGCCTTAGTGAGACTCGGACCCGGTCGGGTCTGTCCCGACCAAAATCATCTCTCCCTCTCTGCCAAACCCGAACCACGGTCACACCATCACCATCATCGGCAACCATCCTCCTCCACGACTATCGTCACCATCACAACCACCGCCTCAAATTGTTATGAATTTTATAAAAGTTAAAAAGGAATAAAGGGACCTTGAACTATAATATTTTATTTAATGGGAACCCTAAACTTTAATATTTTATTTAATTACAACCCTACCGTGACGTGGCGAGCTAGCATGGCAACGGTTGGGTAGATGACGTGGCACATAACGATGCCATGTCAGCTCACCGTGACGGAAGGGTTGTCATTAAACAAAATATTATAGTTCAGAGTGTAAAAAGACAAAGAGGGTTCCCATAACATAAAACATTAAAGTCCAGGGTCCCTTTACTCCTTTTTGCCTGTAAAAAATAAGTACTCCCTCTATTTCATATTAAATGTCATTTTTTCAAGAAATAGTTTTGGCCACTTAGTTGTTGTATTCAATTTTTAAGATAACTTTTGTAGTCAATGACAAAATTAAACCCAAACAATTTTAAATTAACCATGTTTTCTGGAGAAAATTTAAAAAGGGCTGGTTGATAATCAATAAGGGCAGTTTAGTTAATAATTATACAATAATTCTAATATAATGATTATCATAATTATTGTGAAAACTGAAAAAACGACATTCAATAAAACTCGGAGGGAGTATATAAGTATCTGTTAATCATTCATATCGAGGTGAAACCTTGATAAATCTTTATTGCTTAAGTAAAAGTATTACTTTATTTCATTTTACATCAACAAATTAATGCAAAGAAAAGAAAGGAAAAGCAAAATGTAAAGAAGCAAAAGTAATCGTTTATTTTTTTATATTTTTTTTGTGATTACTTCTTTAATTATCATTGATTTGGGTTTACTGAAGAAAACTATCCTCAAGGAATTTCTTCTGAAATCACAGCTTTCTTGTCTAATCGGAAAGACCTGGTGAGAACATCGGGATTCATGGATGGCCTTGTTCCAAAAGTCGACTCTCCTGCAAAACTGAATCCAGGATTTTGGCTATTGAAACTACCGAAAATAACTCCCGGCTTTTCGGAGATATTGAGTTGGAAGTGTACAAGCCTGGTTGGGAAAACAAAAACATCTCCAGGATATAAGATTTTGGTGATGAGACGACTATCTCCAGATGTGACAAAACCAGCATAGAAGACACCTTTAGCAATATATAAGACCTCGGTTGCACGAGGGTGGGTGTGGGGTGGGACGACGCCACCATTGGGTGCAAAGTCAAGGTGGAGGAAAGCTGAGCCAAGAGTGTTGAGGCCTGGAAGTAAATCAACACCTATTGTAGTCCCGTTAAATCCATACACATTATTTGTGTCGAATGGAATGTTTAGGCCTGAAAATAAGAAATCGTCTGTTGTGGCAAGCTTTGGGTCCTTGCATACTTTGCTCTTCACAAACACTACAGAAGTCAAAATAATATCAATTAGCAAACATTTAAAAAGACTAAACCTATAAAAAAACATATAAAATAGACGACTTATGTCATTATGTCGTGCGCATAGATATATATATATAACTCCAAATCTAATCTTGTATATATCACAGAAAATTACTAATTTTGTTTGCACTAGATTCTCAACGAATTAAGGGATAATTAAAGTATTAATTATAGTACCAGCTTGTTTGGGATCATTGACGGCAACATAGTAGTCTTGAAGGGAGTGGGGATCGTAGGCGGAGGCGATGGAGGAAGCTAGAGCCCAAACGACAAGAGCTACAAGAATTTGGGCACTTTTCATAGTAGTAACTAGTAAGTACGATGCTGATTGATGAGAAATATTGCTTGTAACGGGGAAAAGGCACCTTGGGGTCCCTATGGTTATTATTTTTATTTTAGTTGATCCCACTTTTCAATTTCTGTTCGATTTGGTCCCATGCGTTATTGTCGTTATCCTTCTGGAGTCCATATCGTCTAAATTGACGTTACCGGTCGCTTTTTACCGTTAAACGTCATTATTTTATTATTATATATGATAGATCATCAATTTTGGCGAGCCCCACATGATAAAATTCTTGGACCAAATTGAAAAAAAAATCAACGATGCTGGGTTAGTTTGAAATAAAAATGGGCCCCACCATATATTTTACAACCCAAATTTGACCCTCTCGTCGCACAAACTCATCTCATCTTCTCTCAAATCCTCATCCTTTCATACCAAACCCGAAATTCCCTCTCTCCTCTCATTGTCTTCTCCCAAATATTTTTCTTTCATCCGAAACCCTAAATTCACAAAAATCTAATTGAAGAATAATGTTCGATATTTCTGTTTCCTCGCATCGTTCTTGGAGGAGGAATACTCAAGTTGGTGATGACAGTTACTCTGGTGCTCCGAGATTTTACGATTGTGGCTTGAAAGCGAAGATGTGGGTTTGTTGGAAGGAGGAGAACGTCGGCAGAAGGTTTTACAATTGTCCACAACACAATTGTAAGTATTTTAGATGGCACGATATTGCTCAATTTTCACAAAGGTCAAGAGATGTCGTTCATATGTTGTTAGATAGCGAGGAAGAATTGAAACATGAAGTTAGGTGCTTGAATAAGAAGTTAGGTAATTTGCAGGATGCCCATATGGAGACAGTAGCTGAGGTTTCGTGTTTGCAAAACCAATTAGATAGATTGAGATTGGAGAAATCAGGTTCCTTCTTGAATGGTGTAAAAGTCGGAATGGTTTTCTGTTTTTTTATATGTATTACTATTTTAATTGTGAGGAACGTTGTTTGATTTTGTGTAATTCGTTTCAGTTTGTAATTCAACTATTTAATTTAAATGTAGAATGTTAATGTGTATAACTGTAATTGCAATTAATTTGTTTTTTATACTCCAGTTGTTGTTAATGTGTATAACTATAATTTGCAATTAGATTGTGTAGTTTAGTTAGTTTGTGTAGTTTGCAGACTGTGTAGATTAGTAGATTTGTGAGTTTGTGTAGTTTTTGGCAGACTGTGTAGATTAGTCAGGTTGTGTAGTTTTTGGCAGACTGTGTAGATTAGTTAGTTGTGTAGTTTTTGGCAAAACCATAGTTGTAATGCTTGACAAGTTTGAATATTTTCAGCTTTCTTGATGATTTCTTGAAGAAAACGAGCTTTGGAAGATTGATGGGTTTCCTACTCAACTTGGATAGGAGTATAGAAGCTCTCACAAGATTTGAGATTTTCTTGAAAATGGGTGCTCTGTTTCTTGGCATTTTGGCTCAAGAAAAGCAGAGCTTTCTTAGATTTCGGAGGGTTGAGTCATGAATAAGTGGAGAGAATTAGGCGAGGAGGATTTAAGGGAACAAGAAAGGTAATGGAATAGCAAAGATTAGGGTTTTGGTGGTGCTGGTGGGCTGATAAGTGGAATTGATTATCCAAGTATTATTATTAGATATTATATGCTTGTGCATCTGTTGGGATAGAACAGAAACAGAACAAATTTACAGTGAGAGCAGAAGTTTTGATGACCAAGGACTCTTCCTTCTTTTGTATATATATATATATACACATTCTTAACCCATACATACATTCTTATTCTTATTAGAAAACAAGAATGAATTAACACCAAGAAATTCTGAAAAAAAGAAGAAAAGTATAGTTTTAGGAACAGCAGCAGGCAGGAAGGTAACATACATGTTTGATCAGTTGTTAATTAGCAAAGTGTAAATGTATTATCGACCGGGTGATTAATTAGTGTGTGCATGTTGTTGTTAAAAAGTCTTATGTAGTGTTCATGGGATCACATTCACATGGTCCTACTCCTTCTCAAGCTGATTTCGATCGCGTAATAACAACAGCAGCCAAAACATATTTTCAGCTTTCATCAATCTATATTATCAATTAAGCCTAATAACAATAGCAGCCAAAGCAACAATGTTAATTGCTAGAAATAAAATCATTCACCATAGTTAAGTACAGTAAAAAAAATCATCTCAGGTTCAAAGTTTGGAATTTCTCTGTAGTTTGCAGTGGCCTTGTAAGGCTTTGAAGTTCTTCTTCTTCTCCTCCCATGGTCTACATCACTTGCTGAACTTCTAGACACTGCACTAGCATCAGAATCATCCCCTATCTCATCATTTACATATTCCGGTGACAAATTTGTTGTACCAGGACCATCATCCTCATCTCTTACCCTTCTCTCATCTTCCTCCATCCTATTTCCTCCATGCTCTTCACCTTGCCCTTGCCCTTACCCTTCTTTACTTCCACTGGTCTCACCCCTCTCTTTATTCTTTTTTGTTTTGGCTCCTTTTTTCAACTCCCTATACTCCTCATCATCAGTTAAGTATGGAACATCCACCCATGTTCCAAGTCCACCTTCTACCCCAACATACTCTTCATCTGCCCTATTTCCACTGCCTAAAATATTATCTCCTTCAACCTCTTCGTCACTAGAGTCAACAGAATTGTAATTCAAGCTTGAAACGTTAGGTAATGGAGAGAAAGGGGTAGCTTCTTCGTTAATGTTTCTAGGAAACCCCAATGACTTAACTCCCTCATCAATATTAAAATTACTTCCACCTACCAACTCTATCGTGTTACTACTAAAGTAATCACTATGTATTGAGTCCGGACTACGCAGTAAGTCACACGGTAAAATCCTAGGTCTACCTTCAATAAACAAAGGTTGCCTTTCATCATGGTCCACATACAAATCCATAAAACCATTACCTATTGCAGATTGCACAAACATTGAAAATGAGATTTCACACTGTAGTACAACCAAGTCCATTTCCATATCCACAATGTCCTTACCCTTATCCCACTGTTTATAAAATAAAATTCTACCCACATTGTTAACTTTCATCCTCCATAGAATCCAAACTATTAACTCATAAGATATTACTTCCATCCGACACCTCCACTCAGCAATAGTCGGACTCTCATACCTATACGGATTGTATTTAAACTTTCCACCGATATGGAAACGCAAAACAACAGTCATGGCCTACCAAGCAAAATAGGAAAATATAATTCAATTCACAATTGTAAAGAACAGGACCACATGAATCGCATAAAAGGGTTACAAAATAGGACCACATGATTCGTATAATAAATTTTACTTTACAGAAATCAAAAACCAACCAAAAGATGAAAACAACAGCAAGGACGTTTGCAAAAGGCAAAATTAAAAGGTTAAGAATACATACCCTCTGGAATCTCAACGTGGTTTGTCGTCCTGTTGTCGCCGTACCTTTTACTCTCGTTGTTCCAACTAAATCAACTCACACACCAAACGACACAACCACCTGTCTTCGCTATTCTCTGTTCGGCATTGCTGTTAATTTCTTATACCAAGAAAATACAAACTTCATTCATCTCTCGGCGGCTAAACACTCTCCGATTCCTTCTCCCTTTCACTACACACTCTTTACCATTGAAACCCACCTCGCATTTCCACTCCCAAAACCTCTAATCCTTACCAAAACCTCACATTTCCACTCTTTGATGTTTCGTGGTAGTTGATTGAAAGGATGAGGAAAACCAATTATTCTTCAATTAGGTTTTTGAGAATTTAGGGTTTGGTATGAAAGGATGAGGATTTGGGAGAAGATGAGATGAGTTCATGCGATGGGAGGGTGAAATTTGGGTTGTAAAACATATGGTGGGCCCATTTTTATTTCAAATTAACCCAACATTGTTGATTTTTTTTCAATTTAGTCCAAGAATTTTATCATGTGGGGCCGCCAAAATTGATGATCTGTCATATATAATAATAAAATAATGACACTTAACGGCAAAAGCGACCGTTAACGTCAATTTAGACGATAGGGATTCCGGAAGGATAACGACAATAACACATGGGACCAAATTGAACAGAAATCGAAAAGTAGGATCAACTAAAATAAAAATAATAACCATAGAAACCCTAGGGTGCCTTTTCCCACTTGTAACGCATATGCATTTATAGATCGGAATATATTGACTAGTCTAATTAAAAGTGACGTCCTGCCATACGACATTAATTAAAAGTGATCTATCTAATGTTTCTGATTTGTCTACCGTCCAAACATTTATTTAGATTATCTATCATTTTCACATGCTTGAGCAATAAGTAACTACGTACCATTTTTATTAATTGCTTATTTTTTGACTTTTCAAAATGAGATCCTTGTTTGGTTTTTTTTCCATAGACCAAATAAAAAAATGTAAAACATATAGGTTTAATTTTGTTAATTCGATTATATTTAGTAATATTTTTTTATTGTTATATTCTATTTGCGCTCTCCAATAAAAAGTTGAAAGTAAATATAAATGATTTGAAATATTTAACGTAGTTTCTTTAAATCAATAAAAATTAATCATGTATTTATTTTTTAGGGTTTTCCCTACAATGTGACATGAATGGTTCAATTGGTTGACGACTTTAAGTCATGGTTTAATTCTACTAAGGTTTGGATTGTCAAGATATGGTCTCCACCAGATCAAGGTTGGCTGAAAAGGAATACTGATGGTTCCTCCTGCAGAAATCCTGGACCAGCCGGTATAGGTGATATACTAAGGGATGATAAAGGAAATTTTGTTTGCTTATTTTCAATTTATAGAGAGGAGGTTGATGCTAATTTTGCAGAAGTTGCAGCGGTAAGAAAGGAACTGCTTAGTCGTGCTACCGATTACATGGTCACCAAGTGATGATCCTCAAATGACAAAACAACAACAACAACAACAACAACAACAACAACAACAACAACAACAACAACAACAACAACAACAACAACAACAACAACAACAACAACAACAACAACAACAACAACAACAACAACAACAACAACAACAACAACAACAACAACAACAACAACAACAACAACAACAACAACAACAACAACAACAACAACAACAACAACAACAACAACAACAACAACAACAACAACAACAACAACAACAACAACAACAACAACAACAACAACAACAACAACAACAACAACAACAACAACAACAACAACAACAACAACAACAACAACAACAACAACAACAACAACAACAACAACAACAACAACAACAACAACAACAACAACAACAACAACAACAACAACAACAACAACAACAACAACAACAACAACAACAACAACAACAACAACAACAACAACAACAACAACAACAACAACAACAACAACAACAACAACAACAACAACAACAACAACAACAACAACAACAACAACAACAACAACAACAACAACAACAACAACAACAACAACAACAACAACAACAACAACAACAACAACAACAACAACAACAACAACAACAACAACAACAACAACAACAACAACAACAACAACAACAACAACAACAACAACAACAACAACAACAACAACAACAACAACAACAACAACAACAACAACAACAACAACAACAACAACAACAACAACAACAACAACAACAACAACAACAACAACAACAACAACAACAACAACAACAACAACAACAACAACAACAACAACAACAACAACAACAACAACAACAACAACAACAACAACAACAACAACAACAACAACAACAACAACAACAACAACAACAACAACAACAACAACAACAACAACAACAACAACAACAACAACAACAACAACAACAACAACAACAACAACAACAACAACAACAACAACAACAACAACAACAACAACAACAACAACAACAACAACAACAACAACAACAACAACAACAACAACAACAACAACAACAACAACAACAACAACAACAACAACAACAACAACAACAACAACAACAACAACAACAACAACAACAACAACAACAACAACAACAACAACAACAACAACAACAACAACAACAACAACAACAACAACAACAACAACAACAACAACAACAACAACAACAACAACAACAACAACAACAACAACAACAACAACAACAACAACAACAACAACAACAACAACAACAACAACAACAACAACAACAACAACAACAACAACAACAACAACAACAACAACAACAACAACAACAACAACAACAACAACAACAACAACAACAACAACAACAACAACAACAACAACAACAACAACAACAACAACAACAACAACAACAACAACAACAACAACAACAACAACAACAACAACAACAACAACAACAACAACAACAACAACAACAACAACAACAACAACAACAACAACAACAACAACAACAACAACAACAACAACAACAACAACAACAACAACAACAACAACAACAACAACAACAACAACAACAACAACAACAACAACAACAACAACAACAACAACAACAACAACAACAACAACAACAACAACAACAACAACAACAACAACAACAACAACAACAACAACAACAACAACAACAACAACAACAACAACAACAACAACAACAACAACAACAACAACAACAACAACAACAACAACAACAACAACAACAACAACAACAACAACAACAACAACAACAACAACAACAACAACAACAACAACAACAACAACAACAACAACAACAACAACAACAACAACAACAACAACAACAACAACAACAACAACAACAACAACAACAACAACAACAACAACAACAACAACAACAACAACAACAACAACAACAACAACAACAACAACAACAACAACAACAACAACAACAACAACAACAACAACAACAACAACAACAACAACAACAACAACAACAACAACAACAACAACAACAACAACAACAACAACAACAACAACAACAACAACAACAACAACAACAACAACAACAACAACAACAACAACAACAACAACAACAACAACAACAACAACAACAACAACAACAACAACAACAACAACAACAACAACAACAACAACAACAACAACAACAACAACAACAACAACAACAACAACAACAACAACAACAACAACAACAACAACAACAACAACAACAACAACAACAACAACAACAACAACAACAACAACAACAACAACAACAACAACAACAACAACAACAACAACAACAACAACAACAACAACAACAACAACAACAACAACAACAACAACAACAACAACAACAACAACAACAACAACAACAACAACAACAACAACAACAACAACAACAACAACAACAACAACAACAACAACAACAACAACAACAACAACAACAACAACAACAACAACAACAACAACAACAACAACAACAACAACAACAACAACAACAACAACAACAACAACAACAACAACAACAACAACAACAACAACAACAACAACAACAACAACAACAACAACAACAACAACAACAACAACAACAACAACAACAACAACAACAACAACAACAACAACAACAACAACAACAACAACAACAACAACAACAACAACAACAACAACAACAACAACAACAACAACAACAACAACAACAACAACAACAACAACAACAACAACAACAACAACAACAACAACAACAACAACAACAACAACAACAACAACAACAACAACAACAACAACAACAACAACAACAACAACAACAACAACAACAACAACAACAACAACAACAACAACAACAACAACAACAACAACAACAACAACAACAACAACAACAACAACAACAACAACAACAATAATAATAATAATAACAATAATAACAATAAAAAGAGGTTTAATTATCCTCAAACCCGTCAATAATCATAAATCCCGAATCCAAAACTACGGAAAACCAAAAATATTAATTTTCAGGTCTTTTGTGACCAAATTTGTGCAATCTGTGGCTCAACTATATAATTGAACCATAGTCATATTTTCTCAATCAACATGAGTTTTTTTAAGGCCAAATTTCATCTCGATCTGACGGTTGGATCAAAAGCTTGGATTGTTGTTTACTCAGAAAAGTTAAAATTTTCATCCCAAAAAATTGAGGGAAAATAGAAGAGTTAAGGGAAATTGGATATTTAGGAGTCAAATTTTTTGTCTGGCCAAGCAAACACAATAAACTCAAAATATCAGATTCCTGAGTCATCTTTTTTGAAATTTTCTGAAATTTCTAATTTTTCGATCCGAATTTTTCAAATTTCAGTTCGGGTATTTCGGATATCAAAAAATTTGAATTCAGATATGTAATACTTGAAATTATTTCAGGTTCGGGTTCGGAATGGATTTTGGGAAAATCGGATTTTCCGAAAATCTTTCCTTGGGTTGGCCCAACCCCTCTCTTTTCTTTCCTCTCCCCTCTTTTTCTTTCTTTCTTTTCTTTCTTTTGTTTTGGCCGAAGCCTCTCTCTTTCCTTTTTTTTTTTTTTTTTTTTTTCTTTCTTTCTTTCCTCTCTTCTTTCTTTTCTGTTTCTCTTCACTCTCTTCTCTTTTCTATTTCCGCAGCACAGGCACGGGGATTTGGGTCGGACATGGAGGTTCGATGGTTGATTTTTGTTTGGATTTTATTTTGGTCAGATTAGAGATGTATTGTGGTGGGTTATGGTGGCAGATCTGTGGAGGTGGTGGCAGATCTGTGGGTTGTGGTGGTTGGTTGAATGGGTGGCGGCAAATCTATGGTGTGGTGGGTGGTTGGTTCACGAGGGTGACCTCCGATTTGTGGGCGGTGATGATTGACAGCGGCAATGAGTGAAGCAGCGACGATGGGCGATAGACGGCGGCTGTGGCAGAGGCGTTGATGGTTATGTGGTGGTTCGGGATTGGATTAATTGGGGTTTTGATGGGTTTGAATTTCCGAAATTCAAATTTCGGAAATTCGGGTTCGGGTACTGAAAATTCAGGTTCGGATTCGGGATTTTTTTTGGGTATATCGGAATCCCGATACCAGAAATAAAATTTTTAGTGAATGTCCACCTCTACCTGTAACTGAAATAAAGTTAAAATAACAGCAATAAAACAAGGTCTGTTTCAAGAAAGATAATTTTGAAAAGAAAAATGCTATTTGGCTTGAAGAGTCTTCCTGAATTACGTCCTGAATGAGGTGGATGTACATGTCATTTTTTTTATAAAAAAAATTTACTTTCCTTTTCATATTCTCTCGCTTCCATCTCCTTCCTCTATTCGTGTTTTTCCGAGGCCAGTGTGGTTCTTCATGAAGTTCTTATCATCAAACTTCGCACCGTAGATCCATTCACCTTCGATGCCGTTCTCGACGGTGACGTCGCCTCCCTGGCACATGAATCCAGGGATCACACGGTGGAACGAAGATCCCTTCCACGTCGGGTCAAATGAGGAATAGTTTCAATTTCTTCCTTTTTTTGTTTTTAAATCGAATAGTTCCAATTTCGCAGATGGTTATTAATTCATTAGGTTTTCGAGGGAAACATTCAAAGCCTCTTCAGGCCAGATAGCATTTCTCTTTTAAGAATAAGTGATGAGTATAACTGATCGAACAAACTTGAGTTGTCCTATGAAATGAACATAACTACTGATAAAATGATTCTTGCATAATGTCATAGGAAATTAAACAAACTGAATCAAATAAACAAAAAAAGGCCAACGGTTGACAAGGTTTGTTGATTCATCGTAACCAAATTCTTCTATTATAGCCTAGGTACTTGCATTACCAAACTATGACCTTTTTTTTTTTTATCTTTATCACAGAATAACTATAATCTTAACCATAGTCATTAGCGTAATTTTAATGAGAGGAAAAAAAATAATTAATAAAATAATGATTATACAATAACCATCAACTTAAAAATTTCTCATTATTAATGCTGGGTATATTGTCGAAGTAATTAATGTCTGTCATCATCATATCATGTTATGTAATCTTTTAATATAATAAAGTGATTCTAAGACAAAAATTGATGTCAAACGTCAAAACGAATACTTTTCTATCAATTAGTTATTATAATATTTCAATTGCATTTGATTGAGCAGCACACTGTCCAAGTTCAATTAAGGACACCGATGTTCTTGCCTTAAGAGTTATTTAATTCAACGCAGCCATATTTGTCACGTAGTACTTTACCGATTTGCTTCGTGTACATTTCAACGCAGCTAGATATGATTTCTTATTAATTTTATGATCTGATTGATTGATTTATTTATCTACTCTAATGTTTGGTGAGTCACGATTAAGAATGGCAATGGGTATCTATACCCAGATATCCCCCGTAATTATACTCGTTTAATTGGGTTATACCCGCTTTGATTGGGTATAGTTCGGTTTAAGTATGGCCGGGTATGATACTAGGAAAATACTCAAATGGGTATGAAAAAAAATTATTTCCTTCAATCCCTCTCTTCCTCTATCGTTTTTCCTTTACCAAACGAGTTGTTCCTCCTCCATTAACGCCGCTTGTCGTCCATCGTCATTGCTCCTCCTCCATCAACGCCGCTCGCCGTTTGTCAATCAATACCCACACCGCTCCTCCTCCATTGTCACTGCACCGCCACCATCGTCACTGCTCGACCTTCATCCACCTCCATCATCGTCACTATTCCGTCTTCCAATTTCGAAATTAAAGATTTCTAAGGTGAGACACTGCATACCTTGAAGATTAATTAGAAGCTTCCTCTTTCATTGAAAACCTTACATTTGGGTTCTATCTTTTAATTCCTAATGTTATATTTTTCTGGAATTACAAGCCTTGAAAATTAATTAGCCACTTCCTTAAGCTTTGGACACCATCGGAGCTTGCTGGAAGAATTATTTGGTAAGTTTGCAAGAAAAAGGATCAAGGTTTTATTTTAGTCAGCAAGAGAAAGCTTTTAGTTTCTCACTTGGCCCGTCTGAAATTTCAGTTCGGGCTTCTTATTTCGGACTCCGTTCTGATTCTGGATCCTGTGAGATTCAAAGTAAATCTCACACCTCATTCCTTCCACCATTGTTATTGCCAGTTGTAGTTAGTTGTTGATTGCCTGTCGAGGGCATCAAATTTAGTTGTATAAAATATACGAATTTAGGGGTAGGAATACAACTTATCACTCGTCCATAAGGAACTTGTAGATCGTGGTAAGAGGATCATCCACAGAGATCTTTCGGGAAATTGTAGTTTTGACTCGACTTCCTCGTCACTGGAGTTGAAGGGTTTTGTTTCTGCAATTAAGGTAAACAAAGCAATAAAAAGGAACAAAGGAAAAATTAAATAAAGAAACAATCTTAGGCAGAAGGTAATCTTAGCTAAGATTGGCGGCTGAGATTGGTTGTGAACTGATGTTGATGTGGGGTAAACTCTTGGTAAGGGAGAATTCGTGAGCGCATTCCTCGTTTAATCGATCATCTACCTTTAGATTTTCTCCTTCTCTCTCATAACTCTGCTATAGATTGGGAGGAACTCCTTTCTAATCCTACTTTCCTCCTCTTGAAATCACTTGGCGAGAACTCCCTTTCCTAGTGATCCTAGCTAGTGGACACCTTACTTGTTAAAGGGTTTATCCAATTGGCTGCTGGCTTGAGGCACATGCGTTTTCTCAATGGTGCAGGGAAAGACAAAGTCTAGGCCAAGCTACTCTCAACTCGGAGCCCTAGATTGTCAGTCTGGTTAGGCCTATATCAATCCAAGTCCACCAACCTCCGCGAGGCTAGCTGCCTACTTGCGTCACTCCGATTTTGCTCGTCCCCTTCGTGACTGGCTACAAATTCGTCGTCTTGCCCAAGATTGATCAAGTCTTAGCCTAGACGGGAATCGGTTTGTTAAACAGAACTTGAATCAATTACGAACGAGAGGATATTGAGAACAGATCGGTCTCACGATTCACAAGTGCACTCACTCAACCCTTACCAAGAATTAGGTGTTTAACTACTAGACATAGTAATTGAGAAGACAAAGAAATAATTGAAGAACATAAAATAGAATTGAAATGCGATATTCGAAAGAATTCGCAGCAAAGTGTTTACAGAACCAGAAGTGGGAAGAAGGAAGATCCCGTAATTCACATCCTTCCCTAACCTTTAACAAGGTTAGAGTCCCCACCAATCACGTTCCTTTCCAAATTCCAAACTCCTAAAAAATAGGGGATAACACTAAATCCCCAATTGTTTTAAATTCAAAAATAAAATAAAATAAAAACTAAACAGATTGTTTTTGTTCAAATCGGATTACATCCAAGAGTCATTCCATTGGACGCAACAACCAGCTGGCTTCTCAATCCAAACGCGTCTTCCTTGAATCCATGACCAGCACGCCTCTATCTCTGCAATCTTGGCCAAGCCTGCAGCCAAGATTGCCACTCTATTGCTCAAGGCATACGTTTCCTTCACTTCTTCTCTTACCCAAGACTTCCTTCAAAAGATATCAAATTGACGTGAAAGAGATTGTTTTTACCATAAACAAGGTAGTTTAAGATGGTAAAAACACATGGAAATAAACATCAATCAAACCTCACCACACTAGAATAATGCTTGCCCCCAAGCATACTGGACTCTTAACTAGAAAACAAAAGAAAGACTCAAAACTGGAAAAACAAAAGAAACACACAGTGGCAAATTTCTGGACAAACTACCCTTAACTAGTCCCTTTACACCTTTATACCTATGACAGTCAGTATACTTCTCAATAGATCCCAACCCTTATGAACACAGTCTATTCAACACCCCAAACATCCGAATTCTACATGACCATAACATCTTTGCATTCCACAATAGACTCAACAAGACAAGACATCCACCGACTTGGGTATTCTCCCCTTAATTCAACTGCTCAATATCATCATTCAATAGCCTTGTCTGAAAATTTCCTATGCCAGTATTGCTACAAGTTTCTTGAATATTAATGCTTAGTGAGGCAAAAAGATCAAGACAAATAATTTTTTTTTTCTTTGCTCTTCTGAAAGTTTCTTGAATATTAATGCTTAATGAGGCAGAAATATCAAGACAAATTATTTCATTTTTTTTAAGAGCATGCAATTACTGGGCATAAAAGTAGTTCTCTACATTATAGCAAATTCAGCACATCACAAGGCAACAAACTCCATTATCCACTTAGCAGTTTTCCTCAAGGGGATATTAAATATTTTTGGTGGAAGTTTGCCTATTTGTTAAGTCTGTTACACAATGCTAGACCTCATGATCATGTACAAGATGGATGCTTAATGGGTACCAGGACCCGTACCCTTACTGGAGTTGAATATGTTAACCCATTGAATTGCCTTGTTCAAAAGTTACAGGGTCACAAGGTGAAGGATGCTAAAGGTCAAGGTTAAGACATTAAGAAAAAAGCCTTAAGCATAGTCTAGACTTTGCCGACACTCAAACAAAACAAAAACATACATGCCTAAAAACACACATAAAAATAAAGAAAATCATACATCAGACTCTAACTAGACAATCTAGGCCAACTATCTTAGCCTAGATTCAGAAAAAAATTCATGCAACAAAAGAAAAGCACAAAAAAACACATAAAAGACATGTATATACAGACAAATTACCTAAAAACACCCTCACCACACTTAAAGGACACATTGTCCTCAATGTGTAAATGAGAGTAAAAATAAAAATAAAAAACACAATAAATGGAAAAAGAAAAGAAAGAAAAAGACACGACCTGGGGGCATTTACTGAGTTGCTGGAGGTGGAGGTGTTGGGTTTGGATTGGGCACAGATGGTGCAGAACCATCTCCTTCCTCTGAAGAGCTACTGGAATCACTGCTGCTGCTGCTGCTAAAATGGGAGTTGACCTTGTTGCGCATGTGCGCAACAACTTTATCTATGGCTTGGATATACTTGAAGGAAACCTCTTGGAAGGTCTGGATTCGTTGGAATTTGGCCTCCTGCTGCTCCATAAACTTGCTGAGCTGCTCCTACTGAGCTTTTTCAATGCTCTGGAATAGGGCCTGCTACTGGTCTACAACTTTCGGCAGCTGCTCCTTAGCTTCCACCTGGTAGTCGTGGAATAGGCGTTGGTTGTCAGTAAAAATTATGAGTTGTTCACGTAGAAGGCGCAGGAGTTCCTCAGCCCATTCTGGAAGCAATGGGTGGTCAGAATCTGGATCTGGGTCACTTGTCTTAGCTAAGATTGACTTGACCTCCTTGTTTGATACCTCCGCTTGGCCATTTGATTGAGGGTGATAGGCAGTGGAGACCCTATGCGTTACACCATACTTCCTAAAAAGTGAAACAATAATCCTATTGCAAAAATGTGTCCCTCGATCGCTAATGATCCCCCTAGGCACACCAAATCTGTTGAAAATGTTAGTTTTCAAAAATGAAACAACAGTTTTAGCATCATTGGTCCTAGTTGCTTTCACTTCTATCCATTTAGACACATAATCCACAGTAAGCAGTATATATTGTTTTCCATTCGACATAGGAAAAGGCCCCATAAAGCCAATACCCCATAAATAAAAAATCTCACAATTTAATATAACATTCATGGGCATTTGATTTTTAGCGCTTATGTTTCCTATCTTTTGGCATTCAGAGCATGTCTTACAGAATCTATAGCTATCATGAAATAGAGTAGGCCAATAAAATCCCGACTCAAGGACTTTTAAGGTTGTTCTCTTAGCTCCAAAGTGCCCACCACATGCATAAGAATGACAAAATCTTAAGACAGACGGGATCTCACTTTCAGGATTACATCTCCTAATCAATTGATCAGATCCAATTTTCCAAAGATAAGGGTCATCCCAGACGAAATATCTGCTGTCGTGCTTAATCTTTACCTTTTCTTGAGCCGTTAAGTCTCCATGATGCTTACCCGTGGCTAAGTAATTGACGAGATCAGCAAATCAAGGTCTCATTCCCTGGACAACATATAGGTGTTCGTCTGGGAAATCATCTCTGATTGGTTCTGAATCGCCTTTTACAAGGCATCTGCTCAGGTGGTCCGCGACCAAGTTTTCCTTTCCTGCTTTGTCCTTAATCTCCAGATTGTATTCTTGGAAAAGTAAAATCCAACGAATCAATCTTGGCTTAGATTTTGGTTTGGTCAGGAGATACCTCAAGGCCGCATGGTCAGAAAAAACTATGACGTTTGTTCCCAACAAATACGATCTGAATTTATCCAATGCAAAGATTATTGCAAACAACTCCTTCTCCGTTGTGGTGTAGTTCTTTTGTGCTTCATCAAGCATCTTAGAGGCGTAGTAGATCACGTGTAGATCCCTACCCTTCTTCTGCCCTAGAACCGCACCAACGGCTGAGTTACTAGCGTCACACATCAACTTGAATGGGAGACTCCAATCTGGTGCTTGCATGATTGGAGCTTTCATGAGTTTCTCCTTGATCTTGTCAAATGCCACTTGGCAAGCTTCGTCAAAATTGAAGTCCACTTCGTTTTGTAATAGCTTGCACATCGGCTCCACTATCTTTGAGAAGTCTTTGATAAACCTGCGATAAAATCCCGCGTGGCCAAGAAAACTTCTAACCTTATGCACGTATGGCGGGTAAGGCAAGCTTTTAATAACATCAATCTTAGCCTGGTCGACTTCTATACCTTTCTTAGAAACTACATGGCTTAGGACAATACCTTGTTCTACCATAAAATGGCATTTTTCAAAGTTTAGCACAAGATTAGTGGTCACACATCTTTTCAAAATATTTTTCAGATTAGTTAAGCATTGATCAAAGTTATCACCATAAATGGTGAAGTCATCCATGAACACTTCAATACCTTTTCCCACATATTCTGAAAAGATACTAACCATACACCTTTGAAAGGTAGTCGGTGCGTTGCACAATCCGAATGGCATCCTCCTATACGCAAAGGTTCCTAAGAGACATGTGAATGTCGTCTTCTGTTGGTCTTCTAATGCCACTGGGATTTGATGAAATCCCGAATAACCGTCCAAGAAACAGTAATGGGACTTCCCAGTCAGTCATTCCACCATTTGGTCAATGAATGGTAACGGAAAGTGGTCTTTCCTCGTGACTTGGTTAAGTCTGCAGTAGTCTATACAGACCCTCCACCCATTCTGAATTCTTGTGGTCCTTTTTACTCCATCTTCTCCTTCGGTCACGGTAATCCCTTTCTTCTTAGGTACAACCTGCATAAGAGAAACCCATGAACTATCAGAGATCGGGTAAATAATTCCAGCATCAAGCAACTTAATTATTTCTTTCTTGACAACTTCCATCATCAGAGGGTTTAGCCTCCTTTGGGGTTGTCAGACTGTTTTCTTATCCTCTTCCACATGTATCTTGTGGGTACAAATGGTCGAGGATATGCCTTTGATGTCTGCCAAGGTCCATCCAATAGCCTCCTTGTGTTCCTTCAACACGTCTGATAATATTCGGGGTTCTGGAGGGGGGTAGGTGAGGATGATGGCCAATCAAGATCACTGTTTTGGTCGTCTGGGGTACCTGCAAAGCGCCGGAGGGGGTCTCCGGTGTAGACACTCCGATGCTTAAGTCAGTAAGGTTGTTCTAAATGGCAGGGGTTCGACTAGCGATCCTAGGCTTACCTTTTGTCTTGAATGGTGGGGTATTTATAGGCAGAGCAGGGGTGTTACCTATAGTGGATAGGCGTTATCTAAGGAAGTTAACGCCTGAGTCCTTCGAGTGACGTCATGCAGGGTCTGGGATGGGATAACGCCTTGGATATCGTGTGAGACCCCACCCACCCGACCATCCCAGAACTCCTAGTTAGGTGAGGGGCGGTATCCATAGTGTCGGAGGCTCAAGGAGAGCTACAGTACTCCGGCCTTGATGCTGGGTATAAGGACGATAATGCCTCTAGAGTCATGTCAATAGTTATCATAAGCCCAACCGAAAATGAGCCCAGGTGTTTACCAAGGGCTGCCGCTTCATCTTCGGTCTTGCATGTCTAGTAGTTTCCATGATGACGGAGGTTCGAATATCAAAGGTCGTGTCTTTCTACATCGTCCTTTTATGAGGCCTATAAATTGATTCTTCTTCTGCACTGAAACTTCACATCTTTTCTTCATTTCTCTTTCATCTTCATCATGGATACCTTGACCAAAAATTTCTTGATCTCCAAAGCTCATACTCTGAAGAATCTTACTGAGGCCGACGTTAGTTTTCTGGAGAGCATGCTGACCAAGAACTCTGAGGACATCCTGGAGCTTCAGGGGATGATGACCCCTCTACTGTCCAGGCAAGGAGCTGCTTCTATGGAGGATTTTAGTCCCCTAGAGAACGTGTCTAAGCTGGCCACTGTGGTCTCTCGCATCGAGGTGACCATTGCTATGCTGCAGCACAAGAAGGACCTGCTGGTGTGCTGCTTGAAGGGCATGAGGGTTTCTTCCTCTGAATTGACTTCCATTGCGGACACTCTGAGGGAGATTCCTACTGTGATAGAGGATGACGATGCTGGGTCCCATGCTTGACTGATCAAACCGTCGTGCTAGTTGGGGTTATCACACAAGCCCAACCGAAAACGAGTCTCCTGTATGACGTACTCTTCGCGATATTCGCGTTCGTTATCCGTTGATTGACAATAAATGTTCTCCCTAATCATTTCTTGTATTAACTTCATGCTGCCCTCCCAATGCTAACTGATTGGGCGGTTTTTCGGCGCCTCTTGATTAGCGCAAATTTCCAGCAAGCGTGATCACGTAAAGTCAGATTATGTAATCATGATTTTCCTTCTTATGGTGCCTTTAATTTTCTCCAAGGGGCATGCAAAAAGGTGGAATTGCCTTTCTGCCGCAACTATTTAATGGGATTTTTTCTCTCTTTTTCTTGCTCATTTTCTTCTTTTACTCTTCTGTGACGATTACTGTGCCATTCCATGGCTGACTCATACTCCATGGATTTTACAGAACGTGAGTCTCCACGAACTCCTCCTACTTCTCCGGATTCTGACGATCCTTCTCCACTGCGCTTCGAAAGGCGGTTTTCTCGATGCAAGGGTCGTAAGAGATAAAAAAGAAGCTTTCTGAAACATTCGATGCCAACCGTGATACCTACACCCCTGCGCGAAGAGGCGATGGGCTGTTTCCTCACATCAACCATTTTATATCAAGGGGGGAAGTCCCTGCGGGAGATGATGGTTCTAAGGTTACGGCCTCCGTCGTCAAGGAGAATTCATGCATTACTCTTACAAAGGGGAAAAGTCCTTTGGAGGAGCCCTCGTCAAAGCTGGGTCAAGAGAGAAGGGTTGATGAGCCTTTCCCTTTTCTTGACGTGGATTTGCCATCTTCGGACGGGGACGATTTCTATTGGCCTTCTTACTGACTTGATGAAGATTGATATGTACGCTAGGTGTTTTTGTAGCTGTCGTAGGGCTCTTTTATGAATGAAATAATATTTCTCATTTTCTTTTCCTTGTCTCGATCTCACGTTATCTCATGAAGTAATTAACACTGTTAAGTCGGTTATCGCTCCATGTAACCATTTTTTAACTTCTTGCAATTAACCGCCTCTCTCTAAAAAGTAGGCGCCTGGCTTTAAATTTCCTCACAGCGCCTCTCCACATGCCACTTTTTGTTTTATGCGTGTCCCGTTGTGATAGGCCGTCTGGTTATCTTGACGTTGATTGCTTCTCTTAAAAGGAAAACTACTCCCTCCTTTTTACTCTTTTGCTCTCACTTCAAATTTCCTTTTTTCTTGTCATTCTGCTTTCTCTCGAAGAGTTCCTCGTTCGTCCGCCGTCCGCTGTTGACTCGTTTGTAATTCTTTCCTTTCAAGGTATTTCACTCCATCTTCTTCAGATTTTCTTTTCGCTGGTTCATTATGCGTATGACTAGAGCTCACAGGGGTTTTCAGAGGCCTTTAGATCCAGAAGTCGATAAAACACCTAGCATTGTTTCATGTGAAATGGTTCTGAAGGCTGAATTAGAGAGTCAGGGTATCTCTTTCCCCCCTGGTTATTCTGTTATCCTTCCTGAGGATGACCTGCGGCTTCATGATCCATTATGGGGAAACTATAGAATGGTTTACTTTAAGATGTTCCTTCATGGCTTTCGTTTCCCAGTTCATAGTTCTGTAGAAAAACTGTTGCGTCGATTTGATATTAATCCAGCTCAGATAACTCCTTCCTCCTGGTGTGGGATTTATGCTTTTCTTAGTGCTTGCGAGATGAAGGGCATCTTTAATCCGTCCGTCGATTTATTCTGTAAATTCTTTAGCTTAACGTGCCATAACTGTCTGGTCGATATTACCCCGAGGTGGAATGACGCGTACGTGCAATCGTTCTGGCAGAAGTTTCAGGGCTTTGAGGAGACCGTGGCTGATTGGAAGAGCGGTTTCTTCATTATCGAATTGCCTTCCCGCTTGTGGCGCGGGGGCTTTAATCGAGAGATTACTAGTGCCGTCTGGATAAAACTAGTAGTGTTGTCTAGAGACGAGTTGGCTCAGGCTAACGCTCTGCTAGAGATAGATATGTCCTTCCGTATTCGGGAGTTCGCTTTGTACAGACGCTTGGAAGAGTGCATTATAAGTGAGTTTTCCTCTTTTCGCGTTATCGCTTTGATTTGCTTGCTGTTCTAACATAGTTCCTTGGCAGAAAACACTGAAGGTCAATCATATGGAGGGAATAACGCTCCATTGAGCGTGGTACCGCTCCAAACGCTGCTGGCTTCTCCACCATCTGAGGGCTCCAGTCGTCAGAATGTCTCGTTAAAGAAGAGGAGAATTAAAACGGTTGCAGGAAGGGGACAGGGTGTTTCTGCCCAAGCATCGCATTTTCTCAAAACTTGGTTACCGGTTCGAGGTAGGGGAGAAAATTTGGGCCCACCCATAACTAGGATAGTTGACAGCGATAGCGAGGAGATGGATACTGAAACAAATCTTCATCGAGCCTCCACAGTCCAACGAAAGAAACTCAGAGTAGGGAAAGATGGGCAGGTTATTGGGGGTTCTTCTAGAAATGCTGACGAGGTCCTTCCTACGAGGGTTGACATTTCTACTGTGGCAAGTACTTCCCAAACGACCAAGGTTCCTGAGGTGACGGCTGTCGTTCCTCCAACTGCCGCTGAAGTTCCATTGGTAGCAGATTCGCCTCCACCGACTAACGCCTCCGACTCTCCTATTTCTTCTTGCATTCCTGACGTGGCGGTATCGGCTCCAAGTTCGAGCGGGATTCCCGACCTGTCAGTAAAAACTCCTCAACCATTATTCTTTTCTTCCATTCGAGATGTTAGCGGTTCTGTTGGCGGTTCCTCCCCTTCTCTCGTCGCTGATCTTTCCCCCGAGGGGCCTCAAGGGGTTCCTTCTTATCAGTTAGACCTGTCAAGCTTTGGGATTGACAGGTTTCGCGCCCTAGGTGTGTCAGACCCGTTATCGCGAGATCAACCGACAACAATCTTAACATGTGAAATGTTTGGTGTTCCAGAAGATGAGGAAAAGTTATTACGGCTTCCTCCTAATATTCAACGCACCCGCGTTATGAATAACTGTTTGGCCACCTTTCGCGAGATGCATTATTTTATCAAGGCTCATGGTGATAGGTTTTGAGATCCAACCAGCTCGACAGTGCCTTGGCCAAAGTGAGGGAGTTGACGCGACTTCAGAATCGCACTCAGGCGGAATTAAACGATTGTCGTGCTGACCTTGCACGGGAGAGGTCCAAAGGAAAAGCTAAAGTTGAAGCCTTAGAGGCAGAGTTGATAGTCGCCGAGAAGAAGAATTCTCTTATGTGTGAAGAGATATTATCTCGTGATGCGGATTTGGCCAAGGTTCCGCGAAGATAAGCTGGTGGAAGAAGAAAACTATGTGGGCTTTTACCGCCGGGTTCGCGGACTATTATCGTAGTAGGACTTTCGACCCTGCCAAGATAACTGACTATGCCTCTGCAAAAATGAATGAGATTGACGGGAGCAAGGAGGGCTTTCTTTCTCAAGGAGAGGAAGAGGTAGGTGACGACGACAATACCGAGGTGCGCCCGTTATGGGTGATTTGAGTGCCGCGAAGGGGGCAGGAGACTCCGCTTCTCCTCGTTGATTGTTATTTATTTTTCAATTTGAACATTGATGCCATTTGCTTTGTAATGACTAATAACGCATGTATCTCCCTTTTTGAAATAATACTTGATCTTTGTAGCGTTATCTTCACTTCGCGTTTCCTTAACGTTTATCACTTGCGTTAACGCTTCGCCTCGCGTTTTCCTCAACCGTCGCGTTATCGTATTTTCTTTAACTTAGGAATTGACTCCCCTTTTCAGAGCATTTAATGCTCGAGGTTCCCCATTAATGCTGAGGAGGTAGTCATGATGGCTGATGTACACATGTCTCTTCGTTGAAGCGCTAGAGGTTAGCGTCCCATAAGGAATGATAAAATCGAAGCGTCATTTCACTTCCCGAAATTATACTCATTGCTCGCGTCTTTTCTTGCTAACGCGTCCTACATAACGACCGTTACAACAGTCCTTTCATTTAACCACTAGGGTTATAAATTCTTTCGCGTGCTCCGTTTCCTTCTTTAGCTACTCTTCTTATTCCCTAATCCTCCAAAAGGCAATTCACTTTTTTCTCTTTGCTCCGCCATCTGAGTATTCTGGGTTTCTCTTTAGAAAGGTATTTCTGCTCCTCTGTCACTCTCCTTCTCTTTTTAATTTAATCATGGCTAGAACTCGCTGCCGTCCTCGGTCCCAATCTGTTGGGCAGGAAAAAATTGAAGAAATTGTTTCCACTATTACCTCTCCCGCCGTGCTCCGACGGCGGTTGAATAGTTATAATGCCGGCATCGAATCTGTGGAGGGTTGTTCAGTCAAGGTTGCCCCTAATTCACTCCGCCTTAATAGTGAATTATCCCTCAACAGTAGGGTTTTGTATGCCAAGATATTTAATTACGGTTTCCAGCTTCCTCTCAATCCTTTGGTAGCAGAATTACTTTCTGAGTTTGATTTGAATGCTGCCCAGTTAAGCCCTAATGCTTATTGTGGTATTTACGCCTTCATACAACTCTGTAGATATAAAGGGATTGACTCTACCTCTCTTTTGTTGCTTCGTTCTTTGTTTCAACTGTATAATCGTAGAGGTGTTATAGCGATATCACCACGTTATGATGATGACTCGCTAAAACCCTTCACTTGGAACCTCGTGCACCTTGAGTCTTCCATTGACGCTTGGAAAAGTGGGTTTTTTATTGTCAATCTACCCGGCCCTTGGTGGAGGACTGGTTTCAACCAAAATATTAGGGACGGGGCCTGAGGTATACGGCAACCTCTTCCTTCTCCTGAGAAAGGCTGGTTGGACAAATTGCTCGAACTGGAGATCAACGTTCATACTCGCAAACTTGTGTGCAGGACCGATATTCGAGCTTGTATTGAGAGTGAGTATTTTACCATTTTCTTTGTTATTCTGGTAGGGACTAACGCTGACGTTATCTCATGTTTGTGTAGAGCCTCCACCTGGTTGGAAGCCTGAGTGTGTCAGAAGACGAGAGAGAAGAGCTCAGCAGAGGAGAGAGAGAGAGAGACTACCGCTGCTGCCGTTGCTAATCCTGCTCAACCGTCTACTTCTGTCCCAGTATCTTCTTCTCATCCTCTTGAGGAAGCTGTCTCTGTTCCCGTTAACCCGTCTCAAGCGTCATCTTCCCGGCCTCGTGCTACCAAGAAGAGGAGGACAATACGTGTTATCGCCTCTACTCACCTTTCTAGTATAGTTGACGAGGCCGCTCCTGTAGGTTCCTCTTCAATTCCTTTGCTTATCTCATTTACTTATTGCTCAGCATTTTCCAACGTTCTTTTCTCATTTTCTTGATTTCCTTTGCAGGATATTGCTACTACTCCTGCCGACGCTTCCCTAGGCGATAAACTGGATTTGTCGCATGTATTTCACCGTAAGAGGGCGCGTCCTAGTGAAGAGGGTGCAGAGGCATCGGGTGGTCTTACTATCAATCAAGAGGAGCGAGGTTCTAGCTCTGTGACTGAGGTACCTTCCGGTGGTCAGGCTTCTAATCTTCTGAGAAATGCAGGTGTTTCTGGGCCTTTCCATACATCACCCAATTCTTTCGGCATATCGCCTCCTCCTTCTACTTCCCATGTCATGGGCTTTACTGGTGATCTATTGGAAGGTGACTTTCCGTCCTTCAACCCTCATGATACGTTTGAGCTCAATATAGGGACATCTTCTTGTCATCCCCCCTCTCTAGCTACTATGTTCTTTGTTCCTGCACCTGCCCCCACACTCTCCCCTTCTGCTGTGAAAGTTGGTACTCCCAGCCTTATGGTTGAGTTTAGCGCGATGACCCCTACCGGGCTCGTTACGCATCAACTCAACTTGAGCGGCTTGCGCAGGAGTGGGTTTGCGGCAGTAGGGAGTGACGACTCTCGCACGATTTCTTCTTTCCTAGCTTCACACTTGTTATCGCTTGAAGAGGAAGAGAGGGCGTTTCTTTCCCGAACTCCCGAGGACCAGTTGCATGCCATACGTTCTCATATATTCTCTGCCCTCCATGATTTTCACTATTAGTCCAGGCATATGACAGGGAGAGTGGCCTCCCTTACTTCTTCCTTCGAAGAGCTGCGCGGTGCCCGCCTCCAACTTTCAGAGGAACTTGATAAGAAACAAGAAGAAGTGAGGAAGTTGTTGGAGGAGCGGGAAAGTCTGGGGACAACCCTGGCGACCATTAGGAAAGACTTAGATGATGCTAAGGAGCGCGAAACTGTTAAGGTGGCTGCCCTTGACGCTGAGCTGTCTGCGGAAAAGAACAAGAATGCCGCGCTAGAGGAGAGGAATGGTGCGCTGGGAGAGAGGATTGCCACACTAGAGAAGGAGTCAGCAGAGAAGTGCAGGTGGTACTGCGAGCAGACTGCAGGCGTTATGTCTGACTGCTTCACTGAGCAGTATGGGGAGGATGCATTTGACGCCGAGGCCATTACTAGAATTTTCAATAAGAGGTCCGTAATCATTACGGATGACAATTTCTACTCGGCCAGAGCATCAAATCGCGCGGGACAAGGGGACAGCGGGTTAGCGGCGCCGTAGGCTTTTCTGCCATCTTTTTGTATTTTGGGCATCGCCTTCCCCCCCTTTTGATCTTTTTTAAGAGATTTTGCTTTGTAACCCTTACACGGGTTTTTGAACAATCGTATATATTCTGTTTGCTATCTCCCTTTGTAGTTGATCTTCTTTGTGTTGTTCCTTTTCTCTATAGGGCTGCCATAATGCAGCAGAGCCATAGAATTCCAGCAGAGATAATAATGGGTATTTTATGATATATCGCGACATGACTAGGCATGCGCACTTTATAACAGAATGGAATAACGCTACTTACTATGTAGCAGTTATCAGATAGGAGATAGCTTCAGAAATAGAACTCATGATAATGAGGTGGTATAACGGATGTTACCCGCAATATGAAGCATATAATCCATTTCTGCAAGAGAAGATATCATGGCGTTATTGTCATATACGCCTTCAACTCGAGAGGATCATTCCGGAGGCGTCACTACCTCGAAGAAATAATTTAATCAACGAGATGACTTTCAAAATGAAGATTTTCATAACCACACGGTGCAATCTGAACTGTTCTAGGTATTCCATGTTGCTGGCGAAGGATGCCATGTAGATAGATGTTAATACGTCCCTTTCTGATAGTGTCTCTTGAATCAGGATGGCAAAACATACACCGTTAAAGGCACTCATGCCATGTAAATCATGACAACAGACCATGCGATATTACCACCTGCACGGGCATGGGTTTTTTCCTGCACATTCTCAATTGTTGTGTCAGTAAAATAATGTGCAATGATAAACACTAGTTGCCTCTAGGGCCTTTATCCGCACATATCAGAGTATTGTCGATGTTGCTCATATCACTCTCTCAACCAGTCAACTTCACCGGGTATTTACCGTCCGGTTACTCGTTGGGATATCTCTATTTTCTCCAAACTTTCACGTTCGGCCTGGAGCGTGCCTCGTCTTAGTGAGCCGTCTGATCAGGACCGACCATCACAAGGATAGGATTTTCACTTCCAGGCGTTGTTATTACTTCCCTAGGGAGTGCCTCATCTTAGTGGGCCGTCTGTGTGAGCCCGGTTGCCACAAGGATAGGATTTTCACTCCTAGAGGTGCCGGGGCGTGCCTCGTCTTAGTGGGCCGCCTATGTTAGCGCGGTTGCCACAAGGATAGGATTTTCACTCCTAGCGGTGCTGGAGCGTGTCTTGTCTTAGTGGGTCGCCTATGTTAGCGCGGCTGCCACAAGGATAGGATTTTCACTTCCAGCACTAAGTCTTTAAGTATGTCAGGGCATGCCTCGTCTTAGTGAGTCGTCTGATTAGGACCGGCCATCATAAGGATAGGATTTTCACTCCTGACACCCTTCATCATCTGCACGTAATCAACCACAAAGATACACAAGAATATTTCCAACTCAAGTGTTAACACATGTTATCCAAATGTGCAGAGATATATCAAATTCTAGCATGGTATAATTTCAAACGAGCTATGTTCCAAGAGTTTGGTAAGGGAGTACCGTCAAGTGTTTCCAAGTGATATGCTCCCTTTTCGATAACGCGGGTAACGCGATATGGACTGTCCCAGTTTGGAATGAGTTTCCACATGCGTTGTTCGGCTGCTCGTTTGTCTCTAAGTACTAAGTCCCCTGGACCGTCCCAGATAGGGTATAAAATATCAATAAAATTAACACTGTGCATCTCATTTTGATATTTTAATCCCTCCTTCATATTGAACTTAATCGTGCTCCCAAAAAATTCCAAAATGATACTACCTTCGTAAACATCTATCTTTGCTCTAGCTGACCTAAGGAAAGGTCTCCCTAGAAGCACATCTGTTGTACAAGAAGGTAAGTCAGAATCCATCTCAACAATATAAATGATAACAATAGACCTGTCGCCAGGGGCATTTTCGTCTTTACACCCAACGTTAGGGATCAGAATCTGTTGCCCCTACTGGGCAGACAACCTCGAGGCCATTGCCTCTCAATATACAGTTGACGCTGGGATGGTCGACATCAACGGGGAGGGGGGGAGTCTCACTCCTTATCCAGCCTTACGAACGGCGCTTTCCCATCCCAGCCGCGATACGGCATCCCATACCAAATGCAGGCGTTACCCTCTCGCCTGGCTAACGCCCACCTTGGGGAGCTAACACGGAACGCCTCCTAACAAGAAATTTCAACCGCTTGTCAAACCTGATATCCCCTCTAATGAGATTTTCTCAGAGAAGATCCCATTTTCTGCCTATAAATACCCCCATGATCGAAGAAGGTAAGCCTAAGATCGCTACTCGAACCTCTGCTAGTTGGAAAAATCTTACTAACTTAAGCATCGGAGTGTTTACGCCGGAGACCCCCTCCGGCGCTTTACAGGAATCTTGGACGACGGTGAACAACGAAACCAGCAAGCCATCTTCCCCAACTATCCTTCAACAGGACCTCAAATCTTATCAAAATGGTGCTTTCATTGAGAGCTTTGGCCTTATTAAGTGAGCGTCCTTAATAGCCAAGCTCGGGGTTTTCCTTGAAGATTGCGGGATTATGGCTTCTGATTCAGATACTCCACTATCCCAGTCCTCTAGTCTCCCTTTCGCCACCTGTAGAGCGCTTTTTCCTTTTGCCACTTCCGATGTTTCTACTATGGTACAGGAATTTCCCCTGGGAACATCACATCCTTCCTTTTGGCAAACATTGGGAACACCCACTTCGTAGATGTACAGTTCATCCTCCTAAATCACAGGACCTAGTTATTCTACTCCCCTCTTGGAGAGGCCTGTGGCGGATAGTGCAGGCAATCCTCTTGTGAGTTTGATATCAGTTCTTCGTGCTCAGTTAGATCATCTGATTGAGCTAGCCGCAGGATTCACGCCTCATGTTTCTGGACCTAGCGTACCATCTCAGATAGTTTTTACTCCATCTATTATCACTAATCGACCCTTATCACCTTGGCAATCCAGGGGCGTTCCATTAAGTTTGCCCGCGACATCAGATCCTCTCAGTTTCATGCAACTCGCATGTAGACACGCCGAACCTACTGAGCAGTACATGAGAGAAATCCCTGTTTTCGAAGGGGAACGCTGGCATGACGAACATAGAGAACCTTGGAATGACAGGCGAGATGAGATGTTCAGGGATTTATCTCCTAGGCGTAGCGAAAGATCAAGCAGTAGGAGGCATCGAACCCGAACACCTAGGAGTCGTAGTTGGTCCCCCAGGCGGCACCGTGAATACGATTTTCAAGATCAAAGACACCTTAGGGAAGTTTCTCCTCCCCGTCGACCTCATGGGATTCCTGATGATAACGCTGGTCATCCGTTCAGCCGTCATATAAGACATCAGAGAGTTAATCGGCACGTGAAACTTCCTACAGAATCGTATGATGGCACAAAGGACCCTATCTCTCACCTCAACAAAGTGAAAATTTTTATACAGTTCCAAACCCATAGCGACGTAGCGTTATGTCATATCTTTGTCATGACATTGTCGGGTGTAGCGCGTCTATGGTTTGAGGGACTTCCAGCAGGATCTATCGATAACTTTTCTCAGTTGGAAGCTAAGTTCCAGAGCCAATTTAGCACGACTGTCCCCATTAGGAAATCCGCGACAGCATTGTTCGATATTCATCGAAAACCGCAGGAGTCCCTGAAGGATTTCCTAGATCGCTTTGACCTCGAGATGTCGTTAACACTAGGTGTTACCATTGATTTTACGGTGGAAGCCTTAAAGCGTAACTGCCAGTACGGGAAGCTGCAAGATACGCTAATGGTGGATCCCCCGTTGACTTTAGGCGCGTTAAGGCTGAAAGCTCACAATTATGCAAGGATGGAGGAGGAGGAAAACAGAGAGAAAATTTAGAGCATGCCCCAAGACGCACACCCCACCCCTAACGCCCAGGCTAATACAACCCCAGACAGTCACTCAAATGATGACTATGGCCAGCGGAAGGATCATATCCCTAGAGCCTCGAACCGGCAAAGGGGTAATTTTTCAAATGGGAGAGCCGACAATTCACCTACTAGAAGACACACAGATCCACCGAAGGGTCGAATATACGACCCTGACCTTCCTTCCCTCATACTTCCCAGAGTAGAAATCCTAGCAATCGTTCAGTAGCGGGACCTGCCTATTCATTATCCAGCTCCCATGAAACCAGGAGTAATTATGGGAGGAAGGGAAAACGCCTATTGTAAGTTCCACAAAGTCAAGGGGCACTCCACGGATGTGTGTAGAGAGTTGAAGTTGGCAATAGAACGTTTAGTCGAGGAGGGCTATCTGGGAGAATTCGCCATGAAAACAAGAGAAGAAGCCCGAAGCAACCCAACTGGAAAAATGACGGGCGATAGGCAAACGCCCCCGCACCCCCCAGGAAAGAGCAATAACCGTGGAGGAAGAGTGAGAGAGACACTAACGGTCCATGACGACGACGTTCCCATGATTAATATTATTACGGGTGGGGCGCCATACCTCGACGAAACTATACCGCCAGCGCCTAGTCTGGGAGAGAAGCGTAAGTGGGAGACCCTACTGGTAAAAAGTGAGGCGATAAGTGCTTTAGACCGGATGGTATTATCCTTCTCGGAAGAAGACGAGAAAGGTGTGATTTTCCCGCACAATGACGCGTTAGTAGTCACACCCATCATCGGCAATCATGGGATTAAGAGAACCCTCATTGATAATGGGAGTGCAGTAAACCTGTTTTCACTAGAGGCGTATAACCTTATGAAGCATCCCGACAGTGACCTAACGCCTTGCAAAAAACCAATAATCAGAGTAGATGGCATCACGATCCCAGTGGCAGGAGTCACATCCCTACCGGTGTACTTCAGGGAAGATGTGTCCAAACGGTCAGAAGAGTTATTATTCCTGGTGGTAGACCTATCCCTGCCCTATAATGCCATACTTGGGCGGCAGCGATATCTCAAAGGCACTTAAAGATGAAATACCCGTCCTGGGATGGGGTAGCTTCGATCAAAGGCGACCAGAAGCTGGCCGCCGAATGTTACTTGCTTATGACCCAGAAGAGCTGCGACCGTTATGTATGTGTAGCGGACGATCCATTCGACGAAAAAGAGGAAAAACACACCCAACCGGTGGACAACAAGGTGCCGGTCCCCGTTAGCGGGGTTAAGGAAGCGAACTTCCTAGTTAGTGAAAAGCTAAGTCTGGAGGAAAACGCGCAGTGATAACAATTAAGACAATCCGAAGGGCATTGCTGTAATTATGATCCCTGTCAAGGGCGGAATCCTATAAGCCTTATCGGACATCTAAGCTATCGCTACTAGGTCATGAGGTGTTTTCTGGGATGGTCGACATCAGCGAGGGGGAGGTCTCACGCGTCTCTGGACGCACGACATCATCCCATCCCAGGGGACCCATGAAGTTATCGCCTCCGACATCATCACGGGTATCACCCCCGGCACCCTCCTCAGAGGCATCGCCCATGACGTCACCTCAGGTATCGCCCATGACGTCATGGCCAGATATCACCCGTAACGTCATCAAGAGCATTATCTCACATGGATATCGCCTTTTCGCCCAGATATCGCCCCCAGGGGCCTATAAATACTCTCTCATTTTAAAACATCAAGTAAGCCAAAAATTACCTATTAGAACCTCTGCTATTTTTGAACCACTTACTGACTTAAGCATCGGAGTGTCTACGCCGGAGCCCCCCTCCGGCGCTTTGCAGGTGCCTCCGACGTCATCTACAGTGACTCCGACCAACAGTAGACATCCTCCCGATCGCCTATAAGATCGAATCTTATCAAATTGGTGCTTTCGTTGAGAGCCT
Source organism: Viola odorata (assembly GCA_963691705.1). Taxonomy (NCBI): domain Eukaryota; kingdom Viridiplantae; phylum Streptophyta; class Magnoliopsida; order Malpighiales; family Violaceae; genus Viola; species Viola odorata. Next base: position 18,812,914 of record OY829539.1, on the reverse strand, counting down.
TGGTACATTAAGTGAGCGTCCTTAATAGCCAAGCTCTGTTTTACCCAGAGATCGGAACGATCATGACTTCTGAATCAGAGCCGACGCGACCCTCATCCTCTAGTCTCCCATTTTCGATTTGTAGACAGTTATTCCCTTTTGCTACTGCTGATCTTTCTGTGACAGCGCAACAAATCAGTTCAGAATCTCTGGATCTGTCGACCAGGTCGGCAGGGGAAGCCCTCTCCCTGCAGACGACCATTTCGTTATCCCAGATGGCGGGATTTAGCTTTTCTACTTCTCCTCCGAGGGGATTTGTGTTAAATAGAACAGAACACCCTTTTACGAGTGAAATAGCGGCCCTTCGTTCTCGGTTAGACTATTTGACTGAAATGGCTGCCAGAATCACACATGAGATTTCTAGATCGAGTGTACCTCCCCGTGTTATGTTCACACCATCTATTGTCACCAAGCGGCCCTTGTCACCGTTGTTACAGGGAAACCTCTAGTTAACTTTACCTACAACAGATCCCCCGATCAATTTTGTGCAGCTCACTCAAGGACGAGTAGAACCTTATGTGCCGCAGGTACCACAAGGTCCCATCCCTCAGGAGGATCGACACCTCGAGGGGGTCAGAAACCGTTGGGACGGTCGAAGAGAAGGAACGAATAGAGATTTATCTCCTGAGTATAGCGAGAGATCCAGTAGTAGAAGACGTAGAACTCGTTCGCCCAGGAGCCACAACCGGTCTCCTTGGCGACATCTTACGCCCGAACCGCGAAACCAGCGGCGTCACGTAGAAATATCTCCCCCGCCCCATGCACGTGAAATCCTTGATGACACATCGGGTTATCCATTTAGGCGTCGTATAAGACACCATAAGGTCAGTCGACATGTGAAGCTTCCCACTGAGACTTATGACGGCACCAAAGATCCCATTTCCCACGTCAATAAGGTGAAGGATTTCGTTCAATTTCAGACTCACAGTGATGCGGCGTTGTGCCAAATATTTGTTATGACATTATCAGGAGTTGCGCGTCTCTGGTTCGAAGGCCTTCCAGGCGGATCTATTAGCAATTTCGCACAATTGGAATCCAAGTTCCGGAGCAGATTTAGTACAGTGATTCCAATCAGGAAATCCGCTGCCGCGTTATTTGACATACGTCGAATGCCTCAAGAAACTTTGAAGGAATTTCTCAGTCGATTCGACCTGGAAATGTCACTAACGCCGGGTGTTACCATTGATTTTACTATAGAAGCCTTGAAAAGGAACTGCCGTTATGGTAAATTGAAAGATGCACTGATGGTGGACCCTTCAGCAACTTTAGACGCATTAAGACTTAAAGCCCATAATTACGCGAAAATGGAAGAAGAGGAAAATAGAGATAGAACCTATAACATGCCGCCTGAGACACCTCTGATTCCTAACGCTCCTACAATTACCATTCCTGATGACCGCCTCGCCGACGATTATACTCGGCGGAAAGATCATATTCCCAAGACCTCCAGTGGGCACAAAGGTAACATTTCGAAGGGAAAGCCTGGTGGTTCCCCTACTCAGCGTCAAGGAGATCCTTCTAAAGGTCGGATGTACGACCCTGATTTCCCTTCCCTTAATATACCGAGGGCGGAGATTTTAGCGATAGTGGAGCAGCGAAACCTTCCCATCCGTTACCCTGCGCCTGTGAAGCCCGGGGTACTTCTAGGGAGAAGAGAAAATGCTTATTGCAAGTTCCACAAAGCCAGGGGGCATTCTACAGAAGTATGCAGAGAATTAAAATCAGCAATAGAACGTTTAGTGGAAGAGGGTTACTTGGAAGAATTCGCAGCCAAAGTAAGAGAAGACGCCAGAAATAATCCCACGAAAAGGATAGCAGACGACCGACAAGTACCTCATCGCGTCCCACAAAAGGATAGTACGCCCGGAGGGAGAGGTGAAGAAGCTTTCATAGTAGATGACGAGGACTTCCCTATGATTAACATCATAGCGGGAGGGACCCCTTATATAGACGAAGCAGAGCCACTGACGACCGCGTTAGGAGAAAAGCGCAAACGAGATGGCACGATAAAGAAAGGTGAAGCAATAAGCGTCCTAGATCGCATGATATTATCCTTCTCAGAAGAGGACGAAAAGAGCGTTGCCTATCCGCATAATGACGCATTGGTGGTTATGCCCATCATTGCCAGTCACGGAGTCAGAAGAACTCTTATAGATAACGGGAGTGCAGTGAATCTCTTCTCGTTAGAGGTATACAATCTCATGAAACGACCCGACAACGAGTTGACACCTTGCAAGAAACCCATAATTGGAGTGGACGGGGTCCCAATCCCTGTCACAGGGATAACTACTCTGCCCGTGTACTTCAGAGAAGACACCTCCAAGCGATCAGAAGATCTGTTATTCCTTGTCGTGTACTTAAATTTTCCCTACAATGTCATACTCGGACGACCTTTTCTCAACCACTTTGGAGTGGTGATATCTCAGAAGCATCTGAAGATGAAATACCCCTCATGGGACGGAGTGGTATCGATAAAGGGCAACCAAAAATTGGCGGCAGAATGTTACCTGCTCATGACTCAAAAGAGTTGCGATAGGTATGTATGTATAACGGCGGACCCATACGAACAGGGTGATGAGAAGCGCGCTCAACCTCTGGACAAAATGGTGCCCATACCAGTGATAGGCATAGAGGAGGCGAGCTTCCTAGTCAGCGAAAAGCTCAGTCCAGAGGAAAACCTTCAATTGGCCCGGTTATTGAACAAATGTCAAGGAGAGTTCGCATGGAAACTCGCAGACATGCCGGGTATATCACGCAAAATAGTCGAACATCGTCTCAATGTTGACCTTGGCGCCAGGCCGGTCCAGCAAAAGCGGCGTGCGTTCTCTATAGAAAAAGCTTTACCCGTTGATAAAGAAGTGACGAAACTCCTTGATGCGAGGTTCATCCGCGAAGTTCAATACCCTACTTGGTTAGCTAACCCAGTTCTCGTTCCTAAGCCCAACGGAGATTGGCGCATGTGTATCAACCTTACCGATTTAAACGATGCTTGCCCTAAGGATTGCTACCCGCTTCCCCGTATTGACCAACTAGTCGATCAGACTGCCGGGTACGCATATTTAAGCTCACTTGACGCTAACTACGGATACCACCAAATTCCCATGGCCGTTGAAGATGAAGAAAAGACTGCATTCATCACTCCTAAGGCCACTTACTGTTATACGGCGATGCCGTTCGGGCTGAAGAACGCAGGGGCGACGTTCCAACGTATGGCAAACAGAATATTCGAAGAGCAGATAGGAAGGAATGTGGAAGCATACGTTGACGATATATTGGTAAAGAGCGCGAACTTTCAGGATCACTTGCAGGATCTAAAGGAAGTCTTTGATGTGATGAAAAGGCACCGCATGAAACTGAACCCCCAAAAATGCATGTTTGCGTTTCAGACGGGGAAATTCCTGGGCTACGTAGTCAGCCGAAAAGGAATCCAGCCTAACCCCTCAAAGATTAAAGCCATACAAGACATGATATCTCCAAGAACCGTTAAGGAGGTACAAAGGCTGACGGGGCGCGTTATCGCCTTAGGGGGATTTATTTCCAAACAGGGCGAAAAGTGCCTCCCTTTCTTCAAAGTCATTCGCAAGAAAGCACCATTCGGGTGGACCCCGGAATGTGAGGAGGCATTCATTAGCTTAAAAGATTACCTATCGTCTGACCTACTGTTGACCAGGCCGGAACTGGGTGATAATTTATATCTGTACCTTGGCGCTTCCGATGAAGTAGTTAGTGCCGTCCTCGTTCGCACCGCCTTGTATATTTTATAAGTCACGTTCTGAAAGATGCGGAGCTGCGATACACCCGAATTGAGAAAATAGCGTTCGTACTGATACAAGCCACTCGAAAAATGGACAGATACTTCCAGTCCTACTCCGTTATCGTGCTCACAGACCAACCTCTGAAGAGGATATTTCGAAAGCCTGAGTCCTCAGGAAGAATGTTAATCTCGGCCCTCGAACTCGAGCAATACGGGCTGAGGTATCAGTCCCGGCCATCTGTGAAGGCTCAAATCATGGCGGATTTTATAGCAGAATGTACCTTTACAGAAGATCCGTTAACAGATGTACCCAAAGAGGAATGGGGCAACGTGGATCTCCCATTTCCGGAAACGTATACGGACCTCTGGATCGTTCATGTAGATGGAGCTAAAAATCAAGAATTGGCTGGAGCAGGAATCTTCATAAATGGGTCGCACGATATGCGAATACAATACGCCATCCGAATCCTGCAGCCATTATCCAATAATGCGGCAGAATACGAGGCGTTACTAGCTGGACTCAGGATAGGGAGAAACCTTTCTTCCAAAGGTAGGCACGATACCGGAAGAACAGGAGACCTGCGTCTAAAAATTTGTGGTGACTCCAAACTAGTAATCTACCAGGTCTTGTGGCGCTCTCAGGCTCGGGAGCCCATCATGGTCCAGTACCTCGCCAAGGTAATGCGAGAGCTATTGGAAATAAAGAAAGAAGGCATGCAAGTCAGCTTTGAGCACATTCCCCGAGAAGACAACGCTGAAGCTGACAGTCTCGCCAAGCTAGCAACAAACCCGGAGGGGTGTATTACCGTGAGTTGTCTGTACCTTCTTTCATGGAAGAGAAAGCGTCTCTGTGTGTGGAAGAACTCGAGAATGACTGGCGGGTTCCCGTAATCAAATACTTGAAATACGAAGAACTACCTGTGGATATCGCTGAAAAGAAAAGGGTGCTGAAACAGGCAGCTCGCTGTACGTACTATGACGGGGACTTGGTTCGGAGATGTTTTTCTCACCCAGCCGCCAAATGTATAATGGAGCACGAAGGTCTTCACACCCTATGCGAAATTCACGAAGGGGTGTGCGGTATGCACGTGTCGGGTGGTACCCTGGCTGCACAAGTTTTCAGATCTGGATTCTACTGGCCCACCATCCGGAGAGATTGCCACAACTATGTGCAAACTTGCCCGAAATGTCAGGAGTTCTCTAAAATTCCTCGACGTCCCGCCATCAAAATATCTGACATTATCGCTCCTTATTCTTTTGCTAAATGGGGGATCGATATCCTGGGCCCGTTTCCAAAGGCAAGGTCTCCACTGAAATTTGTAATAGTGGCAGTGGACTACTTTACGAAGTGTGCGGAAGCTGAAGCGGTCGCCAACATCACGGCGGAAAAAACTTGGCGTTTCTTCAAACACCAAGTCATCATGAGGTTTGGCGTACCCCGTATCCTAGTCAGCGATAACGGAACACAGTTCACCAGCCAATTCTTCAAAGACCAGTGCTCGGAATTCGGGATTGAGCAGCGATTCTCTTCCGTCGCTCACCTGCAAACCAATGGACAGGCGGAAGTGACCAACCGGAGCATCCTCAGCGGCATTAAGAAAAACCTGGAGGGGTCTAAAAAGAAGTGGGCTGGCGAGCTGCCATACGTGATGTGGGCGTACCGCATGACCGTTAAAACCAGTACTGGAGAAATACCTTTCGCATTGGCCTTCGGGACCGAGGCTGTTACGCCGGTAGAAATCGGTACCATGAGCCTGCGAGTGGCTCACTTTCGGGAGGAGCTGAATGAGGAAAGGTTACGAGCTAACCTTGACGCGCTACCGGAGGTCCGAGAAGAAACCCTCCTGAAAATGCAACATTACAAACGAAAGATGACCCGTTATCATAACAGGCACGTCAAAGAACGGTTGCTAAAGATAGACGGCCTGGTGCTTAGAGACAAGCGAGCGGCTGGTCAACGTGTGGGGAAGCTCAGTCCAAACTGGGATGGGCCGTATCGCGTTACCCGCATTATCGGAAAAGGAGTCTATCACCTGGAGACACTCAATGGTACTCCCTTATCTAACTCTTGGAACATCGCTCGTTTGAAATTATATTATCCTAGAACTTGATTTTATCTGCACCTTTGACTGATGCCAACCCTAACCTTAGCTAATGCTCGGTGAGAGAGCTTTCTTGGGTGTTTGTGGTTACTTTTATGCAGATAAAAAAGGGGGATCCTGGGAGTGAAAAGTCCTATCCTTGTGATGGCCGGTCCTGATCAGACGGCTCACTAAGTGAGGGCACAACCCAGTATGCCTTGAACTAGCGTTGGGATTGAAAGATCCCTAGCGCCCCCGGGAGTGAAAAGTCCTATCCTTGTGATGGCCGGTCCTGATCAGATGGCTCATTAAGTGAGGGCACTACCCGGAATCCTTGGGAGTGAAAAGTCCTTTTCTTATACTGACTGTTCTCGTGGAGACGACCCATCAAGACAAGGAACGCCCCAAGGAAATAGTAACTCCGTGCTAGAAACGAAAAGTCCTATCTTAGTGACCGGACTAGTGTAGTCGGTTCATCAAGTGAGGGCATGATTCTAGACGCGAGGACAACGCCTGAAAGTGAAAAGTCCTATCCTTGTGACGGCCTGTCCTGATCCGACGGCTCACTAAGATGAGGCACTTTCCAGGCCGATCGTGGAAAGATGGAAACGCAAAGAATCGCAAAATCCCAGCTAGTAGCTAGATGTGTAATCCCTAGCGAAGTACAGAGCTGATAGAAAAAGTGATTTACGCGGTTTCCGTACTAACGCCCTATGACGACAGCGGAAAGGCTCCTACGGGTAATTACTGTCTCTTGTAACCCGTTATGCTACTAATGGTTTACAATTAGAAATGTGCAGAATACTTTTCGAGCAGCGGAAAGATTGACGATCGCATAAGTGGCGATATTATGAGGCTCGCCGGGAGAACTAACCCGATACTGACCTCAGCGATTTCTGTTGATGAAACGCTAGGAGCCTGCTCGAGAAAGTAAACACATTATGTTACCAGGGCGACAATGGCGCTAAGGGAGTTTCAAAAGGTGAAAAATAAAGGAAAGGAAAGACAGCGATAAGGATATAAACTGTTTGAACATATGAAAATGCCTTAGAGGGGTCACAAGTTCTAAGGCCAAAACAATAACACTGCGGAGGAAAAAAACAAAAAGCCTGGCAATTCCTGATAGCTACGGAAGAGGCGGTGAAGCGTTAGGATGCGTTAGGCCTAGGGGTTCCTCCGTTTCCAGCCCTCTGCCTTAGCTTGGCGAAAGCCCGCTTCATTGAGGTCGGTAGACTTCTGTTTGAAAGCCCTCGTAACCTCCTCACCTTTATACGCATCCACTCCATGGACCTCCTCGAAGCAATTAACCAAGATAGTGGCAGTCCGCTCGACATGCCACAAACACTTATCGACTGACTCCTCTTCCAGAGCGGTTTTCCTTTCCTCCAGGGCAGCTTTCTCCCTTGCCAAGGATGACTTCTCTTCCTCTATGACAACATTCTTGGCTCTTTCCGCTGTCAAGGCCGCGTCAAGGGTGGACGTTTGTCCTTTCAGTTCCTGCTGGGTCAGCAATAATTGAGTGCGTTCCTCCAGCAACTTTTTCTTCTCATTTCGCTCTCGCGAAAGTTCAGACAGGGAGGCGGTAAGAGAGGCAGCCTGACGCTGCACGTGCTCTGTCCAGTAATGGAACTTCACAAAATTGGTGAAGAAGCTAGAGCGCAGCGAATTCGCCTTGTCATCATCAACCTTAGAGAGGAAAGCTTCCCGTTCGGCCGCAGACGATAATATCTGGGCAGCCAATAAAGTGGAAACCTCGTCCAAGCCATCGCCCCCAATAGCCGCTAAGCATGTGTTACAAAAATCATACAAGCCAACTTGGTGAGTCACAGTGCCGGACTCGCCCATTGGACTTAGATCCGCAGCAAAATTGAAGGCGGTGACCCCTTCGCCAGAACGCTGCGACAAGGGAACACTCGAAGGGACAAACGCTAGGGGAACGGGAGGGTGAACCTGTGTAGAAGGCCCCCCTTAGACGATGTAGGAACCGTGGGGATGGTAGCCCGAAAAGTCTTGTAAACCCTCTTGATAGTCCAAGTTAGGACCTTATGAGTGAACAGGCCCACCGAAAGAATTGGGCGAAGCCCCGAAAGACTCAGCCATACCCATGTTTACCAGAAACTCAGAGGGGTGATTCTGGCGAACATCCGTAGAAACGAAGGCGTTGTCAGGTCGCACTTCCGTCGCAGCGATAGTAGAGGATAAGCTTCCACCCTCACCCTCCGGCCGAGGTCTCTTCTTGGAACCACCCAACACAAAACCCATATCCATATCGCCTAGGGGAGATGCTGAAGTAGAAACAACAACAGTATCCTGCAAAGAACCCAGTATAAAATGCAGATAAGAGAAACAAATGAAATGACGACAGACATGAATGTACGACATATCGCGGCCAAAAAAGCACACTCACAACAGCAGTGTTAAGAGGAGGCGCTTCCGAAGAAGCTGCCGCGTCCGGAGAAGGAGTGAGAGCGGCAACACTTCTCATTCTTTTCTTCTTTTTTCCTTTGGCAAGGGCCTTAGGGACTTTAGAAGAAGATGGCTGAACAAGAGGGGCAGCGACGGTCATGATGGGGATACCTGAAGGGATGTCGGTATTTCCCTCACCAGCTGAGGAAGAGGATACTTGAGCAAGGCTCACGGAAGCAGCAGGTAGTACAGTTGGGTTATCAGTAGCTCCCGTGGAGGCGACCCTCTTTTTTTCTTCTCTCTCCTAGGCCCTTTTCAGTCGTCTCCTAACGCTTTCAGGCTTGTAATTGGGATTCGTCGCTGCATGATCGCAAAATAACGTTAGCATTAGTATCAGTGGTAATAAGGAAGGAAGCAGTACGACACTCACGTCTAACGCAGTCCTTGATATCAGCCCCGCATGCTAGATAACGGATGTGAACGCTGATTTCCAGTTAAGCAATTTGTCTAGCCAGCCTTGTTCCCGCTGAAGAAGGCTCTCCGGCTGGCCCCAGACGTTATCCTTGATGTCTTGGTTAAACCCAGATCGCCACCAGGAACCAGGAGCTTCAGGAAGATTTATCATAAAGAACTCCTTTTTTCAAGCCTCAATAGAAGACTCGATGTGGAGGAGTTTCCAAGTAAAAGACTTGAGTGAATCATCGTCGTATCGGGGAGATATCGTTATCACACCCCGACACTTCATCAGCTTAAAAACTGACTTAAGCAACAAAAGAGAAGGGGAAGTAATCCCCTTATATTTACAAAGTTCCAGAAAGGCACAAACACAGCAATATGCATTTGGGGCTAATTGGACGGGATTCAAATCGCAGGCAACAAGCAATTGTTTTATGAAAGGGTCGATGGGAAGCCGGAAACCATAACGGAACATTTGTACGTACAGAACCCTACGTTTGCCCGTCAAAACGCTGTTCAAGTGTATAGACTCAGGGGCAACGGTGGCCTTATAACCGTCAGGGATAACAACATTATGTGCGGCTAAATGCTCACTGAGAGCGATTTCAGAAGTGATACTGCTAACCATAATATCCATCTTTTTCTCATCGGCAGACTTCGACTCAGGGCGGCGAGTCTTGGCCATGACAGAAAATAAAAAGTAAAGACGAAGAAGACGATGGAAGAAAATAGGAAATACCTTTAGAGAAAAAGCACTTCGAGAGCCTTGAATGGTGGAAAGAAAACAAGACGGCTAGAGAGAGTATGAAGAAAGCAGGATGATAAAAGTAAGAAAAAGAAATAAGTGTTGATTTTTATAACCCTAGTAGTCAAATGAAATGATGGACACTGCAGTCGTTGCGTGAGAGCGTCACAAGGAACAGACTCAAGCAATGAGTACAATTCTAGAGAAGCGCGACAACGCTTCGATTTTGCTAAAATTCTAGAGCACGCTAGCCCGTGGCGTCATAAAAAATGGACACGTGTGTCTGTGCCATCACGACTTTTCACTCACATTAATAAGGGGATCGTGAGCATTAAATGCACTGGAAAACGGAAATGGTTTTCTGGAATAAGATAAGAGCGATATTGCAACAATGGAGATAATGCAGAATGGCGTTAATCAAGCCAGCGACTTTCGAGATAACACGGGAAAGCGAAATAAAGATCAGTTATTATATAAAATAAAGTACAGATATTGTTGCGCGATAAGGTGTTATTACAAGACAGAAAAAGCAAATAAAGAGGAAAATCCTCTAAAGGGTCAGCCTTGACCATTCATTGGTCGACACGGATATCGCAGCCACCCTTCCCTACTCCTCTCCGAAAGAAAGAAGATCTCCCTCGCTTTCGCCTAAATCCTTTATCTTCTTGGAGGCGTAATCAGCCAACTTAGATGGATTAACAGTTCCCTGGCGATGGAGATCCGTACATCCAGCAATACAGAATTCTAGGATCCTGTTTTTCCACCAGGGTATCTTCGAGGGTACCTTGGCCAAATCCGCGTCGCGAGACGATATCTCTTCACGAAGGAAAGAGTTTCTTTTGTCGGCCGCCACCAATTCCGCCTCCAGCAGTTCTATCTTAGCCTTCCCTTTTGACTTTTCTCGCGCGAGCGTCTCTTCTTAGAACCAGTCAGCATGTAGCCCAAATTCATATCGCCTGAGGGAGGAGCGGAGGTAGCGACAGCGGTAGTGTCCTGCCAAGAATGCAATATGAAATATAGAAAAGAGAAATCAAACGACGGCAGACATTGGAATGTAGCATAACGTGGCTAAAAGGCACCCTTACTGTAACAGTAGTGGGAGGAGGTGCTTCTGAAGAACCTGCCGCGTCCGGAGAAGGTGTAAGAGCGGCAACGCTTCTTATTTTTCTCTTCTTTTTTCCTTTGGCAATGGCCTTAGGAGCCTGAGAAGAAGAAGAAGGCTGGGCAGGAGGAGCAGCAACGGTCACGATGGGAACGCCTGAAGGAATATCAGTATTCCCCTCACCAGCTAAAGAAGAGGATACTTAAGCAAGACTCACGGAAGTAGCCGGCAGTTCCGTGGGATTATCAGTAGCTTCCGTGGAGGTAGCTCTCTCCTTCTCTTCTCTTTCTTGAGCCCTCTTCAGGCGTCTCCTTACGCTTTCGGGCTTATAGTTGGGATCCGTCGCTGCGAGATCACAAAATAATGTCAGCATTAGTATCAGCGATAACAAAAAAAGGAGTAACGCGACACTCACGTTTAACACAAGAACGAATGTCCATTCTACAAGCCACTTGACGAATGTGAACGCTGATTTCTAGTTTGAGCAATTTGTTTAACTAGTCTTGTTCACATTGAGGAAGGGTCCCTGGTCGACTCCAGACGTTATCATCGATGTTTTGGTTAAACCCAGATCGCCACCAGGAACCAGGATCTTCAGGAAGATCTATCACAAAGAACTCCTTTTTCCAAGCATCAACGGAAGACTCGATGTGAAGGAGTTTCCAAGTAAAGGACTTGAGAGAGTCATCATCGAAGCGGGGCGATATCGTTATCACTCCCCGGCACTTCATCAGCTTAAAAAGAGATTTGAGCAGCAGAAGGGAAGGGGAAGTGATCCCTTTGTATTTACAAAGTTCCAGGAAAGCATAAACACAACAATATGCATTTGGGGATAATTGGGCCGGATTCAGATCGCCGGCAACAAGCAAGTCTTTTACAAAAGAGTCGATGGGAAGCCGGAAACCATAACGGAACATTTGCGCATACAAGACCCTACGATTGCCTGTCAAAACGTTGTTCAAACGTATTGACTCAGGGGCAACAGTGGCCTTATAATCATCAGGGATAACAGCATTATGGGCGGCCAAATGCTCACGGAGAGCGGCCTCAGATGTGATAACACTAGCAGTAATATCCATCCTTTTCTCATCGGCAGATTTCGACTCAGAACGGCGAGTCTTAGCCATGGCAGAATTAAAGAAGTAAAGATGAAGAAGACGATAGAGGAGAAAGGAAATACCTTTAGAGAAAAAGCACTTCGAAGAGCCTTGAATAGTGGGGAGAAAACAAGACGGCTAAAAGAAAATATGAGAAGGTGGGATGATAAAAGAAAAGGAAAAGAATAAATATTGGTTTTTATAACCCTAGTAATCGAATGAAACGGCGGATGCCACAGTCGTTGCGTGGAAGCGACATGAGGAACAGACTCAGGCAATGAGTGCAATTCTAGAAAAGCGCTACAACGCTTCGATTTCTGTAAAGTTCTCGAGCACGCTAGCCCGCAGCGCCGGAAGAAATGGACAAGTGTGCCTGCACAATCGCGACTTTTCTAATGAGAAGATAGCAAGCATTAAATGCTCTGAAAAGCAGGTACCATTTCTTGGAGAAAACAAGAGCGATATTGCAAGAAAGAAGATAACGCAAGATGGCGTTAATTAAAAAGGCAACTTTCGAGCTAACGCGAAAAAGCGGAATAAAAATCAAATAGCAGTAAAATACGGATATTGTCGCACAACAAGGCGTTATTACAAGACAAAGAAACAAATAAATAGAAGAATCCTCTAGATGGAGCAACCTCGATTAATCATGGGCCCTCGCGGACATCGCAGTCACCATTCCCCCGCTCTTCTCTAGAAGAAGGAAGATCTCCCTCACCTTCGCCCAGATCCTTCATTCTCTTGGAAGCGTAATCAGCCAGCACTGACGAATTGACAGTTCCCTGGCGATGGAGACTCATAAATTCAGCGATACAAACCTCTATGGTCTTGTTCTTCCACCAGGCTACCTTTGAAGGTACTTTGGCCAAATCCGCATCACGAGACGCTATCTCTTCGTGAAGGAAGATATTCTTTTTGTCAGCCACCACCAATTCCGCCTCCAGAAGCTCTATCTTAGCCTTCCCTTTTGATTTTTCTCGAGCAAGCTCAGCACTACAGTCGTTCAACTCCGCCCGGGTTCGCTCCTGAAGCTGCGACAGCTCCGTTACCTTCCCTAAGGCAGCGCTTAGTTCTCCCTTCAAATCAAGAGAAGGTCGAACCTTGTCACGCTGATCTTCGAAAAAGTAATTTAGCTCGCGAAAATTGGCCAGCATGTCAGTCAGAAGGCGTGAATGTCGTGCTTCAGGAGGATGCCGTAAGAACTTTTCTTTGTCCTTCGAAGAAGTAAACATTTGCCCCACTATTGGGCCCACCTGCTCTTCTCGCGATAGTGGGTCCGATATCCCTAAAGCGCGAAGACTGTCGGTACCAAGGGAAGACAAGTCCAGCTGATATGTGGTGGGGCCTTGAAGACTTTGAAGGGAAAGATTGGCGATATAAGGAGGAGAACAACTTTTAGTGGAATCACCAATGCCTGAAATCGAAGAAAGAAACAAAGGCTGAGGTTTCTGTGGAGGAGGGTTAGGAGGAGCGATTGGATTTGAAATCGGTAAGTTCACATCCGGAATAAAGGAGTGAATCGGAGAGATAGGACCGCCAGACGACAAGGGAGAGCCCACCGCTGCTGAAGCCTCGTTAACTTTGGGAGGAATGGCAGAGGGCACCTTGACAACTTCCGTCACCGGCAAGGCACCCGCAACATGTGAAGTGTTAACCCCCTCGGAGGGAACCACGTTGACCTCCTCCACGGGAGGAATTGGTGGGTCAGATTTCTCTTTACGAACTCTCTTTACGAGACGCTCCGTCTCGGCGGCCATTCCTTCGCTATCGTCCTCAGTTGACTCCGCTGCGGGTTCACTCTTTCTTGACCTAAGTTTCATCCGTTGGGCAAGGGTGGCATGACGCAGCTCGGAACCGGTATCCATGCTTTCACTATCGCTGTCAACCTCTTCAATCACAGGGTTACTCGGAGCCACTCCCTTACCGTGAGACGATAGCCAATTCTCAAGGAAACGGGAAGGTCGAGCGGATGCGCTGCGTGTCGCGACGATTTTGTTTCTCTTTCCTCGTGGCGGAATAGGCAGACGACTTGAGACTTCAGGCGGAGGAGAAGGATGTAACGTCTAAAGCGGCACCACGTTCAGAGGAGTGTCACTTTCCCCAGAGGAGCGACCCTCAGCGTTACCTGCCAATAAAATATTTTAGTATGGCAAGAAAATCGAAGCGATAAGGTGACAAAAGAAAAACTCACCAACGACACACTCTGGCAAAGGCCTGAATCGAGCGAATTCCCGAATGAGGAAGGGCCCTTATATTTCTAACAGGGCGTTAACATTTGACACATCCATGCTAGACAGCACATCTGGTTTTTGCCAAGCGGCACTGGTAATCTCTCGGTTGAAACCACCGCGCCAGTACCGAGAGGGCAAGCGAAGGGTGAAGAAGCCATTTTTCCAGTTGTCCACGTTCTCTTCGAAACCTTGAAAGTTCCGCCAGAAGAACCGAACAAGAGCATCATTCCAACTTGGGGTAATATCCACCAAGCAGCTGCGACACCTCAAGGTGAAAAATGAACAGAACAGATCGAGCGATGGAGTGAAAATATGCTTCATCTCACACGAACGAAGAAAGGCATAAAGCCCACACCAGGAAGGTGGAGTTATTTGAACAGGATTGAGATCGTAATGGTTTAGCAGCTTCATCAGAGAAGTATGAAGTGGGAAACGAAATCCGTAGGTAAACATCTTGAAATAAACCAGCTGGAACGTTCCCCACATGGCATCAATAAGCCGAGTATCCTTCAAAGGGACAAAGGGGCGGTATCCCGTGGGAAAAGTAATACCGTTCTCCTCTAACTCGGCCCTCAAAACCTCATTACAATAAAAAACACTACGAGCTCTCCTAACTTCGGGATCTAGGGGATTTTCAATAACTGCAGAGGATCTAGCGCGAGACATAATGAACTGGAAAAGTAAAGCTATGGCGATAGAGAAACAAAATACCTGGAGCAAAGAGCTAGTAAACAGGCCGTCGGCACCGGCGAGCAATTGCAGTAAAACCCCTCGGGAAGAAAGAAGCACGGAAGAGAGAAAATACGAAGAATTTCAAAATATTAGCAAAAGTACTAAAAGAGAAGAGCGAATTCCTTATAAAGGTTAAACCTAAAAAAGAAACAGCCTGTAAAAATAAAACACGTGCAGAGTGGAAGAGGACGCGTGGACAGTCATCAGTATCTTTTGGGAGAAGACAGTTACTGATTGAAAACCAAAAATCGGTTACCCCAGCGGAAGGCACACTTCCGCGATAACCCTGGAAACCTGAAAAAATAAAGGGAGAAAAGCGGCAGGAGAGCGAAAAGAAAATAAAGCGTCATTTTATTATTTTGGGAAAGCCATACGACATCTACAAAGAGGCATAGTAGGCACAACTATTCGTTGTCAGACCAGGAGATGCCATAGCAGTAGACCACGTCATCGTCATCATCACCTAAAAGCGATGGATCCTCGCCAACGAGAGGGAAAGGCTCCTCAATCCTCCCCCCTGCGCGAACTGACGATCGATCTGACTCCTCCTTAACAGCTGGCGATACCGTTTCAACGGCTGAGCAGGCAGAGGAAGCCCTTTGTGGTGACTCGCTAGGAAGGAAAGACGTTTCTTCCCTCTTCGTAGAGAGAGAAGCAAGAGAATCAAAGAATGATCTAGATGCCTTCGCAGCATCTTTCCTCCGCCTCTTGCGACACCGTCGGCGAACAGGCGGCCTCCAAGGAGGCGACGGAGGAGGATTATCCGAATCGGGAGAAGTCGGAGGAGTTGGTGGAGAATCTCGTGTGGTCGTATCTAAAAAATGAGAATCAACCATGAGATCGCAGATTGCTTATCAAAGGAAAAAAATGAACAAGGAGGTGAATAAAAACAAGGGAAAGAGGATCCCCTTAAATAGCCAGAAAATTGGGAAAAAAGGATCTTCGATCTTCCAACCCGACCCTTGAGGGTGGACACGTGTACAGCCTGAAGTGTAAATAAGGATTTGAAGTCACGCCTGTTGAAATCTTACTTGAATCAAAGAAAACTACAAAATCGCCCAATCAGTTGCCAGGACAACAGCGGCGTAGATTTAATGCATAACAGCCAACCAGAAAACCACCCAGTAGCTGAATCATTTTCAGTTGGGCTAAGAATACCTCCAATGGAAAAAAGACAAAGGGCGCATTAAAGAAGAAGAACAGTTGCAAAGTGGCATAATAAAAATAGTTTATTTATTATGGCCTAATGGCCGAAAAGTACAGTGGCATGATAAGAGGAAAAGTAACAAGGTCTCAAATGGAGCCACTGATATCAGGCGTCAGAGCCAGTGTCATCGGGTACTTCGGGAATGTCTCTCAGGGAATCCATGACCAGAGTTAGATCATGGGAGGTGGCTCTCATCCCCTTTAGGCAGCACCCCAGCATATCCTTGCGCTGCTGCAGCATGGCGATCACCACTTGAATCCGAGAGACGGAGGCAGCCAGCTTCGACACGCTCTCTAAAGGACTGAAATCCTCCAGAGATATAACTCCCAGCCTGGAATGGAGTGGGGTCAGCATCCCTTGCAACTCTAGGATGTCCTCAGAAGTCTTAATCAACATGTTCTCCAAGAACCCTACGTCACCATCATTGAGGTTCTTGAGAGAGTGGCCCTTGGAAAGGAGAAAAATTTTAGTCAAATGATCCATAATGCAAGTTGCCAAAGATGATGAGAACGTGGGTGGAAAAAGCTCCCCGATTTATAGGCTCCAAGAGAAGGGCCTTGGAAAAGAAAAGGAGGTCCTCAAAAGGCGAGCCGTCCGGTTACCCTCGAGGGCCGATGGACCCAAAGTGGAAGCGAAGGTCGGTGTTCGTGAACTATCCGCGATACAGATGCTCGGAGGGGTACGAGATAGAATATGGAAAAATGCCAAAAGGCATGATATTACGGGTAGTCATGACGTAAAAGCCATACGGTTACTGGTATCCACAGTGTAAAGCCGCGTTGATGTCGCAGGTAGCCCTAGATGCATAAAACCTCACCGACCTCACAAGTATCTAGTGGTATAAAGCCACGTTAATCGAAGGCAGCTGATGGCGTAAAACCGCGTCAATATCGTTGTTTCCTTAAGCAGAAAAGAAAGACAGGGCCTGTGTGATCTCAAAATCCCTGTAAGTACAGAGTTTGCTAATTTCTCCATAAGTACCTATCTCCCCTATGTGTTTGCAGTACACTCGAAAGGATGATGGACCGGAACATAGGCGAGCCTACGGAATGACTCGGCCGCAGTCCTTGGCGACATTGCAAGTGACCCGTCAGCAGCTCTCCTGCCATAGGAGTAAAGTGCGACTTTCCAAGTCCTGAAAAAGGGGCCAAGCCGAATAATATCGCTAGGCGAAAGCAATGCCCTAATAATTACGAACAAGACAGCGGCGTCTCCCGTGGATCTCTTAACCCCTCCAGAAGACTGGGCATGAGACAAAAATGAAGGTCGGAATCTGTTTGCTCGGAGGAAAGCTTCAAATCTGAGCCCTAGCCCATCGTTTAAACCAATCAGTGTCGAGCTAAAGGAGACAAGGAAGTTCGGAGATCCTAGGAGCATATCGCCTTATGAAAGAACAAACCCTCACCTAAGATTCTAGACATGGACAGGGAGTGACAGCCCTTGGTAAACACTCGGGCTCATTTTCAGTTGGGCTTATGATAACAATCAAGACAACCCTAACGGCACTACTGCATTTGCGGCTCCGGCCGGGACGGATTCCTATAAGTCTCGTAGTATATCTTCATATCGCCCAGGGATCAGCAAAGGATTCCTAGGATGGTCGACATTAGCGGAGGGGGGACTCACGCGTCTCTATACGCACGACGCCATCCCATCCTAGGGAACCACGAGGTTATCGCTCCCGGCAACCCTGTCAGATATCGCTCATGACGTCACCCGCTGGCATCGTTCGTGACGTCATCACCAGACATCGCCTAGACTGTTATCGCCAGGTATCGCCATCGAGGCCTATAAATATCCCTACTTTTTCGAACAGAAGGTAAGATCGAGATCACCCAGCAGATCCTCTTGTTACTTTGTACCCCCGAACTGACTTAGGCATCGGAGTGTCTACGCCGGAGCCCCCCCTCCGGCGCTTTGCAGGTACATCCGACGCCGATCGCCGCCGTTCCGATCAGACACGACCTCGAATCTTATCACACCCCTATAAATAGCAAGCTTTATGCAAGGTATCAAGGGCACCAAAATCTCCTCTTAATCCCAATTTCTTGCACTACCTTCTTGGTTAAAAAACTCTCCTGGAACAAGTAAGCTTTCTCCCTCTAAACTCTCTTTAATTTTCATTTTTGGTTATAATGCATAAATAAATTGCTAAAACTTGCCTCACATGCTTAGTTTTCATGCCAATTTCATTTCCCTTGCCTCAATTTGATTGTATGATGTCTTGAGTAATTAATCACATAATATGCATGTTAATAAGCTTGTTATTCCATGTTGAAAAATGCCACTATTTTTGTCCAAATTACTTGCTGTTTTCATGGGTTTGAGTTGCTGCCATGTTTAAGGTTTCATTGGGATGGGTTTAAGTGAGCTTTAACATGTTGGAGTCACCTTAATCGCCGGCCATGGCGCCGACGACGTGATGAGGAAAAAGAAGATGGCACTGGAGGCGGGAAAGAAAATAGAAAGGTGATGGGCTTGGCCTTTGCCAAGCCCATTTGTTTTAATTAAAAGGTTTGGGCTTGGATTTAATCCAATCCTATTTTTTCATGTCCAAAAATCAAATGTGCCCAAGCCCGGCCCACTTAATTTTTGTATAAATGTTTCGTATGCGATAATTAATTTTTTCATCAATTATCATGAAATTAATTGCATGCTTCACATGATGTTTTATTTGTTTTATGACATGCTTTAAAATGAAATACTCGTATGCTTATATAAAATAATTGGTTTACTTGTTTGCGATGTTTATATAATTGCTTGCTTAAATAAATGTGTGCATGTGCTTTTATTATTTATTGTTTTCGAGTTATTACTAACACTCTCGCTTTGTAGGTTAAACTTTAAACCTTCGCTCAAAAGTACGTTTTATCTCTTTTTATTTAATTTAATATTTTCCATAATATTATTTGCATGCATATTGACCAATACAGAAATCCAAAGTGTGGGCCGGCCCACTAAGATTGTAGGCATTATTTCCATGCATTCGTATGTAATGAATGGTTGCTAATTATTTTGCATGTATGTGATAATAATTAATTGCTTATTTCACTTGTTGTAATAATTAATTGCTTATTCCACTTGTTGTGATAATTAATTACTTATTCCACTTGTTGTAATAATTGGTTAGATAGTTATTTCGACCTCCAATTTGTAATAATTAGATAAGTAGTTTTTATTATGAATTGTGGTTTGTAATAATTAGTTAAGTAGTTAAAAATCATGTATGCTTGTTTATGCCTACGTATTTATTATTTGTTGCTAACCACGGTTTCGAAGAGATCGGGGCTCATCCAAAAGGTAAGCTTATCTTAAAACATTTCCTTGTATGTTTATTTAAATGCTAAAACCGAATCGAACGCATGACACCCTAGTAGGCGTTAGAACCACCCATTCATATACATGACGTATAGAATTGCTAAAATAATTAAAATCAATCTCACATGCACAATATGTTTATATCACTTGTCTTTCCTACCATGAAATTAATTGTTTTCTTGTTAAATGCTATGCATGATGGCTTCAAACCCATACAAAATATATGTGCATCCATAAAAATGTACTTTGTTAGTTTTGCCATGATAGATCACCTAGTAAGTAATTAATCATGCATGGCCCTACTACAAGGGGGGAACGTCCGCTCTAGCATACAAACAAATGGTAACCCCGTCCTTCGGTACCAATCGGAAATAACAAGTCCCAACGAAAAATGCTAAGATGTAACGTCACCTTGGAGGGCCCAAATTACATGTTTAAAATGTTTTCAAAATACCTCGCATATCGGTAACCTTTTAGGATGTGACTTGGGTGCCTAACACCTTCCCAAGTCCATAACCACGACCTCGAACCGTTGTTCTTTGGTTTAGACCATCGTGCCTTAGTTTATTTATTTTTATGCCATGATGATTAGGTTCCCTAAACCTTAGAAAAATAGGGTGGCGACTTCATTTTTGCATGATGTTAAGACAAGTCCAACGCTTGTCTTGCATTGTGGCCCGTCCCGAACCTTACTCGTTTTCAACGAAAAGGGAGTGCGGCAAAAGCATAGAATAATAAATTAGAGGAAAAGGAAAATGGAGAAAATTACTTGTAAACATAGAAGAATAAAAATATAAGAGAAATGCTATATGGGTTGAACTCTTGGGTTGAATATTCAATATTTAAAAAACAAATATGCGCCTCAATAACGTCTCTCCTCTCCTCTACTTTCAATATTCCATTCTCAAAATAGCCTAAGCACACATCGTCTTTCCTCTCCTCAGTCCTCCCTCCAATGGTGGAAACCTAGCTGCGCCTCCGACAGCCACCGACGACCGGCATCTTTGGTATCAGCACCGGTTTCCTTTCCTCCTACCCTCACCTCCTCCTCCTCCCTCTTCCATTGACGCCACTCCTGCAAACACATATTTCCTCCTCCCTCCAATCGTGCTCCACACCCGAGACTACCACCAAACGTAGCTGCTTGAATCCCGATCAGCCTCCTCCCCCTAATACGGTAATAGATCTATTTTTTTTGAGTGATTTCCTCCATTTTTCATCCATGGATTTTGTGTTCCTTTTTTTTCTATTTAAAGGTTGAATTATATGGTAAATTGTTGCTGATTTTGGGTTGAATTTAGGCTCAATTTATATGCTAAAATGCTGCTGATTTTGAGTTGAATTTAGGCTCAATTTTTATGTCAAAATGTTACTTTTTTGGGTTGAATTAGATGGTAATATGCTACTGATTTTGGGATGGTAAAATGCTACTGATTTTGGGTTGAATTAGATGGTAAAATGTTGCTGATTTTGGGTTGAATTTAGGCTCAATTTATATGCCAGAATGCTGCTGATTTTGAGTTCAATTTAGGCTCAATTTTTATGTCAAAATGCTAATTTTTTGGGTTGAATTAGATGGTAATATGCTGCTAATTTTGGGATGGTAAAATGCTGCTGATTTTGGGTTGAATTTAGGCTCAATTTATATGCCAAAATCAGCAGCATTTTGAGTTGAATTTAGGCTCAATTTTTATGTCGAAATGCTACTTTTTTGGGTTGAATTAGATGGTAATATGCTGCTGATTTTGGGTTGAATTTAGGCTCAATTTATATGCCAAAATGCTGCTGATTTTGGGTTGAATTTAGGCTCAATTTTTATGTCGAAATGCTACTTTTTTGGGTTGAATTAGATGGTAATATGCTGCTGATTTAGATGGTAAAATGCTGCTGATTTTGGGTTGAATCCATGCCGTAATGCTGCTATTTTTTCGTGTGGAATTCATGCTGTTTTATTAGTTGTAATGCTGCTATTTTTCGTGTCGAATTCATGTTCATTTTGCGCATGAAATTGTTAATAAGGAAATTGCAATCTGGAAAGTGAATATATACTCTTGTTTTGTTACAGGTAATGGAGTCTTTGCCACAAAATGATGAGCCACAAAGTGATGAGCCTCAAAGTAATGAACCTAATGATGAATTGATTCCGAAGTCAGGTATGATCTTCAATTCAGAAGAAGAAGTTTATAATTTTTATCTTGCGTATGCTCGTGAAGTGGGATTCGTTATTAAGAGAAAAGGTGGGAAGAAAGATGATGATGAGAAGCAGAAGTATTATATTGTTGCGTGTAGTAAAGGAGAATCATATAAATCCACAGCAACAAATGCTTTTAATCCAAGGCCATCAAGAAGAACTAATTGTCCAGCTATAATCAATTGTATTATTAATGCTGAAGGAGAGTTCACTACTTCATGAGTTAATCTTGAGTATATTCATGTGTTGAGTCCCACAAAATCACATTTTTTTCAGTGTAATAAAAACATTGATACTTATGTGAAGAGGAGGCTTGAAACAAATGACCAAGCAGGTATACGTGTGAGTAATAATTTTCACTCTTTGGCTGTGGAAGTAGGGGGGGTATGAAAACTTAACCTTTACTGAGAAAGATTGTAGAAATTATATTCATAAAGTAAGAAAAATTAGGCTTGGAGTTGGAGATACAGCATCACTTAGCATGTATTTTGCATGCTTGCAAAAAAGGAATCCTAATTTCTTTTATCTCATTGATATAGATGATGACAGTCGACTAAAAAATGTATTTTGGGCAGATGCATGATCTATAGCAGCTTATGAAAGTTTTGGTGATGCCATATCATTTTATACAACGTACTTAACTAATAGATACTACATAAAGGTCTAATATTGAGATATAATTCTAGATTAAGACCTAAACTCAGGAATTTTCAGCAGGTGCAGAAATTACAGAATGCAGTTGACTTGTTATATGTAATAAGTGATGTAAACTTAGATTCTGTAGCATAGTTTTAAAAAACGGACCGACCCGACAGTCGGACCGGTAAAACCGTGACCCGAAGAGATTTTCGGTCCGGTTCAGCTATCTGACAGGACTTGCAATCGAACCGAAAAAAATCGATCGACCCGGCCGGTTTTTACACCCGGTCGACCCGCTATCGACCCAATTGGGTCGATGTCAAACCAAAACGATGCCGTTTTGGGTTTTTTTAATTTTTTTCAATATGGAAAATTTGATGGGTTGGCCCATTATAGATACCGGTTCAATCCGATTTTATTCGGTTCAATTATCTAAGCTTGAATGGTTCGATATGTGAACGACCCGGAACAATTCAACAGGTCAATTCGGTCGAACTCGGTCGAACTCCGGTTGAACCCGATTCAAATCGGTCTGACGGGTCACTCCGAGTCGTTTTTTAAAACTATGTTCTGTAGTTATGTTCAAAAATTCAGGAATTCACTTGTTAGGAAATGTCAGAAGATTTGTGTTTGCCATTATTTCTCTTATCAATTAATCTTCTGCATACTGGCTGATGTTAATTATGCTTATGGCAGTGTTAAAGTCACAAATGATAAAGGAACATTGCTTGTCTAAACAAAGCTAGTACATATCTATGTGTGTAGGTTGGAGCATTAGAGGATGCTGTCAGATATGGAAGGCTTGAGCTGGCGAAGAACTTTGAGTTGCCTAGGTTTGATGATCTTGTTAAGGTATAAAGATTTCATTTTGCAAGCAATTTAAATATCTTTATACTTTATTTCTGAATTTGACTTCGTATCTCGCAATACTTGAGTTTAATTACAAGAATTACTTTCCGTAGGATTATGTTGCTCTGCTTGCATATGAGCACCCACAAGACTCATCAGTTGGGGGTCTCCTTGAAGAGTCACAGCGTGAGACTATCGCTGATGCCATAAATGCTATGATTTTGTTGACAAATCCCAATGTGAAAGATGCACAAGGCTGCCTTCAATCACTTCTTGAAAGGTTACTCAGGCAACTTACCATCTGCTGCTTGGAGCGAAGGTCCTTAAACGGTGATCAGGGTGAATCTTTCCTTCTGCACAGGGTACTTAACAGCAGGAAGAAGGCAAAGTGCTAACTCAGGTGTATCTCTTCACCGCGCCTTGTCTTTCTCGGTCTTCATTTGGCCACTTAACCATGTCGTAAAGTTGCAAGCCAAGTGAATGAAATATGCTAATACTTGGCCAATGTCTGATCACCAGAGGACTAAGGCATTCTGTGTGTTAAACTTGAATCTGGAACTGAAATATTTCCTGTGTCCATCTTCAATGTAACTATTAGATGGGGCTGGAAGATGCTACATTGGGTTCTTGCAGGGACGGATCCAGGAATTAATTCCCGGGGGGGCGGGGGTTCGAAAGCAAGCAAGCAAGCTGAACGAAAAATTGAACAAAATTTTTTTTTAATGTAACTATTAAATTTTTTTTTAGTATTTTAAAGAGAAAGCAAGCAAGCTGAACGAAAAATTGAACAAAAATTTAAATAAACTTAACAAAAAGATAAATAAGAAGACAATATAGAAAAAAATTAATTATACATTAGAATTCATACAATATACATACTTCTTACAATTGTTCTCTACGAGTTTTCATTTTTTGAAATCCTTGTATGATTCTCTCATTCTTTACACTATCAAAAATATCTTTTTCAACAAAAGTAATCAAACAATCATTTAACATATCATCTCCCATACGGTTCCGCAGTCGATTCTTCACAATGCTCATATAAGAAAAAGTCCTTTCCACTGTCGCAGTTGCAACCGGTAAAATCAAAGCTAGCTTCAAGAGTAAATACACCAATGGATAGACAATATGCTTTCTTCTTTCAACTAACTTTTCGGAAAGATCATTAATCCCTTTCAAATTTGAAAATCCAACATCCGACCGCATATCCAAAATATAATTCTCAAGTTGATTATCAAGAGCAAGAACATCAATTGTAGAAAACTCATTAGGATAAAATTGAGTCAATTGAAGCAATTTCTCCTTATTGAAAGCAACAAAGGAGTCTCTTGGATTTAAGCATCCCACACAAATGAGTAATTCAGTATTCCTCTCATCAAATCGATTATTGAGCTCATGAAGTTGCATATCAATGACTTGATAAAATAAATCAACTTGATAATGATGTAGATTGGAAATTTGCTCACCTTTCCGCCTTGGTCTACCTTGGGTAACAAACATATCACTCATAGTTGGAAGATTTATATTATGTTTGCCACAAAATTCAGATACTTCATTAAGTAATAACATCCAACCTTCATCCCTCATTGACTGTAGTCTCAACTTGGATACTTTGAGTAAAGCTAAAGCATTTACTATGTCTTGATCTTGTCTTTGAAGTGCTTGAGAGAATTCATTAGTAATTCCAAATATATTCTTCATCAAATGCAAACAAAATATAAAGTCAAAACATTGTACCGTATTCAATAATGCACATGCTTCTCCTCTTTGATCTGCGCTCAAGCCATCTTCCTCTATCATTTCAAGCACATCAATTACTGAAGAGAATAAATCGATTAAGCTGAGCATTGTACCATAATGTAAACCCCATCGAGTATCTCCTGCTCTTTTAATGGTCTTCTCTTGATTCAAACCTTTTCCACTACATATTTCACCATTTTGTAATCCTTCGACCACATGATCTTTTTGCTTCTCCCGAAGGGCATCTTGCCTTTTGCATGAAGCTCCAACCACATTGCACACATTAGCAACCATACTAAAAAAAGAATTAATTGCAGCTTGTTTTTTTGCAACAACAACAAGTGCAAGTTGAAGTTGGTGTGCAAAACAATGAACATAAAATGCACATGAATTCTCCTTCAATATCAAACTTTTAAGACCATTGAATTCTTTTGTTTATAAAGTAAATATTAAGCATATTAATTAAATTATGTCTAATTATTAAACAGTTCAAGAGAGGAGAAGTTACCTTTGAGGTGCCGGGTGCGGCGTTGGATGAAGAAAATGGGGTGTTGCGGCAGTGGATGAGGAGATGGGAAAGATTGGGTTAGGGATTGGGTGAAAACGGATGTGAAATGGTGAAGGATTAAGGACTTGGCCTTCAGCCTAATTTTTTTTTAGTATTTTAACGGGGTGGGCTTTAGCCCACCCCTCTATTGAATAGATCCGTGCCTGGGTTCTTGTATATAATTCGTTTTAGAAAATTGGCAGTTGATCGAGATGGATATTCTCTTATAAGCAGTCTCTTAAATTCATTTTAGTCTGTTGTACAGCTCTTTCTGTTCTGCAACTTTGATATTTCTGTTGAAGCTTTGATTTTCTGTGTGCAATATCATTTGAAAGAATTGATATGCGAGTGAATAATCTACCAAAATCTTTGCAAATCAAGCAGAAAAAAAGGTGAAATCACCGTGGTGCATTCCCCTAACTACAACATAAGATTATATCTTTTATTAAAAGCAACCGGACTGAAAACAAAATTGGAGTTTTCCCAATCCTATTAAGGATGCATACACACTACATAAAGGTCAAAAATCAGACACTGCATCCCCCTCCCTTCCACCCATATCTCTGATTGCTACATTTCCATAATTTCAGCTCATATTGTGCCTAGTGCTGTGGAAAAGATATCTATGTACAGCCCAAGTGTCAACTCTCACATATACATTGCGGGAACATTATTAATAAACTCTGCAAATGTATGCCAGAAATGTCATAAAATTCAACCCAACATTTTCACACCATAGCATTTTAAATGAGGAAACGACGTCGAAGAAGAAAAAAAAATTCAACCCAACCTTTCAACCTAAATAGCATTTCTCTTCGGATATACCCGAATTTTCAAAATTTAAATTTCAAAAATTCAAGTTCGGTTACTGAAAAACCTATTTCGGGTTCAAATTTTTTTTTAGATATTTCAAAATTACGATATTCGAATTAAAAATTTCGGGTATTTTTGAAATACCCAAATGCCCACCCCTACTCATCATCGTATCATAAAGTGATACTAAGACAAAAATTGATGTCAAACGTCAAAACGAATACTTTTCTAACAATTAATTATTATAATATTTCAATCGCAGAAGCTGTGCTGTGCGTCGAAGAGGGAGGCATAAAATTCAACCCAACATTTTCACACCATAGCATTTTAAATGAGGAAACGACGTCGAAGAAGAAAGAATTTTTCAACCCAACCTTTCAACATAAATAGCATTTCTCTTCGGATATACCCGAATTTTTAAAATTTAAATTTCAAAAATTCAGATTTAAGTACTAAAAAATCTATTTCGGGTTCAAATTTTTTTATAAATATTTTAGAATTACGATATTCAAAATAAAATTTTCGAGTAATTTTGAAATATCCAAATGCCACCCCTAATCATCATCATATCATAAAGTGATACTAAGACAGAAATTGATGTCAAACGTCAAAACGAATACTTTTCTAACAATTAATTATTATAATATTTCAATTGCATTTGATTGAGCAGCACACTGTCCAGGTTCAATTAAGGAAACCGATGTTCTTGCGTTAGAGTTATATAATTCAACGCAGCCATATTTGTCACGTAGTACTTTACCGATTTGCTTCGTGTACATTTCAACGCAGCTAGATATGATTTTGATTTATGATTGATTGATTGATTTATTTATCTACTCTAATGTTTGGTGAGTCACGATTAGAGATGACAATAGATATCCATACCCGTCCATAACTATACTGATTTAATCAAGTAATATCTGTTTTGATTAAGTATAGTTCGGGTATGGGTAATACCTGAATTTATCATTTTGAGTATGGTTGGATATGATACTCGAAAAATATCCGAACGGGTATGAAAAAAATTATTTCCTTCAACCCGTTCTCTTCCTTTATCGTTTTTCCTTTACTAAACAAGTTGTTCCTCCTACATTAAAAGTCCTAATAATTTACAAAATATAACGTTTTGACCCTTGTAGTTTAAATGTGTATATAGATCAACTGGTAAGGAGCTCTCCTCTTCAAGCCCATGATATGCAACTGCATTAAATCTTATAAGGGAGAGTTTTCTACCCGTCGAAATTTTATTTGGCTCGAATTTATAATAGTCGATATCTTATATGATGACCGAAAATATATAGGATGACTTTCACAAAAGAAAAATTAGTTGCTATACGAACAACATTTGATCAATTGTGTCACTTTCATTTCATATCGGTAAAGAGATTCTTTGTATGTCTCATGTTCCATCAGGCGTTACGTAGTTTTCTTTCTCATATTATTATTATTATTAATAATAATAATAGTGGTAGTATTCGTAGTTACTAGGTGCTCATGTTCATCTCTTTAACTATTATTATTATGTAGTAGTAGTACTAATAATAATAATAATAATAATAATAATAATAATAATAATAATAATAATAATAATAATAATAATAATAATAATAATAATAATGGTAGTATTCGTAGTTACTAGGTGCTCATGTTCATCTCTTTAACTATTATTCTGATTTTTTTTTTTTAATAAGCAGAGATAATTTTATTGAAGTCATGAGAACATGACAAAAAGGAAAATAGGGGAACCAGAATATAAGCCCAAGGTTGAGAAATAAGCAGCAACTCGGGCCTAGACCCAACTAGTAAAACTCACTCCTCCCTCCCCACCAATATAACTACAAAGAAGGAAACATCATCTGAACCGAATTATACGGAAACAATGAGTCTCTATTTTTCATCCAATTCTGCCAAAAAAAAAAAAGGTTAATGGTGCGATAAGTGCAGAAAGTTTATACTGGAATACTACTTTGTTGCACTGCGTTCAAATGATCTATAGCACTGCGTAAAGCAACATTATTCACATCTCTTAAACCTGATGAGAGACAAGCAACCCGCTCCAACGTTATCCACATCTCTTGAATGTAATTGGGATTATGTCACAAGTAATAAATGAACTCGCTCAGGAGCAGTCTAGTGGGTATATTGTCATGTATATATTACTTTTGATTTACATTTGTTAACGTAAGATAAATTAAAATAAAGATTTATCAAGGACTTACCTTGATATGATTGATTCGGTGATATGTATAATAATATTTCTTATGAAGTGGTAATTTACGAATGATAACAACATGAACATCATAATTTTTTTTTCATAAACATCAACTAATAAAAATGCTATTATGAAAAAATAAATAGGAAAAAGCTGAAAAACAACCCTGAACTTTAAAGTTTTATTTAATCGCAACCTTAAACTTTTATTTTGTTTAATTACAACCCTGGTCGTCGCCAGAATTGTTTAAGTACCCCCCTACCGTGACAGAAATCTGACGTGACACCGTTGACCGACGTTATGTGCCACATCAGCATTTGCCACGATGCCACGTCACCCTTAGCTTCCATGTCAGACTCCACGTGGTAGGGTTGCGATTAATCAAAACAATAAAGTTCAGGGTTGCGATTAATTAAAACATTAAAGTTCAGGGTTGTTTTATGTCTTTTTGCCATTTAGAAATCCTTGTTGCATGATTTTTTTTGTCTAGTTAATTAATTTATTATACTTATATGCTATATTATTCCCAAATATAACTAAGCTTTAATTAATTAGGTTTTCTCATAATCTTTTTTGGATTATCCTCTTCTTCTTTTTTTAGTATTTTGTATAGTGTATGTGCACAATTCAATTTATATGTTTTTTTAGGTGTTAGATAGAGGGGTAATCTTCTTTTTAATTTACAATTCTAGATTTAAGTTTTATAACCTTTTTTCTGAATAAAAAATATAATGTCTCATTATGGTTAAAACATTTGTACTAGTAAATTAAGGTAGTGTTTGGTTGACAGAGTATCTCCCTCTATAATTATTTTCCGTGAGAACGATCATAGTAAATCTTAAATATTTGTGGTTGATTGGCATTTAATATTTCGAGGAAAATAACATTCTCATTTTTATTTTATACAATAGAAAATTTTTACGGGTGTAAGAAACTTTATTTATACCTTAATTTACAAGTATAATTTTTTTAACCATAATGAGACAGTATGTTTTTTATTCGGAAAAAAAGTTATAAAATTTAAATCTAGAATTGTAAATTAAACAAGAAGATTACACCTCTATCTAACACCTAAAAATATATGAAAATTGAATTATGGACATAAACTCTACAAAATACTAATTTAAAAAAAGAGGATAATCTAAATTTTTTTGAGAAAACCTAATTAATTAAAGCTTAGTTATATTTGGGAATAATATAGCATATAAGTATAATAAATTAATTAACTAGATAAAAAAAAATCATGCAACAAGGATTTCTAAATGGTAAAAAAACATAAAACAATCCTGAACTTTAATGTTTTGATTAATCGCAACCCTACCACGTGGAGTCTGACATGGCAGGTTGCAGACGTGGCGAGCTGATGTGTCATGGTAGGGGGGTACTTAAACAATTATGCCGACGACCAGGGTTGTAATTAAACAAAATAAAAGTCCAGGGTTGCGATTAAATAAAAATTTAAAGTTCAGGGTTGTTGACTTTAATATAAGCATAGCTAAGAGTCCTCTGTGCTACAGTATCGCGATTTCCGCTCACCTTGGAGGCTGCTGTGGCTTCCTCCGGTCAGCCCACTGCTACCGGAGTTCAAAATACCAGACACCCACTGTGCTGGTGTAATAGATCTTCGTTTTTCCTTCCCGATCTCGGCGGTTTGCCGATTCTTTCTTCGTTCTGGCCGTCCTCGGGAGTACCAGGTCAGTGATTCTCCTTGTTTCCGGAGGTTGTTCGGGCGGGGCTGGTTGGTTGGGTTGCCGACGTTTCTTTCGGTCCGGGTGCTGTTTGCTCGGATCGGTTGGATTTGACTCCGGCTTCTCTTCTTCTCTGTTTCTTCTTCTCCGTTTGGTTTGCTTTATCTTTGATTGCTTGAGTTAGGTTGGTTTGAAGGGACTTCGTGCCTTGTATTGCTTGTTCTTTTGTTTTGTGTTTGTCTATCCGTTGTTGGACGTGGTGGTCGGGCTGTTTCCTCGGTTTTGCAGTATTGATGGCTGGGCATAAGCCTTTTCGGAACGAGGTTACTCTCTCCTCAAAAGAGGGTGGCTTGAGTGAGGGAATCACTTATTACTTAGAGAACTTGCCGTCTCATGTTGATCGCAAAGCTCTTCGTTATTTGATCAAGCGTCGTTGGAAGCTTCCTCACTTCGGGGATTTGGTTGATGTTTTTATTCCTCTTCGTAGGAACAAAGCTGGAAAGAGGTTTTGCTTTGTTCGTTTTGATTGGGTGAGTAATAGGATTGATATGGAAATTGCGCTTGATAGTCAATTTATTGGGGCTTCTTCTATTAGAAGCAGCTTGGGCAGACGGGGAAGGCGTGTAGGGAGGTCCTTTCAGAACCGTTCGCGTCCTTCGAATCACTCTGTATTGAAAAGTTATGGGTCTGGTCGTGATTTGAAGGTTGACTCTTCAGGTATTGGAAATGGAGACGGATCGGGTGCTAGGACTTTGGCTGATGTAGTGCGGGGGGAAACTCATATTTTGCAAGGAAAAGACAGTGGAGCAGTCAGGGAGGGTGTGGTTTCTCCTTCCTCTTCGGATACTTTGGGACTGGAGATTCCGGCCGATAACAAAGATTGGCTAAAGAAGAGCGCTATCGGTGTCATTCGGAAACTGGAACTTATTCCTTCGATTCAAGATCTTGTCGTCAAGTCTGGTTGGATTTGCGAAACTCGGGTTATGGGTAGAGGCCTTGTTTGGCTGGAATTCGATAGAGAATTGGACAGAGACAGGGCAGTAGCGGAGGTTAGCTCTAGGCTGTTCTCCAAAGTTTTTCCGTGGGAGGAGGAGATCGCCAAGGGAGGAAGATTATGTTGGGTTCAGTGCGTTGGGATTCCTGTTCAGACTTGGGGTCATGCAACTTTTGAAAAGATTAGCGGTCGTTTGGGGTCACTTGTGGTTGTGGATGATAATACCATTGCGAGGTCAAAACTAGACGTTGCGAGGTTTCTAGTTTCCTCAGACCGGTTAAGCATTAATGATTCCATCCAGGTTTTGGTGGGAGGAAATTTTTTTGAGGTTTTTTGCAAAGAAGAACCAATGCATGGGGTTGTTTCTAATATTGACTGGATGGTGGGGGCGCGAGAAGAATTTGATGGGTCAGATGGTTCATCTGAGGAGGAAGTGGGCGATTTAGAGTCCATAAGGGCGGGCGATTTGATTTTATCATGAGGGGATCAGGATGGAGATAACCAAGAAGCTACTGGGATACTTAGATCAGCAGGTGAGAGTTCGTAAGATTTTTCATTGCCCCTCATTTCGGTGAGGCATAAGGATTTAAAAATCAAAAAGCTGGTGGGTCAAGCTAGGAGTCTTGAATCCATTCAGTCTGTTGCGGGGTTGAGATTGATTGTTCAGAAAGCAGAAGATGAGGAGATTGTTAGAATGAACCTGGTAACAGATGCAACGATGATTGACCCAGACTCGTGGAATGTGGGCAGATTGCTCTCGCTAACAGAACATGTTAATAAAGAGGCTTTTCTTTCTTTTGATAAGGAAAGATTTTTGGCAGAGCTGGAGCAACTTAAGTGAAAGATCTGTAGGTTGCGTGTTTATCAGTTTTTAAATGGTTAATTTATTGTCTTGGAATTGCAGAGGGTTGAGAGCAGATAGAAAGAGGAGTTTTATCAGACGGTGTTGGCATAGAGAACATTTGGACTTCTGCTTGTTGCAAGAGACTAAGATGGAGGGAGTTGATGATTTTTTCATGCAGTCTTTGTGGGGAAATCAGGAGGCTAGATTGCTGAATGCTTCGGCTAGTGGAAGATCGGGAGGTTTACTTACTATGTGGAACAGTAACTCCTTCTCTTCAGAAAGGACGTTAGTGGGAGAACGATATATCTGGATTGAAGGCATTTGGAAAAGAGGAAATGTTCGATGTGTTGTTCTGAACGTTTATGCTTATAATGATGTGGATAGAAGGAAGCAATTATGGGATATTTTAGAGCGCATGGTTGTGGGTTGCAATCATCCTGTTCTTGTGGGAGGAGATTTCAATGAGGTCCTGTCTTCCGCTGATAGGTCTAATGGTTTCAGTAATGCTAGAGGTATGGAGTAATTCCAAGATTGGGTGGCCAGATACAGATTGCAAGATTTGAGTTTAATTGGCAGACGCTTTACTTGGGCGAATGCGGTTTGCAGAAGTAGATTGGATAGGGTCTTTATTCAAACGGGTTGGGAAAATCTTATGCAGAGGGATAGGTTATCTGCGATGCATAGGCATGGATCTGATCACTCTCCGTTGTTACTTACTCAGGACTCTGTAGACTAGGGCCCGAAGCCGTTTAGAGATTTAGAGATATGGTGGGATGTGAAAGGTTTCAAGGATTTGGTGGATGGTTGGTGGAGGGAAGCTTCGTATGAGTTTCCTGGAACTTGCAGAGTAATACAAAAGTTGAGGTGGTTAAAGCAGAAATTGAAGAGTTGGAATAAAGAGGTCTTCGGTCATGTAGAGAAGCAGTTAGAAGTTCTTCAAGAGGAGGAGTTGGAGCTTGATAGGCTAGCTGATGTTAGGCCTTTGTCCATAATTGAACAAGGTCGGAAGATAGATTTGGCTAATGAGATTTGGGATCAGCAGGGTCGGGTTGACGGGTTCTGGAAGCAGAAGGCTAGAATTCAATGGGATTTGCTGGGAGACAGAAATACAGGTTATTTTCACAGGATAGCTAAAATCAGCACTATTAGGAAGGGAGTTACTGAGATTGTGAGTTCTAATGGTCGCACTTCTGATCCTTCTGAGATTAAAAATGCGGCGGTTCAGTACTTTTCTGCTTTCTTTGGTTCTACTAGATGGGAGAGACCCAAGATTCCGGACTTGGGGTTTAATTGCTTGAATGAGAATGAAGCCAAATGGCTCGAGAATGAAGTCACTTCTGAGGAGATTTGGGAAGCAGTAAGGAGTTGTAACGGGAAAAAGACACCCGGTCCTGACAGGTTTTCGCTAAGATTCATTCAAAAT
Source organism: Viola odorata (assembly GCA_963691705.1). Taxonomy (NCBI): domain Eukaryota; kingdom Viridiplantae; phylum Streptophyta; class Magnoliopsida; order Malpighiales; family Violaceae; genus Viola; species Viola odorata. The sequence goes on along the minus strand of OY829539.1, from coordinate 18,779,806 downwards.
GCATGGGATTTAATTGGTCCAGATATGTGTGTCCTGATTTTAGGCTTTTTTAGAACCGGAGTCTTTCCAAAGGGAGCAAACTCATCTTTTATATCGCTTCTGCCTAAATCTAAAGCTGCCAAGAGGTTTTCCGATTTTCGTCCTATTAGTTTGGTGAGTTGCTACTACAAAATCATTTCTAAAATTCTAGCCAAGAGGTTGGCCAGGGTGATTGACAAGGTGATTAGTGAGGAACAACATGGGTTTATGAAAGGTAAACAGACTTTAGATTGTGTGATGGTTGCAAATGAAGTTGTTAGTCACTTGAAAAGGTCTAAGCAACAAGGATTACTCTTTAAGCTGGATTTTGAAAAGGCGTACGACTCGGTAGAATGGAGCTACTTGGAGGAAGTTATGCGTCAAATGGGATTTGGAGTACGTTGGAGGGGGTGGATATTACAGTGTCTGAGCACTTCCAGAGTTTCTGTTTTAATTAATGGTTCTCCTTCTAGTCAATTTGAGGTTAGTCGTGGTCTTCGCCAAGGGTGCTCTATGTCTCCTTTTTTGTTTAACATTGCGGCTGAAGGGCTACATCGTCTTTTGGTTCGTGCCAAAAGTGTTGGTTTGCTAAGTGGCATTGGTAATGATCAAGTTGGGTAGAAGCTCTCTCATCTGCAATTTGCAGACGATACTCTGATTTTTGTCAAGAATGATGAAAGTGAAATTCAAGGAGTGAAAGGTACTCTTCGCTGGTTTGAAGCTTTTTCTGGGCTACGTGTAAATTTTCATAAGAGTTCGCTTGTTGGTGTCAACATTTGTGATCAGGTGGGGTTTTGTCTCGCTAGAAGAGCTGGATGTAAATACGAACATCTCCCGTTCAAGTATCTTGGTTCTTTCGTGGGGCTTAATCCTAAGAGAATCTCAAGCTGGGATTTTCTTATTCAGAAGATGAAGGCAAAATTGGCTACTTGGAAGGGACACCTTCTGTTTGTTGGGGGCCGGGTCACTTTGATCAAGGCGGCGGTTTCTAGTCTTCCGATTTACAATATGTCAATTTATTATATGCCGAAAAGTGTTCGCCGCAAATGCGAAGGGATAATGAGGCGGTTCATGTGGAGCGGAGATGAGTCTAAAAGTGGGTTAGCGAAGGTAAAATGGGGAGACATGATTAAATCGAAGGAGCTTGGTGGCTTAGGGATAGGTAATCTAGAAAGCCGAAACACTGCTTATTTGTTCAAGTGGGTGTGGGAACTTTGTAATGGTAGTCAGAAAATATGGGCAGATATAGTTAGGAGACAGTACGGCTTTAGTAATTTTGGGGTCTTATGGAAAGATCCTGAGCCAAGGTCCTCGTATATTTGGCGTGGCATTTTTGGTTTATTCTGTAAGGGAGGCGATTGGTTCGATTTTTGGGCTAGACATGTGGAGCTTGGTGTGGGGAATGGGAGTTCTGTTTCTTTCTGGTGGGATCCTTGGCATAATAATATCCCTTTAGCTCTGGTTTATCCAAAGTTGTATAACGTTGCGACAAACTCGGAAGGGTTTATTCTTGATTATGGATATTGGTTGGACAATCAATGGCTTTGGATTAATCAGTGGCGTCGTGAGCTTTTCGAGTGGGAAAGGGATGAATGGTTTAGCTTGACTTCTCAAATCTCGGTTCCTAATAGAAATTTTGCTCCAGTGAAGAATAGGTGGAAGCTCCACAGCGAGGGAGAGTATTCGGTTGGGTCCTGGTGTTCGGGAATTGATAAAGAGCGCTTCCAGGTTAATCAGGATTTAGAGTCATGTTGGTCCAAATTAGCTCCTTTCAGGGTTGAATTATTCCTTTGGCTGGCGCTCAGAGGTCGTTTAGTCACCAGGGATTTTCTTTGGAGGCGTAACATGCTTCTTGTGGGAGAGAACGTTTGTCCTATGTGCTCAGTTCAAGGGAAAACTGTCAAGCATATCCTTCTTCATTGCCATACTTCCATGAGTTGCTGGAATGCTGTGATGCTTTGGTTGGGGATTTCCTGGTGTCCTCCAAGGACGATCCGTGAGTTATGGGGTTCGTGGGACAACCTTGTGCCTTGGGGAGGGGTTCAGGCTAAGAAGAAGTGGAAGATTTTGTTTTATGCTGTGATTTGGTGTTTGTGGTTGCAGAGAAACAGAGTTATTTTTCAGCAAGGAACTACTTGCTCGAGACGTGTCTTCAATTGTTCTTTCTCTTTCTGGTATAGGTGGTTAAGAAGCAATGATAGGACATTTCCTTATAGTTTGGGAATGATGCTATTGTCGCCTAACTGGATATCTACTTGGGGTAGGCCTATCCAGTAGTCTTTCGTCTGGGTCTTTTTTAGGTTTGTCTTTTTTTCCCCTTTCTTAGGCGCTCCTGCTATTTAGGAGCGTCATTTTGTATATTCTTCCTTTCTTTTGCCTCCTTCTCTAAAGGAGTGAATATATTCTTCAGCTTATTTAAAAAAAAAAAAAGTTCAGGGTTGTTTTTCAGCTTTTACCCAAAAATAAATACATGTCAATCGGCATATAGTTTTTTAAACATTTTATTGATGACAAAGATACTACTAAAGACTCGGTCCTAGACTCGAATTTATTCTCCGCCTAAAAAAAAATTTAAAATAATACATGTAGTATTTCTTCATGCATATACTTGATGAAAAACATAGTTTTTCTCTTTTACATTTAACCAATTTAATCAAGACAAATAAATTATTCTCGTATGAATAGTTCCTATTTCTTTTCAAACCTAAATATAATTGCGAGATATGAAACGTCTGAATAGTCTCTCTCACCTGAGTTGGATCTGGTCCTTCATTAATCTAATTCTAGGTCTTATACTTCAAATAATATGGTTCTAATTTGAGTATAAAAAGATTCGATTTGAAACTTATCTCGAGTAGCCATCTGTATTTCAAGCCTAATGCCATGTATCATGAGCATAATTTAACATGACTCTTCTATTCATTCATTTTACATATTGTTTGCATTCGTTCAGCAGTTTTCTTTCTAATACAATAATAATAATAATAATAATAATAATAATAATAATAATAATAATAATAATAATAATAATTGTGGTATTTGGTAGTTACTTGGTACTCAAGCTCCTCCTAAATTAAAAAATAAATTAAGATGGGTCGAGGTGGCTTCTCGGAAAATTCAAAAACGTCAGTAGTAACAATGATGTCGTGTGGCAAGACGTAACTTGATTAGACTAGTCAATACATTCCTACCTATAAATTCATACGCGTCGCAAGCAATATTCCTCACCAAAATCTCCAGCAATCCTTCTTGTATTTACTACTACAACTACCACCAGTATGGCCATGAAAAGTTCCCAAATTCTTGTAGCTCTTGCCGTTTTGGCTCTAGCTTCCTCCATCGCTTCTGCCTACGATCCCCACTCCCTTCAAGACTTCTGTGTTGCCGTCAATGATCCTAAACAAGCTGGTAATATAATTAATACTTTAATTATCCTTTTGTTTGTTGAGAATCTAGTGTGAATAAGATTAGTAGTTTTTCGTGACATATACATGAATTTAGAGCTATATATGTATATCTGTGGGCACAACACAATGACATAAGTCGTTTGTTTTACATGTTTGTTTATAGGTTTGTCTTTTTAAATGTTTGCTAATTGATATTATTTTCACTTGTGCAGTGTTTGTGAACGGGAAAGTATGCAAGGATCCAAAGCTTGCCACAGCAGATGATTTCTTATTTTCAGGCCTAAACATTCCATTCGACACAAATAATGTGTATGGATTTAACGGAACTACAATAGGTGTTGACTTACTTCCAGGCCTGAACACTCTTGGCTCAGCTTTCCTCCGCCTTGACTTTGCACCCAATGGTGGCGTCGTCCCACCCCACACCCATCCTCGTGCGACCGAGGTTTTATATATTGCCGAAGGTGTCTTCTATGCTGGTTTCGTCACATCTGGAGATAGTCGTCTCATCACTAAAATACTGCGTCCGGGAGATGTTTTCGTTTTCCCAATCGGGCTTGTTCACTTCCAACTCAATATCTCCAAAAAACCAGGAGTTATCTTCGGTAGTTTCAATAGCCAAAATCCTGGATTCAGTTTTGTAGGAGAGTCGACTTTTGGAACAAGGCCATCCATGAATCCTGACGTTCTCACCAAATCTTTTCGATTGGACAAGAAAACTGTGATTGAGCTTCAGAAGAAATTCCTTGAGGATAGTCTTATCCAATAAATTAACCAAAATCAAGGATAATTAAAGAAGTAATAAAAAAATAAAAAAATAAAAACTTATTAGGTCATTTAATTGGGATTATGTCCCACGTAATGATTACTTTTGCTTCTTTACATTTGGCTTTTCCGTTCTTTTCATTGCATTTGTTGATGTAAAATGAATAAAGTAATACCTTTAAGCAATAAAGATTTATCCAGGTTTTACCTCTATATGAATGATTAGCAAATACTTATATACATTTTTTACAAGATATATATTTTAGTAGATTACACAATTTTTTTTAAAAAAAGAATACCGTAATATTAGATTGGATAATTAGAAAATACAAAAGGTTGAATAACATTTCATTTCCCTAATAAAATTAAAAACAAATGTGAAATTTATGTTAAAAGTAATGGCGACAGCGAAAGTTACACTGTCCGTAAGGGCAGAGAGGATAATGGGCCAGTGAAAATTAAAAACAATTTATCATTTGAATGCAATACTCTTGTTACTTAAACAATGTGCATGTTGGATATTTGTACGTAGATAAATTATTTACCATGAGTATTTTAATTTTTAATGGGCAGTACGAAAAATATTAGTCCTGTCACATAGGGATGGTAATGGGTATCCATACCCGTATACTCGTCCATAACTATACTCGCTTGAGCGGGTAATTGCGGGTATGGTTTGGGTATTTATAATTGCGGGTATAATTGGGTATGATACCAGCACAATACCTGCAAAATACCTGCTTTTTTTTTCAACTTCGTAGGAATTTTTTTTCCTTAATTTTATCACTCTCCTCTCTCCTCTCTCTCATCTTTTTAATTTTTTTTTCGTAATAAAAACTTAATCTTCTTCCTTAATACTTTGAACAAAATAAATTAAAAACTATAAAAACATAATCTTTATCTCAAGATGAGTAATTAGACATCTACTTTTTATATTTTTCTTAATTTTTTTATAAATGGGGTTTTACAGAATATGTTGCTATAAAAAAATAATATAAATAAAATAAAATTATAGTAAATTTTTACTTAATTATAAAAAAATAAAAAAATTGGTGAAATAATTTTATTAAGTTAAATAATAAATAAATAAGTGTAATTGAATATCCATTACATACCCAATTTGGTATTAGGCATATTGGGTATGGATAATAATGGATATTTAATTGCGGGTATGAGTTGAGTATTTACTCATACCCGCCCAATTGTCATCCCTAGTGTCACATTTGATTTATAACTAAGAATTGACACTTAGAATAATAAAAAAATGGGTTTACAAATAAATCCAAAGGGTTTGACTTTCTAGATTTGATAAGAGAATTGACTTTTGTGGATAAAAGAATCTGGAAAGAAAATCACGACTTGACAAAGCCAATGCTCTCTAATTCAAGGTATTAATCATAAAACATGTGAATTAATCTTATAATGGACACTTTCGGACCTCGGACGGACGGAGAGGCAAGAAACATCAAGGTTGCGTTTCATAACGGAAATAATTCTGTTTGGAGATATTTCTGTTTTCCAAAATTTTCCATCTGGAAATATTTCTAGAATTATTTCTATTTTCCAAAATTCTGTTTCACAACTACAGTACGTTTTCTGTTTTCCAGCCTTCATTTTCCAACCTTAGAAAACTCGAAATCGTATTCACCTAACAATTATTTCTTACTTTTTTGAAAAAAAAAAACTACTACTATTGTTAAATCAATTTGATTTTAATTAAAAAACAATGCTAATTTTATTTTTTTGTTAAGATTAATAAACTAAATAGTAGCACATTTTAAGTTTGTTAAAGATCAAATATAAGTATGGTAAAGATATTAATGTTTAAATTCAAAAGCACAAGCAATTTAGGGGTTGTTTAATTTTTGGAAAGTTTTCCAAAATCTGTTTCACACCAACATTTTCCCATATGCAGAAAATTTTCCAGTTCTCCAATTACGATTCAGTTTTCCAGAATTAACACTACAAATTTGGAAATTTCAGGAAACACCATTTTTTAAGTTTTCCAAAAAAAAGAATTCCAATTTTTTTTTTTAGCTCAGCCGATCCATATTGTTAACATAAAAAAAGAAACAATGTAATTTTAGACACGTCTACCCTCATTATTTATAAATATGTTAAATCTATTCACGTTAAAAATCAAATATATATTTTTGATTTTTTTCATTGATTTTTACCGTTTTGGCTCGTTTTTCACCATTTTAGCTCATTTTTTATCATTTAAGCTCGTTTTTACCGTTTTGGCTCATTTTTTACCGCTTTAGCTCATTTTTCACCATTTTGTCTCATTTTTTTTACCATTTTTGCCTATTTTCACCATTTTGTCTCATTTTTTACCATTTTGGCTCATTTTTCACTATTTTAGCTTGTTTTTAACTATTTTGGCTCGTTCTTTACCTTTTTTCTAGTTTTTTATCCCTTTTCATCGTTTTATCTCATTTTTTACCTTCTTCACTCATTTTTTACCTTCTTCGCTCATTTGTCACCATTTTGTCTTATTTTTTTAGCGTTTTAGCTCTTTTTTTACCACTTTTTACCATTTTGGCTCACTTTTTTTATCATTTTTTACTATTTTTTCTAGTTTGTTACAATTTTGACTCATTTTTTCATAAAAGAAGATCTTAAGATCTTCCGGATTTTTATACTCCCAAAATAAACATGTTGTTTATAGCAATTTGACTATTTTATATGGAAAAAAAGAAGATACCTTCTTGTCAATCACCTACTAATTGATTAGGGGCTAACAATTAGATAATGTTTTGTTGCTCGTTGATTTAGATTGATTAATAAAGAAAATAAAAATGACATTTTCTAGTAAATCACACAGGATATTCTTTAAATGCTTAACATTTTCTTAGTGAAACTAGCAAAAATGAGCAAAAATGAGCCAAATATGGTAAGAAATGAGCAAAAATGGTAAAAAACGAGACAATATGCTAAGAAATGAGCAAAAAGGGTAAACAAAAAGAGCTAAAATGGTATAAATGAGAAAAAAGGTTAAAAATGAGATAAAACGATAAAAATGAGAAAAATGAACCGTAACAGTAAAAATGAGAAAAAAATAATAAAAAACGAGCCAAAATAGTAAAAAACAAGACAAAGCGGTAAAAAACTAACCAAGATGGTAAAAATGAGAAAAAATGGTAAAAAACGAGCCAAAATGGTAATAAAAGAGCAAAAACAGTAAAAAACAAGACAAAGCGGTGGAAAACGGTATAAAACTAGCGAAGATGGTAAAAAACAAGCTTAGGCAGTAATAAATGAGCCAAAATGATAATAAAAGAGCCAAAACAGTAAAAAACAAGACAAAATGGTGGAAAACGGTCAAAAACTAGCCAAGATTGTAAAAAACGTGCAAAAATGGTAAAGAATGAGCCAAGACTGTAAAAAACGAGCTTAGGCGGTAAAAAACGAGCAAAATGGTGAAAAACGCGCCAAAAAATGGTAAAAAATGTGTCAAAATAGAACAAGCTTCTAAGGTCGATAAATTTTAGCGGGTATGGATACCCATTGTCATTTCTAATTATTGTTATTACTATTTTAACTTATAAAAAAAATTTGGAAAATGTTTCCAAATGCAAATATTTCCGAAAATTTTCCATTTTGGAAAATTTTGGTTGTGAAACAGATTTTAAAAATAATCCCAGTTTTGGAAAAATTTTAGAAAATTCTCCGTAAGTAAACGGCCCCCAAGGAATTCTATAATATATGATCCTCTGGATTTAAAAATATTCAAATATATTAGTATTTTAATTAATTTTCACACGTGTTATTTTTTATTGAATCATTAAAATATAGAAGGGAATTAATTGTGTAATTTAGATAGAAAATTTCAAATTGTGATTGTAAGACGAATTGTTAAGGTTTCCTATCTATATTGTGAATTTTTTATTTAGTAGGAAATTTAATTTATTGTGTAAGTCTAGATAGGAAGTTTCGAGTTGTGCTGTAAAGGAAAAAGATGAGGTTGCGTTTCACAACTCAAAATTTCTGCTTTGCAAATTTTTTTGTTTTGTCAAATTTTTAGATTTTGTAAAACAATAGAAAAATTTGCAAAATATTCACCTAACAACTATTTCTTATTTTTTTGAAAAACAAAAGCTACTACTTTTGTTAAATCAATTTTATTTTAATTAAAAAACAATGCTAATGTTTTTTTGAAAAAAAATAATAAACTAAATAGTAGCCTATTTTAAGTTTGTTAAAGATCAAATATAAATATGCTAAATATATTCATGTCTAAATTCAGAAGCACAAGCCATTTAGGGGCCAAAAAAATATTGAAAATTTTTCAAAATCTGTTTTAGAGCAACATTTTTCAAATTGAAAATTTTCAGCAAAATTTTCAGTTTTGCAATTGCAAAACAGATTTTCAGAATTAACACTACAAGTTTAGAAAATTTTACACACACCATATTTGAAGTTTTGCAATTGCAAAACGGTTTTTCAGAATTAATACTACAAGTTTAGAAAAAATGTAAAAAATCAAAAAAATAAAAAAAATGTAAAAAATCCAAAAAAATGTAAAAATTCCCAAAAAAATGTAAAAAATCCAAAAAATGTAAAAAATCCAAAAAAATGTAAAAAATCCAAAAAATCAAAAAATTCCCAAAAAATTGTAAAAATTCTGAAAAATTGTAAAAACTCTAAAAAAAATAATTAATCTAAAAATTAGGAAACAAATTCTAAAATTCTAAAAATAAATAATTAATATAAAAATCCAAAAAAATCATAAAAATTCCAAAAAAAATAACTAATCTAAAAATCCAAACAAAATGTAAAAATTCCAAAAACAATAAACAATTCGAAAAAATGGAAAAATAACCAAAAAATTGTTAATTAATCTAAAAATACGGAAAAATTGTATAAATCCAAAAGAAAATTAATTAATCAAAAAATTGTAAAATACAGAAATTAATCTAAAAATTCAGAAAAATGTTAAAAATCCAAAAGAAAATTAATTTATCTAAAAATCCAAGAAATTGTAAAAAATAATGAATTTTAGATTTTTACATTTTTCTAGATTTTTAGATTAATTAATTTGTTTGGAATTTACATTTTTTTTTGTGAAATTTAACATTTTTTTGGATGTTTTACAATTATTTTTGGATTTTTAGATTAATTAATTTTTTTTGGAAGTTTTAAATTGTTTTTGTGAATTTTTACATTTGTTTTGGAATTTTAAGATATTTTTGGATTTTTAGATTAATTAGATATTTTTTTGAAATTTTTACATATTGTTTCTCGATTTTTAGGTTATTTATTTATTTTAGAAATTTTACATTTTTTTTGGATTTTTTATATTTTTTCTAAATTATTTAATTAAAGTCAATAATCAACACTAACGGTCTATTAGTTTGTAATTCCAATGTTCCAAGATTATATTTTTACTTATTTAATTTATTAAACTAATGTTTCTATGTAATTCAATATTACCGTAATACCGTACCGAAATTATTGAGAGTATTGGTTAATTAATTTTCCAATAAATATTGATCTAATTTTATTCGTATGAATTTAATTAGGAGTATTGATTAATTAAAACAATTGGGACATTGGAATCAATTTACCAGGATTAATTTTAGATAAATATCAAAAAGGGTGTATCTTTAGCCATATTTATTCTTATTTGTTTAGGATGTATGAAGTTATTTGTTTTAAATCGAGTTTGTATTTATTTCATAATGTAACTTTCAATAATGACATGATCAAAAATGTTATTCATTACAATGTTAAACATTGAATTTTACTCGTATGATTTTAATTAGGAGTATTAGTTAGTTAAATATAAATTATGAAGTATTTGTAGCACAATTTGTATCAATCTACATAAATTACAAGGTTAGATATGTCTAAAATAATATTTTTTTTAGATTAACAATATGGATTTATTGAACTAGAGAGAAAAAAAAAATTGGAAAATTTTGCAAAATTTTTAGAAAATTGTGCGTTGTGAAACAACCCCTTAGGGTTTCTTTATTTGTGTAATTTTTTCTTTTTAGCAAGACAGACAGTCTTTATAAATAAAATTAGGTGTAAAGAGTTTGTCAACTTTCACCCGCCTTTGTTGAGAAGCTAATTGGTGATAAAATGCGAAAATATTGTGACGAAAAATCAAAAGTTCGGGTAGCAATAACATGCTCAATAGAAGGAGAGTGACCAACTTTACTAATCCCCAAAACTTTGCGGTTTTGGTTGTCTCCAAATGTCACTCTTCCTTTTTCCTTCTCCTCCAAATGGGTGAATTTCGACTCATCACCCGTCATGTGCCGCGAACACCCGCTATCCAAGTACCATTTGTTCACATGGGGTTTCCAGCACAACTGTAAAATAAATTAGTTAGTTTTAGTAACCCAAACATGTTCGGGTCCTCCTTCATTAGCAAATGTACCCTTAGGCACCCAAATTTATTTTGCATTTATAAGCCCTCTACGAATATAACAAAAGTATGATAAATGACCAACTTTGCAACAATAGCTACGTTTGTATTTAGGCTTATCATGTGAAGGTTTGGAAAAGGAATTAGAAGAACTAGTATGATAATTTGAAGTACTAGCTTTAACAAATGAATTTCTAAAATTGTTCATGCTTGTGGAGCGCTTTAAATGCATTATTTCACCTCATTTTATAAGCCTTTTATAGATCTTGATGCTACTAATGGTGGTGTGTTTCTTCACTTTTTACAGATCTGGGCTTTTTAGGAGGAAAATACAAAAAGATGCACTTTTCATCACTTTTTGGACGGAATCGAGCGACTAGGTCTTGCAGTTGTATGTTCGCAGAAGGCAGCAGAGTCCTAGCGAGAAAAGGAAACTATCGCAAAGAAGGGAACTTCAGATTCGCCCATTAATTCCCCAAGAATCCCGATCTCAGTAGAAGACCAGTTGAGGAATATTATTCCAATCAGATTAGGACTTTATTTTTGGTAATAGATATAAATACTTTTGGTAATTTAGGTTTTCCTCTCTCTCATTCTCTCGACTTTTGGCACTGCCATATTCTCTCTACTTCCGCCTTCGGTGTGACTTGTCTTTACTTCCAATAAACTGGAGCCTTGCTTCGGGTGGTAATAATCAGGATTTCTTTCATCTTTACTTCTTCTTTTTAATTATGCAATTTATTTATTTGCTCCTTTCCACCTTTAATATGAGCGGCTAAATTCTATGTTCTTGGTAAGAATCATTAAGGGTTGCTAGGGAAGCCGTGAGGTCGAATTGTACTTAATATATCTTTGGTTGGTATCTATCTCGTTTAATAATTTCTTGTCAATTTGTCTAGGATTAATTGCAAGCCTGATCAACTAGTGATTAAACTAGGAAATTACAGTCATCTTTGTGGTTATAACTAACACGAAGCTGCAGGGTAAAGTAGACAACCATCCTGGAAGTAATCGGGTTCCTGGTCTCATCCAGTTGGGTTAAACATATCGTTAGGGTAGAGCCTCGAACGTACTGAGCGTCTCGCCCTAAACGTGTCTTATCTCTTCTTCACGGGCATCTGAGTATTGTCTCCATAAGCGTACCTTGGAGGACGACGGACTGCCAAGGTTACCCCATAAATGTACCTTGGGGTAACTTCTCTTACGAAGGCAAGTAAGGGACCTAAACGTACCTAGTCCCCATAGCACGTCTATCAGCTAGGGCTAGACGATATTTGCACTAATGACCGGCTGACCATAATTGCAACCGGATACAGATTCTTACTAAGAACCTTTCTTTGATTGATTTCTTATTTTCTTTGATTTTATTTATTGTTGTTTTAGTTAATCGTTAATCAAACAACTCTTCAAACCCCCCCCCCCTTTGTTACTTCTTTGTGACGATTTCTTTGTTTGTCAAACCGAATTGAGTGTTAACCCTTAATCCCTGTGTTCGACCTTGTTGCCACTATACACAATTTATTGTGCACTTGACTGCAGGTTTTATTATTATTTTTGACAGCTTCGACAACCGATCAAATTTTGACGCCGTTGCCGGGGATTAACGATATTAAGTCTTTTTTCTTTTTGTATGACCAGGTCTTCCAACACAACTCTAGTGCCTTACGACCTAGAAATTCGGAGAACAGAACAATATGCTCATACCGGGGGCATTTTCATCTTTACACCCAGCGTTAGAGATCAGAATTTGTTGCCCCTACCGGGCAGACAACCTCTAGGCCATTGCCTCTCAACATACGGTTGACGCTGGGATGGTCGACATCAACGCGGGGAGGGGTCTCACTCATTATCCAGCCTTACGAATGACGCTTTCCCATCCCAGCCGCGGTACGACATCCCATACCAAGTGCACGCGTTACCCTCTCGCCTGGCTAACGCCCACCTTGGGGAGCTAACACGGAACCCCCCCTAACGAGAAATTTCAACCGCTTGTCAAACCTGATATCCCCTCTAATGAGATTTTCTCAGAGAATATCCCATTTTCTGCCTATAAATACCCCCATGATCGAAGAAGAAGGTAAGCCTAAGATCGCTACTCGAACCTCTGCTAGTTGGAACAATCTTACTGACTTAAGCATCGAAGTGTTTACGCCGGAGACCCCCTCCGGCGCTTTGCAGGAATCTTGGACGACGGTGAACAGCGAAACCAGCAAGCCATCTTCCCCAACTATCCTTTAACAGGACCTCAAATCTTATCAAAATGGTACTTTCGTTGAGAGCTTTGGCCTTATTAAGTGAGCGTCCTTAATAGCCAAGCTCGGGGTTTTCCTTGAAGATTGTGGGATTATGGCTTCTGATTCAGATACTCCACTATCCCAGTCCTCTAGTCTCCCTTTCGCCACCCGCTGAGCGCTTTTCCCTTTTGCCACTTCCGATGTTTCTACTATGGTACAGGAATTTCCCCTGGGAACGTCAGATCCTTCCTTTCGGTAAACATTGGGAACGCCCACTTCGCAGATGTACAGTTCATCCTCCCAAATCGCAGGACCTAGTTATTCTACTCCCCTCCTGGAGAGGCCTGTGGCGGATAGTGTAGGTAATCCTCTTGTGAGTTCGATATCAGTTCTTCGTGCTCAGTTAGATCATCTGACCGAGCTAGCTGCAGAATTCACGCCTCATGTTTCTGGACCTAGCGTACCATCTAAGATAGTTTTTACTCCATCTATTATCACTAATATACCCTTATCACCTCGGCAATCCGGGGGCGTTCCATTAAGTTTACCCGTGACATCAGATCCTCCCGGTTTCATGCAACTCGCATGTAGACACGCCGAACCTACTGAGCAGTACATGAGAGAAATCCCTGTTTCCGACGGGGAACGCTGGCATGACGAACATAGAGAACCTTGGAATGACAGGCGAGATGAGATGTTCAGGGATTTATCTCCTAGGCGTAGCGAAATATCAAGCAGTAGGAGGCATCGAACCCGAACACCTAGGAGTCGCAGTCGGTCTCCCAGGCGGCACCGTGAATACGATTTTCGAGATCAGAGACACCTTAGGGAAGTTTCTCCTCCCCGTCGACCTCATGGGATTCCTGATGATAACGCTGGTCATCCGTTCAGCCGTCATATAAGACATCACAGAGTTAACCGACACGTGAAACTTCCTACAGAATCGTATGATGGCACAAAGGACCATATCTCTCACCTCAACAAAGTGAAAGATTTTGTACAGTTCCAAACCTATAGCGACGCAGCGTTATGTCAGATCTTTGTCATGACATTGTCGGGTGTAGCGCGTCTATGGTTTGAGGGACTTCCAGCAAGATCTATCGACAACTTTTCTCAGTTGGAAGCTAAGTTCCAGAGCCGATTTAGCACGGCTGTCCCCATTAGGAAATCCGCGACAGCATTGTTCGATATCCATCGAAAATCACAGGAGTCCCTGAAGGATTTCCTAGGTCGCTTTGACCTCGAGATGTCGTTAACACCAGGTGTTACCATTGATTTTACAGTGGAAGCCTTAAAGCGTAACTGCCAGTACGGGAAGCTGCGAGATACGCTAATGGTGGATCCCCCGTTGACTTTAGACGCGCTAAGGCTGAAAGCTCACAATTATGCAAGGATGGAGGAGGAGGAAAACAGAGAGAAAATTCAGAGCATGCCCCAAGACGCACACCCCACCCCTAACGCCCAGGCTAATACAACCCCAGACAGTCGCTCAAACGATGACTATGGCCTACGGAAGGATCATATCCCTAGAGCCTTGAACCGGTAAAGGGGTAATTTTTCAAAGGGGAGAGCCGGTAATTCACCTACTAGAAGACACACAGATCCACCGAAGGGTCGAATATTCGACCCTGACCTTCCTTCCCTCATACTTCCCAGAGCGGAAATCCTAGCAATCGTTCAGCAGTGGGACCTGCCTATTCGTTATCCAGCTCCCATGAAATCAGGAGTAATTATGGTAGGAAGGGAAAACGCCTATTGTAAGTTCCACAAAGTCAAGGGGCACTCCACGGATGTGTGCAGAGAGTTGAAGTTGGCAATAGAACGTTTAGTCGAGGAGGGCTATCTGGGAGAATTCACCACGAAAACAAGAGAAGAAGCCCGAAGCAACCCAACTGGAAAAATGATGGGCGACGGGCAAACGCCCCCGCACCCCCCAGGAAACAACAATAACCTTGGAGGAAGAGTGAGAGAGATACTGATGGTCCGTGACGACGACGTTCCCATGATCAATATTATTGGAGGAACCTGTACCGCCAGCGCCCAGTCTGGGAGAGAAGCGTAAGTGGGAGACCCTGCTGGTAAAAAGTGAGGCGATAAGTGCTTTAGACCGGATGGTATTATCCTTCTCGGAAGAAGACGAGAAATGTGTCATTTTCCCGCACAATGACGCGTTAGTAGTCACACCCGTCATCGGCAATCATGGGATTAGAAGAAGCCTCATTGATAATGGGAGTGCAGTAAACCTATTTTCACTAGATGCGTATAACCTTATGAAGCGTCCCGACAGTGACCTAACACCTTGCAAAAAACCAATAATCGGAGTAGATGGTATCTCGATCCCAGTGGCAGGAGTCACATCCCTACCGGTGTACTTTAGGGAAGATGTGTCCAAATGGTCAAAAGAGTTATTATTCCTGGTGGTAGACCTAACCCTGCCCTATAACGCCATACTTGGGAGGCCGTTCCTCAACCGCTTTGGGGCAGCGATATCTCAAAAGCACTTAAAGATGAAATACCCCTCCTGGGATGGGGTAGCTTCGATCAAAGGCGACTAGAAGCTGACAGCCGAATGTTACTTGCTTATGACCCAGAAGAGTTGCGACCATTACGTATGTATAGCGGACGATCCATTCGTCGAAAAAGAGGAAAAATGCACCCAACCGGTGGACAACATGGTGCCGGTCCCCGTTAGTGAGGTTAAGGAAGCGAACTTCCTAGTTAGTGAAAAGCTAAGTCCGGAGGAAAATGATCAGCTAGCCCAATTGTTGAACAAGTGTAAAGGAGAATTCGCATGGAAGCCAACGGATATGCCGGGAATCTCGTGAAAAGTGGCGGAGCACCGGCTCAACGTCTACCCTAACGCTAAGCCCGTTCAGCAAAAACGGCGAGCGTTCTCTTCAGAAAAAATGTTAGCCATTGAGAAAGAAACATCGAAACTCATAATTGCAGGGTTCATCCGAGAGGTTCAATACCCAACGTGGTTGGCTAACCCTATCCTAGTTCCCAAACCTAACAAAGAATGACGTATGTGTATTGATTTTACCGATTTGAACGATGCCTGTCCCAAAGACTGCTACCCCCTTCCTCGAATTGATCAACTGGTCGACCAGACTGCGGGGTATGCCTATCTGAGTTCACTAGACGCTAATTCAGGGTACCACCAAATCCCCATGGCTGTCGAAGATGAAGAAAAAACCGCTTTCATCACTCCCAAGGCTACTTATTGTTATACGACAATGCCGTTTGGTTTGAAAAATACCGGAGCCACCTTCCAGCGCATGGCAAATAAAGTCTTTGAGAAGAAAATTGGGAAAAATGTGGAAGCCTACGTGGACGATATATTGATCAAAAGTCAGAGCTTCAAGGACCATTTAGCTGAATTAGAAGAAGTCTTTAATGTGATGAAAGAATACATGATGAAGTTGAACCCCCGCATATGCATGTTTACGTTCCAAACAGGCAAATTCCTGGGGTATGTGGTCAGTCAGAAAGGCATTCAGCCTAACCCTTCAAAAATAAAAACTATCTAGGATATGGTATCACCGCGAACCATCAAAGAAGTGCAGAAACTCACAGGGCGCATTATTGCCCTAGGGCGGTTTATTTCTAAACAAGGTGAAAGATGCCTACCATTCTTCAAGGTTATACGCAAGAAAGCGTCCTTCGGGTGGACAGAAGAATGTGAGAAGGCATTTGCTGGCATAAAGGCCTACCTCTCATCTGATCTGGTGCTAACGAGACCCGAGCCAGGTAACACCTTATACTTGTATTTTGGCGTTGCTGACGAGGTGGTTAGTGCTGTCCTCGTACGAAGCGATAACCATATCCACCGCCCAGTATTCTTTGTCAGCCATGTGTTGAAAGACGCTGAGTTGCGGTACGCCCATATTGAGAAAATAGCATTTGCGCTAATACAAGCAACGAGGAAAATGGATAGGTACTTTCAGGCTCACTCTGTCATTGTACTCACGAATCAACCTTTGAGAAGGATATTCAGGAAACCTAAGTCTTCGGGGAGAATGCTAATTTGGGCCATTGAACTCGAACAATATGGGTTACAGTACAAATCCCGGCTGTCTGTGAAAGCCCAAATATTAGCAGATTTCATAGCTGAATGCACGTTTACAGAAGACCCGCTGACAGACCTAACCGAAGAGGAAAAAGAAGACTTAGATCTCCCATTTCCAGAATCCTACACTGATTTGTGGATAATTGTTGATACCCGAATTTTGACGCCATTTTTATTTAATTTTAGCATTTCCGTTATTTAGTTAATTTACAGTCATTTTTAGTTGATTTAATGTTGCTAGCATTTTTAGGTGTTTCGTTGCATTTTAGCATCATCGTTAGCATCGTCAGCTTTCGAAATCGCATTTTTAATTTTTCGGCATGTATTTTCATTATTATCATTAATATTTTTAGCCTTAAAAGTCACATTTTTTGCTATCCGACAGTCGTTTGCTAGTCTTTTCTTCGTTTTAGGTCATCACATGAATTTTAGGATTTTTAATATTTTAGCGAATTTTTTAGTATTTTTATTATTTTATTATTATTTTTATTCGAGCTTTTATTGGACCCGAGTAAGTCCGCTCGGACAATAGCTTGACTTTAAAATGTTTTCCATCAACTAGTTGCTAGATTTTTTTCTGGTCGCAACGGTCTACAACGATTCGTGTAATTTTCGGCGTAACGTTATTATTTTTCCGTTCAAACGTTTCACATTTTTGAACGCGAAAATAAACACGTTAAATGAGAAATTCTCGTCATTCGCTGTAGACGGTTAAACCCGTCATATTTTTCTCTATGTGCCGGTACCTTCGGCTCGAAAAGTCAGAACGTTTGGTCGCGGGAACCGGCTCGAGGCCATTTTAATCAGATAAAAGGCCATTTGATCATGGCCATTGATCTGGTCAACCAAGGAAAGTCAACCAGATCAATGGCCCTTGAATTAACATGCATAATGCACGTGAACAGTGCCAAAGGAGTGCAGCGAAGCAACCCTCGCCCGAGCCACCTGCTCCCATCGCGTCCGTAGCTTCCTGTCCCTCCGCCATCATCACGGCTAGCACCCTAGCCTTGCCACCACGCGCAGCCCCGCGTCTCCCTCCTCACGCGATCTTCGGCTATAAATAGCCACCCTCCTCCAACGTATTCGGGGCAGCAATTTGGCAAGCTTTCTTGCCCTCTCTCCCTCCTCTGATCAGTTGCTTATTTCAAGCGAAGATCGTCCAGTTCAAGGTCTTGAGGTGAGCTTTCTCTCTCTAGCCTTTTTTCGGTTTTTAAGCCAAATTTTTGTTTAAATTCGTTTGCCTCTTGTTTGAGCAATTTAATTGCTTTCTTTTATGTCATTAATTCACACACATAACATAGATTAAATACACGCTTTCACTTTTAAAAATCGTCGGTTAGTTTGTGCGAATTAATTAGTTTTCGTTAATTAACGGTTTTGTCATTTTTTTGAAATTAAATTTTGTACGAGTCAAACTAAAAATCGGGGTTGGTACGGTCGGGAAGTCGTCGAAGAGACGAACATTTCGGTACGAACGATTTTCAAATCGGCCACTTGTGGCCGGAGCTTTGTCGCCGGCGTACCAAGAAAGGTGACGAATGAACAGTGCCAGGCCAACGGCACTGTTCACGCGGGAATGGGCTTGGCCCATTCCCTTTTAAATTCTCATGGGCCAGGCACTATGCCTGGCCCATTTTTCACTTCTTTTCATTCTTCAATTGGGCCCAGCCCATTTTCAATTGTTTTCAAAACTTCGGATCACGTTTTTTTCGTAAAATACTCGTATGCTTCGTATGATTATTTGTCGTACTAACACTTTTAATTTTCTGTAATATCAACTGTTTATTTTCTGTAAATATCAACTGTTTAATTATTCGCACTTTAAATTTCAGCAATTTACTTTCGGCAATTTAAATTCAATACCGCCTACATGGTCGGTCGCAATATCAATTGTTTATTTTCTGCAATATCAACTGCTTTATTTTTTCGCAAAACTGCTGGAAATCCTTCCGCAAATTATCAACTGTTTACTTTTCCGCACTTTAAATTTCAGCAATTTACTTTCGGCAATTTAAATTCAATACCGCCTACATGGTCGGTCGCAATATCAATTGTTTATTTTCTGCAATATCAACTGCTTTAATTTTTCGCAAACTGTTGGAAATTCTTAAGCAAATTATCAATTGTTTAATTTTCCGAACTTTACTTTTCCGCACTTTAAAATTCTGCAATTTACTTTCGGCAATTTAAATTCAATACCGCCTACATGGTCGGTCGCAATATCAATTTTTTATTTTCTGCAATATCAACTGCTTTAATTTTCTGTAATATCAATTGCTTTAATTTTCCGCAGTATCAAACATTAAAATTTCTGCAAATCACCAACTGTTTTAAATTTTTTTATCATCAACTCTTTTAATTTCCTGCACTTATCAACTCAGCATTTAATTCTCGTATGCGTCAAATCCATCATTTTTCGCATGCAAACAACCCAGCATTTAAATTCTCGTGTGCGCAAAATCAATCATTTTTCGCATGCAATCAACCCAGCATTTAAATTCTCGCATGCTTAAAATCAATCATTTTTCGCAGGCAATCAACACAGCATTTAAATTCTCGTATGCTTAAAATCAATCATTTTTCGCATGCAATCAACTCAGCATTTAAGTTCTCGTATGCTTAAAATCAATCATTTTTCGCATGCAATCAACTCAGCATTTAAATTCTCGCATGCAATCATGTCATCTGAATCTCGTATGCGTTAAATAAATCATTTCTCGCATGCAATCATGTCAGCATTTCATTTTCGTATGCGTAAAATTCATCATTTCTCGCATGTAATCAACTGTCGTCATTTATTTTCCTACACTTATCAAACTCAACATTTAATTCTCGTATGCGTGAAATCCATCATTTCTCGTATACAATCAACTGTCATTTAAATTTTCGCACTCATAGAATCGTTTATTTATTTTTCGAGCTATCACTAATACTCTCATTTTGTAGGTTTTAATTTCAAGCTTCGCTCGCAAGTACGCCTTTCAATTCCTTTTTATTTATTCAATGCTTTTTCGCAAATATCAATCGTATGCATGATACATAGAACTGCTAGAATTAAAATCAACCCACATGAACAACGTGTTTAAAGACTTGCTTAAAATGCCATGTTCATATGATTTTAAATTCTCGTTTGTATTGACTGCATGTACATGGGGACTTTTGATCCCACATCAGTTTTTCCATTTCAAAAATCCATCATTTAAATTTGTACTTTGTTAGCAATCCATGTTAGGATCACGTAGTAATTAATTTAATCATGCATGGCCCGATGATGAAAAAAAGAGGGCGCTCATTCAGTCTTACGGAAATTTCAGTCCCATTACGTTGCGGTCAGGAATAATCAATCGATCTTGATAAATGGTAATCCCATCCGAAAGATCTTTTTATTATTCCTGAACAGTCATGATCATAGAAAAGACTAAAGTGACGATTCCTCTGAGGGCCCCCTTTTTCAAAATGCATTTTTAAAACACCTTTTTAAACACCACTCTCATCAACCGGTAACCGTTTTCAGATGTGACTCGGGTGCCTAACACCTTCCCGAGACCATAATACGACCCCGAACCTTTTGTCTGGGGTCCAGACCCCTTTTTTGTGCCTTTAGTTTTTTTTACTTATTATATTTCCTATGCCATGACGATTAGGGTTCCCTAAGCCTAGCAACCAAATTAGGGTGGCGACTTCATTGCATGCTGCTAGGCGTCCTTTTACGCCGAGCATCTGAAGGTCTCAAATTTCGTTGCACACTCGCGAATTTCGTAATTTTTCATGGGGCGCGACAGTTTGGCGACTTCACTGGGTACTTTAGGGTCGGAGCCGATTTTATCTTTTTAGAGAGGTGTTTTATTTATTTATTTATTTGCTTTGATCAATTGCTGGCCTGTTTATTTATTTGCTTTATCAATTGTCATATGCATTTCATAGCGTCCTACACCCAGGGGATAATTACCAAAATAGGAGGGTAGTAGTGACGCCCTAGGACACATGTCCTGGGTAGTGTTCACCAATCCCAACTCGGATGAACCCCTAAAGCCAGTCAAAAGGTTATACGATTTTGCAAGAAATCGGGAGACCGGACGACACTTTAGGGACCTTTTCATGGTATCATTCGGGAACCATTCAAGCCAGTTAGAGGTGTCGGAATCAGAGCCCCAGCACGTGCATCATGATTATACCTGTTTGTCGTGGCATATTGACGTGATTTTTCTGTTATACGAACTGTAAATTTTCTGACACGTGCAGGTTACTTTGCATTTAAAATTTTATTTTTGTCCCATAGGACCCATCTTGCTCATTCGTTATGTCGGCACCTACACTACTTTCATTTGATATTTTCGGGGGACGAAGCTTGGACGATCAAGCTGCCCGAGGAGATCTGTTGGAGTGTGGGTTCACCCCTGACATCACCACTAAGATCAAAGTAGAAGTTGTGGACTTTGACTTAACTAGGATTCGGATGTTGAGAAATGAGCTGACTGAAGACGAAGAGACACAGTTTGAGGGTATTTATGGAAAGTGACTGACCCTAGTTGACGTAAAGACTGATTGGGGTTGCATCCGGGCAGCCCTAAAATTCTGGGATCCCTATTATCGGTGCTTCTCTTTCGAAAAAGAGGTAGACTTGACTCCTACGCTAGAGGAGTACTCAGCTCTGATGTGCTTCACCTCTCCTATATCGGCCATCTACCAGAATGTTCGACTTGACTCCTCAAGTGTCAAAATAAGGCTCGATAAGTTGTTAGGAATCACTACTCATGTCAGAGAGGGTGACTACTTCTGGTGCTGGTCAGATATTGAGGCACGCTTTCGATTGTCCAAAGGGAAGAAACACTTAAGGATTCTGGCTTTCGCCATTGTAGGATTTGTCCTCTTTCCAAAAATGAGGAATGCCATCGACTTTGCAGCAGCCAACATCTTTTACGAGATGGAAACAAATGCCATCAATCCTACAATAGCCATTCTGGCCGAGACCTTTCGCTCCTTGGACTCTTGTCGAAGAAAAGGGAAAGGGAGACTTACATGTTGCACCCAGTTGTTGACAGTATGGTTGGTCAGCCACTTCAAACAGATTCCTGAGCAGACCATTTTCTTCGCAAGCTACATAAGGTCATGTCCTCTACTCAGGGTTATCAACGCAATAACCACGGATAGATGGGAGATGGAAAATAAGGATGTCTGGATCGACCGATTCATAAATCTCTCAGAAGAAGACTTCAGTTGGCACGCCAAATGGCTGCAGACTTCCAAACCCATCGTCTACTGCGGACGCTTACCTTGGGTTCCTTTGATCGGAGCATGGGGATGCACTCACTATTGCCCTGCCCTCGTCCTCAGACAGTTCTGCATCACGCAAATAATTCCTGTAACATTCGGCATGACAAGGTCAGACCTGCCACACACTGGAGAAAATCAGAACATTCAACTGTACGCCCAAGACTGGGCCCGCCCTTTTTGCCTCAAAGGACACGGCATCCCTGCAACCACAATACTAGAATATCCACAGTGGAGGTCGAGACGAGTTAACGGCAATGTCTTACCTCGCCCAGAAAATCAAAAACCGATGGAAGAAGAAGGGGAATCGCAAGTGAGCGAAGGAATGGATGTCATGGCTTACGCTCAAGCGGTAGAACAGATGCGAGTAGCACAAGAAGAACGAGATCTGATGGTAGAGGAAAGGGATATGGCCCAAGCTCGTCAATGTGGCTTAGAGGTCCAGATGAATGAACTGGATAGGCAGCACAAGGATTTCATCCTCGTACAAGCAGTACAAAAGAAGGTGGCCCTCAGGGCCTTTAAGGAATGCTTGAGCAGTGAAACCAGCAAAAGAGAAGCATAAAGTGCCATAATCGAAGACAGGGATTCAACGATAAGGGTTTTGACTACTCGCGCAGACTTGGGAGAAAGGAAAAACCAAGTACTGCAAAGCCGAATTACCGCCTTAGAGGCTGAGTTAGAGATGAAAAAAGAGGAGTTGGCTTCAATAGAGTACCTTTGGCAGAAGCAAGAAGACTCGGACGTCCAGGAATGACACCTTCAGGGAATGGCTAGGATATCGGCAAATCTTTTCTTTTTAGCTAGGACCCCTGATTTCATCTATCTTAGCCATTTTTGATGAATTTAGGAAGTTGGCAAGTTTACCATATTTTGTAAACGCTTTTTAATAAAGTCGTACTCTTTCAGATATTTATTAAATCGCCTCATCTTTTCCATATCAACTATCCCTCCAATACAAACCCAAGAAAAAAAAAAAAACATCGCAAAACAAAAAGAGAAAATCTCTCCGGGATAAAACGCAATCATTTCACCAAAATTCTGAAAAAATCAGAACAAATATTCAAAACCTCTGAGTATCGCTCACTCATGGCCATGTCTTCCTAGTTTATCACAAAAAACTCCAAGTTTATAAAAAGATTGTTGTCTCTCCCCTCGGTTGAGTTCACCAGACATCAGGCCTTGCATCGTCAAAAGTATAGTGTGAAAAAGATCCTCCTAGCATGGCGGCATTGGTTGCCCCTGCTGGTTTGGGTTTCGCCTTTAGCATCTCAGATTTGCTTCATATCGTTGGAATGAATAGAGGCTTCCTTCGTATCTTGTCAACCACTGGGATTCCTCGCCTCACCGACCTCCCTGAAAATATGAAATGAAAGTACTGCCGGAAAAGCGAATGAGCAAATGTGGAGACCTCGGGATTGCACATCACTTGTGTATCCTCACTTGTATTTACCCTTTTCTGTGTTTTTCTTTTTTTTTCAGGTTCACGATAGCTCCTCGAAAGCAAGCTACTCCGCACAGGCTCCCCCTAACTAGACTTCAAAAACGAAAAATGACTGAACCGGCCAAGACCGATGAAGCACTAATGGCTAGAATAGCCGAGTTAGAGGAGCAAGTTAGGATCAGTACAGAAAGGGCTGCCAGGGCCGAAAAGGAAAGAGATGAAGCTGTCACTGAAGTGCCACCGGGTTTTGATCTCCCTCAAACAAAAGGACATCCCTCTTCGCTCACCGTCGCAGGACCTTCCATACTCCCACCACTTTCTGCCCCCCCGGGCCATTGGAGATGGGATAATCCCTTCACTGTACCCACCACTGCAAATCCTACCGTTAAGGCGGGTGAAGAGATCTCCTCGTCGCTTCAGCACCTTTCAATCAACCCTGTCGTGGACCTCAGCAAGAGCCAGGCCCACCTGAAGGCTCTGTATCCCCCTCCTATTCCTCCGAGCACAATTCCCGGACCTGTGGGAACTCAGCTCCTCACTTTCAACCCAGCACAACCTCAATTCTCATCAGAACCTATGCTGCCCTTCGGTTCTAACCCCATCGGGGCCGGGAAACCAAAAAGTGACAGACTGAATCTTCTCGAGGAAAGACTCAGAGCAATCGAAGGGGCCGATCTGTTCGATCCCACAGGTCCCGCCGATATGTGCATGGTCCCCGGGATCGTCATACCTCTGAAGTACAAGATCCCTGACTTCGAAAAGTATACTGGGGTAGAATGCCCGAAGACCCACCTCAGAGCATACTGCAACAAGATGGCAGAGATGATCCACAACGAGCCGTTGTTGATTCATCTCTTCCGAGAAAGCTTGACCAAGCACGCCCTAACATGGTATATGGGGCTGGACAGAGCCAGGATCAGGACGTGGAGAGACCTGTCTGATGCCTTCTACCGACAATACAAATTCAACATGGAGGTGGCTCCCGACCGCGCCGACCTGCAAAATCTGGAAAAGAAAGTCGGCGAGTCCGTGAAGACCTATGCTCAGAGATGGAGAGAGTTGGCTTCGAGAATCTCTCCACCCTTAAGCGACAAGGAACTCTTGTCGATTTTCTTGCACACCTTCAAAGCTCCCTACTACACCTACCTGATCTTGAACCCCTCAAACAGCTTCTCCGACATGGTCCTAATTGCCGAAAGAGTCGAGCAAGGGATTAAGTCTGGACGAATCACACATCCAACACTAGAGTCTGTACCAAAGAAAGCATCAGTCGTGAAAAGGGACGTCGGATTTGTCACTCCCCAAGCTAATCAGGGGCAGTCGTTTCCACCACCACCGCCTTATTTATTGCCACCACCGTATCATCCGCCATCACTATATCAACCCACCTCCTTTCCTTTTACTTCACCACCAATTGCTAATATCCTGCCTCAAAATCCTACACATTTCCCACCACCTCTAGTACAAACATCACAACCTATGCAACCCAAGCCATATAACCCACCAAAAGACCCAAATAACCAAAACACGACCAACAATCGGTGGAACCGAGAACCTCTACCTCCTCTCCCTCTTCCCGCGGGGGAAATCTACAAACATCTCCTGGCGGCCGGACAGATCGTACCGGTCCCTGCTCAGCCTCAATTGCCTCCTTACCCAAAGTGGTATGATCTCAACGCAAGGTGCGAATATCACGCTAGAGCCCCAGGTCACACTCTGGAAAATTGCTTCGCATTCAAGGCAAAAGTCCATCACTTAATCAAAAGTGGATGGATATCTTTTGAAGGATTGGCAAAAGGACCCAACACATCCACCAACCCTCTCCCCAATCATTTTCAAGGAAAGGGAGGGGTGAATGCCATCTCGGCAGGAGAAAGCAACGACCGTCTCTCTTCAACATCAAGTTGGCCACAAGAACAACTTTTCCAGACCTTAGCTCGAGAGGGATATGTGCCATACGCGGAGAGCAATCCAAGTCACTACATGTACTGCAAGGGAAGCGACGGTCATAAAATCCAAGGTTGCGAGTTGTTCGCAGGAAAGGTGAGACAACTCTCGAGTCTCGGAGTAATACAAACCCAGAAAGTGACCCCCGGGGAAGGATCCATCAACACGATCGGAGACGGATTTCCTATCCCGTATAACGCCGAGGGAACCCCACTCCAAATCGTCCAGAAGAAAGGATCGATTTCATCGTGCAAAAGGTTCTCCGCGCACCGCGACGAAGGCGACCGCGAGATTGACACCTTGGGCCAACCTTCCGGGAAGTTCGATTACCTCGTCAGGTATTCGGCACCACCCTCCTATTCTAGCACAGTGCCCTTACTACCTTCTTGGGAATCCTCAGACTCCGAGTCATACCCTTCACCGACATGGTCGCTTCCTCCGTTTCCTTTGAAAGAGATCTACGCAAGCCTCTTGGCAGACGGGCAGATTACACCATCCCCACTCTCGCCTCAATCCCTTCCCTACCCTAGCTGGTATGATCCAAAGGTTAGCTGCGAATATCACGCCGGAACCCGAGGACACTCCTTGGAAAACTGTTACGACTTTAGAGAGAAGGTCGAGCACCCAACCAAAGAAGGACGAATCTCGTCTAAAGGTTTAACAAGGGGTCCTGATATGACAACCGGTCCTCTACCGCACCATAATCCTGGGATGAGCAACATTTCTTCCATTGGAATTGACGTTCCTCACTTGTCAATAGAGGAAGCACCCAACGAAGAATTGTTCTTCGCATTAGCCAACAACGCGTATCTGCCATTCTCGGGGAATAGTCAGGCCCAATGCCTATTCTACCAAGGGGAAAGCAAGCATGACATCCAGGATTGTAGACTTTTTCAGCAAAAAGTCAAGCAACTCACAACATTCGGGATCATTCAGACCAAAGGGAAAACCCAAGGAGCAATCAACGTTATCGAGGATAATCCTCCAGCACCGTATTCCTTCAAATACGTGGCCCAAACAGGAGATGCAGCCCCTGCCCCACGCAAAGTAGTGTTCACATTAGCTGTGAATACTCCCAGCCGAGACTTACACGCGGTCCCATTCAACTACGGATACACGGTGGTCACCATCTCTCCAGCCGTCGCACCAACAACACTCACCATCGGCGAAGCCTCTCATATCGGGGGATGACCCGCACCGAAAGATGTTACATCTCGGAGGAAGTAGAAAAGCAACGACAAGCCAAAGGGAAAGACCATGTGATCCGCGAAGAGACGGTAGAAGAGACGCGAGGCTTGAGCAAACCTGTAACTGAGGACGAGACAACCGAGTTCCTCAAGATCATGAAACAGAGCGAGTTCAGCATCATCGAACAGCTAAAGAAAACCCCAGCTCGCATCTCCATTATGGAGCTGGTCCTTACTTCAGAGCCACATCGCCAAGCTCTCTTAAAAGTCTTGAAGCAAGCTTTCGTGACTAAGGATATCACTACAGAAGGGGTGGAAAACCTTGTCGGAAGGATCCAAGCCTTAAGCAGCATTTCCTTCTCGGAAGAAGAGATCGACCCCTCGGGAAGAGATCACAACAAGGCCCTATACATCACGGTCGAATGTAAGGGACACGTCATAGCAAAGGCCCTAATCGACAATGGGTCCACACTTAATGTCAGGCCCAGGCATGTCCTCAAACAACTGCCGGTCGATTCCTCTCTCATGAAATCTAGCGGAATGATGGCTAGGGCTTTCGATGGCACCACTCGAGAGATCATCGGGAACATTGAGTTGGATATGGTCATCGGGCCCCACACTTTCACCTTGACATTCCAGATCATGGAAATCCAACCCGCTTACAGCATGCTTCTAGGACGACTTGGATCCATTCAGCGGGAGCTGTCCCCTCTTCCCTGCATCAGTGCCTCAAATACGTCAAGGACAATGCCCTCGTCACAATAAAGGCAGAAGAGGCCTTGATCTTGGCCAAGCATGCATCCGTGCCTTACATCGAAACTGCGGAAACCTTGGAGAGTTCCTTCCAAGCCTTTGAAATTGTCAACGCGGGTTGGATCAAGGAGGGATCCCCCGTTTGCGAAGCCTCAAAGTCTGGAATAGCCGAAACAACCACTAAGTCAACACTAGTGGGAAGCTTCCAATTAGGAAAACGGCTCGGGGCTGAGTTACAAGGATCAAAAGGCTGGGCGCCTCCGAAGAGCTTCGGAGACCGATTTGGGTTAGGATACCACCCCAGCAAGGCTGATTTCACCAGGATTGCCCAAGAAAAGAAAGAAAAGCAGCTGGCTAAGCTATTTGGACGTTCTGCGCCAGAAGGCAAAATGCCAATCCCCCATATCAGAACCACGTTCCCCTTCGCCGCTGAAACCATCAATGAAAATCCAATCAGGGTATCAGACCTCCGTATCTGCACTCTAGGGGAAGAAGGATCGTCGCCTGGTTCAGTCATTTTCGTTAAGAAGTCAGGGGAGTCTGTGGGCAACTGGACCATCACCATGCTTCCGGATGTCTCTCCGTAATTTCTCATTTTGAAAAATATATATGTTTTTGGCCCGTTTTCTTATGAAAACATTTTTGTAGGGACTCCTGTTCCCTTTTGTTAAAAATCAATATATATGCAAATTTTCATTTTACGCATCTCTTTTTTTCGCACTTTTAATTTCAGGATGAGTGTTGGTTCGGATTGTCTTGATAAAACCTATGTCTTTACTGGCGAAGAAATCATCGCTACAACCGAAGACAAGGCCGAAGTCTCCGACGAACTGGCCCGTTTACTAGAAAGTTCAGAAAATGAAATAACCCCTCATCGGGAGGAATTGGACGAAGTAAACTTGGGGGCAAGCAACGAGAATCAAAAACTGGTCAAGATCGGAACCACCCTGGATACGACTCAGAGAGAAAGGTTGATTTCTCTCCTCAAAGACTACTCCGATGTATTCGCATGGTCATACGCCGACATGCCAGGTCTTGATCCCGGGATAGTTGAGCATCGTATTCCGTTAAAACCTGAGTTTAAGCCTGTCAAGCAAAAACTTCGGAGGATGCATCCAGACATCCTTCTGAAAATCAAAGAAGAAGTTACCAAGCAACTAGACGCGGGTTTTTTGAGAGTTGCCGAGTACCCAGAATGGATCGCCAATATAGTGCCAGTGCCTAAGAAAGATGGGAAGGTTCGCATGTGCGTGGACTTTCGGGATCTCAATCGAGCTAGCCCTAAAGACGACTTCCCTCTTCCCCATATTGACATCTTGGTAGATAGTGCCGCCAGAAATGACATGTTCTCTTTCATGGACGGATTCTCGGGGTACAATCAGATCAAGATGGCACCCGAGGACAGTGAAAAGATGACCTTCATCACGCCCTGGGGAACCTTCTGCTACCAAGTGATGCCCTTCGGATTAAAAAATGCAGGAGCCACGTACCAACGTGCTGCCGTCACCCTTTTCCATGACATGATGCATAAAGAATTAGAAATATATGTCGACGACATGATAGCCAAATCTCACGGCACGCAAGATCATGTAGACATCCTGAGAAAGGTGTTCGAAAGGTTGAGGCAATTTTGGCTACGGCTAAACCCAGCTAAATGCACCTTCGGAGTGACTTCCGGGAAGTTGTTGGGATTCATCGTCAGTAACAAAGGCATAGAAGTGGATCCTGATAAGATAAAAGCAATTCAAGAGCTGCTCACTCCCAGCACCGAAACAGAAGTGCGAAGCTTCTTAGGACGCATCAACTACATCGCTCGCTTTATCAGCCAGTTAACGCTTACTTGTGAGCCGATGTTCAAAATGCTAAGGAAGCACGGAGATGCAGAATGGGACGAAGACTGCCAGGAAGCCTTCGAGAAAATCAAGACATATCTGCAAAACCCACCGGTACTAGTTCCTCCGACACTAGGACGTCCCTTGCTTATGTACATGACAGTCACGGCTAGCGCCATGGGTTGCGTTTTGGGACAGCACGACGAGTCCGGAAGGCGTGAACAAGCCATCTATTACCTCAGCAAAAAATTCAACGAATGTGAGATGCGTTACTCTATGTTGGAACGAACTTGTTACGCCCTAGCATGGTGCGCCCGAAGGCTCCGGCAGCACATGTTGTATTACACGACTTGGCTAATCTCTCGCATGGATCCCTTGAAATACATCTTCGAAAAGCCGTACCTGTCAAGTCGCATTTGTAGATGGCAAGTCTTATTAGCTGAGCACGAGATCATCTATGTGACTCAGAAAGCGGTTAAAGCAAGCGCCCTCGCCGATCACTTGGCTGATCATGCCTCGGACGAGTTTGAGTCGTTGAGCTTCGACTTCCCCGATGAGGACATCATAATGATCGAAGACGAGATTACAGAAGATCTCCGAGAAGACGATTGGTGGACCATGTTCTTCGACGGTGCGGTGAACCTCTCGGGCAAGGGAGTGGGAGCCGTAGTCATAGCCCCAGATGGCCGTCAATTCCCTATAACATGCAAATTGAACTTCCCATGCACCAATAACATCGCCGAGTATGAAGCATGCATCAACGGTCTGACAGCAGCCATCGACTTAAAAGTAAAGAAGCTCCGAATCTTCGGCGATTCAGCACTTGCCATCTATCAAGCCCAGGATTTATGGCAGACACGGGATTCCAAGCTCATCCTTTATCAAAGGCTACTCACCCAACTCACACGGGAATTTGAGGAAACCGAATTCGACAGAGTCGACCGAGAAAAGAACCGCTTCGTAGACGCGTTAGCCACGTTGGCCTCAATGTTTAAGTTAGAATGCGGAGTAATGCTTCAACCATTGAGAGTGGAAGTAAAGGAAACTCCGGCATGTTGTGTCACCTTGGAAGAGGAACCTGACGGCAAACCGTGGTTCTACGACCTAGTACAGTTCATCAGAAACCGGGAGTACCCACCGGGGGCAAGCCGGGTTAGCAAAAAGACCCTTCAGCGCTTAGCACTAGACTTCTACCTCGACGGCGAGGTTCTATATAAAAGGAGAGCTGATGGAGCTTTGCTTTGCTGCATCACCATGGCCGAGGCAAAGAGAATCATAGCAGAGATCCACGAAGGGGTCTGTTCCACACACGCAAGTGGGCATATGATGGCCAGACAAATAATGAGGCAAGGGTATTTTTGGCTCACCATCGAAAAGAGATTGCATCAGCTACTTCCGGAAGTGCCACAAATGTCAAATCTACGCGGACCATCTCCATGTCCCTCCAGCCCCTCTCTTCAGCATGACATCGCCTTGGCCTTTTGCGATGTGGGGAATCGACATCATCAGCCAAATTCATCCAAAAGCCTCTAATGGCCATCGCTTCATCCTCGTAGCAATTGACTATTTCACAAAATGGGTAGAGGCCACCTCTTACTCTAACATCACTCAGAAAACCACCATGCGATTCATTGAGAGAAATATCATTTGCCGTCATGGGGTCCCAGAAACCATCATCACGGACAACGGCACCAATCTCAACGGAAAAATGATCGACGATCTTTGCCAACGTTGGAAGGTAAAGCACTGGAACTCGTCACCATATCGACCAAAGATGAATGGCGCAGTCGAAGCAGCAAACAAGAACCTGAAGAGGATCATCCAAAAGATGGTAATCACGCACAAAGATTGGCATGACATGCTTCCCTTCGTACTACATGCTTACCGGATAGCAACCCGTACATCCACAGGGGCAACTCCCTACTCATTAGTTTACGGCATGGAAGCCGTAATTCCCCTTGAGGTAGAAATCCCTTCTCTCAGAATCCTGGCAGAATCTGAAGTAGAAGAATCAGATTGGGCGAGAGTGAGGTACGAGCAGCTGAACCTCCTTCCCGAAAAGTGCTTGGCCGCTATCTGCCATGCGCAATTATATCAGCAAAGAATGGCCAACGCTTATAACAAGAAAGTACGACATCGCAAATTCGAGGCTGGGGATTTAGTGCTGAAGAAAATTCTCCCTCATCAGGAGGCCAGTCAAGGAAAGTGGGCCCCAAGGTATGAGGGCCCGTATCTGGTCAAAAGTGCATTCTCTGGGGGTGCCCTAATGCTAACCAACATGGATGGAGACGATCTCCCGAGACCGGTAAATGCCGATGCAGTCAAGAGATACTTCGCCTGAAGCATCGTGGACAGAGCGTCCGGTCAGCCAAAGACATAGGGTTTTATCATGACAATCTAGCACAAATATTTGCCCTGAAATTAATAAAACAAGTTTTTTTCAGGAGATGCTCGTTATTTTAAAAATTTTGTTGTCCCCTTTCTCTTTCTTAAAATTTATGAGATGACAAAAGGAGGCATGGCATAGATGGCTCCCTAGGAGTAGCTCGGGACGCAAGACGCGTCACTTAGACTAACGCCACTAATCACTCTTCAGTTTTGTAGGGACGTAAGGTCTCACGCCTCAAATCATCGTCACAATAAAACCAGAGAGTTCCGCTCGTAGGAGCTGTTGAATTGCCGTAGCAGGCCACATTCAAGAGCGAATCAGGAAAGATTTTAAGACAAACCATCACCATCTAAAGTGAAATTTCTTTTCCTCGCAGTGCTACCAGCACAACCGGCATCGCAAACAACCGGTCTCAAAAGACTAAACGCTGGACCAAAGTCACAAAGCCCATCCGATGCAAATCACACCGCAATGACCCACAGATAGCCCGTCCAAAAGGGAGAGCTTAAAACTTATCAATCACATTACTTTTGCTAAAAATTGTCTTGCATTTACTCCTTATTTGTTCTCGCCATATCTTTTTCAGGGACTGGGTCACCCCCATTTGTTGCCTGCAGAGGAACGGTAAGCATATACCCTTGCGGCCCCGCTGCACATCTCGGAGACAGAGGATTTCCCCTTTACCCCCGAGCAATCATGAAGCCCATCAACGAAGGTCTAGCAAGAACCGGTAAGCAAAGGGACCAAATGCGGATCTCATTATCCATTCAACCTGGATCGGCGGTTCTCGTGAAGCAGCTGAAAAAGAAACCAATCAGCGCATCTAAGCAAAGGCGTTCCGAAGCTGGGACCACGTCATGGGCACCCTCGAAAAGCCGACTTTAAAGGAAGGGAGAATCCCTAAACTTATCTCAGTTTTGTTTTCAAATTAATTCCCCTTTCCGTTTTCCCCTCTGCATCTCACAGGGACGGGAAGCATTTCGCTGTCATCTGCATGGAGCTTGTGGAAGACGCCCGCGCAGCCCCGCTGCACAGTTCAGGGGAGTCCCTCTTTCTTTTCCCTTTATTTAAATTTGTTTTTATTCCTGCTCGCTTTGTTAGCTTTAAGTCGAGTATGGTCGTCTGGCCCACTGGGGGGCAACCTTAGGTTCTCGTTAGACCCTTGCAAATAAGTCATCCCCCACATCTAGCAATCAAAACATCTAGCAATCAAATGTCTAGCAATCAAATGTCTAGCAATCAAACCATCTAGCAATCAAACGTCTAGCAATCAAACCATCTAGCAATCAAACGTCTAGCAATCAAACATCTAACAATCAAACATCTAGCAATCAAACCATCCAGCAATCAAACATCCAGCAATCAAACATCCAGCAATCAAACGTCTAGCAATCAAACCCCTAGCAATCAAACCACCCGTCAATCAAAAATCAAAAATCAATCAAAAATCCCTCTTTATCCCGACTCAAACAAAAGCATACTACTCTCATAAGCATTTTCATGCATCGCATAGGTTAGGAATATTTAAACCCTCTGTTAACTCCAGCATCTATCCAAATTACGTGCCATGCATGATATTATCTGTTTGCTCTTATATCCACGGTTTGCTCCGACGTAAGCAGTCACAAACAAATCCCGGTAAGCATTTTTGAGCCATCACGTCTTATCCTTCATGAGTGTAAGGGCCTGACTAGATACTAGTTGAGTTCGCATAATATCCAGGGTACATGCGCCATTAGACATGGGATAGCTATAAAATGACGTGGGACTTTTACGATTTTCTCCACTTTTTTTCGTTTCTTCCCTCTTTCCACCATATATGTCATCACTCCCCCCAAACCGTCAATATCACTCATACCCCGGGAGCCAAAGAGCAGTTTCAGCTAAAATTGCCAGTCGGAAGTAAAAGCACGGCGAGTCCAAGAGCACGATGAAGGAGACAGAAAAGGTCACCAGGAGATCGCTAAGGACCATCACCGAAGAAGCAGCAACGATGAAGGCCAAGGCCTCAAGACAGAAGGGGAAGAGATCAAGACAAAGGCTGTGATTTCTCTGCTCTGTAGCATTTTCAAATCAAATAAAAAAGGGGAGGGATATATATAAAAAAAAAAAAAACAACAACAACAAAAAAAAAAAAACAAAAAAAAAACGGGAAAATGAGAGCAAAAAAGAAAAAAAAAAGGAGAGAGGGGAAAAAGGGAAAAGAAAAGAAAAGAAAGAAAATGCTCAGAGACCTTCGAAGAATACAAACAATCGAAGAGCCAAAGCAAGCACAGCCCGGGGACAACTCAATTCGAGAAATCTCGAAGAAAACTTTCCCCAGTGAACTTGAGTAAAGAGGCCCAAGGCCAACTAGAGAAATCTCAAAGCATCCTTCCCCAATAAAGTCAAGCAAAAGAGGCCCAAGGCCAACTCAAGAAACCTCAAAGCAAGCATCCCTAGTGAGAACCCGAGAAGAGAAAGGGGCCCCAGGCCAACTCAAGTAGTGAGTCGCAAAAGGAACAGCGATGATGCTCCCCATTGAAGACTCAAGAAAAGGGCCCCTGGCCACACGGAAAGCACCCCCAGCAAGGATCCCATAGCTCACGCACTCGGTCAAGCAAGCATCCCCGGCAAAAAGCGAAAGAGCTCGCACACCCCGCCCTCATCAGGGCCAATCAGCAAAGCATCACTCATCAAAAGCCTTCCAACTCCCAAGCAAATCGATCTTTTCCAAAACAGAGTCCTTTCTGGACTTTTCATGTCCTTCCATTCTTTTCCGTAAAAGTCCCATCGATTATTAGAACGCCCATGCATGTGCATCTTCATTCGAAGTCTATTCACTCGGATTGACATTGCGAACTGTAAATTATGTATCATGTTAGTTGCATCTTTATGAGTGTAAAACACTTATCCTTGTTTCAGAGCGTGAGTGCAAACACTAATATCAGGTGAGGACTGCTTACGGCGGCAAATCGTGGGAAAGTCTTGTCCTTGGGGTCGTTACCTCCTGAGCAGGACGCAGACGCATTCTAGGTTCGTATCAAGGCCGCTAGCATTAGCATTCTAGGTTCGTATCAAGGGCGCTAGCCTTAGCATTTCTTCCTCTCCCAGAGTGACAACATAGTTTACCTTCCATTAGCATTCTTCTCCTCCTAGAGTGACAACACTTAGTTTCAGCATTAGCATTCTTCTCCTCCTAGAGTGACAGCTCTTAGTTTTCAGCATTAGCATTCTTCTCCTCCTAGAGTGACAGCACTTAGCTTTCAGCCTTAGCATTCTTCTCCTCCTAGAGTGACCTTAGTTTAATTTCCGCATCTCGCGCCTTTTCCTACGGGAATCGACGTTGTTTAAATTTTCAGCCTTAGCATTCTTCTCCTCCTAGAGCGACAACACTTAGTTTTCAGCCTTAGCATTCTTCTCCTCCTAGAGCGACAACACTTAGCTTTCAGCCTTAGCATTCTTCTCCTCCTAGAGTGACCTTAGTTTAATTTCCGCATCTCGCGCCTTTTCCTACGGGAATCAACGTTGTTTAAAATTTCAGCCCTAACATTCACCTCCTCCTAGAGTGACAGCAGTTAGTTTTTAGCCTTAGCACTTCTCCTTCTCCCAAAGTGACATCATAGTTTAGTTTTCAGCATCAAGCATTTCTTCTCCTCCCAGAGTAATAGCATAGCGTAGTCTTACCTTTTTAGCCCTAGCATTTCTTCCCCTCCCAGAGTGACCTCCTTCACATAATTCT
Source organism: Viola odorata (assembly GCA_963691705.1). Lineage (NCBI taxonomy): Eukaryota > Viridiplantae > Streptophyta > Magnoliopsida > Malpighiales > Violaceae > Viola > Viola odorata. The sequence continues at coordinate 18,744,390 of OY829539.1, read as the reverse complement.
ACGTTTCTGCATAATTATTTCCTCCTCTTAGAGTGACATCATTAGGAAAAATCAGTCATACTTCTGCGAATCGCGCGTTATCCTCCCTAGGCAACGTCTGTTGCGTGTTAGACCCCAGTGGAGCTGTCATTTACATTCTCGCAAAATCACTTTCCGTCCCCGGTAGAGTGGTTATCATTTTCATTTTCTGCAACTTATGTTTCTCTCGATACCCGAATAGAGCTAAGCTTATATCTTTGCAGGATCAACAACCTATCTCCTCCCAGAGCGACAACAATCTCCTTTTCCCAGAGCGACATCAAACAACCACCTTTTATCCCCAGAGCGACATCAAGCAACTACCTCCTCCCAGAGCGACATCATCACTGTAAGTTTGAGGTAAGACCTGCTGTGTCGCCAAAATTCGGATATCTAGGGGCAACTGTCTTTACTGCTTATCAAATACTTCGATAAGACAGTAAAGAGGGGGCAACTGTTGATACCTGAATTTTGACGCCATTTTTATTTAATTTTAGCATTTCTGTTATTTAGTTAATTTACAGTCATTTTCAGTTGATTTAATGTCGCTAGCATTTTTAGGTGTTTCGTTGCATTTTAGCATCATCGTTAGCATCGTCAGCTTTCGAAATCGCATTTTTAATTTTTCGGCATGTATTTTCATTATTATCATTAATATTTTTAGCCTTAAAAGTCACATTTTTTGCTATCCGGCAGTCGTTTGCTAGTCTTTTCTTCGTTTTAGGTCATCACATGAATTTTAGGATTTTTAATATTTTAGCGCATTTTTTAGTATTTTTATTATTTTATTATTATTTTTATTCGAGCTTTTATTGGACCCGAGTAAGTCTGCTCGGACAATAGCTTGACTTTAAAATGTTTTCCATCAACTAGTTGCTAGATTTTTTTCTGGTCGCAATGGTCTGTAGCGATTCGTGTAATTTTCGGCGTAACATTATTATTTTTCCGTTCAAACGTTTCACGTTTTTGAACGCAAAAATAAACACGTTAAACGAGAAATTCTCGTCATTCGCTGTAGACGGTTAAACCCGTCATATTTTTCTCTATGCGCCGGTACCTTCGGCTCGAAAAGTCAGAACGTTTGGTCGCGGGAACCGGCTCGAGGCCATTATAATCAGATAAAAGGCCATTTGATCATGACCATTGATCTGGTCAACCAAGGAAAGTCAACCAGATCAATGGCCCTTGAATTAACATGCATAATGCACGTGAACAGTGCCAAAGGACTGCAGCGAAGCAGCCCTCGCCCGAGCCACCTGCTCCCATCGCGTCCGTATCTTCCTATCCCTCCGCCATCATCACGGCTAGCACCCTAGCCTTGCCACCGCGACCAGCCGGCCACCACGCGCAGCCCCGCGTCTCCCTCCTCACGCGATCTTCGGCTATAAATAGCCACCCTCCTCCAACATATTCGGGGCAGCAATTTGGCAAGCTTTCTTGCCCTCTCTCCCTCTGATCAGTTGCTTATTTCAAGCGAAGATCGTCCAGTTCAAGGCCTTGAGGTGAGCTTTCTCTCTCTAGCCTTTTTTCGGTTTTTAAGCCAAATTTTTGTTTAAATTCGTTTGCCTCTTGTTTGAGCAATTTAATTGCTTTCTTTTATGTCATTAATTCACACACATAACATAGATTAAATACACGATTTCACTATTAAAAATCGTCGGTTAGTTTGTGCGAATTAATTAGTTTTCGTTAATTTACAGTTTTGTCATTTTTTCGAAATTAAATTTTGTACGAGTCAAACTAAAAATCGGGGTTGGTACGGTCGGGAAGTCGTCGAAGAGACGAACATTTCGGTACGAACGATTTTCAAATCGGCCACTTGTGGCCGGAGCTTTGCCGCCGGCAGTACGCCGGCGACCAAGAAACGTGACGAATGAACAGTGCTAGGCCAACGACACTGTTCACGCGGGATTGGGCTTGGCCCATTCCCTTTTAAATTCTCATGGGCCAGGCACTATTCCTGGCCCATTTTTCACTTCTTTTCATTCTTCAATTGGGCCCAGCCCATTTTCAATTGTTTTCAAAACTTCGGATCACGTTTTTTTCGTAAAATACTCGTATGCTTCGTATGATTATTTGTCGTACTAACACTTTTAATTTTCTGTAATATCAACTGTTTATTTTCTGTAAATATCAACTGTTTAATTATTCGCACTTTAAATTTCAGCAATTTACTTTCGGCAATTTAAATTCAATACCGCCTACATGGTCGGTCGCAATATCAATTGTTTATTTTCTGCAATATCAACTGCTTTAATTTTTCGCAAAAGTGCTGGAAATCCTTCCGCAAATTATCAACTGTTTACTTTTCCGCACTTTAAATTTCAGCAATTTACTTTCGGCAATTTAAATTCAATACCGCCTACATGGTCGGTCGCAATATCAACTCAGCATTTAAGTTCTCGTATGCTTAAAATCAATCATTTTTCGCATGCAATCAACTCAGCATTTAAATTCTCGCATGCAATGATGTCATCATCTGAATCTCGTATGCGTTAAATAAATCATTTCTCGCATGCAATCATGTCAGCATTTCATTTTCGTATGCGTAAAATTCATCATTTCTCGCATGCAATCAACTGTCGTCATTTATTTTCCTACACTTATCAAACTCAACATTTAATTCTCGTATGCGTGAAATCCATCATTTCTCGTATACAATCAACTGTCATTTAAATTTTGGCACTCATAGAATCGTTTATTTATTTTTTGAGCTATCACTAATACTCTCATTTTGTAGGTTTTAATTTCAAGCTTCGCTCGCAAGTACGCCTTTCAATTCCTTTTTATTTATTTAATTCTTTTTCGCAAATATCAATCGTATGCATGATACATAGAACTGCTAGAATTAAAATCAACCCACATGAACAACGTGTTTAAAGACTTGCTTAAAATGCCATGTTCATATGATTTTAAATTCTCGATTGTATTGACTGTATGTACATGGGGACTTTTGATCCCACATCAGTTTTTCCATTTCAAAAATCCATCATTTAAATTTGTACTTTGTTAGCAATCCATGTTAGGATCACGTAGTAATTAATTTAATCATGCATGGCCCGATGATGAAAAAAAGAGGGCGCTCATTCAGTCTGAAAGATCTTTTTATTATTCCTGAACGGTCACGATCATAGAAAAGACTAAAGTGACGATTCCTCTGAGGCCCCCCTTTTTCAAAACGCATTTTTAAAACACCTTTTTAAACACCTCTCTCATTAACCGGTAACCGTTTTCAGATGTGACTCGGGTGCCTAACACCTTCCCGAGACCATAATACGACCCCGAACCTTTTGTCTGGGGTCTAGACCCCTTTTTTGTGCCTTTAGTTTTTTTTACTTATTATATTTCCTATGCCATGACGATTAGGGTTCCCTAAGCCTAGGAACCAAATTAGGGTGGCGACTTCATTGCATGCTGCTAGGCGTCCTTTTACGCCGAGCATCTGAAGGTCTCAAATTTCATTGCACACTCGCGAATTTCGTAATTTTTCGTGGGGTGCGACAATAATCCACGTGGACGGGGCTAAAAATCAAGAGTCAGCAGGGGTAGGAATCTTTATGATTGAACCACATGATGTGCAAATATGATACGCCATCAGAATCTTGCAACCGTTATCTAATAACGCGGCAGAGTATGAGGCGTTATTGGCTGGACTAAAAATAGGGAGGGGCTTCTCTAGCAAAGCCATACACGACACTGGAATGATGGGAGACCTGCGGCTAAAGATCTGCAGAGATTCTAAGCTAATAATAGATCAAGTCTTGGGACACTCCCAAGCTAGAGAACCAATCATGATCCGATACCTCGCTAAGGTGAGATCTGAATTATTGGAGATAAAGAAAAATGGCATACAGGTCAGCTTTGAGCACATCCCTAGAGAAGATAATGCCGAGGTAGACAATCTTGCTAAGCTCGCGGTAAATTCGGAAGCGCTCATACCCAAGGGAGTATACTACCGAGAAATACCCGTGCCCTCCTTCATGGAGGAACAAGCATCATTCTGTGTTGAAGAAGCCGTGAACGACTGGCAAATCCCTGTAATAAAATATTTAAAACCTGACGAGTTGCCAACAGATAACACCGAAAAGAAAAAAGTTTTGAAGCAAGCGACATGATGCACGTACTACAATGGGTAACTGATCAGGAGATGTTTCTCTCATCCAGCCGCGAAGTGTATAATAGAACAGGAAGGCCTCCACACTTTGCGAGAAATTCATGAAGGAATATGCGGCATGCATGCATGTGGCTAGCGACACTATGGCAGCACAAGTCTTTCGGGCAGGATTCTACTGGCCTACCATTCGCAGAGACTGTTATAACTTTGTACGAACTTGCCATAAATGTCAGGAATTCGCTAAAATTCCCCGGAAACCTGCCGTGGAAATTTCTGAGATAGTCGCTTCTTGCCCGTTTGCTAAGTGGGGTATTGACATTCTGGGTCCTTTCCCAAAAGCCAGATCTCAACTCAAATTTGTAGTCGTGGCGGTAGACTATTTCACGAAATGGGCAGAAGCAGAAGCGGTAGCCAACATCACCACGGAAAAAATTTGGCGTTTCTTCAAATATCAAATCATAATGCGATTCGAGGTACCTCGCATACTGGTCAGCGATAATGGAACACAGTGCACGAGCCAATTTTTTAGAAATTAGTGCGCGGAATTTCAGATTGAACAAAGGTTCTCTTCCATAGCACATCCACAGACCAATGGTCAGGCGGAAGTGACCAATCGTAGCATCCTTAGTGGCATCACCCTTTTTCCTCTTATTTTATTTCCTTTCTCTCACCCCTTTCTTTCCCTTTTTCAAACTTTGAATTTCCTGATCAGGTTGAGCGAGTGATAGTTGGGATTTTGCAGTTGAGATTTGATGGACCCCAATCACAGTCCGCCACATCCGCACGTGGACAACAACTAGCAACTAGCAGCCATAAATGACAAGCGCTTTCTTCCCTTTTGTCATTATCCACTTTACCTTCCATCTTCTTCTCTTTGCTTTTCAGAACTCTCTCCCCTATGCCGACTCTGTGCATTCTCCATGGCCCGTTCCAAGAAAGATGTTGTCCGAACCTCCCTCTCTCCCGATCATCGCTCCTAGAGCACTCCGACCGCCACCACCCCTGTCACGCCAACTGCAACCACCGTCTCTGCTGTCACCGGTCCCCCTCTCATGATCACTACACCCAAATCTCCATCCACTTGAAAGATACCTCTTTCCTCGCCTTAGCAACCGCAATCGACTATTCCCGTCGTTGCTACTACTCCGGTTGCTACTGCTGTAGCAACCACCACCACTACACCGCTAGCATCCACCACCAAAAAGCCACCTCCTATTGCCAAGACCATTAAGACCCCCACGGCTAGAGCCATCCTCACCTCGCCTTCCAAACCGCAAACTTCAACTCCGAAAACCACCCCCACTACCCCTATCATCCCCACCACCGTTAGTACACCCGCCGCACCTGATGCCGACGATGAAACCTTTATTACCTCGTCTAGTGAATACGAGACTGACTCCGGCGAGTGCTTCGACTCCATTGAGACCACCACGACTGCTCCACCAGCTCTGTCTAGTATTCCACGACCGATTGCCTCCGGCACGGCGGCTGTTGGAGTTGTCGTTGCGTCTACCCTGTCGGGTAGTTCCTCCGGTGATGACGGGACAGGCGACACGGAGTCTAACGGGGAAGAAGGTTCAGAGGAGGGCTCTGAGGAAGCCGACGATGTCGTGACCCTTTCTGGTCCGATTCCGATTGAGGATGCCCAGAAAGTCACGGCTACCAATCCCACGTTCGAGGGCGACGTCCAGGTCATGGGATCCATTCCTACACCTAGCGGTTTGCCCATGGGCTGAGGGATGACATCCCGCGGTCGTTTGATTGACCCCGTTTGCTACGCCGAGGGCAAACCCAAGAAAGTAAAGCTCATGGTCCCTATCGACGATGATGATGAGGACGACGAGGTGTTTGAACCTCCCACCGCTGACACCACCAACGAAACATTTGAGGAAGCAGAGTAGCTTCCCCCAACTCGCTCCAAGCACAAGGCCCCTGCTACCCCATTTGCTCCCTCTCAACCTCGCAAGTTAGCACGCATCGCTAGCAACTCGGGCACGACATCCGTTGCCATTCCAGCCGCGCGTTCTGCCCATGCCAGAGCAGGCACAACCGTGCCCTTATCCCAGGTTACTCCCGACCTCTCTGACCTTTATGGCTGGTTGGATTTTCCTAATAAGCCCAGTAACGATAGGCTGCTTGCGTTACATGGTATGAGTGTTGCCCCTTGTGCTTTGTTTGACTTTGAATTCTTGGAAAAGATGGGTATTTCTGCTAGGGTGCATGAGTTGATTGATAATATTGGGTGGAGGGTTTTGTTTGAACTCGAGCATCCCACGTTTCTTGAGTTGAGCCATGAATTTTTCACATCCTTTTGGTTTGATAGTGCTAGGCTTAAGCAAAAGGGCAAGGGTAGCTTGCATTTAGGGGCTGATAAGGTGATTAAGTTTCATTTGCTGGATGATTGGTCCCGTCTGTCTATTGATCAGTTTAGTGTAATGCTTGGTTTTGCCAAGGAATCTGATTTAGGTGCCCATTGGTACCTCGGTGCATACGCTGTTTATCCCCTACCTTTGATGTCATCACTGCTTTTAGGGAGCTTACTGGTGACCCTTCTACCAAGTACAGCTCCCGCCGCTCTAAAGGAAATCAACTCCGTAACCCTGCCCTTCGTATCTTGCATCGTTGCCTTGCCCTCACCTTTGCAGGCAAGATGAATTCCTCGGGCAATCTGTCTGTCTAGGAGTTATTTTTTCTGTGGTGTATGCATAAGGGCCATAAGGCCAACTTAGGATATCAGATAGCTAGTGAACTGCATGCCATCATTACTTGTAATCGCAATCCAATCCTTGGTTCCCTTATCACTCGTTTGGCTATTGAGCATCGTGGTTTTGTTGTGTCTGGCTGTGACCTTTTTATTCCCGTTGGTTTTAAATTACTTGACGCCCGTACCCTCGATGGTACGGGTCATCTACACTTGACGGGTCGTATTATGTCTTTCAGCACAGGTTACACTGGAGCGTCGGACCGGGTTTGGAGTGCACAGAATGGTGGTGTGTTCGAGTGGCCAGACTTCACAGTGACTACCCCTCCTGCCTCCCCTATTCCTCCCCCTGTTGATGAATATCCAGGGAAAGTTGTTCACGACTCCCCTGTCGCTGCCCCTACTGTTGCTGCCATTGCAAAGATGAATGCTCTCCTCTGTATTTTTGACAGTGGGTTTTTGACTACTGTTTGCACTACCCCTATTTTGAAAATCACCTTTGATGGAATGCATAGAGTAGGCCCACTACACATAGAAACTTCACCCACTGCACCAAAACCACTTGCACACCATACTGCCTGTTAGCTCTTATGACTATGTCTTGCCCTAGCTGCTTGCAATCAATGTATTTTACCCTGTGAGTGTTTGAGCTTCCATGCCGCATTTTTTCTGAGTGAATGCATGACTTTGTACTGGCAGGATTTGCATGAGACCCTTGGGTATAGGCACCATTAGACGTGGGAAAGCAACGAAGTGATTAGAAACTTTGCACCCTTCTTTCTTATCTTTTTTCTTGTTTTCACCTTCTTGCCCTTACTGCTCACCTCTTTTTCACCACCTTTCTAAGCATTTGAGCCTTTCCTTTCTTTTCTTAGCAGGTGAGAGATGTCCTCTGGCAGTAAGCAAGGTGGGACAAAGAGAAACCAAATCACTAGTGTGGGGGTATCGAGCTGCAAGACCTAGGTGCTGTAAGTAGTCGTATGGCAAGCAACTACAGAACGCAAAGAGAAACAAAACCTCTAGTGTGGGGATAACGAACGGTCAGACCTAGACGCTCAAACCAAGTTATTCGATGAGCGAGATGGAAATGAAGAGCTAGACCGAGACACCAAACGCAATCATGCGCTGAAGCTAAGTCGTTCGATGAAAATTTTTGCTACTCTAGTATGACGGATGAAAACAATTTGTACACGCTCCCTTTTGCCCAAAATTCTTTCAAAAAAAATTTTAAAATAAATTTGAGCAAAAGAGGAGTACAAATCAAAATCGGAGCAAAGCATAAAGAAGACCAGAAGACCAACAACACTGCCAAAAGGAGAAAATACCCCACTGCCCACCAGCTCTCTTTGTCTTGCCCTCGCTGCTGCCAACAAGAGGCTCTCTCGCCACTTTGCTTTTTCCAGCTAAGAAAACCTCTATCCTTCACTCTCTCTCCCTCTTTGAACCCTCTGTTTCTCTCTTACATATTCTCTTGCTCCACCCTTTGCAAAGTTTCTATGATTGTATGATTGCCCACGCATGTGTACTATGTACTCGGGTCTCTATTGCAAATCTGGTTTTGTGCATCGTCATTTGCATTATATTTAACCCCCCTTTTTTGTTACTTCTGTGTGAGGATTTCTTTGTTTGTCAAACCGAATTGAGTGTTAACCCTTAATCCCTGTGTTCGACCCTGTTGCCACTATACACAATTTATTGTGCATTTGACTGCAGGTTTTTATTATTATTTTTGATGGCTTCAACAATCGATCAACCCCTCATATCACCATCTCTCTTTTGGATATTTAAGCAATCATGGTGATTTTGTTTACTTTGCACATATTTAGTTAATGCAATCTCAAGACTCTTAATCTTTTCTTTCAAGTCTAAGACTTCCTTAGTAGAATTAGCACAAAGTTCACATGTAGTGTTTTGGTCTTTAACCTTGCCACAAGTAATTTCAAACATTTTATTTTCAATTGTTAATGCTTTATTTAAATCTTCTAGTTCATTTATATCCTTTTTAATATTTTCTAGTGCCTTAGTTGGCTTAGTATTCTTCCTAGTAGATTCCTTAAAAAGGATAGTCAATTCATTGAAAGCATCTTGCAATTCATTAAAATCATATTCTTCATTAAAAGAGTTGTAAGTACTTACCGTAGCATTATCGCTATCCTCTTGGGCCATGAGGTAAAAGTCCATGCCTTCATCGAAAGAAGTACAAGTTGATGGAGAGCTTTGTTGATAGGCTTCACTATTGACGTCAATAAGTAGACACAAGTTTGAAACCTCTTCTTTGGATAATGATTGTGTTTGATCATCGTTTGACTTTTCATCCTCATCACTCCAAGAAGTAGCTTTGAAGGCTCTTCTAGGATGCTTATGGGTTTCCTTCTTGTCTCTTGATCCTCTCTTCTCATATCTCTTCTTCTTTTCAAGATTTGGACATTCACTCTTGATATGCCCTAGTTTGTCACATTCATAACAAACAATATTATTTTTAATCTTTAATTTAAAAGAGTTAGGAAACTTACCTTGGAGGTTTTCTTTCTTCTTTAGGTCGTTCTTCCAGAATTTTCTGAACTTTTTAGTGAAGAGGGCATAAGTTTCATCATCATCTTCCTCTTCATGAACATTGCTTGTAAAAGTGATTGCGTGTCGAGGGCATCAAATTTAGTTGTATAAAATATACGAATTTAGGGGAAGGAATACAACTTATCACTCGTCCACAAGGAACTTGTAGATCATGGTAAGAGTATCATCCACAGAGATCTTTCGGGAAATTGTAGCCTTGACTCGACTTCCTCGTCACTGGAGTTGAGGAGTTTTATTTCTGCAGTTAAGATAAACAAAGCAATAAAAAGCAATAAAGGCAAAAAATGAATAAATAAATAATCTCAGGTAGAAATTAATCTTAGCTAAGATTGGTGATTGAGATTGATTATGAACTGATGTGAGGTGAACTCCTGGTAAGGGCGAATTCGTGAGCGCATTTCTTGTTTAATTGATCATCGACCTTGAGATTTTCTCCTTCTCTTTCATAACTCTGCTATAGATTGGGAGGAACTCCTTTCCAATCCTACTTTCCTCCTCTTGAAACCACTTGGCGGGAACTCCCTTTCCTAGTGATCCTAGCCAGTGGACACCTTGTTGGTTAAAGGGTTTATCCAATTGGCTGCTGGCTTGAGGCACATGCATTTTCTTAATGGTGCAGGGAAAGACAGAGTCTAGGCCAAGCTGCTCCCAACTCGGAGCCCTAGATTGTCAGTCTGGTTAGGCCTATATTGCTCCAAGTCCACTAACCTCCGCGAGGCTAGCTGCCTACTTGTGTCACTCCGATTTCGCTCGTCCCCTTTGTGACTGACTACAAAGTTATCATCTTGCCTAAGATTGATCAAGTCTTAGCCTAGACAGGAACTGGTTTGTTAAAACAGAACTTGAATCAATTACAAACGAGAGGATAATAAGAACAAATCGGTCTCACAAATCACAAGTGCACTCACTCAACCCTTACCAAGAATTGGGTGTTTAGTTGCTAGACATAATAATTAAGAAGATAAAGAAATAATTGAAGAACATGAAACTAAATTAAATCTATGATATTCAAATTGAATTATCACAGTGGAGAGTGTTTACAGAACCAGAAGTTGGAAGAAGAAAGATGGAAGATGCCATAATTGACAACCTTCCCTAGCCTTTAACAAGGCTAGAGTCCCCACCCCTTACGTTTCTTTCCAAATTCCAAACTTCAAAAAGATATGAGATAACACTAAATCTCAATTATTCAAATTCGAAATAAAATAAAATAAATACTAAAACAAATAGATTGCTTTGTACAAATAGAGGATAATCCCTAAAAGGATGCAATCTTGGATCACGACTGATCTTCTCTATCTGTCTCCAACTGTCAAATCCACTCTTTTAGCTCAAAATCTCATGACTCCTATCTCATCACGTTTCTTGGCAATCTTGTTAATCTTAGCTAAGATTGGTCGTTTGTCTGATTTTTGCTCTGGAGATAGTTTTTCTCCTTTTCTTTCATCACCCGAGATTTCCTTCAAAAGATGATAGATTGACGTGAAAGGAGCAGTTTTTACCATAAACAAGGCAGTTTAAGATGGTAAAAATGCATGGAAATAGACGTCAATCAAAAAGCAACACTTTTGCCCTTCTCTTTCTCTTCCTCCATGGTGAATATTTTCAATTTGTGTTCAAAAGCGGTGAGAGAGCTTACAAGTTGCGTAAATGTGGGTTTCTTATCCATCTCGTCAATGGCTGCGATATTTTCTATCCACTTGCTAGGAAAGATACTCAACATCTTCAGAACCATCTCATCATTGCTTGTAATCCATCCAAGATTAGTCATAGCATTGCACAATTTTTGAAATCTTGTGCTAAGATCATAGATGGACTCGTTCTTGTTCATTTTAAACAACTCGTATTCATGCTTGAGTTGGTCGTATCGAAGGTCCCGAACTTGAGTAGTCTCTTCATGAGCCATTTGAAGAATTTCCCACGCATCCTTTTAAATTTTGCAGCCACTTTTGCGATTGAACTCACTTGGAGAGACAGCACAACACAAAGCATTCATTGCTTTACTCTCCATGCTTTGTCTTACTTTTGTTCCGACACTCTATTGAGAGAAAGGAAGCTCTTTTGTCGTTGTTGCTCCAACTGATTCAGATGGTATTACAAAACCATTAACAACACAATCCCACATTTCTAGGTCTTGAGCTCCAAGATAATGTCTCATCTTCATCTTCTAATGTGCATAATTGTTACCATCAAGAAATGGTGGTCGGTTAGGTGTAGCACCTTTTTTATGCACGTTGAATCCCTCCGAACCCATATTTGATCTTGCACTTGAGGTGATTAAACCTTAATACAAATGACCTTACTCCGCTACCAATTGATAATCCAATAATAGGCCAAGAGGGGGGGGGGGGGGGGGGTGTATAGGCAATAAAAAATCTTCACACAAGAGAGTAAGGAGAATAACAATACTCAAGATTTATAGTGGTACCAATTCACAACTTGAATTGTACTCCACTACCTAAGACTCTCACTCTTAGGATTTTCTAATGCAAATCACTTTTGCTATTACCTTGAGATTTTCTTGGTATAGCTCTCAACCTTACACACTATGATTTTTCTGGGCTCAACCACAACCTAGTTCTTTTACAATGGGACAAGAACAACTACCCAAGAACCCAAAAGTGTTAGGTACACTTTTCAAACCTTCACAATTCAAATAGATAATATTGCAACAAATAAATTGGTGTACAAAAGGATAAATATATGATCGACAATCAACACCAATAAATGCTCAATATTACCTCAAGAGTGATCGAAAATCGATTATAAACGAATGTGTCGTAAAACCTTGGTTTAGAGAGTTTGTAAAGGTAATTTGTGTATGGAACTTTTTAAGAGCTTTCTTAGAAGTTAGAAAGTCATTTTAGATAAGTATTTATAGTGTCAAGAGGTTTGAGGCTCGTCCATAGAGGAAGGAACAAAAACTAGCCATTTTCAGTTAAAAAAACTAGTTGTTATTCTTGTCTGTAGTGCCTGGCGGTATGTCACCATGACTCTAGCGGTATGTCGCTAGCTTCAGCTCTAAAGAAACTGAAGACAGATTTTCTAGCGGTATGTCGCCAAGCCTCTGGTGGTATGTCGCCATCTTCGGCAAATTAAATCTGAGCATAAAACATTTCTGGTGGTATGTCGCTAGATTTTTATGTTTCTGGCTGTATGTCGCCAACATTGATTTTTGCCTACAACCTATTTTTCAAAAACATGTTTTCGCGCAAAACTTTTGACACATTTTCTTGAGATTTTATCGAACATAAATCAAGTGCTAATTAGAATCATACTTAGATGTTCATAGCCCTAATGTACACTTGATCTTTGAGCTTTACGATAGATGATTTGTTGCTCTTGTTGTTATCTCGATCGCAAACTATATAAACACTTTAACTTCAAATTGTGGTAGTATTCTAATTAATTTGTGTGTCTATTAATTCATCAAAACAAGGTTAATGTGCCCCTTGGGCCAACAGGGCGGGTATGGGCATGTTAAAATGGATACGGGCGAGTATGGGTAAATACCCAACTCATACCAAAAACTAAATATTCATTATAACCCATACCTAATTGGGTATGTAAGGGATATCCAATTAAACTTACTTATTTATTATTTCACTTAATAAAATTATTTCACCAAATTATTTTATTTTTTTATAATTAAGTGAAAATTTACTACTTAGGTTCGTTTTCACTAGTTAGGCTCGTTTTTTACTATTTTGGCTCGTTTTCACCAGTTAGGCTCAGTTTTTACTATTTTGGCTCATTTTTTACTATTTCAGCTCGTTTTTTACCATTGGCTCGTTTTTTTACCATTTTACCCCATTTTAGCTCATTTTTTACCGTTTTGGCTCATTTTTTATCATCTTTGTGCGTTTTTCATCATTTTGCCTCATTTTTTACCATCTTCGCTCTTTTTTACCATATTGGGTCATTTTTTACCATTTTAGCTCATTTTAGGTCCTTTTTTTACCGTTTTGGCTCATTTTTTTATAGTATTTGCTCATTTTTTATCTTTTTGGCTATTTTTACCATCTTGGCTCATTTTTTACTATTTTGGCATATTTTTTACCATTTTGGCTCATTTTTTACGGTTTTAGCTCATTTGTTTTACTGTTTTAGATCATTTTTACCATCTTTGCTCGTTTGTCATCATTTTGGTTTGTTTTTTACCATCTTGGCTCATTTTTTACTATTTTGGCTTTTTTTAAAACATTTTGGCTCGTTTTACCTCATTTTTTTACCATTTTACCTCGTTTATACCGTCTTTGTTAGTTTTCATCATTTTGGCTCGTTTTTTTTCGTCTTTGCTACTTTTTCATCATTTTGGCTAATTTTTTACCATTTTTGCTAATTTTTTACCATTTTGGCTAATTTTTTACCATTTTGGCTAATTTTTTTCCGTTTAGGCTCATTTTGGCTCGTGTTTTACCGTTTATGCTTATTTTTCATCATTTTGGCTCATTTTTTTACTTTTTTGGCTCATTTGTTACTATTTTGGCTTATTTCTTACCATATTTGGCTCAACATAGTAGTTACATTGGATATATCATAATACAGAAAGAGAGCACCAATCCATATTATAATAAATTAAAGGTAGCATCCATATTCATAGGGGATATACATACAAAAATATAAAGTAAAGATCAACTCATGTGGAAACTTGTCCATCAACTGTTAGTAGTTAAAGTATTTGTATCTAGATCCCAATCCTTAAAAGCAGTAGCGTATTCTGTTGAAGACATTTTGCCACCATCTAACAAAAGAGAAAAGTCAACTGTGTAAAGGATATAGTTACAAACTAAAATAATTAAAATAATTAATGTGTTAAAAAAACTTGCCCATAACCAGCTTTGAGAACACATCAATGCCTCCACTGTATCTTCATATAGTTTGCTGCGATTAGGACTCAGTAGTCTACCACCAACACTGAAAGATGACTCAGAAGCTACAGTAGAAACATAAATAGAAAATATATCTCCAGCAATCACCTGAAGTCGGATATACTATCCCATTCACTTTCCACCAAAGCAGGATATCAAAATCAGCAGTTCTTGGCAACACATCCATATCCAAATAGATATCTAGCTCATTCCTAACAACATATATATCTGGGCCTCTTTGAAGCTCTCAATACAAAGGAATCATACTCGAACATGCTATCTGCAGGAGGATCAAGATCTACTTGAGTAGAAGACTCATTAATAAATTCATTAGAAGTAACCATCTTATGCCTATATTCATCCATCAAACTATAACAAACATCAGAAGTCTCTTTAACTTTAGCTGAATATTCTTCCTTGTAGATCTTTAAAATAGCAATTTAAGCTTATATCTAGGGTCTAAAATAGTAGCTACCCCCATCAGCTTATTAATCTCATTCCAGTACTTGTTAAATTTTGACAACATGCATAGTGCCATCTTTTGTTCTACCTCTATGGGTGAACTTAACCACTCATGCAATGCTAACGTTAGCTCACAAATCTTTGTAAAATATATATTAGCAGTTGGGTATTTAACACCTGAAAATAACTTCGTGGCAGTGCAAAACAATTTCAATTTCTCACAAATTATTTTTGAAATTTCCCAATCACCATCACAAGGCAAGCATGTATAAATGTTATCCCTCTGCTTGCACCAAATAAAAAACATCCTTATACCTTAGATCATTGTCAAGCATCACATAGGTGATTCCATCTAGTCGGACAATCAAGAGACAACTTTTTTGAATATATAACACGCAATTGTCTACATGTTTCTTCAAACTTTTCATCTCTTTTAAGGGAAGCAGTCCAAAATGCGACACTTTGACAAATCTTTTCAATCCCCTCCTTAATAACCTTTAACCCCTGTCTCACTACTAGATTTAAGATGTGAGCACAACACCTCATGTGAATTAAAGAACCAGATAATATAAAAGACCTTCTATCCAAATCAATCAATAGTGAAGAAATCATCGCATCATTAGTTGAACAATTATACACTATAACAGTAGATAATCTCCTATCTATGTTCCAATCCATCAAGCAATTGAATAACACTGAACAAAGTACTTCTTTAGTGTGAGGAGAAGGCACATATGTAAACCTATATTAATAATAAATTAAATTACAATCGGTATAAGCCAAATTAAAACATGTAGAGTGTTATTTATAAGTTAAAAAGTAACCTCAAAATGCGACTTTACAACTTCCAATTGTTGTCAATGAAGTGAGCAGTAATTGCCATATAGCCTTTCTTTTGGTTATCTATTGTCCACATGTCTGTAGTAATTGCAAATCCACCTCCACTCTCGACAAAAAACTTCATAACTCGCACCTTTTCTTCCATAAAAATACTCAATATATCCTTCTTAATAGTGTTTCGGGAAGGGCATGTAAATTCAGGTTGAAATGAACTAATAAATGTCCTAAACTCAACATGCTCAACAATAGACAGTGGGTACTCATACATAATTATCATATTTGCTAGTTCTCTTCTTGCAATGCCATGATCAATTAAAAAGGTTGAACTTTCTCCCTCTCGATTACTACTTGCTCTTTCTCTATCTATCTCTCTTCTTGACACATTCTAAGATGTGCATGGAGATAAGAAGTCCCGACTGCACTAGTTTCAGCATAATGTCTACCACAATAAGTGCACTGTGCTTTATAAACCCCTCAATGTTTACTCTTAGAAAGTGTTTCTATTCATAGTCGGGATTGAAAACGTTCAACGGCAAGATCAGTGACAGAGACTTCGTTACTTTTTTCAGTAATAGTGACTTGATCTGCGCCACTAGCAGCATCCATTGTCACCTCAAAATAATTCCAAACACAAAAACTCTAGATATGAGTCTACTATATAAATACATTGAAACAAGAAGTATTTTCTAATGTCCAGAGGAAGGTGAAATCGTGAACAGTTTGGTTATTATTTGAAAAGAGGAAAGGAGTCTAAATTCAAAAGGACAAGCTAGCCACTAATTCGTTTGTGAAGTAATACGATGAAATATGACTCTACGTGTGATGTGTTGTCGAAGCACATACAAATATAATAATAAAAACCTGCTATCAAATGCACAATAAATTGTATATATCGGCAGCAGGGTAGAACACAGGGACTAAGGGTAGACACTGACTTTCGTGTGTGACTAGGGTAATCAGACCGAAATAGTAACAAGTGGGGGTTTTGAATAGTTGTTTGTTTGTCAATTACCTAAAACAGTAATAAAGGAAGATAAAAGAGATAAGAAATCAATAGAGAGAAGGTTCCTAGTAAGAATCTGTATCCGGTTGCAATTATGGTCAGCCGGTCATTGGTGCAAGTATCGTCTACCCCGACCAGGTACGCTTAGGTACCCTGCTTACCTTCGTAGTAGAAGCTACCCCAAGGTACACTTATGGGATAACCTTGACAGTCCGCCGTCCTCCAAGGTACGCTTATGGAGGCAACACTCGGACGCCCATGAAGAAGAGGTAAGATGCGTCTAGGGCGAGACACTCAGTACGCTCGAGGCTCTGCCCTAACTACTTGTTCAATCCAACTGGGGGATACCAGGTTTCCAGTCAGGACCAGTATGGTTATCTGTTTTACCTTGCAGCTTCGCGTTAGGTATAACTACAAGGACGATTGTAATATGCTAGTTCAATTACTAGGTGATCAAGCTAATAATTAACCTAGGTAAACTGACAATTAATCATTGAACAAGAAAGATAGCAACATAGAATTTATGAAGTACAATTTGACCTCACGGCTTCCCTTGCAACCTCCAATCGACTCTTACCAAGAACAAGAAGACTTAGCCGCACATATTAATAATAAAAACAAATAAATAAATAAATTGCATAATTAAATAAGAGAGATAAAGAAGAAATAAATCCCGATTATTACCGGCCGGAGCAAAGCTCCGGTTTATTACAAAGCTGCTGGAAAAAGTCTAGAAGAAGAGAGTGACGGAAGAAGAAGAAGGGAGAGAAAGAGCCGAAGAGAGAGCCTCTCGGAAGTGGGAGAAAAGTATAGTGGCGGTTGCTCTCTCCAAAAGGAGGACGTGGTGGTAGGTGTTCTGAAACCCTAATTAACTAAAAGTATTTATAGAAAATAGAAAGTAGAAATCCTAAGTCTAATAGGAGTAATTTCCTAAAATATAAAAATATAAAAATAAAGTCATAAGTCTAATAGAACTAGGTTTCCTTAATTATGCCTCTGCTAAGCTGGGAACATGGAGGGGAAGTCGGAGAAAAAGTCGGATTTATTAAATTTCCTTTTTCGTACTTTCCATTTTTTGCAGCTGGCATGCGCGCGATGAGTTGCTCGGCCTAGACGTTGTAAACACTCCAAAATCCGGTGAATAATGAATCTTTCTGGAATTTCCTCTCCTAAAGCCTGAATCTGCAATAAGTAAAGAAATAGAGACTAATCAGTAGCATCAAGATCCAAAAAGGCATACAAAAGAGGGAAGAATTATGGACATAAAACACTCAATCAAACATCCCCACACTACCCCAATGCTCACCCTTGAGCATTAAAATCGGAAGGCATCACCTCATCAGGAACACACAACCTCAATCCACAACGCACAGAGTTACTTACGCCACCACTTACGCCTCGACCGAGCAGTACGCCACCCTCCTTCCTAGATGAAATCTACACTACTCTTAAGGAATAACGAAACCAGAAGAGTAGCTTTCCTACATCAGTCTGTTGCAAGCAATCCTCACAAGGTATAGTGTTTATCACTCACGCTCAGAAATAGAGTTAGGTGTTTAACACTCATCAATGCGAATGATCATGCACAAAACTAAATTTGCAATAGCGACCCGAGTACGGAGAACACACGCATGGGCAATCATATGATCATAGAGACTTTGCAAGGGTAGAAAAAAATATGATGTTGAAGAAGGAGGGGGGTTCAAAGTAGAGAGAAGGAAGGATAGAAGTTTCTTAGCTGGAAAAAGGTAAGTTGGTGAGAAAGCCCCCTTGTGGCAATGGCGCGGGCAAGACAGAGAACGCTGAAGGAGAGTGGGGGTATCTTCTGTTGGAAAGTGCCGTCGGTCTTCTGATCTTTGTACTACTCTACTCCAGTTCTGAATTGTACTCCTCTTTTGCTCAAATGCTTTATTCTTTTTTTTTCATTTTTGTTTTTCACATTATTATTTTTTTAATTTGATTTTGATTTTGAGTAGAAAGGGAGTGTACATGAAATTCTGGATTGTTGAACTTGGAGCAGCAAAATTTTCCTTGGGCGTTTGATCTTCAGTATGTACATGATGCAAACGGCTCGCCCTAGAAGTTGATCTCCATATTGCTTATTGGAGTGCTCTATTTGTTTTTGATCATCTAGTGCTCTAGAGGAAGTCGGGGGGGGGGGGGGGGGGGGGGTAGTGAAAGAAAGGTATGAGCAGTATGGGTAAGGAGATAAAAAGCAAGGAAAAAGATAACAAAGAAAAGTGCAAAAGTCCCTAATCATATCATCGCATTCCCATGTCTGATCATGTCTATACCCAAGGGGTCTCATGCAAATTCGGCCAGCACACAAATCATGCATCCACTCAGAAATAAAGTACCGCATGAAAGCTCAAACACTCACGGGAGAAAAATTCATTGATTGCAAGCAGCTAGGGCAAGACGTAGTCATAAGAGCTAACAAGCAGTATGGTGTGCAAGTGGTTTTAGTGCAGTGGGTGAAGATTCTGTGTGAAGTGGCCTACTCTGTTCATTCCATCAAATGTGAGTTTAAAACAGGGGTAGTGCTAGCTTAGCAAAAGGTAATTTACAGAAAACTAAAGTTCACAAAATCCTAAAAAATTAAAAAAATTGCCCAAAACAAAACAAACACATAAGTGTCCCTCCCCACACTTAAGCAACGCATTGTCCTCAATGCGGAGAAGAGACTTAAACAAGGGCATACGAAAAGAAAATAATAATAAAGATAAAATAGAGAGAGAAGAGGGAAGAAAAGTGCTAGATCTGGTGGCTCCACCATGAGGGAATGGAAACCCTCGTGGAACAGCTCCAATCTATGGTCATGCACGTGAAAAATGAGGCCTGTGTCCATACACCGAATTGCAACTACGCCAGGATCATACACCTGCGTGACAAGGTAAGGGTCGGTCCACCGAGACTGCGATTTGCTGGAACAGAGCCTAAGACGAGAATTATAAAGTAAAACTTTCTGTCCAGTATCAAAGTTCTTAGGATAGAGCAAGTTATTGTGATGAGCTACTGTGTTGGTCATGTCTTTGGCAGTCCACAAACCTAGGTGAGCATTCTGTGTCTTACCCTTGTTGGTCGCGGCAGTGGTGGCACCAGTAGAGGCAGGGGTCATTGTGGCGATGAGAGCAGTCGTGGTGACGATTAGAGTTACTGCCATGGTGTCGGAGACAGCGGGAGTGGGTAAGAAGGTTGCCAGAGCTAGTTGAGGAGCGCCTAAGGCTGGTGAGAGTGTCTTGACGTCAATGTCCGTCCATCCAAGGGCCTCGCGGTATCCTTTGAGTGTGGGCACCAGTTCGCGCTCCGCAGCAGAATTGAGCTCGCGAGAGATGATCACCGGGAGTGTATCATGCTTGCCAAGGTAGGCGTACTTGAGGTGCGAGGGCAAGCTGTTCAACTCCGACCTTGGGTCCTGCAAAAGAGATGGGAGTCTAGTGTGATTAACGGGAAGAGGAGAAATAATAGAAGGAGGAGGGATAATAGAATGCTCTTCCAAATCAGTGACGACTTCATGCAACTCAAGTGGAGTCACAAACGTCAAGGCCAAGGGGTCCAGCGCTGTGGGTGGGATACTCATGTCTAAGGCAAGCTGCAAAGAATCATCAGTACCAAGTTCAGAAACATTAGTAGCAACAGGGGCAACAATGTCAACCAAGTTTACGCTAGAGAAATCGGTGGGGTGTCTCATATCATCAGGCATATTGAACTTGATAGTTTCACCGTCAAATTCAATAGTGATGGAGGTGTCGTGGACATCAATCTTTGCTCTTGCGGTCTGGAGAAAGGGTCGTCCAAGCAGCATATCGGAGGCCTTGGTAGAATACCCATCCTCCATGTCAATCACGTAGAAGTCAGCTGGGTAGATGAAATCTCCAACTTGGACTAAGACATCTTCAATAACCCCTTCTGGCTGGATGACAGATCTGTCCGCTAGCTGGATCGTGGTCTTGGTGGGGCAGAGAGGTCCAAGGTCAAGACTGTTGTATATCGTCAAGGGCAACACGTTGATACCTGCACCAGAATCGCACAAAGCTCTACCAATGTCAGTAGTACCGATTTTACATGGAAGGGAGAACATACCTTTGTCCCTGCACTTGGGTGGAAGCTTTCGTTAGATTGTGGCCGAGGCGTTCCCACCTATGCTAATCTGTTTCACACCTATTATGTTACATTTGTTAGCACACCAATTTTTCAAAAATTTAGCATAGCGAGGAATGTTTTTAATAGCCTGCAGCAAAGGAATATTGACTTGGACTTTACTAAACATGTCAAAAATTTCACGATCCTCCCCATCTATTTTTGATTTGACCAATCGTTGAGGAAAGGGAGGCTCAAGCACTTTCAGATGAAATCTTCACCGAATTCTGGGTTCTCCTCAACCTTCTGGGGGAGCCGTGTCTTCTAGCATGGTGGACACGCTTCTCCTTCCTTACGTCCGTCTTGGCTTCTTTTGGTTTGGGTATGGGTTCAGGTAGCTCAGTCTCTAGGGCAGGCAGCTCGCGGGATGGTATTTCTGTACCACTTCGAAGTGTCATGGCACAGACAGCATGTAGCGGGTTGAGTTCTGGTTGAGGTGGCAGGCATCTTTGGTTCTGTATCTCTTTCATCTCTGCAGTCAAAACACTCAACTATTTTTGTATATCAAATATAAGATTTATTACCTCATCGGACAGTGGTGCCGGAGGCGCTGGTTCTTGAGGAACTTGATGTTGAAAGTACTGATGGTTGAGCGGTGGCTGACTAGGGTACTGCTCCTAGTTGGGGTACACGTACTGCTGCGGTGACTGGCTAGGCCAAGACTGTTGTGGATTGTTGTACCAACTTTGGTTAAGATGATGTTGTCCTTGGTCATAATTGTTGGTATAAGGATCAAACTACTACGGAGCTCTGTTATAATTACCAACCAAATTAACTTGAAATTCATTAGGGGTATATGGGTATGCGTTAGTCGGTTGGTTGGTAAAGTTGTGAAATCCGTGTGTCTTGCCCTGGACAGGTTGTCTTGCAGCTAAAACCTGAATCATACCAGTGATGGTGGCGAGCTGTTGTTCCATAGAAGCAGCACGAATGTCTTGGGGAATTTTTTTTGGCGGAGGGGGGGGGGGGCTGGTTATGATGTTTTCAGCGTCTAGGTCTGGACGCAGAAGCGAGTTGGAATTGTAGGATCTAGTCTAGATATCTTGTTCACACAAACAAAAGAAAGAAATTAGTACCGTTAGTCCCCGGCAACGGCGCCATTTTGATGTGTTGTCGAAGCACATACAAATATAATAATAAAAACCTTCTATCAAATGCACAATAAATTGTATATAGCGGCAGCAGGGTCGAACACAGGGACTAAGGGTAGACACTGACTTTCGTGCGTGACTAGGGTAAACAGACCGAAATAGTAACAAGTGGAGGTTTTCAATGGTTGTTTGTTTGTTAATTACCTAAAACACTAATAAAGGAAGATAAAAGAGATAAGAAATCAATAGAGAGAAGGTTCCCAGTAAGAATCTGTATCCGGTTGCAATTATGGTCAGCCGGTCATCGGTTCAAGTATCGTCTACCCCGAGCTGATAGACGCACTATGGGGACCAGGTACGCTTAGGTCCCCTGCTTACCTTCGTAGGAGAAGCTACCCCAAGGTACGCTTATGGGATAACCTTGACAGTCCGTCGTCCTCCAAGGTACACTTATGGAGGCAACACTCGGATGCCCATGAAGAAGAGGTAAGATGCGTCTAGGGCGAGACAGTCAGTACGCTCGAGGCTCTGCCCTAACGAATTGTTCAATCCAACTGGGGGATACCAGGTTTCCAGTTAGGACCAGTATGGTTATCTGCTTTACACTGCAGCTTCGCGTTAGGTATAACTACAAGGACGATTGTAATACGCTAGTTCAATTACTAGGTGATCAAGCTAATAATTAACCTAGGTAAATTGACAATTAATCATCGAACAAGAAAGATACCAACACAGAATTTATGAAGTACAATTTGACCTCACGGCTTCCCTTGCAACCTTCAATCGACTCTTACTAAGAACAAGAAGACTTAGCCGCACATATTAATAATAAAAATAAATAAATAAATAAATTGCATAATTAAATAAGAGAGATGAAGAAGAAATAAATCCCGATTATTATCGGCCGGAGCAAAGCTCCAGTTTATTACAAAGCTGCTGGAAAAAGTCTAGAAGAAGAGAGTGGCGGAAGAAGAAGAAGGGAGAGAACGAGCCGAAGAGAGAGCCTCTCAGAAGTGGGAGAAATGTATGGTGGCAGCTGCTCTCTCCAAAAGGAGGACGTGGTGGTAGGTGTTCTGAAACCCTAATTAACTAAAAGTATTTATAGAAAATAGAAAATAGAAATCCTAAGTCTAATAGGAGTAATTTCCTAAAATATAAAAATATAAAAATAAAGTCCTAAGTCTAATAGAACTAGGTTTCCTTAATTATGCCTCTGCTGAGCTGGGAACACGGAGGGGATGTCGGAGAAAAAGTCGAATTTATTAAATTTCCTTTTCCGCACTTTCCATTTTCTGCAACTGGCCTGCGCGAGATTAGCTGCTCGACCTAGACGCTGTAAACACTCCAAAATTCAGTGAATAATGAATCTTTCTAGAATTTCCTCTCCTAAAGCCTGAATCTGCAATAAGTAAAGAAATAGAGACTAATCAGTAGCATCAAGATCCAAAAAGGCATACAAAAGAGGGAATAATTATGGACATAAAACACTCAATCAACGTGAAAGGGAGGTTGTCAACCAAACTCAGATAAAACAAGATGGCACATCTATCAGACCTTAAAGAAGTAACATCATCAACCCTTACAACTAGAATTTTACTACAGATAGAGACAATGAATCAAAACCCATAAACTGAAGTCACAAATTGAAGTCAAAATTACAGCGCAAACACGCACGCACACAATCAAGCGAACAACAATTCCACAAAAAATGCATACAACTGATTGACGTTTATTTCCATGTGTTTTTACCATCTTAAACTACCTTGTTTATGGTAAAAATAATCTCTTTCACGTCAATTTGATATCTTTTCAAGGAAGTCTTGGGTAAGAGAAAAAATGAAGGAAAGGTATGCCTTGAGCGACAGAGTGGCAATCTTAGCCGCAGGCTTGGCCAAGATTGCAGAGATAGAGGCGTGGTGGTCATGGATTCAAGGAAGACGCGTTTGGATTGAGAAGCCAGTTGGTTGTTGCGTCCAATGGAATGACTCTTGGATGTAATCCGATTTGAACAAAACCAATCTGTTTAATATTTATTTTATTTTATTTTCAAATTTAAAACAATTGGGGATTTAGTGTTATCTCCTATCTTTTAGGAGTTTAGAATTTGGAAAGCTGTCAATTACGAGATCTTCCTTCTTCCCACTTCTGGTTCTGTAAACACTTTGCTGCGAATTCTTTCGAATATCGCATTTCAATTCTATTTTATATTCTTCAATTATTTCTTTGTCTTCTCAATTACTATGTCTAGTAGCTAAACACCTAATTCTTGGTAAGGGTTGAGTGAGTGCACTTGTGAATCGTGAGACCGATCTGTTCTCAATATCCTCTCGTTCATAATTGATTCAAGTTCTGTTTTAACAAACCGGTTCCCGTCTAGGCTAAAACTTGATCAATCTTGGGCAAGACGATGAATTTGTAGCCAGTCATGAAGGGGACGAGAACCGGAGTGACACAAGTAGGCTGCTAGCCTCGCGGAGGTTGGTGGACTTGGATTGATATAGGCCTAACCAGACTGACAATCTAGGGCTCCGAGTTGGGAGTAGCTTGGCCTAGACTCTGTCTTTCCCTGCACCATTGAGAAAACGCATGTGCTTCAAGCCAACAACCAATTAGATAAACCCTTTAACCAGCAAGGTGTCCACTGGCTAGGATCACTAGGAAAGGGAGTTCCCGCCAAGTGGTTTCAAGAGGAGGAAAGTAGGATTGGACAAGAGTTCCTCCCAATCTATAGCAGAGTTATGAGAGAGAAGGAGAAAATCTAAAGGTCGATGATTGATTAAACAAGGAATGCGCTCACGAATTCTCCCTTACCAGGAGT
This sequence comes from Viola odorata, assembly GCA_963691705.1. NCBI lineage: Eukaryota > Viridiplantae > Streptophyta > Magnoliopsida > Malpighiales > Violaceae > Viola > Viola odorata. The sequence continues at coordinate 18,719,758 of OY829539.1, read as the reverse complement.
TTACCCCACATCAGTTCACAACCAATCTCAGTCGCCAATCTTAGCTAAGATTACCTTCTGCTTAAGATTGTTTCTTTATTTAATTTTTACTTTGTTCCTTTTTATTGCTTTGTTTAGCTTAATTGCAGAAACAAAACCCCTCAACTCTAGTGACGAGGAAGTTGAGTCAAAACTACAATTTCCCGAAAGATCTCTGTGGACGATCCTCTTACCACGATCTACAAGTTCCTTGTGGACAAGTGATAAGTTGTATTCCTACCCCTAAATTCGAATATTTTATACAACTAAATTTGATGCCCTCAACACGCAATCAAATTTTGGCGCCGTTGCCGGGGATCTTTTGACGGTATTTTTGTAGTTTTGTTTTTATTTTTGTCTTTTGCAGTTGATGACCAAGTTCTCAAAGGAAGATTTGCTACCTTTGAATCCAGAACTCACAAGGACCGAAACCCAAAACAGAAAGAAAGCCAAGAGGAAATTCGATGGTGAATTTTCAAGAACACAAACAGAACCTAGTTCTAGCAGCAATCTAGGCCAAGATCCAGGCCCAGCTGAAAATCCAATTCTAATCATGGAGGAAAACCAACAAGAACAGACGATGAGGGAACAAAATAGGGGGGCAGAACGAGTGACTTACTCCTGTATTAATATACCCCCAATGGCTAATGACTGGTCCATCAAGACAAATATCATAGCCAACTTAACTAAGTTCCATGGCCACTCAAACGAGAATCCGTATAATGATTTGAGGAACCTTCACCTCCAATGTGACACTCTGAAACCAGTGGGAGTATCAATAGAGAGGGCCAAACTGAAAGCATTTCCCTGGTCTCTTGAAGATTCGGCAAAGACTTGGTTCTATAGCTTACCCCATAACACTATCACAACATGGGGAGAGATGTCCGCTGCCTTCTTAAACAAGTATTGGAACGCAACTAAGGCAAGGGCAGCTAGGAATAATTTAGTCTCCATCCAGTAGAGAGGAGGCAAGAGCTTGAGCGAGTATCATTAGAGGTTTAGGGACCTTCAAGACATTTGCCCTACCAATGGTGTGGATGACAATTTCCTAATCCAATATTTCTATGACGAAATGTGTGTGAAGGATAAGGAGAGAATGGATGTAGCCACTAGAGGGGCACTTCAAGACCTTACACCAACAAGAGCCAAATTGCTTCTCCAAACAATGGCCGATAATTGCCAAAATATTTCCTCATCCGGGAGAAATTCTGCAACTTCTTCTTTAAATGCTTTGAATGTTGAACATAAGCTTAATGAGATTACTAATATATTGATGAATCTTACTACAGGTGCCACATCTCAAGTACAAACTACAGTAGCAACAGCTAATCCTATGCCACCAATTTACGGGATTTGCCAACAAATAGATCATCCAACCCACAACTATTACATGGTTCAACAGCCGATGATCCAGCCCCAATCCCAGTTAGTACTGCGTATGGTTACAATCAAGGCAACCTAGATTTCCACATGAAAGTAACCAATACCCTTGGAGACAACATCCCAATCTAAGGTGGAGACAAGATCAGCCTCAGCCTAGCCAACAAACCCAACAACAACAATACCACCAACAGTCACAACAATCCCCTATTAATTTTCAACACTTCGTACCCAGACCACCTCAATAAAACTAGGCTACTGTTCCACTACTACCCCCAACACCTCAACCGCTTAAGATTACTGGTGATAACAATTCGCCTAACGGCAAGGGCATTTTCGCCTCTTACCCCGTATGGAAAGAAAATAATCACTGTTCCTACCGCTGAGGTAGGGTCGAGGCAGTCGTCTCCCCCCAGGAGACTGACACCCGGAGGGTTGACGTTACATAGGAGGCCCCCACACGGAACTTCTAGATGAACAGAGGAGCTATATCACCGGATTGAAAACCACGCGTTGGGAGAAACACACTAGCCGTTACCTTGCCTGGGTAACAACTACCCCCACACCTACCGCCATGACCACATATCATAACATGGGCAAACCATGACCCCCTGACGGGAACGGTTGCCCCCAAATAATCCCACTCGAGCAGAAATGCTCATTTCATCTATAAATACCTCCACCACAAAGGAGGAAGGTAAGCGGAATTTACTGGCCCAAGCTCTGCCAATTTTACCACAAATACTAACTTAAGCATCGGAGTGTTTCCGCCGGAGACCCCTCCGGCGTCTTGCAGGTACAACAGACCACCGCGGATCCTGAACTGAAGAAGCCCTTTCCCCTTCTACCCTTCGGTAGTAGACAAATTCTTATCAAATTGGTGCTCTCGTTGAGAGCTTTGGTTCTATTAAGTGAGCATCATTAATAACCAAGCTCCATTATTCCCGAAGCTAGAACGATTATGGCTTCAGAGTCAGATCCCGCGCTGTCCCAATCCTCCAGCATCCCGTACAACACCCGCCGATGACTTTTTGCTTTTGCTACCTCTGATATTTCTACCACAGTACAAGAAATCACTGCAGGGGGATCAGATCCTCCCTCTGGACAAATGACAGAAGCAGCTATATTCCAGATTTGTTCTCTTTTTTCCCACATAGCGAGACCCAGCTATTCTACCTCCCAAGCTAGGGGATCCGCAATAGGCGAAGCTGACAACCCTCTCGCAAACTCAGTAGCGGCTCTTCGAGCCCAATTGGATCAGTTGACAGAGGTGGCCGTTGGATTTACGCCCCATGCCTCGGGACCTGGTGTGTCCTCTCAGATGGTTTTCACTCCGTCTATTATCAACGAACGGCCGTTGTCGCCCCGACAATCCAGAGGGCTTCCATTTTCCCTACCCTTGCCATCGGCCCCCATGAATGTCCCACCGCTTGCGCACGGACCTGTTGAATTTTCTGGGCAATACAGGGGAGAAATCCCTATCCCTGAAGAAGGATGCCGACGTGATGAATATAGAGAACACTGGGATGATAGGCGAGGTAAGATGTTCAGAGAACCATCCCCTAGATACAGTGAAAGATCTAGTAGCAGGGGGCGACGAACCCGAACTCCAAGAAGTCGCAGCCGATCTCCCAGGCGGCATCATGAATATGACCCTCAGAACCCCAGATACGATGTTGAAAATCCAGTCCCACATCAACCTCGCAGAGTCCCTGACGGCAACGCGGGTTACCCGTTCAGTTATCGCGTGAGGCATCACAGGGTCCATCGGCATGTGAAACTCCCTGCAGAATCATATGATGGCACGAAAGACCCCATCTCTCACCTTAATAAGGTGAAAGACTTTGTGCAATTCCAAACCCGTAGTGATGCCGCGCTATGCCAAATTTTTATCATGACACTGTAGGGAGTGGCACGTCTCTGATTCGAGGGACTCCTAGCCGGATCTATTGATAACTTCCCTCAGTTGGAAGATAAGTTCAGGAGTCGGTTTAGCACGGTAATCCCTATCAGGAAGTCAGCTGCTGCGCTATTCGATATTCATCAAAAACCGCAGGAATCATTGAATGAGTTTTTAGGTCAATTTGATTTTGCAGTAGAGGCCCTAAAACGTAACTGTCTTTATGGGAAATTAAGGGATACATTAACGGTGGACCCATCACTTGTGTCCACTCGAAGTTTTTTCCGACGCAAGGAAGAAGCATGGAAAAGGTCTGGTTTAGCATCCATATCCTCGTCGTCACTATCAATCACCCTTGTCGCGGTTCAACCGGAGTCTGTTCCCTTGCGACGATCTGGTAGCCAATTCTCAACGAAACGAGAAGCTCGGGCAGAGCTGTCGAGCCTTCGCCCTCCCCGAGCAACCATCTTGGTTCTCCTCCTCGGAGGCCGAACGCTTTGGCGATTGGAGCCTTCGGCAGGAGGAGAGGCTGGTAAAGTTTGGAGTGGCGTTACATTCAAAGGAGCGCCAGCGTCACCTGGAGATCGACCGTTAGCATCTTCTGTAAAAGAAACGTGTTAAGACAAATGCAAAAGAAAACGCGAAAAGAGGCAGACTCACCCATAACGCACTCCTCCAGAGGCTTGAACAAAGCAAAGTCACGGATACGATAGCAGGTATCCTCATCCAACAGAGCGTTAGCCTGCTCTAGCTCAGCTCTGGTCAGTATCGCGGGATTCATCCAAAGGGGGCCTATGAGCTCCTGGTTGAAATTAATGCGCCACAAACGGGACGGTAGCTCGAGAACGAAGAAACTACTTTTCCAATCAGCCACACCCTTCTTAAAGCCACGAAACCACTGCCAGAACGACTGCACGAACGCGTCATCCTATCGAGGAGTGATTTCGATTAAACAATTATGACAATTCATACTAAATAATTTGCGAAATAAATTGAGAGATGGGGTGAAAATGTTCTTCAACTCGCAAGCACGAAGAAAAGCATTAGTACTCCCACAGCAGCGTTAGTATTGATTCATGAACGGGAAAGCGAAAACCATAAAGGAACATCTTAAAATAAAGTAGCCTACAGAAACCCCACGCCGGATTATGAAGCCGCATATGACTTTCAGGAATAAAAGGTTCATATCCGGGAGGAAAGGTAATACCGTGTTCCTCCAGTTCGGCCTTTAGAACCACATCGCATGTAAAAATATTGGGTGATTGTGCGACCTCTGGATCCATGGGTTTCCAGATAGCCTGGCGAGGCCTATTCCTAACCATAATAAACCAGCAAATAGGAAATCTGAGAGGATTAAAGTGGTACCTTAGAAGGGAAGACCTACGGGTGAATCGGTGGACGACGGCAGGCGACCAGAAGGTTATTCGGGGAAGAAGACGAAGGAAGTCGAAGGGGAAAATTCGAAGCAAGGGCAAAAGTTTTGGAAAGAGAAAATGGTCCTTCTTAAAGGATTAAAATACCACCGCATTAATTGAGCCACCAATCATACTGAGACGCGTGTAAAAAGAAGTTGGCCACGTGGAAACGCATTAAAGGAATTTGAAAAGAGAAGTTATTCGTCGTGATTCCCCAAAGGGTGACAAAGTTGACTCAGTCAAAATAACCGCGAAGCGGTTGCCCCGATAAGGCTAACCCCTCGCGTTAGCTATCAACAAGACCAACATGCTGACGGAAAGATAATCACAAAAAGGAAAGATAGAAAGCATCACTTTATTCATAAGATGCCAAAAGGCATGTACAATATGCCTAACGTAAGGGCACTAATCATCATCGGGCCAATAAATGCCATAGTGATAAACCCCGTCGTCATCTAGGAAGGGCATCTTCTCGTCAGCAGATGGAGAGGGTTCATCCACCCCCCTCCCTAGGCAGGGGCCTGACGGGCCTGACTTTCCCTTGGCGCCCGATCCTACTGATCCAGCAGCAACGTCGAGGGAGGAAGTTTTCTCCAGCAAGCGGTCAGATAGAGGAAAGCGTTTGCTACCCTCTCGGGTAGTGGAGCCAGAAGAATCCAAAGCCGCGACGGACACCTTAGAAGTCTTCTCCCTTTGCCTCTTGCGTCCCTTTCGACGGACCGGAGGCCTCCATGGTGGCGACGGAGGAGGGTGATCTGAGTCCGGTGAAGTCGGAGGGGTCGGAGGGGTTGGCAAGGAGTTGCGATCTGCGGTACTCAAAAAATAAAAATATGCCATGTGACCTGCAAAAAAGTAAAAGAGAAAGAGGAGGATGAAGATGAACAGGAAAAGGGGAAAGCAACTCCCTTAAATAGCCAAGGAAGCGCTCCGATCCTCGTGCATGCCCTTGAAAAACAATTAAGGCGCCTGGGAAAAGTAACCGTACTTGCAGAATCTGATCCGGCACAGGCATACCCGCTCATTAAGTGCGCCAATCAAAAGGCACCAAATAACCGCCCAACCACCTACCCCTGGGAAAGCGGCTCAGGAAAACAGTTGAGGCAGAACATTCATTGCCATTTCCCGGAACATAACCACTGCAATGCTATGTCCCGAGGAAGACTAATTTTCAGTTGGGCTCATAACGAATACCTCCAACTAACGCATCAAGAAATTAAACAAGGGAAGAGAAGACTTGATAATAAAAATAACCATTTATTTATGGCCTGAGCAGCCTTAGCGTCTAGATATGTACAAGAAAGCATAAGAAAAAGAAACAAGAGGAAGCGAAGATAGCGGTCAAGCGTGAGACCCAGCATCATCCTCCCCTGGCACGACGGGAACTTCCCTCAAGGCATCAGCAACGACGGTCAGTTCGGCAGAACAGGCCCTCATACCCGTCAAGCAGCAGGCCAGTAAGTCCTTCCTCTGCTGCAGTATAGAAGCAACCACCTCAATGCGGGAAGTGGTGGTAGCGAGCTTCGCCAAGCTCTCCTTGAAATCCTCCAGGGACAGCCCCAGTTGCCTCGACAGAATGGGGGTCGACATTCCTTGTAGCTCCAGGACATCTTCCGCAGTCTTGGTGATCATCCTCTCTAGGAAGCCGATGTCACCTTCAGTAAGGTTCTTCAGGGTTAGAGCTTTAGAGATCAGGAAATTCCTGGTCAGCTCATCCATGGTGAAATATGAAAATAAAGGACGAAAAGATGTGAGAAAACTTACACGAAGGAAAACTTCAATTTATAGACTCTGGAAAACTACGGTCAGGGCAAGCCCACCTCCTGACAAAGAGTCGCTCTGGTATATGGAAGACCGACGCGCTCGAAGAGGGGGCGTTAGCCCTTGGTAAAAACTTGGGCTCATTTTCAGTTGGGCTTATGATAACAATCCGCCTAACGGCAAGGGCATTTTCGCCTCTTACCCCGTATGGAAAGAAAATGATCACTGTTCCTACCGCTGCAGTAGGGTCGAGGCAGTCGTCTCCCCCCAGGAGACTGACACCCGGAGGGTTGACGTTACATAGGAGGCCCCCACACGGAACTTCTAGATGACCAGAGGAGCTATCTCACCGGATTGAAAACCACGCGTTGGGAGGAACGCACTAGTCGTTACCTTGCCTGGGTAACAACTACCCCCACACCTACCGCCATGACGACATATCATAACATGGGCAAACCATGACCCCCTGACGGGAACGGTTGCCCCCTAATAATCCCACTCGCACAGAAATGCTCATTTCATCTATAAATACCTCCACTACGAAGGAGGAAGGTAAGCGGAATTTACTGGCCCAAGCTCTGCCAATTTTACCACAAATACTAACTTAAGCATCGGAGTGTTTCCTCCGGAGACCCCCTCCGGCGTCTTGCAGGTACAACGGACCACCGGGGATCCTGAACCGAAGAAACCCTTTCCCCTTCTACCCTTCGGCAGTAGACAAATTCTTATCAACTGGAGTTCCCATAGAGGATACGTTGCAAAAGTTCATACAGGCAACCTAGCCCAGCCTTGTTGAGATGCAGAAACAGAACGTTGAAATGCAGAAGCAAATCAGCCAACTTACCCAACAGAGGCAGCAACCTGAATCAGGTGGTAAATTACCTTCCACCACTGAAAATAATCCCAGACATAATGTAAGTGTTATTCATCTTAGGAGTGGAAGCGTTCTACCTGAAAGGAAGGGAGCCAAGTCAGATCAAGAGGTATATAACCAGTCGTTTGAGTATGAGGATGACGATGTAGACGAAGAAATCCAAGCAGAATCTTAGTTGGAACCAATCTTGGGTAAGACTGAGACTAAGACTGACATTCCAGCCGAGATAGGAAATGAGCAGCCTATCTTAGCCAAGCCAGTAGCTAAGACTGATGAGCAGAGTTCAAAACCTCAGGAAACCGTGGAGATTACACCACCCTATCTTCCCAAGTCTTCCAAACAGAAGAAGTTAGACGAGGCTAAGGAATTCATGAATATTTTTGGTAAAGTGTCAGTGAATATCCTATGCTAGATTTAATTTCTAAAGTACCTTCTTATGCAATTTTTTTGAAAGAACTCTGTACTACAAAAGGAAACTTGCAGGCATTGAGAGAGTGAATCTTACACAAAATATTTCTTCAGTACTCCAGAAAAAACACCCGGAGAAATGCGGAGATCAAGGAACCTTCACCATCCCTTGTAAGATTGGGAACAAAACAGTAGAAAAAGGCTCAGGAGCTGGAATCAACGTGATGTCCTTGAAAGAATACGAGACATTACAAATGGGACCAATGAAAGAGATGCAGGTGGTGATTCAATTGGCTGACCGAACCGTAATTCATCCTAAGGGATTGGTAGAGGACGTTCTTGTCCAAGTCAATAATTTTATATACCCTGTGGATTTTTATTGATAAGATTTGAGGTCCTATTGAAGGACAGTTGGGGAAGATGGCTTACTGGTTTCGCTGTTCACCGTCGTCTAAGATTCCTGCAAAGCGCCGGAGGGGGTCTCTGGCGTAAACACTCCGATGCTTAAGTCAGTAAGATTGTTCCAACTAGCAGAGGTTCGAGTAGCGATCTTAGGCTTACCTTCTTCTTCGATCATGGGGCTATTTATAGGCAGAAAATGGGACCTTCTCTGAGAAAATCTCATTAGAGGGGATATCAGGTTTGACAAGCGGTTGAAATTTCTCGTTAGGGGGCGTTCCATGTTAGCTCCCCAAGGTGGGCGTTAGCCAGACGATAGGGTAATGCCTGCACTTGGTATGGGATGCCATACCGCGGCTGGGATGGGAAAACATCGTTCGTAAGGCTGGATAACGAGTGAAACCCCCCCGTTGATGTCGACCATCCCAGCGTCAACCGTATGTTGAGAGGCAATGGCCTCGAGCTTGTCTGTCCGGCAGGGGCAATAGATTCTAATCCCTAACGCTGGGCGTAAAGACAAAGCCCAACCGAAAACGAGCCCGAGTGTTTACCAAGGGCTAACGCTTACTTTTTGCTTCCATGTGGTGCTGAACAGTCCTCGAAGTAATGGGATGATCTAGTTTTCAAGGGATATATCTTGTCAATGGTCATTTCTGCGGGCCTATAAATTGAAAATTTTCTCCATGCAAGTTTCTCATATCATCTTCATTTTTTCTTTAGTATTTTCAATATGGATGAACTGACCAGAAACTTCTTGATCTCCAAAGCTCTGACTTTGAAGAGCTTCACCGAGGGTGACATCGGCTTCCTAGATAGGATGATAACCAAGACCTCGGAGGATGTCCTGGAACTGCAGGGGATGTCAACCCCTATTTTTTCTAAGCAGCTGGGGATGTCTTTGGAGGATTTCAGTCCTTTGGAGAGCGTGACGAAGCTGGCCGACCGTCTCCCACATTACGGTAGTCACTGCTATGCTGCAGCAGAGGAAGGACTTGCTGGCCTGCTGCTTAAAGGGTATGAGGATCTGTTCCGCTGAGCTAACCTCTGTTGCTGATGCCTTGAGGGAGGTTCCCATAGTGCTAGGGGAGGATGACGGTGGGTTCGATGCTTGACCTTCTGCTGCCGTCACGTCCCTTTGTTTTTCCATTTATGTCTTCTTGTGTGGCTTGTACATGTAATCCTAGGGTCGTTAGGCGGTGAATAAATAAGACGTCTTTCGTCTGTGCCTTCTTTTCCTTTTGTCATACACTAGTTAGTGCTTCAGTTGAGTGCCATATCACAAGCCCAACTAAAAACGAGTCCCTCGTTGGTTGGATTACTATAGCACTGGCTTTTTTCGCTTGCCAAGTGGCGACAATCATTCTCGCTAACTGTTCCGTATTAATCCAGTGCCATTTCTTCAGTGTTAATTGATTGGGCGGTTATTCGGCATTCCTGGATTTAATGGGAAATTCGAACAGGCGTGACTACAGATTCTGATTTTCTGTGATTATAGTTGTTCTTCTCGAGGCACATTAATTTCTTTCAAGAGGCGTGTAGGGAAACTGGGAGGTTTCTTTGCTCCGACTATTTAATGGGGTTTCCCCTTCCATTTTCCTGTTCATCTTCTTGTTATTTATTTATTGAGATCATTTGCAGTTTTCATGGTCGATCCTCCTTTTGTGGATGCCCTTGAGCGCGATCCCCCGCAGACCCCTCCTACTTCGCCGGACTCGAATGATCCCCCTTCTCCATGTCTGAGAAGGCGACCTCCCAGGCGCAAGCATCACAAAAAGTCCAAGAAGAGAAAGGCATCTGAGGCGTCCCGTGTGCTTTTCGAGCCCCGCGCTCCCCTTGTTCAAAAGGGTGACGGGCCGCTTCTTCCTACTGATCGTCCCTTCGAGGGGGGTTCTTCTGGCAACATTGATGTGAGTGTAACTTCCCCCGCCGCTAAGGAGGAATTAGACTGGCTAAAGTTGAGTAATAGGCGAAGGATTGACGAGCCCTTCCCTCCTTACAATGGTGGGCCACCGTCTCTAGAGGACGAAGTTTATTACTACGACATATCCTGGCCTGATGAGGATTAATGCCTATGCGTTAGGCATGTTGTAGATGTTGTATGGCTTTTGATGAATAAAGTGGTGTTCTCTATTTTTTCTTTCTTTTGCTATGATACCGCCCCGTTAGCTCCTTTGGTCTTAGAAGCGTTAACACTTCTAAAATAACCGTTCCGCGAACACTTGACTTGGTCAAGATTAACTGCTGCTTGGAAACTCGTACCAAATAAATTCCTCACACGTTTCCACATGGCCAACTTCTCTTTACACGCGTCGTTATACGACTGGTAATTCAATTAATGCGGTGGCACTTAGTCCTTTAAGAAGGAACCATTTCCACTTTCTGACTCCTTTTGCTCTCGTTTAAAATTTCCTCACTTCTCTTCTTCCTGCTTTCTTACGAAGAATTCCTTGTTTGTCCGCCGTACTCCGTCGGCTTCCTTACGAATCTCTCCTTTCAAGGTACTTCCCTTCACCCTTCAGATTTTCCGTTTGCTGGTTTATTATACATAGGACTAGAGCCACTCGAGTATTCCAGATGTCTGTAGATCTAGAGATCGAACAAACACCCAGTATTTTTTCATGTGAGGCTATTCTGAATGCTGAGTTAGAGGGTAATGGTATCACTTTCCCCCCTGGTTATGCTCCTTTCGTCCCGGAGGGTGATGTGCGGCTTCACGACCCTCTGTGGGGAAATTATAGGATTGTCTATTTTAAAATGTTTCTTTATGGTTTTTGGATCCCACTTCAATCTTCGGTAGGAAAACTGTTGCGTGAGCATAACCTCAATCCTACCCAGATAACCCCTTCTTCTTGGTGTGGACGTTATGCCTTTCTTCGCGCTTGTGAGTTGAAGAGTATTTTTGCTCCGTCTGTTAATTTAATTCAGAAATTCTTTAGCATGACCTGCCGTAATTGTTTAATCAACATCACCCCGAGGTGGAATGATGCGTTTGTGCAGTCGTTCTGGTAGAGGTTTCGGGGCTTTGAGGAGGTTGTGGCTAACTGGAAGGGTGGTTTCTTCATTCTTGAACTGTCTTCCCATTTATGGCGCTTGGGCTTTAACCGAGAACTTATTGGTCCTGTTTGGGTAAACCCGGTGGTGCTAACCAGAGGTGAGTTGGATCAGGCTAACCTCCTGTTAGACATTGATACGTCTTACCGTATCCGATAGTTTGCTTCATACCGGCTCTTAGAAGAGTGCGTTATGGGTGAGTTCGTCTTTTTTCTTATTTTCTCCTTGATCTGTTCATTGCGCTAACGTGCTCTCTTGATAGGAGACGTTGATGGTCAATCCTCTAGAGGGGCTACCACTCCATTAAATGTGGTGCCACTTCGCACGCTACCAGCTTCTCCCCCTACCAGGGGCTCTAGTCGTCATAGTGTTCCTCCTAAGAGGGGAAGATTTAAGACGGTTGCCAAGGGCGGGCGCGGTATATCTGCCCGAGCTTCTCATTTTATTGATAAGTGGCTACCGGATCGTCGTGGGGGAATAAACTTAGGTCGGCCTGCGACTAGGGCAACCGATACTGATACACTCCAAACACCTAGATGGAGATGAAGGTGCGGATCGAATGGAGCAATCGGATCTAGTCCTCTTTGGGAGGATGGTTGCCTTGACAAACGGATGGATGTATGCTGGTTATTTGAAGGGGACAAGGAGTTTAGGGTGCAACGGAATAAGATGGAGGAAGTTTGATTGTGTATTGATGGTTAAACAAAGTAATGAACTTGATAATCACGGTGAACCCTTCTAGGAGTAATCCCTAGACAACCTCACCACAAGATGATCAAGGATCTTTCTTTGGATTGATGAACAAGCTCAAGACAAACTTGAGTAACTTAATTATAAGAAAGGAAAGGGATACACAATGGCTTTTAGCTCTACTAGCATGCGGTGCCAAGAACCCTAACAAGTGCCCATCTAAGGGCTTGGTTCCATCGGTCTAGGCCGATGAGAGGCTTAAGGCTTAAGTGATGAATATCAACAAAATCAAAAGCAAGTGCTAAAATGAAATGTTTGCACTTTAAATACTAAAACCTAACAATGGGTAAATACCCTTACACCCTTAGACAAAGGGGCTTGGTCTTGGCAGTAATGAAGATGGGCTTGGAGAATGGGCTTCGGCCAAACAGAAGGGAGTCTTGGCCTAGACAGTAGCTTCGGCCTAGACGAGCGTCTTGGCCTAGACCGAAGGTTTGCCCTAGACAGCAGTCTTGGCCTAGACGGAAGGCAAGACAAGAGAAACGAGCTGGAGTCTTGGCCTAGACAGTAGGTTCGGCCTAGACGGGAGTCTTGGCCTAGACCGAAGGTTTGCCCTAGACACCATACTCGTATCATTCCATCCACCTTTGAGGAGATTCGGCCTCGAATCTATAGGGTCCATCCCGTGAAAGGCTAAGTGGGCCAAGGCAAGATCCCGACTAGTGGCTACCCATGGAAACATCAAAATACCACTCTCGGAGAATATAGGCCAAGGTGGAGGCCGGTCTTGGGCAACACAAGTAGGCGCGGTCAGGAATAATCCAAGAACAACCAAGGATCGGCCAAGACGGAGAAGGGATGACATACGGATCAAGCGAGGGCTCAAAGTAGTAGACGAGCAGGAGTGGGCACTACGGATGGCCAAATGGTCAACATACTCAAAGCCACAGATGAAAGGGTCCACCAAGTCATGTAATGGCACACTCGGGAAGGTGGAGAACTCACTCCCAAATGACCGCAAGGTGCGCTGATGTGCTAGGCCCATGAGGGCTTTCGCGTGGCTGGCCGAAGGGGCCTCAAGTGACTCATCCCAAATAGGTGGCAGCCCAAAGTCCAAGTCATCCAAAGGAGCACTCGGACTCACTAAATCCGAAGTCCCAATAAGCTCAACCCCCGAAGTCATGGATGCACTAAGGTCCACATCCCTCATTACTTTCGGCCCACTCTCTTCTCCTTCTTCCTCACTACCAACACACGAAGGGACCACAAGTAACTCCTTCGTAATCGAGGCCAAGCTCTCCTCTTGCTTTGGCTTAGCCGATTCCTTCTCAATCAAAAGTTGGAGCTCTTGGTTGATCCGCCGAAACTTCTCATATGACCTCGCGTCATCTTCCATTCGGGCCCTCACTAACGCCGCAATTGAGTCCAAGGATGAAGGGCTAGGAGCCACGGGTGGCTCAATCACATGGGCAGTGGCACGGCTAGATGAGCTTAGAGGGGCCCTACGGTCATGGCCTGACAGTGGGGCATTATGGCAAGGTAGTGCTCGGAGAGATGGCCTACGGACGCTACACGGAGGTGGCACTAAGTGAGAAAGATGGGGGCGGTGTGGGAGGTCACGTCGAAGGTGCGGGGGCACATGGGATAGCCGAGACGATGGTCGGGAGGGTGGCCAAGAGGGCTCACGACTAAGGTATGGGGGCACACGGGCTTGCCTAGATGAGGCGGAATCAACTCGGTGATGTGGGCCTCGAACATAGGCATGTAAAGAGGGGTCATGACCAAGGCTTGGATTGGGCATGGAACCAAGGTCATAGCTAGATGAGGAACGACGCCCACTACAAGACTCATGAAGGTCATACTCCAACCGAGAAGAAGAAGATGTGGCCCTAGAGCGGATGTCACGGTTGTCCAACACATAAGCCCAAGAGTCAAGTGACACCTCATGGCCTTCGGGACCAGCATCCTCATAGCAAGGACTAGTCCCATTCGGCCACTCTAGCTCACCCAAGTGGCTCACTTCTTGACAAGAAGAGACGTGATCACGGGCCATGGAATAGGCTACACTAGAATAAGAGGTCTCCTCCCAATTATCGGCACTAGAACAACAAGAGTCCTCTTCCCAAGAGGACCCAACATCATCACACAAGGAAAACATAGAAACAAAAGTACCTACAAAAAGAAACAAACACAATTGAATAGCTAAAAGGGGGTTAGTCCCTCCCTTACGTGTTTCGCTCGTGTTTAGCACTCTAACAATCTCACAAAAATCTCTCAAGCCCAAACCAAAACCGAGGACAACAATGCCTCAAGGACTCACTAAGGCACACGGAAGAAGCAAGGAAAACAAGGCTAGAAAGAAAGGTGAAAGAAAGCTGAATTAGTGAGCAAAGAAGAGAACTTGATTTTGATCACTAAATTGACTTAGAGTGGATAGGTGTATGTGCGGAAACAAGGAAAAGAAAACACCAAGACAAGCTACTCAAGAAAAGACTCAAGGAAACAAGAAGAGAAAAATCACAAAGAAATTCAAAACCGAAAGTATGAACAACTAAAAGAGAAAACTGAAATTCAAACAAATGCATACCTAATTGCAAACTACTACACTTCTAATGTAATCACACACTACTAGTCTCTTGCTTTTGACTCAATTGTAATCTTTTTTTCTTTTTTTTTTAATTTGAAACTTGATCACTTTTTTTTTTATATCTTTGTTTTAGTTCCTTTCTTCTTCTTCTTCTTTTTTTTTTTTTTTTCAATGAGTGAAGAGAACTCACTTGTATGACATGTATTTTGAAAACAAGAAGTGAAAGCAAGTAGTTTTACACTTTGAAAAATATTCACTAGATGCCAAAAATGTATGAGGTGGCACTAGTGATGAGGTGGCAAAATTATGTGAGGTGGCAAGTGATGTGTCAAGTGAGGTGGCAAGTGTGAGGTGATAAAATATCTAGAAGAATATTCTATGTACATTCTATATGAAATACTGGGCTGAAAATGAAGATGAGGTGGAGTAATATAAGCCTAGTATATTATAGGACACCTCCACATAACAACAAAATGGGACCACATCCTACACATGGCACACAAGACACTTGTCTTTCAAATGGATGAACAAATGAAAGCACCAATCACATAATTTGGTTGAATTAAATAAATGGAACAAAATCAATTAATCAAACACCAATTTTTGGAATTAAAGGGTCAGCAAGGATCAAAACTCAAAAGCCTCAAGAACACAAGATGAACATGAAGAACACCAAGCACCACTTTCGCTCTATGACTCTCAAACAGGCCAAATGTGGCCCAAACATTACGAAAATAGACAGGCAATCGGATCTAGTCCTCTTTGGGAGGATGGTTGCCTTGACAAACGGATGGATGTATGCGGGTTATTTGAACGGGACAAGGAGTTTAAGGCGCAGCAGAATAAGATGGAGGAAGTTTGATTGTGTATTGATGGTTAAACAAAGTAATGAACTTGATAATCACGGTGAACCCTTCTAGGAGTAATCCCTAGACAACCTCACCACAAGATGATCAAGGACCTTTCTTTAGATTTATGAACAAGCTCAAGAACAAACTTGAGTAACTTAATTATAAGAAAGGAAAGGGATACACAATGGCTTTTAGCTCTACTAGTATGCGGTGCCAAGAACCCTAACAAGTGCCCATCTAAGGGCTTGGTTCCATCGGTCTAGGCCAATGAGAGGCTTAAGGCTTAAGTGATGAATATCAACAAAATCAAAAGCAAGTGCTAAAATGAAATGTTTGCACTTTAAATACTAAAACCTAACAATGGGTAAATACCCTTACACCCTTAGACAAAGGGGCTTGGTCTTGGCAGTAATGAAGATGGGCTTGGAGAATGGGCTTCGGCCAAACAGAAGGGAGTCTTGGCCTAGACAGTAGCTTCGGCCTAGACGAGCGTCTTGGCCTAGACGAGTGTCTAGGCCTAGACCGAAGGTTTGCCCTAGATAGCAGTCTTGGCCGAGACGGAAGGCAAGACAACAGAAATGAGCTGGAGTCTTGGCCTAGACAGTAGGTTCGGCCTAGACGGGAGTCTTGGCCTAGACCGAAGGTTTGCCCTAGACACCATGCTCGTATCAGTTACCAGTACGGATATAGACACCGAAACCGATAGCGAGGATATGGATATCAAGCCGGACCTCATTCATGCCTCCTCAGCTCAGCGGAAGAAGCTTAGAGTAGATGTAGGTGGGCAAGTTATCGGTGTTTCTTTTAACGCTGCTAGTATGGTGTCTAACGTGATGCCTAATGTCTCTTCGGCAAGTACCTCTCAAACAGTAAAGGTCGCTAAAGCGCCAGCTGTCGCTAAAGCGCCAGCTATTGCTATTCCTTCCGCCAATGAAGTTCCATTGGGGACAGATTCTACTCTACTGGTTAACACCCCTGATTCTCTCATTTCTCACTGTATTCTAGATGTGGCGGTAACAACTTCTTTTGCAAATCTGATTTCTGAACTGCCGCCCAAGGTTCCTCCTCGGTTGTTTTTTACCTCTATTTCTAAAGTAAGTGGTAAGGATTCTCCTCCGACTCCAATGGTCAATCTTTCTCTTGAGGGCTTGTTATGCACGCATTATGAATGATTCTCTGGATGCCTTTTGTTATCTGGATTACGTCGTTGAAGCTTATGATAATGAATCGCAGGATTTTTCTCGCGCGATGTGCTAGAGTCCTTTACTTCTGGATTTGCAGCTTATTACGAAAGTGGTTCCTTTGATCCGGCCAGGATTGCCGACTATGCGTCTGCCATAATCAATAAGGTTGATGATGATAAATACAACCCGTCTTCGTTAGGGGGAGAAGATATGGGCGATGGCGCTCAACGATCTCCTCTATCGGATGATTCTGCTGCCGTGAAGGACTCCTAGCTTTTATTTTTCATTTATTTCCTTTATTTCAATAAATCATCATAAAGTTGTCTTGTAATAACGCAAATGCTGTAAACTGTTGTTGCTTCTTTTCTTGACTCTTGGCTCTTGGTGTGCTAACGCTGGTCACACCTCACTGGTGCCTTTTCGTCAACTCAACATTTCCTGAGATTGCATGTCAGAGCTGGTGCTTCTCTTTAGAGCATTAAATGCTACAAATCCCCTAATAAATGCGATTTGAAAGAGTCATGATGAGGAGGGACACGTGTCTTTTTTTTGGTGAAGCGTTTGAGGCAAGCACCTCCTAGGCAGCAACAAGGACTGAAGCGTCTTGCTGCTTTGAAAAGTTACGCTTCTTCGCGCGTGTCGCTTCTTTCCGACACGTCCTTATGCCATGTGTCGTTTGTTCACTGGTCGCGTCTTTTGACCCCTCTAGGGTTATATATAATGTCCTCGCCGCCTCCTCTTTTCTTTTTTATCACTTTTCCCACACATTGTTTCCTTCTAAAAAATGATTCGCATTGCTCCTTCTTCTCTGTTCCAGATTTCCTGGTGTTTCTTTATCGAAGGTACACATATTTCTTTCTTTTTACTTCCTCTTTTTTGTGAATTATGGCGAGAACTCGTCGCTCTAGGAAGTCTGTTGGGGAAGAAAAGATTGAAAATACACCCACTTCTCTGTATACTTTGCCCATGGTTCATCGTGGGTTGGCTATGTTTAATGCTCAGTTTCCAAATGGCTACTCAGTTCGAGTCGCTTCTGAGTTGCTTCTCCTTAATAGCGAAATGCCTGATAATAGTAGGATGTTGTATGCAAAATTATTTGGTTATGGGTTTCGACTTCCTCTTGACCCCTTAGTGAAACAGTTGTTGATTGATTGTGACTTGAATCCGGCCCAACTGAGCCCTAACGCAATTTGCGTTGTTTATGCTTTCCTAACGTTATGTCGGTTTAAGGAAATCGAATCCCCTTCCCTAGCATTACTTCAAAATATTTTTCAGCTATATTCTCATAGAGGGGTGATATCGATAGCGCCCCGTTATGATGATGATTCCTTAAAGCCCTTTACTCGGGAGCTCATGAACCTCGAGTCTTCCATTGCTAGCTAGAAAGAGGGATTTTTTATCGTTGATCTGCCCGAACCCTTGTGGAGGACCGGGTTTAATCATAAAGTCAAAAATAGGGCTTGAGGTAGTAGGAAACTGCTTTCTGCTTCAGAGGACAGTTGGCTACAGACACTTCTCCAACTGGACTTTAATGTCGATACCCGTAAAGTGGCTAACGGGGTAAATGTTGAAGAATGCAAAATGGGTGAGTATTTGTGCCCCTTTCTTTATACTTCTGGGAAGTACTAACACTGACATTTTTTTGTGACTATGCAGTGCCTCCGCCTGGTTGGGAGCTTGAGTACATTAGGAGGAAAAAGAGAAGAGAGCAGAAGAAGAGAGAGGAAGCTACCCATGACACTACTCAGGCGTTATCTTTGCGAGTACGTGTCGTGAGAAAAAAGAGAAGTAGGAAAGCAGGTGGTAGGCATCCTGTTCTCCCTCAGGGTACTATCTCCTTGGGAGTCACCATTGCCGACACCATTCCTTCGGGAGTTCCCTTGGTTTCTACATCCGTTCAGGTACCGTTAGCCGTTACTGCTACTATCATTTTCTTCTATTCCTTTGTTGTCCTCTTATTGTACTTCGTTTTTTTTTAGGGAATTGGCACTGCTTCCACTCATTCACCTCCTGACGAGAACATGTCTATTTTGGGCTTTCTCGTAGACTGTCAGAAGAAGGCTCGCCATGATTTTTAGAGCAGCCCGACCTCCTCTGGCGCTAATCCTTCTCCTAACGCTTCCGTGAGAGGTGGCATATTTCTTGAGTCGTCCCAAGGTGCTAACCTTGGTGGTGACTTTCCAGCCTTTGGTGAGTCTTCTCCTCTTCATTCCTCTTCTGCTAGTATGGGTTTCAACTCGGATGTGCTGGGCTTTGGGACGTTTACCGTGGGTAGGTCTTTTGGTCCTGATATGGGTGGTTCTGTTAGCCACCCTCCTTCTCCCCCTACCCTATCGTTTGTTCCTATCTCTCCTCCTCCAACTGAAAGGGGCAACGCTACTTCCGAGCTGATAGCTGGTGTGAGTACATACACCCCTTCTGGACCTGTTACTCATCAGGTTAAATTAAGCAGTTTTAGGGAGGAAGCTTTCCAGTTGGTAGGGTCTGATGGTAGCGACGCTTCTCTCGCATCTTCATCCCTTTTGGCAGCGCGGACGCTATCACTTCGAGGGGAAAGAGATGCGTTTTTGGCTAAGAGTTGTCAAGAGCGCATAAATCTTGTTCGTTCTCGGTTGTTCTTCTCCTTTTGCCATCTTCATTATTTGGATGACGAGGACGTGCGGGTAGTGGCAGAGGTTCAGAAGGAGCTGGATAGATTGAAGTCTGAGCTTGAGGAACTTCTAGGCGCTGCGGCTGATGCCAAGAAGGAGGCAGAAACCGCTAAGCAAGAGGCAGAAACCGCTAGGCTTGCCTTGGAAGAAGAGAAACAGAAGGGTGTTGTTCTGAACACCCGGCTTTCTAAGGAAGAGGCTAGGCTAGAATTGGAGAAGCGCAGAAATGCTGAGTTGTCCGCTGAGCTCAGTCTTTCTGTTGAGAAATGTCGTTGGTATATGAAGGAAGGAGCAATGATCATGTCAGATGGTTTTATGAAGCACTATGGATCGACGCTCTTGCTGACTACTATGATGAAAATGCCCTGCGCATGACTGATGATAACTTCTATCGGCAGAGGGTGGCTGATCAAGAAAGGAACAACGCAACGGCTCCCTTACAAGCTTTGTGTTTTTAGCCTTTTGACTTTTTTTTTGGTGTTGGCATATTTTGTCCCTTATTTGAAGGCGTTTGTAATGTCTGACTATGTCTGATTTCTCTTGAATGGTTGTCACTTCTTTTGCTTGAAATTTTATTTGTAAGGCTCGTTCTATTATATTTCTGTCATGAGGTAGTTAATAAGAATCGGTCTGATATGATCATCGTACCTTGTGTGGTAAATCGACCGCATTGTTTGTGGTGTAACTTCATAACAATACGTCACATACAGGTTGCTGAGGTTTCTGCCTCGAGAAATACATGAATACGCTAACACAGCGTTCTCTTTGGAGGCGACAACAATTTAGCTTCTATGATAGAATTTTTTGCAACCTTTTCCATTGCGCTTTCTTTCTGTCGAGACTCGGAAAATAATTTCCTCATATCATATAGCTGACGTTGCTTTATCATCATCTTTTTGGTGACATTTTTAGAGAATGGACTGATGCCGTCTTTGCTACATTGTGCGTAGGCTGACGCCGCCCTCTGTTGTTAGGGTAGACATCAAAGCAGCGTAGTATTGCAGAATATAATCTTCCGTATCAGGAAAGAGGTATCGCAGATATAAACAGTGCTTCTCCCAATACCGTAGGTGAAAGATGATATACAATTATTCTTATCATTGAGGATGTATTCTCCTGCTAACGATAAGGGATACCCCGTAGGTAGTCATGAATTCTTGTGTAATGTCGCTGCCTTTGTGGGCGTTAGTCTCTTCACTATTTTGATATTTCATCGATTTTCCTGCACATTCTCAAAAGTTGCCTTGCTATGTTAGTAAAAATAACATGTAATGATACACATTAATTGCCTCTATAGGCGTTCACCCGCGTATGCCGGGCTATTGCTGGTATTTCTTTCTCATTCAGTCTTGCTGAATCCGGCCTTGCCGGGGCATTACTTTGGCCATAGAGATATCTTTCCAGCTCCACTTCACCGGGTATTTGCTGTCCGGTTACTGGCTGGGATATCCCTTGTTGTTTCACTTGTCAACGGTCGGCTTGGAGCGTGCCTCGTCTTAGTGAGCCGTCTGATTAGGACCGACCATCACAAGGATAGGATTTTCACTTCCAAGCATTGAAACCTCGCGCCCCTGGAACGTGCCTCGTCTTAATGAGTTGTCTATGTTAGCACAGTCGTCACAAGGATAGGATTTTCACTTCCAGGGTGGAGTTACTATCTCCTTGGGGCGTGCCTCATCTTAGTGGGCCGTCTATGTTAGCACGGTCGCCACAAGAATAGGATTTTCACTCCCTAGGATGTCGGGGCGTGCCTCGTCTTAATGGGTCGTCTATATTAGCACGGTTGCCACAAGGATAGGATTTTCACTCCCGGGGGTGTTGGGGCGTGCCTATGGACCGTCTATGTTAGCACGATTACCATAAGGATAGAATTTTCACTCCCAACACTAAACTTTGAGTATGCCAGGGCGTGCCTCGTCTTAATGAGCCGTCTGATCAAGATCGGCCTCACAAGGATAGGATTTTCACTCCTGGCATTCTTCATTATCTGTATGTTATCAATCACAGAGTGCACGAGAAATATTCTTGATTCATTTATTAAAGCATGCTGATATTACTCAATCAGAAAACAAATCAGTTTCTAGCATGATGTAAGTTTAAACATATGTTCCAAGAGCTTTGTAAGGGAGTACCATCGAGTGTTTCCAAATGATATGCTCCCTTCCCGATAACGCGGGTGACACGATATGGGTCATCCCAGTTTGGACTGAGTTTTCCCATGCGTTGTCCTACCGCTCGCTTGTCCCTGAGCACTAAATCTCCTGCTTTGAGCAGTCGCTCTCTGACTTGTCTGTTATGGTATTGCGTCATCTTTTGCGTGACGACTTCCGTGCCAAAAGCTAACGCGAAGGGTGTTTCTCCCGTGCTGGCTTTAATGGTCATACGATAGGCCCACATCATGTACGGCAGTTCGTCTGCCCATTTCTTTTTAGAGCCTTCTAAATTTCTTTTGATGCTACTAAGGATTCTACGATTGGTCACTTCCGCCTGACCATTGGTCTGCGGATGTGCTACGGAAGAGAACCTTTGTTCAATCTGAAATTCCGCGCACTGATTTCTAAAAAATTGGCTCATGAACTGTGTTCCATTATCGCTGACCAGTATGCGAGGTACCCCGAATTGCATTATGATTTGATATTTGAAGAAACGCCAAATTTTTTCCGTGGTGATGTTGGCTACCGCTTCTGCTTCTGCCCATTTCGTGAAATAGTCTACCGCCACGACTACAAATTTGAGTTGAGATCTGGCTTTTGGGAAAGGACCTAGAATGTCAATACCCCACTTAGCAAACGGGCAAGGATTGACTATCTCAGAAATTTCCACGGCAGGTTTCCGGGGAAATTTAGCGAATTCCTGACATTTATGGCAAGTTCGTACAAAGTTATGACAGTCTCTGCGAATGGTGGGCCAATAGAATCCTGCCCGAAAGACTTGTGCTGCCATAGTGTCGCCATCCACATACATGCCACATATTCCTTCATGAATTTCTCGCAAAGTGTGGAGGTCTTCCTGTTCTGTTATACACTTCGCGGCTGGATGAGAGAAACATCTCCTGATCAGTTCCCCATTGTAGTATGTGCATCGTGCCGCTTGCTTCAAAACTTTTTTCTTTTCGATGTTATCTGCTGGCAACTCGTCATGTTTTAAATATTTTATTACAGGGATTCGCCAGTCGTTCGCGGCTTCTTCAACACAGAATGATGCTTGTTCCTCCATGAAGGAGGGCACGGGTATTTCTCGGTAGTATACTCCCTTGGGTATGAGCGCTTACGAATTTACCGCGAGCTTAGCAAGATTGTCTGCCTCGGCGTTATCTTCTCTAGGGATGTGCTCAAAGTTAACCTGCATGCCATTTTTCTTTATCTCCAATAATTCAGATCTCACCTTAGTGAGGTATCAGATCATGATTGGTTCTCTAGCTTTGGAGTGTCCCAAGACTTGATCTATTATTAGCTTAGAATCTTCGCAGATCTTTAGTCGCAGGTCTGTCATCATTCCAGTGTCGTGTATGGGCTTTGCTAGAGAAGCCCCTACCTATTCTGAGTCTAGCCAATAACGCCTCATACTCTGCCGCGTTATTAGATAACGGCTGCAAGATTCTGATGGCGTATCGTATCTGCACGTCATGTGGTCCAATCATAAAGATTCCTACCCCTACTGACTCTTGATTTTTAGCCCCGTCCACGTGGATTATCCACAAATCAGTGTAGGATTCTGAAAATGGGAGATCTTAATCTTCTTTTTCCTCTTCGGTTATGTCTGTCAGCGGGTCTTCTGTAAACATGCATTCAGCTATGAAATCTGCTAATATTTGGGCTTTCACAGACGACCGGGATTTGTACTGTAACCCATATTGTTCGAGTTCAATGGCCCAAATTAGCATTCTCCCCGAAGACTCGGTTTCCTGAATATCCTTCTCAAAGGTTGATTCGTGAGAACAATGACAGAGTGAGCCTGAAAGTACCTATCCATTTTCCTCGTTGCCTATATTAGCGCAAACGCTATTTTCTCAATACGGGCGTACCGCAACTCAGCGTCTTTCAACACATGGCTGACAAAGAATACTGGGCGGTGGATATGGTTATCGCTTCGTACAAGGACAACACTAACCACCTCGTCAGCGACGCCCAAATACAAGTATAAGGTGTCACCTGGCTCGGGTCTCGTTAGCACCAGATCAGACGAGAGGTAGGCCTTTATGCCAGCAAATGCCTTCTCACATTCTTCTGTCCACCCGAAGGACGCTTTCTTACGTATAACCTTGAAGAATGGTAGGCATCTTTCGCCTTATTTAGAAATAAACTGCCCTAGGGCAATAATGCGTCCCTTGAGTTTCTGCACTTCTTTGATGGTTCGCGGTGATACCATATCCTGGATAGCTTTTATTTTTGAAGGGTTAGGCTGAATGTCTTTCTGACTGACCACATACCCCAGGAACTTACCTGTTTGGAATGCAAACATGCATTTGCAGAGGTTCAACTTCATCCTGTATTCTTTCATCACATTAAAGACTTCTTCTAAGTCAGCTAAATGGCCCTTGAAGCTCTGACTTTTGATCAATATATCGTCCACGTAGGCTTCCACGTTTTTCCCAATTTGCTTCTCGAAGACTTTATTTGCCATGCGCTGGAAGGTGGCTCCGGTATTTTTCAAACCAAATGGCATTGCCGTATAACAGTAAGTAGCCTTGGGAGTGATGAAAGCGGTTTTTTCTTCATCTTCGACGGCCATGGGGATTTGGTGGTACCTTGAATTAGCATCTAGTGAACTCAGATAGGCATACCCCGCGGTCTGGTCGACCAGTTGATGAATTCCAGGAAGGGGGTAGCAGTCTTTGGGACAGGCATCGTTCAAATCGGTAAAATCAATACACATACACCATTCTCCATTAGGTTTGGGAACTAGGACAGGGTTAGCCAACCACGTTGGGTATTGAACCTCTTGGATGAACCCTGCGCTTATGAGTTTCGATGTTTCTTTCTCAATGGCTAACGCTTTTTTTGAAGAGAACGCTCGTCATTTTTGCTGAACGGACTTAGCGTTAGGGTAGACGTTTAGCCGGTGCGCCGCCACTTTTCGCGTGCTTTTTGGCATATCCGTTGGCTTCCATATGAATTCTCCTTTGCACTTGTTCAACAATTGGGTTAGGTGCGTGATAAGATTCGATCTTATAGGCGATCGGGACGATGTCTACTGTTGGTCGGAGTCGCTGTAGATGACGTCGGACGCACCTGCAAAGCGCCGGAGGGGGGCTCCGGCGTAGAGACTCCGATGCTTAAGTCAGTAAGTGGTTCAAAAATAGCAGAGGTTCTAGTAGGTAATTTTCGGCTTACTTGATGTTTTAAAATGAGAGAGTATTTATAGGCCGCTGGGGGCGATATCTGGGCGAAAAGGCGATATCCAGGTGAGATAACGCTCTTGATGACGTTACGGGCGATATCTAGCCATGACGTCATAGGCGATACCTGAGGTGACGTCATGAGCGATGCCTCTGAGGAGGGTGCCGGGGGCGATACCCGTGATGATGTCGGGGGCGATAACTTCATGGGTCCCCTGGGATGGGATGATGTCGTACGTCCAGAGACGCGTGAGACCTCCCCCCCACTGATGTCGACCATCCCAGAAAACACGTCATGACCTAGTAGCGATAGCTTAGATGTCCGATAAGGCTTATAGGATTCCGCCCTTGACAGGGATCATAATTACAGCAATGCCCTTAGGATTGTCTTAATTGTTATCATAAGCCCAACTGAAAACGAGCCCGAGTGTTTACCAAGGGCTGTCATTCCCTGTCCATGTCTGGTATCTTAGGTGAGGGTCCTTTCCTCCTTATGGTGATATATTTGCGGAATCTCTGAGCTTCTTTGTCTCTTTCGATACGACAAAGAACAATTGAATGTTAGGCAGCGCCTAGATTGGGAAACTTTCCTTCTAGCAAGCGGGTTCTGGTCTTCGTGCTTGTCCAAAGTCCCGTCCTCATGAGGTGCCAAGGAATCGGTGAGAGACGCTGCTAACTCGTCTAGAACCATTAGGATGTCATTTTCGCCTAGCGATATTAACCGGCCTAGGCCATCAGTAGTGCTTAGAAGGTTGCAGACTCGTTCGTGCTGTAGGAGAGTTATTGACACTGGTGGACCACTATTGACGTTGCCGCGGAAGGGATGTTGAGAACACGCGGGTTCTTTCTTTCCTTTCTGCTCATGGAGTCAGCGATATTGACGCAGTTTTATGCCATCAATTGCCTACAATTTGTGCGGCTTTATACCACCAGATACCCGCGATACCGGTGAGGCTTTACACTGCTAGGAGCTACCTGCGACATCGACGCGACCTTACATTGTGGATACCTACAATCGTACAGTTTTTACGTCATGGCTACCCGTAATATCGCGCTCCTTCGCGTTTTCTAAGATTCTAGCTTGTACTCCTCTCGAGTACCTGCATTGTTAGCAGCATACAGACGTCGATCCTCGTTCCCGCCTCAGGTCCATCGGTCTTTGAGGGCAATGGGGTGACTCGTCTTTTGAGGGCTTGCTCTTTCCGAAGGCCCATTTCTCGGAGCCTATAAATCTGAGAGCTTTCTCCACTCAAGTTCATCTCATCTTTTTCTTTCGTAATCTGCATCATGGATCATTTGACCAAAAAAATTCTTCTTTCCAAGGGCCATACTCTCAAGAACCTCAATGATGGTGACGTCAGGTTCCTAGAGAACATGCTGATCAAGACCTCCGAGGACATCTTGGAGTTGCAAGGGATGCTGACCGCACTCCATTCCAGGCTGGGAGCTACATCTCTGGAGGACTTCAGTCCTTTAGAGAGCGTGTCGAAGCTGGCCACCTCCATCGCTCGGATTCAAGTGGTGATCGCCATGCTGCAGCAGCGCAAGGACATGCTGGGGTACTGCTTGAAGGGGATGAGGGTTACCTCTACTGACCTCACTCTGGTCATAGACTCCCTGAGAGACATTCCCGACATACCCAAGGATGCTGGCTCTGACGCCTGACGGCGGTGGCTCCCTTTGAGCCTTTTTTCTCTTTCTCTATTTTCGCAGCTGTACTTTTTGGCCGTTAGGCCATAATAAATAAACTGTTTTTATTATACCCTTTGTAACTGTTCTTCTTCTTCAATGTGCCCTTTGTCCTTTTTCGATTAGAGGCATCCTCAGCCCAACTAAAAACAAGTCAGTCATTGGACGGCCTTTTCACGACGGTTTCCTCGCTAACCGTTCTGCATTAATTTTGCGCCGATGTTTCAGTGTCAACTGATTGGGTAAAGTTTCAGTTTTCCTCGATCTGTGGAGATTTCGACAGGCGTGACTGCAAATCTAGATTTACACTCCAGGTTGTACGCGTGTCAGTTCTCAAGAGTCGCGCTGGATGATCGAAAAACTTCTCCCCCTTTTTTGGCTATTTAATGGGATCCTATCCCATTTTTCCATTCATCTTCTTTCTTATTTTTCCCCTTGACAGGTTGCCTGTGATTTCATGGCTGATTCTCATTTTTTGGATACTGCTACGCGGGATTCTCCGCCAACTCCTCCGACTTCACCAGATTCAGACAATCCTCCTCCGTCGCCTCCATGGAGGCCGTTCGTCCGCCGGTGGGGCCGCAAAAGGCTGAGGAAAAATGCCTTAAAGGTGTCTGAAACGCTTCCTAATTCTTTCGTCCCTTCTGTTCAAAAGGGGGATGAACCATCTCTTCTTCCTCACTATTCGCCAAAAATGGCTCTCCCTGCCTGCGCGGGCGTGGAAACGGTGACGTCAGCCATCGAGGAGGAGTCCAACCGATCAACAATACGCATAGGAAAGAGGGTTGATGAGCCTTTTCCTCCCGTCAATAGGGAGATATCGCTCTCAGATGATGATGTAGTTTATTGTTATGGTATCTCTTGGTCTGATGGTGATTAGTTTAGCGGGTCTTGCCTCTTTGTAGATGCCGTATGGTTTTTTGAAAATGAATAAGATAACGCTTCATTTTCCTTTTGTCCTCCTATCGCCTTCCCGCGTCATTTCTTTAAACATCAAGGGTTGCCGCGGAGGGATATCTGTTGCTGGGTGCAACCGTCTTTCGGTTTTCTGTCAGTAACTGTCTTCTCCCAAAGACATAAATGACTGTCCACGCGTCGCTTTCTGCTCCGCACGTGTTTCACTTTTACAGGTTGTCTCTTCTTCAAGTTTGACCTTAATAAGGGAACCACTATTCTCTTTTATTACTTTCACCAATATTTCAAAAAATTTCACACTTTCTCTTTCTCCTGTGCTTCTTCCTGCTCAAGAGAAGTTTCTGCAACTGCTCGCTGGTGCCGACGGCCTGTTTACTGCCTTTTCGTTCCAGGTATTCTGTTCCTCTCTCGTCGTAGTTTTATTTTTCCAGCCCCTTATGTCTCGTATTAAAGCCTCTGCGAGTGCCAAAAATCCCATAGATCTCGAGGCTAGGAGAGCTCGTAGTATTTTTGATTGTAATGAAGTTTTGAAGGCAGAGTTAGAGGAGAACGATATCACCTTCCCCTTGGGTTGCCGCCCTTATATCCCTACGAAGGATATTCGGCTTCATGATGCCATGTGGGGAACGTTCCGGCTGGTTAATTTCAAGATGTTCCTCTACGGGTTTCATCTTCCGATCCATAGTTCTCTGATGAAGCTGCTAAATCATTATGATCTCAATCCCGTACAAATAACTCCGCCTTCCTGATGTGGGATTTATGCTTTTCTTCGGGCATGCGAGATGAAACATATTTTCACTCCATCCCTCGATCTGTTCCGCACATTTTTCAGCTTGAGCTGTCGTGACTGCTTGATGGATATCACCCCAAGATGGAATGACGCCATCGTGCAATTTTTCTGGCATAACTTTCAAGGTTTTGAGGACAACGTGGTCAACTGGAAAAATGGCTTCTTCACCCTTCGCCTGTCGTCCCGCTGGTGGCACGGGGGCTTTAATCGAGAGATTACCAGTGCCGCTTGGAAAAAACCAGAAGTGTTGTCTAGCATTGATGTGTCCCATGTTACCGCCCTGTTAGAAATAGAGCTGCCTTTCCGCATTCGGGAATTTGCTCGGTTCAGACCTTTGAAAGAGTGTGTCGTTGGTGAGTTTTTCTTTTGCCATATTATCGCTTTGATTTGCTTGCTGCATTAACATGCTTCGCTGGCAGGTAGCACTGAGGGTCGTTCCTCCGGGGGGAATAACACTCCTCTAAACGTGGTGCCGCTTCAGACGTTACCTCCTTCTCCACCGCCTGAAAGTTCCAGCCGTCCGACTATTCCGCCGAGGGGAAGGAGAGCTAAGACCGTCCCAACACGCAGTGCTTCAGCTCGACCTTCTCGCTTTCTTGAGAATTGGTTGCCGCCTCGGGGTAAGGGAGTGACTCCGAGTCGTTCTGGGACTGGAATAGTTGACAGCAATAGCGAGAGTATGGATGTCAGTTCTGAGCTACGTCACGCCACCCTTGCCCAACGAGTGAAGCTTAGGGCGAGAAAAAATGATTCCGCGGCGGAGTCAACCGAGGAGGATAGCGAAGAGATGGCTGTCGAGACAGAGCGTCTCCGAAAGAAAATCCAGAAAGAGAAGACTGGTCCACTGATTCCTCCCTTGAGGGAAGTTAAAGCAGTTCCTATCGCGGAGGTTGACACTTCTCATGTCGCGAGTACCTCGCAAATAGCGGAGGTTGTCAAGGTGTTTTCTGCCATTCCTTCCAAAGCTAATGAGGTTTCAGCGGCGGTGGACTCACCCTTGCCGCCTGGTGGCCTTGGTTCTCCGATCTCTTCCTGTATTCCAGATGTGACCGTGCCAGTTTCGAACCCAAGTGTTCCTCCTAACCCTTTCCCGAGGAAGCCTCGGTCCTTATTCCTTTCTTCAATTTCAGGCATTGGTAATTCCACAAAAAGTTGTTCTCCTCCCTATATCGCCAATCGTTCCCCTCAAAGTCCTCAAGGAAATGTCGCATACCAGCTGGATCTGTCATCTTTTGGGACTAATGGGTTTCGCGCTTTAGGGATATCGGATCCGCTATCGCGAGATGAGCCAGTAGGTTCTATAGTGGGCCAAATGTTCAGTTCTTCGAAGGACAAGGAAGAGTTCCTGTGACATTCCCCTAAAGTTCAGTACTCATGCCTTCTGAACGACATGTTGGCCAGCTTCCGCGAGCTGCACTATTTTCTCGAGGATCAGAGCGACAAAGTTTGGAGCTCTCCCGATTCGAAAGAACAACTAGACGCCGCTTTGGCGAAGGTAACA
The DNA here is from genome assembly GCA_963691705.1 of Viola odorata. Lineage (NCBI taxonomy): Eukaryota > Viridiplantae > Streptophyta > Magnoliopsida > Malpighiales > Violaceae > Viola > Viola odorata. Next base: position 18,690,359 of record OY829539.1, on the reverse strand, counting down.
GAGCTGTCAAAGCTTCAAGATCGAACCCGGGCAGAGTTGAATGAGTGTCACGCAAGTGAGGGCGGGAATCTATCTTCCTCTACCACCGGGGTGGAGAACAGACCTGCGGACTGTTTCGACTCCATGACTGTTCCCCAGGGAGGACATTCCTAGGAATTTTTGGCGAACTTGGGCACAGGCGAGACTTCGAGATTTCGCCCAATTCTTTCGGAGGTCCCGTTCACGCATATTCCTCCAATCTGGGATATCAAGAGGGCTTGCAGGATTTTTCAGGACATCAGCCTCATGGTGTTTATCTTGCTCCAGGGGGTTCATCCACACAGGTTCACCCTCCTATTCCTCTGGCGTTTGTTCCTTCGAGCATCCCCTTGTTGCACCGTTATGGCGAAGAAGGTGCCACCTTCAACTTTGCGGCGGATCTTAGTCCGATAAGTGGAGGTGGCACTGTGACCCATCAAGTTGGACTGTACGATCTCCGTAACACTGGTTTGGCGGCATTGGAGGGTGATGGCTCGGATGAAGTTTCGGCTTTGCTGGCTTCCCAAATATTGGCGTCTGCGGCAGAACGGGAGGCTTTCCTTTCCAAGACCGAGGTTGATAGGGTGAACTCATTACGCTCCAATATTTTTACTAATATGATGAAGTTCCATTACTGGGCGGAGGAGGTGCAGCGTCAGGCTGCCTCTCTTTCCTCCTCCTTGGAGGAATTATCGCGAGAGCGGAATGAGAAGAAGAAGTTGCTGGAGGAGCGTACGCAACTATTACTGGCCCATCAGGAGCTGAAGAAAGAACATTTTGATGCCTTGGCAGCGGAGAGGGCCAAAAATACTGTCTTGGAAAATGAGAAATCATCCTTGGCCAAGGAGAAGGCTGCCTTGGAGGAAGAGTCGGCCGATAGGAGTCTATGGCATGTTGAGCAGACTGCCGCTATTTTAGTCGATTGCTTTGAGGAAGTCCATGGGGTTGATGCATACAAACCTGATGAGGTCATGACGGCTTTCAAGCGAAAATCTGCCCATCTTAATGAGGAGGGTTTTCGCCAAGCTAAAGCGGCAGGCTGGAAACGGAGGAACCCCGAAGGTTTACGTGCCTCGAGGCTTTGCCGCCGTTTCCTTAGCAATCGAGCGTCACTAGATTTTTGTCATTATTTTGACCACTGAAGTTTGTAGCCCCTTAAAGCATTTTGATGTATTCAGACAACTTCTATCGCTATCTTTCCTTTCCTTTAGTTGTCTCCTTACGAACTCTTTTGGCATTATCTTTGTCCTGTTATCACGATGCGTTTACTTTTTCGTGCAGATCCTTGGCAGTCCCATCAAAATTACTAAAGTTGGTATCGAGTTAGCTTTCCCGGTAAGCCTTACGATATCATTGCTTACGAGATCATCACTTCTTCCGCTACCCGAAAAGTATTCTGCACATTCCTAATTGTAAACCATCAGTAACAAAAACACGTTACGAGGGATAGTAATTACCCGTAGTAGCCTTTCCACTGCCATCATAGGGCGTTACCATGGAACCCGCGTGAATCGCTTTCACTATCAGCTCTATACTTCACCAGGGGTTACACATCTGGTTACTAGTTGGGATTTCGCGATTCTCCTCGTTTCCCTCCTTTCGCGATCGGCCCGAAAAGTGCCTCATCTTAGTGAGCTGTCGGATCGGGACGGCTATCACAAGGCTGGGGAATTTTCACTTTTGGGCGTTGTCCTCGCGTCTAGAACCGTGTCCTTACTTAATGGCCTGGCTGGAGCAGCCCAGCCGTTAAGATAGGATTCTTATTTCTAGACGGAGTTTCTATTTCTTTGGGGTGTGCCTCGTCTTGATGGGCCATCTCCACGAGAACGGTCAGTACAAGAGAAGGACTTTTCACTCCCAAAGATACCGGGTAGTGCCTTCACTTAATGAGCCATCTGATCAAGATCGGTCATCACAAGGATAGGAATTTTCACCCCCGGGGGCGTCCAAGATCTTTCAATCCGACGCTAATTCAAGGTATGTTGGGTCATGCCCTCACTTAGTGGGCCATCTGATCAAGACCGGCCATCATAAGGATAGGACTTTTCACTTCCCCAGATACCCCCTTTTTTATCTGCACAAAGGCAACCACAAACACCCATGAAAGCTCTCTCATCGAGCATTAGTCATGGTTAGGGTTGACATAAATCAAAGGTGCAGATAAAATTAAATTCTAGGGTAATATAATTTCAAACGAGCGATATTCCAAGAGTTGGATAAGGACGTACCATCGAGTGTCTCCAGATGATAGGCTCCTTTCCCGACAACGTGGGTGACGCGATATGGTCCATCCCAGTTAGGACTGAGTTTTCCCATACGTTGGCCTGCCGCTCGCTTGTCTCTGAGCACCAGGTCACCGGCTTTCAGCAACCGCTCTTTGACACGCCTGTTATGATAACGGGCCATCTTTTATTTGTAGTGCTGCGTTTTCAGAAGGATTTCTTCTCGGACTTCTGGTAACGCATCCAGGTTAGCTCGTAACCTTTCCTCATTCAGTTCCTCTTGAAAGTGAGCCACCCGTAGGCTCATGGTTCCAATTTCCACCGGTGTAACAACTTCGGTTCCGAAGGCCAACGCGAAGGGTGTTTCTCCGGTGCTAGTTTTAACAGTCATGCGGTACGCCTACATCACGTATGGCAGCTCATCAGCCCACTTCTTTTTAGACCCTTCTAAGTTTTTCTTGATACCGCTGAGGATACTCCGATTGGTTACTTCCGCCTGTCCATTAGTTTGCGGATGAGCCACGGAGGAAAATCGTTGCTCGATCCCGAATTCTGAGCACTGGTCTTTGAAGAATTGGCTGGTGAACTGCGTTCCGTTATCGCTGACAAGGACGCGAGGTATGCCAAACCTCATGATAACTTGATATTTGAAGAAACGCCAAGTTTTTTCTGCCGTGATTGCGGCGACCGCTTCAGCTTCCGCCCACTTAGTGAAATAGTCTACCGCCACTATCACAAACTTCAGTTGGGACCTTGCCTTTGGGAATGGGCCTAGGATATCGATCCCCCATTTAGCAAAAGGACAAGGGGCGATAATTTCAGATATTTCAGCAGCAGGTCGCCGAGGAATTTTGGCAAACTCCTGGCACTTAGGGCAAGTTTGCACATAGTTGTGGCAATCTCTCCGGATGGTGGACCAGTAGAATCCGGATCTGAAGACTTGTGCCGCCAGAGTGTGATTGATGGTTTATTTTGGATGTTTTATCTTCTCTTTTATTATTAATTGAGATGATAATTATGCTACTTTAAGCCCTTTTGCTTCCTTTCTCTATAAACAGCCTTTGGTACATCAATATGAAGAAAAGGAGCAGAAAGCTTGAAGATTAGAGCTTAAATCAATCATTTGGTGATGGAGTCTCGTTTTCAGCTTTGCTGCCTTGAATTTGGTCCATTCGTCCCAAGGCCACTTCACCATTTTGCCGAAATTAGCTCTTCTAGAGGCCTTGACATGAAGCGACCTGTCAGAGTTCCAGCCTGGACAGCACTGGGCGTATTTTTGTATTTAATTTGTGAGTGCTGGTTCAGCCAGCCTGGAACCTGGAGGACTTGAGCACGAGTATTAGTGCTTGGATTCCCTCTTCCACCTTGCAGAAGCACCAAGGGGACATCAATGGAAGAATGATAGAAACATTCCCTTTGCATTATTCAAAGATTATTCTCTCCAAAAGTAAAGTAGTGCCCAGCTCCAGCCTGGTTTGGCAGCACATGTTTGTGAGTGCTGTAATTATTTTATGGTGAAGGCTGGACCTTTGAAGTCTATCAGAGGAGAAGAAGAATGGCTATTAATAGGACAACGAAGCTAAGAGAGAAGGGGGGAATTATTAGGACAGTCGGAGGGGGGAACGAGTGGAGAAAGTCAGCACTCCACATTTTCCAGATTTTCCAGCTTTTTGTATTTTTGGTTTTGCACTTCTTGTATCATTTTCCATTATGTTTTGTAACTAAAAACCTCCATTCCTGGTAGGGATCTTGTGGTTGATGATTCCAGTAGGTTGTGAGACTCTTTGATCTTCAATAAAAACGTTTTTCATATTTCTTTCCTTCTTGTTTTAAACTCCAATTTGTTCATGTTTAAGTTTGAGTTTGGCCAACTTGGATTTTGATTTGAATGATTACAGTCAGTTCTCTTGTGATTAAATCACTCTTAGAGAGCAGTAGTAGACGAATCAGCAGGGCATGAGGTGCATGTGCTTGGTCTAAGCTGATAGAAGGAACTGAACTAGACTACCCTCCCATCCCGAGGCCTTGAGAAGGGCCGACCTAGGTGACAGCTGGGTCAAGTGCCAGACTAGACCAGACTTGTGGATGACGAACAGCTACCATGTCTAGGAGAGGGACCTCACTGTTTTTAATCAATCTCTTGAGATTTTCCATAAGTTTTCTGATTCCTTTGTTGAAGGCTCCGCATAGCCAAAGCAAAGTGGCGGGTTGGAATCTTAGGATGAGCTTAGGAAGATTAGGGTGTTTAAAATGAAGAGATTCTTTTAATTCACTTTTGTAGCAGGTTGGGAATCTAGCGAGAGCTGGTTCCACAACTTCTTCTATGAAACCGTTTTGAAAATACTTTTGTCAATGATCAACTAGCATGGAATTGTCACCACATAAGGATCTCTACTAGGGGATTTTCTTTCTCTTTTGTATTTCTTTATTTCACTTCTGTTTTCTGTTATGCAATCTTATTTTCGTTCTTTTTGTTTCTCAACCCATCATACTCTCACCTCTTTGCTGATTATTGTCATTTGCAGGAGCAACAAAGATCGGACCGACTTGTCCCTGTGTTCGAACCTCTTGCCGCTATCTACATTCATTTGTAGTTTAGTGACCAGTTGTAATCTTTTTATTTATGCAGGGCACGCGACACCCCCGTCATAAATTGGCGCCGTTGCCGGGGACAACGGTGTACTGATTTTCATTTTTCTTGTTTCTGATAATTTTCAGTTTTCTTTTTTATGAGCAATTTCAATTATTTTTCTCAATCAGCCCCTATTCCTCAAAGTTTTGGTGTAGGAGATGTGTCCAGCCATGAAGGATGTTTTGGTCCGTCACTGTGGGGATATGAGCCAAATTATAATCCATCCATATCTACTCCTTATCCCACTTGGTGGAACCAACAAAGTTCTGATTATGGAGTGCAATCAGTTCCTGATTATCAATATTTCCAGCCTCCGCAACCTAGCCAAGTACCTACTGTTTCTGAAATTTTAATGAAAACCTTAATTCCATTTATGCAGGAAACAGAGGAGAATTTAGCAAGGTTAGCGAAGCAAATGAGAGAACTTGCACTTGAGCAGGAAAGACAGAGATGCATACCTTCAAACTTCCAACCAGATGTGGAATCTGATGCTAGCACTGCCTCTTTTGTGAGCAACAAAAATCTGCCCGAGCAGGTCGCTTCATCTCAAGGCCTTGGGATGAACGACCCGGAACCAGAAACAAGCCCAGAAAATTCAGCAGAAGTTGCCACTCAGTCAAAGCAGTCCAATCAGACCCAAACTCATTCCAGCACGTCACTGGAGCAGAAGACGAAGTTTGTGGACACTTGTTGTAGCATCGAGCTAGAGGAGGATGAGAGGAAGATTGAGGAAGAAATCAAAGTGGTTGAGAATCCACAAACGGTTGTGTGTGAAAGGGAAGTTTTAAATTTCTTTGATTATATTGATCCCTTTATGGAATTACCCTCTATTCACAACCATTATTTTATTTTTATTGTGCATGAACCTAAACCAGAATTTGAATCATTTTATGGTTACATGCAGATTTCGTTGCTAGGGAACCATGCACGAAATGAAATCATTCTCATCAAACTTCGTGCATTCAAAGCATTATGTAGGATTGGTTGACAAAGTGACGCTCAATGTCTAGTCCAAGACTATAAAGAGGGACGCTGCATGGGAGGCAACCCATGTTCCTTCCGTTTCTGTTTTCATTTTGTTATTTTCGTTTTTATTTCTAGTTAATCATTTTTTCTGCATAATAATGGATTTCTGGAATTTTCCAGTGCAGGCCATCCGGTCCATGTCTAGGCCTTGAGACGAGCTGACCGAAACCCCCAGCTCTTCCCCTACCATGATCATTGCCCCGGGTTTTATCATTTCTTTCCCTCTCTTTATTTTTCATTTTCTGTTCTGTTCCGTTTGTTTGTTTGTTTGTTTGGTGCGTGTGGTTTTTCTTTCACATTGAGGGCAATGTGTCCTTTAAGTGTGGGGGAGAGACACTTTCGTGTTTGTTTGTGTTTTTTGTGTTTTTGTGCATGTTTGTTTTTCTGTTTTTCTGCTGTTTGTTTTTCTGTATTTTCCTTTCTTCTGCATGTTTATTTCAATTGTTTTTGTATGCGCTTCTGCTTGTTTTCATTTATGCATGAGTCGTTTTTCTTTTCTTGTTGTGTTTCACCCTTTGTATAGAATTGAAATCCCAAAACTGAACTCATGTAAATACTTGACTTATTAACTCCATCTTGCAATGCTAAATACTTCTGACCTTATAATTTGTTCATTTATTCACGTGGTTGTATTATGAGTATTGCTGTCCTAGGAAATATTTTGCTAGGATTGTACTGTCTTCTCATCTCAAGACCTTGGGATGAAGCTCCCGTCCATAATATTGCTGCAAGTTTTTAATTTTTGTTTTTGCATTACTAACTTTTTAAATTCTTTGCATGACTGCATGTTTGTATTTTCTGGGATTGTGGAAAGGTGTAAGAACCTGGAAAAGAAGGAAAGGAAAATAGAAGGAGGAGGAGAAGAAGAAAAAAAATAAAAATAAATAAAAAGGAGGTATAAGAGGCCGAAGGCCTAGGGGAGAAGAGAAGAAAAATTTTTGTTCTTGAAAAAAATAAATAAAAAGGAGGTATAAGAGGCCGAAGGCCTAGGGGAGAAGAAGAAGAAGAAAAAAAAATATAGGAGGTATAAGAGGCCGAAGGCCTAAAACAATAAGGGGGTATAAGAGGCCGAAGGCCTAAATAAAAGAAAGAAAATGTGCAGAAGGAAAAGAGGAGAAGCTTGGTGGTGTTCTTTAATTTTGTTGCTTGTATTTTTATTATTGTTGCATGACTGCTTGTGTATTTTTGTGTGTGTAGCAGCTGCGTTTGGATTGAGTCTTGGGGAGATGAGTCAGTAGTCCTAGTGTCTTGTTTCTTAGATGTACAACATGCTTATTTCACTATGTGGATATTTGTACATTTTGTAGTGTTGATAGTGTTTGAGCATTGCTTGAATGAGTTGGTTTCTGAAGTTTTTGTATGAGTACAGTCTAGGGATTGATTTTCTGTACAGGGGGTGTATTTTGTGTGTTCTTAGTTCATGCTTGAGGGCAAGCATGGATTAAGTGTGGGGGAATATGATTGATGGTTTATTTTGGATGTTTTATCTTCTCTTTTATTATTAATTGAGATGATAATTATGCTACTTTAAGCCCTTTTGCTTCCTTTCTCTATAAACAGCCTTTGGTACATCAATATGAAGAAAAGGAGCAGAAAGCTTGAAGATTAGAGCTTAAATCAATCATTTGGTGATGGAGTCCCGTTTTCAGCTTTGCTGCCTTGAATTTGGTCCATTCGTCCCAAGGCCACTTCACCATTTTGCCGAAATCAACTCTTCTCGAGGCCTTGACATGAAGCGACCTGTCAGAGTTCCAGCCTGGACAGCACTGGGCGTATTTTTGTATTTAATTTGTGAGTGCTGGTTCAGCCAGCCTGGAACCTGGAGGACTTGAGCACGAGTATTAGTGCTTGGATTCCCTCTTCCACCTTGCAGAAGCACCAAGGGGACATCAATGGAAGAATGATAGAAACATTCCCTTTGCATTATTCAAAGATTATTCTCTCCAAAAGTAAAGTAGTGCCCAGCTCCAGCCTGGTTTGGCAGCACATGTTTGTGAGTGCTGTAATTATTTTATGGTGAAGGCTGGACCTTTGAAGTCTATCAGAGGAGAAGAGGAATGGCTATTAATAGGACAACGAAGCTAAGAGAGAAGGGGGGAATTATTAGGACAGTAGGAGGGGGGAACGAGTGGAGAAAATCAGCACTCCACATTTTCCAGATTTTCCAGCTTTTTGTATTTTTGTTTTTGCACTTCTTGTATCATTTTCCATTATGTTTTGTAACTAAAAACCTCCATTCCTGGTAGGGATCTTGTGGTTGATGATTCCAGTAGGTTGTGAGACTCTTTGATCTTCAATAAAAACGTTTTTCATATTTCTTTCCTTCTTGTTTTAAACTCCAATTTGTTCATGTTTAAGTTTGAGTTTGGCCAACTTGGATTTTGATTTGAATGATTACAGTCAGTTCTCTTGTGATTAAATCACTCTTAGAGAGCAGTAGTAGACGAATCAGCAGGGCATGAGGTGCATGTGCTTGGTCTAAGCTGATAGAAGGAACTGAACTAGACTACCCTCCCATCCCGAGGCCTTGAGAAGGGTCGACCTAGGTGACAGCTGGGTCAAGTGCCAGACTAGACCAGACTTGTGGATGATGAACAGCTACCATGTCTAGGAGAGGGACCTCACTGTTTTTAATCAATCTCTTGAGATTTTCCATAAGTTTTCTGATTCCTTTGTTGAAGGCTCCGCATAGCCAAAGCAAAGTGGCGGGTTGGAATCTTAGGATGAGCTTAGAAAGATTAGGGTGTTTAAAATGAAGAGATTCTTTTAATTCACTTTTGTAGCAGGTTGGGAATCTAGCGAGAGCTGGTTCCACAACTTCTTCTATGAAACCGTTTTGAAAATACTTTTGTCAATGATCAACTAGCATGGAATTGTCACCACATAAGGATCTCTACTAGGGGATTTTCTTTCTCTTTTGTATTTCTTTATTTCACTTCTGTTTTCTGTTATGCAATCTTATTTTCGTTCTTTTTGTTTCTCAACCCATCATACTCTCACCTCTTTGCTGATTATTGTCATTTGCAGGAGCAACAAAGATCGGACCGACTTGTCCCTGTGTTCGAACCTCTTGCCGCTATCTACATTCATTTGTAGTTTAGTGACCAGTTGTAATCTTTTTATTTATGCAGGGCACGCGACACCCCCGTCAGAGTGCCACCTGGTACGTGCATACCACATACCCCTTCATGTATTTCGCGCAAGGTGTGAAGACCCTCTTGTTCAGTTATACATTTGGCGGCTGGGTGAGAAAAATATCTCCGAATCAAATCCCCGTCATAGTACGTACAACGAGCTGCCTGTTTCAGCACCTTCTTCTTTTCAACGGTGTCCTCCGGCAGTTCCTTATGTTTCAAGTATTTGATTACGGGAATTCGCCAGTCGCTCTCATGCTCTTCCATACATAAAGATGCTTGTTCTTCCATGAAGGATGGTACCGATAGCTCACGATAATATACGCCTTTGGGTATGGACGCTTCCGGATTCGCGGCCAATTTGGCTAGATTGTCAGCTTCAGCGTTTTCCTCCCTGGGAACATGCTCGAAGCTGACTTGCATGCCCTCTTTCTTTATCTCCAATAATTCTCGCTTTACTTTGGCGAGATATTGAATCATGATGGGTTCCCGGGCCTGAGAGTGCCCCAAGACCTGGTCAATTATCAACTTGGAATCACCACAGATCTTTAGACGCAGGTCTCCTGTTCTTCCAGTATCGTGCCTCCTTTTAGAAGAAAGTCCTTTCCCTATTCTGAGCCCGGCTAGCAACGCCTCATACTCTGCCGCGTTATTAGATAACGGCTGTAGGATTCGAATGGCCTATCGTATTTGCATATTGTGCGGCCCATTTATGAAGATTCCAGCTCCCGCCAGCTCTTGGTTTTTGGCCCCATCCACATGGATGATCCAAAGGTCCGTATAGGTTTCCGGAAACGGGAGATCCATATCGCCCCATTCCGCTTCAGGTATGCCGGCCAAAGGATCCTCTGTAAAGGTACATTCCGCTATGAAATCAGCCAGGATCTGAGCCTTTACGGACGGTCGAGACTGATACCTCAATCCATACTGTTCTAGTTCAAGCGCCCAGATCAACATTCTTCCTGAAGATTCAGGCTTTCGAAATATTCTTTTCAGAGGTTGGTCCGTAAGCACGATAACGGAATAGGACTGGAAATATCGGTCCATTTTGCGGGTAGCTTGAATAAGAGCGAACGCTATTTTTTCAATTCGGGCGTATCGCAACTCCGCATCCTTCAGAACGTGACTCACGAAATAGACCGGGTGATGAGAGTGGTTATCGTCACGAACGAGGACGACACTGACCACTTTGTCCGCAGCGCCAAGATACAAATATAAGGTATCTCCTGCCTCGGGTCTTGTCAACAGTAGGTCAGACGATAAGTAATCCTTTAGGCCGATAAATGCCTCCTCACATTCCAGGGTCCACCCGAACGAGGCTTTCCTGCGTATGACTTTGAAAAAAGGAAGACACTTCTCTCCTTGCTTGGAAATGAATCGCCCGAGGGCGATAACTCGTCCAGTTAACCTTTGCACCTCTTTAATGGTTCTTGGCGATATCATATCTTGTATAGCTTTAACCTTTGAAGGGTTAGGCTGGATACCTTTTTGGCTGACCACATAGCCCAAGAATTTTCCCGTCTGAAATGCAAACATGCATTTTCAGGGGTTTAGCTTCATGCGATACCTTTTCATTACGTCAAAGACTTCCTTTAAGTCCCGCAGGTGATCTTGAAAGTTCGCGCTCTTTACCAATATATTGTCAACGTATGCTTCCACATTCCTCCCTATTTGCTGTTCGAATATCTTGTTTGCCATACGTTGGAACGTAACCCCAGCGTTCTTCAGCCCAAACGGCATCGCCGTATAACAGTACGTGGCCTTTGGAGTGAGAAACGCAGTCTTTTCTTCATCTTCTAAGGCCATGGGGATCTGATGGTATCCAGAGTTGGCGTCCAGTGAACTTAAATAAGCGTACCCGGCTGTCTGATCAACTAACTGATCTATACGAGGGAGCGGGTAGCAATCCTTAGGGCAGGCATCATTCAAATCGGTGAAGTCGATGCACATGCGCCAATCCCCATTGGGCTTAGGAACAAGGACAGGGTTCGCTAGCCAGGTGGGATATTGAACTTTGCGGATAAACCCTGCGTCAAGAAGCTTTGTTACCTCTTTGTCCACAGCCGACGTCTTTTCACTAGAAAATGCGCGTCGCTTTTGTTGAACCGGCCGGGCATCTGGGTCCACATTGAGCCGATGCTCGGCTATTTTGCGCGATATACCTGGCATGTCTGTGGGTTTCCACGCGAAATCTCCTTGACATTTGTTCAGTAGGCGGGCCAGTTGAAGGTTTTCCGCTGGGCTGAGTTTTTCGTTGATTAGGAAGCTTGCTTCCTTTATGCCGATTACTGGAACGGGTACCATTTTGTCCAGAGGTTGAGCGCGCTTCTCATCACCCTGCTCGTAGGGGTCCGCTGCTATACACACATACCTATCGCAGCTCCTTTGAGTCATGAGCGAGTAGCATTCCGCCGCCAGCTTTTGATCGCCCTTTATGGATACTACCCCATCCCAGGAGGGGTATTTCATTTTTAGATGCTTCTGAGATATCACCGCTCCAAAGCGGTTGAGAAAAGGTCGCCCAAGTACGACATTGTAGGGCAAATTTAAATCCACGACAAGGAACAACAAGTTCTCTGATCGTTTATAGGTGTCTTCTCGGAAATATATGGGCAAAGTGATTACCCCCGTGACAGGGATTGGAACCCCATCAACGCCGACTATAGGCCGTTTGCTAGGCGTTAGCTCGTTGTCAGGGCGTTTCATGAGATTGTACGCTTCCAGCGAAAAGAGGTTCACCGCGCTCCCGTTATCAATAAGAGTTCTTCTAATTCCATGACTGGCGATGACAGGCGTAACCACCAATGCATCATTGTCCGGATAGACACCGCCTTTCTCGTCTTCTTCGGAAAAGGATAATATCATTTGATCCAAAATGCCTATCGCGCCTCCTTTTTTATCGTGCCATCCCATGTGCGTTTTTCTCCTTTCGCGGCTCTCGGTTGTTCCGATTCGTCCATATAAGGGGTTCCTCCCGTGATGATGTTAATCATAGGGATGTACTCGTCGTCTACCGTAAGAGTTTCTCTATCTTTTCCTCCGGAGGCATTATCCTTCTGCGGAACGCGAGGAGGAACTGGTCGTTCATCTGCCGTCCTTTTCATGGGATTATTTCTGGCGCCTTCTCTTACTTGGGTGGCGAATTCTCCTAAATATCCTTCTTCCACCAGACGTTCTATCGCCAATTTTAATTCTCTGCACGCTTCTGTGGAATGTCCCCTGGCTTTGTGGAATTTACAATAAGCATTTTCCCTTCTCCCTAGAAGGACTCCTAGTTTTGTAGGCGCAGGGTAGCGGATGGGAAGATTTCGCTGCTCTACTATCGCTAAAATCTCTGCCCTTGGTACATTAAGGGAAGGAAAATCTGGGTCGTATGTCCGATTTTTATAAGAATCCCCTTGACATCGAGTGGGGGAACCACCGGTCTTTCCCTTCGAAGGATGACCATTTTGTCTATTGGAGGCTTTGGGGATATGATCCTTCCGCCTAGCGTAATCGTCGATAAAATGATCGTCAGGAAGGGGCTTTGCGGGAGTAGCGATAATTTGAGATGTCCCATGCGGCGCGTTATACGTCCTATCTCTGTTTTCTTCTTCTTCCATTTTCGCATAATTATGAGCTTTAAGTCTCAACGCATCTAAAGTCACTGGAGGGTCCACCATGAGCGCGTCTTTCAGTTTTCCGTAGCGGCAGTTCCTTTTCAGGGCTTCTATAGCAAAATCAATAGTGACGCCCGACGTTAATGACATTTCCAAATCGAAGCGGCTGAGAAATTCCTTTAAGGTTTCTTGAGGCATTCGTTGTATGTCAAATAACGCGGCGGCAGATTTCCTGATTGGAATCGCCGTACTAAATCTGCTCCGGAATTTAGATTCTAACTGTGAGAAATTATTAATGGATCCACCAGGGAGACCTTCAAACCAGAGACGCGCAACACCCGACAGTGTCATAACAAATATTTGGCACAACGCCGCATCACTGTGGGTCTGAAACTGAACAAAATCCTTTACTTTATTGATATGCGAAATGAGATCCTTGGTGCCATCATAAGTATCAGTGGGAAGCTTCACGCGTCGACTGACTCTGTGACGCCTTATACGGCGGCTAAACGGGTGGCCCGATGTATCATCAAGAATTTCACGCGCATGACGGGGGGGAGATATTTCAGCCTGACGCCCCCTATTTCGCAGTTCTGGCGTAAGATGTCGCCTAGGAGATCGACTGTGACTCTTGAGTGATCGACTTTGATACCTTCGACTACTAGATCTTTCACTGTACTCGGGAGACAAACTCTTGTTGGCTCCTTCCCTCCGTCCGTCCCACCGGTTCCTAACCCCCTCAAGTTGCCTATCTCCCTGCGAGAGAAGACCTTGCGGCATCTGTGGTACGTAAGCCTCTACTCTTCCTTGAGTGAACTGCACAACACTAACCGGAGGATCTCCTGCGGACAAAGGCATCTGGAGGTTTTCTGGAAACAACGGTGATAAAGGTTGATCAGCGACAATAGATGGTGTGAACATGACGCGGGGAGGGAGACTAGATCCAGAAGCACCAGGCGTGATTCTTGCGGCCATTTCAGTCAAATATTCCAACCGAGAATGAAGGGCCGCTATTTCCATTGCAAAAGGATGTTCATGATTAAGTATAGATCCCCCCGAAAGAGGAGTGGAGAAATCGGATCCCGCTGTCTGAGATGACGAAATGACCGTTTGTGAGGAGACAAGTCCCCCTGCAATTCCGACCGAACGGTCCAGAGATCCCGAAATAATTGGTTGCCACGTCATAGGGAGATCAGCAGTAGCAAAAGGGAATAACTGTCTGCGGATTGAGAAAGGGATATTAGAGGATGATGATCGGATCGGCTCCGATCCTACGGTCATGACCATTCCAATCTTCTAACTAAACGGAGCTTGGCTATTAAGGACGCTCACTTAATATACCAAAGCTCTCAATGAAAGCACCATTTGATAAGATTCGAGGTCGTGTCTGATCGGCGTCGGATGTACCTGCGTCGGATGTACCTGCAAAGCGCCGGAGGGGGGGCTCCGGCGTAGACACTCCGATGCCTAAGTCAGTTCGGGGGTACAAAGTAACAAGAGGATCTGCTGGGTGATCTCGATCTTACCTTCTGTTCGAAAAAGTAGGGATATTTATAGGCCTCGATGGTGATACCTGGCGATAACAGTCTAGGCGATTTCTGGTGATGACGTCACTAGCGATGCCAGCGGGTGACGTCATGAGCGATATCTGACAGGGTTGCCAGGAGCGATAACCTCGCGGTTCCCTAGGATGGGATGGCGCCGTGCGTATAGAGACGCGTGAGTCCCCCCTCCGCTGATGTCGACCATCCTAGGAATCCTTTGCTGATCCCTGGGCGATATGAAGATATACTACGGGACATATAGGAATCCGTCCCGGCCGGAGCCGCAAATGCAGTAGTGCCGTTAGGGTTGTCTTGATTGTTATCAGGGTGAATGAAAAATTGGAGTCGGTTTGCATGTGTGGCTGCAAACCGACGGTGGAGGAGGAGGAGAATGATGATGATGTCTAGGCTAGAATAGTGAGCTAGGGTAGGGTTGTGTGTGGTCAAGAGTGTTCGGATGGGAGGTTGTAGTGATCTAGATGAGTTGGTGCCGAGTTGGAGGGTGAGAATGAATTAAATGGCATTAATGTGAAGTTTATCCTATTTTTGGATACGAACGGGGATATTTTTGGTACGAGCGAAATCGCTCGAAAATGAAAATAAATCCAAGCCGAGGAAACCACGACGTATAGAAAAATAAGACGAGAAAACTAGTATACGGTGAATAAATGCGAAACTTAGTTTAACGTGTTTATTTTCTCTTTTGGAAATGTTAAAAGTTCGGATGTAAAATAAATGTCCTTACGACAAAAATTGAACGAAACCAAACTTGATGGCGTGAAAGAGAAAAATAGTACGTAACTATCAATTAAAGAAATTACGCGTCCGACCCACGGTCCCAGGAAACTTACTCGGGGCCGATAGAAGTTCGCGTAAAGACAGTCGAAAGTACGAAAAAAATAAGAAGGCACGAAATGACACGGAATATTAAACAAACTAGCCTAGGACCAAAAATTGACAGAAATTTGACATAGACGAGCCATTAAATGTGGTAAACATAAAAATACGTAAATGCGTTGACGAAAACCAAAAAATACGGTTTAGTCGAAAATACGAGAAAAATATGAAAAATTCAAAAGACGTGAAATGACGTGAAATATTAAAACAAATAGCCCATGATAAAAAATCGATTGAAATTTGACGTAAATGAGCTATTAATGCGACATGTAATAAAATGAAAAAAGTTATGACGTAAGTCAAAATTCGGGTAGCAACAGCTTTAAATCTAGATTTGGAGATTCCATAAAATTATTTATAGGTTAAAAACCTCTCGCAAACAAAAATATGAACACTTTTTCCCCATTGTTTACGGTTTCATCTCAATTTTTTGTTTTGGGAAAGCTTTTTTTAACCCATAATGCAATCTTTGTTGTTTTTCCTACACAATCAGGGTAATTCATTGATTGGTTTTGTTTTTTGTTTTCTTTCTTCCCCACGGTTCATGTGGGTTTGGTGATGATGAGCTCTCGATTGGATCCTAATTGTTGTTGTCTGTTATTTTTACATGATTCGTATATACATAAGTTTCGTTCTATCTACATCCGGTGGGTGTTGATTCCCTAGAAAGTGAGCTTCCATATTCTTTCTACTCTGCGTTCTCTCTTTGGAAGCATGCTGGTGTTTGATGGTTGGTGAGTTGCATGGTTTGTTTGGTGCCTTAATTTGAGCCAGTAATTTATATGGTTAACTTGATTCCGGAACATAATTTGAGCCAATAGTCTATATATGGTACCTACTTCCTGTGTTGTTGGATTTGTGTTTTGCTTTGCTTTTGCACCATAGAAGCTATAGATTTACTTAGTATATTGCAACTTGAAAGTCATATACATGAGTGATAAGCATATTGGTGAGGTTAATGATCGTTAGTACTCTAGAAAAACTTTATTGCAGGAGTTGTGGCCTATGCTATTTTAAGGTAAAAGTTCCCTAAGCTTCCTATTATTATTGGACATATCGTAGTGTGATAATCTTAGTAATTAGCTAAATTAATGTCAAATTTGGTGTTGTTAATGTCTACTTGGTGAATTTGCAGTTTGACTCTCATTAGCTTGGTGAATTTCCACAGCTTTAAGGAAAATGAGTTTTAAAATCATTCGTTTGATCAATTTGAATATAGCATTAGCCTACTATATATGATTAGTTTGAACTTGCAAAAGATTCTAGATGAAAAAACCAAATCAAGGCTAATTTGCTATTGTGAACCTATTGTATTTTAGTTGTCTAAAATCAGGTAAAAACATATCGACTATGAATTGGATTAAAGGATGATAACTAGTCTTTGTTTATTTTGGTGCATCTTTATATATAGCAGCATGTACTATAGCTACCTAACTTTGGAAAGGGGTAAAAAAAAATTCCAATTGATGCTTAGAAAATAGTTAATTTGGTTGATTGTTCGTGCAAGCATAGCATATGTAAGTTATGAATTGTTCACGGTCCAATTATATGAGAATATAACAGAAGCTTGTTGTTGTTCTACTATCTTCAATGATCAACCAACAACATGTGTTTTATAACTGACTTTGTGTTTCCTGTTAGGAATTACCTGAGTAGGAGACCGAAAGATAACCTAGATTGAGAAAGATAAACGACAATAGACAAGATAGAGGATTAACGTGGTATCGGTCTAGCCGCACTCCACAAACTGCACAAATATTATTAGTCTTAATATTTGTTAGTTTTACAATTACAGGAGAGTCTATTTATAGGGAAAGGGCCGACCTCCATTCCCTATGCTAGCGATGTGGTATATCAGACTCCACATACCCAACAATCTCCCACTTGGAGACTGATCACAGGTCCACTCTCACTCATGTAACTCTAGTAAAACCCAACAACATTAACCAACTCTATATGTGCTGAGCCTTCTTCAACAGTCAGTTCTGAAGGCCAGTTGAAGCAATGCAAAACTTCAACTTGGTCAGCATATCTGCTGGATTCCTTGAACCAAGGATTTTCTACAAGGACAAAGTATCATCACTAATCAACTCCCTGATAAAGTGATATCTCAACTGGATAAACACAGGATTCTTCGCAAGATGTATGACACTCTGACTGTCACTGTACAGAGCGCTGTCTTCCTGTTTCTTGCCCAACTCCTCAAGAAAATTCTTCAACCAAATCATTTCCTTGCTGGCTTATTAAATAACCATGTACTCTGCTTCCGTGGTTGAAAGAGCAACACTCTTTTGAAGTCGAGACATCCAACTAACTGCTGTGACACCCAAAGTGAAAGTATATCCCGTAGTACTCTTCCTTGTATCCTCGCAACCACCCAAATCTGCATCAGTGAATCATTCCAAGATTACATCTTTCCTGCGGAAACATAATGCAACCTTAGAGGTACCTTTCAAGTAGCGTAGCAGCCACTTACCCGCCTCCCAATGCTCTCTCCCAGGATTAGACATGAATCTGCTAACAACTCCCACTGCATGAGCAATGTCTGGTCTCGTGCACATCATAGCATACATCAAACTACCAACTGCAGATGCATACAGAACATTAGCCATTTCTTCCTTGTCTTCATCCGTTTGAGGCGGGTGCTTCTTTGTGAGATTGAAGTGGGCTCCCAAAGGCATACTTCTAATCTTCGCATCTTGGAGGTTAAACTTATTTAACACCTTCCCAATGTACTTCTCTTGCGATAATTTCAGAGTACCTTCACTTCTGTCTCTAATGATGCTCATACTAAGTATCTGCTTTGAGGGACCCAAATCCTTCATCTCAAAATCTAGAGACATCTGTCTCTTCAACTTGTTGATTTCCCTTATGTCAGATACTATGATTAACATGTCATCAACATACAACAACAATATAATATAAGATGAATCAAATTGCTTAACATAGCAACAATGATCCATAGTACTCCTCGTGTACCCACTCCTCATCATAAAGCTGTCAAATTTCAAGTACCACTGTCTTGGTGCTTGCTTCAAACCATACAAGCTCTTTTTCAGCTTGCAAACCATATCCTCTTTCGCAGCTACTGGGAACCCCTCTGATTGTGTCATATAAATTTCCTCCTCAAGATCACCATGTAAGAACGCGGTCTTCACATCTAGCTGCTCTAGATGTAATTCCTCTGCAGCCACGATACCCAAAACAAGTCTGAAAGTAGTCATCTTGACAACCGGAGAAAAAATCTCATTGTAGTCAATGCCCTTTTCCCGCTGAAAACCTTTCACCACTAACCTTGTCTTGTATCTCTTGCTGCCATCAAGTTCTTCTTTAATCTTGAACACCCATTTATTCTGCAAAGTCTTCTTTCCTGCTGGTAACTTAGTCAACGACCAAGTCTCATTCTTCTCAAGCGAACTCATCTCCTCGTTCATGGCTAGCTCCCACTGAACTGACTCATCCATCTGCATTGCCTCTGAATAACTCTCAAGTTCACCATCCTCAGTCAAAAGCAAGTAATAAGCTTGATAAGATTCGGACTCGCTGCTGAAGGGTAGTAGAGGAATATGGTTCTTGGGGTCGGCTGTCCTTGGCGCTCGATGTACCTGCGAAGCGCTTGAGGGGGTCTCCGGCGTAAATACTCCGATGCTTAAGTCAATAAGAGCTGTGGAAATAGCAGAGCTTTGGCTAGCAATCTTAGGCTTCCCTTCCTCCTTTGTGGCGGAGGTATTTATAGGCAAAAGAGGAGTATTTCTGGGTGATCTTGGTCACAAGTTGCTAACGCGCCCGTCAGGGGGGGTTAGAGTTCCCGGTTGATAGAGTGTGCTATTGTTGCGTTAGATATATGTATGGGGGTAGGCGTTACCTAGGTAAGGCAACGCCTATGCTTCTCACGGGATGTCTGGTTTGGCCTGGGATGGGATAACGCCCTGTGTCATGACGAAGTGACGTGTGGGACCCCCTCGCTGATGTCGACCATCCCAGTGTCAGTCACATAGAGAGTGGCGATAGCCTTGATATTGTCGAAGCGGTAAGAATAGTAGCTTTACCCCCACGACAGGGTATAAAATGAAAATGCCCTTGTCGTTAAGAGTATTGTTATCACAAGCCCACCCGAAAATGAGCCCGATTGTTTACCAAGGGCTACCGCTTCATCCTTAATCTTGCCAAGTCAAGTGGTTTTTAACACGTAGAGATGATCCATTTGTCGAGAAATATGTTTCTTCCAACCGTCATTCTTCTCTGGCCTATAAATTGTCTTTTTATCGCGCTGGCTTTTTTCACAACCATTTCTGCACTTCCTCTGATTTTTTGACTATGGATGATCTTACAATGAACTTTCTGATCTCGAAGGCACACAAACTGAAGAATCTAACCGAGTCTGACATTGGTTTCCTAGAGACCATACTGACCAAAACCTCAGCGGATGTCCTGGAGCTTCAAGGAATGATGACCCCTTTGCTGTCCAGGCAAGGGGCTGCTTCTATGGAGGATTTCAATCCTATCCAGAATGTGTCAAAGCTGGCTGTTGTGGTCTCTCGCATCGAGGTGACCATCACTATGCTGCAGCATAGGAAAGACCTGCTGATGTGCTGCTTGAAGGGCATGAGGGTTTCTTCCGCCGAACTGTCCTTGGTGGCGGATGCTCTAAGGGAGATTCCTACTGCTCTTGAGGATGACGATGCTAGGTCTCATGTTTGACCATCGGTCGCTGTCTCTTTGTTTTTACATTTTCTGTGTACGCGCTTGGGCGCTTAGGCCGTTCAGGCCATAATTAAATAAAATGTTGTTTCCATTATTCCTCTGTTTTCTCCCTTTGATATCTTGCTGTTTGTTGCTCTAGTCAGGTATGGTTGCTATAAGCCCAACCGAAAATGAGTCTCCTCTGGAATAAAGTGCTTTAATGCCTGAATTAGCAATAAATGTTTACTCGGCCGTTCCTTGCGCCGCGCTCCCCATGGTGGGTGATTGGGCGATTTTTTGGTGCCTTTTGATTGGCGCAGTTTTTGAGCAGTTGATCACTCTGTATCAGATTCTGCAATTATGATTGTTCTTCTCCAGGCGTACTTATTGCTTTCAAGGGACACGCGAAGAGATCGTGGTACCTTTTTGCCTCAGCTATTTAATGGGGTTTTCTTTCCCTTTTCTTGTTCACCTTCTTCTTCTTATTTCTTTTCTGGATTATTTCAATTCCGCATCAAATGAAGATTGTTGGGCGCAAGCCTCCACTTACTCCCCCAACTTCCCCAGATTCCGACGATCTCCCTTCTCTTCCCTATCTGAAGAGGCAATTCCCTTGCCATGAAGGTCGCAAAAGGTCGAGAAGGAAGGTCTCCGAAGCGGTTAACGTTCCTTCCGCTTTCTCCGTGTGAAAGGATAGTGAACGATTTTCTCCTGCGAATCCCGTCTTGGAAGGGCCGAGCTCGGCGCTGCTGGGTCAGGAAAAGAGGGTTGACGAACCTTTTCCTCCTTACAACGGAGGTCTACTGCTCTCGGATGATGACGACATTTTTTACTATGACATATTCTGGCCTGATGAGGATTAGCGCCCTAGCGTTAGGTGCAATGTAGATGCCGTATGGCCTTTAATGAATGAACTGATGCTTTTTCTTTCTTTTTCCACCGTGTTCTCTTGCTAGCGTTTTCATTTTTTGATGACTGATACGAAGGCGTTAGCCTCACTGAGTCGAGCATTTTACGATTGTTTTGACTCGGCTAATCATTAACTGCCGCTTGGTAGATCATGGCAAATAACTGCTTGTTTCTAACCTCTGAGCATGATTCCACGTGGTCTACTTCTTTTACACGTGTCCTCGCGCGACTGGTAGCTCAATTAATGCAGTGACATTCGGTCCTTTAAAAGGGATTATCTTATCTTTCTGATACTTTTCGCCTTCATTTCAAATTTTCTCTCCTCTTTGTTTTCTCTGGAAAAGCTTCTCGTCCGTCCTCCGCCCTTCGTCGATTTGCCTGCAGATCTTTCCTTTCAAGGTACCACTTCATCCTTTCAGATTTTCTGTTCATTAGCTTACTATGGTTATAACTAGAACCAGGCGATTCCTGTAGAGACCCATAGATCCAAAAATCGTACGATCATCCAGTATTTTCTCCTGTGATGCGGTTTTAAATGCTGAACTAGAGGAAAACGGTATCACTTTCCCTCCTGGATGTGTGCCTACCATTCCCGAGAGCGACATGCGTCTTCACGATCCACTGTGGGGGAACTATAGATTAGTTTATTTTAAGATGTTCCTCTATGGCTTTCGTCTCCCAGTCTATGCTTCAATAACAACATTGCTGCGGGAATTCAAGCTTAATCCTGCCCAGATAACTCCTTCTTCCTGGGGTGGTGTTTATGCCTTTCTTCGCGCTTGCAAGTTGGAGAGCATTCTCACCCCATCTCTCAATTTATTTCATAAATTCTTTAGCATGACCTGTCACGATTATTTAATCAGTATCACTCTAAGGTGGGATGACGCATTTGTGCAATCATTCTGGTAGTGATTTTGTGGCTTTGAGAGGGCTGTGGCTGACTGGAAAAATAGCTTCTTCATTCTTGAGCTACCGTCCCGTTGGTGGCGCCAGGGTTTTAATCAAGAGCTTATAGGTCCCCTTTGGGCAAACCCAGTGGTACTGACTAGAAGCGAGCTGGATCAAGCTAACGCTCTGCTGGATAAGAATACGTGCTATCGCATCCGGGAGTTCGCCTCATACAAGCTTTTGAACGAGTGCGTTATGGGTAAGTTTGTCTTTCTTCACGTTTCCCTTTTTCACTTATTTGTTGTTCTCATACATTCTCTTATCAGGAGAGGTCAGTCATCAGGAGGAGCTAACGTTCCTTTGAATGTGATGCCGCTCAAAACTATACCGGCCTCTCCTCCTGCCGCGCATTCCAGTCATTGGGGCGTTCCACCCAAGAGGGGAAAAACTAAGACAGTCGCTGGGAAAGGACGGGGGCGCGTCATTTCTGCATGAGCTTCTCGCTTTATTGACAATTGGCTACCGCCTCGACGCAGAGGGATAAATATAAGTCGGCCTTCAATTCGAACAATTGACAGCGACAGTAGTAGCCATAGCGAGGATATGGATGCCAAACCAGACCTTTGTCATGCCTCCTCACTTCAACGAAAGAGACTCAGAGTAGGCATGAATGAGCAGGCTACCGGGGTCTCTTCTACCCATGCTAACATAACGGCTGCCGTGGCGCCTGCCATTTCTTCTGTGGCAAGCACTTCTCAACCAGTGAAAGTTGCTGACGTGTCAACTGTCTGCCCTCCTACCGCTGCTAAAGTCTCGTTAGTGGCAGATTCCCCTCCGCCGATTAACGCTCCTGACTATCCCATTTCTTATTGTATTCCAGATGTGGTAGCAACGACTTCTCCAGTTTCTGAGCCGCCGCCCAGGGTTCCTCCTCAATTGTTTTTCACTTCTATCTCAAAGGTGAGTAATAAAGGCTCTCCTCCGACTCCGATGGTCAATCTCTGTCTTGAAGGCCCCCAAGGGACTCCGTGCTATCGCATGGATTTAGCGGGATTTGGCATCAACGGTCTTCGCGCTGCAGGGGTACAAAATCCCTTCTCAAGGGACGAATTCACGGCACCCCTGATAGGAGAAATGATGAGCTCTTCCACAGAGAAAGAAATTCCTTCAGCTTTCGCTAAGGGCTCGCTGCAGGCACGTTGTGAATGACTCTCTAGATGTCTTCTGTTATTTTCATTATGCGGTAGAGGCTTTTGACACCGAACTACGAGATTCTGCTCGCGTAATGTGTGCTTAGAAGGTACAGCTCGATCGGTCGCTAGACCAAACGAGGTTGCTAACGCGTCTTTATGACGATTCACAGAAGGAGCTAAGTAGAGAAAAATCTAAAGGGAAAGCGAAAGCCGATGTTCTGGAGGCAGAGTTAGCTTTGGAAAAGAAGAAAAATCTTCTTCTTCACGAAGAGATGTTGGCTCGAGACGAGGAATTTTCCAGGGTTCCACTGAGGATGGAGCGGTGGAAAAAGAGGGTTCTGGAGGCATTTACCTCTAGGTTCACTGCCCATTTCGAGAGTGATTCCTTTGATCCGGCCAAGATTGCCGATTATACCTCTGCTATAATAGACAAGGTTAATGGAGACGACGCATCTGCTTTAGAGGGAGAGAAGTCTGGTGATGGCGCTGGCGATGGCGCGCAACGGTCTTCCTCTTGATTATTATCTCCTTCTTATTTGCATTTGTTTATTCTTCAATAAATCACTCCCCAAAGATATTTGACATTGTTCTTCTTGTAATAAGGCTAACTCCATGAGATCATTGTTGCTTTTTCCTCAAACGTTGGGTTTTGTCATATTAACGATATTGCTTATACTTCGTTAACGCTTTTCTGCTATCGCGCTGTTTCTTGAGACCGTGTGTCAGAGCTGGTGCTGCTTTTTAGAGCATTAAATGCTATGAATCCCCTCATTAATGCGATCGAAAAGTAATGATGAGGAAGGACACATGTCTTTCTTGTGAAGAGGCATTTGAGATAGACATCTCTAGGGAGTAGCAAGGACTGAAGCGTCTCCATTTTAAAGTTGTGTCCTTCGCGCGTGCCGCGTCCTTCCGTTATGCTACCTTGCCATGTGTCAGTTATTGACTGGTCATGCCTTTTCGACCCCTTTAGGGTTATATATAATGTTTTTCCCCGCCTTCTTTTTTTCTTTTTTATCTCCTTCTTCGCTTACTGCTTCTTTCTGAAAATAACTCACGCCGCTCCTTCTTCTCTGTTCTGGGATCCCTGGTGTTTCTTCAACGAAGGTACACACATTACTTCCTTCTTTTACTCTCTTCTTCTTTTTACTAGTTATGGCGAAGACTCGCTCTTCACAATCTGCTGAAGAGGGAAGTTCCAAAAAATCTGTTGGGAAGGAGAATCAATAATACACCCACTTCTCTTTACACTTTGCCCCTTGTTCATTATAGTCTGTCCAATTTCAATGTTCAACTCCCTGAGGGTTACTCTGTTAGTGTTGCTTCTGACCCTCTCCGCCTTAATAGTGCATTGCCTGATAATAGTAGGATATTGTATGCCAAGTTGTTCGATCATGGGTTTCGGCTCCCCCTTGATCCGCTTGTGAAACTGTTGTTGGACGATTCTGACTTGAATCTGGCCCAACTAAGTCCTAATGCGATTTGCGTTGTTAGTGCTTTTGCGGCGTTATGCCGGTTCAAAGGGATTGAGTCCCCTTCGCTAGCGTTGCTTCATGATATTTTCCAATTGTATTCTCGCAAAGGGGTAATATCAATATCACCCCGCTATGATGATAACTCACTGAAGCCATTCACTTGGAAACTCATGAGTATCGAGTCTTCTATTTCTGGCTGGAAGGAAGGTTTTTTTATTATTGACCTGCCCGAGCCCTTGTGGAGAACCGGTTTCAACGAAGAAATTAAAGATGGGGCTTGGGGTAGCAGAAAACCACTTTCTGACCGGAGGATAGCTGGTTAAAGACGCTGCTCCAAATGGACTTTAGCGTTGACACTCATAAAGTGGCAAACAGAATGGAAGTTACAGAGTGTAAAATGGGTGAGTGTTTACCCTTCTTTCTTCGCGTTGTTGGGAAATGCTAACGCTAACATTTTTTTATGATTATGCAGTGGTTCCGCCCGGTTGGGAGCCTGAATATATTCGAAGAAAAAAGAAAAGGGAGCAAGTTACCGCCGCTACTGTTGCTGCTGAAGGTGGGGCTACCGGTGTTACTTTAGCCGCGCCGCTTTCTCAAGGAGTTGCCGCCACTGTCGGCACTATTCAAGCGTCGTCTTCGCGAGCGCGTGTCACAAGAAGGAAGAGAGGCAGAAAAGCAACCGCAGTGCCTCCCACTCTTTCTTAGGCTACCGCTTCTTCAGAAGTGTCTGCCGGTTCAATTCCTTCTGGGATTCCCTTGGTTTCTCCTTCTGCTCAGGTACCTTTATCCGTTGCCCTTGCTGCTTTCTCCGCTCTTCTGCAGTTTCCTTATTACATTTCATTTTCTTAGGAAATTGGCACCACTTCCACTCATTCTCTTCCTCCCGAGGATATGTCATTTGCAAGTGAGCTCGCCGAGCGCTGGAAGAAGGTTTGTCATGACCTTCAAAATAGCCCATCGTCATCCGGCGTCAACCCTCCCTTGACAGCTTCCGCGGAAGGTGGCGCACCTTTCGGGCAACCTCAAGGTGCTAACCTTGT
Source organism: Viola odorata (assembly GCA_963691705.1). Taxonomy (NCBI): domain Eukaryota; kingdom Viridiplantae; phylum Streptophyta; class Magnoliopsida; order Malpighiales; family Violaceae; genus Viola; species Viola odorata. Next base: position 18,665,099 of record OY829539.1, on the reverse strand, counting down.
TATCGATCCCTACGCTTTTGCTGATTCTCCGCTCCATTCTACTTCTGCCGCTGTAGGTTTTAGCTCAGACATGCTGGGTTTTTAGACACTCGGCGGTGGTGAGTCTTTTGTCTCTGCCGTAGGGGGTTCTGCTGACCACCCTCCTTCTCCTCCTACTCTGTCTTTTGTTCCTTTGTCTTCACCTCCTGCCGCGAGGGGCAATTCTGCTTCTGACTTGATGGTTGGTCTTACTTCATACGCTCCTCCCAGCTTTCCCACTCATCAGGTTAACCTGGGTGGCTTTAGAGAGAAAGCTTTTCGAGCCTTGGAGACTGATAGCGCTGAGGCTATTCTTTCATCTACATCTCTGTTGGCGGCTCGAATAATGTCGCATCAAGGGGAAATGGATATATTTTTCGCCAAGGGTCACTAGGGATGTATAGATTTCCTCCGTTCTCAGATGTTTTCTTCCTTCTGCCATGCCCAATACATGGATGAGGCTAACACTAGGGAGGCAGCGGACAAGCAAAGGGAAATAGACAGATTGACGACTGAGCGTCAGGGACTTTTGGATACTGCGATGGCTGCCAAGCAAGAGGCAGAAACGGCTAGGCAAGAGGCAAATGTTGCTAAGCAAGAGGCGGAGGTTGCCAGGCTTGCGCTAGAAGAAGAAAAACAGAAGGGTACCACTCTAAGCGCACGCCTTTCTGAGGAAGAGGCCGGGCTAGCATCAGAAAGGCCTAGAAATGCTGAACTGTCTGCCGAGCTTAGCCTTTCTGGTGAGAAATGTCGTTGGTATCTAAGGGAGGGAGCAATGATTATGTCAGAGGGCTTCATGCGTAATTATGGGGTGGACCACCTTCAGATTGACGTTCTTTCTGAATATTTTGAGGAGAGGTCTTTGCATGTGTCCGACGAGGATTTCTATAACGCGAAAGTCGCCAAGCAAAGAGAAAACAACGCGTCAACCGCTTCTTAGGCCCGCACTTTGCTTTTTGATTTTTATCATTGGCATGTCTTTATCTATCCTTTGAGGATATTTTATAATCTTGACAATATCAGCTTTCCTTTAGACCATTATCTTTTGTCTATAATTTATTTGTTGATCTTGCCGCATGACATTACTGCCACAACATGGTTAGTAAACTTCATTACTAAAATCACAATGATGTGGTCATCGTACCTTATTCGGTTAATCAACCGTTGCGTTTGCATGCACACACCATTCATGGGCGCCAAGGTATTTCTGCCTTTAGAGACATAGTGTTTCTGCGATAGTCACAATGACTCGTTCTCTGAGGAAGACTTTCCTGCAGTGTCTCTGCTTGCTCTTTTCTCTGTTGATAATCAGGAAATTATTTCGCTACATTATTTCTTTGATGATGTTTCAAAGGGCAAATCACTATTATTTCCACTCATGCTGTGTATAGCTTGATGCCGCCCTTTGTTGTTAGGGGGATCACTTAGCCTTGCTAAGTTTGTTCATGATATTGTTGTTGTGATAGAGACATCTCTCCAGCCCAACTTCACCGGGTATCAACCGCTCGGTTACTGGCCGGGATATCTCTTCTTTATTTCAAATGCCAACTATCTGCTTGGGGCGTGCCTCATCATAGTGAGTCGTCTGATCAGGACCGACCATCACAAGGATAGGATTTTCACTCCCAAGCGTTGAAACCTCGCGTCCCTGGAGCGTGCCTCGTCTTAATGGTCCGTCTGTGTGAGCACGGTTGCCACAAGGATAGGATTTTCACTTCCAGGACGGAGTTACTATCTCCTTGGGGCGTGCCTCGTCTTAATGGCCCATCTGTGTGAGCACGGTTACCACAAGGATAGGATTTTCACTCCCAAGGATGCCGGGACGTGCCTCATCTTAATGGGTCGTCTATGTGAGCACGGTTGCCACAAGGATAGGATTTTCACTCCCGGGGGCATTGGGTCGTGCCTCGTCTTAATGGGCCATCTATGTTAGCACGGTCGCCACAAGGATAGGATTTTCACTCCCAACGTTGTTTATGCCGGGGCGTGCCTCGTCTTAGTGAGCTGTCTGATCAGGACCAACCATCACAAGGATAGGATTTTCACTCCTGGCATTCTTCGTTATCTACATATTATTGGCCACAGCGTGCACAAAAATGCCTTTGATTCATGCGTTAGAGTAATGATAATAATGCCAAACAGGAAAGATCAGCTTCTAGCATGATATAATTTCAAATGAGCTATATTCCAAGAGTTTGGTAAGGGAGTACCGTCAAGTGTTTCCAAATGATACGCTCCCTTTCCGATGACGCGGTTGACGCAATATGGCCCGTCCCAATTTGGGTTGAGTTTTCCTATGCGTTGCCCTGCCGCTCGCTTGTCTCTGAGCACTAAATCTCCCGCTTTGAGCAGCCGCTCTTTGACTTGCCTGTTATGATATTGCGCCATTTTTCTTTTGTAATGCAAGGCTTTCAAGAGAGCCTCCTCTTATACCTCTGGTAGTGCATCGAGGTTAGCACGTAACCTTTCCTCATTTATTTCTTCGTTGAAATATGCCACTCGAAGGCTTAGGGTGCCAATTTCTACCGGCGTGACAGCCTTTGTGCCAAAGGCTAACGCAAAGGGGGTTTCTCCTGTGGTAGTTTTGACGGTCATGCGATAGGCCCACATTACATACGAGAGTTCGTTTGCCCATTTCTTTTTAGAACCTTCTAGGTTCCTTTTGATGCCACTGAGGATACTGCGATCGGTCACTTCCGCTTAACCATTGGTTTGCGGGTGTGCTACAGAAGAGAATCTCTGTTCGATTTGGAATTCTGCGCACTGATTTCTAAAAAATTGGCTCGTGAATTGCATTCCATTATCGCTGACCAATATGCGAGGTACCCCGAATCACATTATGAATTGATATTTAAAGAAACGCCAGATTTTTTCCGTGGTAATGTTGGCTACCACCTCTGCTTCTGCCCATTTCGTGAAATAGTCTACCGCGACAACCACAAATTTTAGTTGAGACCTGGCTTTTGGAAACGGGCCCAAAATATCGATTCCCCATTTGGAAAACTGGCAAGGAGCAACAATTTCTGAGATTTATACGGCTGGTCTTCAGGGAATCTTAGCGTATTCCTGGCATTTTTGATAAGATTTTACAAAGTTGTAATAGTCTCTGCGAATGGTGGGCCAGTAGAATCCTGACCGAAAGACCTGTGCATGCGACATATTCCTTTGTGGATATCTCGCAAGGTGTGGATGCCTTCCCGCTCCGTTATGCACTTTGCAGCTGGATGAGAGATACATTTTCGAATTAACTCCCCGTTATAGTATGTGCATCGTGCCGCTTGCTTCAAAATTTTCTTCTTTTCGGTGTTATCCGCTGGCAACTCATCATGTTTCAAATATTTCACAACGGGGATTCTCCAATCACTCTCCGCTTCTTCCACACAAAGAGACACTTGTTCTTCCATAAAAGAAGGCACTAGTATCTCACCGTAGTGCACATATTTAGGTATGGAGGCTTCCGGGTTGGCTGCCATTTTAGCAAGATTATCAGCCTCAACATTGTCTTCTCGAGGAATATGCTCAAAGCAGACTTGAATGCCTTTTTCTGTATTTCCGTTAGCTCACGTTTTACTTTTGCAAGATATTGGATCATGATAGGCTCTCGGGCTTAGGAGTTTCCCAAGACTTGATCTATTATCAGTTTAGAGTCCCCACGTATCTCTAGTTGTGGATCACGCACCATTCCTGCATCGTGCGTAGTTTTCACAGAGAAACTATTGCCTATCCTGAGTCCCGCCAGTAACACTTCGTACTCAGCCGCGTTGTTGGACAGTGGTTGCAAAATTCTAATGGCATATCGTATCTGCATGTCATTGGGTCCAATCATGAACATTCTTGCACCGGCTGACTCTTGATTTTTGGCTCCGTCCACGTGGATGATCCATGTGTCATTATATGTGTCTGGGGACGGGAGATCTGAGTCTTCAGCTTTCCCTTCCGGTGGGTCCACCGGTGACTCTTATGTGAATGTGCATTTTGCTATGAAGTCTGCTAACGCTTGGGCTTTGATGGACGGTTTGGCCTTATATTGCAACCCATATTGCTCAAGTTCGATCGCCCAAATCAGCATTCTTCATGAAGACTCAGGTTTCCTCAAAATTTTCCTCAATGGCTGGTCAGTGAGTACTACGATAGGATGAGCTTGGAAGTACCGATCCATCTTCCGCGTTGCCTGTACTAGGGCAAACGCTATTTTCTCGATGTGAGTGTACTGTAATTCGGTGTCTTTCAGTATGTGGCTGACAAAGAATACAGGGCGATGAATATGTCTATCGCTTCATATGAGGACAACACTGACCACTTCGTCGGCGACACCCAGATAAAATTATAAGGCGCCCCTGGTTCAGGTCTCGTCAGCACCAGGTTGGACGAGAGGTAGGCTTTTATGGCAGCAAACGCTTCTTCACACTCTTCCGTCCACCCAAAGGGTGCTTTCTTGCGAATGACCTTGAAGAAAGGTAGGTATCTTTCGCCTTGTTTAGAAATAAACCGTCCTAACGCAATGATGCGTCCTGTGAGCTTTTGCACTTCCTTGACGGTTCGAGGAGATATCATATCCTGAATTGCCTTTACTTTCGAAGGGTTAGGCTAGATACCTTTCTGGCTGACCATGTAGCCTAAGAATTTGCCCGTTTGGAATGTGAACATGCATTTACGGGGGTTCAACTTCATCTTGTATTCTCTCATCACGCTGAAAAATTCTTCCAAATCAGCCAAGTGGTCTTCGAAGCTTCGGCTTTTGACAAGTATATCGTCCACGTAGGCCTCCACTTTTTTCCCAATCTGCTTCTCAAAAACTTTGTTTGCCATGCACTGGAATGTTGCCCCAACATTTTTCAATCCAAACGGCATCGCTGTATAGCAATAGGTGGCCTTCAGAGTGATAAAGGAGGTCTTTTCTTCGTCCTCCACGGCCATGGGGATTTGGTGATATCCCGAGTTGGCATCTAACGAGCTTAAATAGGCGTACCCAGCGGTTTGGTCGACCAACTGATCGATTCGAGGAAGAGGATAGCAGTCTTTGGGACAGACGTCGTTTAAATTAGTGAAGTCAATGCACATGCGCCAATCTCCGTTAGGTTTTGGGACTAACACAGGATTAGCCAACCACGTCGGGTACTGGACTTCTCGGATGAAACCGGCATCCATGAGTTTTGATATCTCTTTCTCGATGGCTATCATTTTTTCTGGACAGAAAGCTCGCCGCTTTTGCTGAACAGGCTTGGCGTTAGGGTTAACGTTGAGTCGGTGCTCTGCTATTTCTCGTGAGATTCCAGGCATATCTGCTAGTCTCCACACGAATTCTCCTTTGTATTTATTCAATAATCGAGCTAACTGTGCGCTTTCCTCTGAGTTCAATTTTTCGCTAACCAGAAAATTTACTTCTTTGACTCTATTAATGTGAATTGACCTCATATTGTCTACTGGCTGAGTACGCTTTTCCTCTCTATCCTCAAAGGGATCATCCACTACGCACACATAATGATCGCAACTCTTTTGGGTCATGAGCAAGTAGCACTCGGCAGCTAACTTCTGGTCTCCTTTGATCGAGACTACCCCGTCCCATGAAGGGTATTTCATCTTTAGATGTTTTTGCGATATTGCAGCTCTAAAGTGGTTGTGGTATGGCTGCCCGAGTATAGCGTTGTAAGGCATGATAGGTCTACAACCAAGAATAATAATTCCTTTGACCGTTTGGACATATCCTCTCTGAAGTATACTGTTAGCGATGTGACTCCTGCCACCAGGATTGCGACCCCGTCTACTCCAATTATTGGCTTTTTACAAGGGGTTAGCTCACTATCAGGACGCTTCATTAGGTTGTATGCCTCAAGCGAGAACAGATTGACCGCACTCCCATTGTCAACAAGGGTTCTCCTAACTCCATGGTTTCCGATAACGAGTGTGACTACCAATGCATCGTTGTGTGGAGAGACAACGCCTTTGTCATCCTCTTCAAAGAACAATAACACCATTCGATCTAACGCGTTTATCGCTTCACTTTTCACTAGCGCGCTTTCTCTCTTACGCTTACCGCCAGTCGCGGGCGCTAACGCTATAGGTTCGTCGAAATATGGAGTGTCTCCCGCTATAATATTGATCATAGGAATATCATCCTTGCTAACCACAAACATTTCTTTATTTATTCCGATAGGGATGGCGTTGGCTCCCGTGGCGTAAGAAGGTGCTTGCCTGTCACCAGTCGCTTTATCCGTTGGATTGCTCCTGACTTCCTCCCTTACTTTAGTGGCAAATTCCCCGAGGTAGCCCTCTTCAACTAAGCGCTCTATCGCTAGTTTCAATTCTCTGCACACATCTGTAGAGTGCCCTTTAACTTTATGGAACTTGCAGAATGCATTTTCCCTTCCTCTCATAATTACCCCTGGTTTTATAGGAGTTGGATAACGGATAGGCAGGTTTCACTGCTGAACTATCGCTAAAATTTCTGCTCTTGGAAGTATGAGGGAAGGAAGGCCAAGGTCGTATATTCGCCCCTTGGGTGGATCCATTTGCCTTATGGTAGGGGAATTCTCGGATCTTCCTCTCGAGAAGTTACCCCTCTGCCGGTTTGAGGTTCTGGGAATGTGGTCTTTTCGTTGTCCATAATCATCAGTTGGCCGCGTATCAGGACTTGCGCTAACGCGGGCGTTGGGGGCTGGATGCGTATCTTGAGGTATGCTCTGAATTCGTTCCCTATTTTCTTCTTCCTCCATTCTCGCATAATTGTGGGCTTTCAGCCTTAACGCATCTAAAGTCAACGGTGGGTCCACCATTAAAGTATCTCGTAATTTCCCATAACGGCATTTACATTTCAAAGCTTCCACAACGAAGTCAATGGTAACTCCTGGCGTTAGCAACATCTCAAGATTAAAACGGAACCGGCTCCGAAATTTAGCTTCCAGTTGGGAAAAATTATCAATGGAACCTGCCGGAAGTCCCTCAAACTAGAGACGTGCTACACCTGATAGTGTCATCACAAAAATTTGACATAACGCGACGTCACTATGGGTTTGAAACTGTACGAAATCTTTCACCTTATTGAGCTGATAAATAGGATCCTTTGTGCCATCATATAATTCTGCAGGAAGTTTTACATGCTGATTGACCCTATGATGCCTCACGCGGTGGCTGAACGGGTGACCAACGTTATCATCAGGAATCCCCTGCGGTTGATGAGGAGGAGGAGGTTCGTTAGGCTACCTTTGAGCTTGAAAATCATACTCACGATGCCGCCTAGGAGATCGACTGTGACTTCTTGGCGTTCGAGTTTGATGTCTCCTTCTACTCGACCTCTCACTGTGCCTAGGAGATGGATCCCTGAACATCTCATCTCGCCTACTATCCCAATGATCTCTATATTCACCGTCCCATCGTTCCCCCTCAGGAACAAGAACTTCCCTCCTATGCTGCTCAAATGGTTCAGCGCGTCTATGCGCAAGTTGCATGACATTGGTAGGGGTTGATGTCAAAGGTAGGGATAACGGAAAACCTCTAGATTGTCGAGGTGACAATGGTCAGTCAGTTACGATGGATGGAGTAAAGACTATATGAGAAGGCACGCTAGGTCCCGAAACATGAGGCGTAAATCCTGCGGCTAATTCTGTCAGCTAGTCTAGTTGGGCTCGAAGGGCCGATATTGAATTCGCGAGAGGATTGCCTGTGCCATCTACCACAGGTGCCCTCGAATGGGGGATAGAATAACTGGGTCCCGTTATTTGGGATAAAGGAGTATATGCCTGGGATGCAAATGCTCCCGCTGTTTGTTCGAAAGAGGGATCCGACATGCCTGGCGGAACTTCTTGCACCGTGATGGAAGCATCAGTGGTGGCAAAAGGGAAAAGTCGCCTACGAGTAGAAAACGGGAGGCTAGAAGACTGGGACAGCGCGGGATCTGAGTCGGAATCCATAATCCTCTAAATTTCCAGAAAATAGAGCTTGGCTATTAAGGATACTCACTCAATAAAACCAAAGCTCTCAATGAAAGCACCCATTTGATAAGATTCGGACTCGCTACTGAAGGGTAGTAGAGGAATATGGTTCATGGGGTCCACTGTCCTTGGCGCCCGATGTACCTGCGAAGCGCCGGAGGGGGTCTCCGACGTAAACACTCTGATGCTTAAGTCAATAAGAGCTGTGGAAATAGCAGAGCTTTGGCTAGCAATCTTAGGCTTACCTTCCTCCTTTGTGGCAGAGGTATTTATAGGCAAAAGAGGAGTATTTCTGGGTGATCTTTGTCACAAGGTGCTAACGCGCCCGTCAGGGGGGGTTAGAGTTCCCGGTTGATAGAGTGTGGTATCGTTGCGTTAGATATATGTATGGGGGTAGGCGTTACCTAGGTAAGGCAACGCCTATGCTTCTCACGGGATGCCTGGTTTGGCCTGGGATAGGATAACGCCCTGTGTCATGACGAAATGACGTGTGGGACCCCCTCGTTGATGTCGACCATCCCAGTGTCAGTCACATAGAGAGAGGCGATAACCTCGATGTCGTCGAAGCGGTAAGAACAACAACTTTACCCCCACCGCAAGGTATAAGACAAAAATGCCCTTGTCGTTAGGAGTATTGTTATCAAAGCTAAAGGAGAGTATCTTTGTGGCGGTCGGGAAACTCTATTTGATCTTCTTAGTGCAACATCTGGGGCAACTGGGACTGCCTCCTCAGCATCTCTGTTTGCTAAAATCCCACTGTCCCCTACATGAACATCATCAGAATCTTTAACCCGCACATAAGAAACACAACCAAAAACTCTCAGGTGTGAGAGATTTACCTCTTTTTCTTGCCACTCTTCCTCTGGAATCTTGAACCCCAAAGGAACTGAGGGTCCTCTGTTAATGAGATATGCCGCTGTACTAACTGCATCTGCCCAAAACATCTTTGGCAATCCTGCATGTATCCTCATACTCTTGGCTCTCTCATTCAAAGTCCTATTCAATCGCTCTGCAACTCCATTCTGCTGCGGTGTCTCAAGAATAGTCTTTATCATTCTAATTTCGTGTTCTACACAATAGACTTTGAACTCATCACTGCTGTATTCACCCCCATTATCTATTTTCAGGCTTTTAATCTTCAACCCTGTCTGATTTTCAACTTCTGCCTTCCACTTCTTAAAGGTTTCAAACACGTCAGATTTATTTTTCAGAAAATAAACCCATACCTTTTGATAACCATTGACACCACTGTAGCGGCATCTCCGACATCACACCTGGCAACCATGCCAGAACACTGTACCTATCGAGGCAGGCATGACACTGTTCCTACCGCCCCTAGCCTGGCGGCCGGCCCTGGGATGGTCGACATCAGCGCGGGGGGGGCTCTCACGCGACATCCCATCCCAGGTCACACATGACGTCACTCCGTATGACGTCATCTCGCATGACGTCACTCCCTATCACTCCAGCGACATCTACCAGGGATGGCTCCTACCCCCTGTCGGTACATTCCTTCCTTTACCTATAAATACCCCTACCCTTCCAGATAAGAGGGTAAGCCTAAGATAGCGTGCTAAACCCCTACCATTTTTACCACTCATACTAACTTAAGTATCGGAGTGTTTACGCCGGAGACCCCCTCCGGCACTTTGCAGGTAACGAAGACCCCGGAATAGTGTTCCCGACCAGACCCCCTTGGCCGATCCTGCCCAGCAAATCTCGGACTCTTATCAAATGGTGCTTTCATTGAGAGTTTTGGTTAATTAAGTGAGCTTCCTTAATAACCAAGCTCTGTTCTTTTTGAGAGTCGAAGGATCATGACCTCAGATTCAGAATCTACACCCCCTCATTCTCGCAGTACTCACACACGCAGGGAACTTTTTCCTACGTCTTCGCCTAATGTTTTCACCACATCGCATGGAACTCTCTCTGCACAGTCAAATTTCCTTTTTGGACTGACAGGAAGCGCGCCGTTTCCTCAAACAAGCACCCTATTTCCCCAAATGAGTGCTCCATTTTCTCAAATGGTCGGACCCAGTTACTCCGCTCCTCCACCCATGGGCTCCGGAATGGGAGGTGCTAACAATCCTTTGGCAAGTTCAATCTTATCCCTCCGCGCCCAGCTAGATTACTTGACTGAGCTAGCCGCAAGCTTTACTTCTAGTGCCCCTGGATCGGGTATGCCGTCGCAGATTGTTTTCACCCCTTCCATCGACGCTGAACGACCGATGTCGCCTCGACCGTAGGTGAGCGTTCCTTTGACTGCGCCTGCGATAAGTACGCCATTTAGCTTTGTACAGCTCACCGAGGGACTGGTAGAGCCTTACATACCGCAGGCACCGCGAGTCCCCGTCCCTCAAGTAGAACAACAACAAGGTGACTACAGGGAGAGTTGGGACGGTAGGAGAGAGGGGGCCGACAGAAAGGTCTCCCTAGGGTGAAGTGAAAGATCGAGGAGTAGAAGACATCGTACCCGTTCACCCAGAAGCCATAGTCGATCCCCTAGGCCACAGCATACCCCGGAACCTTGAGGGCACAGACGACACTTGGAAATTTCTCCTCCCCGCCATGACCGTGAGATCCTAGATGACACTTCAGGTCATCCATTCAGCAATCATATAAGACTTCATAGGGTCAGCCGACACGTCAAGCTCCCCACAAAGTCATACGACGGCACTAAAGATCCCATCTCCCACCTCAACAAGGTGAAAGATTTCGTGCAATTTCAGACACACAATGACGCAGCCTTATGTCAAATATTCGTCATGACATTGTCAGGGGTAGCCCGCCTCTGGTTCGAAGGACTTCCCGCTCGATCGATTGATAACTTCTTGCAACTAGAGGCCAAATTTAAGAGTCGCTTCAGTACATCTATCCCCATTTGGAAGTCTGTCGCAGCCTTGTTCGATATACGCAGGAAACTGGAAGAGTCCTTGAAAAGCTACCTCAGTCGTTTCGACATGGAAATATCGCTAACGCTAGGTATCACTATTGATTTTGCCATAGAAGCCTTGAAGTGAAACTGCGGCTACGGAAAGTTGAGGGATACGTTAATGGTGGACCCCCTGGCGACCTTAGATATGTTAAGGCTGAAGGCTCATAACTACGCAAGAATAAAAGAGGAGGAATATAGAGATAGAATGCGAAACATGCCTCAGAGCGCGCCCCCAGTCCCCGCCACCCAGGCCGGTATGACCCACGACACCCGCCCAGGTGACGAATACACCCAGTGGAAAGATTACATCCCCAAGGCGTCAAATCGCCAGAAAGGCAACTTTTCTAGAGGAAGAACTGTTGGCTCGAACGCTCAGTGACAAGCGGACCCGCCTAAGGGTCGAATCTACGACCCCGACCTTCCTTCCCTTATACTCCCACAAGCAGAGATCTTAGCAATTATTCAGCAGCGGAACCTGCCAATCCGCTATCCAGCCCCTGTAAAGCCGAGAGTGATCATGGGAGGAAGAGAGAACGCTTTCTGCAAATTCCATAAGGCCAGGGGCACTCTACAGAGGCATGCAGAGAATTGAAGCTAGCAATAGAGCGCCTATTGGAAGAGGGTTAACTCAGAGAATTCGCCGCCTGAGTAAGAGAAGAAGCCAGGGGCAACCTCCCGCGCGGGGCATTTTACGACCAGCAACTGCCTCCTCCCCCCGGAAGCAGTGAGACTTCGGGCGGAAGGGGGAAAGAAGCGTTAACGATTCATGACGAGGACATCCCTATCATCAACATTATTGCTGACGGCACGTCATATCTCGATGAACTCCCTCAAGCGACACCCATCGCAGGAGAGAAGCGGAAACGAGAAGGTCAGCCCGCAAAAAAGGAAGCGATCGACATGCTGGACAAGATGGTGATATCCTTCTCAGAGGAAGACGAAAAGGGTGTCGTTTTCCCTCACAATGACGCATTGGTAGTCACACCAGTCATTGGGAACCATGGGGTCTGGAGAACCCTCATTGATAACGGCAGCGCGGTAAACCTATTTTCACTAGAGGCATATAACCTCATGAAGCGCCCTGCCGGTGAATTGGCACCATGCAAGAAGCCAATCATTGGGGTGGACAACGTCCCCAGCTCGGTAACTGGAGTCACAACGTTGCCGGTATACTTTAGAGAAGACACGTCCAAGCGATCAGAAGAGCTGCTGTTCTTGGTCGTGGATCTCATTCTACCATATAATGCCATCCTAGGACGACCATTCCTCAATCGATTCGGGGCAGCGATATCTCAAAAACACCTCAGGATAAAATATCCCTCTTGGGAAGGAGTGGTATCAATCAAGGGCGACCAAAAGCTAGCCGTCAAATGCTACTTGCTCATGACTCAGAAAAGCTGTGACCAGTACGTGTGCGTGGCGGCAGATCCATATGAGCAAAGGGATGAAAGGCGCACCCAACCGGTAGATACAATGGTGCCCGTCCCCGTCAATGGCAATAGTGAGGTGAGTTTCTTGGTCAGTGAAAAGTTAACCCTGGAGGAGAGCGCGCAACTAGCCCGACTGTTGAACAAGTGCAAAGGAGAGTTCGCCTGGAAGCCAGCGGACATATCTGGTGTGTCCAGGGAGGTAGCAGAACATCGACTTAACGTCGATCCGCGTTCCACACCAGTCTAACAGAAGTGGCGACGTTCTCCATAGAGAAAACAACGGCTATTGACAAGGAGGTAACAAAACTCCTGGACGCGGGATTCATTCGAGAGGTTCAATATCCCACCTAGCTGGCCAATCCCGTCCTAGTCTCGAAGCCCAGCGGAGACTGGCGCATGTGCATTGACTTCACTGACTTAAACGACGCCTGCCCCAAGAACTGCTATCCGCTTCCCAGGATTGATCAGTTGGTCGATCAAACGGCGGGATACGCGTATTTGAGTTCTTTGGATGCCAACTCCGAATACCATCAGATTCCCATGGCCAAGGAAGATGAAGAGAAGAGGACATTCATAACCCCAAAGTCCACCTATTGTTACACAGCTATACCGTTTGGTTTGAAGAATGCTGGGGCAACTTTCCAGTGCATGGCGAACAAAGTATTCGAGAGGCAAATTGGAAAAAGCGTAGAAGCCTACGTAGACGACTTATTGGTCAAGAGTCGAAGCTTCAGTGACCATTTGGCAGACCTACAAGAGGTGTTTGACACATTAAGGAAATACAAGATGAAATTGAACCCTCGCAAATGCGCGTTCGCATTCCAAACAGGAAAATTCTTGGGGTACGTGGTGAGCCAGAAGGGCATCCAACCGAACCCGTCAAAGATTAAGGCCATCCATGACATGGCATCGCGGCGGACCGTCCAAGAAGTCTAAAGGCTAACAGGACGTGTCATCACTTTAGGGCGATTTATTTCTAAATAGGGCGAGAGATGCCTGCCGTTCTTTAAAGTCATACGCAGAAAAGCTCCTTTTGGATGGACGCAAGAATGCGGAGAGGCATTTATAGGATTGAAAACCTATTTGTCGTCCGACTTGGTGCTGACGCGACCAGAGCCAGGCGACACCTTGTTCTTATACCTCGGCGTCGCGGACGAAGTGGTCAGTGTTTTCCTAGTAAGGGAGGACAATCACACCCACCGCCCCATTTTCTTTGTCAGTCATGTGTTAAAGGACGCTGAGGTGCGGTACACCCACATCGAGAAGGTGGCATTCGCCCTGATACAGTCCATACAAAAGATGGACATGTACTTCCAGGCCCACCCAGTCATCGTGCTCACAGATCAGCCCTTGAAGAGAATTTTTAGGAAACCAGAGTCCTCTGGGAGAATGTTGATTTGGGCAATCGAGCTTGAGCAGTACGGATTACAATACAAGGCTCGACCATCGGTAAAAGCCCAGGTCCTGGAAGATTTCATCGCTGAGTGTACCTTTGCCAGGGACAAGGCGCCGGAGCCGCTTGAAGAGGAAGAGAATAGCGCAAAACTCCCACCCTCGGAGGCCTACGCGGACTCATGGGTCATCTACGTGGATGGCGCTAAAAATCAAGAGCTGGCAGGAGCCAGTATTCACATGATCCGGCCACACGGTGTACAAGCGCGACATGCCATCAGAATTCTACAACCATTATCTAATAACATAGCAGAATATGAAGCGTTATTGGCTGGGCTCAGAATAGGAAGAAATCTCTTCACCAAAGCCGAATGCGGCGTGGTAACAAGAGCCCCACGATTGAAAATATGAGGTGACTCTAAGCAAGTGATAGACCAAGTCTTGGGACACTCTCAGGCCAGAGAGCCCATCATGGTGCAATACCTCTCGAAAGTAAAGCGAGAATTGATGGAAATAGAACAAAGTGGCGTGCGCGTCACCTTTGAACATATCCCTCGAGAGGACAATGCCGAGGCAGACAATCTTGCCAAAACGGCAGCCAAGCAGGAGGCAATCATACCAGAGGACGTGTACTATGAGGAAAATTCAGTGTCGTCTTTCATGGAGGAACAGTTGTCGCTGTGTGTAGAAGAAATCGAAAAGGATTGGAGGATCCCCGTGATAAAATTCTTAAAGCATGACGAACTGCCGAGTGGCAATGCAGAAAGGAAAAAAGTGTTGAAACAAGCGGCAAGATGCACTTACTATGACGGGGAACTAATCCGGAGATGTTTCTCTCACCCATCGACCAAATGCATAACTGAGCAGGAAGGTCTTCATACCCTACGAGAGATTCATGAAGGGATCTGCGACATGCACGTATCGGGTGGCACCATGGCCGTACAAGTGTTTCGGTCGGGATTCTACTGGCCCACCATCCACAGGGATTGTAACAACTTCATGCAAACATGTCACAAATGCCAAGAATTTGCCAAAATCCTCCGGCGACCTGCCACGGAAATCTCTCAGATCGTGGCGCCCTGCCCTTTCGCTAAGTGGGGAATTGACATTCTAGGCCCTTTTCCTAAGGCGAGGTCCCAACTAAAATTCATAATCGTGGCTGTGGACTACTTCACAAAATGGGCAGAAGCGGAGGCGGTAGCCAATATTACAACAGAGAAAGTATGGCACTTCTTTAAGCACCAAGTTATCATGCGCTTCGGGGTACCCCGTGTGTTGGTCAGTGACAACGGAACGCAATTTACCAGCCACTTCTTCAAGGAACAGTGTAAGGAATTGCAGATCGAACAAAGGTTTTCCTCTATGGCGCATCCCCAGACTAACGGCCACGCGGAGGTGACCAACCGAAGCATCCTGAGCGGCATTAAGAAAAATCTAGAGGGCTCGAAAAAGAAGTGGCCAGATGAGCTACCCTATGTAATGTGGGCCTACCGTATGACTGCTAAAACTAGCACAGGGGAAACACCCTTTACGATGGCCTTTGGCACCGAAGCTGTCACGCCTGTGGAAATCGGCACCCTAAGCCTAAGGGTAGAATATTTCAAGGAGGAACTAAACGAAGAAAGGTTACGAGCTAACCTTGACACGTTACCTGAGCTACATGAGGAAGCTCTCCTGAAAACAATGCATTATAAAAGGAAAATGGCGTGGTACCACAATAGACATGTCAAGGAGCGGTTGCTCAAAGCAGGAGACTTGGTGCTCAGGGACAAGCGAGCGGCGGGTCAACGGACGTGGAAACTTAGCTCGAACTGGGAGGGCCCATACCGTGTCACCCGCGTCATCGGGAAGGGGGCATATCACCTGGAAACGCTTGACGGTACCCCCTTACCTAACTCTTGGAATATTGCTCGTTTGAAATTATATCATACTAGAATTTGACATGCCGTGGCGCATGGTCTGACAACTATTTTGGAGATATCTCTTATTCTTTGTTGGTTGTCTATGGTGTGCAGATAACAGAGAAAAGGGTGTCAGGAGTGAAAAGTCCTAACCTTGTGGCAGGCCGGGCTAACACAGACGGGTTATCAAGACGAGGCACGCCCCAGCGACCCTGGAAATATATGGTGCTGGAAGTGAAAAGTTCTATCCTTGTGAGGCCGGCCTTGATCAGGCGGCTCACTAAGATGAGACACGCTCCAGCACTGTCGGGAGTGAAAAGTCCAATCCTAGGGGTACCCAGAGGAGGCACGCCCCGACTCCCCTAGGAGTGTAAAGTCCTATCCTTGTGGCAACCCGTGCTCACATAAGCGGTTGTTCACTAAGACGAGGCACAACCCTAGGGAAGATAAAAACTCCACCCTGAAAGTGAAAATCCTATCCTGACGATGGTGGCGCTAACACAAGCACATCGTTAAGACGAGGCACGTTTCAAGGTGCGAGGTGACAACACTGAGGAAGTGAAAAGTCCTATCCTCGTGATGACCGACTTTGATCAGGAGGCTCACCGAGATGTGGCACTTCCCGGCCGATCAAGGAAATATGAGAAGTCACTATACCCCAACGAGAAACCAGAAGGAACAAACCCGGTGAAGTTAGCTGGATGAGTATGTGACACGAGTGACATCTAGGGGGGATCGCACCAAGTGAGCTTGGAGGATACGCGGCAACACCCCAAGGTAATTAAGATCCTTTGTCACATGTCGCTACTAACATCAATGATAAGTGAAAATGTGCAGGAAAGTTGGCAAAACATTGAGGTGGCAAAACACCCGGAGAGAGTAATGATGTCATGGAAAGGCAGAGTACCCTGACTAAATGACGGTCATGCTGTTACCCTGAACACAATGCGAGATGATTAAGAGTGTCAGCTCCGTTTGATCGCATGGGTCCTCACGAAGAGGCGAAAAGCGTGATACCGCTTTGAACACTTTATCAATGCCGGCTACAAGTTTATGAATAAACGGCAACAAATTAAGAAAGACCATCGACAAAGTAAAATTCTGACAAAGATATGTACGCTGTCCATACAAAAGCAGAGGCTGGTATAACCAGAAAGCCTAGAAATACAAAAGGGGCAAAAAGGGAGAACACCCGCCATATGAAATGAAAAGTAAGAAAACCTATGGCCCTGGCAGGCTGCCGCCCTCCTCGCTCCTGTGTGGCCCCTTCGCCCGGTAATAACCCTCCTCCGTAAGGTCCCTTGACTTGTGCTTGAAGAGCTGGATGATAGCATCGGCATCAAACTTATCACGGCCGTAGCGTTCAATGAAGCAATCGGCCATGATGCCTGCAGTCGATTCTGAGAACCACCTGCACTTGTCCGCTGTTTCTTCCACAAGCGCGGCATTTCGACCTTATTCCATTTACAGGTCAGCATCCTTTATGGCCTCGCGCCCCCTAGCCTCCTCTAACTCTCCTCTCACAGTCACCAAGCTAGCTTCCATACCCTGTCGCTCTTCGGCGTATCTCCTCAATTCTTCTCGATTTCTCCCAAGCTCCTCTTTGATCCTGTTGATTTCCTCCAAAAGCTGACGATTAGTGTTGCGCCATTCATGGGAGGAAGAGCTGAGAGAGCTCATTTGCTTTGTTACCTCCTTGGACCAGTAGTGGAAGTCCTGAAGGCCAGAGAACAGTTGAGTATGTATCCATTGTAGTTGCTCACCTTGGGCATGAGGGGAAACTTCAGTGGAGTACCTATCCAAATGAACAAGGTTGGCATTATAATTTTGCAACCACCGCCGAAGAACAGCGGCGGAAGCAATGGTGGAGGCGGTATTCTCAATATCTCCTTCCCCAGCAGATTAGGGTTGGGAATAATGGCGATTGCGAGCCGTGAATAAGGCTAAGCTAAGGGCAGAATAGAAGGTACCTTTTTAGGAAGAAGGTTGAGGCACCCAGGCGGCGGCAGAATGCAACAAAAGGAAGAGAAGTTGTGTTTTCTTTTCTTCTGTTTCTCCTGAGGAAAGAAGCAGAGCAGCAAAAAATGAGAAAAAGGTATGAGAAGGGTTTTATAATATAACCCTAAGGCTCAAGTGAAACGATGAGTCAAGTGGTTATTGCGTGTGACATGTCAAAAACAAGGGACGCGGGAAACGGGTACAGTCCCAGACGAGTGAAAAGACATTTTCAGCCTCACCGTTCCCCTCTGCGGACACGTGTGCTCAGAACATCATGACTGTCTCTTTTGTATCAAACAAAAGAAGTCAGAGCATTAAATGCTCTGAAAAGTGGAGTCACGCCCAACGAAACAGAAGGCAAGTCACAATGCCGCGACATGCAAAAGGCACAAACACGAAGTAAAAGCAGACAAGCGACAAGTACACTCAACAGGAAGGCGGCACCGCCAAGGTGCATGCATTATTTGGTCAAGAACACAAGATTTATTAGTTATTACAAACCAAGGAGGCGACATCAAAGTCCGAATAGAAAAAATAGTACAACAGCGGAGCAGATGATGAAGTGACACCGCAATCAACCGGCATCGACCGGGCCTCGCATGGATGTCGTCTCATCACTCTTCTTCGAAGGAAAAGAAGCCCTCCTGGCTCTCGTCAATTTCCTTCATTTTTTTGGAGGCATACTTGGCAACCTCAGCAGGATCAACAACCCTACCGTGGCACCGATCTGCGAACCCAGTAGTAAAGGCTTGTGCAGTCTTCTTCTTCCACCAAGCCGCCTTCGATGAAGCCTTCGCCAAATCAGCATCGCAAGACGATATCTCTTCGAGAAGAAGAGAATTATTCTTCCTTTCAGCCATCAACTCAGCCTCCAAAGCTTCAACCTTGGCTTTTCCTTTAGACCTTTCCCGAGTAAGGTCAGCACGACACTCGCGCAGTTCGACCTGAGTGCGTTTCCGGAGCCGCGTCAGCTCCTCCACTTTTGCCAACTTACCAGGATCTTCGAACTGCTTACCGTGGGCTTTGATAAAGTAATGAAGTTCTCGAAAGGCGACAAGGCAGTTATTCATGACGCGTGCACGTTGGACCTCAGGAGGAAGCTTCAGTAACCTATTCTCGTCCTCAGGGACGCAGAACATTTCGCAAGCCAAGATAGCTGTGGGTTGGTCTCGCGACAAGGGGTCTGATACACCCAAGGCATGGAACCCCTCAGTCCCAAACTTCGATAAATTCAGTCGATGAGAAGGGGCTCCTTGGGGCCCGTCGGGAGAAAGATCAGCAACATAGAAAGGGGTAGAATTATCGTCCGAACCACCGATATCTCGAATCGAAGTAAGGAATAACGGACAAGGAGACCTTGGAGGAAAGCAAAAAGAACCAGTACTGTCCTGGACTGGCGACACCACATCAAGAATGCAGGAACCAATATGCGAATGAGGAGACTCCATGACGAGAGTAGAGTCTGCCACGGACGGTGACACCATCATAGTAGCGGAAACCCCATTGGGGGGAGATGACCCCGGAGTCAAGGAAGTGCCGCCCAGCGGCGCGGTAACCTCTCCAGTAACATCAGGAGAAGCGGCAGCGTGAGGAGCGACAGGGGCTGTGACATCAGTAGGGATGGGCTGAGCAGCCATCTTCGCCACTCGAGTCTCGCTCTCCTCCCTCAGCCTCTTTCGCTGAGCCGCGGAGGCTGGGCGAAGACTCAACTTTGTATCCATGTCCTCCATATCCTCGACCCCGTAAGAAAAAATCTTTGTCTCAGTCATTGGTGAGCTAGAGCTGGACCCTCTCTTCCGAGTTGGCAACCAATTCTCCACGAAGCGAGAAGCGCGGGTAGAAGTACCCGTCTCCCTCGAAAGAGTCGCGTTCCGAGCTCTTTTCTTTATGGGCATGCGGTGGTCAACCTGAGTCCCAGTAGAAGCGGAAGGAACTGTCATTGGAGACGATATAGCCTTCGGAGGAGCGTCACCTTGTGAAAGGGGACGAGCGACAGTCTCCCCTGCGGGAAGTTATGATTAGTAAATAAGGGATAAGAAAGATAACGACAAAGCCTAAAAACTCACCTATGGCGCACTCAGACAAAGGCCTATACAAGGCAAAGTTCTGGATCTGGAAGGATGACTCCATCTCCAGCAAGGCGTTGGCCTGACCTAACTCTTCCCTAGACAGAACCCCTGGCTTCACCCAATTAACGACATCTAGGTTAAAACCAAAGTGCCACAGACGAGAGGGTAATTTGACAACGAAGAAACCACTCTTCCAGTCATCGACGCTCTCTTCAAATCCTTGAAAGTTTTGCCAAAAAGGCCCGACTAAGGCATCATCCCGCTTCGGAATAATATCAATGAAGCCGTCGCGGCAGACTAGAGTCAAAAACTTACGAAACAAAGTGACAGAGGGAACAAGAATAGCTTTTAACTCGCAAGCGCGGAGGAGAGCGTAGATGCCACTCCACGAGGAAGGGGTGATCTGCGCTGGGTTAAGCCCATGCTCACGCAACACGCTCTCTAGGGTGGCATGAATAGGGAGGCGGAACCCGTACTGAAACATCTTAAAATAAAGCATCCTACGAGTTCCCCAAAGCCTGCTATGGAGACTCATAGTGCTAGTAGGAATAGAAGGACGGTAACCACTGGGGAAAGTAATATTATTGCTTTCTAATTCGAGATTCAGAACAGTGGGGCAAGTAAAGATGCTAAGAGTGTTTTCTAGCTCAGGATATCGAGAGACTGCCCCAGGAATAACTAGAGAGCTAGACTGAGATCTTGTGCGAGCCATGACAGATAAGTAGCAAAAGGAAAATCAAAGCAAGATCGAGCAGAATACCTTGAAAAAGAAGACCAAAATGAATAGGCAGATCGTCTGGATACGAACAAGAGAATTTCCTTTGAGCGAGCCAAAAAGCGAAGAGAAATGAGGAATTTAAAAGGAGAAGTAAAAGGGTAGAAGAAGGAGCAAATTTCCTTTTAAAAGAGACGGCTGGAAATCAGGCAGCTAGGTAGCCCATCGCAGCAAGACACGTGTAAAATAAATGCAACACGTGGAAAGACTCTGACAGAAACTTAAAGTCAAGCACTCGCCTCGAACCCCGTAAAGGAAGAATCGTGAGTTGCAAGAAGTCAAAAAAGATGGTCATGTGAAGCGACATTTGGCTAGCCAGTGTCAGTTACCCTATGAGGCGGCACAATACCGAAGTAAAGCAAGAAAAGGCAAAATACTATTTTATTCATTTATTTAAAGAGCCAGCGGCATCTACAACAGGCACAACATGCATGTGTCAATCCTCGTCAGCCCTGTCTATGTCATAATAATAATCATAGTCCTCCGGGGGTGATGGTGACCCACTATTGTAGGGAGGAAAGGGCTCGTCAATCCAGCAAGGCCTTCGGCCAAGCCTGGGCACGGGGCTTATCGCGGGAGCAGTCTTCTCTGTCGAAGCGGCGCAGGAGCACTCCCCTATAGTAAATGCTACTGGCCTCGAGTTAGCATCCTGAGTAGAGACTCTCTCCTCCGAAGGAGGACAAGGGGCAGACAACGACGCTTCATCGCCTTTCTGCAGTGCGAGGTGTGAGGCTCATAACCGGTGAAGAAAGATTCAAAGGTTTTCTTCTTTGTTTTCCTTGCATTTTTGCAACCCCGACGTTTGGCAAGTCGCTTGGTAGGTCTCCATGGAGGTGAGGAAGGAGGATTGTCAGAATCTGGCGAAGTTGGAGGAGTCGGGGGAGAGTCACGAGCAGTAGTGTACAAAAAACGTGAGTCAGCCATGAAAATATCAGCAATAGTAAGAAAGAAAAGAAAAGAAGAGGGATAAACAGGAAAAAGGGAGAAGAAAAGAAGAGGGATGAACAGGAAAAAGGGAGAAGAGCCCCATTAAATAGCCAAGGCAAGTAAGTGCTCCCACCTTTTCGCATATCTTCGAGGATAATTAATGTGATCAGAAGCAACGACCATTGGGGGAAAGATCTGATTTCATAACTACAACTGTTGAAAGTCTGCACCAACCAAAAGGCACCGAGATAGTTACCCAATTCGTTAGTGCTGAAGAAGCGGCGCAAAATAAATTCGGAGCGGTTGGGACTTGGGAGAAAAGTTCGTTATTATGTACCGGTCGAGCAGACGAAAAGGCGCGGGATCCCAAGGAATGCTAAACCCACGGTTAATGGGTGCAGAGGTTATTTTTCAAGCAAGATAGTGATACGAGCCCAGCTGACGAGGCCCAAAGCCCATGCCGCTACTCCACGAGGGTCACCACCAAAGCCCGAGACATGACCGCATTGCTCATCAAGACCCTTCGAGCCGAGGAGAACGACATGAAGGTGACAGACCAATGGAGCGTGTGTCTCTACGCCAATGACTCGACTCGCAGCCACAGGCCCGAGCCCCACAGAAAGGCCTCACCTGCGCGCATCGGCAAAGCCGCGCCCAAGCCCCGCGCCAAGGCCGCACACGCGCATGATCCCAAGGCCGCGACCGAGCCCAGCACCAAGGCCTCGATAGCGCTTAGCACCAAAGCCACGATCAAGCCCGGCATCAAGGCTTCACCAAAGACGCGTCCCGAAGCCAAGCCCATCATCAAGGCCGCGGCCGAGTGCAAGGCCAAGGCCACAAACGAGCCACGTCATGACCCCTCGGCCACGATCAAGGCCAAGGCCACGAAAGGGCCACGTCATTGCCCTTCGCCCACGCCTAGTCACACAGCCAAGCGGGCCCGAGTCACATGGGAAGAATGACCCCTTTGTCCAAGGGCGCTTAGGGAATTTCCCTTGTAAATATCTTAGCTATAAAATGAAGGACTTGTCTTCATTTTAGGCTTGCTTTTGATTTTGAGATTTTCATCTTGAGCCTTAAGCCATCCTTAGACTAGCTCTAGGAGGATCTTAGATCCACAACCGCCCACCTCCTTCAAGGTGGCCGGACGTTCAAGCTTTCCTTATGAAAGCTTCGGTCTTAGTTGAGATCCGATCAAGGTGTGTCCTTGTAAACCTTGATCTGTTGCAAATATATAATCAACTTGTTTCTTTCCGTCAAACATCATCCCTTTTTCCATCCATTCTACCGCTGCTCAATTCCTATAAAGCTGTTCAACCTTCTAACCGAACGCTCCTCAAGGCCTAAGCCAAAGCCAACCGCATCCGAAGACTAGATCCGTGCGTATAAGCAAAGGCCAAGCCTCTCAAGGCACTTGAGGCTTATCAATAGCCTACGAGGAAGAAAAATATCAACAACGCGGCAATCTAACGAGGAAAAATATTTTATTTATTTAAAGAGCCTAACGGCCCAAGATTACATAGGGGAACATTAAAAGGAAACATAAAAAGACATGGCAGAAGGGTCCCCACCGCTGGTCAGACATTCGACCCAGCGTCGTCATCTTCCCACTCCAGGAAGGGAATATCCCTCAGGGCATTCGCAAGAGTGGTCAATTTGGAAGAGTAGGCCCTCATGCCCTTCAGGCAGTACCCCAGCAAGTCCTTCCTGTGCTGCAACATAGTCATGAGTAGTTGAATCTGAGAGACAGCCACTGACAGCTTCACCGCTTTCTCCACGGGGCTGAAGTCCTCCATGGTGACAGCAGTCTGCCTAGCCTGCAGGGGAGTCAGCATCCCCTAGAGCTCCAAGATATCCTCCGAAGTCTTGGTACTCAGCGCCACCAAGAAGTCAATGTCTGCCTGAGTCAGGTTCCTCAGGGTGTGGGTTTTGGAGAGTAGAAAATTTTTGGTAACTTCGTCCATTGAATCAAGAGAGATGAAGAAAGTTGAGAGAGTTGTGAAAACAAGTGCAGAAAAAGGCCTATTTATAGACGCAAGAAAAAAGGGAGGCGTTCTAGAAAGATGCGCGTATCGACTGTCGAGCCCTCATTAATGCAGAAACTCCTGAAGAGGCAAGACTGAAGATAAGGCGATAACCCTTGGTAAACACTCGAGCTCGTTTTTAGTTGGGCTTATGATAACCATTGACACCACTATAGCGGTATCTCCGACATCACACATGGCGACCATGCCAGAACACTATACCTACCGAGGGAGGCATGACACTGTTCCTACCGCCCCTAGCCTGGCGGCCGACCCTGGGATGGTCGACATCAGCGGGGGGGCTCTCACGTGACATCCGCACGGCGATATCCCATCCCAGGTCACGCATGACATCACTCCGTATGATGTCATCTCGCATGACGTCACTCCCTATCACTCCAGCGATATCTACCAGGGATGGCTCCTACCCCCTGTCGGTACATTCCTTCCTTTACCTATAAATACCCCTACCTTTCCAGATAAGAGGGTAAGCCTAAGATAGCATGCTAAACCCCTGCCATTTTTACCACTCATACTGACTTAAGCATCAGAGTGTTTACGCCGGAGACCCCCTCCGGCGCTTTGCAGGTAACGAAGACCCCGAAATAGTGTTCCCGACCATACCCCCTTGGCCGATCCTGCCCAGCAAATCTCGGACTCTTATCATGGCAGTCCTAGGATGGGATAACGTCGTGTGTGTAGGTAAAGGACACGTGAGACCCCTCCCCCACTGATGTCGACCATCCCAGGGCTCTTCTCTCGGAGAGGGGCGGTAACTTCCGCGGCATACGCCCGATAGGTGCTTACAGTATTTCGGTCTTATCATAGGGTGCAAGGACGATAACGCCCTAGAAATTATCTCTATTGTTATCATCGGCCACCATCCACCGCCCGCTAACCATCATCGCTCTCTCTTCACTACCACACCATCCTTCTCTCCTCACCGCCAAATCACTATCACCATAGCATCATCCCTCTCTCCTCATCGCCGAATCACCATCTCTCGCTCTCAATTTCAGCATCCCTGATTCTCTCCCTCTCTCTCGGCAACCACGTAAGCATAGCAGAAGAGTGATTTCTCCCTCATTCCTGCATACTCTTATTCATCATCATCGTAATCTACTCCTTTCTGTTTGTAATAAGGCATCAATTACTGTACTCTCCATCGATTCATTTGCTGTGATTTTGTGCATTATATGTTCATACAACTTGTTGGGTGATTATTTCGGATACCCGATTTCCGAACCCAAAAAAATTCAGAAAATTGGGATCGGGTAGTTGATATGTGCATTATGGGGTCGGGAAAGTTTTTGGTCAATTCGGAATATTCGTACCTGAAATAAAAATTTCAGAAATACCTGAAATTCCCGTTTGCCCACCCCCACAATATATAATATTTTTTTTATACCAAAATGGTGACGGTATCACTTTGATGATAAATCCAACAGGAACGTAATTAGGGCAGACCATTACAGCAATAAAACCACTCTCTTTGTCTCTCTCGCAGCTCTCTCTTCGTATCTCGCAGTCGTCGCGGGCAGTTACTAAAGTTTACAGGACTTTGGACTATCAAGAGTGCTGAACAAACATTGCAAGATCTTGGGGTTTGTTTCCTGAATCCTTAATGATGTTTTTCCTTGGTATCCAATTCAAAATTATTTTAATTGTAAAAATAACCCACGCCTAGTTTGACACCTTTGAGTTTGACACCTTAACAATATATATTTTTCTTTATCATTTTCCTTGTAAAAATAGCCCATGCCTAATTGATATTGTTTTTTGCTTTTATTATCTTCAGATTTTGTTAGTGTGGGGACATAGTGGGTTAGTTTTATTGTGCAATTGGTGCAAGATGATTTAATGGAGGTGAATTGGTACTTAATTACTACAAGATCAATATCAAAGATGGAAAACTCAGAACTTGTTGATCAACCCCACCCTTCATGGTTAAGTTTTTGCCATCATGGCTAAAACTAAGTAGTCAATCTGAATTCTATTTATTACCCTCTTTTGACAATTAACGTCTCATAGAAATAACCAATCTACCTTAAATATTGACACCCTATTTTCCTACAAGCATCTTTAATGTAAGCTTAAAGAGGATTTTTGGTTGTTTCATATGCAAGAATTATTCTTCATTAAATCATTTTTAATTTACAGCTCCTTTTATGATTCGTTTTGAGAAATCAAATATAATACCATGAATTTTCCTTTAACAGGTTCGTTTAAAACCAAGAGTGCCAACAAAAGTTGTTTGTGCATAGCATCTTGAATTAAGAAAAGAAATATTGACACTACTAAATCTCAAAAATAAGTAAGATTCATATTTGGTGTATGAAATTATTTCATGGACAAACTTCAATAACTGTTGTGTGTTGTTTCACTTTGTCAATTTATTTTATTAGAGCAGAACTTTGCTTATCTTTGCCATTTCTTGTTTGTAGATATAATGGAAAATCAAGAAAGTGAGCCTACAGTGGAGACAAGTCCCTATCCTCCAGTTTCACATAGTGGTACACCTGTGGGAAGTTCCAATCTTCCAGTTTCTAGTATTAGTATACCTACACCCATATCAAGTTCCAATCCAATTGATCCAAATCAATCATCCACACAACAAACAACACTAGAAGAAGAAGAAGAAGATGATGACTCTAATTTGAAATCAAGAAAAAAGAGACATGGAAGTAATGTATGGGAACATTTTACAGAGGTGATGGTTGGTAATAAGATGAAAGCAAAGTGTAAGTATTGCAACAAGCCATTGGCGGGTAGGCGTGGTTTCGGGACATCTCACTTGCATAGTCATGTGAGAAGTTTTCCAAGGAGACACTTGGTGACCTTTAATCAAAAGTATTTGACTGGCAATGTAAGTAAAAGTGGGAAGGAAGAGTTGACTTCAACTACATTTGATCCAAAAATTGCAAGAAAAGAGCTTGCGTGCTTGGTTATGATGCATGAACATCCCCTTTCTTTGGTGGATCAAATCAATTTCAAGAGGTTTGTTTGTTCGCTTCAACCACTTTTTAAGGTTCCTTCCCGGAATACTTTGAAAAGTGATATACTAGGGATGTATGCGAAAGAGAGATTAATTTAATGGAGATGATTGAGAAAAATGAAAGTCGAATAACCATCACCTCTGATATGTGGACCTCTAATCAAAAGAAAGGCTTTATGGCTATCACAACACATTTCATTGATTGCAATTGGAAATTGCAAAGTCGACTTTTAAGGTACTTTCATAACTTATATAAAATAGCTAGTTTATGTTTGCATTCAATATTGTTATTTTTATCTTAGCAAGTGTTTAAGTCAACTATAGTTTTTTATATATATCATGTCCGCACAACAAAGAAGTACTTTCTGAAGCTTTATTGAAGGCTCTTGTCAAATGGAAAATAAAAGTAAAGTTGTCTATCATTACAATAGACAATTGCTCTACTAACGATGCTATGATGGTTGTGGTGTTGGATGAGTTAAAGTCTCGGTCTCTGATTGCTAATGGGTCTGAACTTCACATGTGGTGTTGTGCTCACATCCTGAATTTGGTTTTACAAGATGGACTTGTAGTTATCAAAGAAGGTATTAGTGCAATCCGTGAGAGTGTTTCGTATTGGACGACTCCTCCAAAAAGATTACAGAAGTTTGAAGGTACATTTATTGGTCCTAACAAATGTACTAAAATTCTCTCTTGATTGTCCAACTAGGTGGAACTCCACCTTTTTAATGTTGGAAACAACACTATTATATAAGGATGTTTTCACTAGAAATAGAGTTACAGACACTGAGTGCTGGACATGTCCTGCTGTCACTAAATTACAATGGAAATTTACTAAGGATATTTGTGCTAAACTGAAAGTTTTTTATGAAGTTACATAATTGTTTAGTGGCACACTTTATCCTACAACAAATGTGTATTTTTATAAGATTTTTGACATGAAATTGAGATTGAAAGATTGGTTAACTTCTCCTACTCCCATTGTGTCAACAATTGCTAGTGAAATGATGGCCAAGTTTGTCAAATATTGGGATGATGTTAATGTTCTTATGGTTGTTGTTGCGATACTTGATCCACAATACAAGATGAAGTTGATTCAGTTCTACTATTATAAGATTTATGGTGTTAATTATGTTGCGGAGGTTGAAAAAAATTAAGAGAGTTTGTTATGATATGGTGAGAGAGTACAGTGAGAGGGTAGCAGATACAACATGGGATCCATCTTTAGCTTTATTGTCAATGAATTCTTCCCAAGCTAGTATGACTAAATATGATATGTTTGTGATGAAGTCCCAAACTGATTACACTCCACAAGCAATGAGTGATTTGGATATTTATTTAGAGGAGTGTATCTTGCCAAGAACAAAAAGTTTTGCATAGGATGCGTAACACGCGCTTTGTTTAACCCTGGATTTCGACTTGCAGAAAGATAGACTCAATGAGATTGTTTAACCCTGTCAACAACCTATGTTAACCAACCTAAATGTATCAAGTGAGGTTATTGAAATGATCTCGTATAGTGGAAGGTGCAAGGAGTTAAGTACTCGACTTTTAAAGGCAATTGCTCGTGATATTCTAGCTATTCCAGTGTCCACTAGTTCATCTAAGACTGCATTTAGCATAAGTGGTAGAGTGATCAGCCCACATTGTAACAAACTTTATACAAGAACCATTGAAGCTTTAATGTGTACTCGTAGTTGGTTGTGGGCAACTGAACATACAGGTACAATAATAAACATAACTTTATTTTTTTAGTTTTGTACTTAGACATAAGCTGATAACTATTGATACCACTGAAGCGGCATCTCCCCTACCCCGCCGGGTGACCCGGCCATCATACTGTACTTACCGCGGGAGACAAGACCCTGTTCATGCCGCCCTTAGCCGGGCGACCGGCCCTGGGATGGTCGACTTCAGCGGGGGGGCTCTCATGCGACATCCGCACGGCGGCATCCCATCCCATGTCATTCGTGACGTCACTCCGTGTGACGTCACCCGTGTGACATCACTCAAGGCCACTCCAGCGGCATATACCACACCAGCGACACCTACCAGGGGCTATTCCTACCCCTGTCGGTACACTCTTTCCTTTGTCTATAAATACCCTCACCTTTTCAGAAAAGAGGGTAAGCTTAAGATAGCGTATTGAACCCCTGCCACTTTTACTACTCACACTGACTTTGGCATCGGAGTGTTTACGCCGGAGACCCCCTCCAGCGCATTGCAGGTGACGAAGACCCTCGCACAGTGTTCCCGACCGCCCCGGATCAAGCCAATCCTGCTCTACACCTCCAGACTCTTATCAAATGGTGCTTTCATTGAGAGTCTTGGTTGATTAAGTGAGTTTTCCTTAGTAACCAAGCTCTGTTTTTCTTTTTGAGAGTCGAAGGATCATGGCTTCGGATTCAGAATCTACGCCCCCTCACACTCGTGGCGGTCACGCGCGTAGGACACTTTTTTCCAACGCTCTTCATCCAGTACGTATGTCACATCACCTGAAACCTCCTCTGCACAGACAAAATTTCTTTTCGGACTGACAGCTGGCACCTCATTTTCTCAACCGGGTACCCCGTTTTCTGAAAAGAGTACTCCATTTCTGCAAATGGGTCCCCCAATTTTCTCACGTGGGCGGATCCAGTTGCTCCGTCCCTCTGCTTGTAAGCTCTGGGATGGGTAGCCTCGCTACTCCCTTGGTAAGCTCGATGTTAGCTCTTCGTGCCCATTTGGATTATTTGATCGGGATGGCCGCGGGCCCCTCTTCTAGTACCGCGACATCAAGTGTGCCTCCTCGAGTTATTTTCACTTCGTCTATTGTCGCTGATCGACCAGCGTCGCCTTGATGCCAGATGAGTGTCCCTTTGACCTCACCTGCGATAAGCATGCCATTCAGCCATGCAGGCGGACAGGAGGAGCACTACATACCGCGGATTCCTATCTCTCAAGTAGAGCGGCCGCTAGAGGAATACGGAGAGCGTTGGGACGGCAGAAGAGATGGAGTCGGTAGAGAGGTATCTATGGAGCGGAGTGAGAGATCAGGCAGTAGGAGGCGTCGATCCCGTTCACCCAGGAGCCGCAGCCGAACTCCCCGGCAGCATCGCACCCCGGAGCCTCGAGGGCACAGGCGACACCTCGACGCGTCTCCTCCACGTCATGATTGTGAGATTTTGGATGACACCGTTGGTCATCCTTTCACATCGTATAAGGCACCACAGGGTCGGCCGATGTGTCAAGCTCCCCACGGAGTCGTACGACGGCACCAGAGACCCGATTTCGCATCTCAACAAGGTGAAGGACTTCATTCAGTTTCAGACACACAGCGACGCGGCGTTGTGCCAGATATTCGTCATGACATTGTCAGGAGTGGCTCGCCTCTGGTTTGAAGGGCTTCCCGCTCAATCTATTGGCAATTTCCAGCAACTAGAGGCTAAGTTTAAGAGCCGCTTTAGCACAGCTATCCCTATTCAGAAATCCGCGACAACCTTGTTTGATATATGTAGAAAGCCAGAGGAGTCTTTGAATAGCTATCTGGGTCGCTTTGATACGGAAATGTCGCTGACCCCCGGTATCACTATTGATTTTGCTATAGAAGCTTTGAAGCAGAACTGCGGATATGGGAAGCTGAGAGATACGTTGATGGTGGACCCCCCAACGACCTTAGATGCTTTAAGGTTGAAGGCCCACAATTATGCGAGAATGGAAGAGGAGGAGTATAGAATCAGGATGCGGGATACGCCCCAGAGCGCCCCACCTGCTCCTGCAGCTCAAGCCAGTATGACCCACAACACGCGTCCGGGTGATGAATACACCCAGCAGAAAGATTACATTCCCAAGGTGTCGAGCCGCCAGAAGGGTAATTTCTCTAGAGGAAGGGGCGACGGTCAGAATGTTTAGCGACAGACGGATCCTCCTAAGGGTCGAACATACGATCCCGACCTCCCACCCTTTACACTCCCGCGAGCGGAAATCTTAGCTATTATTCAGAAGTGGAACTTGCCGATTCGCTACCCCGCCCCTGTGAAGCCAGGGGTGGTCATGGGAGGAAGGGAAAACGTTTTTTGTAAATTCCATAAGGTCAAGGGACATTCCACAGAAGCATGCAGGGAGTTAAAGTTGGCAATAAAGCGGCTATTGGAAGAAGGCTATCTTGGAGAATTCGCCACTCGAATGAGAGAAGAAACTAGGAGCGACCCCCCGCGCGGAGCATTAGGCGACCATCCATTGCCTCCTCCCCCTGGGAGCAGTGGGACTTCTGTCGCAAGGGGGAAGGAGTTGTTAACAATGTATGATGAGGATGTCCCCATCATCAACATTATCGCTGGCGGCGCGTCGTTCCTAGATGAGATTACCCCAGCAACGCCGTTGACAGGAGAAAAGCAAAAACGGGAAGGACAGCCGACAAAAAAGGGAGCGATTGATGCGCTTGACAGGATGGTAATATCTTTCTCGGAAGAGGATGAGAAAGGCATCGTCTTCCCTCATAATGATGCGTTAGTAGTCACACCGGTTATTAGGAGCCACGGGATGCGAAGGACCCTCGTCGATAACGGCAGTGCGGTAAACTTGTTCTCGTTGGAAGCATATAATCTCATGAAATGCCCTGCCGGCGAACTGGCGCCCTGCAAGAAACCAATTATTGGAGTGGACGACATCCCTATACCTGTAATTGGAATCACAGTGCTGCCTGTGTATTTCAGAGAAGACGCATCGAAGCGATCAGAAGAATTGATGTTCTTGGTCGTTGATCTCATCCTACCGTATAACGCCATTCTAGGGCGGGCATTCATCAATCATTTCGGGGCGGCGGTATCTCAAAAACATCTCAGGATGAAATACCCCTCGTGGGAAGGGCTAGTATCGATCAAGGGCGACCAAAAGCTAGCCGTCGAATGTTATTCGCTCATGATCCAAAAAAGCTGTGATCAATATGTGTGTGTGGCAGCGGACCCCTATGAGCAAAGGGATGAAAGGCGAACCCAACCAGTAGATGCGATGGTACCCATCCCTGTCCAAGGTAATGATAAGGCGAGCTTCCAGGCTAGCAACAAGCTGACCCCTGAGGAGAGAGCACAATTAGCTCGGCTGTTGAACAAGTGCAAAGGAGAGTTAGCGTGGAAATCAGCGGACATGCCTGGCGTGACCAGGGAAGTGGCTGAGCACCGATTCAATGTCGACCCATACGCCACCCCAGTTCAACAAAAGTGGCGAGCATTCTCCGCGAAAAAGGCGGTGGTGATTGATAAGGAGAGCGAAATTGTCAGATGCGAGTTTTATCCGAGAAGTCCAATATCCCACTTGGCTGGCCAACCCCGTCTTAGTCCGCAAGCCCAACGGAGACTGGCGCATGTGTATTGATTTCACTAACTTGAATGATGCTTGTCCTAAGGATTGTTATCCGCTCCCTCGGATTGATCAGTTGGTCGATCAAGCGGCAGGGTACGCGTATTTGAGTTCCCTGGACGCCAATTCTGGATACCATCAAATTCCTATGGCCAAGGAGGATGAGGAAAAGATGACATTTATAACCTCGAAGGCCACTTATTGCTACACTACAATGTCATTTTGCTTGAAGAATGCAGGAGCGACTTTCCAGCGTATGGCCAACAAAGTGTTTGAAAAGCAAATTGGGAGAAATGTAGAAGCGTATGTAGATGATGTGCTGGTCAAGAGCAGAAGTTTCAGTGACCATCTGGCTGATTTGCAGGAAGTGTTTGATACTTTGAGGAAATACCAGATAAAATTGAATCCCCGCAAGTGCGCGTTCGCATTCCAAACAGGAAAATTCTTGGGGTATGTGGTAAGCCAAAAAGGCATCCAACCGAACCCGTCAAAGATTAAGGCTATCCATTATATGGTATCACCGCGAACCCTTCAGGAGGTTCAGAGATTGACGGGATGCGTCATTGCTCTAGGACGGTTCATCTCTAAGCAGGGCGAGAAGTGCCTGCCGTTCTTCAAAGTTATACATAAGAAAGCTCCTTTTGGATGGACACAAGAATGCGAAGAAGCGTTCATGAGTTTGGAAGCTTACTTATCGTCCAACTTGGTGCTAACACGACCAGAGCCGGGCGACACTTTATTCTTGTACCTTGGCGTCGCGGACGAAGTGGTCAGTGCTGTTCTTGCCCGAGAAGATAATTACGCCCACCGACCCGTCTTCTTCGTCAGTCATGTGTTAAAAGATGCCGAGGTGCGGTACACCCACCATGAAAAGGTGGCGTTCGCCCTGATACAGTCCACACGAAAGATGGACAGATATTTTCAGGCCCATCCGGTCATCGTGCTCACAGACCAGCCTTTGAGAAGGATTTTTAGGAAACCAGAATCTTCGGGGAGGATGTTGATCTGGTCAATTGAGCTAGAACAATATGGACTACAATACAAAGTTCGGCCGTCCGTAAAAGCTCAGGTTTTGGCGGATTTCATAGCCGAGTGCACATTTACTGGGGACAAGGCGGCAGAGCCGCTTGAGAGGAAAGAAAATGATGCAAAGGTCCCACTCTCAGAGGTCCCAGCGGACACATGGGTCATCTACGTGGATGGCGCTAAAAATCAGGAACTGGCGGGAGCTGGAATATACATGGTCGGGCCACACGATGTGCAGGTGCGACACGCCATCAGAATCCTACAACTGCTATCCAACAACGCAGCAGAGTATGAAGCGTTATTGGCAGGGCTTAGAGTAGGAAGGAACCTCTTCGCCAAAGTTGAGAACGACTTGGTAGCTGGAGCCCCACGGTTGATAATGCGAGGGGACTCCAAGTTGATAATTGATCAAGTCTTGGGACATTCCCAAGCTAGAGAGCCGATCATGGTGCAATACCTCTCGAAAGTAAAAAGGGAGTTGGCAGAAATGGAACAAAGTGGTGTATGTGTCACTTTCGAACACATCCCGCGGGAAGATAATACCGAGGCGGACAGTCTTGCCAAGACGGTAGCCAATCAGGAGGCCGCTATTCCAGAGGACGTGTACTATGAAGAAAGGTCATTACCGTCCTTCATGGAGGAACAGTTGTCGCTATGTGTAGAGGAGATCGAAAAGGATTGGAGGATCCCTGTGATAAAAATTTTGAAGCATGACGAGCTCCCAAGCAACAGTGTAGAAAAGAAAAAAGTATTGAAGCAGGCGGCGAGGTGCACTTATTATGATGGGGCATTAATTCAGAGATGTTTCTCGCACCCGGCCGCAAAATGCATAGCGGAACAAGAAGGCCTCCATACCCTGCGTGAGATCCATGAGGGCATCTGCGACATGCATGTATCGGGTGGTACCATGGTCGTGCAGGTGTTTCGGTCAGGATTCTATTGGCCTACTATTCGCAGGGATTGTAACAACTTTGTGCAGTTGTGCCATAGATGTCAAGAATTTGCCAAAATCCCTCGACGTCCTGCCACTGAAATATCTCAGATCGTGGCACCTTGTCCTTTTGCTAAGTGGGGAATCGATATCTTAGGCCCTTTTCCTAAGGCAAGGTCCCAACTGAAATTTGTAATTGTGGCAGTGTACTGCTTTACTAAATGAGCAGAAGCAGAAGCGGTAGCCACTATTACGACAGAAAAGGTATGGCACTTCTTTAAGCACCAAGTGATCATGCGCTTCGGGGTGCCTCGCGTGCTAGTTAGCGACAACGGGGCGCAATTTACCAGCCGCTTCTTCAAGGAGCAATGCGAAGAATTTCAGATTGAACAGAGGTTCTCCTCTGTGGCACATCCCCAGACTAATGGCCAGGCGGAGGTGACCAACCGAAGCATTCTGAGCGGCATCAAGAAAAATCTCGAAGGGTCGAAAAAGAAGTGGCCAGATGAGTTACCCTATGTAATGTGGGCTTACCGCATGATCATCAAAACAAGTACGGGTGAGACACCTTTTGCGATGGCTTTTGGTATCGAAGCGGTAACACCAGTCGAAATTGGCACCCTAAGCTTTAGGGTGGAATATTTCAAGGAGGAATTAAATGAGGAGAGGTTACGAGCTAACCTTGACATGCTCCCTGAGGCGCGCGAGGAAGCTCTCTTCAAAATAATGCACTATAAAAGAAGAATGACGCGGTATCACAACAGACATGTTAAGGAGCGGCTGCTCAAGGCGGGAGACCTTGTGCTCAGGGATAAACGAGCGGCGGGCCAACGAATGTGGAAACTTAGCTCAAGCTGGGAAGGTCCGTACCGCGTCACTCGTGTCATCGGGAAGGGGGCGTATCACCTCGAAACGGTTGACGGTACTCCCTTACCTAACTCTTGGAATATTGCTAGATTAAAATTACATCATGCTAGAAGTTAACATGCCGTTGGGCATGGTTTTGAAATTTGTAAAATATAACATGCCGTTGGGCATGGTTTTGAAATTTGTAAATATAACATGCCGTTGAGCATGGTTTGGAAATTTGTAAAATATAACATGCCGTTGAGCATGGTTTTGAAATTTGTAAATATAACATGCCGTTGAGCATGGTTTTGAAATTTGTAGATATAACATGCCGTTGAGCATGGTTTTGAAATTTGTAAAATATAACATGCCGTGGGCATGGTCTTTTGAAATTTGTAAAATATGACATGTCGTGGGAATGGTCTTTGAAATATCGACATGCCGTGGGCATGGTCTTTTGAAATTTGTGAAATTTTGACATGTCGTGGGCATGGTCTTTGAAATATCGACATGCCGTGGGCATGGTCTTTTGAAATTTGTAAAATATGACATGCCGTGGGCATGGTCTTTGAAATATCGACATACCGTTGGCATGGTCTTTTGAAATTTGTAAAATATGACATGCCGTGGGCATGGTCTTTGAAATATCGACATGCCGTGGGCATGGTCTTTTGAAATTTGTAAAATATGACATGCCGTGGGCATGGTCTTTTGAAATTTGTGAAATTTTGACATGTCGTGGGCATGGTCTTTTGAAATTTGTAAAATATGACATGCCGTGGGCATGGTCTTTGAAATATAGACATGCCGTCGGCATGGTCTTTTGAAATTTGTGAAATTTTGACATGCCGTGGGCATGGTCTTTCAAATATCGACATGCCGTGGGCATGGTCTTTTGAAATTTGTAAAATATGACATGCCGTAGGCATGGTCTTTGAAATATCGACATGCCGTGGGCATGGTCTTTTGAAATTTGTAAAATATGACATGCCGTGGGCATGGTCTTTTGAAATTTGTAAAATATGGCATGCCGTGGGCATGGTCTTTGAAATATCGACATGCCGTGGGCATGGTCTTTTGAAATTTGTGAAATTTTGACATGCCGTGGGCATGGTCTTTGAAATATCGACATGCCGTGGGCATGGTCTTTTGAAATTTGTGAAATTTTGACATGCCGTGGGCATGGTCTTTTGAAATTTGTAAAATATGACATGCCGTGGGCATGGTCTTTGAAATATCGACATGCCGTTGGCATGGTCTTTTGAAATTTGTAAAATATGACATGTCGTGGGCATGGTCTTTGAAATATCGACATGCCGTGGGCATGGTCTTTTGAAATTTGTAAAATATGACATGCCGTGGGCATGGTCTTTTGAAATTTGGGAAATTTTGACATGTCGTGGCCATGGTCTTTTGAAATTTGTAAAATATGACATGCCGTGGGCATGGTCTTTGAAATATAGACATGCCGTGGGCATGGTCTTTGAAATATCGACATGCCGTGGGCATGGTCTTTTGAAATTTGTAAAATATGACATGCCGTGGGCATGGTCTTTTGAAATTTGTAAAATATGACATGCCGTGGGCATGGTCTTTGAAATATTGACATGCCGTGGGCATGGTCTTTTGAAATTTGTGAAATTTTGACATGCTGTGGGCATGGTCTTTGAAATATCGACATGTCATGTTCATGGTCTTTTGAAATTTGTGAAATTTTGACACGCCGTGGGCATGGTCTTTTGAAATTTGTGAAATTTTGACACGCCGTGGGCATGGTCTTTGAAATATCGACATGCCGTGGGCATGGTCTTTTGAAATTTGTAAAATATGACATGCCGTGGGCATGGTCTTTTGAAATTTGTAAAATATGACATGCCGTGGGCATGGTCTTTGAAATATCGACATGCCGTGGGCATGATCTTTTGAAATTTGTGAAATTTTGACATGCCGTGGGCATGGTCTTTGAAATATCGACATGCCATGTTCATGGTCTTTTGAAATTTGTGAAATTTTGACACGCCGTGGGCATGGTCTTTTGAAATTTGTGAAATTTTGACACGCCGTGGGCATGGTCTTTGAAATATCGACATGCCGTGGGCATGGTCTTTTGAAATTTGTGAAATTTTGACATGCCGTGGGCATGGTCTTTGAAATATCAACATGCCGTGGGCATGGTCTAACAATTCTTATGGAAATATTTCTTGTTCCTTGTTGTTTGTCTGTGTAATGTGCAGATAACAAGGAAAGGAGGATGTCGTGGGTGAAAAGTCCTAGCCTTGGGAGCGGAACGGGCTAATGCGGATGGATCGGCAAGATGAGGCACGCCCCGGCGATCCTAATATATGGTGCTGGAAGTGAAAAATTTCTGGTCTTGCGAGGTCGGCCTTGATCAGGCGGCTCGCTAAGACGAGACACTTTCCAGCATTGTCGGGAGTGAAAAA
This sequence comes from Viola odorata, assembly GCA_963691705.1. Taxonomy (NCBI): domain Eukaryota; kingdom Viridiplantae; phylum Streptophyta; class Magnoliopsida; order Malpighiales; family Violaceae; genus Viola; species Viola odorata. The sequence goes on along the minus strand of OY829539.1, from coordinate 18,628,123 downwards.
TCCTATCCTGGGGAAACCCAGAGAGGGCACGCCCCGACTCCCCTGGGGGTGTAAAAGTCCTATCCTTGTGACAGCCCGTGCTCATATAGGCGGATGATCATTAAGTGAGGCACGACCCTAGGGAAGATAAAAACTCCACCTCGCAAGTGAAAATCCTATCCTAACGATGGTAGCGCTAACATAGGCTCCTCGTTAAGTGAGGGCACGTTCCGAGGTGTGAGGGCAACGCTGAGGAAGTGAAAAGTCTTGTCCTCGTGATGGCCGACCCTGATCAGGTGGCGCACTGAGGGAAGGCACTTCCCGGCCGATTGAAGAAATAATAAAGGTCACCGTACCACAGCTAGTAGCCGGAAGGGACAAACCCGGTGAAGTTTGGCTGGAAGAGTACGGGACATGGGCGACATCGGGGGAGATCGCACGGCAATGCCCCAAGGTAATTAAGATTTTTTGATAATATGTCACTATTAACAAATGATAAGTGAAAAGGTGCAGAAAATTCAGCACAAGAGACATCTTTGGGGGATCGTGCTAAATAAGAAAGGAGATCGCGTGGCAATGCCCCAAGGTAATTAAGATTTTTTGATAATATTTCACTATTAACAAATGATAAGTGAAAAGGTGCAGAAAATTTGGCACAAGCGACATCTTTGGGGGATCGTGCTAAATAAGAAAGGAGATCGCGCGGCAATCCCCCAAGGTAATTAAGATTTTTTGATAATATGTCGCTATTAACAAATGATAAGTGAAAAGGTGCAGAAAAGTCAGCACAAGCGACATCTTTGGGGGATCGTGCTAAATAAGAAAGGAGATCGCGCGGCAATGCCCCAAGGTAATTAAGATTTTTTGATGATATGTCGCTACTAACAAAGTAGTAAGTGAAAAGGTGCAGAAAATTGTGCGAACTGTTTACACACGAAGGGATGCTTCCTCAAACAAAAGGCCCTAAAAAACACAAAAATGGGCAAAGAAGTCAGAGCACCCGATGGACAAAAGAGAAGTGGCATTCACGGCCCGGGCATGCTGTTGTTCCCCTCGTCAGGTCGTGGCCTTTTCGCCTGGCGGTAGCCCTCTTCCGTGAGAAAGCTGGACTTTTGCTTGAAGAGGCGGATGATGGCGTCAGCGTCGAAGAAATGGCGACCGTGATGCTCAATGAAGCAATCGGCCATGAGACCTGCCGCTTGTTCCGAAAACCACTTGCACTTGTCCGCCGTTTCCTCCTTAAGCGCGGCATTCTTGCTCTGCTCTGCTTGAAGGGCGGCATCTCCAGCGGCCCGGAGTCCTTTGTCCTCTTCCAATTCTTTCCTCGCAACTCCCAAACTGTTCTCCACACATTGTCGCTCCTCAACACTCTTCCGCAGCTCCTCTTGAGCTTCATGAAGCTCCCTTTGGTACTTGCTGATTTCTTCCTAGAGCTGATGGTTAGTGTTGCGCCATTCCTGGGAGGAGGATTGGAGAGAGCTCATTCGTCGCATCATATTTATAGACCAGAAGTGGAAACCTTGAAAGCTGGAGAACAGATGAGTCCTTATCTGCTGCAATTGTTCACCCTCGGCAACGGAGAGGAAGCCTCGCTCTTCCTCCTCAACTGACAACAGATGTCCTGCTAGTAAGGCGGATGTCGCTAGGGAGCTGTCACCTCCTAACGCTGGGAACCCGCGCTGGCGAATGTTGCTCAAATCAACTTGATGGGTGGCGGCTCCGCTGGAGAGTATAGTGCTTAGCTCAGCCACCATGCGCGGGGTTTCTATTGGGGGAAGGAAGGGAAAGATTGTCTGAGCCGCAGTGGGAATGAAGAAGAGATCTGGAGGGGATGGAGGGGAACGATTGGACGGCCCAACGTCAATATTGAAGCCGCTGGACGGTAAGTTTGGGAAGTGCTCCTCTTCAAGAACCTCCAGAAAGTCCAAGGGATTGCTTGGAGGAAGAGATGAGGCGGCAAAAGAGGAAGGAAGCGGCGTTGAGGTAGCCTCGCTCCCTGCCGGGCTAGAACCTTGGTCGCCTGTCAAGGGATCGGTATTGGCAATGCCGTCCTGCCTATCCTGACCAGGGACAGTGGTGTCCGCTGAAGGGACTTCTTCAGTTAGACGCTGTCGCTTGGGACCAAGAATACCCGACAAATCCATGTCGTCGTGTGAAGGAGTGGCAGAAGAGGCAACAGCAGCGGTATCCTATGCGCAAAAGACAAAGGGGAATTAATAAACAAATAAAAAGACATGGGTGGAAAAAATTTATAAAAACCACCTGAGTAGGAGGGCGTGTAGGAGCGATAACGCGAAGGCGGAGAGTCCTTTTCCTTTTTCTAGCAAGAGGAGGATGATAAGACGACGCTTGTGTAGGAGCAATGCCGGGGGAAGAAATTGAAACAGTGGTCGATGTGGCAGTAGCCTCCGCTTGGGGAAGAGAGGAAGACTCAGGCGTAGAAGCGGACGCGCGCGTAATATCAGTAGCGGCGTCGGCCGAGGTGGAGGAAGGAGCCCTTTTTTCTCTCTTCTGCTGAGCTCACTTCTCTCTTTTCTTGATACAATCAGGCTTCCACCCGGCGGGAGGATCTGTAGAAATAAGAAAAGAATGTTAGAGTTAGTATTGACATGGAACAACGATCAGAGGTGTGAAGCTCACTTTGAATGCAATCCTGGATGTTGCCTCCGCACGCGAGTTCACGAGTGCGAACACCAGGGATCTCAGACAGATTGAGTAGTTTGTTCAGCCAGTCTTGGTCAGCTGGCCCTAACTCTGGCCTGCCGCCCCAGGCGGCATCTCTGATGGCAAGATTAAAACCGGTCCGCCACAAAGGCTGGGGCAGATTGATGATGAAGAACCCCTTTTTCCAAGCATCAATAGAAGATTCAAGGAATAACAGTTTCCAGGTAAAGGGGTTTAAAGCTTCAACATCATAGCGAGGTGATATCGCTATGATGCCGTTATTGTGATGGTATAATTGAAAAAGGGAGCGGAGCAATAACAAGGAAGGAGATTCATTCCCTATATGTCTACAGAGGGCTATAAAGGCATAAATTCCACAGTAGGCATTTGGACTCAGTTGGGCAGCATTTAAATCAAACTCAGAAAGTAATTCAGCAATCAAAGGATCTAGAGGCAGCCGAAAGCCATAATGGAATATTTTGGCGTAAAGAACCCTACGGTTGCCGGGTAATTCACTGTTGAGGCGAAGGGATTTTGGGGCAAATTCGGTGGAGTACCCCTCCAACTGATCGATGGTGACATTATACCTCCGCAGGCGCCGTCGAAGGACGGCGGTGGAGGTAATGGTAGAAACAGTGGTATTAACATCCCCCTCCCCAGCGGGGCGGGGATAACGGCGATTAGGAGCCATGAGCAAGGATAAAAGAAGAATAGAAAGGAAGGTACCTGTGGTGAGAAGAAGAATGAAGCACCCAGGCGGCGGCGGATTGTAGGAGGAAGAAGAGGAATTGTTTTTCCTTCTTTTTCGTTTCTTTAAAGGAGAAAGGTAATAAAAGATAAGAAGAAAGCACGTGGGGTTTTTATATATAAACCCTAGGAACTAAAGGGGACGATGGGTCAAGCGATCGAGGCGTGTGAAGTGTCAAGGGCAGTTGAAGCGCGGGAAGTGGGAACAACTCTTGAGGAGCGAAAAGACGTGTTCAGTCCCCCAGTCCCATTAGCGCTCCCCATTGATGACACGTGGGCTCGGAGCATCATGACTGTCTTCTCCGTATCAAACAAAGAAAGTCAGAGCATTAAATGCTCTGAAAAGGGCGCAGTCAAACCGGGTAGAAAGGAGCGACAAGCCGTAATGGCGCGGTACACAAAAGGCGCGAGAAAAAGTAATGAAGCGGCATATGATAAAGAGCGACATCATCAATATACACACATTATTCGGTCAAGATTGTAAGGTGTGGCAATTATTACAAGCAAAGAGGCGATGACAAAGTCCAAATGAAAAAATAATACAACAAGGGTGTAAGTAGAGAAGCGATGTCACCAATCAAGCGGCATCAAATAGGCTTCCTCCAGGCGCGGACTTGTCACTCCTCTTCGGAGGAGAGGAAACCTTCTTGGCTCTCATCAATCTCTTTCATCCTCGCGGAGGCGTACCTGGCAACCTCAGCAGGATCAGCGGCCCTACTGCGGTGCTGATCTGTCACCCCGGCGACAAAGGCCTGTTCAGTCTTCTTCTTCCACCATGCCACTTTCTTGAAAGCTTTCGACAGGTCGGCATCGCGGGATGATACCTCCTCAAGAAGGAATGAGTTCTTCTTTCTCTCAGCCACCAGCTCAGCCTCCAAAGCTTCGACCTGGGCTTTTCCTTTAGATCTTTCCCGAGTAAGGTCAGCACGGCACTCGCGCAGTACGGCCTGAGTGCGTTTGTGGAGTCGCGACAACTCCTCTACTTTTGCTAGCGCACCAGAGTTTTGAGATTGTGTACCACGGGCCTTGATAAAGTAATGAAGTTGTCGAAAGGCAGTAAGGCAGTTGTTCATGACGCGCATATACTGAACTTCGGGAGGAAGTTGCAGCAGCCTACTCTCCTCCTCGGAGGCGCGAAACATTTCACAGGCCAAGATAGTCGTGGGCTGATCTTGGGACAAGGGGTCTGATATGCCCAGGGCGCGGAACCCCTCAGTCCCAAACTTTGACAGATTTAGTCAGTGAGAAGGGGCCCCTTGAGGCCCGTCACGGGAAAGATTAGCAATAAAGGAAGGGGCGGAGATACCGCCAGAGCCCCCAACCTCTCGAATTGAAGTAATGAACAATGGACAAGGGGACTTGGGAGGAGAGTGAGAAGAGCCAGGTCCACTGGGGACAGAGGGAGGCACATCAGAAATACAGCGGCCAATGGGCGAGTGTGGAGGCTCTATGACAGGAGTGGAGTCTGCAGCGGACGAGGGCATCGTCGCGGCAGTAGAGGTTTTATTGGGAGCGACCAATCCCTGAGGCGAGGAAGTGCCACCCAGAGAAGTCGTGCTCTCCTTTGTCGCGCCAGGAGAAATGGTAGTCTCAGAAGCGACGGCATTTGCGGTATTGGCAGGGGGAAATTGAGTCGCCACCCTTGTCACCTGAGCTTTGCTTGCTTCCCTTAGCTTCTTCCGTTGAGTTGAGGAAGCTGGGTGGAGGCTCAACTCTGTGTCCATGTCCTCCATGTCCTCAACTCTGTAGGAGAAAATCTTTGTCTCAGTCACTAGCAAACTAGACCCGGACCTCTTCTTCCGATTGGGCAACCAGTTCTCTACGAAGTGGGAAGTGCGGAGAGAGGAACCGCTTTCCCTTGAAAGATTTTCGTCTAAAGCTCTTTTCTTTATGGGCATACGGTGATCAGTTCGGGCCCCAGCGGAAGTAGAGGGAGCAGTTGTTGAAGGGGCGACAACCTTGTGAGAAGCGTCACCCTCAGAGAGCGGACGAGCGATAGTTTCCCCTGCGAAGAAGTAATGTTAGTAAGCAAGGGGGAAGCAAGGCAGCGGCGAAGCTCAAAAGCTCACCTATGGCACACTCAGTTAAAGGCCTGTACAAGGCAAAGTTTCGGATATGGAAAGAGGACTCCATCTCCAGCAAGGCGTTGACCTGATCCAACTCTTCCCTAGACAGAGGCGCTGGCTTCGCCCAATCAACCACCTCCAGGTTGAAATCAGGACACCACAGGCGAGAGGGTAATTTGACGACAAAGAAGTCGCTCTTCCAGTTATCGACGCTCCCCTCAAATCCTTGAAATTTCTGCCAAAAAGGCCTCACTAAAGCATCATCCCATCTTGGAATAATATTAATGAAGACGTCGCGAAAAACCAGAGTCAAGAACTTGCGGAATAAAGTGACAGAGGGAGCAAGAATATCTTTTAATTCGCAGGCACGAAGGAAGGCGTAGATGCAGCTCCATGAGGGAGGGGTAATCTGCGCAGGGTTAAGCCCGTGCTCGCGTAGCACGCGCTCTAGCGTGTCATGAACTGGGAGGCGGAACCCGTATTGAAACATCTTAAAATAAAGAATCTTATGAGTTTTCCAGAACCGGCTATGAAGCCTCATGGTGTCAGAAGGAATAGTGGGGCGATAGCCGCAGAGGAAGGTAATATTATTGCTTTCCAGTTCAAGACGTAAGACAGTGGGGCAAGTAAAGATGCTGGGAGTATTTTCAAGCTCGGGATATCGAGAAATTGGCCTAGGAGTAGCTAAAGAACTAGATTGAGATCTCGTGCGAGGCATCATAGATAAAGCAGCAAAGGAAAATCAAAAGCAAGATTGAGCAGAATACCTTGAGAGAGAGAAGGCTGAATTGATAAGTGAATCGCCTAGATGCGAACGAGAGAATTTCCTCGGAGCGAGCGAAAAACGAAGAAAATTATGAAGTATAAAAAGAAGCAAAAAGGTACAAGGAAGAAACGTGTTTTCTTTTTAAAAGAGACGGTGGAAGAGTCAGACAGAAGGGCAACCTATTACAGCAAGACACGTATAAGGCAAGCGGGACACGTGGGAAGATCCTGACAGAAACTTAAAGTCAAGCGCTCGCCTCGAATTTCGCAAAAGAAAGGCCCTCTAATTACAAGAAACCCCAGAAAAGGATCCTATGAAGTGGTAATCGGCTTGTCCAACGGCGATTAACCCATAAGAGCGACATTATACTAAAAGCAAAAAAGAAAGAAAAAAAAAGGCAAGCGGCATTTTACTTCACAACATTTTTATTCATTAAAAAGAAAGGCGGCGGCATCTACAACAAGTGTGGCGTTGTCAATCTTCGTCCATCCAGTCAACCTCATAAATATAATCATAGTCCTCCGGAGGTGATGGCGACTCGTTGGTATAGAAAGGGAAGGGCTCGTCCATCTTGAAAGGCCTTTTGCCAAGCCTAGTTACAGGACATCTCGTGGGGGCAGTGTCTTCCTTCGAGGCGGCATGGGAGCCTTCTTCTGGCATCAGGGCGACCAGTTCCGGAGCGGCATTTGGCACAGAAGTTTTATCCTTGGAAAAAAGACAAGGAACGGACGGAGATGCTTCATCTTTTTGCTGCAGTGAGAGATAGTGAGGCTCAAAGTTGGCAAAGAAGGATTCGAAGGATCGCTTCTTTGTTTTCTTCGATCTCTTGTGACCCTGGCGCTTCACAAGACATTTGGCAGGCCTCCAGGGAGGCGTGAGCGAAGGATTATCGGAATCAGGAGAAGTTGGAGGGGTCGGAGGAGAGTCGCAAGCAGCAGTGTACAAAAAGCGGGAGTCAGCCATGGAAATATCAGTAACAATAAGAAGAAAGGAGAAAAAAGATGAACAGAAAAGGAAGGGAAGAACCCTTTATATAGCCGAGGGGAGGAAGCGTGCCATCCTCTCCGCGTATTATTGAGGACATTTAATGCTATCAGAGGTAGTGCCTGTTAGGAGGAAAGATCTGACTTCGCAACTGTTAAAAATCTGCACCAACCAGGAGGCGCCGAAACCGTTGCCCAATCCGTTAACACGGAAAAGACGGCGCAAAAATATATTCTGAACGGGCGTGGCTTGAAAGAGTCATCATTATGAGCCAGATAGGCAAATAACATGGCGAGATCCCAAGGGACATCAAGTTCGAAATTAATGAGAACTGAAGTTGCTTTTCAAGAGGAGCGACATAAGAAAGAAGAAAACATCAACGGTGCGGCAAACGAATAAGGGAAAGCATATTCATTTATTTAAAAGGGCTTAACAGCCCAAGTGTACAAAAAGGCCTGATGGCCCAGAGCTACAAAAGATGGCCCTAGAGGACCACAGAAAGACGCGCCAAGAGGACCCCTATCGCTGGTCAGGCGTTTGACCCAGCATCATCATCGTCCCATTCCAGGAAAGGAATTTCCCTAAGGGCGTCCGCCAGGGTCGTCAGTTAAGAAAAGTAGGCCCTCATGCTCTTCAGGCAGCATCCCAGCAAGTCCTTCCTATGCTGCAGTGTTGTCATCAGTAGCTGAATCTGAGAGACAGCCACCGACAGCTTCACCACTTTCTCCACAGAACTGAAGTCCTCCATGGTAACGGCAGCTTGCCTAGCCTGCAAGGGAGTCAGCATCCCTTGAAGCTCCAGTATGTCCTCCGAGGTCTTCACGCTCAGCGACCCCAAGAAATCGGTGTCTGCCTGAGTCATGTTCCTCAGGGCATGGGTTTTGGAGAGTAGGAAGTTTTTGGTGACTTCGTCCATGAAAAGAAGAGAGATGAGGAAATTCGAAGAGATGTAAAAACGTTGTGAGAATTATGAAGCCAGTGCAAAATGAAAGGCCTATTTATAGACTTTGGAAAAAGGCATTTCAAAAATATACCTTCATCGGTCGTCGAGCCCACATTGGGGAAGAAACCTCGGAAGGGACAGGACCGGAGATGCGGCAATAGCCCTTGGTAAACACTCGGGCTAGTTTTCGTTTGGACATATGATAACTATTGATACCACTGAAGCGGCATCTCCCCTACCCCGCCGGGTGACCCGACCATCATACTGTACTTACCGCGGGAGACGAGACCCTGTTCATGCCGCCCTTAGCCGGGTGACCGGCCCTGGGATGGTCGACTTCAGCCGGGGGGGCTCTCATGCGACATCCGCACGGCGGCATCCCATCCCAGGTCATTCGTGACGTCACTCCGCGTGACGTCACCCATGTGACATCACTCAAGGCCACTCCAGCGGCATATACCACACCAGCGACACCTACCAGGGGCTATTCCTACCCCTGTCGGTACACTCTTCCCTTTGTCTATAAATACCCTCACCTTTTCAGACAAGAGGGTAAGCTTAAGATAGCGTATTGAACCCCTGCCACTTTTACTACTCACACTGACTTTGGCATCGGAGTGTTTACGCCGGAGACCCCCTCCGACGCATTGCAGGTGACGAAGACCCCCGCACAGTGTTCCCGACCACCCCGGATCAAGTCAATCCTGCTCTACACCTCCAGACTCTTATCATAAGCAATTAAGCATCTTATTTATTTATGTGCTTACATTTTTAAGTGGTCGTGCCGCATGTCTCGATTATCATGACACTGACACTGAAGATGATGATCGTAAATAAATTCAAGTTATCTTATTAATAAATTAATAAATAGTTCTCTTTTTATTATATTTATGTTAAGTGACTTTTTTTAGTACCATGTAGCTTCTACAGTCGATGACTAAATGGGAGAAGATCTTACTTTTCAACAAGGATTAGTAAAAAAATTGTGCGGCGGTTCACACCCCCCTGCCCCCATTTTCGTCAACTTTGCGCGGAGGTTCACACCCCACCTTTCGTCAAAATTTTGTGTCGCGGTTCACACCCCCACTTTCGTTAAAATTTTGTGTGACGATTCACGCCACACTTTTCGTCAAAAAATTTATGCGGCGGTTCACCCCCCTCCCTCTAGTTCAATTCTGATCGCATGTATATATTCCAGTTCGCTTCGTTATTTCCATTTGTCTCCATTTTTTTGATTTCCCTGAGATTTTATTTTATATCCTTTCAATTTATTAAATCTTCGTCCTTCTTATTATTTTTGCTAAATCATTATGCTGCTTTCTCCGCTCTTCTGCAGTTTCCTTATTACATTTCATTTTCTTAGGAAATTGGCACCACTTCCACTCATTCTCTTCCTCCCGAGGATATGTCGTTTACAAGTGAGCTCGCCGAGCGCTGGAAGAAGGTTCGTCACGACCTTCAAAATAGCCCGTCGTCATCCAGCGTTAACCCTCCCTTGACAGCTTCCGCGGAAGGTGGCGCACCTTTCGGGCAACCTTAAGGTGCTAACCTTGTTAGCGATCCCCACGCTTTTGCTGATTCTCCGCTCCATTCTACTTCTACCGTTGTAGGTTTTAGCTCAGACATGCTGGGTTTTGAGACACTCGACGGTGGTGAGTCTTTTGTCTCTGTCGTAGGGGGTTCTGCTGACCACCCTCCTTCTCCTCCTACTCTGTATTTTGTTCCTTTGTCTCCGCCTTCTGCCGCGAGGGGTAATTCTGCTTCTGACTTGATGGTTGGTGTTACTTCATACGCTCCTCCCAGCTGTCCCACTCATCAGGTTAACCTGGGTGGCTTTAGAGAGAAAGCTTTTCGAGCCTTGGAGACTGATAGCGTTGAGGTTATTCTTGCATGATTGGCTCCTCTCACGGACCTCCTGCTTGGCTCAAGGAGTTATCTCACCCCCAGAGGAAACCACGCGTCAGGATTAACGCTCTGGCCATTATCCTACCGCGGCAATATCTACCTAAACACCTACCGCCGAGGTAGCGTATCACGATAAGGGCGAATCACAGACCCTAACACGAGCGATAGCTCCGTACCCATTTACTCGGGCGGGAACGCCCCCTTTCTTCTATAAATACCTCCCCCACAAAGGAGGCAGGTAAGCGGACTTGACTAGCCAAAACTCTGCCAATTTCAGTACACCTACTGACTTAAGCATCGGAGTGTTTCCGCCGGAGACCCCCTCCGGCGCATTGCAGGTACTGTGGACCGTCGTGCACACTGATCTGAGAAGAGCTGCTCCGCCATACATCCTTCGGCAGAAGATAAATTATTATCAAATTGGTGCTCTCGTTGAGAGCTTTGGTTCTATTAAGTGAGCATCCTTAATAACCAAGCTCCTCCTCCCCGAAGCTAGAAGGATTATGGCCTCAGAGTCAGATCCGGCGCTATCCCGAACTTCCAACATCCCATACGACACCCGCAGACGCTTGTTTCCCTTCGCTACCTCTGATGCCCCCACCCCAGGGCAGGACGTCACTGCAGGAGAATTAGATCTTCCTCCTAGGTCAAGTTCAGAAGAAGTTACATTCCAGATTTGCTCTCCCTTCTCCCATATAGCAGGAACCAGCCATCCTACCCCCCAGGCGGGAAGATCTATGATAGGAGAAGCGGACAACCCTTTCGTGAATTCACTAGCAGCTCTCCAAGCTCAACTGGATCAGCTGACAGAGATGGCTGCTGGATTTACTCCTCATGCCTCAAGACCTGGTGTGTCCTCCCAAGTAATTTTCACCCCGTCCATTGTCACCGAACGACCCTTATCGCCCTAACAGTCTAGGGCACTCCCGTCCTCCTTACCTTTCCCCTTGGCCCCCATAAACGTCCCACCATTCACGCGTGGACCTGCCGACCATTCTGGACAATACAGGGGAGGAATCTCTATCCCCGAAGCAGTCCGCCAGCGTGACGAGTATAGAGAGCCCTGGGATGATCGACGGGGAGATATAGTGAGAGATCCATCTCCTAGATACAGTGAGAGATCTAGCAGCAGAAGTCGACGAGCTCGAACTCCAAGGAGCCGTAGTCGTTCTCCTAGGAGACATCAGGAATATGATCCTCAAAATCCCAGATACGACGCTGAAATTCCACATCAGCGTCAGCCTCGTAGGATCCCCGATGCTAACGTGGGTCATCCATTCAGCTACCGTGTCAGGCACCACAGAGTCCATCGGCATGTGAAACTTCCAGCAGAATCATATGATGGCACAAAAGATCCCATTTCTCACCTCAATAAGGTGAAGGATTTCGTGCAATTCCAAACGCGCAGTGACGCAGCATTGTGTCAAATTTTCGTAATGACGCTGTCAGGAGTGGCATGTCTATGGTTCGAAGGGCTCCCCGCCGGGTCTATCGATAATTTTTCTCAATTGGAAGAAAAATTCAAAAGTCGGTTTAGCACGGCTATTCCTATCAGAAAGTCAGCAGCTGCGCTGTTTGATATCCATCGAAAACCACAGGAATCGTTGAACGACTTTTTAGGTCGATTTGATCTCGAAATGTCCCTAACGCCAGGGGTCACTATCGATTTTGCGATTGAGGCCCTGAAATGCAATTGTCGATACAGTAAACTGAAAGATACGCTAATGGTGGACCCCCCAACGACCCTGGATGCGTTGAGGCTGAAAGCGCATAACTATGCGAGAATGGAAGAGGAGGAAAATAGAGAATGGATCCGAGGCATGCCGGCGGACCCATATGTGGCCCCTAACGTCTTGAACAGCAACGCCCCAGACGCTAAACCCACCGAGGATCCCGGGCAGCGGAAAGAACATAACACCAAGACCTCTAACCGGCAGAGAGGCAATTTCTCAAAAGGAAGACCTGAAGGATCCCCCACTCGGAAGCAAACGGACCCGCCAAAGGGCCGGATATACGATCCTGACCTCCCATCTCTCATACTCCCAAGGGCGGAGATCTTAGCAATAGTCCAACAGAGAAATTTGCCTATCCGTTACCCAGCTCCCGTGAAACCAGGAGTAATCATGGGAGGAACAGAAAATGCATACTGCAAATTCCATAAGGTCAAGGGACACTCAACAGATGTATGCAGAGAGTTAAAATCGGCTATAGAGCGATTGGTCGAAGAGGGCTACCTTGGGAAATTTGCCACAGGTACGGGAGGAAGCCAGAAATAACCCAACTGGAAATACAACTGAGCAGAGGCAAGCGCCCTCGCACGCTACAGGGGCTAACGCAGTTCCCCTCGGGCCAAATAGAGAAGCGCTCGCTATTGATAGCGACCAAATGCCCATAATAAATATCATTGCGGGGGGAGCACCCTATTGCGAGGAAATTATGCCGCAAACGCCCAACCCTGGAGAAAAGCGCAAACGGGAGAGCGCACAAACGAAAATCGAGGTGATAAGTGCCTTAGACAAAATGATATTGTCTTTCTCAGAGGAGGACGAAAAAGGCATCGTCTTCCCGTATAATGACGCGATGGTTGTAACGCCCGTCATTGGAAGTCATGGGGTAAGAAGGACCCTTATCGATAACGGGAGCGCAGTGAATCTATTTTCATTGGAAGCGTACAACTTGATGAAACGACCTGACGGTGAGCTATCGTCTTGCACGAGGCCAATTATTGGGATTGATGGAGTACCGATTCCGGTAGCCGAAATAACATCCCTGCCGGTGTACTTCCGAGAAGACACATCCAAACACTCCGAAGAGCTACTATTTCTGGTCGTAGACCTAACGTTACCGTATAATGCCATTTTGGGGCGACCATTCCTTAATCGTTTTGGAGTGGCCATATCTCAAAAACACCTGCGGATGAAATATCCCTCATGGGATGGCGTGGTCTCAATCAAAGGGGACCAAAAGCTGGCAGCCGAATGCTACTTACTTATGACTCAAAGGAGTTGTGACCGCTACGTTTGCATGGCAGACGACCCTTTCGATGATAAAGAAGAAAAGTGCACTCAGCCGCTAGATCAGATGGTATCGATCCCTATCGGTAAGGATAGTGAAGCGAATCTCTTAGCCAGTGAGAAATTAAGCCTTGAAGAGAACGCACAATTAATCCGGCTGTTGAGGAAATGCAAGGGAGGGTTTGCGTGGAAACCAGCAGACATGCCCGGAATCTCTCGGGAGGTCGCAGAACACCGGTTGAACGTTAGTCCTGACGCCAAGCCTGTTCAACAAAGGCGACGTGCTTTTTCATCAGAAAAGATAGCAGCCATCGAAAAGGAGTTGCTAAAGCTCACAGAGGCGGGGTTCATTCGAGAAGTCCAGTACCCGACCTGGCTAGCTAATCCTGTGTTAGTCCCAAAGCCTAACGGGGACTGGCGCATGTGCATCGACTTCACTGACCTAAATAATGCCTGTCCCAAGGACTGCTATCCCCTTCCGCGAATAGATCAGTTAGTCGATCAAACCGCTGGGTATGCTTATCTAAGCTCCCTAGATGCGAATTCCGGATATCACCAAATCCCTATGGCCGTAGAGGACGAAGAAAAAACTGCCTTCATCACTCCTAAGGCTACACACTGCTATACTGCAATGCCGTTTGGGCTAAAGAATGTCGGTGCAACATTTCAGCGTATGGCAAACAAAGTTTTTGAAAATCAAATCGGGAGAAATGTAGAGGCCTATGTAGACGACATCTTGATCAAAATTCGGAGTTTCAGAGAACACCTCGCTGACTTGGAAGAAGTTTTCAATGTGATGAGAAAGCACAAGATGAAGTTAAACCCGCGGAAGTGCATGTTCGCATTCCAAACGGGAAAATTCCTGGGCTATGTGGTCAGCCAGAAGGGCATCCAACCCAACCCGTCAAAGATAAAAGCCATCTAGGATATGATATCCCCGCGAACTGTCAAAGAGATACAGAAGTTAACCGGGCGCATCATTGCGTTGGGGCGATTCATATCTAAGCAAGGCGAGAGATGTTTGCCTTTCTTCAAAGTCATCTGCAACAAGGCTCCTTTCGGATGGACAGAGGAATGTGAGAAAGCGTTTGCAAGACTAAAAGCTTACCTATCATCAGATTTAGTGCTGACGAGGCCTGAGCCCGACGACGAACTATATCTATATTTGGGAATAGCTGACGAGGTAGTCAGCGCCGTCCTTGTGCAAAGTGAAGGGCACGTGCATCGTCCTGTATTCTTCGTGAGTCATATATTGAAAGATGCCGAACTGCGATACGCTCCTATCGAGAAGATAGCACTCGCTCTAGTACAGGCCACGCGAAAGATGGACCGATACTTCCAAGCCCACCCCGTCATTGTACTCACGGACCAGCCGTTGAGAAGAATCTTCAGAAAACCTGAATCTTCAGGAAGAATGCTAATTTGGGCTATCGAGCTCGAACAATACGGGCTGCAATACAAAGCTAGACCAGCCGTTAAGGCCCAAGCGTTAGCTGACTTTATAGCTGAGTGCACATTCACAAAGGACACAAAGACAGATCTGTTGGAGGAAGAAGCAGAAAGTCCATGCCTACCGTCTCCGGAGACATACAGATACGTGGGTCATCCACGTAGATGGAGCAAAAAATCAAGAATTAGCTGGCGCAGGAGTTTTCTTAGTTGGACCAAACGGCCTGGAGATGCGATACGCCATCAGAATCCTGCAGCCATTGTCCAACAATGCGGCTGAATACGAAGCGCTGCTGGCAGGACTCAGAATTGGAAACAGTTTCTCTATCGGAGCCACTCCTGGTGTGGAGAAGGAAGACAAAACACGTTTAAAGATCCGAGGAGATTCCAAACTAATAATGGATCAGGTTCTAGTGAACTCCCAAGACAGAGAACCCATCATGACCCAATACTTAGCCAAACTGAAGCATGAGCTGTCAAAGATACAGGAAAAAGGCACCCTGGTCACCTTTGAGCACATTCCTAGAGAAAACAATGAAGAGGCCGATAGCCTCGCCAAGATGGCAGCCAATCCGGAAGCCTCAATACCCAGTGACGTGCGCTATGGAGAACTGCCTACACCTTCTTTCATGGAAGAGCAGGCATCGCTCTGTGTGGAAGAAATGGAAAATGATTGGAGGATCCTAGTGATAGAATATCTGAAACATGATAAACTACCGGGAGACCAGACAGAGAAAAAGAAAGTCCTAAAACGGGCAGCACGATGCACATATTATAACGGAGAGTTAATACGAAGATGTTTCTCCCATCCGGCCGCTAAATGCATAACAGAGCAAGAAGGCTTACATGTGTTACGAGAAATTCACGAAGGGATATGTGGCATGCACATTGCTAGCGGTACTCTGGCAGCCCAAGTCTTTCGGTCGGGATTTTACTGGCCCACCATTCGACGAGATTGTCATAACTTCATGAGAACCTGTCAGAAATGCCAGGAATATGCTAAGATTCCTCGAAAACCTGTTGTGCCAATTTCAGAAATAGTCGCACCGTGCCCGTTTGCAAAATGGGGAATTGACATCCTGGGCCCGTTTCCAAAGGCTAGATCTCAGTTAAAATTCATGGTCGTAGCGGTAGACTACTTCACAAAGTGGGCCGAAGCTGAGGCGTTAGCTACCATCACCACCGAAAAAATTTGGCGTTTCTTCAAACACCAAGTCATCATACGATTTGGAGTACCGCGCGTGCTAGTTAGTGACAACGGGACACAATTTACAAGCCAGTTCTTCAGGGAGCAATGTGCAGAGTTCCAGATAGAGCAAAGATTCTCCTCTGTGGCACATCCCCAAACTAACCGCAGCATCCTTGGTGGCATCAAAAGAAACTTGGAAGGGTCCAAGAAGAAATGGCCAGACGAATTGCCATATGTACTATGGGCCTACCGCATGACTGTCAAGGCCAGCACGGGAGAGACCCCGTTCGCGTTAGCATTCGGAACCGAAGCTGTCACACCAGTCGAGATTGGCATGATGAGCCTTCGGGTGGCTCACTTCAAAGAAGAAAACAATGAAGAAAGGTTACGAGCTAACCTCGATACTCTACCAGAAACACACGAGGAAACCCTCCTTAAAACCCTGCACTACAAAAGGAAAATGGCACAATATCACAACCGGCAAGTGAGGGAGCGATTGCTCAAAACCGGAGATTTAGTGCTCAGAGACAGACGGGCAGCAGGACAGCGTATGGGAAAACTCAGTCCAAACTGGGATGGACCGTATCGTGTCACCCGCATTGTGGGAAAAGGAGCATACCATCTGGAAACGCTCGAGGGAACGCCCCTGCAGAACTCTTGGAACATCGCTCGGTTGAGGCTATACCACGCCAGGAGTTAATCGGGTAACATCAAAGTTATTCTAATAAATGAATATTGAGATATTCACCGTGCGTTTGCTACTGGTAATATGCAGGTAGCGAAGAATGCTAGGGGTGAAAATCCTATCCTTGTGATGGCTGGTCTTGATCAGACAGCTCATTAAGATGAGGCACGCCCTGGCATAACAAGGCGTTTGGGAGTGAAAATTATATCCTTGTGGTAACCGTGCTCACATAGACGGCCCATTAAGACGAGGCACGACCCCAAACGGTTCCCCGGAGTGAAAATCCTATCCTTATGGCAACCGTGCTCACATAGACGGCCCGTTAAGATGAGGCACGCCCCGGAATCCTTAGGAGTGAAATCCTATTCTTTTGGTAACCCCATAAGGAGAGGCACGCCCCAAGGAGAGACCAACTCCGTCCTGGAAGTGAAAATCCTATCCTTGTGGTAACCGTGCTCACATAGACGGTCCATTGAGACGAGGCACGATTCCACGGACGTGAGGTACAACGCTTGGGGGTGAAAAGTCCTATCCTTGTGATGGTTGGTCCTGATCAGACAGCTCACTAAGACGAGGCACTCCCCAAAGCCTATCTGTGGCGAAAGAAACAAAGACATCCCAACTAGTAGCCGCGCGGTCGATACCCGGTGAAGCGATGTTGGAGCCTATCTGTGGCGAAAGGAAACAAAGACATCCTAACTAGTAGCCGCGCGGTTGATACCCGGTGAAGCGATGTTGGAGCATATCTGTGGCGAAAAGAAACAAAAGAAATCCTAACTAGTAGCCGCGCGGTTGATACCCGGTGAAACGATGACGGAGAGGTGACCATACTGCAACAACAACGTTGAAACAGACGTAAAGCCCCCTCTGACAACGAGGGACGGCAGGAATATGAGTGCAGCAGATGCGGAAGCAACGCTGATTTACTCTCAGAAAGGCTATCGGAGGATATAATGGACATGCTACTTGAATGCAGCTGATGAAAAGCTAACGCGATACAACGCGAAACTATGCGTCTATGGAAACCTAACGCCAAAAGTCCCAAACGGACAAGTGATCAAACGACATTATGAAGAAAAGCAGATAAAGAACTTCTATCCAAAAAGAGTGGATTAGCTAAGTCAAGGCCGACATTGTTTAAAGTACAAAATATAGACGGGCCCGTCAGCCACAAAAATGTAAAACATCTAAACAACAAAAAGTCTAAAGATTGGGCGGCGCGTTGACCCCTCCTTGCTGAGCAGCCTTCCGCTGGTAGAAACCGCTATCAGTAATGGATGAGGCTCTCTTGTCAAAATACGCAGAGAGATCTTCAATACGGAGCTCCTCAACTCCATAATGATGCATCACGGCTTCTGACATGATTCCCCCACTGATGCGAATCCACGCATCCAGTTACCGTTACCACCAGCTGGTCCAATGACTCGAGCCAGAGCCCAACGACTTCAAGACCGATTGTCAACCCTCATCCACAAAGAGCTAGAATCTGAGATGACAAGTGAGAGGACTGCACTTAGGGAGAAGACGGCAAAGATAGTGAATCTTCTCACTTTTGCCTTGACCGATGATGACGTGGGTCAAACGGCAATTGAGCGTTATGCGCACAACGGCACTTGATCAACTGGCACAATCGGCATTGGTCAAACGGCATTTGACCATTCTATCGGCACGCGTCCGTTTCTCTCAAAACGGCACTTACCGTTTTGACTCATCCGTTGCCGTTTGGTTCAACATTTCCGCGTGTCCGTTTTGGCGCCTATCTGCCCTTGAATGAAACGGCTCCTGCCCGATTGGTCCCTACCTCTATCGGCACTTGTCCGTTTCTGTTGTCCAGAAGCTGCACGCGTTTATTGCTTTTACTTTGTTTAGCTAATTAATTAAATAGACATTTAGTTCATTAGTTAAGTATCTACTTTATGTAATATTCCTCTTTTGGAATTAGGGTTTATTTGTAACCTATATAAGGAGCCTTTTGGCCTCCTTAGAAGGGAGGCTGTTATTTGATAAATTGAGTTAATCTCTTCAATCTCGGCCCCTTGTTCAAGTTGGTTGAACCTTGTTATTCTTGAGTCCGCAATACTTAAGTCTTATACAAGTAAATCTTGGAATTGCATTAGTGTCTCGTTTATCTTAGTGTGATTCTCACATTGTTGAGTCTAGTCCTAAGAACCCGATTCAAGACCCTTGACTTGAAATCGATTAGGGCACTTAGCACAGGTTAGCTAGTGGTCTAAGCTCGTACTTGTCGAGTTATCTATCAGTTCTATCTATTCCGCAGGAAATCCGTCTTTGAGCAAAGATCACAGTTGGTGTTACGCATCCTAAGGAACCAGGATCGTATTAGTTGGTAGCGGAGCTTAAGGCGTTCAAAGATTGGTAAGTATCGTTCTTTATTTCAAGTTTTCATTGTTGAAATCGGTAAATCTTTCTTCTCCATTCCAGAACTGATTTCCTTGCTGTACTTGGTTAGTATATGTGCAAATTCTGGTCAGTTGTCAAAATTGTTTTATCGTATCAGTTCGGTATCCGAATTGGGTGATATTGGTGTCGTTAGAAAGCTATATCTGTGTAGATTCCGAATCAAAAGGAATCGAGTGATTTGGACATCTGAAACGAAAGTTACAAGCATTCTACTAAGACTGGGTTTTGTGCATTCAGGATAAAAAAAAAAAAAAAGATTGATTATAAGTTGGTACAAACACCTGATTTGATTCATTCCAGTGATAGGAAAATTAAATTTTGTTGTTTGTTGACCGATCCCACATCTGTCAAGCTTATTGGGATTGCATGTGCAAATATTTTATTAAGCATACTTTTAGCATTGCACAAAAGTGTTCTGAAAAGTAGAAGGCAACCCATCCTTCCACTTTGTTTTGTCCCGCACCCACTACCTTTTCCCATAGGAATATTCTCTGTTTTTGTCTTCCACTTATTAAAGGCAAGACTTAGTTTATTCTCTCACCCATGCACCACATATACCATATTATATTGATGAATAATTTTGTTGAGTCGTTCGAGTCAAATAAAGCTTTTCTTTGATTCTTTAATATTGTCTTCCACTCCACTTGATATTTGTTTAATTGATCGTTCTTGCGATTACTCAAATACCAAGTATCCCGTTTTGTTTGAAGCTAGTTGTCTCTTGAGAGTCTTCTTGGCAGCTTTCCATTGGATTCTTGAGTCTCACTAACGCTTGAACATTGCAGGAGATTTTGTGTGATTTTTTGTGAGATTATTAGAGTGTTAAACACGAGAGTAAACACGTGAGGGAGCGCTAGGTTAGTGCAATTTTACGTTTTCTATTGTGTTGTGAATTTCAGGCACTTAAAGATGTCTCAAGAAGGAGCACAACCCGATCTGTCGGCTATGTTAGCCAACATAACAGAACAACTTAGAGCCATGACAGAACGGCAACTAACTGCCGATGCAAGGATGGCTAGAGTCGAAGCGTTAGCTACTCTAAACCCAAATCCGAGAGCAGTGAATAGAGCAGCTGATGACAGAGCCGATGGACATATAACAGAACCGTCCGACGAGGATGACAACGCCCGTCGACCACGTGAAGTGAATCGGCAGCGTGACATGGTCAACGTTCCTCCCAGACGACTCGCTAGACGTGGACCACAAATTCCACAACCCGATCTAGAAGAGGAACCTGACGGAGGAGAAGGATATATATATGCTCGGGATGGTCCGAGAGGGGAAAGACGAGGAGAACGGGTTGGTAGAAGAGAACGGGAAGATGACCGATTGGATGCTAATATCAGTAGCATCAAAATGAAGATACCGCCGTTTGAGGGTACCGATGACCCTGATGCATTCCTGACTTGGGAACGGAAGATAGACGCTATCTTTTTATGCCACAATTATTCGGAGAGTAAAAAGGTTCAGCTGGCAGCCGTTGAATTCAGTGGCTACGCTAGTCATTGGTGGGAGCAGCTCAACCTGAAGAGGGCAGCCGTTTATGCTGGTCCGATTGATAATTGGGGCGAGATGAAACAGGCGATGAGACAACGGTTTGTTCCGATTCACTTTCACCGTCAGCTTCATCAACGGCTTCAGACCTTAAAGCAAGGCAGCAAGAGTGTTGGAGCCTATTTCAATGAGATGGAGATTGCTTTAGCACAGGCAAAGGTTACTGAGGAACCTGAGGTAACGATGGCTAGGTTCAGTGCTGGTTTGAACGCAGATATTGCCGATGCTTTGGAGCTGACGCAATACAACACTATCGAGGAGATGCTTCACATGGCTCAAAAGATTGAGAAGCATCGGAAGGCTAAGAATTCTTCTAGGCCTACCGGTTCTACAACTTGGAAGAAGTCATCTTGGAGTAAGGACGATAGAACGGTTCCTACCGTTTCAAAGAATCCTTCCAGTGCCATTATCCCTTCCAAAACGGCAACTACGAAACCTTACACTCCACCAGTGGATCGGCCAGCCACTAAAGACATTGTGTGTTTCAAATGCAACGGTCGAGGGCATAAGAAATCAGAATGCCCAAATAGGAGAGTCTTTATCATCCGGCCGAATGGAGAGGAGGAATCGGACGATGAGCCAGCACAATCGGCACCCGAGACCGATAGCAGTCCCGATTCCGATAGTGACTATCAGGAGAGAGAGCAGGTTCGGTTACTGGTGGTCCGACGGAACCTGAGCGTCCAGACCACCGAAGAAGTATGTGATGAGGAGCAACGGACCAATCTGTTTCACACCCGAGGTGTGATTGATAACAAAGGATGCTCCATTATTATTGACAACGGCAGCTGTACAAACTGTGCCAGTGCGTTGATGGTCTACAAGTTGGCCTTGCCAACATTGAAGCATCCGAAACCGTATCATCTACATTGGATGACGGATGCTAACGGTATTAAGGTGACCAAACAAGTACTTGTTAAGTTTAGGATCGGCAAATACAATGATGAAGTTCTCTGTGATGTTGTGCCGATGCAAGCTAGCCATATACTCCTTGGCCGACCATGGCAGTTTGATAGAGAGGCGAATCATGAAGGGAAGCGCAATCTCTACAGGATAGTCAAGGATGGCAAGAAATTCACCTTGGCACCGTTAACCCAAGCTGAAGTGTTTGAAGATCAGCAATGGCTTGCTAAGTCCCATGTTGAGTATGAAACTGCCAAACAGCTTGAGAAAGAAAAAGAAGGCTTAAGAGTGAAACATAAAGAGCAAATTATTGAGTGTGTGAGCCTTCAACATTCGCATGAAAACAGCAAGCATGCAGAGGGAGAGAGTAAACATTCGCACGAAAAGAGTAAGCGTGCTGAGAGTGGCATTGAGAGAAAAGGAGAGGCAAATAAAAAGAAATTGAGTGTATATGCCAAGGGGAGCGAAGTTGAGGAAAACGTTTCTTCTCAAAAATCTTTTGGCAAAAGCCGTCCCCTTTTTCTCATCTGTTTCCATTCTTACTGTTTGCTAACGGGTACAACAGATCGGCAGCCTACCGTTCCGATTGGTGTTTCTTCTCTCTTGCAGGAATTTGAAGATGTTCTACCCGAGGAGATACCACGTGGTTTACCTCCGATTCGAGGCATTGAACATCAGATAGACTTTGCCCCTGGATCGGCAATTCCACATCGGCCTGCTTACCGATCCAATCCAGAGGAAACCAAGGAGCTACAACGGCAAGTGGACGATTTGCTTGCGCGTGGGTACGTTCGGGAGAGTCTATCTCCATGTGCCGTTCCAGTCATTCTAGTCCCGAAGAAGGATGGAACTTGGAGAATGTGTGTTGACTGCCGGGCAATCAACAAAATCACTGTAAAGTATCGTCACCCTATTCCTCGTTTAGATGATATGTTAGACGAATTAAGTGGCAGCAAAATCTTTTCTAAAATCGATTTAATGAGTGGATACCACCAAATTCGCATGAAAGAAGGGGATGAATGGAAAACTGCTTTTAAAACAAAGTACGGTTTATATGAATGGATGGTTATGCTGTTTGGTTTAACTAATGCTCCTAGCACCTTTATGAGGTTAATGAACCATGTACTTCGGCATTTGCTTGGCAGATTTGTTGTAGTTTATTTTGATGACATTTTAATCTATAGCAAATCCGTTGATGAGCATGTTTTACATCTTAGGGAAGTCTTTCTAACACTTCGTGAACAGAAATTATTTGCTAAACCTAGTAAGTGTTCTTTCGCAATAGAACAAGTTGGTTTTCTTGGTTTTATTGTGAGTACAGATGGCGTTAAAGTGGATGAAGAAAAGATCCGCGCGATTCAGGAGTGGCCAACGCCCAAGACCGTTAGTGACGTCAGATCCTTCCATGGCTTGGCAAGCTTCTATCGGCGCTTTGTGAAGGACTTTAGCACCATCGCTGTTCCATTGAATGATCTAACAAAGAAGAATACTGCCTTCCGATGGGAACAGCCACATGAAGAGGCGTTTACTACACTAAAGGAACGGCTTTGTACCGCTCCAGTACTAGCTTTGCCCGATTTCACTAAGGCGTTTGAGATAGAGTGTGACGCCAGCGGGTTAGGAATCGGCGCCGTTCTGATGCAAGAGAAACGGCCGATTGCCTATTTCAGCGAGAAGCTCAAGGATGCTCAGCTCAGGTACCCGACATATGACAAGGAATTCTATGCCCTTGTTCGCGCATTGGAGACATGGCAACACTACCTGATGCCGAGAGAGTTTATCATCCACACTGATCATTTGAGCTTGAAGTACCTCAAGGGACAAGGGAAGTTAAATCGGAGACATGCCGCTTGGATGGAATTTATTGAAGCTTTCCCTTATCATATTCAGTACAAGCAAGGTAAAGAGAACATTGTTGCCGATGCACTATCTCGACGGTATGTGTTAATTACTTCTCTTAATGCTAAGTTGCTTGGATTTTCGCACATCATAGAACTCTATGCTACCGATTCTGATTTTGGTAATATCTATATGCATGGTGTTTCTATTTCTGGTTCTAAATTCTATAAGCATGAGGGGTATTTATTTCGGGGTAAAAATTTGTGTATTCCTCATTGCTCTCTTCGTGAATTACTTGTGCATGAAGCCCATAGTGGTGGTTTGATGGGCCACTTCGGCGTGACTAAGACTTTAGATGTTTTGAATGATCATTTTTATTGGCCTCACATGAAGCGTGATGTTGTGCGCATCATCGCTAGATGTTTAGTTTGCCGTAGAGCCAAATCTAAGTCTGTTGGTCATGGAGAGTACATGCCGTTACCTGTTCCTTCTCATCCTTGGACCGATTTATCCATGGATTTTGTTGTCGGACTGCCTAAGTCTAAAAACGGCAAGGATTCTGTTTTTGTTGTAGTGGACAGATTTTCGAAAATGTCCCATTTTATTCCATGTTCTACTACTTGTGATGCTACTCAGATTGCTGATTTATTCTTTCGTGAAGTAGTACGTTTGCATGGAATTCCTTTGACGATTGTGAGCGATAGGGATACTAAGTTTCTTAGTCATTTTTGGCGTGTCTTATGGAAGAAACTTGGTACTAAATTGTTATATTCTACTTCTTATCACCCACAAACGGATGGCCAAACAGAGGTGGTAAATCGGACTCTTGGCTCCCTTTTGCGCACCTTAGTTCGTAAGCATGTTTCTACTTGGGTTGATCATTTACCGTTTATTGAATTTGCTTACAACCGTGCTGTTCATTCTACTACTCATTACTCACCGTTTGAGCTTGTTTATGGATTTAATCCTAGAACTGTTTTGGATTTAACTCCTTTACCGTTGAGTGATGTTGTAAGTTTAGATGGTGAACAGAAGGCTGATTTTGTCAAGCAATTACATGCTAAGGCAAAATAGAACATTGAGCGTCTGAATGAGAAGCTTGTGCAGAAACGGAACGAGGGCCGACGGCTAGTGACGTTTCAGGTTGGCGATTGGGTTTGGTTGCATATGCGCAAGGAGCATTTTCCTGACCAACGCCGCGGCAAGCTATCACCTAGAGGAGACGGACCGTTCCAGATTGTTGAGAAGATCAACAACAATGCCTATAAACTGGCGTTGCTGAGTGAGTATGGTGCCGTTAGCTCCACTTTCAATGTTTCTGACTTAGTTTTGTTTGATGCAGATGATGAGTATGGACTTGCGGATGGTGCCGATATGGATTCGAGGACGAATCCTTCCGAAGGGGGAGGGAATGATGCGAATCCACGCATCCAGTTACCGTTACCACCAGCTGGTCCAATGACTCGAGCCAGAGCCCAACGACTTCAAGACCGATTGTCATCCATCATCCACAAAGAGCTAGAATCTGAGATGACAAGTGAGAGGACTGCACTTAGGGAGAAGACGGCAAAGATAGTGAATCTTCTCACTTTTGCCTTGACCGATGATGACGTGGGTCAAACGGCAATTGACCGTTATGCGCACAACGACACTTGATCAACTGGCACAATCGGCATTGGTCAAACGGCATTTGACCATTCTATCGGCACGCGTCCGTTTCTCTCAAAATGGCACTTACCGTTTTGACTCATCCGTTGCCGTTTGGTTCAACATTTCCGCGTGTCCATTTTGGCGCCTATCTGCCCTTGAATGAAACGGCTCCTGCCCGATTGGTCCCTACCTCTATCGGCACTTGTCCATTTCTGTTGTCCAGAAGCTGCACGCGTTTATTGCTTTTACTTTGTTTAGCTAATTAATTAAATAGACATTTAGTTCATTAGTTAAGTATCTACTTTATGTAATATTCCTCTTTTGGAATTAGGGTTTATTTGTAACCTATATAAGGAGCCTTTTGGCCTCCTTAGAAGGGAGGTTGTTATTTGATAAATTGAGTTAATCTCTTCAATCTCCGCCCCTTGTTCAAGTTGGTTGAACCTTGTTATTCTTGAGTCCGCAATACTTGAGTCTTATACAAGTAAATCTTGGAATTGCATTATTGTCTCGTTTATCTTAGTGTGATTCTCACATTGTTGAGTCTAGTCCTAAGAACCCGATTCAAAACCCTTGACTTGAAATCGATTAGGGCACTTAGCACAGGTTAGCTAGTGGTCTAAGCTCGTACTTGTCGAGTTATCTATCAGTTCTATCTATTCCGCAGGAAATCCGTCTTTGAGCAAAGATCACAGTTGGTGTTACGCATCCTAAGGAACCAGGGTCGTATCACCCACCCTGCTCTAAGTACCAACGGTTCTTCTCAGTGTTAAGGGAGGAATCGGCAGATAGCTCAGCGTTCCTCTGTCTCTCCAGACGCAGGCTATTCTCCTGTTGAGAGAGGCGTATGGCCAGATCAGCGCGTTGTCGCTTCTCCTCCTCCAAAGCCAACTTAGCGGCCTCTAACTCTTGTTTAACCGCGATAGCATCTCCCCGAGCAGTCTCCATACCTTCGTTGGCAGCAGCAAGGGCATTTTCAAGACGTTGTCGCTCTTCCAGCAGCCTGTTTATCTCTCCTTGCCCGTTAGCTGCAGCTCTGGCATTCTCCTCATCCATATAGTGAAGATGGCAAAGCATAGAAAATGCCTGAGAGCGAAGGAAATTGATGCGCCCCTGCTCGCCCCGAGCCACAAAGGCATCCCTCTCTCTTGGAAGAGATAGAATCTCTGCCACCAGATAAGCGGTAGAGGAAATCACGGTCTCATGATCAGCATCGGCAGGAAACTACAGAATACTGTCCCTAAAGGAGCGTAAGCTAACGTGATGAGTCGGTAGGAGAGGAGGCTCGTAGGGAGAGATACCAGCCATTAAGGCAGGGGCGGGACCACCCCTCGCAATAGTTGGATGGGGCATCGGAACAAAGAACAATGCACCAGGAGAAGCTGGCCGGCTAGTGGAGCCCTCCACGTTAGGCATTGAGACCTCATTACCTCCGGGCACCTCAGGATTAAGGGCATCAGAATCATAGCCCGTTGGGGTATGCACAGAATGGATCGGAGAACCAGGAGGCACATGGGGTTGACCGCCAAAATCAACAGGTTCCGATTGATCAGCAGACGCACCCTCGCCCCCAAGGGCACTCGAACTACGATTGGCGGCCGAGGAAGAAGGGTTATTCGGAAGATCATAGCGAGCCTTCTTCTGACGCTCGCGAAGGACATCAGCGATACCCATATCTCCCTGGGAGGTAGAGGGGACAGAAGCAACAACGACTTCCTAAATAATGCAGAACGTGATAAAGAAACCGTGCAAAAAAGAAAGACAAAAGTTTTAAAAATGCTCACCTGAGTCGTGGAGGACACAAGAGGAATCCCAACAGGAATCGGATCAACCGTAGCCTCTGAAGAGACAACGGTCTGGGACGAAACGGATGGGGCAGCACGTGCTTTCCTAGGCCGTTTCTGTCTTACAACCCGAGGGCCCGTAACGTTAGCGGTAGCAGTGGCCTCCCCTTCCTCGGCGTTAGCAGCAGCAGCAGCAGCTCTAGCTTCAGCGGCAACTTTCTTTTTCGCCTCATGTTTCCTCCTCCTCCGGAAATAGTCGGGCTCCCAACCAGGCGGAGGCACTGCACAGTCACAAAATGTTAGCGTTAGTACTTCTTGACAACGCAAAAGAAAAAGGTCAAACGCTCACCCTTCTTGCACTGTTCCACGGGCAACCCGTTGGCCCCTTTTCGGGCATCAACGCTAAAATCAAATCGAAGCAGCGTCTTCAACCAGCCATCCTCCGGGTCGGAAAGGGGTTTCCGATGACCCCAAGCCCCATCTTTAATTGTTTCGTTGAAGCCAGCCCTCCACAACGGCTCAGGCAGATCAACAATAAAAAATTCCTCTTTCCAGTGAGGAATGGAAGACTCAATGCCCATTAGTTTCCAAGTAAAGGGCTTCAAAGAACTGTCTTCGTAGCGAGGCGATATCGATATCACCCCTTTACGGGAATACAATTGGAAAATGTCATGAAGCAACGCTAAGCTAGGAGATTCTATTCCCTTAAAACGGCACAGTGCGGCAAAAGCACTAACAACGCAAATCGCGTTAGGACTCAACTGAGCCGGAGCCAAATCAGAATCAGCCAACAACAATTTTACAAGCGGGTCAAGAGGGAGACGAAAACCATGATCGAAGAGCTTAGCATACAGCATTCTACTATTTTCGGGCAAAATGCTGTTCAGTCGAAGCGACTCAGAAGCAGGATGCACGGGATATTCCTTGGGAAATCGTGCAGAAAACCCAGCAAGTCTACGGTTAATTAAGGGCAGCGTGTACAGAGAAGTGGGAGTAGTGTCAATTACTTCTTCCCCGGAGGACCTTTGAGGGTCTCCTTCTTTAGAGGATTTCTTAGTTCTAGCCATGGCCACTAAGAGAAAAGAAAAAGACGTGTACCTTGTACCTTCGTGAAAGAGAATGCGAGGAGTCTTGAACCAGAAAGAGAGAGCGGCACAAAGTATTTATCCAAAGACACAATAGCGTATAAGGGAAAGATGGAAAAAGAAAAAGGGGTAGAAGAAACAATAGATATAACCCTGAAAGGGCGACCAGTCAGCAGCAGACACGTGGCGAAGCAGCGCGTCATAAA
Organism: Viola odorata; assembly: GCA_963691705.1. Lineage (NCBI taxonomy): Eukaryota > Viridiplantae > Streptophyta > Magnoliopsida > Malpighiales > Violaceae > Viola > Viola odorata. Next base: position 18,600,290 of record OY829539.1, on the reverse strand, counting down.
GTAAGGCACGCGCCAGAAGGTGCAAATTTGAAATAAGGACGAAACGCCTCTGCATTCGCAACTCCCTAGGAGACGCTTGCTCCAAACGCCCCTCTGAGGAAGAAAAAACATAAAAAGCAGCGCTGGCCTTGCCAAACGGAGCGATGGTACAAAGAAGATAAAGAAGGAATAAACGGTAATATCATACAGTACGACAAAGGATACAAAGCGTTAGCATTATTACAAGAGAAACAATGTTCGAATGGTTTTCACGAAATAACAAAAGAAGAGACAACAACAAGAAAAACAAGGAAAGGCCCAGGCACCATCGCTAGCGTTAGACTTTCTCCCCCAAAGGGCCAGAAGAACCGCTGTCACCTTTGCTAATCTCACCCATCACGATAGATATGTAATCAGCTACCTGGGCCGGATCTGAAGGGTTACCTTTGAAACGGGACGCAAATCCAGAAATGAAGGCCTCCAGAACCCTCTTCCTCCATAACTCTTCCTTTAATGACGCCCTAGCAGACCCCTCATCTCGAGCAAGTACCTCTTCGCGGAGAAAGAGATTTTTCTTCCTTTCTAGCGCCAATTCCACCTCCAGAACTTCTATCTTGGCTTTCCCGATAGATTTTTCTCTGTCCAATTCCGCCTCCAGAACTTCTATCTTGGCTTTCCCGATAGATTTTTCTCTGTCCAATTCCGTTTGGGACGATTCACAGAGGCGTGTCAGCAACCTAGAATGCTCCACCGCCTTCTCTAGCTGCACCCTTGCAACACACAATGCGCTGGAAAAATTACGGGACTCGCGATTGTGAATTTCGAATTGATAATTCAGATGGCGGAAGAAGTCCAGAGAATCATTCAGAACATGGCGAAAGCGTGCCGAGGGAGGGAGTTGAAGAAATTCCTCTTTCTCCTTTTTTGAACTCAGCATCTCCCCTATCAAGGGTGCAGTAAACTCATCTCGAGAAAAAGGTTGGGGAACCCCGACAGCGCGAAGGGCATCAAAGCAGAACCCTGCAAGATTCATACGATAGGCTGGGACCCCGTCAGGACCGCCACAGGCAAGATTGATCGAGGGAGGTGGAGGAGAGCCTTGAGAAAAAGTACTCTTGAAAGGAGTAAAAAACAGCTGTGGAGTAACCTTAGGCGGTAGCTCAGCAGTCGAATCCACCACAGGAGGTGTGACCACTACGTCAGGAATACAATGAGCAATCGGAGAATCGGGAGCGTCAGATATGGGAGGAGGACATTCCATCGGTAGGCCCTCTCCCTCAGAAGAACAAGTTTTTTCCAACGCCTCAGCGGCTCCCGTTGGCTGAGAGGCGCCCGCCTCAGACAAAACAGCAGGCGTAGAAACAGTTGCCACATCCACAGGAGATGTCCCGGTAGCTTGTCCACTAGTGGCCACTCGAAGTTTTTTCCGACGCTGGAAAGCAGCAAGGGAAGAAGCGTGGCAAAGGTCTGACTTAGCATCCGCGTCTTCATCATCGCTAGTAATTACCGTCGTTGCGACAGGCCTGGAGTCCGTCCCCTTGTGACTCTCCGGTAGCCAATTTTCCACAAAATGAGAAGTTCGCACAGAGCTAACGGGCCTTCGCCCTCCCCGGGCAACCGTTTTAGTTCTCTTCCTCGAAGGAGGAACGCCACCCCGACTTCAGCCCTCGGCCGAAGGCGAGGCCGGTAAAGTTTGAAGCGGTATTACGTTCAGAGGAGTACCAGCATCACCTGGGAATCAACCGTTAGCTTCTTATAGCAAACAAAGCATGCAAGGACCAAAGTAAAGAAAATATGGAAAGAAATAGGCTCACCCATAACGCACTCTTCCAGAGGCTTGAACAGAGCAAAGGCATGAATACGGTAGTGAGTATTCTCATCTAACAAAGCGTTAGCTTGGTCCAACTCAGTCCTGGACAAAATCGCGGGATTTGTCCAAATGGGACCTATCAGTTCCTGATTGAAATTGATACGCCACAAACGTGACGGTAGCTCCAGAACAAAGAAGTTGCTCTTCCAATCAGCTACACCCTTCTTGAAGCCGTGAAAATGTTGCCAAAATGACTGCACGAGCGCATCATCCCACCGGGGAGTAATCTCGATTAAACAATTGTAGCAAATCATCATCTAACCTTGGGAGTTTTACGAGAAGTTCGCACAGAGCTAACGCATAGGGCATGCACACTTTCCCGTACACCAATCTGTATGGAGTCATACCTATGGGAGTTTTATAGGTGGTCTGGTATGCCCACAACGCATCATCTAACCTTTGGCTCCAATCTCGCCAATCTAGGCCAACTGTCTTAGCTAAGATCGACTTAACCTCCCAATTTGACACCTCCACTTGGCCATTTGACTAAGGGTGATAAGCAGTGGAAACCCTATGCGTTACACCATATTTTCTGAAAAGCAAAACAATAATCATATTGCAAAAATGTGTCCCACGGTCGCTAATGATCCCCCTAGGCATACCAAATCTGTTCAAAATGTTAGTTTTCAAGAATGAAACAATAGTTTTAGCATCATTGGTCCTAGTTGCTTTAGCTTCTATCCACTTAGATACGTAATCCACAGCAAGGAATATCTAATGTTTTCCATTTGACATAGGAAAAGACCCCATAAAATCAATGCCCCATAAATCAAAAATCTCACAATTTAATACTCCCTCTGTCCTTTTTTAACTGACGTTTTAGAATAGTAGAAATTTGAAAACAATGATCTTTAATCTTATTTTATTCCACGTTGTTTCATTTTTACAACTAATTTCCACTCAAATTACCACACCATCATCAAATTGGGTTGATTCATAAATTTTTTTTTTTGTCATTTGCACAAAATATATACTTCGAAAAAGATAAAATGACAAGTATTAGCGCTTATATTTCAGAGGGAGTATAACATTCATGGGCATTTGATTTTTAGCGCTTATATTTCCTATCTTTTGGCATTCAGGACATGTCTTACAGAATCTATAGCTATCATGAAATAGAGTAGGCCAATAAAATCCTGACTCAAGGAATTTTAAGGCTGTCCTCTTAGCTCCAAAATATCCACCACATGCATAAAAATGGCAAAATCTTAAGACAGACGAGATCTCACTTTCAGGAATACATATCCTAATCAATTAATTAGATCCAATTTTCCAAAGATAAGGGTCATCCCAAACGAAATACCTGTTGTCATGCTTAATCTTTACCTTTTCTTGAGTCGTTAAGTCTCCATGATGCTTACCCGTGGCTAAGAAATTGACAAGATCAGCAAACCATGGTCTCATCGCTTGGACAGCATATAGGTGTTCGTCCAGAAAATCATCTCTGATTGGTTCCGAATCATCTTTTACAAGACATCTGCTCAGGTGGTCCGTGACTAAGTTTTCCTTCCCTGCTTTGTCCTTAATCTCCAGATTGTATTCCTGCAAAAGTAAAATCCAGCGGATCAGTCTTGGCTTAGATTCTGATTTGGTCAAGAGATACCTCAAGGCCGCATGGTCAGAAAAAACTATGACTTTTGTTCCCAACAAATACGATCTGAATTTATCCAATGCAAAGATTATCGTGAACAGCTCCTTCTCCGTTGTGCTGTAGTTCTTTTATGCTTCGTCAAGCATCTTAGAGGCGTAGTAGATCACGTGTGGATCCCTACCCTTCTTCTGCCCTAGAACCGCACCAACTGCTTAGTTACTAGCGTCACACATCAACTTGAATGGGAGATTCCAATATGGTGCCTGCATGATTGGGGCTGTCGTGAGTTTCTCCTTAATCTTGTCAAACGCCACTTGGCAAGCTTCGTCAAAATTGAAGTCTACTTCTTTTTGTAACAGCTTGCACATCGGCTCCACTATCTTTGAGAAGTCTTTGATAAACCTGCGACAAAATCCTGCGTGGCCAAGAAAACTTCTAACCTCACGCACGCATGAGGGGTAAGGCAAGCTTTTAATAACATCAATCTTAGTCTGATCAACTTCTATGCCTTTCTTAGAAACTACATGGCCTAGGACAATACCTTGTTCTACCATAAAATGACATTTTTCAAAGTTTAGCACAAGATTAGTGGTCACACATCTTTTCAAAAAAAAATTCAGATTAGTTAAGCATTGATCAAAATTATCACCATAGACGGTGAAGTCGTCCATAAACACTTCAATACCTTTTTCCACATATTCTGAAAAGATACTAACCATACACCTTTGAAAGGTGGCCGGTGCGTTGCACAATCCGAATGGCATCCTCCTATATGCAAAGGTTCCGAAGGGACATGTGAATGTCATCTTCTCTTGGTCTTCTAATGCCACTGGGATTTGATGGAATCCCGAATAACCGTCTAAGAAATAGTAGTGGGATTTTCCAGTCAGTCGTTCCACCATTTGGTCAATAAATGGTAACAGAAATTGGTCTTTCCTCATGACTTGGTTAAGTCTGCGGTAGTCTATGCAGACCCTCCACCCATTCTGAATTCTTGTGGTCCTTTTTACTCCATCTTCTCCTTCGGTCACGGTAATCCTTGTCTTCTTAGGTACAACCTGCACAGGGGAACCCCATGAACTATCAGAGATTGGGTAAATAATTCCAGTATCAAGCAATTTAATAATTTCTTTCTTGACAACTTCCATCATCGGAGGGTTTAGCCTCCTTTGGGGTTGTCGGACTGTTTTCTTATCCTCTTCCACATGTATTTTGTGGGTACAAATGGTTGAGGATATGCCCTTGATGTCTGCCAAGGTCCATCCAATAGCCTTCTTGTGTTCTTTCAACACGTCTGTCAATCTGGCTTCTTCCTCGCTGGGATGCTTAGCTGAGATTATTACTGGTAGAGTTTTGTCTTGGCCTAGATAGGCATACTTAAGGTGTTCTGGCAACTCGTTAAGATCCAGCTTAGGTGTCTGCACAATAGATGGTAAAACTTTAGAATCAGACACACTCAATAATGGGAAATTCAATGCTTCCTTCAATGGTTCAGTCTCATGAAGATTCGTTAAGATCTCCTTATGCTCTTCTTGGTTTCCCACTCGGTCTTCCAATTCTTCCAGTGTCTTAGCTGAGATACTTCTGCTTAAGACAAAATCAAGTGGGTCAGTAGCACTCAAATCTGCAGTTTCTTCTTTGATAGGGTATACAATATCAATAAAATTAACACTGTGTGTCTCATTTTGATATTTTAATCCCTCCTTCATATAGAACTTAATCGTGCTCCCAAAAAATTCCAAAATGATACTACCTTCATAAACATCTATCTTTGCTCTAGCTGACCTAGGGAAATGTCTACCTAGAAGCACATCTGTTGTACAAGAAGGTAAGTCAGAATCCATCTCAACAATATAAAAATCGACAGGGTATATAAAATTATTGACTTGGACGAGAACATCCTCTACCAATCCCTTAGGATGAATTATGGTTCAGTCAGCCAATTGAATCACCATCTGCGTCTCTTTCATTGGTCCCATCTGCAATGTCTCGTATTCTTTCAAGGACATCACGTTGATTCCAGCTCCTAAGTCGCAAAGAGCCTTTTCCACCGTTTTGTTCCCAATCTTACAAGGGATGGTGAAGGTTCCTTGATCTCCGCATTTCTCCAGGAGTTTGTTCTGGAGCACTGAAGAAACATTCTGTGTAAGATTCACTCTCTCAATACCTGCAAGTTTCCTTTTGTTAGTACAGAGTTCTTTCAAAAAATTTGCATAAGAAGGTACTTTAGAAATTAAATCTAGCATAGAAATATTCACTGCCACTTTACCAAAAATGTTCATGAATTCCTTAGGATCATCTAGCTTCTTTTGTTTGGAAGACTTGGGAGGATAGGGTGGTGGAATCTCCACTATTTCCAGAGGTTTTGAACTCTGCTCATCAGTCTTAGCCACTGGCTTGGCTAAGATAGGCTGCTCTTTTTCTGTCTCGGCTGGAATGTCTGTCTTAATCTCAGTCTTACCCAAGATTGGTTCCGGTTGAGATTCTGCTTGGATTTCTTCGTCCACATCGACGTCCTCATCCTCAAATGACTGGTTATGTACCTCCTGATCCGACTTGGCTCCATCCCTTTCAGGTAGAACGCTTCCACTCCTAAGATGAATAGCACTTACATTGTGCCTAGGATTATTTTCAGTGGTGGAAGGTAATTTGCCACCTGATTCAGGTTGCTGCATCTGTTGGGTAAGTTGGCTGATTTGCTTTTGCATTTCGACATTCTGTTTCTGCATCTCAACAAGACTAGACTGGGTTGCCTGCATGAATTTTTGCAATGTATCCTCTATGGGAACTCCAACAATCTTAAGCGGTTGAGGTGCTGGAGGTAGTAATGGGACAGTAGCTTGGTTCAATTGAGATGGTCTGGGTATGAAGTGTTGAAAATTAATGGGAGATTGTTGCGACTGTTGGTGGTATTGTTGTTGTTGAGTTTGTTGGCTAGGTTGAGGCTGATCTTATCTCCACCTTAGATTGGGATGTTGTCTCCAAGGGTATTGGTTACTTTCATGTGGAAATCTAGGTTGTCCTTGATTGTAACCATATGCAGCATTAACTGAGACTAGGGCAGGGTCGCCCGACTGTTGCACCATGTAACAGCTGTAGGTTGGATGATCTATTTGTTGGCAAATCCCGCAAATTGAAGGCATAGGATTGGCTGCTGCTACTGTAGTTTGTACCTGAGATGTAGCATCTGTAGACAGATTCATCAATATATTAGTAATCTCATTAAGCTTATGTTCAACATTTAAAGCATTCAAAGAGGAAGGTGCAGAATTTCTCTCGGATGAAGAATTGTTTTGGTAATTATCGGCCATTGGTTGGAGAAGCAATTTGGCTATTGTTGGTGTAAGATCTTGAAGAGCTCCTCCAGCGGCTGCATCTACTCTATCCTTATCCTTCGCACACATTCCGTCATAGAAATATTGGATTAGGAGATTGTCAGCCACACCATGGGTAGGGAAAATATCTTGAAGGTCCCTGATAACAATTAAGGAAATCCCAAGGGTATTTCCGTCTCCACACTAGCGTCAAGACCGGAACACTACAGTGCCTACCGGGCGCCAGCCGTGGAGGTTGTCGCCCCCTCAAGAAGAGAAGAACCCTAGGATGGTCGACATAAGGGGGAGGGGGGTCTCACGCGTTATCTACTCATGCGCACGACGTCATCCCATCCCAGGTCATCCATGATGTCACTCGAAGCGTTATCTTCCCCAGATAACGCCCATCCCTAGAGGTAACGCCCACGCTCTACCTATAAATACCCCACCACTCAAGATGAGAGGTAAGCCTATGATCGCTACTGGAACCTCTGCTATTTTTGGAACAACTTTACTAACTTAAGCATCGGAGTGTCTACGCCGGAGCCCCCCTCCGGCGCTTTGTAGGTATTCCCGACGGCGACCACAGTAACTCCGAGTAGCCATAATCCTCACCCCGATTCTCCAGAAATCTGAATCTTATCAAACTGGTGCTTTCATTGAGAGCTTTGGTTTATTAAGTGAGGGTCCTTGATAACCAAGCTCTATCCTTCTTGGAAGATTGGAAGGATCATGGCTTCTGATTCGGAGTCCACACAACCTCCGTCCTCTAGCATTCCTTTTGCGATTCGCCGACAACTTTTTCCTTTTGCCACTACTGAAGTCTCTACCGCGATGCAGGAGATTACTCCAGAATCTTTAGATCTCTCTTTTAGACCAACAGGAGGAACGCCGTCTCCCCAGATTAACATCCCTCTATCCCAGATGGTGGGACCCAGTTTCTCCACTCCTTCTCCGAGGGGATTCATGTTGGATAGCGTAAACAACCCCCTCGCGAGTGAAATATTTGCCCTTCGTTCTCGGCTGGATTACTTGATCGAGCTAGCTGCAAGAATCATGCCTAATGTTTCTGGGTCGAGTGTTCCTTCCCAGGCTATTTTTACACCATCTATTGTCACCGAATGACCCTTATCGCCTCCGCAATACAGAAACATTCCGTTGGCCTTGCCCGCGACAACTACGCCAGCTAGCTTTGTGCAACTCGCTCATGGACGAGTAGAGCCTTACGTGCCTCACGCGCTACAAATTCCCATCTCTCAAGAGGAGCGGCGGCTTGACGAGTATAGAGATCATTGGGATGGTCGGCGGGAGGAAATGGATAGAGATGTATCCCCCGAGCGTAGTGAGAGATCAAGTAGCCGAAGATACCAAACTCATTCGCTAAGGAGTCATAGCAGATCTCCAAGACGTCACCATACTCCTGATCCACAGAACCGTAGGTGTCACTTGGAAGCATCACCGTCTCGCAACACTTGCGAAATCCTAGGCGACACCTTGGGCCACCCCTTCAGTCATCGTATAAGGCGCCACAGGGTCAGTCGACTTGTGAAGCTCCCTATGGAATCCTATGACGGCACTAAAGACCCCATTTCTCACCTTAACAAGGTGAAAGACTTCATGCAATTCCAAACCCATAGTCATGCGGCTTTGTGCCAAATATTTGTTATGACATTGGCAGGAGTTGCACGCCTCTAGTTCGAGGGTCTAAGTTTTGAAGCCAGTTCAGTACTGCGGTTCCCATCAGAAAATCCGCAGCAGCGTTATTCGACATACACAGAAAGCCCCATGAGTCTTTGAAAGATTTTCTCAGTCGTTTCGACCTGGAGATGTCGTTAACACCAGGCGTTACCATCGATTTCATTGTGGAAGCCTTGAAGCAAAACTGTCGTTATGAGAAATTGTGAGACACGTTGATGGTGGACCCCCTGTCAACTTTGGACGCGTTGAGACTGAAAACTCATAATTACGCAAGAATGAAGGAAGAAGAAAACAGAGACAAAACCCGAACACATGCCACAAAATGTACCTCAGACTCCTAACGCCCCTAGTAACGCAATCCCTGACAGTCATTTTGTGGACGATTACGCCCAACGAAAAGATCATATCCCAAAAACCTCTGTTGATACCCGAATTTTGACGCCATTTTAAATTAATTTTAGCATTTCTGTTATTTACTTAATTTACTGTCATTTTTAGTTAATTTACTGTCGCTAGCATTTTCAAAATTTTCATCGCATTTTAGCATCGTCGTTAGCATCGTCAGCTTTCGAAATCGCGTTTTAATTTTTCGTCACGTATTTTCATTATTATTATCATTATTATTTTTAGCCTTAAAATCACATTTTTGACTATCCGACAGTCGTTTGCTAGTTTTTTCTTCGTTTTAGGTCATCTCATGATTTTTAGGATTTTTAATATTTTAGCGCATTTTTTAGTATTTTTTTATTTTTTATTATTATTTTCGTTCGAGCTTTCATTGGACCTGAGTAAGTTCGCTCAGACAATAGCTTGAATTTGAAATGTTTTCCATCAACTAGTTCCTAGCTTTTTTTCCGTTCACAACGGTCTACAGCGTTTCGTGTAATTTTCGGCGTAACGTTATTATTTTTCCGTTCAAACGTTTCACGTTTTTGAATGAGAAAATAAACACGTTAAACGAGAAATTCTCGTCATTCGCTGTAGATGGTTAAACCCATCATATTTTTCTCTACGCGCCGGTACCTTCGGCTCGAAAAGTCAGAACGTTTGCTCGCAGGATTCGGCTCGAGGCCATTTAAATAGGACTTAAAGGGCCCTTGATCACAACCGTTGATCTGGTCAACCAAGGAAAGTCAACCAGATCAACTGTTGACAAATTAAATAGCATGGCACATGAACAGTGCAGACACGAGCAAAACAGCAAAGTCCTCGCCCGAGCCACCTGCTCCCATCGCGTCCTAGCCAGCCCATCACTTCCTGTCCCTCCGCCATCATCACGACTAGCACCCTAGCTCCGCCACCTCGACGTCCGGCCAAGCCACGCGCCTCCCTCGCGTCCGACCACCAAGCGTTTGCAGCCTATAAATACGAGGCTCTCCTTCGGTTCAAAGGGTACCAATTTTGCAAGAAACCCTTGCTTCTTCCCTCCCTTGATCGATAGCTCACTTAGAGCTTCGATTGCCTCAGTTTAAAGCTTCACAGTAAGCTTTTCTTCAAGCTTTTTCTTTCGTTCCTTTTAAGCATTTTCTTCTTTAATTCGTTTTGCTTGGTTTGGATTAGATAAATTGCTTGTTTTTGTGCCATTAAATCATGTGCATGGTGTAGATTAAATACATGCTTTCAATTTTAAAAATCATTAGCTAGATTGTGTAAATTAATTAGTTTTTAATAATTAACGGTTTCATCGTTTTTTCAAAATTAAACTCTGTATGATTTAAACTGCGAGTCAAAGTTCGTACGATCGGGAAGCCGTCGAGGAGACGAGCGTCCCGGTACGAAGATTTTCAAGATCCGACCGCGGGTGGCCGGACCTTGGTCGCCTGCAGTAGCGCCGGCGACGTGGTGAAGATGACGATGAATAGTGCCACAATGGCCTATTCATGCGTCAAAGGTGATGGGCTTGGCCCATCACCCTTCCTTTTAATTTTCATGGGCCAGGCACTATTCCTGGCCCATTTTCCATTGTTCTTGCATTTTTTAGTTGGGCCCAGCCCATTTTCATCTCTCTCCGACAGTTCGGATCACACTTTTTCGTAAAAATATTTCGTATGCTTCGTATGATTATTTTTCGTACTATCAATTGTTTAATTTCCTGTACTTATCAACTGTTTAAATTATTCGCACTTTAAATTTCCGCAATTTACTTTCTGCAATTTAAATTCAATTATTCATTTTACCGCCTACATGGTCGGTCGCATTTTAATTTTCATAAATATTCAACTGCTTTAAATTTTCGCACTTATCATACTGTTGGAAATTCTTCCACAAATTATCAACTGTTTAATTTTGTCGCACTTTACTTTTCCGTACTTTAAATTTTCCGCAATTTACTTTCGGCAATTTGAATTCAATTATTCATTTTACCGCCTACATGGTCGGTTGCATTTTAATTCTCGTAAATATCAACTGCTTTAATTTTTCGCAAACTGCTGGAAATTCTTCCGCAATATCAACTGTTTTATTTTCTGCAAATATCAATTGTTTTATTTTCTGCAAATATCACTTGTTTATTTTCTGCAAAATATCAATTGTTTTAAATTCCGCACTTATCATACTGCTGGAAATTCTTCCGCCAATATCAACTGTTTATTTTCTGCAAATCATCAAAACTGTTTTAATTCCCTGTAAATCGTCAACTACATTTAATTTTTTCACACTTATCAAAACAGCATTTAATTTTCGTATGCGTTAAATAAATCATTTCTCGCATGCCATCATGTCATCATTTAAATCTCGTATGCGTTAAATAATTCTCGCATGCCGTCATGTCATCATTTAAATCTCGTATGCGTTAAATAAATCATTTCTCGCATGCAATCATGTCATCATTTAAATCTCGTATGCGTCAAATCAATCATTTCTCGCATACAATCAACTCAGCATTTAATTCTCGTATGCGTTAAATCCATCATTTCTCGCATACAATCAACTGTCATTTAAATTTTTGCACTCATAAAATTGTTTATTTATTTCTCGAGCTATCGCTAACACTCTCATTTTTGTAGGTTTTAATTTCAAGCTTCGCTCGAAAGTACGCCTTTCGATTCCTTTTTATTTATTCAATGCTTTCTGCAAATATCAATTGTATGCATGATATATAGAACTGCTAGAATTAAAATCAACCCACATGAACAACGTGTTTAAAGACTTGCTTAAAATGCCATGCTCATATGATTTTAAATTCTCGTTTATATTGACTGCATGTACATGGGGACTTTTGATCCCAAATCAGTTTATCATTTCAAAAGCCTTTCATTTAATCTGTACTCTGCTAAAGCTATCCATGATAGAATCACGTAGTAATTAATTTAATCATGCATAGCCCGATGATGAAATAAGAGGGCGCTCATTCAGTCTTACAGAAAATTCAGTCCCATCACGTTACGGTCAGGAATAATCAATCAATCTCAATAAACGGTAACCCCGTCAGAAAGATTTTTTAATTATCCCTGAACGGTCACGATCATAGAAAAGACTAAAGTGACGATTCCTCTAAGGGCCCCCTTTTTCAAAACGCATTTTATCAAACACCTTTTTAAACACCTCTCTCATCAACCGGTAACCATTTTCGGATGTGACTCGGGTGCCTAACACCTTCCCGAGACCATAATACGACCCCGAACCTTTGTCTGGGGTCCAGACCCCTTTTTTTGTGCCTTTAATTTTTTACTTATTATATTTCTTATGCCATGACGATTAAGGTTCCCTAAACCTAGTAACCAAATTAGGGTGGCGACTTCATTGCATGCTGCTAGGCGTCCTTTTACGCCGAGCATCTGAAGGTCACAAATTTCGTTGCACACTCGCCAATTACTTTTTTTCGTGAGGCGCGACAGTTTGGCGACTTAACTGGGGACTTTTGGGTCGGAGCCGGTTTTGTCTTTTTAGAGAGGTGTTTTATTTGTTTATTTATTTGCTTTGATCAATTGCTGGTCTGTTCATTTATTTGCTTTATCAATTGTCATATGCATTTAATAGCGCCCTATGCCCAGGGGACAATTACCAAATTATGAGGGTAGTAGTGACGCCCTAGGACACATGTCCTGGGTAGTGTTCACCAATCCCAACTCGGATGAACCCCTAAAGCCAGTCGAAAGGTTACACAATTTCGCAAGAAATCGGGAGACTGGACGACACTTTAGGGACATTTTCATGGTATCATCCGGGAACCATTCAAGCCAGTTAGAAATGTTGGAATCAGAGCCCCAGCACGTGCATCATGATTATACCTGCTTTGTCGTGGCTCTATTTGTCTTGATGCCATGATAATCTTGTCTTTTATACGAACTGCAAATTTTCTTACACGTGCAGGTTACTTTATATTTAAAATTTTATTTTTGTCCCATAGGACCCATTTTGCTCATTCGCTATGACAGCACCTATGTTACTTTCATTTGATATTTTCGGGGGACGAAGCTTCGACGATCAAGCTGCCCGAGGAGATCTGTTGGAACGTGGGTTCGCCCCTGACATCATCACTAAAATCAAAGTAGAAGTCGTGGACTTCGACTTAACTAGGATTCGGAAGTTGAGAAATGAGCTGACTGAAGATGAGGAGACACAGTTTGAGGGTAGTTATGGAAAGCTACTGACCCTAGTTGACGTAAAGACTGATTGGGGTTGCATCGTGGCAGCCATAAAATTCTGGGATCGCTATTATCGGTGCTTCTCTTTCGACAAAGAGGTAGACTTGACTCCTACGCTAGAGGAGTACTAAACTCTGATGTGTTTCGCCTCTCCTATATCGGCCATATACCAGAATGTTCGACTCGACTCCTCGAGTGTCAAAATAAGGCTCGATAAGTTGTTAGGAATCACTACTCGTGTCAGAGAGGGTGACTACTTCTGTTGCTGGTCAGATGTTGAGGCACGCTTTCGATTGTCCAACGGAAAGCAACGCTTAAGGATTCTAGCTTTCGCCATTGTAGGATTTGTCCTCTTTCCAAAAATGAGGAATGTCATCGACTTTGTAGGATTGTCCAACATCTTTTACGAAATGGAGACAATGCCATCAATCCTACAACAACCATTTTGGCCGAGACCTTTCGCTCATTGGACTCTTGTCGAAGAAAAGGGAAAGGGAGACTTACATGTTGCACCCAGTTGTTGACAGTGTGGTTGGTCAGCCACTTCAAACAGGTTCCTGATCAGACCATTTTCTTCGCAAGCTACATAAGGTCATGCCCTCTACTCAGGGTTATCAACGCAATGACCACGGATAGATGGGAGATGGAAAATAAGGATGTTTGGATCGACCGATTCATAAACCTCTCAGAAGAAAACTTCAGTTGGCACGCCAAATGGCTGCAGACTTCCAATCCCATCGTCTGCTGTGGACCCTTACCTTGGGTTCCTTTGATCGGAGCATGGGGATGCACTCACTATTGCCCCGCCCTCATCCTCAGACAGTTCTGCATCACGCAAATAATTCCCATGACATTCGGCATGACAAGGTCAGACCTGCCACACACTGGAGAAAATCAGAACATTCAGCTATACGCCCAAGACTGGGCCTACCCTTTTTGCCTCAAAGGACACGGCATCCCTGCAACCACAATACCGGAATATCCACAGTGGAGGTCGAGACGAGTTAACGGCAATGTCTTGCCTCGCCCAGAAAATCAAAAACTGATGGAAGAAGAAGGAGAATCTCAAGTGAGCCAAGGAATGGATGTCATGGCTTACGCTCAAGTGGTAGAACAGATGCGAGCAGCACAAGAAGAACGAGATCTGATGATAGAGGAAAGGGATATGGCCGAAGCTCGTCAATGTGGCTTAGAGGTCCAGATGAATGAGTTAAAAAGACGTAGTAAGGACATTCTCCACATACAAGCAGTAAAACAGAAAGTGGCCCTCAGGGACTTCGAGGAACGTCTGAACAGCGAAATCCGCAAGAAAGAAGCCTCTAGTGCCATAATTGAAGACAAAGATTCGACGATAAGGGTTTTGACTACTCGCGCAGACTTGGGAGATAGGAAAAGCCAGGCACTGCAAAGCCGAATTACCACCTTAGAGGCTCAGTTAGAGATGAAGAAAGGGGAGTTGGCTTCGATGGAGTACCTTTGGCAGCAAGACTCTAACGTCCAGGATTGACACCTTCATAGGAAGGCTCGAATATCGGCAACCTTTTTTTCTTTTTCATGTAACTAGGACCCCTGATTTCATCTATCTTAGCCATTTTTGATGAATTTAGGTAATTGGCAAGTTTACCATACTTTTGTAAACGCTTTTAATAAAGTCGTACTCTTTTGGATATTTATTAAATCGCCTCATCTTTTCCATATCAATTATCCATCCAAAGCAACTCAAAAGACCATCACGAAAAAAAAAACACAGTCGTTTCACCAAAAAACCGAGAAAATCATACCAAGCAGACAAAAAATCCAAGTATTGCTCACTCATGCCCATGTCCTCTTAGCTTATCTAAAAACTCCAAATTCATAGCTTAGATCATCGTTTCTCCCCTTGGTGGGGTTCACCAGGCATCAGGCCTTGCATCGTCAAAAGTATAGCGTAAAAGAGATCTTCCTAGCATGGCGGCATTGGTTGCCCCTGCTGATTTGGGTTTCGCCGTTAGCATCTTAGATTTGCTTCATATCGTTGGAATGTATAGAGGCTTCCTTCGTATCTTGTCAACCACTAGGATTCCTCGCCTCTCCGACCGCCCTGAAAATATCAAGTGAAAGTATAGCCAGAAAAGTGAATGAGCAATGTGGAGGCCTCGGGATTGCACATCACCTACATATCCTCACTTGTACTTACTCTTTTCTGTATTTTTCTTTTTTTCAGGTTCACGATAGCTCCTCGGAAGCAAGCTACTCTGCACAGGCTCCCTTTAACTAGACTTCAAAAATGAAAAATGGCTGAATTAGCTAAAACCGATGAAGCACTAGCAGCTAGAATCGCTGAGTTAGAGGAGCAAGTTAGGATCGCTACAGAAAGGGCCACCAGGGCCAAAAAGGAAAGAGATGAAGCTGTCACCGAAGTGCCACCGGGTTTTGATCTCCCTCAAACAAAAGGACCTCCCTCTTCGCTCACCGTCGCAGGACCTTCCGTACTCCCACCACTTTCTGGCCCCCCGGGCCATTGGAGATGGGATAATCCCTTCACTGTACCCCCCACTGCAAATCCTACAGTTAAGGCGGGTGAAGAGATCTCCCCGTCGCTTCAGCACCTTTCAATCAACCCTGTTGTGGACCCCAGCAATAGCCAAGCCCACCTAGAGGCTTTGTATCCCCCTCCTATTCCTCCGAGCACAATTCCTGGACCTGTGGGAACTCAGCTCCTCACTTTCAACCCAGCACAACCTCAGTTCTCATCAGAACCTATGCTGCCCTTCGGTTCTAACCCCATCGGGGCCGAGAAATCGAGAAGTGACAGACTGAATCTTCTCGAGGAAAGACTCAGAGCAATCGAAGGGGCCGATCTATTCGGTCCCACAGGTCCCGCCGATATGTGCATGGTCCCCGGGATTGTCATACCTCCGAAGTACAAGATCCCCGACTTTGAAAAGTATACTGGGGTAGAGTGCCCAAAGACCCACCTTAGAGCATATTGCAACAAGATGGCAGAGATGATCTACAACGAACCATTGTTGATCCATCTATTCCGAGAAAGCTTAACCAAACACGCCCTAAGTTGGTACATAAGTCTAGACAGAGTCAGGATCAGGACGTGGAGAGACCTGTCTGATGCCTTCTACAGACAATATAAATTCAACATGGAGGTAGCACCCGACCGCGCTGACTTACAAAATATGGAAAAGAAAGTCGGCGAATCCGTGAAGACCTATGCTCAGAGATGGAGAGAGTTGGCTTCTAGAATCTCCCCACCCTTAAGCGACAAGGAACTCTTGTCGATCTTTTTGCACACCTTCAAAGCTCCCTACTACACCTACCTGCTCTCAAACCCTTCAAACAGCTTCTCCGACATGGTCCTAATTGCCGAAAGAGTCGAGCAAGGGATTAAGTCTGGACGAATCATGCCTTCGGCACCGGAGTCTGCGCCAAAGAAAGCATCCGTCGTGAAAAGGGATGTTGGATTTGTCGCTCCCCAAGCTAATCACGGGCAATCATTTCCACCACCACCGCCTTATCATCCGCCATCACTATATCAACCCACCTCCTTTCCTTTTACTTCACCACCAATTGCTAATATCGCGCCTCAAAATACTACACATTTCCCACCACCTCCAGTACAAACATCGCAACCCATGCAACCCAAGTCGTATAACCCACCAAAGGACCCAAATAACCAAAACACATCAAACAGTCGGGGGAACCGAGAGCCTTTGCCTCCTCTCCCTCTTCCCGCGGGAGAAATCTACAAACATTTCCTGACGGCCGGACAGATCGTACCGGTCCCTGCTCAGCCTCAATTGCCTCCTTACCCAAAGTGGTATGATCTCAACGCAAGGTGCGAATACCACGCTGGAGCCCCGGGTCACACTCTGGAAAATTGTTTCGCATTCAAGGCAAAAGTCTATCACTTGATCAAAAGTGGATGGGTATCTTTCGAAGGGTTAGCAAAAGGACCCAACACGTCCACCAACCCTCTCCCCAATCATTCCCAAGGAAAGGAAGGGGTGAATGCCATCTCGGCAGGAGAAAGCAATGACTTTCTCTCTTCAGCATCGAGCTGGCCACAAGAACAACTTTTCCAGGCCTTAGCTCAAGGGGGATATATGCCATACTCAGAGAGCAATCTAAGTCACTGCATGTACTGCAAAGGAAGAGACGGTCACAAGATCCAAGGTTGCGAGTTATTTGCAGGAAAGGTGAGACAACTCTCAAGTCTCGGAGTAATCCAAACCCGGAAAGCGGCCCACGGGGAAGGATCCATTAGCACCATCGGGGAAGGATTTCCTATCCCAACTAACTCCAAAGGGACCCCACTCCAAATCATCCAAAAGAAAAGATCAACTTCGTCATGCAAACGGTTCCCCACGCGCCGCGACGAGGGCGACCGCGAGATTGACACCTTGGGCCAGCCTTCCGGGAAATTCAATTACCTAGTCAGGTATTCGGCACCACCCTCCCATTCTAGCACAGTGCCCTTACTACCCTCTGGGGAATCCTCAGACTCCGAGTCATACCCTTCACCGACATGGTCACTTCCTCCATTTCCTTTGAAAGAAATCTACGAAAGCCTCTTGGCAGACGGGCAGATTACACCATCCCCGCTCTCATCTCAATCAATTCCTTACCCTAGCTAGTATGATCCAGAGGTTAGATGCGAATATCACGCCGGAACCCGAGGACATTTCCTGGAAAATTGTTACGCCTTTAGAGAGAAGGTCGATCACCTAACCAAACAAGGATGAATCTCGTCCAAAGGTTTAGCAAAGGGTCCTGATGTGACAATCGGTCCTCTATCGCACCATAATCCTAGGATGAGCGACATTGCTTCTGTTGGAATCGACGTTTCTCCCCTTTCAATGAAGGAAACGCCCAACAAAGAACTGTTCTTCACATTAGCTAACAACGCATATCTGCCATTCCCGAGGAATAATCAGGCCCAATGCCTATTCTGCCAAGGGGAAAGCAAGCACGAAATCCAGAATTGTGGACTTTTTTGGCAAAAGATCAAGCAACTCACAACATTCGGGATTATCCAGACCGAAGGGGAAACCCGAGGAACAATCAACGCCATCGAGGATAATCCTCCAGCACCGTATTCCTTCGAATATATGGCCCAAGTAGGGGATGCAGCCACGACCCCATGCAAAGTAGTATTCACATTAGCTGTGAATACTCCTAGCCCGGACTTACACGCGGTCCCGTTCAACTACGGATACACGGTAGTCACCACCACTCCGGCAGTCGCACCAACAACACTCACTATCGGCGAAGCTTCTCATATCGGAGGTATGACCCGCACCGGAAGATGTTACATCTCGGAGGAAGTAGAGAAGCAACGGCAAGCCAAAGGGGAAAATCATGTGATCCGCGAAGAGACGGTAGAAGAGACGCAACGTTGGAGCAAATCTGTAACTAAGGACGAGACAGCCGAGTTCCTCAAGATCATGAAACAGAGTGAGTTTAGCATCATCGAACAGTTAAAGAAAACCCCGGCTCGCATCTCCATCATGGAGTTGATCCTTACTTCAGAGCCGCATCACCAAGCTCTCTTAAAAGTCTTGAAGCAAGCCTTCGTAACTAAGGATAACACCACGGAAGGGGTGGAAAACCTCGTCGAAAGAATTCAAGCCTTAAGCAGCATTTCCTTCTCTGAAGGAGAGATCGACCCCTCGGGAAGAGATCACAACAAGGCCCTATACATCACAGTAGGATGTAAGGGACACGTCATAGCAAAGGCCCTAATCGACAATGGGTCCACACTTAATGTCATACCCAGGCATGTCCTCGAACAACTGCCGGTCGATTCCTCTCTCGTGAAACCTAGCGGAATGATGGCTAGGGCTTTCAATGGCACCACTCGAGAGATCATCGGGAACATTGAGTTGGATATGGTCATCGGGCCCCACACTTTTGCCTTGACATTCCAGATCATGGAAATCCAACCCGCTTACAGCATGCTTCTAGGACGGCCTTGGATCCATTCAGCGGGAGCCGTCCCCTCTTCCCTGCATCAGTGCCTCAAATACGTCAAGGACAATGCCCTCGTCACAATAAAGGCAGAAGAGGCCTTGATCTTGGCCAAGCATGCATCCGTGCCTTACATCGAAACTGCCGAAACCTTAGAGAGTTCTTTCCAAGCCTTTGAAATCGTCAACGCGGATTGGATCGAGGAAGGATCCCCCGTTTGCGAAGCCTCGAAATCTGGGATAGCCGAAACAACCACTAAGTCAACACTAAAGGGAAGCTTCCAATTGGGAAAATGGCTCGGGGCCGAGTTACAAGGATCAAAAGGCTGGGCACCTCCAAAGAGCTTCGGAGACCGATTTGGGTTAGTGTACCAACCCAGCAAGGCCGATTTCACCAGGATCGCCCAAGAAAAGAAAGAAAAGCAGCTGGCTAATCTATTCGGACGTTCTGCGCCAGAGGGCAAAATACCAATCCCCCATATCAGAACCACGTTCCCCTTCACCGCTGAAACCATCAATGGAAGTCCAGTCAGGGTATCGGACCTCCGTATCTGCACTCTAGGAGAAGAAGAATCGTCGCCTGGTTCAGTCATTTTCGTTAAGAAGTCAGGGGAGTCTGGGCGCAACTGGACCATCACCATGCTTCCGGATGTCTCTCCGTAATTTCTCCTTTTGAAAAATATATATGTTTTTGGCACGTTTTCTTACGAAAACATTTTTGTAGGGACTCATGTTCCCTTTTGTTAAAAATCAATATATATGCAAACTTTCATTTTACACATCTCTTTTTTCCGCCCATTTAATTTCAGGATGAGTGTTAGTTCGGATTGTCTTGATAAAACCTATGTCTTTACTGGCGAAGAAATCATCGCTACAACCGAAGACAAGGCCCAAGTCTCCGACGAACTGGCCCGTTTACTAGAAAGTTCAGAAAAGGAAATAACCCCCCATCGGGAGGAATTGGACGAAGTGAACTTGGGGGCAAGCAACGAGAATAAAAAACTGGTCAAGATCGGAACTACCCTGGATACGACTCAGAGAGAAAGGTTGATTTCTCTCCTCAAGGACTACTCCGATGTATTCGCATGGTCATACGCCGACATGCCAGGTCTTGATCCTGGGATAGTTGAGCATCGTATTCCATTAAAACCTGAGTTCAAGCCTGTCAAACAAAAGCTTGAAGAAAATCATCCAAAAATGGTAGTCACTCACAGAGATTGGCATGACATGCTTTCTTTCACACTGTATGCCTACCGGATAGCTATCCGTACATCCACAGGGGGCAACTCCCCTACGGCATGGAAGCCGTAATTCCTCTTGAGGTAGAAATCCCTTCTCTCAGAATCCTGGCAGAGTCTAAAGTGGAAGAGTCAGATTAGGCAAGAGTGAGGTACGAGCAAGCTGAACCTCCTTCCCGAAAAGCGTTTGGCCACTATCTACCATGCACAATTATATCAGCAAAGAATGGCCAACGCTTATAACAAGAAAGTGCGACCTCGCAAGTTCGAGGCTGGGGATTTAGTACTGAAGAAGATTCTCCCTCATCAGGAGGCTAGTCAAGGAAAATGAGCCCCGAGGTACGAGGGGCCGTATCTGGTCAAAAGTGCATTCTCAGGGGGTGCCCTAATGCTAACCAACATGGTTGGAGACGATCTCCTAAGACCGGTAAACGCCGATGCGGTCAAGATATACTTCACCTGAAAGCGTCACGAACTGAGCGTTCGGCCAGACCAAGGACATAGGGTTTTATCATAACAATCTAGCACAAACATTTGTCCTGAAATTAATAAAACAAGTTTTTTTTCAGGAGATGCTTATTGTTTTAAAATTTGTTGTCCCCTTTTTCTTAAAACTTGTGAGATGACAAAATGAGGCATGGCATAGATGGCTCCCCAAGAGTAGCTCGGGACGTAAGACGCGTCACTTAGACTAACGCCACTAATCAATCTTAAGTTTTACAGGGGCGTAAGGTCTCACGCCTCAGCTCATCGTCACAATAGAACCAGGGAGTTCCGCTCGTAGCAGCTCTTGAATTGCCGCAGCAGGCCACCTCTAAGAGCGAATCAGGAAAGATTTTAAGGCAAACCATCACCATCTAAAGTGAAATTTCTTTTCCTCGCAGTGCTACCAGCACAACCGGCATCGCAAACAACCGGTCTCAAAGGACTAAATGCTGGACCAAGGTCACAAAGCCCATCCTACGCCAGCCGAGCTGTCGGAACAATAGCAACATCGGCTCCCATCTCCGATTCACCTATTCGGAGGGGCTCATCACCAAAACGCCATGGTCGCCCAGCGCACCCTTGCAGGCAATAACTCTAGGAAAAAGTACGACAAAAAGCTGTCCTCCTAGGATCACCATCAACATACTTAATGCGGTCTTGTTCAAGAAGTTTCCCAACATCTGCACCATGACCAACACGGTGAAGATCAACCCTTTAGTTGAGGGACAGCCAGGCTGCAAGCATCACCCAAGCCAAAGTAGGAGCTGCGGCAAAGCATCTAACAGCAAAGCCATCATCAACCAACATCCGATGCCAGTCACGCTGCAGTGACCCACGGATGACCCGTCCAAAAGGGAGAGCTTAAAACTTATCAATCACATTACTTTTGCTAAGAATTGTCTTACATTTACTCCTCATTTGTGCTCGCCATATCTTTTTCAGGGACTGGGTCACCCCCATTTGTTGCCTGCAGAAGAACGGTAAGCATACGCCCTTGCAGCCCCGCTGCACATCACGGGGACAGAGGGTTATCCCCTTTATCCCCGAGCAATCACGAAGCCAATCAGTCAAGGTCCAGCAGGACCGACAAGCAAATAAATCGAATGCGGATCTCGTCCTCGCTACGGCTTGGATCGGCAGTTCCCGCAAAGCAGCTGAAAAAGAAACCAATCAAAGCAAAACGTCCCAGAACAGGGACCACGTCGTAGGCACCCTCGAAAAGTCGGGTTAAAGGAAGGGAGAATCCCTGAACTTATCTCATTTTCGTTTCTAGATTAATTTCCCTTTCCGCTTTGTTGTCCCCTCTGCATCTCACAGGGACTTGAAGCATCTCGCTGCCATCCGCGTGGAGCTTGTGGAAGATGCCCTTGCAGCCCCGCTGCACATTTCAGGGGAGTCCATCTTTCTTTCCCCTTATTTAAATTTGTTTTCATTCTTGCTTGCTTTGTTAGCTTTAAGTCGAGTACGGTCGTCTGACCCACTGGGGGCAACCTTAGGTTCTTGCTAGAACGTTGCAAATAAGTCGTCCCCCACATCCTAGCAATCAAACCATCAAGCAATCAGACTATCAATCAATCAAACCATCAATCAGTCAAAAAATCAAAAATCAATCAAAATCCCTTTTAGCCCGACTAAAACAAAAGCATACTACTCTCATAAGAATTTTCGTGCATTGCATAGGTCGGGAATGTCCAATCCCTCTGTAAAAAAAAAGAAAGAAAAAAACATCCACCTAATGACGTGCCATGCATGATATCACTTGTTTGCTCTTATATCCGCGGTTTGCTCCGACGTAAGCAGTCATAGACAAATCCCGGTAAGCATCTTTGAGCCATCGCGCCTTATCCTTCATGAGTGCAAGAGCCTGACTAAGTACTAGTTAAGTTCGCATAATATCTAGGGTACATGCGCAATTAGACATGGGATAGCTATAAAATGACGTGGGACTTTTACGATCTTCTTCATTTTTTTCGTTTTTTCCCTCTTTCCACCATATGCCATCACTCCTACAAAAACGTTCACTATCACTCATACCCCGGGAGCCAAGGAGCAGTCTCGGCTAAGACTGCCAGCCATAAGTAAAAGCACGCCAAGTTCAAGATCACGACGAAGGAGACGGAAAAGGTCACCGAAAGATCACTGAGAGCCATCACCGAAGAAAGACCAAAAACCCAAAGATGAAGGTCGAAGCCTTAAGCCAAAACGAGAAGAGATCAAGACAAAGGTTGTGCTTGCTCTGCTCAGTTGCATTTCAAATCAAATCAAAAGGGGGGGAATAGAAAAAAAAGATAGGAAAAAAAAAAGAAATAAAAGGGAAAAGAAAAAATAAGAAAAAAGAAAAGAAAAGAAGAAGAAAAAAAAGAAAAAATGAGAGAGGGGAAAAAGGGAAAAGAAAAGGAAAGAGAGAAATGCTCAGAGACCGTCGAAGAATACAAACAATCAAAGAGCCGAAGCAAGCACAGCCCGGGGA
Organism: Viola odorata; assembly: GCA_963691705.1. Taxonomy (NCBI): domain Eukaryota; kingdom Viridiplantae; phylum Streptophyta; class Magnoliopsida; order Malpighiales; family Violaceae; genus Viola; species Viola odorata. The sequence continues at coordinate 18,577,098 of OY829539.1, read as the reverse complement.
CAACTAAACTCGAGAAAACTCGAAGAAAACATTCCCCAGTAAAGACTCGAGAAGAAGGGCCCAAGGCCAACTCGAGAAATCTCAAAGCAAGCATCCCTAGTGAGAACTCAAGAAGAAAAGGGCCCAAGGCCAACTCAAGTAGTAAGTCGCAAAAAGAACAGCGACAACACTCCCTAGTGAAGACTCAAGAAGAAAAAGGCCCAGAGCCAACTCAAGGAATCTCGAAGAAAGCATTCTCCAGCAAAGAATCGAGAAAAGAAAGGGCCCCTGGCCGACCGGAAAAGCATCCCTAGCAAGGATCCAAGAGCTCGTGCACTCTATCAAGAAAGCATCCCCAGCAAAAGCGAAGGAACTCGTACACCTCGCCCTCATCCGGGCCAATTAACAAAGCATCATTCATCAAAACCCTTCCAGCAAAGCAATCTTTCCCAAAACAAACTCCTTTTCGGACTTTTCATGTCCTTTCATTCTTTTCCGTAAAAGTCCCATCGATTATTAGAACGCCCATGCATGTGCATCTTCATTTGAAGTCTATTCACTCGGATTGACATTGCGAATTGAAAATTATGTATCATGTTAGTTGCATTTTTATGAGCGTAAAACACTTAGCCTTGTTTCAGAGCGTGAGTGCAAACACTAATATCAGGTGAGGACTGCTTACGGCTGCAAATCATGGGAAAGTCTTGTCCTTGGGGTCGTTACCTCCTGAACAAGATGCAAATGCATTCTAGGTTCATATCAAGGCCGCTGGTAACAAAAGCATTTTTCTCTTCCCCGAGTGATCATTTGCATTTTTTTTCCTCCTAGAGTGACATCATACATTCCCTCCTCCTAGAGTGACATCATTTGTATTCCCTCCTCCTAGAGTGACCTTAGTTTAATTTCTGCACCTCGCGTCTTCTCCTAAGGGATTAAACGTCATTTAGATTTCCGCATTTATATTTCCTCCTCCTAGAGTGATAGCTTTATATTTTCTCCTCCTAGAGTGACAGCTTTATATTTCCTCCTCCTAGAGTGACACCTTTATATTTCCTCCTCCTCCTAGAGTGACACCTTTATATTTCCTCCTCCTAGAGTGACACCTTTATATTTCCTCCTCCTAGAGTGACAGCTTTATGTTTCCTCCTCCTAGAGTGACAGCTTTATATTTCCTCCTCCTAGAGTGATAGCTTTATGTTTTCTCCTCATAGAGTGACAGCACGTATTTCCTCCTCGTAGAGTGACATCATGCATTTCCTCCTCCTAGAGTGACATCATTTGCACTTCCTCCTCCTAGAGTGACATCATCACGACAAATCATTCGTATTTCTGCGAACCGCGCATTATCCTCCCAAAACAACGCCCGTTATGTGTCAAACACTTATTCCCCCCCAGTGTGGCCGGCATCTACATTTTTGTAAAAATTACCTCTCATTCCTATCAAAGTAGTCGTCATTTACATTTTTGCAACTTATGTTTCTCTCAATGCCCGAGTAGATCTAAGTTTACATCTTTGCAGGACATCTACAACAATATCTCCTCCAAGAGTGACATCTATAACAATACCTCCTCCTAGAGTGACATCTACGACAATACCTCCTCCCAGAGTGATAGAAACGACCTGCCTCCTCCCAGAGTAACATCAACGAACAACATCGACAAACTACCTCCTCCTAGAGTGATAGCAACAACCTGCGTCCTCCCAGAGTGACATCAACGAACAACATCGGCAAACTACCTCCTCCTAGAGTGATAGCAACTTACCTCCTCCCAGAGCAACATCATCACTGTAAGCTTAAGGTAAGACCCGCGGTGTCGCCAAAATTTGGATATGTAGGGGCAACTGTCTTTACTGCTTATCAAATACTTCGATAAGACAGTAAAGAGGGGGCAACTGTTGATACCCGAATTTTGACGCCATTTTAAATTAATTTTAGCATTTCTGTTATTTACTTAATTTACTGTCATTTTTAGTTAATTTACTGTCGCTAGCATTTTCAAAATTTTCATCGCATTTTAGCATCGTCGGCTTTCGAAATCGCGTTTTAATTTTGTCACGTATTTTCATTATTATTATCATTATTATTTTTAGCCTTAAAATCACATTTTTGACTATCCGGCAGTCGTTTGCTAGTTTTTTCTTCGTTTTAGGTCATCTCATGATTTTTAGGATTTTTAATATTTTAGCGCATTTTCTAGTATTTTTTTATTTTTTATTATTATTTTCGTTCGAGCTTTCATTGGACCTGAGTAAGTTCGCTCAGACAATAGCTTGAATTTGAAATGTTTTCCATCAACTAGTTCCTAGCTTTTCTTCCGTTCACAACAGTCTACAGCGTTTCGTGTAATTTTCGGCGTAACGTTATTATTTTTCCGTTCAAACGTTTCACGTTTTTGAATGAGAAAATAAACACGTTAAACGAGAAATTCTTGTCATTCGCTGTAGATGGTTAAACCCATCGTATTTTTCTCTACGCGCCGGTACCTTCGGCTCGAAAAGTCAGAACGTTTGCTCGCAGGATTAGGCTCGATGCCATTTAAATAGGTCTTAAAGGGCCCTTGATCACAACTGTTGATCTGGTCAACCAAGGAAAGTCAACCAGATCAACGGTTGACAAATTAAATAGCATGGCACATGAACATTGCAGACACGAGCAAAACAGCAAATCCTTCGCTTCCTGTCCCTCCGCCAGCATCACGGCTAGCACCCTAGCTCTGCCACCTCGACGTCTGGCCAAGCCACGCACGTCCCTCGCGTCCGGCCACCACGCGTTTGCATCCTATAAATACGAGGCTCTCCTTCGGTTCAAAGGGTACCAATTTTGCAAGAAACCCTTGCTTCTTCCCTCCCTTGATCGATAGCTCACTTAGAGCTTCGATTGCCTCAGTTTAAAGCTTCACAGTAAGCTTTTCTTCAAGCTTTTTCTTTCGTTCCTTTTAAGCATTTTCTTCTTTAATTCGTTTTGCTTGGTTTGGATTAGATAAATTGCTTGTTTTTGTGCCATTAATTCATGTGCATGGTGTAGATTAAATACATGCTTTCAATTTTAAAAATCGTTAGATAGATTGTGTAAATTAATTAGTTTTTGATAATTAACGGCTTTGTCGTTTTTTCAAAATTAAACTCTGTACGATTTAAACTGCGAGTCAAAGTTCGTACGGTCGGGAAGCCGTCGAGGAGACGAGCGTCCCGGTATGAAGATTTTCAAGATCCGACCATGGGTGGCAGGACCTTGGTCGCCGACAGTAGCGTCGACGACGTGGTGAAGATGATGATGAATAGTGCCATAATGGCCTATTCATGCGTCAAAGGTGATGGGCTTGGCCCATCACCCTTCCTTTTAATTTTCATGGGCCAGGCACTATTCCTGGCCCATTTTCCATTGTTCTTGCATTTTTTAGTTGGGCCCAGCCCATTTCCATTTCGGATCACACTTTTTCGTAAAAATATTTCGTATGCTTCGTATGATTATTTTTCGTACTATCAATTGTTTAATTTCCTGTACTTATCAACTGTTTAAATTATTCGCACTTTAAATTTCCGCAATTTACTTTCAACAATTTAAATTCAATTATTCATTTTACCGCCTACATGGTCGGTCGCATTTTAATTTTCGTAAATATTCAACTGCTTTAAATTTTCGCACTTATCATACTGCTGGAAATTCTTCCGCAAATTATCAACTGTTTAATTTTCCGCACTTTACTTTTCCGCACTTTAAATTTTCCGCAATTTACTTTCGGCAATTTGAATTCAATTATTCATTTTACCGCCTACATGGTCGGTTGCATTTTAATTCTCGTAAATATCAACTGCTTTAATTTTTTGCAAACTGCTGGAAATTCTTCCGCAATATCAACTCTTTTATTTTCTGCAAATATCAATTGTTTTATTTTCTGCAAATATCACTTGTTTATTTTCTGCAAAATATCAATTGTTTTAAATTCCGCACTTATCATACTGCTAGAAATTCTTCCGCCAATATCAACTGTTTATTTTCTGCAAATCATCAAAACTATTTTAATTCCTTGTAAATCATCAACTACATTTAATTTTTCCACACTTATCAAAACAACATTTAATTTTCGTATGCGTTAAATAAATCATTTCTCGCATGTCATCATGTCATCATTTAAATCTCGTATGCGTTAAATAAATCATTCTCGCATGCCATCATGTCATCATTTAAATCTAGTATGCATTAAATAAATCATTTCTCGCATGCAATCATGTCATCATTTAAATCTCGTATGCGTCAAATCAATCATTTCTCGCATACAATCAACTCAGCATTTAATTCTCGTATGCGTTAAATCCATCATTTCTCGCATACAATCAACTGTCATTTAAATTTTTGCACTCATAAAATTGTTTATTTATTTCTCGAGCTATCGCTAACACTCTCATTTTTGTAGGTTTTAATTTCAAGCTTCGCTCGAAAGTACGCCTTTCGATTCCTTTTTATTTATTCAATGCTTTCTGCAAATATCAATTGTATGCATGATATATAGAACTGCTAGAATTAAAATCAACCCGCATGAACAACGTGTTTAAAGACTTGCTTAAAATGCCATGCTCATATGATTTTAAATTCTCGTTTATATTGACTGCATGTACATGGGGACTTTTGATCCCAAATCAGTTTATCATTTCAAAAGCCTTTCATTTAATCTGTACTCTGCTAAAGCTATCCATGATAGAATCACTTAGTAATTAATTTAATCATGCATAGCCCGATGATGAAATAAGAGGGCGCTCATTACGTCTTATGGAAAATTCAGTCCCATCACGTTCCGGTCAGGAATAATCAATCAATCTCGATAAACGGTAACCCCGTCAGAAAGATTTTTTAATTATCCCTGAACGGTCACGATCATAGAAAAGACTAAAGTGACGATTCCTCTGAGGGCCCCCTTTTTCAAAACGCATTTTATCAAACACCTTTTTAAACACCTCTCTCATCAACCGGTAACCATTTTCGGATGTGACTCGGGTGCCTAACACCTTCCCGAGACCATAATACGACCCCGAACCTTTGTCTGGGGTCCAGACCCCTTTTTTTGTGCCATTAGTTTTTTACATATTATATTTCTTATGCCATGACGATTAAGGTTCCCTAAACCTAGCAACCAAATTAGGGTGGCGACTTCATTGCATGCTGCTAGGCATCCTTTTACGCCGAGTATCTGAAGGTCACAAATTTCGTTACACACTCGCGAATTACCTTTTTTCGTGAGGCGCGACAACCTCCAACAGACGAAGAGGCAACTCTTCAAGGGGAAGATCTAGTAACTCCCCTACTCGGCGGTAGGCAGATCCTCCCAATGGCCGAATTTACAACCCAGACCTTCCTTCCCTTATACTACCAAGGGCGGAAATCTTAGCAATTGTGGAACAGCGGAATCTCCCCATCCGTTACCCAGCTCCCATAAAGCCAGGAGTAGTCATGAAAGGAAGGGAAAATACTTTCTGCAAATTTCATAAAGTAAAAGGGCACTCTACAGACGCGTGCAGAGAATTAAAGCTGGCAATAGAGCGTTTGGTAGAAGAGGGATACCTCGGGGAAGTTACCACTAAGGCAAGGGAAGAAGTCAGGAACAACCTGACAAACAGGACACCTGACAACCGACAGCCACCTCCTCGCGCTCCGGGAAATAATAACACACCTACTGAGAGAGATAGGGAAACGCTTGCGATTGACAAAGATGATTTCCCTATCATCAACATCATTGCTGGGGGCACACCGTACCTTGATGAGCCCATACAATTGACGCCCATAGCCGGAGACAAGCGGAAGCGAGGGGGCGCGTTAATAAAAGGCAAAGCGAATTTCCTAGTTAGCGAAAAGCTCAGTCCAGAGGAAAATCTCCAGTTAGCTCGACTATTGAACAAATGTAAATAAGAGTTCACGTAGAAGCCCGCGGATATGCCTGGTATTTCGCGAGAGGTGGCGGAACACCGACTTAATGTCGACCCTTGTGTCAAGCCGGTCCAATAGAAGCGAAGAGCATTCTCTACGGAGAATGCGTTAGCTGTTGATAAGGAGGTGATGAAACTCCTAGACGCAGGCTTCATCCGCGAAGTCCAATATCTGACCTATCTAGCTAACCCAGTTCTTGTTCCGAAGCCCAACGGAGACTAGCGTATGTGCATCGACTTCACTAACCTGAACGATGCCTGTCCCAAAGATTGCTACCCACTCCCTCGAATCGACCAGCTAGTCGATCAAACCGCCGGGTATGCGTATCTGAGCTCGTTAGACGCCAACTCCGGATATCATCAAATCCCTATGGCTGTCGAGGATGAAGAAAATACCGCCTTCATCACTCCAAAAGCCACTTACTGCTACACGGCGATGCCGTTTGGGCTGAAGAACGCTGGAGCAACCTTCCAACATATGGCGAATAAAATATTTGAAAAGCAAATTGGAAAGAATGTGGAAGCCTATGTTGACGACATATTGGTCAAGAGCCGAAGCTTCAAGGACCACTTGCTCAACTTGAAAGAAGTTTTTGATGTGATGAGAGAATACCAGATGAAGCTGAACCCCCGTAAATGCGTGTTCGCATTCCAAACGGGTAAATTTTTGGGTTACGTGGTGAGTCAGAAAGGTATCCAGTCCAATCCCTCGAAAGTTAAAGCTATCCAGGACATGATATCTCCTCGAACTGTCAAGGAGTTACAAAGATTAACAGGGTGTGTTATCGCCCTAGGACGGTTTATCTCCAAGCAGGGCGAGAGATGCCTTCCTTTTTTCAAGGTCATACGCAAGAAGCCCCTTTTAGGTGGACAGCAGAATGTGAAGAGGCTTTTACAAGCCTGAAAGCCTATTTATCATCCGACCTGGTGTTGACAAGGCCAGAACCGGGCGACACCCTATGCTTATATCTCGGCGTTGCAGACGAAGTGGTTAGTACCGTCCTCGTTCGAGACGACAACCATCTGCACCACCCTGTCTACTTCATAAGTCATGTTTTGAAAGATGTCGAGCTGCAATATTCTCGCATTGAGAAAATAGTGTTTGCGCTAATCCAAGCCACGCGGAAAATGGACAGATATTTCCAAGCCCATCCCGTCATCGTACTTACTGACCAGCCTTTGAAAAGGATATTTTGGAAACCTGAGTCTTCAGGAAGAATGCTGATTTGGGCCATCGAACTTGAGTAATATGGGTTGCGGTATAAAAACTAACCCTCCGTGAAAGGCCAAGCCCTAGCAGACTTCATAGCCTAGTGCACCTTCACAGAGGACCCGTTAACGGACCTACCGGAAGAGGAAAAAGATGACTTGGATCTCCCATTCCCTGAAACCTACACTGACTTATGGGTCGTTCACGTGGATGGAGCCAAGAATCAAAAACTAGTCGGAGCTGGAATCTTCGTGATTATAGATACGATACGCCATCAGAATACTACAGCCGTTATCCAATAACGCAGCGGAGTATGAGGCATTACTGGCTGGACTCAGGATAGGAAGAAGCTTTTCCACCAAGGCCATACACGATACGGAATGATGGGAGACTTGCGACTAAAGATCTGTGGAGATTCCAAATTGATAATAGACCAAGTCTTGGGACACTCCCAGGCCAGAGAGCCCATTATGGTTCAGTACCTCGCTAAAGTTAAACGCGAGTTGCTAGAAATAAAGAAGAGTGGCATGCAGGTCAGCTTTGAGCACATCCCTCGAGAGGATAACGCTGAGGCAGACAGCCTGGCCAAATTCGCTGCAAATCCGGAAGCGTCCATACCTAAGGGCGTATACTACCGAGAAATATCGGTACCTTCCATCATGGAAGAGCAAGCGTCATAATAAAATACTTGAAACATGAGGAGTTACTTGAGGATAACGCCAAAAAGAAGAAAGTGTTGAAACAAGCGGCACGGTGTACATACTATAACGGGGAACTGGTTCGGAGATATTTTTCTCACCCAGCCGCCAAGTGTATAAGAGAACAAGAAGGTCTTCAAACCTTGCGAAAAAATCATGAAGGAATATGCGGCATGCACGCATCAGGCGGCACCTTGGTTGTGCAAGTTTTCAGGTCAGGATTCTATTGGCCTACTATTCGAAGAGATTGCCACAATTATGTACTGACTTGTCAGAAATGTCAGGAGTTCTCCAAGATTCCTTGACAGCCTACCACAGAAATCTCTAAAATTGTGGCCCCTTATCCTTTCGCAAAATGGGGGATCGATATCCTAGGTCCGTTTCCAAAGGCAAGGTCTCAACTAAAATTTCTGGTCGTAGCGGTGGATTACTTCACAAAATGGGCAAAAGCGGAAGGGTTGCCAACATCACAACGGAAAAAATTTGGCGTTTCTTTAAACACCAAGTTATCATGCGGTTCGGTGTACCCCGTGTGTTAGTCAGCGACAATGGGACGCAATTCACCAGCCAATTCTTTAGAGACCAATGCGCAGAATTCCAGATCGAACAAAGGTTCTCTTCTGTGGCTCATCCGCAGACCAATGGTCAAGCGGAGGTGACAAATCGAAGCATTCTCAGCGGCATTAAGAAAAACTTGGAAGGATCCAAAAAGAAATGGGCAAACGAGCTACCATATGTGATGTGGGAATACCGCATGACCGTTAAAACCAGCACTGGAGAAACACCTTTTGCATTGGCCTTCGGCACTGAGGCCATCACACCGGTGGAGATCGGTACTATGAGCCTGCGAGTGGCGTACTTCAGGGAGGAACTGAACGAGGAGAGATTGCGAGCAAACCTCGACGCGTTACCAGAATGGTACGAGGAAGCTCTTCTGAAAACGCTCCATTATAAACAAAAAATTGCGCGTTATCACAATAGGCGCGTCAAAGAACGATTGCTAAAAGCAGGCGATTTGGTACTCAGAGACAAACGAGCCGTCGGACAACGCATGGGGAAACTCAGTCCGAGCTGGGATGGCTCATACTGCATTACCCGCGTTATCGGAAAGGGAGCGTATCACCTGGAAACACTTGACGATACTCCCTTACCTAACTCTTGGAATATTGCTCGTTTGAAATTATACCATGCTAGATTTTGATATATCTCTACACCTTTTTGCTAACGCCAGCCCTAACGTGCGCTAACACTTGAATAGAGAATATTCTTGTCTCTTTTGTGGTTGTTGACTATGTGCAGATGATAAATGAAGAAGGGTGCCAGGAGTGAAAAGTCATATCCTTGTGATGGTCGGTCCTGATCAGGCGGCTCACTAAGTTGAGGGCACGCCCTGGCATACCTAAAAATAAGTGTCAAAAGTGAAAAGTCCTATCCTTGGGGGCAGCCGCGCTAACATAGGCGGGCCGCTAAGACGAGGCACGTTCTGACACCCCCGGGAGTGCAAAGTCCTATCCTTGTGGCAATCGTGCTAACACAGGCGGCCCACCAAGATGAGGCACGTCCCGGCTTCTCTAGGAGTGAAAAGTCTTATCCTTGTAACCGAGCTAACACAGACGGTTCACAAAGACGTGGCACGCCCCAGAGAGATAGTAACTCCATCCTAGAAGTGAAAAGTCCTATCCTTCTGATTACCGGGCTAATACAGACGGCTCACTGAGACGAGGCACGACTCCGGGATGCGAGGTCAACGCCTGGATGTGAAAAGTCCTATCCTTGTGATGGCTGGTCTTGATCAGATAAGCTCACTAAGACGAGGCACTATCCGGGCCGACCGTGGAAATTTGGAAATACGAAAAGAAATCGCGAAATCCCAGCAAGTAACTAGATGGGGAATCCCTGGCGAAGATGGCTGGTTGAGAAAGCGATATGTCGCAAAATCCCAATGAGTAACCAGATGGGAAACGCCTAGTGAAGATGGTTGGTTGAGAAAGCGACACGGATAATGCTAACGACACTTGGATACGGAGACGCGACGGCTCCTAAATGGTAATTAACGTTTAATTATCGCACAATATTTTGACTAATGCTCTAAAGCATCGACTAAGGACATGGTGGAAACGAGGGGGAGATTGACGCCCGCGCAAGTGATAGCGTCACGTGGCCTGTCATGGCGGTGGGTATGTGATCAATGGCCAGCGTTCTTGTCACCTCAGCCCGAGAAATACAGTCAGGGGAATGTACGCGTTTGGCCCCCCTTTGGATATCTATTCTTGCGGAAAGGGATGAGTCCGCGTCTATCTATATGGAATTCTTCATCTGTATGGAATTGTTCGTCGCTGGTCGAGAATATCTGCGTCAGCACGATAACGTTATGAAAATGTTCAACCTAGGCGAAGTCTTATTGATTGAATTATCTCTTCAGCGGTGTAACGCCTCCGGAAGGATACTGCCGCTTCGAAGGTGCGTACGGGTATACGCCACGCGTCGTTGTTGCTACCCGATTTTTGACTTTTAATTTTTCATTGTCAAATATTTTCTCATTTCAAGCATCAATTTTCTAAAATCATACTTCTATTTATTTTCATCCAACTGATGTTTATTTTTACTCTCTGTACCATTTAAATTTTATTTCATAGTCTTTTCGCATTTTTTTCACTTTTCCCGTTCGAACTCATATCGGTTCCGAGTCAAATTCTCGAAACCAATGGTCTAACATTTTCGCTCATTAGGTATTTATTTTTTATTACTGTTTAAACTCGCGCCATCTCGTGGCGTTTCGTTCAATTTTTATTTTTAGCATTTTCTTTTCTGTTCAAACGTTTGTTGCTTTTTTGCAAATTTTAGCAAGCGACATAGCAAATTTTTTGTCATTCCCTGTATGCTAATTATCTTAGTCTATTTTATTCTACGTCCTAGCATTTTCTTTTCAAAGCTTTAATAGAATTTTCGTGTACCGTAGATACCAGCTAAAAATATTTAGCTCTGCACCATTTCCTCCCTGCTCCTCACGTTCAAATGCCACCTCACTCCAAATTCGTTTTGCTTCTTTCTCTTTCCCTTCGTCCCTGTAGCACAATTGTCATTTTCCTCTCCTCAACCCCTCTAAATATCAGGCAGATCAACACACAATTAACACACACTATCTCTCTCTCTCTCACGGCTGAAGCAACAACAAAGGCAAGCAATTTCTCATCTCCTTCATTCTTCTTTAACTCGTTTAATTTATGTGTTAGCTTGCTGTAATCTCTATTTTCTTCCTTGTTTTTATCTGCTCTTTCTTCTGGTTTTTTTCTTGCTCGCTTGCCACTGCTACCAACGCTGCTGTTGCCTTGCCGGCGATGGAGGATGAAGACGAGCCACTGTCTTACTCCGCCACTGCTGTTGCTTCGTCACCACGCGAGCTGCCGCGTCGCTGCTGCTGCACCACTGGGCTTCTGCACCACGCGAGCTGCCGTCGTCTGTCACGCTGCTGCTACCCGTCGCGTCGCCGGTTGCGTGTTGTTCTTGCTTGTTGGAACGACGCGGACTAAGGGGGGGAGAAGGCTGCACTGCTGAGTTGCCGTTGCTGCTACTGTCTTCGCCTGCTGCCCTCACCGGAGCAATTTATGTCGCCGGAGCCAAGGCGCCATGGCTGCTGGTGCTGTTCGGGTTCAACGAGAAGGAAGGAGACGCGTTGAAGTGGAGAAGAAAGGATGAAGCGGGCTTGGGCTTGTCCTTCATTTTTAATTAATTATGGGCTTGGCTTAGCCAAGCCCAAACGGGAAAGGAGAAGAGAAAATAGGCTAGGCATTTCTTTAATGATCATGGGCCAAGCCCAAATGCAAAGGAGAAAGGGCTTTGCGCCTGATGGGCCCAGTTAGTGGGCCCAATTTCTATGCCCAGTGGGCCTAGTCCAAATTTCCAAGTCCATCGCATTTATTTTTCGTACTTTTTTCGTATGTTTGCGTGTTTATTTTTTTCGTATGCTTGTACTGTTTATTTATTTCTGCATTCGTACCGTTATTATTCGTAGGCTTGCTTGCTTGTACTGTTTATTTATTTTCGTATACTCGCATGATTAATTATTATTTTCGTATGCTTGCATGTTTAATTATTCTGTTTTCGTATAATCATCAACAAATTAATTATTTTGCTTGCGTACAATAATTTTGATGTCAATTACTCGAATGTTCGTACTATTTAATTAACTATTTTTACATGCTTTCAAAGACTTAGATAAATTCTCCCACCCATATTTAATCATTAAGATTAATTATTTCACTCGCAATAAGTCATTAAATATTTATTTGTTTCTCGACTATCATTATTTTACCAAACTAATAATCTCGTCTTTGTAGGGTAAATCAATCCGTACCCTTCACAAATACGCTTTTCTCGCCCTTTTATTTATTCACACTTTTCGCATATATATATTCGTATGCATGATATTTAAAATTATTAAAATTTAATCCATTGGGCATGATCATTAAATTAGGACTTTTATATTTTTACAAACATGATTAAACACCTCTTTCTCCGGTAACCTGTTTAGGATGAGACTCGGGTGCCTAACACCTTCCCGAGTCCATAATACGACCCCGAACCGCTGTTCTCGGGTTCAGACCCATTTTGCCTTAGTTTTTATTTTTTATGCCACGATATTAGGTTCCCTAAACCTAGAAACAAATTAGGGTGGCGACTCCATATGCATTATGTGAGATGAGTCCGATTTCATCTCACATCCAGTCCCAAACTCGCGTCGCATTAGGAAAAATCCAAAAAGGGGGTGCGACAGTTTGGCGACTCCGTTGGGGAACGATAGGGTCGAAGCCGGATTTTTTTTAGGTGTTTGTGTTTCAATAAATTGTTGAATTTGTTTCATATGATTTTTGTACATGATTAATTATTTTCCATTGATATGATAAACTGTTGTATCATCACATGATTATTTATTCTTTATGTATTTATTTGTTAATAAATTGTTCACATGATTTGTTAATTGCTTTGATAAACTGTCATTCATATGCATTTCATGCATAATGCCCTATCGCCGGGCCTTTTTCCCAATAGAAATAGATGGGTACTAGTGAGGCCCTGGGGCACGTGTCCTGGGTAGTTTTCATGAACCCCAAACTCGGACTTGAACCCCTAAATGGGTGAGCGCCTAGAACTTTTGATGGTTCGACAGGCAATCATCCATTTACTGAGGGACCATTTTTATGGTATCGTCCGGGAACCTTCCAGCCAGTTAGAATTAGTAGATGTCACCCCAGCATATGCATCATGATAATATGCATTATTGCAATTTTGCTTCGTTATTATCGTAATTTTCCATCCTTGCAATTTTATATTTTTATTATTGCCATTATTTTCCACATTTTACTCCTCTGATCTATTAAATCTTTATCTAAATTTTCCATCCATTCAAGATCTAGATGCTACTGATTAGTTTCTTTTCTTTCCTACTTGCAGTACAAGGATATAAAAGAAAGCTTCGCACAATAGTCGAGCCTACGACTATAAACAAGGGCGTTTCATGAGAGGCAGCCCATAGGAACACTGAAACTCGTGAACCGAGGGGCAATCAGGTGAATGATGACCAGAAAAAGTCAATAATCAACCACATTTTCACCGGGGGCAAGGCATAGGGAGCGGAAATTCGCAACAAAAAGTTCTCTACGTCCATCCGACCCTTACCTCTAGATCATCAGGACCCCCCCTCTCTTTCTTTCGCAGCACGGAGACCTCGGGATACCATTTCACATACATATCACGGCTAAGACTCATGATTATTTCCTTTCATTTGTTTTCAGGTTAAAAATGGCTCCTGAAAAGCAAAATGGCTCCCCACAGGCTCCCTATAACTAGACTTCAAATACGAAAGATGGCCAAAAAGGTTCAGGCATTGGAAGCAAGGGTGGAGAAATTCGAAGAACAAGACAAGGAATTCTATGGCAGGGCAGGATCCTTCCGGTAGTTCCACGCTCACCTCAGGCATTGTGATCAGACAAAGTGCAAACACTCCAGATGGCGCACCTCTTAATCCTTCGCTGGCTGAACCCACTCTTAATCTTGGCAAGCAGAAGATCTACTCAGAACCCCAATATTTTTCTAAGCTCCTAGGGGCAATCAGATACAACCACATGCATCCTTCGGGTATTCATCAGCTACTGGTTTTGGCACCAATAAAATAGAAGGGTCAGGTATCGACAGGTTGAGTCTATTAGAAGAGAATGAGGGTTCCCTTCGACCCAACAACTCATGTGGATATGTGGGATTACCATACCTCAGAAATTTAAGATTTCAGAATATGAGAAGTACACTGAGATTGGAAAGTCTGGTCAAGCACGTCTTGACTGGGTACATGGGGCTAGATAAGATCAAGATCATAACCTTGAGAAGAGGACCAATGAATCGGTGACTGCTTATGCTCTGAAATGGAGAGAGTTAGCCGCTGGAATCTCTCCTCCTTTGAGCGACAAAGAATTCATTTTCTGCAAGCGCCTTCCAAGCTCCTTACAACACTCATCTTATTTCCAATCCGTCCACCAGTTTCCCTGACATGGTCCTAGTGGCAGAAAAAGAGGAACAAGGAATCAAATCCGGAAGGATCATTATTTCCACGCCGGAGGAAACACCCAAGAGATCGCCTATTATGAAAGAAGATATCAGCTTTGCCATCCACTAACCAGGATGCAGGCAACCTTTTTCCATCGCCTCAACCGCAACCCACAAAACCCACCAAATAACCATAAGAACCGGGAGCCACCTCTTCCCTTTCCTTTGGGAGAGATTTACAAGCATCTATGGGTAGCGGAGCAAATCGCGCCCACTTCAACCTATACGACCTCCTTATTCAAAATGGTATGATCTTAATACAATATGTGAATACCATGCTGAAGCTCAGGAACACACAAGAGGAAACTGTTTCTCCCTTGAAGGAAATGCCAATCATCTGACCAAGAGCAGATGCATCTCTTCCGAAGGGTTAGCCGAAAGACCCTACAACTCTTGAATAAATGCTCTCCAGGCCCACGATGGACCCATTCAGCTTATTCCTATAGCAGGAATATTTCAGATATTTTTGTATATCAGTCAAGCCTATGACTATAAACAAGGGCACTTCGTGGGAGACAACCTGCATTTTCTTCTCAAATATTTCAATTTTTGACAATTTTAATTCTGAATTTTGGGATATCCTTCCCTCCTGACTTACTATTTAATTCTTCCCTTTATTACAGGTGCTATGAGAACTGTAAACTGGGAGGCAAGGCATAAGGAGCGACAATTCGCAACGAAGTGATCTTTGCATTCATCTTACCCTTGCATTCAAATCATTGGTACTCGGCAGCTTCTCCACTGAGCCAAGAAACACAATGATGACGAACATGTATCCCTCAGGGGCCCTACGTAAATGCAGTCATGTTCGGTACAATAACAATGTTTACACCCTACATAACTTCAGACTATAAGTTCAAGATTCAACCGTGGTCAAATCCTTTATGTTTTGAATTTGACCGTCACAACCATTCTCCGCGATACTCCACCGCCTGTAACATCGGCAAGCAACCCAACCAACACTTGTTTTAGCTGTAAAAGGCCAGGCCACTGGGCTAGAGAATGCCCGGATAAAACCCCCAAGAAATCACCGTCGACAAGCCCCGGATCAGGTCCCTCTGCCATCGACGGTGATGATGCCCTTGTCACCGAGGCATTTCCAATGTGAGAATCTCCAAAACCCAGAAACATTTTAGGAGGAAGTTCTATAGTTGTCCCGAAGGAAAACGACCGATGGGATACGGGTTCTTTAAATGGTATGAAGAGTTTGCACACCTTAAAGATCCTATGTGTCCATGTGGTGCGGGTACTTGTTTTCTGAATTTTGATTCCGGTGAGCGGCCGTGGTACTTCTCTTGCCAGAATAAGAAGAGTCAAGGGACTTGTAGGTTTGTCCAGTGGGTAGAATCGGAAGATTGTCAAGTAAAGACAGAAATGAATGGAAATGTTGTTCATGAAATTACTGAACATGAAAGCCCCTCGAACTCATCTTTGTCTTTTGAGTCACCGGTAATCAAGGATCCTGAAATTTCTCCAGATTTTTCTGCTGCTATTGTTAATTCTAAGGACGACGGAGAGCACTCAGACTTCCAATGGAGAGCTTTCAAAACATGAGGTAGAGGCATGGGATCCTATGCAGAGAGCACTCAGACTTCCTGATATATTACCCCAGTCTTATATTCGCTGTGTACGGACAGAGTTCTTGTTGGAAATTTCAGTTGCAGGCAGTGCCTCTAAAGATGTTAGTCGACAGGTTTTAGACGTACAGGTCCATGGCCGGTTAGGTAGGATTGTTTTCCCACCTGCTCAGTGCCTGAAAGATCCGCATGTACCTTCGGTTCCCTATCTATCTAATATTGGAAGCCCAACTCCTGCTATTGCTTCTTCAAATAATGGTGATGCGCCACCTGTGCCACCACTGCAAATTTGTGGGAAGAACACTCATATTCGGGACCCTTTCATATCCAGGTTAATCTTAAAGTCTTTTGGGAAAGGTCAGCTTGCTGTTCTCTAGTCAATGAGCTACAGTGACCATGAAGCAATGCAAATTATTGCAGAAGCTACTTTTGATGCATTGCAGCGTCTGTCAGTTGATCATGTCCCTTTCTCTATTTGGGTGAAGGAATACATTTGTTGTGTATCGGCTCTCTGGTATCGAAGGGTCAATGCGTGAAGATGTTTCCCCACAAGAACTCATTGAGATAAGAAGGATTCAGTTTGACTGCATTTCTCTCCTCCATACGGAGGCTGTGATTGCTTACAAAGCTGCTGAGGAACATTTTAAAACATTCTGTGAAGAAGCTTCGCGTCTTAGGGAATTACTTCTTCACATAGAAACAGAGTTTGCCCTTTGTGAGGTGGAGGCATCGGAACTCCAGACTCGTGTTGCTGAAACCTCGAAAGGTAAATCAGAGAGTGAGAGTAAGGCCGCTTCTAAGGGGTGTTGTCCATTCTTCATTTCAGTAGCAAGATTTTTGGCTTCAGCAGCGAAAATGATGGTGAAGACGGTTCATTTGTAAAATACTTGCTTTCGGTCTCACAATCTATCACTATCAGAATCATCATCATATCCAGCCTCATCACTATCCTCCTCACTAAACACAGTCTTGAGGGTTATGTCGAGCTCATCTTTCCTTAGCAATCCGACCAAGTCCAGAAATGATTCAGTTGTCCCCAAGATGGAATCTACAGAGAGATCTTGCAAGAAGTCGTCATTCAATCATCCAGAAGGCTATCTGAGCCTAGAACACTATTCAAGAATTTGATGGTCATTCTTTGAGATGTTGCGATAGGCTATAATGGAGCCGTTATGACATCAACATTCCAATAAGTCGCAGCATCCCAGACATTCACGCAGGCATCGGTAAAGCGTCAGGGAGCCTTGGCGTCCAAAAATCCGAATCATACTAGGGGTACCTGTGTAAAGCCTTCTTAGAAAAGGGAGAGTCTAAAACTTATTAATTACGTTGTCCACTTTTCTAAATTGTTTTTCAATTTACTCATTATTTCACCCTTATTTTTGCAGGAACTCGAATCATACCATGGTTACTTGCATAATGCTCAGCGGGATAAAGGAATCCTCCTCTTATCAACTCTTGAATGACTATCCTGCGTGCCTTTACTTTCATGATGCACGTATCAGGGAAGTTCATCATGCACTCTACACCGGGGGCACCTTTTTAGGAAACGCTCCACTTTCATCCATTGCGGCGGCTCAGTTCCCCATATCCTTATCCTTTGCGGCGGCTACACCTTGCTTGCCGCACATATCCAGAGAAGTCCATTTTTCTCTCTACCTCTTTTAATCTTTGCATGATTATTTTGCATTCATTCCCGCATTGGGGGTAATTGTTTTTTAATTCATAAAATTCATGTGAAATTGCTAAGAATTTTTGACTTTATAAACTGTGAATAAAGATTTCTTGAATAAAATCCACATTACTCCTAAATTTTCATACTACCCTAAGACAATGAGCAGTGCTCGATTGAGGTGGCTAACTGAAGGTAAGGTGCACAACGAGTATGGAAGAAAAAGAAATCTCCGAAGATTATTGATGACCAGTATTGGAACGAGACCAAAAACTGGGACACTACTGGTTTTCGCGTCTTGGCCAAGATAGTTTAGAGAGTCTTTTGCATGATTTTCTATTCCGTTGCATGCGCTGTGTATTACTTTTAAAAGAAAATTCAGAGGACTCATTGCTTAAAACCTTGCCATCTCACTCATATGAAATGCAAAAATGCTTCAATTTTGACTCCATACCATACTACGGGGGCAAATACGACCATGGTACTCTTTAAACATCCAATCTTTTATAAACCTCAAGTTCCGGTGCTTGATGCCAGAATTTGCAAGTGGAGCATTCACCTCTGTGTTCTTGAAACATTCTTTGATTCATGAAAGGAAAGAAAAAGAAGAAAAGGAAAAAGAAAAATGGTGCTAGCAACGCTTTGGTATTTTTGCCTCAGTAAGTGAAAATATCCAAAGAACTATCTCTCAATAAAACCAGCCAAACGGACAACATGTCTCGGTATTTTTGCCTCATCAAGCGAAAATATTCAAGAAACTACATGTCAACAGACAACGCACGTCTTGATATTTTTGCCTCAGCAAACGAAAATATTCAAGAAACTACATGTCCAAAATGCTGGTATAATAAACAAAAAATAAAAAAGAGGGAAAAAGGAAAATAGGAAAAGGCAGTCGATGAATCAACAGAATGAAAAGTAAGCAGTTGTTGTTCTGTTTTTGTTTGCATGATTCCGTTATGAAGCACCTGAATTTTTGGTTTATGTAAGCTTAGATGTTTGGGGTATTGGTTAGGCCTCAATAGTAAGGATTTGGAGTTACAAGTTGAATCATTGAAAGCACTCTGTGTGAGTGAGATAATTAGTTTTCTTGCAAAGTATTCTCTGATTTTGCCTTTTCTGTATGTGGGGAATTGTCTCATGTTTTACCATCTAAATATTTTTATGTGGCCAATTGTCAAGAAGAAGTATCCCCAACGAAAATTCAAGAATCTAGGCACTTCGAGTGATCAAGAAGAAGAAGCATCACCAGCAAAACCGAAGAACCTGTGCACTTTGCCCTCGTCGCGGCCAATCAACGAGCACTGTTCATTGAAAAAGGAAAAAAAACTATCAACTTCCTTGCTTAAACTTATTAAACCTTCTCTTGATAGGGAAGTTATTTTTATAAAATACTAGGGGCAAACCTTAGGGTAGTGTAGAAATATTTTCATACATGATTTGATCTCATTGAATTTTCCATTTATCAAATGACTTTCTCTTTTTCCATCCACTACTGCTTCGCGTTTGTTTCCTCCCTATTTGCAGGATACAAATATGCGTCAGTGGAATCTCACACTGTGATCAATCTCCAACAATAAATCCGTCCAGAGCATACGAATGGAGCACGTTACCACTCCATCAATTTCGCGTGGCGGTCCATTTTCCCCACCATCCGAGCAACCGAATGGAGTACGTTACCACTCCCAATCAACTTTGTTCGGTGGATCATGTTCATCCACTATTCGAGCATCCGAATGGAGATACGTTACCACTCCCCTTTCAAAATTTTGTGTGGCGGTTCAAGACCCTACATTTCAAAATTTTGTGTGGCGGTTCAAAGACCCCACCTTTCAAAATTTTGTGTGGCGGTTCAAAGACCCCACCTTTCAAAGTTTTGTGTGGCGGTTCAAGACCCCACCTTTCAAAGTTTTGTGTGGCGGTTCAAAGACCCCACCTTTCAAAAAATTTGTGTGGCGGTTCAAAGACCCCACCTTTCAAAGTTTTGTGTGGCGGTTCAAAACCCCACCTTTCAAAATTTTGTGTAGCGGTTCAAAGACCCCACCTTTCAAAGGTTTTTGTGGCGGTCCAAGACCCCACCTTTCAAAATTTCGTGTGGCGGTTCAAGACCCCACATTTTAAAATTTCATGTGGCGGTTCAAAACCCTACATTTCAAAAAAAAATCGTGTGGCGGTTCAAAACCCCACATTTCAAAATTTGTGTGGCGGTTCAAAACCCCACATTTCAAAATTTGTGTGGCGGTTCAAAACCCTACATTTCAAAAAAAATTCGTGTGGCGGTTCAAAACCCCACATTTCAAAATTTTGTATAGCGGTTCAAAACCCCACCTTTCAAAAAATTTGTGTGGCGGTTCAAAACCCTACATTTCAAAAAATTCGTGTGGCGGTTCAAAACCCCACATTTCAAAATTTTGTGTGGCGGTTCAAAATCCCACATTTCAAAATTTTGTGTGGCGGTTCAAAACCCCACCTTTCAAGTTCATGTTGCTGTGATGACGTAGTCACCCACTCTCAGTCGTGTTGTGTGACGACTTGGTCGCCCACATCCGCAACTTCCCTCGTTATCAGAGACATCCTCAAAATATCCGAAAAGACCGCATATCCCCAACATTCCAAGCAAAGGTACGTAACAATCAACCAACATCAAGCAAAGGTACGCCCTAATCTTTACTTACCTTTCTGCAATTCACCTTTCTGCTGCAAGTTACTTTTTCGCAAGTTACTTTTCTACAATTTATTTTCCTGCATGAAATTCCCCTCCTCCCAGAGCGACTTAGTTTATTTTCCTGCATGAATTTCCTCCTCCCAGAGCGACTTTAGCACATCTTGTCTTTTTAAACGTTGTGATTGGTCACATCCCCACAACATGTCTTTTAAGTGGTGTGAAAGGTCATGTCCCTCACATGTGTCTTTTTAAACGTTGTGATTAGTCACGTCCCCACAACTTGTCTTTTTAAAAGGTGTGAAAGGTCACGTCCCTCACATCAGGTCAGCCATGTTGTAAGCGGTCACGTCCCCACAACATGTGTCTTTTTACATGTTGTAAGCGGTCACGTCCCCACAACATATGTCTTTTTAAACGTTGTGATTGGTCACGTCCCCACAACGTGTCTTTTTAAAGGTGTGAAAGGTTACGTCCCTCACATCATGTCAGTCATGTTGTGATTGGTCACGTCCCCACAACATGTGTCTTTTTAAACGTTGTGATTGGTCACGTCCCCACAACGTGTCTTTTTAAAGGTGTGAAAGGCCACGTCCCTCACATCATGTCAGCCATGTTGTAAGCGGTCACGTCCCCACAACATGTGTCTTTTTAAACGTTGTGATTGGTCACGTCCCCACAACATGTCTTTTAAGTGGTGTGAAAGGTCATGTTCCTCACATCTTGTCTTTTTAAACGTTGTGAAGGTCACGTCCCCACAGCACGTTTCTTTTTAAACATTTAAATTTGCATATTTGAGTCAGAGTTACATCAACCTCAGACAACACTTAAGCATCAACAGCAACGGACTACGAGTGCTACCCTCGACGCTGCTGAATTTACTTTTTTGCACAAACGGCAACGGACTACGAGTGCTACCCTCGACGCTGCTGAATTTACTTTTCTGCATCAGTATCCGTGGCTGCGATAGCCTCGCCCGGATATCTTTACTTTTCTGCATCATCAGCAACGGCCTACGAGTACGACCCTCGACGTAGCTGAAGTTTAATTTTCTGCATCAATCAGCAACGGACTACGAGTGCTACCCTCGACGCTGCTGAATTTTCTTTTCTGCATCAGTATCCGTGACTGCGATAGCCTCGCCCGGATATCTTTACTTTTCTGCATCATCAGCAACGGCCTACGAGTACGACCCTCGACGTTGCTGAATTTACTTTTCTGCACAAACAGCAACGGACTACGAGTGCTACTCTCGACGTTGCTGTATTTACTTTCCTGCATAAACAGCGACGGACTACGAGTGCTACCCTTGACAGAGCTGATTTACTTTTCTGCATCAAAGGTATGGACTGCGAGTGCTACCCTCGCCCTACCTGATTTACTTTTCTGCATCAAAGGTATGGACTGCGAGTGCTACCCTCGCCCTACCTAATTTACATTCCTGTAATTTACCTTTTACCCCACTATCAGGGAAGTCATTTACATTTCTGCAATTTACTTTTTACCCCACTATCAGGGAAGTCATTTACATTTCTGCAATTTATTTTTTACCCCACTATCGGGGAAGTCATCATCTACTTTTCATCCCATTATCAGAGAAGTTCGCACTTACATCCTGTTTTTTCAAAACCATTGCTGGTTCGGGAGCAACCATCTTTACTGCTCATCAAAAATCTCGGTTACACCGGATTTTTGATAAGACAGTAAAGAGGGGGCAACTGTTGCTACCCGATTTTTGACTTTTAATTTTTCATTGTCAAATATTTTCTCATTTCAAGCATCAATTTTCTAAAATCATACTTCTATTTATTTTCATCCAACTGATGTTTATTTTTACGCTCTGTACCATTTAAATTTTATTTCATAGTCTTTTCGCATTTTTTTCACTTTTCCCGTTCGAACTCATCGATTCCGAGTCAAATTCTCGAAACCAATGGTCTAACATTTTCGCTCATTAGCTATTTATTTTTTATTACTGTTTTAACTCGCGCCATCTCGTGGAGTTTCGTTCAATTTTTATTTTTAGCATTTTCTTTTCTGTTCAAACGTTTGTTGCTTTTTTGCGAATTTTAGCAAGCAACATAGCAAATTTTTTGTCGCTCCCTGTATGCTAATTATCTTAGTCTATTTTACTCTACGTCCTACCATTTTCTTTTCAAATCTTTAATAGAATTTTCGTGTACGGTAGATACGAGCTAAAAATATTTAGCTCGTATGCATTAATTTGCATTAATTTGCATTAATGCATTCCTGCACCATTTCCTCCCTGCTCCTCACTCCAAATTCGTTTTGCTTCTTTCTCTTTCCCTTCGTCCCTGTAGCACAATTTTCATTTTCCTCTCCTCAACCCCTCTAAATATCAGGCAGATCAACACACAATTAACACACACACTATCTCTCTCTCTTGTTGGGATAATCGGATCCCACTGGTTGATATAGCAAAATTATAAACGAAAGAGAAAATGCTAGAATCAGGACACAGATATTTTTTAACGTGGTTCGGCAAAAATTGTACCTACTTCCACGGAGAGATTTTATTAACACAAGTGTTTCACTCCCTCACACACTCTCAACACCCCGAGGTTGAAAGAAAATAAATATTACAAAGTACTCCTGACTTTCTTGGTATTACACCCGAATACCGTATACCCGAGAAAATAATTACTCTCACCCGGAACTAATTATTTTCTACTCACTCTTTGCACTCACCCTCAATTGCCTTCGTTGCAATTGCTTTCTCTGCTCTGAAATGAATTCCAAAGCCCTCTATTTATAGATGGTGCAAGGTTACTATTTGACATTAATTAATTCAAAAGGTTGGTGGCAGCTGCACATTGTTGAACACTTTCCAGCACATGGTTCAAGACTTTGCAGCTCACGGATGAAGAATTCTGCAACACATGGATGAAGACTTTGCAGCCATGGTTGACAACCCAAAGGTGGTTGACGGTGCATGGATGGCATGTGCACATGTTGCATAATTGAGCTGGACCCATCAATTCTCCCCCTCCAGCTCATAGGGGAATAAAAGCTTATTACTGCAGAAGAACTACGCCAGTTGAACTGGCGCACAACTCAAATTTTTCTCGAGGTACGACCTTAGTTAACATATCAGCCGGATTATCGTCGGTGTGGATTTTCTTTATCTTGAAATATTTCTGATCGACGACATCTCTTATCCAGTGATACCTCAAATCAATGTGCTTCGTTCTACTGTGATACATGGCATTCTTGCTCAAGTCAATTGCACTTTGACTATCACAGTAGATCACATACTCATTTTGATTGAGTTTTAATTCTTGAAGGAACCGTTGAAACCATATCATTTCTTTTCCAGCTTCCGCAGCGGCTATGTACTCTGCCTCTGTCGTGGACAAAGCAACACATTTTTGCAGTCGGGATTGCCATGACACAGCTCCCCCTGCAAAAGTAAACAAGTATCCCGACGTTGACTTTCTGTTGTCAACATCACCAGCCATGTCCGCGTCGGTATATCCTACAAGAACGGGATTAGCTCCCCCGTAACACAAGCACATTTTTGAACTCCCTCTTAGGTATTTGAAAATCCACTGAACCGCTTTCCAATGTTCCTTTCCAGGATTGGATAGAAATCTGCTCACAACTCCAACTGCATGAGCCAAATCCGGTCTTGTGCACACCATAGCATACATCAGACTCCCAACAGCTGATGAATATGGAATTAATTCCATTTCTGATTTCTCCTCCTCGGTGGATGGACATAATCTCTTACTGAGTTTGAAATGACCAGCAAGAGGTGTAGTAACCGGCTTGGCATTTTTCATGTTGAATCTCTCTAGGATTCGTTCAATATATTTCTCCTGTGACAGCCAAATTTTCTTTCTTTGCCTATCACGAATAATCTTCATGCCCAAAATTTGATCAGCCGGTCCTAGATCCTTCATGTCAAAGGATTTAGACAAATCCCTTTTCAACTTGTTGATAGCTTGAACATTTTGTCCAACAATCAACATGTCATCCACGTACAACAACAAGATGATGAAGTCACCTCCAGAGAAAGTCTTGTGATAAACACATGAGTCTGCATTCGTTCTGGTATAATTGTTATCTACCATAAACGAATCAAACTTCTTGTACCACTGTCTTGGAGCTTGCTTCAGTCCGTACAAACTTTTCTGCAACTTGCAAACCAAGTGCTCCTTTCCCTTCACATGAAACCCTTCAGGTTGTTCCATGTAAATATCTTCCTCCAAGTCACCATGAAGGAATGCAGTCTTCACATCTAGTTGCTCAACTTCTAGGTCCATACTGGCTGCTAGACCTAGAACAGCTCGAATTGAACTATTCTTCACTACTGGAGAGAAAATCTCGTCAAAGTCAATCCCTTTCTTCTGCGTAAATCCCTTCACCACTAACCGAGCTTTATGCTTCACGACTTTGTCGCCATCTTTCTTTAGCTTGTATACCCATTTATTCTTCAAGGTCTTCTTACCTTTGGGTAGAACAACAAGCTCATAGGTCTGGTTCTTATGCAAGGAACTCATTTCTTCTTGCATTGCCTTCATCCACTCATCTTTCTCGGGATGAGACTGAACATCATGGAAGCTCTCTGGCTCCCCCTCGTCAGTTACCATGACCCATTCTGATTCTGGGTATCTTTTGTTCTTGGTGATTGGCCTCCCATATCTGCTAAACATTTGTGGTGAAGATTCTGCAGCTAGAGGTCCTGGTACTAGCTCTCCTGGTGGGACAGGATCTGGTGGTTGGGGATAACCATCTTCCTCTGCATCTGCCCCCACTCCTTGCTCAGCACCTTCCATTTCACCTTCGTACCCATCTCCTTCTTGGATCTCTCCTCTGTCATCCACTTCAAGGGTTGGAGGAGGTACTGATGTGGTTTTAGGCACTCTACAATCTCCACTGGATTCTTCTGGCACCTTTGAGTCCTTAAAGAACTCATTCTCACGAAACACCACATCTCTACTCCTGATGATCTTCTTCTTTACTGGATCCTAGAGTCTGTAGCCAAATTCTTCATTTCCATACCCGAGAAAAATGCATGGAATGGCTCTGTCATCCAACTTCTGCCTTTTTTCTTTAAGTACATGTGCAAATGCTTTGCACCCAAATACTTTCAAGTATGAGTATGACACATCTTTACCAGCCCACACTCTCTCTGGAATGTCAAAATTCAGCGGTGCTGATGGTGACCGGTTGATGATATAGCAAGCAGTGTTAACTGCTTCACCCCAAAATGGTTTTGACAGATTAGCCATTTTTAGCATGCTTCTGGCTTTCTCCATAATGGTTCGATTGTATCTTTCTGCAACACCATTATGTTGGGGAGTACCCGGTACAGTCTTCTCATGTCTGATACCATGCCCTGAGCAGTAGCTATCGAACTCCTTTGATGTGTACTCACCACCATTGTCTGTTCGGAGACACTTCAGTGGTTTGCCAGTCTCCCTCTCCACCATAGTGTGAAACCTTTTGAAGCATTGCAAGACTTGATCTTTCGATCGAATAAAATACACCCACAACTTCCTCGAAGCATCATCAATAAAAGTAACAAAATATTTGCTACCTCCAACGGACTCTTCCTCCAATGGTCCGCAAACATCCGAATGGACCAACTCTAACAAATCACTTTTCCTTGTAGCAACATTACTAAAGGAAACTCTGTGTTGTTTTCCGTATAAGCAGTAATCACAAGGATTTGTAGTTGTCTCTTTGGCAAAGTGGATGTAAGACTTCTTTGCCAAAATCTGCAAGCTCTTCTCACTCATATGAGCTAGCCTCTGGTGCCACAACTCTGGTGTAGCTTCATCTGCCGCAACATTCACCTCTGACCCAAATGGTTGTACTTCTGTTCTGTATAACGTATTCTGAAGCTTTCCTCTTGCAAGAATCAAGGAACCTTTGGTGAGTTTCCATTGTTTATTACCAAAATTATTGTGAAAACCAGCAAGATCCAATACATGTGTGGAAATCAGATTCAACCGGAGATCTGGAACATGTCGCACATCTTTCAGAGTTAGTGTGCAACCCATGTTTGTTTGTACACAAACATCACCAATCCCCACAATGCTAGCAAAGCTATCATTTCCCATCTTCACACGACCAAAGTCTCCTGCTTTGTAGTTGGTGAAGAACTCCTTGTTTGGCGTAGCATGATATGATGCTGCTGAGTCAATTACCCACTCAGCACTTGAATCTGACACACTGCAATCTTCTTCCTCATTTGAGAAAATTATAATTACCTCATCTGAGGCTACTGCAGCAGTGCTTTGATCTCCTCCTTTTCTCTGGTTCTCTTCTTTCTCCTTCTTCCAGATTCTGCAATTTTTCTTCATGTGTCCTTCTTTGTCACAATGAAAGCATCTGTACTTTCCTTTGACTTTAGATCTCCCTCTGGACTTGCCACGTCTACTAACTCCTTTATCCATACTCCTTCCTCTGTTCTCCGTGACAAAGGCATGAGATTCATTGCTTGTAGTCTGTCTGCGTCTGGCCTCTTCATTAAAGAGTCCTTGCTTTGCCCAATCTACAGTAACCTTGCCACCTGGTGCAGTACTCTGGATAGTAATCGTCACCGTCTCCCAGCTACTTGGGAATGAGCTTAAAATATGCAAGCCTTGAAGCTCATCATCAAAGCTTATTCCCATAGTAACGAGCTGATTCAAAGCATCTTGAACATCATTCAAGTGTTCAATGACAGGCGTGCCTTCTTTGTACCTCATAGTGATGAGTCTGTTGAGAGCTGACAATTTGTTCATGCCGGTAGTGTTCTCGAAGTAAGTTTGGAGTTTGTCCCACAACACTTTAGCGTTGACTTCTTTGGACACATGAGAATATAGGCTGATATCAACCCATTGTCGAATAATACCAAGAGCTTTTCGATGCTCCTTTTCCCAAGCTTCATCAGTTGTCTTTTCTGGCTTGTTGTCCCCCAATTTTACAGGAGAAAACAAGTCCTTACCATACAGGAGGTCCTCCATTTTTGACTTCCAAATGGAGTAGTTGCCGGACTTCAATTTTATCATGTATCCTGAAGCCTCTTCCATTTATAATTTTCTAACCAACCAATACGAGAAACCTCGCTCCGCTACCACTTGTTGGGATAATCGGATCCCACTGGTTGATATAGCAAAATTATAAACGAAAGAGAAAATGCTAGAATCAGGACACAGATATTTTTTAACGTGGTTCGGCAAAAATTGTACCTACTTCCACGGAGAGATTTTATTAACACAAGTGTTTCACTCCCTCACACACTCTCAACACCCCGAGGTTGAAAGAAAATAAATATTACAAAGTACTCCTGACTTTCTTGGTATTACACCCGAATACCGTATACCCGAGAAAATAATTACTCTCACCCGGAACTAATTATTTTCTACTCACTCTTTGCACTCACCCTCAATTGCCTTCGTTGCAATTGCTTTCTCTGCTCTGAAATGAATTCCAAAGCCCTCTATTTATAGATGGTGCAAGGTTACTATTTGACATTAATTAATTCAAAAGGTTGGTGGCAGCTGCACATTGTTGAACACTTTCCAGCACATGGTTCAAGACTTTGCAGCTCACGGATGAAGAATTCTGCAACACATGGATGAAGACTTTGCAGCCATGGTTGACAACCCAAAGGTGGTTGACGGTGCATGGATGGCATGTGCACATGTTGCATAATTGAGCTGGACCCATCAATTCTCCCCCTCCAGCTCATAGGGGAATAAAAGCTTATTACTGCAGAAGAACTACGCCAGTTGAACTGGCGCACAACTCAAATTTTTCTCGAGGTACGACCTTAGTTAACATATCAGCCGGATTATCGTCGGTGTGGATTTTCTTTATCTTGAAATATTTCTGATCGACGACATCTCTTATCCAGTGATACCTCAAATCAATGTGCTTCGTTCTACTGTGATACATGGCATTCTTGCTCAAGTCAATTGCACTTTGACTATCACAGTAGATCACATACTCATTTTGATTGAGTTTTAATTCTTGAAGGAACCGTTGAAACCATATCATTTCTTTTCCAGCTTCCGCAGCGGCTATGTACTCTGCCTCTGTCGTGGACAAAGCAACACATTTTTGCAGTCGGGATTGCCATGACACAGCTCCCCCTGCAAAAGTAAACAAGTATCCCGACGTTGACTTTCTGTTGTCAACATCACCAGCCATGTCCGCGTCGGTATATCCTACAAGAACGGGATTAGCTCCCCCGTAACACAAGCACATTTTTGAACTCCCTCTTAGGTATTTGAAAATCCACTGAACCGCTTTCCAATGTTCCTTTCCAGGATTGGATAGAAATCTGCTCACAACTCCAACTGCATGAGCCAAATCCGGTCTTGTGCACACCATAGCATACATCAGACTCCCAACAGCTGATGAATATGGAATTAATTCCATTTCTGATTTCTCCTCCTCGGTGGATGGACATAATCTCTTACTGAGTTTGAAATGACCAGCAAGAGGTGTAGTAACCGGCTTGGCATTTTTCATGTTGAATCTCTCTAGGATTCGTTCAATATATTTCTCCTGTGACAGCCAAATTTTCTTTCTTTGCCTATCACGAATAATCTTCATGCCCAAAATTTGATCAGCCGGTCCTAGATCCTTCATGTCAAAGGATTTAGACAAATCCCTTTTCAACTTGTTGATAGCTTGAACATTTTGTCCAACAATCAACATGTCATCCACGTACAACAACAAGATGATGAAGTCACCTCCAGAGAAAGTCTTGTGATAAACACATGAGTCTGCATTCGTTCTGGTATAATTGTTATCTACCATAAACGAATCAAACTTCTTGTACCACTGTCTTGGAGCTTGCTTCAGTCCGTACAAACTTTTCTGCAACTTGCAAACCAAGTGCTCCTTTCCCTTCACATGAAACCCTTCAGGTTGTTCCATGTAAATATCTTCCTCCAAGTCACCATGAAGGAATGCAGTCTTCACATCTAGTTGCTCAACTTCTAGGTCCATACTGGCTGCTAGACCTAGAACAGCTCGAATTGAACTATTCTTCACTACTGGAGAGAAAATCTCGTCAAAGTCAATCCCTTTCTTCTGCGTAAATCCCTTCACCACTAACCGAGCTTTATGCTTCACGACTTTGTCGCCATCTTTCTTTAGCTTGTATACCCATTTATTCTTCAAGGTCTTCTTACCTTTGGGTAGAACAACAAGCTCATAGGTCTGGTTCTTATGCAAGGAACTCATTTCTTCTTGCATTGCCTTCATCCACTCATCTTTCTCGGGATGAGACTGAACATCATGGAAGCTCTCTGGCTCCCCCTCGTCAGTTACCATGACCCATTCTGATTCTGGGTATCTTTTGTTCTTGGTGATTGGCCTCCCATATCTGCTAAACATTTGTGGTGAAGATTCTGCAGCTAGAGGTCCTGGTACTAGCTCTCCTGGTGGGACAGGATCTGGTGGTTGGGGATAACCATCTTCCTCTGCATCTGCCCCCACTCCTTGCTCAGCACCTTCCATTTCACCTTCGTACCCATCTCCTTCTTGGATCTCTCCTCTGTCATCCACTTCAAGGGTTGGAGGAGGTACTGATGTGGTTTTAGGCACTCTACAATCTCCACTGGATTCTTCTGGCACCTTTGAGTCCTTAAAGAACTCATTCTCACGAAACACCACATCTCTACTCCTGATGATCTTCTTCTTTACTGGATCCTAGAGTCTGTAGCCAAATTCTTCATTTCCATACCCGAGAAAAATGCATGGAATGGCTCTGTCATCCAACTTCTGCCTTTTTTCTTTAAGTACATGTGCAAATGCTTTGCACCCAAATACTTTCAAGTATGAGTATGACACATCTTTACCAGCCCACACTCTCTCTGGAATGTCAAAATTCAGCGGTGCTGATGGTGACCGGTTGATGATATAGCAAGCAGTGTTAACTGCTTCACCCCAAAATGGTTTTGACAGATTAGCCATTTTTAGCATGCTTCTGGCTTTCTCCATAATGGTTCGATTGTATCTTTCTGCAACACCATTATGTTGGGGAGTACCCGGTACAGTCTTCTCATGTCTGATACCATGCCCTGAGCAGTAGCTATCGAACTCCTTTGATGTGTACTCACCACCATTGTCTGTTCGGAGACACTTCAGTGGTTTGCCAGTCTCCCTCTCCACCATAGTGTGAAACCTTTTGAAGCATTGCAAGACTTGATCTTTCGATCGAATAAAATACACCCACAACTTCCTCGAAGCATCATCAATAAAAGTAACAAAATATTTGCTACCTCCAACGGACTCTTCCTCCAATGGTCCGCAAACATCCGAATGGACCAACTCTAACAAATCACTTTTCCTTGTAGCAACATTACTAAAGGAAACTCTGTGTTGTTTTCCGTATAAGCAGTAATCACAAGGATTTGTAGTTGTCTCTTTGGCAAAGTGGATGTAAGACTTCTTTGCCAAAATCTGCAAGCTCTTCTCACTCATATGAGCTAGCCTCTGGTGCCACAACTCTGGTGTAGCTTCATCTGCCGCAACATTCACCTCTGACCCAAATGGTTGTACTTCTGTTCTGTATAACGTATTCTGAAGCTTTCCTCTTGCAAGAATCAAGGAACCTTTGGTGAGTTTCCATTGTTTATTACCAAAATTATTGTGAAAACCAGCAAGATCCAATACATGTGTGGAAATCAGATTCAACCGGAGATCTGGAACATGTCGCACATCTTTCAGAGTTAGTGTGCAACCCATGTTTGTTTGTACACAAACATCACCAATCCCCACAATGCTAGCAAAGCTATCATTTCCCATCTTCACACGACCAAAGTCTCCTGCTTTGTAGTTGGTGAAGAACTCCTTGTTTGGCGTAGCATGATATGATGCTGCTGAGTCAATTACCCACTCAGCACTTGAATCTGACACACTGCAATCTTCTTCCTCATTTGAGAAAATTATAATTACCTCATCTGAGGCTACTGCAGCAGTGCTTTGATCTCCTCCTTTTCTCTGGTTCTCTTCTTTCTCCTTCTTCCAGATTCTGCAATTTTTCTTCATGTGTCCTTCTTTGTCACAATGAAAGCATCTGTACTTTCCTTTGACTTTAGATCTCCCTCTGGACTTGCCACGTCTACTAACTCCTTTATCCATACTCCTTCCTCTGTTCTCCGTGACAAAGGCATGAGATTCATTGCTTGTAGTCTGTCTGCGTCTGGCCTCTTCATTAAAGAGTCCTTGCTTTGCCCAATCTACAGTAACCTTGCCACCTGGTGCAGTACTCTGGATAGTAATCGTCACCGTCTCCCAGCTACTTGGGAATGAGCTTAAAATATGCAAGCCTTGAAGCTCATCATCAAAGCTTATTCCCATAGTAACGAGCTGATTCAAAGCATCTTGAACATCATTCAAGTGTTCAATGACAGGCGTGCCTTCTTTGTACCTCATAGTGATGAGTCTGTTGAGAGCTGACAATTTGTTCATGCCGGTAGTGTTCTCGAAGTAAGTTTGGAGTTTGTCCCACAACACTTTAGCGTTGACTTCTTTGGACACATGAGAATATAGGCTGATATCAACCCATTGTCGAATAATACCAAGAGCTTTTCGATGCTCCTTTTCCCAAGCTTCATCAGTTGTCTTTTCTGGCTTGTTGTCCCCCAATTTTACAGGAGAAAACAAGTCCTTACCATACAGGAGGTCCTCCATTTTTGACTTCCAAATGGAGTAGTTGCCGGACTTCAATTTTATCATGTATCCTGAAGCCTCTTCCATTTATAATTTTCTAACCAACCAATACGAGAAACCTCGCTCCGCTACCACTTGTTGGGATAATCGGATCCCACTGGTTGATATAGCAAAATTATAAACGAAAGAGAAAATGCTAGAATCAGGACACAGATATTTTTTAACGTGGTTCGGCAAAAATTGTACCTACTTCCACGGAGAGATTTTATTAACACAAGTGTTTCACTCCCTCACACACTCTCAACACCCCGAGGTTGAAAGAAAATAAATATTACAAAGTACTCCTGACTTTCTTGGTATTACACCCGAATACCGTATACCCGAGAAAATAATTACTCTCACCCGGAACTAATTATTTTCTACTCACTCTTTGCACTCACCCTCAATTGCCTTCGTTGCAATTGCTTTCTCTGCTCTGAAATGAATTCCAAAGCCCTCTATTTATAGATGGTGCAAGGTTACTATTTGACATTAATTAATTCAAAAGGTTGGTGGCAGCTGCACATTGTTGAACACTTTCCAGCACATGGTTCAAGACTTTGCAGCTCACGGATGAAGAATTCTGCAACACATGGATGAAGACTTTGCAGCCATGGTTGACAACCCAAAGGTGGTTGACGGTGCATGGATGGCATGTGCACATGTTGCATAATTGAGCTGGACCCATCAATTCTCCCCCTCCAGCTCATAGGGGAATAAAAGCTTATTACTGCAGAAGAACTACGCCAGTTGAACTGGCGCACAACTCAAATTTTTCTCGAGGTACGACCTTAGTTAACATATCAGCCGGATTATCGTCGGTGTGGATTTTCTTTATCTTGAAATATTTCTGATCGACGACATCTCTTATCCAGTGATACCTCAAATCAATGTGCTTCGTTCTACTGTGATACATGGCATTCTTGCTCAAGTCAATTGCACTTTGACTATCACAGTAGATCACATACTCATTTTGATTGAGTTTTAATTCTTGAAGGAACCGTTGAAACCATATCATTTCTTTTCCAGCTTCCGCAGCGGCTATGTACTCTGCCTCTGTCGTGGACAAAGCAACACATTTTTGCAGTCGGGATTGCCATGACACAGCTCCCCCTGCAAAAGTAAACAAGTATCCCGACGTTGACTTTCTGTTGTCAACATCACCAGCCATGTCCGCGTCGGTATATCCTACAAGAACGGGATTAGCTCCCCCGTAACACAAGCACATTTTTGAACTCCCTCTTAGGTATTTGAAAATCCACTGAACCGCTTTCCAATGTTCCTTTCCAGGATTGGATAGAAATCTGCTCACAACTCCAACTGCATGAGCCAAATCCGGTCTTGTGCACACCATAGCATACATCAGACTCCCAACAGCTGATGAATATGGAATTAATTCCATTTCTGATTTCTCCTCCTCGGTGGATGGACATAATCTCTTACTGAGTTTGAAATGACCAGCAAGAGGTGTAGTAACCGGCTTGGCATTTTTCATGTTGAATCTCTCTAGGATTCGTTCAATATATTTCTCCTGTGACAGCCAAATTTTCTTTCTTTGCCTATCACGAATAATCTTCATGCCCAAAATTTGATCAGCCGGTCCTAGATCCTTCATGTCAAAGGATTTAGACAAATCCCTTTTCAACTTGTTGATAGCTTGAACATTTTGTCCAACAATCAACATGTCATCCACGTACAACAACAAGATGATGAAGTCACCTCCAGAGAAAGTCTTGTGATAAACACATGAGTCTGCATTCGTTCTGGTATAATTGTTATCTACCATAAACGAATCAAACTTCTTGTACCACTGTCTTGGAGCTTGCTTCAGTCCGTACAAACTTTTCTGCAACTTGCAAACCAAGTGCTCCTTTCCCTTCACATGAAACCCTTCAGGTTGTTCCATGTAAATATCTTCCTCCAAGTCACCATGAAGGAATGCAGTCTTCACATCTAGTTGCTCAACTTCTAGGTCCATACTGGCTGCTAGACCTAGAACAGCTCGAATTGAACTATTCTTCACTACTGGAG
The DNA here is from genome assembly GCA_963691705.1 of Viola odorata. Taxonomy (NCBI): domain Eukaryota; kingdom Viridiplantae; phylum Streptophyta; class Magnoliopsida; order Malpighiales; family Violaceae; genus Viola; species Viola odorata. The sequence goes on along the minus strand of OY829539.1, from coordinate 18,543,070 downwards.
AGAAAATCTCGTCAAAGTCAATCCCTTTCTTCTGCGTAAATCCCTTCACCACTAACCGAGCTTTATGCTTCACGACTTTGTCGCCATCTTTCTTTAGCTTGTATACCCATTTATTCTTCAAGGTCTTCTTACCTTTGGGTAGAACAACAAGCTCATAGGTCTGGTTCTTATGCAAGGAACTCATTTCTTCTTGCATTGCCTTCATCCACTCATCTTTCTCGGGATGAGACTGAACATCATGGAAGCTCTCTGGCTCCCCCTCGTCAGTTACCATGACCCATTCTGATTCTGGGTATCTTTTGTTCTTGGTGATTGGCCTCCCATATCTGCTAAACATTTGTGGTGAAGATTCTGCAGCTAGAGGTCCTGGTACTAGCTCTCCTGGTGGGACAGGATCTGGTGGTTGGGGATAACCATCTTCCTCTGCATCTGCCCCCACTCCTTGCTCAGCACCTTCCATTTCACCTTCGTACCCATCTCCTTCTTGGATCTCTCCTCTGTCATCCACTTCAAGGGTTGGAGGAGGTACTGATGTGGTTTTAGGCACTCTACAATCTCCACTGGATTCTTCTGGCACCTTTGAGTCCTTAAAGAACTCATTCTCACGAAACACCACATCTCTACTCCTGATGATCTTCTTCTTTACTGGATCCTAGAGTCTGTAGCCAAATTCTTCATTTCCATACCCGAGAAAAATGCATGGAATGGCTCTGTCATCCAACTTCTGCCTTTTTTCTTTAAGTACATGTGCAAATGCTTTGCACCCAAATACTTTCAAGTATGAGTATGACACATCTTTACCAGCCCACACTCTCTCTGGAATGTCAAAATTCAGCGGTGCTGATGGTGACCGGTTGATGATATAGCAAGCAGTGTTAACTGCTTCACCCCAAAATGGTTTTGACAGATTAGCCATTTTTAGCATGCTTCTGGCTTTCTCCATAATGGTTCGATTGTATCTTTCTGCAACACCATTATGTTGGGGAGTACCCGGTACAGTCTTCTCATGTCTGATACCATGCCCTGAGCAGTAGCTATCGAACTCCTTTGATGTGTACTCACCACCATTGTCTGTTCGGAGACACTTCAGTGGTTTGCCAGTCTCCCTCTCCACCATAGTGTGAAACCTTTTGAAGCATTGCAAGACTTGATCTTTCGATCGAATAAAATACACCCACAACTTCCTCGAAGCATCATCAATAAAAGTAACAAAATATTTGCTACCTCCAACGGACTCTTCCTCCAATGGTCCGCAAACATCCGAATGGACCAACTCTAACAAATCACTTTTCCTTGTAGCAACATTACTAAAGGAAACTCTGTGTTGTTTTCCGTATAAGCAGTAATCACAAGGATTTGTAGTTGTCTCTTTGGCAAAGTGGATGTAAGACTTCTTTGCCAAAATCTGCAAGCTCTTCTCACTCATATGAGCTAGCCTCTGGTGCCACAACTCTGGTGTAGCTTCATCTGCCGCAACATTCACCTCTGACCCAAATGGTTGTACTTCTGTTCTGTATAACGTATTCTGAAGCTTTCCTCTTGCAAGAATCAAGGAACCTTTGGTGAGTTTCCATTGTTTATTACCAAAATTATTGTGAAAACCAGCAAGATCCAATACATGTGTGGAAATCAGATTCAACCGGAGATCTGGAACATGTCGCACATCTTTCAGAGTTAGTGTGCAACCCATGTTTGTTTGTACACAAACATCACCAATCCCCACAATGCTAGCAAAGCTATCATTTCCCATCTTCACACGACCAAAGTCTCCTGCTTTGTAGTTGGTGAAGAACTCCTTGTTTGGCGTAGCATGATATGATGCTGCTGAGTCAATTACCCACTCAGCACTTGAATCTGACACACTGCAATCTTCTTCCTCATTTGAGAAAATTATAATTACCTCATCTGAGGCTACTGCAGCAGTGCTTTGATCTCCTCCTTTTCTCTGGTTCTCTTCTTTCTCCTTCTTCCAGATTCTGCAATTTTTCTTCATGTGTCCTTCTTTGTCACAATGAAAGCATCTGTACTTTCCTTTGACTTTAGATCTCCCTCTGGACTTGCCACGTCTACTAACTCCTTTATCCATACTCCTTCCTCTGTTCTCCGTGACAAAGGCATGAGATTCATTGCTTGTAGTCTGTCTGCGTCTGGCCTCTTCATTAAAGAGTCCTTGCTTTGCCCAATCTACAGTAACCTTGCCACCTGGTGCAGTACTCTGGATAGTAATCGTCACCGTCTCCCAGCTACTTGGGAATGAGCTTAAAATATGCAAGCCTTGAAGCTCATCATCAAAGCTTATTCCCATAGTAACGAGCTGATTCAAAGCATCTTGAACATCATTCAAGTGTTCAATGACAGGCGTGCCTTCTTTGTACCTCATAGTGATGAGTCTGTTGAGAGCTGACAATTTGTTCATGCCGGTAGTGTTCTCGAAGTAAGTTTGGAGTTTGTCCCACAACACTTTAGCGTTGACTTCTTTGGACACATGAGAATATAGGCTGATATCAACCCATTGTCGAATAATACCAAGAGCTTTTCGATGCTCCTTTTCCCAAGCTTCATCAGTTGTCTTTTCTGGCTTGTTGTCCCCCAATTTTACAGGAGAAAACAAGTCCTTACCATACAGGAGGTCCTCCATTTTTGACTTCCAAATGGAGTAGTTGCCGGACTTCAATTTTATCATGTATCCTGAAGCCTCTTCCATTTATAATTTTCTAACCAACCAATACGAGAAACCTCGCTCCGCTACCACTTGTTGGGATAATCGGATCCCACTGGTTGATATAGCAAAATTATAAACGAAAGAGAAAATGCTAGAATCAGGACACAGATATTTTTTAACGTGGTTCGGCAAAAATTGTACCTACTTCCACGGAGAGATTTTATTAACACAAGTGTTTCACTCCCTCACACACTCTCAACACCCCGAGGTTGAAAGAAAATAAATATTACAAAGTACTCCTGACTTTCTTGGTATTACACCCGAATACCGTATACCCGAGAAAATAATTACTCTCACCCGGAACTAATTATTTTCTACTCACTCTTTGCACTCACCCTCAATTGCCTTCGTTGCAATTGCTTTCTCTGCTCTGAAATGAATTCCAAAGCCCTCTATTTATAGATGGTGCAAGGTTACTATTTGACATTAATTAATTCAAAAGGTTGGTGGCAGCTGCACATTGTTGAACACTTTCCAGCACATGGTTCAAGACTTTGCAGCTCACGGATGAAGAATTCTGCAACACATGGATGAAGACTTTGCAGCCATGGTTGACAACCCAAAGGTGGTTGACGGTGCATGGATGGCATGTGCACATGTTGCATAATTGAGCTGGACCCATCATCTCTCTCACGGCTGAAGCAACAACAAAGGCAAGCAATTTCTCATCTCCTTCATTCTTCTTTAACTCGTTTAATTTATGTGTTAGCTTGCTCTAATCTCTATTTTCTTCCTTGTTTTTATCTGCTCTTTCTTCTGTTTTTTTTCTTGCTCGCTTGCCAATGCTACCAACGCTGCTGTTACTCCGCCACTGCTGTTGCTTCGTCACCACGCGAGCTGCCGCGTCGCTGCTGCTGCACCACTGGGCTGCTGCCGTCACCTGTCACGCTGCTGCTACCCGTCGCGTCGCCGGTTGCGTGTTGTTCTTGCTTGTTGGGACGACGCGGACTAAGGGGGGGAGAAGGCTGCACTGCTGAGTTGCCGTTGCTGCTACTGTCTTCGCCTGCTGCCCTCGCCGGAGCAATTTATGTCGCCGGAGGCAAGGCGCCATGGCTGCTGGTGCTGTTCGGGTTCAACGAGATGGAAGGAGACGCGTTGAAGTGGAGAAGAAAGGATGAAGCGGGCTTGGGCTTGTCCTTCATTTTTAATTAATTAGCCAAGCCCAAACGGGAAAGGAGAAGAGAAAATAGGCTAAGGCATTTCTTTAATGATCATGGGCCAAGCCCAAATGCAAAGGAGAAAGGGCTTTGCGCCTGATGGGCCCAGTTAGTGGGCCCAATTTCTAGGCCCAGTGGGCCTAGTCCAAATTTCCAAGTCCATCGCATTTATTTTTCGTACTTTTTTCGTATGTTTGCGTGTTTATTTTTTTTCGTATGCTTGTACTGTTTATTTATTTCTGCATTCGTACTGTTATTATTCGTAGGCTTGCTTGCTTGTACTGTTTATTTATTTTCGTATGCTCGCATGATTAATTATTATTTTCGTATGCGTGCATGTTTAATTATTCTGCTTTCGTATAATTATCAACAAATTAATTATTTTGCTTGCGTACAATAATTTTGATGCCAATTACTCGAATGTTCGCACTATTTAATTAACTATTTTCGCATGCTTTCAAAGACTTAGATAAATTCTCCCACCCATATTTAATCATTAAGATTAATTATTTCACTCGCAATAAGTCATTAAATATTTATTTGTTTCTCGACTATCATTATTTTACCAAACTAATAATCTCGTCTTTGTAGGGTAAATCAATCCGTACCCTTCACAAGTACGCGTTTCTCGCCCTTTTATTTATTCACACTTTTCGCATATATATATTCGTATGCATGATATTTAAAATTATTAAAATTTAATCCATTGGACATGATCATTAAATTAGGACTTTTATATTTTTACAAACATGATTAAACACCTCTTTCTCCGGTAACCTGTTTAGGATGAGATTCGGGTATCTAACACCTTCCCGAGTCCATAATACGACCCCGAACCGCTGTTCTCGGGTTCAGACCCATTTTGCCTTAGTTTTTATTTTTTATGCCATGATATTAGGTTCCCTAAACCTAGAAACAAATTAGGGTGGCGACTCCATATGCATTATGTGAGATGAGTCCGATTTCATCTCACATCCAGTCCCAAACCCGCGTCGCATTAGGAAAAATCCAAAAAGGCGGTGCGACAGTCGTGGACAATATTGATTATAAGTCATTCCTATGAGTTCTACTTCTTAAGCTATCTGCTAAGCAGCATTATTCTACACCGACATTGAAATGTGCATGATTAAGCCATGTCGCGTTGTCCGGCGTGGTATTTGTTATCAGCGTTTGTCATCCTATAGATTATATGGCGATGCCCTGGTTATCTCATTCTCTCGCGGAATTGCGTTATCCCGCCTCGACAACTATCTTATCATGGGAGCTCAGAAAAAAGGAGATGATGGGAAAGGGATCAGTTACGAAAAGAAATAATATATATATGCGATAACTGTTCGAGAAACCCGCAAGGGGCTACGAAAGGCAAAAACCCTCAAGACTGAACAATAAAAACGGGTGACACCCGATACCCAAAAAGGGCGATAAAAGCGCCTATTGCGCTGCAGCCTCGCTGTCTCTTTGCCCTTCGTTACCCCTCATCCTCTCTCGGCAAAAGCGTTCATCTGTAAGATCCCCTGATCCCTTCCGAAAAGAGTCAATGAGGGCCTCAGTGTCATACACATCCTCCCCGTGAATATTCACGAAGCAGTCAGACATGATGCGGGTCCTATTCTCAATATACCACTTGCCCTTCTCGGATGACTCTTTCTCTAACACGACTTTTTCCTATTGCAATACCGTCTTTGCAACTCTCTCTGCCGTTAGAGCAGCCTTAAGATCAGACACCTTAGCGGCCTCTTGCTCCCCGGTCACCTTCAAATCTTTCTTATCCGCCGCCAAGGCTATCACCAACCTTTGACATTCCCCTGACAGTTTCTTCCTTTCTTCTCGTTCCCTAGCGAGCTCGTCGGAAAGCTCACGACGAGAGGCAGTAAGCCCATCTGAGGTGGAGGTAAGAGAGGTGACCTTCTGTGACATATACTGGGACCAGTAATGAAACTGGGAGAAACCAGAGAACAAGGTGGAACGCAGAAAGGCCATCTGTTCGTCAGCAGGCTGAGAAAGAAGCGCCTCCTTCTCCTTGGGGGATGTTAACGCATGAGCAGCCAGGAAAGAGGAAATTCCCGCAGAACTGTCTCCCCCAGAGGCCGCGAACCCAACTCTGCGCAAGTTGCTAAAGTCAACCTGATGGGTAACGGGACCAGACTCGCCCAATGAACTTAGATCGGCCATGAGATGAGGCGTGGTATCGCCACCAGGACGGTACATCGAGGCACTGGAAGGAACAAAGTGCAGGGTAGTCGGAGATGGAGGTTGATTGGAAGAAGTGCCCTCATGAAGCCCAAAAGAACCGTGAGATTGAAAGGGCCAAAAGCCGACCCCCGTAAAGTCCTCAGTGAAGCCCAGGACAGTAGAATAGGAAGGAGGAAGTGAGGAGCTAAGAGAATTGGGCGAAGCGTCAAAAGACCTAGAAACGCCCATAGCCCCCAAAGGGTCAGAAGACTAACTGCCAAGAAGTGACATCGAAGCAAAAATGGTAGCGTTGTCCCCTTCATTGATGACGGGACCTGCCGGCAAACTTGTGTTTTCCCCGTTAAGCCGCTGCCTCTTGCCAGTACGTCGAAGTATATGGCCTAAATCCATGTCGTCCGGCGGCGGTAACTGGGTAGGGGCAACAGTGGTACCCTGCTGAGAGAAACATTAAGAAGAATAAGAAAACAAAAGAAAACGCCAAAGCGCGTTAAGAAGCAATGATTGAGATAACGCGACACATACAATAACAGTGTCGTTAACTGGCACCCCAACTGAAGCTGTCGCGTTTGAAGAAAGAGTAAGGGCGGTAACACATACTATCTTCTTCTTTTTCTTCTTTGGGGGAGCCCGGGAAGAAGACGCTTGAACGGAAGCGACGACAACAGATGCAACCAAAATGGTAGTAGCCCCCTTACTAGCCGAGGAAGGAGACGTCTGTACAGGATATACGGTTATAGTAGATGACGCAACTGGACTAGCAGCTGCAGTGGCAACAGCAGCAGCGGCAGCAGTTTCCTCTTTTTCCTTCCTCCTTAGAACCCTCTTCTCTCGTCTCCTAACACTGTCCGGCTTCCAACCAGGATCGGGAACTGCACAATCACGGTGTAACGTTAGCGTTAGTATTGCCTAAAATAACGAAGAAAATGACACAACACTCATTCTCAACACAGGCTCTAATATCAGTTCCGCACGCCAAATTGCGAGTGTGAACGCTAATGTCCAACTTGAGCAGTGTGTTGAACCAGCCTAGCTCAGGTTGAAGAAGAGTCGGCCGTCGACCCCAGGCACTATCTCTGATATTATGGTTAAAACCGGTCCGCCACCGGGGGCTAGGCAGTTCGATGACAAAGAACTTTTTTTTCCAATCTTCAATGGAAGACTCAAGGTGCAGGAGTTTCCAGGTGAAGGGTTTAAGAGAGTCATCATCACAACGGGGTGATATCGCTATCACACCTCTACGGCTATACAATTGGAAAAATGATTTAAGTAATAAAAGGGAAGGAGAGTCAATCCCTTTGTATTTACAAAGTTCCAGAAACGCGTAAATGTAATAGTACGCATTGGGAGTTAACTAGACAGGATTCATATCCAGAGCAACAAGCAGACTTTCAACGAAAGAATTAAGAGGAAATTTGAAGCCATAGCCAAACATCTTGGCATACAAAAGCCTACTGTTGCTAGGAATCACACTATTGAGGCACAGCGAATCGGAAGCAACAGAAGCCTTACGATCCTCAGGGATATGGGCATTATATTTTGCTAAATGGTCTTGGAGTATGGCTGGAGAAGTGATGGTGGTGACAGTGTTTTCAATTTTTTCCTCATCAATAGACTTGGAATGAGTTCTAGCCATGGTAAAAAACAAAGAAAAGAGGAAAAAGTCGACAGATGAGGATAGAAATACCTTTCTGGAGAGAAACTCAGAACGCCCAAACAATGGAAGGAAGAAACGCAAGTCGACTCAAGAGGATGAAGCGAAAATAGAATGACAAAAGAGGGAAAAAGAAACATGTGTTGGGTTTTATAACCCTAGCAGTTAAACAAAATGACTGTCATGATAGTCGTCGTGTGTGTGACGCGTTACAAGGAAAAGACACAAGTAATAAGTATGATTCTAGAGAAGCGAGAAGACGCTTCGATCTCGCCAATTCCTAGGGCACGCCAACCCCTAGTGCCTCCGCGAACAGACACGTGTATTCTGATTATCATGACTTCTCTCTCGCATTAATGAGGGAATCCTGAGCATTAAATGCTCTGAAAAATGGAATCGATTTTCAAATCAAGACAAGCACAATAACGCGGAGACCAAGATAACACGGCGCAGTGTTAACTCCACGGGCAGATGTTGAGATAACGCAAAAGAAAGAGATAACGCTACGAAGATCAATCATTATTCAAAGGAAAATCCTAAACGTTGTTACAAGGCAGACGTTATTAGTTATTACAAACCAAATGGGATCAATGTTCGGAATAAGAAAGAAACATTAACGGAGATGAGAGGAGCTCTTGACGTCCTCTGCGGCATCAACACAGTCCGATTGTGGGAGCGCCCCGACATCGCCCCCGTCGCCTCCCTCCTCCTCTCCCGAAGAAAGAAAACCTTCTTCGCTCATGTCTATTTCGTTCATTTTTTCAGAGGCATAATTGGTTATCTTAGTAGGATCGAAAGACCCACTACGATAGTAGTCCGTGAATCCGGCGGTAAAGGCCCGCATGGCTCTCTTCTTCCACCAGTTTATCTTTGAGGGCACCTTTGCCAGATCCGCGTTACAAGCCAATATATCTTCACGAAGAAGAGAATTTCTCTTATCAGCCGACACCAGCTCTGCCTCCAACAACCCAACTTTGGCCTTCCCCTCAACCAGCTCTGCCTCTAGCAACTCCACTTTGGCTTTCCCCTTAGACTTCTCCCTTGCAAGCTCGGCGCGACAATCATTCAGCTCCACCAGGGTACGAGTTTGAAGTCGTGTCAACTCTTTCACTTTAGTCAAGGCAGCATCCAACCGCCCCTTCAAGTCAGCCGAACCTCGAAGCCTGTCACCACTCAAGAAAGTAATGCACTTGGCGGAAGCCAGCTAGGGCGTCATTCAGAACACGTGTGTGCTGAACATCGGGGGGAAGTTGCAGCAACGCTTCTTTATCCTCGGGCGAGCCAAATATTTCACCTACCAGGAGGGTCGATGGCTGGTCTTGCGATAATGGGTCCGACACACCCAAGGCACGAAGCCCGCTAGTGCCAAAGGTTGATAAATCCAATCGATAAGAAGGAACCCCTGGAGGACCCTGAGGAGAAAGGTTAGCGATAAGAGAGGGAGCGGAACCCTTGACAGAATCATCGACACCTAAAATAGAAGTAAAGAATAACGGCTGTGGACCCTCAGTCGGTGGGTCCGGAAGTGCGCTTGGGCTAGGAGCTGGCATTACCATGTCAGGAATGCAAGAAGAAATAGGAGAGTCAGGGATGTCAGTTGGCGGAAGTGAATCTGCCGCTACTGGAGTTTCAGTAACCTTAGGGGGGAAGACAGTTGATGCTTTAGTAATTCTCACTAACGCCTTAATCACTCTTGTCGCTTGAGATGTGCTCGCCACCGTAGACACATCAACCCCCATGATAGGGACCTCATCAACCTTTTTTGAAGAAATCCCAGCGGCCGGATTGTCTTTCTCCACTCTAAGTTTCTTTTGTTGAGTTGAGGAAGCATGGCGAAGCTCTGTCTCAATGTCCATATCCTCGCTATCGCTGTTAGTTATCTTGGTAACGGGTCGACTCAAATTTACTCCTCTGCCCCGAACGGGTAACCAATTGTCAAGAAAATGAGAGGCTCGAGCAGAGACACCGCGCCCTCCCCCTATGACTGTCTTAGTTCTCCTCTTCTTCGGCGGAGCACTTTGGGCACTCTAATTGTTGGGACCCTCGGGTGGTGGAGAAGCTGGCAGCGTTTGGAGCTGTACCACGTTCAAAGGAGCGTCATTTCCCCCAGACGACTGACCCTCAGTGTTCTCTGCCAAGGAAAGGTGTTAGAACAACAAGCAAATCAAAGCAATAACGCGGGAAGAGGAAAACTCACCTATAACGCACTCTTCCAAACGCTTGTACAAAGCGAATTCTCGAATTCGAAAAAAGGTGTTTATCTCTAGCAAGGCGTTAGCATGAGCTAACTCATCTCTAGATAACACCACTGGGTTTACCCAGGCAGCACTAGTAATCTCTTGATTGAAGCCCCCACGCCACAAATGAGAAGGCAGTTCGAGAGCGAAGAAACCGCTCTTCCAGTCAGTGACAGTCTCCTCAAAGCCCTGGAACTTCTGCCAGAACAATTGCACAAACGCGTCATTCCACCTTGGGGCGATATCAACTAAACAGTTGCGGCAATTCAAGCTAAAGAATTTGCAGATTAAATTGATGGACAGAATAAAGATTCTCTTCATCTCGCAAGCGCGAAGAAAGGCGTAAAGGCCACACTAAGAAGAAGGGGTTATCTGAGCGGGATTAAGATTATATCGGTGCAGCAAGTTCTCTACAGAGGTATAAATTGGGAGACAAAAGCCATAAAGGAACATCTTAAAGTAAACCATTCTATACTTTCCCCACAACGGATCGTGGAGCCGCTGACCGTCCTCAGGAATGAAAGGGGAATAGTTAGGGGGAAAGAAGACATTGTGACACTCTAATTCGGCCTTCAGGACCGTCGGGAACGAGAAAATACTGGGTGTTCTTTCGATTTCTGGATCTAAAGGTCTCTGAAGACCCTTGGTAGCTCTAGTATGGCGCATGGTAAACCAGTAAAACAAAAATTAGAATGAAAGAGGAGCAAAATACCTTGAAGAAGAAGCCGATGAATGGACTGTCGGCGCCGATGAACGGTTGAAGAAATTTAATTCGAGCAAAAGAATGAGCAGAGAATGAGAATGGCAGAGAAAATTTCGAAGCCCAAGAAAAAGTGTAAGAAGAAAGTAGTTATTTTCTTTTAAAGGTCAAAACTCAGTAACTGAGCGACCTGTGAGAACAAGACACACGCAAAGTAGAAAGCAACACGTGGAACGGCCTCAGAGGAATATTTATGGCTAAGCGTTTATATCCTTGAAGGAAGGCGATTGGCGATTGGAAAGTGAAGAATGGTTGCCTCGAGCGATAACTCATCGCTCAGCGTTAACTGTCTAAGGACCGTAGAAGTTAACGCGGAGTATAACAGCAGGAAAGCAAGAACCAAAAATGTTATTTTATTCATGATAAGCCATACGACATCTACAATGTGCATGGTGTGTAAAGGTTAATCCTTGTCAGGCCAGTAAGAAGGCCAATAGGAGTTATCTCCATCTGAGGACGGAAACTCCTCATCAGCGAAAGGGAAAGGCTCCTCAGCCCTTTTCTCTTGACCGGGCTTTGGCAAACTTGACTCCCTCTTAGTGGCGGAAGCTGCCACCTTGACACCGATATCGCTGGAGGAACCCCCTTCCATGAAACGACTGATGTGAGGAAACAGTTCATCGCCCCTCCGAACAGTAGGGACATAGAGGTCAAAAGGCACGCTGACTGCCTCAATGGCCTTCCTCTTCGGCCTCTTACGACCCTTGCGTCGGGCAGGTCACCTTTTCAGACACGGTGAAGGAGGATCGTCGAAATCTGGCGAAGGAGGAGGAGTCGGTGGAGACTCACGCTCAATGGCATCCATGAAATACGACTCAGCCATAGAATCTTAAGCAATCTCAATGAAGAAATGTGAAGATGAAGATGAACCAAAAAAGAAGAAAAAGACTCATTAAATAGCCGAAGCGAAGAGGACTTGCCACCTTCTCGCACGACCTTTGAGAGAAATCAATGCACTTCGAGAAGGACGATCTTAATTGTAGAATCGGATCCTATGATCACGCCCGTCAGAATTTCTCACTGATCAAGAGACACCAAAAAACCGCCCAATCAGTTGATACTGAGGAGGCGACGCAAAATTAATGTAGAACGGTTCGTGAGAGTAACCGTCACCACCTGGTGAACAAGGAAAAATAAGCACTACAAAAGTCCAACCAATGGCGGACTCGTTTTCAGTTGGGCTGATGTGGCACTCAACTGAAATGTTAACTGGCACGTTGCGAAAAGAAAGAAGAAAAATGCAAGATAACGAAAAGATATTTTATTTATGGCATAACGGCTCAAGCATACATCCATATAGAGAAAAGAAAAAAGATAGGGTGGCGACAACCGACGGTCAAGCCTGGGACCCAACATCGTCATCCTCTGGCAGAGTAGGGACCTCCCTCAAAGCATCTGCCACGGAGGTCAGTTCGGAGGAGGAAATCCTCATGCCCTTCAAACAGCAATTCAGCAGATACTTCCTCTACTGCAGCATGGTGATCACCACCTCGATGCAGGAGATAGTAACAACCAACTTTGACACATTCTCCAGAGGACTGAAATCCTCCAGAGAAGCTGCACCAAGCCTGGACCGAAGAGGAGTCAGCATCCCGTGAAGTTCTAGGACATCCTCAGAAGTCTTGATTAGCACATTCTCCAGAAAGGCGACGTCACTGTCGTTGAGGTTTTTCAGAGTATGGGTTTTGGAAATCAAGAAGTTCTTGGTGAGACTGTCCATGATGAAAATGCTAAGAAGAAGTGCTAAAAAGATGTGAAATTTGCGCGATGGAAGTTCAAATTTATAGGCCTCAAGAAAAGGCAGTGAAAAGACGTGCTCCTCGATGACTGAGCCACCCGTTATCTTGAGGACCAGCAAGCACAGTATGGAGGCAAGTTGAAGCGGCCCTTGGTAAACACTCGGGCTCGTTTTCAGTTGGGCTTGTGATAACAATTAAGGCAATCCCAAGGAAATTTCCGTCTCCACACCAGTGTCAAGATCGGAACACTACAGTGCCTGCCGGGCGCCAGCCGTGGAGGTTGTCGCCCCCTCAAGAAGAGAAGAACCCTAGGATGGTCGACATCAGCGCGGGGGGTGGGTGGGGGGGTCTCACGCGTCATCTACTCATGCGCACGGCGTCATCCCATCCCAGGTCATCTATGACGTCACTCGAAGCGTTATCTTTCCCAGATAACACCCACGCTTTGCCTATAAATACCCCACCACTCAAGATGAGAGGTAAGCCTACGATCATGATATGATCCGGCCTAGGATAAGTAGGTCGAATAATATATGGAGCTTAAGGAGGATCTAGCCGTTGGAATTAACTACACGACTCGAGTAATGGATGGACAATTTAACTAGCAAGACGCGAACAAGCAGCGGATAGATTAATAAGAGAAGCGTTGGAATGGAAAGATGTTACCCGGAATGAAGAATGTAGGTAGATGGATTAATAGGAAGTGACGAACAAAGGCATAACTCATTGGAGCTCAAACCGACGAATGGCAAGCCACGCATGAAGATATTTAATTATCCCAAAATGTGGTCGAAACAAGTACAAGTGATTTCCCGGAGGAAGATCGAGAGGAGTGACCTCAACTCAAGCGATATTTCTCCAAGAAGGATTGAAGAGTTTAAGGCCTAGGTGATAATGGAAGGAGTGCTCTCAACTTTACAATTATCACTCAAGTCTAAACTAAAGTCGAAAGGAAGAAATACAAGAGCTATTGTCGCGCCCCACGAAAATTACGAAATTCGTGAGTGTGCAACGAAATTTGAGACCTTCAGATGCTCGGCGTAAAAGGACGCCTAGCAGCATGCAATGAAGTCGCCACCCTAATTTGGTTGCTAGGCTTAGGGAACCCTAATCGTCATGGCATAGGAAATATAATAAGTAAAAACTAAACGCACAAAAAGGGGTCTGGACCCCAGACAAAGGTTCGGGGTCGTATTATGGTCTCGGGAAGGTGTTAGGCACCCGAGTCACATCCGAAAACGGTTACCGGTTGATGAGAGGTGTTTAAAAAGGTGTTTGATAAAATGCGTTTTGAAAAAGGGGGCCCTCAGAGGAATCGTCACTTTAATCTTTTCCATAATCGGGACCGTTCAGGAATAATAAAAAGATCTCTCGGACGGGGTTACCGTTTATCAAGATCGATCGATTATTCTTGACCATAATGTGATGGGATTGAATTTTCCGTAAGACTGAATGTTCGCCCTCTTTTTTCATCATCGGGCCGTGCATGATTAAATTAATTACTACGTGATCCTAACATGGATTGCTAACAAAGTAAAAATTTAAATGATGGATTTTTGAAATGGAAAAACTGATGTGGGATCAAAAGTCCCCATGTACATGCAGTCAATACAAACGAGAATTTAAAATCATATGAACATGGCATTTTAAGCAAGTCTTTAAACACGTTGTTCATGTGGGTTGATTTTAATTCTAGCAGTTCTATGTATCATGCATACGATTGATATTTGCGAAAAAACATTGAATAAATAAAAAGGAATTGAAAGGCGTACTTGCGAGCGAAGCTTGAAATTAAAACCTACAAAATGAGAGTATTAGTGATAGCTCAAAAAATAAGTGTACGAGAAATGATGGATTTCACGCGAAATGATTCTTTGAGTGCGAAAATTTAAATGACAGTTGATTGTATACGAGAAATGATGGATTTCACGCATACGAGAATTAAATGTTGAGTTTGATAAGTGTAGGAAAATAAATGACGACAGTTGATTGCATGCGAGAAATGATGAATTTTACGCATACGAAAATGAAATGCTGACATGATTGCATGCGAGAAATGATTTATTTAACGCATACGAGATTCAGATGATGACATGATTGCATGGGAGAATTTAAATGCTGAGTTGATTGCATGCGAAAAATGATTGATTTTAAGCATACGAGAACTTAAATGCTGAGTTGATTGCATGCGAAAAATGATTGATTTTAAGCATACGAGAATTTAAATGTTGTGTTGATTGCCTGCGAAAAATGATTGACTTTAAGCATGAGAGAATTTAAATGCTGAGTTGATTGCATGCGAAAAATGATTGATTTTAAGCATACGAGAATTTAAATGCTGGGTTGTGTTGCATGCGAAAAATGATGGATTTGACGCATACGAGAATTAAATGCTGAGTTGATAAGTGCAGGAAATTAAAAGAATTGATGATAAAAAAATTTAAAACAGTTGGTGATTTGCAGAAATTTTAATGATTGATACTGCGGAAAATTAAAGCAATTGATATTACAGAAAATTAAAGCTGTTGATATTGCAGAAAATAAACAATTGATATTGCGACCGACCATGTAGGCAGTATTGAATTTAAATTGCCGAAAGTAAATTGCAGAATTTTAAAGTGCGGAAAAGTAAAGTGCGGAAAATTAAACAGTTGATAATTTGTGGAAGAATTTCCAGCAGTTTGCGAAAAATTAAAGCAGTTGATATTGCAGAAAATAAACAATTGATATTGCGACCGACCATGTAGGCGGTATTGAATTTAAATTGCCGAAAGTAAATTGCTGAAATTTAAAGTGCGGAAAAGTAAACAGTTGATAATTTGCGAAAGGATTTCCAGCAGTTTTACGAAAAATTAAAGCAGTTGATATTGCAGAAAATAAACAATTGATATTGCGACCGACCATGTAGGCGGTATTGAATTTAAATTGCCGAAAGTAAATTGCTGAAATTTAAAGTGTGAATAATTAAACAGTTGATATTTATAGAAAATAAACAGTTGATATTACAGAAAATTAAAAGTGTTAGTACGACAAATAATCATACGAAGCACACGAGTATTTTACAAAAAAACGTGATCCGAAGTTTTGAAAACAATTGAAAATGGGCTGGGCCCAATTGAAGAATGAAAAGAAGTGAAAAATGGGCCAGGAATAATGCCTGGCCCATGAGAATTTAAAAGGGAATGGGCCAAGCCCATTCCCGCTTGAACAGTGCCGTTGGCCTGGCACTGTTCATTCGTCACCTTTCTTGGTCGCCGGCGTACTGCCGGCGGCAAAGCTCCGGCCACAAGTGGCCGATTTGAAAATCGTTCGTACCGAAATGTTCGTCTCTTCGATGACTTCCCGACCGTACCAACCCCGATTTTTAGTTTGACTCGTACAAAATTTAATTTCGAAAAAACGACAAAACCGTTAATTATCGAAAACTAATTAATTCGCACAAACTAACCGACGATTTTTAAAAGTGAAAGCGTGTATTTAATCTATGTTATGTGTGTGAATTAATGCCATAAAAGAAAGCAATTAAATTGCTCAAACAAGAGGCAAACGAATTTAAACAAAAATTTGGCTTAAAAATCGAAAAAAGGCTAGAGAGAAAGCTCACCTCAAGGCCTTGAACTGGACGATCTTCGCTTGAAATAAGCAACTGATCAGAGGAGGGAGAGAGGGCAAGAAAGCTTGCCAAATTGCTGCCCCGAATACGTTGGAGGAGGGTGGCTATTTATAGCCGAAGATCGCGTGAGGAGGGAGACGCGGGGTTGCGCGTGGTGGCCGGCTGGTCGCGGTGGCAAGGCTAGGGTGCTAGCCGTGATGATGGCGGAGGGACAGGAAGCTACGGACGCGATGGGAGCAGGTGGCTCGGGCGAGGGCTGCTTCGCTGCACTCCTTTGGCACTGTTCACGTACATTATGCATGTTAATTCAAGGGCCATTGATCTGGTTGACTTTCCTTGGTTGACCAGATCAATGGCCATGATCAAATGGCTTTTTATCTGATTAAAATGGCCTCGAGCCGGTTCCCGCGACCAAACGTTCTGACTTTTTGAGCCGAAGGTACCAACGCGTAGAGAAAAATATGACGGGTTTAACCGTCTACAGCGAATGACGAGAATTTCTCGTTTAACGTGTTTATTTTCGCGTTCAAAAATGTGAAACGTTTGAACGGAAAAATAATAACATTACGCCGAAAATTACGCGAATCGTTGTAGACCGTTGCGACCAGAAAAAAATCTAGCAACTAGTTGATGGAAAACATTTTAAAGTCAAGCTATTGTCCGAGCGGACTTACTCGGGTCCAATAAAAGCTCGAATAAAAATAATAATAAAATAATAAAAATACTAAAAAATGCGCTAAAATATTAGAAATCCTAAAATTCATGTAATGACCTAAAACGAAGAAAAGACTAGCAAACGACTGCCGGATAGCAAAAAATGTGACTTTTAAGGCTAAAAATATTAATGATAATAATAATGATAATACATGCCGAAAAATTAAAAATGCGATTTCGAAAGCTGACGATGCTAACGATGATGCTAAAATGCAACGAAACACCTAAAAATGCTAGCGACATTAAATCAACTGAAAATGACTGTAAATTAACTAAATAACGGAAATGCTAAAATTAAATAAAAATGGCGTCAAAATTCGGGTATCAACAACTATTTATAGGTGGAACAAAAGAAAGGCTTGAAAAGCCCAAAACCCGTTTTGGGTCTGATGCCTGGCGGTATGCCACTCCAGGAGAGGTGTCTCTGGCGCCATACCGCCAGCTTCGCTTGGAATGGCCACTTTTAATTCATTTCCTGGCGGTATGCTGCCCCAGTCGTGCCATTCTTAGCGGTATGCCGCCAGGCTTGGTCTTCAAACCTCCGCATGGACTTTGATCTCCAAAATGATGGGCAATTAACACCAACGTGTGGCCTCATTCTTGGCCCTCATCTTGGCTCATCCTAGCCTCAATCCATAGGGTGGTTTGCTTGGCCTTGCTCCGGGTGATTGGCCGTCCTAATGTGGTCGGGATCACATCATCCCCTCCTCCTTTGAAAGGATTCGACCTCGAATCCAATTCTTGAGCGTCCTCGTCATCTTCTTGGCAAAGAGATAGATCATTGACATTGAAAGTGTTGCTTATCGTACCATACTCGCTAGGGAGATCAACCACATAAGCATTGGCGTTGATACGGTGTAGAATTTGAAAAGGGCCATCGCCTCGGGGACTTAGTTTACCCCTCCGGTGGTTGGGAAATCGATCCTTACTCCAATGTAGCCAAACCCACTGGCCGGGCTCAAAGGAAGTTGGCGTCTTGCCCTTGTTGCGCTTGTTCACTTCTCGTTCGTTCATGCCCTCGATGTTTTTGCGGACTTGCTCGTGGAGCTTTTTGACTTCGGCCGCTTTGGCATTCCCATCTACACACTTAAGAGAACTCAAAGGCAAAGGTGAGAGATCAAGAGGGGTTAAGGGTTTGAACCCATACACCACCTCAAAAGGGGAATAACAAGTGGATGAATGCCATGCATTATTGTAGGCAAATTCAACAAATGTGATACAATCTTCCCACTTCAACCCATGCTTAGCAATTGTTACTCGAAGTACTGATCCTAAAGTCCTATTCACCACCTCCGTTTGTCCATCCGTTTGTGGATGACAAGTGGTGGAGAAGAGGAGTATAGTACCCAACTTCGCCCATAGGGTTCGCCAAAAGTGGCTTAGGAATTTGGTATCCCTATCACTCACAATGCTTTGTGGCATACCATGTATCCTCACAACATGTTGAAAGAATAAAGATGCAATGTGTGTGGTGTCATGTGTTTTAGAGCATGGTATGAAATGTGCCATTTTTGAGAATCGATCCACAACAACAAAGATAGAGTCATTGCCATGTGTTGACCTAGGAAGTCCTAACATGAAATCCATTGACAAATCAACCCATGGATGTTGAGCAACCGGCAATGGCATGTAAATGGCATGATGTTTAGATGTGGATTTAGCCGTTTTGCACGCAACGCACCGGTCCACGATATTATTAACATCTACTTTCATTCGTGGCCAAAAGAAGTGCGATTTCAAAGCATGCAATGTTTTGGCCCTACCAAAATGTCCACTCAAAGCTCCCCCGTGAGCTTCCAAAACAAGCAACTCTCTCATGCTAGAACGGGGTATACACAATTTATCATATTTGAACAAATAATTATCATGCCTAAAGAAATGCATATAAGGTCCTTGGGCACATGTTGCATATATATCACGAAAATCCTCATCATTCTCATACAACTCAACCAAATGAGAAAATCCAAATAACTGTGCCTCAAGAGAGTTCAAAAGAGCATACCTTCGAGAAAGGGCATCGGCTACCACATTTTCCTTGCCTTGCTTGTACTTGATGGTATAGGGGAAGGCCTCAATGAATTCCATCCACTTGGCGTGTCGTTTGTTCAACTTAGCTTGGCCTTGAAGAAACTTCAAGCTTAGGTGGTCGGTGTGGATGACAAATTGATTTGGTAGCAAGTAGTGTTCCCATACCATAAGCGCTTTCACCAGGGCATAAAGCTCTCAATCGTAGGTAGAATAATTGAGCTGGGCACCGTTGAGTTTCTCGCTAAAGTATGCGAGGGGTCGACCTTCTTGAGTTAGGACCGCTCCTATGCCAATGCCACTTGCATCATACTCTAGCTCGAAAGCCTTGGTGAAGTCGGGTAAAGCTAACACGGGTGATCGCATGAGCCTCTCCTTGAGTTCCTTGAAAGTCGTGTCTTGTCTACTCCCCCACTCAAATGTTACATGCTTCTTGGTGAGTTCATTGAGGGGAGCAGCTATTGTTGAGAAGTTTGGCACAAAATGACGGTAAAAGCTCGCGAGGCCATGGAAGGATCTCACCTCACTAGCGTTCCTAGGGGTCGGCCATTCTCGGATTGCTTTTACCTTTTCCTCGTCAACCTGTACGCCACCTACACTTACAACAAAACCAAGAAAGTGCACTTTATCCAAGCAAAATTCACATTTGACACGCTTAGCATATAATTGATGGGCACGCAAAGTGTCAAGTATCGTGCGCAAGTGAATCACATGTTGTTCAAGAGAAGGGCTATACACAAGGATATCGTCAAAGTACACAACAACATATTTCCCTATGAATTCACGCAAGACATAATTCATCAATCTCATGAAAGTGCTAGGGGCGTTAGACAACCCGAATGGCATTACCATCCACTCGTACAAACCATGTTTGGTCTTGAAGGCGGTCTTCCACTCGTCGCCCTCATGCATTCGGATTTGGTGGTAACCACTCATGAGATCAATCTTGGAATAGACTGTGCTCCTGCTTAACTCATCAAGCATGTCATCGAGGCGGGGTATGGGATGTCGATACCTCACGGTGATCTTGTTGATGGCTCGACAATCCATACACATCCTCCACGATCCATCTTTCTTCGGCACTAACAGTACGGGCACGGTGTAAGGGGACATGCTCTCTCTGATGAAGCCCTTACTCAACAATTCCTCGACTTGCTTTTGGAGCTCCTTCGTTTCCTCGGGATTGCATCGGTAAGTCGGCCTATTGGGTAAGGCCGCTCCGGGTACTAGGTATATTTTGTGCTCTATTCCACGGATTGGAGGGAGGCCACTAGTCATCTTAGATGGGAATACATCGTCAAATTCCTATAAAAGTGAGACAATTTGACTTGGTAGAGAAGAAATGGGGTTAGCGTCAACAGTCAAGCAATGTGGCTTGTACCGAAATACAAGACACACTTTGTTAGCTACAAGAGCTCGCCTCACATCTTTACCCCTCACTACCACACTCAAGTGTTTTGGCTCACTCTCTCTACCATGCTTACTTTTGTCATGGCGCGTATTCAACTCTCCTTTTGCTTTCTTCTCTCTTTTCTTTTCTTGTGAACTATACTCACTCACTCTCAAGATACCATGCTTATTTTTTTCATGGCATGTTTTTTCCTCACTCGCACACCTTACTTTCTTCTCTCCACTCTTTTCTCTCACTTTCCTCATCAACTGAAATTCCGCACTTGCTTTTTCCATGTGCAATTGATCCTCTCGTACTTGAGCGGGTGTGAGCGGAAGAATGTTGAACTTCTTCCCACGGTGAGTGAGATGAAGCTTGTTGGTCCGACCATCATGGACTACCCATCGATCAAATTGCCATGGCCAACCAAGAATGAGGTGACTTGCATCCATAGGAACTACATCACACACTCGTTCATCCTCATATCCACCCATCTTAAAGGCTATAAGAACTTATTCCTTTACTTTCACTTCCCCATCATCATTGAACCAATGTAAGGAATAAGGATTAGGATGCGGGGTTGTAGGCAAACCAAGTTTGAAGACTAAAAGGTGGCTTGCCACATCCACCACACTCCCGTTATCAACAATAAGTGAAGCAACCTTACCTTTGACCTCACACCGAGAATGGAAAAGGTTCTCCCGTTGCTCCTCATTAGTAGTCTCATCCTTGGCTTGAACACTCATACTCCTTCTCACAACCAAAGTCATAGGGGCGGTTGGGGCCACTTCTTCTTCACTACCTTCGGTTCCTTTTTCCTTCAACTCATTCTCTTCTTCCATCTCATTCTCACTTTTGGTTTCATAGTTACCCTCACGGATGACCACTACTCGTCGATTAGGGCATTCGGAGGAGATGTGGCCTCTTCTATGGCACCGGTAACATTGAATATTCGATGAGAATTTCTTGGGTTGGGTTTGGTTGGTAGAGATAGGATTAGGTGTTTGCTTTGGTGGTTGGTTAGGGGTATTACTCCTAGGGTAAGAGGTGTATGGTTTTGGGTTGGGTGTCACGGATTTGGAGTCTTTTGGGCTTGGTTGGTCTTTGGGGTAGGATTTCCAAGGTGCTTTCGGGGTGGAGGAGTAGGGTTGGGTTATGTGTCGGCTAGGGTAGGGTTTCTTCTTTGTGGACTCGTATGCTTCCACTTTTAGAGCATAATGGAGCATCGGTTCCAAGTGATCAAGTTCCTTCAACTCAAGTTTGTACCAAATCCGCTCATTGAGACCATTGAGGAATCGGGACATAGTGACTTCTTCACTCTCATCCGTCTCGGTCTTGATAAGAAGTTCCTCTAAGTCGTTGAAATATTCACCCACGGACTTGGAACCTTGTTTGAGACCTTGCAACTTATTTTGCAAGTCCCGTTTGTGGTTGGCGGGTACAAACCTTGCCCTTATTACCAGTTTCATCTCTTCCCAATCCCGAATGGCATCCCTTTCTCCTCTTACCTTACACACTTTATCCCACCAACTAACCGCATAATCATCAAACTCCATGGCGGCTAGCTTGATTTTCTTTTCGTCCGAATAGCGGTGACAATTAAAAATACGCTGAATTTTCCCTTCCCATTTGAGGTACTCCGAAGGATCGGTGGTACCCCTAAAGGTGGGGATTTCCACCTTTATGCCACTCAACTTGTCATCAATCCATGGTTCTCGTGTTCCCTCAAATTGCTCTCCAAACCGGAATGTTGGATTTCGTTGCCGCCTACCTCTATTTGACTGTGGAGGCTCTTCAAACTCATCACTAACACTCTCATAAGGGTCCTCATAGTATCCATGTGCGTTGTGGGGTGTGGTCCTAGCACGGTAATGAGGAAATTAAGGCCGACTACTTGATGCATGGAGATCCCTTTGGTTCGGATCGATCTTGTCATATTTCTCCCGGATGGACTTCATTTGTTCTTCGGATATGGCTAGTTTAGTAGGGGGTGGAGCTGGTTTTCGAGTCTCCATGGTGAGGCAACTTGGGAAACCACGGCTGGCCACTCCTTTGGACTTGTCCTTCAAATGCTCACGCGCCTCTTAATTGTCAATGTGACCCTCTTCTTCGGTTTCAACAACCACATGCTCCGTTCGGGGATCTTTAGGGGGTTTAGGAGGGGGGCCCTTGGAGTTACCGGAGACTTGAGGCTCCCCTCTATCGAGGCGAGGCGTGCTTCTGTCTTGGCAGCCGTAGCTGTTAAATCGGCTAAGGCGGCAAGGACTTGTTCGACGTCCTCGGCACTTCTACTACTACTAGAATTAGGCCTACTTCGGTTGGACATAGTGACAAGAAATGGTACCTGCACCTCAATCAAATGTTAGTAAAATATGCTCTCCCTCACGTGTTTGAACACTCGTGTTTAGATCACTCGAAAAAATCGTGCTCACAAACACTCAACTTCGCGTTTTCCGTGTACCTGCACACTTAGCAAGGGTTAGCAATTAATTTGCTCCCTCACATGTTTAACACTCGTGTTTAATCACTCGTAAAAGATATCCTCCCCAAATCGCTCAGTAAATCCTTCCACAATCTTGTTCACCACACAAATTCTTGTCGCAAATAATCTTTTGGGTCAAGTCAAGCATTTGTCCACTACTACTCATACAAGTACTCAAGGAAGGAAAGAGGATAGACTCAGTCACGGGTCAAGGAGAGTAAAAGACTCAAGAAAATTTGAAACAAGTTTTCCCCCTTTTTCTTCTTCTTTTTTTTTTTTAAGGGGTTTAGGACTTAAGTTTAAGACTTAAGTCCTAAACTTGGAAGAAGCAAAAAGACTGCTGGACTCAAGAAAGAAAATGGACGTGGGAGTATTGATGAAGAGATGACACAAGTGGTTAGGAATGTTCTTTTGAAAAGAGGAATGAATGTTTGCTACTTTTGGAAAGTCTTTTTCACTTAGTCTTGGTGTTAGCTATTGTGTTCCCTCTTTACATTTAATGCAAAGGGAAGCTAAGAGGACTTTGTTGGCTAATTTGGTGTAGGAAAAATAATATTTTAGAGGGAAACACTAGGCTTTAGACTCTTGAATAAATTTTGGATCAAAATTTCCCTTTTCACACCAAATTGCAAGAACACCAAGAACAAAATGATGAACACCAAGAACACACTTTTCAGATTTTAATCTTTTAATCTACCACAAGTTGTCACAAATATCACACATTTGACCACATGAACTAGGCAACAAAGATCAGACACTTTTGACGCAAGAAACTAAGAAGAACTAAAATTCATAAGACACGAAAAACACTAAGTAAACTCCAAGGCACTAAAAGCTCCGCTACCACTTGATATGATCCGGCCTAGGATAAGTAGGTCGAATAATATATGGAGCTTAAGGAGGATCTAGCCGTTGGAATTAACTACACGACTCGAGTAATGGATGGACAATTTAACTAGCAAGACGCGAACGAGCAGCGGATAGATTAATAAGAGAAGCGTTGGAATGGAAAGATGTTACCCGGAATGACGAATGTAGGTAGATGGATTAATAGGAAGTTAGTGGGCCATGATATAGATCGGCTTATGATGCATGGCTTGTGACGGGTAAGGATTTGGGTTTGGCTTCTAATGTAAATGGCTCCCTAAGATAAGTTTCGAGTCCATAACCAAAAGAGGTACCACCCAACATATGATCATCGACTTGCCCACCTTTTTATACTCAAACTAGAATCACCCAATTTGATGTACAAGATCTCAAAGTAGATTGGCAAAAGGTAAGACCCAACTCTAATGAGAAGACGTTCAGACATTTTAGAACTAGTCTTGCTATCCTCACCATCAACTTAAGTTAGTTCTGAATATCACATGTAACTGATAAATCCTATTGATAAGTTGATAGAGACCGCTCGATTTGTTCTTCCTAAACCCATCCGATCTTTCGAGCAATATTGCCAAGATGAGTTCCCAAATCGTTGGTGGGATCATAGTGGCTCCACTTAAATACCAACTTTTTCTCAAATGATAGTTGGCTTTCGAGTTAAGCACTTATGTGTTAATTTGTTTTTGACAGAACTCACCTCAAAGCTCCACCATACCTTATTTTTCACTTTTGCAGGTTAGATGAGTCACCAACCTAGGGGTACTCATACACATCATAACTCTAGCCCGACAATACATAATCATATATAAGAAATGGGAGAAGTATGACAAATTTGCCCTTAATGAGTCTTTCTCCCTTGGTGAGCGTCTTGGCCATTTGGTGGAAGCCCGTTGGAATGGAATCGTGAGCCGTGGATAAGTCTTCTTGGGTGGTGCGTGCTCTTAGGAAGGTCTCAGTTACGTCCTAGGGTTAGCTCATGTGCGGTGAAAGCTCGGCCACGCAGGCCTAGAGTTTGTGCGGGTCGCCTTATGCCTTGCTAGGGTTTTGTGCAAGAAGGCCTCATGGGTTTTTCAGCCATCCCATGTGACTAGTCACCTATAGTCTCTTGCACATTTCGGTTAGGGCTCATGATAGGTGCGCGCATGTCTCTCTGCCTCCTGGCGCATGCACGATCATCATCAAGAATAGGCTAGGCGGGATCGTATCATGAAAGAATGAGTTGGAGGCTTGCATTTATAGTGATTAAGGAGCTGATTTTCGGAATTAAATTTAATTAATTAATTAAATTAGGAAGAAAAAATTATGAAAAGGGAAAATTAGAGGAGAATCTCGGATTTTATAAGAACAGTCAACTAAGGTATCTTGTTGAGGTACCGATCGGTGGTCTGTGGTACCTTGCTAAGGTACCGATTAGTGGTACATTGCTGCCAATCTCGAATTCCACACATGTACATGGGTATTAAGTATGAGAAAGCTTTCAGAAGGTTCGTATGGCATTTTTCACTTCAGTCCTTGTGGTTTTGGTGGTCGATATGAGGTCGAAAATATGATTTGGTCCAGAAAAAAGAATTTAATGTATGGAAAGGTTAAAGTGGGGTGTTTGCACAACATCTGACTCTTCGATTGATATTGAATATAGGGATGAAATTAAGCGTGTATGGGAAGGTGATTGCATGTATATTTTGCTAGTTTTTTTGGTTTAAATGCTCTGGTTTTAAGCTTTAATACTATTAGAAAACAGTTTTGAGAAAAGTAGTCGAATAGAGCAACTGTAGGGCAATCTGGACTAAGACTCAGAAGTAGTACTAGAAACTGACGGATTCCTAGTTCTCGCCCACTGTCGCACCCCCTTTTTGGATTTTTCCTAATGCGACGTGGGCTTGGGACTGGATGTGAGATGAAATCGGACTCATCTCACATAATGCATATGAAGTCGCCACCCTATTTTTTTAGGTTTAGGGAACCTAAAGTCATGGCTTAAAAATAAAAAATGCTAAGGCAAAAGGGGTCTGAACCCGAGAACAGTGGTTCGGGGTCGATTTATGGACTCGGGAAGGTGTTAGGCACCCGAGTCTCATCCTAAAAAGGTTACCGGTTAAAGAGGTTTTTTATATCATGCTTAAAAATTCGTAATTAAGTGATCATTCCCAATAGATGAATTAAATTTTAAAAACTCTAAACAGTCATGTATTAGTGTAAATGCGAAAAAGCACGAATAAATGAAAGGAAAAGAAATGTGCACTTGACGGAGGGTACGGGTGATTTACCCTACAAAATTGAGATTATTAGTTCGGGTAGATGATAATAGAAACATAGATAAAATATTTAACAACTTATCACGAACAAAATAATTAATTTTAACAATTAAATGTGAACACAACAATTATTTAAGCACTTGAAAGCATGTAAAAGTAATTAAGTAGTGCGGGCATACGAATACTCGGTATCAAAATCATCGTACGTAAGTGAAGTAATTAATTTTTGATGATTAAATGCAAGCAAAATAATTAAACATGCAGAAACATACAAAAATTAACATGTGGGCATAAAGAAATAAATAAACAGTATAAGTGTATGAAAAATAAATAGTACAAGCAAGCACCCAGTTGGTACGAAAATATTACGACGGGCCAGAACAAATGGGCTAGGCCCACAGCTGGGCTGAGCCCAGACCAGCTGGTGGGCTGAAGCAGCCCGGCTTTTCTTCTCGTTGGGCCAGAGGCCCAGCCTTCCTCACGCTTGGCGCACAGCGCCAAGCTTCCTTCTTTCTCGCGTGGGCTGGGAAATTGCTTGGCCCAACATTCACTTTTTTCCTTCAGGTGGGCTTTGGCATAAGCCAGGCCTACCACCTTTTTAAAACGGCCACACACACAACCCATGCATTCCATCTTCCCACCCAGCTTCATCTTCTTCCTTGGTATCGCTGGTGCCAACCAAGGAGGAAGCAAACCCTCCAAAACTCGCTAATAAATCTCCCAAATTAAGCCTAATCACAGCAGCAACTTACACAAGCCATCAACAGTGCCATTCGGACAAGAAACAGTGATCAATTTTCACAAAGAAATAACAAACTAATTAAACCACAATTAAGCTAATAAATAATCAGGATAACAAACAATTAAATTGAAGTGATAAACATGAAATTAATTTGAAAACTGAGTGATTACTAATAGTTTAAGCGATTAATTAATTATTTAAAAGTGGAAACGAAAAAATTGAGAAGGAGATCATTTCACCTTGCTTTTGCTTGCTTGTTGCTGGTGCGGCTTGCTTGCTGGCTAGAGCGGCTTGATTACTTGCTCGAGCTACTTTCTTGCTACTAAACTACTAAGCGTGAGAGAGTGAGTTTTATTCTTTTTCTTCTTGCCTCCCTTGCTTGCTGCTAGCATGGTATTTATATGGATGAAGGGAGGGAAGAGCTGAAAATTTTCTACAGTGCGTGGATGAAGATCAGCAGCAAAACGTAGAAATGGAATGAGGTGGCGTTAGGAATAGTGGCCAAAATGAATATGCATTAAATGCTCGGACACTGCTGTGAAGGGAAGAAATGCATGAATCCTCATGCTTAAATTGGAGCCGTTGGATGAAGAGAAAAGGAGGTCAATACTTGATCAAGGGCTAAGATGAGTTAACCTTTGGGAATTTATTTAATCGGTTCGAACTATCAACACGCTTGAAATGAATAAAATCCCAAACCAAAAATACTAAAACATGTAATAAAATGGAACAAAATAAATAGTGATCAATATATAAAGAAAAAGTTTGATTTATGGTTCAAATTTACTCGCTTGAAATACTTTAAAAGTTCGAACGAAAAATAAATGCTATAGCGAAGTAAATTGAATAAAATAAAATGAGAGGACTCGAATGAAAATAATAGTAGATAAATATCAATTAAAGAAGGAATGCGTTCGATCCATGGTCCGAGGAAATTTATTCAGGACCGATAGAAGTTCGAACGAAAAGACAGTAAAAATACGAAAAAAATTGAAATGACGCGAAATGATACGAAATATTAAAATGGACTAATAATGCGATGCAAAATAAAAGTGCAAAAATGTGTCAAAAATCGGGTAGCAACAGTTGCCCCCTCTTTACTGTCTTATAAAAAAAATGAGGTGTAACCGAGATTTAAATGGATGAGCAGTAAAGATGGTTGCTCCTGATCTAGCAATCGTTTTTGAAAATGCAAATACATACTTACCTTAGAGTGGGTGATTGGAGAATTTTGACCTGGGCGAGGGTAGCACTCGTACTCCTTGGTGTTGGTGCTGGAACTAGAGTTACGTCCGGGCGAGGCTAGTACTCGCAACCTTACGCTGATGTGGGAAAGTAAATGGCAGATATATAAATTAAGAGCCGAGCGGGGACACCGTAATTGTTGGACATCGATGCAGGAAATGAAATTGATATCCGAGCGGGGACAACGCAACTGTCGGACATCTGTGCAGGAAATGAAATTGATATTCGAGCGGGGATACAGCAACTGTCGGACATCTATGCACGAAATGAAATTGATATCCGAGCGGGGACACCGCAACTGTCGGACAACTATGCAAGAAATGAAATTGATATCCGAGCGGGGACATCGCAACTGTCGCACATCGATGCAAGAAATGAAATTGATATCCGAGCGGGGACACCACAACTGTCGGACATCTATGCAGGAAATGAAATTGATATTCGAGCGGGGATACCGCAACTGTCAGAAATCTATACACGAAATGAAATTGATATCCGAGCGGGGACACCGCAATTGTCAGACATCGATGCAAGAAATGAAATGGATATCCGAGCGGGGACACCGCAACTGTAGGACATCTATGCAGGAAATGAAATTCATATTCGAGCGGGGATACCGCAACTGTCGGAAATCTATGCACGAAATGAAATTGATATCCGAGCGGGGACACCACAACTGTCGGACATCTATGCAAGAAATGATAATGATATCTGAGCGGGGACACCGCAACTGTCGGACATCTATGCAGGAAATGAAATTGATATCAAAGCGGGGACACCGCAACTGTCGGACATCTATGCAGGAAATGAAATTGATATCCGAGCGGGGACACCGCAACTGTCGGACATCTATGCAGGAAATGAAATTGATATCCGAGCGGGGATACCACAACTGTCGGAAATCTATGCACGAAATGAAATTGATATCCGAGCGGGGACACCGCAACTGTTGGACATCGATGCAAGAAATGAAATTGATATCCAAGCGGGGACACCGCAACTGTAGGACATCTATGCAGGAAATGAAATTGATATCCGAGTGGGGATACCGCAACTATAGGACATTTATGCAGGAAATGAAATTGATATCCGAGCGGGGACACCGCAACTGTCGGAAATCTATGCACGAAATGAAATTGATATCCGAGCGGCGACACCGCAACTATAGGACATCTATGTAGGAAATGAAATTGATATCCGAGCCGATACCACAACTGTCGGACATCTATGCAAGAAATGAAATTGATATCCGAGCGGGGACACCGCAATTGTCGGACATCCATGCGGGAAATGAAATTGATATCCGAGCGGGGACACCGCAACTGTTGGACATCTATGCAAGAAATGAAATTGATATCCGAGCGGGGACACGGCAACTGTCGGACATCTATGCCAGAAATGAAATTGATATCTGAGCGGGGATACGGCAACTGTCGGACATCTATGCAAGAAATGAAATTGATATCCGAGCGGGGACACCGCAACTGTCGGACATCTATGCAGGAAATGAAATTGATATCCGAGCGGGGACACCGCAACTGTCGGAAATGAAATTGATATCCAAGCGGGGACACCGCAACTGTCGAACATCTATGCAGGAAATGAAATTGATATCCGAGCGGGGATACCGCAACTGTCGGAAATCTATGCACGAAATGAAATTGATATCCGAGCGGGGACACCGCAACTGTCGGAAATCTATGCACGAAATGAAATTGATATCCGAGCGGGGACACCGCAACTGTCCGAAATCAATGCACGAAATGAAATTGATATCCGAGCGGGGACACCGCAACTGTCGGACATCGATACAGGAAATGAAATTGATATCCGAGCGGGGACACCGCAACTGTAGGACATCTATGCAGGAAATGAAATTGATATCCGAGCGGGGATACCACAACTGTCGGACATCTATGCAAGAAATGAAATTGATATCCGAGCGGGGACACCGCAATTGTCGGACATCTATGCGGGAAATGAAATTGATATCCGACAGGGGACACCGCAACTGTCGGACATCTATGCGGGAAATGAAATTGATATCTGAGCGGGGATACGGCAGCTGTTGGACATCTATGCAAGAAATGAAATTGATATCCGAGCGGGGACACCACAACTATCGGACATCTATTGAAGAAATGAAATTGATATCCGAGCGGGGACACCACAACTGTCGGACATCTATGCAAGAAATGAAATTGATATCTGAGCGGGGACACCGCAACTGTCCGACATCTATGCAGGAAATGAAATTGATATCCGAGCGGGGATACCACAACTGTCAGAAATCTATGCACGAAATGAAATTGATATCCGAGCGGGGACACCACAACTATCGGACAGCGATGCAACAAATGAAATTGATATCCGAGTGGGGACACCGCAACTGTAGGACATCTATGCAGGAAATGAAATTGATATCCGAGCGGGGACTCCACAACTGTCGGAAATCTATGCAAGAAATGAAATTGATATTTGAGCGGGGACACGGCAACTGTCGGACATTTATGCAGGAAATGAAATTGATATCTGAGCGGGGACACCGCAACTGTCGGACACCTATGCAGGAAATGAAATTGATATCCGAGCGGTATGCAAGAAATGAAATTGATATCCGAGCGGGGACACCACAACTATCGGACATCTATTGAAGAAATGAAATTGATATCCGAGCGGGGACACCACAACTGTCGGACATCTATGCAAGAAATGAAATTGATATCTGAGCGGGGACACCGCAACTGTCCGACATCTATGCAGGAAATGAAATTGATATCCGAGCGGGGATACCACAACTGTCAGAAATCTATGCATGAAATGAAATTGATATCCGAGCGGGGACACCACAACTATCGGACATCGATGCAACAAATGAAATTGATATCCGAGTGGGGACACCGCAACTGTAGGACATCTATGCAGGAAATGAAATTGATATCCGAGCGGGGACTCCACAACTGTCGGACATCTATGCAAGAAATGAAATTGATATTTGAGCGGGGACACCGCAACTGTCGGACACCTTTGCAGGAAATGAAATTGATATCCGAGCGGGGACAACACAACTGTCGGACAGCTATGCAAGAAATGAAATTGATATCTGAGCGGGGACACTGCAACTGTCGGACATCTATGCAGGAAATGAAATTGATATCCGAGCGGGGACATCGCAACTGTCAGACATCTATGTAGGAAATGAAATTGATATCTGAGCGGGGACACCGCAACTATCGGACATCTATGCAGGAAATGATATTGATATCCGAGCGGGGATACCGCAACTGTCGGACTTTGATGCAGGAAATGAAATTGATATCCGAGCGAGGATACCGCAACTGTCGAACGTCTATGCAAGAAATGTAAACTTCAGCTCAGCGAGAGTAGCACTTGTAGTCCCTTGCTGTTTATGCAGGAGTGTTATCTGAGGTTGATGTAACTCTGACTCAACTATGCAAATTTAAATATTTAAAAATTGACAAGACTTGAGCGATGTGACCTTTCACACCTTTTAAAAGACAAGTTGTGAGGGACGTGTGAGGGACGTGGCCTTTCACACCTTTTAAAAGACATGTTGTGGGGACGTGACCGCTTACAACATTTAAAAAGACATGATGTGAGGGACGTGACCTTTCACACCACTTAAAAGACTTGATGTGGGGGACGTGACCGCTTACAACATTTAAAAAGACATGATGTGAGGGACTTGACCTTTCACACTACTTAAAAGGCATGATGTGCTAAAGTCGAGTGAGGAGATAAAATGCAAGAAAGTAAATGATGATTACTCGATGTGGACAACCACGTCGCCGCACAACACTGGAAGTGAGTTACTTTGTCACTACAACATGATTGGATGTGGATGACCACGGCGTCGCATAACACGACTGAAAGTGGGTGACCACGTCACCGCACAACATAATTGAAAAGTGGTCGCCACACGACATAAGTTGAAAGTGAAGTGGTAACGTACCTTCCTTCGAATGTTGGGTTGGCAAACAAAAAATAGATAGGGAGTGGCAACGTACTCCAATTGGATGTTTGTCGGATGGTAGGGGAGTATGATCCGCCGCACGAGGTTGATTGAGGAGTGATAACGTACTCCATTCGGACGCTTGGTGGATTTATTGGCGGAGATTGATCACAGTGTGAGATTCCACTGACGCATATCTGTATCCTTCAAATAAGGAGGAAACAAACACGAAGCAGCAGTGGATGGAAAAAAGGAGAGAAAATTGATAAATGGGAAAATAATGAGATCAAATCATGTATGTTGTATATGAAAGTATTCCCACACTACACTAAGGTTTGCCCCCTAGTATTTTGTCAAGATGAAAACAACATCCCTATAAAGAGAAGGTTCAACAAGTTTATGCATTTGTGAAGAACATGTCATCCAATTTTCTATCATATGAGCATGCTTGATACAAGCTTAGAAAAGCATCTGCATCTTGCCCAGGAGATAATGACCTCAAGGAGAATACTTTCCCACAACATGTAGACGTAAGCAATCCTCACCGGATATTGGTGTTTGCGCTAACATTCATAAATAAGGCTACGTGTTTACACTCATAAAAATGCAACAAACATAGCACAAAGACAGATTTGCAATGTCAATCCGAGTGACTAAACTTCAAATGAAGATGCACATGCATGGGCCTTCTAATAATCGAAAGGACTTTGCGAGAGAAAAGAAGTGAAGTTGATCTTTATTTTTTTTTTTTTTTTTTCCAATGAACGGTGCTCGTTGATTGGCCGCGGTGAGGGCAAAGTGCACAAGTTCTTCAGTCTTCATTGGAGATGCTCCTCTTCTTAATCATTTCAAGGGCACAACGCCTAGATTCTTGAATCTTCGTTGGGGATGCTTCTTCTTGATCGTTGGCCAGGGAAAAATATTTAGATAGTGAAACATGAGAAATAAATGGTCAATCAAATATACTAACAAAACACACAGAAAAGGCAAAATCAGAGAATACTTGCAAGGAAACCAATTATCCCCATCACACAGAGTGTTTCAAACGATTCCAACTTATAATTCTAAATCCTTACTATTGAGGCCTAACCAATACCCCAAACATCTAAGCTTACATAAACAAAAAATTCAGGTGCTTCATGACAGAATCATGCAAACAGAAACAGAACAGCAACTGTTTACTTTTCATTCTTTTGATTCATCGACTGCCTTTTTCTTATTTATTTCCGCCCAGCATTTGGACATGTAGTTTTCTGAATATTTTCGCTTGCTGAGGCAAAAATATCAAGACGTGCGTTGTCTGTTAACATGTAGTTTCTTGAATATTTTCGCTTGCTGAGGCAAAAATATCAAGACGTGTGTTGTCTGTTGACATGTAGTTTCTTGAATATTTTTGCTTGATGAGGCAAAAATATCAAGACATGTTTTGTCCTTTTGGCTGGTTTTATTCAGGGATAGTTCTTTGGATATTTTCACCTGCTGAGGCAAAAATACCAAAGCATTGCAAGCACCATTTTTCTTTTCCCCTTTTTTCTTCTTCTTCTTTTCACGAATCCAAGAATGTTTCAAGAACACAGTGGTGAATGCTCCACTTGCAAATTCTGGCGCTAAGCACCGGAACTTTAGGTTTATAAAAGATTGAATGTTTAAAGAGTACCAGGATCGTACTCTTGTAAATAATGATCATGTTAACCCAATTAATTTGCCCCCGTAGTATGGTATGGAGTCAAAATTGAAGCATTTTTACATCTTATGTGAGTGAGATGATAAGGTTTCAAGCAAAGAGTATTCTGATTTTAAGAATAACACACATAGCATGCAATTTTCCTAAACACACAAAGAAAACTGAACAGAAAATCATGCAAAAGACTCTCTAGACTATCTTGGCAAAGACAGTGGCCAAGACTTCTAAAATGAAAAAAAAAATCATACAATACACGCATATATGAAAACCAGAAGTGCCCAAGTCCTTTGGTCTTCTTCCAACACTGGCCATCAACAATCTTCAGGGATTTCTTTTTCTTCCATACTCGTTGTGCACCTTACCTCCTGTTGACTACCTCAGTCGAGCACTGCTCATTGTCTTAATGGGAAAAATTAAAAAAAGAGAGGAAGAAAGAGCAAAGTCCAATGTCATCTTACTGCTATCCCATGTCTAATGGTGCATGTACCCTGGATATTATGCAAATCTAACTAGCACTTAGTTTGGCATTTGTACTCATGAAAGGAATAAGGTGTGAAGGCCCAAAATGCTCACAGGGATATGTTTGTGACTGCTTACATCTAAAGCATGTTGCAGATATAAGAGCAAGCAGACGGGATCATACATGTCATATGATGGATGTACAAGTTATCCATGATGCAGTAACGTGTTGAATATGCTCAATCTATGGAAGGTTTGAAAAAAATTTGAGGGTAGTGTGGATTTTATCAAAAATCTTATTCACAATTATAAAGTTCAACAAATTTGAACAATTTTAAAGACAAAATGTGAGGGCATGACCTCTCACGAAAATTTAATTTAAAAGAATTGCCCCTAATGTGGGAATGAATGCTGAATAATTTTACAAAAATTTAAAGAGACAGAGAAGAAAGTGGACTTCTCTAGATGTGTGTACAGCAAGCGGCAGCTAAATGACTTGACAGGTTCCCCAGCAAGGAATCAGCTGTATGATCTAGCATCATCTGCACTAAAATTGGATGATAGTGTTGCTGGTTCCATCATAGCTTGAGAATGGTTGTTTGCAAATGCAGTATCTTCTGTAAGGAGGCCAGCTCATTGTAGCAGATGAAGAACCATCTTAAAATATTTCCTGGTCCACTCCTTGACTGCTCTTGGCGGGGAGACATCTTCTATGCTAGGGAATAACCAACTTGCCGACGATTTGATTCGTTGAAGAGGTATGGCTTGAACATAATTTTGAGTGATGGAAGAGGATTCTTGGTTAACTGGAGATTTAGGTTGCCATTGGGGAAGCTAACCAAACGTTTCTTTGTAGGGAGGCTCCAACACTTCAGCTTTTGCAGCATGGAATTGCAGATAAAACAAGTGAATGCAATCCCATCAACATCTCTGCTCACCAGTCAGAGGACTGATTTTTATATTATCGTGTCCGCACGTGGTGACCAAATTCAAAACATGAGAGATTTGACCATGTTTGAATCTTCAATTTGCAGTTGAGGGCCTTGTAAATGTCGTTGTAGTGGATTGGGACCCCTGAAGAGCGTATATCTATCATTGTCATATTTCTTCACCAAGATGAGGAACTGCTTGCAAAGGGCACTTGGTGACAGTAATAGGAGGATTGCTCAAGAGTTGAGAGGAGGAGGGTTCCCTTACACCTGCTACAGCGATGGTCTGAAGGCAAGGGTAGGATGGACGTAATGAGTTCTTTGTGGTGAATTACCGCTCCTGATGCCTTGCCCCCTAGTAAAGAGGTACTCAACCTTTGATACTCCAGGACGCCTTCTTCTAGTCGTCATTTTCAACTGCTTGCCCCCCAGTTTACAAGCTTCATTGCTCCTGAAATAAAAGGGGGAATTTTAATAGTAAGTCTTGAGGGAAGGATATCCCAAAATTCTGAATTAAAAATATTTGAAAAGAACACATGGGTTGCCTCCCATGAAGCGTCCTTGTTTATAGTCGTAGGCTCGACTATGTACAAAAGTATTGTGGGCATCGAATTGATGGGTCCGTTATGAGCTGGGAGAGAGTTCATTCAAGAGCTGGTGGTCATGTAGAGTCCTTCGGCTAACCCTTCTAAAGAGATTCATCCGCTCTTAAGCAGGTGATTAACCTTTCCTTTAAAGGCGAAATAATTTTCTATTGTGTGCCCCGGAGCTCCAGCATGGTACTTACATCTTGCATTAGGGTCGTACCATTTTGGGTAAGGAGGTTGTTGAAGTTGAAATGGAATTGGTGCAATTTTCCCCACTGCCAAGAGATGCTTGTAATTCTCTCTCAAAGAAATGGGAAGAGGTGGCAATGGCTCCCGGTTTTTACGGTTATTTGGTGGGTTTTGTGGTTTAGATTGTGTGGGTTGTGGTGGAGATGATGGAAAAGGTTGCTCGCAACTTGGTTGGTGGATGACACAACTGACATCTTCCTCTGTAATAGATGACCTCTTGGGTGTTTCCTCTGGCACGGAAACAACGATCCTTCCAATTTTAATCCCCTCCTCCAATCTCTCTGCTACCTGGACTATGTCGGAGAGGTTGTTTGACGAATTGGAGATGAGATAATTGTAGTAAGGAGTTGGGAAAGTACTTACAAAAATGGATATGAGCTCTTTGTCACTCAGGAGAAATCCTGGCACCTAGTTCTCTCCATCTCTGAGCATAAGCTTTAACCGTTTCGCCAGCTTTTTTCTCTAGATTCTGGAGATTAAAATGGTCTGGTGCCACTTCCAAGTTGAACTTGTACTGCTTGAAGAAGGCGTCAGACAAATCTCTCCAAGTCCTGATCTTGATTCTATCAAGTCCCATGTACCAAGTCAAGGCATGTTTAGCCAGACTTTCCTTGAACAAATGGATCAACAGAGGTTCATTATGTATCACCTCGGTCATCTTGTTGCAGTAGATCTTGAGGTGAGTTTTGGGGCATTCAATCCCAGTATACTTCTCGAATTCTGGAACCTTGAATTTTGGTGGCATCACAATTCCCGGTACCATGCACTGGTCTGCAGGAGCTGTAGGGTCGAAGGGGTCGACTCCTTCAACAGCCCTCACCCTCTCTTCTAATAGGCTTAACCTGTCGATACTTGGCCCCTCTACATTATTGGTGCCAAAACCACTAGCTGACGGATACCCAAAGGAGACCTGTGGTTGTATCTGATTGCCCCTAGGAGATTAGGTTCCTGGATGCCCCGTAATAGTGAATTGAATGGAGTGACCCTATTGGAAGTGTTGGGACTCTAGGTGGATCATTGAACGACCCTGAGGTGGGAGGGAGAACTGAGATTTCGGGTGGATCTCTTTCTTACCGAGATCAAGAATGGGTCCAGTCAGAGGAGGATCAAGAGTTGTACCACCCTGTCCGATGGTGATAATAGCGGTGTTCGGAATAGCCGATTTAATGTGCTGGGGATTGGGATTAAGGAAAAAGGGTTGCCATGAACCGGAAGATGATGGGGGCATGGAGGAACCAACGAAGATAGATGAAGAGGATGGTCCTTTTGTCAGAAAAGGGTAAAATTCCGGCGGAAAAGCAGTCATTACCTTTTCCCGTTCTTTTTCAGCTTGTTCAGCCCTTTCCGTAGTAGCCCGAATCTGTTCTTCTAGTTCGGCTATCTTTGCTTTCAATGTCTCCTCCGTTCTATCATGCTCTGCCATCTTTTGTGTTTGCAGTCTTGTTGCGTGGAGCTCGTGAGGAATAGTTCAATTTTCAAGAGCTACTTTCAACCCTTAAAAATAAACAAATTGAAAGAAATAGCTATAAATATGTATGTGAAATATCACCCTGCAACCTCCATGCTTGCGAAAGAATGAGAGGGGTGAGTACGATAACAACAATCATACATGCAGAATATAAAATTGCAAAAAGAATTACAAAAATAACAAAGCAAAATTGCAATAACACATACTATCGTGATGCATATGCTGGGGTGACATCTATTAATTCTAACTGGCTGGAAGGTTCCCGGACGATACCATAAAAATGGTCCCTCAGTAAATGGATGTGATTGTCTGTCGAACCATCAAAAGTTCTAGGCGCTCACCCATTTAGGGGTTCGAGTCCGAGTTTGGGGTTCATGAAAACTACCCGGGACAAGTGCCCCAGGGCCTCACTAGTACCCACCTACTTCTATTTGGAAAAAGGCCCGGCGATAGGGCATTATGCATGAAATACATATGAATGACAGTTTATCAAAGTAATTAATAAATCATTAGTCATGCATAAAAATACAGCAATTTATCAAAGCGAATAAATATATGAATAATCATGCATAAAAAAAACATACAAGAATTCAACAGTTTAGCAAGTAAATACCTGGAAAAAAATTAATCATGTACATGAAAAAAAATGACAATTTATCAAGTAAATAAATACATGAAAAATAATTAATCATGACAAAAATCATATGAAACAAATTTAGCAATTTATTGAAAAAAACAAACACCTCAAAATTTCAGCTTCGACCCTACTGGTCCCCAGTGAAGTCGCCAAACTGTCGCACCCCCTTTTTGGATTTTTCCTAATGCGACGCGCGCTTGGGACTGGATGTGAGATGAAATCGGACTCATCTCACATAATGCATATGAAGTCGCCACCCTATTTTTTTAGGTTTAGGGAACCTAAAGTCATGGCATAAAAATAAAAAATGCTAAGGCAAAAGGGGTCTGAACCCGAGAACAGTGGTTCGGGGTCGATTTATGGACTCGGGAAGGTGTTAGGCACCCGAGTCTCATCCTAAAAAGCTTACCGGTTAAAGAGGTGTTTTATATCATGCTTAAAAATTCGTAATTAAGTGATCATTCCCAACGGATGAATTAAATTTTAACAACTCTAAATAGTCATGAATGAAAAAGCGCGAATAAATAAAAGGGAAAGAAATGTGCACTTGACGGAGGGTACGGGCGATTTACCCTACAAAATTGAGATTATTAGTTCGGGTAGATGATAATAGAAAGATAAATAAAATATTTAACAACTTATCACGAACAAAATAATTAATTTTAACAATTAAATGCGAACACAACAATTATTTAAGCACATGAAAGCATGCAAATGTAATTAAGTAGTGCGGGCATACGAATACTCGGTATCAAAATCATCGTATGTAAGTGAAGTAATTATTTTTTGATGATTAAATGC
This sequence comes from Viola odorata, assembly GCA_963691705.1. Lineage (NCBI taxonomy): Eukaryota > Viridiplantae > Streptophyta > Magnoliopsida > Malpighiales > Violaceae > Viola > Viola odorata. The sequence continues at coordinate 18,504,476 of OY829539.1, read as the reverse complement.
AAGCAAAATAATTAAACATGCAGAAACATACAAAAATTAACATGTGGGCATAAAGAAATAAATAAACAGTATAAGTGTATGAAAAATAAATAGTACAAGCATGTACCTAGTTGGTACGAAAATATTACGACGGGCCATAACAAATGGGCTCGGCCCACTGGGCCGAGAGTGGGCCCACCAGACTGGGCCCACAGCTGGGCTGAAATAGTCCGGCTTTTCTTCTCGCTGGGCCAGAGGCCCAGCCTTCCTCACGCTTGGCGCTTCTTTCTCGCGTGGGCTGGGCAATTGCTTGGCCCAACATTCGCTTTTTTCCTTCAGGTGGGCTTTGGCATAAGCCAAGCCTACCACCTTTTTAAAACGGCCACACACACAGCCCATGCATTTCATCTTCCCACCCAGCTTCATCTTCTTCCTTGGTATTGCTGGTGCCTTGGCCGGCAACCAAGGAGGAAGCAAACCCTCCAAAACTCTCTAATAAATCTCCCAAATTAAGCCTAATCACAACAGCAACTTACACAAGCCATCAACAATGCCATTCGGACAAGAAACAGTGATCAATTTTCACAAAGAAATAACAAACTAATTAAACCACAATTAAGCTAATAAATAATCAGGATAACAAACAATTAAATTGAAGCGATAAACATGAAATTAATCTGAAAACAGAGTGATTACTAGTAGTTTAAGCGATTAATTAATTATTTAAAAGTGGAAATGAAAAAATTGAGAAGGAGATCATTTCACCTTGCTTTTGCTTGCTTGTTGCTGGTGCGGCTTGCTTGCTTGCTGGAGCGGCTTGATTACTTGCTAGAGCTACTTTCTTGCTAGTGAACTACTAAGCGCGAGAGAGTGAGTTTTATTCTTTTTCTTCTTGCCTCCCTTGCTTGCTGCTAGCATGGTATTTATAGGGACGAAGGGAGGGAAGAGCTGACAAATTTCTACAGTGCGTGGATGAAGATCAGCAGCAAAATGTAGAAATGGAATGAGGTGGCGTTAGGAATAGTGGCCAAAACGAATATGCATTAAATGCTCGGACACTGCTGTGAAGGGAAGAAATGCATGAATCCTCATGCTTAAATTGGGGCCGTTGGATGAAGAGAAAAAGAGGTCAATACTTGATCAAGGGCTAAGATGAGTTAACCTTTGAGAATTTATTTAATCGGTTCGAACTATCAACAAGCTTGAAATGAATAAAATCCCGAACCAAAAATACTAAAACATGTAATAAAATGGAACAAAATAAATAGTGATCAGTAAATAAAGAAAAAGTTTGATTTAAGGTTCGAATTTACTCGCTCGAAATACTTTAAAAGTTCGAACGAAAAATAAATGCTATAGCGAAGTAAATTGAATAAAATAAAATGAGAGGACGCGAATGAAAATAATAGTAGATAATTATCAATTAAAGAAGGAATGCGTTCGATCCACGGTCCGAGGAAATTTATTCAGGACCGATAGAAGTTCGAACGAAAAGACTGTAAAAATACAAAAAAAATTGAAATGACGCGAAATGGTACGAAATATTAAAATAGATAGCCGAAGATCGAAACTCGATAGAATTTTGATTTAAATGGACTAATAATGTGATGCAAAATAAAAATGCAAAAATGTGTCAAAAATCAGGTCGCAACACCCACGAACTGTCCTGATAATATGAGGACTCTACATGCGTTGGACCCGGCTACTAAGGCCAATTGAGGAGTGGATGAGCTAGACTTAAGTGATAGAAGTGGAGATAGAAGAGGAGATTGACTGTATGCCTAGTTACGAGGAGGGATTCTAGGATGTGATGTAATTAAGTGACAGAAGCGGAGACAATAAGGATTTTTGAAGTTTTGTAATTGTGAGATTTAAACGTGCTTATTATTTTCTATTTCATATTTCTTTGATCTTTGATTGAATCGTAACTTTTATTTATGAATTTCTTATTGATCTAGCCAATTTAGGTTAATTTTGAATAATTATAGTCAACTTGAGTAGTGTGTTTGTAATCATGTGTGAATCAAGTAACCTTTGGATTGATCTTGCCATCTTGTACAAAGTTTCCATCAAGGTTCATGCCCATACAATTCTTGTCCATACTAACCACATGCTTGGATTCTGATCTTTACTTATAGCTGTCAATCATGTATCTCGCATATACTACTTCCTTATCATCCTCTATATAATCATCCTCAAAATGCTCAAGCTTTTCCACAATTATATGTTGTAATTCTTGCAAACTTTTCATTTGTAGCATGGAGTGGGGTTGAACTGGTATCTTGTACTTGAACTGGTGGCTAAGGATCCTAAAGCATCTCTTTTCCATGAGAAAGGAGTGGTGGTCTTAGATTAACGTGACTATTTGTATTCCACATCCCTCTCATCAGAATTTCCTCTTGTTTCTTAAGATTCGTGACTTGTGCTAGAGAATTATCAATTTTCTTAGCAGTAAACTTATATCATATAGCATCAGTAAACTCCTCTTAGGAACACCATTCACTTTATCTATTTTTGAAGATCTTGTACTATTGAAAAGCATTACCAAGTAGAAAGCGAGAAGTGACGTTCACCTTGTACATATTTGGAACTCGCATACTACAGTAATAATTCTCCTTAGACCTCAGAAGTTCCTCTAGTTCTGAATTTGTAGAAGCAATGTGATATAATCACGCCTAGCCCAACCTTGAGGATGTTCACATACCATAATGAGAGTCGACCACTTACCGAGAGCCTAAGGGGAGTTACCGGGAACGGCCACCTACCGGTAGCCTTCAGGGGATATATCGAGAATACGCCCCTTACCGAGAGCAATCAACTGTTGGAGTCAACACCAGATCAAATGAAATATAAGCTTTCAGGCCCATAAATGCCTCTTCAAAGGGAGCCTTTTTACGTATAACTTTGAAGAAGGGTAGGCATCTCTCACCTTGTTTGGAAATAAACAGTCCTAGAGCGATAACGCGCCCTGTGAGCTTTTGCACTTCCTTGACGGTTCGGAGGGATATCATATCGTGAATAGCTTTGATCTTCGATGGATTGGGCTGGATGCCTTTCTAGCTGACCACATAACCCAAGAACTTACCAGTTTGAAATGCAAACATGCATTTACGGGGCTTCAGCTTCATCTTGTACTCTCTTATCACGTTGAACACCTCTTCCAAGTCTGCTAAGTAGTCCTCAAAGCTCTTGACCAATAAATCATCTACGTAGGCTTTTACTTTCTTTCCAATTTGTTCTTCGAACACCTTATTTGCCATATGCTGAAAAGTTGCCTCAGTATTTTTCAGTCCAAACAACATCGCCATATAACAATAAGTGGCCTTCAGGGTGCTGAAAGTGGTCTTTTCTTCATCTTCGATGGCCATGGGAATTTGGTGATATCTGGAGTTGGCGTTTAAAGAACTTAAATAAGCATACCCGGCAATCTGGTCGACTAATTGGTCGATTCGAGGGAGCGGGTAGCAATCGTTGGGGCAGGCATCATTTAAATCAGTAAAGTCGATACGCATGCACCGCTCTCCGTTGGGCTTTGGAACGAGGACGAGATTAGCTAGCAAAGTCGGATATTGGACTTCTCGGATGAAACCTGCGTCTAGGAGTTTTGACCTCCTTGTCAATGGCCATCGCCTTTTCTATAGAAAACGCTCGTCGCTTCTGCTGGACAGGTTTGACGCAGGGATCAACATTAAGTTGATGCTCCGCTACCTCTCGTGAGATACCAGGCATATCCGCGGGCTTCCAGGCGAATTCTCCTTTGCATTTGTTTAATAATCGAGCTAACTATGTGTTCTCTTCCGGGCTTAGCTTTTCGCTAACTAGGAAATTTGCCCCACTGATCCCACTAACAGGGATGGGCACTATCTTATCCACTGGCTGGGTATGTTTTTCCTCTTTCTGTTCGAAGGGATCCGCCGTCACACACACATATCTATGATAACTCTTTTGCGTCATGAGTAGATAACACTCGGCTGCCAACTTCTGATCGCCTTTAACTGAGACTACTCCATCCCAAGAGGGATACTTTAACCTTAAGTGTTTTTGGGATATCGCTGCACTGAAACGGTTGAGAAACGGTCGTCCGAGTATGGTGTCATAGGGCAAAGTAAGATCTACGACCAAGAACAGCAACTCCTCTAATCTTTTGGACGTGTCTTCTCTAAAGTGTGTAGGCAACAAGGTGACTCTAGTCACTGGGATAGGAACTCCGTCTACCCCAATTATCGGCTTTTTGCATGATGTTAACTCACTTGCAGGTCACTTCATGAGGTTGTAGTCTTCCAATGAAAATAGATTTACCGCGCTGCCGTTATCGATAAGAGTTCTTCTGACCCCATGGTTGCCAATAACGGGTGTGACCACCAACATATCGTTATGCAGAAAAACGACGCCTTTCTCGTCTTCCTCGGAGAAGGACAATACCACTCGATCTGAAACACTTATCGCTTCATTTTTTACTAACGCGCTTTCTCATTTCCACTTTTCTCCTGCGGTGGGCGTTAACTGCACAGACTCATCAAGGTACGGTGTGCCCCCCGCTATGATGTTGATGATGGGAATGTCCTCATCGTGGATTGTTAACATTTTCCTGACTCTCCCACTAGGGGTAGCGTCATTTTTAGAGGTGTGAGGAGGTGCCTATCTGTTGTCTGATGCCCTATTTATTGGGTTACTCCTTGCTTCTTCTCTTGCCTTGATGGCGAATTCTCCGAGATAACCTTCTTCCACTAAGCATTCTATTGCCAACTTTAACTCTCTGCACACTTCTGTGGAGTATCCCTTAACTTTATGGAACTTGTAAAAAGCGTTTTCTCTTACTCTCATGATTACCCCCGGTTTCGCAGGGGCTGGATAACGGATAGGCAGATTATGTTGCCGAACAATTGCTAAGATTTTCACTCTCGGAAGTATGAGGGAAGGAAGATCAGGGTCATAGACTCGGCCCTTGGGTGGATCCATTTGTCGCTGAGTGGGGGAGTTATCGGGTCTTCCCCTTGAAAAGTTGCCTCTTTGCCTGTTCGAGGCTCGAGGGATGTGATCTTTTCATTGGGCATAATCGTCAATAGAGCGAGCGTTAAGGGTCGTACTGGTAGGAGCGTTAGGAGCATGGGGCGCATTTTGTGGCACATTTCGGGTTCTGTCCCTATTTTCTCCCTCCTCTATCCTTGCATAATTATGGGCTTTCAGCCTCAGCGCGTCTAAAGTCGTTGAGGGGTCCACCATTAACGTGTCTCATAATTTTCCATAACAACAGTTTCATTTCAAAGCTTCCACAGCGAAATCAATGGTAACACCTGGCATTAACGACATTTCCATATCAAAACGACTAAGGAAATCTTTCAAAGATTCTTGAGGTTTTCTATGTATATCAAACAAAGTTGCAACAGACTTCTTAATAGGAACAGCCGTGCTGAACCGGCTTCGAAACTTAGCTTCCAACTGCAAAAAGTTATCAATCGACACGGCCGGGAGTCCTTCAAACCAAAGACGTGCGACTCCTGACAATGTCATGATAAAAATCTGGCACAAAGCCGCATCACTGTGAGTTTGGAATTGCACGAAATCTTTCACCTTGTTAAGGTGGGAGATGGGATCCTTTGTGCCGTCATAAGACTCTGTGGGGAGTTTCACGTGTCGACTGACTCTGTGATGCCTTATACGATAGCTGAACGGATGGCCGGTAGTATCCTCAGGAATTCCTCGGGGTTGACGGGGAGGCGAGAGCTCCAACCAACATGCTTGCCCTCAAGGATCGGATGCCTAATGTCGTCTAGGGGACCGACTGGGACTTCGGTGAGCGAGTTCGATGCCTCCTACTACTGTATCTTTCACTGCGTCTAGGGGACATATCCCTAACTACTTCGTCTTGCCTGCCATCCCAATGGTCTCTATATTCGTCGTGCCACCGTTCTGCTAGGGATATAGGGATCTCTTGCGTGTGCGGCGCAGAAGATTCCACCCGTCCATGAGCAAGTTGCATAAAGTTGACAGAGGTCGTCACTGTGGGCAAGGTCATTGGGATACTCCCGTGTCGTAGAGGTGATAACGGTCGGTCGGTGATAATAGACGGGGTGAATATCACATGCGGAGGAATAATGGATCCTGAGGCATTCGGAGTTGATCCAGTAGATAATGCGGTTAACTAGTCCAATTAGGCACGCAGAGCCAACAAAGAGTTCGCCAAATGGTTGTTTGTGCTACCCATTACGGATCCCATCAGAGAGGGAGTGGAAAAACTAGATTGTGCCATTTGGGAAGATGGAGTACTCATCTGGGGGAATGATGCTCCCGTTGTTGGCCCAAAGAGGAAATCCCCTTGCCCAGAAGGAGTTCTATGTACTGTGGTAGAAATATCTATAGAAGTAGAAGGAAAAAGTTCTCTGCGAGGGGCAAAAGAAATACCATAGGGCTGAGGAGGTGTAGATTCTGAGTCAGAAGCCATGATCCTTCACTTTCCAGAAAAGACAGAGCCTGACTATTAAGGACGCTCACTTAATTAAACCAAAACTCTCAACGAAAGCACCATTTTGATAAGATTCGGACTTCTAGAGAGGGGTAGATGAGGAAAATGGCCGCTCGGAATCACTATTCTTGTCGTCCGGTGTACCTGCAAAATGCCGGAGGGGGTCTCCGGCGTAGACACTTCGATGCTTAAGTCAGTATGGTTGTTCAAGATGGCAAGGGTTCGACTAGCGATCGTAGGCTTACCTTTTGCCTTGAGGGGCGAGGTATTTATAGGCCAAATGTGGGAGTTATCCCTAGGGGATGAGCGTTATCTTGGGTAGATAACGCCCAAGTCCCTCAAGTGACGCCTTGTCTTGTCTGGGATGGGATAACGCCATTGGTATGAATGGATACCGGGTGAGACCCCCCCCCCCCGCTGATGTCGACCATCCCAGAGTTTCGTGTAAGGTGAGGGGCGGTAGCCACAGTGGTTCACGCCCGGTAGGAGCTACAGTGTTCCGGCCTGGGCGTCTAGTGTAAGGACGAAAATACCCCTGGAATTACTTCTATAGTTATCAAGTTACATGATTCATGTTGAGCGAAGGGGTATGAAGCACGAATCGTCGTTTGTTGCTATTAAAATCCTTAGAACCAACTTTCTTTCAGTGGTTACGCTACCAGTATCACAAGATTCACAACCTGCTTATCTGCTTAGAGACTAGCAAGTTGTGCAGTAAGGAAAAACCCAACTTCCGTGGAGATTGAAGAAGAAGAAGAATCTAGAGAATCTAATAGAAAGGAAGCTAAGTGTATTCATATTTTCATTCAAGAGAACAAATAACGGTATTTATACTAAGAGTTTTTATTTTCACAACCAATTAACTTATTTTCACACTCAAATATTTAAAAAGAAGTTGTTATTATCTTCTTATATCTTCTCAATTTCTCTTATCATATTCTCTTGATATGATAACTTACATATCTGTTACAGTTTATTAGGATCAACTGCTTTGTTTTTCTTTTTTCTTTTCCTTTTTAAACAATTATTTGAGAAAAATCTATTTGATATCCAACTATTTTTCGAGTGTAAAATTTACCTCCAATTTTTCTATCCTGAATAACTTGACACCCAACTTTTATTTTGTTACACATTGGTGATAAAGTATCACTAGAGACTTACTTTCGAAGAGTTAATACACCCCACGATCACAAATGTTTGTCATTTTATTTTAATCAGTCCCAAATATTTTTTTTCTATTTCTATCCAAACAATTTATCTGTTAGTTCAATATAGTCTCAATTGTATAAAAAAATGTTAATGGAGACAAACTCAAGCCCCACATGTCAGAAAATATTTTTAAAAAAAATATAGGAATTAAGAAAAATCTAATAAAATAGGAAAAATAATTTAAAAAATAGAAAAATATGAAGAATATGCAGCAGTGAAGAATTAGGTTTGTGTATTTCATTCTTACAAAAACGTGTAGTAGGATAAAAAAATAAAAAGAGAATTTGTATGATAAATTGAGATGTTTGAGAAATTAAAACAGAATTTGCAAAGACTTGAAATTGTGTTGAGAAACTGAAATCTAGTGATTCCTACATATTTTGTTCATGCAATTGTTTTTTTAAATATAGAAAATCATTAGATTTTTCCTATTTTATTAGAGTTTTTTAATTTCCTATATTTTTAAAAATAGTTTCCTTTTTTATTAGATTTTTTTAATTTTTATATTTTTCAAAATATTTTCCCTATTTTATTAGATTTTTAAAAATATTTTTCATGTTTTATTAGATTTTTAATTTTTTTATAAAATTTTTTTTATTATTTTATTAGATTTTTCTTCAATTTCCATATTTTTCTAACATTTTTCCCTATCTTTAGATTTCTTAAAAATATTTATCATGTTTTATTAGATTTTTATATATTTTTTAAAATATATTTAATCTTTTATCAGATGTTTTAAAATATTTTTTCCTTTTTATTATATTTTTTAAATATGTTTTCTATTTTATTAGATTTTTCATTTTCTAGTAAAAATATTTTTATTATTTTATTAAATTTTTCTTACTTTCCTATTTTTTTCTATTTTTTTATATAATTTAAAATATTTTTTTATATTTTATTAGATTTTCTATATTTTTTTAAATATTTTTCCTATGTCACTAAATTTTTTTAAATATGTTTCCTATTTTATTAGAGTTTTCTTCATTTCCTATATTTTTTAAATTATTTTTACTTTTTTATTAGATTTTTCGTAATTTCCTATTTTTGAAAATATTTTTCCTATATTATTATATTTTTGAAAATATTTTCCTATTTTATTAGATTTTTCTTAATATTCTATATTTTTTAAAATGTTTTATTATTTTGTTACATTTTTTAAAGTATTTGTCCTATTTTATTAGATTTTTCTTAATTACTATATTTTTTAGAAATAAATTGTGACATGTGTGACCCAATTGTCAAAAACTATTATTAAAATAATAAAATCTAACGGAATTTGTCTCCGTTAACATTTTTTTACAGTTGAGATCATATTGAACTAGCGGATAAGACATTTGGGACCATAAAAATAGAAAAAAAATGTTTAGAACTTATTAAAATAAAATGACAAATATTTGGGAGCGTGCAATGTAAACCATTCAAAAATGAAGCTCTGCTTGTACTTTATCACCAATGTGTAACAGAATAAAATATTGATGTCAAGTTATTAAGGATCAAAAATTAGGAGTAAATTTTGCACTAGAAAAAAAATTGGATATCAAATAGATTCTTTCTGAAATAATTTTTTAAAAAGGAAAAGAAAAAAGAAAGAGAAAAGTGGTTGATCCTAATAATAAATTGTAACAAATACGAAAGTTATCATATCAATAGAACTTAATAAGAGAAATTGAGAAGATATAAGAACATAATACCATAATTTTTTAAAACTATTTTTGTATCAAAATAAGCTAATTAGGTGTAAAAATAAAAGCTTAATTTATATTATTCCAATTCTAGCAATACAGTTTCGACTAACAAACTATTGATAAACTCGCAAACTAGTAAGACACTAAGACCATCAGCAGCAGGGTACCAAAAGAGTGTTAAATGCTGCGTAGGATGATCCCGGTACCAAAATTTGGTACCAGACTTTTTTTTTTAAAAAAAAAAATTCGGAGAACCAATGGCAGCGCGCCACGCGTGCGCTGCAGGGCTGTCAATAAATGAGTTTTTTTATAATAAATACTGAAAATAATTTTATAAAAAATATACCATTATTTTTAATTTTTTGAGATCTATAAATTGAGACTAGGTTTGTATTATTTGGACACTAAAAAAATCAGAGTTTTTTACACTTTTTTTTCATTTTCTTCTTTTTTAAATGCTTTTTTTCATAATAATTACTCAAAATAATTTAAAAAAATATACCATTATTTTTATTTTTTGAGATCTATAAATAGAGCATGTGTTTGTGTCATTTGGACACCCAAAAAAATCTGAGTCTTTTACAATCTTCAAGCTCTTTCATGGATCCTTCACAAAATTATAATTTTTTTCCAAATTACAACTTCCCTAACCAAGCTCAAAATCCAAATATGCGACCTCCGAACCCAAACATTCAATGCCCAGAAAATCCTCAGAATACGGGGATGCAACCTAATTTTCTATGTATTTTCTTGTTCGTTTGCAATAATCTATATATGTTTGATTTACTGAGTGATAAATAATATCGTGTGTTACTCTTAAAAAATATTATATTATTTATTGTATAAAAAAAGTATAGAGTTTTTGAAATCTGAAAAGAAATTATGAATTATAATTAATTTATATTAAAAAATATTATTTATTATTTATTATATTATAAAAAGTAATTATTATAGTAATTATAAATTTAATAAGAAAAAGAAATGAAAAATATGGTGGGGTATATGATTAAATGATGTGGAAGGGAGAAAAAGTGAATAACACCCTGAATAACACCCTACTGTGAGAAGTGGGTGTTAAATATTTTTTGGTTGGGTGTTAAGCTGATGTGGCAGTGAAAGAAAGTAAATAACACCCTAAATTTAACACCTGCTGCTGTGGATGGTAGAACGACAATCACACACAGCAAACGAAAAACTCATTTATTACAATTAGACTCGAATAACAAGTCAAGTCGAGTCGTAACATTTTATCTTCTTAAAAACTCATTCAACGAAAAGAAAGAGAAAGGAAATCTTACTAAAAAGATTCCAATGATTATCAATTAGAAGTAAATTAATAACTACAAACTAATATTCATTAATTGAGTCAATAATGTTTATTTTGAAACAAAATTTTAAGTGGCTAATTAGAGAAACAAAATCAAATTTCTAAAAAAATATTCCATTTGTTCTTTATTAATAAACATTTTTGGCCCAAAAATTAATTTTTTATTAATTGATGTATTTTGAATTTCCGTATAAAAAATTATTTTTATCTGCTGCCTGCTACTGATTTATTTTATTTTTTATTTTTTTTAAACTGTGATTATACAGTAATTTTTATTAATTAAAACGAGAGGGATTACTTTGATGGATTAATACACCCCCGCTCTCAAATTTTTGTCATTTTATTTTAGTCAGTTTTAAATTTTTTATCCGTTAGTTCAATTTAATCCCACTGTTAAAAAAAAATAATAACGAAAACAAACTCCGTTAGATTTAAATATTTAAATATTTTTTTTACAAAATTTCCCCTCATGCGTTGGTAGAAGAAGAAAAAGAAAGGTGGAAACATTCCACTGTACCCCCACCACCCTCACCAAATCCGGTGACACTGTTACCATTTCCTGGTCCAACATCAACTCTCCTTCAGAACTTGATTGGCTTGGCCTCTACTCATCAACGGAGATCAACCCCAAACGCCACGACCATGACCACAACCCTCTCCCTGGGACAGCCCATTTGCTCGCCAAGTCAGCAGAAGTGGGGTTCGGGATTGATTCAAATGGTGGGGAGTGGGGACAAGGAAAGGAAACCGACAGCAGCAGCGAACGGGTCCAGTCCAGCGGTGCCACTGCCACTACCAGTCTACCATACAGTTGGCATCATATGGTGGAGCCCACTTTGCACCTAATAATTGGGCCCTTAATAAAACCACCTTTCTTTTCTGCACTTAATCACACCACGCCAAAAAAGAAAAAGCTAATTTAGAAGGAGAAACCATCTCCATCTCCATCTCCATCTCCTCTCTTCTTCTTCCTCTCCCTTTCATAAAACTGTTCGTGGAGAGAAATCCTGTCGGCCATTGTCATCTGCATTTTGTGTTATATTTGTTGGGTTTTGTGAAGAAGAGTAAAAGGGAAGAAGAGAGATGAGGGAGATCATAAGCATTCATATTGGACAAGCCGGGATCCAGGTTGGGAATACTTGTTGGGAGCTCTACTGCCTCGAACATGGAATTCAGCCTGATGGAGTGATGCCTAGGTATCCATTTTAAGATTGTTTTTGTTTTGTATGATTGCTCATTCTTGGAATCGTACCGGATCATTCGTAGGAGTTAGGATCCAATTAATTTTTCTTTTTCATTCCAGTTTTGCTTCTGTTTTGTTTATGATGTCTTCATTTATTGTGGGTTTTTTACCCCCCTCTGTTACACCCAAATTGTGAGAAACTTATGATAATGCCGAATCTTTGTTATAGTTTTATAAAATTGAATGGATCTAAGTTGTTTTTTTAATTTTCATTATTGCATGTTTTCATGGTTTTTGGTGAATTTTGAAGATCAAATTAGAACATTTTTCAGAAATTATTTGCTGTGATTGTAGGCCTTTCACCGGGTAACGTAAGTTGAAATTCAGTGGAAGTAGAAGTAAGGAGTTAGAATTGTGAAATCATAGTTCAGTACAAATGTTTGAACCACAAGTGCATTTTCCACTGAAGACCAACTTCTCTCACAATCTGATGCAACGATCTGTGCTTGAAAACTTGTTATGATAAGAATTCAGTCCGTTGTGGATGATGGATTTCATGGCCCCATAATCATGTCACTTTGGCCGAGCAAGATCTGAATTTTTTGGATAGAAATAAACATTAATAGCATCAATCTGATATTTTCCTGTTGAAAATGGTTACAGTTTGATTCTCGTTTACTGGAGCATTTGCTGTTTTGCTTTTGCTTATCCATCTATTTTCTCCTTAACAAGGGTTGTTTCGTATTCTTTTGCAGTGACACCACGGTAGGCACTGAACATGATTCGTTCAACACCTTCTTCAGTGAGACTGGTTCAGGGAAGCACGTGCCGAGAGCTATATTTGTTGATCTTGAGCCATCAGTTATTGATGAAGTTAGAACCGGTACATACAGGCAACTTTTCCATCCTGAGCAACTTATTTCTGGCAAGGAAGATGCTGCTAATAACTTTGCCAGAGGACATTATACTGGTAAGTGCATTCTTACTGCACTGTGAGAACAATCTCATTTGCATTGCCTTGTACTGACATAATTGGTTACAAATGCTGCAGTGGGGAGGGAAATTGTTGATCTGTGCCTTGACCGCGTGAGGAAACTGGCCGACAATTGTACTGGTTTACAGGGATTTTTGGTATTCAATGCTGTTGGTGGTGGCACTGGTTCTGGCTTGGGTTCTCTACTTTTGGAACGTTTGTCAGTAGATTATGGAAAGAAGTCTAAACTTGGCTTCACCATCTATCCTTCTCCCCAGGTAAGGTTCTCAAAGACCTAAAGGGAAAGTATGGGCGAGAAAATGAATATAAAATCTTAGGCTCTCGGATTTGTAGCTTATGCAAAATGCTTGTCTTTTGGCCTGGGATATGATATAACAGTCTCTTACATCATTCTTGTAAATGCTGCAGGTTTCCACTGCCGTTGTGGAACCGTACAATAGTGTGCTCTCAACTCATTCTCTCCTTGAGCACACAGATGTGGCTGTGCTTTTGGATAATGAAGCCATCTATGATATCTGTAGGAGATCACTTGACATTGAAAGGCCAACTTACACCAACTTGAACCGCTTAATATCCCAAGTCATTTCTTCATTGACCACTTCCTTGAGGTTTGATGGTGCCATCAATGTGGACGTCACAGAGTTTCAAACTAACCTCGTTCCATATCCACGTATTCATTTCATGCTCTCATCTTATGCACCTGTAATCTCAGCTACCAAGGCTTACCATGAACAGCTATCAGTTCCTGAGATCACGAGTGCCGTGTTTGAACCCTCAAGCATGATGGCCAAATGTGACCCAAGGCATGGAAAATATATGGCTTGTTGCCTCATGTATCGTGGTGATGTCGTACCAAAGGATGTTAATGCTTCTGTTGCAACAATTAAGACAAAGAGAACAGTTCAATTCGTCGACTGGTGAGTTGGCATTCCTTGTCTTCAATCCACTGTGTTATTTGTCTCAACAATTGCTCATGCTTTAATTTTCAGTTTTTTCTTTTTTTTTCATTTTGGAGTCTGAATCATGTTTTGTTTGCACTCTTTCAGGTGCCCAACTGGTTTCAAGTGCGGCATCAACTACCAACCACCAACAGTGGTACCAGGAGGTGATCTTGCCAAAGTACAGCGTGCTGTTTGTATGATAAGCAACAACACGGCTGTTGCTGAGGTTTTCTCAAGAATTGACCACAAATTTGATCTAATGTATGCCAAGAGAGCATTTGTTCATTGGTACGTGGGCGAGGGCATGGAGGAAGGTGAATTCTCAGAAGCTCGTGAAGATCTTGCCGCTCTTGAAAAAGATTATGAGGAAGTTGGGGTAGAAGGTGGTGATGACGAGGAGGACGATGGAGACTATCAGTAGGATGCTCTTTTATGAGGCATTAGCAGCTGCATGTTTGTCCTTCTTATCTCGCGGATTGATCTCTACATGTGTATTAGCATGATTATTATTTGTCATTGATCTACGAATTCTCCCTGTTGTGTTGTGATTCTGTATTTAGCATTGGTTTTTCAAATTACATTTTTTTATTATTATTATAAATGTATTAGTTTCATTCAGTGAAACAAAGCGTTTGATGCCAAAAAGATCACTCTCTTTTTTCTCAGATCCACACTTCATTCTCGTTCTTCTTGATTTTAGCTTGTGAAGGATGAGTTGGGTTTCTAAGTAATGGAGGCAGGTCAATGAATCAATTTGTCCTTACCTTTCATTTTTCTAATAGAGATGATGTCATTAGTGACTCGAATTTGAGACTCGATCTTCGGTGTTTTCCAGGAAAAGCCACCGAACTACCACCACGTTGGTCAACGAAGAAGCCACTAACATTAAGGCAGCAACAGTTCCATTGTATTAATCCACATGGTGGTGGTCAACGAAGAAACCACTAACATTAAGGCAGCAACAGTTCCATTGTATTAATTATGTCCACATGGCCCGGGGGATATAGCTCCAGCTCCCAACTTGCAATTGGGTCGTTTATCCTCCTTCTCTTCACTCTATTATTAAGCAAAATGTACATATATGCGGTGCAGGGCATGGAAAGAGGTGTGGAACTGGCAGAAGCAAAAACGGCAAAACCGAGCCTATTGCTTGAACCATCTCTTTCATGTTCTTGATCATGGTTGTTTCCTTGTACAACCCATCTTATTGTTGCCCTCAGTATCAAAAAGAAGCCCTCCTCCAGTTCAAATCATTGTTGATTGGGAAAGAATCATACAATTCTTCTTATGATTTTCCTTTCGGCTTAGAGACATGGAAATCAAACAATTCAGATTGTTGTCAATGGGAAAGAGTCATTTGCAACTCGAACACGAGTAGTGCTGCACAAAAACAGGTGACTGATCTCTATCTCAGCTTGCAAGGTGAATCCCTGCCTTTAAAAAATGTTGTGACAGCTAATGTTTTGAATCGTCTCTTTCGTTTAAAAACCTTAGTTTCTTTTGACATTCTTATCTTAGTCTACGAGGTGAAATTTTGGGAACTGGTTTTGCTAATCTAACAGCACTTGTACATCTTGATATGTCTTACAACTATTTCAACGGTTTTGTGCCTCCTGAGTTGTTTTCTCTCAGAAAGCTTGAGTACCTTCTTCTATCTGTTAATGCCATTGGGGGATCTTTACATAGAAAAGTTGGCGATATGCCAAGCTTGAGGGAGTTGAGCTTGGGCTGGAACAAGATTTCTGGAGACATTTCTGCGGAGGTAGCAAACCTCACACATCTGCAGGTCTTGTCGCTTGAAAATAACAACTTTATCGGAGAAGTTCCAGCGGAGATAGGGAAACTCATCAATCTGTTAGATTTGAATATTCGGAACAATCATTTCTCTGGACAGGGTCCTATGGAGATTGGAAACCTCACTCGTTTGGGTACTTGGCGATAGGAAGGAACAGCTTTTCTGGACCAATTCCATCATCTCTATGTTAGCTGAAGGAGTTGTATTTTCTGGAATTGTATAGGAACTTGTTCTTGATGGAGATACCCGCCGAGATCGGTAAGTTATCCAAAGTAGTAAGTTTTTACTTGTACAACAACAATTTGTGAGGAGAGATCCCACCATCGGTTCAAGAAATGGATCAGTTGACTTGAGCAGTAATTCATTATCTGGTGATGTCCCTCCATGGTTGTTCTATTTAAGCAACTTGACTGATTTGAAACTCGGACGAAACAAGCTTAACTGAGAAGTTTCAGCATAGTTCCGAAGAGCAAGGTATCTAATGTGATTTAAGCTCTAGCAATCTATATGGGGAAATTCCCACTTGGATTTCCAACCTAACTTATCTTTCTAGCAGTAACAACCTGAATGGAGCATTTCCTTTTTGGCTTACACAAAAGCATATTAATTACATATATTTGTCAGATGTTATGCTCACAGGTTCTCTACCATCTTCCTTGTTTGAAAGTCAAGCTCTTTACTCGCTTGACTTGTCCCGTAACAATTTTTCTGGGATTGTTCCAATATCTGTTTCAAACCTGGCAGACCTATTTTTTCTTGATCTGTCAGTCAATAGATTTTCAGGTAATCTTCTACCAATCTTTGGCTCGAAAAGTAGGTTGATTGTTGCTAAGCTAAACCAAAATCAGTTTTCTGGTGTCTTGCCTCAAAGTGTGGGAATGTCAAGTGAGCTCCAAATCCTTGATCTTCATGACAACAACATCACAGGGAAATCCCAGAATCCCTTTGTCAAATCTCTTATCTTGGTGCCCTGAATCTTCGAAACAATTCCCTATTCGGCACAATACCAAAACTTCTGTCCAATCTAACGAATATTCAAATACTTGATCCGTCTGACAATCAGTTCACTGGAGAAGTTCCTGCTAGTTTAGGTAATCTTAGTGGAATGATGCATGCCCCTGAAAATAATGACATATCTGCTGGTTGGCCTATAGAAGTGTTTTGGAAGAGTTTAAAGCAGTATCTTTCTGGACACAACCTTTTCATGTATACATTGCTAGATCTGTCAAAAAATCAGTTATCAGGAGAAATTCCAAGTAGCTTTGGTGATTTGAAAAGTTTGAAAACACTGAACATCTTTTACAACAATCTCTCTGGACAAATACCGGTGGCTTTCAGTGATATTGAGAGTTTGGAAAGTCTGAATTTGTCACACAATAACCTTTCAGGAGAAATACCACAAACCCTTGAAAAGCTTTTGCAGCTGACCCTTTTGGACCTGAGCAATAATATGCTTACGGGTCGGTTTCCTAATGGTCCTCAAATGGATAGGTTGAATGATCCAAAATCTTATGCCAACAACAATGGATTGTGTGGATTGCAAATTCAAATACCATGTGACAAGGAATCAAGAAATGCAAAGCCAGAAGAGGTAGAACAGAAGGGTAAAAGTGATCATGAGGATAGGGATAGATGGTTTTCATTGAAGATGGCAGAAATTGGGTTTCCTTTCGGATTCTTGTCAACTGTTTCAGTTATGTTTGTCATTGGTTATTTTCGCATTCCACCGCCGCCACGTGGAAGAATCTATGTCAGACAGGTTTGATTGAAATTTTTGGCATTAGTTTCCTGTAATGACAACACAAATTGCTGATCATTCTATAGGGCAAATCAAGAAGTGCTCACATTTGAAAAATGGTAGTAGAATCCATTGTATGGTGATTGATATTCTACTCTACCAACGTTTTCCTTTGCTTGATTTCTGATTTGTGCTTGCTCTTATCTTCTAGTCTTGGAATTGTAAACTCCACAAAGTGACTGGATGTGGTTGAAATCTGCATTTCTGTATTTCTGCATTTCTGCACAAACAATCCCACATCGACTGGATACAACTTTACCGTCGGTACCTACACGTATAAACCAAGACCAGCATTCAATCACCAACTCAAACCTTTCTCGGCCTTTTGGCTAAGATCAAGTGTAGTATCTGTTCTTATCAGTTTAATATCTGATACGTGGGTCATCGATCCACATGATATTAAATTAATTTCTTTAAGGGGAGAGCTGAACACAGTAGCTTGCTACCGGAGAGCCCTCAAGCGTTGCCTTTGCGTTGCACTCTACAGCAAAGCCTGGCGCACCCTCCAATTCCAGTGTAAAATTCTCTCTTTGCACAATTTCGTTGTTTTATGGAAAGTCAGACAATGCTCTAACCTACAAGTGCATGTTGAAGAATCAAAACTGTGTAAAGATCTCTACTATATAGTTCGAAATCCCGTCTCTTACCTTTTTCGGTGTGTAGTCTCACTCTACCTGATGCAAGGAACTTTTTGGCATCTTTTTGTTGGTGCTTAGCGTGTTAGTAGCTCCATGCCTCCTCTTGATTTAAGAAATAGCATTGACCTGTTCACCTACCGCTGTCTTGCGTCAGATATATAGTTAAACTTTGTTTCTAACACCTTTTAGTGTATGGATCACAACTAATAGAATAAATTGTTCTTATCTACCTGCCAATCAATTGATTCTCAATTTGAACTACCACTTTGGAGTTGGATGGAGCATGTTTAGCTCAGCGTTTAGCTCAAGTGACTGGAGCGAGAAGCTCTTCTTTCGTTTTAGTTCAGATATATAGTTAAACTTTGTTTCTAACACCTTTTAGTGTATGGATCACAACTAATAGAATAAATTGTTCTTATCTACCTGCCAATCAATTGATTCTCAATTTGAACTACCACTTTGGAGTTGGATGGAGCATGTTTAGCTCAGCGTTTAGCTCAAGTGACTGGAGCGAGAAGCTCTTCTTTCGTTTTAGTTCAGCTTTCCCAACATATTTTTCTCTATTTCTGATACTCGAATCTGAAAGATTAAGTGTAGATAAATGTCTTTCTACTTAATCATAGCCGAGGTTGGTAACAATCATGACATTTTATATACATTTCTGATGTAAAAAGAAAAATAATGAGTTCTGAGGTACACAAAATGAAAGGCTACATTATCTTTAATGTGCATGATTGCTTAGACTGTGATCGATTGTTTAAAACCAGAGTAACCCAATTTGTATTGAGGCTTCAATTTGTCATCTCTAAAATTGGTATTTCTCATTGTTGTCTTGCAAGCATAGCAAGCATGCATAAAGAAACATAAAAACTAGAAAAAGATCCTTAAAAGAGAAACAAGATTCAAACAACATTTTTGAATCCCAAGATTCTGCAGATAGAAGTTTTTATTCTAATACAAAGATGGTAGATCCCAAAGGGCTTCAATGGGGTCATGAATAGCCTGCATGTACTCTTGAACTCCATTAATGGCATATAAAGCTGCTGATATTTGCCTTTCCACTTTCATCCTCTCAAATTCTGAGAACTGATCATCCATACCATTATTTGTGTTCTCTTCCACAACCATGTTTCTTGGAAATTCCATCACTTCTTGTGTAAATGAGAACTTCTGATCGAACCCAGCAGTACCGAAATTGGTCCATGAAGGGTACTCAACTAATTCCTCTGCACTGCAGTTGCTCAAATCAGGTTTGTATCCATCATCAAACAACTGAAAAGAACAAGAAGAAGAGGAAGTGGTAGCAGTAGTAGTGTCACTTATACTACTATTACTACTACTACAACCACTAGTACTGCTACTAGTTTTGGTGCTAATCACAGTTTCTTGTAATTCTGCAGTATTTTCTTGCAATTTTGTTTCCTGCTGCAGCTGTTTGCTTCCTTTTCTGTTGTTGAGCAGATTCCTGATCCTTAGAGCCAGAGGAGAATCCAAAGACACATGAGTGATGAAGTTGGTTCGAGTGTTCGATCCGCGAAGAAGGCAAGCAGCTTCATCATAAGCTTTTGCAGCTTCTTCTGCTGTCTCGAAAGTGCCTAGCCACATCCTGATCTTCTGTGTTGTGTCTTTGATCTCTGCAACCCATCTCCCTGACGGCCTCTGCCTAACACCAACAAACTTGATGGCATTATTGGAACTAGACCCATTTCTCCCCTTGATTTTGCTTGTTTTGCTCATTGGGGTTGATCTAGGCTTTTTGCGCTGGTTTTGGTGTTGGAATTGAATTTCCATTGAATGAGTTGTGCAAGGAAGAGGGATTTTTAAAGAAGGGATGAAAAAGGGAATTAGTGGAAGACCTTGTTGTCTACATGTTCATGCTTAGTTTTCAACGAAGCCATATATATATATTTGTTTGGGTGTCTTAATTAAAGTGTTATTTTATGTGCAACTTGGTGTTCAAATCGAGGAATACATACATGCCATTCATTTATCAATCAAGACAAAATTATTATCCAATGTTTGGTTTTCCTTTCATGGTACAACCTTAATTAATTACCTAGGTTGACTCCAAAGTGTAACTTGTCCCTTTATTAGAATGTTTTTTCTTAAATTTTCCCTCTTCTTTTCTATTTTCTCCGTTATAAATTAAATAAAATTTCAAGTATTTGATCAAATTAATCAATTTTCTTACATTTTAAGTTAATAATTTAACACTACTATTCTTATTTTATTCTAACAAATCATATTTTATAACTTTTTTTAATAATTTCTCCTTAATAACTACGGTTAAGTTGATAAAATTAATCAAAAAATTACCTAAAAATAAATAAATTCATCTAATTTTAGACAATATAAAATCCTCCAAAAACATCGTCTAATTTAAAACATAGAGTATATTTTTTTTTAGCATTTTTTACTTCACCTTTGTGTGACTTGCTTTTATGGTTACAGGGTTTTGTCCAAATAATATCATTTTTGTTCTTAATAATTATAGAGTTACTAGTACGCAGTGGTTCAATATTTTCATACTTTAATTAAAAGAGAGCTTCATTATTCTATGCATAGTAATACTTGCCTTATAAAGTCTTCCAACCCGAATCAAATATACGTGATTCACATAAATATGGTTATCTATTACTGTGGATATATATTATATTTTTTAAATATTAATCTTTCCGTATTATTTTATACAAAATTAAATACGGAATTGTTAATATTTCTTGCAAATTCCATATTTAATTTTGTATAAAATAATATGGGAGGACATAATTATTTAAAGAATATAATGAATTAGAAACAAAATATACCTCCACTATAATGGGTAGCCATAATTTTGTTCTATTTGTCTTTCAATAAAGATCATTATAACTTGGTCAACATATGAGATGAAGAAAGTCAAGAAGGGTTTAATGGCCGCCACGTGGAGGCATCGTAATGAAGCTCTAGATGGACACAAGAACTAAGGTCTAAAACTAAAATTCATGCGATAATATAAAATAACTAAATTAGAAAAAAGGAAAAAAGGAAAATAGACCTAGTCATGTCATGCACTAAGCAGACAAAGCATCTCCTATCGTGCACGCTGCGCTGGTTCTAACCTCTCCTCTCTTCCTCCTATTACATCATCCAAACCAAACTAACAAAACTTGTTTCTTTCCCTTAAAATAAATATATTATTATTCATATATAGGTTAGATTCTAATTAGTTGTCGTTTTCATTACATTTGATTATTACCTCTACATTAGATAACTATATAGTATAATATAATATAATATAATATTTTTACTATATTGATTATTGAGACCCAAAACTGATCATCCAAATTAAAAGGTTACTTGTTTGATGATTAAGAGGCTTTGATTTTTTTTGGAGGGAAAAATAACAAAATTTTATATTTTGCTCCCTTTTGACAATTATATAAAGTATTGGTCCACACTTCATACGGATAATCACAAATTTTATTTTTCATTTTATTATACTTAAATGAGTTGAGTTAGTTTACGAATTAAATTTTATTTTATTTTTATAACTATAATTACTGAATTTGTGTTTTTTTTTAATTAGATAAAACTAATTATTTGATCAATTAAATGAATCTCTCACTATCTCTTTTATCTATTATTTATATCATAACTAAGTTATATTAAAAAAATTTAATCACCTCATTTAGAAATTATAAATATCTATCCTTTAGATGTTAATAAGCATTTATAGTTCAGTTTAGTTTCTACAAAACAAGCATGGAAAGGTTTCGAGTTTGAGTCTCCTTATCAACATTCTTATCTATTTCCAAAAAAAATATCATTTGTCTAACTCTTTATTTATAAAAGAATGTAGAAATTATTTTTACAACATGAATTTACTATTATTATATATTTTTTAATGTACAAATTATTATAACTCTTTAAGAAACAATGCCTATTTATATAACTTGTTATATTTTTATATTTTTTTAGCATAAATATATATTTTTAATAGTTAAAATAAATTAATTCTCACAATAACTTATTATGAATTTTTCTATAATTTCTATCATCTCTTACTTTTTTTGTATTTCTTCCATTTTTTACTTTCTCTTTCTTTCTCTTTTATCTATTATTTATACACATAGTTATACTATATTCAAAAGTATTTCATTACCTCAATTATAAAAAAAACAAATAGTTATCTAACTCTTTAAATATCTTTAACCATTTGTACGACTCTTAGTTCTAAAAAAAAATAGAAATTGTTCTTGCATCATAACTTTAGTAATATATTTTTTCTCCCTTATTTTTTTAATTTTTCTATTTATTCGATTGTTATATTTTATTTTTAATTGCATTTTAAATTTTAATTGAATGTTTTATATTCTAACTCATCATATTTTATATTTTAATGTTATATCGGTTTAAATTATAGTCATTGATGTTTAAATTTTCCTCCATTTATTTTTCTCATCTTTATTGTTCATTTATTATTATATTTTTCTAACATTTTCTCATTTAAATAGATTGGAACCGTATAGTACAAGTCATTTTCCTCAATTTATTTTTCTCATCTTCACTGTTCTTTTATTATTATATTTTTCTAGCATTTTCTCATTTCTTATTTATTTTCTAGTTCTTTTCTTCTCTTCTATTTTATCTTTTACCTATTATTATAGACATAATTATGCCACATTAAAAAGTTTTAATTACTGCAACTATCAAAAAAAAATTAATTACCAACTATTTAAATATGGCTAAACATATGTATGACACTTCATTGTTTTTTATAAAAAATAAATTTAATTGTTCTTATAACATAGCTTTAGTAATAAATATTTTTCTCCCATATTTTTAATTATTTTATTGTATGTTCTCTTTTTATTTTGTTATTTTCTTAATTTTTATTTTTCTTAATTTTATAGATTTTTAATTAACTTTTTACATTCTAACTTATTATATTTCATATTTCAATGTTACTCCCTCCGTTCTTAAAAGGATGACACTTTACTATTTGCACGTATTTCAATGAGGTCGGATGACTCACTATTTGAGACAATTTTGGCCCGAATTTTTTCTCGGACGTACGTTAAGGATTAAAGTACGTTAGAAAAAAAGTACGAATTTTTTTGGGGTCAAATAGAGCGTTATCCGACCTCATTGAGACGCGTGCATGAACAGTACGCGTCATCCTTTTCAGAACGGAGGGAGTATAATTTTTTAAATTCTAGTCATTGATGTTTAATAATCACATTTACGTACATTGGTTTTGAAGTTTGACATTTACATCTGAGCTTATGCGGCAAAAAAAATAATAGAGCTACAATCGCTAATGTGGAATGTTTGTATTGGTCATGTTGGTAGTTGATGTGGCATCACCATATAGTTCTAATTGCTAACATGTGATGACCACAATGATGCAGTCTCTGCTTCTTCTGCTTTCATATATATACAAGGTATTGGCCCGCGTTTCGCGCGGATTATCACAACTTTTATTTTTCATTTTATTGTACTTTGATTTACAAATGAGTTGTGTGAATTTACAAATCAAGTTAAATTTTATTTTTATAACTATGATTACTAAATTTTCATGTAAGTAAAACCATTTATTTCTTGAATCAATTAAATTAACTGTGTTAGTTATCTAATCTTTTATAATTTTTTTTTCTTTTCCTAATTCTTTAATTCTCCACTCTCTCTTACTCTTTTACCTATTATTATTTACACACATAGGTAAGTTATATTTAAAAATATTTCATAACCTCAATTAGAAAAATTAAATACTTAACCCTTTAAATATTAGTAACCATTTATCTAACTCATTATTTCTTAAAAAAATGTACAAATTATTCTTGCATCATAATTTTAGCTGTAATGCATATTTTTCTCCCATATTTTTATTTATTTATTTATCTTTTGCTATTTCTATATCTTTTATTATTATTTTTCTCCGCATTTTAATTTTTCATTGAATTTTTTACATTCTAAATCATCATACTCCATATTTTAATGTTATAACTCTTTAAATTATAGTCATTCATACTCTAACTACATTTATACTCAAATTGATCTTACCACGTGACTTTAGTAGATTTTTTTACTTTATATTTCTCCTTTACATATTATGTATACATATAGCTAACTTATATTTAAAAAAAAAACAATCATTTCATTTTGAATAAATTAATTATCTAGCTCTTTTAAAATATCATTTGAGAATTTATTTAACAATATTTTTTACAAATTATTCTTGCAACAAAAAATTTAGTAGTAATATACTTTTTAACTTATTGAATTAAATTGTTCACTTTTAAATTTTTTTATCATTTTCTCATCTCTTTTTTTCTTCTTCTTTTATCTCCTTACTTATTCACTTTTTTTCTTTTTGGGAGCCTTTATTTCCACACCAAAATAGTTAAAAAGAAGTTAACTTATTATGTTCTCATATCTTCTCAATTTCTCTTATCAAATTCTCTTGATATGATAACTTTTGTATCTGTTACAGATCAACCACTTTTTCTTTTTCTTGTTCCTTTTCTTTTTTAAACAATTATTTGAGAGAATGTCTATTTGATATCCAAAATTTTTAAAAATATATAGAAAATTAAGAAAACTCTAATAACATAGTAAAAATATTTTAAAAAATATAAAAAAATTAAGAAAAATATAATAAATTTCTATGTTTTTTTAAAATATATTTCCAACAACAAAATATGTAGGATCCACAAGATTTCAGTTTCTCAACACAATATCAAGTCTTTCCAAATTATCTTTTAATTTCTCAAACATCTCAATTTATCATACAAATTCTCTTTTTAATTTTTTTTATCCTACTACACCTTCTGGGAAGAATGAAATACACAAACTCTATTCTACATTGCTGCATATTTTCATATTATTTTAATTTTTAAAATATGTTTCCTATTTTATTATATTTTTCTTTATTTTTTAAAAATACTTTTCCTATTTTTATTATATTTTTGAAAATATTTTTCCTATATTTTTTATCGTTTGTAGAGAGCGTAAAAAATAAGTGTATTAATGGATGTGAAATAAGGGGAAAATTACAACTTACTCTACCCACAATGGGTTTGTAGATAACGGTAAGAGGATCGTCCATAAAGACCTCTAGGGAATTGTAGTTCTTGATTGACTTGCTCATCACTAAAGTTGGTTGGTTGATTCTGAAACTAAAGCAAGAAGAATAAAAATTAAGCAATAAAAACGATCTTGGTCAAGTCAAGATTTTGGCCAAGATTGGATATCTGGGTCTGAAAATTCATAAATGGAAAACTCCTAGTAAGGGCAATTTTGGAGCTGTATTCTGATGCTTCGGTCATTGGTTCAATGTTGTTCATCTTCATCTCCATAGTGCTACTTCGTCAAGGTCAGCACCTAACTCAAGTTTACCCTCGATTGTCAGTCGAGGCCCACGGTTGCCAGTCGGGTCTGAATTATATTATTCATTCAACTGTGTCTCCCAAGCTAAAATCTGAGTTGTCAATTCTAAACTTTAACAAGGAAGTAATTTGTTAAACCAGAAAATAAATAATTACAGAGATAAAAATTATTAGGAATATTTAGACCTCACGATGCATAAGAACTTAGCTTAATCAACCCTAACCAAGAATGGATGATGTTCTAGCCAGACATAACCATGGAAGAAATTAGAAATTTATTTATCATAGAATGGAAATTAATCTGCAAATTCCTTAATGGAAAATTACAGAGCAAAGGTATTTTTGGGAACAAGGAAAGAGATGGAGTCGAGAGCCCCCCTTTCCTAAATGGCCTCCTGCAGCTTATAAAACTGCTGCCATAAAAATCCTATTCTAACTCCAACTCTTGGAGAATTTAAAAATCAAATCCTAAATTACAAAATTCAAATTGAAACTAATTTGTTCAAATTCAAAATCAAATAAAATATTTGATTTGTTCTAATTTAAATGAGGATCACTGCTCCACTTTAAGATTTGATTTTCTTGCAATTCAGCATCTCTTCCATAACCACCGTCTTCAGCAATCCTATCCAATCATTTAATTCAAATTCAAAGTTGGATTTTTCTCCAATTTCTCTGCCTCCAATCAGAATCTACAAAATGAAGGGAAATGATGGAAATTAAATAGTTTTACTATCCAAATTAAAAATATTTAGATAGTAAAAATATGCGAAATAAATGGTCAATCAAATTTCCCCACACTTAAACTATGATTGTCCTCAAGCATACTGACTCAAGACACAGCGAAACAAAAAAAACACAAAAAAGTACAAAATCAAAGAACACTTGCAAGGAAACCAGTTATCTCATCACACAGAGTGCATCAAACGATTCAACTTATAACTCCAAATTCTTACTATTAAGGCCTAACCAATACCCCAAACATCCAATCTCACATAAACAAAAAATTCATGTGCTTCTTGACAGAATCCTGCAAACTGAAAAAAAACAACAACTATTTCCTTTCCATTCCTATTGATTCATCGACTGCCTTTTTCTTCATTTTTTTCCCAATTATTATACCATCCTTTTTAACATGTAGTTTCTTGAATATTTTCACTTAGTGAGGCAAAAATATTAAGACATATTTTTTCAATTCAACTTGGCTGGTTTTATTTAGAAATAGTTCTCTAGATATTTTCACTTGATGAGGTAAAAATATCAGAGCATTGCAAGCACAAATTTTTCAGGGCTCTTAATTTCTTTTCTTTTTTAGCAGTTCTCATTAGGGCTGTCAAAAAGACCCGGGACAAGAAGACCCATCCCGGACCCGGGGTTTCGGGTCGGGATCGGGTCTGGTTCCGACCCGTTTAATGTCGGGTCTGACCGAGAGCCGGCAAACCCTTAAAAGCCCATCTTCATCTCACCTTCTCCCTCAATGTCGCACCTCACCTAACTGCCAATTAAAACATCTGCTAATTAAAACCAAAAAAATAGCCGACCACCTCACCTCGCCACACCTCACTGTCACCGGCCAGCCTCAACCCATTTTCGATTTCAATCAACCCAAAATAGCCAACCCAAAATAGTCAACCCATCACCCCCACGTAACACCACTCATCGCCACAGCCAAAACCCAAACAAATCAGACAAGTAGCACCTCAATTTTGGATCTCTTCCCCTTAACACCACTTAACACCCATCGCTGCAGGATCTCATCCCTATCTTCCACCATCGCCAACAAATCAGCCAACTAAACCCGGATCCACCTCATCCAAACCACCACCTCCACACCGAATCTAAACCCAGCCGAGAAGAAGATGAGAGGAAGAAAAAGAGAGGAGAGGAGAGCGAGGCTTCGAAAATAATTTAATAAATAAAAGAAATAAAATAAAAGAGAGGAGAGTGAGAGTTGCGCCTGCACAGAGAAAAGGAAAGGAAGAAAAGGGAAAGAAAAGAAAGAAAAAATAAAGAGAGGAGGGTGAGGTCGTGTGACTCGTGAGAAGGAAGAAAAAAAAGAAAAAAAAAAGAAAAGAAAAGAGAAAATTTCAGGTCCGGGTTTGGTACCGGACCCGAAAGCACTTTGTCGGGTCCGGTCCGAACCCACAGACCCGAATTGACAGCCCTAGTTCTCATGTATCAAAGGGTTTTTTAAGAAAGCAGAGGTGTATGCTCCATTTGCAAATTCTAGTGTTAAGCACTAGAACCTTGGGTTTATGCAAAAACTGGATGTTTAAAGAGTACCAGGATCGTACTCTTGCAAGTATTGGTTATGCTAACCCAATTAATTTCCCTAATAGTATGGTATGGAGTAAAAAATTGAAGCATTTTTACATCTTATGTGAGTGAGATGACAAGGTTTCAAGCAAAGAGTATTCTGATTTTTAAAAATAACACACAATTTATCTAAAATCACACAAAAAGTTAGAACAGAAAGTCTTGGCCATGACAAACTGAAAAAAAATGTCATGCATAAATCAGTCTAAAAAAAAAGACACATAGAAAAACACATATATACACCGAAAACTCTCTCCTACACTTAGAAGACACAGCGTCCTCAATGTGTGTTGGAAATGGAAAAAAAAGGGGGAAATAAATTAATAAAATAAAACAAAAAAGGAAAGACGCGACTTGGGGGTGATTTAATCTTGGAAGAGGGGATTTTGGAGGTGCAGTAGTCCTTGCTAGGGCTGAGGTAGTTGCTAGAGGAGTGGCTTGGTCTGGTTCTGGAAAACTGTCTTGGCCAAGACAACTGCCGAAGCTGGATTTTTCCTTTGGTTTTGAATGCCTTTCTCGTGCTTGCAGCAACCTGGAACAATTACAAGGGATGTTTAGGTTGATCAACGAGATACCTCTAAACTTATTCATGAAAAATCAAGGAAAAAAATGGAAGTAAATGAAACAAAAACATGGGTTGCCTCCCATGCAGTGTGTTGGTATGATATGCGTGTGTTTTCTAGATATTTTCCCTCAAATTTTGTATGTTTTCCCTCCTTGATGCTACTAACTTGCTCTGTTTTTAATACTTTTGCCAGATCTAGCCCTGGAGGAGAAAAAGACAGAAAGCACACGCTTTGGGATGGAATTGAGCAGTTTTGGAAGTCTCCCAGTCTTCGTCGCGGCCTAGACGTATTTCCTCAGTCGAGCCCTAGACGCGCGCATTCATGTCCAGCCCTGGACTATCTGTAAAGCCGCATGTGCTTGCAATCCTCCTTGGAGCGCACGAAGAGAGACGCCAGCAAGATTCCTCTCTGATCCCTTTTGAGCGTCCTAGGAATATTCTCCCTGGGACGTGGTCTAGCCCAGCTGTCCCTTTCCTCCCGTTTTGTCCTCTTCTCTTAGCTGGATTTGTCCTCTAGTTAGCTTAGGGTTGTATATAAATAGTAACTTTAGGATTTTTAGGGTAAGCAACATTGGTAGGAGGCAGAAATCAGCATACTTTCTATTTTTCTCCCTTCTTTGGGATTTGTTCCTCCATCTTCAAGCTGTAGCCGCCGGCCAGCCTTACTCTTTCACCGGAGCTTTTCAGCTCCGGCTGGTATTTAATAGTTTTCTTCCCATTTTCTTATTTTCCTTCTATGCTTGTTATCAAATCTATATATATTTATGTTATTATGAGCATGAGTAGCTAGATCTTGTTATCTTAGCAAAGGTTTTTCCAAGGGTTGTAAGGGTAGTTGTGAAACCTTAATGTTCTTCATAAACTCTTATGCGTGTATTTAATCCGTTGCCATTTTACTGTCATATTGCACTGGATCTATAGAAGCCTGATCAACTGCTGTATTTTCCTTTGTAATTACTGCCATTTCTTTAGAATCAGTAGGCACCTAGCCCGGGGTCATCATGTTGCTGGTCCAATCCGGCTAGGGCTGGAGGTTTACTAGGGTGGATCTGACAACGTCTTGCCCTAGACGTGTCTTCCTCCACTTCATGGGCCTCTGGATCTCCCCATAAGCTAACCTTGGGGAAGGACGGAGTGTCAAGGTCTCTCCCATAAGCGTACCTTGGGCGAGACTTCTCTTACGAAGGTAGACAGGAGGCCTAAGCGTACCTGGCCTCTATAGCACGTCTGCACTGTGAGAGTGGAATATCCTTGAGCTGATGACCAACTAGGCCTAGATGCAACCCGCTGAATCACTTTGCTAAGACTCTTTCCTATTATCTGATTTACCCCTCTTGTGATACTGTTTTATTGCCTTTAGATAATTTTTACTTTATTTAGTTCACTTGTTAGCTTTAGTATCCAAATCTCGCTGGTTAATTTCATTTGCCAGCCCAAACACCCCCCCCCCCAAGTGTTACTTGTTACTGTTTAGACCTGGACATACACTATGAACAAAATATTACCATTAATCCTTGTGGTTCGACTCTGATTTGCCCTATACACATTTATTGTGCATTTTGCTAGCAGAAAATATTACTTTTGAGTGACGATCAAATTTTGGCGCCGTTGCCGGGGATTGACGGTTCTAATATTTTGTTTTTCTTTGTATGACCAGGAGATATGCACCTTGCCCACCATTTTCGTCCAGGCCTCGACGCTAGAAACGTTATCACCCCTACACTATCTTGCCCTGGACGATTCCAGATTTTATTTTCTTTCTTCAATGTCTTATTTTAATTTTTATTCTCACTCACCCTCTTTTCCCCAGTATTTTAGTCCTAACCCCCCGTGGCGGAATCAAGGAAATTTCAACTATGGAGTGCAGCCCAAACCTAGCTATAAATATCTTCAGCCTCCACAACCTCCACAAGACGCATGTTTTACCCAAGAAGATTTTACTGCAGTAGCTGACTTAGCGAACCAACTTGAGGAGATGAAATTAGCCTTGGAGGAGCTTAAGAAGCAGAAGCGTCTGGAGGAATTAGCTGACATGGTGAATCAACTTGAGGAGATAAAAGTAACCATGCAGGAACTTAAGGAGCAACAACGTGAAGAGGCCATTGAAGCAAACTTTGCATGCCTACCTGAACAGCTTGCCCTAGACGTTGCCCCAACATTTGCACCGAAAGTTTTAGCTCCAACACCTTTGCCCAATCAGATCATGAGTCACCCAATCACTCCTATAGCACAATATTTGCAGCACTTAGATAGTGACGACTATATAAGTGAAGAGGAGAATTTACCCACCGCCGTCCTATGGGAGTTGCCATTTGAGTGTCTAGACCAAGATGATGATCCATATGGGATAGATGAACTTTTCATGTCAACTGATGAGCTAAAATTGGAGGATCCAGGATGCTTTTCCTCAGAGTCAGAAGCCAACAAGCGTCTAGCCCTAGACAGATGGGAGCGTCTTGCCCTAGACACACAATTAAAGGCAGAAGCCGTTGTTCAGCCAAATTTGCCAAATCAACTCCAGATCTGTTCTGACACATTGGTAGGCCACGGGATTGAGGTTTTTGAGGATTTTCACCACATCAACTTTTGTGAAGAGCGTCTTGCCCTAGACATAGAATTCCAGTTTGGGGAGATTGAGAATGAGGATTTGAGAGAGATTGAGGAAGAGTTAATCAAGGACTTGAGCTCTAAAGATGTTATGTGTGACAGGGAGATTTCTAAACTTTCTAATTATGTTGATCCTTTTCTTGGATCACCTTTTACACATTACAATTTTTTCCTCTTTGCTTTGCGGGAACCCAAATTAACATTTGAATCATATTATGGTTGCCTGCAGGATACTTTGCTACTACTAGACTATCCACTTCATGCCCTAATTCACATCAAACTAAGAGGATGGAAAGCATTTAGTAGGATTGGTTGAAGTTCGAACAACCAACGTCTTGCCCTGGATGATAACTAAGGCGCTTCGTGGGAGGCAACCCACACTTCTTTCCTCTCTCATCTTTCCTTTTACTTTTATTTCTTCTGTTTTATTTTCGTATGCCCTTGTTTGAGTCCTTTCTTCGCATTGAGGACAATGCGCTGCTTAAGTGTAGGGAGGGACTTTATCTTTGCTTGCTTTTTAATTTTTGTGTGTGAACGCATGTTTATTTTCATGTTTGTTGCATGACTGCATGATGCGGATTTTCTCAGATTTTTCTCGGATTTTTCCACTATCTTTTTGCACTGCCAGTTTTGTTTTAAAACCCCCAAGGCATGGACACACACTTCTAGCTTGCGCACATGAAAAAGGTCCTTTTTATCAGTCTAGGCCTAGTCACACAGTCTTTGCCTGTTGCCCCTTATGTCCACATCTAGGTCTGGATAGTTGCAATCAAAATTGAACCTTGTGAGCATGATTGAGCCTCAACGATATATTTTTTTTCATGTGTGAATAGTTGCATGGCTTAGCAAAGCACTAAATTTGCATGATATCCCTGGGTGCGGACACCATTAGTCATAGGAAAGCGTCGAAAGGACAAAAGACTTTGTAAAAATTTCTTTTTGCTTCTCTTCTCCTTTATTTTTCACCATCTTCTTCTCTCCATCTCTAGACCCCGACACCCCCTTCTCACCCTATTTTCTTAACCATTTGAGCTGATTCATTCATCTTTTCCTTGGCAGGTGAGGTAGAGTTCGAAGAGGGCAATGTCGAGGGCTAGACAACTCAACCAAGCCGAAGTGTGGGGAAGATACATTAAAATCGCAGTGCTGAAAGTAGGAAAAAGGGCCAGCAGCATAAAAAAAAAAAATATGGAAGCAATAGCAGAAATGTCTCGCCCTAGCCATGAGAAATCCAAGCATCCAAGGTTCATAGCCTCTTCCTAAAAAAACCAAAAAAAAGCAATAAAGGATCGAGGCACGAACATAAGTGAGCAAAGAACCTACCAGCATATTATCAAAGAAAGAAACTCCCCTCTCCAGAAGAAGTACCAGTTGTCTAGCCCTCATCCTCCGTCCAGCCCTCGATGAGCGCTACCTTGCCAATTTGCTTCTTTCAGCCAAGGAAACATTCCGGGTTTCATTTCATTTCTCATCTCTTCCTTAGCCACCTCTTTCACTGTTCTTTCTTTCCCCCTATTGCAAAGTCTTTTAGATCGAATGATTGCCTATGCATGTGGATCGCTACTCGGATTGATGTGCAAATTGTGTGTTCTGTTGTGTCATTGCATTAGTTTGAGTGATTTAAACACATGACCCCTGCTTATGAGAGTGAGTGTAAACGCGACCAGAGAGGATTGCTTCTGTTTAGGCATGGATGTGGAAAAGTTTAATCTCTAGGGTCGTTATCCTTTTGATTTAACGCAGGTGTGCATCTAGGCAAGGTCTGTTGTGTCGCAACTTGGTCTGATCCTAACGATCCTTGCTCTTGTGTCTCGTTGGAAGCGTGTCGTGTGTGACTTGGGGTGGTTTTAAGTTTTGATTGATGCTCAAGGGCGAGCATTGGGCAGTGTAGGGATGTTTGATATGCGTGTGTTTTCTAAATATTTTCCCTCAAATTTTGTATGTTTTCCCTCCTTGATGCTACTAACTTGCTCTGTTTTTAATACTTTTGCCAGATCTAGCCCTGGAGGAGAAAAAGACAGAAAGCACACGCTTTGGGATGGAATTGAGCAGCTTTGGAAGTCTCCCAGTCTTCGTCACAGCCTAGACGTATTTCCTCAGTCGAGCCCTAGACGCGCGCATTCATGTCCAGCCCTGGACTATCTGTGAAGCCGCACGTGCTTGCAATCCTCCTTGGAGCGCACGAAGAGAGACGCCAGCAAGATTCCTCTCTGATCCCTTTTGAGCGTCCTAGGAATATTCTCCCTAGGACGTGGTCCAGCCCAGCTGTCCCTTTCCTCCCGTTTTGTCCTCTTCTCTTAACTAGATTTGTCCTCTAGTTAGCTTAGGGTTGTATATAAATAGTAACTTTAGGATTTTTAGGGTAAGCAACATTGGTAGGAGGCAGAAATTAGCATACTTTCTATTTTTCTCCCTTCTTTGGGATTTGTTCCTCCATCTTCAAGCTGTAGCCGCCGGCCAGCCTTACTCTTTCACCGGAGCTTTTCAGCTCCGGCTGGTATTTAATAGTTTTCTTCCCATTTTCTTGTTTTCCTTTTATGCTTGTTATCAAATCTATATATATTTATGTTATTATGAGCATGAGTAGCTAGATCTTTTTGTCTTAGCAAAGGTTTTTCCAAGGGTTGCAAGGGTAGTTGTGAAGCCTTAATATTCTTCATAAACTCTTATGCGTGTATTTAATCCCTTGCCATTTTACTGTCATATTGCACTGGATCTATAGAAGCCTGATCAACTGCTGTATTTTCCTTTGTAATTACTGCCATTTCTTTAGAATCAGTAGGCACCTAGCCCGGAGTCATCAGGTTGCTGGTCCAATCCGGCTAGGGCTGGAGGTTAACTAGGGTGGATCTGACAACGTCTTGCCCTAGACGTGTCTTCCTCCACTTCACGGGCCTCTGGATCTCCCCATAAGCGAACCTTGGGGAAGGACGGAGTGTCAAGGTCTCTCCCATAAGCGTACCTTGGGCGAGACTTCTCTTACGAAGGTAGACAGGAGGCCTAAGCGTACCTGGCTTCTATAGCACGTCTGCACTGTGAGAGTGGAATATCCTTGAGCTGATGACCAACTAGGCCTAGATGCAACCCGCGGAATCACTTTGCTAAGACTCTTTCCTATTATCTGATTTACCCCTCTTGTGATACTGTTTTATTGCCTTTAGATAATTTTTACTTTATTTAGTTCACTTGTTAGCTTTAGTATCCAAATCTCGCTGGTTAATTTCATTAGCCAGCCCAACCCCCCCCCCCCCCCCAAGTGTTACTTGTTACTGTTTAGACCTGGACATACACTATGAACATAATATTACCATTAATCCTTGTGGTTCGACTCTGATTTGCCCTATACACATTTATTGTGCATTTTGCTAGCAGAAAATATTACTTTTGAGTGACGATCATGGTACCCGAATTTGGACGCTAACACGTTCAATCACCTGCAAAATAGCATGCCCAATTTTTTTTACACGGTTAATCAATTATAGTCGCTTTATTTTTATTTTTTCACTAACCGTAATAATCTCTCAGCCCAGCTCGAGTCCTTTCGTATTCTTTTATTTTTATCTATTATTTTGGTTCTTTTACCTTTTTAGTCTTATTAGGCCCCGAACGAGCTTTTTCGACACTTTGTCAAAATAAATGCGTTTAGAGAGTCGAGCTCAAAATTTTATTCGCATCATCTCGATTGTCATATTTTTCTCTATAACGTAGTTGCTTTTGTTCGAATTTTTTTGCCGGTTACATCGCGCTGATAAATCAAACCCATAATAATTAATAAACATTTTTCTTCTCTCTTTTTAATCAACCATTTAGTCAACCATCCAACGGTCACCTAATTAAACCATTTAACCCTTCCCTTTTCTTCTCCCGCAAACCATTCCCTCTTTAAAATTTGAAACCTTGTCATGCTTCTAGAATCAACCTCGTCATGGCTTCTAGAAGAAGGCCTTCTCATCGAGCCTTGTCATTGCTTCTTGACCGCCAGTCACCCCTTCCCGATTGCTCTGTTCATTTCCAGCCACATAAATAAAAAAGGGTCGCGTCACCCGACATGCTCCCAACACATTCTCCTCCTATAAATACCCGGCCCTTTCCACCCTTCAAACCCATGGGTTGACGCACCCTCTCATCATCAACATCAATCCAGTAGAAGGAAGCAATCAAAGTGAGTTTTTATCAAGCTTTGTCTCTCTAAACTCTCTTTAGTTTTCGTTTTTGCTTATAATGCATGAATAAATTGCTAAAACTTACCTAGCATGCTTAGTTTTCATGCCAATTTCATTTCCCTTGCCTCAATTTGATTGTATGAGGTCTTGACTAATTAATAGCCATATCTGCATGTTAAATAGCTTATTTTTCACTCATAAAAAATTGCCACTGTTTTGTTTAAAATTTCTTGCTGTTTTCGTGGGATTGATCTGCTGGCATGTTGTTGTGTTGATAGAGTCGGTTTTGGGAGTATAAAATCATGTTTTAATTTTCATGCTTAAATTGTTACTGTTGGGTTGATGGAAGAAGAAAGAAAGGAAGAAGAAGGAGTGTAGGCGGTAGGGGTGTACAAGAACTGGGCCGGACCGTAAACCGGACCGGAACTGTCTTTTTTTGACCCGGACCGGACCGGACCGGAAAGTTCTGGTTCGATCCAGTTCTCCATCCCTCACATCCGAAAACCGGCCCGGACAACCGGTAGAACCGGAAATATATATTTATATATTTATAAATATATAAATATATACACATATGCATAATAATATCAAAGTTTCCATTTGGTTCAATGGTTAACTCATCACTTATTATATTAAAGGGGAGTGGTTCAAACCCTCTTAGCTCCCACTTTTTTTGTATTTGTGTGCAAGAATAAGTTTTAAGTAAAAAAAAAAAAATCCGGGCCAGAAACGGAACCGGCCTGGCCCCGCCCGGAAGTGTCCGGGCCGGGCCGGTTCTGTCCTGGACAAGAACCGGTAAGTCCAGTTCTAGCCCAAGAACCGGACCGGACCGGCCCGTGTACACCTCTAGTAGGCGGGAAAGAAAGAAGGAAAGGTAATGGGCTTGATTTCATCACAAGCCCATCTTGGTTTTAAATGAAAGTTGGGCTTGATCTCATCCCAAGCCCAGCTGCTGTTTTGGGCAAAGATATGGGGCCCGACCCATTTTTTTCCGTAAACTTTTGTGTTTAAATCGTATGAAATATTCGTATGTTATTTTCGTAATTTTTGCCATGTTAATTATTTACCAATGCTCATATGCTCACATGCAATAAATAATGACTTGTTTAAATTATTTTGTCATGTTTAATTAATTGTTTACTTGTTAAAATTAATTAAATGTTTATTTTACCTGTTCTTTATTTATTTTCGATCTAACTATCGCTAATACTTTCATTTTGTAAGGTAGATCAAGTTCACGGAACGCAAGTACGCTTTCTACCCTTTTTTATTTATTCAATGTTTTCCGCAAATATTATTCGTATGCATGTTGTTTAGAAATGTTAAAAACCCATATTATAATCGTATGCATGATATTTAGAATTGTTAGAAAATAAAATCAACACACATGCTTACGTGTTTACATCACTTGCTTTTATGCCATGAAATTAATTGTGCATTTGCGTTGATACATGAGCATGGTGGCTTCGATCCCACACGGTTATTTGCATTCATTAAATGGTACGATGTTAGTTTTATCCATGATAGGATCACATAGTAATTAATTAATCATGCATGGCCCGATGATGATAAAGAGGGTTCTCGCTTTAGTAAAAAAAACCAACGATTAATCAGTCCCGACCAGAAATGATTAATCAGTCCCTACAGTTCCGATCGGAAATAACAAAACACTAAAGCAATGAATACCTTTGAGGGCCCATGAACAACTGGAAGGTGGCCCAATCTTCGTAACAGGATTTCGTTTGACACTTTGCGATCATTTACTCCGTAAATGATTAAAAAGTGGTGCGTTTCCGTGCACAGGATCGGACGACACTTTCCGGTTACTTCCGCATTTTCATGTTAAAAAAAATTGTTTTCCATACACATTTTTACCGGTAACCTTTTTAAGGATGTGATTTGGGTGCCTAACACCTTCCCAAGTCCATAATACGACCTCGAACCTTCGTTCTTTGGTTTAGACCACATGTGCCTTAGTTTTTACTTTTTATGCCATGACGATTAGGTTCTCTAAACCTTAGAAAATAGGGTGGCGACTTCATTGCATTATGCGAAGCATCCATTTATGCTTAGCATCCGTCCCGAACCTAAATTCGTCTTTTGACGAAAAAAAGGGGGTGCGACAGTTTGGCGACTTCACTGGGGACATTTAGGGTCGAAGCTGGTTTTATGGTGTTTGCTTTTTATTATTTACTTGCTTTAAATAAATTGTTTTCGTGATTGTTATATGCTATTGGCTTTAATAAATTGTTCATATGCATCTCATGCATAAATGCCTATCGCCGGCCATGTTACCAAATAAGACTACGAAGGTATTAGTGAAGAGTTGTGAGCCCAGGTCCTAATGTGCTTTCATGAACCCTAACTCAGATGTTGAACCCCTAAATGAATTGAGCACCCAGAATCGTTGTTATGATTCGGTCAATGCTCTCGTATCCTATTATGGGGGACCCCTTTTAGGGTAACAATCGGGAACTTTGCAGCCAACTAGTTTTAGTCGATGTCAAAAGCCAAGCATATGCATCATGTTCGTGCATTTATCACATGTTTACATGTTCGTTGTGTGTTTATAATTGTCCTCATAATTTATTGTTTTTACCACTAACACAAGATTTTTTACTTCTCATAAACAGCCCCGCCTTACTTGTTCACTCAAAATGGCGACACCCACAATGCTTTCACTTAATACTTTCGGGATTTCAAGCTACAACGTTCAGTCGGAATAGGGTGACATGTGGAAATCCGATTTTATTCCCGACATTATGACCAAGATTGGGATGGAAGAAGTGGAGAGTCAGAAAGGGGAGATTGCGTCGTTGGAATGAGCAAACAGATTCTGACTTCCAAGATTGACGCCTTCAAAATTGTGCATCAGCTACTTAGATTTTTTTATCTTTTCGCCCCATGTAACGATGTTCCTAGACTTTTGTCTATTAGCCTTTCCTTGGATGAGTCTAGATAGTTTACCAAACTTGCAACGGTTGGAACCCTTTTTGGACAAAATTCGCAAATGATAAGTTCATGCGTATTCGGATATTTATTAAATGAGTGCCTTCACCTTTTAAAGGAATTTCTTTTGTTCATCCAAGAGCATCAAATGGCCATCCCTCACAAAAAGAAAGAAAGAAGAGAAACCTTCCCCAAAATAAACCACATATAGAGCCCACGACAAAAAAAAAAAAAAAAAAAAAAACAACAAAAGGCTAACCCTTGAAATAAAGACACACTCAAAAAAAATATACCAAATGATGATAACGCAGAGATAACCATTTCTTCTTGGTTTCAGCCGCACACTCTTTTATTTTGGCCAATATCAAAGTGATTTACTCGGAGTTTCCACTCGGCCAAAGCATGAAAGACGTTGATAATAGGTTGAGGTATTCCCACACCAAATTTCAGAATTTTCTGGGCAGTGAATCTCTCGCAAAAATAATCAGAACGCAAGAATAGTTGCTTCTTCTCAGCTTCAGCGGCGCGCTCTTTTGTTTTGGCCAATATGGATACGATTTGCTTAGATTTTCCACTCGGACAAAACATGAAGGACGTTGATAATCGGCTGAAGATTTCCCACACCAAATTTCATATTTTTTGGGCGACACACCTCTCACAAATGATAAAGACGCAAGGACAGTTACTTCTTCTCGGCTTCAGCTGCACGCTCCTTTGTTGTGGCCAACGTCTCCTCGTAGCACCGATCTGTGGGTTTTGTTGATAGCATCCAAGATCACATCTCGTCGAGTGGAATGAATAAAAGCTTCCTTCGTATCTTCACCGAAGTGTCAGCTTCTCATTCGCCCTGAAAGTATCAAGTGAAAGTGTGGCTGAAAGAGTGAATAAGCAGCGTGGAGACCTCGGGATTGCATGTCATGCATGTTATCACTTATACTCATTAATATTTTCTTTTTTCAGGATAAACGATGG
Source organism: Viola odorata (assembly GCA_963691705.1). Taxonomy (NCBI): domain Eukaryota; kingdom Viridiplantae; phylum Streptophyta; class Magnoliopsida; order Malpighiales; family Violaceae; genus Viola; species Viola odorata. The sequence continues at coordinate 18,465,525 of OY829539.1, read as the reverse complement.
CTCCTAAAAAGCGAGCTATCCCTACGCTTTCGTCAAAAATCATGTGGCGGTTTAAACCCCACCTTTCCAAAAAATCGTGTGGTGGTTCACACCCCACATTTCAAAAACCATGTGGCGGTTTAAACCCCACCCTTCAAAAAAAAATCGTGTGGCGGTTCATACCCCACATTTCAAAAAATTGCGTGGCGGTTCACACCCCAAATTTCAAAAATCATGTGGCGGTTTAAACCCCACATTTCAAAAATCATGTGGCGGTTTAAACCCCACATTTCAAAAAAATCGCATGGCGGTTCACACCCCACATTTCAAAAATATCGCGTGGCGGTTCACACCCCACATTTCAAAAATCATGTGGCGGTTTAAACCCCACCCTCCAAAAAAAATGTGTGGCGGTTCATAACCCATATTTCAAAAAATCACGTGGCGGTTCACACCCCACATTTCAAAAATCATGTGGCGGTTTAAACCCCACCCTTCAAAAAAAATTGTGTGGCGGTTCATACCCCACATTTCAAAAATCGCGTGCCGGTTCACACCCCACATTTCAAAAATCATGTGGCGGTTTAAACCCCACCCTTCAAAAAATCGTGTGGCGGTTCATACCCCACATTTCAAAAAAATCACGTGGCGGTTCACTCCCCACATTTCAAAAATCACGTGGCGGTTCAAAAAAAATTGTGCGGTGGTTAAAAACCCCACGTTTCAATCTTGTGCTGCGGTTCAAACCCCCACTTTTCGTCAAAATTTTTGTGGCGGTTCAAACCCCACTTTTCGTCAAAATTTTGTGCAGCGGTTTACACCCCCACTTTTCGTCAAAAATTTAATGCGGTGATTCACCCCTCGCTTTCTCCAATTTTGATCACAAGGAGCTTCGCTAATAGTCGAGCCTAAGACTTTAAACAAGGGCGCTTCGTGGGAGGCAACCCACATGTTCTTTTCAATATTACTATTTCTTTCGTTAATTTTAAATTCAAACATCTTGGGATACCTTTTCCCTATGAATTTACTATTTTATTGTCTCTTCATTTCAGGTGCAATGAGACTTGTAAACTTGGGGGCAAGCAAATGAAGTGGGGACCAAAAGAAGGTGTCAAAAATGTCAAAGCTCATTTTTTCAGGGAAGTTGTCCTTTTACATTTTCACAGTTTCCGTTTCCACAATTTACATTTCCACGATTTTTAAAATTCCCACGATTTATGTTGTTGCAAGACTGTATGCGTCTTATCTGCTAAAATTCTTAGTTTTTGCCAAAAAAAACAACAAATAAATAAATATATTGCTTGGCTTGAAAATCCTACGTTTTAACATTCCGTAAAATCAAGCGTGTTCATCACTTTATCACGACATGGATGACTTGTGCGTTCATTTGAAATTATATGAAACATACATGATCTTGTCTATTAGCTCTTATATCTATGACATATTTTAGGCGTAAGCAGTCACAAACATAACCCTGTGAGCATTTTGGGCCTTCACGCCTTATTTCTTTCATGAGTGTAAATGCTAAGCTAGGTGCTAGTTAGATTTGCATAATATCCAGGGTACATGAACCATCAGTCATGGGATAACAGTAAGATGACATTGGACTTTACTTTGCTCTTCTTCCACATTTTTCATTTTGTAACTTTTTCGCCCTCAAAACACCTACCTTGTACACCATGTACAACTCTATCAAACACTTCAAAGCCTTCTTCTAAACTCCTCACGAATGAGTAAGTGCTCGACGGTATTGTCCGACTAAAGCGCCAGAAGCATGTTAAGTTCATTTCAACTAATCAGCAGGTCGAAAAGGAAACCCTCAAAGGTTGACAGTCCGTCCTAACACTCGGAGAAACGACAAAAAAAAAATCGAAGGTCACTACCCAAAAGAATCAAAACAAAGGAAATTGTACTTGCTTCACTCGCTATTTGTATTTGTATTAAAAAAAAGAAAAATAAATAAATAAAAGGGAAAGAAAAAAATTAATAATAAAGAAAAGAGAAAAAGAAACAAAAAAAGAAGATTCAAAAAGAGGGTATCTCAAAGAACCCAAGTCAATGAAAGTAGAAGCAAGTACGAAAAAAAATCATCAATCAAAATCGATCAAGATGATCACAAGAAGAGCGTTCCTAGCTAAAGATGAAGAAACTTGTATACAAAGGGTATCTCAAAGAACCCAAGTCAATGAAAGTAGAAGCAAGTACGGAAAAAAAAATCATCAATCGGAATCGATCAAAGACGATCACAGGAAGAGCGTTCCTAGCAAAAGATGAAGGAATTTGTATACAGAGGGTATCTCAAAGAACGCAAGTCAATGAAAGTAGAAGCAAGTACGAAAAAAAATCATCAATCAGAATCAATCAAGACGATCACAGGAAGAGCGTTCCTAGCAAAAGATGAAGAAACTTGTATACTTCGTCATCGCCTCGATCAAATCATCAAGCATCGTTCACCACGATTTTCCCTCATCACAGTCAGTCGTCAAGCACAAACTCATTAAAACCTTTCACACAAAAAAAATAAAAAAAACAAAAAAAAAACAAAACAAACACAACACTTTTCCTTTCTTCTACAAATTCCTCCTTTCTTTCTCCCTCGCAAAGTCCTTTCGATTATTAGCAGGCCCATGCATGTGCATCTTCATTGGAAGTTTATTCACTCGGATTGACATTGCAAATCTGATTTTGTGCTATGTTTGCTGCATTTTTAGGAGTGTAAACACATAGCCCTGTTTCTGAGCGTGAGCGCAAACACTAATATCTAGTAAGAATTGCTTATGTTTACATGTCATGGGAAAGTCTTGTTCTTGAGGTCGTTATTTCCTGAACAAGATGCAGATGTTATCTAGACTTGTATCAATCATGTTTATATAACGAAAATTGAACGAACATTTTTCAAAGAATATACTTGATTTGATTTTCTCTTAAAAAAAGAGAGAGGTCATTTTCATTCCAACAAAAGACTTGGGGGCAAGCCATGGGTTAAAGGTAGGAATATTTAATATTTCTCACATAGGTCATTTGCTCTCTTTTTCTATCTGTTGCTGCTTCGCGTTTGCTTCCTTCCTATTTGCAGGACACAGATATACTTCAGGGGAATCAACCATTGTGTCTTCGATGACAACATCGTTGTAAAGCCCTCGCCATTGGGTCTTCAATGAAAAATCGTTGTAATGCCCTCATCATGGATTTTCATTAAAATCCAATCAGCTTTCCTCATTATCAGAGAAGAGAAGATCATCATTTCCTCACTATCAGAGAAGACCACATCTCCTCATTATTAGAGAAAATCATCATTTTCCTCATTATCAGAGAAGAGAAGATCATCATTTTCCTCATTATCAGAGAAGACTAGATCAACTTTCCTCATTATCAGAGAAGAGAAGATCATCATTTTCCTCATTATCAGAGAAGACTAGATCAACTTTCCTCATTATCAGAGAAGAGAAGATCATCATTTTCCTCATTATCAGAGAAGACCAGACCAACTTTCCTCAGTATCAGAGAAGAGAAGATCATCATTATCCTCATTATCAAAGAACACCAGACCAACTTTCCTCATTATCAGAGAAGAGAAGATCATCATTATCCTCATTATCAGAGAAGACATCAAACCTCATTATCAGAGAAGATCATCAAACATCCTCATTATTAGAGACGACATCAAACCTCCTCACTATCAGAGAAGATCATCAAACATCCTCACTATCAGAGAAGATCACATCTCCCCATTATCAGAGAAGATCATCAACGTCTTCACTATCAAGAGACAATCGATTTCATTATCAGAGATCATCAACGTCATCACTATGAGAGACAATCGATTTCACTATCAGAGATCGTCAAACATCCTCACTATCAGAGACAACCTATTTCAGTATCAGAGATCATCATTTCCTCATTATCAGAGAAGATCATCATTTCCTCAATATCAGAGACAACCATCCTCATTATCAGAGAAGATCATCAACGTCCTCACTATCAGAGACATTTCCCTCAAAGGTACGTTACTATCAACTAACATCAGGCCAAAGGTACGTTCTAATTCTCATTTACAATTCTGCAATTTACGTTTTTCCTCACTATCAGAGAAGTTGTCATTTACATTTCTGCATTTCTGCCTTCTCCCTCAATATCCGAGTAGTCTGCATTTATTTTCCCCCAATTGGCATTGTTTCTGGAGTTCCCTATATTTTTCATAATTAATACTCCTCCTTGAGCGACTACTTTCCTGTCTATCTAAATACTCCTCCTTGAGCGACTACTTTTCTGCATAACCAAATTCTCCTCCTTGAGCGACTACTTTTCTGCATAATTATTATCTCCTCCTTGAGTGATTTAATCTACTTTTCCTGCAAAAATCGCATAGACTGCAAGTGCTACCCTCGCCCTACGTCATTTACTTTCTGTCAAAATCGCACGGACTGCGAGTGCTACCCTCGCCCTACGTCATTTACCTTTCTGTCAAATCGTACGGACTGCGAGTGCTACCCTCGCCCTACGTCATTTACGTCATTTACTTTCTGTCAAATCGTACGGACTGCGAGTGCTACCCTCGCCCTACGTCATTTACTTTCAGTCAAATCGTACGGACTGCGAGTGCTACCCTCGCCCTACGTCATTTACTTTCTGTCAAATCGTACGGACTGCGAGTGCTACCCTCGCCCTACGTCATTTACTTTCAGTCAAATCGTACGGACTGCGAGTGCTACCCTAGCCCTACGTCATTTACCTTTCTGTCTAAGCGTATGGACTGCGAGTGCTACCCTCGCCCTACAACATTTACATTTCCACGACTTACGTTTTTCTCTCTTACAATAGGTTACGATGCAATCAAGACGTGGTAAGTACTTGGGGCAACCATCTTTACTGCTCATAAAAAATTTCAGTTACACTGTATTTTTTATCAGACAGTAAAGAGGGGGCAACTGTTGGTACCCGAATTTTGACGCTGGCACGTTCAATCACCTGCAAAATAGCATGCCCAATTTTTTTTACACGCTTAATCAATTATAGTCGCTTTATTTTTATTTTTCACTAACCGTAATGATCTCTCAGCCTAGCTCGAGTCCTTTCATATTCTTTTATTTTTATCTATTATTTTGGTTCTTTTACTTTTTTAGTCTTATTAGGCCCCGAACGAGCTTTTTCGACACTGTCAAAATAAATGCGTTTAGAGAGTCGAGCTCAAAATTTTGTTCGTATCATCTCAATTGTCATATTTTTCTCTATAACGTAGTTGCTTTTTTTTGAATTTTTTCACCGGTTTCATCGCGCTGATAAATCGAACCCATAATAATTACTAAACATTTTTCTTCTCTCTTTTTAATCAACCGTTGGATTGGTTGACTAAATCCTTAGTCAACCATCCAACGATCACCGAATTAAACCATTTAACCCTTCCCTTTTCTTCTCCCGCAAACCATTCCCTCTTCAAAATTTGAAGCCTTGTCATGGTTCTGGAATCAACCTCGTCATGGCTTCTAGAAGAAGGCCTCGTCATCGAGCCTTGTCATTGCTTTTAGAACGCCAGTCACCCCTTCCCGAATGCTCTGTTCATTTCCAGCCACATAAATCAAAAAAGGGTCGCGTCACCCGACGTGCTCCCCACACATTCTCCTCCTATAAATACCCGGCCCTTTCCACCCTTAAACCCACGGGTTGATGCACCCTCTCATCATAACATCAATCCAGCAGAAGGAAGTAGTCAAAGTGAGTTTTTATCAAGCTTTCTCTCTCTAAACCCTCTTTAATTTTCGTTTTTGCTTATAATGCATGAATAAATTGCTAAAACTTTCCTGGCATGCTTAGTTTTCATGCCAATTTCATTTCCCTTGCCTCAATTTGATTGTATGAGGTCTTGACTAATTAATAGCCATATATGCATGTTAAATAGCTTGTTTTTCACTCATAAAAAATTGCCACTGTTTTGTTTAAAAATTCTTGCTGTTTTCGTGGGATTGATCTGCTGGCATGCTGTTGTGTTGATAGAGTCGGTTTTGGGAGTATAAAATCATGTTTTAATTTTCATGCTTAAATTGCTACTATTGGGTTGATGGAAGAAGAAAGAAAGGAAGAAGAGGGAGTGTAGGCGGGAAAGAAAGAAGGAAAGGTAATGGGCTTGATTTCATCACAAGCCCATCTTGGTTTTAATTGAAAGTTGGGCTTGATTTCATCACAAGCCCATCTTGGTTTTAAATGAAAATTGGGCTTGATTTCATCCCAAGCCCAGCTGCTCTTTTGGCCAAAGATATGGGGCCCGACCCATTTATTTTTCGTAAACTTTTGTGTTTAAATCGTATGAAATATTCGTATGCTATTTGCATAATTTTTGCCATGTTAATTATTCACCAATGCTCGTATGCTCACATGCAATTGTTGATACCCAAATTTTGACGCCATTTTTAATCAATTTTAGCATTTCTGTCATTTATTTAATTTGCAGTCATTTTTTTACTTGATTTACAGTCATCTGTAGTTAGTTTACTATCGCTAGCATTTTTAGGTGTTTCGTTGCATTTTTGCATCGTCGTTAGCATCGTCAGCTTTCGAAATCGCATTTTCAATTTTTCGGCATGCATTTTCATTATTATTATTAATATTATTTTTAGCCTAAAAAAATCACGTTTTAGACTATCCGGCAGTCGTATGCTAGTTTTTCTGCATTTTTGGTCATCTCACGAATTTTAGGATTTTTAGGGTTTTAGCGCATTTTTTAGTATTTTTATTATTTTATTAATATTTTTATTCGAGCTTTTATTGGACCCGAGTAAGTCTGCTCGAACCACAGCTTGACTTTTAAATGTTTTCCATCAACTAGTTGCTAGCTTTTTTTCTGCTCGCAACAGTACACAACGTTTCGTGTAATTTTCGGCGTAACGTTTTTATTTTTCCGTTCCCGCGTTTCGCGCTTTTGAACGCGAAAATAAACGCGTCAAACGCGAAATTTTCATGCTTCGCTGTATACGGTTAAAACCGTCATATTTTTCTCTACGCGCTGGTACCCTCAGATCGAAAAGTCCGAGCGTTTGCTCGCAGGACTCAGCTCGAGCCCATTTAAATAAATTAAAGGGCATTTTAATCACAACCGTTGATCTGGTCAACTCAAGAAAAGTCAACCAGATCAACGGTTGACAAATTAAAGGGGCATGGTGCATGACACACGCGAACGGCCATGGACGTGTGTGAACAGGGGAGCGAGCCACCGAGCTGCTCACTCCCGTCCCCTCGGCCGTTACCTGTCCCCTCGGCCATCATCACAACGCCCCTAGCCCAGCCACCTCACGGCCGTAGCCCCGCCAGCGTGAACAACACCACCACGCGCAGCTCCTTCTCCCTCTCCTCCACGCGATTTTCTCCTATAAATAGGAGCTCCCATTCAACGTAAAAACGGCACCAAAAATCGCAAGAAACCCTTGCTCCTTCTCCCTCTTGATCAGCTTGCTCATATTGAGCGACAATCGTCCAGTTCAAAGTTTGAAATGTGAGCTTTCTCTCTCTAGCTCATCTTCGGTATTTCTGCGCAAGTTTTCTTTAATTTCGTTTGGCTTGATTTTGAGCAAATAAATTGATTGTTTTTGTGCTATTAATTCACATACGTAATGTAGATTAAATACATGCTTTCAATTTTGAAAATCGTTGGCTAGATTGTTCGAATTAATTAGTTTTCGATAATTAACGGTTCGGTCGTTTTTTCGAAATTAAATTTTGTACGAGTCAAACTAAAAATCGAGGTTTATACGGTCGGAAAGTCGTCGAACAGACGAACATTTCGGTACGTCCATTTTTCAAAACGGCCAAGTGTGGCCGGAGTTGGGTCGCCGGCAGTAGCTCCAGCGACCAAGGGAGGGGGTGATGAATAGTGCCATGCCTATTCATCACACGGCGCCGTTTTGGCCCCCCTCCCAAGTTTTCAAAGTTTTCAATTAGGTCCCTCCAATTTTTAATTCTTTCCGAAATTTCAAATCGCAAGTTTTTCGTAAAAATAATTCGTACGCATCGTACGTTAATTTCTCGTATTATCAACTGTTTAATTTTCTGCACTTATCAACTTTTTAATTTTCTGCACTTATCAACTGTTTAATTTTCTGCACTTATCAACTGTTTAATTTTCTGCACGTATCAACTGTTTAATTTTCTGCACTTATCAACTGTTTTAATTCTTAGCACTTTAAATTTCCGCACTTTATTTTCTGCAATCTAAAATTCAGTTATTTATTTTTACCGCCTACATGGACGGTCGCACTTTAATTTCCGCAATATCAACTGCTTTATTTTCTGCAAATATCAATTGTTTTATTTTCCGCAATATCAACTGCTTTAATTTTTCGCACAACTGCTGGAAATCCTTCCGCAAATATCAACTGCTTTATTTTCTGCAAATATCAATTGTTTTATTTTTCGCAAATATCAACTCTCTACTTTCTGCAAATTATCCAACTGTTAAATTCTCGTATGCTTAAAATCAATCATTTTTCGCATGTAATCAACGTAGATATTAAATTCTCCCATGCGTAAAATCAATCATTCTTCGCATGCAATCACGTAGATGTTAGATTCTCACATGCTTAAAATCAATCATTTTTCGCATGCAATCACGTAGATATTAAATTCTCCCATGCGTAAAATCAATCATTCTTCGCATGTAATCACGTAGATGTTAGATTCTCACATGCTTAAAATCAATCATTTTTCGCATGCAATCACGTAGCATTTTAATTCTCACATGCTTAAAATCAATCATTTTTCGCATGCAATCACGTAGCATTTTAATTCTCACATGCGTAAAATCAATCATTCTTCGCATGCAATCACGTAGATGTTAGATTCTCACATGCTTAAAATCAATCATTTTTCGCATGCAATCACGTAGCATTTTAATTCTCACATGCTTAAAATCAATCATTTTTCGCATGCAATCACGTAGCATTTTAATTCTCACATGCGTAAAATCAATCATTCTTCGCATGCAATCACGTAGATGTTAGATTCTCACATGCTTAAAATCAATCATTTTTCGCATGCAATCAACGTAGCATTTTAATTCTCACATGCGTAAAATCAATCATTCTTCGCATGCAATCACGTAGATGTTAGATTCTCACATGCTTAAAATCAATCATTTTTCGCATGCAATCAACGTAGCATTTTAATTCTCACATGCTTAAAATCAATCATTTTTCGCATGCAATCACGTAGCATTTTAATTCTCGCATGCTTAAAATCAATCATTTTTCGCATGCAATCACGTAGATGTTAGATTCTCACATGCTTAAAATCAATCATTTTTCGCATGCAATCAACGTAGCATTTTAATTCTCACATGCTTAAAATCAATCATTTTTCGCATGCAATCAACGTAGCATTTTAATTCTCGCATGCTTAAAATCAATCATTTTTCGCATGTAATCAACGTAGATATTAAATTCTCCCATGCGTAAAATCAATCATTCTTCGCATGCAATCACGTAGATGTTAGATTCTCACATGCTTAAAATCAATCATTTTTCGCATGCAATCACGTAGATATTAAATTCTCCCATGCGTAAAATCAATCATTCTTCGCATGTAATCACGTAGATGTTAGATTCTCACATGCTTAAAATCAACCATTTTTCGCATGCAATCACGTAGCATTTTAATTCTCACATGCTTAAAATCAATCATTTTTCGCATGCAATCACGTAGCATTTTAATTCTCACATGCTTAAAATCAATCATTTTTCGCATGCAATCACGTAGCATTTTAATTCTCACATGCGTAAAATCAATCATTCTTCGCATGCAATCACGTAGATGTTAGATTCTCACATGCTTAAAATCAATCATTTTTCGCATGCAATCAACGTAGCATTTTAATTCTCACATGCGTAAAATCAATCATTCTTCGCATGCAATCACGTAGATGTTAGATTCTCACATGCTTAAAATCAATCATTTTTCGCATGCAATCAACGTAGCATTTTAATTCTCACATGCGTAAAATCAATCATTCTTCGCATGCAATCACATAGATGTTAGATTCTCACATGCTTAAAATCAATCATTTTTCGCATGCAATCACGTAGATATTAAATTCTCCCATGCGTAAAATCAATCATTCTTCGCATGCAATCACGTAGATGTTAGATTCTCACATGCTTAAAATCAATCATTTTTCGCATGCAATCACGTAGCATTTTAATTCTCACATGCTTAAAATCAATCATTTTTCGCATGCAATCACGTAGCATTTTAATTCTCACATGCGTAAAATCAATCATTCTTCGCATGCAATCACGTAGATGTTAGATTCTCACATGCTTAAAATCAATCATTTTTCGCATGCAATCAACGTAGCATTTTAATTCTCACATGCGTAAAATCAATCATTCTTCGCATGCAATCACGTAGATGTTAGATTCTCACATGCTTAAAATCAATCATTTTTCGCATGCAATCAACGTAGCATTTTAATTCTCACATGCTTAAAATCAATCATTTTTCGCATGCAATCACGTAGCATTTTAATTCTCGCATGCTTAAAATCAATCATTTTTCGCATGCAATCACGTAGATGTTAGATTCTCACATGCTTAAAATCAATCATTTTTTGCATGCAATCAACGTAGCATTTTAATTCTCACATGCTTAAAATCAATCATTTTTCGCATGCAATCACGTAGCACTGTTAAAATTCTCACATGCGTAAAATCAATCATTTTTCGCATGCAATCACCATAGCATTTAAATTCTCGTATGTGTAAAATCAATCATTTTTCACATACGATCAACCCAACATTTAAATTTCGTATGCGTAAAATCAATCATTTATCGCATGCAAATCAGCTCAGCATTTAAATTCTCGTACGCGTAAAATCCATCATTTTTCGCATACAAACAACTGTCATCATTTTTGTCAAACCCAGCATCTCACTTTCGTATACGCAAAATTCATCATTTCTCGTATGCAATCAACTGTCATTTAAATTGTCGCACTCATAAAATTGTTTACTTCTTTCTCAAGCTATCACTAATACTCTCACTTTGTAGGTTTTAAATTCAAGCTTCGCTCGAAAGTACGCCTTTCGTTCCCTTTTATTTATTCAGCGCTTTTTTCGTAAAATAGCAGTCGTACGCATGATATATAGAACTGTTAGAATTAAAATCAACCCACATGAACAACGTGTTTAAAGAGTCGCTTCAAATGCCATATTCATGTGATTTTAAATTCTCGCATATATTGACTGCATGTACATGGGGACTTTCGATCCCACATCAGTTTTCCACTTCAAAAACCAATCATTTAAAATTGGTACTCTGTTAGCAATCCATGATAGGTTCACATAGCAATCAATCTAATCATGCATGGCCCGATGATGAAATAAGAGGGCGCTCATTCAGTCTTACAGAAAATTCAGTCCCATCACGTTACGGTCAAGAATAATAGACTGATCTTGATAAACGGTAACCCCGTCCGAAAGATCTTTTTTATTATTTTTGAACGGTCCCGATTGTGGAAAAGGCTAAAGTGACGATTCCTCTGAGGGCCCCCTTTTTCAAAATAAAACGCATTTTCATCAAAACACCTTTTAAACACCTCTCTCATCAACCGGTAACCGTTTTCGGATGTGACTCGGGTGCCTAACACCTTCCCGAGACCATAATACGACCCCGAACCTTTTGTCTGGGGTCCAGACCCCTTTTTTGTGCCTTTAGTTTTTTTACTTATTATATTTCCTATGCCATGACGATTAAGGTTCCCTAAAGCCTAGCAACCAAATTAGGGTGGCGACTTCATTGCATGTTGCGAGGTGTCTGTCTACGCTGAGCATTGTAAGGTCCCAAATTTCGTTGCACACTCGCGAGTTTTTAATTTTCGTGGGGGCGCGACAGTTTGGCGACTTCACTGGGGACTTTTTGGGTCGGAGCCGGTTTTGTCTTTTTTAGAGAGGTGTTTATGTGTTTATTTATTTGCTTTGATCAATTGCTGATCTGTTCATTTATTTGCTTTATCAATTGTCATATGCATATCATAGCGCCCTACACCCAGGGGACCAATACCAAAATAGGAGGGTAGTAGTGACGCCCTAGGACACATGTCTTAGGTAGTGTTCACCAATCCCAACTCGGATGAACCCCTAAAGCCAGTTGAAAGGATTACTCGATTTCGTAAGGAATCGGGGACGCCAGACGACACTTTAGGGACCTTTTCATGGTATCATCCGGGAACCATTCAAGCCAGTTAGAGGTGTCAGAATCAGAGCCCCAGCACGTGCATCATGATTATACCTGTTTATCGTGGCTATTTATCTTGTTGGTATGATGACGTGATTTTTCCTGTTATACAAACTGTGGATTTCTCACACACACCATTTACTTAGCACTTAAAATTTTTGATGTTTGTCCTACACGACCCATTTTGCTCATTCACCATGACAGCACCTACGTTACTTTCATTTGATATTTTCGGGGGACGAAGCTTCGACGATCAAGCTGCCCGAGGAGATCTGTTAGAACGGGGATTCGCCCCTGACATCACCACTAAAATCAAAGTAGAGGTTGTAGACTTTGATTTGACTAGGATTCGGATGTTAAGGAATGAGCTGACTGAAGACGAAGAGACTCAGTTTGAGGGTAGTTATGGAAAGCTACTGACCCTAGTGGATGTCAAGGCCGATTGGGGTTGTATCAGGGCAGCTCTGAAGTTCTGGGATTCCTACTATCATTGCTTCTCTTTTGACAAGGGAGTGGACTTAACTCCTACACTCGAGGAGTACTCAACTTTGATGTGCTTCACATCACCCATATCAATCATCTACCAGAATGTCCGACTTGACTCTACAAGTGTAAAAATAAGACTCGACAAGCTATTAGGAATCCCTACTCGTGTCAAGGAGGGTGACTACGTTTGGTGTTGGTCGGATATCGAGGCACGATTTCAGCTATCAAATGGAGCTAGGCGCTTAAGGATTCTGGCCTTCGCCATTGTAGGATTCGTCTTTTTTCCGAGGATGAGAAACGCCATCGACTCTTCAGCAGCCAACATCTTTTACGAGATGGAGGTAAATGCCATCAATCCTACAACAGCCATCTTGGCCGAGACCTTTCGTTCCTTAGACTCCTGCCGAAGGAAGGGGAAAGGGAGGCTCACCTGCTGCGCCCAGCTACTGACAGTATGGTTGATCAGCCACTTCAAGCAAATTCCTGATCAATCCATCTTCTTCGAGAGCTACATCAGGTCGTGCCCTCTGCTCAGAGTTATCAATGCAATGACCACAGATAAATGGGAGATGGAAAATAAAGACGTCTGGATCAACCGATTCATCAACCTCTCAGAGGAAGACTTTAGTTGGCATGCCAAGTGGCTACGAACCTCCGATCCTATCGTCTGCTGTGGACCCCTACCTTGGGTTCCTCTAATCGGAGCTTGGGGATGTGCTCACTACTGCCCTGCCCTCGTACTCAGGCAGTTTTGCATCACCCAGATCATTCCAGTAACATTCGGCATGACGAAAACGGATCTACCACACACCGGAGAGAATCAGAACATCCAGTTGTACGCCCTAGATTGGGCCAACCCCTTTTGTCTCAAAGGACGTGTCGCCCCTGCCGCAACAATACCGCAATATCCACAGTGGAGGTTGCAGCGAGTCAACGGCAATGTCTTGCCTCACCCAGAAAATCAGAAACCGATAGAAGAGGAAGGAGAATCGCAAGTAAGTGGAGGAATGGATGCTATGGCTTACGCGCAAGTGGTAGAACAAATGCGAGTAGTGCAGGAAGAGCGAGATCTAAGGACAGAGGAAAGAGATACTGCCGAAGCACGTCAATGCTACGCAGAAGTCCAGAAGAATGAGGTACACCGGCGTCATAGGGATTTTGTCCGGATACAAGCAGTAAAACAGAAGGTGGCCCTCAGGGCCTTCAACGAACGCTTGAGCAGCAAAACCCGCAAGAAAGAAGCTTCGAGTGCCATAATCCAAGACAAGGATTCAACGATAAGGGTCTTGACTACTCGAGCAGATCTAGGAGATAGGAAGAGCCAGGTATTGCAAAACCGAATTACCGCCTTAGAAGCTGAGATAGAAATGCAGAAAGGGGAGATGGCTTCGATGGAGTACCTTTGGCAGGAGAACTCTGACGCCCAGGATTGACGCCTTTAGGGAAAGGCTCGGATATCGGCAAACCTTTTCTTTTAGCTAGGACCCCTAATTTCATCTATCTTAGCCATTTTTGATGAACTTAGGTAGTTGGCAAGTTTACCATACTTTTGTAAACACTTTAATAAAGTCGTACTCTTTCGGATATTTATTAAAATTGCCTATCTTTTTCATATCAATTATCCATCCCAAATACAACTCAAAAGACCATCGCAAAAAGAAAAAGAAAATCCCTCCGAGATAAACACAATCTTTTCACTAAAAAACCAGAAAAATCAGACCAAGCAATATATAGCCAAGTAGCCCTCGCTCATGACCCTATCCTTTTAGTTTATCACAAGAACTTCCGAGTTCATAGCATAGATCGACGTCCCTCCCCTTGGTTGGGTTCACTAGGCATCAGGCCCTACAGCGTTGAAAGCATAATGTGAAAAGAGATCCCCCTAGCATGACGGCGTTGGTTGCCCCTGCTGATTTGGGTTTCGCCGTTAGCATCTCAGATTTGCGTCATATCGTTGTAATGTATAGAGGCTTCCTTCGTATCTCGCCAACGACCAGGATATCTCGCCTCCGCGACCACCCTGAAAATATCAAATGAAAGTACAAGCCGGAAAAGCGAATGAGCAAATGTGGAGACCTCGGGATTGCACATCACCTGTGTATCTTCATTTATACTCACTGTTTTTGTGTTTTTTCCCTTTTTTCAGGTTCACCATAGCTCCTCGGAAGCAAGCTACTCCGCACAGGCTCCCTTTGACTAGACTTCAAAAGCGAAAAATGACTGAACCGGCCAAGACCGATGAAGCACTGACCGCTAGAATTGCTGAGTTAGAGGAGCAAGTTAGGATCACTACGGAAAGGGTCGCCAGGGCCGAAAAGGAAAGAGATGAAGCTGTCACCGAGTTGCCACCGGGTTTCGATCCCCCTCAAACAAACAGACCTTCCCCTTTACTCACCGTCGCAGGACCTTCGGTACTCCCACCCCTGTCCGGCCCCCCGGGCCGTTGGAGATGGGTTAGTCCCTTCACTGTACCCAACGCTGCAAGTCCTCCAGTTAAGGCGGGTGAAGAGATCTCCCCGTCGCTTCAACACCTTTCAATCAACCCTGCTGTGGACCCCAGCAAGAGCCAGGCCCACCCAGAGAATCCGTATCTCCCTCCTATTCCTCCGAGCACAGTTCCCGGACCTGTGGGAACTCAGCTCCTCACTTTCAACTCAGCACAACCGCAGTTCTCATCAGGACTGGCACTACCCTTCGGTTCCAACCCCATCGGGGCCGAGCAACCGAAAAATGATCGGCTAAACCTACTTGAGGAAAGGCTCCGAGCAATTGAAGGGGCTGATCCATTTGACCCTACCGGCCCTGCCGATATGTGTACGGTCCCCGGGATTGTCGTACCCCCGAAGTACAAAATCCCTGACTTCGAAAAATATACCGGGGTAGAGTGCCCAAAGACCCATCTCAGAGCATACTGCAACAAGATGGCAGAGGTAATCCACAATGAGCCGTTATTGATTCATCTCTTCCGGGAAAGCTTGACCAAGCACGCCCTGACATGGTATATGGGGCTAGATCGAGCCAGGATCAGGACATGGAGAGACTTATCCGACGCTTTCTACCGGCAATATAAGTTCAACATGGAGGTAGCACCCGACCGCGCTGATCTGCAAAACATGGAAAAGAAAGTCGGCGAGTCCGTAAAGACCTATGCTCAGAGATGGAGGGAGGTGGCCTCACGGATCTCTCCACCCTTGAACGACAAGGAACTCTTGTCGATCTTCTTGCACACCTTCAAGGCTCCCTACTACACCTACCTGATCTCAAACCCCTCAAACAGCTTCTCCAATATGGTCCTAATTGCCGAAAGAGTCGAGCAAGGGATTAAGTCAGGATGAATCATGCCTTCGGCATCGGAATCTGCGCCAAGGAAAGCACCTATCATAAAAAGAGACGTTGGATTTGTGGCTCCCCAAGCTCATCAGGGGCAGCCATTTCCACCACCTCCACCTTATTTATTGCCATCGCCCTACCCTTTGCCATCACTATATCAACCTACCTACTTTCTTTTCACCTCGCCGCTTGTTGCCAATATTGCGCCTCAAAACCCTACGCATTTCCCATCACCTCCAGTACAAGCATCACAACCCATGCAACCCAAGCCATATAACCCACCAAAAAACCCAAATAACCAAAACACGACAAACAATCGGTGGAGCCGAGAGCCTCCACCTCCTCTTCCTCTTCCTGCAGGAGAAATCTACAAACATCTCTTGGCAGCCGGACAGATCATACCGGTGCCAGCTCAGCCTCAATTGCCTCCTTACCCGAAGTGGTATGATCTCAACGCGAGATGTGAATACCACGCTGGAGCCCCAGGTCACACTCTGGAAAACTGCTTCGCATTCAAAGCCAAAGTCCAGCACTTGATCAAGAGTGGATGGGTATCTTTTGAAGGGTTAGCAAAAGGACCCAACACATCCACCAACCCTCTTCCCAATCATTCCCAAGGAAAGGGAGGAGTGAACGCCATCTCGGCAGGAGAAAGAAACGACCTTCTCTTTTCCGCATCAAGCTGGCCACAGGAACAACTTTTCCTGGCCCTAACTCAAGAAGGACACTTGCCATACTCGGAGAGCAATCCAAGTGGCTGCATGTACTGCGAGGGAAGCGACGGTCACAAAATCCGAAGCTGCAAGTTGTTCGCAGAAAGGGTAGTACAACTCTCGCGTCTCGGGGTGATCCAAACCCAGAAAGCAACCCACGAGAGAAGATCCATTAACGCCATCGGAGATGGATTTCCTATCTCGCATAACGCCAAGGGAACTCCACTCCCAATCCTCCAAAAGAAGGGATCGACTTCGTCGGGCAAACGATTCTCCAAACGCCGCGACGAGGGCGACCGCGAGATTGATACCTTGGGCCAACCTTCCGGGAAATTCGAGTACCTCGTCAGGTATTCGGCACCACCCTCTTATGGTAGCACAGCACCATCACTACCTTCCTGGGAACCCTCGGACTCCGAGTCATACCCTTTACCGATGTGGTCGCTCCCTCTGTTTCCTTTGAAGGAAATCTACGCAAGCCTCCTGGCAGAGGGACAGATTACGCCATCCCCACTCTCGCCTCAATCCACTCCTTACCCTAGCTGGTATGATCCCGAGGTTACCTGCGAATATCACGCCGGAACCCGAGGACACTCCTTGGAGGATTGTTATACCTTTAGAGAGAAGGTCGAGCACCTAACCAAACAAGGGCGAATCTCGCCCCATGGATTAGCAAAGGATCCTGCTGTGACAACCAGTCCTCTGCCGCACCATAATTCTGGGATGGGCGACATTGCTTCTGTGGGAATCAACTTTCTTCACCCTTCGATGGAGGAAACACCCAACGAAGAGTTGTTCTTCGCTCTAGCCAATAACGCTTATCTACCATTCCCGGGGAATAATC
Organism: Viola odorata; assembly: GCA_963691705.1. Lineage (NCBI taxonomy): Eukaryota > Viridiplantae > Streptophyta > Magnoliopsida > Malpighiales > Violaceae > Viola > Viola odorata. The sequence goes on along the minus strand of OY829539.1, from coordinate 18,447,957 downwards.
AGGCCCAATGCCTATTCTGCCAAGGAGAAAGCAAGCACAACATCTAGGATTGTGGACTCTTTCGGCAAAAAGTCAAGAAAATCACCACATTCGGAGTCATCCAAACCGAAGGGGAAGCCCGAGGAACCATCAATGCCTTCGAATATGTGGCCCAAACAGGGGATGCAACCACGACCCCACACAAAGTAGTGTTCACCTTAGCTGTGAATACTCCTTGCCGAGACCTGCACGCGGTCCCATTCAACTACGGGTACACGGTAGTCACCACCCCTCCGGCAGTCACACCAACAGGACCCACTATCGGCGAAACCTCTCATATCGGGGGTATGACCCCCACTGGGAGATGTTACATCTCGGAGGAAGTAGAGAAGCAACGACAAGCTAAAGGAAAAAACCCTAGGATCCGTGAGGAAACGATAGAGGAAACACAAGGTTTGATCAAACCTGTAACCGAGGACGAGACGGCTGAGTTCCTCAAAATCATGAAACAGAGCGAGTTCAGCATCATCGAACAACTGAAGAAAACCCCAGCTCGCATTTCCATCATGGAGCTGATACTTACTTCAGAGGCTCATCGCCAAGCTCTCCTGAAAGTCTTGAAGCAAGCCTTCGTAACTAAGGATATCACTACAGAAGGGGTGGAAAACCTTGTCGGAAGGATTCAGGCCCTCAGCAGCATTTCCTTCTCTGAAGGAGAGATCGACCCCTCGGGAAAAGATCACAACAAGGCCCTATACATCACAGTAGAATGTAAGGGACACGTCATATCAAAGGCCCTAATCGACAATGGGTCCGCGCTGAATGTCATGCCCAGGCACGTCCTCGAGCAACTACCGGTCGATTTCTCTCACATGAAACCTAGCGGAATGATGGCTAGGGCTTTCGATGGAACCACTCGAGAGATCATCGGAAACTTTGAATTGGACACGGTCATTGGGCCCCACACCTTCGCCCTGACATTCCAGATCATGGAAATCCAACCTACTTACAGCATGCTACTGGGACGACCTTGGATCCACTCAGCAGGGGCAGTCCCCTCTTCTCTGCATCAGTGCCTCAAGTACGTCAAGGATAATGCCTTAGTCACGATAAAGGCAGAAGAGGCCCTGATCTTGGCTAAGCACGCCTCCGTGCCTTACATCGAAACTGCCGAAACCTTGGAGAGCTCATTCCAAGCCTTCGAAATCATCAACACAGACTGGATCAAGGAGGGGTCCCTTGTGGGCAAAGCCTCAAAATCTGAGACAGCCGGAACCACCCCTAAACCAATGCTGGAAGGAAGTTTCCAATTGGGAAAATGGCTCGGCGCCAAGCTACAAGGATCCAAAGGATGGTCGCCTCCGAAGAGCTTCGGAGACCGTTTTGGGTTAGGGTACCAACCGGGCAAAGCCGATTTCGTTAGAATTGCCCAAGAAAAGAAAGAAAAGCAGCTGGCTAAGCTATTCGGACGTTCTGCGCCAGGGGGCAAGATGTCAATCCCCCATATCAGAACTACATTCCCCTTCGCCGCCGAAACCATCAATGGAAATCCTGTCAAGGTATCGGACCTCCGTATCTGCACTCTAGGAGAAGAGGGATCGTCGTCTGGTTCAGTCATTTTCGTTAAGAAGTCAGGGGAGTCTGTGTGCAACTGGACCATCACCATGCTTCCGGATGTCTCTCCGTAATTACTTCTTTTAGAAAAACACATGTTTGCACGTTTTCTTACGAAAACCTTTTTGTAGGAACTCACGTTCCCCTTCTGTTAAAAATCAAATATATATGCAATTTTCATTTTACGCATCTCTTTTTTCGCATTTTTTTATTTCAGGATGAATGTTAGTTCAGATTGTCATGATAAAACTTATGTCTTTATTGGCGAAGAAATCATCGCTACGACTGAAGACAAAGCAGAAATCTCCGACGAACTGGCCCGTTTACTGGAAAGTTCAGAAAAGGAAGTAACCCCTCATCAGGAGGAATTGGACGAAGTAAGCTTGGGGGCAAGCAATGAGAATCAAAAGTTGGTCAAGATCGGGACTACCTTGGATACGACTCAGAGAGAAAGGTTGATTTCTCTCCTCAAAGACTACTCCGACGTATTTGCATGGTCATACGCCAACATGCCAGGTCTTGATCCCGGGATAGTTGAGCATCGTATCCCATTAAAGCCCGAGTTTAGACCTGTCAAGTAAAAACTTCGGAGAATGCATCCAGACATCCTTCTAAGAATCAAAGAAGAAGTTACCAAGCAACTGGACGCGGGTTTTCTGAGAGTTGCCGAGTACCCAGAATGGATCGCCAACATAGTGCCAGTACCTAAGAAAGATGGGAAGGTTCGCATGTGCGTGGACTTTCGGGATCTCAATCGAGCCAGCCCCAAGGATGACTTCCCACTTCCCCATATCGACATCTTGGTGGATAGTGCCGCCGGAAATGACATGTTCTCCTTCATGGACGGATTTTCCGGGTACAATCAGATCAAGATGGCATCCGAGGACAGTGAAAAGACGACCTTTATCACCCCTTGGGGAACCTTCTGCTACAAAGTGATGCCCTTCGGATTAAAGAACGCAGGAGCCACGTACCAACGTGCTGCCGTCACCCTTTTCCATGACATGATGCATAAAGAGTTGGAAATCTATGTCGACGACATGATAGCCAAATCTCGCGGCGCGCAAGACCATGTAGACATCCTGAAGAAGGTATTCGAAAGGTTGAGGCAATTTCGGCTAAGGCTAAACCCAGCTAAATGCACCTTTGGAGTAACCTCCGGAAAGTTATTGGGATTCATCGTCAGTAACAAAGGCATAGAAGTGGATCCTGATAAGATAAAAGCAATTCAAGAGCTACCCGCTCCCAGCACTGAAACGGAAGTACGAAGCTTCTTAGGACGCATCAACTACATCGCGCGCTTTATCAGCCAGTTAACACTTACTTGTGAGCCGATGTTCAAAATGCTAAGGAAACACGGAGAAGCGGAATGGGACGGAGACTGTCAGAAAGCCTTCGAGAAAATCAAGACGTACCTGCAAAACCCGCCGGTACTGGTTCCCCCGACGCCAGGACGACCCTTGCTCATGTACCTAACAGTCACGGCTAGCACCATGGGCTGCGTTTTGGGACAGCACGATGAGTCGGGAAGACGTGAACAAGCCATCTACTACCTCAGCAAGAAATTCAACGAGTGCGAGATGCGCTACTCCATGTTAGAACGAACATGTTGCGCCCTAGCATGGTGCGCCCGAAGACTTCGACAGTACATGTTGTATTACACGACATGGCTAATCTCTCGCATGGATCTGCTGAAGTACATCTTCGAAAAACCGTACCTATCGAGTCGCATTTGCAGATGGCAAGTCTTATTAGCTGAGCACGAGATCATCTATGTAACTCAGAAAGCGATTAAGGCAAGCGCCCTCGCCGATCACTTGGCTGATCATGCCTCGGATGAGTATGAGTCGTTGAGCTTTGACTTCCCCGATGAGGACATCATAGCAGTTGAGGATGAAATCGCAGAGGATCTTCAAGAAGACGACTGGTGGACCATGTTCTTCGACGGCGCGGTGAACCTCTCAGGCAAGGGAGTGGGAGCCGTAGTCATAGCCCCAGACGGCCGTCAATTCCCTGTAGCATGCAAGTTGAACTTCCCCTACACTAATAACATCGCTGAGTATGAGGCATGTATCAGTGGTCTCGCGGCAGCCATCGACCTAAAAGTAAAGAAGCTCCGGATCTTCGGCGATTCAGCACTCGTCATCTACCAAGCCCAGGACCTCTGGCAGACACGGGATTCCAAGCTCATCCCTTATCAAAGGTTACTCACTCAGCTAGCGCGGGAATTCGAGGAAACCAAGTTCGACCGAGTTGACCGAGAAAAGAACCGCTTCGCAGACGCATTAGCCACCTTGGCCTCCATGTTCAAACTAGAGTGTGGAGTAATGCTTCAGCCTTTGAGGGTAGAGGTAAAGGAAATGCCGGCATGCTGTGTCACCTTGGAAGAGGAAGCCGATGGGAAGCCTTGGTTCCACGACTTAGTACAATTCATCAGAAACCGGGAACATCCACCGGGGGCAAGCCGGGTTAGCAAAAGGACCCTCCAGCGTTTAGCCCTAGACTTCTATCTCGACGGCGAAGTTTTATACAAAAGAAGAGCTGATGGAGCTTTGCTTCGCTGCGTCACCATGACCGAGGCGAAAAGAATCATAACGGAAATCCACGAAGGGGTGTGTTCCACACATGCTAGTGGGCACATGATGGCCAGACAGATAATGAGGCAAGGCTACTTTTGGCTCACCATCGAACGGGATTGCATCAACTACTTCCGGAAGTGCCACAAGTGTCAAGTTTACGCGGACCATATCCACGTACCGCCAGCCCCTCTCTTCAACATGACATCGCCTTGGCCTTTCGCAATGTGGGGAATCGACATCATCGGCCAAATTCATCCCACAGCCTCTAATGGCCATCGCTTCATCCTCGTAGCGATCGACTACTTCACCAAATGGGTAGAGGCCACCTCCTACTCCAACGTCACACAGAAGACGACCATGCGTTTCATCGAAAGAAACATCATCTGCCGTCACGGAGTCCCAGAAACCATCATCACGGACAACGGCTCCAATCTCAATGGGAAAATGATCGACGGTCTTTGCCAACATTGGAAAGTGAAGCACCGAAACTCATCTCCGTACCGACCAAAAATGAATGGCGCCGTCGAAGCAGCAAACAAAAACCTAAAGAAGATCATCCAAAAGATGGTAATCACTCACAAGGACTGGCATGACATGCTTCCCTTCGCATTGCATGCCTACCAGATAGCAACCCGTACATCTACAGGGGCAACTCCCTACTCATTAGTTTACGGCATGGAAGCCGTAATTCCCCTTGAAATAGAAATCCCTTCTCTCAGAATCCTGGCAGAGTCTGAAGTAGAAGAATCAGATTGGGCAAGAGTGAGGTACGAGCAGCTGAACCTCCTTCCCGAAAAGCACTTGGCCGCTATCTGCCATGCACAATTATATCAGCAAAGAATGGCCAACGCTTATGACAGGAAAGTGCGACCTCGCAAGTTCGAGGCTGGGGATTTAGTACTGAAGAAGATTCTCCCTCATCAGGAGGCCAGTCAAGGAAAGTGGGCCCCCAAATATGAGGGCCCGTATCTAGTTAAAAGTGCATTCTCAGGGGGTGCCCTAATGCTAACCAACATGGACGGAGACGATCTCCTAAGACCGGTGAATGCCGATGCAGTCAAGATATACTACGCCTGAAGTGTCACGGGTTACACGTTCGGCCAGATCAGCGACATAGGGTTTTATCATGACAATCTAATACAAACGTTTGTTCTGAAATTAATAAAACAAGTTTTTTTCAGGAGATGCGTATGATTTTAAAACTTTGTTATCCTCTTTCGTTAAACGTGTGAGATGACAAAAGGAGGCATGGCATAGATGGCTCCCCAGGAGTAGCTCGAGACGTAAGACGCGTCCCTTAGACTAACGCCACTAATCAATTTTAAGTTTTGTAGCGGCGTATAGTCTCATCTTGGCATCACGAGAAGACCACGGAGCTTCCGTTCGTAGCGACTCTTGGAGGGCCGCAACGGGCCACCTTCAAGAGCAAATCAGGAAAGATTTTAAGGCAAACTGTCGCCATCTAAAGCGAAATTCTTTTTCCCGCAGTGCGACCAGCACAACCGGCATCGCGAACAACCGTTCTCGAAGGACTAAATGCTGAACCAAAGTCACAAAGCTCATCCTAAGCCGGCCAAGTCGTCGAAACGCTAGCAAAGTCGGCTCCCATCTCCGTTCACCTATTCGGAGGAGCTCATCGCCAAAACACCGTGGTCGCACAGTGCAACATTACAGGCAACAACTCCTGGGAAAAGCACGACAAAAAGTCGTCCTCCTGGGGTCACCATCAACATACTTAATGCGGTCTTGTTCAAGAAGGTTCCGGCATCCGCACCATGATCAATACGGTGTATCCTTTAATCGAGAGACAGCCAGGCTATAAGTATCACCCACGCCAAGGCGAGAGCTGCAGCAACACATCTAAAAACAAAGCTATCATCAATCGACATCCGACCTAAGTCACGCTCAATGACCCACGAGTGGCCCGTCTAAAAGGGAGAGCTTAAAAACTTATCAATCACATTCCTTTTGCCAAAAATCATCTCGTATTTACTCCTCATTAGTTCTTGCCGCATCATTTTTTTCAGGAACTGGGTCACCCCCATTCGATGCCCGCATAAGGACGGTAAGCATGTGCCCTTGCAGCCCCGCTGCACATTACGGGAACAGAGGGTTTTCCCCTTTATCCCCAAGCAATCACGAAGCCCATCAACAAAGGTCTAGCAAGGGCCGGTAAGCAAGTATACCCAGTGCGGATCCCATTTTCCCTTCGACCGGGATCAGCGGTTCCCATAAAGCAGCTGAAAAAGAAACCAATCAGCACACCGAAGCGAAGCATCCCGGAACCGGGGACCACGTCATAGGCACCCTCGAAAAGCCGAGTTAAAAGAAGGGAGAATCCCTGAACTTATCTCTTTTTTCGTTTTAAATTAATTTCTCTGTTTGTTGTCCCCTCTGCTTCTCACAGGGACCGGAAGCATCTCGCTGTCATCCGCGTGAAGCTCGTGGAAGACGCCCTTGCAGCCCCGCTGCACACCTTAGGGGAGTCCATCTTTCTTTCCCCTTTTATTTAAAATTGTTTTCATTCTTACTCGATTTGATAGCTTTAAGCCGAGTACGGTCGTCTGGCCCACTGGGGGCAACCTTAGGTTCTCATTAGAACGTTGCAAGTAGGTCATCCCCCACATCTAGCAATCAAGTCTTCTAGCAATCAAACCATTGAGCAATCAAACCCTCAATCAATCAAAAATCAAAAAAATCGATCAAAATCCCTCTTTAGCCCGGCTAAAACAAAAGCATACTGCTCTTATAGGCATTTTCATGCATCGCATAGGTCAGAAATATTCAATCCCTCTGTTAAATCAAGCATCTATCCAAATTACGTGCCATGCATGATATTACCTGTTTGCTCTTATATCCACGGTTTGTTCCGACGTAAGCAGTCACAAACAAATCCCGGTAAGCATTTTCGAGCCATCGCGGCGTATCCTTCATGAGTGTAAGGGCCTGACTAGATACTAGTTGAGTTTTCATAATATCCAGGGTACATGCGCAATTAGACATGGGATAGCTATGAAATGACGTGGGACTTTTACGATTTTCTCCACTTTTTTCGTTTCTTTACTCTTTCCACCATGTATGTCATCACTCCCCAAACCAACAATATCACTCATACCCCGGGAGCCAAAGAGCAGTTTCAGCTAAAATTTCCAGCCGGAAGTAAAAGCACGCCAAGTTCAAGTTCACGACGAAGGAGACTGAAAAGGGCGCCAGGAGATCGCTAAGGACTATCACCGAAGAAGCAGCAACTACGAAGGCCGAGGCCTCGAGACAGAAGGGGAAGAGATCAAGACGAAGGCCGTGCTTGCTCTGCTCTGTTGCATTTCAAGATCAAATCAAAAAAAAAGGGAAGAAGAAAAAAAAAGAAAAGAAAAAAAAAAGGGAGAGACAAGAGAGAAAAAAAAAAAAAAAAAAAAAAAGAGGAAAAAGGGAAAAGAAAAGAAAAAAGAAATGCTCAGAGACCTTCGAAGAATAACAAACAATCGAAGAGACAAAGCAAGCACAGCCCGGGGACGACTCAGTTCGAGAAATCTCGAAGAAAACTTTCCCCAGTGAACTCGAGTAAAAAGGCCCAAGGCCAACTCGAGAAATCTCAAAGCAACCTTCCCTAGTGAACTCGAGCAAAAAAGGCCCAAGGCCAACTCGAGAAATCTCGAAGCATCCTTCCCCAGGAAAGGCCCAAGGCCCCACTCGACACACCGCAAGCAGCGAACCGCAAAGCAGCGACGACGCTCCCCCAATGAAGACTCGAGAAAAGGGCCCCTGGCCGACGGGAAAATGACATCTCCAGCAAAACATCGCCCACATCAGGGCCAATCAGCAAAACATCGCCCACATCAGGGTCAATCAAGCAAAACATCGCCCACCTCAGGGCCAATCAGCAAAACATCGCCCACATCAGGGTCGATCAGCAAAACATCGCCCACATCAGGGCCAATCAGCAAAACATCGCCCACATCAGGGCCAATCAACAAAGCATCACTCATCAAAAGCCTTCCAACTCCTCGGCAAAAGCAATCTGTTCCCAAAACAAACTCCTTTCCGGACTTTTCATGTCCCTTCATTCTTTTCCGTAAAAGTCCCATCGATTATTAGAACGCCCATGCATGTGCATCTTCATTCGAAGTCTATTCACTCGGATTGACATTGCGAACTGTAAATTATGTATCATGTTAGCAGCATCTTTATGAGTGTAAAAATACTTAGCCTTGTTTCAGAGCGTGAGTGCAAACACTAATATCAGGTGAGGACTACTTACGGCTGCAAATCGTGGGAAAGTCTTGTCCTTGGGGTCGTTACCTCCTGAGCAGGACGCAGACGCATTCTAGATTCGTATCAAGGCCGCTAGCATAGCATCTTCTCCTCCCAGAGTGACAGCATAGTTTAATTTCCAGCATAGCATCTTCTCCTCCCAGAGTGACAGCATAGTTTAATTTCCAGCATAGCATCTTCTCCTCCCAGAGCGACAGCATAGTTTAATTTCCAGCATAGCATCTTCTCCTCCCAGAGCGACAGCATAGTTTAATTTCCAGCATAGCATCTTCTCCTCCCAGAGTGACCTTAGTTTAAGTTTCCGCATTTCGCATCGTCTCCTACGAGAATCGACGTTCTTTAGATTTCAGCATAGCATCTTCTCCTCTCAGAGTGACAGCATAGTTTAGCTTCCAGCACAGCATCTCCTCCTCCCAGAGTGACCTTAGTTTAAGTTTCCGCATTTCGCGTCGTCTCCTACGGGAATCGACGTTCTTTTGATTTCAGCATAGCATTCTCCTCCTCCCAGAGTAACAGCATAGTGTAGCTTCCAGCGTAGCGTTTCTTCTCCTCCCAGAGTGACAACATAGCGTAGATCTACCTTTTTCAGCTTTAGCATTTCTTCCCCTCTCAGAGTGATATCCTTCACATAATTCTACATTTCTGCATAATTATTTTCTTCCTCTTAGAGTTGACATCATTAGGGCGAAACGTTCGCACATCTACGAATAGCGCGTCATCCTCCCTAGGCAACGTCTGTTGCGTGTCAGACCCCCCAGTGGAGCCGTCATTTACGTTGTCGTAAAATCACTTTTCATCCCTAGCAGAGTAGTCATCATTTACATTTCCTGCAACTTATGTTTCTCTCAATACCCGAGTAGATCTAAGCTTATATCTTTGCAGGATCAACAACCTATCTCCTCCTCCCAGAGCGACATCAAGCAATCACCTGTTAATCCCTAGTGATGACAACAGCAATTTCCTCCTCCCAGAGTGACAGCAATCAATCTCCTCCTCCCAGAGTGACGGCAAGTAATCACCTTTTACCCCCAGTGGTAGCATCAATCAAACTACCTCCTCCCAGAGCGACATCATCACTGTAGGTTTGAGGTAAGACCTGTTGTGTCGCCAAAATTTGGATATATATAGGGGCGGCTGTCTTTACTGCTTATCAAATCCTTCGATAAGACAGTAAAGAGGGGGCAACTGTTGATACCTAAATTTTGACGCCATTTTTAATCAATTTTAGCATTTCTGTCATTTATTTAATTTGCAGTCATTTTTTTACTTGATTTACAGTCATCTGTAGTTAGTTTACTATCGCTAGCATTTTTAGGTGTTTCGTTGCATTTTTGCATCGTCGTTAGCATCGTCAGCTTTCGAAATCGCATTTTCAATTTTTCGGCATGCATTTTCATTATTATTATTAATATTATTTTTAGCCTAAAAAAATCACGTTTTAGACTATCCGGCAGTCGTATGCTAGTTTTTCTGCATTTTTGGTCATCTCACGAATTTTAGGATTTTTAGGGTTTTAGCGCATTTTTTAGTATTTTTATTATTTTATTAATATTTTTATTCGAGCTTTTATTGGACCCGAGTAAGTCTGCTCGAACCACAGCTTGACTTTTAAATGTTTTCCATCAACTAGTTGCTAGCTTTTTTTCTGCTCGCAACGGTATACAACGTTTCGTGTAATTTTCGGCGTAACGTTTTTATTTTTCCGTTCCTGCGTTTCGCGCTTTTGAACGCGAAAATAAACGCGTCAAACGCGAAATTTTCATGCTTCGCTGTATACGGTTAAAACCGTCATATTTTTCTCTACGCGCTGGTACCCTCGGATTGAAAAGTCCGAGCGTTTGCTCGCAGGACTCAGCTCGAGCCCATTTAAATAAATTAAAGGGCATTTTAATCACAACCGTTGATCTGGTCAACTCAAGAAAAGTCAACCAGATCAACGGTTGACAAATTAAAGGGGCATGGTGCATGACACACGCGAACGGCCATGGATGTGCGTGAACAGGGGAGCGAGCCACCGAGCTGCTCGCTCCCGTCCCCTCGGTCGTTACCTGTCCCCTCGGCCATCATCACAACGCCCCTAGCCCAGCCACCTCCCGGCCGTAGCCCCGCCAGCGTGAACAACACCACCACGCGCAGCTCCTTCTCCCTCTCCTCCACGCGATTTTCTCCTATAAATAGGAGCTCCCATTCAACGTAAAAATGGCACCAAAAATCGCAAGAAACCCTTGCTCCTTCTCCCTCTTGATCAGCTTGCTCATATTGAGCGACAATCGTCCAGTTCAAAGTTTGAAATGTGAGCTTTCTCTCTCTAGCTCATCTTCGGTTTTTTTGCGCAAGTTTTCTTTAATTTCGTTTGGCTTGATTTTGAGCAAATAAATTGATTGTTTTTGTGCTATTAATTCACATACGTAATGTAGATTAAATACATGCTTTCAATTTTGAAAATCGTTGGCTAGATTGTTCGAATTAATTAGTTTTCGATAATTAACGGTTCGGTCGTTTTTTCAAAATTAAATTTTGTACGAGTCAAACTAAAAATCGAGGTTTATACGGTCGGAAAGTCGTCGAAGAGACGAACATTTCGGTACGTCCATTTTTCAAAACAGCCAAGTGTGGCCGGAGTTGGGTCGCCGGCAGTAGCTCCGGCGACCAAGGGAGGGGGTGATGAATAGTGCCATGCCTATTCATCACACGGCGCCGTTTTGGCCCCCCTCCCAAGTTTTCAAAGTTTTCAATTAGGTCCCTCCGATTTTTAATTCTTTCCGAAATTTCAAATCGCAAGTTTTTCGTAAAAATAATTCGTACGCATCGTACGTTAATTTCTCGTATTATCAACTGTTTAATTTTCTGCACTTATCAACTGTTTAATTTTCTGCACTTATCAACTGTTTAATTTTCTGCACTTATCAACTGTTTAATTTTCTGCACGTATCAACTGTTTAATTTTCTGCACTTATCAACTGTTTTAATTCTTAGCACTTTAAATTTCCGCACTTTATTTTCTGCAATCTAAAATTCAGTTATTTATTTTTACCGCCTACATGGACGGTCGCACTTTAATTTCCGCAATATCAACTGCTTTAATTTTTCGCAAAACTGCTGGAAATCCTTCCGCAATATCAACTGTTTTATTTTCTGCAAATATCAATTGTTTTATTTTCCGCAATATCAACTGCTTTAATTTTTCGCACAACTGCTGGAAATCCTTCCGCAAATATCAACTGCTTTATTTTCTGCAAATATCAATTGTTTTATTTTTCGCAAATATCAACTCTCTACTTTCTGCAAATTATCCAACTGTTAAATTCTCGTATGCTTAAAATCAATCATTTTTCGCATGCAATCAACGTAGATATTAAATTCTCCCATGCGTAAAATCAATCATTCTTCGCATGCAATCACGTAGATGTTAGATTCTCACATGCTTAAAATCAATCATTTTTCGCATGCAATCACGTAGATATTAAATTCTCCCATGCGTAAAATCAATCATTCTTCGCATGCAATCACGTAGATGTTAGATTCTCACATGCTTAAAATCAATCATTTTTCGCATGCAATCACGTAGCATTTTAATTCTCACATGCTTAAAATCAATCATTTTTCGCATGCAATCACGTAGCATTTTAATTCTCACATGCGTAAAATCAATCATTCTTCGCATGCAATCACGTAGATGTTAGATTCTCACATGCTTAAAATCAATCATTTTTCGCATGCAATCAACATAGCATTTTAATTCTCACATGCGTAAAATCAATCATTCTTCGCATGCAATCACGTAGATGTTAGATTCTCACATGCTTAAAATCAATCATTTTTCGCATGCAATCAACGTAGCATTTTAATTCTCACATGCTTAAAATCAATCATTTTTCGCATGCAATCACGTAGCATTTTAATTCTCGCATGCTTAAAATCAATCATTTTTCGCATGCAATCACGTAGATGTTAGATTCTCACATGCTTAAAATCAATCATTTTTCGCATGCAATCAACGTAGCATTTTAATTCTCACATGCTTAAAATCAATCATTTTTCGCATGCAATCACGTAGCACTATTAAAATTCTCACATGCGTAAAATCAATCATTTTTCGCATGCAATCACCATAGCATTTAAATTCTCGTATGTGTAAAATCAATCATTTTTCACATACGATCAACCCAACATTTAAATTTCGTATGCGTAAAATCAATCATTTATCGCATGCAAATCAGCTCAGCATTTAAATTCTCGTACGCGTAAAATCCATCATTTTTCGCATACAAACAACTGTCATCATTTTTGTCAAACCCAGCATCTCACTTTCGTATACGCAAAATTCATCATTTCTCGTATGCAATCAACTGTCATTTAAATTGTCGCACTCATAAAATTGTTTACTTCTTTCTCAAGCTATCACTAATACTCTCACTTTGTAGGTTTTAAATTCAAGCTTCGCTCGAAAGTACGCCTTTCGATTCCCTTTTATTTATTCAGCGCTTTTTTCGTAAAATAGCAGTCGTACGCATGATATATAGAACTGTTAGAATTAAAATCAACCCACATGAACAACGTGTTTAAAGAGTCGCTTCAAATGCCATATTCATGTGATTTTAAATTCTCGCATATATTGACTGCATGTACATGGGGACTTTCGATCCCACATCAGTTTTCCACTTCAAAAACCAATCATTTAAAATTGGTACTCTGTTAGCAATCCATGATAGGTTCACATAGCAATCAATCTAATCATGCATGGCCCGATGATGAAATAAGAGGGCGCTCATTCAGTCTTACAGAAAATTCAGTCCCATCACGTTACGGTCAAGAATAATAGACTGATCTTGATAAACGGTAACCCCGTCTGAAAGATCTTTTTTATTATTTTTGAACGGTCCCGATTGTGGAAAAGGCTAAAGTGACGATTCCTCTGAGGGCCCCCTTTTTCAAAATAAAACGCATTTTCATCAAAACACCTTTTAAACACCTCTCTCATCAACCGGTAACCGTTTTCGGATGTGACTCGGGTGCCTAACACCTTCCCGAGACCATAATACGACCCCGAACCTTTTGTCTGGGGTCCAGACCCCTTTTTTGTGCCTTTAGTTTTTTTACTTATTATATTTCCTATGCCATGACGATTAAGGTTCCCTAAAGCCTAGCAACCAAATTAGGGTGGCGACTTCATTGCATGTTGCGAGGCGTCTGTCTACGCTGAGCATTGTAAGGTCCCAAATTTCGTTGCACACTCGCGAGTTTTTAATTTTCGTGGGGGCGCGACAGCAATAAATAATGACTTGTTTAAATTATTTTGTCATGTTTAATTAATTGTTTGCTTGTTAAAATTAATTAAATGTTTATTTTCCCTATTCTTTATTTATTTTCGATCTAACTATCGCTAATACTTTCGTTTTGTAAGGTAGATCAAGTTCACGCAATGGAAGTACGCTTTCTACCCCTTTTTATTTATTCAATGCTTTCCGCAAATATTATTCATATGCATGTTGTTTAGAAATGTTAAAAACCCATATTATAATCGTATGCATGATATTTAGAATTGTTAGAAAATAAAATCAACACACATGCTTACGTGTTTACATCACTTGCTTTTATGCCATGAAATTAATTGTGCATTTGCGTTGATACATGAGCATGGTGGCTTCGATCCCACACGGTTATTTGCATTCATTAAAATGGTACGATGTTAGTTTTATCCATGATAGGATCACGTAGTAATTAATTAATCATGCATGGCCCGATGATGATAAAGAGGGCTCTCGCTTTAGTAAAAAAAACCAACGATTAATCAGTCCCGACCAGAAATGATTAATCAGTCCCTACAGTCCCGATTGGAAATAACAAAACACTAAATCGATGAATACCTCTGATGGCCCATGGACAACTGGAAGGTGGCGCAATCTTCGTAACAGGATTTCGTTTGACACTTTGCGATCATTTACTCCGTAAATGATTGAAAAGTGGCACGTTTTCATGCGCGGGATCAGACGACACTTTCCAGTTACTTCCTCATTTTCATGTTAAAAAAAATTGTTTTCCAAACACCTTTTTACCAGTAACCTTTTTAAGGATGTGATTTGGGTGCCTAACACCTTCCCAAGTCCAAAATACGACCTCGAACCTTCGTTCTTTAGTTTAGACCACATGTGCCTTAGTTTTTACTTTTTATGCTATGACGATTAGGTTCCCTAAACCTTAGAAAATTGGGTGGCGACTTCATTGCATTATGCGAAGCATCCATTTATGCTTAGCATCCGTTCCGAACCTAAATTCATCTTTCGACGAAAAAAAGGATGTGCGACACAGCACCCTTATTTATAGTCTTAGACTCGACATTGACATGGATTTCTCATCAAGATACTCCTTCAAATTCACTCCATGCACTAAACTTGTCTTGTCCTTTGAGTGGCACTCCTTTGACAACCCCTAGAGGTATAAATTGAAATGGATCGGGGGGTTGTTCAAGGTCAAAATTTGATTGTTCCTGCATCACAAATGGTAAGTTCTGGTTACTATGAACAGTAGAAAACAATTTGAGGAGATGATCAGTCTAGTCCATGGATTTGGGGGGGCTAGCTGGTAGAACTGAATCTTGGCCAAGTCTGTAGCCAAGACTGTTTTTAAGCTCAATTTCTGGTGCCTGCACACTTGAAGGTAGAAAGTTAGGATAAGCTTTTGGTAATTCATGGTTGTTAGAAATATCAGTATTTGGTTCCAAAAAATTAAGATTAGAAACAATGTCTTGGTAAGGCGTCTATGATACACATCAATTTTGGCTCTTGTTGTTCTTAGGAATGGCCTTCCTAAGAGTACATCTATGGAGTTGGAAGTTAGGTCAGTGTTCATCTCCACGATATAAAAACCTACAGGATAAACAAAATTATTCACCTGCACCAATACATTTTCCACAATTCCTTTAGGGAGTATAACAGATCTGTCAGCAAGTTGAATTACTACCCTAGTTTCTTTCATGATACCAATGTTCAATTCTTTATATTCAAAGAAAGACATCACATTGATACCTACTCCCAAGTCGCATAAAGCTTTTTCCACTTGTTGGTTACCTATTTTGCATGAAATTGTAAAAGTGCCTTGATCCTCGCATTTTTCTGGAAGTTTTGCCTGTAGGATTGCAGATACATTCTGAGTCATGTTTATTCTCCCAGATCCTACAAGTTTATTCCTGTTGCTGCACAATTTTTAAAGGTATTTAGCATAACTAGGAACTTTAGCTATTAAATCCAGCATGAGAATATTAACATAATTTTTTTCAAAAATGTTCATAAATTCCTTTGCTTCATCTTTTCTCTTTTGCCTTGAGGGCCAGGGAGGAAAAGGCTTGGCCAAGATTGGATCCTATTTTTTTATCTCAGCTGGGATGTCGGTCTTGGTCACGGGCTTGGCCAAGACTATCTCTAGAGTTCCTGGAGCTCTTTCTATCTGAATTTCCTCTTCATATTCCTCATAAAACTTCCTCATATCCTTGTCTAACTTTGCACCTTCCTTTTCTAGCAGTACACTTCCACTCCTAAGATTGATAGCATTCACTTAGTGCCTAGGATTGTCTACTGTAGTGAATGGTAATCTGCCTTGGTTATCAGACTGCTTTTGTTGTGCAAGTTGGCTAATCTGCTTCTGCATCTCTGTCATGCTTAATTGGGTGGCCTGCATAAATTTTTGCAAGGTCTCTTCTATGGGCACACTAGTAATTTTTAGAGGCTGGGGGGGTAGGTGGTAACTGAGGCAGAGGGGCCTGGTTTTGAGGGGGTCTAGGTACAAAATATTGGAAGTTTATTGGAGATTGTTGAGGCTATTGGTACTGCTGAGGTGTCGGGCTTTGCCAAGATTGGTTTTGATTGTGTCCATATGCTGCTCTAACTTGGGCTGGATCACCCGGATGTCGAACCATGTAGCAATTATGGGTTGGGTGGTCCCTCTGTTGGCAAATTTCACAAACCATGGCTACCTGTTCTAGAGTTTTCCCTATCATTGGTGTACCTGAAGCAAGATTAAGGAGCATATTAGATATTTCAATCAATTTTTGCTCAACATTAATAACATTTAAATTAGAAGGGATATAATTTCTCTCTATAAACGCATTGTTTTGGCAATTATCAGCCATGGTTTGGAGCAGTAGCTTGGCCTGGGTTGGAGTGAGATCTTAAAGAGCTCCTCCAGCTGCAGCATCTACACGTTCCTTGTCTTTCTCACACATTCCATCATAAAAATATTGGATCAAAAGTCGATCTGCCACTCCATGTGTAGGGCAAATATCTTGCAAATCTCTAAACCTTTGGCGATACTCACTAAGGCTCTCATTGCTTCTTTGCTGGACAGAAACTAAGTTCTTCATTGTTGCCCTTGCCTTGGTTGCATTCCAATATTTGTTAAGAAAAACAGAGGACATCTCAGCCCATGTGGTGATGGTATTATAAGGTAGGCTATAAAACCAGTTTTTGGCTGAGTCCTTAAGTGACCATGGGAATGCTTTTAGCTTGGCTCTTTCAATGGCAACACCTACTGGTTTAAAGGTGTCACACTAGAGGTGTAGGTTTCTTAAATGGTTGTATGGCATTTCATTTGAATAGCCAAGGAATTTAGTGAGGTTGACTATTATATTAGTTTTGATAGACCAATCATTTGGTATTGGGGCTAACTGAATGCAAGAATAAGTTTCCCTTTCTGCCACTCTGTTCAGCTCCCTCATGGTTCGTTCTTGTTGATTTTCCTCCATGACTGGAATCTAGTTTTGGCCTGAATCTTGGCCAACATTACTGTCTAGGCTGATATCTTTCTAGCTTGGCCAAGATCGATGTTGAAGTTGATTAATCTGCAAAAATAAAAACTACAAAACACCATTAGAAGTCCCCGGCAACGACACCAAAATTTGATCGCCTGTCGAGGCGTAAAAAATAAGAAGAATAAAAATTAAGTAGTAAAAATGATCTTGGTCAAGTCAAGATCTTGGCCAAGATTGGATATCTGGGTCTGGAAATTCATAAATGGAAAACTCCTAGTAAGGGCAATTTTGGAGATGTGTTCTTATGCTTCGGTCATTGGTTCAATGTTGTTCATCTTCATCTCCATAGCGCTGCTTCGTCAAGGTCAGCACTTAACTCAAGTTTACCCTCGATTGTCAGTCGAGGCCCATGACTGCCAGTTGGGTCTGAATTATATTATTCATTCAACTGGGTCTCCCAATCTAAAATCTGAGTTGTCAATTCTAAACTTTAACAAGGAAGAAATTTGTTAAACCATAAAATAAATAATTACATAGATAAAAATTATTAGGAATATTTAGACCTCACGATGCATAAGAACTTAGCTCAATCAGCCCTTACCAGGAATGGATGATGTTCTAGCCAAACATAACCATGGAAGAAAGTAGAAATTTATTTATCATAGAACAAAAATTAATTTGCAAATTCCTTAATGGAAAATTACAGAGCAAAGGTGATGCGATCCAAGACATGCTTGCACGTGATCACACCCAGCCTGATGTGATCACGGACCCCTTAAAAGTCAATTTTCATCCTCAAGACATATTGCCTCAAGGACCGATCACCCGAAGCAAAGCACGAAGGTTATCCCTATGGTTTGAAGGCAAAATGAGTGAGGAAGAACCCATCGAGGCCAAGGAAAAAGCTGTCTATGTGTGTATTCACTAAGCCAAGGCTCACCAACAAATGTTCCATCCAAGAGGACAATCATTATGAGCAGATGGACCAGCAAATAGTGTCCTATTTGAGAGAACAAAGGCTTGACGGAAACTTCAAGATGTTATCTTTTGTTTGGTACAAGTTTCAGGCCAATCGGACGGGTGGATCAAAAGTTGTGCGAGTTGACATTTTGGCGCGCGGGGCTAAAGCTGCTGGAAAAATCCTTAACGTGATTACGCTAAGGTCTTAACGTGATCACGCTAAGGAAAGAGGTCTAGCGTAATCACGCTAAGCTCTTAGCGTGAAGAGTTCTTAGATCACGCTACTCTCGGATGCTATTTTGGATTTTTGGGCATCTTGGCGTGATCACGCTAAGGGAAAGTTGTCTGGCGTGATCACGCTAAGGCCTTAACGTGATCACGCCAGCATCTGTTTTGGGTACGAATTTTGGGCTTTTCAAGCCCAAAATGCATGCTACTATATATATATGTCTTTGTATCATTTTCCTCGAGAGCTTAGACATTTGGGTTGATGTTTGTAAAGTGAGATTACTCCTTTCTCTTCTCAACTTAGCCATGATCTCATCACTTTAATTCCTTGAGAGGGATCGCTTGAGTTTGAGATTACTCCTCCCGATCTCTCTCCGGGAAATCAAAGCTTGTAATCGTATTGATAATTTATGTGAATGAAATATATGTTTATTTGGTTGATCATCCATAGAAACGAGTCTCAGTCTTGGCCCTCGGAGTATATCTTGATCAAGCAATCGTTCGTGTGATTTTCGCTACTTCGTGTGTGCTCATCTCCGTCCCTTCCATCCATCTTCTAATTCCCGGTAACTCCCATCTTCCCATCGCTCTTATGTGTAATTTCTCCGCTAAATATACATATTTTGTGCCTTTTCTCACTTTGTGGTCATGTGTGTGCTAGTTGATTCGCTTGGCTAGATCCTCTATAAGCTCCATTGTAATCCGGCTTACTAACACTAGGCGGGATCGCATCAAGTGGTAGCGGAGCTTTTGGCCGCCTATCGAATTTTTCTAGTTTTGTTAAAAGTGTTAGAACCTTTCTTCATTGAAATCCTGAGTTTCGTGCGTCAGTTTCGAAAACTATTTCAAGTGGGCTTTTGATTGTTGGTTGTGATCACTTTGGCCAAATTAAAATTCTGAAATTTTTTGAAAATCATTTGGGTGTGATTGTGGTGTTCTTCATTGTTCTTGGTGTTCTTGCAAAAGATGAACAAAAAGGGAAAGTTTTGATCCAAAATTATTCTATTAAAGTTTTAGCCAAGTGTTTGTCAATTAATTAATTAAATTTCTTCACTTGGCCGGCCATCAAGGGTCAAACATCCTCATCCTTTGCATTAAATGCAATAAGCCACCTCACCCTAGCTTGTTGACTACTTGACCAAAGGAACCAACATTCACAACTAAATAATACAATCCTAACTAAATAACCCCACTTCTTCCTCAAGACAGCACGTCCTCCCTTCTTCCTTGGGTCCAGCTGTCCTTTTCCTTTTAGTTGAGTCTTAAACCAAGTCCTAAACTCAAGTCCTAAACTAGTAAATCCTAAACTTGAGTCTTAAACTTTTTGAGTCCTAAATTTAAGTTTTCCTAAGTCTTAAACTCCCAAGTCTTTTTCATTACATTTATAACTCTTTCCTTGAGTCTTTTACTCCTTAAACCCCTAATTTTCCAGCCTTCTTCCCTCCCAACGAAATTTCAAAATTTCTTCACAAAAACTGAATTTTTGAATTTTCTTTGGAATTCTGAAATTTTTTTTCCAGCTTTCTCTTGACTCTTTGTAAGTCTTCTTGAGTCCTTTGTGAGTTTAATCTTTCCTCCCCTTGTTCTAATCTTGAGCATTTGCGAAGGTAGTGTGAATGAATTGCTTGATTCGAATCACAAGTTTGTTTGCGGCAAGGAGTTGTGTGGTGAGCAAGCTTTGTGTGTGGATGTACTGAGTGATTTGTGAGGCTATCTTTTGCGAGTGATTAAACACGAGTGTTAAACACGTGAGGGAGAGATTTATTTTCTAACCCTTGTTTAAGTGTGCAGGTACACGGAGAACATGAAGTTGAGTGTTTGTGAGCACGAATTTTTCAAGTGACGTAAACACCTAAACACGAGTGTTTAAACACGTGAGGGAGAGATTATTTACTAACATCTATATATATCTAGTTTCTTCCATTTTTCAGGCACAATGTCAAGAGATAGTGATTGTGAGTCGTGTGATCAAGAGCCGTATTATGACGATGATGACTCACAATGCATTGACGAAAGTGGTGATGAATCATGTGGTGATGATAGTTTCCAATTCGATGGTGATGAAGATTTTGAACCATGTGGTGAAAGCGGCGATGCGTGTAGCATTGATAGTGAGGATGAGTACCAAGATGAATGTGAAGCAACTTGTAGCGAGAGTGAAGACAATGAAGACCCTCCAAGTCCTCATGTCTTTAGTCGGGGTTCAAGTTCAATTTGTAGTGAGGATGAAGACCATGAAGAGACTTCAAGTCCTCGTCTCTTAATCCGTGACTCAACATCAAGTTGTAGTGAGGATGACGACGACGAAGATTTTCCACAAGTCTCAAGCTATGGCCTCGGTTCCATTGCACACCAAAGCCTTGGCCATGGCCCCGAACCAAGACACTTCATTTCCTCAAGTGTACAAGTCCGCACTAAACAAGATGGGACGCCAAACCGAGTTCCTCCTTCTCCTCATTCGAGAGTTCTACCTCACCAAGGTCGAACGCCTCCTCATTCTCCTCCAAGGGTTCGACCTCACCAAGGTCGTCCAAGTGAGCAAGACTTTTCTTTCGATTCTACATTCGGGTCTACATCGGAAGTAGTCCAACCTACCCAATTCACTCAACAACCACAACAATCCACTCCATCTCAATCCTTTGAACCACGTTCGACAATTGACATTTTGGACGTGATTGAAAGGAATATGGTTGAGCTTCAAGCCATTACGACAAGAAAGAGTGAAAAACGTAAGGTTGAAAAAGAGAGAAAAAGAAGAGAGCGAGAGATAAAAGAAAAGCGAGAGTGTGGAGAGAAGAAAGTAAGCAATGAGAAAAATACACGGCATGAAAAAAGTAAGCATGCCAATGAGAGTGAGTGCAACCGTACTCGCGAGAATGAGTTAGATCAATTTCAAGTTTATGACAACCTATTGTTTGAATTATATTTTGACAATCCGTTGTTTGAGCTTGAAATTGAGGAAAAAGAAAGTGAGCAAAACAGCCCCCATGAAAAAAGTGAGCATAGGTCAAGAGATAGTGAGCAAAACAGCCCGCATGAAAAGAACGAGCATGCGAGAGAGAAACACACACATGAGAGGAGTGAATATACAGAAAAATTGAGAGAAGAAAGTGAGGAAAAGAAGCAAACTGAAATTGTGGGAGCTATTGATCCAATGAGCTTGCCTTTGTGCAATGAGGATCAATTAGCTCACTCTAACATTGACACTTCTTTTCCTACTGTTTGTGTGTCTTTCTTGCAGAAAATTTCGAAGGGTTGTCACGAACATACGCACACAAATGTTCCAAGGAGCGAAGGTGGTTCTAAACCATCAATCCTAGGAGGCATTGGAAGTTCAATTGCTCAACATTGGTGCTCCCAACGGTAAGGCCTCGAGGTAAATCAGCCCAACCTTCCCGCTTTGCCCGAAAGGTGCGTGCCAAGGCCCTCTTTGAATGCTCAATCGTTTGAGGCTGCACATTCTACTCATCTTTATTCACATGCTGAAATTTTTTATGACCCACATTTATTGTGTGATAAAGAATCATTCTTACATTTCATTGAGCATGATCCATTTGTTCGTGTATTTGAAAACCACTTGGGTACGAATTTTATTACATGCACTAAAAATCTTGTCGTACCCCTCATCAAGCATGAATCTTCTTGGTTTGAGCATGAAAATTACTTGAATGAAAATTTTGTCGTATGTGTTAAGACTCCTAATTTGCATTTCATCAAGTATGACCCTTTCTTGCTCAAACGTGCTAATTTTTGTAATTTTTTGGATAGTATGTATAAATTATCTGTATGTTGCTTAGACTTGGAATCTATGAACAGTTTGCATGAAGCATGGAGACAATTCTTTTGCTCCAACTTGTCGAAATTATCTTGGTCAAAATGTTGCAATGAATTGCTCTTCCCTTTGTGCCAAATGTCTATGATTCCGATGTGTGGTATGCGGGCATGTGAAGCCCAATTCTCTTGGCTAATTATCATTAGCCGAATTGACAAGGAAAACCCATCCTTGTCCAGAAAAGAGAGTTTGTGCCTCTCTGTTTATACCCTACATGAAGTGCTTATGTGTGACATGTCTTGGAATACCATGAATATGTTGTATGTTGAGAGACAACAAATTTTTGAACTAGATTTGTTGAGGACTAATTGGTTCAATTCTTATGGAAATTTGTGTTCTCTCTTGCTGAACTTATTTGGTGTTTCCAAATGTATGGTGCCTTCTTGTAGTGCACAATTTTCTTGGCCTAATTGTCGCAAGAATTTGTATTCCTTTTTGTGTCGATTATTAGGCATTCCCCAACATTTCGTACATGGGCGTGTGGCCCAATTCTCTTGGCTGGTCCTTATAGGCCGCTTTGAGAAAATAAACCACCGTCTATGTTGTTTAATAATTTGTAATTCCATGCGCATCCTTGATATTGATTTGGAGATAAATGTGCATAAAGATGAAATGGATGTGCATGATTTTGAAAAGGATGAATTTTGTCTTGCCAATTGTAGCCTACATGGTTTGTTTGTGAATGATATGCATTTAAATGCCATGAACATGTCGTGTGCTAGGGGAACACGAATGTTTGTACTGAATTTGTCAAAAAATTAATTGGTTTAATTCTTACAAGCATTTGTGTTTTCTCTTGCGGAATTTGTTTGGTATTTTCAAGTGCATTGTAATTATGTGTAGTGCTCAATTCTCTTGGCTTGTCATTACGAGCCGAGTAAAGAAGAATATTCATCCTGCCTGTTCTTCTATGGTTTGTGATACCATCCGCATTTTACATGACAATTTAGGAAGCGATGTGTGTCACTGTGCCATTCATGTTGTTGATAATTCCTTGGATCAACCTGTGCCTCATTATGCGCGAATGCGCCCTCTTGGTAGCTCACCTCTGTTTGTAAGTGTTTTTAAGTGTGCAGGTGAGACAATCAAAATAAGGGATTCGAGGGTGAATCCTTTTGAAGAGGGAGAGGTTGATGTGATCACGGACCCCTTAAAAGCCAATTTTCATCCTCAAGACATATTGCCTCAAGGACCGATCACCCGAAGCAAAGCACGAAGGTTATCCCTATGGTTTGAAGGCAAAATGAGTGAGGAAGAACCCATCGAGGCCAAGGAAAAAGTTGTCTATGTGTGTATTCACTAAGCCAAGGCTCACCAACAAATGTTCCATCCAAGAGGACAATCATTATGAGCAGATGGACCAGCAAATAGTGTCCGATTTTAGAGAACAAAGGCTTGACGGAAACTTCAAGATGTTATCTTTCGTTTGGTACAAGTTTCAGGTCAATCGGACGGGTGGATCAAAAGTTGTGCGAGTTGACATTTTGGCGCGCGGGGCTAAAGCTGCTGGAAAAATCCTTAACGTGATTACGCTAAGGTCTTAACGTGATCACGCTAAGGAAAGAGGTCTAGCGTAATCACGCTAAGCTCTTAGCGTGAAGAGTTCTTAGATCACGCTACTCTCGGATGCTATTTTGGATTTTTGGGCATCTTGGCGTGATCACGCTAAGGTGTTGGCGTGAATCACGCTAAGGGAAAGTTGTCTGGCGTGATCACGCTAAGGCCTTAACGTGATCACGCCAGCATCTGTTTTGGGTACGAATTTTGGGCTTTTCAAGCCCAAAATGCATGCTACTATATATATATGTCTTTGTATCATTTTCCTCGAGAGCTTAGACATTTGGGTTGATGTTTGTAAAGTGAGATTACTCCTTTCTCTTCTCAACTTAGCCATGATCTCATCACTTTAATTCCTTGAGAGGGATCGCTTGAGTTTGAGATTACTCCTCCCGATCTCTCTCCGGGAAATCAAAGCTTGTAATCGTATTGACAATTTATGTGAATGAAATATATGTTTATTTGGTTGATCATCCATAGAAACGAGTCTCAGTCTTGGCCCTCGGAGTATATCTTGATCAAGCAATCGTTCGTGTGATTTTCGCTACTTCGTGTGTGCTCATCTCCGTCCCTTCCATCCATCTTCTAATTCCCGGTAACTCCCATCTTCCCATCGCTCTTATGTGTAATTTCTCCGCTAAATATACATATTTTGTGCCTTTTCTCACTTTGTGGTCATGTGTGTGCTAGTTGATTCGCTTGGCTAGATCCTCTATAAGCTCCATTGTAATCCGGCTTACTAACACTAGGCGGGATCGCATCACAGCCTCGGCATGATCACGCCCAAAATATAACTGAGGACAACTTGACAGATGGTTGCATGGTCATGACGGCCACTCTCGGCGTGATGACGCCGAAAATAGGAGCAAGCACACGGCAACGACGTGATGACGCCGCATCTCAGCTTTCCACCCTTTGGTTGGTTGTTTTTATTATTACTTAAATTAATTTGGATTTATTAATAATTAGTTTAATTATTTAATTAGAAGTTTAAGTAGAATTAGGACTTATAAGGAAAGTCCTATTTTTATGTAAGGATTTGTAGGATTTCTCCTATTTAAAGGAGCTACCCTCTTCCTCATCAGGACATTATATTTTCAAATAAAGTTCAGAGAGTTTTCTCAATTGTTCACGTGTGAACCTTGTTGCTTCTTAAGTCCGAACGCTTAAGTCGATTTTCAAGTAAAAGACCGAGAGTACAAACCCCTATTGTTTTGTTTCATCCTAGGTTGGTATTCACAAGTTGAATACAGGGTTAGGGATCCGAGTCAAGAACCTCAATTGTTTAGCTTAGGTTGCTTAGCACAGGTTGCTAGGAGGGTTAAGCACTCAAGAGAGTTATTGTATTCCGCATTCAAAAATCTAATCCTTCGAACTAGATTAGAAAGTACTCGTTACGAATCCTACGCAACTAGGATCATATCAGTTAGTAGGGGAGCTCAAGGCGTTCAAGGTTTGGTATCTATCTTTATGTTTTTGTATTCCTTGTTGAGATTGGTTCTTTTTCTATCTGTTCTATAACCAATCTTCTTGTGTGCTTGTGTTAGTTATTCGTGTGTCGATTCGATCTAGGGTTCTACATCTTATTTTGTGCGTCTTGATAAATAAATCATTGTGCGATTTGTGTGTCATTAAATTAGCTTATTTCTGTCCACAAAAAAGTCACAAAATACCAAAAAGAGTCTTTAATTTTGTTTCCATATAGTTTCATTCAAAAAAAAAGAGTCAAAAAATAAAAATCAAATCAAATCAAAATAGAACGAAAAAGAAAATACAAAATACTACAGAGTATTTTGAAGCTATTTCAAAAAGAATCATTGGGTTTGGTGGTCAGAATTGAGAGATAGCTCTAAAATAAATCGCACATACCTAAACGCATATCATTCACAGTTGGGTGAATTTACTTGAGTCTTCTTGAGTCTTTTGAGCTTATTCTTTGACTCTGATTACATATTGACTTCTACTCCAGCCTAATAAATTCTTTAGTTGTTTGTTCTTTGCGACTAACCTTTTATTAAGCATCTAATTTCTTTATGAAGCTAGTTGTCCTTGAGTGTCTTTTGGGAAGCTTTCCTTTGAAATTCTTGAGTCTTTGACGTTTGCGCGTGAACAATTGCAGGGAAGTGTGAGTAATTTTGTGAGATTAATAGAGCATTAAACACGAGAGAAAATGTGAGTGAGTGTTACGTTTAGTGCAATTTTATATTTTCTATTTGCTTGTTGTGAATTTCAGGAATGTCAATGGAGGGCGAGAAAGGTGTAGATGGAGCGGTAAGCCCCAAGCTTGCCGAGATGCTACAAAAGATTTTAGTGAGGCTTGATCAGATAGAGTGTTCCAATAAGGAGACCGCGAGCAAGGTTGATAGGTTGTCCGCAAGAGAAGGAACAAACATTCCCAGCTTTTCCCAAGTTCTCAATCCGGGAAACGCAAAACATTTATATGATGGTGATCCTCCGAAGGGAGAAGAAGGAAAGGGGTTATTTGAAGGACTACCCGAGGGATATGTTGGTGAGGGAGAAGAGGGAACAAGGTTTGTGACTGGCCCCATTGAAGGCGGCGAGAATGTGTCAATTACACCTAGACGTGAGGCTTATGTGCATGCCGCACGGGCTGAACGTCGAGCGATCATGCGCCATGGTATAAGGAGCGTGAGTTTGAGTATGGTGATAGGCGTGACCGAGCTTATGAGTGGCAACCTAGGGTTGAAGAGAGAGTTGACTCCAATCTCGGGAGTATTAAAATGAAGATTCCATCTTTTGAGGGAAAGGATGATCCCGATGCTTACTTTGCGTGGGAGAGAAAAATCGAGTCAATTTTCCTTTGTCACAACTACTCCGAGGATAAGAAGGTCAAGCTGGCAACAGTGGAATTTAAGGATTATGCGGTTCATTGGTGGGATCAGGTCAATAGTGATCGGATAAGAGATGAAAACATTGATGAAGCGATATTTTATTCCTAGTTATTTTACCCGTGACCTTCATCAAAGGTTACAGACCATGACACAAGGGAGTAAGAGCATCAGTGAATATTTTAATGAGATGGAGATGGAACTAGCTAGAGCGTGAGTGGTTGAGGATAGAGAGGCGATGATGGCAAGGTTCCTTAATGGTCTTAACCGGGAGATAGATAACGCGTTGGAGCGAATGCATTATACAGATTTGCAAGAGATGTTACACATGGCTATCAAGATTGAGCGACAGAGAAAGACTAGGGTCCCTTATACAACTTCAGTTGCTACAAAGACATTACCGTGGGAGAAGACGTTTCGGGAAAAGGGAGATCCAGTTGCGCAAAATCCACCTAAGGTTTTGCAGCACACATACAATAATAAGAGCAATAATCCTTCATCTAATTCGGAGAATAAGGTACATACAAGGGATATTGTGTGTTTTAAGTATTCTGGTAGAGGTCACATGAAGTCCGAGTGCCCTAATAAGCGTGTCTTGGTTATTCGGGACAATGGTTACCTAGACTCGGATGACGACAGAACAAGTGAAGAGGTCGAGGGTATGGAGGAAGAAGTTGACAGTGATTCGGAAGAGATTGATACAAACGGGCATGAATTAACACTCATTATTAAGCGCAATATTAGCGCTCAAGTCAAAGGTGAAGTATGTGAGGAGGGGCAGCAAGAAAACTTGTTTTATACACGTTGCTTGAATGAGGAGCGAAGTTGTTCATTGGTAATTGACAATGGGAGCTGCACAAACTGTGTAAGCACGTTGTTGGTTCACAAGTTGGGTTTGCCGACGACAAAGCACCCAAAACCGTATTCGCTGCAGCGGCTGAACGAAGGCAGCGAAATTAAGGTAATAAAGCAAGTATTAATTTCATTCTCCATTGGAAAGTATAGAGACGAGATCCTTTGTGACGTTGTACCAATGCATACAAGTCATCTTTGACTTGGTCGACCATGGCACTGTGATAGACATGCCAAATACAAAGGAAGGAGCAATCGGTATACGTTGGAGAAGGATGGAGTAATGTTTACTCTTGCACCCTTACAGCCAAATCAAGTTATGGAAGATCAGAGATGGTTAGCAAAGTCTCATATTGATTACGAGAATTCAAAAGAGCTTGAAAAGAAAAGGTTGAGTGTTGAGGGAAAAGAAAAAAAGCAAAACAACCTCCATGAAAAGAGTGAGCATGGGAAAAGAGATAGAGAAAGAAAACAGCTTCCATGAAAAGTGCGAGCATGGAATGAGAGAAGAGAGTCAAAAAAGCCCGCATGAAAATAGAGAGCATGCGTTAGTTGGCATAAATACAAAAGGAGAGATCAAATATGCTATAGGAAAATAAGTGAGGAATGCACTTGGTGTGCAAAAATTTTGTTTTGGCACAAGCCACCAAAAACCTAGTTTTCGGCGATTGTGCCTTGATTTTCCTAACGCTATCCCCTTTTATTTCTCTTCTATGATTTTCTTTCCTAATTTATAGAAGAAGAAGAGGTTATGGGCATAGAAGAAGCCTCTTACCGAGTTGACAAGAGGATGGAACAGACTTTGCGCATCTATGGCAACTAGTTTGTTACACCCTAACCAAAAGGGTGAGGTACGGTTTTCTTCCCTAGGACTTAGTTCCTGTAAGTATGTGGACACCATAAAATTGTATGATGCTGATTTCAAATTTATAATCAATAATGGTGGTCCTAACCTGAGTCTAGGAGCTGTATAATATCCATTGGTATGTAAGTTTGCGTTTACTACTGATTTCTTTCTTATCTTTACTTGCAACCAATTTTCTTGTGGATTTATACTTGTGGTGCCATTAACCCCTGTTTCATTGAGTTATTATGTAAGTTTAGGGAATGACAGAGAGTTAGTAATGGCGAAGATACCCCTTAAACAAGCAGTGAGTCATATGGAACACTTGGGTGTCTAGCGAGAGGATGAGAGTTACCGAAGGAACTTGAGGTTGTTCTTCAGGGTTGTTGATTGGTATAGGATGTTCTTACACCTTCCAAGGTTGCCTACCCAACATAACAAGGCGACCACTATGAGAGATGATGGCTCTACCCAAACCATCGTCAAGCGCATTGACACCACCGTCGGAATGGATGTCTTGGGTAATCCCTATCTTATATTGGTGCCCTTAGTTCATACTAACTTGAGGTATTGTGGTGCAGATTTCAGTCCGGATTCGAGGGCGAATCCTCTCGAAGGGGGAGGAGATGATGCGAATCCTAACGCACTGAATGTGCAAGGTGTACGACGGTCACCGATCGAACCGAGGAAGCGAGCGCGAGGTGAGGATGAGCACGTAAGCGATGATCAGAGTATGCTTTCTTGGGAAGATGGTGTTGAACAAGATTCGAGGGCGAATCTTTCCGAAGAAGAAGGAATTCATGCGATCCAAGACATGCTTGGACATGATCACACCGAGGTTGGGCGTGATCACGGCAACGACGTGATGACGTTGCATCTCGGTGTGATGATGTCGTTGAATTTCCAAGATTGCGCAAAAAATGGAATTTTGAGCTTTCCACCCTTTGGTTGGTTGTTTTTATTATTACTTAAATTAATTTGGATTTATTAATAATTAGTTTAATTATTTAATTAGAAGTTTAAGTAGAATTAGGACTTATAAGGAAAGTCCTATTTTTATGTAAGGATTTTTAGGGTTTCTCCTATTTAAAGTAGTCACCCTCTTCGTTATCAGGACATTATCTTTTCAAATAAAGTTCAGAGAGTTTTCTCAATTGTTCACGTGTGAACCTTGTTGCTTCTTAAGTCCGAACGCTTATGTCGATTTGCAAGTAAAAGACCGAGAGTTCAAACCCCTTTTGCTTCGTTTCATCCTATGTTGGTATTCACAAGTTGAATACAAGGTTAGGGATCCGAGTCAAGAACCTCAATTGTTTAGCTTAGGTTGCTTAGCACAGGTTGCTAGGAGGGTTAAGCACTCAAGAGAGTTATTATCCAAATTAAAAATATTTAAATAGTAAAAATATGAGAAATAAATGGTCAATCAATTTTTTAAAAATATATTTCCTATTTTATTATATTTTTATTAATTTTTATGTTTCATGTTTTATTAGATTTTTTTAAATATTTTTTCTATTTTATTCAATTTTTCCTATATTTTTTATTTTTTTCCTATTCTATTGTATTTTTCTTAGTTTTTAAATTTTTAACATGAGACCGGATTATTAGATTTTATTTTAAATAATAAAATCTAACGTAGTTTGTCTTTGTTAACGTTTTTTTTTTACAGTTGGTTTTCAACCATACAATCTTTTATTTTTCTCATATTCATTGTTCATTTATTATTATATTTTTCTAAAAAAAATTCATTTCTTATTTTCATTTCTAGATCTTTAATTATTCACTTTCACTTTATATTTTTCCTATTATTTATACACAAGGTACATTTACAAATATTTACTTACTTCAATTATTAAAAAAATAATTATATAGATTTCAAAAAAAAAATCTCCAACCCTTTAAATATCATCTAAGCATATGTATGACACTTTATTTAAACCAATTACAAATTATTCTTGTAGCATGACTTTATCAGTAATATATATTTCTTTCTCATATTTTTCAATTATTTTATTATTTTATTGTATGTTTTCTTTTTTCCTTTTTTCTATTTCATTGAATGTTATTTTCTTTGAATTGTAGTTTTTAAATTGACTTTTTTATATTCAAACATATTATTTTAATGCTATAGATATTTAAATTATACTTTATATTCCAAAATATATTCATATTCAATTTAAGTCCTACCCGGATAGAATCCGGAGTAGTCAACACCTAATGTGAGGATTGGATTACCGAATGTTCTTGAAAAAAAAAAATTGTAACATTAATTGCATTTTAAGTATTATTTAAAAAGAAGAAAGCTTATATTATCATTTCAATTATCTACTCATAAGTTCCTTTTCTTTATGAAACTGTTTTATTTTTACACTTTTTTAATTAGAAACAGTAAAATCTCATCCGTCTCTCGCGCTTTTTGTTTATACTTTAATTTAGTCGCCAACCTGTCGAATTGCGTGGTTGCATTCTAAATTCATGGTATCATTATATTTACAAAATTTAATATTATCGTTTTATTTTATAAAATATTTTTAAAAACATTAGGAATGAAATGAGTGTAAATATTAATATAATTATTTTTTTGTCTAAATTTAAATCTAATTTTTTTTCATTACACCTACATATTTCATGGATTAAATAAATAAATAATGATAAAAAAGAGAGTTATTCCATTTTGGTAGAAAATTAACGTATGTGGATATAAAGAGACAACAAAAAGGAAATAAGTGAAACATTTATCGTTTTATTTTTTTATTTTATTTCTTTCTTTTATTTGAAAACATGCATGTCTATGACGTCACTATTTATAAAATAAATAGAATGCAAATTTACGCTTGCGAATAAGGGGAAAAGGCATAAAATTTAGGGGTGAGCATGATGCGGTTTGGTTCGGTTTTAGAACTGGAACCGGACCAAATTAGAATTTTACAGTTCTAGTTAGGTTAAAATCGGATCAAATCATTATTGTACAAATTGGTTTGATGCAGTTCTATTTTTTCCGGTTCTTACGGTTTTGGTTCTGACTCGTTTGAGTCTCCTTTAAAAAAAAACGTAAGGTTTGATTCATGATACCAACAAACCCTAAAAACACCCACTTCATCTTCTTCCTCTAACCAGCCGCCGCTGGCCACCTTACGAATCCGGATACCCAAACCAACACCAAGACCAAATCAGAGCCAATCTGAAAATTAGCACAAAAAAAAACAGCAACAAACCAAGAAAAGAAAAGGAGAAGAAATCACAACAAACTTTGAATAGATGAAGATGAATATTCATGAATGAGGGAGAAATTACTCCTTTTTGCTTGTGCGGCTGCCGAGAAGGAGAGAGTGACTGCGATTGTTGGTGTGGCGGTGATTGAAGATCGGCGGTGATGGTGTGGGAGGTGCTGGTGTGGCGGTGATGGTGGATGATAGTGGTGATAGCGGTGATGGTGGTGATGGCGGATGAGGGTGAAGAGAGTGAGAGATGGTTGTGTCTGTGTTTTCTAGAAAAGGGAGAGGATGAGAATGGTCTCCGTTGATTGAGGGATTGAGAGTGATGAGTTTGTGTTGATTGAGAAAAAGAGTTGAGAGTGTGAGATTGATGTTTTGTATAGGAACTAAAGTGTACGAAGAAAAAGAGAAGAAATTTAATAAAGAAAAGGAAAAGAAAGGAGAGTAAAGAAATTTCTAGAAAAAATTCTCTATATGGCTGCATCTTTTATATATAAAGGAAAATGAAAAAAAAATTTAATATTTTTGTATGGCAACATAAATAAATAAAAAATTAATTATTTTTACCACTATACTCTTATATAAATTTTGGTGCAGAAAATAATTTCAATCTATTCACAGTTCACGAGAATAGTGAAGGTGCGAATGTAGGTACCGACTAAAAATGAGCAGAAAGGATAATTAAAATGAGCTAATAGGATTGGCAATTGGTGCAAATGCAGATACCGACTGAAAATAAGCAGAAAGAACAGAAATTAAGAGCCGAACATATTACTTTTGTGAAGCCTTCCCATGCCAGGGGAAGTTAATAGGATTGAAAATGGTACAAACGCAGACAAAAATGCAATTAAGAGCTACACATACAAATCACTGCACCCATTGGTCTACAATTGGCATAAAAGAACCGGAATTTGTCCGGTATGGAAAATTCTCTAATGGCCGATGGCATTTGTTTTCAATAGCCAAAGAGGCACTTAGGCATCAAACGCCATGTGCCTCTTTTGAGAATATGATTTCGTACATACATATAACTATAACGACAGCAAAGAAATTAAAATCCTAAACATAAAATATAATTCCATACAATACAAAATCCAATTTAATATAGTACAACGATTATATATCTTGGTAGATAAGTCAGAATTTAATTAATTAACTAGTTGATTTTGTGACAATTTTGTCTTACTTCTCCTTTGGGCCCTTCTTTGACATCAAGTGAGCCCATCTTGAGCATTGCTTGTTGAAAATCCAAGAAGAACATGGCTTGGTTGAAAGCATAGGTGGTGATGGCGGCGATGATGGCGGCGATGATGGTGGTGATCACGGTGGTGGTGATGAAAATGGCGATTCTTCTGGAGGTGGGGGTGGGGAAGACGAGAAGGAGTTTGGTCCGATCATGAGATTTAAGGAAGTGATGAAGGGATAATAATGGAATAATGGGAGGAAATATTTTGTGGGTCCGAAAAAAAAAATTACAATTTATTTCCTCTTAATTCTCTTGCATTCATTTTGATTCCCTTGCATTTTTTTTCCCATACAAGGGAAATTTTAAAAATTTCTTTTCCATCCTAATCCTTGTTTCCATACATAGGCTGAGAGTGAGGAAAGGAGAGCAGTGAGGGTCTATGTTCCGAAAAGAATTTTTTCAATTTATTTTCTCTTAATTCTCTTGCATTCCCTTTGATTCCCTTGCATATATTTTCCCATAGGAAAATTTTAAAAATTTTCTTTCCCTTCCTTTCCTTTCCATCCTAATCTTTGTTTCCATACATAGGCTGAGAGTGAGGAAGGGAGAGCAGTGAGAGTCTGTGTTGGTGATGGTGACTTGTTGGATTTATTTTGACAATACGACGTCGTTTTGGTGTAAAACACACCGTTTTGGATTTATTTAGTAAGATTTTTGTCAAAACGATGTCGTTTTAGATTTATTTTATTAAAACAACGTCGTTTTGACGTTAAACACACCATTTTGGTTTTTTTTAAAGTAATGCTTTTATTTACCAATTTATAAATAATAGCCTAATATTATAACGATATTTTAGTATGATAAATCTTTACGTTTTATGATACAAAACATATAAAAAATTAAAGTGACTAGATATTAATAAATAATAAGTATTAGTATATTGAAATGTAATTAGTACGTTTAACAAATATTTAGCACACATCAAAAAGTGTCGAGTAAATATAAATATTGAAGTATCGAATATGACTTACGAGCTTAACATATACACATGAAGAATTTTCAAATATAATCGTGCTTCATAGGATGATAAGATTAGATCACTTACATTTAGAGCGTCAAAATTATCACTTTCACAATACAATAGTTAATTAGTTATAATTAACTCAAGTAATTAATGATATTGAACTATATATATCCTAAATCTAAATCATAAATATCTATTAACCATTGTGCAAATTTATTATTTTAGTTGTCGTCTAATTAGTAATTATATTTTTTATGACAATTGACATGATTCTTTTTTACAACAATATAATTCTCTTTTTATTAAGTAAAATACTAAACAATAAACATACATCTACGATATAACTTAATAACTATATATTAAAATAATGATTAATGGTAATATTACTAGTATATGTCGTATTATTAATAATTAATGATTTTAGCTTATACATATAGTTACTTGATGACTATTACAATTTACGATAATATACTTTTACTCTTATTGAAATATTCAATTTTTTACTACGAAAAAAAAATCCTCATAATTCTTACATACTTTATTTCTTAATAAAATTTCAAATAAACTCTTTTAATTAAATTTAAAAGAAAAAAAGAAGAAAAAAAAAGAGTTTTTTTATTTAAGTTTAAAAGGAAAAAAAAAAGAAAAAAATGATTAAAATTTTCTATTTCTTAATACGGAGAAAATATTTTTTCATCATAATAATTCTTATATGACTTTCATGATAAAATCTCTTATTTAAAAGAAAAAATAAAAATAAAAGATGAGTACTTTTAATTAAGTGTAAACGAAAAAAAAGATGAATTTTAGTTAAGTTTAAAAGGAAAAAAATGAAGAAAAAAAAGTGTTTTTGGTTAAGAAAAAAAAATGAAAGAGGGGGCAAGAGGATTGGAGAGAGATGAAGCGTTAACCATTTAACAAAAGAGAAACTTTAATAATATATATATGAAACGGTTCTCCCGGTTTTACGATTTGGTTTACAGTTTTGAGATATAAAGAACCGGACCAAACCGTTACTATAGGAATTCATACCGTGTTATAATTCCGCTTATAAAAAAAAGAAAAAAAAAATCGAACTTTGATAACGAAAGTAGCTGGTGTATAAATTAAATTTTCATAACATATATTTAAATTCTAAGCTAAGCATTAATCCTCAAAATCTTGTTACTTGTTGCTAATCCTTCCTGTTCTTGATACTCTGTTGATCGTTGTGGAACATGTCTTCACATTTATATAGTTCATTTTTTTTTCAACCCTCCCCTGCTTTTCTAGTTAGATAGAGATCATGTATTTTTTTGCTTGGCTAGATACTACTCTCTTCGCTTATATTTACCTGACATTTTTTACCATTTCTCGAGTTCACAATTAACTGACACGGTATGAATTACTATGTAAAAAATTGTCTGTTGCTGCCTTGATTACTATCTTCTTAAACTCTATGCAATAGTAAAACGTCAATTAACTTAGAGTAGAGAGAATAGCATATAAGTAATGGAGGAATAAGATTTTAAATAGTAATAAAGATACTAATTCTTTTACTAATTTTATATTAAAAGCATATATATCAATAAACCCCAATTCACTTAGTATTTATATAGCAAATATTAATCGACATTTCATTTACTTTGGTAGAAGGACTTTTAGACATTTATGACAATTAATAATAAAATTAATGAATATGGAGTGGGTTAATTGTCAGTGTCACTTTTACTCTTTTTTTTATGTAAAATAAACGTATGAGAAGATAATTAACTTTATATATTAATTTATGATTATTTTAAATTTTATTTAATTATTTTCTTGAATTTTAAATATGGGAATAATAAAACAATATAATAATTTTTTTAATAAAAAAATCAATTAAATAATTTCTTCTAAATTTTATTCCTTATTTAATTATAACACTTGATTAAAATTATGTCATATAATAACACTTGATTAAAAATAAACAATGAAATCTTTCAAGTTTCAAGCATGCAGAAGTAGAACTCACTTGACAAGGATTTTTATTGCTCAATCCATCATTTCCACTAAAATATACACAATCCTATAACAAAAATTTCCTTTTTCCCTATTTATAATTCTCCACTCTACAGAATTTTCTCTGTTTTCTTCTTTCCAATCAATGGAGGACTTTTAAGAAAAAAAGAATGGAAGGTTTGTCACCTACACAAAGGACAACACTGAACACCGTACAAAAAGCTCTCTCCCAAAACACAGACATGTCCACCCGATTGCAAAACGAACCAAATTCACCACACACTGCTCCCAGCGCAAAAACACAAATCCGCGGATGTGCAACTGGTAATGCCGATGACTGACACATCCAAACAATATGTAGAGGAACTATGATGAGAGAATAGATTGCAAAGCAAGTTGCTGCTGTGGCTCCAAGGACGACCACGTTGATGCCAGGGCAGCAGGAGGCAAGACTTGATGTAATTGCCGCAACAGATTAATCATCCGACTAATAGTTTGCTCTGTTGCCAAGTCTTTACCTGCGCAAATGACCTACACAGCAAACAGTTGACATGTGACACACCGGCCAAGAGAAGAACTATGCAACAGAATCTTTTATAAGAATTATGTGTAACACAACAATGAACGCAAGGATATTCAAAACTATGCAGAAAATACATACCTGAGCAAATACAAGGATTATTTTAGGAAGATGTTGATTGTTCAACCCTAAAAGATCTCTATCCGACCTGCACAAAGACCCTCTTCACTTTTAATAAATAATAATAATGATAAGCACTGAAGTATCACCGATCCAAAATGTATAAAGGAAGTAGAACAGGCAAGCATTTTAGAGCCACATTCATATATACCAAGTTAAAGGAATTACCTTTCAACCATAGAGCAAAGCTGGTCGTGCACAATCTTGGCCTCGATATTATCATTTTTTATGGGTAAACAACTTAACCAGGCTGGCACTACCTGCAAAATACCAGCATGTATGAGAAATCATTGGAGAATCATAATAAACCGGATCAAATATTGTTTGTTCACTCTCAACTCCCCAGAGAGGTTGCCTTCAAATAACACTGGCATCACCAGGTTAAAACAAAACCATAATTTGATAGATAATTCGTTTCCTTTTTTTTTTCATTTTTTTAACATCAGTTGGAACAAATAATAACTGGGAAGCCATAGATTTACCTGAGCAGCATCAATGCTATCACGATGGAACTGGCAAATTTTTCCAAGAGCAGAAACTGCATTGTCATATGCCATAACATTGTCCGAATGACGTGCACTAGGGTGACCTATTACAATATTTAACCTAGAAAGTGCCTCTGCAAAAAAATTGCTCAAACTTAACAGATGAAGGCAGAATAGTCCAGAGCAAAGCCAAAATGATAAAGTAGAAAACAACCAACCTCCAACAAATGGTTTAAATACAGATCCACCAAACTCTGCACAAATACCAATCCCATACACAGCTGGCTGAAACGTGATTAAGATTCATTTACTAACATGATGAAATTTACTAGGGATTAATGCTACGAAACAACTCAATGCCAACCTGACGAACATCCGGACTTTCATCACTGCAGGCTTCTAGAACAAAAGGGATATATGTTTCATAATACCTGTCCCAAAATCAAGCAGATAAGTACATAGAAAGATCTCATTCAGTCATATCAAACAAAAGAGGGGTGCTTACTTGAGAGCTGCCTCCTGACAGTGCTCTGCAACATCATCAAATATACAAATAGCAATTCTCCTCTCTTCTGCTGTTTTATCCTTCCCCTGCCCAATAAGAAAAAAGAAAACCAGTTATGAGATGATAACCTTAAGACAATTCTATTGAGGACGTATCATTATATTCCATAGAATCCATACAAATCCCTCTAAGTTCAACCTCTCGTCTAAACTTATTCAATAGGCTGTGTGTCCAGCATCCAGCAAATCCTTGCACAACAAGGGGGATGAAAGAACAAAAGTAGAACTGTACAAAATGCGCAATGCGGACCCAAACAGATGGTTTTACTTAGTTGGCAAATCAACCACTTAGCAGCAGTTAAACATCAGTGTGATCAAGTGATCCAGCATCAACCCTTTGAGAAGGATTTAGAAAGGTCAATGCATCTAAAAGATGAGCTACAAAAATGGCTGAGGGCTTTGCCAGAAAGGGAAAATCACCAAACTACCTACACCATCCTTTCCACCCAAAAAAAAGCTATTCAAAAGGCAAATGAAGCAAACGCAGACCAGAATCTGCTTAAGTAGAAGAAAAGCAACAAACCACTTACAGGAAATACAAACATGTAGCACAGCACCAACTGTAAAAAGAAGCCTTATAATGAAAGAGATAGAAGCAGCAAAGCTTGTTTTAAAACAGGTGGCTAAAGGCAAAATTATAGTAAGCAAATACGAAAAACTGCCTGTGATGTGAAAAGAACTTACCCACATAGGTATTATGTAAGATGAGAGCTCATCAAAGAAAGGCAAGAAAGAGGCCTTGAATGTCTTGATTAATGAGCCCAAGCAATCACCAACCTTGAAAGAGAAAAAATACATATAGTTATTGTTCTATTGTCACAACAGATGACCAACAACCAATAAGCTCATAATCCATCCATGATTGTGTGGAATTCATGCATACTTGGTCAAAAAGTTCATCCTCCTGCTCATTTTCTTGTGTCACCAAATCCCCTTCCTCTGCATCAAAGTCCTCTGCCTTGGCCCTGTCGGCTCGCTCCTGTTTCCTAGACAAGCTTGCTGTCATAATTCGTTTCATCTCATCCACGATGGACCTTACTTGACTTTCATCCAAAAGATGTCCAGCAACCTAGGGAAACAAATTCAATCAATATATAGCTCCACTTACTTACAAACAATATCAAAGATCAAGCAAAGTGAATGATGTTCATCAGGATGTTAGAGAAGTGACAAGCTACAAACATGACTGCTAATGTGCAGCCAAACTGAGCATCCACAATAGGAGATATTTGGGTAGCAACAACTACTCATGGGAAACATCATAGTAAATTTTAATGTAACAAACTTTAATCTTGAGAGGCTTGCTAGTAGAGCAAGTGTAGCCAGAAAGTTTTATCAAGATAATATGATATATCATACATAACTCATAAACATACTTGGCCACAGCTCAAAAGCCTCAACAAGGTTCCCTGGTGAAGACGGATTAGCTAGACACTAGAAGCCCCACATAGGAAAGGGAAAAAATATGACAAAAATCTCTGATAAAACATTAAAGTGGGCAACATAACATCTGTTCATACAGGAACAACAAAGTGTCACAAACCTGTATGCATTCAGTCAAGGAATCCAACATATTAGCACAAATTTCTACCTCTGGCTCCTGAGAAAGTTTAGCCATAAAACAATATAGGGTCAGTCTATAACCCAAAATACATAAAACTTGACATAGCAATTGGCAGGAAGAAAAACACTACCTTGTGCAATGCTTCTACCAAAACAGGCAGTATGTAATCAGACAACTGCTTCACATAAGTTTCATCACGCCCCTGAGACTGGCCCTTCTCTACAGCTAGCTTAGCAGAGCGTAACAACTCAGGCATGGCTACAAACAATAAAATAACCATCATGCATCCAGAAAATGGATAAGGAATATAATGGTTCTCTTCTGGGGGCACGGACAACATTAAGTACCATTACTACTTAAAAAGAAGAAAGATCTGGATAATATCTAATACCTGAGACAGCTGCTTTCCTTACTTCTTCATGGAAGTAAAACTTAAGAAGAGGTACCAGTGTATTTGCAACCTGCATAATTAATGCATGGGTCAAAAAAAAATGTCGCCAAAACACAAGACAAGAGACCACAAAAAGAGTAAGGCAACATAAACCTGATCAATCCATGGAAAAAAGCCTTCCTTCAACTCATCAGCATAGCAGCAAAGCATGTTACAAGCTGTGGCTTTTTCCTCCAGGACACTAGTCCTGATTGCTATTCTTTTATCCCCGAGAGTGATGGTCTCGATGCTGCAATAAGAAAACAACCACAATAAGAAGCTTCAACCTCATCAATCGATTAAGAAAACCAGGTTTTTCCTCAACCTCTCCTATTTCTTCCATTTGACAATAGAAATTTATTAATAAATTAAGAAGTGTGGCAAGCTGAAGGATAACAAAAACTTATTATAAAAGAACACAACAAAAGTCAAGACACAGGGACTTTCTGATTGCTCTAAGTATTAGCTAAAGTAGAACACTTAAAGTTGCAAACAAGAAAAGACAAAATCCCATAGAAACTGTCTCGGATCATATTAATCGAGAAATATTCTTTGCTCTCCAACCAAATATTCCACATAATAGCACAGGTCCACGCATTAAACAATGGAATCACAGAGCTTTATTGTGTGTATATATATAAAGCACATTATTTAGTGGAAACCATGCTATGGGGAGCAGATCATGCAGACAAAATCAAAACCATACATTTGTGGCTAAAGCAAATATAAAACAGCAAACATACCCGTCATCGTCATCAATATCAGCATCAGAATCTGCAGATGTAATGGTTACGTCAGGCTTAAGCTGTGCAGATTGAAGCAAAGGAGGCATGACAACACTCATGTAAGGAAGAAAATCCTGCCCGAGACACTTGCAAAGTCTGGCCCATGCCTGCAGCATGTATGTAATCGATTAGCAAACCTTAGTTTTCAATGACCGCATAAAACACAACATTAAATTTTCATTCTGCTATCTAAAAGTTTCCTCAAAGTGATTAAGGCATACTTGTAACATGTAGCTTGTTGTCGAATCATCTGCCTCCATTGGAGATCCTTGAAGTGACATTAAGACTTCCATAACCTAGTAGAAAACAACAAACAGTGAGGCCATGTGCATTGTTTAACTGTCAAATATTCCCATGCAAAACAAGATGGTAGAACAATTCATAAAAACTGTCTATAACAGGACATCCCGCAAATTGCGCGCAAAGCACAATGCAAGCACAAATCAGAGGGACAACTCAGGGCAATTTTAGGCAGGAAAAAAGCATACCTGATGTGAAGGATCAAATTTGTCCATCTCCATATGATAGGGAAAGATAAATTGCAAGGTAGAAAATTGTTTAGGATATCATTTCCACCATTACCTGCTTAGCATCATCTTTGAATTTATCCTTGCCAACAGCCATTCCAATCAAACTAATGCACTCCATTGATTTAGCACGAAGCATGCGATTAGATTTGTCATTTGCATTGACCAGGATAGTTTTAAGAAAAGGAATTACAGCATCGTAATATTTCTGGAATTGCTCCTGTTAAATAGATAGCCGGTCAGGAGCAAAGCATGTTCTTACTTTTTGAGAGAAAATATAGTTATAATGCATTTCCAGCAAATGGGTGTCAATAACGGCTGATTAGCCTCTGCCTACAGTTCTCCATGTTAAAATAAACATGAGACAAGGTAGATGCATGTTGTACCTGCGCTGAATCAGCAACAGACGCTAAAGCAGTTAAGGCCCCCTCCTGCACCATTTGCTTTCCATTCTGGTTGTTGTGACATTAATATTCAAACGTTTAAAACAACTCAGCATATAATCCCAAATTCACACATTTTTGCTGGCACAGATGATCGCACGAGAAAACTGCGAGCATGAACCAGAGAAGTTTATAAGCACATTCTACATTAAATTTTACTCTCATACCTGAAGGAGCAAAAGAAGTTTGCAAACAAGTCCATCTAAGTAAGGTGTCAGGATATCTGGAGTGCAATTCTCACTAAAATTGAGCATAGCTGAAGCAGCATGGGCCTGGAACATATATTAACAACAGTGACTACAACAAGCATGGCCTGTAGCATACTGATTACTGAACAAGTAAAACGCTAAACAAAATCAGAGTATCAAACTACCCAATTCTAAAATTGAGAATAATACATAACAAAATGTTATTAGGATGTAAATTGATTGCCCATTGTTAATGAACATTAATTGTTATCAGAGCAATGTGCAAACCTGGACTCGAGGATTTTGAAAATCATCCATTGCCCCACCTAGCACAGGCAGCACCTGCTGGTGAAAGTTCACCTGCAATTCCGGGCCCAAGTCTGTGGATAATTGTCCAATTGCATTTATAGCAGCCCACCTCACTCGGGGGTGAGGATCATGGAATGAGTTCAAAACCATAGATATAACCGGGTTCAAGTTCTTTATCATAACCTGCATAAAACAAACATAAGTTAACACTTCAAACCAAGCCTATCAAAACAAAACAAAAAACACTTCAAACCAAGAAATAACAATGCATTACACAATCATTAAAAGATACAACATAAAACATAAGCAGTACTTGCCAAAATCAAAATTTACAAACAAAAGACAAGATTTTTACACCTTTGAGCACCCTTCAGCAATTTGAGCCAGTGCAATGAGAGCAGCATGACGCCTCTGCCACTCTGGATACTGAAAAAAAGAGGGCAAGAGTTCGGAAGCAACAGGAACAACCGAATTCCCACCTAGTGAAATTGACAACCTATCCAAGCATTCTTGTCCAAAGCCATAATTACAAGACTCCCCAGCATCCTCATTGTCCTCATTATCTGCATTGTACCAGCTACCATCATCCTCAATATCCAACAGCATTCCCATCAACACCGCAAACAATTTTCTAACAAATTCTGGCCCCAACTTCCTCACCATCCCAGGAGCCCTCTCCCTCTCTTCTGCCAACGTTATCACGAACTCCACTGCCAAATGCCTAGTCCCTTCCTCTAACCTCCCAGCCTCTGCAATTTGCAACATAGATCCCACAATATCCCCTATTTGTTTCCTCAAAAACCTAGGTTCCGTGCCCGCCAGCTCAATCAGCAACTCTAATGCTTCCTGTGCTGTAGCCTCTTGATTACCATTCAATGCCTCGGTCAACGTTAGCATCATCAATGGCAACAAATCCTGAAATCTGTCCCTCTCACGATTATCACTCAAGACAAATACGAAATTTATGGATGCGTGCAAGGCAGCAATCCTGACATCAGCACTTGTTGGATGCTGCAAACAGGATTGGAAGACGCTGTGAAGAGTGTTTAAATGAGGAATTAGAGTTTCGGTGATGACGAGAGCCAACTGAGAGAAGATTAGGAGGGCAGATTCTTGAAGATTGACATTATTAGAAGACGTTACGCATTGGAACATGAATGGAAGCAGCTCCGGCCAGCCATTCTGCGGTAAAACAGAGGAAGCAAGCTCTGAGATGGTATCATTTATCTTTTTAACAATGGATTTTACGGTTTCTTGTTGAAGGGAGGAGAGGAGGGCGGTCTTGATGGCGGCACGAGTTGACTCAGCTAGCTTTGGGTAGAGGAAGGAGGAGTTACTATCGTCATCAGATGAAGCGGAGGAGGTGAGGTGCTTGCGGAGGAGGACGGCGGACATGGCACGGACATCAACGGGAGAAGAAGGGGAGGAGAGGAGGTGAGTCAAGCGGAGGAGGAGCGAGTCGGGTTGAGTCTGTTTCAAGAGGTTGAACAGCGACTCGGCGGCGGAACGCTGGTCGTTTGAGGTAGACATGAGATGGTTTACGAGTGTTTCGAAATGAGTTGGGTCGGGTCCGAGGAGGAGGGCGAGTTGGTGAAGCTGAGTTGGATCGGCGGCCATGGCGAGCTAATTAGGGTTTTTTCTTTATCTTTTTTTCTTTTGGTTTTCTGATTGTTGTGCTTGTTGGTGGAGGGCGGCTCCAAAATGGAAGTGAAAGGAGGGAAATATTTTTGGAGGCGACAGACAAAGAGAGAGAAAGTGGCAGCTTTATTATTATATTATATAAGGTGTGGGTTGTCTTAGGATTTGTTTTTGGCCACTACAGTGCACTGTTGTGCTGTTCTTCGCGGTTAATGTATCTACCAATGAGGTTTCGCCACGTATGCTCTGATTAGAATTGGAATATAGTTTGGGGTAGATCTAAGGGCTCATAGATTTCCAAGTCATCAAAAAGGAAAAAAGATATGGTTGCGTCATTGAACACAAGAAAAATGTAAAATAGGGTAGGTTTTTTTTTTTACATAATTTGCTAGGTTGTTTTGGGATATATTTTTTCTTGTGCAAATTAAATATCTTTCTCGCATCCTAATATTTAGTAAGTTTAACACTAAAAATACAAGTAAAAGCTACAGTAAAAGTAAATCCTAAAATGATGTTTAATTTACACCGAAGGGAGTATTATAAATAAATAAATATAAATACAAATACTCTATATATAATATAAGATAAGATTCCATATTGATTAGAATTATAATAAGTATTCTAATAAGTCTCATCTCGTCTCATTTCATCTCATAAATATAATAAAAAGAGTATACTAACACCACACATAGCTCTATAATGTTTATTAAAAGTTTCTTCCTTATTTTAATAACAATTTTCTATCTATTGAAAAAAAATGGAATCTTTTATTTTAATAAATAATCTAAATATCTATAACTAAAAATAAATATACACGATAATTTTGTTTGGAATAGATAATTATTATGTTGTTTTTGGTTTTGGTTTTATTTAGTTTTTCTTTGTTATTTTTGTCCAAAAAAATTGTTTTCACAGCCTAACTCTTGTTAGGCCATTTTTGTTGAAAAGATTGTACTAGAATTTTTTTAGATAAATATTTGATAGTATAAAAATAAAAATGTTAGATAAAATTGGTTGTTTGATTCAAAAATAAAATAGTTATTTTTGAAATAATTAGAAAAATATTCCTATCTTATAGATCAAATGATGATATAAAATCAATGAGTCATTTTTTCCTAATCTCATTAGGTTCATGAAGAAATATAATATTAGAAGAAATACAATATTAACACAATACTTTTAGTGATTTTTTTATCAATAAATGAGTCATTCAAATTGAAGGATGGTATAAAATGGGTCTAGTTCTCGCATATTAACAAATTAACAACACCACTTGCCAAACCAAATGAACAAATTAATGAC
The DNA here is from genome assembly GCA_963691705.1 of Viola odorata. NCBI lineage: Eukaryota > Viridiplantae > Streptophyta > Magnoliopsida > Malpighiales > Violaceae > Viola > Viola odorata. The sequence continues at coordinate 18,403,308 of OY829539.1, read as the reverse complement.
ATATCATCATTTGAGCCTATTACATATAAATAAGTAGAATAAACTCAAGAGACATGGTGTGAACACTCCATTTTGACTTTTCTATAAATTAGATTCTTGTTCTGGACCAATACGTACTTTTAATCTCATATCAAGGACCAAAATTGATGCCAATATTCACAAAAATTGAACTCCAAAGACCAAAGCAAAAAATGGCCACCAAAAACCTTATAAAAGCTCATTTAAGCCACTGGCTTAGCTCCAACGCGTGGCAATCGAGTAGGGCACGTGGCCACCGATTGGTGGCGTATGCTTGATACATGGCCACCAATTGGTGGCATGTGCTCGACATGTGGCCACCAATCACTCGTGACTTGTGCACCAACTCAGCTGAGCCGCGACATATCCAAATTCATTCAAGCCATCAAATTTTTTTGATTTTCATGATTTTTCTTGATTTCAAAAATTTCAAAAGTCAACCCATTTTTCACTATAAATACAACCCTTCAACGTACTCCCTCCTGTCTCCAACATATGTCATTTGGAGACTAGGCACAACATTTTAGGACACACTGTTGGTGTTGTTTGATTATGATAATGCCCCTATACTTTTCGCTTATTTACTACACTGCCATTCCTCACTCTTCACCTCTGCAAAAGCTTCCCTAATCTCCACGCTAAAGTTTTCCAAAAGTTTTCCTTAATCCCTCCCAAATTCGAAAAGCCCAGTTTACAATGCTTGGGGAAATACATTGTGAAACCTATGTTATATATTTCAGCCATAAATAATTTTGTATCGTTAAGTTGATGAATGGCTCGACGAATTACTCGTAAACCGCATCATTAACAAGTTAAATAACGAATCATACTCGAATTGCTCCATGGTTTAAGACATTTTTTAACCAAAGATATATGTTGGTGTAAAATATTATAAACTACTTCCGTATTTTCTACGAATTTCATGAATACCACCACATGAAGGATTAAAAGTAACAACCTGTGTTCGACGGATTTCAAAATAAAAAGTAATGAGCGAGTTAATTAATAAACTCTTTGTTGTCCAATTTGAAGTAATTATTATAAAGTTACCCTTACACAAAGGTTGCTTTAATGCAGATAAGAAAGAGAAGATTTACGGTAGTTACAAAAAGCTAGTAGTGGGGAAAGATATAATGTAACATATGTTGAATTCGCATTACATGAGTTATTACTGAATAAAGAGAAGATTTACGGTAGTTACACGGAGCTAGTAGTAGGGAAAGATATAGGGTAATATATGTTGAATTCGCATTACAGGAGCTATTACTGAATAAAGAGAAGATTTAAGGTACTTACACGGAGCTAGTAGTGGGGAAAGATATAGTGTAACATATGTTGAATCTGCATTATAAGAGCTATTACTGAATCCTACTGAATTTATTCCAAACTATTATGAAGGATATAGTTTGGTGTAAAACATATTGGGTAGTCACAATAAGGATGACGACAAAATTCCTTTATTATACGATCGATTTGAACGAATGCTTATACTAGAACTAGTACATAAACTTTCGATTGATGCATTTAAGATAGATAAAGGATAAATGAAGGTAGTTACACAAGTATTATAGCAGTCAACATTATCGTGTAGCTTATTTTATATTCGCATTTTTTGACCTAATAATGAATCCAACTGAACTTCAGCCAAAGTAAAAAATATAATGTTTTCAAGGATATAGTTAGGTGTACAAATTTGACAAAATACAATATAATTTGGGTTGACAATTTCAAGATGCGATAGAGGGATTTTAAACACGCCATCGCATGGACAATTTACTTAGAAGTCTATTGTTGTCCAATTTATAGTAATTATTATACATTTTCTATTACAAACACTTTCGATTCATGCATTCAAGAAAATGAGGATTTACGATAGTTAAAGAAGTATTATAGTTGTCAATGGTAATGTGTAAGTGTGTTTATATTCTCGTAACATGAACTAATAATCAATCCTACTAAAATTTGTCCAAAGTATAACTAGATTGTGTTATCAAGGATATAGTTTGTTGTACAATTTTGACAAAATACAATTTATTTGATATGCAATCAATAATTTTTGGTCGTCACATTGAGGATGAGATACATGGATTTAAATAATGCCACATCATGAACGGTTTTATTAAGAAGACCTTTGTTTCTTGTATGAAGTAATTATTATATATTTCATATCACACAAATGTTGGATTAATGCTTTCGAGTAACGGAGATAAAATTTAGGTACACAATGTTAGCCTTGAGTAAAGATATAGGGTAAACCTATTCTAAAACCCCATCAAACGATCTAATAATGAATCCTACTGAAACTGATCCAACCTCTATAAGAAGCACGTCATGAAGGATATAGTTTGGTGTAAACTTTTGACAAAAATATTTTTTAAAAAATATACACCTTATGATAGTTAATTAAGGATTCTTTTCTTTCCCAAATTAAGGTAATGATTATGTCTTCAATGTTACACAATAGGTTGATTTTAATTCATTTATTGTAGTTACACAATAATGCTTGTTCGTAAATATACAGTGTTACTAATGCGACTACCACCTTACACAAATGAATTAAAAAATTACAGATATTTTCGTATCTCGCGAGATTATGCTGAAAATATTGAGATATATTGGATCAAGAAATCATCATAACCACTCATAAGAGGCATCCTCTTCCTTTCACGGGTCCATTTGGGTGTCGACACCCGGGTATCAGCCAAGCTTTTTCCCTTCAAGAATTAGTTGACAAAGACGCTAAGGGCTGCCTCCAAAATTGCAGAGCTTGCTCATCTCGCGTCCGGAGGGTCGAGTGGCCTAGGGTTGACGCGGGCCTCGCCTAGGGTAGGCGATAGGTGTGTATACGTCTCTCGGCCCTCGGAATAGTGCTCAATCATCACCAAGACTAGGCTAGAAGCCGGAAAATGCTAACTCAACTAATGGATCCCAGTAGGTGGTTGACTCTCGCTATGGTACGTGAACTTCCTCGAGGTTAGGCTAGGCATGAACGCATCACATTTACACAACTTACCTCTTTTAGTAACACACAAAAAGAATTATCAAAAGAGTTGCTGCATTTTTCTTCCTTTGTTCCAACAGCAACTGACAATTGTAGAGAACAAAAAATCTCTGTTGCAGACAAAAAGAAAAGAAAAAGAAAAGAAAAGAAATACAGAAGGAAATATCTCTTGTGAGTGAAAAGTGAGAAATCAAACCAAAAGGATTGAGCTGATTTATTTCTTGATTCAATTTTTGGTTTTAAACACAATTTAAACTTTCATTTCTTTAGTCTTGTTGCCTTTCAGTTTTCCTTCTTTTGCCTCCTTGAGTGTCATAATTGTGTGTTTTTCTTATTGAGTCTTGTGGTGGTAATTTAAGACGAAAGGATTGATCGATAGGAAAATTTCGATCGCGCAACCTTACGCGCATAACTTGTAAGCACCAATTCGGAACCAAGAATTGAGAGATTTTTTGAGAATAATTTTTACGAGTGCTTAAACACGAGAGTAAACATGTGAGGGAGAGAATTTTTTACTAACGTTTGCTACTTGTGTTGGTACAAAACTTTCATTATGTCCAACGAAAGTGTATTGGGAAACAATGACGTCAAATCCAATGAGGCAAGCCATTCTTTGTTGGCTTAGATTGAGGCGATGGAACGTGGCCAAGTTGAGTTGAGGGAGATGTTTCAATCCTTCATCTTGACCCAAGGCAAGCCTGTCGAGGCTACTATTGGGTCGGTGAATTCTAAAACCGTGGCATTTAAGCCCCGCGAAGAACTAAACAAGGATCGTGTTACATGCGAGACTGATTCAGAGGGGCATGATAGGGAAATGAGTATGAGAGAGACAAAAGGGTGGCCAACCGAGGCTTTCCCAACATCCTTACCAGGGGTCCTCAAGGACAAGGTCGTGCCAATGCCGAAGCACATGCCTTTGTGCTTAGAGATCTACGAGCCCAAGGCTACAATGCTCAATGCCACAGTAGCCACGCCACTAGGCCTCCACAGGGTAGTGGCCCTCATCACACTAGTAGCCTTGCAACTAGCGGTATGTCGTTAACCCCTTACGGTATGTCATTAGCTACTAGCAAGAGGGAGCCTCACCAAGGTGAAGGTACTTCCACCACCAACGATCGAACCTTAATTCCTCACTTACAAGGTTGCACAACTCCTTACCTTGAGCCGGAGTTTATGAGGATTTATATGAAGAAGCAAATGATGATTTTGATGATTATGAGGAGTGAGGCGGATGAATAGGGGAAAAAGGGGAAGGTTTCAATAACCACAATTTGATGATAACTTGAATAGCATTAAGTTACAAATTCCAACCTTTGAGGGAACCATCGACCCTTCGGAATATATTAAATTGGAGGGCAAAATTGAGCATATTTTCAATTGCCACCAATAGTTGGAGAGTAAAAAGGTGAAGCTTGTTGCAATGGAGTTTGATGGTTATGCCGTCAGTTGGTGGGAGAAAGTATGTAAGGAGAGTCATGGGGCAAGAACCATCCAGACTTGGGAAGAGATGAAGCAAGTAATGAGGGAAAGTTTTGTGCCATCTTTCGATAAGTGGGACTTGCAAAACCGATTGCAAGGTCTCAAGTAAGGGACGAAGTCCGTGGGAGACTACTATAATGAGTTTGAATCTCTCCTCACCCAAACTGATACATATGAAGATGAAGAGGTAACTATAGCTAGACTTTTGAGTGGTGTGAATGAGAAAATTAAATACATGCTTGAGTTATGGGATTTTGAAAATTTATAACCTATGCTACACTATGCTCTAAAGGTAAAAGCCCATGAGGCCACCAAAAGGAAAAATTTCCCTAGCCGAAACACCAACCCCCTCAACACCTACTAATCTTCTCCTAGACCACCATGGAAACCTTACCAAAAATACGAACCAAAAGTCCCACCTTACACCAAAACAACCCTCTACGCCGAAGCCTTACACACCTTTCACTAAGCCTAACCCTCATAATCCTACACCAAAACCATCCAACCAGCCCACCTCCAATCCACCACCTAGAAAACACTCTTCCAATATTGAATTCTTTAAGTGTCGAGGGTGATAAGATTTAGGGTTCTTGGAGAAGGGTTGGCGAAGAAAGTGGCTGATCGAGATCACTGTTCCGGTCGTCAAGTGTACCTGCAAAGCGCCGGAAGGGGTCTCCGGCGTAAACACTCCGATGCCTAAGTTAGTAAGGTTGTTTCAAATGGTAGGGGTTCGGCTTGCAATTGTAGGCTTACCTTTTGTCTTGAATGGTGGGGTATTTATAGGCAGAGCAGGGGCATTACCTATAGGGGATAGGCGTTAGCTAGGGAAGATAACGCCTGAGTCCTTCGAGTGACATCATGAAGGCTCTGGGATGGGATAACACCATGGATATTGTGTGAGACCCCCCTGCTGATGTCGACCATCCCAGAGCTCCTAGTTAGGTGAGGGACGGTATCCACAGTGTCGGATGCTCAAGGGGAGTTACAGTATTCCGACCTTGACGTTGGGTATAAGGACGATAATGCCCCTGAAGTTATATCAATAGTTATTAGGGGGAGAGGGCATATTTCATTCGAGTGCCCAAACCACTGTGTGATTGTTATTAGGGAAGGGGTGTATGAGACCGATAGTTAAGGAGAAGAGTTTCCAAGTGAGGAAAATTATGGAGAGGAGGAAGCGGTAATGAGTAGTGATGAAGAGGAGATTAGCCCGGCTTCAGCGATGACCTTAGTTGTGCGAAGGAGTTTGAATGCACACGCCAAGTTGGATGTCATATGTGATGAGTAAAAGGAGAACCTTTTCCATTCTCGTTGTGAGGTACGTGGTAAGATTGTGTCTATGATTGTTGATAATGGTAGTGTGGTAGATGCCGCAAGTCATATCTTGGTAAACAAGCTGAATTTGCCAACGACACCACTTCCTAAGCCTTATTCACTCCATTGGTTTCATGATGATGTGGAGGTTAAGGCCAAGGAGCAAGTTCTTGTGAGTTTCACGATAGGTGGGTATGAGGATGAGCGTTTGTGTGATTTTGTACCGATGGATGCTAGCCATCTCCTCTTCGGTTGCCCATGACAATTTGATAGGAACGTGATTCTTGATGGACGCACCAATAAAATTCAGCTTACACACCGCGATAAGAAGTTTAGCAATCCACCTCTTTCACCATCTCAAGTCTGTAAGGACCAAAGGCAAATGGAAAAGGCTAACAACGAATTCCGTATAGTGAGGAGTTTGAGAGATAAGAGTGGAGAGAAAAAAAGTAAGCCGAGAGTGTAAAACACACCATAAAAAGAGAAAGCATGGTAATGGTTGTGAGCAAGAGCAATTACGAGGGGTAGAGAGTGGAGAGATAAAGGTAAGAAGTGAGCAAAATACACGCCATGAAAGGAGCAAGCATGGCCGAGAGGGTGAGTGATATGATGTATTTTGTGCACATTTTCTCTTCCTTTCCTAGCCCTTTTTGGATCTTGATGCTACTGATTAGTCTCTATCTCTTTACTTATTGCAGATTCAGGCTTTAGGAGAGAAAATTCCAGAAAGATGCATTATTTACTGGATTTTGGAGTGGTTCAGCGTCTAGGCCTAGTTGTGCGCAGAAAATGGGAAGTGCGGAAAAGGAAATTTAATAAATCCGACTGATTCTCCGACTACCCTTCCGTGTTCCCAGCTCAGTAAAGGCATAATTAAGGAAAATCTAGTTCTATTAGACTTAGGACTTCTATTTTATTTAATATATATTTTAAAATAATTAGGATTTTAAAGGGGGCTCTCTCTTCCGCCCTTTTTCTCTCTTCTTCTTCTTCCGTCTCTCTTCTTCCAGCAGCTTTGTAATAAATCGGAGCTTTGCTCCGGCCGGTAATATTCAGGAGTTTTTCCCATTCTCTTCTTCTTTAATTATGCAATTTATTTATTTAATTTATTTTACTTTTTATGAGTAGCTAAATATCTTGTTCTTGGTAGGAATCATCGAAGATTGCTTAGGAAAGCAATGAGGTTGAATTGAAATTAATATACCACTGGTTTGTATTTATTTATTTAACATATTCTTGTCAAATCTACTAGGGTTGTTTCTAGTCTGGCCAACTAGCTGCTAGACCTAGGCGATTAAAGTCATCTCTGTTAAACGAGTAATTAAGGTAGTGCCTCGAGCGTACTGAGTATCTCGCCCTAGACGTATCTTACCTCCTCTTCATGGGCATCTGAGTATTGTCTCCATAAGCGTACCTTGGAGGACGACGAACTGTCAAGGCTACCCCATAAGCATACCTTGGGGTAACTTCTCTTACGAAGGTAAGCAGGGGACCTAAGCGTACCTGGTCCCCATAGCACGTCTACCAACTAGGGGTAGAAGATCCTTGCACCAATGACCGGCCGACCATAAATGCAACTAAAGATAGATTTCTACCGAGGACTCTCTCTCTATTGATTTCTTACTTACTTTATTACTGTTTGTTATTACTTTCTTAGTTTATATTAGACTAATCAACACTCTCAAAACCCCCTTATTTGTTACTGTTTCGGTCTGTTTGCCCTAGTCACACACGAAAGTCAGTGTCTACCCTTAGTTCATGTGTTCGACCCTGCTGCCACTATACACAATTTATTGTGCACTTGATAGCAGGTTTTTATTATTATATTTGAATGTGCCTCGACAACACATCAAAATGGTGCCGTTGTCGAGGACTAACAGTACTGATTTCTTTCTTTTGTTTGTGTGAACTGGACATCTAGACCGAATCCTTTACCACTTGAGCTTGAGATCACCAGAATGGAGAGCAGACTCAGAAGATAGGCCAGGAAACCATTCACTGACACCGGAGAATTTTCTACCCAGTTCTCGAAAGAACCCTTTATGTCCTAGACAATCTCGACCTTCTTTCTTCAATGTCTTATTTTAATTCTTATTCTTACTCACCCTCTTTCCCTCAATATTTTGATGCAGGCAACTATGATGAAAGGAATGTGACTGCTAATGGAGGATTCTATGGCCCGCCATAGGGGAGTTTTGATTCGTATTATGATTCATATACATCTCGCGGCCCATCGTAGGAATGTTATGACCCATACTACAATCCCTATGCATCTACTCCTAACCCCCCGTGGTGAAATCAAGGAAATTTCAACTATGGAGTGCAACCTGAACCTAGCTATCAATATTTTCTGCCTCCACAACCTCCACAAGCTGCAGGGCCGACTCAAGAAGATTGGGCGATACTAGCTGACATAGCTTGTCAACTTAAAGAGCTAACCACAACCATACAAGAGATTAGGGAGCAAGAGCACCAAGAGGCCATTGAAGCAAACTTTGCGTGCCTACCCGAGCAGCTTGCCCCTGACGCTGAACCACATGAACCTACCCAGCTTTCCCTAGACGTTGCCCCAGCATCTGGACCAAAATTCTTAGCTCCAACACCTCTGCCCAATTAGACCATGAATCACCCTATCACTCCTATAGAATAATATTTGCAGCACTTAGATGGTGACGACCATTTAAGTGAAGAGGAGAATTTGTCCACCGCCATTCTATGGGAGTCATTCTTTGAGCATCATGACCGTGGTGAAGATTCTTATGGGATAAAGGAACTTTTCATGTCAACGGATGAGCTAAAATTGGAGGATCCAGGATGCTTTCCTTAAGAGCCAGGAGCCAACGTGGAATACAAGGTCAGTGCAGTCGCATTGTTGAGCAACGTAAATCTGCCAGATTTTTGCGATGAGCGTCTTGCCCTAGACGCAGAATTAAAGGCAGAAGTCGTTGTTCAACAAATCCGTCAAATAAACTCCAGAGTTGTTCTGACACTTTAGTGAGCCAAGGGATTTTAGTTTTGGAGGCTTTTCACCATATCAAACTGAGGAAGATTGAGAATGAGAGTTTAAAAGAGATTGAGGAGGAGATAATTGAGGAATTGATCTCTAATGTCGTTATGTGTGACAGGGAGATTCTTAAACTTTTTGATTATATTGATCCTTTCCTTGAATCACCTTTCACTCATAACAAATATTTCCTCTTTGTTTTGTAGGAACCCAAATTAAGATTTGAATCATATCATGGTTGCTTGCAAGATGCTCTGCTAGAAGACCATCACTTCACGCTATAATTCACATCAAACTAAGAGGATGGAAAGCATTTAGTAGAATTGGTTGACAGAAGCCTGAGCAGCCAACGTCTAGGCCTAGACGTTAACTGAGGTGCTTCGTGGGAGGCAACCCACATTTCTTTCCTCTTTTCTCTTTATTTTATCTTTATTATTATTTCCTTTTCGTATGCCCTTGTTTGAGTCCCCTCTTCGCATTGAGGGCAATGTGTTGCCTAAGTATGGGAAGGGACACTTATGTGTTTATTTTGGGCAATTTTTTCAATTTTTTAGGATTTTGTGAACTTTGGTTTTCTATAAATAACCTTTTGCTAAGCTTGCACTACCCCTGTTTATCAAAATCACCTTTGATGGAATGCACAGATTAGACACACTATACACGAAAAACTTCACCCACTGCACCAAAACCACTTGCACAATTCAATTGTCTATTAGCTCTTATGATTACATCTTGCCCATGCTACTTGCAATCAATGTATTTTACCCTGTGAGTGTTTGAGCTTCCATTGTCATATCTTTCTATTGAGTGATGAATACATGACTAGTTACTAGTTAGTTTCGCATGAGATCCCTGGGTATGGGCACTGTCGCGCCTCGAAAATAACAAAAAGTAATTCGCGAGTGTACGGCGAATCTGAGACCTTACGATGCTTGGCGTAAAAGGACGCCTCGCAACATGCAATGAAGTCGCCACCCTAATTTTGTCTCTAAGTTTAGGGAACCTAATCGTCATGGCATAAAAAATAAAATAAATAAACTAACAAAAAAAACTAAAGGCACAAAAAAAGGTCTAAACCCAAGACAAAGGTTCAGGGTCGTATTATGGACTCGGGAAGGTGTTAGGCACCCGAGTCACATCCGAAAACGGTTACCGGTTGATAAGAGAGGTGTTTAAAAGATGTTTGATAAAAATGCATTTTAAAAGGGGGCCCTCAGAGGAATCGTCACTTTGGTATTTTCCATGATCGGGACCGTTCAGGAATAATTAATCGTTGGATGGGGTTACCGTTTTAAAAATCTTTTCGGACGGGGTTACCGTTTCCAAGATCGATCGATTATTCCTGACCGTAGTGTGATGGGACTGAATTTTCCGTAAGACTAAATGAGCGCCCTCTTTTCATCATCGGGCCATGCATGATTAAATTAATTACTACGTGATTCTATCATGGATAGCTTAATAGAGTACAAATTAAATGAGAGGTTTAGAAATGATAAACTGATGTGGGATCGAAGCCACTAAATACATGCAGTCAATATAAGCGGAATTTAAAATCAAACGAACATGGCATTTTAAGCGAGTCTTTAAACAAGTTGTTCATGCGGGTTGATTTTAATTCTAGCAATTCTATATATCATGCATACGATTAATATTTACGGAAAAACGTTGAATAAATAAAAGGGAAAGAAAGACGTACTTTCGAGCGAAGCTTAAATTTTAAACCTACAAAATGAGAGTGTTAGTGATAGCTCGAAAAATAAATAAGCAGTTTATGAATGCGAGAATTTAAATAACAGTTGATATTTATCGAAAAATTAAACAATGATTTTTTTGACGAGCACGAAGATAAAAACGGCGATTTGACGCATACAAAAATTAAAATGGTGATTTGATGAGTACAGAAAAATTTAAATGATGATTTGATGCATCTGAGAATTTAAATGATGATTTGACGAGTGCAGGAAATTGAAATGATGATTTGATGCGTACAAAAATTTAAATGATGATTTGATGCATACGAAAATTTAAATGATGACAGTTGGTAAGTGCGAGAAATTTAAATGATGACTTGACGAAAAATTAAAGATTTGATGATTTTTGGTGCCTACGAAATCGATGTTAGTAATCGTTCGAAGATAATTAAAACAATAAAGTAAAGCAAATAGATATGCATTTAAATTTAAACAAGTAAATAAATAATTAATTAAACATGGCATATGACATAAATTAAATATTGCACACGAGCTATTAATTAAATATGGCATACGAGCTATTAACACGAAAATAAAATGACTCGAACAATCGATGAAAAAATTATTTGGGTCGGGCCCACATGCTGAAATTAATTAAAATGGGCTAAGAATAAATCCTATGCCTATGACTTAAGTTAAAAGAAAAAAGAACAGATGGGTTTGGCTTAAGCCAAGGCCCATCATGTGTTTAAGAAAGAAAGAAAGAAAGGGACGGGCTTGGCCCATCACCTTTCTTCTTCAAGAATAGTAGCATGGCTACTGTTCTTCTTCTTCCTTGTGTCGGCCACCATGGCCGGCGACAAGGAGGAGCTCCGACCACCAAAACACGTAAAAAAACGTCACCATGCAGCAGGGATGAAGCCGCGACCAAAACCCAGCAACAACCCATTCATTTCATCTACAAACGAAGCCTAATTTGACACTTGAATATATATACGCATAAAAACCAAAAATTCGCAATTAATTACACAAGGCAGCAGGTGTTTAAATTGAAGCAGGCAAAATATTTGTGACTTGAAAATGAAGTGTTTAAAACAGATTCGAGCAATTTATTGATTGATTAGGATAGAAAATGAAAATTGGCCAAAAACTCTAGAGAGAGAAAGCTTGAAAATACTTACAGTGTTTGCTTCCTTTGCTTGGACTAATGTTGATGATGAAAGGGTGCCTCAACCCATGAGTTTTAAGGGTAGAAGGGCAGGGTATTTATAGGAGGAGGTTGGACGAATGTGTGGTGAATTTGAGGCGCGTGGTCGTTTTTGATTTGTGTGGCTGGAAATGAACGGAGCAATCAGGAAGGAGTGACAAGGCTTTCTTCCAAAAGCCATGACGAGGCTAATTCTCGAAGCCATGACGAGGCTTCGATTTGGAAGAGAAATGCTTGCTAGAGAAGAAAGGAAAATGGATGGTTTGGTTTTAATTAGGTGACCGTTGGATGGTTGACTAAGGATTTAGTCAACCAATCCAACGGTTAATTTAAAAAGGGAGAAGAAAAATGAGTTTAGTAATTAATTGGGCTCGATCTATCAGTGCGATGAAACTAGTGCGAAACTCGAACGAAAGTGACTACGTTATAGAGAAAAATATGACGAGTTTAATAGTCTACAGCGAATGAAGAGAATTTTTCGTTTAACGTGTTTATTTTCTCGTTCGGAAACATGAAATGTTCGGACAAAAAATAAATGACGTTATGACGAAAATTACGCGAAATATTGTTGGTTGGCGTGAATGAAAAAAAGAGTAGGTAATAGTTGATGGAAAATATTCCGCGTTCGAGTTATTGTCCGAGCAAACTTACTCGGGTCCAATAAAAGTTCGAACAAAAATAATAATAAAAAATAAAATGCTAAAAAATGCGATAAAATACTAAAAATCCTAAATTTCATACGATGACCTAAAATGAAGAAATAACTAGCAAATGACTAACGGATAATTAAAAATGTGATTTTTAAGGCTGAAAATATTAATGATAATAATAATGAAAATACGTGACGAAAAATTAAAAATGCGATTTTGAATGCTGACGATGACAATGACGATGCTAAAAATGCGATGAGAATTTAAAAATACTAACGACAGTAAATTAATTAAAAATGACAGTAAGTTGAGTTAAATGACGGAAATGCTAAATGAAATTAAAAACGACGTCAAAATTCGGGTATCAACAGGCACCATCAGACATGGGAAAGCACAAAAGGATAAAAGACTTTGCAACTTCATTTCTCTCTTTTTCTTCGTCTCTATTTCTCTCTGCATCTTGCCCTCTCCACTGATATCACCCTCAATCTCTCCTTCTAACCACTTGTGTCCGTTTCTTTCGTCCTTTCCTTAGCAGGTGAGAAGTATTTTCTTCGAAGGCAGTATGCAGCATAAGGGGCTAGATGGTGCAAACCTTTAGTGTGGGGATTTTGAGCAGCTAGACCGAGTAGCTGAAAGCAGTTAATCGAAGTGCAACATGGAAACAAAGAATATTTGCTACTCCAGTCAAACTGAAGAAAAAGAAATATTGTACATGCCCTTTTGCTCGAATATAAAAAAAAATCAAAGAAGAAAAAGAAAAAGAAAATTAAAAAATATATATTTGAGCAAAAGGGAGCATAAAACTGAAGTAGAGCAAAAGTAAGAAGAATTTCAGAAGATTGCCGATTCCACCACAGAAGAAGAATCCCCACAGCAGACTCACCATCATTGTCTAGCCCTTGCTACTGCCTGATGCTTTCTCACCAACTTCTCTTCATTCTCCAGCTAAGGACTCCTTCTAAATTCTGTCTGTTTCCTCGCCTCTTCTCTCCTTTCTATTCTCTTTTTTCATCTATCTTCTTCTCTTCTTTTCACCCCTTCACCATACATAGCTCTTCTTTCTATCCTCTGCAAAGTCTTTTTGATTGATTGATTGCCCATGCATGTAGATTTTAACTCGGATCGCTATTGCGAAACCAAACTGTGTGCTGTGTCATTTGCATTTTATGAGCGTTAAACACATAGCCCTGATTCTGAGCGTGAGTGCAAACACTATTTATCTTGTGAGGATTGCTTGCAGCTAGCTGATGTAGGAAAGTCTCTCTTCTGGTTTCGTTATTCCTTAAGATTGATGCAGAGTTTATCTAGGCAGGAGGATCGTGTACTGATTGGTCGAGGTGTACGTGGGGGTGATAGACCCTTCTGTGTATTTTAGGTTGAGGCTATTTGTTCCTAACGAGGTGATGTTTTTAAGTGTAATGCTCGAGGGCGAGCATTGGGGTAGTGTGGGGATGTTTGATATGATGTATTTTGTGCACATTTTCTCTTCCTTTCCTAGCCCATTTTGGATCTTGATGCTACTGATTAGTCTCTATTTCTATACTTATTACAGATTTAGGCTTGAGGAGAGGAAATTCTAGAAAGATGCATTATTTACTGGATTTTGGAGTGTTTCGAGCGTCTAGGCCTAGCTGCTCATCGCTCGCAGGCCAGCTACAGAAAATGGAAAGTGCGGAAAAGGAAATTTAATAAATCCGACTGATTCTCCGACTTCCCTTACGTGTTCCCAGCTCAGCAAAGGCATAATTAAGGAAAACCTAGTTCTATTAGACTTAGGACTTCTATTTTATTTAATATATATATTAAAATAATTAGGGTTTTAAAGGGGGCTCTCTCTTCCGCCCTCTTTCTCTCTTCTTCTTCTTCCGTCTCTCTCTTCTTCCAACAACTTTGTAATAAATCGGAGCTTTACTCCGGCCGGTAATATTCAGGAGTTTTTCCCATTCTCTTCTTCTTTAATTATGCAATTTATTTATTTAATTTATTTTACTTTTTATGAGTAGCTAAATATCTTGTTCTTGGTAGGAATCATCGAAAGTTGCTTAGGAAAGCCATGAGGTCGAATTGAAATTAATATACCACTGGTTTGTATTTATTTATTTAACATATTCTTGTCAAATATACTAGGGTTGTTTCTAGTTTGGCCAACTAGCTGCTAGACCTAGGCGATTAAAGTCATCTCTGTTGTTATAACTAACGCGAAACTGCAGGGTAAAGTAGACAACCAGTTTGGAAGTAATAGGGTTCCTGGTCTCATTCAGCTGGGTTAAACAAGTAATTAGGGTAGTGCCTCGAGCGTACTGAGTGTCTTGTCCTAAACGTGTCTTACCTCCTCTTCATGGGCATCCGAGTATTGTCTCCATAAGCATACCTTGGAGGACGGTGGACTGTCAAGGCTACCCCATAAGCGTACCTTGGGGTAACTTCTCTTACGAAGGTAAGCAAGGGACCTAAGCGTACCTGGTCCCCATAGCACGTCTACCAGCTACGGGTAGAAGATCCTTGCACCAATGACCGGCCGACCATAAATGCAACCGGAGATAGATTTCTACTAAGGACTCTCTCTCTATTGATTTCTTACTTACTTTATTACTGTTTTTTATTACTTTCTTAGTTTATATTAGATTAATCAACACTCTCAAAACCCCCATATTTGTTACTGTTTCGGTCTGTTTGCCCTAGTCATACACGAAAGTCAGTGTCTACCCTTAGTCCATGTGTTCGACCCTGCTGCCACTATACTCAATTTATTGTGCACTTGATAGCAGATTTTTATTATTATATTTGAATGTGCATCGACAACACATCAGTGAGCTCAAATCATTGAGTGTGTTTGCAAAAGGGAGAGATGTGAGGCATGGATTACATTCTAAGAAAATGTGCCTTGTACTTAGGTACAAAGCACATTGCTTAAATGTTGACTCTAATCTTTCTTCCCTATCTAGTCCACTTGTTTCACTTTTGCAGGATTTTGAGGATGTATTTCCAAAGGAGATGCCAAGTGGATTACCACCCATTCGAGGCATTGAACACACAATAGACCTCATTCCGGGATCCGTATTGCCTAATAGACTGTCCTACCGATGCAATCCCCAAGAGACCAGGGAATTACAATGACAAGTAGATGATATCATGAGCAAGGGTTACGTCCGGGAGAGTATGTCACCTTGTGTCTTACTTGTCATACTTGTGCCGAAGAAAGATGGTACTTGACGGATGCATGTAGATTGTCGCGCCATCAACAAGATCATCATAAGGTATCGTCATCTTATTCCACGCCTTGATATGTTGGATGAGTTGAGTGGAAGCAAGGTTTATTCCAAAATTTATTTGATGAGTGGATACCATTAAATACGCATGCACGAAGGGGATGAGTGGAAACCGTATTCAAAACCAAACACGGTTTGTATGAACGGATGGTAATGCCTTTCGGCCTCGCTAATGCACCAAGTACATTCATGCGATTAATGAATCATGTCTTGCATGAATTTATTGGAATGTATGTGGTTGTGTATTTTGATGATATCTTAATTTTTAGTCGTTCACTTGACGAGCATGTCACACACTTGTGCACCGTACTTACCACCCTTCGCGCTCACAAGTTGCATGCGAAGCTATCTAAATGTGAATTTTGTTTGGATAGTGACCGGCGTCGAACCCATCAAAAATAAATATAAGAGTTACAACTCGCTACTAAGAACAAATTGCTTGTAGATAACAGTAAGAGGATCGATCTATGATATGAGCGTGGATCCACCGGTTCCCGCACACATGGCACGGGAAAGGCCTCCCGCATGGCCTATCTTCCGCGCACAGACCTCACGGGTTGGTCGGCCAAACCATGACACTTCCGCGCCTCCAACCCTAGCAGGCCGTGTCCGAGCCCATGTCCGAGCCCTTGGCCAAGCCCATGTCCGAGCCCTTGGCCGAGCCCGTGTCCGAGCCCTTGGCCGAGCCCGTGGCCAAGCCCATCTTCATTGCTGCCAAGGCCAAGCTTCTCAAGCCCCTTTGTCTAAGGGTGTAAGGGTATTTACCCCTTTGTTTTAGGCATAGGTATTTAAAGTGCATTATGTCTCATTTCAGCACTTGTCTTTGTTTTGTTGAGTTTTCCTCTACAAAGAACACTTCACACTAGGTGAGCCAATAGGGCAATTAGGGTTCTTAAAACCAACACTTCATCTTCTTTATTTGGTAACAAGGTTGCTCTACCTAGACTAGAGAGGGTTTGTTGGGTATTGAAGTTATATACTTATTGTTCATCAAAACACTCTCATTTTCATCCATTAATCCGCTGCACAATCCGCACTCCTTCTAGCGGCGTTATCTTCTCCATTTATCCATCATTTAGTGTTCATCATCCATCAATCCACCGAACATCCATGTGTTTACCACCTCCCAAATGAGACTAGATCCTTGCTGCCTTCATCTCGCGGTTTCATCTCCAAATCGAAGTCGAGCTCTTATCAATCCACATGGAGCAATGGTACAATTCTTTGTGTGAAGTTATGATGACCAATAACACTTAGGTGAAATGTGGGTGCTTGTTATAAATCTAAAATTGAAAAGTAAATGAAGCGTGTAACTGTCTTGGCCAAGATTGAAATCCTTGGTCAAGAAGGTTAATTCGGGAATAGAGATCTGATATGGGAAGAATTCCTATTAGAGGCTGGCGGCTATGAGACAAGATATACAATCATCGACGTAGAGATATTCATCTTCAATCCATAGAGTTGCTATAGGATCAAGGTACGCTTATGTGCTTCCCTCCTGCATCAACACCACCTCAGGTACGCTTAGAGATGATGCCTTACCAATCAGCACCTTGTTGGTTAAAGGGTTTATCGAGTTGGAAGATGATCAAATAGGGGAAGACAACTCCAGACTAGTATCCTCGGGTGTCAGCCGGGACTGGATCTGATTAATCTTTCCCCCTACCATTTCCTGGATACACCTAGTAGTGCATAGGTATCTACTTCGATCTTCTTGGGCTTACGGCCGAGACACCAAGAAGAATGACAACGGCGTTTACTCACTCAACTCTAGATTAGCTAAGTCTAAAATCAAACCAAAACACGTTAACAATAAGTGCGGAATCAATTAAATGCAGATATAAAGATTAATAATAACAATTAGGTCTCATGCATATTCATGCTCATGCTCATGCCTTATTGCCTCTACTAAGAAAAGGGTGCTTAGCTATTCATACACATAATTGAAAAGCAAATAATAATGTATTATAAATGTTGGAATATCCTTCATTTCCAAAGGAGCAAAAATGTATGTAGAATGTAGTGAAGATTCAAAATTAGAGAAGAAGTCGTCCTCTTCTCAAAACCCTAGGAAGAGTATATAAAGTTCTCTCTTCCTAGAAAATAGGCAGAAATTAAGAAAATTAAAATCCTAATTAACTTCAAATTGTATTTTGATTGCTCTCATCCTCACATGGAAATATTATCAGATCAGGATCAGCAGGGCATATCCTCAATTATTTCATAATAAACGCTCCAATCATCGGGGATTTGATCCGTTGTCTGCTCCAAAGGTATCTCCAAGTGAGCGCAACCAAGCGAGCCTGTCTTGGTCCAGAAAGATTTCTGCTCTTGCCTTAGCCAAGAAAGCTGCCATCAACCACCCTCCCCTAATTCTGCCAGAATTATGCCCAATTCTGCTCCTTTTCTATTTGCCGCCTCTCTAAGATTGTCTCCTGCAATATTCGAATGATTCATACCGAAATCAATAGCATACCACTCAAAATTGCGAGAGATAAAGTGGTAAAAACCACTGCAATTAAGGCTCAATCAAACCCCCCTCCCCCCTACCCCCCCCCCCCCCCCCCCCCAACACACACACTTACACTTACACTCATGCTTAGGGGTGAGATCGGATTCGTGGATCCGACCAATCTGACCCGATCTGATCTGATCTCACCCATCCGCTCCGATCCGAAGGCAGGTCGGATGATAGATCGGATCAGGCTGTCGAAATCTGAACATTTTCGGATTCCGACAGTTGAATTATCGGAATCCGACGAACTCTGATAATCCATATCCCTTATTAGTTATTATGTTGTTTACCCATATCCCATATCCCTAAAACCATCACACCCGAAACCACCACCACCACCAAAAATCAAACCGATCACCACCACTTCAACGCCCAAACCGGCCACCACCCCCTCACTGTCCAAACAAACAAAATAACTAACCCGATCTACTCTAATCCGAAGAAAACAAAACCCAAACCCAGTCAACAAACCACCAAATCAACACACCATCACTCTCACTCTCCTTAATCGCCACCGACCGACACGACCATATCCTCAATCTTTGCCAACTCCGACCACCTGATCTACGTTTCCTTCGATTCCCAGGCACTGCCAATGAAAGAATAGAAAGAGCAGAAGAGAGGAAGAAGAAAGAAAAACAGAGAAAAAAGAAAGGAAGAAAGAAAGAAGAGAAAAGAGAGAGAGAGTGTGAGTCGTTGAATAAGAATAAAAAGGAAGGAAAAAAGAAAGAAAAGAGGAGAGGGGTTGGCCATGGAAAAAAAGAAAAGAATAAAAATCCGAAAATAAATTATACTTTAAATTTTTTTCTGATAAATCCGAAAAATATCCGAAAATTCGACCGAACCGATCCGATTCCGAACTCATCGGATAAGTTTCGGATTCCCTAACAAAAAATCCGATCCAAAATTATCCGAATCCGAACTTATCCGATCCGAACTCGTCGGATTCCAATCCAAAATCCGAATTCTCACCCCTACTTATGCTTATGCTTGCCCCCAAGCATATTGACTCTAAAACAAAACAAAAGCACACATAAAAAGATAAGAATCAGAAAAACACCCGTTGTCAATCATTCGTCAAATTATATAGGATGCTCAAATAATTTATTCCATGACTCCAAGTCGTATTACCGAGGCCTAACCAATACCCCAAACATACTATACATACATAGTCATAACTCAGGTGCTTTGTGATAAAATCTCGCAATTGAATCACAACAAACTGTTCTGTCTTTCTATGTTTCCCTTTCTCACATGATCTACTCTCACATTTACCATTATTTTTTAGCCTAGCAATTTACCAGCATTTCTTGAGAAGTTTCCTGGATGTTCCTACTAAATGAGGCGAGAACACTAGGACAAAATATTTTTCTTTTTATATGCTGAGGTAAACTTTCTTAGTTCTCTAGATATTCCTTCTTAGTGAGGCAGGGATACTAAAGCATTTATCCTTAATGGCTCATCTTTAAAAAAATTGGCATGGCATTTTTATGTATAAAGGTGCACAAGGTAGGACAAAACAGTTATGCATGGTTCTTTTGTAGATTTCATTACTAGACACTTGAATCATGGATATATGTACATAAGGGATATTTAAAGAGTACCAAGAGTCATACTCTTATAGGTATTGGCAATGTTAACCCAATTATTTACCCTAATAATATGATATGGACTCGTAAAATAAAGCATTCTTACTCCCTATGTGGGTGGACAGAATGTTTAAAGACAGGTTCGGTTCTGATTCTTGAGAACACACAAAACATGCAATTTATCTAAAAACACAAAAAAAATCATGCAGAAAAAGATTAAAACGGTTCTAAAAATTACTAAAAATCATGGAGAGACAATTAAAACACTCAAAACAACAAGCAAGTTGCCTCCCCCCACACACACTTATCGGACACATTGTCCTCATTGTGCATTTTCTTGGTTTTGTGCTGAGTGTAGGAGGATTTCAAGTGGATGAGGAGAAAGTGAAGACCATCTAGGAGTGGCCGCAACCTAAGAACGCAAGTGAAGTTAGATCCTTCCACAGTTTAGCTAGCTTCTACCGGCGCTTCTTACCAAATTTCTCCACTATTACCGCACCACTCAATGAACTAACCAAGAAGAATATGACTTTTGAGTGGGGTGCAAGACAAGAGGAAGCCTTCCAAGAGCTTAAGGGGAACCTCATGGGTAACCCTATTCTTGCACTTCCCGACTTCAACAAGGCTTTGAGCTTGAATGTGATGCTAGCGGCATAGGCATTAGAGCCGTGCTCACCCAAGGAAGGCGTTGATGGTTGCCGAAACCATCAAAATAAAATAAATACAATTCACCAAAGCTCATGTAAATAAAACAGTAGCTAGTGGTAAAAGGTTCGTCCTCAGGGATTCGGTGGCAATTAATGTTCTTTATAAATGATTCGGAAAGTAACAGGTGGTAAATACCAATATTGATTTGTTGTGTTTGCAATTGCTTAAGAAATAGAAATAGCATAAAACAGTAGCGAATAAAGAGTTGTGTGTGTTCAGAGGTGACAAATTCCCAGTGAGGATTCCGATGAGCTCATGCAATTAATTAATCGATCATTGATTCAAGTATTTTCAAAACCAGACTTGCAGGCGGCTATAGAGATCAGGTGAGAGCGGCTATAGAGATCAGGTTCTCACCTAGATCTCCTACTCTCTACCTATTCGAGATTCTTAAAGGTTCTCACCTATTAAGATCCTTGATATATCTTATGGCCTAAAGAAGTTATTCTATTAGGTCTAATAAGATAATCAAATAATTCTACCGTAAGAGACCTTCCCAAGTTCAGGAGAGAGAAGTGTCTACTCCTGTAAACTCGACCTTAATTGTTTTCCAATCTGATCCGTCGATCAGTTGGTTGCCTTCGTATCACTTTCTACAATGTAGACTCCAAAGTATCAAGAGAAGACAGTAATCATACAAATTCTAATGTAGTTGATCAAGCTTCAAAAGAAGTATGCATAATTTGACAATCAATTAAAACAATTAGAGATGCAAGATGAGATTTAATAAATTCATTTAGATCTCACAATTAATTAAGCATGACTGTTAATCCTCACAAGGAATAAATGGAATTTAGCCTATCATCATAAGAAATAAATAAATAAATAAGAGGTAAGCATAAGAAGTATTGGAATTAATTTAAAGAAAGGAAATAAGCAACAGCGTTGTCAAGCTATTGCAATGGAATTGTTCTCTGCCAAGAAGAAAAGAAATTTGGTGTTTGTAAAAGATGAAGTAAGTAGTACAGAGGCGCAACCTCTCTTAAATAATAAAAACTACTTAATTGTTTAATTCCCAAAAATCAAAATAGGATAATATCTAATAATATATGTTCCATAATCCTAACAGAAGCGTAGGAGACATTCAGCGGCAGTAGGACTCTCGTTCCAACAGGAGACCGCAAGACAAAATCTTCTAGAACAAACAGCAGCCACAAAATTGCTCTGTATCAAACAATTTCAGCTCCTAAGGAATGAAATGCTGTCCAACAACGTTCTCTGCAATAAAGGAGTGAAAAACCCGAGAATTAGCAGCATCATCGTCCTAAAATAGACGTAAAAGACGATGATAAATAGACATTTAACGCTCCAATCAAATCCCCCACACTAACCTATGCTCGCCCTCGAGCATTACACTCAAAATAGCCCTCTAATAAGAACAAATGATCTCCCACATGGCAAACAGGAAAAGCACACTCAGCACACAAGCACAACATTCGACACAACGTTCTACCTAGATAACATCCACATCAAACCCAAGGAATAACGAAACCAAGGGAGAAACTTTCCCATACCTAGCATAGTCGCAAGCAATCCTTACACGGGAAAAAGTATTTGCACTCAAACTCAGCAACGATAATGGCAAGGTGTTTACACTCAACAATGCAATTGACAATGTACAAAATCAGACTTGCAATAACGACCCGAGTACGGAGAACACATGCGCAGGCAATCAAATAATCATGAAAACTTTACAAAGGCATACAAGAGAAATTGTGTAAGAGAAGAGGGTTCAAAAGAGAGGCAGGGAGAGAAGGATAGAGATTTCTTAGCTGAAGAAGCGAAGCGACGAGAGACATCCTCTGCTGGCAGCAGCGAAGGCAAGGCAAAGAACGATCGGCTATCAGCAGGGGTATTCTCTTCTTCTGGTCTATACGGTCAGTGTCTGTTTTTCTTTATGCTTTGCTCAGTCTCTGATTTGTACTCCGCTTTTGCTCGCATTCTTTATTCTATTTTTTTCTTTTTCTTTTTCTTTTTCTTTTTCGAGCAAAAGGGAGTGCTTACATAATGTTTTCAAGTATCTGACTAGAGCAGAAAAGACGAATCGATTTTCTTGGCTTCAACGAATGGTGGTTTCTGCCTATATTTTTCAGAATCTGGATCTCACATCTCGCAATCTTTCAGCTTCTAAATTTTCCTTTTCTTCTTTTTGAATCTGCTGATTTTCAGTGTCTTATTGTTGCAGCTTGATACCCTCACACCAATGATATTCCTTCTCTTTGCCCCACCTTGCCAACTACCAGAGAATATCTCTCGCCTGCTAGGAATAGAATGAAAAGTCTCAAACAGTTAGAAGGTGATGGAAAGAAAGGTGATATGAGTGGCAGGGGTAATATAAAAGCAAGAAAAAAGATAAGAAGAAAAATGCAAAGTTTTCAATCATTTCATCGCTTTCCCACGTCTAATTGTGCCTATACCTAGGGGTCTCATGCAAATCTAGCTAGCACAAAAGTCATGCATCCACTCAGAATAAAATTCACGGCATGAAAGTTCAAAGAGCTCACACGGGTAAACAAATGACTACAAGCGACTACAGCCAGGCATGGATATAGGAGCTAACAAGTAGTGTGGTTGTGCGCGTGAATATGTGCAGTGGGATGAGTGTTCCTGTCTAAGATACCTAAGCCATTCATTCAAATAGAGGGGCTGTTTTCAAAACAAGGGCAATGTGGTATTCAATCAATTCAGCGAAACACCCAATCATAGCGAAAATATACACGATCAATCAAGCATATATACAAAAATTGACTCAAAACAGTCAATGCAAATAGACTCTAAGACAGACTCGATACTAACGCAAACAAACAGTCATGATCCACAATAAAATACCTCCCCCACACTAGACGACACTTTGTCCTCAAAGTGTGAGAAAGGAAAGAAGTTACCCGGGGGCCATTATGGTTGTGCTGGTCCTGAATGAATGTCTGCTGCTTGGTGCTGGTCAGTGGCTGCATCTTCTTCCTCGTCTTCAGCGAACCTAAAATAGACTCCTCTACTATTTGCTCTAAAAATATGGTCAGTGCAAAACTTGGAAGCTGAAAAGAAGAAGGTATTAGCTCCAAAGGCATGCAAGTCTTAGCAGTTCTAAATTGGTGGCTAATCCTATAGCCCATATTTAGCTTGCTCTAATGCATCCTGCACCATAAGATGAATAGCTGGAGAAAAAGATACTCCCAACCTATATTACGAATCAATGCAGCTATGGGTTCGACAATTTTCATTTTACCAAGCAAATCAAAATCCAAGCAGCACAAACAATCACAGGCAAATTAAATTTCACAGGGAGCAATTAATGGACTCAGAATCATGAAAGTGCAACCATCCGTGGAGAATTTTCCACCAGAACTGAACGAGTTAGGTCAATCATCACCACGTCTAAAATATTTTACACACTGATCGCAACATCCGTGGCATAGACCAATGTGTTCTCACATGCATCTCAACTTCATAGGTGGTAAAATCGCGACCTACTTCTACTCAGGGATGAAGAATAGAATTGCAATCCAAAAAAAATAATGCCTACTGAAACGACATATCACTACATTGACCAGGTTTCTTAGAAAATCCAATTGACCACCACAAGATAAAAAAAAAATCCTAATTGAACAGATGCACCGTGCAGAACTCAAGAGTTAAATTGTCAGAGCATACCCATATCTAGGTAAATCCACCAGGAACTAGATATCATACCCGTATCTGTGTTTCGGGTTCAGAGGGCTGGTGGTGGGTAGTGGTAGTGGCGAAGGTCGTCGAACGGAGCCTGGTGCGCCGGCTGCTTGGGACGGCGGTGGAGGAGCTGGAATCCTTGGGGTTTTCGTCGTGGCCCGCGTAGGAGAGGACGGCAGCGGTCTTGGGTTTATGTTGTTGGCTCGGTTTTGTAGTGGGTTTGGAGTTGTTGCCGGCGTCACCTCGCGTCATCACCATGGCCGGCGAATTAAGGAGTTTGGATGTGAGGGGCGGCGGCTAGGGCTTCGTGAGGTAGAAGAAGATGAATTGGTAATTGTTTGATTTTGTGTAAGGAGTGGTAGAGGAGGACGGCTAAGTGGGAGTAAAAACAAATGGGCTTAGTCACTTAAGCCCATCAATACTCCTTGGGCTAAACTCCATTTTTAAAGCTCCACTCTTCATTTAAACGGAAATTCAAACTTCCCAGGCCTACAAATAGGCTGAACCTCTCTCCATTTCTCCCTGCAAAACAAAATCAACCAGCACATCAAAAACCAGAGAGCTTCCTTGACAGGGAAGCAAAAAAAATAAAATAAAAATAAAAATAAAAATAAAAATAAAAAAATAAAAATAAAAATAAAATCAAATAAAGTTAAAATGTGAAATTAAAAAAAACACATGGGTTTCCTCCCATGAAGGTCCTGATTTATTGTCTTTG
Organism: Viola odorata; assembly: GCA_963691705.1. Classification (NCBI taxonomy): domain Eukaryota; kingdom Viridiplantae; phylum Streptophyta; class Magnoliopsida; order Malpighiales; family Violaceae; genus Viola; species Viola odorata. The sequence continues at coordinate 18,378,476 of OY829539.1, read as the reverse complement.
GACTAGACATGAATTCATTTCATTCCTCTGAAATTCGGTGGACTTGGCTTTCTTCCACTATATAGCTCTTGAAACCTTCATAAAACGGTTTCAATCTCTGACCGTTAACCTTGAATATCTCCTCTGTCTTTTGGTCTTGGATGTCTACAGTACCATAAGGATAAACCTTAATTATTGTATACGGACCAGTCCATCTAGATTTCAATTTTCCTGCAAAAATACGAAATCTAGAGTTAAATAACAAAACTTTCTGGCCAACGTAAAAATTCTTTTCCTTAATCAAACTGTCATGATATTTCTTATTTTTCTCCTTGATCAGTTCAGAATTCTTGTATGCATCTCTACGCAACTCTTCCAACTCTTGAAGTTGGAGTTTTCTTCCGTCTCCATCCTTACTCATCTCCATGTTACACTGTTTGATCGCCCAAAATGATCGATGCGCCAACTCGACTGGGAGGTGGCAGGCTTTACCATACACAAGGTTGTAAGGAGTGGTGCCAATTGGTGTTTTGAACGTCGTTCTGTATGCCCACAAAGCGTCGTCCAATCGTTGACTCCAGTCCTTTCTGTTTGGATTTACCGTCTTTGTAAGGATGGCCTTTACTTCGCGATTAGAGACTTCAGCCTGCCCATTGGTCTGGGGGTGATAGGTTGTTGACACTCGGTGGTTAACTTGGTATTTGCTAAGTAGTGTCGTGACCACTTTATTGCAAAAATGCGTTCCTCTATCGTTGATAATCACTTTCGGTACTCCGAACCTGTTCAAAATATGAGATTTTATAAACGATACAACAGTCTTGGCATCATCAGCCGCGGTTGCTTTGGCTTCAACCCATTTTGACAGATAGTCAACAGCAAGTATAATATACTGATTTCCCCCTGATTTTGGGAAAGGACCCATAAAGTTTATTCCCCAGACATCAAATATCTCACATGTAAAAATTGGATTTAATGGCATTTGATTTCTAGCTGAAATATTACCAACTTTTTGACAATTTGGACAATTCATGCAAAATAAATGACAGTCTTTAAACAAGGTAGGCCAATAAAAACCTGATTCTAATATTTTGATTGCTGTTCTTTTGGGGCCAAAATGGCCTCCACACGCTTCAGAATGACAAAAGCGCAAAATAGATTCAATTTCATCACTAAGAACACATCGTCTCAATATTTGATCCTTACCGACATTCCACATGTACGGTTCATCCCAAACATAATATTTTGAATCTCTTTTTACCTTCTCTTTCTTTGTAGGACATACTTGTTTCAAACTTACCTGATGCCAAGTAATTTGCGATATCAGCGTACCAGGGTCTCTCTATTAGGGCAAGGACATCAGCAAAGAACAGACTTTCGTCGAGAAATTCTTCATTGACAACATTCGAATCTGGATCCACTAAGATTCTGCTTAGATGATCAGCAACTAAATTCTCCTTGCCACTCTTGTCTTTTATTTCCAGATTAAATTCTTGTAGAAGGAGAATCCACCTAATCAACCTTGGTTTTGCCTCCTTTTTTATCAACAAATAACGCAACGCTGCATGATCAGAATAAACAATCACTTTAGTTTGGAGTAAATAAGCACGAAATTTATCAAGTGCAAAAACAATAGCAAATAACTCCTTCTCAGTGGTTGTATAATTTCTCTGCGCGTCATCCAACATACGAGACGCATAATAAATCACATGCGGTTCCCTTCCTTCCTTTTGGCCTAAAACAGCACCTACAGAGTGGTTAGATGCATCACACATAATTTCAAAAGGTAGAGACCAGTTCGGTGCTTTAATCACAGGGGCAGTGGTTAATTTTTCTTTTAGCAAATCAAAAGCAGCCTCGCAATCAACACTGAATTTGAACTCCACTTCCTTCTGTAATAATTTACAAAGTGGTTCTACTATCTTAGAAAAATCCTTTATAAATCTTCGATAAAACCCTGCATGTCCTAAGAAAGAACGCACTTCACGAACATTAGTAGGATAAGGTAAAGAATCAATAACATCAATTTTTGCCTTATCTACCTCTATACCTTTTTGAGATATTACGTGTCCTAAAATCAGCCCTTGGTTTACCATAAAATGACACTTTTCGTAGTTTAAAACCAAGTTAGTTTCTAGACAACGCTTAAGTACTTTTTCCAGATTTTCAAGACATTCATCGAAGGAATTTCCATATACAGTAAAATCATCCATAAAAACTTCTATTCCTTCAGCAATAAAATCAGAAAAAAATACTCATCATGCATCTTTGAAAGGTTGCAGGTGCATTACATAATCCAAAAGGCATACGCTTGTAAGCAAAAGTCCCAAAAGGGCATGTAAACGTGGTTTTATCTTGATCCTCAATTGCGACGGGTATTTGGTGAAAACCAGAATACCCATCGAGACAACAGTAATGAGACTTACCTGAGAGTCTCTCTAGCATTTGGTCGATAAAAGGGATGGGGAAGTGATCCTTCCTAGTTGCTGAATTAAGTCTTCTGTAATCAATGCACACCCTCCACCCGTTTTGCACTCTTGTAGGTATCAAATGTCCTTCGCTATTCTCGACCACTGTAAATCCGGTCTTTTTAGGCACCACCTGCACAGGACTTACCCAAGAACTGTCAGAAATAGGGTATATTACTCCAGCATCTAAGAGTTTCAATACCTCCTTTTTAACCACATCCATCATAGGTGGGTTAAGCCTTCTCTGTGGCTGCCTAACGGTCTTACAGTCTTCTTCCAAGTGGATCTTATGCATGCAAATTACGGGGCTGATCCCTTTTAATATCAGCTATTGTCCAACCTATGGCTTGCTTATTTTCCTTCAAAACCCGCACAAGTCTTTCTTCTTCCACTTTGGACAGCTGGTTTGAGATGATCACTGGTAAGCTTTCTCCCAAACCTAAATAAGTATACTTTAGGTGACTGGGTAGAGTCTTTAATTCCAGATTTGAAGCCTGCAAAACAGAGGGGATAAGGGAATTATTAGTTCTCGGAAGATCTATAATTTTCGAATTAATTACCACTTGTTTGGCTACATCCAACTCAAACACTACTGCTTCGATCTCCTCCCTAACTTCCACTTTATTTTCCAGTTCTTCCAATGTGATGTAATCTATACTCCTGGTAAGTACATAGTCCAAAGGGTCAGTATACTCAAGTTCGAAAATATCTTCATCATCTAAATCAATAACATTAACGAAATTAAGACAATTCGAATCCTCAGGATATCTCATAGCATCATACATATTGAAAGTGATAACTTCACCTATAAATTCTAAAGTTAAACACCCTCCATGAACATCAATTTTAGCTCGTGCAGTCCTCAAGAAAGGTCTACCTAACAATATTTCGGTAGATTTGGAAGTATGTTCATTTTCCATGTCAATTACATAAAAATCAGCAGGAAATACTAGATTATTAACCTGTACTAACACATCTTTAATTACCCCTACGGGATAAATAATAGACCTGTCAGCTAGCTGAATCACCAATCTGGTTTCCTGCAATTCACCGATTTTTAAGCTTTTGAACAAGGTTAAAGATAAAACATTTATTCCCGCTCCCAAATCACACAGTGATTTTTCAATTACCTTATCCCCTATCTTACATGGGATCACAAACGTTCCACCATCCTTACACTTATTCGGTAATTTCTTCTGAAAAACCGCGGAAACATTTTCGTTTAAGTTGATTCTTTCCACTCCTGCAAGCCTTTTTCTGTTAGTGCACAACTCTTTTAAAATTTTTGCATATTTCGGTATTTGTGCAATCACATCAAGAAGAGGTATATTTACTGCTACTTTACGAAACAATTCTAAAATAGCCTTTTCATCCTTTACCTTCTTGGTCTTTTCAGACCTGTCAGGGAAAGGAAGAGGAATTACCTACTGATTCTTCTTAGGCATCACTGGTTCTGGGATAGGGCTTACATGGTCTGATTTTTCAGTTACCTGGGCTTCAGGTTCGTACTGGTCTGGGATAAGGACTTCTGACTGCTTCTTCCCCAGGCCTGGGGCAAGGACTATTCCGTCTGGAATTTCAGTTCCACTCCTCAATGTCATCGAACAGAGGTGTTTTGGGTTGTCCACAGTGCTCGAGGGCAGCTTCCCTTGCTCATGTTTCTGGTTGGTCAATGCAGATATCTCCTTCTGCTTTGCTTGGTTTGATTGTACGAGATTCGCAATACTAGCTTGAGTGGATTGCATGTTAGCTTGCGTAGCTTGCATGAATTGTTTGAGCATGTCTTCCACTGATGGGCCAGTAAGCAGTAGGGGCTGTTGTAGGGCTGGTAACTATGGAACAGTAGGTCTGGGCACGAAATTTTGGAGATTTGGTGGTGTTTGGTGTGTCTGAGCTTGGTTTTGGTTACTGGATGAATATTGGTTTGGTAGATGTAATACAATGTTGGAGTTTGTGTTCTCTTTCCAACCAGGGTTGTTGTTGAACTAATTTTGGTATTGATTTTGGTATTGATTTTGGTTATTTTGGTTGAATCTGGGTTTGTGAGGTGGGTATTTTCCATATTCCTGCCGGTACTGCATTACTAAGTTGACCTCTTCGGGTGTTCCATTGTTCAATATGCACTCATCTGTATGGTGTCCTGGCTGGCCGCATGTACCACACATGTTGGTAGGTTGCACTTGCTGTACTTGTACCTGTGAGTGTCCTGACAAAGCATTCAAACGATCAGAAAGTTCAGTCAATTGAGTTTGAATTGAGGACACATTACCTGTTGGCGTATCTCTTTCGCTTGACTCATTGTGGAAGCTATTTTCAGCCAAGGTTTCAATCAAATTGTTAGCTCTTGTGAGAGTGCAATCTTGGAGTGCGCCTCCTGCAGCTCCATCCACTACTAACTTATCTCTCACGCACAAACCATCATAGAAATATTGCACTGCATTCCAATCAGAAACTCCATGGTTTGGGCAGATCTCCTGTAGGTCTCTGAACCTTTGGTAGTACTCCCCAAAACTCTCAATAGGGTTCTTTTTTATGGACACAATGTCCTTCCTAGCACTCTCAGCCTTGCCAGAGGACCAATATTTGTTGAGAAAAGTACTCAACATCTGCTGCCATGTATTTATGGAGTTGTGAGGAAGACTAAGGAACCAATTCCTAGCTTTATCCTCCAGGGTCCATGGAAAAGCTCGGAGTTTAGCTCGGTTGATATCCACTCTTGGGGGTTTGTGAGTGTCACATTCCCAATGGAAGTACTGCAAGTATTTGTATGGGTTCTCCTTAGGCAAACCATAGAATTTCTTGAGGTTATGTATCATGTTTGGTTTGAGATTCCAATCATGTTCCACGGGTGGATACTGGATGCAAAAGTGTGTGTCCGGTGGTGGTCCCTCATTATTTCTCTGCCTGAAGGTCTGTTCTGGAGGGGGAGGTGGTGGCTGGTTATTATGGTGGTCATTCATGGTTGGTTCGAATAGTGGGTTTTCTCGGATTGCTGATGGTCCTTCCCCCAGGTCTGGGATAAGGGTCTGTTGAGGGGTTTGAAGGTTTTCTGGTTGCTGTTCTTCAGGAACAACCCTCTGATTCTTTGCTTGCTTCCTGTACTGTGTTTCCCTTATTGTAATTTCTGGGTTGTATGGAATCAATTCTGAATTAGAGGTCCTGGTCATACACAAAGAGAATTAATTAGTACCGATGAATCCCCGGCAACGGCGCCAAAATTTGATGATTGTCGAAACCATCAAAATAAAATAAATACAATTCACCAAAGCTCATGTAAATAAAACAGTAGCTAGTGGTAAAAGGTTCGTCCTCAGGGATTCGGTGGCAATTAATGTTCTTTATAAATGATTCGGAAAGTAACAGGTGGTAAATACCAATATTGATTTGTTGTGTTTGCAATTGCTTAAGAAATAGAAATAGCATAAAACAGTAGCGAATAAAGAGTTGTGTGTGTTCAGAGGTGACAAATTCCTAGTGAGGATTCCGATGAGCTCATGCAATTAATTAATCGATCATTGATTCAAGTATTTTCAAAACCAGACTTGCAGGCGGCTATAGAGATCAGGTGAGAGCGGCTATAGAGATCAGGTTCTCACCTAGATCTCCTACTCTCTACCTATTCGAGATTCTTAAAGGTTCTCACCTATTAAGATCATTGATATATCTTATGGCCTAAAGAAGTTATTCTATTAGGTTTAATAAGATAATCAAATAATTCTACCGTAAGAGACCTTCCCGAGTTTAGGAGAGAGAAGTGTCTACTCCTGTAAACTCGACCTTAATTGTTTTCCAATCTGATCCGTCGATCAGTTGGTTGCCTTCGTATCACTTTCTACAATGTAGACTCCAAAGTATCAAGAGAAGACAGTAATCATACAAATTCTAGTGTAGTTGATCAAGCTTCAAAAGAAGTATGCATAATTTGACAATCAATTAAAACAATTAGAGATGCAAGATGGGATTTAATAAATTCATTTAGATCTCACAATTAATTAAGCATGGTTGTTAATCCTCACAAGGAATAAATGGAATTTAGCCTATCATCATAAGAAATAAATAAATAAATAAGAGGTAAGCATAAGAAGTATTGGAATTAATTTAAAGAAAGGAAATAAGCAACAGCGTTGTCAAGCTATTGCAATGGAATTGTTCTCTGCCAAGAAGAAAAGAAATTTGGTGTTTGTAAAAGATGAAGTAAGTAGTACAGAGGCGCAGCCTCTCTTAAATAATAAAAACTACTTAATTGTTTAATTCCCAAAAATCAAAATAGGATAATATCTAATAATATATGTTCCATAATCCTAACAGAAGCGTAGGAGACACTCAGCGGCAGCAGGACTCTCGTTCCAACAGGAGACCGCAAGACAAAATCTTCTAGAATAAACAGCAGCCACAAAATTGCTCTGTATCAAACAATTTCAGTTCCTAAGGAATGAAATGCTGTCCAACAACGTTCTCTGCAATAAAGGAGTGAAAAACTCGAGAATTAGCAGCATCATCGTCCTAAAATAGACGTAAAAGATGATGATAAATAGACATTTAATGCTCCAATTAGGCGCCCCATCGCCTATTTTAGTGAGAAGCTCAACGGTGTCCAACTCAACTATTCCACCTATGACCGCGAGTTATACGCGCTTATAAGATCCTTGATATGATGCATTTTGTACTAATTTCTCATTCCTTTCCTAACCCTTTTTGGGCATGTTGCTGCTGATCTCCTTCTGTTTTCCTACTATTTTATAGATCAAAGCTTATGGAAAGGAAATATCAAAAAGATGCATTTTCATGGATTCTGGACGGACTTAAGCAACGAGGCCTAGCAGCAGTTGGCAGACAGCATGCAGGTAGCGGCTTGCCCCTGCATTTATGTGCAAACAGCGACAGTTGGCCAAGAACGAACAAGGAAACTTCTTTTTAAAGAAGGAAATCTGTTGATTCTCTCCAATTAATTCAGATCTCTCCCGTTTTGGCAAGAAAATATTCCAAGATCAACTCCAATTAAATTAGGATTTTCCCTTTTAATTAATTTCCATTTTAGGATTTTCCCTTTTTGTAATTTTCTTTTATAAACCCTTTTAGCTTGAGGGTTTGGAATGAATCTTCATCTCCCACTTTTGGAGTTGACAGCCACGACCAGAACTCTCTGTTTTCCATTCAATAAACCGGAGCTTTGCTCCGACTAGCAATAATAAAGAGTTTTCTCATTCCCTTCTTCTTCTTTGATGCAATTTATTTATTTTATTTATTTTAATTCTAATATGAGCGGCTAAGCTCATTTGTTCTTGGTACGATCATCAAAGTTTGCTTAAGAAGGTTGTGAGGTCGAATCGAAATTAATATATCCTTAGTTGGTATTTATTTACTTAACGTTTTCTTGTCAAATCTACTAGGGTTGTTAGCAAGTCTGGCCAACGAGCTGCTAGGCCTAGATGATTAAAGTCATCACTGTGGTTATAACTAACGCGAAGCTGCAGGGTAAAGTAGACGACCAATTAGAGTCATCAGGTCGCTGGTCCCATCTGATTGGGTTAAGTAAGTAATCAAGGTAGAGCCTTGAACGTATTGAGTGTCTCGCCCTGGACACGTCTTCCTTCATCTTCATGGGCCTTTGAGTATTGCTCTCATAAACGTACCTTGGGGGACGGCGAAGCGTCAAGACTACTCCATAAACGTACCTTAGAGTAGTTTCTCGTACGAAAGGAAGCAGGGGACCTAAACGCACCTGGTCCCTATAGCACGTCTATCAGCGAGGGCTAGAAGATCATTGCACCAATGACCAGCCGACTTTGAAAGCAACCCAAGATAGATTCCTACTGGGAACTCCTCTCCTTATTGGTTTATTACTTACTTTTATCACTTTCTGTTATTGCTTTATTAGATATTAATCAACCAACTCTTGAAAACCCCCCGTTATTTGTTACTGTTCTGAACTGTTTGCCCTTGCTACAGAACACAAGACAGTGTTCACCTTAGTCCCTGTGGATCGACCCTGTACCACTATACACAGTTTAATTGTGCATTTGCTGCAGGTTTTATTATTATTTTTTAGGTGTCTCGACAGCACGTCAAATTTTGGCGCCGTTGCCGGGGACTTCGGTACTGATCCTTTCTTTGTTGTGTATGACCAGGTCATCCAATCCGAATCCATTACCACTCGACCCAAAAATCAGAAGGACAGAAAGATTAGCTAGAAGGTTAGCTAGACTGTCCGCAGAAATCAACAATTCCATCCAAAACCCCCCTGAAATAGAAAATCCAGAACGTCTTGCCCAAGACGTCGAAAACCACATCATGGCAGAAGATCACCAAGAAATTCCACAAGTTGTGAACAATCCCTCCATAGAGGACCTAAATGCCACCACTGAGAAAAATTCCAGCTGCATTGTATGGCCTGAAGTGGCCAATGATTGGACAATCAAGTCCGCTGTCATGCACCACTTGCCCAAGTTCCATGGATTGCCCAAGGAAAGCGCAATTCAACATCTCCAGCAGTTTCACTCCATCTGCGAGGCCATGAAGCCGCCCCAAGTCGATATTGACTACGCTAAGCTGAAAGCGTTTATGTGGTCCTTGGAAGATGAAGCCCGTAGTTGGTTTTATGACTTACCACCTCGTTCTATTACCAGCTGGGCCGATATGTTCAAAGCCTTCATTGATAAGTACTACCCCAACTCCATGGCTAGTGTGACTAGAAAGCAATTGGTAGCCATAGTACAAAACCCGAAGGAGAATGTAGGGCAATACTATGAAAGGTTTAAGAAAATGCAAGCCCTTTGCCCTTCTCATAATTTCGCAGACCACACGTTGCTACAATACTTCTATGAGGGACTGCTAGGGCGAGACAAAGTTATAGTTGACGCTGCTTGCCATGGTTCCTTGGTTGCCCTTACCCCTACCGCAGCCAAGAAGATCCTAGAACTCATGGCCAGGAACGTTGTCTCTATAGAACCAAACGATATCCAAGACGTACGTCACGCTGCCATAGAAAGCCAACTGTCTGGATTGAAGAGCCAGATGAACCATTTGACGAGGATGATACAGAATGTCCACCGGTCAGCCCGTGCAGGTCAAAGCATGCGAGATTTGCAATTTCACTGACCATCCCACTAATGCTTGTCCTTACATACCTAACGAAATCCAAGTCAATGCAGTGGGTAGCTATAACAATGGGTGGCAATATCCTAACCTCAGCTATGGCAATAACAATCCGCAACCACCTTACCCTAGACAGTCACTGCAGCACCATCATTACCAAGATCCATATCAGCCGCCATACAATCTTCAACCTTTTCGATCATGGCCAGATCATCTCCATAATCAGCAGTACCAGTACCAGGTTCCTCAAGAACCAATTCCTCCTGCGCCCCTAGCTGTTGAGGTAACGAATCTTACTAATGTTATTCTTGATATACAACAACAGTTGAGCACTTTCGCTGCAGAGATGAAGGAGATAAAGAACCAAAGATGCCTACCACCTCAACCAGAACTCAACCCGCGACATGCTGGCTGTGCCATGACACTTCGAAGTGGTACTGAAATACCATCCCGTGAGCTGCCTGCCCAAGACGTTGAACTACCCGAACTCACGCCCAAACCAGAGGAGGCAAAGACAGAAGTGGAGAAAGAAAAACGTGTCTACATTGCTAGAAGACACGGTTCTCCACGAAAGGTAGATGAAAACTCAGAATTTTCAAAGGAATTCATCACCAAAGTTCTTGAGCCTCCATTTCCTCAACGATTGGTCAAGTCTAAAAAGGATGGCGAGGATCGTGAAATTTTTGACATGTTTAGTAAAGTCTAAGTCAATATTCCTTTGTTGCAGGCTATTAAAAACATTCCTCGCTATGCTAATTTTTTGAAAAATTGGTGTGCTAACAAATGTAACATGGTAGGTGTGAAAAAGATTAGCGTTAGTGGGAACGTCTCGGCCGCGATCAAACGGAAGCTACCACCTAAGTGCAAGGACAAAGGTATGTTCACCCTCCCATGTAAAATTGGTACTACTGACATTGGTAGAGCTATGTGCGATTCTGGTGCAGGAATCAACGTCTTGCCCTTGATGATATACAACAGCCTAGGCCTAGGCCCACTCAAACCAACGGGACTTGTCATCCAGCTGGCCGACCGCTCAGTTACATATCCCGAGGGTGTTATTGAGGACGTCTTGGTACAGGTTGGGGACTTCATATACCCAGCCGACTTCTACGTGATTGACATGGAGGATGGGAATTCTGTCAAGGCCCCCGACATACTTCTTGGGCGACCCTTCCTTCGCACCGCTAAAGCCAAGATCAATGTGCATGATTCCTCCATCTCGCTAGAATTCGACGGTGAAGTTGTCCAATTTAATATACATAATGATATGAGACACCCCACTAAAATTTCTAGTGTGAACTTTGTTGATGTTGTTACACATGTTTCCGATCCTATTACTGACAGCTCTCTGCAGCTTGCCCTAGACAGGAACATCATGCCTGATACACTAGCGGAGGCTGAGACACACATCATGACGCCTTTGGACTTGAAGGACGTCATTACTACGCTAGCCACTTGTGAACCCATTTCAGCCCTGGACAAGTGCATTACGCCAGTCATGATAAACAGCTCGCCCATGACGCTTGTAACTCCACCCGAGTTGCAAGAAGTTGTTGCTGCTTTAGAAGAGAACTCTCTTAACCCTTCTACTCCTATCATTTCTTCTCTTCCAACTGATCATGCTAAGCCTTCGTCTTCTATTGTGCAGGCACCTAAGTTGGAGTTGAACAGCTTGCCCCCACACCTCAAGTACGCCTACCTTGGCGAGCATGACACACTCCCGGTGATCATCTCTAGCAAGCTCGATCCTGCTGCAGAGCGCGAATTGGTGTCCACACTCAAAGGATACCGCGAGGCCCTTGGATAGACCACCGTCGACATCAAGGAGCTTGCCCCTGCCCTATGCACTCCTCAACTAGCTTTGACAGCCTTCGTAGCCACTCCTGCTATCCCCAACACCTTGGAAGTGACTCCGGCCGTCACTACGACCAATCCCAAGGACACAATGGTTCCTGTCCTCACTATTGTTGCCACTGCCGCAACCAGCAAGGACATGACGCCCAATACTCACCTAGCTTCGCGAATTGCCAAAGACACGACCATCACGAACACTCATCACGAGGTGTATGATCCAGGTGTAGTTACAATTCAAAGTATGGACACAGGCCATATTTTTCAAGTGCATGATCACAAATTGGAACTGTTCCATGAGGGTTTCCATCCCCTCATGGCGGAGCCCCCGGATCCAGAATGATTTGAGCAGCCTGCGTCTTGCCCTAGACGTTAACAGCGGGCGCTTCGTGGGAGGCAACCCACATTTCTTTTCCCTTTTATTTTCCTGCTTTTTGAACTATTTTTCGTTTGTGTGTGAATCCCATTCTCGCATCGAGGACGATGCGCTACCTCAGTGTGGGGGTGGGACACTTGTGTGTTTGAACTTTTTGGTTTGACAGCATGTTGCATACTGCTTGCCCTTGCACTTGCATGGTAACTTTTTGATTGGAGTTTTCAAAGATTTTTGCCTTGCCAAAATAACACTGCCCCTATTTTTTTGAAAACCCCTGATTTGAATGAATGGTTTAGGCACTTTGCACAGATAGCATTCACTCACTGCACATATTCACTCGCACAACCACACTACCTGTTAGCTCCTATATCCATGTCTTACCCTAGTCGCTTGCAGTCATTTGTTTACCCGTGTGAGCTCCTTTGAACTTTCATGCCATGATTTTTTTTGAGTAAATGCATGACTTTGTACTGGCTGGATTTGTATGAGACCCCTGGGTATAGGCACTATTAGACGTGGGAAAGTGATGAAATGATTAAAAACTTTGCATTCTTCTTTCTTATCTTTTTTCTTGCTTTTATCTTGCCCCTACCACTAATCTCACCTTTTTTTCATCACCCTTCTAACCATTTGCGCCTTCCTTTCTTTTCTTAGCAGGTGAGAGATGTTCTCTGGCAATGAGCAAGGTGGGGCAAAGAGAAACAACATCTTTAGTGTGGGGGTATCGAGCCGCAAGACCGGGACACTTAAGACAGACGTACGGTATTGAGCTGCAAGCCCTGGAAGCTGAAAACAAAAGTGGACGTTGATAACAGAAGTTCAACATCTACCCGCTAGACCAAGATGCTGAAAGCAGTAATATGGCAAGCAACTGCGGAACAAATAGAAACAAAATCTCAGTGTAATGAACTGCCAGCCCAAGACGCTCAAATCATTCAACGAGCAATATGGAAATGAAGAGATAGGCCAAGAGACTGAAAGTCACCACACGCTTAAGCCCAATCAGTCAGCAGAATTTTTGCTGCTCCAGTCAGTCAGATGAAAATAATTTGTACACTCCTCTTTTGCTCAAAATCAAACTCAAAAAAATAAAAAATAAAAAATAAAAAAAATTCAAAAATAAATAAAGATTTGAGCAAAAGGGGAGCATATTTCAGAAAAGGAGTAGAGCACGAAGAAAGCTAGAAGACTGATAGCACTACGAAGAAGAATACCCCCCAATCATCCAGCGCTCTTTGCCTTGCCCTCGCTGCTGCCAACAGGAGACTCTCTCGCCACCTTGCTTTTTCCAGCTAAGAAACTCTCTATCCTTCACTCTCTCCCTCTCTTTGAACCCTCTCTCCTTCTTCCACATTTTCTTGCTCTACCCTTTACAAAGTTTTTATGATTGTATGATTGCCCACGCACGTGTTCTCCGTACTCGGGTCGCTATTGCAAATCTAGTTTTGTGCATTGTCATTTGCATTGTTGAGTGTAAACACCTTGCTATGATATCTTTTCTGAGTGTGAGTGCAAACACTATTTTCTGTGTGAGGATTGCTTGCGACTAGCTTGACATGGGAAAGTTTCTCCCTTGGTTTCGTTATTCCTTGGGTTTAATGTGGATGCTATCTAGGTAAGAGATTGTGCCGAATTTTGTGCTTGTGTGTTGAGTGTGCTTATTCTATATGCTTTTTTTTTTGTGGGAGACCATTTGTTCTTGTCTAGGGGATGTTTTGAGTTTAATGCTCGAGGGCGAGCATTGGGGTAGTGTGGGGGTGTTTGATATGATGCATTTTGTACTAATTTCTCATTCCTTTCCTAGCCCTTTTTGGGCATGTTGCTACTCATCTCCTTCTATTTTCCTACTATTTTATAGATCAAAGCTTATGGAAAGGAAATATCAAAAACATGCATTTTCATGGATTCTGGACGGACTTGAGCAACGAGGCCTAACAGCAGTTGGCAGACAGCATGCAGGCAGCGGCTTGCCCCTGCATTTATGTGCAAACAGCGACAGCTCGCCAAGAACGAATAAGGAAACTTCTTTTTAAAGAAGGAAATCTGCTGATTCTCTCCAATTAATTCAGATCTCTCCTGTTTTGGCAAGAAAATATTCCAAGATCAACTCCAATTAAATTAGGATTTTCCCTTTTAATTAATTTCCATTTTAGGATTTTCCCTTTTTGTAATTTTCTTTTATAAACCCTTTTAGCTTTAGGGTTTGGAATGAATCTTTCATCTCCCACTTTTGGAGTTGACAGCCACGACCAGAACTCTCTGTTTTCCATTCAATAAACCGGAGCTTTGCTCCGACCGGTAATAATAAAGAGTTTTCTCATTCCCTTCTTCTTCTTTGATGCAATTTATTTATTTTATTTATTTTAATTCTAATATGAGCGGCTAAGCTCATTTGTTCTTGGTACGATCATCAAAGGTTTCTTAAGAAGGTTGTGAGGTCGAATCGAAATTAATATATCCTTGGTTGGTATTTATTTACTTAACGTTTTCTTGTCAAATCTGGTAGGGCTGTTAGCAAGTCTGGCCAACGAGCTGCTAGGCCTAGATGATTAAAGTCATCACTGTGGTTATAACTAACGCGAAGCTGCAAGGTAAAGTAGACGACCAATCAGAGTCATCAGGTCGCTGGTCCCATCTGATTGGGTTAAGTAAGTAATCAAGGTAGAGCCTCGAACGTATTGAGTGTCTCGCCCTAGACACGTCTTCCTTCATCTTCATGGGCCTTTGAGTATTGCTCCCATAAACGTACCTTGGGGGAAGGCGAAGCGTCAAGACTACTCCATAAACGTACCTTGGAGTAGTTTCTCGTACGAAAGGAAGCAGGGGACCTAAACGCACCTGGTCCCTATAGTGCGTCTATCAGCGAGGGCTAGAAGATCATTACACCAATGACCAGCCGACTTTGAAAGCAACCCGAGATAGATTCCTACTGGGAACTCCTCTCCTTATTGGTTTATTACTCACTTTTATCACCTTCTGTTATTGCTTTATTAGATATTAATCAACCAACTCTTGAAAACCCCCCGTTATTTGTTACTATTCTGAACTGTTTGCCTTTGCTACATAACACAAGACAGTGTTCACCTTAGTCCCTGTGGATCGACACTGTACCACTATACACAGTTTAATTGTGCATTTGCTGCAGGTTTTATTATTATTTTTGAGGTGTCTCGACAGCACGTCAATCCTTGATGGTGTGGGAGCAGTACCTTCTCCCAAGTCAATTTGTAATCCACGCCGATCATTTGAGCCTAAAATTCCTCCAAGGGAAAGCGAAGCTCAACGAGCGGCATGCTAAGTGAATGGAGTTCATCGAAGCATTTCCTTACATAATCAAGTACAAACAAGGTAAGGAAAATGTGGTTGCTGATGCACTCTCAAGGAGGTACATGCTAATTTCATCCCTTTATGCTAAGATTTTTAGTTTTGCACATCTAGTAGACCTTTATGAACATGATGATGATTTACGTGATATATATGTAGCATGTGATAAAGGACCCTACTTGCATTTTGTGAAGCATTATGGATTTTTATTCAAACATAAACGACTTCGCATACCTAAATCTAGAATTCAAGAATTGCTTGTGTTGGAAGCCCATGGGGTGGATTAAATGGTCATTTTGGTGTTACTAAAACGTTGCATGTATTGAAAGTGTATTTCTTTTGGCCGAAAATGAAAATTGATGTGACGAAAGTAATTGCTAGATGCCTTGTATGTAAAAGGGCTAAGTCTACATCCGAGCATCATGCATCTTACATGCCATTACCCGTAGCTAGCCACCCTTGGATTGATTTCTTAATGAATTTTATTCTAGGGATGCCAAGGTCTAAGCACAGTAATGATTCCATTTTTGTTGTTGTTGACCGCTTTTCTAAAATGGCTCATTTCATTCCATGTGCAAAAACTCATGATGCCATTCGCATTGCTCATTTATTCTTTCAACATATTGTGTGTTTGAATGACATGCTTAGGACCATTGTGAGTGATCGAGATACCAAATTTTTGAGTCATTTGGCGCACATTGTGGTCCTAATTCGGCACTAAACTTCTCTTCTCCACTAGTTGTCATCCTCAAATGGATGGACAAATAGAAGTGGTGAATAGGACTTTAGGGTCGTTACTACGAGTCATGATTGACACATACGGCATTAGATGGGAAGATAGAATTACTTTCGTTGAATTTGCATATAACCATGCCCATCATTATACCATTGGTTTTTCTCCATTTGAGGTGGTACACGGGTTTCAACCCCTAACCCTTCTTGATCTCTTACCTTTGCCATTGAGTGTGCTTAAGTGTGTAGATGGCGAAACCAAGGCGGAAGAGGTCAAGAAGTTGCACAAGCAAGTGAGAAAGCACATCGAAATAATGAGCGAAAGAGTGGCCAATAAGTAAAACAAGGGCAAGACGCCTACATCTTTTGAGTCGGGATAATGGGTTTTGATACAAGCACGGCACCCCCTCGCTACTTCACTAGGAGCAAGGCTTTGGTGCTCCAACTCTTGAAGGCCCTAAGGGATGAGGAGGCTGACTTGAAGGCCCATGAAGGCTGGGTGACATGCCTTCATGTCGTCGCTCACACCGCAACTTCTTCGAATGTCGCGGACCTTGAGTTTGGCCACACCGCGGAACCTCATGAGATGACCGGCCAAGGCATGAGGAACGCCCGCGCCAACCCTAGCACCCCATGGGGCACGCCCGCACCAGCCCTAGCATCCCATGAAGACATCCGCCTCGGCACGCACACGCCCTCGGCCACGCGCCCGCTCACCCATATGCTCGGCTCACCCCCACGCTCACCTTAGCGTCAGATAGCCTAACTACAACACGCAGAGCAACCCCTTTGTCCAAGGGTGTGTTAGTCCTTTCCACTTGTAATTAGCTCTAGGTATTTAAGGAAGGAGATAGCCTAGTTTTAGGGTTGTCTTTGTTTTTGTGATATTCTCTAATCAAGACCGAAACTCTAGTTTAGCTAAATAGGGTTCTTCAAACCTTCCCTCCTCTTCTCCAAACCGAGTGATTTGCCTAAGAATTGCCCTTAGGAGGGTTACTCTTGAGGAAGAGATCCTTGTTAGTCTTGTGGTTAGGTTGCCTAGGAATCATTCCTAGGAGGGTTAACCGTGACATTCAAGTTCTATTCATGTATTTTCCTTTCAATCAATACATCTCCTTCTTTATTTCCATTATTCTACTAAGTCTTCCGCAAAGCTACACTCCATCTAAACAAGCATTGAACGTCTAGATCCAGCCGATCTTCTAAAGTGAGCTAGATCCATCACTCGGCCTTGCTTGAAGCCGAAACATCAAGAGACTCCAAAGAGGCTCGTATCAGGTTTGGTTGCACTGGCGCAAGATAGATTTCCTCAGTAACGGCAAGGGAAATTGAGCCCCCGTGGCGACGGACCTTTTGAAATCCTTCATCGGATCAATGACAACGCTTATATCCTTGATTTACCAAGTGAGTATGGATCCATAAGCAACTCATTTCATATTAATGATTTAACTTTTTATAATGCAGACAACGAGGAGCTTTAAGGAATAGATTCGAGGACGAATCCTTTCAAAGGAGGAGGTGATGATGCGACCATGCCTACCTTAAAGCTCAAAGAGTGAGATATGACGCCAAGAGGGCCAATCACAAGGAGCATGGCCAAGAAGATCAACTTATGGATTAAGGTCAAGATGAGAAAGGATGTGCTTCATGACGAAGGTCGAACCTTAATGATGGTCGCACACCACATTGGAGGCCAAGAAGTATGCACGGAGTAACGAAGAACCAATCTTTGCAACTCTGACACTAACGGCATGCCGCTAAGCACCTAGCGGCATATCATTAGCTTCAGCAACCTTTGGGAGATTAATTTTTGGAAAATTTTGAAGTCTGGAAATTCAACGCCGAAGCTAACGGCATGCCACTAAGGCCTTAATGGCATGCTGCCAAGCCTCTAACAGTATGCCACTAAGTCTCCAGCAGCGTACCACTAAGCTTTGGTCTTTAGCAATCTTTGGAGCAGTTCAACGCAGAAGCTAATGGCATGCTGCTAAGCCCCTAGCGGCATGCCGCTAGTCCCAGACTTATTTTTCAAGATTGGCTTTCCAAGGCCCATTTTGCACCTTAGTATAAATAGTTTGTTCCTTTCTTTTCTTCCTTAGTTTTTGTCAAGTGCTTATTGCTAGAGTTGAGAATACTCCTCCCTCTAAATACCTTAAACTCACTTGTGAGAATCAAGCCTAGGAGACTCCTTGATTCCTTGTAAGCAAAATACCCTTTTGTCTTCAACCTTTGGTTTGCTATTTTGTTGTTATTGGTAAGAATTTTGGGTATTTGTGTGTTGATTGAATATTCTGGATTTCCATTAGTAGATGATTAAATACAAGTTGATTTGATTGTTTATGTGTTGATTGATCATCTCGTTTTGGATTTCTGCTGTAAATCCACCTCTGTTCTGCCGCTGTTTCCCGATTTTCCTTTCTTCTTTCCCGCTGCGCTTTTTCTTCCTTGTTTCTGTCTTCCGCAAATTTTGTGTTTAATGCTGGAAATCGATTGAGTATTGTTGGATAACTCAAGCTAGGTCCAATCAGCAAAGCTCACACGTTTCAACTCATCAAAACGAGTTCAGATCGTATCACCTTAGGGTTGTTAGGAGGGTTAGAATTATCATGGGTCGTGCTTGTGATAATTCAAGGTAGGAGGAGATCAGAAAATCTAAACTGACCTAATCTCTATAGCTATTTTATGAACGTAGTAAGGATTGGCTTTGCATCTATGATCAATTGAATTAACATCATAATTTTGTTTGTCTTTGTTGAGATTCTTTATTCGTATTCTTCGGTACTCTCTTTATTTGATTTCTTGATTTCAGTCGAAGTATATTTCTTTTATTATGTTTTCTTTTAATTATTTTTTTATTTATATAAATTTTAAAATTAAAATCCCACATTGTTTGCTTGCATCGTGTCCTTATTTTCAAGCTATTTATTCTTTATGGATGAAATCTTTTATTATTGTTTATAATTCTTTTAAAAATACTAGTAAGTTATATTTATTTTTTATGAATTTGCAGTAACTATAGTGTGACTTTACAAATTACATAATGATTTAGTGAGGTATAGACACGAGATAAGCTATCTACGACCCACCCATCACCACGTACCATCTAGTTGTCCATATCCCCACTTTCTTTAATTCTCTCCTTCGCCCCTACGCTTCCTCTCTCTCATCTCCTTTTACAAAAACAAAACCCTCATTTTCATCCGTCTCAGACCAAAAACAACAACAAAAAAGGAAACACATGCAATACACTAAACTCAAAACTACAACTAGTTAGTCAATATCATGAGTTCGAAAAGGAACAACCCATCATCACCATCATCATCTCCCCCAGTCAACAGAAAGAAGAAGATTAGCTGTAGATCAACAGGTACAACTGCAACCACAGTACCTACTCCTTGTTGTAGCAAGATTGGCATAAAAAGAGGGCCGTGGACCCCAGAAGAGGACGAGCTGCTGTCTAACTACGTCAAGAAGAACGGAGAAGGACGGTGGCGCACGCTGCCCAAGCGGGCGGGGCTGCTCAGGTGCGGGAAGAGCTGCCGCCTACGGTGGATGAACTATCTCCGCCCTTCTGTTAAGCGAGGAAGGATTGCCCCCGATGAAGAAGATCTAATCCTCAGACTTCACAGGTTGCTCGGTAACAGGTAAGAAACTAATTAACTAACTATAACCCATGGAAGCTAGATCTGGTGGCTGCAATTTTCTTTTTTCTTTTTTACTTGGATCAACAAAAATTTAGGTTTACAAACTTGTTTTATTTTTCTAAAACATTGATTATTCATCTTGCATACGAGAAGTTCTTAAACTTTCCTGAAAATTGTTTCTTTTACAAGAACTAATTAAGAGATTCATGGATCTGCACCAGTAGATCTTGCCAATTAAAGTAAGCGAAGAACGAAAGAAGTTGTTTCATGGATCTTGCACCAGTAGATCAGATATATGCATGATACACTCATAAATCCTATTTAAAAAGAAGAAGAAAGAAACCATCAGCTAATGATAACTTTAGTTATTTTGCTATAAAAAAAACTCAAAATTTGCAGGTGGTCGTTGATTGCTGGGAGGATACCTGGGCGCACAGACAATGAGATCAAGAACTACTGGAATACCCATCTCAGCAAGAAGCTCATTAGTCAAGGAATAGATCCAAGAACACACAAGCCTTATAATTTTAACCCTAACCCTAATACCAATAATAGTATCCCACCATCATCATCATTATCACCATCACAAATTCCCCATGCTAATAATAATAATAATAATAATAATAATATTCTTCCAATCACCCAAAAGTACTATTGTAATAACCCTAGCTTTTCTGATCATTTGAAAAAAGAAACCGCAAGCAAGATCATCCATAGTGCAATACCCACGAAAGTGAGCCAAAAATTCTCATCAATCACCACAAAAGATCAGTTGGAACAATATTCTCAATTAAACAATCAGATCGAGAGCGGCTGCTGTCCTAATGTTCATGATCATGATGGGAAGTTATTCATGGTAGACAATATGTGTGAAAAAACTAGCAACCAAGAGGTGGAGGAGGAAGAGGATAATATCATTGGGAATATTGGAAATGATGATGATACTTTCTCATCATTTCTTGATTCTTTGATCAACGACAATGCTTTTCTATATCAAGAACAAGAACAACAACCTTCTTCATCAACCCAAGCTTTTCTTTCTTCTGCACAAAAATTTACTCATGGAATAGTCACCTGGGAAGATGAAGTGATCATGTCTTCAATAGCAGCAGTTTCTTCTCTAGGGGACGAAGATGGTGGTGTTTTAAACAATATAATTCATCCTACAGCTGATTCATGATCTCCTACCATATCATAAACATCAATGAATCTTGAAGAAACTTTAGATAAGTTTGCATGTTCAATAATATTAGCTTACATAAAGCATATATGTAATGTTTTGTGGTATGTGCTTGTTGTGCTTATACACGCTTATGTATAGTAAGTACTACGCCCCAGGGGTTGGAAATTTTATGCATGGCTTGTGTTTGTGGATTTGAACAATTATATACTGTTATATATATGCAGATGCATGAGTGTTTTGTGCTTAACTGATAGAACTTTGATCATCGATCTTATAATTTGTTGCTTTAATTATACTGCAGATGTATTCATTCTCTTGCAAGTAACTATATAGTAATGTGTATATATGAAATGATGTTGCTGCTTTCATGAACTTTAGCTAATACATTTTGTTTGAATTTGAAATTTAGTTGATAACTATAATAACATTTCATGAATCATCAAATAAACTATGACGAACCCAACTCCAAAACGCATAAAATGATGATGTCCTCATGACAACTCAATGTTGTTTTGATTTCATGTTTAATTATAGGATTCTTCGTTTTTATATCCTCCATGATCAAATAGTAATTCCATTCATACGTGGGACTAAATTATATTCTTTGTTTTAGCAAAACAAAGATGTTTACTATTGTTAATTAAGGCCCGAAAAAATCTCACTTTTGGTTTCTTATTGTTAATCAAGTGTATGAATGTAGCTTTACGTTCGCCTACGTCTTCTTAAAAAATGAGCGTTTTAATTTAGAAGGGCCACAATCCTACTCCCCTAATCCTAGGTTTAAGCTCTCATTCATTCATATACATGGTCACAAGTTTAAGGACAACATCATGGGTCAGTCAAACATTGATATTAATTAGTTAGATCTTAACATTTCCTAGTGCTATAGTTTGGTGTTTGGCAAATGGTGTCCAAGTATTGGGCATGACTAATGATTTAAATTTTAAAGCCCCATATAACAAGCTACAAGTAAAAACAATATTGTAGTTAGGTCTCTTAATTTGAATTCACACATTTATCTAGTGAATGGTAGAAAAAAAATCTAATGGATAAAAGTTATTGGGGATATCTAAAATGGTCAAATTTACTGACTGGATCAAATCATAACAATATATCCCCCATGATATTTCTAGACCGTCATATATATGGAAACAAGTTATTAAAAAAGTTAGTTCAAAAAAAAGAATAAACTTGTTACAAGAAAACAAGTTATAAGTTAAACCATTGCTATACTTTGGCTTAAATATTGAAGGCTAATAACTATAGATAATAGATTGGGCAGCATTAGAAGTGGTTGACTACTACATATTGGAGACCAATAATCATGGTCTTTTATAATTAACAAATCATTAATGATGCGGCAGTTAATGTGGCATCATTGTTACTTATTACTAAATTGATTGGTTGGAGACCAATATAAGAATTTGAGAAGCTATAAGGTTGCCATTCAAAGTTTTAAAAATATAAGGACGAAAGTGAAACTATAAAGTTTTTTTTTTTATGTATTCACCTATCTTTTAATTTTAGAATTTAGAATTAATACCTCTACAGGACAACAAAATTGATATTTTGCACAAGGTTTAAGGATGATTATTTTTTTCAATAAAAAATGTTGACGTGGTAATTTTTTTTTTAACGGAGTACATGATACGTAAACTATTTTTAACGATAAGGGTAATTAAATAAAAATATACAAGTCTAGGGGTTATTGAATAAACAAATAATTCAGGAGATAATTAATTAAAATATTAAAATTTAGAGTTTTTTTTTATAACTTTTATCCGTTTGTGTATACAAGTTCTTGTCATGTTTTTTTCTTTGGTAAATATATATTTATTTCCCTACACTTATATATACATGTTTGTGTTAAATAGGTGATATTAATTGAGCTTTTTCTTCTCTATTATTTTTTTCTTGATAAGGTTTCTTCCATTTATGGTTATACAGTAATATTGTATTTATCCTTTTGTATAAATTTATTTATTGTATGAAAAAAAGAAAATAATAATAATTTATTTATGGAGAAATATTCGCCCATTAATATAGTAGATTACAAAAATGTAATTGTTAATGCTAACTAACGTGTTTCTTGAAAGTCCCTAGCTAGGTTTGTATATGGTAAAAAGCTAGAAAAAATCTGAATTTTAATGTTTTAATTAATCACCCCTAGACTATTTGTTTATCCAATGACCTCCTAAACTTGTATATTTTTCGTTGACGTTGCAATTTTTTTTTTTAAAGTTCATGTTACGTAAATTATTTTTAATAGTATGAGTAATTAAACAAAAAAAATATAAATCTATGGGATCATTAAGCAAAAAAATAGTTTAGAGGGTGATTAATTAAAATATTAAAGTGTAGGGTTTTTTTTATAGCTTTTTACCTTAATTATATAAAGAGTTGTCTATATAAAATGAAAATCTCTGAAGTTTCAACTCTTATAAGTTCCTTTTTTTATTAATTTCTTTATTTGTTGAGCATAATTATCTTTATTAATTTAGTTGACAAATAAATTTTAATTGGATTAATATAGAGAAAAAAAATCTTCTAAATTATATATAAATTTAGGATTTATATTAAAAGGTAGTTTTAAACATCTACACGGTCGAATCTTACTTTGATTTAAGTTAAACTTCAAAACTTTGAATCTTACTCTTTTTCGTTGTGATCCCGATCCGGTTATTAAACACAGGTTTGGTAACGTTTTTTCTCAATTCTCCATCTAATTCGAATAGACAGATTTTGTGATACTAGAATGGCAGATACATGAGGTTCACACAACAAATAGTTAAGTAGGTGACAGCCACATTTGAGTTTTGACCATTCGGTGAACTTGTGCCTTCTGTTCCACCATAGTAATTTGACCGTATATATGTATTATATACATGCCAACTCTAATTTATTTATTAATTTATTTTTGTAAGCAACTCAAATTTTATTACTATGACTTCACAATTTTAACTCTAGAAATTATTCACGGAATATCAACCCATACTTTATATTTTTATTCACATAATTGAAAAAAATATATTATTAAATTTGATAATGACTCGACACTTACAGACCCCACTATTTAGTTCACTATTTATTCGGGTATGTAGCGTAAAAATTGACATTTCGAGTATCTAATAATTTTTGTGGCAATGTTAAATCAAGTACAATAATAAAAATTGAAAAATGAAAGAACAAAAAGGATATGAGATACATATGATCACATGGTTAACGCAAACAAAATAATTAACTAGAAATTAATGCCTCCAATTTTCATAATAAGTGATTATGAGCTCAAGTATATATAATAATTAAATTCATTAAAATCAATGAGGATAGGAATTAAGCTATAAACATATATTAATCACGACAATCTAGTTGACAAAATGATCGAATTAACTGAAATAAAATATGGCAACTGACCTGGAAAGTTACGTGAAGATGATGATGAGAACATCCACTATTATCTTCTGAGGAAGCTGGAAAAGTAAGAATCGAAAGATTCTGAAGTTTTGAAGGTTTGCAATAGTAGAAGATGTGTTTTTGATTTGGTGGTTGTCATGCATGCCCATTGCGACCAAACAGTCCAACAAAGAAAATGAGCTAGTTAGTACGTTGCATTTCTATCCATTGAGAGCGATCGGAATTATTTTGATCTTGGTTTTTAATTTTAGGATGTTATATATATAGCTTTAATGATCTCAAGGGTCCTTAAGAGTATCAGTTTGGGCCATAGAGGTTTCTATGTTTCTAATTGGACCACTGGGACTCTGTTTTGTGTACTAATGGGCCAAACATCATGGACCAAGATCAGAAAACTGAGAGACCATTGAACCAAAATTTTCGTTGCAACTTGATTCCTTTTCTTAATCATGCGTCTGTGTAGTATTGCAATGAGCTCTGCTTTTAAGTGACCATCAACAGTAGTGAGTGGAAGATCAGGAGAATATGATGCATTCAATCCTGGATGTTTCTTCTAGAGAGAAGCATGGAATATTGGATGAATGCTCGACCCTGGAGGAAGCTTCAGTTTGTAACTCACTATTCCATAGTATTTGGAGCTCAACTTGAGATTGCTTCTAGTTGCTTCAGAGAGTTGCTTGCAGGGTTGAAGCTTCAGATACACCACATCAGAACCAATATGGAATTCACTGTCAGTCTTCTTTTTTTCAGCAAATTAGTACTTCATTCTCTCTTTTGCTTGGTGTCATCTTGATGGCAGAGTGGTGTAGATATTGTATCATCATTCTGCCATGGAAAGCCAGGAATTGCACTTCTTTTAGTATAGAAGATGTCATACACCTAAGATAGGTTTCAAGACAATTGTTGAGTCTTTCGGTTTGACCAATCTGAGGGTGGTAACCACTGCTTATATGAAGTTGAGTAACCTAAAATTGAAAAAGGTCCCTACTAGAAGATACTTTGTGAGTCTATCTCTATCAGAGACCAGTATTTCAGGCACCCCATGTAATTTGCAGATCTCCTGTAAATAGAGTAGGGCAAGGGACTTACTAGAGTACGAGTGACAAATTCAAAAATGAACATACTTGGTGAAGCGGTCCACCATCACCAATATTGAGTCCTTTCCTGAGAAGAAGATAGGCCCTCTTTAAAATCTAAACTCTCACACATCGCCAAACTCCCTGAGGTTTAGAAATGGGAGCAATAAGTCCAGGATTTTACGTTGTGTCAACTTTACTCCTCAAACAAACAGCAAAATCCCTTATCCAATTTTCCACTACACTCCTCATCTTAGGCCAAAAGAGAAAAGTTTGGATAACCTACCATACATGGTTGTAATCCCAGAATGGCCTCTAATAGGACTATTATGAGCTTCCATCAGTAACTTCACCCTGAACTCTTCATTTGCCCCCACATAACTTGTACTTCAAAACTCCACCAGAGTACTCATAGTCTGGATGTACGATAGGATCAATCATCAAGGCAATAGCTCCTGCACCTCAAAATCTTGCTCATTACTAGAAATCAACTCAGTAACCAATAAGGGACTGGTACCGCTTAAAGCATTGAACTCCCACACTTGACAGAGCATCACTAACTCTATTTTCCTTGCCAGCGTTATATAGGTTGACTATTGCATCCCCATTAGCTTACCATCTATTTTTCCTTACATAGAATCATGTATCTTTTTATTCAACAAGTATTTCAGTCTCTCATTATAAGTTTTTATCACAAATGGTTTGTCCAGGTAATACTTCCAGTGGTCAATAGCCTCCAAACTGCTAAGTCTTCCTTTTCATAGATGGACAAAGACATATTTCTGGTAGAGAAACTTGCTCATGTATGCTACATGTTTGCCTTCTTGTGCCAGTACATCAATGATAAAAGGTTTTCCAAAATCAGGTAATGCTAAAAAAAGATTTGCCTTCTGGAGTTTTACACATTGCTTCCTGTGTTGAGTGAAATCCTCTTCCGCATCTTCATTATGAAGAATAGCTTAGAGGGGGTGAATAGGTCACCAACTAAACTAATTTCTTTTCACAAGTAAATACACAAACACTTGATGTGTAATACGTGATTAAGGCAATAATCTAAAAACAACGAGTAATAAAAGCTTAACAAAGAGATTTATAGTGACTTCTTACAACTGGGAAGGTATATCCACTACTTAGAGATGGATTTCTAACCTACACTATATGGATTTATGATTCACCCAAAAACCTAGCCTTTTCAATTTCAACAAATTTGCTGCTTTTGATTATATTTTGTCTCCTCGATTCTGACTCAGATCAAAAAGTAATGTTCCTGACAGGATTCTGATTTGTCTAGCAAACCATCCCTTATGAAGAGTGTATCAAATCTAAGGCAGAATAAGAGAAGTCATCAAATATGACCTTTACCCAATGGGAGAGTCCAATGAAGATGATATCCATTAATGAGGAGGAATCTAGAGACTCGTTGTTAAAGACCTTTCCATTTTGATTCAACCAAACTAATCAAATCACCGTGAAGAACAATTTCATCCACACTTCCATTTCTCTTTTTCCTGACACAAGATATCCCCGCAGCTAAAAAAATTCAAAGATTAAGCTCAATATCACCACGACAAGGCCCCACAATTTTGATTTTCTTCTCCAAATTTCCCAAGCAAAGCGCAATGTAGAAGAAGGTGATCACTAGTTTCTAATTTGGAAGAGCAAAAAGGGCATAGATCCTCCGATTCTGAGATTAGCCCTGGTGGTGATACGTCCTAGCATAACCAGTCATGCAAAGGATTCAACTTTTGGTAGGACTAACCCTTTCCACACAGCAACAACATTGCACCATAGAAAGATCTTACGGTGAAGATACTGTTAGGTGTAAGTTTGCAGATAAGTTGATCAACGGACCTTGACATGGAAAGATAAAACAAAGCACGTTGGATAAAGTTGTCAGTTGTTCTTCTTCCCACGCAAAGAGATTCCGTTTCCATCTAAAATTCCACTCCCAGTTTGGCCCATCCTAGTAAAATTTTCCACCCCATGATCCGAAATCTCCACACCTACCAAAGAGCTTTTGTGAATTATTTACTTTCAAACCAGAGATCAGTTCGAAGCATCGCAACACTCTTTTGATATTTAATAATAGAGAAATGAAGTTTAGCGAAGCTGTCAAAAATAATAATAAAAATTTATAGCCAAAATGCACAAAATAAATAATATAATCGTCCACAGACCTTAAGGTAAAACGTATTCTTTCATAAATCCAGAAATAATAAACAAAACAAGTAGCAGAGGAGATTTTGAGTTCGTAAATTAAACTAATAATAAAACAAAGAAAGTAGAAGTAAAGATTGGAATAAATCAAATAAAGTAGATTTACTAATAAAGATTTATCTTCGATTACGATTGAGGTCAACTGATTATCGGTACAAAGGTATTTTATTCCTAACTCGCAAATGCGCTATATAAATCAGGTACGCTTAAGTCTCCTGTTTTCCTTTGTAAGAAAAACAACTCCAAAATACGCTTATGAAGAGGCCTTAACAATCTAATAACCCTTCAGGTCCGCTTATAGGGATTTAACCAAGCTAGCCATGAAGATGAGTAAAGACGCACCTAGGGAAGACAAATAGTACACTTGAAGCTTTTAACCACAATTAGTTATTTATTTTAATTAGATTACACCAACGGCATGATAACTCTGAATTATGTGTCTACTTTATCTAGCAGCCTCGTATAGTGGCTAAGTTATAAAAATGATAATAATTACTCATGCATAATTGTAAGTTGACCTAACAGCAAATCAAGTATAAATAATATGGCGTTCAATTAATAAATAAGCAAATATAAATTTTGAAATTTATGAAAAACGTTTAGACCTCACAATTTAGTTAATCGCAACCTTCCGTAATCTTACTAAATCTTACTAAAAAGAAGAGAAAAGAGACACTGCTGAATTTTACTTCATTAAATTAATTTTGACAATTTTTATGAATACTTTAAAGAGTTCTACGATTTATACAGATTAGTTATGAAACCTTACAGTTTCACCTGAGCACCAGAATGTGAGATATCACACCACAACATTTAATATATATATCCATGCTAAAGTAAAGAACGGGATTCGGCCCGTATTATCTTTGAACTATAAAAGAAATAATCTTTGAATTCAAATCTGAACTTGCAAACAGGTTTTTTAGGATAATCCAACTTATAAATGTTAGTCCAGAGCATATAATTAGTTTTTTTTTTTAAATGCAAGATAATATGCGTTGTTTGAAATAGATTAATTTGTTTCGATAAAAAATTAATTTGTTAAACCATAAAAATTGGACGTATTAATTTTTCCCCATAAATCTAGTTGTAAAATTCATCTTTTGCTTAATTCCTACACTTTTTAAATTTACAATTTAAACTTTACAGTTTTCTAAAAATTACAATTTTGATTTTTTTAAATAGTTAGAAAACTTTTAAATGGTAAAACCGTAAAAGGTTGTAAAAAATATGAATATTGGAGGATATGTACATAAAAAACTACACCACATCTCACTAAAAGAGTTAAAAAGAAAGGCAATGAAGAAAAAGAAAAAAAGAAAAAGAAAGTTGCAAAACAATTGCGAAAAAAAAACTTGAAATATTTGTTAATTTTTTCTCCAATTTTATAGTTTTGTGCAAATTTTTACATTTTAAAAATAAATTTAAGTACTAAAATTTTAAAACTTTAACTATTAGAATTTATATGGTTTAAATTACAAAATTTAAAAGTATATGAGCTTAAATAAAATATTTTTTGGAAAAAATATGATCTGTTTTGGCCCAATATGATTTTTAATACTCTTTCCGGATTTTAATAAATGACGTTTTAAAACCGGACACGAAAATTAAGGTATTGATTTATGAAAATATTTTTAGTATTAAACACTCATATATTTTTTTCTATATTAAATAAACTGACTAATAAACACTCTTCTCTCTCCTCTCTATATTGAATAAATGAACATAAATTATCCAAAAAACTGTAATACGTCATTTATTTGAAACTAATTTTTTTAACCTAAAACGTTATTTAAAAAAAATTCAGAGATGATATATCTTACGCAGTGTATCTTCACATATCACCATTTTAAAGAGGGTCAATAGTGTAAAATCCCCCTGAACTTAGGCCGAAAAACAAACTACTTCCCTAGACTAAAAAAATTCAAATGGAGGTCCCTGAACTAAAGTTTAAGGAAATTCCGGCCCTTACCGTTAGTCAAACTAACAGATTGTTAGTTGTGACCCTTTATAGCAGGTTGCAAAGAAGAAGAAAAAACCTGTTGTTCCAGGTATTTTTATTTTTTTTTATAAAATTAATATAATTAATTTTAAAAATACTGAAAATAATATAATTAAGTTAAAATTTCAAAAAAATTATAATTAATTTTAAAAATTCAGAAAAATAATGTAATTAATTTTTAAAATTCAGAAAATTAATGTAATTAATTTTGAAAAAAATAATTTTTTTAATAAAAATAGAAAATAATATCTGGGAAAAGAAAAGAAATTCATTTCATTCATCCTTCGTCTTTGATATTAAGCATTCTCTAAAATCCGGTTGAGTTTGAGATTGTTTTTTCAAGTTGATTAGACCAACCACCCACAAATCAGTGATAATGTCATTGTTGAGTTCTTCCTCGCAGGCAAAACATCGAACATCTAAAGCGCAACAATCAAATTTTGATGTTTCCCATTACAGGAGAAGGAAAATTCCAAATGAAGCCAAAAAAAATAAGAAACCCAATTACTGATAGTGCCAAGCATCCACGTTCCATTGTTCTTCTAATCAAATAGAAAGATTTTACATCATTATCTGATGCGAGCAAAAAGTACCAACAATTTTGAAATTAAAGAGCTGAAAACCTAATTTCATTAATATTTCCCACTACAGAACCCAGATCTATCATAACAGCGACTCCTACAACAAACCCAACACACCCAAATCACCCAAAATAAAGGATATGATGCCAACCATTTGAGGAGGAAGTGTTGGTAGTATTGGAAAATGATAGACAAAAATTGAAAAACCTCCCACCACTACCACCTCCATTCAACTGGATTCATCCTCTTACTTTCCACATTCTTAGATCTATCCACGTCCTCCATCACGCAAGATTACCTCAAGCTCCCTTTACTCCATAGGCCCACTTCCTCTTTAGACACCCAGCGCCAAATCGTGTAGATCCGCCAACACCAGTCATGGATCCGTTCATCTCGTGGGCCCAGGTAGCTCACTAGTCAATGGGAGGGCTCAGCTTCAAGTGCCTCCACTTGCAAGGTCGGATTGAAGGGAGTGCGGATAAAATCCGCAAGATGGGTGAAAAAGTGGTGGTCGAGCGAGATACCAAAAGGCAGTGATGGTTGAGGGAAGAAAATGATGTTTTGGTCGCTAGAGTTGCAGGCAGTGGCTGAAGGCAGTGAAGAAGATGTTTTGGTGTTGTAGGGTTTGGGAGTTGATTGAATTACTTTCCAGTTTTCAGTTTAAAACCAAATTGACTTTTTAATTACAAAGATAGTTTAAAAATCAAATAAAAGTTTTAAAAAGAAGAGAAAAAGAAAGAAAGAACAGAAGAGGAGAGAAAAGGAAAGAAAGAAAAATAAATTAGGTTTTAAAAAAAAAAGTTGAGGCATTAATTGATAATATTAAAAAGAAAAATAATATTTTAATTTTTTATAATTAATTACATTAATTTTCTAGATTAATTACATTATTTTTAAATTTTTTTAAATTAATACATTATTTTTCTAAAATTTTAAAATTAATTATTTTTTTAATTTTTAAAATTAATTATATTATTTTTCTGAAAAAGAAAATAAAAACTTTTTTTTTTCAACTGGCTGGCCTGGGTAACATTTAACAGTCCGTTAGTCAATCTAACGGAATGGAGTTGGGCTGTGTTGACTTTAAGTGCAAGGGAGGTCGAATAAAAAGTTGATAGTCTAGGGGAGGTATTTGTTTTTCGCGATAGTTCAGGGAGGTTTTATACTATTGACCCTTTTTAAAAAGAGAAAAAAACAACCATCTAATTATGATATAATAAATTGCTTTCAAAGAAATATGATATAATAATTTAAAGTATCCTTCCTTTTTATTACTCCCTCTGTCTTTTAATAATTGTCGTTTTTTTACTGATTCTTACTGTTCATAATATTTGTTATTTTATCGATTTTGAGGTATATATTTTGTGCAAATGATAAAAAAAAATTTATGCATCTACCCAATTTGATGATAGTGTGGTAATTTGAGTAAAAAATAGAAGAAAAAATGAAATAATGTGGAATAAAATAAGATCAAAAATTATTGTTTTCAATTTTCTAACGTATGTTATTAAAAAAAAAGTATTTTATTATTATTATTATTATTATTATTATGCATAAACATAGGATAAGGAAGTCAAGGTATTTTCTAAGGCAATCCATTTTTGTCAAATAAAGACAAACGCGTCTTTTTGTTTCTTTTAAGAGGAGGGTGATTTATGTACAAGTACAGGAGGAGGACTCCTTTCCAATTTGAATAGTGCTGTTTTGCTTCAGACTCACAACATTACATGAATATGATGATTATATTAATTAAAATTAAAATACAGTACGCAAAAAGCCCAATAAAAAAAATCCAAAATTTAACCGAAACACGACCCATGAAACAAATCCCGCAATCCAAATACCCTCAAAAACCCCTCTGCTCTCCTTCGATTTGATTTGATTTGATTTCATTTAATTTAATTTCTTGGGATTCTCTTCCGGTCATTTTCTTCTTCTTGGGGCTTTTCTTGAGATGGGAGTGTAATGCGTTCTTTCCAATCAAATATTGGGATTTGGGGTTTCGACAATTCTATGCAGAGAGTTATTGGGTATGAATGAAAATGGTGTTCGTGTGTAAATCTAAGATAAAGAGGATAGCTTTGTTTGTATTGATACTGTCAACAGTGTCGCTAGTGATCCACCTATCAATAACAAAGTTTTCAGCTGGTGATGTCTTTCGCAATGCAGCCCCCATAGTTGACCATTTTCCTTTACCTGATCCTCTTGGAGGGATACCCCAGGTCAGCTTTGTATCTCTTTCTTGCATGTTGTTTCTTGTTTAGTGTTTTGATGTGGGTTTTCTGTGTTGTTGCAGAATGATGGCTCCGTTGGGAAGAAGAGGTTGTGGGGTCCTGTGAAGGAATTGGATTCATTGCAGCCATATGCTAACCCAAGAAGCAGTTATCCTGGTATATAAATGCCTTAATGTGTTAGTGTTTATGTTTTCTTCACTCGTGAATTAGTTTTCTATTGCTTCTGTTTTTTCAAGAACTTGAGTCTTGTATCTTTTCTCATTTCGTTTCAATGGTATCTTGAGCTTCTTCATATGTCCTGAACGTCACATACCAATGTCTTTTTTTCTGTTTATTGGTTTATTTATTTTCACAGTTCCATACGAAAAGAACAATGGTTACATTTATGCAAAAATCTTTGGTGGGTTTGAGAAGATACGATCATCGGTATGATTTAATTTGTTGTGTATAAAGTCAGTTGAATTGTGATTTCTACTGGAAGTTCATAACATTTTTGTTAATTTTCTAGATCTGTGATCTTGTCACCATATCCAGGCTTCTAAATGCTACTCTTGTCATTCCAGAGATTCAGGAAAGCCTTCGTTCAAAAGGCATTAGGTACTTTACTGCGGCTTCTCTAATAACTTCTGTCTGTCTTATTCTTTATGCTACTGATGCTCATATCTTTGTTGGTCCCTTCCATTTATTTTTTGTTCTGAATTGTACAGTTACAAATTCAAGAGTTTTTCCTATCTCTACGATGAGGAGCAGTTCATAGCATCACTTAGAAATGATGTTCTGATTGTGAAGAGCTTGCCAGAGGATTTGAAGGCTTCTAGGAAAAGAAATGAATTTCCTACATTTAAGCCAGAAAGTTCTGCTCCTCCAAACTTTTACATCAAAGAAATTTTGCCCAAGTTAAAGAAAGCCAAGGTTATTGGGCTTGTTCTGACTGATGGGGGATGCCTTCAGGTAATTGAATTTTGTAGAATAGAATAGTGCTCCAAATTTCTACTGAAGTACTCTTTCTCAAAGTACTAATTTACCCAACTCCCTTGGGTCTGAGTGCTCTCGTACGTTCTTACAGTTAGATTGTCAAAGCCCCTCCCCATCAAATGGGGATTCTAAAGGTCATTACACTGCTAAAATATGCAAAAGATGGGGCTCATCCATTTCAATGGCAAGGAATAAATTCTGTGCTTCAGTAGGGTGGATACTAGATTCATTCATAATATTGCTTGAACAATGAACACATATTTTCTAATTCCTATTCTGCTTTATAACTACAGCCTTTGTTGTCTGTTGACTCTTATC
Source organism: Viola odorata (assembly GCA_963691705.1). Taxonomy (NCBI): domain Eukaryota; kingdom Viridiplantae; phylum Streptophyta; class Magnoliopsida; order Malpighiales; family Violaceae; genus Viola; species Viola odorata. Next base: position 18,345,010 of record OY829539.1, on the reverse strand, counting down.
ATTGAGGTTTTGATCTAAGTTTGCAGATGTTGACATTTGGTCATATTTAGTTACAACTAGTCAATTTGGGTCATTGAAGCTGAGCATGCAAGCCTCATTAACATCTGTATTTTTGTTTTTGTTCTGTTATAATCTTAGTTATTTGTCACTTCCTTCTCAGTCAGTTCTTCCACCTAGCATGTCTGAGTTCCAGAGGCTTAGATGCCGGGTTGCCTTCCATGCTCTCCAATTTCGCCGAGAAATTCAGGTTCTTGGTCGCCGGATTGTTGAGAGGTATATGTCATCCTTTCATCCCTTTTCTCTTTATGAATTAGGAGCAAGTTTGGATTTTCAATTTCATGACAGGAAAAGTAGTTATTTGTTCATATGTTGGTATAGCAGGGCCTTGTCATGCATAATCAGTTTGTTTTCTGTTTGGCTCATTAAGAAGGGAAATGAGCTGTTTTCTACCCTCGGAAGTTCTTGGATCTGAGTTTTCTATTCCACTGCCACAGGTTACGAGGACAGGGTCAACATTTCCTTGCATATCATCCTGGCTTAGTGAGAGAGAGCTTGGCACATCAGGGTTGTGCGGAACTTTTTCAGGCTAGTTGCTTAGTCCTTTTTCTCCTTCAAAGAATTGTATGGAATATATGTTTGCTTATTAATCTTAGGTCTGAGCTGGATCAGTGTACTGAAGTTAACCTTGTTTTAAGTTATTATATTTTTGCTTCAAAGTTTCCAGAAAATTTGTATTTTTTTAATTAAATAGCTTAATAAGGACTGTATCTGTGTGTTGTCTCTTAGATTTCTGATTCCATGTTGACCTGGTAATTGTAGGACGTTCACACTGAACTTATACAATATCGAAGGGAACAAATGATCAAGCAAGGGATTATTCATGATCACCTAAGCATAGATTCGTACTTACGAAGGGAAAATGGATCATGCCCCCTCATGCCAGAAGAGGTATGCTCAGGGTAAAGGATAGTGTTTTTCATTCACTCAACTTTACTTTTTATCAAGGTCCTGTATCTTATCTTCTAGTTAGTTAGGCCCTTAGCGTATATCTGGGTTGTGATTGTACGCTTATATCAACCAAACCCAGCCTTTATCCTTTTATCAAAACTTGTCGTTATTCATAAGGAAGTATCAGTTTGTGGTTCATATTTTCATGATAGTCGAGGAAATTTATACTATGATTTTGTTATAAACATTTCCAGGTTGGACTTCTGCTCCGTGCAATGGGCTATCCTCCAAAAACAATTATATATCTGGCAGGTTCCGAAACTTTTGGTGGTCAACGTTTGCTAATCCCACTACGTGCTATGTTTGCCAACTTAGTGGATCGCACCTACTTGTTCAGTAATGAGGAATTTTCTTACTTACTTGGGCCTGAAACACCTCTTCCTGTGGATCCTTTTCAAACTCCTCCTGCCAAAAGTGAGAAACAACTTAAAGAGGAGTGGAACAAAGCAGGGCCTCGTCCTCGGCCACTTCCACCACCTCCGAGCAGACCTATTTATCAACATGAGAAAGAAGGTTGGTATGGTTGGATTACTGAGACAGAAACTGAACCAGAACCTTCACTTAGAGATCTGAGACAGCAAGCTCACAGGCTGCTGTGGGATGCTCTTGATTATATAGTGTCTGTGGATGCCGATGCATTCTTTCCTGGTTATAATAATGATGGTACTGGATGGCCTGATTTCTCAAGCTTGGTCATGGGACAGCGGCTATATGAGAATGCAAACTCACGAACATATCGTCCAGACAGGTACGATAGTTATGAAATAGATGTTTTGTCAGTCTCCATTTCTATTTGGGTTGTTTGACTTCCAGGGTGTTATCCCTTTATCAATTTCATTTCACTCATGGTTACGTTATAGTTCAAACGTACACATTGGTACTTATCATGAAGACGACTGCCGGGTTTTGCAGTTTTAGCCTTTCTCGTGCACACACATACAGACATTTGTATGACCAATATTTAAATAAGTCACTCCTATAACCTGTGCACTTCGATTTCTGCTTAATTTATTTGCTTATCACTTGTTTATTCCGATTTCACTGTACCTTTTCTGAAGATCGTCAATAATTATTTGACTCTTTTTTTTTTTTGTTCTGTGAACAGGAAAGTTATGGCAGAACTGTTCAACATTACGCGCGATAATATGTACTATCCAAAGCACAATTGGACACTTAGAGTAAGGGAACATCTCAACAAAAGCTTGGGTAAAGATGGCCTTCTTACGGAATCCATTTTGTCTAAACCATCATTATTCCTCTCACACCCGCTACCTGAGTGCTTTTGTACAATCCCATCTGCTGAGGTTCCAGACGAACTGGAAAGTATGGATGGTCGATTTTTGTACGATGGAGTGGATGAATGCCCAAAATGGATGCAGGATGATAGCAAAGCTGCTCATGTAGAGTCAGAAGGTGGGGAGGAGGGTAATACTGATGATAGTGAACCAGATGATGAACATGGTAATGCTGAAAAGCAGGAATCTGATGATAGTGGTGGTAGAAGTGTTCATACCACATTCTCAATGGATCAGGATGAAGAATGGGATCCTAATGACTAGAAATGGATGTGCGGTTGACTTCTGTTTTCTTATTGAAATCGATGATCACCTTTCGGCAATATTATCTGGAATGAAAATTTTGGGGACAGGATGACAGCGTGAGGTCATCCGTTGTTTCGAAGTTCCGGCCTAGTCTTTCGAGGGATTAAGTAATTCACATTTATTCTTTCAGAGTATATTTAGGGAATTCTTCAGTTACAGAAAATATTTGTATACCTTCATACAGCAAGCACTTTTTCAATGCGAGCATAGTGAGTGATGATTGATGCAGTTAGGGACTCGGGACAAGCTGATTGCGACCTGTTTCTGAGAGATCTTGAAGATGTTTTGTCATGGAGAAAGCTTAGAGGTGTGGTTGTTTAGGCAGATCACAATTAGTTTAATTAGAGTTGAGTACTAGAGTTGAGTACTGAGATATTTTGTTACTTGTAAACTGTGTTTTTTTCATAATGTAAAGTTACACCACAAAAGGGAATCAAGGATAAGGGCTTTTAGTGAAAGATTGTCTCGAGTGGTTTTTACCAATTTTTTTACCCCAAAAAAGTCTCTCAAAGTGTAGCGGGAGATTAATCTTGCTCGAGCATCGGGAGATTAATCTTGCTCGAGCTCGAGTCCTCAACAAGTTTCAAGTTTAACTAATCCACAATATCAAGAGAACGCCACCGTATCTTTCTATTCCTTGAGTCTTCTCCAAGCCACCGATTCTTTCGCAGTTTCACTTGCTCGCTTTTCTGCTAATCCCATGGAAGAACAGCGATACTGGTTCTTGCTAATCTTCTCTATTGTCATCTCCCTCGGCCTCGTCTCCTTCGCTTCTTGTACTATTGCAGAGTAGGGATGGCAATGGGTACCCATACCCGCATATCCGCTCATAACCATACCCGCAATTGCGGGTATGGATAATACCCGCATTTATAATTGCGGGTATGGGTATATCCATACCCGCAACATACCCGCAAAATGTCTCTTTCCTTTCTCCTCTCTCTCTCTCCCACTCTCTCTCCTTTCTCCTCTCTCTTTCTCATCTTTTTTTATTTTTCTCCCGTAATAAAAACTCAATTTCTTCCTTAATACTTGAACAAAATAAATTAAAAATTACAAAAACATAATCTTCATCTTAAGATGAGTAATTACATATCCACTTTTCATATTTTTCTTAATCTTTTATAAATGGATTTTTTTTTAATCAAATTGTTTAAATATATTTTGAATTAATTTAGAAGTTTATTAAGTGAAATAATTAATAAGTATAAATGAGTTTTTTTTTAATCAAATTATTTAAATATATTTTGAATTAATTTAGAAGTTTATTAAGTGAAATAATTAATAAGTAAATGTAATTGGATATCCATTACATATCCAATAGGGTAATGGGTATAGTGGGTATGGATAATAATGAATATTTAATTGCGGGTATGAGTGGATATTTATCCATACCAGCCCATACCCGCATAATTGCCATCCCTGTTGCAGAGTCCAAGAAAACAAAAGCACCCATGATGGTAGTAACTGCAGTATGATTGAGATAAAAGTTGGGAGAAATTCTATACATGGCAGCGCAATTTCAACATTTCTACTATTTGAAAAATTCAAAAAAATGGTAAAAAAATCAGAAAAAAATATGCAAATTTTAGAAAAAAATGTAAAAAAATGAGAGAATATACTTAAGTGGAAAAAATTGAAAAGATAAATGGGAAATACTTTTTAAAATACTAAAAAAGAGCAAATTTAAAAACAAATTGTAAATAAAATTTAAACTAATTTTTTTCATTGTCTGGTCTTACTATATACGTTTCATTTTTTCAACAAGATTTAATAAAATTTTACTATTTTTTACTATTTTATTTTAATTGTTTAACTATTATAAAGGTTAACTGCAATTTTTTTAATAAACTATGGAGTTGACGTTGCAAGCTTTTAAACTATAGAAGGTTAAGTATAATATTTTGTAAACTATAGGTTTTTTTAATGTAATTTACCCTAAAATTTATTGCTAGGATACACTAGATTCTTACCTAAGTTAGACTTTAAAAGTAAGAAAAGTAGTTAATTATAATTTGGATGGTCATATAATTTTTTTTAAACATATTTTTCTATTTTTTAAGGTACTAAAATATATAAATATAAGTAAAAAAAAATTCCCCTCAGTTGCACCCATAAGAGTAGATTAGTAAAAAAATGCAGGCAGCTAAAGAAAAGAAAGTAATAGAGCCATGTTTTTTCCTTAGAAGAGAGAACATATAACTCCATAGTCTTTCAAGTGCACCAGCAACTAGGGATGGCAATGGGTATCCATACCCGCATATCTGTTCATAACCATACCCGCAATTGCGGGTATGGATAATACCCGCATTTATAATTGCGGGTATGAGTATATCCATACCCGCAACATACCCGCAAAATGTTTCTCTCCTTTCACCTCTCTCTTTCTCTATCTTTTTTTATTTTTCTCCCGTAATAAAAACTCAATTTCTTCCTTAATGCTTGAACAAAATAAATTAAAAATTACAAAAACATAATCTTCATCTTAAGATGAGTAATTACATATCCACTTTTCATATTTTTCTTAATCTTTTATAAATGGGTTTTTTCTTAATCAAATTGTTTAAATATATTTTGAATTAATTTAGAAGTTTATTAAGTGAAATAATTAATAAGTATAAATGAGTTTTTTTTCCATCAAATTATTTAAATATATTTTGAATTAATTTAAAAGTTTATTAAGTGAAATAATTAATAAGTAAATGTAATTGGATATCCATTACATATCCAATTGGGTAATGGGTATAGTGAGTATGGATAATAATGGATATTTAATTGCGGGTATGAGTGGATATTTATCCATACCCGCCCATACCCGCATAATTGCCATCCCTACCAGCAACATCTATATAAATATAAAAAATTACATGCTTAATTTCCTCTCATAATTCCAACTGTCATTTCTTAAATCTCTAAAAATTGACACATAGCATGTCGAATTATGACATCCTTTAAGAAATTAAATATTATGCAATTTTCTCAAATTATGGCTTTTCTGGTATAGAAAATTCTGAAAAAAGAAGTATTCAATTGGTTTAATTGGACGAAAAGTGATTCAAGGTGAAATAATGTATAAAGAAAAAACATGCAAACTAGCTTAAAAATATAAATTAACAATATGTACAAATTCTATATTGCTCAAAAAGTTACTCTACTGTTCTAATTAAAAAGAGGAAAAAAACCAAGAATCAAAAGCTAAGAATTTGCGATATAAGTTATGGAGTTTGAAATTATTGAATTTTAAAAGTATGAAAAGTAACACAATTCTACATATAAGTATTCACAATTATCATTTTCGTAATAGTTTCTCTTCAAACACTCTAAAAAACTATCGAAGTCTCTCTTTTGAGAGACTGTCCCATTATCTCCCACAACCAGCATTTCAATGATATTACCTAAATCATTATAATTTTCCACCAAATTCACCTTCCCCAGTTGGCATTGTGAGAAATGCCTGGCCTTAGTGAACACCAAGAGCTTCTAAACAGATGTTCCCATGGCTGCATTTTCCTATGCTCATCTCGTAGATGCCAATTAAATAACCTTTCAAAAGAGTTAAAAACTCGCTAGAAAACCTTCCATCTATTTGGATGAGATAGGGACGAGAAGTAAAATAATCGCTAATTTCGTACAACAACTACTAAACAAATACTCTTAAGGAAGATTGATATCCATTATCACACTACAAAAAAGACTGCTTATTCTGACGGGCAAAACTCGTCGGAAACAAACGAATTATGTCAATAACGGGCGCTCGTCGAGAAGCAAGACGTCGTAAACACGTCTTATCTATGGGAAAAAACCTTCAATATCTTTATAAACAGTATTTTTGAGAGCACGTGTTGTTTAGAAGTATAGTGACGGGAAAGATCCATCGATAATAATGAGACGTTTTTTAGAGACGTATCGACAGGAAATTCCCGTCGATATTTGTTACGCAAGATATCGACGGGTTGTTTCCCGTCGATAAGTTGTGTCACTTACGCATTAAAATAAAATAAAAAACTAAAACTATAAATATTGATTTTCAAATGAATTGTAATAAATATTATTTTTACTTAGTTAATTAATAAATTTTAATTTTAATTATACTTGCAGATTTTATTAATAAATCTCTATTTTATACTCCCTCCGTTCCACTTTACCTGTCACTTTTCTGCGGATTGTTACTATTTGGAGTATTTGTCATTTTATCTTTTTCGAAGCATATATTTTGTGCAAATGATAATTTTATTTTTTTGAATCAATTCAATTTGATGATAGTGTGGTAATTTCAGTGAAAATTAGGAAAAAAAATGAAATAATGAGGAATAAAATAAGTCCGTAAATCAACGGCTTACGTTTTTCTACTATTCTAGAAAGTCAATTAAAGTGGAAAGGAGGGAGTATCATATTTTAATTTTTAATTAATCATACTCAAACATTCCACTAGTCATACTCATATAAGAAGTAAAAATAGTAACAGTTTGTTCAACGAGGGAAATGAAACAACTAGTTATAAAAAGATAAGTGACAAACTCATACTCCTTGTAAACTTAACCAAAAAGAATGTCATTTTAGGTCCAGAGGAATTGACCAAAATAAATGTCGTTTATCCTTTTTCTGACATGTTTTCAGGTTGCCCTTGCACTGCCATCATCTTCTTCTCCTCGCCTCATTAGGATTCTCACCATCACCATCAAACGCATCACAAGGAGTAACCAGATGGTGGTGGTGGTTGGCTGTGGTAGGAGCTTAGGTAGGTGAGAAGTACCTGGAGTATTATGATTCTTTTTATATGGATAGCATGCTCGTAAATTCGAGAGAGAACATATGGCAAAATTGGTACAAACAGTATAAAGTCAGACTTTTCTTAATCTGTGTGCCCGAACTCAAAATAATATTCTTTTGGGTCCAGAAAGAGTACTAAAGATTTTTTTTTTTTTTATAAAAATAATCACAAGAAAAAGAGTTTAGCAACTATGGAATTTCCTTTCTCACCATCCCGAATAGGGATGATAATGGATTGGATAATAATGGATATCCATACCAACCATATCCATTAATTATCCATTTATAGTATCCATTATCCATATATATAATATAATTATTCATATATATAAAAAAATATGACCTATATATATATTGTGCTCTAAACTGAAATATATAATACATAGTCTTGCTAAAATAATTAAAATAATTAAAAAATAATAATTGTATAGTAATTAGCAAACTAGCCAAACGATATAGTTTTGCTAAAAGTGACAATCCTCTCAACCCTACATACATTCTATAATCCCAAACCAGCAACAACCAATAGTAATTCGTTCCCTTCTCGAAAATTCAAGCCCATCAATCCCACATCATTGACAACCACCACGCCGCCCCTCATCACAGGTGACAGGACCAAGGCAATCGACAGCCACCCCCGTCCCCTTCATTGGCCAAAAGGTCTCCTTCTCCTCAACAGCAAAATTCCAATCTAATGCCGCCACTCCTCATTGTGTTGGCGTTCTTAAAGTGCCATATTCTATCTTTCCGTTGTTGGTTATGCTTTTTTTTTATTTTTGTTAAGGTGAATGCTGATTTGTTTATTATGAAAATAGGTTTGGTGAAAGAAATGAAAATTGATAATGGCACAATGAACTTTTCCTCTTGTGTAACTTTTTTGGTTATTTTTGGCATAAATGCTAAGCCTTTTCATCGATGAAATAAGTATGGTGAAAGAAATGGAAAGTTCATTTGAGAACCTCTTTCTCTTGCGCGATTTTCACTGATTTGGTCCAATCCATGATGCATTCACGTTATTGGTCTTATCTTGTTACCTACTAAAATGAAATTTATTTCTATTAAAGGTTGTTTAAGAATTGTAGTCATTTTTGTCTAATTCATCTGTATGTGTAGTACCTTCTATGTGGAGTGTTGCTAGAATTTATGTATGATTTCTGTTGACATTGTGCCTTTAGATTGCTAAAATTCCAATCTTTCTTCTGTGGTTTGGACTTTATGCAAAACAATCAATGGTAATTTAATTAATGTGTTAAATTTTGTTGATTTTATAGTCTCATCTAATTTTTTTTAATTATATCTTTTTCAGATCATGAATCACAACAACCATTAAGTATGTGCGATCCGAAAACTGATGAGGAAGCAGACGTAGTAACTAGAGCATGATTGTTTGCAATTTGGATTTGAGTTAATTGTCAATTTGATAATGACTTTGAGGATTTGTAATAATTTGAATTTTAGTATTTTTGGATATTTTTTAATTTAATTCATGTAGATTTTGATTGTGTGTTTAAATATTTTTTTTCCGAAGTTGTTCAAAGCGCCTGCACAGAAACCTTCCGGGTTTTTTTTTCATTAATGGATATTTTCATTAAGGATGGATAGTTAGTGGTATGAATATGGTTTGATGTAATAATATGCGAATCACGAAGGTTAAAAGTTAAAATGCATGAGTAGCTGTTGCTACGCGATTTTTGACTTTTAATTTTTCATCATCAAATATTTTCTCATTTCAAGCATCAACTTGCTAAAAATCATATGTCAGTTTATTTTCGTCCAACTGATGTTTATTTTTACGCTTAATGTCATTTAAATTTTATCTCATAACTTTTTCACATTTTTATCACTTTTTCCGTTCGAACTCATATCGGTTCCGAGTAAAATTCTTGGAACCAATGGTCGAACAATTTTGCCCATTAGCTACTTATTTTTTATTATTTTTCTAACTCGCGCTATCTCTTTGCGTTTCGCTCAATTCTTACTTTTAGCATTTTTTACATTCGAACTTTTATCACTTACGAGCGAATTTTTTTATTGAACTATAGGGCAAACGTTTCGCCACTTACTGTATACTAATAATTTCGTTTTATTTTACTCTACGTATTGGCATTTTCGGTTCGAATTTTCGTTAATTTTAGGGTGAGATTGTTCGTGCCATCGGCTCAAGCCAAAAATCAAAAAGAGAAGTCAACCTTGATCTCAACCATTGATCTGGTTGACTAAAGAAGTCAACCAAGATCAAATGGTTGAGATAATTAACGCATGGACATAGTCCATTTCATGCCCACTTCATGCACGAGGAAAAGCGAGCCCGTATTCATCGCCTCGCGAGCCTGGCCTACCGTCCCTAGGCTTCAACCAAATCAAATGGTTGAGATAATTAACGCATGGACATAGTCCATTTCATGCCCACTTCATGCACGAGGAAAAGCGAGCCCGTATTCATCGTCTCGCGAGCCTGGCCTACCGTAGCCTAGGCTACCTACGAGCAACCACAGCCACACAAACACCCTGCTCCTCCCTTGCTCCCTAAGTCTGCCTCGGCCACGCGCAGCTCACCGCCAAAATCCACTCGCGAAGTTTGCTTTAAAATAGCATGCTCCCTCCCTCATTTTTCCTTACTAATTCATGAACACTCTCTCCCTCTCTAGCGCTAGTTCACTAGCACGAACAGCTGTCTACTTCAATCTAAGGTTGAAGTTTGTTAGAAACTATGAAGCAATATGAGATAGGAGGAATTGTGTTGTATTGAATTGTTTAATCTTTACAAATGACCAACCTATCTATTTATACACTAATTTACACTAATAATAATAATACAAACATCCTTGAAACATGGAGGAGGGAAACATGGAGGAGAACATGGTGGAGGACAATCCTGCTTTTAAGGAAACCATGTTTCCTGCTTTTATGGAAACATGTTATATTCAACATCCCCCCTTAAACTCAAGGTGGAATATTGGATGACAACTTGAGTTTAAAGAGTAGGTCTTGAAAACGGCGGGCAGAGAGACTTTTGGTGAAGATATCAGCAGTCTGATCGATGGAGGAGGTGGATTGTAATAGAAGAATTCCTTGCTGGAGATGATGTCGAACGAAATGACAGTCAATTTCGATGTGTTTTGTGCGCTCATGGAATACATCATTGTGAGCTATCTGAACTGCACTTCGGTTATCACAATAGAGAGGAGTTGTTTGAGTTTGAGGAACGCCCATGTCAGCTAGAAGCCATCGTAGCCAAATCAACTGTGATGTGGTATCTGCAAGTGCTCGATATTCGGCTTCAGTGCTAGAACGAGCAACAACCGTTTGTTTCTTACTGCGCCAGGATATGAGGGAATTACCAAGGAAGAAACAGTATCCAGTAGTTGATCGTCTGTCAGTTGGATCTCCTGCCCAATCAGCATCAGAATAAGCATACAACTGTAACGGAGAGTGAGATGAAAAATGAAGACCATGGAAGATGGTGCCTTTGATGTAGCGTAGAATTCGAAGTACAGCGGCGAAGTGAACGGAACGAGGAGCGGCCATGAATTGACTGACAAGGTGCACGGCATAGGAAATATCTGGACGAGTCACGGTGAGGTAGATCAGGCTGCCAACAAGTTGACGGTAGAGGGTGGAATCAGAGAGGAGTTCTCCATCATTCGGTCGAAGTTTGATGTTAAGCTCAAGTGGAGTATCTGCAATTTTGCTGTCGGAAATGCTAGCTTGAGATAAAAGATCAGATGCATATTTTGCTTGAGATAAGTAATAACCATCAGTGCATTTTGTTACCTCAATCCCAAGAAAATAACTCAGTTTACCTAGATCTTTCATCTCAAATTGTTGACTGAGGGAGGTTTTAAGTGTTTGAATGCCAGAGAGATCATCCCCAGTGATAATCATGTCATCCACGTATAGAAGTAGAATGATGGTACCTTGGTCGGACGTTTTCTTGAATAAGGACGAGTCATGAGGACTAGATGTGAAGCCAAGAGATTGAATGACGTTGCTGAATTTTGAAAACCAAGCTCGGGGAGCTTGTTTAAGACCATATAAGGCCTTTCAAAGTTTGCATACTTTGTTAGAAGGGATATTTGAACCGGGTGGAGGCTGCATATAGACTTCTTCTTCAAGATCTCCATTCAGGAAGGCATTTTTGACATCCATTTGGGAGAGACCATTTAAGAGAAGCTGCAACTGCAATGAGGGTACGAACGGTGGTGATGCGAGCAACTGGAGCAAATGTTTCTTCATAGTCTATTCCATATTCTTGTGTATATCCTTTTGCTACCAATCTTGCTTTGTAGCGTTCAAGACTCCCATCAGATTTAGTTTTGATTTTGTATATCCATTTGCATCCCACTTTTAATTTTCTTGCCGGGAGATCAACAACGTCCCATGTGTCATTGTCCTGTAATGCATCTAATTCTTCATTCATTGCTTTCTGCCAAAGTGGGTTAGAAGATGCCTCACGAAAAGAATTTGGCTCATGTAAGGTAGCCAAGGCATAGTAAAGATGATAGTCACCAAGTTTAGTAGGGAGAACACGATTTCTAGGGGGGTAACGGGAAGTTGAAGGCACAATTTCAGTATTTATGGTTTGTACCTCATTATGTGGTTGGATGGAAGGATCACTCGGTGGCATTTGTACCTCACTGTGTGGTTGAACTCTCAAATTGGTTCGCTCACCCTCTGCATGCTCTCTGTTTTCATGCAAGCTGTTTTCCTCACTGATATCATTGTTTCTCTCACCCTCTGCATGCTCTCTGTTTTCATGCAAGCTGTTTTCTTCACTGATATCATTGTTTCTCTCACCCTCTGCATGCTCTCTGTTTTCATGCAAGCTGTTTTCCTCACTGATTTCATTCTCTCCACTCAACTCTCCTGGAAAAAGCTCAATAGAAGGATTAGTAAAAAATTGATTATGAAGATCCACAGAAAGTTGAAATGAAGAGATTTTTGAAAAATATTTGTGTTCCCAGAAAATCACATGCCGAGATACCCGAAGGCGTCGACTAACAGGATCATAACAGCGGTAACCTTTGTGATCAAGACCATATCCAATAAAACAACATAATCTTGATCGGGGTTCAAGTTTATTGTGTTCATGTTTTTGAAGAAGGACAAAACATGCACAACCAAATATTTTGAGATTGGAGTAAGAGGGAAGTTTACCAAATAGTTTTTCAAAGGGTGTGTGATTCTGAAGAACAATGGAAGGTACTCTGTTGATTGTGTAAACAGCTGTAAGAGCTGCTTCTCCCCAAAATTGTTCAGGAATGGAGGCATCAATGAGTAAAGTTCGAACTGTGTCAAGAATATGTCTATGCTTACGTTCTGCTCGGCCATTTTGTTGTGAGGTGCCTGGACAAGAGTATTGAGGAATGGTGCCATCCTGTTTCAAAATATCAAGAAAAGCACGTTGTGTGTACTCAAGGGCATTGTCAGATCGGAAAACTTTAATGTGACATGAAAATTGGGTTTTAATCATGGTAGAAAATTCACGATAAATACCAAGTAATTCAGATCTGTTTTTCATCAAATATAGCCAAGTGTATCGAGAAAAATCATCAATAAAAGTAACAAAATATCGAGATCCTCCCATGGTGGAAATAGGGGAAGGTCCCCAAACATCAGAATGCACTAAATCAAAGGGAGCATTAGCAATTTTATCATTTTTATTGAAAGAGAGAGCGGGTTGTTTTCCGAGTTGGCAAGAAAGACAATCGAAATCAACATTAGGAACAGTTCCCAAAACACCAATATGAGACAAATGTTTAAGTTTATTCTTAGAAACATGACCGAGGCGAGAGTGCCAAATATTTAACGGAATAGATGCACTAGATGGGGTAGCAGCAACAGTAGAGGAACTGTAAGGAAGATAAAGTGATGACAATTCAAATAGACGTCCTATCTTAGTGCCTGTCCCAACTATCTTGTTGGTTACAGAGTCCTGCACAGTCACACCACTTGGTGAGAACAAAACATTAAATCCCATATCACAGATTTGACCAACAGATAAGAGGTTCACAGATAACTTAGGAACATGATATGTGTTAGAAATAGCAAGATGTGGTGTGTGAACAGATCCAATATGGGTAATATTCATAAGTGAGCCATCGGCAGTGTGAATTGGTGGTGTTGTAGACGTTAATGTCTTGGAGGAGAAATATGATGGGTCAGGTGTCATGTGATTGCAACAAGCAGAATCAAATAGCCAAGAAGTGTTACCTGATGTGGTGGAGAGGACGGTATGTTGATTCCGTTCATGAGAGAGTGCACGAGCGACAATTATTTCGACGTCATTGGGAGTAAGATTTGGTGTGGGTTCTGGTGAAGTGGTTGGAGCGGCACTGTCAGTTACAGCGGCATATGGTCGAGAGAATGGTCGAGACGATGAGGGTGTATTTCTGGATTGACTGGTGCCTTGTTCACGTTTCCTTTGCAATGCCCAACACTTGTTGATTGTGTGACCCGGTTTCTTGCAATACCTACAGGAAGTGTCAGAATTGTTGTGTGGTTTATTTGGTGGTGTGGATGTGGTGGCAAGGACAGACTGTTTAGAGACGCGAGAGGATGTACGACAGGTTTCTTCGGCAATGAGCTCAGTGACAGCTTTATCCACAGTTGGTAATGGATCACGATGGAGTAGATTAGTCTTGACATGTTCATAATCATTATGAATTGCCATAACAAACTGATAGAGACGTAGCGCATCACGATACTCATCAAAGAGTTTAGCATCCCCAGGGCATAACCATTTTGGTTCTGATAGAGCTAATTGATCCCACAGATAAGATATTGCTGAATAAAAATCAGAAATTGATTGACCAGGTTCTTGTCTCATATCATGCAAAGTATTGAGATATTGTAAGCGAGAGGCAACATTAGTAGCAGAATAACGGGTGGCCAGAAAATCAAATACCTCTTTAGCCGTGTCGAAACGACCAAATTGTTGGCGAATGGAGCGAACGGAGGTGTTACCAACCCAGGTAATGATTTTATGATTGTTGCTGTCCCACTCTTCAAGTCTGGACTCGAAAGAATCAGAACTTTCTTCCTTTTTCGCGGTGGGTTCTTTAATGTCACTAGTGACATAACGCCAAAGTTTACGCCATTTGAGAAAATTACGCATGTCTTGAAGCCATAAGGTGTAGTTGGAACCGTTAAGAGTGGTGGAAATAGGTTGAGTAACATTCTCTTGAGCCATGGTGAAAGGAAGCGCAAGTACAAGGGCACGAACCGGAAGGAATTGCAAGTAACCGGTTGAGAAGAGAGTTGAACCAAATAATTCAAAGCTTATTTGATCAAAACGGACCCCAAAATCAGATAGAGCACCCTCGAAAACCTTGGGAACCGGTCTTGGAGTCCAAAAAACCGGAATAAAATCGGGTGAACCGGGTGGGTCAAAGAGTTGAACCGGAAGGTCAAGGTCAACTCTGCAGTCAAACCAGAAGGAGCCACGTGCATAAATCAAAAGGTGACACGTGCAGAACGCTTGAACGAATCAGAAGGCGGCAAGTGGACCAGTGAAGAAAAGACATGTGGCAACACGTGGCGAGGAGTGGTCCATTAGAACAGAGACACGTGTCAGACACGTGGACAAATCCCAAGATGACGGTTGGCGATGACGTGGACCAGTAGTCAGATGACACATGGCAGAAACACGTAGAAGGGACAATCGGAGAAGATGACCGGCGCGTGAGCCTGCTTCCGCCGGTGTGGGCGCGTGCAGCAGTCGATGGCCACGAAATTTCGTAGGCGGATGAATGATGCGGTGGAAAAGCTCCCCCGGCGGCGTGTGTAGCCGTAATAGGAACGAAACGGGCTGTAAAATGCAATTTACAGTAGGACAGTGGAGCTCCGGTGGCGGCGCGTGTGGCGGTGGACGGCGGCGAAAAATTTCAGATTAATGCGTCGAATGGTGGTGGTGTGTGTGCCGATTTTAGAGAATGATTGAGGTGTTTTGTCGGAGGTTTGCAGCGGAAGAAAAAATTGAGATTGAAATTTCGCCGGAAAATTTGAAAGAAAAAAAATGGTTTTAGGAGACTTGCTCCGCTACCATGTTAGAAACTATGAAGCAATATGAGATAGGAGGAATTGTGTTGTATTGAATTGCTTAATCTTTACAAATGACCAACCTATCTATTTATACACTAATTTACACTAATAATAATAATACAAACATCTTTGAAACATGGAGGAGGGAAACATGGAGGAGAACATGGTGGAGGACAATCCTGCTTTTAAGGAAACCATGTTTCCTGCTTTTATGGAAACATGTTATATTCAACAAAGTTATTCACAGTTGAAATTTTTGAAGATTGTTTTGCGTTTTTAATTGTTTTCTTTCAAAAATTCGTTTGTTCGTGTTTTCAAACGATAATTAGCCATTTTAATCTTAAATAAATTCTATCCAATATATAGAATAATTACAACGTTTTATTTTACTCAATAGGTGGCAAATTCAAGCCAAATTTAAGCTTTTTATTTATTTCTTTTAAATTCGTTTTTTATTTAATTGGCAATGTTTCGGGTTGATTTTTCTTCCTGTGATGGTACATATAAGTTGTTGTGGACACAAGAATTATTATGGCATATTTTTGGCTATGATCGGGGTCGTTCCTTCCTTGGTCGCCAACAATGGCGCCGGCGACGGCGACGCAAGGAAGGTGACGATGAACAGTGCCATGCCCCTTTTATTTAATTTTGGGCCAAGCATTTTGCTCAGCCCAGGAAAGAAAAACGCGGGCATCACGCCCGCGTGAGGAAAAGAGATGCTGGGCCAAGCGTGGCCCAGAGAAGAAGAAAGGGCTGGCGTCTTGCGCCAAGCCCGTGCAAGAAAGAAAGCTAGGCAACTTGGGCCCAGCTTGGGAAAAGCTGGGCCGTTTGGCCCAGCGAGAGGGTGATGCGTGGGCCGAGGCCCACGCTGACAGTCAGCCCAGTGGGTTGTGCTGTTTTGGGCCTAGCTAGTGAGGCCCATTTTCGGCCCAGTGGGCCGAGCCCAATTTCGGCCCGTCAAAAAAAATTCGTGTCATTTTTTCGTATGCTTTTACCTTGTAATTAATTATTTTTGCATGATTCTGAATGTTTAAATAATTATTTTCGCTTGATTTTAAATCGTTAAAATTATCTAATATGCAATAATTTAAATATTTATCTATTTTTTTATTATTTATTCCTCGCACTAATAATCTCATTTTGCAGGGTATTCCAATAAGTACAAGTCCTCCTCCTTTTATTTATTTTAACGTTTTTTTATTTTACATAACCGTATGCATAATTATATAGAATTGTTAGAATTTAATTAATTCATTGGGCATTATCACATAAATTAGCACTTTTTATTTTTCAAGCATGTTTAAACACCTCGTTTATCCGGTAACCTTTTTAGGATGTGACTCGGATGCCTAACACCTTCCCGAGTCCATAATACGACCTCGAACCGTTGTTCTCTAATTCAGACCCATCTTGCTTTAACATTTTATTTTTTATGCCATGACATTAGGTCCCCTAAACCTATAAATAAAATAGGGTGGCGACCTCATTGCATTATGTAAGATGAATCCAATTTCATCTCACATCTGAACCCAAACCCTCGTCGCGAAACAAAATTCCAAAAAGGGGGTGCGGCAGTAGCCATAAAGAATAATAATATAATAGTGGGCATAAGAATATTCTTAAGTAGCCAAAAAGATCCTTTGATAGACTGCTTAGTGTCATTCCAAAACAGTAACCAGGGACGTTGTTCTGTCTTTATTTTCCTGCTATATTAAAGAATATATAATCTTACATGTAATAAAAGGTTAAAACCCGCCACACGCTCACTCAACCAAATTTGTCACAAAACAAATCAAAGACAAGCTGAATTCAGAAAACATGGACATTGCTGCTATGGGTCAAAGAGCTTGTGTCATGAGACTCATCATACAATTTACAAGTTACACAAAACATGGAAGAAGCTAGGCACCCTTGTTGCTTTGCCAGGGCTTGATCACACCGACCACGATGATTGCCACAATAATGAGAAGGATTATAATAGCAATGCACATCCACTTCCTGGAGTTCCTTTGTAACTTCTTGGCCTTTTGGAGGGCAGTATTCCCTGACTGCACATGATCTACTGCACTGGAGACCTAGAGAAGGGAAAATGTCTCCTTATAGTTATTAACAATTTCTCTACAGCCACGTAGCTACAATTACTCGTTCACTTTTTACGTTGTGTTGCACTATAGCAAGAGCAAATTAGATTACCTGTGATTCTATGTTGTCAAGCATGTCCCCTTGGGCATCCACCAAGACTGCCATGTCCAGGAAAACCTGCACAAGTTGGAATAAGTAAACATGCAGTCAAAATTGAGCATAAATCTCTCAACAAAATTATCTATTCTATTAAGTTGTGCTAGGTAGAAGGTGAGGTCAGTCCAAATAACAAAGTTCACTTTTTGAACCCACTTCAAAGTCCTTTCCAATTTCCCCCCTTATATGCTGTAGAACAATTACATTAGTTGGAAAACAAAAACTGGTCTGGTTACACTGTAGTGTGTGAACTTCAAAATGGAAGGGGCATCTGCCACTTAGGCCCATGTTGAACACCTGACACATAACACGCAGGCTTATCTTCACCTGAACTAAACCCGTGGTTAACTTAACTAGACTCATTCAACCTCCCAAAAAAGTAGGCATTCAACCCCCCAGTCAATTTATTTAAAGTTGAGATGACAGTGCAATTTCTGAATAATACACTTATTGCTTGCTGTGATTGAAGGTTCCAACCAAAACAGTATGCATCCAGGCAAATACCAGTTTAGATCCAACAAAACAAGCAAGGACGATATTGTGGCATACCTGTTGTAAATCTAAAAGTTTCCGCTCCAACTCTCTAACTGCGTCATGACGTTCTTGAATCTCTGCCAGAGTATCCATTATCTACAAACTCAAGATATTATTTAAGAAGTCAGACAGTGCAACTAAGGGTTCAATAATCGAAATGAAGGAAAACAAGTGATGTGAAACTGTAAAGCCTCAACTAAGAAGTTCAAGATACACTAAAGATTGCTCCAGAAACAGAAGAAATTTTATGGTTATGAAAATTTATATTTTTAACTTTCCCAAACACTTTCAAGATTAAAACAAAAGAGCCTACAAAAGGAGAAAAGAGAGAAACCAACCTGGCCACGCCCTTGTTCATGAATTGCTTTCTGAAAAATTTGTTCACTGTCTCCAGTCTCAATCAATCTGTCAACAGTCTGTACATTGTAATTAAAACAAAATGAGCTAACAGAAGTATAAGTTTGATAGTAATTGTCTAAGTTTTACAATTTTTACCTCTTCATCTGCTCTTGTTCCAGTCACTAAAAGTTACAGAAAACAAGGAACATAAAAATTAGAACGGTCTCATGGGGGCATTGTTATATATAACAGAAATTGATCAGAACAAGTGCAAGGATCAAACCGGTAAAAACACGCCTCTCAACAACCTCTCGATACTCCTGATGGATGGTTTCCCTTAGTGTCTGCAAAATTTACAAGTCAAAAATTCATGAAAACTAAATCGATGGAGCATTGTAGAAGTAAGCATTCTCATTAGGGTGTTTAATGCTTGACTTTTTCGAGTGCAATGTCTCTAGACCAACCTGGAATTCTGCCATCTTGTCTTTCAACTTCTTTTTCAAGGCTCTGCACAATATTATATTGTAACAATGACTAAGGTCAGATCTAGTTGACTTAATAAATAGAATTTGATAATTTTTTTAAAGAACTTCCTTTAAAAACATAATATCACAAAAATTTACATGGCCATAATATAAAATTCATTGCTGTGATAAATGTCAACTTTTGAATATGCCAACTAGTGGCCACCGCAGAGGGACGATAACATGGAGTAGAAAAAGTGCTCTGTGATAAATCATTGAAGACGAAAACATGACTGAACATCATTGAATAATCATTCTTCTACAGAACATTCTCAGCTATGAATTCAATTCATTTGACCCTAAGCTGTTCCTCCTGATAGTAATATTTGATACTTTTTCCTACATTTGAGTAATGAATGAACAATAACATAAGCTGTAATAATAAACCTTTGTGCATTGACTAGATACAGGATGAGCAGATGTCTTAAGTGACTAGTGGATCCTTTCTAATGCATTTAAACCTGAATGTTGGAGCATATAATTTCTATTGGACTGGAATGCAGAATGTCTTTCAATCAAACAATAGTACCTGCTCAATACTAATTAAACTATCATATAAAGTGCCCCCAAAAGCAACAGGAGTATGTGTAGAATGCAAATTAACGGTAACATGATATTAACTTATCCCATAAGGGGGGGAAAGCAAAAACCAGAAATGCAAATTACATAGTAGTGGAACTTCTTGATCGATCCACAGCTGATCCTTTTCCACACCCTGGCTTCTGCCTGTTTGATAAATTCTGGACAAAATGAGAAAAAAAAAATGAGGCATCTGTAGGCTGCAAATAAATGAAACAAAAACAATAGCTGACCTACCTCTCTGTCAAGTTCCTCTATCTTTGACTTCACAGAGCGAGCAATTTTTCCAACTTCATCGACATCTTTCTCCATTCGCTTCTTGATTGCTGCAGGTGAAAACCAGATACTGCTGATTTTGAGAAAGCAAGAATAGAGATAGTAGTGCATTGATCATTAATAAGAGAAAATTCAATTTATTAACAAAAAAAGAACCAGGAAAATGGAAAATGCAAACATACAGACCCACAGACAATTTTCACATGAATTTATGAATATCTACCTTAAATCACTAGACTGCTTGCCGAAGGCAGCTTCAAGCTCACATACTCTTTTAGGTCTCCTTTTAAGTTGGGCACATATTATGCAACTTAAAATTTTAAAATCACTATCTGCTTTCATGGTACTTGTATTTATTGACCTAGAACGATATGTGCCAACTGACTTCTCCAACCATTGCATGACATTCTCTGACTAGCAAATAAAAAATTGAGTATCCATGGGTATGAGCAGTTGTGAACAATTGGCATGTTTGTACTTTCTTTTGATTGTCTAATCTCTACTCTTCATTCCACTCTATGATGCATCATTATTTCTAGTTCCAAAATCAAAATAGCTGACTATTCTATATTTCTCCTTTAAATGATCAATTCATACAATCATCAATGAAAATACAACTTGTTAATACCTTTCATGGCAGGAGCCTTGGTGACGGACTTGGACTCCTCATTTGCATCCTGCATGCAAGAGTTACACCAAATGGTAATAGCCAAGAAAATGCCATCTTAACAGATACTACATTCACCCAAGAGATAATAAACAAAATTATCTTTGTAACTGTTTAACTGTACAACACACCACAAACTTCTTAGTGAAATCAAAAAGTTAACCAGTCCAATCAATGCTTCATGTAACCTCTACAACTGAACTTAAAACTATATCCAAGGAAGTATAAAATTAAGGAGGCCCTATACTTGTGCCGACAGTAGACATCCATCTACAACTACATTGTCCAACAATGAACATTCTGACTTTCTAAAATGCTACTAATATTACACAGTTTATGAAGCAGTTTTGAACATGACACTCGCACCCATTCTTCCTAAATAAGGTCAATTGAGTTAATCATTGATGACACCACACACCATCTGGAGCAGTAACACAATCAAAGTCCAAAGAGAATGACCACAATACCCAAAGATGTAAAAACAGAATTGAACTGCTCTGTAGATACATAAGCACATAAAAATTTGGTAATGGGAAGGCTAGACATCAACTACAACAGAGGAAGGACAACATATTAAGGTAAAAAGCAGAAGGCACATACCTGAAGCTTTTTGAGTAGTGTATTCAACTTGTCATTCTGTTTGTCAATCTCTTGCACCTGAGAAAGGAAACAAGAACACGTGACCTAAGATGAGGATTGGCAAAATCATGAAATTGAAGTCCAGAAGAAGAATAGTCATGGTATTTATATGATAATAGCAAATACAGGAGAAACAAAAAAACACTCATGAACACCTTTTTAAAGAAATTCTCCAAGCCCAACTCTCCAGAATTTGTTCCCATCTCAATATCTCCACCTCTATAACTGTTATCCCGGGGGATCTCAAAAGACTCCTGCGAAAAGGAATAAACTAGCTCAGCTCACAGGCATAAACCATTAACACAACCATCAACACCATCAGAAAAGAACATAAGACAGATTGAACCATAAAAAAAGATCTATGAAGATCCTTGTGCCAAAAAGGTTTTACCAGGTTGCTCCAACCGAATAATAGGAAAAATAATAACTTCATAGATGATTAGTTTCTCATGTTGTTTAGCAAGTACTTTGCAGCAGCATAGACTCCAAATTCCCATGCACCATGAACAATATAAATTAACACAAGGAAAATATCAAAAAGAATAAAAATAAAAATGAAGGCATGATTTATTTCCGTAATGATCTCTTAATGCCAGGACAAATGAGAGCTCATTCCAAAATCATGAATTTTTCCTGCTAAAACATAAGGCATTATCCCACGACACAGATCCAATTACACAATGCAGCTAAAACAAGAAGGAATAACATAATACAGCTATCACAATCAAAGAAATCCTTAGATCAAGACAAACATCCAATAAAACAAAACATCAAACAGACAAAACAAGCATAATTCATAAAAAGAGCAAAAGGGCTGAGCGGAAATATAAAAAGAAACATAATTACCGATAAAAGGTTATTCATTGTGGAAGGAGAAGGAGAAGAGGCAGCAGAAGAGGCAGAAAACAACAGAAGGAAGGGCTGAAAGAACCCTTTTAATTTAATTCGTTAAATTTCACAAACAAACAGAACACAGGAAAATGTGTTCGTTTCCTGTTGCTTCTAATAACAAAAAAAAAAAAAACTTAAGACCAGGTTTTCGGGGACAAAGAAACCCAGGTCTTAATTAGGGTTCTTCCTCCTTTTCAATTCTTTTTCTCCTGTTTGTAACAAACAGAAAGAAAGAAAAAAGACAGTCTGTAAGCTGTTTTCGTGTTGAAAAAATTTAGGAAGGAAGAAAAGGAGAGTGCGTGACAGACAGTGAAGGCAGCTTCTTTCCTTTTCTTTTCTTTTTTTATATTTCCTTTAAAAATATATTGGCAAAAATTTAAGTTATATCCCTTAAGTTCATCTTCTTTTTCAACTTCGTCCTTTAGTATTAAAGTTTTTATTAAACTTCACACAATTAATTAATAAAATATATAAAAATTTCAAGTGATTCTTTTATAATATTAGAATTAGAATAGATCACTAATATTAAAAATTAAACGTTTTATCTTTTTTTATAAAAAAAAGTATTTTTACGTATTTCTTTTTTCTAGGACAACATAATTTGTAGAGGAAATTGGAAAAACAAATTAGCCCGATGTTAATTTTAGGAACAAATTTGCTTAACTCAAAATGTATCTAAAGTTATAACCTACCTAATTAGTACATACTCTCTTTATGGAGAAATTGTTAGATACGTCGGGAGCATATAAAGTATGGTTAGCTCACTCATATTCATTGGAGTAAATTGAGTGTCAGTCTTGTAACGGTGGTCTATGTGCTCTCGAGTCATCTATTTTTTAGACACTTGAGACATCTAATAAAACACTCTTTTTATAGAAATAAATTATGAGTTCGATCACTAATATTGTAATGATATTAATAATACAACCGATTTTTTTTCAAAGCTAAAAACACGCCCGAAGCTAATAAAACATCATTTTTAGGAGGGTAAGTCATGAGTTCGATAGTAATAAAATAAATAATATAACAATTTTCTTATACAAAATGCGCCAAAGATAAGTTATTGTTGCATTTCCTCGAGATTTGTATTGTAATAATAACTTAAGGTGAAATTAAATTTGAAATATGCAATGAATTTATAACTTACAAGAAAATGGATAAACTCTCCTTTTTAACTAAGGGGATGGTGGGACGACGGCAAAAGGCAATAGATACTCTATTAGTTAAATTAATTAATAGTTATTTTTTTATTGTGCAACTCAAAAGAAAAGATTTATGATTTTATATATTTATTTATTTAATTCTTTTCATATTTTAAAAATATTATTACATTATTTTTATTACTAATCTAATAAAAAATGAATTAATTACATTGACCGGATAGAATAAGGACCAAAATTAAAAAATTAAGAGGGCTTTTGCATTCGAACAATACTTACGAAGTGAAATATACCTATCATTCTAACTAAAAAGGTCCCACTCCCACTCAGTTTTTTAATATATTGTTTTTTTTAAACAAAACATACGTCTGGTGTTATGCTGCGATTATCATTCTTATATTTCTATTCTATGGTCTGCTAAACATAGGTGGACTTGGACACCATTTACCTGGTAACATGAAGTGTGGTATATAATAGTAGTATTAATATTATCATGTTCTCTTTTAGTTATTTGTTTTATTTGATGCATTATTGTACATTATTTTTTTATTTTGAGAAATATATTTTAAAAAATACCAATACAATAATTGAGTTGAAAAAAAAAATCTAGGTCTATGGGCAGCAGTATAGGTTTGACCCGATTCGTATCCGATCCAATTAAGATGGGTATGAGTTATGGTTTCTGAGTAATACAAACCCAGAAAGAGACCCACGGGGAAGGATCCATTAACGTCATCGGAGACGGATTTCCTATCCCGCATAACGCCAAGGGAACCCCACTCCAAATCGTCCAAAAGAAGGGATCGACTTCGTCGGGTAAACGGTTATCCAAATAAGCGGGTCAAGCATGACTCGACTTGTAAGAAAGGCCCGTCTGATCCTTTCTTTCATTCTTTTTTTATATGGGGTGAGGTTCAAATTTGAGTTCGACACTCTACTGGTACTTTTAATTTATTTATGAGGTAGGTCGTAGGTTCGATCTATAATAATAATTAATAATATAACCTAGTGTTATTAGAACTTAATCGAACCAAACCGAAGTGGAGGTTCAACCAATGACCCATAGGGGTATACGGTTCGATCCCTATAATATTAAAAAGTTAAAAAAATTATAAAAAAACAGAAAAATAAATAAATACAATGAATTGGAGAAAAAATATAAAAAATTCAGAAAATTATAAAAATTCAAAAAAAAATGAAATTAAAAAAATTGAAAAAAATTATAAAAATATAAACAATTCAAAAAATTAAAAAAAATTAAAAAAAATGAGGTGCCATGAATGAAAATAGTGAGGATTCCTTGAGAAAAACATCAGAAAGAATGAGCATGCTTGAGGAAGTGAGAACGAAAATAATGAGTCGGGCACAAATAAACTACTTATATATGCCACAACGAAGAATGTGGGGCTTCCTTTGTTGACAAACAATCTTACCCTTCACTTCCTAGTGGTTCCTCTCTTCCTTTTCTAGGTAACAGGAAGCCCATCTCGAAACAGGTGTCATGCCTTTTTTATATTTTTAAATAGTTTTTTTGTATTTTTAATATTTTAATTATAATTTACTGCTTTTTTATTTTTTTAATTGCTTATATATTTTAAAATTTTCATATATTTTAAAATATTTTTCTATATTTTTAATGTTTTTACTAAAAGATTACTAGATTTCTTTCAAACCAAATGAACTAAATGACTGCGTGGAAAACAACTCGCCACATCACCTCTTAATCATTATTTAACCAAGGGTAGATATGGGGAATATTTATAAAAATAATAATATTTTCAGGAATATTATATATTATACAAAAATTGTGTTGTTACGTAAACCTAAGGTAAATTTACTGACTAATTATGGAGCAGTACTTTTTTTTGGGGGTAAATTTTTATATGCTAATCAAGCAAATGACGTTCTAGCAATTCTCATATAATACTACGATATTGATTAATTACAATTTTAAAAATATTTTTTAGCTTAAATACTCATCTCATCTCCACGTTGAGTCACTTTGTTGTGACTCTATTTTGTACATTTTTTCTCTTATTTATATTATTCTCCTTTGTTTTCTTTATTTTAAAAAAATTTTAAAAAATATAAAGGGTAAATTATATTAAAAAAAAACTCTATAGTGCAAATTTATTGTCCTCTCAAGTTTGTTACTAGTGCAAGTTTATTCGTAGTTTAATGTTATTTAGGGAATAGCAAATCACAAATGAACGAAGAAATTTATTTTGCAAAAATTTAATATGGTACATAGCTATTTCACTCAAAAGATTGATAGTTAAATTAATTTGGTTAGACATAATTTTGCTCATAAATGACATAAGTTAGCAAAAAGTATAAACGTTATTTTATAAAAAATAAGAGTTATAATTATTCAAAAATTCAAAAATCAAAGATTAAGATTTTTTTTTTAAAAGGATTAAAATGAATACTCCCTCTGGTCCGAATTAAACGACTTCACGCATAGCGAGGTGGCCCGAATGACTCACTATTTGACCTAAAAAAATTCCGTATTTTTTTTCGAACGTATTCAACCATGTTACTATTGCACCTACATTTCATAAAAAAAAAAAACATAGTTGGATATAAAATTAGTCATCCATAATCCAAATAAAGCAAATTTTATTGAATAGTTCCTTGAAAACATCATTAAAATTTAGGTCTCACAACGAAGATGAATTATAACCCTTTTGTTGCCTTCATTAGGAATTAAACATTTAGTTCGACATATACATAATAATTAAAAATAGAAAATTAAGAATTTAAATAAAAGAAATCCGGCTGTCTCAATGAATAAGACAACCAGAGCTGTTTTTGAGATTACAAAAAAATTGCCGAGAGAATAAAACTAAAATTAGAGATATATGTTTTGAGAATTAAAGGAGGAGTTAAATATTATTTTCCTGCCTGTAATTTCTGGAATCCTACATGAACACAACTTCCTTCTCCTTTTCCAACTTTGTATTATGATCCTCCTCCAGCAGTTAGAACTCCTCCAAATCCACTCGTTATGGTTATTCATCCATATTTGCATTTTTGGGTGTTTTTCATTTTCTTGCCGAGCTGCACTGCTGTCTGTTCTAGGCCTGCGTTCTAGGTCTAGAGTTAACTTTTCTGCGCTAACAACCCCTTTCATTTCTTTCCAGCAACTTGTTGTTCTTTTCAGCTTCTTTTTCTTCTTCTTTTCCGGATCACATCATTTTGTAAAAAGGGAGGAAAATGACATAAAATTAGTAGTATTTCTATCTAAAAATACACAATTAGATAGAGATAATCATTGAAATAAACACACAATCAAGTAACAAATAAACTTTATCTCATCGCAGATCTAAAAAAGATGGAAAAAAACTTAGGAAAAAATTAAAAAAGTTATAAAAAAGAAATTTTAAATGTGAAACATAAATTTAACAACTAGAAAAAATAAATAAGAAAAAGGGTATTGGCTACACAAAATGTCCAAACACTTTAGGCGTGACAACATGGCTAAATCTTGTTTGTTTCTTGGCGAGAAGAATTGTAGACTGTTAGATGAGAATATGTTACAAAAGTTTGCTTACAATTAAAAGTGAAACATGTTATAAGGAAATGAATTATACTCCCTCCGTTCCAATATACTCCCTTTGGATCCGATTAAATGTCGTTCTAGCTCTAGAAAGTAGGTTCCGATTAAACGTCGTTCTCGGTTCCCCAGGCTGGAGAAGACGAGGGTGCCCCTGCGGAGGCTGGTGACGACGACGACGACAACTTCGACTTCGGCTTCGGCTTCGACTATTGACATCGATTCCCTCTTTTTGTGTTTGAATCAGAAATTAAAGGGGGAACGGAAGCTTCCCTTTCCCTATTAATACCAGAAGCACGAATGAGGTCAGAATCACAAAATTCCATCTTCAATTTCAGTTTGAATTTCATTGCAAATCTGTTCTTTTAATTTCTACTCTTAATTTCTACTTTTCCAAATGGAGGGTGTTGATTTCTGGGATGATTCCCAGGATGATAGTTGCGTGCAATTTCATCCGGTTATGGGTATGTTCATTCCGGATTCAATTGGAGTCCCTGGGGTTGAGGATGATGTCGCCGCGGTGGCGGAGGTCGAAGGCGGGGGTTGGAGATGATGGCAGCCCGGTGGCTGTTGCGGCGGATGCAATCTGTGAAATGGATGTTATTGTGCCAGATACCTACGAAAGTGAAGACGACGTCGTGTTTGAAGAGATGGTGGCTGTGTCCGAGGAAGAAATGGCGGCCCGTGTGACTGTTTTGGAAGTGAAGGAGGTTTCGTGCTCTTTTGCCAGTGAAGAAGACGGGCATCTCGGCTTCAATCATGGGCGTCCAAAGAAGTATTTAAATCTACCTTCCATTGAGGATTTAATGCATACGTCAGAAGTGAAGGTGGAATTGGATTTCGATCTCAATAAGTTTCCAATCCGAGGTTTGTTTCGCCCTAAAGATGACCCACTCTACGAAGAGAGCTTCATCCAAATGTTGCGTATTCTTCTCCCTGATTACTACTGAATATATTAGGATGTTGGTTGTAGACGTAATGGTGTTGACTTTTGGATGGCCAGTTTTTGCTTAGTTAGTGTTTCTGGTAGACTGAATGCTGTTTTCTGTTTGGATGGTTTAGGGTTCTTCAATGTAGTAGGGTGTTTATAGTAGTAGTAGGATGGTGGATTTAGGATGGCCAACTTTTGCGATCCATTTTGGGAATACTGTGAAACTCATGGTGTATATTATTCCTCAAGTTAATGAATTGATATTGGCTATCTCATTGTGTTCCCATTAAGGTTGTCAAATGTTTTTCTTCAATGGTTAAAGTGTATGTTTTTTCTTGAATGGTCCCTATTTTAGCCTGTTTAATCTAGTTGCATTGATGCCCTGTTCTTTTTATCTGTTCCACTTTTATGAGTTCTGCATTGTTGGTTTGGTTTGCATATGGAATTGCATGAGCAGAAGCAACTATATTGAGAACGGACTCTGTTTCATTTGCTCTGTGGTGCATCACTTGTTTGCAATACTTACTGTTCCTTGTTCATAAACCTTCATTTTATGTGCTTTGAATGCTTGGATAGTGCAAAGATAGGCACCTGGAATGATAATTATGAATGCCTATTGATGGTTACAAATTGGAAATAATTGTTGCGGATTATTGCATTTTCGATAACAGTTCCCCAAACCCTGTTGACCATTCAATGATCTATAAATGAGCTAGTGCAGGGGCTTGCCCTAGATAACTCTGCACATTGTAGACTTGTTGTTGGATTCCCATTTACTACTGGCAGGGACGGATCCAGGATTAGAATTCAGGGGGGGCGGGGGTTCGGGGCAGCGCCCCCGGTTTTTTTTTTAATAGTATTTTAAAGGGAAGGCAAGCGAGCTGAACGAAAAATTGGAAAAATGCTTAAGAGTATTTGTATCCGTCACTAAATAACAAATATTTAAATAAACTTAACAAAAACATAAATAAGAAGACAATATAGAAAAAATTAATTATACATTAGAATTCATACAATATACATACTTTTTACAATTATTTTCTACGAGTTTTCATTTTTTGATATCCTTGTATGATTCTCTTATTCTCTATACTATCAAAAATTTGTTTTTCAACAAAAGTAATCAAACAATCATTTAATATATCATCTCTCATACGGTTCCGCAGTCGATTCCCGCGGTCGATTCTTCACAATGCTCATATAAAAAATAGTTTTTTTCACTGTCGCAGTTGCAACTGGTAAAATTATAGCTAGCTTCAAGAGTAAATATATAAATTGATAGACAATATGCTTTCATCTTTCAACTAACTTTTCATAAAAATTATTAATTCCTTTCAAATTTGAAAATTCAACTTCCGACCGCATTAGATCACTTTAATTTATGGTAATGTGATGTGAAGGAGTTGATTTCTAAGATTTAAGTCTTTTTTATAATAATTTGATGAGATTTATTAGTGCAATCTAATCTTGAAAAAAATGTAAAGTTAGATCTTAGATCAAAATTCAATCATGCATTGCATTGTATTACCCAACCGTGCGCATGTTACATGACCCCCAGAAGAAGGTCTCTCTTTAATAAATGGTGATTTAGACTTTTGGAGGACTTACACTTTCATTGTTTTGGAAATAAATAAATATCATCAATAATATTATAAAACTGTTTTTTTTACCACTGGCATCTTGAAGAATATAATCTTTAGTCCCATTATTTAATCAAAAGCATAAAAGATATGTTTATCAAAAGCATAATCTTTGGTCTCCGTACTTGCTCTGTTTTCTCTGTTTTTTTCTTCTACTCAAAACCATATCACATGGACTTATTTGCTTCTGTCTCTTCTTTTCTGACCACCTTTCGTCGATCTGATTGAGAAAGCAACAACCCAAAACCATTCTCAAACAGAAAGATTCAAACTTTGTGTTAGATTCTTGAAGAAAGGGTAAAAAAAAAATGGAGTCATCAAATCTTCAGCAGCAGCAACATCATTTCCTTCACCATCAACCGCAACAACATCACCAGAAACAGATGAATTTTGGGTTGGCGAGGTACCAATCTGCACCAAGTTCCTATTTTTCAAACTTATTGGATAAAGACTTCTGTGAAGAGTTCCTCAATAGGTCTTCAAGTCCCGAAACAGAACAAATTTCTCTACTCAATCACAGAGTTTTTATCGAAACCAACAAAAACCTCCATTACCAGATCAGAACCCAGGTGGTGGAATGGATTATAGGTTGCCACAACAGTCTGTTGAGAATGGATAATTTTTTTTTTGATTGGGTTAGGGTGGGCGGTTGCCCACCCTGGCCCAGGCTGGATCCGTCCCTGACTACTGGAGTCAGCCTTTTAGATTCTCAAAGTAATGCAATGTTTAGAGTAATGGTATAGTGCAGTTTGTGTGTATCTTTGATAACTGGTTTGGTTTGGATGCAATGGTTTGGTTTGTGTGTTGCGTGACACTTTGGCCATATCAACTGTTTGGTTGACAGCCTCCTTTCCTTTCATGCACCTTATCACATAACCTCAGGTAACCCAACTGAACCTCCTATAAATACCAGCCTTCTTTAACCTAATTTTCTTTATCCCTAAACTGCCTCTTCTCTTCTGTTGTTTGCTGCTTATCTCCTTTGTTCTTTTAAGCTTTCTCTGTGCAGGTAGAGAATAATGGATCGTGAGAGGAAGGTAGAGATCCACAATGCTGCAGGCCTCTTCTCAGATCATCTGGACATGGACATCGTGCAGGTGGAGAATAGGATTCTTCAGACCAACCAGGACATGGAAGGGTTTAATGAGTTGCTGGAGGACATGAAGGCTAGGAAGGATGAGGTATACGAAGATGCTGAGCATGAGGGGCTGGCACTGACTGCAATCAAGTCATACAGCGAGGCTATCAACCATCTTAACCTCTCCATTGCTCACATGAACCAAAAGAGAGAGGGGATAAACCTGGCTCTTAATAGTGCAAGGCTTGCTTCTGCTGAATTGAATCTCTTTGCTAATGCCATTCCAGGCATCCCAACCATCGATGATGAATCTGGGTCTGACTAGTTAGGGTGTCTGTAATACACCCAAGTGGTATGTCCTTGGGCTGTTAAAAATAAATAAAAGCACTCTGTTTCTTTTTCATGTCACATAATTCTTCACGTTTTTGTGTGTATATTTTCCAGTGCATTATCCGTCAAGCATTATAGAAGTTCAGTGTAACTAAAACACCAACTACTGATAATTACAAAAAATTAAAAATATGATCATTAAAACAGAGTAAACCTCATCTAAAATGGTCATTATCTACAGAAGCATTAAACCAAAAACATGGATGAAATGCAACATTCATCACAACAATCATCCACCAACCATCCACCAACCATCCACTGCCAGTGAAGAAGATGGGCATATGGAATTTTCCAGGCCGAGCCAGAAGCGACCCAGTCATTTACTCCCAAATTATGTTTTGCCAAATATTACTCCCAAAAGGGCCAAAACCCACTTCATTTTCTTAATTAAATAAACCCACTCTAAATCGCAAAAACTTCCCATTGCTTCCACTTTTACCGCTCACTTCTCAAACAAACCCTGATCCCATGGCCAGCAACTCAAGCGACCCTCGTGCCACGCCGCCGTCTGCGACCGAACCAGTTTCGCGAGGGCCGACACAACCTGGCCATCAAGCAGACGATCATTAGCCTCTTGCCTTTCAGCTAGATTCATTGCGGTGGACTCTGAAAGAAAAGGGAGCAAACAGTTAAAACAATCTCAAAGTGAGAGAAAACACTGAAGCATAATGGGGTTGATGTTAGAATGCTCAGGTAAATAATTATCATGAAAACCTGCACAAAACTTACCTATAATTGAGCTATATGATCATCATAATCATCATCAACATCATCATATAACAATAAATATTTCATATATTATCAGCAGCTGCAACCAATCTCAGAAAAATTTGGTCTATATAATCATCATCATAATCATACAATGCATAAATTATCATTCAACCACTGCCCAGAAAATGCATTGTAGTTGTATTTCCAATTAACAAAATCCATGATACAGGTCTAGACTATGACAATGTTCACCTATACATCAACTACTGCCCAAGTAAATGATCTGTACTGATCATTGCATCATGGTATACAACCTGTACAACCTATGTACAGCCCAAAAAGTTACTATTTACTACTGACTGCAAATGCAAACACTTAGCTTGATGGATACTGTGATCATCATCATTACCCAAAATATGGATCAATTATATAATTACTTTTTATGCACAACCTAAAATCCCATTCCACTGTCTACCACAAAACATGCTGAAATCCTCATGTATTCCTGCAAGCATGTAACAGAAAATTAATCACACCAGATCCATAACCACACAAATAACAAAAACAAAATGATTAAGTAAGATTACTTACAGGCTATGGGATTAGATGAGCCCTTGCATTTGCAATGATTAAGGAGTCACATGACAGGACTAGAGGGAGCAGCCCTTGCCTTTCCAAAGACTCCTTACTCATGTGAGGGATTTTATAAGTGTTATCCCCAAAAAGTTTCAGAATTTCAACAATACAGGATTGAAGAGTGAGAAATATATAATTACACTTGATATCAGAAAACTCATTAAAACTCTTATGTACGGCTGCAACCAATTCAGCCACAGACCTAGCACATTCCTATTCTTGGAGAGATTGTATAGCCCTAAAGAACCCAAGATCAAGGACATTAAGATCAGGAGAATTAGGGGGCTGACATGACAGTATAACATTCAATCCCAGAGAGGCAACAGCTAAAAAGAATTCTTCATCATGAGGCAGGATATGTGTCTTGGAATTATCATGTTAGATAATGATTGGATCTCCAATGTTCTCTACATGCCACTTAGCCCTAATTGAAGGCAAAACCTTCTCAATCATGAATTTTCTAATGACATCCCTATCTATCTTTTCAATTGGCTTCAATTTCATTGACCCTGCCGGTCTGTTTACACTAGACCTAACAGCACAAACTTCATCTACCAAAGGAAATATACCTAATTTTCCATCAAAAGTGCATCTACCATCAGGCGCATACCTAGGCCTAGCTACAACTGCTAGAAACATAATTTTTGGAATGAAATTAGTGCTTTTAAGTTTCCTTACTGGATCATCCTCGTCTGCCAACAAGTAGTCTGTTTGTGTCTTCTTTGTCATGTGAAACCACTTCTCGTCGATGTGCACCACATTGGTCATATCTTGGAAACTCTGGTCAGCAGGAGGTGAATCTGGATCCAGCATTGAGAGGCAGAGCTCAATCCGTTTGAGTCGATTAACATCAGTCAAAATAGGCTTGATGGCATTAGAATACCGCTTGATCTCTCCACTCTTCAAGGCATATGACAAACGTTTCCTGGGCACTTTTAGTGCTGTGGCGAGATTCCTTATAGTTGTCCTCTTCCTCAGAAGAATCTCCCGGATTTGCTGCCAATCAATCTCAGCCCTTCTCTTCCCAGTATTCTTGACTCTGTTGAGGCCAACGTTGTGATTCATAGACTCTCGGCCCCGTTTCCACAACCTCTGGACAGATCAAATTGAAATGTTGAAGGCTAGAGCGATCTCACCTGTTGACCATTTCAGAAGCTTCCCGTTCTTACTCTTCTGCAACAGCATCTCATATGCCGCAACCCTGTCATCGTCGCCCAATTCTTTGCGCAATCTGTTGCCTAAATCTTCTCCTGCAACTCACACACACAAACATACTTAGGAAAATGAAAACAAAATTTATCTATGATCATACACAAAAATAGTTAGCAACATAAATATGGATGACCTCCAGCTTCACTTTCCGGCTGAGGCTCAACATTTAAGTCTAGAATGTCCTCGTCATTTCGGAGCTCCACGAACTCCTCCTCTCCGTCGCCAGAGATGGCTTGGTTGTCACCGCACTCCAGTAAGTTTCCTAGATAACCAGGTATGTTAGGGTCTCCGCGAAGATCACAAAAAGGGTTAAAATCACCAGCCTCCATTGATTTATGCAAGTTTTTTCAAAGAGAGGTTTTTTAGGGTTTGGGAGAGCAAACAGAGGTAGGGATTGAGGACTTTACAAATTTGAAAAAAAAATGCTTTCCCCACATACAATCCTAACACAATGGCGGGAAATTAAAATTCTGCCCAAATTTCGTTCCCATTTTTTGCGGGAATGGTTTAAACCAGAAGTTCATTTGGATTAAACCCAACCCAACCGTTTGTAAAACTTGGCCCAACTTGCCAAGCCCGGCTTCAAGCCAACAAATGTCAGAATTAAGCCACGGTCCAGTTGTAAATAGCAAGGGAGGCTGGGGGTAGTATGGTCAAAAAATACCTCATTTTCTC
This sequence comes from Viola odorata, assembly GCA_963691705.1. NCBI lineage: Eukaryota > Viridiplantae > Streptophyta > Magnoliopsida > Malpighiales > Violaceae > Viola > Viola odorata. The sequence continues at coordinate 18,310,912 of OY829539.1, read as the reverse complement.
CCCACCAATCATTTTCTTAAGCCACGTGCAAGGAGCCAGAATGACGTTTATTAGGAACCGGAGGGAGTAACTGTCACTTTTCTGCGGATTGTTACTATTTGGGGTATTTGTCATTTTATCTTTTTCGAAGCATATATTTTGTGCAAATGATAATTTTTTTTTAATCAACCCAATTTGATGATGGTGTGGTAATTTCAGTAAAAATTAGAAAAAAAATGAAACAATGAGGAATAAAATAAGTCCGTAAATCAACGGCTTACGCTTTTCTACTATTCTAAAAAGTCAAGTAATTAGGAACGGAGGGAGTACGTTATATAACAAGCGTTACAAAAAATGAATTATGAGTTACAATATCGATATGAACTATAAAAATTAAACCACCTCTAAAATAGCTAAACACTTTAAGTTTCCAATAACTATGGTGCAAAGACAAAATCTAAAAAGCTTATGAACAAAAAGGAAAAAAAATAAAAATGCTAGAAATAAAAAACTAAATATGAATAACTTTTTCAAAATGTAGAAACAAAATTTAAATGTGATTTAAAAAAAAACTAGAAAAAATCAGAAAATAATAAAATGTTAAAAAAAGGAAAAAAGGAAAATATCACCTTTAATATTTTTTATATTTTTCTAAAAGTTAGGCACATTTTGTTTTTTAGTTTTCTGAATATTTTTATATTCTTTTATAATTTTTTCTATTTAATTTTTTTAGAAGTAAATTTTTATTTATAACGCTTAAGAAGGTGAGACTGGGAAGACAACCAAAGTACAATAAATGAAAGAAAAATTACATCCATGCTATGAACTCATTTTTTTCCAGACACTTCTTGCTTGGCAAAAGTATTAGCGACAAAATTATCTCCCTTAACACATGATCCACAATCACCTTATGAAACATTAATTTCAAGAAGTCAATCTTTCTGATATCTTTAGAGAGTAACCATGACCTATTGTTGCATTTGTTGAGCTAGTTAGTTGTGTTTATATTTTTTCCTATTTTTACTTTTTTTAATAATTTCTTCAAATTTAAATATTTTCTAGTTTCTAAAATATATTTTTCACATTTTAAATTTGCTTTTGGATTTTTTCTATATATATTTTTAAACATCATATTTCATTTTTTTAATCATTTTACCAATTTTTTTTTATAGGTGGTAGAGTTTGTTGGTTACTTGTGTGCCCCACTGTTTTTTTTAAAAAAAATTTATTTCCATGTCATTATGGGTTATAAGTTATTTTGGGCAATAATGACAAAATGATAAACTCAATAAATACAATGACTGATTTGAATCTATTGTAAGTATATAGACTTATTCTAATTAGGGGTGACAAAAATGACGGACGAACGTCTATGGACCAATTTCATTTAGTCCAATAAATAAGCTGGACAGACTAGTCCAAGTCCATTTAATAAACGGACGGACCAGACCCGTCCATCTAAATTAGCCGAGTTTGGACGGGTTCACGTCCGAATAATTTTTTTTAAAAAAAATAAAAAATATATTTTTTAAAATTTTGTCTTCCCGTCCACGTTAGTAGAACTATGTATGTCCTTTAGACATCAAAAAATTAATTCAGCTACTACGAAAACAACTGAAAAAAGTGCTATCAATAGTGATAATGGAAAACTACTACGAATACAGCTAAAAAAAGTGCTATCAATGAAACTTCCACCATCCATGGTTGTCACCGTGAATCAGATAAAACACAAGGAAAGTCATCAGGAAACATGAAAGAACAAGATAGAGCGAAGAAACAAATCATGCATACCCTTTCTACAGATGGAATTCAGAAACAAGACAACTAGTATGCAGCAACGGATTTCATGAATTGTCAGCATAACATAGAGCATCCACACGCACTTCACCACAACAAAGAGAATGAACAGATAACACATCATCTCTATCAATTCAGCTATACGAATCCAGTATATGAGACATGAAAAATAGGTATCTGAGTCCTTATTATCAATGACCTTCCCCTTCTCCTTGGCATCAACCTTCTTGGCAAGAGAAGCTTGAGATGCAGGTTTTTCTACATATTTAAAATTGTTGGCATAAACAAAAATTAGTGTTTCACCATTGATACACATATAGCACACAAAAATATCAATTTCATTTACCATCTTGTGTCATGCCATATCGTTGATAGAATTAGAACTTCCTTCATCATTCTCTTCACGTTCCATAATCAACACATTACGGGTAAGCTCCTTAAATAATTTGCTTTGTTTTTCCATATCTATGCATATAAACAACAAACCAGAATGTAAACAAAAAAATAACTATATAATGTTTAAACCAAATAAGGAAATGTTAAGTAATTTACCTTCCGACTAATGTATCCAATCTCTAGTACAAACCAACGCTTCAACAATTTTCGGTTTAAGCACGCTTCGATATTGGTCGACCACTCTTCCACCCGCGCTAAAGACACTCTCGGAAGCTACAGTTGAAATTGGTATGCATCTTCTATCTACATTAGAAAACTAATAAGAACACAAGAAAATAGGTATACCACTCCAGAAGCAAAAAAATAGGTATACAACTATATCCATCTAATGAATCACAGAAGAAGTCAGTGCCGCTTAAATTGAAATTCCCTCAACATCCCAAACTACATAAAGATAAATAAACCAAGGCTCATAACATTGCAGTTGACATAAATGCAATGATTCATGTAGGAGTTAATTACTACTGATTAGTCAATGAGTAACCTTTTCGCATAAAATGTGCTCACCATAATGTGACATCAGCTACAACTTAAAAGAATGAATGAATGAGCAGCAAAAAAAGGACTAGCAGCAACAAGTAAGTTCCAGATTGAGAATAGTAAGTCAACATAATGTTAAATACAAAACAAGTAGCGAACCAAATAACCAAACCAGTATCATAAAATTCAGCTATGATTCTCTAATCCTAATATAAGCAAATGCAATGCCACAATACAAAAGCCGCAAATGATCCCTGGAAAGCATTTCTGGAATCATAGGAGCAGAATAATTTTATAAAATCAGCAAACCAAGTTTTAGAAAATATTAAACCAAATAAACAACAACTTAAAGCTGTAATCACATTCACCAAAATCCACCTTCAATTGACACGACCAATTTTATGGGGTGGTAGTAAATTGACAGCAACATCAATCATTAAGAGATCCATTAACTAAAGCAACCCAGTACGATACTTTTCATAGTTTTTATAGTTCCTCATACCAATAGTCAACACGCCCATTACAACACTACGAACCAAAATCAAGCAATTAAGCCAACACAAGCCTAAATCAGATCTAAAACTAACCAAAACACAATCCAACAAGCAATCCACCACGGATTTCAAAAGGACAGAAACTAATACAAACAATTCATCGTTTCAAATTCAAACGAATACAAATCCTCAAATTTTAAAATTAGGGTTTATTAGGGTTGAGATTGATTAGTTTAGAAAACTTACCGATACAGCTTGGATGGTGGAGGAGGAGCAGCTGAGAGAGAGAGAGGGAGAGTGAGAGTCGGACTGTTGGATGGATGACTCGGATCGGAACGAGGGCGAGAGGCCGAGAGAGAAGAAGAGCCTGATTTCGGAAGAGGCAGATGTAATGGGTGGTGGAGAATGAGGAGGAGGTGGTAATACAGGTGGCAGTGGGTGGTGGAGGAGGTGGTGGGCGAGGGCGACTGAGAGAGGGAGAGAGCGATGAAGTGGAAGTGTGGTAAAAAATAAAAAAAATCCTGTAAAAATAAATAAATATTTTAAATTAAATAATGTGGTAAAAATAAAAAATAAACGGACAGACGGGAACCGGTCAGGTTTGTCCTGTCTGTTAGTGTATATAGCGGGACGGGTTTGACCTGTCCTGTTTATTAAATGGGACTAAAATTGTTGTTCATATCCCGTCTAAAATTGGACTGACGGGACGGATATATGGACAATATCCCATATTGCTACCCCTAATTCTAACTTTTGGTATAAATATATGGGTAAATTTGAACATTTTATCAATATTAACATACACAAATTTTTTGATGAATCAGTAGTACTTCCTCATTCTTTTTCTAGTACTTTTTTTAACTGTAATTTGTGAGTAATTTCAATTGTATTTTTAATTTTTGATAAAACTGATCCCTATATAAAAAAATAAAAATTATTAACTAATTATTTAAAAAAAAATACGATAACTATTTTTTTAATAAATTCAATTACTAAAAAAACGGAGATATATATCCCCCCTCTCTCTCAAGTCTCATATTAAAAAAAAAAGGAGTATTTGTTTTTATGCAAATAATAATAAAATAATAGATATAATGAAGGCTATCACCGTGTACTCACTGTACTGTGTCGTGGTCATTGCGCGTGACCGACCTCAGAACGGCAAGTCGTTCAAAGTGTTCCAGACATCTTTAAATAGTCAGAACTTCTTGACACCAACCTCAACCAGAACTCTCCACATCTTCTCAAAAAAAGAACTCTCCACGTTATTCCCACTTCTTCTCCTGTCCTTTTTCTGTAGAAAAGATCTCAATTCGATCGGATAAAATCAAAGGTTTACTGCCCCTTTTTATCTGGAGTGTTCTAGGAAGTATTCTCTACAATTGATCTGTTGTTTCTTGTTTTTGAACTTGCTTTTTTTTTCTTTTCTGGGCTTTGTGAAATTGATCTGTCATTGTTATTTGACTGAGAATCATAAGTATGGAACTATTTTCTGTCTCAGGTATTTGAATTGCTGTTTGATTAATTGGAGGATATATCTCTTTTTTATACACCACTGTAGAGCAATTTCATCTGAATATCCTTAATTATACCACTATATAGCAATTCCAATTTGAATCTTCATCATCGCTTGCTGCTACCATTTTGAGCATCTGATATGTTTTCTTTCTGATCATGTGGATCAAAGTATCTTATTGTCTGATTTTGAGGTTACAATTGTGTCTTTGATGGTTTGAGACGCATCTAATGAGGTTCATCTTCCTTTTCATGGGTGCTCCTTACTTAAGAAACGAGGCTCACTTTTCGTGTCGGATAGAGATGGATTTGTACAGCTTCTGTTCATAGAATGCAAGTTTCCTTTTGATATGATAATCTGTGACAAGTGAATCAGTTCACCAACAACTTGCTGTTCTTCTACATGGCTTCCATATTAGTTTCAAGTTGTTGTTTCGTTGTTTGTTTATTGGATTTCATTTGATGTTTCCTTCCTAATTGGTTTGCCCTTCTTTTCTCCAGGGAATCTGAGCTTGAAGAAGAAGGGATTTACATTTGAATTTCTAATTCGCGCGAAAATTCCTGAGATGGGAGACAAATCTGGATCTGGAGCGACCGAGAAAGTTAAAAAGGAAGAAATCCATCTGAAAGTCAAAAGCAAGAATAATGATTCCAATGATGTGGACAAAGAGAAGGCTGAGGTGGAGGTTGAATTGAAGAGTAAATCTGTGGAGAAAGAGAAGCCGAAGAAGAAGGAACACAAGGAGGAGAACCATAAGGAGAAGAGTGAGGAGAAATCGAAGAAAAAAGAGAAGGACACGAAGGATGATGGAGATGAAGAGCACAAGGAGGAGAAGGGAAAGGATAAGAAGAAGAAGAAGAAGGGAGTGAAGGACGAGAAGCTTGAAGAGAAGAGTGAGGAAAAAACAAAGAAAAAGGAGAAAGACAAGAAGGATAATGAAGATGAAGAGCACAGGGAGGAGAAGGGCAAAGATAAGAAGAAAAAGAAAGAAAAGGGGGGAAAAGACTATGAAGAAAGTGTAGATGAAGCGTCAGAGGTGGACAAGGAAACTGGAGGGATCAAAAAGAAGGAAGAGAAAAAAGATGAGAAAAACAAAGACAAAGAAGAGAAGAAAGATAAAGGTGGAGAAGAGGAAGGGGAAGGCAAAGATCTGAGTTTGAAGCATGAAGTTGGAGAGGAGAAGGAGTCAAAGAAGAAAGAGAAAAAAGATAAGAGGGTCAAAGATGTAGAGAAGGCAGAGAAAGGAACTGAAAAAGTGAAAAGCCAAGAAAAAGAAAAGGAGGAAGCGGAAGGGGAGAAGAAGAAGGATAAGAAGAAGAAAGAGAAGAAGCTTAAAGATGAAGCAGATGAGACAGAAGTGGATGGAGATGACGGGAAAGAAGAGACCAAGAAGTCTAAGAAGAAGGATAAGGAGAAGAAAGACATGAAGCACAAAGATGTGGAAGAGATGAAAGAGGAAGATGAAGACAAGGAAAAGAAGACAAAAAAGGAGAAGAAAAAGCACGAGGATAAAGTTGGTGAGTCGAAGTCTGATACTATATCTAGGGAGGTAATAATAAAAGGTGATGAAGATGAACCAGACGGGTTAGAGGAGGAACCAAAGGTGATTAAAGCAAAGAAGAGTGACAAGAAAAGAAAACTGGGTGAGAAAGACAAGAGCAAGGATGTTGGTAAGCTGAAAATGAAGTTAGAGAAGATTAATGGAAAAATTGAACCTCTTCTTAAGGAAAAAGAAGACATCTTGAGGCAAATAAAAGAATCGGAGGATGGAAGCTGCACTGCTCCTGAGAAGGAAAAAGAAGACATCTCGAGTCAAATAAAAGAAGCTGAGGATGGAAGCTGTGCTGCTCCTGAGAAGGTAAAAGAAGCTTAGAATGGCAGTTCCGCTGTTCCTGTGGTGGAAAAAAGCAAAGCAGAACGCTTGATGCCGCTTGTGGTAGATGCTTTGTACTGGATTCACCTTTCTCATATGGTAATGTACATATATATACTTTCTAATTTGATGATCCATCTATGTTTGTCTGGGTGCAGTACCTTTTTCCCTTGTAATATGTAGTAATGAAAGCTTTTGATGTATAGTTTACAGTGAATAAGATGTTAAAATTTTGCACGCGTAGTTTGCTGTACCTGCATTTCTGTTTCACCCTTATTTTATTCTCCTAATTGATTGAGCTTTATGCAATGCATTATTCTGGTTGAGAAAAACAGTGATAATTGATTGATTCTATTTTATCACCAAGATATGCAGGGATTGTGTTTTCTTGCAAACCAAAGGTCTCGTATCAGCTTCTGTTTTGGTTGCATTTCCATTTTAAGTTCGTTTGATTGAGTTAGAGAGCCTACTGACCCCTTGCCTTACTCAAGAGGGCTAGCATTGCATTCTGTATCGCAATGCGGACAAGGTGGTTAGGGAGAGAGAAACTGTCACTGCGATTGAGCTGGTGACCTATGGTTGGTTTTTTCTTGCAATAATTGGTTTTTTTAAGAGTCTTAGGTGCAGGCTGTGAATGAATTAGAGAATGTCAAAAGTGCTGGGCTGTTTACTTGAACTTTGAGTATAATCTTTATGCTTTCTGCAAAATTTGCTCGGAAAGAGTTGACCATTTGTTAATTTGCTAGCCTGGAAGTGCAGCAATAGGTGGAGTGTTAAAGGAAATCTGATGGTGTATTTTCTGTTCCAGTGGGCATTATGGATTCATGCGAAGCCGAATCATGTGCGATAAGGAAGGGATTGCAGATGAACGAGGATCTGGAATTCTTAAAGGGAGGAAGGTCAATCTTTGAATCAGATTCAATGAATGCCATGGCTTGGGTAAGGGACAATGGAGATGCGCCATGAATCAGTGTCTTATTATGATAGTTTACCACAAACAGGTGCTTCGTCAGGATCATTTCTATAGCATCTACAAATCATTGTTAGGATTCTTATCCTTATTCTTAGTAGAAATAGGATTGGTTGTGAGCCCGAATCCGAATGGAAAGAGTGGATTGTACTTCTTATCACCAAGTTTCATTGGCAGCTGATCCACAGTCTTGAACCATGTTCTTGCAAGTTTCCCTGTAAATCCATAATCACCAAACAGAACATCAGCTACATCTTGGCCTTCACTTCCGGGAAACCAGGTAGCGTGTCGATTGAGTCCAAATATGGTTGGATGAAAACAGGGCGACCCGAGATGACAACAACAACACATTTAACATTTCCACAGACATTCTTGATCGTGCTCGGTCCTGGTTCAGGAATTGTCAAGTTCAAGCTGTCCCCTTTAGTCTCTGCATATGGCATCTCTCCTACTACAACGATGGTGTAGTCGAAGCCACCGGACTTGATGAATTTCGCCTTAGGATTTTGCTTGAATTCAACTTTAGTTTTCTTGTCCACACGGCCTCTAATAGCGTCCAGGATTGTTGTACCTGGTCAGGATAGCAACTTTAATTTTAAATGATTGAAACTTTAAGGACTTTGAGGAAGTTAGTTTATTGCCGGTGTTGAAGATTCTAATTTGACCTACATTAGCCTTGATTTACTTCCTAATTGGTGGTTGATTTACTTCCTAATTAGTGACTTATTTTCTTTCCATAATTCATTGCTGTAATTGCTCTTATATGTGTATATATACGTACCAATGTAATGAGTCTAAATAAGTAAGAAATAATAGAATACTCTTACTCTTCAAATTCTCTCATGGTAGCGGAGCTTTAGGTTTCTTAACTTGAGAATCAAAGCCATTAGAGCTATAGGAAATTCCTTGAGGATTATCCTTTTTTGAGCAGCCTTCATTGCTGCAAATTTTCTATCTATTTAAAACTTCTCTCCTGTTCATCTCAGCCTCCATCACTATTACCACTTATTTGTCGTCTTTCTTCTCCCACTCCCCATTTATCATGTCAACTGTTAAAACTAACAATCAGAAGAAAGAAAGGTGTGATCAGCGTAGAGAAGGACAATGGAGGAAGAATAGAGATGATCTTTGGTGCACCTACTGCAATAAACCAAGGCACACTAAAGAAGAGTGCTGGAAACTGCATGGGAAGACGCCACACAGAGAGGCAGGAAACAAAAGGGGTTGGCAAAAGCCCCAAGCCAGAAAGCCAGAAGCAGTCACAGTCAGTACTGCAGAAGGATTCAGCCCAGAAGAGGTTGAAAAATTGAGACAACTATTGGATTCACTGGATACAAAGCCAACAGGAGTAGCAACAACCTCATCCTCAATCGTGACAGGTATAACTACATTCCCTACTGGTTTAAGTGTTCAAAAGCAATGTTATAAGAATACTTGGCTGATAGACTCAGGTGCCTCACACCACATGACCTATAAATCTAAACTTTTTCATCATTTCTTGTCACTATTATGTCATCTACATACACAAGTAAGGCAGTGATACTTCTAGTGGAAGAGTGCTTGATGAATAGGGTGTGGTCTCCTTGACTCTGTTTGTATCCAAACCCCTTCATGGCCTTGGAAAACCTCCCAAACCACGCTCTTGGTGATTGCTTCAGGCCGTACAATGCTTTCCTCAACCTGCACACCTTGTCCTTTTTCTCTTCATCAAAACCTGGTGGGATAGTCATATAAATCTCTTCCTCCAAGTCTCCATGAAGGAAAGCATTTTTCACATCAAACTGGTGAAGGTTCCAACCAAACTGGGCTGCAAGTGCTAGAAGAATTCTTACTGTATTCATCTTTGCGACCGGGGCAAAGGTCTCTTGATAGTCTACTCCATATGACTGAGTGTACCCCTTGGCTACTAGTCTGGCCTTGTACCTCTCTAGTGATCCATCTGCCTTGTATTTGATAGTAAACACCCACTTACATCCTACGATGTTTACTCCAGTAGGTTTCTTCACAATCTCCCAAGTTTTGTTCTTCTCCAATGCATTCATCTCTTCCTTCATTGCATTTCTCCATTCCTCCTGTCTTAATGCTTCAAAAATAGTGTTAGGAATACTAATAGCATTTAGACTCAAGATGAACCTCTTATGTGAGTCTGAAAGGTGTTTTAGTGAAATGTAATTTGATAGTGGGTACAAGGGTTTCTTTGTGCATTCTCTGGTTCCTTTCCTAATAACAATTGGTAGATCAATATCATTGTTAGGGTCATCTGGTAAGTCCGTATTTTGATTGGATGGAGGTTGAGTAGGACTTACAGTGGTTTCATTTTGAGGAGAGGGATTGGACTCTTGGTCTTATATCAACTCAGGAACAATTCTACTTGAGTATACCCGAGAGAATCTAGATAAATTTGTAGCCTTAGGATCTTCTTGTTGTGGTAACTGAATAGGAGCTGCTGGTGGACTAGGTGGAGTATTTGGTGGATTAGGTGGAAGTTCCAATGGTGGGATAGGCTGAGAATTTTCAAAATTGAGCTCTTCTACTTGGGGTGAAATTTTCTGAAAGAAGGGAACACTTTCTGAAAAAGTGACATCTATAGAAACGAACCTTTTTCTGGTGATTGGATCATAACACTTGTAACCTTTTTGAGTAGGGGAGTATCCAAAAAAGATACACTTTACTGCTCTCGGTTCTAATTTATTCATCAGAGGTTGATGAACATGGACATAGGTTGTGCACCCAAATATCCTAGGAATAAGACCATTTGTAGTTCTGAAATGTGGATAGAAAGAGTTTAGGACAGTCACAGGGCTTTTGTTTCCCAAAATAGGAGATGGCAATCTATTAATCATGTATGTAGCAGTAAGAACTACTTCTCCCCAATAGGCCTTGGGAACATTTCCTTGAAATAATAAAGCTCTAGTGGAGTTAAGAATGTGTCAATTTTTTCTTTCTGCAATTCCATTCTGTTGAGGTGTATAGACAAAAGATGATTCATGAATAATTCCTTGTGACTGAAAATATGAGGAAAAAGTGTTATTAAAGTAGTCTTTAGCATTGTCTGTCCCAAAGCACTTAATCTTAACTCCAAATTGGTTCTGAATCATAGAATGGAAGTGAGGGATAATGTTATTGACATCAGATTTTTGTTTGAGTAAGAAAACCCATGTGACCCTAGTGTAATCGTCAATCAAAGTAACAAACCAGCGAGATCCAGAAATGTTTGGAATAACAGATGGTCCCCATATATCACTATGAATCAATTGGAAAGGTTGAGAACTTCTCTTATCACTTATAGGAAAAGTCACACGAGTATGTTTTGCAAGTTCACACACCTCACAATGAAATGATTCTGTGTCTATTCCTAGAAACAGGTGAGGAAACATAACTTTTAGAACTTTAAAGGATTGATGACCTAAACGCAAATGATGTAACCAAATGGTTTCCTTACTTGTCAAGCTTACTAAAGCTACGGGTTCTTTATTTTTGACCTCTGGAGTAACTTCTAGTTGATACAAGCCATGCCACTCCTTAGCCAGTCCAATCCTCCTCCTCGTTTTTTGGTCCTGAAAGGTACAATGTGTGGGAAGAAATATAGCACGACAATTGGCATCATTGGTGAGTCTGTGGATAGAAATGAGATTAGCTGATAGTTCTGGTACATGGAGGACATTTTTAAGAATGATAGTAGGTGTGACCTGTATGTCGCCAGTACCCGCCACAGTGGCTAGGGAGCCGTTTGCAACAATAACTTTTCTGTTGCTTGGACAGGGTGTGTAGTTGTGAAAAAGTTTAGATGTGTAGGTCATGTGGTGTGAGACACCTGAGTCTATCAGCCAAGTATTCTTATAACATTGCTTTTGAACACTTAAACCAGTAGGGAATGTAGTTATACCTGTCACGATCAGAGTCAAGGAGACCACACCCTATTCATCAAGCACTCTTCCACTAGAAGTATCACTACCTTACTTGTGTATGTAGATGACATAATAGTGACAGGAAATGATGAAAAAGAGAAGGAGGAATTAAAAAGGAAGCTGCTAACAGAGTTTGAGCTGAAAGAGTTAGGGAAACTCAAATACTTTCTTGGTATTGAGGTGGCTTACTCATCCCAAGGAACCTTCATTTCCCAACAGAAGTATGTCATTGACTTACTCAAGGAGACATGGAAACTTGGGTGTAAACCTGCAACTACACCCATAGAAGTCAATCATAAACTAGGAGAAGCGAAGGAGGAACCAACTGTTGACAAGAAGATGTATCAACAACTGGTTGGAAAATTGATCTATCTATCTCATACGAGGCCCGACATAGCTTACTCAGTAAGCGTTATCAGTCAGTTTATGCATGACCCGTGGGAACCTCACTTACATGCAGCGTATAGGGTACTGCACTACTTGAAAGGGAGTCCAGGCAGAGGGATATTGTACAAGAAAGGCAAAGAATTCATTATGGAAGGATACACAGATGCTGACTATGTTGGGTCTCAGATAGACAGAAGGTCTACTACAGGTTATTGCACCTTTCTAGGAGGCAATCTCATAACTTGGAGGAGTAAGAAACAAGGTGTAGTCGCTAGATCATCTGCTGAATCAGAGTTTAAAGCACTTGCTCAGGGGCTGTGTGAGTTACTGTGGGTAAAGATCATCCTAGATGACATAGGAATCAAGCTGGAGGGTCCTATGAGAATCTACTGTGACAAAAAATTAGCAATAAACATCGCACACAATCCGGTGCAACATGACAGGACAAAACACATAGAGGTGGATAGACACTTCATTAAAGAGAAGTTAGAAGAATGATTAATATGCATGTCCTATGTGCCTTCTATGTCTCAACTGGCAGATGTCTTGACAAAGGGCTTATCCAATACGGTGTTCCATGGTCTGATTTGCAAGCTGGGAATGGAAAACATCTATTCCTCAGCTTGAGAGGGGGTGTTGAAGATTCTAATCTGACCTACATTATGAGCCTTGATTTACTTCCTAATTGGTGGTTGATTTACTTCCTAATTAGTGACTTATTTTCTTTCCATAATTCATTGCTGTAATTGCTCTCATATGTGTATATATACGTACCAATGTGATGAGTCTAAATAAGTAAGAAATAATAGAATACTCTTACCCTTCAAATTCTCTCGGCAGGAACTAGAATGTTACCTTTTGTAAGGTTATTGCCACTCAGTCCTTGCCACACTCTATTGTCCACCCGCCGCACTGTTTCCCAAGATCGTCGACATGGGTGCCTGCTACAAGTATTTTAGATGCTCTCTTTGGAAGGGGCAGCAATGGTATGTCATTACTTTTCCCATTTTTCAGCAGCACTAGCGATTTCCTAACAGCTTCCCAGGCCAATTCTCTATGCTCCTGTATTCATTCTAGGGAAAAATATAAGAAAAACAAATCTGAGGACCTTCCTGTCATCTAGTTACAAAAATAACCAACCTTAGAACCTAGATGTTTCACTAGACTGTCATCTGCCATTGGATTCTCGGAAAGCCCCATCACGAATTTCACTCGTAAAATTCTTCTCACTGCATCATCAATTCTGCTCACGGGGACCGCATTCTTTTTCACCAAAGATACAAGGCCATTGATAAATTCATTGTAGTTGTAGGGAACCATGACCTGAAAATCATTGCCAGAAAGAATTTAGAAGTAAAAATGGCAAGGAAACAAAGAAAACTTGAGAAGGCTATATAAGGGAGTCAATTGACCATGTCAACTCCAGCATTGACTGATGCTTCGATCGAATATGTATAGTTAGAATGTGGAGGATCGGTGATCCTGTCAATACCTTCTCAATCTGAGATGACAAAACCCTAAAGCAATCGACAAAAAATTCAAAATAGTAGTCCCCGATTATTGATTCCAAAGTTTAAACTGAACATGAATGATAAGAAAGATTCTAATAAAGATTCTTTTAAGTCTTGAAGGGGAATAGTTTTTACCTTGAAACGAAGAGTGTTCTTCAGAAAGTCAGTGAGCAGTTCGCGATTAGCATGCATCTTAACTACTCGAGTCTCTCTTAATGGAATAATACTGATCAGTCGCCAAAATCATCAAAAATAATAATAAAATATGTTGTCTAATGCAGAATAAAATTGCGTATAGTGGTAACAAGGTCGAACACCAAGACTAAGGGTAGACTCTCACTTTAATGTATGACAGAGACAAACAAACCGAAACGGTAACACAAAGGGGGGGGGGGGGGTTTGAGAGATTTGTTGATTGACTAAAACTAAATAAAGCAGAGTAAATGAAGATATTGAATCAGATGGGAAAGGTTCCTAGCAAATGTTCATCTTTGGTTGCATCTAGGCCTAGTCAGTCATTGGTGCAGTGGTATTCCACTCCTGGTTCATAGGCGTGCTATAGGGGCCAGGTACGTTTAGGCCCCCTGCTTTCCTTTGTACGAGAAGCTACCCCAAGGTACGTTTATGGGATAACCTTGGCGCTTTGTCGTCCTCCAAGGTACGCTTATGGAGACAATACTCAGAGGCCCATTAAGGAGAGGAAAGACACACCTAGGGCAAGACACTCAGTACGTTCGAGGCACTACCCTAGTTGGTTGCTTGCCCTAGTCAGATTGGACTAGTTCGATGTGATGACTCTAAACTAGTTGTCTACTCTACTCTGTAGCCTCACATTAGCTATTACTACAAAGATGACTGTAATTACCTAGATTTAATTAATAGTTGATCAGGTTTCTAATTAATCCTAGATAAATTGACAAGATAATGGAAAGCAAGCAAATACAAACGTGGAGTTTATTAAGCCCGATTTGACCTCTTAACTATCCTAAGCAACCTTCGAATTACCTTTGCTAAGAAGGGAGAGCTTAGCCACTCATGCTAATAGTAAAACAAATAATGAAATTAAATTGCATAATTAAAACGGAAAAAGATGTAAAAACTCCTGAATATTACCAACTGGAGCTAAAGCTCCGGTTTATTACAAAAGATGGAAAATGATGGAGGTAGAAGTAGGGAAAACTCTTCTCTGAAGGTGGAAGAAAGTCTGGTGGGAAGAAGCCCCCAGAAACCTTAAAATCCTAGAGTCTTAAAGGGAAATTACAAAATAAGGAAATTCTAAAAATAGAAAATATAAAAAGGGGAAATCCTAAATATAAGGGAATTACATAAAATGGAAACAGATCTTCGTTTGAATGGAGGATCGCAGGAATGAAAGGAAGAATCCGCTGGAGATCCTCTTCGGGAGTTTCCTTTTGTGCGTCGGAATTGTAAGCATCTGCAGACAATCAACAACTAGGCCTCGACGCTTGATGTTCCAGCAGAAATCCTTCCACAAAGCGCATATTTCTGCATCTTTCTCTTTTCCAGTCCAGATCTGCAAAAAGGATGGAAACAGGGACAATTTAGCACTATCATGCTCAAAATTGGACTAAGAACGAATAGAAAAATATGCACAAAACACACACTATCAAATTCTCCCACACTGTCTAATTCTCGCCCTCGAGCATTTAACCAAAAATAAAAGCAGCCCCTAGTTAGAACACATATAATTAATCCAAGCACAAGAACAAATTTACCAATCAAAACACAACACCCTAACATTACACAATTCCTGCCTAAATAAGCATTTACATCAAACCAAGAGGATAACAACCCTAGAGGTAGGACTTTCCAACACTAGACTTAGTCACTAGCAATCCTCACAAGGTAAGATGTATGCACTCACACTCACAAACAGGGCTATGTATTTTAACACTCAAAAGAATGTAAATAACACAACACAAGGGTCAAGTTTGCAATGTCAATCCGAGTGAGAGTACACATGCATGGGCAATCTAACAATCCAAAAGACTTTGCATAAAAAAGGGACATATGGGTGTATGAGCAAAATGGAAAGAAGAGATAGAGGATCAAAAGAAAGAAAAGAAGATGAGAAAAAGGAAGAGGGAGAACCAACTCAGAGTTAGAAGGATTCCTTAGCTGAAAAGAAGGAGAAGTCGGTGAGGTAGCACTTTTCAGCCGGCGGCAGCAAGGGCTAGATGCTTGATTCTTCTCTTGTGGGGGAGATCTTTTCTAATGTGATGTTGACAACTTCTGCTTTCGTTCGTGCTTACCTCTACTTTTATTGGTGCTCTTTTGAACACTTTATTTCTATTTTTTTCATATATATATATAAACAACATAGGTCGCACGAACCTTTTCTTTTCTGATTGATGCAACATTTTTCTTCACTTTTACCATATCACTGCTTTCAGCACTAAGGCCTTGCTGCTTCGTCTCCCTCGAAGCTACCATCGAGAAGTGCCACTCACCTGCCAAGGGAAGATCAAACAAAAACAGGCTCGAGTGGTTTAAGAAAAGAGAATAGGGGGTGTAGGTGAGTGTCAAAGGCAAGATGGTGAATGTGTAAGAAAGAAAAAGAAAAATGCAAAGTCTTTTGTCATTTTGTTGCTTTCCCACGTCTAATGGTGCCTATACCTTGGATATTATGCAAACCTAACTAGTGTCTGGTTATGCATTAATTCACACATGAAAAATATTGGTATGGAGGCTCAACTATGCTCACAGGGTGTGCTATTTGACTATAGGTGTCTAGGCCTTGGTGCGGTCATAAGAGCAGACATACAGAAATTATACATGATCAGGCATAGTTGTGATTGTTAGGAATTACCTAAGTAGGAGACCGAAAGATAACCTAGATTGAGAAAGATAAACGACAATAGACAAGACAAGGGATTAACGTGGTATCGGTCTAGCCGCACTCCACAAACCACACACATATTATTAGTTTTAATATTCGTTAGTTTTACAATTACAAAAGAGTCTATTTATAGGGAAAGGGCCGACCTCCATTCCTTACGTTAGCGATGTGGTATACCAGACTCCACATACCCAACAATCTCCCACTTGGAGATTGATCACAGGCCACTCTCACTCATGTAACTCTAGTAAAACCCAACAGCATTAAGCAACTCTATATGTGCTGAGCCTTCTTCAACAGTCAGTTCTGAAGGCCAGTTGAAGCTATGCAAAACTTCAACTTCTCTTTAGTAACCACCTTGGTCAGCATATCTGCTGGATTCCTTGAACCAAGGATTTTCTTCAAGGACAAAGTACCATCACTAATCAACTCCCTGATAAAGTGATATCTCAACTGGATATGTTTTGTCCTAGCATGAAACACAGGATTCTTCGCAAGATGAATGACACTCTGACTGTCGCTGTACAGAGCGTTGTCTTCCTGTTTCTTGCCCAACTCCTCAAGAAAATTCTTCAACCAAATCATTTCCTTGCTGGCTTCTAAAATAGCTATGTACTCTGCTTCCGTGGTTGAAAGAGCAACACTCTTTTGAAGTCGAGACATCCAACTAACTGTTGTGCCACCCAAAGTGAAAGTATATCCCGTAGTACTCTTTCTTGTATCCTCACAACCACCCAAATCTGCATCAGTGAATCCTTCCAAGATTACATCTTTCCTGCGGAAACATAATGCAACCTTAGAGGTACCTTTCAAGTAGCGTAGCAGCCACTTAACCGCCTCCCAATGCTCTCTCCCAGGATTAGACATGAATCTGCTAATAGCTCCCACTGCATGAGCAATGTCTGGTCTCGTGCACACCATAGCATACATCAAACTACCAACTGCAGATGCATACAGAACATTAGCCATTTCTTCCTTGTCTTCATCCGTTTGAGGTGACTGCTTCTTTGTGAGATTGAAGTGGGCTCCCAAAGGCATACTTCTGATCTTCGCATCTTGGAGGTTAAACTTATTTAACACCTTCTCAATGTACTTCTTGATAACAATATCCCTAACAACAAAGGGCATTTTCGTCCTATATACCATGGAAGGAAGAAAAAGCTGCTCTTACCGCCCCGGTAGCGTCGAGGCCATCGCCTCCCTATGTGTAACTGGCACTGGGATAGTCGACACCAGCGAGGGGGTCCCACACGTCACTTCATCATGACACAGGGCGTTACCCCATCCTAGGCCTGACCAGGCATCCCGTGAGAAGCATAGGTGTTGCCTTGCCTAGGTAACGCCTACCTCCATACATATCGCTGACGCGACGATAACACACTCCATCAACGGGGAACTCTAACCCCCTCTGACGGGCGCGTTAGCCTCTTGTGACCATGATCACTCAGAAATGCTCCATTTCGCCTATAAATACCTCTGCCTCCAAGGAGGGAGGTAAGCCTAAGATTGCTAGCCAAAGAGCTGCTATTTCATACAATCATTACTGACTTAAGCATCGGAGTGTTTACGCCGGAGACCCCCTCCGGCGCCGTGCAGGTACATCGGACATCAGGGACAGTCGACCTCAAGGCTCATAATCCTTCACTATCCTCCAGCAAGCAGATCGAATCTTATCAAATTGGTACTTTCATTGAGAGCTTTGGTTCTATTAAGTGAGCATCCTTAATAGCCAAGCTCTGCTCCCTTAAAAATCCGGAGGATTATGGAGTCCGGCTCGGATCCCGCACTGTCCCAGTTTTCCAGCCTCCCATATGAGACCCGCAGATGACTTTTCGCTTTTGCCACCTCTGATGTCGGCACCACAGTGCAAGAAATCCCACCAGCCATGTCAGATCCCTCTTCCGAACAACTAGCGAGAACATTGGCACCCCAGGCATATACTCCTCTATCTCAAATACCAGGACCCAGTCACTTTTTTTTCCAGGCGAGGGCACCCGCAGTAGACAGCGCGGGCAATCCTCTCACGAATTCGATATCGGCTCTTCGTGCCCAGATAGATCAGTTGACAGAGTTGGCTGCAGGATTTACGCCTCATGTCTCAGGGCCCAGCGTGCCTTCTCATGTGATTTTTACTCCATCCATCGTTGTTGATCGACCACTGTCACCCCAACAGTCTAGAGGTTTTACGCTATCCCTACCTGTGACATCAGCCCCTGTCGGAGTCATGCAACTCGCGCCCAGACACATCGAACCATCTGAGCAGCATAGGAGGAGAGCTCCTGCTCTTGAAGGGGAGCGATGGGACGGCGAATATAGAGATCATTGGGACAATAGGCGAGAGGAGATGTTCAGGGATCCATCTCCCAGGCACAGCGAGAGATCAAGTAGCAGAAGGCACCGGACTCGAACAACAAGGAGTCGCAGCCGATCTCTCAGGCAGCATCGTGAGTATGATTTTCGAGCCCAAAGGCAGCTAGACGAACCCGCTCTCCTTCGACAACCGCAGGGAATTCCTGATGATAACAGCGGTCATCCATTCAGCCATCGTGTCAGACATCACCGAGTCAACAGGCATGTGAAACTCCCTACGGAATCGTCTGATGGCACAAAGGACCCTATTTCGCATCTTAACAAGGTGAAAGATTTTGTACAATTTCAGACTCACAGTGATGCGGCGCTATGCCAAATCTTTGTAATGACGCTATCTGGCGTAGCACGCCTTTGGTTCGAGGGACTTCCGGTAGGTTCCATTGACAACTTTTCCCAATTGGAAGCCAAATTTTGGAGCCGATTTAGCACCGCTGTTCCTATTAGGAAGTCTGCGACAGCACTATTCGATGTTCATCGAAAACCACAAGAATCTTTGAAGGACTTTTTGAGTCGTTTTGACCTAGAGATGTCACTAACGCCAGGGGTCACCATCGATTTTGCTGTCGAAGCTTTGAAGCGTAACTGCCGCTACGGAAAGCTACGAGATACCTTGATGGTAGACCTGCCGTCAACGCTAGATGCGTTAAGGCTAAAAACCCACAATTATGCGAGAATGTAGGAAGAAGAAAATAGGGAGCGAACTCAGAGTATACCTCAAGACACGCATCTAGCACCTAACGTCCACGTTAGCGCAACCCCTGACACACAGCCCACTGATGACTATGGACAGCGAAAAGATCATATCCCCAGGGCCTCAAATCGACAAAGAGGTAGCTTTTTGAGAGGAAGATTCGGGAATTTCCCTATGGGGAGGCAAACCGATCCGCCTAAAGGGCGAATATACGATCCTGATCTCCCATCCCTCATACTCCCGAGGGCAGAAATTTTAGCGATAGTTCAGCAGCGAAACCTACCTATCCGTTACCCTACTCCTGTGAAGCCAGGAGTGATTATGGGAGGAAGGAAAAATGCATTCTGCAAGTTCCATAAAGTTAAAGGACACTCCACGGACGTGTGCCGAGAATTGAAATTGGCAATAGAACGCTTAGTCGAAGAGGGCTACCTAGGGGAATTTGCCACTAAAATAAGGGAGGAGGTCAGGAACAATCCAGTGGACAAGGCGACCGGTGACAGGCAAGCTCCCTCTTACGCCACGGGAGCCAACGCTATCCCTATTGGTAGGAATAAGGAATCGTTTGTGGTTAACGAAGGGGACGTTCCCATAATCAATATCATAGCAGGAGGCACTCTATATTCCGAAGAACCCACAGTGTCAGCACCTGCAGCTGGCGACAAGCGAAAGAGAGAAAACGTGTTAGCCAAGAGCGAAGCAATAAGCGCGTTAGACCGGATGGTGCTGTCGTTCTCCGAAGAGGACGAGAAAGGCGTTGTCTATCCACACAAAGATGCGCTAGTAGTCACACCCGTCATCGGCAATCATGGAGTTAGGAGAACCCTTGTCGATAATGGGAGCGCAGTCAACCTATTCTCGCTCGAAGCCTATAACTTGATGAAACATTCCGACAGTGAGTTAACGCCTTGTAAGAAGCCAATAGTCGGGGTAGACGGAGTCCCGATCCCGGTGGTAGGAGTTACAATGCTACCAGTATACTTTAGAGAGGATACTTCCAAATGATCAGAAGAATTGCTGTTCCTGGTTGTAGATTTGTCATTGCCTTATAACGCCATACTCTGGCGGCTATACCTCAATCGCTTTGGAGCTGTGATATCGCAAAAACATTTGAAAATGAAATACCCTTCGTGGAATGGAGTGGTCTCGATCAAAGGGGACCAGAAGTTAGCCGCCGAGTGCTATTTACTTATGACCCAAAAGAGTTGTGACCGTTATGTGTGTGTGGCAGACGACCCTTTTGAGGACAGAGAGGAAAAGCGCACTCAGCCAGTAGACAACATGAAGCCAATTCCCGTTAATGGAGTCGAAGGAGTAAATTTTTTGGTCAGCGAAAACTGAACGCAGAAGAAAGCACACAACTAGCTCGATTATTGAACAGATGTAAAGGAGAATTCGCATGGAAGCCAGCAGATATGCCTGGAATTTCGCGAGAAATAGCAGAGCACCGACTCAACGTTAACCCTGACGTCACACCCGTCCAACAAAAGAGGCGAGCTTTCTCTTCGAAAAAGATGATAGCCATTGAGAAAGAGATATCGAAACTCACGGATGCTGGCTTCATCAAAGAAGTCCAGTACCCAACGTGGTTGGCTAATCCCGTCTTAGTCCCAAAACCTAACGGAGAATGGCGCATGTGTATTGACTTCACCGATCTGAATGATGCCTGTCCCAAAGACTGTTATCCCCTACCTCGAATCGATCAACTGGTCGACCAAACAGCGGGATACGCTTACCTGAGCTCATTGGACGCTAACTCGGGGTATCACCAAATCCCCATGGCTGTGGAAGATGAAGAAAAGACTGCCTTTATCACTCCCAAGGCCACCTATTGCTATACGGCGATGCCGTTTGGATTAAAAAATGCTGGGGCAACATTCCAACGCATGGCAAATAAAGTTTTCGAGAAGCAAATTGGGAAAAAGGTAGAGGTTTACGTGGATGACATACTTGTCAAAAGTCGAAGCTTTGAGGACCATGTGGCCGATCTAGAAGAAGTTTTCAGCGTAATGCGAGAATACAAGATGAAGCTAAATCCCCGAAAGTGCATGTTCGCGTTCCAAACAGGCAAATTTTTAGGCTATGTGGTTAGCCAGAAAGGCATCCAGCCTAATCCTTCGAAAATAAAAGTGATCCAAGACATGATATCTCCGCGAACTGTTAAAGAAGTGCAAAAGCTCACAGGGCGCATCATTGCGTTAGGGCTGTTTATCTCCAAGCAAGGCGAGAGATGCCTCCCCTTTTTAAAATTATTCGTAAGAAAGCCCCTTTTGGGTGGACAAAAGAATGCGAAGAAGCGTTTGCCGGCATAAAGGCCTACCTCTCGTCTGACCTGGTGCTGACAAGACCGAAACCGGGCGACGCTTTATATTTGTATCTAGGTGTCGCCGACGAGGTGGTCAGCGCCGTCCTGGTACAGAGCGATAGACATATTCATCGCCCCGTATTCTTTGTTAGTCATATACTGAAGGACGCCGAGTCGCGGTACACTCGCATAGAGAAAGCAGCGTTTGCCCTCGTGCAGGCAACACGAAAGATGGATCGATACTTTCAAGCTCATCCTGTTGTAGTACTCACTGATCAACCGTTGGGAAAAATCTTGAGAAATCCTGAATCCTCAGGAAGAATGCTGATTTGGGCAATCGAACTCGAGCAGTATGGATTGCAATACAAGGCCAGACCGTCTATCAAAGCCCAAGCGTTAGCAGACTTCATAGCAGAATGCACATTTACACAAGAGCTGCCAGTGAACCCACCAGAAGGGGAAGGGGAGGAGGCAGATCTCCTATCCCCAGATACTTACAGCGACGCATGGATCATTCACGTGGATGGAGCTAAAAACCAAGAGTTAGCCGGTGTGGGAATTTTCATGATCGGACCCGGTGGCATACAGATGCGCTACGCCGTCAGAATTCTGCAACCGCTATCCAATAACGCGGCCGAATATGAAGTGTTACTGGCCGGGCTCAGAATAGGCAACAACTTCTTCGTGGAAGCCACGCGCGGTGCAGGGACAATGCATGATCCGCAGCTAAAGATACGGGGGGACTCTAAATTGGTAATAGATCAAGTCTTGGGAAATTCCCAAGCGTGGGAACCCATCATGATTCAATACCTCACAAAGGTAAAACATGAGCTAATAGAGGCAAAGAGAAAAGACATTCAAGTCCACTTCGAGCATATTCCTCGAGAGGATAATAGCGAAGCTGACAATCTTGCTAAAATGGCAGCTAGCCTGACAGCCTCCATACCCAAAACGTGCATTATGGTGAGATACCAGTGCCCTCTTTCATGGAAGAACAAGCGTCCCTGTGCGTAGAAGAAATAGAGAGCGATTGGAGAATTCCCGTTGTGAAATATTTGAAATATGACGAGCTGCCAGTAGATAACGCTGAAAGAAGGAAAATTTTGAAACAAGCAGCACGGTGCACATACTACAATGGAGAATTAATTCGAAAATGTTTCTCTCATCCAGCCGCGAAGTGCATAACGGAGCAGGAAGGGCTCCATACTTTGCGAGAAATCCATGAAGGAATATGCGACATGCATGTGGCTGGCGACACCCTAGCAGCACAGGTCTTTCGTTCGGGATTCTACTGGCCCACCATTCGTAGAGACTGTCACAATTTTGTAAAATCTTGTCAGAAATGTCAAGAATACGCCAAAATCCCACGAAGACCAGCCGTGCAAATTTCAGAAATTGTCGCCCCTTGCCCGTTTGCCAAGTGGGGAATTGATATATTGGGCACGTTTCCAAAAGCCAGATCCCAATTGAAGTTTGTGGTCGTCGTGGTAGACTATTTCATGAAGTGGGCAAAAGCGGAGGCGGTAGCTAACATTACCACGGAGAAGATTTAGCGTTTCTTCAAATATCAAGTCATAATGCGATTCGGGGTACCTCGCATATTGGTCAGCGACAACGGAACACAATTTACAAGCCAATTCTTTAGAAATCAATGCGCAGAGTTTCAAATTGAGCAGAGATTCTCTTTTGTAGCGCACCCGCAAACCAATGGTCAGGCAGAAGTGACCAACCGCAACATCCTCACTGGCATCAAAAGGAACCTAGAAGGTTCTAAAAAGAAATGGGCAGACGAGCTGCCATACGTAATGTGGGCCTATCGCATGACCGTGAAATCTACTACTGGAGAAACGCCCTTTGCATTAGCCTTTGGAACAGAGGCTGTCACGCCGGTAGAAATTGGTACCTTGAGCCTGCGAGTGGCATATTTCAGAGAAGAAGTTAATGAAGAAAGGTTACGCGCTAACCTTGATGCACTACCAGAAATACAAGAAGAGGCTCTCCTAAAAACTTTGCATTACAAAAGGAAAATGGTGCAGTGCCATAACAAACAAGTCAAGGAGCGATTGCTCAAAGCGGGAGACTTAGTGCTCAGAGACAAACGAGCAGCAGAGGGTGGTGCATGGGAAAACTCAGCCCAAATTGGGACGGACCCTATCGCGTCAATCGCGTCATTGGAAAGGGAGCATATCATTTGGAAACACTTGACGGTACTCCCCTACCAAACTCTTGGAATATAGCCCGTTTAAAACTATATCATGCTAGAAGCTAATCTCTCCTATTTGGCCTTGTTAATATTACTCTAACGCATAAATGAAAGGCATCTTTGTGCATATTATGGCCAACAACACGCAGATAATGAAGAATGCTAGGAGTGAAAATCCTATCCTTGTGATGGCTGGTCCTGATCAGACAACTCACTAAGACGAGGCACGCCCTGGCATAAATAGCGTTGGGGGTGAAAATCCTATCCTTGTGGTAACCGTGCTCACATAGACGGCCCATTAAGACGAGGCACGTCCCAACGCCCTCGGGAGTGAAAATCCTATCCTTCTGGTAACCGTGCTCACATAGACGGCCCATTAAGACGAGGCACGCCCCGGCATCCTGGGGAGTGAAAATCCTATCCTTGTGGCAGTCGTGCTCATACAGACGGGCCATTGAGACGAGGCACGCCCCCAAGGAGGTAGTAACTCCATTCTGGAAGTGAAAATCCTATCCTTGTGGTAACCGTGCTCACACAGACGGCCCATTAAGACGAGGCACGCTCTAGGAACGTGAGGTTTCAACGCTTGGGAGTGAAAATCCTATCCTTGTGATGCCCGGTCCTGATCAGACGGCTCACTAAGACGAGGCACGCCCCAAGCCGATCGTTGGCATTTGAAACAAGGAGAGATATCCCAGCTAGTAACCGAGCGGTTGATACCCGGTGAAGTTGAGCTAGAGAGATGTCTCTATCGTAACATGGAAGCTATGCATGAAACTATGCACGACACAGATTGAAATAATAACTACTTTGTTCCTCGAAACATCACTAAAGAAATAACAATGCAGAATGCAGTGTTAACGCAGTGATACATGCAAAATTAAACACAAGGCGCCACAGGAAAGCCTCCCTCGAAAGATGAACCGCTATGAAATATTATGTCTGTAAAAGACAGAAATGTTTTAGCAACCGCGGAGGGCGTGCAACCGCATAAGGTATGATAGCTACTATTGTAATACTGATAGCAAGGCCTACTAACTTCATTGAAATAGTTACATCATGAAACGAGACCAACAAAGAAAAAGCGGCGACATCGTCAAAATAACAAGAAAATTCCCAAAGGATGGATCAAGCCATCTCGGCAACAAAAAGTCAAGAGGCAAAGGGCAAAGTTTAAGAAGCGGTTGACGCGCCGTTCCCCCCCTGATTGGCGGCCCTCGCACTGTAGAAATCTTTGTCAGATACCTGTGAAGACCTCTCATCAAAAAAGGCAGAAAGGGATTCAATCTGAGCATTGCTCACCCCATGATGACGCATGAAGGTCTCTGTCATAAGCATTACTCCCTCTCTCAGATACCAACGGCATTTATCGGCAGAAAGGCTAAGATTGGTAGCCAATTCAGCATTCCGTTGCCTCTCTTGCGCTAGTGCAGTCCCTTCTTCAGAAAGGCATGTACTTAGAGCAATGCTTTTCCGCTTCTCCTCCTCCAGCGCGAGTTTGGCAGCCTCTGCCTCTTGCTTGGCAGCACTCGCCTCTTGTTTAGCAGCTTCCGCCTCCTGCTTGGAAGCTGTCATGGCATCCAAAAATCTGTGATGTTCAGAAGATAGGACATCTATTTCTCTTTGTTTCTCGGCCGCCTCCTTAGCACTAGCTTCACCCATATAATGAGCATGGCAGAAAGAGGAAAATATTTGAGAGTGAAGAAAATCCATACGTCCCTGATGACCCTTGGTGACAAACGCATCCTTCTCCCTTTGGTGCGACAATATTCGAGCCGCCAAAAGAGATGTAGATGCAAGAACAGCCTCAGAGCTATCGGAATCAGAAACTTGAAAAGCTTTCTCCCTGAGGCCACCCAGGTTAACGAGATGAGTAGGAAAGCTGGGAGGAGCGTACGGAGTCACACCAATCGTAAAGTCAGAGCCAGAATTGTCCTTTGCGGCAGCAAGCGGGGACCAAGGAACAAAAAACATTGCAGGAGGAGAAGAAGGGCGATCAGCAGTTCCCTCTAGGGTGGAAACAAAAGACTCACCACCACCGACTACCTCATAACCCAACATCTTCGAATTAAAACCTACAACACCAGTGGTAGAATGGATGGGAGAGTCAGCAAAAGTACGGATATCGGCAGTAGGGCTAGCACCTTGAGGTTGTCTAGGAGGCACGTCATTCCTTGTGACAGTTGTCAGGGGTGGGTTAACGCCAGATGACGATGGACTGCTATGAAGGTTGTGGCGAATCTTCTTCCGCCGCTCGGCAAGCTCGCTCGCAAAGGACATCGTCGTGAGAAGGAGAGTGTGGGGGAACGTGGCCGACTCCCTAAGAATGGAAATGCAATGAGGATGCGGTAAGAGAAAGAAGAAATCAGGAGCGGTAGCAAACATATATACCTGGTCAGAAGGAGAAGCCAAGGGAATTCCGGTAGGAATTTGACCAGCAGACACTTCTGGAGACGCGGTAGCCTGGGAAAGGGCAGGAGGTATGACGACTGCCTTTTTACTTCTTTTCTTTCTCGTAACACGCACCCGCGAAGACGACATCTCAACAGCACTGGCGGTGGCGGCAACTCCTTGAGAAGGTGGCCCGACCAAAGTAACACCGATAGCCTCACCTTCAGCAGCAGCAGCAGCGGCGGCGACAGCCTGGGCTCTTCGCGCTTGCTCCCTCCTCCTTTTTCTCCGAATGTATTCAGGCTCCCAACCGGGCGGAACCACTGCACAGTCATGAAAAAATGTTAGCGTTAGCATTTCCCAGTAGCACGAGATAGTAAGGGCAAACGCTCACCCATTCTACAATCTGGAACTGCCACTCCGTTTGCCACTTTACGAGTGTCAACACTGAAGTCCATCTGGAGCAGCGTTTTTAACCAACCATCTTCCGGATCGGAGAGTGGCTTTCTGCTACCCCAGGCCTCGTTTTTGATTAGCCTTAAGGAAACCGAACATTGAAACCAGACAGACAACGATGAACTAAGGGCAAGGTGTAAAGACAAGTGGGGGTGTCACTGATCTTCTGCTCCCCAGCAGATTTTTGGGAACTTTCTCCCTCGGCAGATTTTAAAGAAGAGGTCTTAGCCATAGCCAGTAAAAAAGGAAAAAGAAAATAAAAGAAGGAAGTAATGTGTGTACCTTCGTAAAAGAAAATCCCAAGAATCTCAAAGCGAAGAAGAAGAAACGGCGTGAGTTATTTTCAGAAGGAAGCAATGAGCGGGGAAAGAGATAAAAAAGAAAAAGGCACGGGGAGAAAAACATTATATAACCCTAAAAGGGGTTGAAAGGGTGTGACTAGTCAGCAACTGACACATGGCGAGATAGCACAATGAAAGGGCGCGACACGCGCGAAGGACACAACTTCAAAAGAGGAACGCTTCAATCCCCGCTATTCCCTAGAAGCTGCCCATCTCAAACGCTTCACCATAAGAAAGACACGTGTCCTTTCTCATCATCATTTTTTGATCGCATTAGTGAGGGGATTCATAAGCATTTAATGCTCTGAAAAGCAGCATCAACTTTGACACGCAATCTCACGAAATAACGCGGCAGCACCAGTAACATCGGTAATACGACAAACCCAGCGTTTGAGGGAAAAACATCAATAACAGTGAAAGCGTCAGCCTTATAACAAGAATAGCAAATGATAAATGTTCTCGGGAAAAGCGAGTGATAAATTGAAGAATAAATACAAACAGAGAGGACAACAATCAAAGAGAAAAGTCGTTGCATGCCACCGTAACCGTCATCAGATTTTCTCTCCCCCGGAGGAAGACGCATCATTTCCATCTTTATTTACTTTGTCTATTATGGAAGAAACACAATCAGCAACATCGGTCGGATTGAAGGAACCGCTCCCAAAATGGGCAGCGAGCCCAGAAGTGAGGGCCTCCAGGACTTTCTTCTTCCAAAGCTCCATCTTTAGCGGAAGCCTAGAAAATTCCTCGTCTCGAGCCAGCATCTCTTCACGAAGAAGAATATTTTTCTCTCTTTCCAAAGCTAACTCCGCCTTCAGAACATCGGCTATCGCTTTCCCTTTGGGCTTTTCTCTACTCAGTTCTCTCTGCGAATCGTCGTAAAGACGCGTCAGCAACCCTGTCTGTTCTAACGACCGATCAAGCTGCACCTTCTGAGCACGTATGGCGCGGGCTGAATCTCACATCTCGTCGTCAAAAGCCTCTACCGCATAGTGAAAATAGCGGAAGATATCAAGAGAATCATTCACAACATGCCTACAGCGAGCTTCCGGTGAAAGCTGAAGAAATTTCTCTTTCTCTGAAGAGGAGCGCATCATTTCTCCTATCAGAGGCGCGGTAAACTCGTCCCTTGAGAAGGGATTTTCTACTCCTGCAGCACGGAGGTTGTTGAAGCCAAAGCCCGTCAGGTCCATACGATAACGCGGAGTCCCTTTAGGCCCATCAGGAGAGAGATTAATCATCGGAGTCGGAGGAGAAGCTTTATTACTCACCTCGGAAATAGAACTAAAAAACAATCGAGGAAGAGCCGTGAGCGGTAGTTTGGAAGTTGGAGAAGTCGTTGTCGCAACGTCAGGAATACATTGAGAGATGAGAGAGTCAGGAGCGTTGGGCGACGGAGGAGAATCTGTCACCAATGAGACTGTAGCAGCGGTAGGGGGACAGACCGTCGACGCGTCAGCACCTACCGCTGTTTGAGAAATTCTTGCTGAAGATGAAGCGGCAGGTGCTGCGGCAACACTTGTGACAGCATGATCAGAAGAAGTCCCGGTGGCCTGCCCATCTATGCTTACCCTCAATTTCTTTCGCTGAAGCGAGGAGGCATGACGAAGGTCTGGCTTGGCGTCCGCATCTTCGCTTGGGCTGCTATCATCACTATCAACTAGCCGAGTCACAAGCCGACTTATATTTATTCTCCCCTGACGAGGCGGCAACCAATTATCGATAAAGCGGGAAGCTCGCGCGGAGATAACGAGCCCTCGCCCCCTCCCAGCGACTGTCTTTGTTTTTCCCCTTTTGGGCGGAGCGCCTCGAGGATCGGAACGTGGGGAAGGAGGGGAGACCGGCATAGTTCTGAGCGGCATTACATTCAGAGGGGCGCTAGTTCCCCTTAAGGGCTGCCCGTCAGTATCCCCTGATAATGGAATATGTGAGAACATAAAAGGATGAAAGAAGGAAAAGGCGGAGAAAGACAAACTCACCCATAACGCACTCGTTTAGAAGCTTGTACGAAGCGAATTCTCGAATGCGATAACGAGTACTTCTATCCAACAAAGCGTTAGCTTGATCAAGCTCGCTCCTAGTCAACACCGCTGGGTTTGGCCAAAGAGGACCTACAAGCTCTTGATTAAAGCCACAACGCCACCAACGAGATGGTAGCTCAAGAATAAAAAAGCTATTTTTCCAGTCAGCCACAGTCCTCTCAAAACCACAAAATCACTGCCAGAACGACTGCACAAACGCGTCGTCCCACCTTGGAGTAATGCTGATTAAACAATCGTGACAAGTCATGCTAAAGAATTTGTGAAATAAATTAAGAGATGGGGCGAGAATGCCCTCCAACTCGCAAGCGCGAAGAAAGGCAGAAACCCCACACCAGGAAGAAGGAGTTATCTGGGCAGGATTAAGCTCGTACTCTCGCAGTAGTGCTATTATTGAGTCATGAACTGGGAGACGAAAGCCATAGAGAAATATTTTAAAGTAGACCATTCTATAGTTTCCCCACAGAGGATCGTGAAGGCGCATGTCACCCTCGGGAATGGTGGGGACGCACCCGGGAAGGAAAGTAATACCATTCTCCTCCAATTCAGCGTTTAAAACCACATCGCAAGTGAAAATACTGGGTGATCGTACGATTTCTGGATCCATGGGTCTCCAAAAAAATCGTTTGGTTTTAATCACAACTATAATAAACTAATGAACAGAAAATCTGAAGGGATGGAGTGATACCTCGAAGGGAGAGATCCGCGGGCGGAATCGGCGAAGGACGAAGGGCGGAAGAGAACCTTGCAGAAAATATAAGAAGGAGAAAATTTGAAATAAGAGCAAAAAGCATTAGAAAGAGAAGATAATCTCTTTTAAAGACCCAAAGTGTCACAACATTAATTAAACCACCAGTCGCGCAAGGACGCGTGTAAAAGAAAGAAGCCACGTGGAATGATGCTCAGAAGTTAGAAGCAAGCAGTTACTCGCCACGACCTACCAAGTGGCAGTTAATGATTGGCCAAGTTAAAACAGTTACAGAGAACTTGACGCAACAAAGCTAACATTTTTATATCAGCTATCGACAAATTCGCACAATGGCAAGGCAAAGAAAAACATCAGTTTATTGATTAAAAGCCCTACAGCATCTACAGCAAACCTAACGCTAGGCCACTAATCCTCGTCGGGATAGTACATGTCATAGTAGAAAACACCGTCATCATCCGAGAGCGGCAGGCCTCCGTTGTAAGGAGGAAAAGGCTCATCAATCCTGCAGGGCCTTTGGTAAAGCTTGGGCATTGGGCTTGTCGCGGGAGCATCCTCCTCTAGCGAAGCGGCGCAGGAGCTTTCTCCTATAGTGAATACGACTGGTCCTGAGTCGGCATTCTGAGCAGAGACTCTCCTCTGAGGGAGGACAAGGGGCAGATGGTGACGCTTCATCACCTTTCTGTAGCGCGAAGTAGTGAGGCTCATAACTGGCGAAAAAAGATTCAAAGGTCTTCTTCATTTTCTTTGGGTTCTTGCGACCCCGACGTTTGGCAAAACGTTTGGTAGGCCTCTATGGAGGTGAGGAAGGAGGATTGTCTGAATCTGGCGAAGTTGGAGGAGTCGGCGGAGAGTCGCGCGCCGCAGTATCAAGAAAGTAGGAATCTGCCATTAAATCACAAAAACCCAAGAAATGAAATAAGAAGAAGAAGGTGAACAAGGAAAAGGAGAGAAAAACCCCTTTAAATAGCCAAGGAAAAAGATATCCCGATCTCTTTGCATGTCCCTTGAATGCAATAAGTGCACTTGGAGAAGAACAATCATGATTACAGAATCTGATGAGGCGCACGCAACTATTCGAGAACGGCGCCAATCAAAAGGCACCAAAAAACTGCCCAGTTATGGGAGCGCGGCATAAGAGAGGATCGAGTAAAACATTTATTGCCAAAACTCAAAGCACTAAAACACCTCATGGCAAGAAAAGACTCATTTTTGGTTGGGCTTATAACAACCATACCTGACTATAACAGCAAACGGTAAGAGATCAAAGGTAGAAGACAGAATAACAGTTAAAGCAACATTTTATTTACGACCTGAACAGCCTAAGCACCCAAAGAGTCTACACAGAAAGCAGTAAAACAAGAGAACAACAACTAAGAGTCAAGCATGAGACCCAGCATCATCCTCAAGAGCAGTAGGGATCTCCCCCAGAGCATCCGCCACTAGAGACAGTTCGGCGAAGGAAACCCTCAAGCCCTTCAAGCAGCACGCCAGCAGGTCTTTCCTATGCTGCAACATGATAATGGTCACCTCGATGCGGGAGATCGCAACAGCCAGTTTTGACACATTCCGTATAGGATTAAAATCCTCCATAGAAGCAGCCCCTTGTCTGGACAGCAAAGGGGCCATCATCCCCTGAAGCTCCAGGATATCTTCAGAGGTTTTGGTCAGCATGGTCTCCAGGAAGCCGATGTCAGACTCAACAAGGTTCTTCAGGCCGTGCGCCTTCGAGATCAGAAAGTTCTTCGTAAGATCATCCATAGTCGAAAGCTAGAGGAAGTGCAAAAGCAGTCATGAAAAAAGTAGCACGACAAAAGACAATTTATAGGCAAAGAAGAATGGCGATTGGAAGAAATACATTTTTTAGACAAGTCATCCCTAACACATGAAAAACAGCCGACTCGGCAAGACCGAAGAAGAAGCGATAACCCTTGGTAAACACTCGAGCTCATTTTCGGTTGGGCTTATGATAACAATATCCCTGACAACAAAGGGCATTTTCGTCCTATATACCATGGAAGGAAGAAAAAGCTGCTCTTACCGCCCCGGTAGCGTCGAGGCCATCGCCTCCCTATGTGTAACTGGCGCTGGGATGGTCGACACCAGCAAGGGGGTCCCACACGTCACTTCATCATGACACAGGGCGTTACCCCATCCCAGGCCTAACCAGGCATCCCGTGAGAAGCATAGGTGTTGCCTTGCCTAGGTAATGCCTACCTCCATACATGCGAATCCACGCATCCAACTACCGTTACCACCAGCTGGTCCCATGACTCGAGCCAGAGCTAGAAAGCTTCAAGACCGTTTGTCTTCTCTCATTCACAAGGAGCTGGAATGTGAGAGGACAAGTGAGGAAGCTGCACTTAGAGAGAAGACACCAAGAGTTGTGAATCTCCTTACATTCACAATGCCCGAAGATGATTCTGCCAGAAACGGCACTTGACCGTTTGTCACCAAAACGGCTCTTGTCCGATTCGTTCAAAAACGGCTCTTGTCCGTTTCGCTTAAATCGGCACTTGACCGTTTCACTCAGCCATTGCCGTTTCACTCATCTGTCTCGCGTGCCGATTGCTCAAAACGGCTCCTGCCCGTTTCGC
Source organism: Viola odorata (assembly GCA_963691705.1). Classification (NCBI taxonomy): domain Eukaryota; kingdom Viridiplantae; phylum Streptophyta; class Magnoliopsida; order Malpighiales; family Violaceae; genus Viola; species Viola odorata. Next base: position 18,278,582 of record OY829539.1, on the reverse strand, counting down.
GTGTCCAGAAGCACGCGTTGACTGAAGTTTAAGTTGTTGACTTTAATTATTTTAGCTTAATTAGTTAATTAGACAGTTTTAATTAGTTAAGTTATCTTCCTATTTTAGAAGTCCTACTTCTATTCCTATTTGGTTTGCTATTAGGGTTTGTTTGTAACCTATTTAAGGAACCACTTGGCCACTTTATTAAGTTGGCTGTTATTTGATAAATTGAGATATTCTCTTCAATCTCCGCCCCTTGTTCAAGTTGGTTGAACCTTGTTCTTCTTGAGTCCGCAATACTTGAGTCGTATACAAGTAAATCTTAGAATTGCATCCTACTTGTTGTTTATCTTCTTGTTCGGACTTTGGTTGGCTGTTGCTTAGCGTTCAGCAGGTCTTAGTTGTGCAAGTTTATCATTCACAAGGACCCTCTCTTGTTTGGATTTTGGTTGGCTGTTGCTTAGCGTTCAGTAGGTCTTAATTGTGCAAGTGAGTTCTATCTATTCTATCTATTCCGCAGGAAATCCATCCTTGAACAAAGATCAAAAATTGGTGCTACGCATCCTAAGGAACCAGGATCGTATCAATTCCGTATAGGATTAAAATCCTCCATAGAAGCAGCCCCTTGTCTGGACAGCAAAGGGGCCATCATCCCCTGAAGCTCCAGGATATCTTCAGAGGTTTTGGTCAGCATGGTCTCCAGGAAGCCGATGTCAGACTCAACAAGGTTCTTCAGGCCGTGCGCCTTCGAGATCAGAAAGTTCTTCGTAAGATCATCCATAGTCGAAAGCTAGAGGAAGTGCAAAAGCAGTCATGAAAAAAGTAGCACGACAAAAGACAATTTATAGGCAAAGAAGAATGGCGATCGGAAGAAATACATTTTTTAGACAAGTCATCCCTAACACATGAAAAACAGCCGACTCGGCAAGACCGAAGAAGAAGCGATAACCCTTGGTAAACACTCGAGCTCATTTTCGGTTGGGCTTATGATAACAATATCCCTGACAACAAAGGGCATTTTCGTCCTATATACCATGGAAGGAAGAAAAAGCTGCTCTTACCGCCCCGGTAGCGTCGAGGCCATCGCCTCCCTATGTGTAACTGGCGTTGGGATGGTCGACACCAGCGAGGGGGTCCCACACGTCACTTCATCATGACACAGGGCGTTACCCCATCCCAGGCCTGACCAGGCATCCCGTGAGAAGCATAGGTGTTGCCTTGCCTAGGTAATGCCTACCTCCATACATATCACTGACGCGACGATATCACACTCCATTAACGGGGAACTCTAACCCCCTCTGACGGGCATGTTAGCCTCTTGTGACCATGATCACTCAGAAATGCTCCATTTCGCCTATAAATACCTCCGCCTCCAAGGAGGGAGGTAAGCCTAAGATTGCTAGCCAAAGCGCTGCTATTTCATACAATCATTACTGACTTAAGCATCGGAGTGTTTATGCCGGAGACTCCCTCCGGCGCCGTGCAGGTACATCGGACATCAGGGACAGTCGACCTCAAGGCTCATAATCCTTCACTATCCTCCAGAAAGTAGATCGAATCTTATCACTTCCCTTGCGACAATTTCAGAGTACCTTCACTTCTATCTCTGATGATGCTCATACCAAGTATCTGCTTTGAGGGACCCAAATCCTTCATCTCAAAATCTAGAGACATCTGTCTCTTCAACTTGTTGATTTCCCTCATGTCAGATCCTGCGATTAACATGTCATCAACATACAACAACAATATAATATAAGATGAATTAAATTACTTAACATAGCAACGATGATCCATAGTGCTCCTCGTGTACCCACTCCTCATCATAAAGCTGTCAAATTTCAAGTACCACTGTCTTGGTGCTTGCTTCAAACCATACAAGCTCTTTTTTAGCTTGCAAACCATGTCCCCTTTCCCAGCTACTAGAAATCCCTCTGGCTGTATCATGTAGATGTCCTCCTCAAGATCACCATGTAAGAACGCGGTCTTCACATCTAGCTGCTCTAGATGTAATTCCTTTGAAACCACCATACCCAAAATAAGTCTGATAGTAGTCATCTTGACAACCGGAGAAAAAATCTCATTGTAGTCAATGCCCTTTTCCTGCTGAAAACCTTTCACCACTAACCTTGCCTTGTATCTCTTGCTGCCATCAAGTTCTTCTTTAATCTTGAACACCCATTTATTCTGCAAAGCCTTCTTTCCCGCTGGTAACTTAGTCAATGACCAAGTCTCATTCTTCTCAAGCGAACTCATCTCCTCGTTCATGGCTAGCTCCCACTGAACTGAATCATCCATCTGCATTGCCTCTGAATAACTCTTAGGCTCACCATCCTCAGTCAAAAGTAAGTAATAAGCTGAAGGAGAGTATCTTTGTGGCGGTCGCGAAACTCTATTTGATCTTCTTACTGCAACATCTGGGGCAACTGGGACTGCCTCCTCAGCATCTCTGTTTGCCAAACACCCACTGTCCCCTGCAAGAACATCCTCTGTAATGTCTTCCAACACAATCTGCTCTTTAATTTCTTGTTTCTTTGTAGTTTCAGAATCTGCCGCAAACTTATCCTTATACACTGCATTCTCATTGAAGGTGACATCTCTGCTTCTAATGACTTTCCTGTTCAACTCATCCCAGAAACGGTATCCCATCTCATCTGAGCCATAGCCAATAAAAGTAACCTTCTTTGCTTTAGGATCAAGCTTATCCCTGTCAGAATCTTTAACCCACACATAAGAAACACAACCAAAAACTCTCAGGTGTGAGAGATTTACCTCTTTTTCTTGCCACTCTTCCTCTGGAATCTTGAACCCCAAAGGAACTGAGGGTCCTCTGTTAATGAAATATGCCGCTGTACTAACTGCATCTGCCCAAAACATCTTTGGCAAACCTGCATGTATCCTCATACTCTTGGCTCTCTCATTCAAAGTCCTATTCATTCGCTCTGCAACTCCATTCTGCTGCGGTGTCTCAGGAATAGTCTTTATCATTCTGATTCCGTGTTCTACACAATAGGCTTTGAACTCATCACTACTGTATTCACCCCCATTATCTGATTTCAGGCTCTTAATCTTCAACCCTGTCTGGTTTTCAACTTCCGCCTTCCACTTCTTAAAGGTTTCAAACACGTCAGATTTATTTTTCAGAAAATAAACCCACACCTTCCTAGTGGCATCATCAATGAAAGTGACATAGTAGCGTGATCCTCCCAAGGAGGTAATTGTAGTCGGTCCGTACACATCTGTATGAACTAGTTCTAACTTCCCAGACTTGGGTACATTCCCTGATTTTGCAAAAGTAACTCGTTTCTGCTTCCCAAACACACATGGTTCACAGAATCCAACTTCCATATTCTTCAATTTCAGAATCTTGCCTTTAGAAATCAGCAACTTCATACTCTTCTGACTCATATGCCCAAGCCTTTGGTGCCAAAGAGTCTATGGACCAACATCATCAGTGATTGCATTAACCTCGTCACATGATTGTTCCATAGTATAAAGAGTTCCAACCTTATCACCACGAGTAACAACCAAATTCCCCTTCACAACCTTCCATTGTCTGTTTCCAAAGATAAGACGATACCCTTCCTCATCCAACTGACCCACAGAGAGCAGCATCCTCTTGAGTCCAGGAACATATCTAACATCTTTTAACAACCAGATTATTCCAAAGGAAGTTCTGACTTTGATGTCTCCCATACCTGTAATGTCCAAAGTCTCGTCATCAGCAAGACGAACTTTGCCAAAATTTCCAGATCTGAAATTTAACATTGAATCCTTGCTTGGAGTGGCATGGAATGATGCACCAGAATCCATGACCCAAGATTCAATAGAACACTCAACACAACAAATCAGCGCATCATCACTAACTTCTTCCACCGTGTTAACTGAGTTATCATTATTCTTCTTTGGTTTAGGAACCGTAGAAGCCGTACACTGATTCCTGAAGTGACCAGTCTTTTGACAATTCCAGCACATAATATCCTTGCGATTCTTGGACTGCCCTCTCTTCCTGGACTTCGATCTGTTACGCCCTTGATTCTGCCCCTTCCCAACTTGTCTGCCTCTACCATCCATACTCAACAAAGAGCCCGATGATTCCCCAGAATTCCTCCTACGAATATCTTCTCCAAGAATTGAGTCGCGATTCCTGTGAACGTTAGCTTAGTAGTCTTAGATGAACTACTAACTGCTGTGACAAACCCTGACCAGCTGTCAGGTAACGAGGACAACAACAACAAAGCCTGTACTTCATCATCGAATGTAATCCCAACGGAAACTAATCTAGGTAGTATAGAATTAAATTCGTTCACATGATCAGCAACAGAACCACCTTCTTTCATCCTCGTATTGACTAACAGGTGAATCAAATGTACCTTATTAGCTGCAGAGGGCTTCTCGTACAGATTTGATAACGCCTTAATCAGTCCGTGTGTAGTCTTCTCAACAATGATGTTGTAAGCAACGTTCTTTGCCAGTGTCAACCGTATCACACCCAGAGCCTGCCTGTCCAACAAGTCCCAATCTTGTTGTTTCATCGCCTCTGGCTTTTTCTCCTCTAACGGTTCGTGCAGCTTTTTCTGATACAACAAGTCCTCAACTTGCATCTTCCAAAATCCAAAGTCTATCCCATCAAACTTGTCGATCTTTATCTTCCCATCATCCATCATCTCTCCTACTCACTAACCTTGCTCCGATACCAGTTGTTAGGAATTACCTAAGTAGGAGACCGAAAGATAACCTAGATTGAGAAAGATAAACGAAAATAGACAAGACAAGGGATTAACGTGGTATCGGTCTAGCCGCACTCCACAAACCACACAAATATTATTAGTCTTAATATTCGTTAGTTTTACAATTACAAAAGAGTCTATTTATAGGGAAAGGGCCGACCTCCATTCCTTACGTTAGCGATGTGGTATATCAGACTCCACATACCCAACAGTGATGAATGATTAATTTACTCTATGGGCAAAAGATCAAAAGTGTGTTCATTCTAGGGGGTTTGAAAACAGTGGCAGTGTGCTAATCATGGCAAAAAGATCTATTTACAAAAATGTAATTCTAAAAATCCTAAAAAGTGAAAAATCCGAGAAAGAAAATTGAAAAATTTACCCAAAACACATAAACACACAATCAGTCACATGAGCAAAAATTTAAACACATAAGCTGTTAAAACAGTAATGAAGCATGCAAGTAATGAAGCAGACAAGCAAGCAAATATATCTTCCCCCACACTTAGGCAGCGCATTGTCCTCAATGCGAAGGAGGCTCACACAAGCAGACAAGGGCAAAAAAAAATGCAAAAATAAAAGACCAAAAGCAAAAAGAAAGGAGTTCACCCGGGAGTGAAATTGTACAAAATTTAGCCCGAAGGCAATAAAGAGAGTTTGAGGTAGACATCAGGGGATGACAGGCGGTTGCAGCCGCGATGCTAGCTCATTCGGGAGCATCTGTACTTGAGAGATGCAGGTTCGGAGAAGGGCGTTGGTCTCAGAAAGGGCAGCAAGCAGGGCATCAATGTTGGCAGAGTCAGCAGCAGGGGTAGCACAAGCGTCAGGTCCTTGTCGTTCGGTGTCAGCAACTGGGGGCGGGACTGAGACCACATTTGGGTCTTTAGTAGCAAGGTATGGGAACTAGAACTTGCCTCCGTTCCTAGTGCTGAAAATGTGGTCTTGGGCCCGTGTGCAACCTGCGCTAAAGTGCAAAATTCCATCCATGAGGTGAAAGTAACCCATACCATCTAGGGTACGGATGTCAAGCAATTTAAAATCAAGTGGGGAATATAAATTGCAGTCACGCACAATAAAAGATCGACACTTAATAGCGAGCATGGTTATAAGAGAGCCTATGATAGGATTTCAATTATTGTTTATTACACTAGTCAATTCAGAAGCTATCCAAAATCCTAGGTAAACCTTATGGCCATGATGCATACTCCAAAGAAAGAATAACTCCTGCACAGACAGCTGGCCCGAGGAGTTTAACTTACCAGCAAATGTGATGGCCAAGCATCTATGCAGGATACGTAAGGAAGGGTCGATCAATTGATGGCCCCTTTGACTGGCGGGAGCTGCACACGGCAGTGGGGTCACCGGTCATCTCTTTAAAGGCTGCATCCACATCGAAGGAGGCGGGGTAGGCTGCATATGCGCCTAGGTACCAAGGGGCACCTAGGTCGGCCTCATCAACAAAGCCTAACATTACGTTAAATTGGTCTAAGGAGAGGTAGGACCACTCATTGACTAATTTAAAGTTAACTACCCTATCTGCCCCGAGATGCAGACTGCCCCTACCCTTCTGCTTCAGCCTCTCGCTATCAAACCAAAAGGTCGTGAAGAACTCATGAGTTAGTTCTAAAAATGTGGGATATTCTGAATCAAATAGAACATCTCACCCAATGTTCCTAATGAGTTTCCGCACGCGACCACCCACCCCTAACTGATCAAGCAACTCAAAATCCAATAAAGCACACGGATTGACACTTTTACCATGCAAGGAAGACAACTTATCTAAGCTATACTTGTCTGGAAATTCAAGCTAGCCATGAAATCTAGATAGGTCAAGGGTTACCTGGGCGAGGGGCATAGGGGTGCCTGAGCATGCTTGTGTAGATCTGGCAGCAAGGGTGGCAACAGGCATCTTGCCCTTGTTGCTGGTGGTGGTGGTGTGTTGGGACTTGCAAGGACGCAGGGTCAAAGGCTGGGCGACGGGGGCTCTGGGTTTCCTGCGGGACAGGGGGATCTCTTCCTCCTTATCTCCCTCTTCTTTCTTCTCCTTCTCTTTATCCTCATTCACATCGTACTCCTCATCATCCGCATCATCCTCTTGAATAACTAATTGTACTTTCTTTTTCTTCCCCTCAGAGTAGACTCGGGGCTCAACCAATCACCCCCTAGATGTCATACCTTGGCTCATGGGCAAGTTTGTAGGTGCCGGCACAGATCCTGTGATCTGGATCTCATCATCCGATGTCGTGGGCTCAACAAGGTTGCCCTTGGCATCCACCTCCATCTCCATGCCATCAACCTCCTCATCTCCAGCATCAATATTGTTGCCATTATCAGCGACTGGAGCGCCATCAACCGCCACACCGAAGGCGTCTGGTGGGCTAGAGATAATTTGTGCAGCAGCGGGCTAGGCGTTGCGTTCATCTCTTCCTCCTCCCCTGAATCCTCCTGGGAATCAGTCTCATATTCCTCTGAAGAAGTCTCGTTGTCCTCCACCTTCTCCCAAGAAGACCCAGAACCGTAATCCTCGGTGGAGGGTTTGTAGTCGTGAGCGGGTCGGCCTGCTCGACTCTTCTTAACGGGTTTGGGGGTAGGAACGAGGATTTGAGGGACCGCCGCCAGTTGTGGCACGGGGATAGCAAAGCTCTATTTTGGGGTTAGGGTTGTGGTGGCAGGTTGGGGAAGTTTAGGAGTAAGTGTTGATGATTTGGTGGAAACAGTAGTGGATGTTGGTGTTGGTGTGGGAGTGACGATAGTTGGGGTAGTAACCGGGGATGAAGTGGTGACCACCGACAACTGTGCTGGGGAGGGACGAGAGCTAAGGCTCTTTCTAGGTTTCAGTGAGATGGGTGCGGAGCTGACAGGAGGGGGTCTAGAGACGACTAAGACAGACGCTGCCGTGATAGACGGGGCTCTCTAGCAGGTCGGTCGACACGGGAAGTGGAGTGCTTGGAGCGTGCTATTGGGAAAGAGGAGAAGTTTCAGAGTTTGTGTGTGGAGCGGATTATGAAAAGCAGAAAGCAAAAGATTGAAAAAAGCAAGAGGGAGAGAAGTAATGAAAAAGGAAGGAGGGACGTCCCTTTTATTGCACTGCATGGACTAGCCGTTGTCTTCTTGTGTAGATATGACTAAGCGTGAGTGGTTTAGCCCGAATCCTAACCGCCATCAAATCCTAATTGCAAGCAATCCCTATCAAATAAAGAAAGTCAGAGTTCAAATTTGAAAATGAGTAGAAAAAAGTGGGACTGGAAAGGGAAATACATTAATGCCTAGAGAAAAGGGAAAGAATTTTAAAAATGGAAGATGGAGAAAATCTGGGTAAGGAGAAACTCAGGAAAATAAAATATGGAAAAGTAAATGAAAAGAAAGGGGAAAAAATCTAGCCAAAAAGGGAAATAAATATATGCATAATTGAAAATTAAAGAGGAAAATAAAGATGGTCGAGAAAAAAGAAAAATAAAAGAAAATCTTAAATAAAGAAAGGAATGACACGTGGGTTACCTCCTACGAAACGCCTTAGTTAACGTCAAGGCCTTGAAGTTCGCGACACTGATCAGCTCTGAACAAGTGGGTCAGCCACCTCCATCTCCTCGGTCGTGAAAGGCTTGAATCCTTCGTAAAAAGTCTTCAATCGATGACCGTTGACCTTCAAGGTGACTTCGGCGTCTAAGCTCCGAATATCGACGACACCATGATCGTACACGGTGGTGACCAAGTAAGGACCGATCCACTTGGACTTTAATTTTCCTGCAAATAATCTGAGGCGAGAGTTGTACAGTAAAACCTTCTGTCCAACAACAAAAGACTTGTAGGAGAGCAACTTATCATGGTGAGCCTTCGTCTTGCCCTTATAGATCAACACATTCTCGTATGCGTCATCTCTCAATTCTTTCAACTCTTGAATCTACAACCGTAGGTGTTGTCTAGCCTCCCCTAGATCCATGTTGACCTTTGAGATGGCCCAGAATGCCTTGTGCTCATTCTTGACGGGTAGATGACACGGCTTGCCATAGACGAGTCTGTACAGGGTCATACCGATCGGGGTCTTGAAAGTTGTCTTATAAGCCCATAGAGCATCGTCCAACTTCAAGCTCCAGTCTTTTCGGGATTGGTTGACCGTCTTTTCTAGAATGGATTTGATCTCCCAATTGGACACCTCGGCTTGACCATTGATCTGGATAGTAGGCCATCGATACACGGTGGGTCATGCCATACTTGGTGAGTAGGTTGGCCACAATGCAGTTGTAAAAGTGTGTACCACGGTCACTGATGAGGGCTCTTGGAGTTCCAAACCTGTTAAAGACATGAGTGCGGAGGAAGTCTACAATAACTTTTGAATCATCAGTTCTGGTTGTCTTGGCCTCAACCCATTTGGAAACATAATCAACCACAAGGACAATATAAACATTACCAAATGAGTTGGGGAAGGGACCTATGAAATCGATTCCCCAAATATCAAAAATCTAACAGGCAATAATACCAGTGAGGGGAATCTTATTTCGGGCACCGATGTTACCTGTCGCCTGACAATGAGGGCAAGCTGCACAGAACATGTAGCTATCTTTGAACAATGATGGCCAATAGAGTCCTGTTCCAGAACTTTCAGCGTCGTCTTCTTAGCTCCGAAATGTCCTCCTTCAGTCGTGGAATGGCAGAACTTAAGGATGGAGGGCACTTCATCAAGGGTCACACAACACCTTATGATTTGATCGGAATAATGCTTCCAAAGATAAGGGCTATCCCAGACATTATACTTGGCTTGCCTCTTGATACGGTTATATTTAGAGGCTATGGCATCTGCAGGATAAGATCCAGTAGCACAAAAATTAGCAATGTCAGAAAACCAAGGAAATTGAACAGCATGGGCAAGACATAGATATTCATTTGGAAAAGTATCACGGATGGGCGTTTGTGAGTCATCCTCCTGAGATGGCAATCTGCTCAGGTGGTCAGCAACGAAATTCTTAGTCCCCTTCTTGTCCTTAATGTTGATATCAAACTCCTAAAGCAAGAGGATCCACCGAATGAGGCGAGGCTTAGTATCGGCTTTTATCAATAGGTATCTAAGAGATGTGTGATCGGAGTAAACAATAAGGTGAGTACCTAAGAGATATTGATGAAACTTATCTAAAGTAAAAACAACAACTAAAAGCTCATTTTCAGTAGTTGTATAGTTGCATTGGGTTGCATCTAGAAGCTTCGAGGCATAGTAGATGACATAAGTCTCGCAGTCATTCTTCTAGCCTAAGACAACTCCAAGGGTAGTGTTACTGGCATCACACATGATCTCGAAGGGGAGTGTCCAGTCTGGGGCTCAAATAATTGGGGCAGAGATGAGCATTTCCTTGAGAGTGTAGAACGAGGCCTTTTAGCTTGCGTCAAACACGAAGTCAACATCCTTCTGTAGCAACTGGCACATAGGCTGGGTAATCTTGGAAAAATCCTTGATGAAACCGCCTATAAAAACCTGCATGGCCAAGAAAGGAACGCACTTCACGAATACAAGTGGGATATGAGGATTCGATTACCTCAATTTTTGCTTTGTCCACCTCAATCTCCTTGTGGGAGACAATATGGCTTAAGATAAGACCTTGGTCCATGATAAAATGGCACTTCTCAAAATTAAGCACAAGGTTAGTCTTAACATAGCGTTGTAAAACTTTTCTTAAATTAGATAAACATTCGGCAAAAGAATTACCATAGACTGTAAAGTCGTCCATAAATACTTCAATACCATTCTCGATAAACTCTGAGAAAATGCTTACCATACAGCGCTGGAAGGTAGTTGGGCGTTACAAAAACCGAATGGCATCCTACGGTAGGCAAAGGTGTCAAAGGGGCAGGTGAAGGTGGTCTTCTCCTAGTCCTCAAGAGCCACTGGAATTTGGTGGAAACCGGAGTACCCATCCAAGAAATAATAATGCGTCTTGCCTGTGAGGTGCTCCAACATCTGATCAATAAGCGGTAGGGGGAAATGGTCTTTCCTTATCGTGGCGTTCAGGCGACGATAGTCAATACACGCACGCCAACCATTCTGGATCCATGTGGGAATCAACTCGTCATTCTGTCCAGTGGTGATGGTGATACCAGTCTTCTTCGATATGACCTGGATAGGGCTTACCCAAGTGCTATCCGAGATAGGATAGATGACACCTGTGTCTAGCAGCTTAAACACCTCATTCTTTACCACATTAATCATAGAAGGGTTCAATCGGCGTTGTGGCTGTCGAACAGACTTGCTTACGTCCTCAAGGTGGATGCGATGAGTGCATAGGGCTGGAGACAGTCCATTGATGTCAGTGATGGTCCATCCAATGACCTGTTTAAATTCTTTAAGCAAAGTGACCAACTCTTCTTCCTTAGGTGTATCTAACTTACTGGATATGATCACTGGAAGTGAGTCATTATCACCAAGGTAGGCGTACTTGAGGTGCGAGGGCAAGGTCTTCAACTCAAGATTAGGTGCCTGCACAATAGAAGGGGGGAGCTTAGTGTGATAAGTGGGAAGAGGAGAAATAACAGGAGGAGAAGGGATAACAAAATGCTCTTCCAAAGCAGCGACGACTTCATGCAACTCAGGTGGAGTCACAAGCGTTAGGGCTAAGGTGTCCAGCATGACGGGCGTAATGCTCCTGTCTAGGGCTATCTGTAGAGGATCAACAGAGTGCAAGTCAGAGACTTCATCAATAATAGGATCAACAATATCAATAAAATTAACACTAGAAAACTCAGTAGGATAGCGCATGGCGTCGAGCATGTTGAATTTGATAATTTCTCCGTCAAACTCAAGAGTGATAGAGGCGTTATAGACGTCGATCTTGGCTCTGGAGGTTCTAAGTAATGGTCTGCTGAGGAGAATGCCCGAGGGATTGGTGGACTGTTCATCCTCCATGCTGATCACGTAGAAGTCAACTGGGAATAGGAAATCGCCAACCTATACCAAAACATCCTCTATGATACCCTTTGGATATATAACAGACCAATCTGCCAACTGGATGACAACCCGAGTAGGTTTGAGTGGTCCTAGGTCTAGACTGTTATATATCGTCAATGGCATGACGTTGATACCTGCACCTAAATCACACATGACTTTTCCAATGTCAGTAGTACCAATCTTACAAGGGATAATGAACATCCCCTGGTCCTTGCACTTGGGTGGTATCTTTCTCTGAATCACAGCAGAAACGTTAACTCCCACACTTATCTTGTTCACTCCTGCCATTTTACACTTATTAGTACACAAAGGTTTCAAAAATTTGGCATAACGAGGAACATTTTTAATAGCTTGTAGCAAAGGGGTGTTAACTTGCACTTTATTAAACATATCAAAAATTTCACGATCCTCCTTATCCTTTTTAGACTTAACTAGCCGTTGAGGAAAGGGTGGTTCGAGAATTTTATGGATGTACTCTTGTGTGAATTCTGGTTTATTGTCATCCTTCTTTGGGGAACCTCTGGGAGTGTGGACATGTTTCTCCTTTTCTAACTTCTACCTTCTGCTCCTTCGGATTAGGCTCAGGCTCGGGGAGCTCAGCAGCTAGGTCTGGGTGCACACGAGAAGGAATTTGAGTACCACTGTGTAGTGACATGGCACATGCATCGTGTTTTGGGTTAGCTTCTAGCTGAAGTGGTAAACGTCCTATGTTCTTCAGTTCCTTCATCTCTGCGCTCATAACACTCAATTATTTTTGCATATCAAGAATAACACTAGTGAGCTTACTTACCTCATCAACCTGTGGAGCTGGGGTAGCTTGGCCTTGAGGGGCCTGGTATTGATACTGCTGGTTGTTGGGGTAGTTCGGTCGTGGCTTGAAGTTTTGCAAATTGAAGGGAGGTTGTTGCTGATTGGCAAAGGGGTTCTGCGGCTGTGACTGACTAGGCCCAGACTGTTGTGGGTTGTTTGACCAGCTAAGGTTGGGGTGCCTCCACCCATTGTTGTAATTTTGTGTGTAAGGTTTAAACTTCCTAGGAGTACCATTATAGTTACCAACTGCATTAGCTTGTACCTCGTCGGGAATATGGGGGCAGGCGTCTGTCGGGTGGTCGGTGAAATTACAAAACCCACATACCTTGATCTGGACAGGCTGTCTCGAGGCCATGTTCTATAGCATACCGGTAATGGTGGTCAATTAATTCTCCATGGCAGCAGCGCGCACATCTTAGGTGTTTTGGGATCCTCTATCTAATAATGCAACGTTCTTTTCCATGAGTTCCATAGTGGCCTTGGCAATGGCTGGAGTGAGGGCACAAAGGGAACCACGACTGGCAGCGTCCAACAAGGCCTTATCATTCGCCTTCAACCCTTCGTAGAAATACTAGATGAAGGTATGGTCGGCTAGATTGTGCGAAGGGCAGAGAGTCTCATCTTTCTGAACAATGGGCACCAACTATTTACGGGTGACGCTGGCCATCGAGACTGGGTACTACTTGTCAATAAAGGCTTCGGAAATCTCAGCCCAGGAAGTGATGGATCTAGGAGGTAGGTCATAGAACCAATCCTTAGCTTCTCCCGCGAGGGACCACATAAAAGCTCTCAACTTGGCATGATTGATCTCTACATTGGCCGACTTCATGGCCTCGCAGATGGAGTGTAGGTGTTGGAGGTGTTTGTAGGGATTCTCCTTAGGAACACCATGGAATGTAGGGAGATGGTGTAACATGGCGGACTTAATCACCCAATCATTTTGGACAACGGGCTAAGCGATGCAGCTGATGGTCAGCTCAGGGGCAGCATTAAGGTCCTCAATCATCTGATTGTTCTTAACTTCACCTATTTTGGCCATCTCGGGAATGTCGGGAGGGGCGAAGTTATCGGTGTCGAGGTCTTGATGGAGGGGGTAGTCAGGTTTATTTAAGTCAAGAGGATTTCTGTCAAGGGCTGGAACAGAAACGTCTCCTGTGTGGATGGAAGGTTGTTTAGCTAATTTTCTAACTTGTCTTTCTGTTCTTCTGATTTCGGGGTCGAATGGCACAAGACTCAGATTAGAGGCCCTAATCATACAAACAAAAGAAAGAAATCAGTACCGTTAGTCCCTTGCAACGACGCCAAAATTTAATCAGTCGTCGAAACCATAAAAAATAATAATAAAATCTGTTATCTAATGCACAATAAAATTACCTATAGTGGTAACAGGGTTGAACACAGGGACTAAGGGTAGACGCTCACTTTAATGTATGATAGAGACAAACAAACTGAAACGGTAACACAAAGGGGGGGTTTTGAGAGATATGTTGATTAACTAAAACTAAATAAAGCAGAGTAAATGAAGATATAGAATAAGATGGGAAAGGTTCCTAGCAAAGGTTCATCTCCGGTTGCATCTAGGCCTAGTCAGTCATTGGTGCAGTGGTATTCCACTCCAGGTTCATAGGTCTGCTATATGGGCTAGGTATGTTTAGGCCCCCCTGCTTTCCTTCGTACGAGAAGCTACCCCAAGGTACGTTTATGGGATAACCTTGAGGCTCTGCCATCCTCCAAGGTACGTTTATGGAGACAATAGTAAGAGGCCCATTAAGGAGAGGAAAGACACACCTAAGACGAGACACTCAGTACGTTCGAGGCACTACCCTAGTTGGTTGCTTGCCCTAGTCAGATTGGACTAGTTCGACGTGATGACTCTGAACTAGTTGTCTACTCTACTCTGTAGCCTCATGTTAGTTATTACTACAAAGATGACTGTAATTACTTAGATTTAATTAATAGTTGATCAGGCTTCTAATTAATCATAGATAAATTGACAAGATAATGGCAAGCAAGAAAATACAAACGTGGAGTTTATTAAGCCCGATTTGACCTCTTAACTATCCTAAGCAACCTTCGAATTACCTTTGCTAAGAAGGGAGAGCTTAGCTGCTCATGCTAACAGTAAAAAAAATAATGAAATTAAATTGCATAATTAAAAAGGAAGATGTAAAAACTCTTGAATATTACCGGCTGGAGCTAAAGCTTTGGTTTATTACAAAAGCTAGAAAACGCCGGACACAGAAGTAGGGAAAACTCTTCTCTGAAGGTGAAAGAAAGTCTAGTGGGAAGAAGCCAACAGACACGCATGGTCATATAGGCAAAGGGGCTTACTATTCATCACTTAAGCCCATTCACTCCTCAACAACAACCTTTCCCAATGTTTTGTATAAATAGCACTCTTCTTTTCATTTTACAGTTAGTCAAAATTATTGAAAGCTTAAGTCGAGTGCATAGCCTACTTCCTTTCAATTAGACTCTAGGTTTGGAAATCCTTGGTTTAAGTCAAGTAAAACCATTAAGTTTCCAGCTTTGTTTAGTCATCTTTGAGTTGAATATTACTTGTGATTTTCAAATCAAACTTGTCCAAGCAAGATCCTTGGTCTCGACCAAGTTCCCTTTTACTGCATCTTGTGTTTGTGTAACCTCTTCAATTTGTGTCGTGCCAATCACTTGCTGAACTACATCCTCATTTAAAGAAGAAAAGCACACGATCAACATCTTCATTGGCTTCTATTTTGGTGAGCAAGACATCACCAAAAGTCGAAGCTACATAGTGATCATATCACTTAGCCTGTCTTCTATTTTCCAGTTTAATCAAGACATTAAAAAGATTCTTGATGGAAGCCATACATGCACTAAACTGACTGCAGAAAAAGGAGTTCGATGCCCAAAATTTACTGACTTTATTGAATTTGTGTAGGAATAACACGTTTGGTAAAATAAATCTCAAGTAATAGTCACCTACGACAAGAATGATTTGTCATTTACCAAAATTCTGAATGCTTGTGCTACTATTAGGCCGTTGTAGGTTCAGTGGTAAGGCCAAATCAACTCATCAAATAACAAATCACAAGACTTAATTCTCAAAAATCTATGTAGCTTAAGCAGAGATTAATGTACCACTTGTATGGTTGTTGCCGCTGAGTCCCTGTGATTCGATTGTCCATCCACCGCATTAGTACCCAAGATTGTCTCCATGGCTTCCAGCGACAACTATTTTTGATGCTTTCTTGGGGAGGGGTAACAATGGCTTATCAGCGGCTTTGCCATTCTTTAGCAACACAAGTGACTTCCTCACAGCTTCCCTAGCCAACTCTTTATGCTCCTGTTTTCATGGTAAGATAAACATAAGTATATTTCTTTACATATTAACACTACAAATACCACATTTTTTTCCAAATACTAACAATTTTACTAACTCATATGGCGATACATGATTGGGGTTTATGAATGTTAAATTAGAGGGAGAAAATTGACCTGACTTCCTAGTTGGTTGACCAAACTGTAATCAGCTAATGGGTTCTCAAATAGACCCATCACGAACTTCATGCGCAAGATTCTCCTCACAGCATCATCAATTCGGCTCATGGGGATGAATTTATTTTTCACAAGGGATGTTAAGCCATCAATAAACTCTTGATAGTTGCTGGGAACCATGATCTGTCCACATTTCCAGAAAGAGGATCCTAAAAGAATTGAAGTTGGATCAAACAATAAGAGCTTGAAGAAATGATATAAATTACTGAAAACTATAATGAGTTTACCATGTCAATTCCAGCACTTGGATGGAATGTGTAGTTAGCATGAGATGGTGATGTGATCCTGTCAATGCCCTCCCAATTCAAAATGACAAAACCCTAACAGAATTTGCACATAACGCGTTAGAAGACTCAAAGTCAAGACCTAGCTTATGCTTGATTTACAAGAAGTACGACTGAGCTAAAAGCTACTCATTTTTCATTGGAAAATATTAAAATAGAGAATAAATAGCTACATTTGCAAGGGGAATAGAAATTTTACCCTGAAGCGTAGAGTTCCCTTTAGAAAGCTGATACGAAACAGATCGACTTGTTGTTTGCAAGCCGAAATGTGAAGCACAAAGGGAGGATCTAGCCTTGAGTTTATCACACATAAATCAACAACAAACACACAAGAGATATGGAAGAAATGATGGAGACACGCGGCGGAAACAAAGAACGAAATTACCTAGAAGAAGGTAGAGGAGATGAGAGATGGAAGCTTGAACAACACTTGATTGAAGTAATAACGATTACACACAACTTGAATGAGATCCAAGGTTTTGTTTAATCAAGATTTCACCGAGGGACAAAGAACTTGAGACTCGGATCTATGGATGATTACACAAAAGGTGAAGACTTGTTGTTTTACTTGCAAAGAATTAAGGTGTCTTCAAACCTAATTCTTACAAGGTGAGTTTACATGTGTTTAAGGGGAGGAGTATTCTCTAACTCAAGCATTAAACACTCAACACAAACTAAGGAAAATAAGAAGAGAAGTAGCTATTTATACTATTACACAAAATAAGCTCAAAAGACCTCAAATTGGCCAAATTCGCTTTTCTGGACAGTGCTTGGGGGCATGCCGCTAGCTATAGAAAACTAAGAAACAAATTGGCCTTGCCTAGCGATATGCCGCTAGGTGTTGTCTTGTGTGCTTGGCTCGGCTCGCGTGCGGGAAAAGCTAGGCCATGCGGGTGGCCGTAGGTTGGCACGGATCTCGCCTATGTTCGATGGCTTCGGGCATGTCTCTCGGCCCTCGGATGTGTGCTCATTCCTCACCAAGATGAGGCTATGCATGATCATATCATCCAGTGATCATCTGACAGTTAGCATGCATTTTAAGTCCATTCCAGCTAGAATAAGAAATCATGACCGTCGATACACACTTGATGATTGAGTTATAGTAACCTGGTATGTGGGTGCTGAGCAAACCATGTCTGCTTGTCACTCTATTGTTCTCATTAATGCCATGTGTTGTTCCACCATCACCTACATAATGCTTTGCATAAGCTGCAACTTTTGTTCTGCGCCAGGCCAACACAAGGACGTCTATAAGTATACTCAATATGCAAAAGAGAAACATAAAGTAAAAAATCTATTAAAATCATATAGTATGATCAATTTGAGTATGAATATAGTTAGAGTACGAATGAGTATAATTTAAAGAGTTATAACATTAAAACATGGAATATAATGAGTTAGAATGTAAAAAAAAATTAATTAAAAATTAAAATAAAGAGAAAAATAGCAATCAAAGAAATAGAAAAAAAAAGATATATAATTAAAAATATGAGGAAAATATATATTACTTGTGCTAGAGTCATGATGCAATAACAATTTGTAATATTTTTAAAAAAAACAAAGATTCATACAAATAGTTAAAGATATTTAAAAAGTTATATAACTTTTTTTCTAGTAAATGTTAGAAAAATTGATAATAAATGAACAAAGAAGATAAAGAGAATAATTATCGAAATGGTTCATGCTATATTATAAGGGTTGGAAAAATGGTGGGATAGGGGTTGGTGGAGTGGAATCAAGTGGTGATGGATTTGAGTAAAGGGAGGGGAGGCTGGTAATTTGCTCTGCCGCTGCCGGCATAGAATATATTATTGTTGTTGGTGGCGATGGTGGTGTTGCAACTAGTGGTGGTGCTACAATTGTTGTCGTGGTGTTGTTGCTGTTGCTAGGGTATCAAAACGGGTTGACCCGACCCATTTAGACATAACTTGTATGATAATGGGTCAACCTAGACCTGACCCGCTTATATTCGGATCGGGTTGGGTCGACCCGATTTGACCCTCTATTTTTTTAGTTTTAACCCATTTATAATGCCATTGTTTTACGGAAATTCTCAAAATAAATGCCTCATAGAAATAAGTTATTATTGGTGGGATTTTTTAGCTAATAAGTTTCATGTAATTTGACTCATTTAACTTCATGTGCATAAAAATAATGTGATAATATAATGCATTCTCCAGCATAATAAAAGTGGCATTCCGTCTGCCTTAGACCCTTTTTAGCATCAAGTGAGCTATGAGCAATACACTCCAAAAATCTTTGTTTCTACCTCCCTTGACATACTTAACACTTTCTCAATTTTTTTGGACAACCGGATCTATTTTTGTCAAACCATCTTACACCATCAAATTAAGAATGTGAGTACAACAACGCATATGAAGATATTCTCCACCAAGCAAAAACTCATTTCCTCGAATCAAGTTAGTCTTCAACAAATCAACATAGGTGTCATTTGTAGAAGCATTGTCTAATGTGATTGACATTACTTTTTTATTTATCTTCCAATTCCTTAAGAATATCATTATTTTGGAACACAAAGAGACACCATTGTGAGGAGGAGGCATGAAGCAAAAATTCAAAATTCTTTTCTAGAGGTGTCAATTTTTATCAATAAAATGTGTTGTCAAACATATATAGTCATTTGTTGTTAACGAAGACCAACAATCGGAAGTCAAATTAATTGTTTCATCTAGCATGATATGTATCTTATCCTTTTCCCTATTGTACACCTTAAGACAATTAGACCTGCATGTATTTCTACTCACTACATGCAAATCTTTACGCAAGTAAAACAACAAATCTCGAATTGCCACCCATTCAAACCGAAAAGGGAGATCATGCATAATCACAGTTGCTGCAACTAACTCTCTAAATTTATCATGATCAAAATTATCATTGTGTGCAGAAAGAGTACCTTGACTTGTATCCCCATGTCCATGACATCTTTCCATGTGCCGTTTCATGTTTTTAGTGCCATGACTACCTCCACAAATGTTTGCAGTACTACATTTCTTACATTTGGCCCTTATCTTCTCATCTTCACCAAGTGGCGTGGGCTCAAAATATTGCCATACAATTGAAGTGAGCTTCCTCTTTTTTGTACCTAAAACCTCAGACTCCAAGGTAGTTGCTTTTAACTGAACCATGTCATCACTCCAAGTCTTGAGTTGGCGAAAGACTTGGTAAGTAACTAGAGTCTAGTTCAAACACTATTGTAGTAGACAATATTACCATGAATTATGTTACAAGAGAGGAAGGTTCCTGTACATAAGCCCATTACAAGCTTAACTCCTATAGATTCAAGTACTAATAAAGTGCAAGAGTCTAGTGTTAGTTTAAGTCAAAACATTTCACAAAGGAGAATCAAAAGAAGACAAATTGAAAAAGATTTGGGTCTTGGGATGTTAACATATTGAATGGAAGAGGACCCTAAATTTTTTCAATTGAGATCAAGCATAAATGATAATCTATAAATGATTAATCATCCTTGGACAACAAGAACTATACTGTAATTAACGCTGCCATCCAAATATAGTCTACTAGGGGCACAAATGCTACCACAGTAAAAATCCCTTCCATAACAGCTAATTAAAACAACAACTCATATGACTAATCTTTGAATTAGGACAACTCATGATAACATACATTAGCCAAGGCTAGCCAACTCATCTTGGCTATGCAATTAAAGGATCAAATCACAAATTCCCAAATAGAAGCGAGGCTCAATAATCTTATTTTAAAATTTCTAGCTAAAAACTGGTGCATATTACAGATTTCAAACACATCACAAGCTGTATGGAATTATTTTTGTATCTATCAATACAAGAGTAACATTATGACTAAGTCCAGAATGGAACTTATCTTTGTATTTATTGCTATACAAACTAGTCATATAGAGGAAAATAATCTAATTTAAATCATAACTGATTTTTCTATGATTTATAAGAAATCATCAATGTTGACTGCCTTCCTGCACACTACCAGAACAGAAGACCTTCCTTTAAATACTTGTATCTTTTTCTCTAGAAAACCTGACATATCATGTCATATATCAATAGAAACCTTATTCTATTTAGAAAATTTCTTTAGAAGAAATTATCTCTAGATTTTGTATGAAATTTAAGTTATAAACTAAAGCTCACTTAAAGGTCCAGAAACAACAAAAACATATTTTTACCTTAAGCTTGTTTCCATGTTAAGCATATATCATGATTCAATTTACCTTGTATCATCAATACATGCTGAAGTAGCATCAGTACAGTAGGAATCCAAGGTCAACACATAAAAAATGACATACATGACAAATGATATACATACAAACATACATTCATGTCATATATATATTCATGCATACACACATGACATGCATACTGATTACAATTGATGAAACACCAAGGGCACATTCGTCTTCCCACCTAAAGTCAAAGCCGGATCCCGTAGACCTTGACTGGTGACGGCACCCAACTACCGCCCGCGTTAGGCCGAAGAATTCTGGGATGGTCGACATCAGCGGGGGGGGGGGGGGGGGGGGGGGGGGGGGGACCTACACGGCGTCATCCTATCCCAGGATTCCCGACAACATCTCACTGGCGATATCCTATCCGGCTGACGCATGATGACGTCATCTGGGGCGTTATCTTCCCTCGATAACGCCCACCCCTAGAGTAACATCCTTTCTTTTGCCTATAAATACCCCTCATTTTTAGATCAAAGGTAAGACCAAATTACTACTCAAATCTCTGCCAAATTTCACAGCCATACTAACTTAAGCATCGGAGTGTCTATACCGGAGCCCCCCTCCGGCGCTTTGCAGGTACGACGGACTGCCGCGACAGTAACTTCAAACGGCCATAATCTCTATCTTGCTTCCCCAGAAGCCCGAATCTTATCAAATTGGTGCTTTCATTGAGAGCTTTGGTTTTAATTAAGTGAGCGTCCTTAATTGCCAAGCTCTGTTCTTCTGAAATTTGGGAGATTATGGCTTCTGATTCAGATCCGCCATTGTCTCAGTCCTCTAGCCTTCCATTTGATACCTGTAGGCGACTTTTCCCTTTCGCCACTGCTGATGCCCCGACCGCGGCGCAAGAAATTCCTCCAGGAATGCCGGATCTCTCTTTATCACAAACAGTGGGAACATTTGTGTCCCAGCCATATACTCCTTTATCCCAGATAGCGGGGCCTAGTCATTTTACTTCCCAGTCAAGGGAATCCGTGATAGACAGTGCGAATAACCCTTTCGCGAGCTCGATTTCAGCCCTTCGTGCCTAGCTGGACCACTTAACGGAATTGGCTGCTAGATTCACGCCTAGTGCTTCTGGATCAGGTGTCCCATCCCAGTTTGTTTTTACTCCATCCATCATCACCGAACGGCCGTTGTCGTCCCCGTTGCGTGCGAATACCCCTCTGACGTTACCCGCGCTTAATGTGCCCGTCAGTCTTGTACAATTTGCTCACAAGACAGTGGAGCCATACGTGCCTCAGGCGCCTTTGCTACCTATTTCCCAGGAGGAGCGGCAATGGCTCGGCGAGGACAGAGGTCGTTGGGATGACAGGAGGGATGAAAATGATAGAGACATGTCTCCGGGAGGGAGCGAAAGATCCAGCAGTAGGAGGCATCGAACTCGCTCGCCAAGGAGTCGCAGCCCGTCTCCAAGGCGACATCATGACAGAAATCCGCGAGATCGTAGGCGTCATTTGGAGGTATCCCCACCTCGGTATGCGCGTGAGATTCTTGATGATACTTCTGACCACCCCTTTAGCGCACGCATAAGACGTCACAGAGTCAGCTGACTTGTGAAACTCCCCTCAGAATCCTATGACGGCACTAGAGATCCATTTCTCACCTTAACAAGGTGAAAGACTTTGTACAATTTCAGACCCACAATGACGCTGCCTTGTGTCAGATATTTGTAATGACCCTGTCGGGGGTTGCGCGCCTGTGGTTCGAAGGTCTTCCTGGTGGGTCTATTGACAACTTCTCACAGTTGGAATGTAAATTCAGGAGTCGGTTCAGTACCGCAGTCCCTATCAGAAAGTCTGTTGCTACCTTGTTCGACCTGCATCGAAAACCTCAGGAATCCTTAAGGAGTTTCCTCGATTATTTAGACACTGAGATGTCGCTAACGCCAGGAGTAACAGTTGATTTTGCCATAGAAGCCCTAAAGCGAAACTATTGCTATGGAAAACTCAGAGATGTTTAAATGGTTGACCCTCCAGCAACCTTAGATGCGTTAAGGCTGAAAGCTCACAACTATGCGAGGATGGAAGAGGAAGAGAATAGGGACATGATTCGAAACATGACACCCACCATGCCTCCAATCTATAACGCTCCTATTTCGATCACCTCTGAAGATCGGTTCATTAATGATTACGCCCAGCGAAAGGATCACATTCCCAAGACCTCTAATCGGAGAAGAGGTAACTCCTCAAAGGGAAAGTCTGGCGACTCCTCAATGCAGCGACAGGGAGATCCCCCTAAGGGACGAGTTTATGACTTAGATCTTCCTTCCTTCATCTTGCGCAGAGCAGAAATACTAGCAATAGTGGAGCAGCAGAACCTGCCCATCCGTTATCCTGCCCCTCTGAGACCGGGGGTAACCTTGGGGAGAAGAGAAAACGCTTATTGAAAATTTCACAAAGCTAAAGGACACTCTACAGAGGCGTGTAGAGAACTCAAATCAGTAATAGAGAGCTTGGTTGAAGAAGGTTATCTGGGAGAATTCGCCGTCAAAACGTGAGAAGAGGCTAAGAGTAACCCAACAAACAGAGTAGCCTGCGACCGACCAACACCTTCCCACGTCCTAGCCAACGACGCAGGTCTCGCAGGGAGAGATAGGGAAACACTTATGATTGATGACGAAGACGTCCCCATCATTAACATCATCGCTGGAGGCACACCTTATCCGGATGAATCTGCACAGTTGACACCCGCAGCAGGGGATAAGCGGAAGCGTGCCGGTATGTCAATTAAAAGTGAGGTGATAAACGCATTGGATCGCATGGTATTGTCCTTTTCTGAAGAGGACGAGAAGGGCGTGGTATATCCCCACAACAATGCGTTAGTAGTTACGCCCATTATTGCTAGCCATGGAGTTAGAAGAACTCTTGTTGACAACGGAAGTGTCGTGAACCTATTCTCATTGGAAGCTTACAATCTCATGAAGCGTCCTGAAAATGAGCTTACGCCTTGCAAAAAACCCATTATTGGAGTAGACGGAGTCCCCATCCCAGTGACTGGAGTAACCACCTTGCCGGTATATTTTAAGGAAGATATCTCCAAACGGTCAGAGGAGCTTCTATTTTTGGTGGTGGGCCTAAATCTGCCTTATAATGCCATATTGGGTCGGCCATTCCTCAACCATTTTGGAGCAGCGATATCGCAAAAGCATCTGAGGTTGAAGTATCCCTCCTGGGACTATGTGGTCTCAATCCGGGGTAATCAGAAGCTAGCGGCTGAATGCTACCTACTCATGACTCAGAAGAGTTGCGATAGGTACGTGTGCGTGACGGCGGATCCATATGAACAAAATGATGAGAAGTGCACTCAGCCCGTGGACAAGATGACTCACGTTCCAGTTAATGGGGTAAATGGGGCCGTATTCCTGGTTAGCGATAACCTCAACCCGGAGGAAAATTTTCAGTTAGCTCAGTTATTGAACAAATGCAAAGGAGAGTTTGCCTGGAAAACATCTGACATGCCTGGTATCTCACGGGAGGTGGCAGAACATAGACTTAACATCAATCCCAACGCCAAACCAGTTCAGCAGAAATGACGTGCCTTCTCTGCAGAAAAAGCGATGGCTGTCGGCAAAGAAGTGGCAAAACTTCTCGATGTTGGCTTTATTCGAGAAGTGCAATATCCCACCTGGTTGGCTAACCCTGTCCTGGTTCCCAAGCCTAGCGGAGAGTGGCGCATGTGCATCGACTTCACAGATTTGAATGACGCTTGCCCCAAAGATTGTTACCCACTTCCTCGGATTGATCAGCTAGTCTATCAGGCTGCCGGGTACGCATATTTGAGCTCGCTAGACGCCAACTCGGGATACCACCAAATCCCTATGGTCAATGAGGATGAAGAGAAAACTACTTTCATCACTCCGAAGACCACTTATTGCTACACGGCGATGCCTTTTGGGTTGAAAAACGCTGGAGCCACCTTTCAGCGAATGGCGAATCAGGTCTTCGAAAAGCAAATCGGGTGAAACGTGGAAGCATATGTCGATGACATACTGGTCAAAAGCCAAAGCTTCAAAGACCACCTGTCTGATCTGGCGGAAGTCTTCGAGGTAATGAAGTGATATCAAATGAAGATGAACCCTCGGAAGTGCATGTTTGCCTTTCAAACGGGTAAATTTTTGGGTTATGTGGTCAGTCAAAAGGGTATCCAACCCAACCCGTCAAAAATCAAAGCCATTCAAGACATGATATCCCCTCGAATTGTGAAGGAGATACAGAAGCTAACAGGGCGTGTTATCGCTCTGGGACGGTTTATCTCTAAGCAAGGTGAGAGATGCCTCCCATTTTTCAAAGTTATACGTAAGAAAGCCATGTTCGGATGGACGACAGAATGTGAAGAAGCACTCTCAGGCCTGAAGGCCTATCTATCGTCTAACCTGGTGTTGACAAGACCAGAGCCTGGCGATATCCTGTACTTATACCTCGGGGTTGCTGACGAAGTGGTCAGTGCGGTTCTTGTGCGAGATGACAATCACACACATCGCCCTGTATACTTTGTAAGCCACATCTTGAAAGACGCTGAGCTGAGATACGCCCGCATTGAGAAAATAGCGCTCGCGTTGATACAAGCCATGCGGAAAATGAGTCGATATTTTCAAGCTCATGCCGTCATCGTGCTGACGAACCAACCTTTAAAAAGGATATTTCAAAATCCCGAATCCTCGGGGAGAATGCTGATTTGGGCTATCGAGCTTGAACAATATGGTTTGCACTACAGATCTCGACCGTTTGTGAAGGCTCAAATTCTGGCAGACTTTATCACGGAATGCACCTTTACGCCAGATCCAATGACGGAGTTGACTGAAAAAGAAAAAGAAGAGTTGGACCTCCCCTTCCTTGAAACCTACACCGACCTGTGGGTCATCCACGTGGACGACGCCAAAAATCAAGAGCTTGTCGGGGCCGGAATCTTCATGAGTGGGCCTCACGGCATCCATGTGCGATATGCAATCCGAATCCTGCAGCCGTTGTCCAATAACGCCGCAGAATACGAAGCGCTATTAGCCGGGCTAAGGATAGGGAAAAGCGTCTCCATAAAAGGAATACATGACTCAGGGAGGTTGGGAGACCTGCGGCTGAAAGTCTGTGGAGACTCCAAGTTAATAATAGACCAAGTTTTGGGACACTCTCAAGCTAGGGAGCCCATCATGGTGCAATATCTAGCCAAGGTAAAACGCGAGTTGATAGAAATAAAGAAAAATGACATACAAGAGCTTCGAGCACATTCCTCGAGAGGATAATACTGAGGCAGATAACCTTGCCAAACTCGCAGCAAACCCGAAAGCGTCCATACCGAAAGGGGTGTACTACCGAGAGATACCCGTACCTTCCTTTATGGAAGAACAGGCGACGCTCTGCGTAGAAGAAAATGAAAATGACTGGAGAATTCCCGTCATAAAATACTTGAAACATGATGAGCTGCCAGCGGATAACGCTGAGAAGAAGAAAGTGCTAAAGTAAGCGGCACGGTGCACGTATTTTCACGGGGAACTGATGCGGAGATGTTTCTCTCATCCGGCTGCCAGGTGCATAACGGAGCAAGAGGGTCTTCATACCCTCCGCGAAATCCATGAAGGAGTTTGCGGCATACACGCATTCTGCGGCACCCTGGTTGCGCAGGTCTTTCGATCAGGATTCTACTGGCCCACTATCCAGAAAGACTGCCATAATTATGTGCGAACTTGCCAAAAGTGTCAGGAATTTTCCAAGATTCCTCGACAACCTGCAACACAAATTTATGACATCATCGCTCCTT
Organism: Viola odorata; assembly: GCA_963691705.1. Classification (NCBI taxonomy): domain Eukaryota; kingdom Viridiplantae; phylum Streptophyta; class Magnoliopsida; order Malpighiales; family Violaceae; genus Viola; species Viola odorata. The sequence continues at coordinate 18,252,320 of OY829539.1, read as the reverse complement.
GTCCTTTTGCAAAATGGGGAATTGACATCCTCGGACCGTTTCCAAAGGTGAGGTCTCAGCTAAAGTTTGTGGTGGTGGCAGTAGACTATTTTACCAAATGGGCGGAAGCCGAAGCGGTAGCCAACATCACAACAACAAAAATCTGGCATTTTTTCAAACACCAAGTTATCATGAGATTCTGCGTGCCCCGTGTGCTAGTCAGCGATAACAGAATGCAATTCACCAGCCAATTCTTCAGAGACCAGTGCGAGGAGTTCAGAATCGAGCAAAGGTTCTCTTCCGTGGCTCATCCGCAGACCAATGGTGAGGCTAAGGTGACAAATCGAGCCATCCTTAACGGATCCAAGAAGAACCTAGAAGGATTTAAAAAGAAGTGGGCAAATGAGCTGCCGTATGTGATGTGAGCATACCGCATGACCACGAAAACCAGCACGGGAGAAACACCATTTGCACTGGCTTTCGGTACTGAAGCCGTCACGCCCATGGAAATTGGTACTATGAGCTTACGAGCTGAATGAAGAAAGGTTACGTGCAAATCTTGATGCGCTGCCGGAATTGCAAGAGGAAGCTCTCCTGAAAATGTTACACTATAAGCAAAAGATGGCGCGTTATCACAATAGACGTGTCAAAGAACGACTACTGAAAGAAGGTGACCTAGTACTCAGGGACCAGCGAGCAACCGGTCAACGCCGAGGAAAGCTCAGCCTAAACTGGGAGGGGCCATACCGCGTTACCCATATTGTCGGGAGGGGAGCGTATCATCTGGAGACACTCGATGGTACCCCCTTACCTAACTCTTGGAATATTGCTCGTTTAAAATTATATCATGCTAGACTCTGATTTATCTATGCACGTTTTACTAACGCCAGCCCTAACCTGTGCTAATGCTCGAATAATGAGCTTTCTTGTATTTTGTGGGTGCATGTGTATGTGCGGATGATAAAGAGAGGTTGCCGGGAGTGAAAAGTCCTATCCTTGTGACGATCGGTCCTGATCCGCCGATTCATTAAGTAAGGGCACGCCCTGGCACACCTAATATGTAACATTGGGAGTGAAAAGTCCTATCCTTATGCTAGCCACGTGCGGGGCCATAAGACGAGGCACGTCCCGACACCCCCGGGGAGTGAAAAGTCCTATCCTTGTGATGGCATGTCCTGATCAGACAACTCACTAAGTGAGGGCACGCCCCGGGATTTCTGAAGGTGAAAGGCCCAATCCTTATGACTACCGTTCTCGTGGAGACGGCTCGTTAAGGAGAGGCACACCCTAGGGAGATGCTAACTCCATTTTGGAAGTGAAAATCCTATCCTTGTGACCGCGCTAATATATACGGCTCATTAAGTGAGGGCACGATTCCGGGATGTGAGGATAATGCCGAAAGTGAAAAATTCTAACTTGGTGACGGCCTGTCCTGATCAGACGGCTCACTAAGAAGAGGCACTTTTCTGCAGATCGTGGTAACGTGGAAACACGAAGAATCACAAAATCCCAGCAAGTAACAAGATGCGGAATCCCTGGTGAAGTGAGCTGGTTGAGAAAGCGATAACGAGCGACACCTGTGCCCTAGAATGGCGGCAGATCGGCTCCTACGGGAACTCATATCTGTTATTGCATATCTCTTACTAATAAATATTAATCGAGAGTGTGCAGGATATCTCTGACTGACGGAGATCGCAACGCTCGAGGCGATAGAAGGATTGCGCGATCCATCAGCAAAATGGACGTAAGGCCAACCACGTTGATTCTTGCATAATTTGGAGAACAGGGCCTAAAGACCCTATTCGTTATCTCTTTCAATCGAGGGAAGGAAGGACACTTCCTCTGGAAGGAATGTCATCTTTGATGAGGCGGAACAGTGGTACAGTTGAACCTGGCAAAGCTCGTCAGCGTAACCAGGATAATAAGGGCACGACGGTCGTGCTTCGAGAAATTCTAAGGAAAAGAAAAACAATAACAAAGGAAACCAATACCATGGATATGCCATTGTTTAAACACCCACGAAGGGTCGCAAAAATATACAAAAGATGGACAAAAGGGATAACGCTCAATCCTCACAAAAGAAGGGGCGATAATACCCTGGCTACGATTGATTCCCTGAACTCTCCTGCCCCGAGTAGCCCGCCTCTCTGGCTAAGTGAAAGCCCTCGTCATTAAGATCACAGGAATTCTACAAAAAGGCGTCAGAAACGGCACCACCTTGGTAAAATTCCTCCCCATGAATCTCTACAAAGCAGTCGGCCATGATGGAAGCAGTCTTTTCAATGTACCACTGACACTTGATGGTTGTCTCTTTCTCAAGTGTCATTTTCTCTCCTGCCAAGGTTGCTCTCTCTTCCACTAAGGCTGCTTTCTCTCCCTCGAGAGCGATACTCTTCGACCGTTCAGCTGACAAAGCAGCGTTAGAAGCGGCTAACTGTTCCTTCGCCTCTCTTGCCTCCTCTTTGGCTGCTTCCATGGCCCCTATACACCTGTCTCGCTCTTCCAGCAACCTCTGTTTCTCCTCTTGCTCCTTTGAAAGCTTGTCTGCGGAAGCGGCAAGAGCAGCCGCCCTTTCTGACACGCGTTCCGTATAGTGATGAAACCGGAGGAGACTGGTAAAAAGGGTAGAGCGCAGTAAGTCAACTTGCTCTTTATCTCCCTCAGCGGCAAAAGTGCTTCGTTCCTCGGGAGACGTTAGCATATGAGCAGCCAAGAACGCAGCAGTAACAGCCGAGTTATCGCCTCCCATAGCCGCGATTCCCGAACTACGCAGCGTAGTCATGTCCATTTGATGAGTGATAGGCCCAGCGGCGTTATACGAGCTCACGTCGGCCAGAAGGTTGGACACTATTGTTCCCTCTCCAAACCGCTTAAGCGCGGAAGCATCGGAAGGAACAAAGACCACGGCGGCAGGAGAGGGAGGCTGGTTAGAAGCAGAACCTCCCTGGGGCCCGAATACTTCATGAGGCTGATAGGAGGGGAAGCCAGACAAGTCATCATTATAGACCACGTTAGAGGAATAACGAGGTACTTCCGAACCAAACGAAGGCGGAGAAGTCTCAAAGGGCCCAGGAATGGTCATGTTCTAAAAAATGCTAGCAGTTTGCCCCGGAGGAGGTGCGGAAGAGTCAAGGACAATTTGAGGCCTCTCCCCGACATCAGTTTGACTCGAGGACAGGCTCGTGCCTGCTCCATTGGGCCTCTGCTTCTTCCTTGGTTGAGTCAGAATACGCCTCAAGTCCATATTGCCTCGCGATAGCGAAGGAGTAGAGGCACCAGAAGTATCCTGTAAAGAAAAACAATTGCTAAAAATGAGAAACAAAAGAAAATGCAGAAAGGCATTGAAAAATAACATAACAAATATAAGGAAGCGTTCGCAATTACCGTCTCAACGATAGGCGCTTCTAAAGAACCGGTCGTATCCAAAGAGGGCGGAATTGATGGCTGGAGGGTGGCAACGCTTCTTGTTCTCCTTTTCTTCTTTCCTTTTGCGGAAGCCCGGGGGGCGACTGGCCGAACAGGAATACCAGCAGGAATGTTGTCGGTTTCCTCGTCAACCGAAGCAGAAGATGTTTGAGGAAGAATCGAAACAGCAGCAGGTGGAACAACTGAAGTGGTGGCAATATTGACAGTCACGGCCGTTGGATCAACCGCCCCTCTTCGTCGAAGCCTCCTTAAGCGTCTCCTAACGCTCTCGGGAATGTAGTCGGGATCGGTCGCTGCAAAAGTGCAAGACAGCGTTAGCGTTAGTACTATTACGGGAAATCAGGAAAAATGATGCGATACTCACGTCTAACGCAGGCTCGGATATCAGTTCCGCAGGCCAGAAGGCGGGTATGAACGCTGATTTCCAGTTTGAGTAACTTAGCAAACCACTCTTGCTCTGTCTCGTTAAGAGCCTCCCGGCGCCAAGCGCTGTCCCTGACACCCTAGTTGAAACCAGACCGCCACCATGGATCCGGAAGCTCGGGAGTCTCAATAACAAAGAACTGCTCTTTCCATTTATCGATGGAAGACTCCAAATGAAGGAGTTTCCATGTGAAGTTCTTGAGCGAATCGTCGTCATAACGGGGTGATATCGCTATCACACCACGACGGTTAAACATCTGAAACAAAGACTTGAGCAATGCAAGGGAAGGAGAGGTAATTCCCTTGTACTTGCAGAGTTCTAGAAAGGCATAAACGCCGCAGTAGGCATTTGGAGCCAATTAAACAGGGCTCAGATCCAGAGAAGTAAGCAACTCTTGGATAAAAGGGTCGACCGGAAACCAGAAACCGTAGCGAAACATCTGGGTATACAAGATTCTGCATTTGCCAGTCAGAACGCTATTCAGGAGTAAAGACTCAGGGGCAATAGAAACCTCGAAGCCCTTAGGGATGTTAGCACCGTGATCGGTCAGATGTATATGAAGGATGGTATAAGAAGTAATACTACTGGCTATAGTGTCTAATTTTTCCTCATCAATCGATTTGGAATCAGAAGCACGAGTTTTTCTTTTACCCATGGAGGAAAAAGAAAACAGATGAAGAAGATAGCAAAGGGAATAAGGAAGTACCTTTTTGAGAAGAAAATCGAAGTACCCAGAAGATGAAAACCAGAAACGCAAGACGATTTGAGAAGACACAGAGACGCACGCGCGTGACAGGCGTGGGCAATGAGTACAACCCTAGAAAAGCGAGAAGACGCTTTGATTCTATCAAATCACGCTAGCCCTAGCATCCTGATGAGCAGACACGTGTCTCTGAACTATCCTAATCCCTCGCTCACATTAATGAGGGGATCCTGAGCATTAAATGCTCTGAAAAGCAGAATTACTTTATCAAAAAAGAAGTCAAGCATGATGACGTAATCAATGAGATAACGCCAAGAAGCAAATTAATTATTATTCAGAGTGGAATGACAGTCGTTATTGTGCAAGCATTATCAATTATTACAAGCCAGATGAAACCAATGTTTGAAGAAAAATAAAAACACCCTCGAGCGCTGCCTTACGCCAATCATGGAAGAACTCCTTTATTACCCCCGACATCCATATCCCTCAATCTCTCAAAGGCGTAATCAGCTATCTTGGCAGGATCGAAAGCCTCGCTACGGTAATAATCTGGGAATCCAGCGGCAAAGGCTTGTATCGCCTTATCTTTCCACCGTGATATCTCATGGGGCATCTTCGCTAACTTCGCGTCACGGGCCGATATCTCTTCGCGAAGAAGAGAATTTCTCCTGTCGGCAGCCACCAGTTCTGCCTCCAAAAGCTCTATCTTGGCCTTCCCTATCGACTTCTCTCTGGCCAATTCAGCGTGACAGTCATTAAGCTCTGCTTGGGTATTGCTCTGGAGTTGCGTCAACTCCACCACCTTAGCGGGGGAACCTCGAACCTTGTCACCATGAATATCAGGAAAGTAATTCAGCATGCGAAAGCTAGCCAGCACGTCATTCAAAGCGCGTTAGCGATGAACCTCCAGAGGAAGCTCTGACATCTCCTCCCTATCTTCAGGAGAGCCAAATATCGCACCCACAATAGAGCCTACCGGCTCGCTTCGCGATAGCAGATCCGATATTCCTAGTGCGCGAAGTCAGCTGGTGCCGAAGGTAGACAGATCTAAGTGATAGGAAGTGGCTCCTTGAGGACCTTGAGAAGACAGATTGGTGATAAAAGGAGGAGAGCGACCGTCAATGGAACCGCCGATTCCCGAGATAGAAGTACAAAATAATAGCGGAAGGCCATTTAGCTGAGGGTCGGGAGTAGAAGCAAGCTCAAGATTCGGGGCAGTGACATCAGGAATGAAAGAAGAGATAGGAGAGTCAGGAGCGGCAGTTAAAGGAGGAAGGTTGACCTCTGGCGGAACCTCGGAAGTTTCAGGAGGAACGTTGGTTGACACCTCAACCACTGCCGCCATTTCGTAAGAACTCGCACCACCAAGAGAATCAGCCCCGGCAGCAGGGGTTTCGTTCACCTTCCTTAAAGCCGCCTCAGCGACTGGGTTGCTATTTCCCATTCTTAGCTTCTTTCGCTAAGCCGCGGAAGCATGACGGAGCCCAAAGTCGGTGTCCATGTCTTCGCTGCCGCTATTAGTTACTTCAGTCTTAGGACGATTCGAAGTCACTCCTTTGTTCCGAATGGGCAATCAGTTCTCGAGAAAGCGAGAGGTCCAGACAGAGATATCGCGCCTAGCAACAGTCTTGAATCTTTTTCTTTTTGGTGGAACGGCAGGATGACTGGAGCTCTCAAGAGGAGGAGATGGCGGCAATGATTGAAGCGGCCTCACGTTCAGAGGAACGTCCTTGTCGCTCGACGGTTGATTTCCAGTGTCACCTGTCGATAAGACATATCAGAACAGTGAATAAGCCGAAGCGATAACAGGGGAAAAGGATAAGACATATCAGAACAGTGAATAAGCCGAAGCGATAACAGGGGAAAAGAAACTTACTTATAGTACACTTCTCTATAAGCTTGTACAGGGCAAACTCTTGAATGCGAAAGGACGAGCTCAGTTCTAGCAGCATGTTTGTTTGTCGAAGTTCTTCCTTGGACACTGTCGACGGGTTTGTCCAGATGGAATCATCAAGACACTGATTGAAACCCCTTGGCCAAGGGCAGAAAGGTAATTTCACGATGAAGAAACTGCTCTTTCAATCGGCCACAGTCTCTTCAAAGCCCTAAAATTTCTGCCAAAATGACTGCACTAACGCGTCATTCCACCTTGGGGTGATATCTACCACACAGTTGCGGCACTTAAAGCTAAAAAACTTGCTGAATAAATTGACAAATGGGACAAGGACACCCCGCAACTCGCAAATCTGAATGAAGGCATGAACTCCGCACCAGGAAGAAGGCGTAATCTGAGCCGGGTTGATGTCATATCGAACTAGTAATCCTTTCACCGCTTCGTGGATGGGAAAGTGAAAACCGTAAAGAAACATATTAAAATATATCATCCTATCGCTCCCCGATAGGGGGTCATGAAGCCGATGACCAACATCAGGAATTCTGACGGAGTAGCCAGGAGGGAAAAAGATACCATTTTCCTCCAACTCCGCCTCCAATACCACTTCATCAACAAAAATACTGGGTGTTCTCTCAATTTCTAAATCTATGGGCCGCTGGAGACTCCTCAAAGACCTATTTGTGGCCAGAGGCCACTGAGAATCCTTGGGTACCCTACATGTACTCATAATGAATAAGCAAGAAGAAAATCTGAGGAAAAAGAAGTGTAGTACCTTGAGTAGAAGGTGGTGGACAAAACCGTCGGCGGCGGCGAACGGTGGTCGTAACTTCCTTCGAAGTAAAAAACTTAAGAGAGAGAAGGAGAAATTTTTGAAGTGAAAGAAAAGAGTATTCCCTTTTAAAGGCTGAGTTTGAAAGTCGAACAGCCTGTAAAAATGGGACACGCCCCAAGGCAAAAGTGACACGTGTGAAAAAATTCAGAGGGATATTTATGTCTAAGCATTTATATCTTCTGGAAGGGGCAGTTACTGATAGTCAGTTGCAAGCGGTTACATTAAAGCAATGGTTAGTCTCAGTGATAGCTATCTATCGAAGAGGGGCTAACGCTTGAGCGTGCAAGACTAAAAGAGCAAAGCATCATTTCGTTTAATAATAAGCCATACGGCATCTACAAAAGATTGCCAGGGGTGGAATAAATCATCATCAGGCCAATAAGAGGACCAGTAACAGTATTCCTCATCTAAGGGCGGAAGCTCCTCATCAGCAAAAGGAGGCGATTTGTCAGCCTTTCGCTCCGGACTCAGCATTAAGGGATTGGATTCCCCCTTTGTAGTGGAGGATGCCGCCTTTGCAGCGGTATCACCTGGAGGAACCTCCTCTTCAAACCAGTCAGCAGGAGGAAACAATTCTTTGCACTTACAAGATGGAGGGGCTGAAAAAGAAGAAAACCAGCCATCGGTCCTGGAATTTGCTCTCTTCTTCGACCTCTTCCGACCTTTACGGCGAGGCAATCGCCTCTCCTGGCACGGCGGCGAAGGAGGATTGTCAGAATCCGGTGTAGTTGGAGGGGTTGGATGAGATTCTCGTTCATCGGAGACCTGATCGTATGAATCAGCCATGAGAGATGAAAATCAGTAGCAGCAGGAAAATGCGAAGAAGAAGATGAACAGGAAAAAGAAGAACTCCCCATAAATAGTTGAAGTAGTGAGACTCTTCAAATCTTCCCGCACGTGAGTAGAGGATAATTTAATGCATCTCAAGAAGATCAACCATAATGGCAGAATTAAATCCTTTGAGCACGCCTGCTGGGACTTCTCAATAATCAAGAAACGCGAAAAAATCGCCCAATCAGTCAATGCTAAAGAATCGGCGCATGATTAGTACAGAACGGTTCGCCAGAGCAACCGTCGCCACCTGGCAGAAAAAGAAGAATGAATGCTGCAGAAGTCTGGCCAATGACAGACTCATTTTCAGTTGGGCTTACACCGCCCTCAATCGAAGCAAGAGCTAACATAAGAAAGGAAAGAAATCGCAAGCCCAATAACGGAAAGAAGTTTTATTACGGCCTAGACATACATCTGCATACATAATACATAAAGAGGAAAGATAAAAAAGAAGGCACAGTGACAAGCCTTCAAGCCCGAGACCCGGCATCATTGTCATCATCCACCAGCAGAGTGGGGATATCCCTTAGGGCTTCCACCACAGAAGTCAGCTCAGAAGAAGTGCTCCTCATACTCTTCAGGCAGCAGTTCAGTAGATCCTTCCTCTGCTGCAGCATGGTGATGGTAACCTCGATGCGGCAGGCGGCGATGGCCAACTTGGAGACATTCTCGATGGGATTGAAGTCCTCCATGGTAGCAACCCCGATCCTGGACTGAATGGGGGTCATCATTCCCCGAAGCTCCAGCATATCCTCACCAGTCTTCGTCAGCATGTTCTCCAGGAAGCTGACGTCACCCTCAGTGAGGTTTTTGAGGGTTAAGGCTTTGGAAATCAGAAAGTTTCTAGTGAGATGATCCATGAAGAAGTAATAAATGAGGGGTAGAGAAGTGTGGAGAATCTACGCCAAAAAAGGATCGCATTTATAGGTCCAAAATAGTAGCCACTCACTAAGAAACACGCCTAAAAAATCAAGCCGTCCTGTTATCCCGAAGCAGCTGGAGGGAAAGGCTAATGCGGAACTCCTGATGAACGCCTGAGATACTCAAGCGGAGTACGGATTGAGGTTCAAAAGAATGTAAGACCTCGCAATCTGTAGGTGGCCCACAGCGTAAAGCCGCGTCAATATTACAGGTAGCTCCGAGCAACGTAAAACCGCGTCGATATTGCCGGTAGCTACGGTGTAAGACCGCACATATTGCAGGTAGTTCATGACGTAAGACTACGTCAATATTACAGACGACTTACAGCAAGGCCGGATTCAAAGAGCTTGGATGAAAAAGGTGACATCAACTACTCCCCAACATGTGCGAGTGAAAGCCTCTAAGGGTAATTAACGTCTATCGTCGCATGTTATTTTCACTAACGTGACAAAGCCACATTTGAGAAAGTGCAGGAAAAACGAGGAAATATCACCTTCAGAACGATATTCGGAGAGCCTCATCCCTGTCAACTTGGTCAGCGCCCTCACTGCGACTAATAGTTATTGCAAGCGATCGGTTCCGTTATCCGCTTCGCTATCATGTATCTGGTGCAAAAGAACTAACAAAGGAGTCAGAGAAACTTGGAGATTCTCACGAACCTGACGCGGCGCAAAGGGAGTAACGTCTCTCCAGAAACCAGGCAAGGAAGCCCTTGGTAAACACTCGGGCTCATTTTCAGTTGGGCTTATGATAACAATTGATGAAACACCAAGGGCACATTCATCTTCCCACCTAAAGTCAAAGCCGGATCCCTGTATACCTTGACTGGTGACGGCACCCGGCTACCGCCCGCGTTAGGCCGAAGAATCCTGGGATGGTCGACATCAGCGGGGGGGACCCACACGGCGTCATCCTTCCCAGGATTCCTGACAACATCTCACTGGCGATATCCCCTCGGTGATACCCTATCCGACTGACGCATGATAGCGTCATCTGGGGCGTTATCTTCCCTCGATAACGCCCACCCCTAGAGTAACATCCTTTCTTTTGCCTATAAATACCCCTCATTTCTAGATCAAAGGTAAGACCAAATTACTACTCAAATCTCTGCCAAATTTCACAACCATACTAACTTAAGCATCGGAGTGTCTACGTCGGAGCCCTCCTCAGGCGCTTTGCAGGTACGACGGACTGCCGCGGAGGTAACTTCAGACGGCCATAATCTCTATCTTGCTTCCCCAAAAGCCCGAATCTTATCACATACATACCTAAGGAATCCAAATTCTACTGAATTTGTGTTTCCAAGCTTAAAATGGAAGCAACAAAGGAACAAGAAAGGGTGGGTTTTTTCTATTCCTTTCATTTTGACATCAAGAAAACAAAACCTTTCAAAGAAAATAAAACAAAAAGGAACAAACCTTTTCTTGTGTTTCCAAATCAAAAAAGCAAAAGAAAGGAAGTATCCCTGCATAGCGACCAGAAGCAGCAGCAGGAGCAGGAGCATACCCAAATTTTCAAACCACCAATCGAAGTAGCAACCGCGGTGGCAAAAGGCTGGGAGAGATGGGAGTTTTATGGTGGCAGTGGCCACGAGGAAAGCATCAACAACAAAAAGAGGAGGAGGAGATCAAAATTTTCAAACCACCAATCTAAGTAGCAACGACGAGGCTGGTGCCGCGGTGGCAAAAGGCTGAGAGAGGCGGAGTTTTATGGTGGCAGTGGCAGCGAGGAAAGCTGAGAATAGAGGGATGGACGAACAGGTTTTGATTTAAACGGGTCAAATGAGTTTACCTGTTTACTAGCGGGTCCACCCATACCCGACCCGTTATTTAACGGGTCAAAAATCAATGACCCCTACCTATCAAACGCGGGTCGGGTATGGGTCAAACCCATTTTAAAAGCTCTAGTTGTTGCTGATGGTAGTGCCTCAACCCACTTGTAAATTGATTGAGCGTTAAATTCTTATGTTTTTACTGTCAAATTACTTGTAAATTGGACAGTAAAACTATTGATAAATGTAAATTCTTCTCACTTCTACAGAATTACTTGGAGGCACGAAAAAAGGAAGATAGTAGCGGAGGAGAAAACTAGCTTTGAATTCTATCTTAGCCAAGAGGTTTCGAGAGAAGTAAACTTTTCCAAGAGACTTGGAACCCAAACGCGAGTCTCGGGGGCAACAGTTGCAGTGACAACGGCAAAGGAGGGATTTTCTATCATCAACAACACACATTAGCCACCTTCTTGGCCAAGACAATTTCGAGAGAGGCAGACTTTGGCAGGAGACTTGGAACGTAGACGAGAGTCTCGGGGGTAGCAGTTGCAGTGACAACTGATATGGCCCAAGTGCCTTAGGAGAGCTTGGCCCAGACGTTGAGAGCATCGGATTTAGTCTTTGGCTCGGTTGGCTCGGATGCGGGTTTGGCTTGATGGATTCATGGTGTTTGTTGAGCGGATGTGAGTGTGTTTGTTTAGTAAGGCGCAACGGAAAGCAAGTAGAGGAGAGATGAATGGAAATCTTATATATGAACACGGCTTGAAAGATCAAGCTCAATGTTTACAAGAGGTATGTGCAAGTAAACGATCGGAAATGGAAAGCTTGGATCTAGGATCCTCCTAGTACTAGCCTAGGAGATTTAGCTTAAGGCTTTAAGAGAGAAATCTCCAAAATCAAAAGCAACTATAAAAGAGGCTAAGTCCTTCAATTTATAGTGCTACAATTATTATATGGAGAAACCCGAACTACCCTTGGACAAGGGGCTTTAGTTAATGGCTAGGTCTAGCCTAAGTGAGTGACGGGTCGCTGCCTTGGCCATGTGATAGGTCGCAGCTTGGGATGTGTGACAAGGTGTGGCCTTGGGCGTGTGACGGGCGGTTGCCTTGGCCGTGTGACAGGGCGCGGCTTTGGCTGCGGGACAGGTCGTAGGCGCGGCCTTGACGCTGGGCTTAAGCGAGGCCTTGAGCGAGGCTAAGGCGCTGCTTGAAGGCGAGGCCTTGAGCGATGAGGTGCCTAGTGGGGACGAGGCCTTGATTTCGGTCTTAAGGTGAGGCCTTGAGCGAGGCTGAGAGGCCAAGTCTACACGAGGCTTAGAGCGAGGCCGAGGGGCGCGATAAGGCGGGGCCTTGAGGTGGGGCTTTGGTGAGGCTTTGACCGAGGCCTTGAGCGGGACTTTGAACGAGGCCGAGGCACTAGTCGGGGCCTTGGGTGTGCCGTGGGACTCAGGCTCGGGAAAGACGCTGCTCGGGCCCTTGAGGCCAAGGCTTGGGGCCTCAGGTTTGGGCCAGCTGCAGTACGGGGTCTCGGGGTCAAGACTTAGGGACTCGGTCTTGGCCAAGACGCTGCTCGGGCCCTCGAGGCTAAGGCTTAGAGCAAGCTGGCTCGTATCAACAACGACAAAGGAGGGGTTTTCTATCATCATCAGCACATATCTTTAACAAGAACCTTTATCGGATCTCCCTCTCAAAAACAATATCTGATTATTACCTAAACAATATTTATCTCCCTTTTTGAAAGTGATTTGGCCACAACCACGTATGTTAGTGCAAGTTGACTCGTATCATCTCCTCCCCCTTCGCAAGGATTCGACCTCGAATCCAAGTCCTCCTCCTCCCTTCTCGCCATGGTCAAACTCCCTCTCATTACGAGGCACCGGGGCACCTCCACATGGTCATACCGATCATCTTCAGCACTAACATACTTCTCATCCTCCCAAACCTCCTTCGGGTTGTTCACTTCTTATTTTTCATTCTCACTAACCAACTCACCGCCCTCCCGAATAACCATGGTCATCCTATTGGGACACTCGACTTTCATGTGCCCTTTTCCGCCGCACTTGAAGCACGTAATGGTTCTAGTGGGTGTCCGCATGGGTGGGTTAATTCGGGTGGTGTTTGGGTAGGCATTTGGCAAGGTGGTTGCGGCCGTTTTGGTGGGGTTTGGCCATGGCCGTTTGTAGGTGGCCGCGGGAATAGTAGTAAGATTAAGAGAAGGAGATGGGGCCTTGAGTTTTCGGTTCACTTGCCTTTCAATTTTGATCGCGAGATGGTGGAGCTCATTGATGTCGGCATAAGTGTGGAAATCCAAGGTTTCCGCTATCTCGTGGTGAAGACCGGCCACAAAATGAGCCAGGGTGGCTTCGGCGGTTTCCCTAAGTTCGGCCCTCATGACCAAAGTCAGCAACTCATTGTAGTACTCATCCACACTCTTGGACCCTTGGTAGTAACTTTGGAGGCGGATATGTAGGTCCCAAATGTAGTATGGTGGGATAAATCGGAGGCGCATCTCGGTTAGGAGCTCACCCCAAGTGGTCACGACCCTTATCCCTCCAAGCCGACGTGTTATCAAGATGCGATCCCACCACTTAATAGGCATGCCGGTCAGCTCAACCATAGCCAGCCTAAGCTTCTTCTCTTCCGAGTAGTCATAACAAGCGAACATACGTTCCATCTTGTTTTCCCAATCAAAGTAGGCATCGGGTCCTTCTTGACCATCAAAGCTAGGTAATAAGATCTTGGGTTGTTATCTCCCCTCTCAAACTTATGCCTATTCCCCCTCCCTCCATTCGGCTCCTCATACTCCGGGTGTCCTGGTGGTTCTAAGGATGGGTCGTTTGGCCGTGGGGGTGTGAGGGGCTCGGGTCTAGGTGGTGGCCGAAGGGGCACAACATCATTGGCCCTATGCAGCGGCAGATTGGGGTCGGTGTTTCGGGTGGCTTGCACCATGGTGTCTAAGAAGTGAGACACTCTAGGTGGGGGCTCGGAATGGTGGTGTGTAGGTGGGGGATTGGCAAAGGGTCCCGTGAGTTGTAGGTGCCCAATAAAAGGTCCATGGACTGCCGCGGGTTCGCCATTGGTCACACCCGCGCCCCTTTCCCCCTCATACTAAGTTCGGTGTAGGTTGAAGGCGTAGTAGTCTATGTCTTGAGGGTTCCTTGGCCGGGTTGTTTGGTGGAAGTGGATTGCGGTCTATTTTAGGCGCTCCAGGTGATTGGGTGGTTGGTAAGGTGGTGGTTTTGAGGGTGGCGGAAGCTCAATTTGTGGGGGTTGGTCGGTTGGGGGTGGCTGATTGCTTGGTGGGGGAAGGGCTACGGCTGGTTGCCTCCCGGTGAAGGCTTCTAGCAACTTGGCAAACCGGGCTTCCTCCCTCATTTCCCTTCGCGCATCCCTTTTGTCCATTAGCGCTATGAGAGTCGCTATGGCCGAATGGGACACGGCCTCCTCTCGGCCTCCCCTTGGATTCCCCAAATTAATCGATTCATTAGAGCTCATCGAATGAACTCAGCTATGAGTCATAACTAGAGGCAGCTGCATAAAGAACACACGCAAGGAAAACAAAGGCACGGAAAGTCTAAAGTGTGGCGCGAAAGTTGTGATGAAGCGCAACACTTAGACTTGGGATGGAAATATTTGAGAGACAAGGAAGAACTAGACACGACACAATTTGAAAGACATGTAGTGTGATTGATAAGTTCTAGTGATAAGAGGGGTGGGTGTAAGTGATAAGAGTTTAGGCATATCCATGAGTGTTAAGCAAATTAGGTGATAAGAGCAAGTGTGTGTATCAATGATTGATAAGCATTTGAGGTGATAAGAGTAAGTGTGTGTATCGATGATGTCATATAAGGGGGTATGGTTATAGATATTTTCTAGGGTGTTTAGCAAGTTTTAGGGTTGAAGCCGTCGGCCTTGCACATGCTAGAATGACTCATACAATGACTCACACAAAAGGACAAAACGTACTATTTGGACCACCTTGACACATGTCTAGCAATTTGAGAGAAGACAACAAAACTCTAAGAACACCAACTCATTTTTGTGGGAAAGAGATGAAGAATAGCAGATTTAATCCAACAATAAACACTAAACAATATGAACAAAGCGTTTAAGATGGATCAAACAAGGAAAAATGGCCAAAAACTCAAAAATACCCAAATGGCCGAAAATGACTAGAATGACTTGGGGACGATTTTTGAACCATAGGAATACCTTAAAAATGATGAAAATTCAACCGTGAAGACAGCTGGGCTACTACCACATGATACAACCCAAGCGCCTTAGGAGAGCTTGGCCCAGACGTTGACTCGGATGCGGGTTTGGCTTGATGGATTCATGGTGTTTATTGAGCAGATGTGAGTGTGTTTGTTTAGTAAGGCGCAGCGGAAAGCAAGTAGAGAAGAGATGAATGGAAATCTTATATATGAACACGACTTGAAAGATCAAGCTCAACGTTTACAAGAGGTATGTGCAAGTAAACGATCGGAAATAGAAAGCTTGGATCTAGGATCCTCCTAGTACTAGCCTAGGAGATTTGGCTTAAGGCTTTAAGAGAGAAATCTCCAAAATCAAAAGCAACTATAAAAGAGGCTAAGTCCTTCAATTTATAGTGCTACAATTATTACATGGAAAAACCTGAACTACCCTTAGACAAGGGGCTTTAGTCGACGGCTAGGTCTAGCCTAAGTGAGTGACGGGTCGCTGCCTTGGCCGTGTGATAGGTCATGGCTTGGGTTGTGTGATAAGGTGTGGCCTTGGGCATGTGACGGGCGGTTGCCTTGGCCGTGTGATAGGGCGCGGCTTTGGCTGCGGGACAGGTCGTAGGCGTTGCCTTGACGCTGGGCTTAAGCGAGGCCTTGAGCGACGAGGTGCCTAGTGGGGTCGAGGCCTTGATGTCGGTCTTAAGGCGAGGCCGAGAGGCCAAGTCTACACAAAGCTTAGAGCGAGGCCGAGTGGCGCGATAAGGCGGGGCCTTGAGGTGGGGCTTTGGTGAGGCTTTGGGCGAGGCCTTGAGCGGGACTTTCAACAAGGCCGAGGCACTAGTCGGGGCCTTGAGCGGGACTTTGAACGAGGCCGAGGCACTAGTCGGGGCCTTGGGTGTGCCGTGGGACTCAGGCTCGGGAAAGACGCTGCTCGGGCCCTTGAGGCCAAGGCTTGGGGCCTCAGGTTTGGGCCAGCTGCAGTACGGGGTCTCGGGGTCAAGACTTAGGGACTCGGTCTTGGCCAAGACGCTGCTCGGGCCCTCGAGGCTAAGGCTTAGAGCAAGTTGGCTCGTATCAACAACGACAAAGGAGGGGTTTTCTATCATCATCAGCACATATCTTTAACAAGAACCTTTATCGGATCTCCCTCTAAAAAACAATATCTGATTATTACCTAAACAATATTTATCTCCCTTTTTGAAAGTGATTTGGCCGCAGCCACGTATGTTAGTGCAAGTTGACTCGTATCATCTCCTCCCCCTTCGCAAGGATTCGACCTCGAATCCAAGTCCTCCTCCTCCCTTCTCGCCATGGTCAAAGTCCTTCTCATTACGAGGCACTGGGGCACCTCCACATGGTCATACCGATCATCTTCAGCACTAACATACTTCTCATCCTCCCAAACCTCCTTCGGGTTGTTCACTTCTTATTTTTCATCCTCACTAACCAACTCACCGCCCTCCCGAATAACCATGGTCATCCTATTGGGACACTCGACTTTCATGTGCCCTTTTCCGCCGCACTTGAAGCACGTAATGGTTCTAGTGGATGTCCGCATGGGTGGGTTAATTCGGGTGGTGTTTGGGTAGTCATTTGGCAAGGTGGCTGCGGCCGTTTTGGTGGGGTTTGGCCATGGCCGTTTGTAGGTGGCCGCGGGAATAGTAGTAGGATTAAGAGAAGGAGATGGGGCCTTGAGTTTTCGGTTCACTTGCCTTTCAATTTTGGTCGCGAGATGGTGGAGCTCATTGATGTCGGCATAAGTGTGGAAATCCAAGGTTTTCGCTATCTCATGGTGAAGGCCGGCCACAAAATGAGCCAGGGTGGCTTCGGCGGTTTCCCTAAGTTCGGCCCTCATGACCAAAGTCAGCAACTCATTGTAGTACTCATCCACACTCTTGGACCCTTGGTAGTAACTTTGGAGGTGGATATGTAGGTCCCAAATGTAGTATGGTGGGATAAATCGGCGGCGCATCTCGGTTAGGAGCTCACCCCAAGTGGTCACGACCCTTATCCCTCCAAGTCGACGTGTTATCAAGATGCGATCCCACCACTTAATAGCCATGCCGGTCAGCTCAACCATAGCCAGCCTAAGCTTCTTCTCTTCCGAGTAGTCATAACAAGCGAACATACGTTCCATCTTGTTTTCCCAATCAAAGTAGGCATCGGGTCCTTCTTGACCGTCAAAGCTAGGTAATAAGATCTTGGGGTTGTTATCTCCCCTCTCAAACTTATGCCTATTCCCCCTCCCTCCATTCGGCTCCTCATACTCCGGGTGTCCTGGTGGTTCTAAGGATGGGTCGTTTGGCCGTGGGGGTGTGAGGGGCTCGGGTCTAGGTGGTGGCCGAAGGGGCACAACATCATTGGCCCTATGCAGCGGCAGATTGGGGTCGGTGTTTCGGGTGGCTTGCACCATGGTGTCTAAGAAGTGAGACACTCTAGGTGGGGGCTCGGAATGGTGGTGTGTAGGTGGGGGATTGGCAAAGGGTCCCGTGAGTTGTAGGTGCCCAATAAAAGGTCCATGGACTGCCGCGGGTTCGCCATTGGTCACACCCGCGCCCCTTTCCCCCTCATACTAAGTTCGGTGTAGGTTGAAGGCGTAGTAGTCTATGTCTTGAGGGTTCCTTGGCCGGGTTGTTTGGTGGAAGTGGATTGCGGTCTATTTTAGGCGCTCCAGGTGATTGGGTGGTTGGTAAGGTGGTGGTTTTGAGGGTGGCGGAAGCTCAATTTGTGGGGGTTGGTCGGTTGGGGGTGGCTGATTGCTTGGTGGGGGAAGGGCTACGGCTGGTTGCCTCCCGGTGAAGGCTTCTAGCAACTTGGCAAACCGGGCTTCCTCCCTCATTTCCCTTCGCGCATCCCTTTTGTCCATTAGCGCTATGAGAGTCGCTATGGCCGAATGGGACACGGCCTCCTCTCGGCCTCCCCTTGGATTCCCCAAATTAATCGATTCATTAGAGCTCATCGAATGAACCCAGCTATGAGTCATAGCTAGAGGCAGCTGCATAAAGAACACACGCAAGGAAAACAAAGGCACGGAAAGTCTAAAGTGTGGCGCGAAAGTTGTGATGAAGCGCAACACTTAGACTTGGGATGGAAATATTTGAGAGACAAGGAAGAACTAGACACGACACAATTTGAAAGACATGTAGTGTGA
This sequence comes from Viola odorata, assembly GCA_963691705.1. Lineage (NCBI taxonomy): Eukaryota > Viridiplantae > Streptophyta > Magnoliopsida > Malpighiales > Violaceae > Viola > Viola odorata. The sequence continues at coordinate 18,234,187 of OY829539.1, read as the reverse complement.
TTGATAAGTTCTAGTGATAAGAGGGGTGGGTGTAAGTGATAAGAGTTTAGGCATATCCATGAGTGTTAAGCAAATTAGGTGATAAGAGCAAGTGTGTGTATCAATGATTGATAAGCATTTGAGGTGATAAGAGGAAGTGTGTGTATCGATGATGTCATATAAGGGGGTATGGTTATAGATATTTTCTAGGGTGTTTAGCAAGTTTTAGGGTTGAAGCCATCGGCCTTGCACATGCTAGAATGACTCATACAATGACTCACACAAAAGGACAAAACGTACTATTTGGACCACCTTGACACATGTCTAGCAATTTGAGAGAAGACAACAAAACTCTAAGAACACCAACTCATTTTTGTGGGAAAGAGATGAAGAAGAGCATATTTAATCCAACAATAAACACTAAACAATATGAACAAAGCGTTTAAGATGGATCAAACAAGGAAAAATGGCCAAAAACTCAAAAAGACCCAAATGGCCGAAAATGACTTGAATGACTTGGGGACGATTTTTGAACCATAGGAATACCTTAAAAATGATGAAAGTTCAACCGTGAAGACAGCTGGGCTACTACCACATGATACAACCCAAGCGCCTTAGGAGAGCTTGGCCCAGACGTTGGCTCAGATGCGGGTTTGGCTTGATGGATTCATGGTGTTTATTGAGCAGATGTGAGTGTGTTTGTTTAGTAAGGCGCAGCGGAAAGCAAGTAGAGAAGAGATGAATGGAAATCTTATATATGAACACGACTTGAAAGATCAAGCTCAACGTTTACAAGAGGTATGTGCAAGTAAATGATCGGAAATGGAAAGCTTGGATCTAGGATCCTCCTAGTACTAGCCTAGGAGATTTGGCTTAAGGCTTTAAGAGAGAAATCTCCAAAATCAAAAGCAACTATAAAAGAGGCTAAGTCCTTCAATTTATAGTGCTACAATTATTACATGGAAAAACATGAACTACCCTTAGACAAGGGGCTTTAGTCGACGGCTAGGTCTAGCCTAAGTGAGTGACGGGTCGCTGCCTTGGCCGTGTGATAGGTCATGGCTTGGGTTGTGTGATAAGGTATGGCCTTGGGCATGTGACGGGCTGTTGCCTTGGCCGTGTGATAGGGCGCGGCTTTGGCTGCGGGACAGGTCGTAGGCGTGGCCTTGACGCTGGGCTTAAGCGAGGCCTTGAGCGACGAGGTGCCTAGTGGGGTCGAGGCCTTGATGTCGGTCTTAAGGCAAGGCCTTGAGCGAGGCCGAGAGGCCAAGTCTACGCAAGGCTTAGAGCGAGGCCGAGTGGCGCGATAAGGCGGGGCCTTGAGGTGGGGCTTTGGTGAGGCTTTGAGCGAGGCCTTGAGCGGGACTTTGAACAAGGTCGAGGCACTAGTCGGGGCCTTGGGTGTGCCATGGGACTCAGGCTCGGGCAAGATGCTGCTCGGGCCCTTGAGACCGAGGCTTGGGGCCTCGGGTTTGGGCCAGGTGCAGTACGGGGCCTCGGGGTCAAGACTTAGGGACTCGGTCTTGGCCAAGACGCTGCTCGGGCCCTCGAGGCTAAGGCTTAGAGCAAGCTGGCTCGTATCAACAACGACAAAGGAGGGGTTTTCTATCATCATCAGCACACATCTTTAACAAGAACCTTTATCGGATCTCCCTCTCAAAAACAATATCTGATTATTACCCGAACAATATTTATCTCCCTTTTTGAAAGTGATTGTGTTTAAGTAAAACTAGGATTGTGGCTAAGATATTTAAGCCACAAGGAATCTTAGGAGATGGGGACTTCTTCATTCTTTCTCCTTCAGATACCATTGTTGTTTAAGCTTACATTTTGTAGAACTTGGCTATGTTATTTCGTGTGTGCAATTGATAGATTACCGTTTATGCATTTAATCAAAACATCTTATTCATCCATATCTATGTCCAGTTAAACCCCTTTATTCCTTGTAAGAGCTTAAAAGCTATATTTCTAGTGTTTTCATGAGATCTAAAATGTTCTTAATAATTCCTATCTTTGCATTTATGAACTTTCTATAAGAACAAATCGCTATCAAGTTAGGTTTAGATCTGATCAACTTAGATTCTAATCTGAATAGTTGCAAACATTCTTGAAGGGGATGGAAGAATACGAAACCACATAGATACTAAGTAGACAACTAGTCTCGAGAAGTTTAGAGAAAATTAGTAATATAATTCACAACCGAGGGCCTTGAGTATAGGTAACTTGAGTTAGGTGTTGTCTTCCCCTTTTCTTCATCAACCAAACTAGTAAACCCTTTAACCAACAAGGTATTGTTTGGTTAAAATTATCTAATAGAGTTCCTCTTTAGGTAATTTGATATAGGAGGGAAGTAGAAATCCTGATAAGATTCGAAGATCTGGATGATCGGGGTGAGGATTATGGCCGCTCAGAGTTACTGTAGTCACCGTTAGAGGTACCTACAAAGCGCCGGAGGGGGGGCTCCGGCATAGACACTCCGATGCTTAAGTTAGTATGGTTGTTCGAAATGGCAGGGGTTCCAGTAGCGATCTTAGGCTTACCTTTTGTCTTTGAATGGTGGGGTATTTATAGGCAGGGCGCGAGCGTTACCTCCAAGGGAGTGGGCGTTATCTAGGAGCGATAACGCCCCTAGTGACATCATGGCAGGCAACCCCAAGTGACGCCATGGCTGACCTGGGATGGGATATCGCCGTGCGCGTGGACAGATGACGCATGAGACCCCCCCCCCCCCCCCCGCTGATGTCGACCATCCCAGGGCTCTTCTCTTGATGAGGGGCGGCAACTTCCGCGATAGACACTCGATAGGTACCGCCGTGTACGGCCTTGACGCGGGGGTAGTGACGAAACGTCCCTAAAATTGTCTCGATTGTTATCACAAGCCCAACTAAAAATGAGCCTGAGTGTTTACCAAGGGTTGACGCTTCCTTTTGCTTCTATCATCCCGCGGCGGTTAACGAGATGGCTCGATCTTTGAGGGACACGTGTCCACATCTGCCCCTCCTTTGGGGCCTATAAATTTGAACTTTTTCCGCGCAAATTTCATATCTCTTTAGCATTTCTTTTGGCATTTTCATCATGGATGAACTGAAAAGAAACTTCTTGCTCTCCAAAGCCCATACCCTGAAGAATCTCACTGAGGCGGACATTGGTTTCCTGGAAACCATGGCGAGGAAGACCTCCGAGGATGTCATGGAACTCCAGGGGATGATGACCCCTCTTCTGTCCAAGTAGCTGGGGACTTCTCTGGAGGACTTCAGTCCCTTGGAGAGTGTCACTAAGTTGGCTGCCACCATCTCTCGCATCTAGGTGGTGATCACCATGCTGCGGTACCGGAAAGACTTGCTGAGGTGCTGCCTGAAGGGGATGATGGTCTGTTCTTCTGAGCTGAGTACGGTTGTTGATGCTCTGAGGGAGATCCCGGTGGTGCCAGGGGAGGATGACGTAGGGTCCAATGCCTGACCACTTGTCGTCGTCATCGCGTCCCTTTTGTACGTTCTCTTTTGTGTTCTCGGATGTATGCCCCGGGTCGTTAGGCTATAAATAAATAAAATGTCTTTTTGTTATTCCGCTTGTTACTTTTCTTTCTTAGCTATACGTTAACCGACGCTTTAGTTGAGGGCCACCTCAGCCCAACTAAAAATGAGTCTGTCATTGGTTGGACTTCTATAGCACTCGCTCCGCTAGGTGGTGACGGTTACCCTCGCGAACCGTTGCACATTAATTTCACGCCGCCCTTTCAGTATCAACTGATTGGGCGGTTTTTTGGCGTCTCTCGATTGATGAGAAATCCCAACAGGCGTGATCACTGGATCTGATTATGCCATTAAGATCGTTCATTCTCAAAGCGCATTGATTTCCCTCAAAAGTCGTGCGTGAAGGTAGGAAGGCTTCTTTGCTTCGACTATTCAAGGGGATTCTTTCTTCTTTTTCCTACTCATCTCCTTCTTTGTACTTCTCCGTTGACATTGTCCAAGATGTCATGGCTGATTCATACTTCCTGGATGCCCTTGAGCGTGAGTCTCCACCGACTCCTCCGACTTCACCAGATTCTGACGATCCTCCTTCGCCGTGTCTGAGAAGGCAATCTGCCCGATGCAAGGGCCGTAAGAGGTGGAAGAAGGTGGCTTCCGGGACAACCAATGTGCTGTTTGACCTCTATGTCCCTACTGTTCGAAGGGGCGATGAATTATTTCCTCACATCGATCTTTTTATGGAAAGGGACTCTTCTAGTGATATCGGTGTCAAGGTAGTAGCTCCTGCCGCTAAGAGGGAGTCAAGTCCTCCAAAGCCCGACTCAGAGAAGAAAGTTGACGAGCCTTTCCCTTTCGCTGACGAGGAGTTTCCATCCTCAGATGGAGATAACTCCTACTGGCCTTCTTACTGGCCTGACGAGGATTAGTTTTTAGGCACCATGCATGTTGTAGATGTCGTATGGCTTTTCATGAATAAGATGATGCTTTCCGTTTTCCTCCCTTCTTAGTTACACGTTCGTGTTAACTCTACTAACCGTCGGGTGGTTAACGCTGCGAGATCAGTTGCCGCTGGATACAACCGTTTCTCCAACTTCCCTTTGTCAACTACCCCCTTTTAAAGATATAAATGTTTAGCCATAAATATCTTTTAGAGGTCCTTCCACGTGTCATTTTCCACTTTGTACGTGTTCTGTCTCCATAGGTTGTTCAATTCTCGAGTTTGCTCTTTAAAAGGAAGCGATCGTTCTCTTCTCACACTTTTACTCACGCTTCGAATTTTTGCATCATTCTCTCTTATTGTTCCTTCTTTGGCTCGAAGGAGTTTTCCTCAACCATTTGTCGGCGCCGACGGCCTATTCGCTGCTTCCTTCTTCAAGGTATTTTGCTCCATCTTCTTCAGATTTTCTTCCCGTTGGTTTATTATGCGTATGACTAGAGATCACAGAGGTCTTCAAAGACCTTTAGATCTAGAAGTCGAGAGAACACAAAGTCTTTTTACTTGTGAAACAGTTCTAAAGGCTGAGCTGGAGGGGAATGGTATCTCTCTTCCCCCTGATTATTCTGTCAAGGTTCCTGAGCCTGGTCAGCGGCTTCACAACCCCTTGTCGAAAAACTATAGGATGGTTTATTTTAAGATGTTCCTCTACGGTTTTTGTTTCCCCGTTCATGTTTCTGTAAAAAAATTATTGTGTGAATATGATATTAACCCGGCTCAAATAACCCCTTCTTCCTGGTACGGGATTTACGCCTTCCTTCGCGCTTGCGAGTTGTAGCGTATCTTTACTCCGTCCGTCAATCTATTCCGTAGATTTTTTAGCTGTAGGTGTCGCAATTATTTGGTCGATATCATCCCAAGGTGGAATGATGCGTTCGTTCAGTCATTCTGGCAGAGGTTTCAGGGCTTCGAGGAGACTGTGGCTGACTGGAAAAGTGGCTTCTTCATTGTTGGGCCGCCTTTCATTCCGTGGTCTAGGGGCTTCAATCGAGGAGTTATCGGCTCCGTTTGGGAAAACCCAGTAGTGTTGTCTAGGGGGGAGTTAGCTCATGCTAACGCCTTGCTAGAGATAAATATATCATTCCGCATTCGAGAGTTTGCCTTGTACAGGCGCATGGAAGAGTGTATTATAGGTGAGTTTTTCTTTCTCTGCGTTATCGCTTTAACTTGTTCGTTGTTCTGATATATCTTATTGGCAGATGACGTTGAGGGTCAACCGTCTGGGGGGAATAACGTTCCTTTAAACGTGTTGCCGCTCCAAACGTTACTGGCCTCTCCACCACCTGAGGGTTCCAGCCATCAAACTACTCCACCGAAGAAGAGGAGAACTAAGACTATCGTCGGGAGAGGGCACGGTATTTCAGCTCGAGCCTCCCGTTTCCTTGACAATTGGATGCCGGTTCGGAATAGAGGAGTAACTTTGGGTCGGCCCACAATTAGGATAACTGATAGTGATAGCGAGGGTATGGATATCGACACCGAGCTTCGCCATGCTTGGTCAGCTCAACGGAAGAAGCTCAGAGTGGGGGAAAATGGTTCTGCTATTGAGATTTCTTCAAGGAAAGTTGACGAAGTCCCTACCGTAGGGATTGACGTTTCTACTGTGGCGAGTACTTCCTAGGTGGCAAAGGTTACGGAGGCGGCACCTGCCATTCCTTGCAAAGTTACTGAAACTCCGCCGACAGCAGATTCACTTCCGTCGGCTATCTTTCCTGATTCTCCTATTTCCTCTTGCATTCCTGACGTGGTGGCGCCAGCTCCCAATTCAAGCGTACTTCCCGATCCAGCAATGTGGGGTCCTTCGCCGTTGTTTCTTACTTCCATTTCGGGTCTTGATGGCTCCGCCAAGGGTTCCGCTCCCTCTATTATTGCCAATTTTTCTCCTCAGGGTCCCCAAGGAGTTCCTTCTTTTCATTTGGACTTATCAACTCTCGGTACCAGTGGGTTTCGTGCCTTAGGTGTGTCGGACCCGTTATCGCGGGATCAGCCGACAACCTTTCTGGCGGGTGAAATATTTGGTTCGCCTGAGGATGAAGAGGAGTTACTGTGGCTTCCTCCCGATATTCAGCACGCGCATATCCTGAACGACGCCTTGGCCGGCTTCCGCAAGATGCACTACTTTCTCAAAGCTTATGGTGACAAGCTTCAAAGTCCACCTAATTCGAAGGGGCAACTGGATGCCGTTTTGACTAAGGTGAAGGAGTTGACGCGAATTCAGAATCACACCTTGGCGGAGTTGAATGATCGTCGTGCTGAACTTGCAAGGGAGAAATCCAAGGGGAAAGCCAAAGTTCAGTTCCTGGAGGCTGAGTTGGTTGCCGCCGACAAGAAAAACTCTCTTCTTCGTGAAGAGATATCGTCTCGCGATGCGGATCTAGTAAAGGTTCCTTCGAAGATACGCTGGTGGAAGAAAAAGACCATGTGGGCCTTCACCGCCGGGTTCACGGATTACTATCGCAGCGGGTCTTTTGATCCTGACAGGATAGCCGATTACGCCTTTGAGAAGATGAATGAGATAGACGGGAACCAAGAGGGTTTTCTTTCTTCAGGAGAGGAAGAGGGGAATGATGGCAACGGGACTCTCCCATAATCGGATGGTGCCGATGCTGCGGGAACTTTGAAAACTCCACCCGTCCTTTCTTAAAGATCGCTTTTCTTCTTTCATTATGAACATTGATGCCATTTATCTTGTAATGCTTATTGTGTAATAACGCTTGAGATTTTTCTCTAAATAATGATCGGTTTTTTACCGCGATATCTCTCTCTTTTTGCTTTGTCTTGATGACGCGCCATTTGAGCTAACGCTGAAGTGCGTTATCTTGGCAACCGCGCTATCGCACCTATCTTGATTTGAAAATCGATCATGCTTTTCAGAGCATTAAATGCTCAAGATCCCTTCATTAATGCAGGAGAGAAGTCATGATGATCCTGATACACGTGTCTGTTTGAGGGTGCGCTAGGGGTTGGCGTGCCTTAGGAACCGGTGAGATCGAAGCGTCTTCTCGCTTCCCTAGAATCATACTCATTGCTTGTGTCTTTTCTTCACAGCGCACCACACACGCGATGACTGTTGCATCAGTCATTTTATTCAACTGCTAGGGTTATAAAACCCAACATAAGTTTCTTTTTCCCTCTTTTATCATTCTATTTTCGCCTCTCCTTCTCCTTCTCAAGCCGTTTTGCATTTCTTCTTTCCACCATCTGGGTTTCTCTTCCAAAAAGGTATTTCTATTCTCATCTGTCGTCTTTTTCATTCTTTCTTTATTTTCGCCATCGCTATGACTCGTACCAAATCTGTAGATGAGGAAAAAATTGATAATACTGCTACCACCCTTACTTCCGCAGCCATACTTCAAGATCATTTAACCAGAAACAAAGCCTGTATTCCTGGTGATTATAAGGTTTCTGTTGCTTCTGATTCACTCTGTCTTAATAGTGTGATGCCTAGCAACAGTAGGATCCTGTATGCCAAAATGTTTAGTTACAGCTTCCGACTTCCCATGGACTCTTTCATCGAAGAGTTGTTATTATCTCTAGATGTGAATCCTGTCCAGTTAACTCCCAACGCATACTGCTGCATTTACATGTTTCTGGAACTCTGTAAATATAAGGGGATCGATTCCCCTTCCCTGCTATTACTTAAGCCCCTTTTTCAACTATATAACTGTAGGGGTGTGTTAGCGATATCGCCCCGTTATGGCGATGACTCGCTTAAACCCTTCACTTGGAAGCTTTTACACCTTGAGTCTTCCATTGAAGAATGGAAGGAGGAATTTTTTATTGTCGAGCTGCCTAGCCCTCGATGGCGGACCGGTTTTAACCAAGATGTCAGGGATAGTGCCTGGGGTCGGCAGGAGATTCTTCCTTCGACTAAGCAAGGCTGGTTCGACAAGCTGCTCGAGTTGGATATCTACGTTCACACTTGCAATCTCGCTTGTGGGATTGACATTCGGGCCTGTATTACCCGTGAGTGTTCGCGTCTTTGTCTTTATTACTTCAAGCGATACTAACGCTAACGTTGTACCGCATTTGCACAGGGCCTAAAGAAGGTCAGAAGCTTGAAAATGTTAGGAGACGGGAGAGAAGGGCTTTACAGCGAGAGGTCGCCGCTGCTGACACCGCTGTTGCCGCTGTCGTTGATAACCCGGTCATTCCGCCTACTGTGACCGTAAATCCCATCCAGACGCCTTCTTCTTCAGTTGGCGAGGGTACTGCCGCCCTTCCTGTTTCTATTCCTGCTGTGACAATTGTCGTTACTCCCACTCAGGCGACCTCTTCCCGGGCTCCTCCGAAGAAGAGAAAGAAGAGGACTAGACGCGTTGCCACCCTTATTCCTCCTTCACACGCGGGAGCTTCCTCAGAGGTACCGGTTAGCAATATTGCAACAGTACGTGTTTCCTTTGTAGGTATGTCATCTCGTTTTTTGTCCCTTAACCCTTCTTAGCATTTTCTTTCTTCCATTTTTTTAATTTTTACTCATGTTCTTCTTTGCAGAATATCACTGCTACCCCTACTCAGTTACCACCGTCAGGCGATATGAACCTGTCCCATGTGTTTCAGTGTCCCAACAAGAGATAATGGCTTGACGGGGAAAACTCGGGTCCGTTAGTAATGAGGGAGAGAATATCGCCGCTTTCGATTCGATGGTGCCCCCTGGCTCTCAGTCCTCTGGCCCATTAGGAGTTATAGACACTTCGCTTAATTTCCTCGGCCCGTCACCTCGTGGTTCTTTCTTTGACGGAATAGGCTTTGCTGAGGGTTTGACAGGGGGCGGCCTTTCGGCCTTTCAGTCTTTTGGTTCTTTTGGACTTCTAGGGGAGACATCCTCCAGCCAGCCTCCTTCTCCCCCCTCACTTCATTTCGTGCCTTCCACTGCCTCGATGTATCATCCCGATGGGGTTACCATTCCTCACCTCCGGTCTAATGTGAGTTCGATATCCGAGTCTGGTCCCGTTACCCATCACATTGACTTGGGTAACCTGCGGAGGACCGGGTTTGCAGCCACCGGGGGGAAAGTTCCACAGGAGTTGCCTCTTTCTTAGCCGCTCATGCGTTATCGTCTCCTGAGGAGGAGGAGATGTTTCTTTCTCGGACCAGTGATGAGCAAGTGGCTCTCTTGCGCTCTACCATATTCTCTTCCTTTTCGCATTTCCACTACTGGTCCCGGCATATGTTACGTCAGGTCGCTTCTCTCACTTCTGCCTCAGATGGGCTTCGTGACGCTCATCGCCAGCTCTCCGAAGAGCTTGCTAAGGAGCGGGACGTTCGTCGTCAGCTTGCTAAGGAGCGGGAAGAAAAGAAGCAGCTAACGGAGAATTGCCGAAAGTTAGTGGTGGGTTTGACAACTACCAAGAAAGACTCGAGGGATGCCACGGAGCAAGAGATCACTAGGGTATCTGATCTTAACTGTGTTCTAGCGGCAGAGAGAGCTAGGAGTACCGTACTAGAGGGGGAGGCGACAGTAAAGAAGAAGTGGTATATTGAAACGACCGCCCGCATCATGTCTCAGTGTTTCATGGAAATTCACGGGGAGGAAGTGTATCGTGGTGACACTCTTTCTGACGCCTTTCTCAAGAAGTCAAACATTCTCGTAGAAGATCGTTTTGATTGGGCAAAAATGGGAGGTGGCGAGGGACAAGGAGATAGCGATGCTGCTGCGCAGTAGACCTTTTGTCACTCTTTTTTGTAGGTCGAGTGCCGCCCATTTTGTTCTTCACTCTTAGGGGCCTTATTTTTTGTAACCCTTCGGGGGTTTTCTGAACAGTTACCGTAGATATATATTCTATTCGCTATCTTTCTTTGCATTTGATCTCTTCACCCCACCTCTTTTTCTCTGAACTTTCGCGATCGGTAGGTTGTGCGACATTATCGTCTGCACAGGCGCCAATCTTTTATTGTCTCCACTGCGTCCTTGCTCACTCCCAACTATTGCTATAAAGCATCTGTAAAATAACAACACATAACAACGAACGTTAGTTATCGCTCGTCCGCGTCGGGGCGTCGTCTGTGCTGCTTCTATCGCTTTCTCAACAAGCCATCTTCACCAGGGATTCCTCATCTGGTTACCCGCTGGGATTTAGCGATTTCTTTCCGCGTTTCCAAATTCCCACGATCGGCCTGGGGCGTGCCTCATCTTAGTGAGCCGTCGGATAAGGACTGGCCGTCACAAGGATAGGACTTTTCACTCCCAAGCGTTGACCTCGCATCCCTGGAATCGTGCCTCGTCTTAGTAAGCCGTCTATATTAGCCCGGTTATCACAAGGATAGGATTTTCACTTTCGGGATGGAGTTACTATCTCCCTAGGAGTGCCTTATCTTAGCGAGCCGTCTCCACGAGCACGGTCAGCGTAAGGATAGGACTTTTCACTCCCAGGGATGTCTGGACGTGCCTCGTCTTAGTGGGTCGTCTATGTTAGCCCGGTTTACCACAAGGATAGGAATTTTCACTCCCGGGGGTGTTGGGATGTGCCTCGTCTTAATGGCCCACCTATGTTAGCGTGGCTACCACAAGGATAGGACTTTTTACTCCCAATCACTAAGTTTTAGGTATGTCAGGGCGTGCCTCGTCTTAGTGTGCTGTCTGATCAGGACCGGTCGTCACAAGGATAGGACTTTTCACTCCTGGCACCCTTTATCATTTGCACACAATCAGCCATAAACACACAAGAATATTCTCTATTCGAGCGTTAGCACGGGTTAGGGCTGGCGTTAGCAAACGTGCAGAGATTTATTAAATTCTAGCATGGAAAAAATTTCAAACGAGCTATGTTCTAGGAGTTAGGTAAGGGAGTACCGTCAAGTGTTTCTAGGCGGTACGCCCCCTTTCCGATGACGCGGGTAACGTGGTATGGCCCGTCCCAGTTCGGACTGAGTTTTCCCATGCGTTGACCAGCCGCTCATTAGTCTCTAAGTACTAGGTCGCCTGCTTTCAGCAATCGCTCTTTGACGCGCCTATTGTGATATCGCGCCATTTTTTGTTTGTAGTGTAGCATTTTCAGAAGGGTTTCCTCCTGCAGTTCTGGCAACGCGTTGAGGTTCGTTCGCAATCTCTCCTCATTCAGTTCCTCCCTGAAGTACGCCACTCGCAGGCTTACGGTGCCAATTTCCACCGGTGTGACGGCCTCAGTACCGAACGCTAACGCGAAGGGTGTTTCCCCAGTACTGGTTTTAACGGTCATGCGATACGCCCACATCACATACGACAGTTCTTCTGCCCATTTCTTTTTGGACCCTTCCAGGTTCTTCTTGATACCACTAAGAATACTTCGGTTCGTCACCTCCGCTTGACTAGTGGTCTGCGGGTGAGCAACGGAAGAGAATCTTTGCTCGATCTGGAATTTTGCGCATTAGTCTCTAAAGAATCGGCTAGTGAATTGCGTCCCGTTATCGCTAACTAGCACACGGGGTACACCGAACCGCATGATAACTTGATGTTTGAAGAAACGCCAAATTTTTTCCGTTGTGATGTTGGCCACCGCTTCCGCTTCTGCCCATTTGGTGAAGTAATCCACCGCCACGACCACAAATTTTAGTTGAGACCTTGCCTTTGGGAATGGGCTCAGGATGTCGATTCCCCATTTCACAAAAGGACAAGGGGACACGATTTTGGAGATTTCTGTGGCGGGTTGTCGCGGAATCTTGGAAAATTCCTGACATTTCTGACAGGTTCGCACGTAGTTATGACAATCTCTGCGAATAGTGGGCTAGTAATATCCTGACCTGAATATTTGCGCGGCTAAAGTACCGCCAAAGGCGTGCATGCCGCAAATCCCTTCATGGATTTCACGTAGGGTGTGAAGACCCTCTTGTTCTGTTATGCACCTGGCGGCTGGGTGAGAAAAACATCTCCATACTAATTCCCCGTCATAATACATACACCGTGCCGCTTGTTTCAGCACCTTCTTCTTCTCCTCATTATCCACAGGTAACTCATCATGTTTTAAGTACTTTATGACGGGAATTCGCCAGTCATTTTCGATTTCTTCAACGCAAAGCGGCGCTTGTTCCTCCATGAAAGAAGGCACAGATATTTCTTGATAGTATACGTCCTTAGGTATGGACGTTTCAGGGTTTGCTGCAAGCTTAGTGAGGCTGTCTGCCTCGGCGTTATCCTCTCGAGGGATGTGCTCAAAGCTGACTCGCATGCCGCTTTTCTTTATTTCCAGCAACTCACATTTTACCTTGGCGAGATATTGCACCATGATGGGCTCTCTGGCTTGAGAGTGCCGCAAGACTTGGTCTATTATCAACTTAGAATCTTCGCAGATCTTTAACCGCAAGTCTCCCATCATTCCCATATCGTGTATAGCTTTATCGGAGAAACTTCTTCCTATTCTGAGTCCAGCTAATAGCGCCTCATATTCCACCACATTATTGGATAACGGCTGCAATATTCTGATGGTGTATCGTATGTGCACATCACGCGGCCCGATTATGAAGATTCCCGCTCCAGCCAGTTCTTGATTCTTGGCTCCATCCACGTGGATGACCCGTAAGTCAGTGTAGGTTTCCGGGAATGGGAGATCCAAGCTCTCTTTTTCCTCCTCGGTTAAATCCGTCAGCGGGTCTTCTGTAAAAGTACACTCAGCTATGAAGTCTGCTAGGATTTGGGCTTTCACGGAGGGTCGATTTTTGTACCGCAACCCGTATTGCTCAAGTTCAATGGCCCAAATTAGCATTCTTCCCGAAGACTCAGGTTTCCTGAATATCCTTTTCAAAGGTTGGTCAGTAAGCACAATAACGGGATAAGCCTGGAAATATCTGTCCATTTTCCTCGTGGCTTGGATTAGCGCAAACGATATCTTCTCAATGCGAGCGTATCGCAGTTTGGCATCTTTCAAAACATGACTTACGAAGTAGACAGGATGGTACCGGTGATTGTCGTCTCGAACGAGGACGGCACTGACCACTTCATCGGCAACGCCAAGGTATAAGCATAGGGTATCGCCCGGCTCTGGCCTTGTCAACACTAGATCGGATGATAAATAGGCTTTTAGGCTTGTAAATGCTTCTTCGCATTCCGCTGTCCACCCAAAAGGGGCTTTCTTACGTATGACCTTGAAAAAGGGGAGGCATCTCTCGCCCTGCTTGGAAATGAACCGTCCAAGGGCGATAACATGCCCTATTAGCTTTCGTACCCCTTTGACGGTTCGAGGAGATATCATGTCCTGTATAGCCTTGACTTTTGAGGGATTGGGCTGGATACCCTTCTGGCTGACCACGTAGCCCAGAAATTTACCCGTTTGAAATGCAAACATGCATTTACAGGGGTTCAGTTTCATCTGGTATTCCCTCATTATGTCAAAGACTTCTTTCAAGTCGAACAAGTGGTCCTGGAAGCTTCGGCTTTTGACCAGTATGTCGTCAACTTAGGCCTCCACCTTCTTTCCAATTTGCTTTTCGAATATTCTGTTTGCCATATGTTGGAAGGTTGCTCCTGTGTTCTTCAGCCCAAACGGCATCGCCGTGTAGCAATAAGTGGCTTTCGGAGTGATGAAAGCGGTTTTTTCGTCATCCTCAACGGCCATGGGGATTTGATGGTACCCAGAGTTGGCGTCTAACGAGCTTAGATAAGCATACCCAGCAGTCTGATCGACCAACTAATCAATTCGAGGGAGCGGGTAGCAATCCTTGGGACATGCATCATTCAAGTTAGTGAAATCGATACACATGCGCCAATCTCCATTGGGCTTCGGAACGAGGACCAGGTTAGCTAACCAGGTTGGGTATTGGACTTCTCGGATAAAGCCTACATCTAGAAGCTTTGCCACTTCTTTGTCAACGGCTAACACTTTCTCTGTAGAAAATGCGCGTCCTTTCTGCTGGACCGGCTTGACGCCGGGGTCAACATTGAGTCGATGTTCTGCCACTTCTCTTGAGATGTCAGGCATATCCGTCGGCTTCCATGCGAACTCTCCTTTATATTTATTCAACAGCCGAGCTAGTTGGAGGTTTTCTTCCAGGCTGAGCTTTTCGTTGACCAGAAAATTTGCTTCATTGATCCCATTGACTGGCATGGGTATCATCTTGTCTACAGGCTGGGTGCGTTTCTCGTCGTTCTGCTCATATGGATCCACCGTTAAGCACACGTACCTATCACAACTCTTCTGAGTCATGAGTAGGTAACACTCAGCCGCCAATTTTTGATTGCCTTTGATTGAGACCACTCCATTCCATGAGGGATATTTCATTCTCAAATGCTTTTGGGAGACTGCTACTCCGAAGCGATTGAGGAAAGGTCGCCCAAGTATAACGTTATAGGGCAGGGTTAAGTCCATGACCAAGAACAACAGCTCCTCTGACCGCTTGGAGGTATCCTCCCAAAAATACACTGGCAGGGTGGTAACTTCAGTCACTAGTATGGGGACTCCATCTACTCCAATTATCGGCTTCTTGCAGGGCGTCATCTCACTATCAGGGCACTTCATGAGGTTATAAGCCTCCAATGAAAATAAATTCACCGCACTACCGTTGTCAACAAGAGTTCTTCTGACTCCGTGATTGCCGATAACGGGTGTGACCACTAATGCGTCATTATGCGGAAAGATAATGCCTTTCTCATCTTCCTCGGAGAAAGATAATATCATTCGATCCAAAGTGCTTATCGCTTTATTTTTTATTAGCGCGCTTTCTCGTTTACGCTTATCTCCTGCCGCGGGCATTATCTGCAGGGGTTCATCAAGGTATGATGCGCCTCCAGCTATGATGTTGATGATAGGGATATCATCCTCGTCGATCATGAGCGTGTCCCTACCTCTCCTGGTAGGATTGGCGTTATTTCCTAGGGCGCGATGGGGTGCTTGTCTGTTATCCGTCGCTCTATCCGCAGGATTGTTTCTGGCTTCCTCTCATGCCTTAGTGGTAAATTCTTTGAGGTAACCTTCCTCCACTAGACGTTCTATCGCTAGCTTTAATTCTCTGCATACATCCGTGGAGTGTCCCTTAGCTTTGTGAAATTTACAAAAGGTGTTTTCCCTTCCTCCCATGACCACCCCTGGCTTCACGGGGGATGCGTAATGAATGGGTAAGTTTCGCGGTTCTACGATCGCTAAGATTTTCGCTCTAGGCAAAATGAGAGAAGGGAGATCTGGATCGTAAATTCATCCTTTATGAGGATTCGCCTATCGCCGAGTAGGGGAGTTGCTAGATTTTCCCCTCGAGGAGTTGCCTCTTCGCCGATTGGAAGTCTTGGGAATGTGATCTTTTCACTGAGAGTAATCGTCAGTAAAGCGGTCATCAAAGGCGGTAGCGATAGGAATGTTGGGGACTTGAGGCGCGTCTGGTGGTGTGTTTCAGGTTCTGTCCCTATTTTCTTCTTCTTTCATTCTTGCATAATTATGGGCTTTCAGCCTTAACGTGTCCAAAGTCATCGGGGGGTCCACCATTAACGTGTCTCTCAGCTTCCCATAGCGGCAGTTCCGTTTCAAGGCTTCTATAGCGAAATCAACGGTAACGCCCGACGTTAATGACATCTCCATGTCGAAATGACTAAGGAAGTCCTTCAAAGATTCCTGGGACTTTCGGTGTATATCGAATAAAGCTGCTGCAGATTTCCTAATGGGGACCGCGGTACTGAATCGACTTCGAAACTTAGATTCCAGCTGCGAGAAGCTGTCAATAGATCCGCCAGGGAGACCTTCAAACCAGAGGCGCGCAACTCCTGACAATGTCATGACAAATATTTGGCACAAAGCTGCATCGCTATGGGTCTGAAATTGTACAAAGTCCTTCACCTTGTTAAGGTGAGAAATGGGATCTCTGGTGCCGTCATAGGACTCTGTGGGGAGTTTCACGTGTCGGCTGACCCTGTGACGCCTTATACGATGGCTGAACGAGTGACCTAAGGTGTCGTCAAGGATTTCACGCGTATGGCGAGGGGGAGACGCTTCCAAATGACACCTCCGATTTCGCGGATCTGGAGTGTGATGTCGTCGTGGAGACGGGTTGCGGCTCCCTAGCGAGCGGGTTCGGTATATTCTACTATTGGATCTCTCACTACGTTCAGGGGATAGATTTCTATCCACTTCTTCTCCTCGACCAACCCAACGATCTCTGTACTCGTCAAGTCGTCTTTCTCCTTGAGAGACGGGAATTTACGGCACTTGTGGCACATAAGGCTCTATTTGTCCATGAGCGAGTCGCACAAGGCTGATTGGTGGATCTATCACGGGCAAGGTCAATGGAACATTTCTGTATTGCAAGGGCGATAAGGGTCGTTCAGTGACAATAGATGATGTAAAAATAGCCTGGGGAGGAACACTCGACCTAGAAGCATCTGGCGTGATCCTCGTAGCCAGCTCGGTCAAGTAATCCAGCCGAGCGCGAAGGGTAGATATTTCACTCGCGAGGGGGTTGCTTACCCTGTCAAGCATGAATCCTCTCGAAGGAGGAGTAGAAAAACTGGGTCCCACCATCTGAGATAGAGGGATGTTCATCTGGGAGGAAGGCGTTCCTCCTACTGATCTAAAGGAGAGGTCTGAAGATTCCCGGGTAATTTCCTACATCGTAGTAGAATCGTCAGTAGTGGTGAAAGGAAAAAGTTTCCTACGGATCGCAAAGGGAATGCTAGAGGATGGAGGTTGTGTGGACTCCGAATCAGAAGCCATGACAGTTCCGATCTTCCAAGAAAAATAGAGCTTGGCTATTAAGGACGCTCACTTAATAAACCAAAGCTCTCAATGAAAGCACCAGTTTGATAAGATTCGAAGATTTGGATGATCGGGGTGAGGATTATGGCCACTCAGAGTTATTGTAGTCACCGTTGGAGGTACCTGCAAAGCGCCGGAGGGGGGGCTCCAGCGTAGACACTCCGATGCTTAAGTTAGTATGGTTGTTCGAAATGGCAGGGGTTCCAGTAGCGATCTTAGGCTTACCTTTTGTCATTGAATGGTGGGGTATTTATAGGCAGGGCGCGAGCGTTACCTCCAAGGGTGTGGGCATTATCTAGGAGCGATAACGCCCCCAGTGACGTCATGGCAGGCAACCCCAAGTGACGTCATGGCTGACCTGGGATGGGATATCGCCGTGCGCGTGGACAGATGACGCGTGAGACCCCCCACCACGCCCCCGCGCTGATGTTGACCATCCCAGGGCTCTTCTCTCGATGAGGGGCGGCAACTTCCACGGTAGGCACCCGATAGGTACCGCCGTGTCCGGCTTTGACGCGGGGGTAGTGACGGAAATGCCCCTAAAATTGTCTCGATTGTTATCAAATCCTAAGGTACCCTTTGCCCTTGGTAGCAATACTATAAAGTAGGGATGATCGTACAATCAAATCAATGATCAAATCATTAGGAACATAGCTCATTCATGCTCTTACTAGGAATCCTCACATAACTATTTTCACACTCTTGATCATTTGTCTTGGCTAAGAAACCGGCCAAGAAACATTTTTTAGTTTCACTTTACTTTTGCTAATTTCATTTTCAAACAACCAAAAACCCAAAACTGTGACTTTAAGTCATCTCAATAGGTCATCAAGGAATTCACATTGCACCAACAGAGTCTCTGAGGACGATCCTCTTACTACTATCTATAAGTGCCATGTGGATGGTTTTAAGTTGTAATTTTACATTTATTTTTAACTCTACCGACACACGATCATAAATCAAAGTAAAAAAAAAATATAGGTTACTAAAATTGTGCCTTTATAATATTTTTTTTCCAGTCATGTATTTGTGTGCGTGTGTGCGTGCTCATGCTACATACTTATATCATTGACACTTAAAGTTGAAAAATAATGACAAGTTACTAAAATATTTAGTAAAAGTTACTAGAAATGTATGAAAGATTACTAAAATACAAGTCTAAGTTACTAGAAATATTTTAAGTAACCTCTACTATACATTCTAATACCATTTATTTGCTTTTACAAAATAACCTCTTTGCATAACTAATACGTCCACAGCCGCAACCTATAAGGACAATTGTGCCTTTCATGTATCTGTGTGTGTGTGCGCGTTCTCGCGCTAGCTACTTATGTCATTGATTGAGCGTTAAATTTTGATATTTTTACTGTCAAATAACTTATAAATTGGGCAGTAAAATAATTGATAAACCCAAATTCTTCCCACTTTTGTAGAATTGATTGGAGGCACGACAAAGTAGGACAACAACAGCAAAGGAGGAAGCCAGCTTCAAAATCTATCTTGGTCACTGTCTTGGAGGTGGCCAAGACAGTCTCAAGAGAGGCAGACTTTGGTAGGAGACTCGGAAAGCAAGCGAGAGGAAAAGGATGGCAGTTGGTGATACGATCCTAGTTGCCTAGGGTGCGTAGAATGATGATTTAGTTCTTTGTTAGGTTTGGTGCACGAAATAATAACATAAGATCCCACCTTATAATGCTTATGAAGGAATCCACCGACCTAATCAACGCCTAGTTGAATGATTTGAGTAGGGTTTCGATAAGAGTCCACTTGTCTCGACAAGAATCCACCTGTCTTCTCCGAAGAACCTAGGAAGGAGTCCACCAACCTAGACACGCCAATCACCTAGAAAGGCCATGAACCACCTTGATGAAGTAAGAACGTTGGAGTCTACCTTTTTCCACCAATCACCGAAGCGAGGTTCACACACAAGGATAAGTCTTGCAAGAGTCCACTCGCCACCTTCAGAATTGAATCCACAATTCCCGAGATTGAGTCCACAATATCCTTGGTTAGAATCCACAAGTCTCACACACACTCAATATGCTTTATCTATTCGGATCTGATTTTCATTGATTAAGTGCAGCCTTTAAATAGGTGCAAAAAGTACAAGAATTACAAAACTATTCTAAGTACAACTTCTAATTCGACTAGGAATAGAAATCCTATCTCTAACTTAACTTTAACTTAATTAATTAAATAAAATAAATAAACATCTAATTATTTACTCTATCTAATTTGTACAAAGTCTCCTCCTTGACATAATCTTGACTAAACTTGAAATCGAACTCATGGTTAAGTAGGTTTTGAATTGTAGTCGCTTTGGCGACGATAATCTCCCCTCGAGCCAACTTGAGTTTGGCTCATGCGTTTTGGCTCAAACTTGATCCAACACTCTCCAATAGACTCATCTTCAAGTCCCTAGACTAGTCGCAAGAAAAACTCTTGTGATCTATCCTTTGGCTCCAAGTCAGTCGCGTATTGATCTTATGCGTATGCCTTGCGTGCGCATGAATGTTGACTTATGCCATCTTGAAATTCCCTTGTCCGTTTGCCCTCAAACTTGGACAAGACCTTCCTAAGACTCCAAATGATCTTGTATTTACTTTAGAACATGGATCGGAGTCAGTCTTAGATAGATTGACTCTTGTGGTCTTGATGGACACTAGGTGCGCTCTATGCGTATGTGCCATGCGCGTTGCTTGACCTAACGCGCGTTCTCTCTGTGCGATGGTCTTCATCTTCACTCTGTGGGCATGGATTAACCTCACTTGACTATTCGTAACCTGCTTAGCTTTCTCCCTCGCGTGCCTTCGCCTAATGGCTACTTGTGGCTCGGTGTAGGTGCGTGTTAACCTCACTAGGGTTTGCGGTGATGCTAGGATCGCATCAGTTGGGGTGACAATGAGAATTGAGGAATTTTCTATCAAGATCAGACGTCCAAGCAAGAATCCTTATTGAATCTCCCTCATAGATAATATTTGATTTATCTGAAAAAATCTTTTTGAAAGAGGTTATGTTTAAGTAGGACAAAGGAGATCATTATCTCCTCCTTTTATCTGCTTTTGAAAGAGGTTGTGTTTAAGTAGAACTAGGAGTGTAGCTAAGCTATTTAAGCTACAAGGACTCCTTGGAAATCATCATCTCCTCCCCATTTCAGTTTTACACAATTAATAAAATAGTTTTCTTCATCCGGTTAAATCGTTCATTCCCGGTAAGAGCTTAAGAGCTATGTTTCTTATATATTTGTGAGATCTAATTCGTTCTTGATAATCTTCATCTTTGCAATTATTTATTTTCTGGTTTAATTAAACTCATTCATGCTATGTTTAGATCTGATCAGTCTTAAATATTAAACTTGAATAGTTTCAGTCAACCTAGAAGAGGACGGAATACCACAAAATCGGCTAGGTACCAAGTGGGAACTAGTACTTGAGATAGGCTAAAGAAAATAAGTAATACAACTTAGACCAGATTGACAATCTAGGGCCTCGACTGGGAGGTAGCTTGAGTTAGGTGTTGTCTTCCCTTATGCCCATGATTACGATCATGCATAGACGGATCATATAAGCTCATCAACCAAATTAGTAAACCCTTTAACCAGCAAGGTGTTGTTTGGTTAGGATTATCTAATAGGGTGCCCCTCTAGGCAATTTGATATAGAAGGGAAGTAGGAACGCTAAGGTGTCCTTGTATTCCATGACAAGTGAGAGTAAGAACACTAAGGTATCCTTATATTCTATAGCAACACTGGAAAGAAGGAGATAAATACCACTGAATCAATGATCGAATCATAACAAATATAGTTCACTCATGCTTTTACCGGGAACCCTCTTTTAACTGTTTTCACTCCTGACCATTTGTCTTGGCCAAGACTCCGGCCAAGACACATTTTCCTATTCTATTTTAGTTTTGCAGTTTTATTTCCCAACAACTAATTCCCAAAATTGTGACTTAAAATCACCACAACCGGTCATCAAAAGAATTCACATCTCACCAACATAATTTCTGCGGACGATCCTCTTACCGCTGTCTACAAGTCCTTTGTGGATGGTTTTTGGTTGTAATTTATAACTATTTTTGATGCTTCCGATAAGCGATCAGTCATTTACACTTAAAATAGAAAAATAATGACAGATTACTAAAATATTTAATTGAAGTTACTATAAATGTATATAAACGTTACTAAAATATGAGACTAAGTTACTAGAAATATTTTCAATAATCTCTACTATACATTCTAATAACATTTCTTTTCTTTTACAACTAATGTGTCCTAGGCAACATTAATTTAGACTGATCTTGTTCCAGTATTTCATATACTTTTATGAAAAATCTAGTAACTTCATTTTTATACCTAAGTATGTTGGCATTACTAGTGCGGCGCGATGTCTTTTTTTTAAATAAAAACTTTTTTTATTAGCTTAATGTTTATAAAAATATATATATATCAATCGGACTCCTAATCTATGAATTTAGTCGTTCGTAAAAGTTTTATTTATATAATTAGCGACGGGACGCGCTTGACAATAACATTTTTGACGAGCGTTCTCGTCAAAACACACTCGTTCCAACGTTGCTTTAACCTCCAACACACAACGACATTTTTTACTAAATTTACCCCACAAAAACCATCCCGATAATCTCGGTAACCTACAAATGTACGGAATATTTTTGCCTTAATTTCGATTCAATTTTTTTTCCAGCAACTAGAATGACCTTGACGCCTCAACTTATTTGTAAATTTAATTTTAAAAAATGAAAAACCATTCCAAATTTAGTTTCCTTATAAAACTCATTTACCTAATATAAAAGGTTGTAGTTCAACTAATTAATGCACATCATCTTTACGACGAGTTTCGGCACGAATTTCATCCCTCTTATTGTAATACTCCCTCCGTCCCGCAAAAATGAACGTTTTAGCCTTCGGCGCTGTGTGGGAAAAGAATGTCGTTCTCGGTTTCCCACACAGTTTTCGCATGATTCAGACCCTATTACCCTTGCAAGGGATTGCATCGCGCGTCCCATTTTCCTCTCCCACCATTTTTGCCTCTCTCTCCTTTCTCAGCGAAATCCATCAAAAATTTTGAATCATTTGGAGGGAAATTGAAAATTGGTATTTCAATTTGGTGGAAAATGGCTATTTGGGTTCACTTCAGTCGTCCTTTTCTTTGACTGTTTACTCCTTCCTCCATCGTAGAATTAGGGTTTCATATTTTCTTCACCAGCCATGATGGAAAACATCAATTATTGGCTTGATTCACAAGACGACTCCATCGTTAAATTCGATGATTCGATGAACATGTTTGTTCCTTATTCAGTTGTAAATGGAGAAGAGGCCGCAAATGTTGTGTTTGACAAGCACAATGATGTTATGGAAGCAATCAAAGAAGAATCCACCGATGAGCAAGTGGCAAACATCAATGTAGCCTTAATTATTGTTGATTCCAGTGAGGATGTAGCCTCAATCATGGCTGATTTCAGCGAGGTCATGGAGACCATAGTGGA
Source organism: Viola odorata (assembly GCA_963691705.1). NCBI lineage: Eukaryota > Viridiplantae > Streptophyta > Magnoliopsida > Malpighiales > Violaceae > Viola > Viola odorata. The sequence continues at coordinate 18,211,589 of OY829539.1, read as the reverse complement.
GGACACATATTGTGATGAAAATGAAGTGGGTTCGGAGTGTGCCGACAAAAAATTTGAGGCAATCGCTGATTTTAGGAGGGTGAAGAAGTCAGGGTAAATGATTCACGGAGCAAAGTTATTCATGACTTTAACCTGAACTTACCTCGTAATGAGGAGAAGGAATTGGCTGGCAAGAAGAAAATGGAAAGGGATTTCGACCTCAACAAACTCCCTATCGCAGGCATGTTTCGATTGGCAAACCCTAGCCACGAAGCAGACTTCATTAAGATGTTTCATCTAATCTTTCTATTGGTCTTGTACTTCAATTATAGTGTTGTTTCTTGGTTGATGAAGTTGACTGTCATGTAGATGTATATAGGATGAATGTACGTTACAGTTGAAATCAACCTGTGCATTGGCAGTTTGGTTTACGTTTTAATTCAAACAATGGTATATGATTTTGTAATAAAACATCTATGTAGTATGGATGTTATGCAAAGCATATTGTTTGTAAATTTTTGTATCTCTGTTCCACCAATCATTTGAGAGATCTCTATTGTATGGATGTGTTCAACTTTGGTCAATTTTAGTAACCCTTCATCTCTATATTTGGTTTCTGTTTGTATTCAGATTGGTTTGAATTTGGATTCAGTTTGGCACTGGCTTGGTTTGAATTTGTTTTCTATTTTGATTTCAATTTGATTAGGTTTGGCCCTATCTTGGATTCAATTCTATTTTCTGTGTTGAAATCAATTTGGATTCAGTTTGGCACTGGCTTGGTTTGAATTTGTTTTCTGTTTTGATTTCAATTTAATTAGGTTTGGCACTACCTTGGATTCAATTCTATTTTCTGTGTTGAAATCAATTTGGATTCAGTTTGGCACTGGCTTGGTTTGAATTTGTTTTCTTTTTTGATTTCAATTTGATTAGGTTTGGTACTACCTTGGATTCAATTCTATTTTATGTGTTGAAATCAATTTGGATTCAGTTTGGCACTGGCTTGGTTTGAATTTGTTTTCTTTTTTGATTTTAATTTGATTAGGTTTGGCACTACCTTGGATTCAATTTTGTTTTCTGTGTTGAAATCAAGTTGGATTCAGTTTGGCACTGGCTTGGTTTGAATTTGTTTTCTTTTTTTATTTCAATTTGATTAGGTTTGGCACTACCTTGGATTCAATTCTGTTTTCTGTGTTGAAATCAATTTGGATTCAGTTTGGCACTGGCTTGGTTTGAATTTATTTTCTGTTTTGATTTTAATTTGATTATATTTGGCACTACCTTTGATTCAATTCGTTTTCTGTGTTGAAATCAATTCGTTTAGGGTTTGGCACTGCCTTGGATTCATGCAGTTTAGGGTTTTGAAATCAAATCCAGTTTCAGTTTGTTTCAATTTGGTTTCAGTTTGTTACTCTACATATTTCCTTAGCCTTAACATTGTTAATACTGACTGAAAATTGTGAACATTATAAGGAGACAGAACATGGGAAATAATAGGGAAAAGAAACTACATTAACTTTATTTATTAATCCATCCCAAATATATAGAGAAATAGGAGTAAATGATAGGGATGGAGGAGGAGATTATGGACATAGACCCTAACTAATCAGAGTCAGATGCATTGGAGGTGGTTGGGATGCCTGGAATGGCATTTCCAAAGTTGTTGAGTTCAATCGCAGCAGCCCTCACACTCGTAAGTGCCAGGTTTAACATCTCTCTCTTTTGCTTCATATGAGCAATTGAGAGAGTGGGATGGTTGATAGTCCTCCCATAGGCCTCCACTGCAGTGATGGCTAGTCCCTCGTATTCCTCACCTTCATAGATTGCATCCTGCCTTGCCTTCAAATCCTCAAGTATCCCCTCCAGATTTTAGAGGTCTTGGGTGGTCAGCAGAACCCTATTCTCCATCTGGACAATGTCAGTCTCCAGATGAGTTGAAATGAGTCCTGAAGTATTGAGAAGCTCAACCTTTCTATCACATTCCATTAGACCACACCTGCAAATAGATAGAAACATAGCACAAGAGATGAGTTGAGAAAAGAAAGAAACTATGGTAGTTTAGGGTTGGCGAGGATTGAGTGAATGGAGGGTGGTATATATAGGAGTTTAGTAGGGTTACCAAGGGTTACTTAGGGTTAGGTTTAGTTAATAAAGTAAAGGATGGAACGGCACAATGGTTGGGAATGTAAACAGATTTTGGGAAGTCAAACAATTGTCTTTGTGTGTTGTAGTTATAAACATATCTTCTCTTTGTGTTTTGTAGTTGCAATACAATCCTTCTTCTATGCGCTTACAATCTCGCTAAACGTGGCAACCAAAGCCTTATCCCATACTGTAACTGTTAGAGGTAAAATCAAACTGGTCTCTCACATACATTTATCCATTGCTTGACACAAAAGCAACTAGAGCTGACAAATCAGTGGTGCAATAACATCACTAGCATTGTGCAATAACATCGCCAGCATTTGACACAAAAGCAATTGATTCAGACGCAACATCCATGTAACGACACCATTGTAGCAACATATTATATAAACATAAATCAAATCCATGCATTGTATAGAATCCAAACTACACATCACTTACTACTCAAACTGGTATTTGAGAAAACATATCACAAACTACACATAAGATTTTCTGCATTTTAGCAACACATTAGATAATCAAAAAAATCAAATCCATGCATTGTATAGAATCCAAACTACACATCACTTAACACTCAAACTGGTCTTTGAGAAAATATATCACAAACTACACATAAGATTTTCTGCATTTTATCAACACATTAGATAATCAAAAAAATCAAATCCATGTACTGTATAGAATCCAAACTACACATCACTTAACACTCAAACTGGTCTTTGAGAAAACATATCACAAACTACACATAAGATTTTCTGCATTTTAGCAACACATTAGATAAACAAAAAAATCTAATCTATGCATTGTATAGAATCCAAACTACACATCACTTAACACTCAAACTGGTCTTTGAGAAAATATATCACAAACTACACATAAGATTTTATGCATTTTAGCAACACATTAGATAATCAAAAAAATCAAATCCATGCATTGTATAGAATCCAAACTACACATCACTTAACACTCAAACTGGTCTTTGAAAAAACATATCACAAACTACACATAAGATTTTCTGCATTTTAGCAACACATTAGATAATCAAAAAAATCAAATCCATGCATTGTATAGAATCCAAACTACACATCACTAACCAATGCATTGTAGCAACCATTAATCTACTCAAACTAGACTTCACATGTGCATGTTATGTTAAGCTCAGAAGTATCTAAAATGAAGTCCATTTATCTATTCAAACTGCATAGGTAGACAATGAATTCAAACCAAACAATTAACAATTGCATGATTCAATATGTGTAGCAATATTGCATCCAAAATAAACTTTTTGGTAATGCATTTCCACTTAATATAACATAGTTAAACAATGGAAGTGCATAACCAAAAAGGCTTTACAGTTGAGTCCTACTACCATATATGTCATACCAAGATCAACAAACTAAGTTGTATAGGGCTAAGCTAATTAACATTTTAACCACTATATCTACCAAAAAATTCACCAATCCCAGTTGGTACTCCTAACCAAAAACAGAAGTAGTCAAGCTTTGCAACATCAAGCATAATCTCTAAATCCTGAAATAAAAATAACAATAATGTCAGTAGCCATTATAAGGTAAATATTGTGGATTGTCAATAACAAATAGAGCACTAGCTTACATGGTAAAGGTGGAAGATGTGCAGCAACAGTTGCAAAGAGCAATGGATCACAAGCCAATATCGAAGGAAGCAACCCAAGTCTATCCAAATGCGTTTTTTTTCATGTGTGGGATTCTATATGCATTGGAACCTCTAATTTTTAAAATCTCAATCATGCATGACTAGAGAGTAATGAAAATGCTATTAGCCTTCTTATCTGAGAATTCAAAGTATGTTTTTTTTACAGCTTCCACCAACTGATTTATATTTGTTGCACATTTCTTTTCTTGGATTGCTCTAAAAAAACCCTAGATCAAGAACATTTAAGTCAGGGGAATTAAGAGGTTCATAGCAGTTGAATGTTCAATCCTACTCTTTCCATAGCAGCTAAAAAATCAATATCATTTTCATGGATATGTGTTTTTGTATTATCCTACTGTATAATAATTGGATCCGAGAGGCTATCCCGAGGCCATTTATCCTTAATGGCAGGTAAGATATGTTCAATCATGTACTGTGATGGGTGCCGAAACCAACAAAAATAAATAGTACGATTCACCATGCACAAATATAAATTATACTGTAGCAAGTGGTAAAAAGAGATCGTTCCACAGAGATTTCACGTCTAAATTAATTCATGTTCAATGACCAAAATTCATAACAGTGGTAAATACCAATAAAAGAGAGTTTTGTATCGCGATTAGTTAAACAAATAAAAGAAACAGAAGAAGTAAACAGATGCAGATTGGTTAAACTCAAGTGACAAGCAATTCCCGGTAAAGACTCTAATCAAACCATGATTCATTCAGTTGATCATCGACGCAAATATTTTCAAAACCAATTTTCATAGAAAGGCTATAGAAATCAGAGACTCTCTAGATTTCCTGCTCTCCACCTATTCAAAATTAACAAAGAGACTCTCTATTGAAAATTCCTAATCGCCCTAACAATTCTAAAAGACTCTCTATAGAATTTAATTAAGTGATTGACGAACACACAGGGAGAGACCTTTCACAAACCTAGGAGAGAGACACTCTACTCCTATAAGTAAGACTCTACTCTTTTTCTAATCAGCTCGCAAACCAATTAGTTGCCTTCAGATTCCTGATAATATGGACTCCAAAATTACCAGGAAAGACTATAACTAAACATGCTTAATTCTAAATTGATCAGGTTTAAAACAAACACGAATAGTTTTGACCGTAAATCAAAAAGAGTAGAGATACGAAAATCGGAATTTAATAAGCACAGATTTGATCTCACAAGAGAAGAATCATGGCTCAAATAGTCTTACCAGGAATTAAATAAATTAGCTAGAACACGACATAATTAATTCAAACAAATAATATGCATTAATTAATTAATTAAAGAAAGGAATGAAGAAAATAAAATGTATTGAATAAATCCAATTTGAAAACAGTAGCAGAAGCCGTTTTGGAAGAAGAGATGATTCTCTCTTCTGCCCCGCAAGGTATTTAACAAAATTCTATCCCAACTATAATCCTACAAAATAGGATTAAACTAATTGAAATTGTTTGATAAAATCCTAATCAAGGAATTCTAATAGAACTCTAATTTAATTACAATAGGAGAAGCTGCAGGAGCAATAGAACAAAGCAGCAGCAAGGTAAGTCCCTCTCTAATGGGCCCAAGCCCATTTTCTTCAAAAAGCAGCAGCACTGCCTCTTTGTTTTTGGCTCAGGAAAACAAGTGGCTGGCTCTCTCCGTTTCTTTGCTGCACATCGTCATTTCCATGTCCTTTTCTTCCAATTGATTTTAGCATCCGTGATATGCAAAAATGGGACAAAAGCATCACTAGCAGCAGCAATAACCATCATAATAAGCTGGATTGAACGCATAAAAATTAGAATAAATGCATTCAATCAAAATCCCCCACACTAACCTAATGCTTGCCCCCAAGCATAAAAACAAAACAAACAGACAACGAGACCCCGATTTTTTTTCCTTTGGCTGCATACCTCAAGCAAAACAATCAATCAACTCAAGCAATCGCATATCAATCAACTCAAGCAATCAACAAGTCCTAAAAACTCCTCCCCCATACTAGAAGACACTTTGTCCTCAAGGTGTACGAGAAGATGATCGCGCGTCGAACACATCAAATATAATAGTGAAATAGGTATGGAATTGGGGGTAGAAATACAACTTATCACTGTCTACAACAGTTTGTAGATGATGGTAAGAGGATCGTCCACAGAGACCTCTAGGAAATGTAGTTCTTGGTTGACTTCCTCGTCACTGGATTTGGTTTGGTAGAATCTGAAAATAAAGACAAAACAGAAAGAGGTAAAATAGTTCAAAATAGTATTGGCCAAAGGCTTGGCCTAGACAGGGGTCAAGATTGAGATAAATCTAGTAAAAGGGAATTCCAGGTAAGGGCGATATGAGAGCTTCTGTTCTTATGCTTCGATCATAGACTCGAGGATATTCATCTCTTCGTCCGTAGTACTGCTATAGAGTGGAGGTACTCCTGTTCACTCCTGTCTTCCCTCCTCTTCAAATTACCTGGCAGGTGCTCCCTTTCCTGATAATCCTAGCCAAGGGACACCATGCTGGTTAAAGGGTTTATCCGTTTGACTGCTGTCTTGAATGGTTGTTCGCTTCCTCAATGGTATAGGGGAAGACAGTACCTAGGCCACGGTGTTTCCCTGTGGAAACCCTAGGTTGTCAATCTGGTCTTGACCTAGATTACTTATTTCTTCTAGTCTGGAGCAAGACTAGTCACCTACTTTGTCTAGCCGAAGGGTACTCCATTTCCTTCTAGACCGGCTGAAACTCTTCTCTACTAGAGTACAAGGATGATCAAACCTTGTCTCTAGTGAGTAAGAGATAGATTAAGTTCAAGAAATAAATAAATACGAGAGAAGATATTGTTAAGTACGGATTGATCTCACGAATGCATAAGAACTTCAGCTCATCAACCCTTACCAAGAATGGGTGTTTAGCTACTCATACTCATAGATAAAAAGATAAAATATTTGATTGCATAAATAAATTAAATTCGAGATTTAAATAATTAAATCCGGAGCAAATTGTATCAATGTCAAAGAAGGAGCAAAGAGAAGAAAGGTTTCGATATCGACAGAGGAGGAACAATGTTTAGCTAAATAGCCCTCAAACTCCTCTGTCCTATTCCAACTCTAATCCTTCAAAAATCTCTAAAAGATTGCCACAATAAATTGTTCTAAAATGGAAATTAAATCGCAAATACAAAAGAGGGAGATCCCTTGCGGGATTCTTCAAAAGATATGCTTCAGATCCCTCTAGATTTGCTGGACAGCTGCGACTTGCTAGCTTGCAAACCCCAATGCGGGAAGCGGCCCAAGTGATCCATGCTTCTGCCTCTATCGCAAAAGTGTCTTGGCCGCATGCTTGGCCAAGACGATCTGATGTGTGCTGCTGTGAATGCGAATGTGTCTTGGCCAAGCTCCAGGCCAAGACTCGGGAAAATAGCTTCAGCGCTCCACAAATCAGATCCTTATAAATTGCCTCCAGACCAGAACTGTTAAGATATGGGAAATACAAGGATAAATCAATAGGTTTACTGCCCAATTCAACAAGTAAATGGACAATAAAATATGATGAAATGTAATGTAATCAGAAGAAAAATAGACAAATGGAAAAGAAAACTTAATATTGAATTCAGTCATGCTAAGGTGGAAATACAAATTCATTAATCTGAAGTGAACTTCCTTAGCATTAAACAGCACATTATTCTTCTTAGGCGGACTCATCCAAAATGAGGAATAAAATTCATACGTTAGTTCCAAATAACCAGCATGCTCAAGAAAAAAGAAAGGCTCCCACCCTATATTCTTAATAAAACCAGTCATTTTATCTAAAATCCCCAAATCAGTCAACAATTGGTAATCAAATTTAGCACAGGCAGTAGCATCACGACGAGAATAAATTGTCAATTTTTCAATACACTCATTATCATCAAAAATTCACCAGCCATTGAGGTTTTCAATGGCTAGGGGTACCTTTTATTTAGCTTTACCTCCCTTAGACTTTGTTTTTGTCCGCACATGGCCCTGCTGTTCCAATGTTGCAGCTGGTTCTGTCCTTTTGCGCTTTTCCCCCACACTTAAACCGTTTCTACCCTCTGTCACTTTCTGCTTGCGAGATAAGGGCACCTCATCGGATTCAGCTTCCGTTTCAGCCTCTGACTCGTGTGAAGTGGATCTGAATGTTGGATCCGAGGCTGTTTCGTCGCCTGAATCACTCGAAGAGTGGCTAGAGGGGTTTGGCGAGATGGATTTGTCCAGCCGGACCTTCGTTCTCCTCTCCTGCTCTGATGTGGCGGTAGTAGCGACGGTGGTGATTGGGAGCGGCTGGATGGAGCTTGACGCCTGTGCTGCCGTGGTGGGCGGTGCGACCAGCTGCGACGACGGAGTGGATGTCCGCGATGGTGGCCACGAACGCTAGATCTGACTGGCCGTTTGCGCTCTCGTTGGGTCACGCGGTGGGAAGGTCAGCGGCGGTGGCGTGGGTGGTCGTTCTCGGGTATGCTTCCCGTATATGTCAATATAAAATTCCTCCTCTTCATCCGTGAGCTGAATCGGCGGTGATGGAGGGCTTTTTATGGTTCAGGTTTTTAATTTTGCTGGCTTGGTGTTGCGGCTGCCGGCGCCGCCTCTTGTGAGCACCATGGTTGTGCTTGGATTTGGGGGAGCGGTGGCTAGGGTTTTAGGAGAGGAAGAAGATGATTGATTTGGGTGTTTGATATGTCGGGTAAGGGAGAGTGAAGAGATGAGGTGTTTAGGTGTTAATTTAGTAAATGGGCTTAAGTGAGTTCTTCAAGCCCGCAAGGTTATTTTGGGCTAGAACTCACTTAAGAACTCTAATTCCTTCAAAGATAAACCCATCCTCCATTTTCTTCCTCTGCTCTCATTTCACCTGTCAATAAACACATTCAAAACATCATCTTCTCCAGAAAAATACCTTGACAGGGAAGCAAAATAAAAAATAAAAAAAATAATAATAAAAAATAATAATAATTAAAAGGAAAAAGAAGAAAATGTCAAAAACACATGGGTTAGCCTCCCATGTAGCATCCCGCTTTATAGTCTCGGACTAGACAATGTTCTTGCTCAATTTGCTGGAGGTGGATAGACGGTGAGCTGCTCCACCATGTCATTCTTGAACCCTTCATAAAAAGGTTTCAATCTCTGTCCATTTACTTTGAATATTCTCCCTGTCTTCATTTCCTGAATGTCAATAGCACCATGAGAATAAATATTAGATACAACATAAGGACCGTCCCATCTAGACTTAAGTTTTCCATAAAAAATTCTTAGTCTAGAGTTAAATAATAGAGCTTTTTGTCCCACGAAAAAGTTCTTAGTTTTGATAAGGTTGTCATGGTATTTCTTCATTTTGGCTTTGGTGGTGATCGCATTCTCGTATGCATCATTCCTTAACTCCTCGAGCTCTTATATCTGAAGTTTTCTTTCTACTCCATCTCGATCCATATTGACATTACATTGCTTGATCGCCCAGAATGATCTATGCTCCATTTCGACCGAAAGTCGGCATGATTTTCCAAATACCAGCTTGTATGGAGTAGTCCCGATTGGTGTCTTGAATGCTGTTCGGTACGCCCATAAGGCGTCGTCCAGCCTCTGACTCCAATCCTTTCTTTCCGTATTCACTATTTTCGTCAGTATGGTTTTGATTTCCCTGTTCGAAACCTCTGCCTGCCCATTTGTTTGGGGGTGATAGGTTGTAGAGACTTTGTGGGTGATGCTATACTTCTTGAACAAGGGTGCCACCACTTTATTGCAAAAGTGAGTGCCTCTGTCACTGATTATCACCTTCGGGACTCCAAACCTGTTAAGAATATGAGATTTCAAAAATGAGACGGTGGTTCTAGCGTCATCAGCCGTAGTGGCCTTAGCTTCCACCCATTTTGAAAGATAATCTACTGCAAGAATAATGTACTAATTATTTCCAGACTTAGGAAAAGGACCCATAAAGTCTATTCCCCATACTTCAAAGATTTCACATGCTAATATTGGACTAAGTGGCATCTGATTTTTTGAAGAAATATTACCAGTACGTTGACAGTTAGAACACTTCATGCAGTACATATGACTATCCTTAAATAGTGTAGGCCAGTAAAAACCAGATTCTAATACCTTTAATGCAGTTCATTTTGGACCAAAGTGTCCTCCACATGCTTGAGAATGGCAAAAATCAAGAATAGATTCTATCTCATGCTCAAGAACACATCTTCTAATAATCTGATCCTTACCAATGTTCCACATATAAGGGGTCGTCCCATATATAATGTTTAGAGTCTCTTCTGATTTTTTCCTTCTCATGGTAAGATAACTCACCTTCCCACTTACCTGTTGCTAAGAAGTTAGCAATGTCAGCATACCACGCTCTCTTTCCTATGGCTAGGAAGAGGCCTTCATCCGGGAATTCATCTTTAACAGGAAATAGGTCTAGGGCTGCTATGATCCGACTTAGGTGGTCAGCCACCAAATTTTCCTTTCCACTCGTCTCTGATTTCCACGTCAAATTCTTGTAAGAGGATAATCCATCTGATCAGCCTTGGTTTCGCCTCCTTTTTTGCCAACAAATAGCGCAAAGCTGCATGGTCTGAAAAAATAATCACCTTAGTACAAAGTAAATATGATCTAAACTTATCTAAGGTGAAAATAATCGCGAACAACTCCTTTTCCGTGGTTGTATAGTTCCTTTGCGCCTCATCTAACATCCGCGAAGCGTAATAAATAACATGAGGATTCTTCCCTTCCTTTTGTCCAAGAACTGCACCTACAGCATTGTTAGAAGCATCACACATTATTTCAATTGGTAAGTTCCAATTAGGAGCTTGAATTACAGGGGTTGTAATTAATTTCTCTTTAAGCTCATCGAAAGCTTTCTTGCAATCCTCTCCAAACTGAAATTCAACCTCCTTCTGTAACAGCCGACACATAGGTGCTGCAATTTTCGAGAAGTCCTTGATGAATCTTCTATAGAACCCTGCATGTCCTAAGAAAGAGCGAACTTCGCGCACAGTAGTTGGGTAAGGAAGAGATTCTATAATATCTATTTTAGCTTTATCGACCTCAATTCCTTTTCGGGAAATAATGTGTCCTAGAACTAATCCATGATCAACCATAAAGTGACACTTTAAATAATTCAGCACAAGATTAGTTTCTAAACACCTCTTAAGGACTTTTTTCAAGTTTTCTAAGCACTCATCGAAAGAATTTCCATATACAGTAAAATCGTCCATGAAAACTTCTATTCCTTTTTCAACATATTCAGAGAAAATACTTAGCATGCATCATTGAAAAGTAGCAGCTGCATTACAAAGTCCAAAAGGCATATGTTTATACGCAAAAGTCCCGAAAGGGCAAGTAAAAGTGGTCTTATCTTGGTCTTCCACAGCGACGGGTATTTGGTGGAATCCAGAGTACCCGTCGAGACAGCAATAATGACTCTTACCTGAGAGTCTTTCTAGCATTTGATCGATGAAAGGGAGGGGAAAATGATCCTTCCTCGTTGCTGTGTTGAGCCTGCGATAATCGATGCATACTCTCCAACCGTTCTGCACCCTCGTCGGAACCAGCTGTCCCTCGTTGTTTTCAACCACCGTCACTCCTGTTTTCTTGGGAACAACCTGTACAGGACTCACCCAAGAACTATCAGATATAGGGTATATAACACCTGCATCTAAAAGTTTAAGAACTTCTTTTTTCACGGCTTCCATCATAGGCGGATTCAACCTCCTTTGTGGTTGTCTTACTGTCTTGCAATCGTTTTCAAGGTGTATTTTATGCTTGCAAATAGAAGGAGAAATCCCCTTGATGTCAGTTATGGTCCAACCGATAGCTTCTTTGTGATCCTTCAGGATTCTCACTAGTCTGTCCTCTTCCAGTTTCGTCAATCTGCTGGAAATTATTACAGGAAGGTTCTTTCCTTCACCTAGGAAAGAGTACTTCAAGTGCTCTGGTAGTACCTTCAGCTCTAGATCTGGGGCCTAAAAAATGGAAGGAATAAGAGAGTTATGAGTGACAGGTAAATCTAAACTTCTAGGAACAGTAATAAAAGGTTTAGAAACGTCAAGTTCAAGCACTGCTTCCTCAATCTCGTCACGAACTACCATTCTTTCCTCCAATTCAACCAATTTATTGTAATCAATACTCCTGCTGAGAACATACTCCAAAGGATCAGTAAATTCAAGTTCATGAATATCTTCCTCGTCAGGATCAATTACATCCACAAAATTCAAAGAATGTATGTCATTAGGGAAGCGCATAGCTTCATACATGTTGAAAGTAATGATCTCACCATCAAACTCTAAAGTTAAATATCCATTAAACACATCAATCTTTGCCCTCGCTGTTCTTAAAAAGGGTCTGCCTAATAATATTTCGGTTGATTTAGAGGTGAGATCATTTTCCATGTCAATAACATAAAAATCAGCAGGAAATACAAGATTATCAACCTGTACTAACACATCTTTAATTACCCCAACAGGATAAATAATAGATCTATCAGCTAGCTGAATGACTAAGCTAGTTTCCTGCAATTCACCGATTTTTAAGCTTTTAAACAAGGTCAAAGATAAAACATTTATTCCGGCACCTAAATCACACAGTGCTTTTTCAATAACCTGATCCCTGATCTTACAAGGGATCACAAATGTTCCCCCATCCTTACACTTATTCGGTAACTTCTTCTGAAAAACGGCAGAAACATTTTCGTTCAGGTTGATCCTTTCTATTCCTGCAAGCTTTTTTCTGTTAGTGCATAATTCTTTTAAAAATTTAGCGTATTTTGGAACTTGAGCAATCATATCAAGTAGAGAAATATTAATTGCTACTTTCTAAAAAATGTCAAGAATAGCTTTTTCGTCCTTTACCTTCTTGATCTTTTCAGACCTATCCGGAAAGGGAGGAAGTATTACCTGCTGTTCCTTCTTTACCTCTGGCTCTGGAATGGGCTCGATCTTGGCTGGGTTGTCAATTGTGACTTCAGCTTCTGGTTCCAGATCCACTGGCGGTGGGACTGCTTCTGGCCTCTCTCCCAGGTCTAGGAAAGAGTCATTTTTCCCCGAAATCTGTACTCCGCTCCTCAATGTCATGGAACTGACATTATGCGCTGGGTTATCAACCGTAGTGGATGGTAACCGTCCTCCCTGCTCCTGTTTGCTAAGTTTCATCTCCCCCAACTCCCTTTGTAAGGTAGCAATGCTGGCTTGGGTTGATTGGGCGAGATTTGTAATGCTAGCTTGAGTAGCTTGCATAAATTGCTTCATCATATCCTCCATCGATGGGCCAGTAAGCATTAGGGGCTGTTGTGGGGCTGGTAGTTGTGGAACAGTAGGTCTAGGCACGAAATTTTGGAGGGTTACTGGTGGTGTTTGGTGTGTTTGAGCTTAGGGTTGGTTATTGGATGAATATTGATTTGGTTGATGTACTATAACGTGGGAGTTTATGTTTTCTCTCCAACCAGGGTTGGTGTTGTACTGATTTTGGTACTGGTTTTGGGGCTGATTTTGGTTGAATCTTGGCTTGTGAGGTGGGTATCTTCCATATTGTTGCTGGTATTGCATTACGACATTAACTTCCTCGACTGTCCCATTTGTCAAGATGCATTCATCCGTATGGTGTCCCTGCTGGCCGCATGTACCACATGTCATGGTCGATTGTACCTGTTGTACCTGTGATTGTCCTACACAAAACTTATCCAAACGATTAGAAAGTTCATCCATTTTAGTTTCAAGTGCAGAAACATTACCTGTAGGATTTTCTCTTTCGCTTGACTCATTTAGCTCGCTATTTTCAGCCAAGGTCTGAATCAATTGATTCGCCTTCGTGAGGGTGCAATCTTGTAAGGCTCCTCCAGCAGCTCCGTCCACAACCAGCTTGTCTCTAACACATAAACCGTCATAGAAATATTGCACTTGGTTCCAATCAGAAACTCCATGGTTCGGGCAGATTTCTAGTAAGTTCTTGAAGCGTTGATAATACTCCCCAAAACTCTCTGTAGGGGACTGTTTGATGGACACAATATTCTTCCTAGCATTTCCAGCCTTACTAGAGGACCAAAATTTGTTGAGAAAGGTGCTCAACATCTGCTGCCATGTGTTAATGGAGTTGTGCGGTAGGCTTAGGAACCAATTCCTAGATTTATCCTCTAGGGTCCATGGAAAAGCTCGGAGTTTAGCTCGGTTGATGTCAACTCGAGGGGGTTTGTGAGTGTCACATTCCCAATGGAGATATTGCAGGTGCTTGAATGGGTTTTCGCTAGGCAAACCGTAGAACTTCTTAAGGTTATGGATCATGTTTGGTTTTAGGTTCCAATCATGCTCTACGGGCAGATATTGGACACAAAAGTGTGTGTCCGGTGGTGGTCCTTCACTGTTCCGCTGCCTAAAGGTCTGCTCTGGAGGAGGAGGTGGTGGCTGGTTATTTTCGTGGTGGTCCATTTCTAGTTCGAAAAGAGGATTTTCTCTAACTGTGGCAGAGGAGCTCTCTCCCAGGTCTAGGAAAGAGTCGGGTTGCGGTGGCTGGTCAGAACTGTCTTCCGATTCTGATTCTGCAGAAACAGCTCTCTGTCTTTCTGCCCGTTGTTTTCTGTATTGTGTTTCTATTCTTGTCAACTCTTGGTTGAATGGAAGTAATGGCAATTTGGAGGTCCTGGTCATAAAACAAATAAATCCAATTAGTACCGATTAAAATCCCCGGCAACGGCGCCAAAATTTGATGGGTGCCGAACCAACAAAAATAAATAGTACGATGCACAAATATAAATTATATTGTAGCAAGTGGTAAAAAGAGATCGTTCCACAGAGATTTCACGTCTAAATTAATTCATGTTCAATGACCAAAATTCGTAGCAGTGGTAAATACCAATAAAAGAGAGTTTTGTATCGCAATTAATTAAACAAATAAAAGAAACAGAAGAAGTAAACAGATGCAGATTGGTTAAACTCAAGTGACAAGCAATTCCCGGTAAAGACTCTAATCAAACCATGATTCATTCAGTTGATCATCGACGCAAATATTTTCAAAACCAATTTTCATAGAAAGGCTATAGAAATCAGAGACTCTCTAGATTTCCTGCTCTCCACCTATTCAAAATTAACAAAGAGACTCTCTATTGAAAATTCCTAATCGCCCTAACAATTCTAAGAGACTCTCTATAGAATTTAATTAAGTGATTGACGAACACACAGGGAGAGACCTTTCACAAACCTAGGAGAGAGACACTCTACTCCTATAAGTAAGACTCTACTCTTTTTATAATCAGCTCGCAAACCAATTAGTTGCCTTCAGATTCCTGATAATATGGACTCCAAAATTACCAGGAAAGACTATAACTAAACATGCTTAATTCTAAATTGATCAGGTGTAAAACAAACACGAATAGTTTTGACCGTAAATCAAAAAGAGTAGAGATACGAAAATCGGAATTTAATAAGCACAGATTTGATCTCACAAGAGAAGAATCATGGCTCAAATAGTCTTACCAGGAATTAAATAAATTAGCTAGAACACGACATAATTAATTCAAACAAATAATATGCATGAATTAATTAATTAAAGAAAGGAATGAAGAAAATAAAATGTATTGAATAAATCCAATCTGAAAACAGTAGCAGAAGCCGTTTTGGAAGAAGAGATGATTCTCTCTTCTGCCCCGCAAGGTATTTAACAAAATTCTATCCCAACTATAATCCTACAAAATAGGATTAAACTAATTTAAATTGTTTGATAAAATCCTAATCAAGGAATTCTAATAGAACTCTAATTTAATTACAATAGGAGAAGCTGCAGGAGCAATAGAACAAAGCAGCAGCAAGGTAAGTCCCTCTCTAATGGGCCCAAGCCCATTTTCTTCAAAAAGCAGCAACACTGCCTCTTTGTTTTTGGCTCAGGAAAACAAGTGGCTGGCTCTCTCCGTTTCTTTGCTGCACATCGTCATTTCCATGTCCTTTTCTTCCAATTGATTTCAGCATCCGTGATATGCAAAAATGGGACAAAAGCATCACGAGCAGCCGCAATAACCATCATAATAAGCTGGATTGAACGCATAAAAATCAGTATAAATGCATTCAATCATACTGCCTAATGACTCTCCTATCAATTTTAGGTATTGCCTTAACTTCTAATGTTCCTGCCAGCCTATTTGAACTAGACCTCAAAGCAGCCACCTCTGTCACCAAAGGAAACACCCCAATTCTACCATCAAATGTACAGTTCTCATCACAATCATATCTAGGCCTAGCAACAGCTACAAGGAACATAATCTTAGGAATAAAATTTGTACTTTTGATGGTTCTTACAAGTTCATCTTCATTAGAGAGGAGGTAGTATGTCTGGACCTTCCTTGTCATTTGAAACCACTTCTCATCTATGTGAAGCACGTTCTCCATGTGCTGGAAAGAATGAGTTGATGGTGTTGAGTCTGGATCAATCAATGAGAGTCAATGTCGAACCCTTTGAACCCGATTTGCCTCTATCAATGATAGTTTGATGGAATTACTGTGGCGCTTCAACTCTCCTGTTCTCAATTTGTTGTGCAGATACGTCTTGGAAACCCCTAAAGCAGCTGCAAAAGTCTTAAGAGTTGTTCTACTCCTTAAAGGAATATCCCTAATTTTCTGTAAGTCAAATTCAATCCTCTTTCTCCCACAATTTTTTACTCTACAATGAGATACATTGTGGTTGTTGGACTCTTTTACCTCTTTTCCACAGCCATTGGATTGATTGAATCTTCACATTCAATATCGAAGCAACTTCCCCTGTTGTTGTCTTCTTCAGCTTTCCATTAACACTTCTCTCCAGTAGCATATTGTAAGTTGCCACTCTGTCCTCAGGACACAACTCTTTTCTCCCCGTTTTGAACCTACCGTTAACAACACATCATCATTACAAAATCCAATAACATTAACTACAATTTCAATTGAGACTCTTTTATCCATCGTTCTATTGTGAGTTGAGAAACTGTACCTTCAACCCCAGTATGAGGTTCGTGGTTTTCATTAACCTCTGGCAAATCTTCATAGATATCGTCGAGATGTTGCGGACTTTGGGGAATGGCTTCTGCTCCATCTACAATGGATTCTTCCTCATTACTACTGAGTAATTGTACCCCTTCATTCACTAATTCGTGGTCTGATAATGGTGCTGGATAGTAGCTCAACAAATCGAGGGAATCGAATTGATTGTCTTCCATCAATATTCGATGGAAATTATTTTAACAAAAATGGAGGAGCTCTTGAAATGGAGATAGATGGATGGGAATGCAGAGATTTGGAGTGTGAAAGCATTGTTAACGGTTTGAAGTAAAAAATTTGAAATTTGGGCGGAAACATTTTGAATTTCGACTCAACAATTTGTGAAATTTGAGAGGGATTAGGGTTTGGTTTGGGAAAGCTTCGAATGAGGGAGGATTGCTCAAATGCGCGTCCGTGTGATCAGTGGCATAATTCGTAAATACGTGAATTAGTGAGGGGCATAAGCGTAATCTCACGTAGGTCTTAAAACGCGTGCCGAAAGCTAAAACGTCATTGTTTGCGGGACGGAGGGAGTAATACTTAATATAACCAAGTTTTTTTATTAAAAAAAATCATATACTTGAAGAAAATTATACAACTCATAGTTCGTATTGTTAGGAAGAACAGGATAGGTGGTGAGCCCGAATCCGAATGGAAATAGTGGATTGTACTTCTCATCACCAAGATTCATGGGCAGCTGATCCACAGTTTTGAACCATGTTCTTGCAAGTTTCCCTGTAAATCCATAATCACCAAACAAAACATCAGCTACACCTTGGCCTTCACTTCCGGGAAGCCAGGCAGCGACAAGCGCGTCGATTGAGTCCAAATATGGTTGGATGCAAACAGGGCGACCCGAGATGACAACAACAACACATTGAACATTTCCACAGACATTCTTGATCGTGCTTGGTCCGGGTTCAGGAATTGTCAAGTTCAAGCTGTCCCCTTCAGTCTCTGCATATGGCATCTCTCCTACTACAACGATGGCGTAGTCGAAGCCACCGGACTTGATGACTTTCGCCTTAGGATTTTGCTTGAATTCAACTTTAGTTTTCTTGTCCACAGTGCCTCTAATAGCGTCCAGGATTGTTGTACCTGGTCAGGATAGCAACTTTAGTTTTAAATGATTGAAACTTTAAAGACTTTGAGGAAGTTAGTTTATTGCAGGAACTAGAATGTTACCTTTTGTAAGGTTATTGCCACTCTATTGTCCACCCGCCGCACTGATTCCCAAGATCGTCGGCATGGGTGCCTGCTACAAGTATTTTAGATGCTTTCTTTGGAAGGGGCAGCAATGGTTTGTCAGTACTTTTCCCATTTTTCAGCAGCACAAGCGATTTCCTAACAGCTTCCCGGGCCAATTCTCTATGCTCCTATATTCATTGTAGGTAAAAATATAAGAAAAACAAATCTGAGTGCATTCCTGTCTAGTTACAAAAATAACCAACCTTAGAACCTAGATGTTTCACTAGACTGTCATCTGCCATTGGATTCTCGAAAAGCCCCATCACGAATTTCACTCGTAAAATTCTACTCACTGCATCATCAATTCTGCTCATGCGGACCACATTCTTTTTCACCAAAGATACTAGGCCATTGATAAATTCAGTGTACGTGTAGGGAACCATGACCTGAAAATCATTGCCAGAAAGAATTTAGCAGTAAAAATGGCAAGGAAACAAAGAAAACTTGAGAAGGCTATAAGGGAGTCAATTTACCATGTCAACTCCAGCATTGACTGATGCTTCGATCGAATATGTGTAGTTAGAATGTGGAGGATCGGTGATCCTGTCAATACCTTCCCAATCTGATATGACAAAACCCTGAAGCAATCGACAGAAATTTCAAAATAGTAGTCCCCGATTATTGATTCCAAAGTTTAAACTGAACATGAATGATAGAAAGATTCTTTCAAGTCTTGAAGGGAATAGATTTTACCTTGAAACGAAGAGTGTTCTTGAGAAAGTCAGTGAGCAGTTCGCGGTTAGCATGCATCTTAACTCCGTTCCAGCTTGAGTAGGAGGCCATGATAGTCGCGACACCCTTGCTGACTGCGTCATAGTACGCTGGCATGTGGATCTTGAACAATCCATCTCTGCTTACTACTGTGTTGTTCTCATTAATTCCTTTTGTGGTTCCACCATCACCCACAAAATGCTTTGCAGAACCTGCTACTTTTGTTCTGTGAAAATCAAAACAAGTTAAAAAAATGTTAGCAGCTAGCAAAAAAAAAAAAAAATCAAGTCGAGCATGTTCTTACTTCCCACCAACATAGGGGTAATCCTTTGGATAGCCAGCAGGGATGTCTCCTTGCAATCCAGGTATAATCTCAGTCATGTCTTGAACAATCTTGGGATCATCGCTATAGCTTTCGTAGCAACGACCCCATCTCGGATCTCTACAGACCTGTATAGCGTAGGAATTAGCAAAGAGAATCAGAATTTTGACAAGTGGATCAGAGGACAATCACAAACCGCAATACAAGGTGCAAATGTA
Source organism: Viola odorata (assembly GCA_963691705.1). Lineage (NCBI taxonomy): Eukaryota > Viridiplantae > Streptophyta > Magnoliopsida > Malpighiales > Violaceae > Viola > Viola odorata. Next base: position 18,192,331 of record OY829539.1, on the reverse strand, counting down.
TATGGAATGCCTGTAGCTCTAACTTCAAGCGCGGTTGCAGCTCCAATCCTCTTAACAAGTTGCGGGTCCCTAGTTTACATTCAGCAGGATGAGAGCTATCAAGTGTTTATATCAGATAATCCTTAAAATTTGATGATTACTAAGTACAAGGAGATAAATTTTGACTTGCCTTGTGGCTCCAAGCCCTACGTTATGAGGAAATATTGTTGCTTCGTAAACATTGTTGTGACCATGAACAGCATCAATTCCATAAATCATTGGAATTCCGAGGCGAGTAGATAAAGCACCCTTCTGGAAATCATTTACCATTCTAATCCAAGCTTTAGCAGGAGCCATTTTTGATGGAACGCTCCCTCCTCCACTCAACACACTTCCTGCCAATAAAAACAAGAACAGAATTCTTTATCCTTGTTATACATTACAATCTAAAGAAGCAAAAGAAATGGGGGAAAAAATGAAAGGTGCTCACCTATGAAATATTTCTTCATCACCTCAGCTGTTGTAGCTCTGCGATCGATTTGTGTCATTTGGCCAACTTTTTCCTCCAATGTCATCCGCTTTAGCAGGTCCTCGACACGGATTTCTACTGGTGCTTTTGGATCTTTATATGCCACATAGTCTGCTCCTTTCTTCTTTGATGAAACATTTTCTACTTCTGCCAGAACTGCCCAGGTGAGAAACACCAGCCCCATCAGGAGCACATATTTTCTTGCCATTTTCGATCCTTTGTAATCCCACGACACGAATTAATCCCACAACATCAGATGTGTTACAAGAATCAGTGTTTCTTATTGAAGAAGACAAGAAATGATCATGTTCCCAAGAAGGAAAGGATTGTCATGACACCCAGAACATATAAATACTTGTAAAGAAAGAAAAAGGACACTGTGATGCAAGCTGTAGAATTCTTAATTCAAACCGAATCTTTCGATATCTAATAAGCACTTTTTAATAATAACGTTAGGTGCTCATATCCCATAAGAATAGATTAGTCAACGCTATTGCAGAAAAAAGACATTAAAATAAACGTTAGTTACTGTAATAACATGTTCTGCTCAGTTATCTGTCCTCTGCAGATGTTTTACTTGGTCATCAATTAATGCATGGTCCTATCTGATATTCCTAATGTTTACAGTTAATGAAAATCGTCAGCATTCAAGAACGGAAATGCCTATGAGTTCTTGATCCTTTTTGGCCCTCTAGTTACGAGAGAATCAGAACTATTAGGCTTGAATGTTGTTAATTTTAGAATCCTCGGATCGATCACCTACCCTACATTGAATCTATGCAGACCTGTCAAAGTATGCAGAATTCAAATTCGATCCGGTCCCTGCCAAGGTTTACAGATTTCACCTTTTGCTATAAAACTTAGCCTGTCTTCTTTTTTACAGTTTAAGCAAGACATTAAAAAGATTCTTGAAGGAAGCCATACATGCACTAAGCCGACTGGAGAAAAAGAAGTTCGCCCAAAATTTACTGACTTTATTGAATTTGTGTAGGAATAACACGTTTGGTAAAATACATCTCAACTAATAGTCACCTACGACAAGAATGATCTGTCATTTACCAAAATTCTGAATGCTTGTGCTACTATTAGGCCGCTGTAGGTTCGGTGGTAAGGCCAAATCCAAATGGGAAAAGTGGATCATAATGTTTATCACCAACATTCATAGGCAGCTGATCTACAGTCTTGAACCATGTGCGCGAAAGCTTGCCTGTGAAGCTGTAATCACCGAACAAAACATCAGCAACACCTTTCCCTTCAGTTCCAGGAAGCCAGGCAGCAACAAGTGCATCAATTGAGTTGAGGTATGGTTGGATTACAACAGGACGGCCGGAGATAACGACGACAACGCATTTCACATATCCACAGACATTCTGGATGGTGGTCGTGCCCGGTTCAGCAATTGTCAGGTTCATGCTGTCTCCCTGGGTCTCTGCATAAGGGCGCTCCCCTACTAAAACAATGGCATAAGAGAAGCCACTGGACTTGACATAGTCTGCTGCAGGATTTTCCTGGTAGACAACTTCAGTGCTTGAATCAACTGTACTTTTAATAGCACTGAGGATTGTGGTACCTATTCAACATTGCAATTAGTGACAAATAGCTAACTTCATCAAACAACAAATCACAAGACTTAGTTCTCAAAAATGTAGTAGCTTAAGCAGAGATTAATGTACCACTTGTATGGTTGTTGCCACTGAGTCCCTGCCATTCGATTGTCCATCCACCGCATTGGTACCCAAGATTGTCTGCATGGCTTCCAGCGACAAGTATTTTCGATGCTTTCTTGGGGAGGGGTAACAATGGCTTGTCAGCGGCTTCGCCATTCTTTAGCAGCACAAGTGACTTCCTCACAGCTTCCCTAGCCAACTCTCTATGCTCCTGTTTTCATGGTAAGATAAACATGAGTATGTTTCTTTACATAATAACACTACAGATAACCACCTTTTTTTTCAAATACTAACAGTTTTACTAACTCATATGGCGATACATGATTGGGGTTTATCTATGTTAAATTGGACGGAGAAAACTGACCTGACTTCCTAGCTGGTTGACCAAACTGTAATCAGCTAATGGGTTCTCAAATAGACCCATCACGAACTTCACGCGCAAGATTCTCCTCACAGCATCATCAATTCGGCTCATGGGAATGAATTTATTTTTCACAAGGGATGTTAAGCCATCAATAAACTCTTGATAGTTGTTGGGAACCATGATCTGTCCGCATTGCCAGAACGAGGATCAGAAAAGAACGGAAGTTGGATCAAACAATGAGAGCTTGAAGAAATTATATAAATTACTGAAAACTATAATGAGTTTACCATGTCAATTCCAGCACCAACTCCTTCTAGGATGGAATATGTGTAGTTAGCATGAGGTGGTGATGTGATCCTGTCAATGCCCTCCCAATCCGAGATGACAAAACCCTAACAGAATTTGCACATAACGCGTTAGAAGACTCGAAGTCAAGACCTAGCTTATGCTGGCTTTGCAAGAAGTACGACTGAGCTAAAAGCTTCTCATTATATTTCATTGGAAAATATTAAAACAGAGAAGAAATAGCTACATTTGCAAGGGGAATAGAAGTTTTACCCTGAAGCGTAGAGTTCCCTTTAGAAAGCCAGTGATCATCTGACGGTTAGCATGCATTTTAAGTCCATTCCAGCTAGAATAAGAGATCATGACCGTTGATACACCCTTGATGATTGAGTTATAGTAACCTGGCATGTGGGTGCTGAGTAAACCATGTCTGCTTGTCACTGTATTGTTCTCATTAATGCCATGTGTTGTTCCACCGTCACCTACATAATGCTTTGCACAAGCTGCAACTTTTGTTCTGTGCCAGGCCAACACAAGCACGTCAGGAACTGAACAAATAATTCAAGTTAATGTCTTAAAATTCTACCAACATGATAATAATAATCTCTTTTTACAAATAAATCCTTTAATGAGGTTAGTTTATGCAGCAGAAAATATCCCTTTCTGGATGTTGGAGATGTAAACTATCTTGGGAAAATGTCCCAAGATCCCAAATTCCGCAGACTTTCCCTCACCAAAAGGGAAAAGGAAAATGGAATTAACAAAAGAAAAGAAAAGGACAAATGATTGAGAATGGTTCTGCAGACGTGGAGAGCAGCAAATGCTAGTGTCTGGAAAAGTCAAAACTTGTGAGCAATGATAATAGAAGTGGGGCTCTTGTCCATCCCATTTTATAAGAAACGCCATCAGCAATAATTCCACGAGAGAACATGACTTGCACCATTAAGACTTCAATCATACAAAAGAGTCCAAAATAGTTGCAATCATGGAACTAAAATATCAAAACGTACTGGTTCCAGAAAATCAAGAACTTAGACCACTCCACCACACGCGTGAGAAGAAGCCAAAATTATATTTTGCATCTTATAATAGATGATAAACATGACAGATCAGACATGATAAACCAGTTGACTAATCTGATCTTTTTAATTAAGGACTGGATTGGAGATATGCAAATTGCAAAACAAAGGAAGGAAAAAGTTCTTACTTTCCAGCAACATAGGGTACACCCTTTGGTGAACCAGCAGGGATATCTCCTTGCAATCCAGGTATAATCTCAGTCATTGTTTGAACAATCCTCGGATCTTCGCTGTAGCTTTCATAGCACCGACCCCATCTTGGATCTCTACAGACCTGTATTCGTAGATGTATAGTTTGAATTAGCAGCAGATAGCATCAACTTTCAAGGATAAAGTATCTAATGGTTGGATTAGAGACATGGATCGATCGCATACTGCAATACAAGGTGCAAATGTATAAGGGATGCCTGTTGCTCTCACTTCAAGTGCAGTTGCACCTCCAATCCTCTTAACAAGTTCAGGGTCCCTGCTTCATTCGTTATCAAAATGTTAATGTATTGATCCAATAGCTTGTGATATATAGATTGTTAACAAATCTTTTGTTTTTCAAGCAGCAGGAGTAGACAAATAGAATCTAAACTTTGAATATTACTCATATGCTACATCTTGTAATAACACCTATCAGCACTTTTTACAGATATAAATATTATCATAACTTGACCGAAGTTACATCATATCCTCACGTTTCCATGTGAATGGTTACAAGAAAGCAAAAAGATACGCCCAACCACTAAGAGAGTGACCCTTTTCCCCTTTGTTTCCTTAGAATGATTTCATCAAATTAGTTGTCTAAAATTAGATAGTTTAATGCTTAATTATTTAGCAGAAGAAAAGACATATTTGCTTGCCTGGTAGCTCCAAGGCCTACGTTGTGAGGGAAAATTGTTGCTTTGTAGACGTTGTTATGGCCATGAACAGCATCAATCCCATAAATCATAGGAATTCCGAGCCGGGTGGATAAAGCACCCTTCTGGAAACTATTCACCAAGTCAACCCAAGTTTTTGCAGATGCCTGTTTAAATGGAACACTCCCTCCTCCACTCAATACACTCCCTAGCCAAACAAAAAACCACAACTTTATTTTCATTTCTAAATCTTTTTTTTTCTAACATCATTCGGTATCCGGTCACCACATTGGGTGCCAACTACTCTGAGCTCGAGGCGCAAGGTCTCTAAAGACAGCAAACCTCTCTCACTAGTTCTAATGCAGATGCATATTTTATTTCTAATCTTTGCTACACAAGTTACTCACTTTAAACCCAAAAATAAGAAGAAGGAAAAACAACAAAATCAGGGGTTGAAGATGATTAATTACCTATAAAGGATTTCTGAATCACCTCAGCAGATGCAACACCACGCTCGATCTGGGTCATTTGCCCAATCTTTTCTGCTAATGTCATCCTCTTCATCAAGTCATTGATGCGAACATTTAAGTGTTGTTTGGGATCTTTATATGCCTTGTAATCTGCTTCTACCACTACAGCTGCCCAGAGCAGAGCAAGCCCCATCAAGAAGATGGGAATTCTTCTTGCCATTTTCTTATCACTTGCAAACAAGAAAGCCTTCCAGCAAATAATGAAGAATTAGGATATCTGTCAACAAACCAGAACCAATCAAAACAATTCTTCCACTTGAATGTATATATATTCTCAAGAAACCGAAAAAAAGAATATTAAAGACCTTTGAAAAGGACAACGACAAGAAAATTGGAACTTAAACAAACACTCCTCAACTTAAACATATGATCTTAAAGAAAGAGAGACGGTTATGGTATAAAGTTAACATTTTGGTGGTGGCATTTCCACTTCAAATCTTTTTTTCTCAGAAAACAGACACAGAGATTTGAAGAACTTACAAAACGAAAACTAGTTAGGGGGGAAACGAGAGTAAGAACTTAGAGCTTACAATGAAAGAAGAAAGCAAAAGCCAATATGGTGTCTCCAACAACTTTTTTTCAGTGAAATCAGAGATGGAGTTAGCTGAGGATAGGAATGGTATTTATAGACTGTTAGAAGGGACTTTTTGGGAGGGATGATAGACTGTTGATGTACTCCACTCCTCCTCCACTTTCTTTCATTTTTTTTCAATTTTAGTTATAAAATGAGATTAAAATATAAAAGATTAATTTTTAAAGGGTTAAATGTTAAAAGAATAAATATTTTCTTACTTGAAAGATAAAAGTATTATTTTATTTATGTTATACTCGTACGCAAATGTACGAGTACGTCTATATAAGTATCTAATTATCCGTCAGTATTTATAGAATAGAAAGTTTGTTTGGTTTAGAGTTATTGAATATATTCTGCTACAATTTGGAATGCAACCTAAACTAACAAAGGCTAACTAACAAGAGAAATTGAACATGTTATTGTTCTGCAAAACACTGATTTGCTTGTTTTTTTGGTTAAGGACAAAGAGATGGTTGTGGATTAGAGGTATACAAATTCTTTCAACGTCGGCAACGAAATTTGTCACTGTTTACTTGTTTTTTTAGGTAAGGACAAAGAGATGGTCGTGGATTAGAGGTATTAAGAACTTTTTACGCGGATATCAGCAATATATAAATCAAAATAAATAATTTATTAAGCATTGATATTATAATAGGAATGAAAAGAAGAAACCAACTAATTATAAATAAAAAATTGTTGCAGTTTTGACTTTTTATGCTATTTAAAAAACAAAATTAAAAATATTATTGTACTTCTAGATGGAGTCAAATGTGAGATTAGAAGAAAAAATGTATTCAACATTTTTTTTAAAGCATAAATAAATTATTATGGTCACATCATTCCTTATTTTATTTTTTATTTTAAATTATTTTATAAATAAAATTGAATCCGGCTCTTCTAATTTCCATAAATAATATTTAATAATTTCCCTCCGTCATAATTTTTTTTTTATACCGCATCGTATCCTAATTTTTTTTTTATACGGCATCGTATCCATTTCCCATGTTCATACATATTTATATTTACCAAATTAATGAATATTACGTTATCTATGGATACTCAGCTCAAAAGTATCAGATACAATACGAATACAAACTCATTAGCAGGGTTTTTTCTCCCAAAAAGCTCTCAAAATCTCTTCATGAGATCAACCAGCCTGGGTGGCAGAGGTCCTCCTCATCTTAGCATTGGCTTCTAGTAAGTCTCCTTTTAATTTATTATCTCTTTAATATTTGGAATTAAATCATTAATTTTGAATCTTGAATTTAAATCTCCTGCCTATCCATATTGTATTATTTGATTCCCACATCTATATTTGCTGTTTTGATTTGATTTTAACGTTGTGCACAATCTTAGCTAGTAATCCGTTTGCACTCTCCTTGTCTTAGTAGATCTCTAGCCCAAGTAATTTCCTTTTTACCTTACTGTTTTAAGTATGCATTCTCATAGCGTCAAGTATCCACCTTTTCACAACCAGCAAGTTTTTTCATCCTCTGTCTCTTTCGTTCTTGCTCTCAATTTATTATACACCCGCTTCCTCCTTAAGAGAATAGACTTTCACCTAGGAATGTCCGTATCGAGAATGGGTAGATCAGGGTCTTTGGGTGGGGCGGAATCAGAGCAGGGAAACACTGAGTGTTTGGTGATGGAGAATGTCCGGACTGAAATTAACTGCTTCTTCCTGCTTGGGAAGGTTTGTGGGGATCGGGGGCTTACCTTGGGAGCCACTGGGGCCTTTCTTAATCGGATGAGGGCCCTATGGTGCCTATTGGGGGAGATGCAGGTTACGACAATTGCATCGAACCGCTTTCTGTTTCAGTTTGAAAGGGAGGATGATTTGATTCGGGTTTTTGATCGAACCCCTTGGTTGTGGAACCGAAATCTAGTGGTACTAAAGAGGGTTCTCGGGGATGAGCAACTCCAGGACATCGAATTGATTCATTCTGTTTTCTCGGTTCGTATCCATGATGTCCCCCTAAACCTCCGAACCAAAGAGAACATTAGGATTATGGGTAATAGGTTGGGTTCTTTTGTATCTGTAGATCAGGATGACCTTAATCAATTCAGGGGTTGGGTGAAAGCGCGGGTCTTGATCAATGTGGAGCGCCCTCTGGTGACTGAGGTACAATTTTTCAATTCGTTGGGTAAAAAAATTATTATTAATACGGAATACGAAAAATTGCCAAATGTTTGTTACTTTTGTGGCATATTGGGACATGTCCACCAGAACTGTAGAGTTCGATTTGGTACTGATCCTCTAGGCAATCAATCCCTCCCGTATGAAAAGTTTTTTAAACCCTCCCGTCAAGGTGGTGAGTCCGGAAGGTCTTTTGTTAGTGGGGATTCAAGACTCAATTCTGTTTCTTGGAGGCCAGGTCCTAGTCAAGCTAATTTTATTCCCATGGACAGCTCAGTTTCGAGCCCGGTAGGGAGGGGAAGTGACTTGGCCATCGAGGGGAGGGGCAGTGGTGGTGGCTCCCTAATGGACCAGGTGGTGGAGCGGTTGAAAAGAGTGGTGATAGAAGGTGGGGTACTGGAGCAGTTGCAGGATTCGGGCAAGGATTTTCGTTCGCTTGAGAATCATCTCTTGCAATCGTTCCGTTCCTTTAATGAACGTGGACATAATAATGCGGATAATGGGAAGGGAAAGGAGAGGGCTGCTGATTTAAGCCCAGGATTTTCTGAGTTGAGAAATAATAATAATAGTGGGCTGCTGTCAGGTGGAGAGAGGACGGGAAATGGGTTGGAGCGACGAGATGGGCCAAGCGTGCCTTGCGGGGCCCAGGTGGTCAGGACGCGGTTGGCAGGCGCTCGGGCTGAAACTGGCCTTCTTGGGCCTGGGCCGTTGGAGGCAGCAGCTGATGGAGCTGAAAGAAGCGGAGGGCGTGCGTGGCCTGGTCAGCGCCCAGCGTTTGGGCCTCAGCTTTCCCCACGGCCCAGCGAGCGGGCTGGCAGCAGCCTGACTCTTTTGGCTGGCTTGGGAGCGGGCTTGGAGGGCCCGATAGCCCAACCTGATGCTGTTTTGGTTGAAGCAGAAGAGGAAGACCCAGAAGAGGACCCAGAGGATATTCCTCATCCTTTTTCTCCTGAATTGCCAGACTTAAATGAGGCAGGGACTATTTTTAATTCCTCTGAGTTAATTAAAGGGGCCCTTCGACATGTGGACGTTACTGGGGCTCGAAATAAGACCTCGGTTCCTCGTCGTGCCAAGGTGTTGCACACAGCTCGGAAGAGTGTGCCGCGCCACAAGGCCAGGGGACCTCGTCCCCAAGTCACGATTACTGGGAAGAGAAGAGGATATGACTTGGATGATGGTGATAGTAGTAGTCCGTCGTCCTTTTTGCACAAGAAGAGAAGAGCAGTGCATGGGGATGCGGCTGATGATATAGGTCCGGCGGCGGTTGCTGAGCAACCCCGCCCAGAGCCATGAGTCTCTTGTTTTGGAATTGCCGGGGGCTTGGGAACCCTCAGGCAAGAGCCAACTTCTCGAAGTTGCTAGGTTTAGAGGCTCCTACTTTAGTTTTTTTTTCTGAAACAAAACTGTATGAAAGCGAGTTTCAAAGTTTTAATAATAAATGGTCATTTTCTTATGTGCTGGTTGTTGATAGTGTAGGGGATAATAGGAGAGGTGGGTTGGCCCTGCTGTGTAGAAATGATATTTCTGTGAATGTGTTGCATTGCGATTCCCACTGTATTGACATTGAGTTATTGAACGGCCTATCGAATGGCCCCCCATGGAGGTTCACGGGCATATATGGGTGGCCGAGTAGGGTGGATAAACATAGAACATGGGAGATGCTTAGACTAAGAAAGGACCAGAGCTCCCTTCCGTGGCTCTGTGTTGGGGATTTCAATGAGGTGTTGTGGGGCCATGAGAAAATGGGTGGCATAGATAGAAGTTTCAACGAGATGGAGGCTTTTCGGTGTGCGGTTGATGATTGTAACCTGATCGATCTTGGTTTTGAGGGGCCCAAGTTTACCTGGAGTAATAACCAACGGGGAAACGGAACTATAATGGAGAGACTTGATAGGGGATTGGCTACTGAACAGTGGATGGGTTGTTTCCCTGAAGCTACAGTACACCATCTCCCCCGCCTTGGTTCAGACCACTGCCCCATCCAGATTAAGTTGACACCGACAGTTAATAGGGCCCCTAGAGGTAGAGTGTTCCGTTTTGAGGCGGCTTGGCTTAGGGAGGAGTCATGCTTTGAGCTTGTTAAAGAGATGTGGTGTGGGCCAGAGTTTTAGGGTTCTACTGATTCGCTTGATCAGCGCCTTCGGCTATGTGGGTCGAAGCTTTCTAGGTGGAGCAAGGAGGTTTTTGGGAATGTCCACAGATCCATTATAGCCAAGAGAGAGAAACTGGGGTGGTTACAGAAGCAGCTGGTTTCGGACCCCACCTTAGATGACATTGAACAAGTTAGTAAAGAGATTGAGGAATTAATCCACAGGGAGGAAGTAATGTGGAAACAGCGCTCCCGGGTCCTCTGGCTGGAAGAAGGGGATAGGAATACTAAGTTTTTTCACGCGCGAGCTTCCCAAAGAAAAAAGAAGAATACGATTGAAAGAATCCAGGATGAGGCGGGTAGTTGGAAGGAGTCTCGTGAGGATGTAGAAGGGACATTCCTAGAGTATTACAAGTCTTTATTCTCTTCTGGAACGTGTGATCCCTCTTCTAGTGTTTTACAACTCATTACCCCTCGTGTTTCCAATTCCATGAATCAGTGTCTCGACCAGTCTTTTTCAAAAGAAGAAGTTTTAAAAGCTTTAAAACAGATGCATCCCACGAAGGCCCCCGGGCCGGATGGAATGCCTCCGCTCTTTTTTCAAAAATTTTGGTCTTTCCTCGAAAACCCTGTTTGCAAAGCTGTTCTTGGGATTTTAAATGATGGGGAGGACCCCAGCTACCTTAACCATACCTACATCACCCTTATCCCTAAAGTTGCCAACCCTTCCAAATGCTCCCAATTTCGTCCTATCAGCTTATGTAACGTCGTGTTCAAAATGATTACGAAAGTTTTGGCTAATCGTCTGAAGAAGATCCTGCCGTCTGTCGTGTCGGAAAATCAGAGTGCTTTTGTCCCCGGTAGACTCATTACAGATAATGCCCTGATTGCCCAAGAGATCTTTCATGGTATGAATTCAAATAGCTCTGAATCAGGGTGGATGAGCGTCAAGCTGGATATGAGTAAGGCCTACGACAGAGTGGAGTGGAATTTTTTGGAGGCTATCATGTCCCGTATGGGATTCTCATCTCGATGGACATCGCTGGTTATGCGTTGCGTCTCATCGGTTTCATATGCCATTCTCTTAAATGGGACTCCTAGTCCTACGTTCTACCCTCAGAGAGGTCTCCGTCAGGGGGACCCTTTGTCCCCTTATTTGTTCCTTCTCTGTGCAGAGGGTCTCTCGGCGATGGTCCAAGCGGCAGCCTCGGCCAACAGGATACATGGTTATAAGATCTGTCGTGGTAGCCCGGAGATTAGCCATTTGTTCTATGCGGACGACAGTCTCATTTTTGCTAAGGCCTCTGAGGAGGAGGCAGGGGCCATCAGGTCGATTCTGGAGGAATATGAGGAGGCTTCTGGGCAAAAGATCAACCTGGATAAATCGGAGGTATACTTCAGCAAGAAAGTAGACCAAGGAGTCAGGTCGCTAGTTACTAGACGCTTGGGAATGGTGGGCGTGGAGTCTCATGAGAAGTATTTGGGGCTTCCGGTTTCGTTTGGTAGGGCCAAAAAAGGCATGTTCGCATCTATCCGAGATAGGGTTTGCAAGAGGCTGGGGGGGTGGAAAGAGAAGAAATTATCCCAGGCCGGGAGGGAAGTGCTGATTAAATCGGTCATCCAATCCATCCCAACATATATGATGAGCTGCTTCGAAATCCCAATCTCCATTTGCGAAGAGATCGAGAAGGCGACTAGGCGATTCTGGTGGGGAGGAAACTCGGACGAACGCAAGATGCACTGGGTTTCCTGGGATAAGCTATGTAGATCAAAAGAGATGGGAGGCCTGGGGTTCAGGAAAGTTCGGGATTTCAATCTAGCGTTGCTAGCGAAGCAAGGTTGGCGCCTTCATAAACACCCAAACTCTTTACTCTCCCAAATTTGGAAAGCCAGATACTTTCCCCACTCAGACTTCTTTGATGCGGGGGTGGGATATCGCCCTAGCTATGTCTGGCGGAGCACCTTGATCGGGAGAGAGGTCCTTCAGAAAGGTTGCTTCTGGCGGGTGGGAAATGGAGAGCGGATACGAATTTGGAAAGTTCCATGGCTCCCTTCGATTGCTAATGGGATGATCTCAGCGCCGGTGTCAGTTCTGGACGAGGAGGCTACTGTGGCCGCACTAATTGACCGGGATCACCGTTGTTGGAAAGCTGATCTTGTAGAGCAACTATTCCTTCCGCAAGAAGTATCGGAGATTTTAAGCCTGCCGCTCAGTCGGAATGAGGCGAATGATACTCTTGTTTGGAAGGGAACTACAAATGGGAAGTATTCCGTTCGAAGTGGGTATCATAGCTTATCGACGACAGTTATCCAAGAGGGCCAGGGAGCGGATAGAACTTGGTGGAAATTCCTTTGGGGGTTGACTATCCCTCCAAAGTTTAAGAACTTCATGTGGCGGCTGGGTAATGGATCCCTCCCGACCAGAGAAAATCTGGGAAGGAGAGGATTATTAGTGGATCCGGTGTGTCCTTGTTGTAATGAGGAGGTTGAGTCAACTTCACATCTGTTGTTGTTTTGTCCTTTTGCGGTTAGGGTGTGGGCAAAATTCGACTTCTGGGGTAGAACTCCAAGGCTTCATGGAGAAAATTGGGTTGAGTGGCTAGCATCGATCATGGCGTCTCTGGATGAATCAAATTTTGAATTTTTGATTTCTACCCTTTGGTCGCTGTGGATCTCAAGAAACAACAGGATTTTCTGTCATCGAGTTGAATCAACCCAGGAGGTGGTCATTAGGGGCGGAAAGCTGTTAACAGATTTTAAGGAAGCCTGGCGGACGCCACAGAAATCCTCTTCCCCGGTAGGTCAACACATTGTTTCTAAATGGTTGCCCCCGCCAGCGGGGGTGGTAAAGGTCAACACAGATGCAGCCATCGGGAGTTCCGGGACTGGCTTGGGTTTTATTGCTCGAGACGGACGGGGTGAGCCGATTTTCTCTGGAGCTATTTTCCTCCCTTATCAGACCGACGCCCCTACTGGAGAGGCTCTGGCGCTTAGAGACGCCCTTACGCAGGCTAGACAATGGGGGTGGGATAGGGTCATCATGGAGTCAGACTGCTTACAGAACATCTTGGCCCTGAACAACGAAGATTTCCCTGTAAACTATACGGGCTTGGTCTTGGAGGATGTGGCTCGGCTGGCATCTTCTTTTAGTTGTTGCTCCTTTACGCACACTAAGCGGATTACGAATGTTCCCGCACATGAGTTAAGCCAATTGGCTTTGATTTCCAGTTTAGGAAATGTTTGGCTAGGGGAATGCCCCGAGGCGATCGCGCCTTTTGTATTTGCAGATTTGAATTAATCGAATTATTATCTTCAAAAAAAAAAAAGTATCAGATACGCTAAAATAATATTAAAAATTGAAATATAGATTTGAGAAGTATTTATATTTTCAAAATAAATATTTTTAAAAATATGAAGGATTCTCGTATTTACCAACTTGTTGCATCCTAAATTTTAAAAAAGTGCACCGGCTCTTCTAATTTTTCTTTGAATATGATCAGTCATATTATAAGAATCTGAACCGTTCAATAAAATTGGACGGATGAGATTAAAAATTCAAGTTATTAATGAGTTGACCGGTCAATAAAATTCAACAAGTGGTCAACTCATTAATTACTTGAATTTTTAATCTCATCCGTTCAATAAAAATTGGACTGTTCAGATTTTTATAACATCACAACTCTTAATAATTTTATTAAAAAAATCAATTAATATTAATCTTAACTTTCTAATATATTAAAAATGATAATTTTTTAAGAATAAAAAAGGATACTAAAAATTCATTTTTTAATTAGCTTACAAATTTGCTTTGCGTTATCCTTTCATCTTCCATTAACCCAATCTTCTTTTCCTCAAAAGGAGAAGCTCAACTGCTTCTATCTTTTAGTCCTTTGTATTCTTGTAAATAATTTTTTTAGGATAAAAAATTTAGTCTCCAATAAATGATATGTTTCAATTTTTTAGATATTTTATAATTAATTTGTTTCATACGAAGAAAAAATATATATTTTTTATCCGTTTATTTAATATAAAAAATTTAATTATTTAATTTAAAAATATTTTTAATAATCATTACTTTAATTCTTATTTTTTATTTTAAAACGTATAATTCGGATGATTTTTTTTTTCTTCACTTTTTTCGTTTTGATTGCTTGAAATTCTGTATTCTTTTATCACATAATCTTGCTAAGTGAAATTTTATCTACAGCCCTCTACCCTCGCAGCCGACTACGCACATCTTGTCGATTTTCTTTTTATTGCTTTAATGAAACTCAAGGGCGGTTATGAGAATTGATTTTGAGCTGCATGTGGTGGTTTTGGGTTGGAGAGTGGGAAGCTTGTTGGTTGGATCTGGGTTGCAATCGAAATCAAATATGGCTAGCTCGGGCATGGTAGATCTAGGCTGGACGATGCTAAACTATGGAGGAAACAGAAGGGGAGTTGCGCGTGCTTTCATGCGCCGCCGTCCGTGGTAGTCAGGTTTTTTAAGACTTCACCAGCAGCCTCGAGATTCATTTTTCCCCTCTTTTAATTTTATTTTATATTGTTTTAGGCAAGGGCATTGGGTTGGCAATTTCCGCCCGCGGACATAGATATCCGTCGAATACCCACAGTTTGTGGGTATTTTGCGGGTATGGATTTACCCGCACCCGTAAAGTGCGGGTATGGATAGTGCTTACCCACACTAAATACCCGCAAAATGCGGGTATAGATACCCGCAATAATACCCTCAAAATATATATACATATCATAAAATTTGTAAACCTCTAAATCTCTTAGTCAAACACAAACCATAAATTAAAGTTTACATATCCACTAAAGTAATTTTTCAACTATTTTTCAATCCAAAGTATAATACAAACCATAAATTTAAATGACTTCAAAAGGGTGTTTGAAAACATTAAACATGAAATGGATAATTAATTGCATGTGCACATCGTAAGAAATTTGAAAATTTAAATTTTAAGAAATTTGCGGGTATTCGCAGGTATCCGCGGGTACAATTTGTCTTCTCTTACCCGCTCCGCGCGGGTGCGGATGCGGGTATGGATTACCCGCAAATTTACGGGTGCGGGTATGAATAGTGCCTTACCCGCTCCATTGCCAACCCTACAAAGGCAGACATCAACAACAAAAAAAAGAGGAAAAAAAGGAGATCCGGTATATAAGGAGACGACTTCAACAACAAAAAAATTAAAGATTCTTATTGGTTTAAAGGACATGAACGATCCAGTAAAATTAAAAGAATTGTTGGGGGGACAATATTATTCGTTTGGTGATGGTAGTAAGATTCTCGTGACAAGTAGGAACAAGCAAGTGCTTAAGGGTGTTACTGACAATATATACAGCGGAGACGGGTTAATTACAACCCAATCTCAAATGTTTATAATTTTATTTTAGTTAATCTTAAACGATTTTTATTTTTATCGATCTTAAACGTTTTATTTAGGGCTATTTCACAGACGGTATTTCTGTATGCTATCCGAAATAGTTCGATATTCGTTAAATCGAATTCCCAAAATTTAATACCATATCGTACTAAACTAAATTAAATATTGTACCATATGTACAGAAATTAGTTCGGTACAGTATTACGGTATACCGAATACCGTTCTTGTCCAATGACTCCAACCAAAATCACAGCATCACCCTCAATAAAAATGAACAAATAAACACAACAAAACACTAACAAGTTCCAATTCGATTGTATTGAAACCTTTTCAATTCAATAATCAACACTGCAACAACAATTGCAATAACGAAAAGAACCTCATGTCAACGAATCCAACAAGCAACCAAAACACTATTCAAATTTACGTGTTTTCCATCCATAGTCAATCAATAAGGAAAGAAAGAAACATATAATGGATATGAAAGTGAAGGGACAAAAATGGTAGGTGGTGGAGAACAGATCTGGGGTTGTGATGATCGGAATCTTGATCGGCGAAGGAGAAAGACGACGGTTGTGAGAGGGGTAGTGATGTCGGAGTGTGGATATAAAAGTGCGGATAGATCGACAACGGAGAGAAGAGATGTTGTGTATGCGTGGTTGTTGGTGGTCGTCGGAGAGAAGAAGATGAAGTGGTGGTGGAGAGGATTTGTGTGTGTGGTGATGCGATTACAGAGTTGGTGGTGACTGGTTTGCCTTGTAACCTTGTTTGTTGCGGTGTGCTTTGGAGAGAAGAAGAGAACAAAATTTCGAAGAAGAAGAAGAGAGGAGATGCGATACGATGAGTTTCATTCATTTACATGTAAGTAATAATACGGTACGGTAAGTTCGATAATGCCGAACCTGACAAAACAAATATCGTACCGTACCAAGATTATTTCGAACGGTATTTCAGTATACCGTACAGTAAAAATTCAGAAAAAAATACTGATAGAACTTACGTAATTACAGTACGGTAATTCGGTAATTACGGTACAGTATTTCGGTGGACACCTCTAGTTTTATCTGTTAGTTCAATATAGTTCCAACTGTTAAAAAAAACGTTAACAGAAATAAACTCCGTTAAATATTAGCTTGAAATATTAAGTATAGGCCCAAGTTATGTCGGCCCACAGATGTCCTAATTCTACTAGGACTTGTATTACATGTGCTATAAGTAGGGCTGTGCAAATACCGACCGAACCGAAATTACCGTAATACCGTACCAAAATTTACTCTATTCGGTCGGTATTTTTTTTAGAATTTTTACTGTTCAGTAGACCGAACTACAGACCGAACAAAGTTTGGTACGGTATGGTATCCAAATTTGCAGGTACGGTAATTATGTTTTGATATATATGCTAATTATTAAGCCGCTAATAATACGAAGCCATGCTGCCATCATGCCATGGGCTTAATACCGTACCTGCCATGCTGCCATGACTAATATATACTCCCTCCGGTCCGAATTAAACGTCGCGCACGCACCTCGAGGAGGCCGGATGGCTCACTATTTGTCCACGAAAAATTCCGTATTTTTTTTCGAACGTACGTTAAGGATTTGCGTACGTTCGAAAAAAAGTACAGAATTTTTCGGGGACAAATAGTGAGCCATCCGGCCTCCTAAAGATGCGTGCGCGACGTTTAATTCGGACCGGAGGGAGTATAACTTAAGCCCAACTAATTGAAGCCCATAAGCCTATTGGCAATTAAGCGTCCAAACTCCAACCAGTGATACACAAAATTGCTTGACTTTATGATGACCATGTTAATATCTATGATGACCACGTTGTTTGAGAGGCGGATTGTTATGGTCTTGTTAATTATAAGCTGCTTCTTTTAGGTTGTGGTTGGCACATGTTTGGTGAGGAATCTGGGCATGTATATTACAAAACTGCATAATAGTTTGTGTATAATATTTATCCAGAACTTGAAATTTTGTTCATAGCCATGATTATTTTTACTTATTTGTACAATTTTCGGTATTACCGTAATACCGAAATACTATACCGAAATTATTTCGGTAATATGGTAACGGTATCGATCAATTGAAACTATGGTACGGTATTTAATTTTTCTAGTTCGGTATACCGAATACCGAAATTTTATACCGAATTACCGACCGTACCGACCGATGAACACCCCTAGCTATAAGGCTAAAGTCGTGTAGGAGTCTTCTATACTTTTCATACATGTATTAGGAATTTGTGGCTGAGTAGAACTAGAAGATTGTAGCTGAGAAGTGGTCCTATTAGTTGGAGATCTACAATACAATCTATGATAGCTTTGTCTACAATAGAGGCAGAGTATATGGCTCTAACAAAGGCGGCTAAGGAAGCAGTATAGTTGAAGGGAATGGTTTCGGAGATTGGTTGCAATCATGAAACTATTCGGTTACATTGTGATAGTCAGAGTACGATTCACTTAGCCAAGAATCAAGTATACCATGCTAGAACGAAGCATATTGTTGTGAGGTATCACAAGTTTAGAAAATTGGTGAATTCTGATGAGATTGATCTTATGAAGGTTGGTACTCAAGACAATGCAGCTGATATGTTGACCAAGACAATGTTGGTTGACAAGTTTAGGCATTGCCTAGTCTTGATTAGTTTAGTGTAAACACACTAGGCCCTTACGACCATTGGCAAGTCAGTGATGATGTATTTCAGAGTTGATGATGAAAGAGATTTCAAGCCAAGGTGGAGATTGTTAAATATTAGCTTGAAATATTAAATATAAGCCAAAGTTATGTCGGACCACAAGTGTCCTAATTCTACTAGGACTTATATTACATGTGTTATAAGGTTGAAGTCATGTAAGAGTCTTCTATACTTGTCATACATGTATTAGGAATTTGTGGCTGAGTAGAACTAAGAGATTGTAGCGCAGAATAATTCTAAGAGAATTTAGAATACTTCCATGAGGTGTATAAATAGTGGTCATATGGTATTGGTTTCCTAACAACTTGTACTTTGTACTTTGATTATCATAGTGAAATTTTCTCTGGCTTGCCCGTGGTATTTTACTTGCAAAGGTTTTCCATGTAAAAATAAAATGTTCTTTCTCCCTTCCTTACTCCTTTACTTTAGAGTTCTTTATTGTGTGGGTTGATTCAAAGGTGAATAAGGTTAATTATTCACAACAAACTTCATTAAATTTTATTATTTTAATATTTTTTCTGAAAATTGTGTCCCTCAGGTTAGAAAATATTTTTTTATAAAATTTAGGAAATTAAGAAAAATATAATAATAGGAAAATATTTTTAAAATTCTAATGGAAAAGAAAAAATATTTTTTAAAAATATACAAAATTAATAAAAATATAATAAAATAGAAAAATATTTTTAAAAAATATAGAAAATTAAGAAAATATAATAAAATAGGAAAAAATATTTTTAAAATTATAAAATTTAAAAAAAAATATATGTAAAACTTAATAATTAATTCTGAAATTAAAGAAAATAAAAAACTTATAACAAATATAAAAATGTAAAAATGATTTCCGTCATGATTGGGGAGCCATCGTCGTCAATGTATCTCTCTCATTCCTTTTTTGCTATTTCCCCAGTCCATCTATCTCTTATTTAGTGCTAACTCTCAGTAATTTCTATCTCGACTTATATTTATTTTGTTTTGACCAATATATTTTGTTAGTTTATATTTCCAAAGAATATAAATTAATCCACAGTAAAAAAATTATTAGATTTAAGGACCTAATCCGCAGTAAAATTTCCAAAGAATTGGTGGTGTTGCTGGAAAAAATAATTGTGGGATAAAATTAAAATAGATTGGAGTAAAAAAGTTAGTAAAAGTATTAGTATCTCTAACATAACTTATATTTTGCTAAATTTATAATTGAATAAATTATAGGTATTACTTTTTTTTAGAAAAACAAAAGAATCATATGAACTATTATAAAAAATTAGTTGAATACCCGCACGATGCAGAATTATATAGTATATCTTAATTTAATTTATATATAAAAAGTTATAAAAAAGTATGACACAAAATTTACATACATTATAATGCGTGAAAAAAATGCATACGACTTCCATGTTTAAGACTTAGTACGTGTTTAGCCCCACTTTTAGCTACTTTATTTTCAAGTTAAATAGGTAAAAATATTTTTCCTATTTTATTAGATTTTTTTAAAAGTATTTTTCCTATTTTTCTTATTTTTTTAACATAATTTTCCTATTTTATTAGATTTTTGTTAATTTTTTATATTTTTTAAAAATATTTTCTGACGGTAAAGGGGAGATGAGTAAAGACACTCACCAGACATAGCAGGCTTAAAGGAAGAATCAGTAATAGCAGCAGCAACCCATCCATCTTCTCCATGAATATTCTCTTCTGCAATCTCATAACGGCGCTTGGAATAAATCTCCGTACCCAAAACCCTTGTTTGTTCAATAAGTCTCATGCTCATTCGTGTCCAACACCTCACTGAAAGAGGAGTACGTTAGATTGTTGAACATCAGGCGCAAAGAGCCTTATGAGCGTGGGTGCGGAATATGTGAAAAATAAATATGAAATTCTATCATAATAAAATTGTAGATAATAATAAAGGAGTTTATCCTCCAGAAAAAAATGGTGTAATTAAATAGTTCTAAAAAAATGGTGTGATCAAAATTACGCTTAAATAATAAGAGGTTTTGTTCAAAGAAAATGATGTGATTAAATAGTTTCTTGTGATCAAAATTACACTTAAGTAACAAGGGGTTTTGTTTAGAACTACAAAATAACAAATACCAAAACAAAGAGATTAAAAAGGTGGTGAAATAATTATGGAAAGAAACTCCCGGTAAAAATTCTAACAAAGGTATGAGTCACATTATTCGATCATTGATGCAAAAATGTTCATTTCCCAATTGCATAATTACCAAGACAATTCTTGGTTAAGACACCTTCTCTTATCCAGCGAATAAACTAACCAATTTACTTACTCTTCTAAAAAAGCAAACTTTAACCTAAGTTTTCTTAATTAAGAATTCTCAGTTGTCAGGCGAAACTTTAATTAAATCTTTCACATTTCCTAGTTTCATCATTTGGTCTAGATGTCTACTTTATTTTCAAAATCTTCTTTGTTGCTTACCAAAAACTTACAAGAATTAAATATGATTATTTAGTTTCAATATCTAAATTGCACATTTTTTAAATACAAGACAAATAATGCTGACAATTAATTGAAAAGTTTGCAAATACAATGCAAAAAATATGAAGTGCAATTAAACCTCACAAATGAATGCAATCATACACTTTTAGTTTTTACCAAAAATTAAAATAATTTAACTAGACATAATAATATTTAAAAAGCATAAATGAAATTGCATAAGAAAATATCATTCGGAAAAACGAAGTTGAAAGTCAAAGGACATTGGAATCAAAATCAGAGAATAAAACTTGGATCGTCTATAATTCAAACATAGTTTTTAGCTCCAACCATTATTTAAAATTCTAAATTTAAAAACTAAACAAATTGTATCTTATCCAAAAAAATTATAAATGTATCCAAAACAAATCCTTTTTAAATTTAAACATGTGTGAAGCGCCAGCTTCTCCCTTCCCAATTTCGCATTCTGGGCCCAAAGTTTGGTCAGCTATTGTCAGGTTCCCATCTGCACGGGTCTAAAAACTTGTCATGGTCTGGAAAATATTCTTAGTTTGCTTCTGAAAGAGTTATCTAAATAGTCCTTTTCAGTATGAAATACTGCATTCTTGGTGTAGAATTACCTTCTGTCCCAGACTCAAGTAATCTTTATCAAAACATGACAATTTTAGCTTATTTTTTTCAAAACCATTCCCAAAGCTCATTTATGTAAGAATGAAGGAATTTGAGGATTAAAAGAGTAATATTACTATCCAAAAGATACACAGTTAGATAGCAAATATGAGTGTTAGGCGGGCCAGAGGGAAGAACTGGCAAGCCCAAGGTGGAAACCCAAGGGTGGATGGGAGGTCATTATGGGCTGTGAGGGAACGACCCGTAATCTCCTTCTCAAAACCGTAAACAGGCCCATCAAATTCACCCTCACATAAAACAGGAAAATCAAAATCTTGCGAAGTTGGGCCGTGTTTGGGAGCAGTTGGTAAAGCAGTTACAAAGTCAGTTTTGGGAGAGGCAATTGAGGAAAGGAAACTCCAAAACTATTCAGGGCAACAACAACGAAGTGGAACTGCTCACCAATGTCCTGCAACGGTTCCTACTTGGATGAGGAGGTTCCGGTAAACTGGTCGGATCCAGATCGATGTCGTGAGCCGAAAAGGATAGGCTTCGCACCGCTTTAAGAGCACTTCTGACTATTGGTGTCATGACATGAGGATTTTGTAGGGGGGCAAACTTAACTTCAGCATTAGAATCAGTAGAGAATCCACATTGTCTCAGTATGCCCCATTCGGTTACGCAAATAACAAAACAATGGGAGCTTTTCATATTTGAACCGACACCATACATTCCTGTTTGTGCCAAGTTTCAAGCTCATTCCTCTTTTAAAGGGGTTGCGAAGATCAATCTAGACCTTCAAACGGAGAAACCATCTCCATTCAATTTCACGATGTGCATCAAATTCCAAAAAGGACCTAAGGTAAGTACCAATCAAAACGACCATATTCTCAGAATGCGCACAAAAGGGTAAATCAGAAACACATACAAGAATTATCGTTGAGAGGAATATGAGATAATTGGTCATTGCCTTTAACCTTCTTGAATACCATCACGTTTCAATCAAAGTGCCATGGTAAAATTTTAAATTCCTGTTAGGAATTCTCATAAAATAAGAGTTAATTGCTTTTTTTTTTTAATTTCAACCAAGTCGGCAAATCTGTTGTGATTTAAAGAATTACAAGGAAAAGGTTATTTTAAGATTATATAATTTTTTCATATTTTAAAATTGGAGTGAGCGTTCTCATTGACAAGAACTATTCAATTTTTTCTCAAAATAAAATTAAAACTATATATATATATATAAACGGTTCGATTTTTCAATTAGGTTTGGGATTTTTGAAAAACTAAACCGGACCAAACCGCTTAAGTCTAGTTTAATATGTTAAAGGTTGGGTGATTCTGATAAGTAAATACAAACTACCTACGATTACAAAATGGATTGCATTTTCATATTTATCGTAAATTTAGAAAGCATTTCCTAATTAAAACATATATATACTACCTCCTAAATCCTAATCAAATCATATAGCTACATGATTCGATCAGACAGTGAGGGAAGCCTCCTCAAGAAGTTCAAGGCTGGTGATGGCATCCGATCACGGAAGATCGGATGGCGGAAATAGTAGAACCCAAACGCCATCGCCACCATTTTTGATGGTACCAAGTACAATATCAGAGCCACCACAAAACACAGCCCAACAAATATCCCCGTCGCACGTGGGTCCCTCCATGTCACCAACGCTTGCACGCGCTCCCCTTGCGTCGCAAAATCACCCAACACAGTCTGCACGCTAGCCCCGAGCGTACGCAACTTATCGTACCTCGCACGCACCAGATCAGGCGATCGAGAGCTTGGCACCGGGTCAAACTCCTCGTCCAGCTCCTCCCGGTCAACCGTCTCCGCCAATGAGATCTTAGGATCAAAGTGGGGAAGTGGGTCCCGCGATCTAAACCTGTAGTTCCAAGCACCAATCGCAAACACATAGAATGCTAAAGTGGGGACGATCAGATCTGGGACCCACACCAGCATCACCATCAATGCATGCACAAGCACAGTAGATGTTGGATTCTTCCACACACGTGTGTCGTTTATCCACCGTCCGATGTCCATCACACTCGCGATCAGATTAATAATCCTGAACCAGTTCGCCCGCACTTTCCTCATACTAAAAGCGTGCGAGTCCGCGTCGAGCATGTAAAGCACAACCTCCCTTCGAAGCGGTGGTTCAGATCTTGACAATTGTGCGGCTGTGATCTTCACTGATATGTTTCTCAATACGTCCTGTTGCACCACACCTAGCGGTTTGATATGATGCATCAACGGAAGCAAAGGTTGAGAGTACACGTGTAAGAAATCCAACGTCGGAGTTGTGCGTACGAACCTCACAGCCAGTTCAATCTCACCCATCTTCTTCACTCCGTTGTTATTCAACAACAACAATGGATACGTATTCCTATACACTTTCCCAATCTCCAGCGTAGATATACGCACCCTTATTTTCCCAACCCGAAGATCGGGACGCGTGGCGGATTTCTCACCGTCCAGTTCGACTACTGCTCCCGAGCTGTCAAACACCCCAATGGTCAATACCGTGCACGGATCATAAACCTTCCACGTGTACTGCTCATTCCACTTCGGATCCAAGCTGTCACACACAGTCCTAGTGCGGACCCACTTTGGGCCATACTTTGCCACGCAATAAGCATCAGTGCATCCTTTACCGTCTATCGTCTTCACCGGTAACAGATTCTTGCACCCAATGAGCCCCAACTCAACAGTCCCCACCGGCTGTTTCCACAACTGCCTTGCTGTTGGCCGGTAATCGCTGCACACGTGCGCTGCCTCATCCATCACGTGATACCCACCGTCGAAGCATAACCTTAACTGTACCCTACCTTTGTAAGCCACCTTCTTCTTCTTCTCACTGCTTGGATCCTCAAAATTGAACCATCTCGACGCCACTTTCCTGTCGTCCACGCGTCGTTCGATACTTGTAAGAGGAATTCTGATGAGTCCGATTGTTACCGGCCCTTTCTGTTGCCTATTCTCTAAACAAAATACCAATTGATCTCCAAATGGCTCCGCTGCAACAAATAACAGATCTTCATTCCACGTTGGATTTCCGTTTCGCGTAACGGCAGGTTTTGTTTTGAGGACTTGGAAGCCTAACTGGGCTTTGACTTGCACTGATGTTTCTTTTGACGGCGGCGTAAGTGAGAAGACGTCTTGTGCCTCGACGACGGTGGCTTTAAGGTACCACATCTTTGGAGACAAGTAAACTTTTGCCCTAGAGTTAACGCTACCGGCGGTGTCGGTTTTCCATGCATCAGAAAATAACTCGTCGGCTTGTGTCCCAATCCACGTGGCGAGCATTAAGTCGCTTCTGTTGGGTGGCCGACCTTCAAGCCTGTACCATTGAGGGGCCAAGGGACTGTCCGGTGGGTCCCGCAAGGGGATATCCGTAACGTCGAAGCAAATCCCACCTAGGAAGTTATCAAGGTCGTGTGGGTCCCAAACAGAGACTTCCAAAATGGAGGAGGAATCCGGTGCGTCGCGCCCAAATGCGAATGTCTGGTCCCACTCAAAAAATGAGGATTTTGATCTTCTAGCAGCGGGTTTGGATCGCACGCGGCTGCTTGAAACTGCGATTTGCACAACTGGGCTGCCACTGGTGGGGAGAAACCGCGCTTTCACTACACGGACGAATAAGTAGTGCATCTTCTCAACGAGATCAAATGAGGACCGTTCGATTGAACTAATACTCTCCTGCGGCTCTAATCTGTAGGTGGTGGTGGGGGCCCTGTGGGGCATTACCGGCCTTGTGATGGTATGTGGACCGTTGATTCCGGATACTAGTTTGACTTCAGGCATAGAACCGGACACAGCTGAGTGCACCATTTCATGTTGCGGGTCCCACGTGCTGGAGATGGTATCTAAAACAATATCCTCTTCATCACCGCCGTCCGCTTCTTCAGTGGGCTGCTCTTCTTCCGTAGCTGGTGGGTCCCCTTCTTGTGGTGGTGGGGCCTGGTCAGATTCTGGCTGGTTTTCAACTTGAACGGGACCCAGCGCATTATCCGGTGGTGGTGGTGCAGCTGCATCTGGTGGATCTTCCTTGGGCTTGGCTTCCTCAACTGACGGTTCCTTACTAGATTCTGCAGTGGGGTCCTCTACCACGTCAGCCTTCTCAGTCTCTGCTGCCTTTTGAGGTTCAGCCTCCGGTGGTGTGGCCTCCTCTTTCTTTTCCTCCTCAACGGCCGCGACCGACGGTTCTTGCGGCGGCGGTGTTGGCAGAGGAGGAGCCACTACTTCGTCTTGGTAATAGATCTTTAGCCCAATCTCACCTTGAATGAAGCTGAACAAGTACTTCTTCTCAAGAGGGTAGTAAATGAGAGCCTCCTCGCCTTTTCTAACGAACTGGGTGGAGCTCAACCGGATCCGACCAAGGGAATTGTTTCGCCTTGTAGGGCCGTGGGTTTTGTCATGGTAGACATCTAGTTCAAGCATATCGTCGAACACATTGGAGGGCTTACCCACGTTGAACTCAAGTACTTGATTCCAGGTCGGATTCAAGTCGCGGATTGCGGTGTGGGTTTTCTTTCTTTGGCCGTAGAAGTCGATGACGACGTAAGGGCTTGACGTTCCCTGCCCATCTTTTGGCAAGAGATTGCGCGCGTCAACAACCTCAACAATTAGCTTCTGATTTGCTCCCATAGTGTGAAATGGAGTGGCAGTGGAAGTGGAAAATAGAGGAGGAATTAGTATTGGGGTTTACAATTTTATAAGGATGTGAAAAAGCCAGGAAAATGTTGAGGACTAAATATTGAATTTTAGTCCTATGTCAAAATTTCAAAATAATTTTTCAAAATTTGTGAAGGAGAGATTTCTTTTATTGACTATTTTTATTGAACTTTAAAATAGTCGATATTTAACTTGCTGTCTGAAATATCAGATGATTTAAAATAAAAAAAATTAAAATTACACATTGAGATATAGTATATTGTTAATATTTAGTTTATGAATTATGTATTCAATAAAATATTAAGATATTTGAATTTAATTAAAAAAAAATTCGAGTGAGATTACATGCTTAAGAGACTAATATTTGAGATTACAATTAAAAGAAATACAGTCTGTATTTAAAAAAATTCTTTACATATGAAGTAAAGATTGCTAAAAATTGCTAATAATAATAATAATATTAAAGGAAAAGAAAAGTGGGTATGGGTGTGAATGTAAGGGAAAAAAAGGGAAGGAAAAAGAGGTTGGGAAAAAAGAAGAGGGGAGACAATAAAGTGCTTAACTTCATGGGCAAGGTCAGCTTTAAGACCAAATATTGTGACTTGAGAACCAATTTTACTTTTAATTGGCAGCTTTAATTCTTTCTTTATTTGCTTGTTAAGATGGAAATTTTCTATTTTTTCTAGTCAATAAAGAGATTCCATGCGTTCACCTTTAGCTTTATAGCCGTCCTTTGCCAGATTTCGAAAGACAATTATCCCTCCGACTTTTTATACACTGTTTCGATCTTTTTAGATGTCGTATTTGGTTAATTTTTTTAGTTGTCCAAATTAGAATTTCTACGAAATTAGTTAATTTTTTTAATTTTTTATATTTTTAATAATTTTATTATAAATAATCAACCAAGGAGCTATATTTTTTTTTTTTTACATTTTCAACCAATTATAGTAATTTCTTTCTTGTAAAAGTAATCATCATCTTCATTTGTAAGATTATAGTTAAAAACACATCTAGGTAGCGTTTGGTTGGCGGAATCAGGGAGGAAAGTAACTCGGGAATCTGAGATTTTGAGCTTTATTGCGTTTGGTTGCGACAAGGAATCACTCTCCCCCGAAATCCAACTTTCCTTGACTGTCTTGACTTTCCAAAAAATGGGGGAAAGTGATTCCTTGGCTAGGGGGTGGCTAAATGACATATTTATCCAAAACTAATTATAAAAAAATTAACCTAATAAAGCATCTTCTTCCTTCTCTATTTTCTAAAACTTCACTAAATTATATTAATTACACAAAAATTATAATTAATTACATAAAAATTATAATAAATACATAAAAGTTATATTAATTACATCAAAATTATAATAATCACATAAAAAATATATAGTAATGATGTAAATAATAATATGTAAAAGAAAATACGGTTAGAAATAGGAATAAATTATCCAAGAAATCCATATCCTAAATTTATCTATTGTTGCAATTATGTTTTTTTTGCATTGCTAGAACAATATGTGCCATACTTTGCTATAATTTTCAAAGACTCTAATACGAAGATTATGTCATTTGTCATGTTCTTTAACCTGCAAAAAACCATAGTCATAAAACAAACTCATTTGATATTTTAATTATTGAAAGATAGATAATTAAAGGGAAAATGATAAAAAACAACCCTAAATTTTAATATTTTGTTTAATCGCAACCCTGTACTTTAACATTAATTAATCTCAACCCTGATTTTCTCAAAATTGTTCAATCACAACCCTAACGTTATAGAAATCTGACGTGGCACCGTTGACCGCCGTTATGTGTCACGGTGCCACGTCCTTCCTCATCCATGTCAGCCTCCACGTGTCGAGTGGGGGGGGACCACCACACCACGTCATCGCTGCTCTTTCTTTCCCTTTCCCTTTTTCTTTCTTTCCCTTTCCTTCTTTCCTTTTATTCATCACAGGCCCGCCGCTCTCACTCCTCCTCTATTCTTTTCTTTCTTTTATTCATTCCCTTTTCTTTTTCATTAGGCCACAAACCAGCCTCACTCTCCTCTCCTTTTTTCCTTTCTTATTTCTTTCTTTTTCTTCTTATTTCTCCTCCTTTGTTGCTCTAAACGCAACGCACACCGAACACAACAACGGAGGTAATTTTTGGGTCGGATTTAGTTGTTGATGAACACAGTGGAGGTTTGGGTTAATGGCAGCAGTGGCGGTTTTGGTGAGGGGTGGTGTAATTAATTGGGTGGTTGCGGATCGGAGCAGGGAAATGGATTTGGGTTTGAATCGGTTTCGGGTAAGGATGGGTGGATCGGTTTTGGGTTTGGATTTTGGTGGTTGATCCGGTGGTTTGGCTGTCGGCGTTGGGTGGCAGTGATGGTGGGTGATTTAATTTGACAATGGATGGTTCGATTGGCAGAGGGGTTGGAATTGGAATTAATTAATTTGGGAGGGGATTTGGAATTTGTAATTGTCGGTGTCGGAGTGGGTAGTGTTTTTTTCCCAATTTAATTGCTTTTTCCGTCCCTGGGTGTTTGATTTGGGTCGCCGGGATTGGTGGCCGGCGCCGGCTGTTTGTCGTTATGGCAGACTTTGTATTATGCAGGTACAAATTCCTTCATTGCTGGTTGGTTACGTTTTTTTGAGGTGAAGAAGAAGAAGGGTCGCGGGGCCACGTGGCAAGTTATTGACATGGACGAGGAACGACGGTCAACGGTGCCACGTCAGATTTCTATAACGTTAGGGTTGTGATTGAACAATTTTGAGAAGACCAAGGTTGAGATTAATTAATGTCAAAGTACAGTGTTGCGATTAAACAAAACATTAAAGTTCAGGGTTGTTTTTTATTATTTTCCCGATAATTAAATAGAGAGAAAGTTTAACGTGTTTAGAGGAAACTGTGTAACACAATATATATAAAAAAGAATAATTAGACACCTAACAAGATAACAAAAAATACCTAACAAAAGGATAAAATAATCTTTTTTTTTTACTTTCCTTGAGGATTCCCAAGTATAAAACAAATACAATAATGTTACTTTCGCGGGAAGCTTAAATCTCAACCAAACACAAAAAATTGACATTCCACTCAATCACTCTCCCAGGTATCACTTTCCCGGGAGAGTGATTTCAAGGAGGAAAGTAGCATTCCGTGAACCAAACGCTACCCTAAAAAGATCTGGAGGGAATAGTTGAACATGTAATCAAAATTGTAAATACCAAGATAAGATTATTTTTAATTAAAAGTAGTAAGAAAGATGAAAAAAGTTATTACAATTATTAAAAATGTAAAAAAAAAAAATTATTGAGTAATACTCCCTCCGTTTTTTACTAATTGACGTTTTCCTACGCCTTTTATTAGTTGATGTTTTCCTTTTTTTTTATTTTTCGAAGCATGTATGTTGTGCAAATGACAATTTTTTTTTTATGTATCAACCCAATTTGATGATGGTATGGTAATTTAAGTAGAAATTAGGAAAAAAAATAAAACAATATGGAATAAAATAAGATTAAAAATTACATTTTAAATTTTACTACTATTTTAAAAAGTCAGTTATTAAATGACGGAGGGAGTATTTATTAAAAAATATAAAAAGAGTAAAAAAATTATTAATTAACCTCATTAGAATTTTAAAGTGAATATTTAGCCTAAATTAGACAGCTAAAAAAATATTTACCGAAAGTTTGATGTGAAAATTGCCACTAAGAAATTGGCAAATCGATATGACCTTAGCTAGTAGCCAATTATCAAGTGTCACCGTCCTAAATTAATAGCCAATATCTAAAGTTTGATAAAGTTCAATCGGCAGATCAACAGCACCTCTTTTTCTCACACTGCAATCAAGGATCATCATCAACCACAGCGTCGTTAATTGGAAAATGATGAAGTTACAGTCTGTAATTTTTTTTTTGGTTTTTTACCCTAAACTATTCATTTTTGTTTTTAACTATACATTACCATCACTATTTAAATTTAAATTTAAATTACTCTCTAAATTACTATTCCGTCCGAAAAATCAATAGTGATGGACTTACATCATCTTTATTTCCTTTGGTATTTAATTAGTATTTATTTACACTGTTCTTAATCCTAGCAATCCATTTTTTAAGATTAGATCGAGTGCATCTCTCCAGTCCATCACATTTAAATTTTTTTTTTTGTTAAAATGTGGATGAAACTTTAGTTTTATTGTTAAAAAGTATCAAACAAATTATCATTGTATTTTTAATTTAATTAATTTTAATTACTTAAAGCTTATATACAAATGTAACCAAAAATACCTTTTGCTTTCTTGTGATTAATCTTATTTAATGATGTTCATTACCTATTAATTTTATCACATTAATTTTATATCAATTTTTAATAAATTATATTAATTTAATCATCCAACAATTTAGTTTGTTATAGCATTTCAAATGACAATTTAGTTTGTTATAGCATTTCTTTACCTTTTTTGCAGAAACAAAGATTCAGTGGTGATGGAAAAGAAAAGAGTAAAAAGATTTAGAAAGTGCTAAGGAATTTCTAACTCTTGCCTTAGAAGGATTTTGGAGCAGATCACTTGCTAAATTTAGGCCTAGAAAATGACTAAGCAGCAACGCATCTGGGAAAGAAGACCAAAACACAGTTTTGATGCCAACAAAGAAGGTGTGTTTTGGAGGGCTTCAAATTACTAGATAAAGATTTTTTTAATTATAGTTATGATTTAATCAAAAGGGAATCGGATACAATTTTAAAATTTTAGGAGGAATAAGGGAAGAAAATATTATTTAATCTTTTGAATCCAATTATTCTCATCTTGCATAGAATGCGGAATTTCTTTTATGTAATTTCTTAATTTTTAATTTCCAATAAATATGTTTATGTCTAGTTAAACTTTTAATTTTCAGTGGAGGCAATAAGGTTTGTGATTCATTATAATTGTGATCTAAATATTTTTTTTAGTTTCTGCATTCATATTTTTTCATTCATTGTAATTTTAATTATTATTTGATGGATTCTGCGGCAATCATACACCCAAGTTGTATACTCCCTCTGTTTTTTTATATTTGACGTTTTAGCCCAAAACCTGGTATTTTTTATTGACGCCCTTTGGCATCTGTGCACACTTACTTCGTTCTTTGACAATTATGCCCTCAGACGACGTGTCGTTTTTGGCTCGTACAACGCGTCACACATGGGCAAATTACTGAAAGCGAAAAAGAGTTGGGGTCGTATGGGAACATGGACAAGACGGATGCATTCGTCCATGACAGTCTTCTCTATCCTCTCATTCTCTCCTCAAAACCTCTCGTCTTCCTTCTCTCACCAAGAACGTAAACCGGATCCCCCTCTTTCTCTCAACCAAATCGATTCTCTGCCTTCAGCTCCTCTCATTCATTTCTTTCCGTCGAAATCCAATCTCGTCAAGTTAAGTTTCAACTATGGAGGGGCCCGATTTTTGGGACTGGTCACAGAGGGAGAGTAGCATCGAAATCTCCGATGATTCCATGGAGGATGACGCAACTGTTGTGGCAGCGAATGACGCCCCCGAAGCTATTTCCCCAAAGGTAGCTAGGCAATCGGAGGATGATGAAGTCATTTCCCCCAATGTTGCCAGGGAATCGGACGACCAACAGTTGGGCGATTTGGTTGTTGAAAACCGTGTGATTTTTTGCAATTGCCTGTTGTTGTTCTGCTTGCTTTGGATGATGGATTTAGTGAGATGATTTTAGTTTTCTAGGTTGTTATTTTGTGGGTTGGGGTTGATGGGTTATGGTTTTGTGGGTGGAATTTCTGGATTTGCTTTTGTGGGTGGAAATACCGGATTTATGTTGCCGGGATTTTTGGTTTTGATTTTGTTGGTTGCAAATCCGGATTTATGTTGCCGGATTGTAGTTATTTTCTGAATTTCTGTACATGTTTTCCTCTTTTAATGTAGCAATCCAGGTTTGTTGAACATTGCCAGTTTGTATTTTGCTTCCCAATGGGTTTGTGTGTTTCAGTTGGTGGAAATTTAGCAGTCATCGTGTTTCTCCATGTGGAGAACGATTAAGGCTGCTGGATTCCTTGCCTACTTAATAGGAAAATGGTTCCAATGCCAAAAAAACTGGGATTCTGTGCATAATCAACGGTTTGATTATGCACGGAATCTTCCACGTATTGTATATGATCTGACTTACCATATGCAACGGTTGAGAGTTGCAACGTCTCTATGAAAGACTTGCACCGTTTGAATCACAGTCACAGTTGAACTTCCAAAGCAGCTATTGACAATACCAATGACTCTTCTAGAATCCAAACCCTTTCCTATTTAACCAGCCTTCCATTCTTTGTTGTATTTCCATTCCATTCCAGCCTCTGTTATCTCTCATTTCCTTCTTCAACCTGTGTCTTTCTGTTTCTTCATCAATAACCTGTGCCTTTGTATTTTTTGATCACTTACCTGTTTCATTCCATGGATGCCAGAGAAGCACAATCCTTTCTTGCAAGTTCAGGGGCTGTTGGTGGTCATCTTGAGCAGGAGATAGAGCGCGGAGATTCGAAGGTGGAGCAGACAACCCATGACATCCACAGGCTACAGATGCAGGCAGCAAGACTGAGAAGCATCAAACGGCAAGCAGAAGAAAGACACCAAGCACCAGATGCACTCATGATTGTCCAGGCTGTTGGGGATTCCCTCGTTCAACTTGAGAGCACAATTGCTCTCATGGAGGCTAAGAACGAGGTCACTGAGGCCAATGTGGCCATTGCAAGGTTGTGTCAAGCAGCTCTTGACAAATATGGAAACAACCTCCCAGCCATCCCTAAGGATATGGATATGTAGGCTTTGCATCTTGCCTGTAGTTCAGTGCTGTGGCACTTCCTTTGTAATGCTTTCTACTTCATATCAATAAATGGAGTTTCTTTATCATTGGCTCTGGATTGAGTGCATTTACCTTTCAATTTGGTTTAGATTTCTGTCAGTTTTCTTTCATGGATTGAATGCATTGCTTACGTATGGAGTTGTATGAGAAGTTGAATAGATAAGTTGAACAGAGCAGATACAAACATATATGGAGTGAAATTGGTAAACAGAGGAAGCAAAAATTGCCAAAACAGAGCAATCAAAAACTGGAAAATATCAAATGCGGATCAATCCAAATCAGGGAACACAAATTGCCAAATTCTTGCTCAAACAAAACATATAAATTCCTTATTTCATCTAAATCCAATCGGGAAACAAATATAAAATCCTTCATTCATTTAAATCCTTCATTCATATAAAATCCTTCATTCTTTTCAATCCAAGCAAGAAAAACATAATCCCTTCATTCATTTAAATCCAAAGAAGAAACACATATAAATTCCATTAATTCATTTCAATCCAAACAGGAAACAAATATAAAATCCTTCATTCTTTTCAATCCAAGCAAGAAAAACATAATCCCTTCATTCATTTAAATCCAAAAAAGAAACACATATAAATTCCATTAATTCATTTCAATCCAAACAGGAAACAAATATAAAATCCTTCATTCTTTTCAATCCAAACAGGAAACACATAAATTCCTTCGTGCATTTCAATCAAAACAGGAAGCACAAAAATTCCATTACAACCATGGGTGTTGAACAAGAATACAACC
This sequence comes from Viola odorata, assembly GCA_963691705.1. Classification (NCBI taxonomy): domain Eukaryota; kingdom Viridiplantae; phylum Streptophyta; class Magnoliopsida; order Malpighiales; family Violaceae; genus Viola; species Viola odorata. The sequence goes on along the minus strand of OY829539.1, from coordinate 18,158,829 downwards.
ATAATTTCTTCAATCATATTATCATTCCAATACATCAACATTTAATCCCAACACAGGATACAACAAGAATTTCAATCCACCAATTCCATAAACACAAAATGGCAACAGAGGAAGCAAAAATGGCCAACATTCAAGATCATACTAATGGAGTATAAACATAGACATAAGTATTTGCAAACTGGATTGAATATACATACTTCATTGATTCCAATATGTTCACATTTGAACAATCCACTATGTTCACAGTTGAACATACGACAATGAAAACTATTTCCTATACAAAATAATCCAACATTCCACAGTTTACCACCCTAATTACATGCATCAATGCCAAAAGATGATATAATGTCCCAAGCCATATACACCTAAACCATATACATCAATATATGTATACCTAAAGCAGCTACAGAGGATGATATCAATTCCCAAGTCATCTTCACCAAAACCATCTACATCAATATATGCATACCAAAAGCAGCTACAAAAGATGATATCCATTCCCCAGCCATCTTCACCAAAACCATCTACATCAATATATGCATACCAAAAATAGCTACAAAAGATGATATCCATTCCCCAGCCATCTTCACCAAAACCATCTACATCAAATTTCCTGTAACAAAAGAGTGACATTTGATGTACACAATTACGGTAATACAAAAATCAGACAAAACCCAATGTAAGACAGTCACCTGATAGCCAATCAACTCAGGTAGGCTACTGCAGTAGCAACAATATGTGGAGAGCAATGGATTGCAGATGGTAAGGCCCCTTGTCTAGCAAGTTGATCCTTCTTTAGGTGAGAAATCTTGTAATTGTTGGACCCATCACATTTTAATATCTCCACCATACAGGACTGCAATGTTAGGAAGATATTGTTGCCTTTTTTGTGATCAAAATCTTGGAAAGCTTGCTCCACTGCCCCAATCAATTCCACTAGGGATGTTGCACAGTCCTTACTCTGAAGTGACTGTATTGCCCTAAAGAATCCAAGGTCCAATACGTTTAGGTCAGGAGAGTTAGGAGGTTGGCAAACAAGAGAAATATTCATTCCACATTCTTGAACTGCACACAAGAATGAAACATCGTCAGGGGGAATATGAGTCTTTGCATTGTCTTGCTGAATGTAAATGGCTTCTCTACTACACTCCATAGGCCACTTATTGGTTATGGCAGGCAAGACCTTATTAATCATGAAATCTCTAATAACATCTCTTGTTATATTAGGCAAAGCTTTGATCTCAAGTGTACCACGAGGTCGGTTCTGACTCGATCTTAAAGCAGCAACAGAGTGGACTAATGGGAAAACCCCAATCTTTCCATCAAATATGCATTTACCATTAGAGTCATACCTTGGCCTAGCAACAACAGCTAAGAACATTACTTTAGGTATGAAATGAGAGCTTTTAATAACCCTTATTGGATCAGTTTCGTCGTGCAAGAGGTAATATGTTTGATTCTTCTTGGTCAAGTAGAACCACTTCTCATCAATATGCACTGTGTTCTCCATCCTTTTGAATGTTGGATCGTGGGGCAGTGATGATGGCTCCAAAGAGGAGAGACAGTGGCTGATCCTGGCTGTGTGATTGTCTGCTGTCAAAGAAGGTTTAATGGCATTCGAGTGGCGCTTGATGATTCCTTCTTTAAATTTGGCATACACAAATGAAATCGATACACCAAGGTGTGAAGCAAGATCTCTCATTGTTGTCCTCTTACTCAATGGAAGAGTTCGCATCAATTCTAAATCAATTTGAACTCTTTTTCTACCGCAATTCTTCACTCTGTAATTCTTATGAACATTTGTACCTGAATCCCGTGCACGTTTCCAAATCCTCTAGATTGTTCGCAATTTCACTCCAAACTGAACTGCTACATCCATGGTTGCTTTCTTCTTCAACACCCCATTCACACTTCTTTGAAGCAACGATTGTAATACTTGGAGCCGTTGATCTGACGTAAGTTCTTTCCTGCGCCCTAAGCATACAAATGGTGAACATGGTCAGTGAAATCGAGGGAGCAAGAGGTCATGCTTTCTGGGCAAAACAGAGAAATTACATTTGAGGAAACAAACAAACCTGGTGCCGGCACATGGTTGAACCCGGGAATGACAATGTCTTCCTCAACTTCTTGGACGTGGTGAAATGCTCGATTTTCGCTTCCTACAATCCCTTCTTCATCTGTCAATAACTCATCAAGCCCAGGCCAATATACTTCTGGAGATGCAAGTTCGATTGACATATGAGATGGATTAGTGGTTTGGAGCTCACTGAGGTTAGGTACTGGAGTATCCATGGGGGAGACAGTGGAAAGGGTTTTCTACAGAGGCGTTTGTATTTGAAGAAAGAGGAGGCTGAACTTTTAAACCCAATCGGGAAATCAAAAATTGTCAAGCAACGGGGATAAGGAGGGAAACATTTTGAATTTCAGATTTCACCCAAATTTTGGATGAAAATTTTGGCCGAATTTTGCGCGGGATTGCTTGGTTTAGGTTTGGGTGAGAGATGAGAGAGCGAAGAGGCACAGAAAGGAAAGAGGAAGAAGAATTGAGGAGCAGAGGAGCGGAGGCCACGTGGCGTGGCCCACAGACAGCCACTGACACGCCCTTAAACTGCGTGATTCTAATCCCGGCGTCAAATAAATAAAAACGGAGGGAGTATTCATTACCTATTATTTTTATTACATTAAACTTATATTAATTTATAATAAATTATATTAAATTAAATAGTCCAACCATTTTGGTGCATTTTAAAATTTCAAGAGATACTCAAATCCTATATAAGTGTGAAGTTGTCACAAAACTTACCAAATGATTATTATTTTATTTTAGACTTCTTTCACCTTCGGACCTCCTTTTCGCTAGCAAGCTACCTGCATTAGAGGTGTCAATTTGGGATCAGACTTGTGGTCCCGACCCGGACTCGATAATTCGGGTCGGATTCTGGACCAATTTCTGGTCCCAAATTGACTCGGGACCGGGTCTGGTCCCTACCTGGGAAATCCCGGGTCTATCCGGGCCAGACCCGGCGGGTCTTGGGACTGACCCGAGACCCGGAAACTTTTAAATCCCTAATTTTTTCCCTTCTTTCTTCTTTCACAGTCCCAAGTCCCAACCCGCACGGCCGCACCACACCACACCACCACACACACTATCATCACCGATTCACCGTCCCAACCCATCCGTTCCGGTGCCACACCGCCACACCTCCTCCTAAACATCTAAACGTCGTTCTCGTCCAGCCAGCAACCGATTCATCGTCCTCGTCCAGCCAGCAACCCGTCTAAACGTCGTTCCACTGCCAGCAGCAACGCCGTGCCTGGCCTCCTCCTCGTCAGTCGTCACTCGTCGATTTCTACCTCTTCTTCAAGGTTAGTACTCAAATACCCATCCTAACTTGATCATTGACCTTTATTGCTTCATTTTTAGTTTGCAAAGAAGTTTGTGTTAAATAATGACTCCTGGGTCTTGATTTTAATCTGCTAAATGAATATTATAACCTCTCATCAATTGCTTGATACAAGAGGATGCATATTTTCTCACTTCAGAAATTTGAGGTCTAAGCATCTGTCTGATTCTTTTTTCTTGTCATACATGAATTTCCTTGTATGAATCTCTTATGGAGTGCTGGATTACTTGAGGTGCTACCTGAAATATATTTTTCTTTTCTACTTTGAGTAGTGGATTTTCAGTGTCAAGCAATGAGACAATACTTGTTCCTTAATGCAAATGCTATTACAATGAGTAAGAATGGGGTTTAGTTTTTGTGTGTGTATTGATTTTGATGTTTTATTTTATGTCCGCTTCTATTTGTCCTTTATGTGACAATAATGATAGTTAAGGTCCTTTTGAACTGATTCCAGATCTTACTTCGTTCTACTTTTGTGATCCACTAAGCCAAGATGAATTGAAATTTGAGAGCTCGTGTTACTGACTTGTGGTTTGGTCTCTATATGTTGCTATATTTCAAAAAAGGGACATGTCTAGTGAAAAAAATGTAACAGATTCTGCAATTTCTGGAAGGATAGGGGGAGATGCAGCAAATACTCCAACAGATAATGAAAGGGAACCATCTGAAAAGGAGATGGCAATGCTAGACATCAGTGATTTGAAGGTAGACATGGGTATTGAAGAACATGACACTGATGAAAACATTGATGAGAAGTTAGGTTGTGATATTAAAAGTCACTTGGGAAACAAGGATAAGAGTGCAGATTTGGAGTCTAAATCTCATAACGGGAACAGCAATGATCGTATTATGCTACTTACTTGAGGTGCTACTTGACTTCTAATAAGATGGGAGATGGTTAGAGTTTGACAGGAGTGGATTATACTGTATTATGCAAAATGACTTAGTAATTGAAGTGTGTATTTTATTAATTAATTTAAAAATAAAAAAGGAAAAAAGAGGAAAACTGGAAAAGAAAACAGAAGGGAAGAAGTGTATATATTAAGTAATTAATTGGAAAAAAAAGGCAGCTTCCGGGTCTGGTCCCGGACTCGGCGGATCGGGACCGGGACCAATTTTTTGTCCAGTTTTTTGTCGGGACCAGCACTGGTCCCGACCCATCTTCAAATTCACTTTTATTCATGGTAATTTTTATTTATTTTCATTAGTAATAACATGTAAAGGTGAGTTCCATTTGAAGTTTTTTTGTTTTTATTTTATGATTCAAATTTTTTGTTGTAAATTATAAGTCAAACTTTATTTTATATTCAATTAATGTTTTATTTATTCATTTGTATATATACTGGTAATGAATGATCAACAGTGCAATAGTCTGTGCAAAGGGAATAATGTTTATTTTTAAATGATAAAGTATTAGAAATTATAAATAAATGAAAAAAAATATTCAATAGCAAGATAAAAAATATATATACAACAATTATGAAACTCTATAGTTTTTCATTGAGTTATAGTATATGAATATGAAAGAGAATTTGCATAATTTTAAAGTAGAAAATGAAGATAAACCATACTTCTTGAATTCTTAACCATCTTGAATTTTTTTCGTCGTGGTAATTGATTCTGTCTACTTTAATTATTAGCCAAACAAGTAGGAGAAAAAATGAAGATTAAAATTATGGGTTAATAAAAGTGGTCATTCTCATGAAACTTTTTGGTTTTGTAGAATTATAAACGATTTTAAGTTCGAATCTGGAATATTAAATTGTGTTGACATGTACTAGGAAAAACTTATCCTAACCTGCTCGAACCTAATACAATGATGTCTAACAAAGGAAATAAAAAAGCATATGCTTTGCCACAGTGAAATTAAAAGTGGTGCATTTAGTGTTATCATTTCCGAAACAATCTAAATGATGTTACATAAAATTGAAATCATTATTAATGTTTGTCTCCTGCTTCCATAATTTTTGCATCCAGTTTTGATAGATCAACTCATATCCTGCAACCAAACAGATAAATAGATTGAGATGCTATATAATATTTGTATGCAAATTAAATTACATTTAACTTGTATATATATACCTCATTCAGATCGAAAAAAATACTGAAATCTTTGTTCTGTGTGCTTTGGAGCTCCACCAAGTACTAGAAAATCTCTGCTTAAGTTATTACTTCAAATCATAATTCAATTGACATCAAATCTAGGTTGAAATCCAACTTCCATGTTCTGTATAGTTGCAACAAAATTGGGAAAGAACATTCCTGAAGTGTAATTAAACCAATTTACTTACTCTCTCTCTAGAAACAAACTTTGACCTACGCTTTCCTAATTAAAAGATCCTTGGTTGTCAAGCGATGTTTTAATTAAGTCATTCACATTTCATAGTATCATCATTTGGTTTAAATGTCTATTTTATTCTCCAAGTCTTTTTTATTGCTTATTAAAAACTTGCAAGAAATAACTATAATTATTTAGCTTCAATATTTAACAAAATTGGCATTTAACGGCAAAAAGCGACCGTTACCGTCAATTTAGACGATAGAGACTTCGGAAGGATAACGACAATAATGCATGAGACCAAATCGAATAGAAATCAAAAAGTAGGATCAACTAAAATAAAAATAATAACTATAGAGATCCCAGGATGCCTTCTCCCCTAGCGCGCAAGGACGAGCTCATACCTAGTTACTCCTAAATAAATCAGTGTGCACCAACTGGAAATGATGTCGATCGGGAGCAGGGGCCAATCAGCAACACCGTCTAACGCGTAAAGAGTCCCTTTTCCCCCCTTTTCCATCTTTGTCAAAGGCAGAAGAAAAAAAGGAGAACATCCTAAAAGCTTAATTCCCTTTCTATTTCCCACCATATAGAAGTTTTCAACATCTAAATAAAACCTTTCTATTCTTATATGAGCCTATTAATGGGGACATTAATTTAAAACAATGCAATTGCTATATTTATTTTCAGTTTTCAATTTGACCCCTATGAAAGCACTTGAAATTTGTAACTTACTTGAATTTTTAAAGTTTTGAATTTTCATATTCATATATGACTGTAAAAATCTATTACATCACATTTTCTATTAAAATATATTTTAAAGATAGGTGCATGGACCGTTTGAGAATAACATATTAGCAAACTATACACTAGACAAAGGGCTTCTGTTATTAAGCATGACTACTCAATATGGAAATGTTACTGCTGTGAACATGGTCTTTTCGTTGTGGCACTGGTGGCTGAAGAGTAAGGACTGTTCTTTTCCTTACAGCATGTCTGACATGTTGCAGACCCCTGTTTGGTTGGTTAGTTGGCAGGCTACAGTTAATGGATAGTTTCAATAGTCTTTTCCTTCTTCTCGTGTTTTAGGGGGGTTGGGCTCCCTTCTCTGGTGGCTGCTTTTTGGCAGTGCCTTCTTGTTTGCAGGGTCATGTCCTCATGACCTCTTGATTTAATAAAACTTCTGCTTATTCAAAAAAAACTGGGAGGAACAGTGACTATGCTCCAACACAAACACAATCTGTAGAGCCTACCAGTAAGAACGGTCATATTTCGCTCTTATTATTCATATCTATATCTCAGGTTAGACTGCACTAACGCCTCAGCTAGAGGGCGTGCTGTAATGCTATGGACTTACCTAACTGGAATGCCTCAGCTACAGACCAGTGTCGTAAGGAAAAGAACGCTGAATTCAATTGTGCCAGAGGAGATAAATGCTGCACTAACGCCTCATTTGTCGCCCACTTATCATACCAAAAAGAGACAGCATGACCAGTGCCTACAGACCAGTAGATTCGTTTCTTAAAACCTGAAAACGAATCTGCATTCGTTTCTTCTGGTTGCATAAAAGATGCACATTTGATACACTTCAACTTTTTCTCGGTTAGAAGACATTTTATCTCCTAAAATTAAATAATTTGTTTTCTTTATTAATTGGTTTTTTTAATTACCCCTTATATTCATTTTTTTATTTTTTTTATCCCATGTAATGATAGAAAGTTTGTATGGTATATATATATATATATACGTATGATGACGTAACACACGTCATGTCATTAAATCGGCTTTAAATGATGATGTAACACATGTCATGTGGTGTATAATTTGGTGAATGTCTCTTACTAAATGTCATTTTAGTACTGATTTGACATTTTTTATAAAAAAATATGTGATCTCATCATCTAAGTCACAATATAAGATGATGGACTAGTCCAATAATATTAGGACATGTGTTTAAAAAAGTGACACATTATTAAAACTCTCAGTTCATCATATTTTATAATTAGAATAAAGATAAAAATATTAATTATAGAAAGAAAAAAATCTAGATTCCTTAAAATATTGTTCGATCCCTCTTTTATCATTTAATTTATTCATAAATTACTCTTTCCTTCACTTTGCCACACCATCGACGGAAAAGTCGCGGACTGAAATTGCTTAAAGGACATTGGCAATTAGGCATGCGTATAATCCTGAGTTTCATTTAATTATATCATTTTCAATTTATTTGATTTAAGCGAAGTAATTATAAATTAAACCAATTTCACATTTTGAATTTTTTTTTAAAGGAAAGAGGGAACTTAATTAAACTGAATGCTAAATTATAAAAGAATCACCTCAAAGTATACTCCTATTTAAACTTTTTCAAATGAAAATAAAGCAAAGTTAGCTAACGCAAACGCTGGACATTGTAGCTTCTTTTCATATGATGGAATGAGCATTGAGAAACCGATTGCGCCAAATACAATACGTCCTGGAGGAATAACCGTATAACCAAGAGGAAGGTTCTCGGAGTTAATAGCACTAGCAACTTCTAGGCAATCCGTCTCTACAACCGCAACGTCCACTCCTTGATGTCTAGCATACTTCAAAACCACCCGGACCGCAGCATCCACCTGTCGAGTGCCTAGAACATGGAAAGCCCCAGTAAGAATACAATAAACCTTATAGTCCCTAACCACAAACCCCAACCCAACCGCCGACTAATCAATAAACTATTACATTTAGTATGGCAACCAAGTTGAAGAGGGAAAGGAAAGGAAAATAAGTTAGGGAAAGGAATAGAATGAAAAATTGTATATTTTTCATCGTGTATGGCAACAAATTAAAATTCAAAGTAAAGGATAGGAAAATAATGAGTGAATTTACTATTATGTTTAATTAATAAAGGTTTAAAAACGTATACCATAAGATAATAATAAAAACACATGAACAAATATTTTATTTTCCTTCTTTTCCCTCCCACTTACGAAAGGAAAATATTTTTAAATTATAAGAGAAAATGAACCATTTATTTTCTCCTCTTTTCCATTATCATTTAATTTCCCAAGCGAGAGAAATTAAAAAAAGCCATTCCATCCCATTCCTTTCCTTCATCCCATTATCATTTATTGGTGCTCATGTCTAGAGATTGTACTATTAACCATTTGCTATTAATAAATTGCTTGGATTACAAAAAGAAAAATAAAAAGATAAAACTAGCTACTTGTGAACATAGAAATGGATGTTATGCACTAAACAAACTAATGAGGAACAAATAAACAACCAAATAAACTTTGAATTTATTGAATGTGTAAGAATCTGATGAGCAAAATATACAAGTAAAAATGTCATCAATATATCTTATGATCATCCTATAGGATTAGAACTGCAAAATATTGGCTTAACATGATGGACAAATGTTCGAGGTAGGGATTAGGCATGCAATTAATGCATTATCATTGGCATGTTATTAATTAAAATGCAGAAAAACATAAGTCTCACTACCAATACATACAACATGTTTACTTCTTATATACTAAGCCCATTTTTACTATTACGACCCAAACACTAAATTAATTTGCTTATAAAAAAAATCACTATCAATTACTAAAATAAAAGAAGTGTGGATACAAACGTCAATTCCTAACCAAGGTGATTAGTTATTATTTTTTATTTATTTATTCTTGGATAAAGGTGGTTAAGTATTAGTTTATTTTATAATTAAATAAAGTAATTACTTGATGAGAGTAAATTTACGGGTTGAGCCGACATTCAGAATCTCAACCAATGTTGTGGATCCCTTATTCACATCAAGCTAGGGTTTATGCAGAATTACCAGAGATAAGTAAGAAAACAATGGAAAATTAATAAAGAAATTAAAGAAAATAACTAGAAATTTGAAGGAATATTCCAATATATTTATATATAGGAAAAAAAATAATTAAATGGATCACTATATACGTGTAAGGTCAATTTTTTTTTCCCTGATGAAAACATGTATCATTCGTACATGTCGTCGTCTTTGTATTATCATATGTCCAGGAATCTCAGATGTCATTCGTACATACCAGTGAGACAGTGACAGCTAATAGGTATTGCCTTCTTTTTCTTTATTTCTTGTTTTTTTCCCTGCAAATCCCTAAGCCACTCTTGATAACAAATCTAATAACAATAATTCATCTCCTTCGATCGATCGATCCTATTGCCTTACTCTTGGAAGAACAAATAAATGAAAAGCTTGAGAATATATATATATTGAGAATACAATTAACGAAAACAAAGATAGAAAAAAAAAATCATACCTTGGAGGTGGAGTCGTCTCGAATCTCGTATATATTGTAGCAAGGAAAAGGTTTGGTGTGAGAAATGAAGCCTGGTCCGGGATCACTTTCATATCACAACAAATTATCGATTGATTGATTAGATGAAAATGCCTTTTTTTCTTTTATGGAACTGAAATCTCTAAAGACATGCAAGAAAATGAAAGGAACTTGAAGAAAGGAGTCAACTGATCTGGGTGCTGATGATATGTGTGATCTTGGATCAAACTTCATTCCAAACACCACTTTTCCTTCTATATCTGATCATGATCATCATGATTTCAACAATCAAAACCCAATTACAACACCAATCTTTTCACTCAATTATATACAGACCAAGAAATGATAAAGAAATCATGGAGGACAAGATGAATTATGGGAGCGCAAGAAAAATACAATAATAAACAAATTTAGAGAGAGAGAGAGAGAGAGAGAGAGAGAGAGAGTGCAAAACCACATGAAGACAGGTCATTTTATGAATAAAAGAATGGGGAAAGGGTGGTAGGTTTTGGAGGGATCATCTTGTCTTGTTGTTGCAATTAGGAGGGAGGGAAGTGGGGTTTGGTCTTGGAGACACTTTTACAGGCTATCTCTGTGGAAAAGGGGGAGGAGACCTTTAGCACTGAAAGTAATACCAATTACTAAAGACAAAGCGTGAGGGGAGAAATGGGCCTCCACATCTCTATTATTTCATTGCAGTTAGTGTATTATATTATATACTATTAGCACCACGAGATTTGAGCTTTAAAATACTACCGTTTACGACCGTCGAAATCCATATGAAGAAACTTGCGTCATATATATACAACTACACACCGCGTGCATGCCACGTCATCAAATTGATGAGCTACAATCAACTAAGGTGTTATCGTTGAGGTTCTCTCAAATTATTATCAAATACAATATTTTTCTTCTTGAATGTTCTCAAATTCTTCTTAGACTCCATCAATATTTGACACCATCTGTAGGGATTCATCAAATCTTAATAGAGTGGACGATGAGATTCGAGAATATGAAGGATCATCCAAGAAGCTCCAAATCTAGAAAAATCAACCACGATTTCCAAAGATCAGAGACTCTAGAAGTATGAAGGCTCCAAGAAAGTTCAGAATCAAAAGAAGGCTTGAAGTTCTAGATTTGCGACCAAATCTATTTTTCCTAATATATTCTCGTTCTCCTTTTATTGTTTTATTTTTTAGATCTCACTAGGTTTTAAGGGGAGTGAAATACTAGAAGCATCTAATCCCCATAAAAAATGTCTAAATCTTAAAATTCTACGCTTGGCCAATCTAATGGATGAGCAAAGACGTGAGATTGACGACTTAAAAGATGGGCGACACTGAGATGATGACCAATCCGATGCAGAACGAGAAGCGCAATCGTAACAAGCGTGGAGGTAGTGGACACAGAGATGACAATCACTCCAATGCAAACACGACGAGCATGGAAATTCAAGCTATTTGCTGGATTTTGGCCAAGTTCTTTGTTGTCTTGCCCAAGCTGGAAGATTTCTACGGACAACCAGTAAACTTGAAAACAAAGTCACTGCCTGCGTTATTATGGAAAGTCTGTTAACCTTTGCGGTTGCAGTTGTGAAGCGTCCAGCTCATGAAGGAGCATTCAATGCATACCTAGTTTGATTAGAAGTAGGACTTAGCTTTATATATAGGAATTTAGAGTTCACAACACTTGTTCTTGGATTTTCTCTTCCCTAGCTATTTTCTGCTCTTCGATTTTAGGGAGCTGCTGCGTTCAACAGTGTTTTCTCCTTCTCTCTTCTCTTAATACTATTTGCGATTTCTCGTCAACTTGTTTATTTGATTTTCATTATGTTTGTGAGTAGCTAATTTTTTTTCTTAGTAAAGATCATCAAGATTGTGATTCAAATAAACTGTGAGGTCTAATTGTTTTTAGTAAATTTCAGAACTTGTATTTACTTATTTATTGTTTAAACGCCATATTACTTGTATTTTAATTTGTGGTTCGGTTGGCCTAGGGTTTTGCAAAAATAATTACCGTCATTCTATAAGGTTTGTCCGTAATTGCAATTTTGGAAGATAAAGTAGACACCTAATTTAGAGTCATCATATCATTAGTCCAATCTGATTAGATAAATAACTACTTAGGGTTAAAGGCTTCGAACGTATTGTTTGTCTTGCCGTAGCTAAGTCTTTCCTCCACTTTATGGGTTGTTTGGCTAAATTCTTATAAGTGTACCTTAGCGGTTTTTAGACAGTCAAGGCTTCTCTATAAACTTACCTTAGACTTGCTTCTCTTAAGAAGGAAAGTAGGAGACCTAAGCATACCTGGTCTGTATAGCACTTTTGCAAGTTAGGAATTGAATACCTTTGCATCGATGATCAGTTGACCACAATCGTAACCGTAGATAGATATATTTACTAGGAAGCTTTCTCTACTTAAGTTAATCACTTTCTTTATTATGTTATTGATAATTTAATTATCACAACTCGAAATCCCCCTAATTGCTACCTATTTTGTTTTGTTTCTGTTCGGTCATTGCAAAAGTCTACGTCTTGCCCAACCCCTGAGGACTATCCTACTACCACTACATAATCTATTTTGTGCATATTAGTTGTAGGTTTTATTTATTATTTTTTACGGTTTCGACAACCGATCAAATTTTGGTGCAAATGTCAGGGATTACGATACTAATTTTATTCTTTTTTGTATGATCAGGTCGACCAATCTAGAACTCACACCACTCTATCCTGAAATCACAAGGACAGAAAGAAGACTAAGAGGATTGACTAGACAACCATCCCTTGAAGAAGAAATAGTTCCTGATCAGTATTCCAACAACTTCGACAACCGATCAATCACAAGCTCAACAAGAAAAGTATCCATGGATCAAGTCATTACCGCCTCGCATGAGAGATAACAAGGTTGAAATTTATCTTATTAACGTTTCTTTTTCTTATTTCAGTCAATTCTCAACTCTACGATCCATCAACAATATCCCAAAGGCATTCACTCCATACGATGATGGTGAAAGTTTGGAAGATGGACTTCAGCACAAAGTACTACGATGATGAGCATACTAGCTTCGATAGAGATGGTCACAAATAGAACTAACGTGATGACAATGAATGAGGACACGAAGGAGACGGTCATCGTAAGTCTCACATAGGTAACGTCCCTATAAAAAATAACATCATTGTAACGGAGTCGATGAGCATTACAACCAGCTACTACAACCTCATCTCATGTCTACATTCCTCTATTTGGCCCTTTGATTTGTTGTCATCCCCGGTCCTTCCCACCATGGTTCCTCTAATCTACCTTGGTTTATCATGCGTAACCACGGTACTGAAATAAGGCATTACGACGCAGATTGCCTCTTTAAAATTTTGTGCCAAGACACGACTATACAAATTTCATGCCGAGGCGCCAATATATAAATTCCATGCCTATGTGCCAATAACAAATTTATTTGGTCATTTAAATTTGACTTATTCTTGTAAACTTACATCTCACAAAAATATATTACTTTTAATTTATAACTATTTATTTCATACACACTTAATCATATATACAATCAGACTTTATCATAAAAAATGAATCTTTAAAATAAATAAAAAAATTCAATTATTGTATTTGTTATTCAATTTACCGCTATTTTTTTAGGTAAGATGCTGCAATATATAAAAAAGCACACAAGAAGCGTGCTAATGCGAAACACTAAGGTCGACTCATAAAAACCAAACCTTACAAGCCAACCCTATAGCAACAATAACTTAATTATTTTCCTTACCAAGTTTGAACCCCACGAACTCGCTGCTAAGTCCGTAATCAAATATGAAAAGTACAGTCACTATACCTTAATCCATAAAATCATATTACTAAACACCACATGTTGAACCTTAATCAGATCAAACATCTTACACTCGGTGACTACATTGTTTCTTTGCAACCAAATTGACTAATTGGTTGTCAAAGCCGTCCAAATTAATTACAACTTATCACTAGTTACAAAAAAGATTGAAGACAATAGCAAGAGCTTCGATCCACAAAGAATGGGCAAGACGTAAACTAGACAAAGTCCAGATATAAACAAAACAATAAAAGAAACAAAGAGGGGTTTTTAGTTTGAGAGTTTAAACTAATTAACCTAATTATAGAATAAAGAAGAAAATAAATAAGTGAAAGCTTACTAGCAAAGACGAATATCCAATTATGATTTCAATTCAACCGATCATAGATTCAATAATATTTAATTCACAACTTGTAGATGCGCTATAGAGACCAGGTACACTTAGGTCTCCTACTTTCCTTCTTAAGAGAAGCAACTCTAAATTATGCTTATAGAGAGGCCTTGACAGTCCAATCACCCCTAAGGTACGCTTATAGGGATTTAACCAAATTGCCTATGAAGTGGAGGAAAGACGCTTCTAAGGCAAGACAAACAGTAATTATTCACCGTTCATTGTTTATTGGTTGTTGCTTCAGTCCACAATTGGGAACTACACCAATTGGATGTCAATAATGCTTTCTTACATAGTGACTTGGACTAAGAAGTATATATGATGATCCCACAAGGGTTTTCCAAAGAGACGATTGTCCCGTTCGACACCTAGCTAGCTCGCCCTCTTGCTTGCTAAGTCAGCCTACAAACACACTAAGCCACAAAGCTTACGATGATGCTAGCACAAGTAAACCTAAAGAGCAAAGAACTTAGAAAGGAATGCTCAAGACTTTATGTGGGAGAATGCTTATGTATTAACACTTGCTTGATTGCTTGATGAATGTACAAGTGAGACTCCACCCCTATTTATACACAATCACCTACTTAATGGATGGCTAAGATCACTTTGATCCAATGGTGGAAATTAAGTGTCTAGAACTATTCTAGAACTCTATATATATCTACAATATTCTAGCAAGCTTCCGGAAGGACCTTGATTGGTTGTTTAGATTTGATGTTTTATACTCTCTTTCCCTTATGGATTGAGAGTATTTATTTGCTTCTTTTGGCCATTTACTTCCCTTTTCCTTTGTACAGGCTTGAAAGATCATAAGAGAGGAAAAGGAGTAGAATCGGTGAAAGATAGAGCATTTCCCATCAAGGCTGATTTTGAGGTTGATTTGTGAAAGTCATCCTGTCTCCATCCCTAGGCCTAGGGATGGATCGCCTGCGCTGGTGAAATTCTGGGCAGTCCGACCATATTTATGCGCGCCAAGGTTTATTTTATTTCTTAGTGCTATTCTTGTCTCCTGGGCATGCTAGACAGCTTTTAAGCTCCACTATCTCGTGTTCCCTTATTCCTTTGACTCAAGAACTCCTTGGAGACTCCTTAAGGAATATATTCCATCTCTTCTTAGTGCTAGACAAGAATTTATTCTTGTCTCTTCCTTGTTGTTGGAGCCGCATGCTTGCAATTGTTTGTCCTTTGAGTGTTTGCTCCTTGGGGAGACGAAAGAGGAGAATGGTTGTGCTTTAGATAGAGGAGATTTTCGTCCAAGAGGGGGATCATCACATTCGGACAGAAACAGAGAGAGAGGAGACAAGGACAGCAAGCAACGGGCTGCACTTCTTCTTCCCCAGCATTTTCCAGATTTGTTTACCTTTGAACAATTAGTTTATTTTGTAACTTCAATTATGTATTGTAGCTAATTCCCTCTGATTCTTGGTAGAGGTTAGAGGTTGACTATCCATGTTATTGTGAGACTTTGTTGAACTTAATATGAATGTTTTTGTATTTCTTTCTTTCTCATTTAAATGTCAAACTTGTTCTTGTTGAATTTAAAGATTGGCCAACTTGTGATTTGATTTGAATGAGTAATGTCAGTTTCATTTATGTTAGTGTTCATCCTACATTAAGTGAAGATTGAGTAGACAACTAGTGAATAATTGGCATAAGACTTGTCATTAGGAACTAGGAAGAAAGAAAGAGTAGGTCTGGGCTGAGTAAGTTCGTCTCAAGACCTTAAGGTGGGCTTCCCGTGTGTTTACAATTTTCCAGCAACTCTTAGGAATTTCTTGAGAATTTGTTATGAAGGTTTGGGTCATTATTAGAGTGTCTCTTTTAATTGACTTGTATAGGGGGAAACCTGGGAAATTAGAGTGTCTCTTGTTCCTTTAACATATTTATAAATCCATTTCAGAAAACGTTTTGTCAATGATCAATTGCAAAGGATAGTCACCTTGTAAGAATCTCTACCAAGGATTGTTTCTCTACCTCTGATTTCACTCATTATTTCAGTTATAATTGGTGCATGCTATTCCCACTCACTGATTTACCTACAAGTACTGTTTTTAATTTGGTTTCAATCACAAAAACTCCCCCCAACTTTGGTTCGATTTGGCTTTTACAAGAAAAATACGAATTACACAAGATTTCCTCCCTGTGGATTCGATCCTCTCATCACTATCTACATTATATTTTGTGGTTTAGCACTGAGTTGAACTTACATTTATGCAGTGGTTGCGACGCCTCTGTCATAAATTGGCGCCGTTGCCGGGGAGGTAACGAGTTCTAATTTTCGTTTTTCTTGTTGATGACCAGGTCCAGTAATTTACAACCACTACCCTACGTTCCTGAGATTACAAGAGTTGAAACAGCAATCAGATTATCGAAGAGGAAGTTTGGAGAATATTCATCTTCTGGTTCAAATTCAGAAGCTGAGGGGAGTCCATCCCAAGGCCTTGGGATAGACTCAGGATCAGAACCTGAAGCAGATCCTGCACAACCAGAAATGGTTAATCCGCCTGAACCAACCCTTCGTGAGCTCAATCAAGGAGCTGAACAAGAGTCTTTCCTGTGTATCAACTACCGCCCAGTACCAAATGACTGGGCCGTGAAGTCAAACGTCATGCACAACCTCAGCAAATTTAGAGGTCATGCATCTGAAAATTCGTACAAACACCTTCAAAAATTCCAGTTTGAATGTGATGCTTTGAAACCGACTGGAGTGAGTCTTGAACGAGCTAAGTTAAGAGCTTTTCCATGGTCTTTGGAGGATACAACCAAGAATTGGTTTTTCAGTCTTCCACACAACTCCATTAACACTTGGGCTGACATGGCTGCTACCTTTCTAAAGAAATATTGGTCAGCTACCAAGGCTGGAGCAGCTAGGAAAAGTCTTGTTTCCATTCAGCAACATGGTGATGAGTCCTTTGGGGAATATCACCAAAGATTTAAA
This sequence comes from Viola odorata, assembly GCA_963691705.1. Taxonomy (NCBI): domain Eukaryota; kingdom Viridiplantae; phylum Streptophyta; class Magnoliopsida; order Malpighiales; family Violaceae; genus Viola; species Viola odorata. Next base: position 18,141,685 of record OY829539.1, on the reverse strand, counting down.
GACCTTCAAGAGGTCTGTCCAACCCATGGCGTGCCTGAACAATCACTCATTCAATATTTTTATGATGGCATGAGTATCAAGGATAAAGAAAAGCTTGATTCGGCTGCTGGAGGAGCCTTGTTAGACTTAACACCAAGTCGAGCAAGAGCTCTCATTCAGACCTTGGCAGATAATTGCCAACAAAATGGACCTCATGATCGTTCAACCTCAACAAATGGAGTGAATGTAGCTGCCATAGAGAGACATGTGGAAGAAGTCTCTGCATTTATGAAGAATTTTCCAGCTACCATTGCTCAAATTCAGTAAATTCCACCACAACAAGTTGTTCCTTGTGGAGTTTGCTGCCAAATTGGACATGTGACTCATGAGTGCCCTCTCATTGCAGACCCTCCAGAGCAAGTCAATGCTGCCATGCCACAGCAAGGAAATGTGCACCCCAATACCAGTAATCCAGGCTGGAAGAACTACCCTCACTATAGGTGGGGTCCAAATCAGCAACAATCTCCGTTTGAGTGGAGAAATTTCAAGTCTAGACCCCAGCAAAACTACCCAAACCAACAACCAAATCAGCAACCTTCACAACCACAAGTACCACAGTTACCACCTCCTCCACAACCCCTACAACTACCAGCACCACCTCCAATACCCATAGAAGAAACGCTCAAGCAAATCCTTCAACCATTACAAGCCACTGTGCAAGCAACCCAATCCATGTTGCAAGCAACCCAATCCATGTTGCAAGCAACCCAATCCATGTTGCAAGCAAATCAATCCACCATTGCGGACCTTCAGAAGCAGATGGCGCAGCTTGCAATGCACCAGCAAAATACTTCTGGACAGTTGCCATCAAACACAGTTGATAACCCAAGGCACGGACTGAATGCAATCACTTTGAGAAGTGGGAGAGATTTACCTCCTAGGGAACATCCATCCCTAGGACTAGGGATGGACAAACCAGAAACCAGTCCGGAAATCCAACCAGAAGTCTTGCCCGAAATTCAACCTGAAATTCAGTAAGAAGCACCTGCACCAGCTGAGCAACCTTCTGCACCTGCAGAACCTCAGGTAATTCCTTTTCCCTTTCCAGAAAGGCCCTTAAAAGCCAAGAAGGAAAAGGAGGACAAGGTAATTCTTGATGTTTTTCGAAAAGTTGCAATTAATGTTCCTTTGTTGGATTTAATTTCTCAAGTGCCTAAATATGCTAAATTCTTGAAAGAATTATGTACTAACAAGAAAAAGCTTGAGGGGATTGAAAGAGTGAATTTAAGTGAAAATGTTTCAGCAATGCTTCAACAAAGACTTCCCGAAAAATGCAAGGACCAAGGTACGTTTTCAATACCTTGTAAAATAGGAAGTAAAGAAATACAAGATGCATTGTGTGATTTGGGTGCAGGTATTAATGTCATGTCTCTGTCCATATTTGAAACTTTGAATATAGGATCCCTTAAGGAAACTAGAGTGGTAATCCAACTTGCCGATAGATCCATCATCTACCCAGTAGGTGTGCTTGAAAATGTTTTAGTGCAAGTAAATGATTTTGTGTTTCCTGTGGATTTCTATATTGTTGATATGAAAAATAAGGATGTGCTTAAAACTACTAATGTGATCTTAGGAAGACCCTTCTTAAGAACAGCTAGAGCAAAAATTGATGTCTATGATGGATGTTTAACCTTTGAATTTTGTGGTGAAACAATTAAATTCAACATGTATGATGCCATGAAACATCCAAGTGAAGTTCATTCAGTGAATTTTATAGACATAATTGATCCTTATGTAGATGAAGTTTCTGATATTAACTCCATTGAACCACTTGAGTATGTTCTTAGCAAAGGATTGACCAAGAAAAAATTGGGAAAATTGCAAGGCCAAATTGAAGTCAAATCTGAAATTGGTGACTTGGTCATGGAGCTGGACACGCCTCATGTCCCTAAAGGTACTCTGAAAACCATTGATATATCAGATAAAGTCACTAAAATCAAACCTTCAATTTTTCAGGCTCCCAATTTAGAACTCAAGAAACTGCCAGACCACCTGAAGTACTCATTCCTAGGCCTAGGGATGAGTCTGCTAGTAATTATTTCCAGCAGTTTGTCAAGGTTGGAGGAGGACAGACTTGTGCAACTTTTGAAGGAATACAAAGAAGCTATAGGTTGGACCATAGCAGACATAAAAGGGATATCCCCAGCGATATGTACCCACAGAATTCACCTTGAGGAAGATGCCAAAACAGTAAGGCAACCCCAGAGGAGGCTCAATCCTCCAATGATGGAAGTTGTGAAAAAGGAGATTCTCAAGCTCCTTGCAGCTGGTGTAATCTACCCCATTTCAGATTCTTCTTGGGTGAGCCCTGTGCAAGTGGTTCCAAAGAAGTCAGGAATCACTGTCGTGACAAATGAGGAAGGACAGTTGGTTCAAAAGAGAGAGCAAGACACATGGAGAGTGTGTATTGATTATAGGAGACTGAATAATGTAACCCGAAAGGACCATTTTCCTCTCCCTTTTATTGATCAAATGCTAGAACGATTAGCATGCAAATCTCACTACTGTTTTCTTGATGGATTTTCAGGTTTCCATCAAATTCCGGTGGCAAAGGAGGATCAAGAAAAGACTACGTTTACATGCCCATTTGGCACGTTTGCATACAAAAGAATGCCATTCGGATTGTGCAATGCACCAGCCACGTTTCAAAGGTGTATGATGAGTATTTTTTCGGATTATGTAGAGAAAGGTATAGAGGTATTCATGGATGATTTTACTGTCTATGGAAACTCTTTTGATGAATGCTTGAAAAATCTGAAAAAAATCCTTCAAAGATGTATAGAAATGAATTTGGTTCTAAATTATGAGAAATGCCATTTTATGGTAAACCAAGGAATTGTTTTAGGCCATGTTGTTTCTAAAAAAGGCATTGAGGTTGACAAAGCTAAAATAGATATTATTGAATCACAATCTTACCCATCTTGTGTACGAGATGTGCGTTCATTTCTAGGCCTTGCAGGTTTTTATCGAAGGTTTATTAAGGATTTCTCAAAGATTGCGGAGCCTATGTGTAGGTTGTTGCAAAAAGATGTTGAGTTTGACTTCGATGAAGCTTGTAAGAAGGCGTTCAACCTCTTGAAGGAGAAGCTTCTGACTGCTCCTGTGATTAGAGCACCTGACTGGACCAGACCGTTTGAAATAATGTGTGATGCTAGTGACACAGCCGTTGGGGCTGTTCTTGGACAAAAGATTGGCAAGGAACCTCACGTGATCTACTATGCTTCAAGGATGCTTGATTGTGCCCAGAAAAATTACACTACCACTGAGAAAGAATTATTTGCAATTGTTTTTGCCTTAGACAAATTTCGTTCATATCTCCTTGGTACTAAAGTGATAATTTTTTCTGACCATGCAGCTTTGAAGTACTTAATGGCAAAGAAAGAGGCAAAGCCTAGGCTCATTCGGTGGATACTCCTTCTCCAGGAGTTCAACCTTGAGATCAGAGACAAGAAGGGCAAGGAGAACCTCGTGGCTGACCATTTAAGCAGGCTCCTAACTGACCACGAAACCAGACCTGTCAAGGAAAATTTTCCAGACGAGCATCTATTCCTAGGCCTAGGGATAGAGCCATGGTACTCTGAAATTGCAAACTACCTTGCTACGGGTAGATTCAGAGGTGACTGCACTTCAGCCGAAAGAGAGAAGATCAGGAGAGACTCCAGACACTACCTTTGGGATGATCCTTACCTGTGGAACATAGGAAAAGATCAAGTCATCCGCAAATGTGTCCTTGAATCCGAAATTCCATCAATTCTCCAACATTGTCATTCATATGCTTGTGGAGGACACTTTGGCCCAAGGAGGACGTCTTGGAAGGTCTTGGAGGCAGGATTCTTCTTGCCTACATTGTTCAAAGACTCCTATAGTTTCTGCAAAACTTGCCCCAATTGCCAAAAGACCAGAAATATTTCAGCAAAGAATCAAATGCCACTTAATCCTATTCTTGTTTGTGAGGTATTTGATGTTTGGGGCATAGACTTCATGGGTCCCTTCCCAAATTCAAATGGCCACACTTACATCATTTTGGCAGTGGATTACTTGTCAAAGTGGGTAGAGGCAAAGGCAACAAGAGCTGATGATGCAAAGACAGTAGTTTCCTTCTTGAAGACACACATTCTCAACCGATTTGGAGTCCCCCGAGCTGTCATTAGTGACAGAGGCAGCTACTTCTGTAACTGTGTGGTTGCAAATCTTTTTGCCAAGTACAAGATCACCCATCGTGTATCTACTGCCTACCACCCACAAACCAATGGAATGGCCGAATTATCCAATAGAGAGATCAAGTCTATCTTGGAGAAAACAGTGGGTCCAGCAAGGAAGGATTGGAGTCAAAGACTTGAGGATGCTTTGTGGGCTTATAGAACAGCTTACAAAACTCCAATTGGAACCACTCCTTATCGTTTGGTTTTTGGGAAATCTTGTCATTTGCCCGTTGAGATGCAACATCGTGCATATTGGGCTATCAAGCAGTGTAACATGAGCATGAATGCAGCTGGCTTGCAAAGAAAATTGCAGATTCAGGAGCTAGAAGAGTTGAGAAATTCAGCTTATGAGAATTCAACCATTATCAAAGCTAAGGCAAAGGTGTACCATGATGGTCGCATCCATTCCAAGGCCTTGAGAGTTGGCCAAAAAGTTCTCCTCTTTACCTCCAGATTTCGCATAATGGCTGGTAAATTAAAATCCCGTTGGACTGGTCCTTACATTGTTGCTAATGTGTACCCTCATGGTGCCATAGATATCCAGGACCCAAAGACAAATGTTATTTTCAAAGTTAATGGCCAACGCTTGAAGCCATTTTATGAGGGATTTCAATCTCACATCGTGGAGAGCACCACGAATCAGCCATCTGATGTCAATGCAGTTTAAGCATGCAGTATCCAGTCCTTTCCAAGACTGTAAACTGGATCAAAATGCAGGAGCTAGCCCACACCATTCCATTATGTCCAAAAATGATCCTCAGGTTAGTCCATCCCTAGGCCTAGGGATGGACTCAGTCTCGAACTTCAGGCACAAAGACACAACAAACTTGCCACCTCACACAAATTTGCCACGTCAAATAAACTTGCCACCTCACTAATGCCACCTGTCTAAAACTTCCACCTCACTATTTCCCTCTGCATTTTCAGCTTCCTCCTTCGTTCAAAACTCCATAAACACCAAAAAAGCTGAAAAATCCATTCTCTCTCCCTATCAAACGTCCGTCCTCCCAAAATCAAAATCCCAAAACCTTTGACTTTCCCTCAACCAAACCCTAACCATGGCTAGAAAAAAATCAGACGCCAAGAGAGGCGGCCATAGTCTTTTCTCTGCAAACCAGCCACCTGGTTTGATAGCCAACGCACCACCGCTCCCTCCGCCACAGCCAATATCTCCTCAAGCCCAAAAACCCAGCTGCAGCAGCGCCGTCCACCTCCCACATTCCGGAGCAGACTAGCCAGACCTAAGGGTCTCTCAATCTCAATCTCAATCTTCCTCCACAACCTGACAGTCCTGCAGCCGCCGTTCCCGCTGCCGGAACCAACATGCAACCTCAGCGGACTCCTACTCCCTCTGTGCACACATCGCCGGAGTCCACTGCTGCTTCTAACAACGAAGCCACGGCCAGCGAAGAGTCTCCTACCTCCAGGCCGCGCGATGTGACTGTCTCTTCGGATTCTGACCAAGACAACAGACCATTACGGTCTATGATGCGCAGCAAGGCAACTCCGACCACCACTCCAGCCCGTTCAGACAGGGAAGAACGACACTTGAGGAGGAAAGGAATTGAGGTACCACCCATCCAGGAAGCTGCAGAGATTATGAAGAAGAAGAAGGCTGCCAATTCTGCTCAACCTGCGCCTTCTACAAAGAAAAGAAAATTGGCAGTGGTTGAGGCAGAAGAAGAATCAGACCCATCTCCTCCTGCCAAGAAAACGAAGAAAGGCCTATCCCAAGGCCTTGGCAAGAAGAAACCTCAAGCTACCTCTGCTGCCAAAAAGAAAATTCCACAAGCGCAAAAATGGAAGAAGAAAGTGATGTCCGAAACTCCTTCACCAGCGCCTCAGATTGCACCTGTGGAGCAGCAATCTATTGTTCGCGTCAAGAACAGAGCCAAAACTAGCCGTTCCAATGCTCAGGTCATGATTCCTAACATTAATTCTCTTAATGGTTGGCTGAAGTTTGATGAGATTGAATTAATTGAAAAACTTGCAATCAAACAACAACTTTCTGCTCCTTCATGTGCTAAACTGGATTTTGAACTGTTAGATGCCTTAGGGCTTAGCGATAGGATCAGAATGTTAATTAAGAACATAGGTTGGGACACTTTCTTTCTTTTGGATCATCCAGCTTATGCAGAGCTTTGTTTGGAATTTTACACAACATTTTGGTATGCTTCTGCTAAGGAAAAAAATGGTGTTAGGATGGATAAACAAAATGACATTAATTTTTGCTTGTGCAACAAATATGTACACCTTACTCTTGATGAATTTAATGTGCATTTGGGTTTTGTTGCTGAAGAACATATGCATGCGCCTTGGTATTTAAATGCTTTTAATGATTACCCTGCTACCTTTGACAAGCATGAAGCTTTTAGGGAGCTGACTGGAAATCCAGCAGCCACTTTTGATGACAATTCTAAGGCTCATGCGATTCAGGACCCTTCTCTTAGGATCTTGCATAGGTATATTGCAGTGACTTTTGCAGGAAAAATTAGGATTTCTGGTCAGCTGTCCAAACAGGAGCTTTTCTTTTTATGGTGCATGAACCATGAGCATACTGTTAACTTAGGTTTTTGGATAGCTACGGCCAAGCTTTATAATTGCGCTTCTTTGAAGCTTTTGAATTTGCTGGCTCTTGACGCGATGGGATTTTTCCATCTCGATCAAGACGGTTATGTGTGTTATAATGTAGGTTTCACGCCGGTTCAAGACCATATTTTCAGCCTCAAGAATGGGGGAAAGTACAAGCTTCGTTCCATAGATCTTCAAGCCAATACCCCTGCATCTGCTCCTGCTGTTTCCACTGCCCCTGCTGATTGTCAAGGTGCTGGTCCTTCGCAAGCCAACAATGCCGAAGCTACTGCCCCAGAGCATAGCACAGCCCACATTCCAGCTCAGTTATCGGTTCTTCTAAGGAACCAGACCAGCCTCATTAAGATTCAGCTACGTGAACAAAGAGAAAACAATCGCATTCAGCAGAATATCATAGATGTCCAGTAGCGGATCTTAGATGTCATGGAGCGTGCATTCCCAGCTCCAGCTCCAGCCCCTCCCAATCCTTGAATCAATGCCCCCGGTTTTATTTTCCTTTTCCCTTTTCTTTTCTTTTCTTTTCGTTTCTGTTTTTATTGTTTGTGTTTTACTTTGTTTGTTGTTGTTCTTTCTCACATTGAGGACAATGTGTCCTTTAAGTGTGGGGGAGGACCACTTCCGTATTTTATTTTGTGTGTTGTTGCGCATGATTGTGTGATTTTAATTATTTTTATGCATGATCAGTTGTAGTTTTTCAGTTTCCTTAGTTTTCCCTTTTGCTTCTGCATGTTTATTTCAGTAATTTATGCATGTGTATTGCTTGTTTTCAGTCTGTTTTTGTGAAGTTTTTCTTTTGTGTCTCACACCCCTTGGTATGAAAATCAATCTCAAAAGCTGAACTCTTGCAAACACTTCTCCAATCAACTCTTTCTTGCAGTTCTGAATACTTCCTATATTACAATGTGTGCATTTATTTACATAGAAGTATGATGAGTGTTGCTGTCCTAAGAAATGCTTTCCTAGGACTGAACTGCCGTCTCCATCCCTAGGCCTAGGGATAAGGATCCTATCCTCATCACTGCTGTCAGTTTTTAATTTTTGCTCGCATGTGTACCCTTTAATTTCTTGTGTGTGGTCTCTCTTCATGCCCTCTGGATTGCACGATGTTGGTGGTTCGGCACCATCATCCCATCTTGGAGAAACTTCCATTCGGTTGTGTGCTAACCCCTTATTTTGGGCCGATCATAACACCATGGTGAGAGCCAAGTCTGCATGTGCTTGTGTTTGTATTCGGAAAAAAAAAAAAAAAAAAAGAAAAAGAAAAAATGGGAGTGTGGAATGAAGGAAAGTTGAAAAAGAAAAAGAAAGATGATTTCGGAAGAAGGAAAGAAGGAAAGAAAGAAAGAAAAAAAAGAGAAAAATGCAGCAAAGAAAAAAAAATAGAATAAAAGAAGTGGAGAAAATAAAAGAAGCATTTGGCTCACTATGTGTTTTAATTTTGTTCTTCGCTACTGTTTGCGCCCTTTATAATTCTTGCTTGAGTGTCGGCAGTAGTGATTGGATTTAGAGCCAAAGGAGGAGAAGGTAGAGGTCCTAGGATTGTATTTCTTGGTTGACAGCATGCTATTATACTTCTATATAAATATATGTGCATTTGTGATGTTGGGAGTGTTTAGCATTGCTTGAAGAAGTTGATTCTTGAAGTTTTTGTTTGAATTCAGTCCAGAGTTGGATTTTCTGATCAAGGGGGTGTTGTTTGTGTGTTGTCTGTTTGTTTTCTTTGTGTTTCTTTGTGTCTTGAGTCCATGCTTGGGGGCAAGCATGGTTCAAGTGTGGGGGATTTGATTGGTTGTTTAGATTTGATGTTTTATACTCTCTTTCCCTTATGGATTGAGAGTATTTATTTGCTTCTTTTGGCCATTTACTTCCCTTTTCCTTTGTACAGGCTTGAAAGATCATAAGAGAGGAAAAGGAGTAGAATCGGTGAAAGATAGAGCATTTCCCATCAAGGTTGATTTTGAGGTTGATTTGTGAAAGTCATCCTATCTCCATCCCTAGGCCTAGGGATGGATCGCCTGCGCTGGTGAAATTCTGGGCAGTCCGGCCATGTTTATGCGCGCCAAGGTTTATTTTATTTCTTAGTGCTATTCTTGTCTCCTGGGCATGCTAGACAGCTTTTAAGCTCCACTATCTTGTGTTCCCTTATTCCTTTGACTCAAGAACTCCTTGGAGACTCCTTAAGGAATATATTCCATCTCTTCTTAGTGCTAGACAAGAATTTATTCTTGTCTCTTCCTTGTTGTTGGAGCCGCATGCTTGCAATTGTTTGTCCTTTGAGTGTTTGCTCCTTGGGGAGACGAAAGAGGAGAATGGTTGTGCTTTAGATAGAGGAGATTTTCGTCCAAGAGGGGGATCATCACATTCGGACAGAAACAGAGAGAGAGGAGACAAGGACAGCAAGCAACGGGCTGCACTTCTTCTTCCCCAGCATTTTCCAGATTTGTTTACCTTTGAACAATTAGTTTATTTTGTAACTTCAATTATGTATTGTAGCTAATTCCCTCTGATTCTTGGTAGAGGTTAGAGGTTGACTATCCATGTTATTGTGAGACTTTGTTGAACTTAATATGAATATTTTTGTATTTCTTTCTTTCTCATTTAAATGTCAAACTTGTTCTTGTTGAATTTAAAGATTGGCCAACTTGTGATTTGATTTGAATGAGTAATGTCAATTTCATTTATGTTAGTGTTCATCCTACATTAAGTGAAGATTGAGTAGACAACTAGTGAATAATTGGCATAAGACTTGTCATTAGGAACTAGGAAGAAAGAAAGAATAGGTCTGGGCTGAGTAAGTTCGTCTCAAGACCTTGAGGTGGGCTTCCCGTGTGTTTACAATTTTCCAGCAACTCTTAGGAATTTCTTGAGAATTTGTTAGGAAGGTTTGGGTCATTATTAGAGTGTCTCTTTTAATTGACTTGTATAGGGGGAAACCTGGGAAATTAGAGTGTCTCTTGTTCCTTTAACATCTTTATAAATCCATTTCAGAAAATGTTTTGTCAATGATCAATTGCAAAGGATAGTCACCTTGTAAGAATCTCTACCAAGGATTGTTTCTCTACCTCTGATTTCACTCATTATTTCAGTTATAATTGGTGCATGTTATTCCCACTCACTGATTTACCTACAAGTACTATTTTTAATTTGGTTTCAATCACAAAAACTCCCCCCAACTTTGGTTCGATTTGGCTTTTACAAGAAAAATACGAATTACACAAGATTTCCTCCCTGTGGATTCGATCCTCTCATAACTATCTACATTATATTTTGTGGTTTAGCACTGAGTTGTACTTACATTTATGCAGTAGTTGCGACGCCTCTGTCAGACCTACACACCTTCTAGTATGTAAGACAAGTCTAGAAGACTTGAGAAGCTCATGGCCGAAATAGGCCTTTGTGGCCCATCTAGTAGGCCGCGACTCGTGCACCAGGCTTGTGCTGAGATATTTTCCCCCACCTACGACGGCGATTCCCTCATCGTCGTGACCCCATCGTGAAATGCCTCGATACAATCTTTCTATTTTCATAACTCATCTTCTCGCCTCGCTGTCAGGTTGGCCCCTCCATCACATTAAGTATTCCACGTAGCTCAGATGTGTACCCGTTCTTGGCACCACTCGAGGTGCAGATTTCTTAGATGGTTGTATAGGTTTTCATTTGAGTGGTTGTGGAATTTGGTAAGATTGGCAATGATATTGGTTTTAATGGACCAATCATTCGGGATAGGAGGTAGCTGAATGCAGGAATAGGTTTCTCTCTCAACTCCTCTGTTCAACTCTCCCATAGTCCGTTCTTGCTGATTTTCTTCCATGACTGAAATCTGATTCTCAGCTTGGCCTGAGTCTTGGCCAAGATTGCTATCTGAGCTGAATTTTGTCTGTGAACCAATCTGCAAAAATAAAAACAAAAAATAGAACTACAAAACACCGTTAGGTCCCCGGCAACGACGCCAAAATTTGATTGCATGTCGATAGCATAAAAAATAGTTGTAAAATGAGTATGGAAATGGGTAGAAAGGTTACAACTTATTACTGTCCACAAGGATTTGTAGATCGTGATAAGAGGATCGTCCACTGAAACCTCTAGGATTTTGTAGTTTTCGTTTGACTTCCTCGTCCATAGAAATGGTTGATTGTTCCTGCAACTAAAATAATTAAAATAGAAGTTAACGAATAAAACAGTCTTGGTCAAGATTGAGTCTTGGCTAAGATTGGATATCTTGGGTTGTGAATTCAGAAAAAGGGAACTCCTAGTAAGGGCGAGACCGTGAGCACTTATTCTTATTCTTCGATTATCGATTCAAGGGTGTTAATCTCTCCTTTCATAACACTGTTATAGATTGAGAGGTACTCCTTTCCAATCCTACTTTCCTCCTCTTGAAATCACTTGGCGGGAACTCCCTCTCCTAGTGATCCTAATTAGTGGACACCTTACTGGTTAAAAGATTTATCCAGCTGATTGTTGGCTTGAAGGACTGCGTCTCCTCAATGGCATAGGGAAAGATAGTGTCTAGTTCAAGCTACCCCCCAGTCAGGGCCTTAGGGCGTCAACCTGGTCTGAACTATACCCTTCAATGCTCACTAACCCCAGCGAGGTTAGCTGTCTACTTAGGCCTTTTTGGTTTCAACTCGTCCCCTTCAAGGCTGACTGCAAATCTCTCACCAAAACCTAAGAGTGGCCAAATCTTGATTTTAATGGAGACCGGTTTGTTAAAACAAAGATTGATAGGATTACGAATGGGGAGGTTGTGAAGAATGTTTTGATCTCACGAATATAAGAATTTGCTCACTCAGCCCTTACCAAGAATGTGGGTTTAGCTACTAGACATAATCATGGAAGAAAAAAAATAGAATTTTATTAAATAAAAAAAGGGAAATTAAATCTGCAAATCCGATTGGAAAATTGCAGAGCAAAGTGTTTTTAGAACAGAGGAGGGAGATGATTTTTAAGAGTTAGAGACCTGCAACAAATAAATATGCTGCCAAGTCATCCTACTCCAACTCCAGCTCATTCAAAATTCTAATTATTACAAATTTAAATTGTTTCAAATTCAAAACCAACAAATATTTGATTTATTTGTTCAAATAGAGGATAATTCCTTAAAGGATGTAATCTTGGATCACGACTCATCTTCTCTAACTGTCTCTAACTGTCAAATCCACTCTTTTAGCTCAAAATCCCGTGACTCCTAGCACATCACGTTTCTTGGCAATCTTGGCCAAGACTGCGGCCAAGACTGCAGTTTGTCTGATTTTCGCTCCAGAGATAGCTTTTCTCCATTCTTTCTGCCTCCAAGTGATTCCTACAAAAATGGAGAGAACTAATGGAAATCAATACTATCCAATTTACTAGAATTTAGATAGTAAAAATATGAGAAAATAATGATCAATCAAATTGTCGTGGGTGATACAATAATCTGCTGATTTAAGTAATAAGTTGCTAATTCAAACAACAACAAAATTATATGAAAAAATTATTTATACGAATATTTTATTTCTTAATGTGCCACGCTTTTAGGTATAAAATACAATGGTACATAGCTAAATTTACTCATCATTATGTCTCGTACATCTAGGGTTTGACTCTCTCACCGTAGATATTTTCTTCTGTCGAAATTTTCTTTTCTCAATGATACACCAATAATTGCTTAGAATTATAACCAAACTTTCAAGATAAAATAAAAAAGTCTCTCTTATTAATTGTTACGAAGCACGAGCACTGGTACTACAACACAGGAACTAATAGTAATATATATTATATATAAATATCATTCACAATAATAAATAAAAATAAAAAGTTTCAATTATATCTCTAAGGTAATGCAACTGAAACATCAATTTTTAAATTAAGTTTAGTTATATAAATACTTTAACAACTATAATTTACGTTAAACATCTCTTTGACACCAATACTTAGAAACTATAGCCAAAAAAGCAAGACACGGGAGATAGTGAAACACGCATGTTGATGAAGTATCCATGCTTCATAATTATTACAGTCACCTTGCCTCATATAATTATTACAGTCACCTTGCCTCATCTTTTTGGCCCAAAGGTCTTCCAGATTCATGTCAAGAGTGTTTGATTGGAGAAAAAAAGTAAAGTAAAGTTTTAAAAAGTTACTCCCTCCGGTCGCGAAAGTATGTCGTTTCGCGACCGGGCACGCCGATTAAGGAACCACTGTGCGTGGGTGTGTGATTACCAGATTTCCCTTCGTTACTCTTGCCCTTCAAACCATCTTCAGCAATTGAACAACATTCGAGAATCAATCCCACTGCAAATTTCAATTCAATCGTCAAATTAATTCCAGATCGAATACCCAATCTCCCAAAATTAATTACCCAATCTGTAATTGTCAATTACCCAATCTGTAATTGTCAATTACCTAATCTCCCAAAATCAATTGCAGAAAATCAATTACCCAATCTGCAATTAATCAAAATACCAACCCCCTGCAATTTCAAACCTTTGCAATTACCACAACCACCAACACAAATCCGGCCACCAACCACCGCCGGCCAATCACCACCAACCAAACCAAAACCATCAAACCTCAAACCCTAAAAAAACGAAAAAAAGAAAGAAAGGAAGAAGAGAAGAAAGAAACAAGGAAAGCGCAGATCTGAGAGGAGTGACCGGTGTTAGGAGGAGCGACGGTGGGTGGAAGAGAAGCGGTGTGAGAGAGGAGCAGATCGATGGACTGAGTGAGAGGAAGAGAGGAGCAAATCGACGGACTGAGCAAGAGGGAGAGAGGAGGCGGTGGGTGGTGGTGGTGGAGGACAGTCGGAGAGATCGTGAGAGAGGAGCAGATCGAGGGAGAGATAAGAGAGATCGAGGGTGAAATGGTCAGAAAACGGAGAAAGAATGGTTGGAAAGGGAGAATGACGTTTATTGCTGACCGCGAAAGAATGTCTGAAACGTCATACTTTCGCGACCGGAGGGAGTATAAGTGTAAAGAAACATCAACGATTGCTTGTTAAAGTTGGTAACGTACTGATAATTTAACTTGAGCTGAAGCACATAAGTTGCAATCCGTAATAACAGCGGGTAAGTACATAACCACTTCATGAGTTAACGACGGGGTAAGGAATGGAATTTCTCGACTTTAAGCCTCTCGTAAGAACAGCAAAAAAGAAAGCAGCAGCAGCAAGTATTGCAATGCATTGCTCAGATCAATACATTGCAATACTTGCTTGGAATGAACTCAAAACAAACAAACTAATTCTATGCCAGCAAATCCAAGAGCTTTATTATATCTTATTGCTGTGCGCCATAAAATGGGTTTTATTTTTGAGATCTCTTTTGAGGAAGACCAAATCTTAGAGTACATCTGTGAGCATTAAAATGAACATAGAGAATCTAGCAAACTACCCTAAAAATGAAATGTTGAGAATCTACAGTAAGATCTGTACAGTCAAATTCACAGTTGCAAGTTGCAAGAAATTGAAAATAAATAAATAAAAACCTACCAAGAGCCTCAGCTACCTGAGTGTTGAAGCATGTATTATATGACCCGTCTTAACAGGGGTTCTTAACTATCTTAACACTACTGTAAAAGCGCTTCAGGTCCTTCATGGCCTTTTCCTCAATCTGAATCGAACGAATTGAAGAGGGTGCATCCACCTCAGGTTTGAACCAGCGATTCATCCCTGGAGAGTCAGATGGCGAGCCCTGACCTGTGCCAATTGAGAACCCAGCTGTCCTTGTCTTCGGACTATGGGAAATGCACTGGTGGGTATGTTTTCCTTGCTACAAAATGCACGGAAGATCATAGCAGGTACCATTAGAATCACGCAGACACACAATTACTTTGCAGAACAGCAGATGAGAAATTAGTCAGCTTATGTACCTGCTGGATTTGAATGTCTCTAAGAGATGGTCGAGAAGGACAAGGAGGAGTTCCAGAAGCCCAAGGTGGCGTGCCTCGCTCTGCATCAGACACCTGTGGCGCATGCGCTGGCACCACAGGTATAGGTTTTGTAGGTAAAAATGAACTCAACGAAATTTTCCCATCACTTCTACCATCCAAATGATCTTCAACCTGGTCTTTGTTCTTTGTCGAAATTTTCCCATCACTTCTACCATCCAAATGATCTTCAACCTGGTCTTTGTTCTTTGTTGTCTGGACCACCTTGGTTTTGATCTGTTCATCCTGGATTTGACGAAGTGAGGAGGACCCCTTTAAGACCTTGGCCCCGCCCCATGCAGGACCCTCACTTTTGGGTGATGGTGGAGGCGGAGCAGCATCTTTAGGAGCCTCATCAAGGGCACCACTCAAGAACATAGAAAGGCCACCCTTCCGGTTCTTCTTCTTGGATACTGAAGGGGATGAAGCCTTATCTTTTGTTAAGTCAAAACTCTCTTTCTTTTGAATGATGAAAGAAAGCTCTTTGGGAGGTTGGATGCCTACAGCTTCATCAGATGCAAGGTTCTCCTCCTTCAAAAGTTAAAAATGGTAACGCATGTAAGTGCACATCCAAAGCTTTTACATCTCCTGGCTAATTCATAAAACTCCGCAAAATTATGCTGTCAAAAAAACTCAGGTGTACTGTTACGTAAGCTTTAGTTGGCTTTAAAACTCTTAACACACCCAAAGCAACCCTCTAACATCAGCATCCACCCTAAACCACTGAAACTAAAATCTATAACTGGGGAAAGCACAGAAGAATTTGCATTAAGAAGCAAGCTCAAACCCTGAACCACAGACGAACAGTTCGCTATAGACAATAATAAATTGCACAAAAAATGCCTAACCTTACCTTAGTTGTGGAGACCTGAGAGATCTCAACATTCAAAAGATCCTTTGCAGGATCTGATGCAGCATCAGGTCTAATGCAAGTAGGCACTGCTTCAACTTGCGCTGCCTTTTGTTTGCTCTTTCTCCTCTGTTTCTTTGATACCTCAGTCCTTCTATTACCTTTACCGTCTGTTGAAAATGAGGCAGATGCTTTTGCGTGCACCTTTTCAACCGGAACACCAAGCTCAGCTAGGGAGTTTTCAAGGTTCAACCTTGTTTTAAGCTTTGCCTTCTGCTGGTCATCGAGAATCTGACCCTTAGATTGCTTTGCCTCAAGCATCTCAATCTGCTGCAATTTCTTAATTAAAGCTCGGACCTCTTTACCAATGCCTTGATTAGGGTCATCTTTGGGTTGTAAGAATGAGTCTGATCTTTGGCCGATTCCAATATTAGAGCGGGACTTAGTGCTGTGGCTGTCTCTAGTCCTTAGAACCTCAGTTTCACAATCCTCCTCTTCCTCACTATTGATGATTACAGGAAAGGTAGCTGTTGGAGTTGGAAGCCTACGGTAACACCAAGGTTCAGATGACCTTAGGTCTAAGAGATTTTCCAGATGAGCTAGAATTTCAAGTGAAGCACTTGCAAAAGAATGTGGTGATACCATTAAAATATAATCAAGGTTGTGAATGGTGATATCCTGCAAATAATAATTAATACAAGAAAGGTCAAATTATGTAGAGAAATGAAGCGTAAAGTAACACAAACAGTATATAAGATGGCAACAGTTCAAGGGCAAAAGTGCCTTTCAAGAAAATGAAAATTGTTTGGCTAAGAACGTTAGTAGTTTATGAATATCCTGTGATCTAGAGGAAGTCCACTACGAGAGAAAGGGAAGACGGGGGGGCTCGTCAGCAAATTCTGCCAGTTTTCACAAGTGAAAACAAAGAGGTAATAATTGTGATCCTAAACTTCAAGAAAGCCAGTTGAAGAAGGTTATGAATTTAATCAGAAAGAAAAGCAAGTCGGGTACTTGGTACAAGTTGAGCTCCTGCAAAATTTTGAGGAATTAATTGAAGAGCTATGGTGATCAATGAGAGTACCTCACAATGCTTTCTCAGGTCCTCAGCGTCAAGTGAATCAGCAATTTCAAGCATTTGTAAAGCATTTCGCGGCTCAACCAGATATTCTGCAGCCACTTTTTCACACAGACATTTTAGGCTTGGTACAGGCCGTTGCTCAGAGTCATCCTTCTGTACAGTGGCTGACACATTACTGGACTCGATGTCATTGAACATTAAATCCTCATCAACATCTTCTAGTTCATCTGCAACTTTCAATGTCTGCATCTGAGCACTCCCGGATACACTAGGAGGGTAGAGAGGATGATAGAGAGATCCAACTATCAATAGATGTGTCTCACCAACTGAAACTGAAGTAGCCCTCTTTACACCGTGCAACCGGGTGATGATTGGTGGCTTATCTTTACCCTCTTTCGCATCCCACATGTAAACATCACCTGCAGCTGTAGCTGCGGCACTCCAGTACTTCCCTGATGAAAGGTTGACCACGTTTTTCCCACACAATGAGTATAGCTGTGAAGCAAAACATAAGTGGGCCAGTCACATATTTTCTCATGATGAGATTAACAAAAAAAAAATTGATACACTTGTTTCAGATAAAACCTGTTGGCATCTAAGATCAGGATCTGCTGACACCCAATAAAACAATGCACCATCATCTGTGAGAGCCAAGCTATGCACCATCCCTGCAGATATAGCAGTGACATGAAGTCGTTCCCAACGATGGAACTTCAAAGGGGTAGTCCCGCTTTTCTTTAAATTCCTAGTAATGACAATACGTCTTGGTGTAACAAGTCGATGGCCCCAAGTGTATACCTGCAACACCAGGGGTATTAACTCACATTATGATGGAACAGTGTCGGTTACAGAAACAGAAATCCAAAAAACATTGATGCAAGTGAAAGACCAAAAAAGAGAATACACATGAAACATGCAAATCCAAGCAACACTACCTCTCCATCAACTCCTAATACAATTGTGTGATATTTTGCCACAGCAACTCTTGTAAGATTCTTGCCCTTTAAGTATTCAACCACTCTTGGGGTGTAATTGGAAGCTGAGTTAGAGGTACCATAACCAAGCTGACCTTCTCTGTTGCAGCCCCAAGTGAAAACTTCACCAGAATCAGAAACTACAGCAGTGTGTTTGTTTGCAGCCGCAACAGCAACAATCCTTGACCTGAGGGAACTTAATCTACGAGGAGTGGGTTGAGTGTCCACAGTGTAGCCAAGCTGACCCTCTGCAGAATACCATGTAAAAGCGGCAAAGCTCTTGAAATCGGGACCATTAATACACTTGTCAAAAATAGAAAAAATAAACTATTTTTTCTCAAGACTAATCTTTAAACTGGAAACTCATGCATTAATTACGTCGCGAAGTACCTTAATCCATTTGTTCAGATCCATGAAGATAATACAAAGAAGGGAATCAAATGTCACAGTTAAATGAACTTGAAATCTGATATCATGTACACAGACAAATGTCTCAAACATCCCACAAAGCTCAATAGATTTTACCTCTATTGGAACCCCAGGTGAAAACTTCCCCACCCTCTGTAGCAAGAACAGTGTGGTGTTTAGCAGCTGCAATTGCCTTCACCCGGCGGGACCCTAAACCAGCAGTCACCTGACGGGGAGTGATAACTGCAGCTTGACCACTGAAAGAAATAAAATAAAACAAACCTGATTGTTGATTCATATAATCATTACAGAAACTACAAGTTTTAAAACAAGACCAAGTAATGGTGCCATTTGCACAGGTGAGGACATAAGATGAGCTTTTTTCTTCTAATGTATCATAAGCTTTCTGTTCCTTATTGAGAACTTAAATCCAAAATGGGAACTGATCTGCCCTTATCATCATTTTAGCTGTTCTAGAAGTTAGGGTCACATGACCAGAAAGTTTTTACACAGCTAACAAGACAAATGTGTACATATATAATGCTCAAAATGACATGGACAAGAACAGAAACTTCAATCTTCAAATTTTGAACACCACCATGATGTATGCAGATATCATATCTCTAAATATATACAACTCACCTGTGAATATCAAAGTCAGGATGCCCGAGGCGGCCACCCCTTCCAAATCCCCATGTGTAGACTTCACCGAGTGCACTAACTGCCACACTATGGAACTTGGAAGCAGATACCAATTTAATTAGAGTTCCATGAAGAGCATCAACTTTGCCAGGTAGCTTTTGTATGTGAGCATTTCCAGTTCCAAGCTGATAATTGGTGCCACTTCCCCAACTAAACACTTCAGTAGCCACTAAGGACGGATAAATGACATTCAAGGTTACCACCAAATCATAATTATATTGACATTGCAATACGAATAAGATCACTAATAATGTCACAACATAGTAGAACCTGAATCATGTCGATCTCCAATAACCTGCAACACGGGTCCAGACAGGAGATCAAATGGAGCACGACATTTAGAATCTTCCAGTGTAACAGAAGCACCAGACTGAAGAAGGATACTCGCCACTGCCAGATGCCCAAAATGCAAAGCCCTATGAACGCTACTCCATCCTGATTCTCCATCCTGAGAGAATATCAAAATTATTTTAGGAGATTGGTAGGCACACTCTCAGCATCTTAGTATCACACATCCAGCCATCCAATTTCTAGGTTATAGCACTCAAGGGCAGAGCCGTTCATGTTTCTGACAACTTGTAAGCACCTCCTTTGAAGAGTTCAATTTAGTTTCCACGAGGATGTTGAATTGACCGTAAGCAGGACTCCATGTTACTAAAGCTTTTGCAGGAAATAGACAATGACCCACACCCCTTACATTCCTAACTAATTAGAAGACACTAACGTTGAATTGTGGATAGCTTCTGAAAAGTAAGAATTAAATTCATCTTGACTTCAATTATAATGGAAAAAAATAAAAGAAATGTATACATTTCTCTGCAGTTCAGGTTAATGCACAACTAAACTACTTTAATAGGCTAAAAAAAGAATCTATCCTGCATGAACTCCACTAAATGTGACCCATAAGAACTATAACTCACCCTAGCATCAGGATCAGCACCGGCTGTTAGAAGTCTCCTGACAATGGGAATGTGATTTCTCCAAGTAGCAATATGAAGGGGAGTTAGGCCAAACATGTTTCTGGCATTAATATTACCTCCATTCTTCTTAAGTTGAGCCAACGCCAAATCTACATCAGCTAAGGATCCTTCACGGACAATAAGCCACAGATCTTTCTGAGAACAACCAGGAGAAAACTTTCGAGCAGATGTCTGTGTACTCAGCTTTTGTCCTTGCTGTGAAATTAGCACCTCCATTCTTCTATAGATTCAGTACAGGGATCTAAACTACTCTTTCCAAATTTACAAAATGTACTCTAAATCACTGGAAAGGGAAAATATTGCTTATTAAAACTGTATATGTTTTTAAAAAAAAAATGTCAAGGGCCAGATCAGAGGTCCTCATAACAAGCTGCCAACCCAGCCAACATGGTAGAATGGAGCTCGGAGAAGGCGATTTGAATCTAGTCCATTTTTAATTGGGTTTTATAATTTAAGAATCAAGACAATCATCGAGCAATCAGCATATCTAAACTAGCCTTGAACAGACAAACTGGATGCCATCATAAGTACCATCTATATAACGTAATCAAACCGATTTCAGAAGCCACTTGCAAATGCTGAAGAAGTTCACCAAGCCACTGCATTAACAATTTTATAGTCAGTAACCCATGTCTGCTTGAAAAATAGATTAAAACTACATCTAGGTGAAAAGGGAAGAACAAGGTACACAAAAGTAGCACATTAGACACAAAATAAGAAAAGAGCATCTTATGAAGAGAAAAAAGAATATTTTCATTTATACAGGAAAAGATAAGAGTGGACCCTTTAGGTACAATCCAAGTGAAGAAAGAAAATGGCAATCAATAACCAAATCACAAGATTTGTATCCAGTGCCAAATTAGCAACGAAGATACACTCATAACCAACAAGTCATACACCAAACAGGAAAAGAAAACCATTTTATTATCATCTAATAAGCTAGATACTTCAAAAGGAGGACAAAAACATCAGAAGTATGAGAGGCTAAAATTAAGATTGATCACATTTCTTTACAAAATCCTAGAACCAAGAGAACCAAAGCAGCAAAATTTTAAGTTCAAACTGAGTTCTGTCGGAATTATAAAACCACACATTGTCCAAGAGAGAATGCACCTCTGGGATCTAACTCCTCTCTTATCCTCTACATTAGCTATTGACAACAACACACAAAATTCACTACCAGAAACAAACAAAAAAGGCGAAATTATACTAGTAGAAATCTGAAGGACCAAAAACAAAAATAGGGGATCATCAATATCAGAAGCATTGTTTCATTCATGAGACAAAACAGATAGATCCACTCAGCATACCATACCCACCATTTAAAGTTCCAAACTTTGGCGAGAAATCAAGGACCCAATTGAGAAATCTGGAATCCCAGAAATGGTAAGAGCATAGAAAATGAGAATAACACAACACAAACCGCAGCTAACAAAAACGGGGAAAAAAAGGAGAGATTTTGAAGAGAGCCCAATAATTAATTAATTAGGAAGAAATGAGAGCCTATACATCACCGTAGAATTTCAGTTGATACAGCAAAAGTGAGAGAAACCAAACGGAATTAATAATAAACGTTTTAGTTTCTGTTACAAAAAAGCATCGAGCTTAAAGAATATACTCTTCAACGAACCAAAGAGAGCTGAACAGCTCTTCAAGGAGAAGGGTATTTGTGGGATTGCAGAACTTTTGATGACGGAAAAACCCTTGTACTTTTCAATGATTGACTTGCGTAGGATTTGTTTCGGCCACGTAATGCAGAGTGCGTGCACGTGTGTCTCTGGGACCGACACGCGGCTCGTGTTACGGATGACAATATCTTAACCGCATCGAAATAGTGTGTTTTCGGGAGCTCCTTCTTGTTAGTAGATGAGAACTTGGCGAAGACCTTCTACGGTTACGGGGTAATGACCACTGTCCGTATTTTCGAGTAATTTCTCTAAATTCTTTTAAATAATATTTTTGATAAAAAAATTGATGTTAAATAAATAATATTTTGTAATTTTTTAGAATATTTATTGGTCAGTTTATTTAATATATTAAAAAATAATTATTTAATATTAAAAAAATTCTCACCAATTATTATTTTAATTATCATATTATACTTTAAAACGTTATTTATTATAATTCCAAAAGACTAATCATCAATCATATTTGATTTTTGCAAAAAAAAAATAAAAAATCAATCATATTTGATGGTACCATGAAGATAATAGGCCGGAGAATTTGGCAGAGATTGGGAGATAGAGAGACAGATGTGTAAGGGTATACCTTTATCCAATTTTTTTAATTTTATAATTACTTGATACTAAGCCAAACAAAATAAGAAGAAAAAACAGGTGTGAATGAAACAAATTAAATAAAATAAATTTTAAGAAAATATGGATAATAATATTTTTATTATTATTATTATTATTATTTTATTTGTTGTTTGTTTATTTTCCTTTTCTTTTCTTCATTCACATGGTTGAATTTTCTCAAACTTCACAAGCCGATCATCATGAACAATGTTCCGTTGTGAACCACTGCCACGCGTCTCACTAGCAATAAGTGGCGGATGCAAGATAAGGGTAGTGGGGGCAACCGTCCCCACTAGCCAAAAATAAAAATAAAATGTACTTCCTAGTTATATGTTACTCGATACTGATTCTAATAAACATCGTTTTAAATTCGAGCACGTCTCTTAATAAAATAATTGGTTTGGACGGGCATTGTAAGGAGAGAGGTTCGTTGCTAATCGATAAGGCGAGAAAGTTAACCGTAAAAGGAAAGGGAAATTATTTCTTTCCAAGTATATTGTTCTTTACTAAACAGAGTCATAAGACGCATTTTGTGTATTAGTTATGGACTGAGCACACAACTAAGTTTATTATTAGGGGAAATAGCATAAAGCACCCCTATACTAAGCGCGAAAATCAGAAACCACCCCTGACCTTCAAAACGTCCATTACACCTCCCCTGAGCTACGTTGACCCTGCAAAATGTGGGCTCCGTCCACTTTGACTAACAGATCTGTCAATGTGACTGCCTACAACAAGTTTCCTTTTCTTTTCTTTTTTCCTTCCCGGTTGGACCTTCTTTTTCATTTTTTTTCTTTTCTTTTCTTCTCCTAAAATAAATTCTTTCCTTTATATAATTTGGCCATATGGGAATATCCTCTGTCAAGCAACCATCTCCCTCTCCCTCTCCCTCACTCATTTTTTCTCTCCAAACCATTAAACTCTCAATTAATCCTAAAACCAATTACTCTCACTCTCTACCCAATTTCAATTCCAAGACAGCAACACACTCAATTTTTCTTTGCATAGTCGCCCGCCTCCGCCGCCAGCTGCTGCTTGCTACAGTTCATTATTTTTCTTTGCAAAAATAAAAGAATAAAAACCCAAGATCTGGAGATGGAAAGGTTTTTCTTGCTTATTTTCTTTGTGTGTTGCAATAATGCTTGTGTGAGGTTGGTAGATCGGGTTCAGATCTTGTCTGTTTAGTCGGATCTGTCCCGTTTTTGTCAGATCTTGTCGTTTTGGTGGATGTGATGTTGTTGCAATGGTCGCTGGTGGTGCGCAAATCGGCGATGTGGTTCGTGGTGCGCAGATCGGTGGTGTGGTGCGCAGATCGGTGGTGTGGTTAGTGGTTCGGCGATGTGGTTGGTAGACTAAACTTCAATCGCTAAATTTTAGGACTAAACTTCACCATCTTCATAACTCTAGGGACTAAACTGTAAATAAATTTCTATAAATATTTTTCCAGAATTTTTAGAATAATTTAAGAATTGTGAAATAGAGATGAACGATGGTGAAATAGAGATGGATTTAAGAATTGGGTATGAATTTAAAATTTAAGTAACAATTGATTATTTGA
Source organism: Viola odorata (assembly GCA_963691705.1). Lineage (NCBI taxonomy): Eukaryota > Viridiplantae > Streptophyta > Magnoliopsida > Malpighiales > Violaceae > Viola > Viola odorata. Next base: position 18,118,100 of record OY829539.1, on the reverse strand, counting down.
GAAAATTAAAAAAAGAAAATGAAGATGATGAAGGATGTGGTTTTGTATAAATGGTTTAAATTGAATAAAGGAAAGAATTTATTTGAGGAGAAGAAAAGAAAAGAAAAGAAATGAAAAAGAAGGTGCAACCGGGAAGGAAAAAAGAAAAGAAAAGGAAACTTGTTGTAGGCAGTCACATTGACGGATCTGTTAGTCAAAGTGGACGGAGCCCACACTTTGCACGGTCAACGTAGCTCAGGGGAGGTGTAATGGACGTTTTGAAGGTCAGGGGTGGTTTCTGGTTTTCGTGCTTAGTATAGGGGTGCTTTATGCTATTTCCCCTTATTATTATTATTTTGTCATGAAGTTTAAGAAACTGTTATAGACAGAAAGTGAATACTAAAACATTTGTAGTAATTAAGACTACACATCAATATGAAATAAGTTTGATAAAAAAAGGTACTCGGTTGATTCTAAAACAAAGAAAAAGAATGAAGGTCTATTGAGTTCTTCTTTCTTTCTTTTTTAAAAAAGAAAAAAGAAAAAAGAAAAAAGAGAGAAGATAGGATAAGGTATGGCAATAAGCTTAATGAAAATGATATATTTATAGATTTTCAAGGGTACTCTTATGATTGCCATCCGACTTTTTTTTATATCTTTTTTGCTTTCTCATGGGCGAAACTATTTTGATTTAAGCATTTTTCAAGCATTGTTAGATCATGAAAAAAAATATCTTCATCATATAATTTGTTCCATTTTTCAAGGTCTAATGCTTGAATTAAGAATTAACCAATTATATAAGGAAAACATAATTCTATTGGACTATAAAAGAAATAAAATTCGGAGAAGAGTAAGAGAATAATGAGTTTATTCGGCGGATATCTAGTAGTATACTAATTACCTTACACATTCTGTTATTGACTTAGGTAAAGAAAGGAAATAAATTAAAACCGTATATTATTTTTTATGTATATATATATATATATATATATATATATATATATATATATATATATATACGGATTGGGCTCTTCTAATTTTCCCTATAACATGACCAGTCATGTTACAAGATTGGATGGCTAGGATTAAAAGATCAATTATTTAATAAGAATTGATGAGAATTAGAGGTGGGTAACAGAGTTAACTTTGGTTTTAATTAATTTTTATTTTTTTTTACTTTTTGCAACCACGAAAACAGAAGAAGAACAGACAGAAGAGAACCCTAAATAGAAGAAGAAGAACAGCGGGGTGGTGTGGAGGGATATATTGAGGGAGAACGATTTGGCTCTAATTGTAGAGGTTACCAAGAAGAAGAACGATTTGGCTCTAATTGCAAAGATTACCAAGAAGAAGTACATCTTCACTATCGATGATGATTGCTTCGTGAGTCCCCTCTATTAATCCATCTTCCTTTTTTGTTGCTTTTTCGCATCTGGGTTGTATTTGGACAAAAATATGTCATTAATCTTGCTCCTTTAAAAGTACTATTTAATTAAGAAAAAATCAACCTACTGTTTTATTAATACTTTGTATGCTTTTGCCAATCTTGGTTGTATTTGGACAAAAATGTCATTAATCTCGTGTTATTCAATTAATTAGTATATACATATATTGTCAAAATTAGTATATACATGTGCTGCCATGATTGGTAAAAACTAATTAGTATATACATGTAAGCAGTACTGTAAGCAGCAAGTTATCTTCTTCTTTTTTCCTCCTTTAATTATTAATTTATCAGTGTTTCTAATTTTTGCTACATTAATTACATCCAAGAATAAAATAGAAATTTCAATGGGATGCCTAAATTAGATATGGAATTTGAAAGAATAGAAGATGGATGGGAATTTTGGAGAACTTATGGTGGACGAGTTGGTTTTGATATTCGAAAAGCCTATTATAATAAGATTAAAAAAGATCACATCAATTATATTTGTTTGTAACAAAGAGGGTTGTAGAAGAGAAGATAAACGTGATCACCTAACTAAATGTCCTCGTGCTGAGACAAGGACGAATTGTCCTGTTCGTATGGGACTCGTGTTCAACCAAGAAACGAGAAGATATAAAGTGCATGATTTAATTGTTGAGCACAACCATATGCTCCATCTTGCAGAAACCCTCCGTATGATGACATCACAAAGGAAGATATCAAATATCCAAGCAACAAAGGTTGATTTGGCCGATGACTCTGGGATTAGATTGAAAGCATCATTTGAATTTATGAGTAGACAAGGTGGAGGGAAAGAAATTGTCGGCTACACTCTACGAGATCAAAAGAATTACCTTCGAACTAAAAGGCAAAGAGACTTGAAGCATGGAGAAGCAGGGAGTATATTGAGGTACTTTCAACAACAAACTTTATCTAATTTGTCATTTTATAATGCTGAACAATTAGATGATGATGATGAACAAATTACAAATAGTTTTTGGGCTGATGCAAGAATGATTATGGATTATGCATGTTTTGGTGATGTGATTACTTTTGACACGACATACAACACAAATAAAGATTTTAGACCTCTAGGTGTGTTTCTTGGATTTAATCATCATACAACAATCACAATTTTTGGAGCAGTACTTCTGTATGATGAAACTATTGCATCTTTTGAGTGGTTATTTAAAACTTTTTTGGAAGCACATAAAGGGAAAATGCCAAAATCTATTTTTACTGATCAAGATTCTGCAATGGCTAGTGCACTCAGTAAAGTAATGCCAGAGACATACCATGGGTTATGTTCTTGGCATATCATGCAAAATGCTATAAAGCATTTAGAAAATTTACTGAAAGAATGATCTCATTTGCTCAAGGATTTTAATAGATGCATGTATCATTATGAGGAAGAAAATGAATTCCAAGAAGCATGGGAAAAGATGATCATTAGTTACAAAGTTCAACAAAATAGCTGGTTGCATCGCGTATATGAGAGGAAAGAATAGTGGGCTAAGTGTTACATGAAAAATGCCTATACTTTAGGTATGCGGAGTACACAACTTAGTGAAAAATTTAATGGAGATTTAAATGATCATTTGAAATTAGATTTAGACATTATCCAATTCTTTAAGCACTTTGAAAGAGTTATAGAAGATAAGAGATACAACGAGCTAAAAGCTGAGTACAACTCGAGGCAAAAATTACCAAGATTGAAAATGTGCTACTCACCTTTGTTAAAACAAATGGGACATTTATACTCCAACGGTGTTTGAACTATTTCAGGAGGAGTATTTTTTATCTGTAGCAGTTGTCATAAAATATCGTCAGGAGAGCGATCAAGGTTGTGAGTTCATAGTTGCTATGTATGAAAAGGGTGGAGAGTATAGAGTAATTGGTGATGCACATGAAAAAACTGTTTGTTGCGGTTGCAAAAAGTTTGATACATTTGACATCTTATGCTCTCATGCTTTGAAGGTTCTTGATGTGATGGATATAAAACTTGTTCCTGACATTTACATTCTAAAGAGATGGACAAGAGGAGCTAAGAATGTATGTGTACAAGATGCAGTTAGGGAAGAAGTATCTGCTGATGTTAAATTGGAAGCCTTTAGACGTTATCAGTATTTATGTCCTAAATTGATCAAGTGAGCCTCTCGAGCATCTGAAAATGAATTGTTAAATAAAGTCATCCAGAATACAAGCCAAAAAATTAAAAACATCTGTACAAGCCGTGTTGCTTCTGATTTAAATAAAATTGATGCCAATAATAATCATTTAAATGACGATGGGAACTTACCTGAAGAATTATTGACTCGGAATATAAGAGGTTTGAAAAAAAGAACTGGAAAAAAGGCCAAAGAGTTGGGTGGAAAAACAACCGGAGATTACAAGAAAAAAGAAGAAAACTATTCTAGAGAGTCAATCATTGGAGGTACTTATTTTGTTCATAACCTGTTTATTTTCTGAATCGAACTACATTGATGTGGAATTTTTTTTTTACCAAATTGTTGAAGCCTCTAATGCTATGACATTCATGAGTTCAAGTCAAGTTGAAGGAGTGCCAAATACTCATACTACATTATTGATGGTAAATAATTTGCAATGGATCAATTGGTGCTTTGTCTTATTAAATTCTTAGAGACATTACTAATTTAAACTATATTCAGGCTATGAGCAGTATTGGACCAATTAACCGCGATAATCCATTTAATTTTGGTTCGTCCTCTCAAGCTTCAAGCTACAATAATGTAAGTTTTGAAAAATAAATAAATAAATAAGTTAATAATTTTTACTGTTTGCATATATAATTTAGAATTGATTAAAATTTTTTATGTTTATTTTCAGGGCATAAATGGTGAACCAACCTATTTCATAAACATTGATGAAAGTACATAGAGAATTACTTGACTGCTTATGGAACATAATTAAGTGCATTGGTGCAATGTTATGTTATTGATTAACTGTTGAAGATTTGATTTATGGGTTCATCCAAATTTAATAGCATAAATTTTAAAATTATTCATATATTTTTGAATGTTAAATCAAACCTAGTGGTAAAATGAGTAATGGAGGAAAAGTTGGGTGTGAACTTCTAAATGTTAAATCAAACCTAGTGGGAAAATGAGTAATAGAGGAAAAGTTGGGTGTGAATGTATTTGGAGCTGTATCTTTGCATATTTTTCCATGAAGCACCCATGTATAACCAAAACTTATGGACCACAAAATCCTGCAGATATGCTTTAACACAATTAGTCCACCAAATATACTATTATATAGAAATGGTTGGTTTTTACATTATTAAATTAAACAAATGCACAAACAAAAAGAAAGACCATGTGTTGATACCCAAATTTTGACGCCATTTTTAATCAATTTTAGCATTTCTGTCATTTATTTAATTTACTGTCATTTTTACTTGATTTACAGTCATCTGTAGTTAGTTTACTATCGCTAGCATTTTTAGGTGTTTCGTTGCATTTTTGCATCGTCGTTAGCATCGTCAGCTTTCGAAATCGCATTTTCAATTTTTCGGCATGCATTTTCATTATTATTATTAATATTATTTTTAGCCTAAAAAAATCACGTTTTAGACTATCCGGCAGTCGTATGCTAGTTTTTCTGCATTTTTGGTCATCTCACGAATTTTAGGATTTTTAGGGTTTTAGCGCATTTTTTAGTATTTTTATTATTTTATTAATATTTTTATTCGAGCTTTTATTGGACCCGAGTAAGTCTGCTCGAACCACAGCTTGACTTTTAAATGTTTTCCATCAACTAGTTGCTAGCTTTTTTTCTGCTCGCAACGGTATACAACGTTTCGTGTAATTTTCGGCGTAACGTTTTTATTTTTCCGTTCCCGCGTTTCGCGCTTTTGAACGCGAAAATAAACGCGTCAAACGCGAAATTTTCATGCTTCGCTGTATACGGTTAAAACCGTCATATTTTTCTCTACGCGCTGGTACCCTCGGATCGAAAAGTCCGAGCGTTTGCTCGCAGGACTCAGCTCGAGCCCATTTAAATAAATTAAAGGGCATTTTAATCACAACCGTTGATCTGGTCAACTCAAGAAAAGTCAACCAGATCAACGGTTGACAAATTAAAGGGGCATGGTGCATGGCACACGCGAACGGCCATGGACGTGCGTGAACAGGGGAGCGAGCCACCGAGCTGCTCGCTCCCGTCCCCTCGGCCGTTACCTGTCCCCTCGGCCATCATCACAACGCCCCTAGCCCAGCCACCTCACGGCCGTAGCCCCGCCAGCGTGAACAACACCACCACGCGCAGCTCCTTCTCCCTCTCCTCCACGCGATTTTCTCCTATAAATAGGAGCTCCCATTCAACGTAAAAACGGCACCAAAATCGCAAGAAACCCTTGCTCCTTCTCCCTCTTGATCAGCTTGCTCATATTGAGCGACAATCGTCCAGTTCAAAGTTTGAAACGTGAGCTTTCTCTCTCTAGCTCATCTTCGGTTTTTCTGCGCAAGTTTTCTTTAATTTCGTTTGGCTTGATTTTGAGCAAATAAATTGATTGTTTTTGTGCTATTAATTCACATACGTAATGTAGATTAAATACATGCTTTCAATTTTGAAAATCGTTGGCTAGATTGTTCGAATTAATTAGTTTTCGATAATTAACGGTTCGGTCGTTTTTTCGAAATTAAATTTTGTACGAGTCAAACTAAAAATTGAGGTTTATACGGTCGGAAAGTCGTCGAAGAGACGAACATTTCGGTACGTCCATTTTTCAAAACGGCCAAGTGTGGCCGGAGTTGGGTCGCCGGCAGTAGCTCCGGCGACCAAGGGAGGGGGTGATGAATAGTGCCATGCCTATTCATCACACGGCGCCGTTTTGGCCCCCCTCCCAAGTTTTCAAAGTTTTCAATTAGGTCCCTCCGATTTTTAATTCTTTCCGAAATTTCAAATCGCAAGTTTTTCGTAAAAATAATTCGTACGCATCGTACGTTAATTTCTCGTATTATCAACTGTTTAATTTTCTGCACTTATCAACTGTTTAATTTTCTGCACTTATCAACTGTTTAATTTTCTGCACTTATCAACTGTTTAATTTTCTGCACGTATCAACTGTTTAATTTTCTGCACTTATCAACTGTTTTAATTCTTAGCACTTTAAATTTCCGCATTTTATTTTCTGCAATTTAAAAATTCAGTTATTTATTTTTACCGCCTACATGGACGGTCGCACTTTAATTTCCGCAATATCAACTGCTTTAATTTTTCGCAAAACTGCTGGAAATCCTTCCGCAATATCAACTGTTTTATTTTCTGCAAATATCAATTGTTTTATTTTCCGCAATATCAACTGCTTTAATTTTTCGCACAACTGCTGGAAATCCTTCCGCAAATATCAACTGCTTTATTTTCTGCAAATATCAATTGTTTTATTTTTCGCAAATATCAACTCTCTACTTTCTGCAAATTATCCAACTGTTAGATTCTCACATGCTTAAAATCAATCATTCTTCGCATGCAATCAACGTAGATATTAAATTCTCCCATGCGTAAAATCAATCATTCTTCGCATGCAATCACGTAGATGTTAGATTCTCACATGCTTAAAATCAATCATTTTTCGCATGCAATCAACGTAGCATTTTAATTCTCACATGCGTAAAATCAATCATTTTTCGCATGCAATCAACGTAGATAGTAAATTCTCGTATGCTTAAAATCAATCATTTTTCGCATGAAATCACGCAGCACTGTAAATTCTCACATGCGTAAAATCAATCATTTTTCGCATGCAATCACTTAGATGTTAAATTCTCACTTGCTTAAAATCAATCATTTTTCGCATGCAATCAACGTAGCATTTTAATTCTCACATGCTTAAAATCAATCATTTTTCGCATGCAATCAACGTAGCATTTTAATTCTCACATGCTTAAAATCAATCATTTTTCGCATGCAATCACCATAGCATTTAAATTCTCGTATGTGTAAAATCAATCATTTTTCACATACGATCAACCCAACATTTGAATTTCGTATGCGTAAAATCAATCATTTATCGCATGCAAATCAGCTCAGCATTTAAATTCTCGTATGCGTAAAATCCATCATTTTTCGCATACAAACAACTGTCATCACTTTTATCAAACTCAGCATCTCACTTTCGCATACGCGAAATTCATCATTTCTCGTATGCAATCAACTGTCATTTAAATTTTCGCACTCATAAAATTGTTTACTTCTTTCTCAAGCTATCAATAATACTCCCACTTTGTAGGTTTTAATTTCAAGCTTCGCTCGAAAGTACGCCTTTCAATCCCTTTTATTTATTCAGCGCTTTTTCGTAAAATATCAGTCGTACGCATGATATATAGAACTGTTAGAATTAAAATCAACCCACATGAACAACGTGTTTAAAGAGTCGCTTCAAATGCCATATTCATGTGATTTTAAATTCTCGCATATATTGACTGCATGTACATGGGGACTTTCGATCCCACATCAGTTTTCCACTTCAAAAACCAATCATTTAAAATTGGTACTCTGTTAGCAATCCATGATAGGTTCACATAGCAATCAATCTAATCATGCATGGCCCGATGATGAAATAAGAGGGCGCTCATTCAGTCTTACAGAAAATTCAGTCCCATCACGTTACGGTCAAGAATAATAGACTGATCTTGATAAACGGTAACCCCGTCCGAAAGATCTTTTTTATTATTTTTGAACGGTCCCGATTGTGGAAAAGGCTAAAGTGACGATTCCTCTGAGGGCCCCCTTTTTCAAAATAAAACGCATTTTCATCAAAACACCTTTTAAACACCTCTCTCATCAACCGGTAACCGTTTTCGGATGTGACTCGGGTGCCTAACACCTTCCCGAGACCATAATACGACCCCGAACCTTTTGTCTGGGGTCCAGACCCCTTTTTTGTGCCTTTAGTTTTTTTACTTATTATATTTCCTATGCCATGACGATTAAGGTTCCCTAAAGCCTAGCAACCAAATTAGGGTGGCGACTTCATTGCATGTTGCGAGGCGTCTGTCTACGCTGAGCATTGTAAGGTCCCAAATTTCGTTGCACACTCGCGAGCTTTTAATTTTCGTGGGGGCGCGACAGTTTGGCGACTTCACTGGGGAGTTTTTGGGTCGGAGCCGGTTTTGTCTTTTTTAGAGAGGTGTTTATGTGTTTATTTATTTGCTTTGATCAATTGCTGATCTGTTCATTTATTTGCTTTATCAATTGTCATATGCATATCATAGCGCCCTACACCCAGGGGACCAATACCAAAATATGAGGGTAGTAGTGACGCCCTAGGACACATGTCCTAGGTAGTGTTCAGCAATCCCAACTCGGATGAACCCCTAAAGCCAGTTGAAAGGATTACTCGATTTCGTAAGGAATCGGGGACGCCAGACGACACTTTAGGGACCTTTTCATGGTATCATCCGGGAACCATTCAAGCCAGTTAGAGGTGTCGGAATCAGAGCCCCAGCACGTGCATCATGATTATACCTGTTTATCGTGGCTATTTATCTTGTTGGTATGATGACGTGATTTTTCCTGTTATACAAACTGTGGATTTCTCACACACACCATTTACTTAGCACTTAGAAATTTTGATGTTTGTCCTACAGGGCCCATTTTGCTCATTCACCATGACAGCACCTACGTTACTTTCATTTGATATTTTCGGGGGACGAAGCTTCGACGATCAAGCTACCCGAGGAGATCTGTTAGAACGGGGATTCGCCCCTGACATCACCACTAAAATCAAAGTAGAGGTTGTAGACTTTGATTTGACTAGGATTCGGATGTTAAGGAATGAGCTGACTGAAGACGAAGAGACTCAGTTTGAGGGTAGTTATGGAAAGCTACTGACCCTAGTGGATGTCAAGGCCGATTGGGGTTGTATCAGGGCAGCTCTGAAGTTCTGGGATTCCTACTATCATTGCTTCTCTTTTGACAAGGGAGTGGACTTAACTCCTACACTCGAGGAGTACTCAACTTTGATGTGCTTCACATCACCCATATCAATCATCTACCAGAATGTCCGACTTGACTCTGCAAGTGTAAAAATAAGACTCGACAAGCTATTAGGAATCCCTACTCGTGTCAAGGAGGGTGACTACGTTTGGTGTTGGTCGGATATCGAGGCACGATTTCAGCTATCAAATGGAGCTAGGCGCTTAAGGATTCTGGCCTTCGCCATTGTAGGATTCGTCTTTTTTCCGAGGATGAGAAACGCCATCGACTCTTCAGCAGCCAACATCTTTTACGAGATGGAGGTAAATGCCATCAATCCTACAACAGCCATCTTGGCCGAGACCTTTCGTTCCTTAGACTCCTGCCGAAGGAAGGGGAAAGGGAGGCTCACCTGCTGCGCCCAGCTACTGACAGTATGGTTGATCAGCCACTTCAAGCAAATTCCTGATCAATCCATCTTCTTCGAGAGCTACATCAGGTCGTGCCCTCTGCTCAGAGTTATCAATGCAATGACCACAGATAAATGGGAGATGGAAAATAAAGACGTCTGGATCAACCGATTCATCAACCTCTCAGAGGAAGACTTCAGTTGGCATGCCAAGTGGCTACGAACCTCCGATCCTATCGTCTGCTGTGGACCCCTACCTTGGGTTCCTCTAATCGGAGCTTGGGGATGTGCTCACTACTGCCCTGCCCTCGTACTCAGGCAGTTTTGCATCACCCAGATCATTCCAGTAACATTCGGCATGACGAAAACGGATCTACCACACACCGGAGAGAATCAGAACATCCAGTTGTACGCTCTAGACTGGGCCAACCCCTTTTGTCTCAAAGGACGTGTCGCCCCTGCCGCAACAATACCGCAATATCCACAGTGGAGGTTGCAGCGAGTCAACGGCAATGTCTTGCCTCACCCAGAAAATCAGAAACCGATAGAAGAGGAAGGAGAATCGCAAGTAAGTGGAGGAATGGATGCCATGGCTTACGCGCAAGTGGTAGAACAAATGCGAGCAGCGCAGGAAGAGCGATATCTAATGACAGAGGAAAGAGATACTGCCGAAGCACGTCAATGCTACGCAGAAGTCCAGAAGAATGAGGTACACCGGCGTCATAGGGATTTTGTCCGGATACAAGCAGTAAAACAGAAGGTGGCCCTCAGGGCCTTCAACGAACGCTTGAGCAGCGAAACCCGCAAGAAAGAAGCTTCGAGTGCCATAATCCAAGACAAGGATTCAACGATAAGGGTCTTGACTACTCGAGCAGATCTAGGAGATAGGAAGAGACAGGCATTGCAAAACCGAATTACCGCCTTAGAAGTTGAGATAGAAATGCAGAAAGGGGAGATGGCTTCGATGGAGTACCTTTGGCAGGAGAACTCTGACGCCCAGGATTGACGCCTTTAGGGAAAGGCTCGGATATCGGCAAACCTTTTCTTTTAGCTAGGACCCCTAATTTCATCTATCTTAGCCATTTTTGATGAACTTAGTTAGTTGGCAAGTTTACCATACTTTTGTAAACACTTTAATAAAATCGTACTCTTTCGAATATTTATTAAAATTGCCTATCTTTTTCATATCAATTATCCATCCCAAATACAACTCAAAAGACCATCGCAAAAAGAAAAAGAAAATCCCTCCGAGATAAACACAATCTTTTCACTAAAAAACCAGAAAAATCAGACCAAGCAATATATAGCCAAGTAGCCCTCGCTCATGACCCTATCCTTTTAGTTTATCACAAGAACTTCCGAGTTCATAGCATAGATCGACGTCCCTCCCCTTGGTTGGGTTCACTAGGCATCAGGCCCTACAGCGTTGAAAGCATAATGTGAAAAGAGATCCCCCTAGCATGACGGCGTTGGTTGCCCCTGCTGATTTGGGTTTCGCCGTTAGCATCTCAGATTTGCGTCATATCGTTGGAATGTATAGAGGCTTCCTTCGTATCTCGCCAACGACCAGGATATCTCGCCTCCGCGACCACCCTGAAAATATCAAATGAAAGTACAAGCCAGAAAAGCGAATGAGCAAATGTGGAGACCTCGGGATTGCACATCACCTGTGTATCTTCATTTATACTCACTGTTTTTGTGTTTTTTCCCTTTTTTCAGGTTCACCATAGCTCCTCGGAAGCAAGCTACTCCGCACAGGCTCCCTTTGACTAGACTTCAAAAGCGAAAAATGACTGAACCGGCCAAGACCGATGAAGCACTGACCGCTAGAATTGCTGAGTTAGAGGAGCAAGTTAGGATCACTACGGAAAGGGCCGCCAGGGCCGAAAAGGAAAGAGATGAAGCTGTCACCGAGTTTCCACCGGGTTTCGATCCCCCTCAAACAAACAGACCTTCCCCTTTACTCACCGTCGCAGGACCTTCGGTACTCCCACCCCTGTCCGGCCCCCCGGGCCGTTGGAGATGGGTTAGTCCCTTCACTGTACCCAACGCTGCAAGTCCTCCAGTTAAGGCGGGTGAAGAGATCTCCCCGTCGCTTCAGCACCTTTCAATCAACCCTGCTGTGGACCCCAGCAAGAGCCAGGCCCACCCAGAGAATCCGTATCTCCCTCCTATTCCTCCGAGCACAGTTCCCGGACCTGTGGGAACTCAGCTCCTCACTTTCAACTCAGCACAACCGCAGTTCTCATCAGGACTGGCACTACCCTTCGGTTCCAACCCCATTGGGGCCGAGCAACCGAAAAATGATCGGCTAAACCTACTTGAGGAAAGGCTCCGAGCAATTGAAGGGGCTGATCCATTTGACCCTACCGGCCCTGCCGATATGTGTATGGTCCCCGGGATTGTCGTACCCCCGAAGTACAAAATCCCTGACTACGAAAAATATACTGGGGTAGAGTGCCCAAAGACCCATCTCAGAGCATACTGCAACAAGATGGCAGAGGTAATCCACAATGAGCCGTTGTTGATTCATCTCTTCCGGGAAAGCTTGACCAAGCACGCCCTGACATGGTATATGGGGCTAGATCGAGCCAGGATCAGGACATGGAGAGACTTATCCGACGCATTCTACCGGCAATATAAGTTCAATATAGAGGTAGCACCCGACCGCGCTGATCTGCAAAACATGGAAAAGAAAGTCGGCGAGTCCGTAAAAACCTATGCTCAGAGATGGAGGGAGGTGGCCTCACGGATCTCTCCACCCTTAAGCGACAAGGAACTCCTGTCGATCTTCTTGCACACCTTCAAGGCTCCCTACTACCCCTACCTGATCTCAAACCCCTCAAATAGCTTCTCCGATATGGTCCTAATTGCCGAAAGAGTCGAGCAAGGAATTAAGTCAGGACGAATCTTGCCGTCAGCATCGAAATCTGCGCCCAGGAAAGCACCTATCATAAAAAGAGACGTTGGATTTGTGGCTCCCCAAGCTCATCAGGGGCAGCCATTTCCACCACCTCCACCTTATTTATCGCCATCGCCCTACCCTCTGCCGTCATTATATCAACCTACCTACTTTCCTTTCACCTCGCCGCCTGTTGCCAATATCGCGCCTCAAAGCCCTACGCATTTCCCATCAGTACAAGCATCACAACCCATGCAACCCAAGCCATATAACCCACCAAAAAACCCAAATAACCAAAACACGACAAACAATCGGTGGAGCCGAGAACCTCCACCTCCTCTTCCTCTTCCTGCAGGAGAAATCTACAAACATCTCTTGGCAGCCGGACAGATCGTACCGGTGCCGGCTCAGCCTCAATTGCCTCCTTACCCGAAGTGGTATGATCTCAACGCGAGGTGTGAATACCACGCTGGAGCCCCAGGTCACACTCTGGAAAACTGCTTCGCATTTAAAGCCAAAGTCCAGCACTTGATCAAGAGTGGGTGGGTATCTTTCGAAGGGTTAGCAAAAGGACCCAACACATCCACCAACCCTCTTCCCAATCATGCCCAGGGAAAGGGAGGAGTGAACGCCATCTCGGCAGGAGAAAGAAACGACCTTCTCTTTTCCGCATCAAGCTGGCCACAGGAACAACTTTTCCTGGCCCTAACTCGAGGAGGACACTTGCCATACTCGGAGAGCAATCCAAGTGGCTGCATGTACTGCGAGGAAAGCGACGATCACAAAATCCAAAACTGCAAGGTGTTCGCAGAAAGGGTGGTACAACTCTCGCATCTCGGGGTGATCCAAACCCAGAAAGCAACCCACGAGGGAAGATCCATTAACGCCATCGGAGACGGATTTCCTATCTCGCATAACGCCAAGGGAACTCCACTCCCAATCCTCCGAAAGAAGGGATCGACTTCGTCGGGCAAACGATTCTCCAAACGCCGAGACGAGGGCGATCGCGAGATTGATACTTTGGGCCAACCTTCTGGGAGATTCGATTACCTCGTCAGGTATTCGGCGCCACCCTCCTATGGTGGCCCAACACCATCACTACCTTCTTGGGAACCCTCAGACTCCGAATCATACCCTTTACCGATGTGGTCGCTCCCTCTGTTTCCTTTGAAGGAAATCTACACAAGCCTCTTGGCAGAGGGACAGATTATGCCATCCCCACTCCCGTCTCAATCCACTCCTTACCCTAGCTGGTATGATCCAAAGGTTAGCTGCGAATATCACGCCGGAACCAGAGGACACTCCTTGGAGGATTGTTATGCCTTTAGAGAAAAGGTCGAGCACCTAACTAAACAAGGGCGAATCTCGCCCCATGGATTAGCAAAGGATCCTGCTGTGACAATGGGTCCCCTACCGCACCATAATTCGGGGATGGGCGACATTGCTTCCGTAGGAATCAACTTTCCTCGCCCTTCGATGGAAGAAACACCCAACGAAGAGTTGTTCTTTGCTCTAGCTAACAACGCTTATCTACCATTCCCGGGGAATAATCAGGCCCAATGCCTCTTCTGCCAAGGGGAAAGCAAGCATGACATCCAGGATTGTGGACTCTTTCGGCAAAAAGTCAAGCAACTCACCACATTCGGAGTCATCCAAACTAAAGGAGAAGCCCGAGGAACCATCAATGCCATCGGGGACCACTCTCCAGCACCATATTCCTTCGAATATGTGGCTCAGACAGGGGACACCTCCACAACCCCACGCAAGGTAGTGTGCACATTAGCTGTGAATACTCCTAGCCGAGACCTGCACGCGGTCCCATTCGACTACGGGTACACGGTAGTCACCACCCCTCCTACAGTCACGCCAATAGGACCCACTATCGGTGAAACCTCTCATATCGGGGGCATGACCCGCACCGGGAGATGTTACATCTCGGAGGAAGTAGAGAAGCAACGACAAGCTAAAGGGAAAAACCCTGTGATTCGCGAGGAAACGATAGAGGAAACACAAGGTTTGAGCCAACCTGTAACCGCGGACGAGACGGTTGAGTTCCTCAAAATCATGAAACAGAGCGAGTTCAGCATCATCGAACAACTGAAGAAAACCCCAGCTCGCATTTCCATCATGGAGCTGATACTTACTTCAGAGGCTCATCGCCAAGCTCTCCTGAAAGTCTTGAAGCAAGCCTTCGTAACTAAGGATATCACTACAGAAGGGGTGGAAAACCTTGTCGGAAGGATTCAGGCCCTCGGCAACATTTCCTTCTCTGAAGAAGAGATCGACCCCTCAGGAAAAGATCACAACAAGGCCCTATACATCACGGTAGAATGTAAGGGACACGTCATAGGCAAGGCCCTCATCGACAATGGGTCCGCGTTGAATGTCATGCCCAGGCACGTCCTCGAGCAACTACCGGTCGATTTCTCTCACATGAAACCTAGCGGAATGATGGCTAGGGCTTTCGATGGCACCACTCGAGAGATCATCGGAAACTTCGAATTGGACATGGTCATTGGGCCCCACACCTTCGCCCTGACATTCCAGATCATGGAAATCCAACCTGCTTACAGCATGCTACTGGGACGACCTTGGATCCACTCAGCAGGGGCAGTCCCCTCTTCTGTGCATCAGTGCCTCAAGTACGTCAAGGATAATGCCTTAGTGACGATAAAGGCAGAAGAGGCCCTGATCTGTGCTAAGCACGCCTCCGTGCCTTACATCGAAACTGCCGAAACCTTGGAGAGCTCGTTCCAAGCCTTCGAAATCGTCAACACAGACTGGATCAAGGAGGGGTCCCTTGTGGGCAAAGCCTCAAAATCGGAGACAGCCGGAACCACCCCTAAACCAATGCTGGAAGGAAGTTTCCAATTGGGAAAATGGCTCGGCGCCAAGCTACAAGGATCCAAAGGATGGTCACCTCCGAAGAGCTTCGGAGACCGTTTTGGGTTAGGGTACCAACCGGGCAAAGCCGATTTCGTTAGAATTGCCCAAGAAAAGAAAGAAAAGCAGCTGGCTAAGCTATTCGGACGTTCTGCGCCAGGGGGCAAGATGTCAATCCCCCATATCAGAACTACATTCCCCTTCGCCGCCGAAACCATCAATGGAAATCCTGTCAAGGTATCGGACCTCCGTATCTGCACTTTAGGAGAAGAGGGATCGTCGTCTGGTTCAGTCATTTTCGTTAAGAAGTCAGGGGAGTCTGTGTGCAACTGGACCATCACCATGCTTCCGGATGTCTCTCCGTAATTACTTCTTTTAGAAAAACACATGTTTGCACGTTTTCTTACGAAAACCTTTTTGTAGGAACTCACGTTCCCCTTCTGTTAAAAATCAAATATATATGCAATTTTCATTTTACGCATCTCTTTTTTCGCATTTTTTTATTTCAGGATGAATGTTAGTTCAGATTGTCATCATAAAACTTATGTCTTTATTGGCGAGGAAATCATCGCTACGACTGAAGACAAAGCAGAAATCTCCGACGAACTGGCCCGTTTACTGGAAAGTTCAGAAAAGGAAGTAACCCCTCATCAGGAGGAATTGGACAAAGTAAGCTTGGGGGCAAGCAATGAGAATCAAAAGTTGGTCAAGATCGGGACTACCTTGGATACGACTCAGAGAGAAAGGTTGATTTCTCTCCTCAAAGACTACTCCGACGTATTTGCATGGTCATACGCCGACATGCCAGGTCTTGATCCCGGGATAGTTGAGCATCGTATCCCATTAAAGCCCGAGTTTAGACCTGTCAAGCAAAAACTTCGGAGAATGCATCCAGACATCCTTCTGAGAATCAAAGAAGAAGTTACCAAGCAATTGGACGCGGGTTTTCTGAGAGTTGCCGAGTACCCAGAATGGATCGCCAACATAGTGCCAGTGCCTAAGAAAGATGGGAAGGTTCGCATGTGCGTGGACTTTCGGGATCTCAATCGAGCCAGCCCTAAGGATGACTTCCCACTTCCCCATATCGATATCTTGGTGGATAGTGCCGCCGGAAATGACATGTTCTCCTTCATGGACGGATTTTCCGGGTACAATCAGATCAGGATGGCACCCGAGGACAGTGAAAAGACGACCTTTATCACCCCTTGGGGAACCTTCTGCTACAAAGTGATGCCCTTCGGATTAAAGAACGCAGGAGCCACGTACCAACGTGCTGCCGTCACCCTTTTCCATGACATGATGCATAAAGAGTTGGAAATCTATGTCGACGACATGATAGCCAAATCTCGCGGCGCGCAAGACCATGTAGACATCCTGAAGAAGGTATTCGAAAGGTTGAGGCAATTTCGGCTAAGGCTAAACCCAGCTAAATGCACCTTTGGAGTAACCTCCGGAAAGTTATTGGGATTCATCGTCAGTAACAAAGGCATAGAAGTGGATCCTGATAAGATAAAAGCAATTCAAGAGCTACCCGCTCCCAGCACTGAAACGGAAGTACGAAGCTTCTTAGGACGCATCAACTACATCGCAAGCTTTATCAGCCAGTTAACACTTACTTGTGAGCCGATGTTCAAAATGCTAAGGAAACACGGAGAAGCGGAATGGGACGGAGACTGTCAGAAAGCCTTCGAGAAAATCAAGACGTACCTGCAAAACCCACCGGTACTGGTTCCCCCGACGCCAGGACGACCCTTGCTCATGTACCTAACAGTCACGGCTAGCACCATGGGCTGCGTTTTGGGACAGCACGATGAGTCGGGAAGACATGAACAAGCCATCTACTACCTCAGCAAGAAATTCAACGAGTGCGAGATGCGCTACTCCATGTTCAAACTAGAGTGTGGAGTAATGCTTCAGCCTTTGAGGGTAGAGGTAAAGGAAACGCCGGCATGCTGTGTCACCTTGGAAGAGGAAGCCGATGGGAAGCCTTGGTTCCACGACTTAGTACAATTCATCAGAAACCGGGAACATCCACCGGGGGCAAGCCGGGTTAGCAAAAGGACCCTCCAGCGTTTAGCCCTAGACTTCTATCTCGACGGCGAAGTTTTATACAAAAGAAGAGCTGATGGAGCTTTGCTTCGCTGCGTCACCATGACCGAGGCGAAAAGAATCATAACGGAAATCCACGAAGGGGTGTGTTCCACACATGCTAGTGGGCACATGATGGCCAGACAGATAATGAGGCAAGGCTACTTTTGGCTCACCATCGAACGGGATTGCATCAACTACTTCCGGAAGTGCCACAAGTGTCAAGTTTACGCGGACCATATCCACGTACCGCCAGCCCCTCTCTTCAACATGACATCGCCTTGGCCTTTCGCAATGTGGGGAATCGACATCATCGGCCAAATTCATCCCACAGCCTCTAATGGCCATCGCTTCATCCTCGTAGCAATCGACTACTTCACCAAATGGGTAGAGGCCGCCTCCTACTCCAACGTCACACAAAAGACGACCATGCGTTTCATCGAAAGAAACATCATCTGCCGTCACGGAGTCCCAGAAACCATCATCACGGACAACGGCTCCAATCTCAATGGGAAAATGATCGACGGTTTTTGCCAACATTGGAAGGTGAAGCACCGAAACTCATCTCCATATCGACCAAAAATGAATGGCGCAGTTGAAGCAGCAAACAAAAACCTAAAGAAGATCATCCAAAAGATGGTAATCACTCACAAGGACTGGCATGACATGCTTCCCTTCGCATTGCATGCCTACCGGATAGCAACCAGTACATCTACAGGGGCAACTCCCTACTCATTAGTTTACGGCATGGAAGCCGTAATTCCCCTTGAAGTAGAAATCCCTTCTCTCAGAATCCTGGCAGAGTCTGAAGTAGAAGAATCAGATTGGGCAAGAGTGAGGTACGAGCAGCTGAACCTCCTTCCCGAAAAGCGCTTGGCCGCTATCTGCCATGCACAATTATATCAGCGAAGAATGGCCAACGCTTATGACAGGAAAGTGCGACCTCGCAAGTTCGAGGCTGGGAATTTAGTGCTGAAGAAGATTCTCCCTCATCAGGAGGCCAGTCAAGGAAAGTGGGCCCCCAGATATGAGGGCCCGTATCTAGTTAAAAGTGCATTCTCATGGGGGTGCCCTAATGCTAACCAACATGGACGGAGACGATCTCCTAAGACCGGTGAATGCCGATGCAGTCAAGATATACTACGCCTGAAGTGTCATGGGTTACACGTTCGGCCAGATCAGCGACATAGGGTTTTATCATGACAATCTAATACAAACGTTTGTTCTAAAATTAATAAAACAAGTTTTTTCAGGAGATGCGTATTATTTTAAAACTTTGTTATCCTCTTTCGTTAAACGTGTGAGATGACAAAAGGAGGCATGGCATAGATGGCTCCCCAGGAGTAGCTCGAGACGTAAGACGCGTCCCTTAGACTAACGCCACTAATCAATTTTAAGTTTTGCAGCGGCGTATAGTCTCATCTTGGCATCACGAGAAGACCACGGAGCTTCCGCTCGTAGCGACTCTTGGAGGGCCGCAACGGGCCACCTTCAAGAGCAAATCAGGAAAGATTTTAAGGCAAACTGTCGCCATCTAAAGCGTAATTCTTTTTCCTGCAGTGCGACCAGCACAACCAGCATCGCGAACAACCGTTCTCGAAGGACTAAATGCTGAACCAAAGTCACAAAGCTCATCCTAAGCCGGCCAAGTCGTCGAAACGCTAGCAAAGTCGGCTCCCATCTCCGTTCACCTATTCGGAGGAGCTCATCGCCAAAACACCGTGGTCGCACAGTGCAACATTACAGGCAACAACTCCTGGGAAAAGCACGACAAAAAGTCGTCCTCCTGGGGTCACCATCAACATACTTAATGAGGTCTTGTTCAAGAAGGTTCCGGCATCCGCACCATGATCAATACGGTGTATCCTTTAATCGAGAGACAGCCAGGCTATAAGTATCACCCACGCCAAGGCGAGAGCTGCAGCAACACATCTAAAAACAAAGCTATCATCAATCGACATCCGACCTAAGTCACGCTCAATGACCCACGAGTGGCCCGTCTAAAAGGGAGAGCTTAAAAACTTATCAATCACATTCCTTTTGCCAAAAATCATCTCGCATTTACTCCTCATTAGTTCTTGCCGCATCGTTTTTTTCAGGAACTGGGTCACCCCCATTCGATGCCCGCATAAGGACGGTAAACATGTGCCCTTGCAGCCCCGCTGCACATTACGGGAACGGAGGGTTTTCCCTTTTATCCCCAAGCAATCACTAAGCCCATCAACAAAGGTCTAGCAAGGGCCGGTAAGCAAGTATACCCAGTGCGGATCCCATTTTCCCTTCGACCGGGATCAGCGGTTCCCATAAAGCAGCTGAAAAAGAAACCAATCAGCACACCGAAGCGAAGCATCCCGGAACCGGGGACCACGTCATAGGCACCCTCGAAAAGCCGAGTTAAAAGAAGGGAGAATCCCTGAACTTATCTCTTTTTTTCGTTTTAAATTAATTTCTCTGTTTGTTGTCCCCTCTGCATCTCACAGGGACCGGAAGCATCTCGCTGTCATCCGCGTGAAGCTCGTGGAAGACGCCCTTGCAGCCCCGCTGCACACCTTAGGGGAGTCCATCTTTCTTTCCCCTTTTATTTAAAATTGTTTTCATTCTTACTCGATTTGATAGCTTTAAGCCGAGTACGGTCGTCTGGCCCACTGGGGGCAACCTTAGGTTCTCATTAGAACGTTGCAAGTAGGTCATCCCCCACATCTAGCAATCAAGTCTTCTAGCAATCAAACCATTGAGCAATCAAACCCTCAATCAATCAAAAATCAAAAAAATCGATCAAAATCCCTCTTTAGCCCGGCTAAAACAAAAGCATACTGCTCTTATAGGCATTTTTATGCATCGCATAGGTCAGAAATATTCAATCCCTCTGTTAAATCAAGCATCTATCCAAATTACGTGCCATGCATGATATTACCTGTTTGCTCTTATATCCACGGTTTGTTCCGACGTAAGCAGTCACAAACAAATCCCGGTAAGCATTTTCGAGCCATCGCGGCGTATCCTTCATGAGTGTAAGGGCCTGACTAGATACTAGTTGAGTTCGCATAATATCCAGGGTACATGCGCAATCAGACATGGGATAGCTATGAAATGACGTGGGACTTTTACGATTTTCTCCACTTTTTTCGTTTCTTTACTCTT
The DNA here is from genome assembly GCA_963691705.1 of Viola odorata. Taxonomy (NCBI): domain Eukaryota; kingdom Viridiplantae; phylum Streptophyta; class Magnoliopsida; order Malpighiales; family Violaceae; genus Viola; species Viola odorata. Next base: position 18,097,334 of record OY829539.1, on the reverse strand, counting down.
TCCACCATGTATGTCATCACTCCCCAAACCAACAATATCACTCATACCCCGGGAGCCAAAGAGCAGTTTCAGCTAAAATTGCCAGCCGGAAGTAAAAGCACGCCAAGTTCAAGTTCACGACGAAGGAGACTGAAAAGGGCGCCAGGAGATCGCTAAGGACTATCACCGAAGAAGCAGCAACTACGAAGGCCGAGGCCTCGAGACAGAAGGGGAAGAGATCAAGACGAAGGCCGTACTTGCTCTGCTCTGTTGCATTTTCAAGATCAAATCAAAAAAAAGGGAAGAAGAAAAAAAAAGAGAAAAGAAAAAAAAAGGGGAGAGACAAGAGAGAAAAAAAAAAGAGAGAGGAAAAAGGGAAAAGAAAAGAAAAAAGAAATGCTCAGAGACCTTCGAAGAATAACAAACAATCGAAGAGACAAAGCAAGCACAGCCCGGGGACGACTCAGTTCGAGAAATCTCGAAGAAAACTTTCCCCAGTGAACTCGAGTAAAAAGGCCCAAGGCCAACTCGAGAAATCTCAAAGCAACCTTCCCCAGTGAACTCGAGCAAAAAAGGCCCAAGGACAATTCGAGAAATCTCGAAGCATCCTTCCCTAGGAAAGGCCCAAGGCCCCACTCGACACACCGCAAGCAGCGAACCGCAAAGCAGCGACGACGCTCCCCCAATGAAGACTCGAGAAAAGGGCCCCTGGCCGACGGGAAAATGACATCCCCAGCAAAACATCGCCCACATCAGGGCCAATCAGCAAAACATCGCCCACATCAGGGTCAATCAAGCAAAACATCGCCCACATCAGGGCCAATCAGCAAAACATCGCCCACATCAGGGCCGATCAGCAAAACATCGCCCACATCGGGGCCAATCAGCAAAGCATCACTCATAAAAAAGCCTTCCAACTCCTCGGCAAAGCAATCTTTTCCCAAAACAAACTCCTTTCCGGACTTTTCATGTCCTTTCATTCTTTTCCGTAAAAGTCCCATCGATTATTAGAACGCCCATGCATGTGCATCTTCATTCGAAGTCTATTCACTCGGATTGACATTGCGAACTGTAAATTATGTATCATGTTAGTAGCATCTTTATGAGTGTAAAACACTTAGCCTTGTTTCAGAGCGTGAGTGCAAACACTAATATCAGGTGAGGACTGCTTACGGCTGCAAGTCGTGGGAAAGTCTTGTCTTGGGGGTCGTTACCTCCTGAGCAGGACGCAGACGCATTCTAGGTTCGTATCAAGGCCGCTAGCATTAGCATTCTTCTCCTCCCAGAGTGACAGCATAGTTTAGATTTCAGCATAGCATCTTCTCCTCCCAGAGTGACAGCATAGTATAATTTCCAGCATAGCATCTTCTCCTCCCAGAGTGACCTTAGTTCAAGTTTCCGCATTTCGCGTCGTCTCCTACGGGAATCGACGTTCTTTAAGATTTCAGCATAGCATCTTCTCCTCCCAGAGTGACAACATAGTTTAATTTCCAGCATAGCATCTTCTCCTCCCAGAGTGACAGCATAGTTTAATTTCCAGCATAGCATCTTCTCCTCCCAGAGTGACAGCATAGTTTAATTTCCAGCATAGCATCTTCTCCTCCCAGAGTGACCTTAGTTTAAGTTTCCGCATTTCGCGTCGTCTCCTACGGGAATCGACGTTCTTTAGATTTCAGCATCGCATCTTCTCCTCCCAGAGTGACAGCATAGTTTAGCTTCCAGCACAGCATCTCCTCCTCCCAGAGTGACCTTAGTTTAAGTTTCCGCATTTCGCGTCGTCTCCTACGGGAATCGACGTTCTTTTGATTTCAGCATAGCATTCTCCTCCTCCCAGAGTGATAGCATAGTGTAGCTTCCAGCGTAGCATTTCTTCTCCTCCCAGAGTGACAACATAGCGTAGATCTACCTTTTTCAGCTTTAGCATTTCTTCCCCTCTCAGAGTGATATCCTTCACATAATTCTACATTTCTGCATAATTATTTTCTTCCTCTTAGAGTTGACATCATTAGGGCGAAACGTTCGTACATCTACGAATAGCGCGTCATCCTCCCTAGGCAACGTCTGTTGCGTGTCAGACCCCCCAGTGAAGCCGTCATTTACGTTGTCGTAAAATCACTTTTCATCCCTAGCAGAGTAGTCATCATTTACACTTCCTGCAACTTATGTTTCTCTCAATACCCGAGTAGATCTAAGCTTATATCTTTGCAGGATCAACAACCTATCTCCTCCTCCCAGAGCGACATCAAGCAATCACCTGTTAATCCCTAGTGATGACAACAGCAATTTCCTCCTCCCAGAGTGACAGCAATCAATCTCCTCCTCCCAGAGTGACGGCAAGTAATCACCTTTTACCCCCAGTGGTAGCATCAATCAAACTACCTCCTCCCAGAGCGACATCATCACTGTAGGTTTGAGGAAAGACCTGTTGTGTCGCCAAAATTCGGATATATATAGGGGCGACTGTCTTTACTGCTTATCAAATCCTTCGATAAGACAGTAAAGAGGGGGCAACTGTTGATACCCAAATTTTGACGCCATTTTTAATCAATTTTAGCATTTCTGTCAATTATTTAATTTACTGTCATTTTTACTTGATTTACAGTCATCTGTAGTTAGTTTACTATCGCTAGCATTTTTAGGTGTTTCGTTGCATTTTTGCATCGTCGTTAGCATCGTCAGCTTTCGAAATCGCATTTTCAATTTTTCGGCATGCATTTTCATTATTATTATTAATATTATTTTTAGCCTAAAAAAATCACATTTTAGACTATCCGGCAGTCGTATGCTAGTTTTTCTGCATTTTTGGTCATCTCACGAATTTTAGGATTTTTAGGGTTTTAGCGCATTTTTTAGTATTTTTATTATTTTATTAATATTTTTATTCGAGCTTTTATTGGACCCGAGTAAGTCTGCTCGAACCACAGCTTGACTTTTAAATGTTTTCCATCAACTAGTTGCTAGCTTTTTTTCTGCTCGCAACGGTATACAACGTTTCGTGTAATTTTCGGCGTAACGTTTTTATTTTTCCGTTCCCGCGTTTCGCGCTTTTGAACGCGAAAATAAACGCGTCAAACGCGAAATTTTCATGCTTCGCTGTATACGGTTAAAACCGTCATATTTTTCTCTACGCGCTGGTACCCTCGGATCGAAAAGTCCGAGCGTTTGCTCGCAGGACTCAGCTCGAGCCCATTTAAATAAATTAAAGGGCATTTTAATCACAACCGTTGATCTGGTCAACTCAAGAAAAGTCAACCAGATCAACGGTTGACAAATTAAAGGGGCATGGTGCATGGCACACGCGAACGGCCATGGACGTGCGTGAACAGGGGAGCGAGCCACCGAGCTGCTCGCTCCCGTCCCCTCGGCCGTTACCTGTCCCCTCGGCCATCATCACAACGCCCCTAGCCCAGCCACCTCACGGCCGTAGCCCCGCCAGCGTGAACAACACCACCACGCGCAGCTCCTTCTCCCTCTCCTCCACGCGATTTTCTCCTATAAATAGGAGCTCCCATTCAACGTAAAAACGGCACCAAAATCGCAAGAAACCCTTGCTCCTTCTCCCTCTTGATCAGCTTGCTCATATTGAGCGACAATCGTCCAGTTCAAAGTTTGAAACGTGAGCTTTCTCTCTCTAGCTCATCTTCGGTTTTTCTGCGCAAGTTTTCTTTAATTTCGTTTGGCTTGATTTTGAGCAAATAAATTGATTGTTTTTGTGCTATTAATTCACATACGTAATGTAGATTAAATACATGCTTTCAATTTTGAAAATCGTTGGCTAGATTGTTCGAATTAATTAGTTTTCGATAATTAACGGTTCGGTCGTTTTTTCGAAATTAAATTTTGTACGAGTCAAACTAAAAATCGAGGTTTATACGGTCGGAAAGTCGTCGAAGAGACGAACATTTCGGTACGTCCATTTTTCAAAACGGCCAAATGTGGCCGGAGTTGGGTCGCCGGCAGTAGCTCCGGCGACCAAGGGAGGGGGTGATGAATAGTGCCATGCCTATTCATCACACGGCGCCGTTTTGGCCCCCCTCCCAAGTTTTCAAAGTTTTCAATTAGGTCCCTCCGATTTTTAATTCTTTCCGAAATTTCAAATCGCAAGTTTTTCGTAAAAATAATTCGTACGCATCGTACGTTAATTTCTCGTATTATCAACTGTTTAATTTTCTGCACTTATCAACTGTTTAATTTTCTGCACTTATCAACTGTTTAATTTTCTGCACTTATCAACTGTTTAATTTTCTGCACGTATCAACTGTTTAATTTTCTGCACTTATCAACTGTTTTAATTCTTAGCACTTTAAATTTCCGCACTTTATTTTCTGCAATTTAAAAATTCAGTTATTTATTTTTACCGCCTACATGGACGGTCGCACTTTAATTTCCGCAATATCAACTGCTTTAATTTTTCGCAAAACTGCTGGAAATCCTTCCGCAATATCAACTGTTTTATTTTCTGCAAATATCAATTGTTTTATTTTCCGCAATATCAACTGCTTTAATTTTTCGCACAACTGCTGGAAATCCTTCCGCAAATATCAACTGCTTTATTTTCTGCAAATATCAATTGTTTTATTTTTCGCAAATATCAACTCTCTACTTTCTGCAAATTATCCAACTGTTAAATTCTCGTATGCTTAAAATCAATCATTCTTCGCATGCAATCACGTAGATATTAAATTCTCCCATGCGTAAAATCAATCATTCTTCGCATGCAATCTCATAGATGTTAGATTCTCACATGCTTAAAATCAATCATTTTTCGCATGCAATCAACGTAGCATTTTAATTCTCACATGCGTAAAATCAATCATTCTCCGCATGCAATCACGTAGATGTTAGATTCTCACATGCTTAAAATCAATCATTTTTCGCATGCAATCAACGTAGATATTAAATTCTCCCATGCGTAAAAATCAATCATTCTTCGCATGCAATCACGTAGATATTAAATTCTCCCATGCGTAAAATCAATCATTCTTCGCATGCAATCACGTAGATGTTAGATTCTCGTATGCTTAAAATCAATCATTTTTCGCATGCAATCAACGTAGATGTTAGATTCTCACATGCTTAAAATCAATCATTTTTCGCATGCAATCAACGTAGCATTTTAATTCTCACATGCTTAAAATCAATCATTTTTCGCATGCAATCACGTAGCATTTTAATTCTCACATGCTTAAAATCAATCATTCTTCGCATGCAATCACGTAGATGTTAGATTCTCACATGCTTAAAATCAATCATTTTTCGCATGCAATCAACGTAGCATTTTAATTCTCACATGCTTAAAATCAATCATTTTTCGCATGCAATCACGTAGCATTTTAATTCTCACATGCTTAAAATCAATCATTTTTCGCATGCAATCACGTAGATGTTAGATTCTCACATGCTTAAAATCAATCATTTTCCGCATGCAATCAACGTAGCATTTTAATTCTCACATGCTTAAAATCAATCATTTTTCGCATGCAATCACGTAGCACTGTTAAAATTCTCACATGCGTAAAATCAATCATTTTTCGCATGCAATCACCATAGCATTTAAATTCTCGTATGTGTAAAAATCAATCATTTTTCACATACGATCAACCCAACGTTTAAATTTCGTATGCGTAAAATCAATCATTTATCGCATGCAAATCAGCTCAGCATTTAAATTCTCGTACGCGTAAAATCCATCATTTTTCGCATACAAACAACTGTCATCATTTTTGTCAAACCCAACATCTCACTTTCGTATACGCAAAATTCATCATTTCTCGTATGCAATCAACTGTCATTTAAATTTTCGCACTCATAAAATTGTTTACTTCTTTCTCAAGCTATCACTAATACTCTCACTTTGTAGGTTTTAAATTCAAGCTTCGCTCGAAAGTACGCCTTTCGATTCCCTTTTATTTATTCAGCGCTTTTTTCGTAAAATAGCAGTCGTACGCATGATATATAGAACTGTTAGAATTAAAATCAACCCACATGAACAACGTGTTTAAAGAGTCGCTTCAAATGCCATATTCATGTGATTTTAAATTCTCGCATATATTGACTGCATGTACATGGGGACTTTCGATCCCACATCAGTTTTCCACTTCAAAAACCAATCATTTAAAATTGGTACTCTGTTAGCAATCCATGATAGGTTCACATAGCAATCAATCTAATCATGCATGGCCCGATGATGAAATAAGAGGGCGCTCATTCAGTCTTACAGAAAATTCAGTCCCATCATGTTACGGTCAAGAATAATAGACTGATCTTGATAAACGGTAACCCCGTCCGAAAGATCTTTTTTATTATTTTTGAACGGTCCCGATTGTGGAAAAGGCTAAAGTGACGATTCCTCTGAGGGCCCCCCTTTTTCAAAATAAAACGCATTTTCATCAAAACACCTTTTAAACACCTCTCTCATCAACCGGTAACCGTTTTCGGATGTGACTCGGGTGCCTAACACCTTCCCGAGACCATAATACGACCCCGAACCTTTTGTCTGGGGTCCAGACCCCTTTTTTGTGCCTTTAGTTTTTTTTACTTATTATATTTCCTATGCCATGACGATTAAGGTTCCCTAAAGCCTAGCAACCAAATTAGGGTGGCGACTTCATTGCATGTTGCGAGGCGTCTGTCTACGCTGAGCATTGTAAGGTCCCAAATTTCGTTGCACACTCGCGAGTTTTTAATTTTCGTGGGGGCGCGACACCATGTTATTATATGGTGAGGAAAATACACCAAAAGACCTGATGGTCGTCTCAAGTCTCAACATAAAGAACTACAACTGAGGTTTCAACTTTCAACATCGGATTCTCTACAACTCTCACTCTGACAAACAATCTTGTAAAAAGTAAAAACAAACAAAACAAAAGTTTCTACATTCTAATGTTACAATTGTTAAGGTGAAGATTGAACCAGCAGATCGCAGGATGCACAGGAATTTCAAGCACAAGCTTAAGACGGTATAATAGGCTGAAAGGAGAAGTCAACTGTTAGGAACATGTATCAGAAGCATGGCACGTTTTCCTTTGACATCAGAAAGTTGCACGTCGAATATATGGATGTCGCGACAACCCTAACAGCTAATCCCTTATTAGAGCTATTTGCTTTTCCCGGCCTGCAGAGCCAAGAACATATCAGTGACAATAATCTGTAGGATATTCACCACATTACATACCTGAAGGTAAAGATAGTCTGAAATATACTTGGTAGACAGACAAGATGGGTTCACAAACCATATTTGAACATATTTTCAACACCATATTACTCAACTCTAAGAAATATATCCTATAACAGTATAAGTTGGCCTATCTTATGATTAGGGCTGCCCAATCGGTATTTCGGGATTTCCGAATCCCGACTGGGAAAATTTCGGATAATCCGAATTTGTTTTTTTTGGTCCCGATCCCGAACTTAAAAAATTGAGTACCGATCCCGAATTACCGATTCACAATTTCGGGAAATCTCGGATTTTCGAAATTTCCGAAAATCCCGAAATTGTGATTCTGACTCACCAATTTAAACCATTTTTTCATGCATTTTTCCATCAAATTGTCCAGTAATTTTTGGCATACAAAATATAACGGAGGGTTGGTAAATAAATAGCTCCAACCGCCCAGCAATTTTTGGCATACAAATTGTCCAGCAATTTGCCATACAAAAACAACAATTCTGATTTGCTATGCAGTATTGAAGAGGGCAAAAACAACAATAACAACAACAACATATCAGATTCATCACCTACAAATTAACCATACAAACTCCCATCTTCACTGCAGATTAACCATATCATCAGATTCATCAAAACCATACTGCACCTGAAATCATAAAACAGAACATTAGAGGTAGCATAAAATAAGAACAGAATCAAGTTGACAAGAAATCCAATTAGCAAGTGCTGTGTAATCCAATTCGATGTACCCTAGTGGCAAAAATGAAATGCACATTTCATTTCCAATACCAACAACAAATACAATGCATAATTATCCATTGTTGCAAAGTTCAACATCCTCGTTTCAGCAATAGGGAATCAAAGCATTCCTAAATGTAAATGCTAGCCAGGTCCATGAATAGGTGAAGCTAGAAAACACTTAAGGATGCAACCAAACATGAAAAAAATAACAGAAAAAACCAAAATGGGGCTGGCAACAAATAGGTATAGATGAATGAATTTGCACACACCTCCACTGCCATCTTATAGTCCAAGCAAGTGACTCCAAGCATCTAAATTTCTGTAACAGTGGTCTCCACTGACATTTGAGAGTATTCTAAAAACCAAAAAACATGAAAGAAAAAATCAGAAAATATGAGTAATTAAACATAGATAATAAATGGCCAAAACTCAGTTGAAAACAACTTACCACTTTCCAATTGTTCAAGGTCAGCAAGGTCCTCTTCAAGTTTCATGGATTGTCTTGAAGTCCTGAACCAATCTTGTGCACATATTAAGGCTTGCACAACCATTGGAGTCAATGAGCTCCTAAAAGGGTCAAGGACTCGTCCTCCAGTACTGAATGCAGATTCAGATGCCACTGTGGAAACTTGGACAGCTAGTACATCCCTTGCCATCTTAGAAAGAACAGGGAACCTTGGAGCATGCTTTTTCCACCAGTCCAAGATGGAAAAATATTTTCCTCCTTCAATAACACTCTCTTGCAAGTAAGATTCCAGTTCTGACTTGATTTGGAGAGAACCTCCAGTAGCTTCCTTGAACCTCTTAAACCTTTCTTCTCTAGCACTAATCAACTCAGCAGACATGTCTACAGACCCCTCACAAACACTTTCTCTTCCACTGCACCCTCCCTTCTCCACATCAGTATCACCTACAACACCATGTTCTTTTCCCTTCTTATACAACTCCCAGTACCCTACATACATTCTTTCCGTATCCCTCTTCACTTTTTCTGCCAACTCTTTCCCAACAAACTCCCCATGCACATCTAACAGAGAAAAAGCTACATAATCCATCTTCTTTCTTGGATCAAACACAGCAGCAATATAAAGAAGAGTATTAAACTTAGCCACGTTACCCCAGTACTTATCAAACTTTTCATGCATTTTTTCTGCCAATCTCTTAAGTTCTATGTCACTACTCTTCTCCCATCCTCTCAACATGGAAGCTACATTAGATACTTGATCAAAATAAGCATTAGCAGTAACATACTTAGAGCCTGGCACAAAGCAAGTTAGATCATAAAAATACCTCAAGGTGTGACACAATCTCCTCGCATTCACCCAATCACCTTCTGTTGGTACACCACCCCCACCACCATCAGTTCTTGCATCCACATATTCAACACCATCCTCCTCTGGATATTCCTCATCATCAAACGCCAAAATTTCTACCAAATCCTCATCATTTGATTTTTTCTTTCCCTTGTTCTTTCTTTTTTCTTCCCTCATCAGAAGCTCAATCTTGTAGAAGGGATCCACATCCTCATATGCCTCAAAGGTCTTCTCAAACTTCAACGCAGAATCTAACATCAAATAGGTGGAGTTCCACCTTGTACACACATCTAAGCACAATAATGATTTAGAGTCAACATGCTCTCTTTCTGCACACTCCTTGAACTTAGACAATCTAGCCGGAGATTGTCTAATGTACCTTACTGCCTCTCTAATCCTAATGATTGAGGTTCCCACAGTGGTCAGCCCATGCAATACCATCAAATTCACTATATGTGCAATGCACCTTACATGAAGAAACTCCCCCTCACAAATACTTGTACCCCACTGATTCATTTTCTTCCTAATATGTGCAACGGCTAAGTCATTTGAGCTAGCATTATCTACTGTGATTGTAAACACCTTATTAATTCCCCAATCAATCAAACATTTCTCAATAGCTTTTCCTATCGCATCACCTTTATGACTAGTGATTGGACAAAAATTCAACACCTTTTTTTGTAAATTCCAGGCATTATCAATAAAGTGAGCAGTCACAACCATGTAGTTAATCCTCTGAATGGATGTCCATGTGTCAGTGGTAATAGAAAGCCTTTCACAATTAGTCATCAAAAATCCTTTCAATTTCAGCTTCTCATCAGCATACAACTTATAACAAAGCCTACTGATTGTGTTCCTAGAAGGCACTATAAACCTAGGTTGCACAGTTTCCATGAAATTTCTAAACCCAGCACCCTCTACAAGCCTAAAAGGAAGTTCATCCTCAATTATCATTAGTGCTAAAGCCCTCTTAGAAGCTTCTTGATCAAACTTCCAAGGAACTACAGTCTTACTACCATCAGGATTCACATAAGTTGTCAATTCAGTTTGATTAGAAAGGGGTACCTCCTTACACCTTTTCATATGATTTTTCATGCCAGTTGTACCATCTAACTTAGAATCAGCAGCAAAAACAGCTTGACAGTATATACACGTACCTTTCCATTCTCCATCCTCATTTTTTTGCTTAACAAACTGCTTCCACACCACTGATCTTCCAACAATCTTCTTCCTTTTCTTCTCTATCTTAACTGTAGCAGTAGCTGGCGCCACAGGTTGCGTTTCTGTATTTGCCACAGCTTCTGCTTGTTGTTTGTCTTGCATTACTACATCCACATCTCCTATGTTATGAGACATCTTCTTCCTAATTAATAAAACAGAAAATCAAATTAGAATAACACATTTAAATAAAACAGAACCTGACTGGAGAATTACAAATTTACAATCATTCATGCCACAGGCAAATATGATAACAAATGTCTCTTTCACATCTAAACCCTGCCACTCTAATCCAACACATTTAAATGGATATTATCTTCACAAAAAATGTGACTTATGATAAACTCAAAACAGTTCTGACAGCTAAGGATATTATCTTCACTATACAAAAAGCAATAAACACAACATAAATAACAAATGTCTCTTTCACATCTAAACCCTGCCACTGTCGAATATAACACATTTAAATGGATATTATCTTTATCTTCACAAAAAAATGTGACTTGCTGGATCACATCAAGTCCCTTACAGAATGGAACAATACCTCTCTGCTGAATTGCAGAGGGCTTCTCAAAACCTTCAATCAAATTAAGATCACACTATGGGGTCACAAACTTAAAATAACAAGAACTTGACAACAAATACATACTGGTTTGTTTCAAATGAATCACTAGATAACAAAGGAGGAAATGAAACTAATAACAGAAACCACCAACTCAATTTTCCTAACAACTTAAATAAGCTCAGTGAATTAAGAGACAGCAAACAATAACATCATAGAAGAAAAGGGAAAATATTATAGCCTCGTCCATATCTAAGATCACAAAAACAGCAAGTTCCATATCATGTCACATGAGGCATTACCAAATCGAATGAATATACTGCACACATGTTTAGGCTTGATTGGTATAACGTAATATAGATAGAATAACAGAGTTCAACTCATTCGATAAGGTAATTCTCACCTTTGGCATGCAACTTCAAACTAAAAGAAATATATTGAGTTTCATTGTTTAGAACAGCATACAATTACAAAGTACTTTGTTTGAGTCACCATTCAAGCAACTGACGTAACTTTCTACCAGATTAAAGTAATTTTGCACACACATCCCAGAGAGAGACTAGCTACTTACAGTAAGTCAGTAGGACGATGGAGGTTCTGGGTAGCCAAACCGTGTTAGGATTTCCCTCTATTTTTCTTTTTCTGGGTAAGACGATGGAAGGCGATGGCTCGGTCGATGGAGGTGAGAGGTGGGGAAGAAGATGATGCCGCTGTGGCGGTGGGTGGCGGTGGAAGACGATGGCTCGGTCGATGGAGGTGAGAGGTGAGGAAGAAGATGATGTCGCGGTGGCGGTGGGTGGCGGTGGGTGGTGGTGTTTGACAGTGCGGTGCTCTGGTCTGTAGTGTGGCTGGTTGGGGATGAATGAGATTGAGAGATGGAGATCGATTCGAGAGAGGATTAGGAAATAGGAAATGGGATCTAGGGTTGGGGAACTTACCTAGTTACCCTTGTAAGTTCGGGATTTCGGGTACCCGAACTTACAAAGTCGCGTCCCGTTCCCGAACCGAAATAAACTTCGGGTATCGATATCCGATACTCGAAGTTTCCGAACCCGAACATCCCGAACCGAAATTGAAAATTTTCGGGTCGGCAATATCGGGACTTCGGGACACGGGACAAATGGGCAGCCCTACTTATGATTATCAAAAGGAAAGTTTGTGATGAATAACTAAAAAGAACCAAGCCTATTCTATCCAACCATTGAGAAGCAACACTAGCAGCTGAAAGGACAGAAACATCATGTATGTTAGCTACCAATTCTCATTAATGGTTAGCCAAAAACTCTCTTCATCCCAATTCAAAAGGATAAGCAATACTACTAATTGATATTAAAGCCTAAGAAATCAACAATGAGTTTAGCAGTAAACACATCTTAAGTGCATAACAGTAGAAGAGAGGCAAATTCTTCAAAACTAAACTAAATGTAATGCATTTTCCTCCAACCCACCTTAAGTACTCTCCATTTCTGCTATCTCATTGGTAGCAATTCTGTTTATCCAATGCAATACAGTTCAAATTTAATAATCAAGTTATTACAAGAACAACCATTAGATGAGCTTGAGCTAAGTGAATATGTCCATATGATGTGAAAACCTATCACCAAGAACAACAGATTTAGTGACATTTATCATCAATAACACAAATTACACAAATGTCAGTAGCTATTGTTGAACTTCTAATACAACTCTCGTCAATTTTTACAAAGTGAGGGAAAAAAACTTACCCAAATCAGCGCTTTTCTCCACCTCCTCCACGTTCTTTCTCGATTTCCTATCTCTACTTCTCAACAAGTCTATCAATCGCCGATTCCACCGCTTCTCGTCCACCAATCAGTAGCCGTGTCACCACTTCCGGATCCGTTTCAAACCGCGCCTGCCTCGAATTCCTTCCTCACGTTCTCCCTCAATATATCCCTCCACGCCACCCCGCTGTTCTTCTTCTTCCTCGCGTTCTCTTCTGGTCTGTTTGTTCTCTTCTGGTTTGTTCTTCTTCTGTTTAGGGTTCTCTTCTGTCTGTTCTTCTGTTTTCGTGGTTGCAAAAAGTTTAAAAAAAAAAAAAAGTAAAACCAAAGTTAACACCGTTACCCACCTCTAATTCTTATTAATTAATTGATCTTTTAATCCTAGTCATTGGATGGCTCAGATCCCTGTAACATCCAGAAAAAATTAGAGGAGCCCAATCCTATATATACTAATAATTTTTAATAGGAGGAGGTGAGATTCATACTTTATTACAAGTAACAACCAATTAATGAGATACACGACCGTTTGCTACAACAACAATTTCAAAATTTAGGGACAGAAAAAAAAAGAAAAAAAAAGAAAAAAGTTAAATGCATGGTTAATTGTTAGCTATTTTATTTCCCTCTTTCTTCATTTTATTCTCTTGGTTTATCTTCCTCTAAATTTTTCTGAGACAAAAAATTTCTCCCCCTCAGTCCATACACAATGTAGTAAATTTTAGATGGTAAAGGAGGGACATTTGGTGTCTTAAGAATGAATCAAAAGGGAAGCAACATGACGCGTTGTTAGATTGACGATAAAAAATGAACGGAAAAGGATGCTTCAAATAATTATGTCATATCACTACAAAAGAAACTGCACCTTTATCAACAAAACTTATTGACAGAGTTATGACAAAATCTCATCTTTCTTTTGGATATTCTTATAGGTTGTATGGGTTGGTTTGCTAAATCTCAATTTGTATGGAAATTGTATTTGTATAATTTAGGTTTTACGATTTTATCAATAGTAAAGTGTGAAACCTTCTTGCATACCTTTCAATTCTCTCACTTTGATCTCTTCTATGGTGTCACCGAGACTTGTTCATATGGATTTTTCTTCTTTGATTTATAAATGACTAGTTTTTCATGGTCCATCTGTTGGAGAGCAGCAAAAAAGATGTACTAGGTTTGAATGCTGAAATGGTTTTCTAGATAGCTATTAATTGTTCTTTCACATGAAAACAAAACCAAAATTGATATTTTCCATTTAGTAATTAAATGGAAGCAATTAAATTTTATTGAAAACTTGTATCATGTTATATTGAATCAAGGGTTCATTACAATTCATTGGTATGACACAGTGAGAATCTATAATCGTCATGAACTTGTGGAAGTTCGTCATACATCATAGTTGCACAATAATGACCCATTTGTTTTTGCTAAGTATAAATGTCATGATTCTAACAATCAATTGATGGTTTTTCCTTTGTTGTAATCACCAAATTTGTTATTATATCTTTGACTTTGCTAGCTATAATATTCTCTTTGATTTCAGCTTGATTATGAGCTTGATTATGCTCCTCACAATCTGATTCCTTTACACCCCCCCCCCCCCCCCCCCCCCCCCCCCCCAAATTAGGGCGGGAGTGTAAGCAAAAGCCTAATTTGAATCGTAATAAATAATGTGTTGCTCGCTATAACAGTTTCATGAAGATGTGTAGGAGCTGAGATTGTGAAGTAACAAATCGTGTGACAAATGTTTCCAAGCGCAACTTTTCCTGGACGAAATTATAGTTTATTCTGACATGTTTGGTGCGGCCATGGAAGACAGGATTAACAGTCATGTAGAGAGCACTCATATTGTCACTATGGAGAACTGGAGCATGTGGAAGTGTGATACCGATGTCACAAAGTAATGAGGATAGCCAAGTTAATTCTGTTGTAGCCAAAGCTATAGATCGGTATTCAACTTCAGCACTAGAACGTTTTTGTTTTTACCTTTCTAGACAATAAAAAAAAAACAGAAAACAAGCTTGATAAAACTGTTTTTTTGTTTATTTTTTTATGTAAATAATTTTTTAAAAGATAAAACAAGATTTTCAAAACGAGAAAAAGTTATTTCTTGTTATTTTTTCTTTTCTTGAAAACTGGTCTTAATTAATATTTTAATTACTATCATCAACACTTATACCATATCTTTATTATTATTATCATTAACTTCATTCTTAATTTTATAATAGGAAAAAAGACGGATTGACACCCAGATTATTGACTATTAGACAATTTGGCCACCCGCTTTTCGCAGTGACCAATTTGGCAACCAGCTTTTCTCCGTTACACAAATTAACCACCCATGTTTGAACCGTTAGACAATTTTACCACCGTGCACGTTAAGTTTGACTAACGGTGTTAAATAATCAATACGTGGCCGTTATCCAATGACATGGCATGCCACGTCAGCATTTAAAAAAATATAAAAATTGAAAAAATAAAGGGAAAATCTTAAAAACTTTAAAAAAATCCAAAAAAATATTTAAAAAAATCTAGAAACATATAAAAAATTCAGAAAATATAAAAAATCCAGAAAAATATAAAAATATTCACAAAACATAAAAATATTCAGAAAATATAAAACATACAGAAAAATATAATAAATTAAAAAAATTCAGAAAAATATAAAAATATAAAAAAAATCCATAAAAATATAAAAAAATCCAGAATTTAAAAAAAAAATTAGGCACTCCTTATAGTGTAAAATTAAATTATTTTCAAATATTTTATTATAATTTTTATTTAAAAATAAAATACTTTAAAAATAGAAAAATATAAAAAAAACGCACTTCATATAGAGGCTATAAATGCTAACTTCACCCCTCCACATATATTTTTTTGTTTTTATTTTAGGATAGTGAGTTTGTTGAAGGGATTGAAGAATAAAGGGATAAAGATTTTGTCCATTTTTTTAGTCCTATTGGTCTGTATTTTCTATATATTTTTACGTTATATCTTTTTCTCTTTTTATTTTTTCATATTTTCTGGATTTATTTATAATCTTTAAAAAATGTATATTTTTTCCAAATTTTTTATTTTTCTGTATCTTTTTATATTTTTTGAATATTTTTATGTTTTGTGAATATTTTAATATTTTTTTAATATTTTATATTTTCTGATTTATTTTGTATTTTTCTGGATTTTTAATATTTTTTTAATTTTTTATATGTTTCTAGAATTTTTTAAATATTTTTCTAGATTTTTTAAAAGTTTTTAAGGTTTTTCCTTTATTTTTTCAATTTTTATATTTTTGAAAATGCTGACGTGGCATGCCATGTCATTGGACAACGGCCACGTATCGATTATTTAACACCGTTAGTCAAACTTAACGTGCACGGTGGCAAAATTGTCTAACGGTTCAAACATGGGTGGTTAATTTGTGTAACGGGGAAAAGTTGATTGTCAAATTGATTACTGCGAAAAGCGGGTTGCCAAATTGTTTAATTGTCAATAATCTGGGTGTCAATCCGTCTTTTTCCCTTTATAATATTATTAAATTTTACTATTACTATCTCTATTACTACCATTATTATTATAATATCATTTCTCTTATTACCGCTATTTGGACTTTATTACAAATATTATCACTGTCATAAGCAGTAATTTTAAAAAAAAAATTAACAAACATAAAAACTGGAAGTCATCCAAACAGACCTCAAGTGCCTTCTGCTGTTTGAACTTTGAAGCGTTTGGCAGCAAATATATACATGGAATGCAATGCAAGACATCCCAGTTGCTTTTGCGTACTGCACAAATTTTGTTCATCCAACCGTTACGGTCCAACCACCACTGGCCTTTGCTATTAAGACTAGAGCTGTCAAAACGGGTCCAAGACCCATAGACCCGGCTCGGTCCCGGCAATTCGGGTTGGGTTCGGCACTAATTTCTGATCCCGTTTTGAGCCGGGCCGGGTCTGATCCCGACCCGGGAAACGAGACCCGAAAAATTCTAATTGTCTCTATTCTCTAACCTAATTTTTACATTTCACTTCTTCCTTTTTTCTTCAATTCTTTTCTGCCGCAGCCCACACGACCAAACCAAACGGACGCCGCAGCCACACCACACCGCCGACGCCGCATCCCAATAACCCATGAAGTCATTTTGAGTAATTCAAGATGTGAGCTCAAAATCACTGGTTTTGGTGGCAGTGATGTTAATAATGATAATAATTACAGTGGTGGTGCTGGTAATAATGTTGGTAACGGTGGTGGTGGTGGTGGCGGCGGCTCAACTTTTGTTGGAACTTTAAGGCCAGGGACACCTGGGCCAGGAGGGCATCCAACTATGCATTATTTCAATTCTTCATTCAAGAACTCAGCAGCAACTCCTCCAAGAAAATCCCCTTTTCTTTCATCAGATTATAGAGATGGGTCTGCTGGTGTTTTTGGTGGTGGTGGGCATCCTAAGGCTCTAATTCCTTGCTTTGTGGTAATCTGCAAACCTTGAAGAAAGTAAAGGAAAATGTGAAACCTTTTTTTAATCTTCTGTTTTTCAAAAATAAATGCATTTAACAACAACAAAAAAAAAACAAAATCGGGTAGCCAGAAATTGATCCCGTTTTTATACGGGACCAGTCGAGTCTAGACTCGAATTTTCCGAGTCCGAGACGGCTCTAATTAAGATACAGTTTTGGGGTTCTTGCATATACTGATTCTGAGAGTGAGAGCATATTCCATAGAATATTTTTTAGGACCACGGAAATAAAAATGACGAATCACAGAAAGTGCACATGAGATGACTAAGATCTATTCTAGCTTAACGAAGATTTTGGGTCGGTAAGTTGCATAATTTGGAAGAGATGGAAGCTGAAAATTTTGAAAAGTTGCATCAAACTCTATAATGTCTGCCAATCTCTACTTTTGTGATATTTGATGGACAAGCTATGTTTGTTTTTAACCATTCTTTATTCGATTACATATTAGAATTGTTTATTTTTTTTATTCCTCCTAATGTCCTCCTTTTATTTAATTACTATTTTAGTTTTAAATAATTATGGGTCGATCAATCATAGAATTATAAAATTTCTGTTGTTCAAAAATATCAATCGATCATAGAATTTTATAAGTTATAAATAATATATATTACTCCCTCTATTCAGAGAGTAATTTTCTAAATTGTCTGCTGCTACTGCCCAGCTGTGTTGTGAATACATGCCTTGTTTAATTTTTTATTCATCTGTATACTAGAATGAAGGGAATATGTGTATATTCTTTTAAACATATAATGCAGATTCTGAGGCTAGTAATATTATCAATTATCATTAAATCAAAACATGGATTTATCTATTCTCGTAACAAAATAGAAGTACACAATTATCAATCATCATTAAAGATTATGTAAGAAAAAAAATCATTAAAAATATGATATTGGTCCACATAATAACAGATTTTACACATGGAATAAAAAGGACCTTAAGGTTTGAGGAAAAATATAAAAAAAAAAAAAAAAATCATTGAGGTATAAATGATATGACAGAATACTATCACAGCATAAGATCTTTAAGCTACAAAATTACAAGGAAAGCGTAGCCACATCAACCTAGGAACCAAAGAATGGTGAAAAATGGAGACATTCAGTTGACACAATAAAATCAAATCAAATTGACCAAAAAAGGAAAAGAAAAAAGATCAAAGATAGAATATGCATGAAGAGATCACTGGATAATTTATACCACCAAGTACTCCAACTCTGAGTCCTAGATATGCTCCGTTGATCATTCCGTGCAACCAAAGTTCTGATCAGAGCAGCTTGTATGACATCAAATCTTCATCCTACACAGCAATTGGAGCTTCCTGCATGTGTTAAACTTGAGGATTAAGATTTAACCATGAGGTTTTCAATTTGTGACGACATTAATAATTACTATCATTGCCACCAGTATTTCGCTAATTTATTGATCACACACAACAACACAAACTCGTAAACCTTCAGAGTTCCATTGTTGCAAGAAACAGAAGTACTACCTTGGCAGTCAAATTTGAAACAGCTGTGTTGAACTTTTCCTTAGTTTTTGTACTGGCAACCTGCCCAGCCCTTGCCATCTTACTAAAAGCACCATTTAGCCAAGCTGTTCCACTCGTCACGTACCTGTCCACAACCAAGAGTTCAACAATTACTTCTCTTTTTCACTTCAACATCTAACTATCATCAAAACCAGCATAAACAGCAGAAATGAACAAGTGCTTCGAGGTAATGCACAAAGATGACATCAAACCAAGCAGATCATCTTGGTTAAAAAAAGAGCTTGTGAAAAACAAACTCAACTACAAGATGGCTTAATTTCCAAAGCTGCAACTTAAATTGGTGATTTTTCTTCGTAAAAAAGACATCTATACAGCAAATGCCATTTTAGATACCTATCTATTGTGGTTCATTACAAAGTTATTATGTTTCTTTCTTGTTGTTTTCGGTACATGGGAAACAGATCAGCAAAGCTAGATCCTAAGAAAAGCAACACATGAGGTATCAGCGAGAAGAGCCAAGGTCATTCACCAGGAGGGGTGATCCCAAAACTGTACAGTAGAAACCTGACTAAAGGATCCATACAGAAGTTATCCTGTTAAAATCAAGATAAGGAATACAATTCACACTATTACAGTAAGACTACCATGACTAAGGCTTTCTTTACACTTGAAATTATACCTTTGACCACTTGGGACCCTTCAGGTCTTGTCATAATATAGTTATTTAAAAAAATATCATGGAGTTGAAATAATGTTCATAAGCAAAAATTGCAAATTATGCCACAATAGGAAAACAAAACACGCCCGCATATGCCACAATAGATTAGATCACTTTTTCAAGAAACTGAACCACATCTTCAGTAAATGCAGCAGGCTTTAGCAGCAGAATTCTAGAATTATTGAAAGGTCCCTGAGTAGCCATTACCAAAAGTATCTAGAATGTGCTAGTGGTGGGTTAGGGATCTCTTAAAAGGTCAAGTGTTCAAATCAGCTTATCAAAAGAAAAAGAAAAAGAAAAAGAAAAACTATAAATGCAGCAAATGGATACACCAGAAAGAAATAGTGACTTTAACCAATCTTTGACATGGCTATCAGATGTCAGAGGAATTACTATTCTCAACAACTAGGGGAACCAAAAGCAACAATTGAAAGAAAGAGATTCCACCTGCTTGATTTGACTGCCGATCCTGTGTCATTTATCTTCTTCTCTGCTGCAAATATTGCTGCCATTGTTTTATCTGAGACATGAAGTCTCTGATCAACAGACTTCACTCTCTCATTAACAGCTGAAATACCAACTGTCAATTTCTCTGTAAGCCCAACTTTCCTGTCAAAGGAGATCACCTTGGCAGATGCACTAGCAGTCAAGCGGTGTTTCTCATCGAATGCCTTGGCCTTATTCATTGCATCTTGGCCAATGGCTGATCCTTTTGCCAGCACATTAGTCACCACTTCTTGAGCTCTATTGACATAAACACTGCCTGGTGGGCTCGTCTTTCCCTGGTAACAGAAACAGATCATCTAAGGCCAAAAGCTTGAAGCACTGAACAATCAAGGTGTAGTAGGATATGTAACGTAAATATACTCGAAGTGCCAAATAACACATCCAATATCTAATACCACTCTTACAACTATAAAAAATGTATTTTGCTAGTGCAAGAAGGAGGAAGAATAAGATGGAAGATCAAGAATTGCCTTGAGCAACCAGGTATTATAATTATTTCAACTTCAGACCTACAATGACCAACACAAACAATAACCTCCAACAGTTTTTCCAGTGCTAGCTACCAGATAACACTCAAGTATATTTTGATGCATATAGATAACTGTGCAGTAACTCAGAATAACAAAGGTACTTTTGTGCAGCTACCTCAACATTTGATGGAATTCTTTCAGGTGGAACTACCGATACAGCATTGTCCACATTCCTGACTTCCTGCATAAATACATTTTAGGAAGATGAGAATCTGAAACAGTTCACTTCAAATGAGATTTTAGAGAACTACTACTGTACTTGCCTGCAGCTCCCAGATAGGTTCATAATCTTCAGCAAGTGCTATACTCACTATCTGGTCTACTATAGTTGCTCCCTGCACCACAAGCACACAATTTATCTTTTTCGAGCTGTGCTTACATAATGATTGTTGACATAAAAATCGAACTTTTCATTACATTAGACAAGACCAGATGCATGCACTGAGAAGGGGTGTCGGGTAGAAGCTCATTTAAATGTCTCAAAAGTCACAAATCTCTCAATGATTATAATTTTTTTAAACCCTGCTTTTAACTCCTTCAAGTTCATTTAGAATCACCATCACATTGGGGCAGCACCAAGCACAAGACTGTGCTAATACCCCTTCTTTCAATAATAAATGAAGAAACAAAACCAAGACAACAAAAAAGGAAAGAAGAAAGCATATTCGATTTGCTATTGGTCTAAATGAAACTAAGTCTGTCCACATTGAATGTGAAGAGAAGAAGGAAACCATTTAAGTCATTTAAGCTTCACGCCTCACTTGGAAAACAATCATCCTTCAAAATTGCTTATCATTTCCCATCACAAGAATACTAAAAATATTCAATTCCTAATGTGAAATCACTGAAACACACCCCCAAAATAATACAATGAAACAAATATAGGAAAAGAAAACTAACCGATAACAACAATGCAATTTCAAGCGCTTTAGGGTCTTTGAATGTAACAAATGCTGTCTTTGATTGCCCATTCTCACTGCCGTAAGGATGAATACAAAAATTAACAGAAAAAACAAACAACTACTAGTAGCGTAAATGCTAAAGCATCCAAGAAGAACGTACTGTCTGATCTCAATGTGTTGGATTTCTCCAGTAAAGGAGAAGAACTCGTGGACCTCTCTCTCACTCGCTAGATCTGACAAGTTCTTGACTTGAACGGTTCTCTTATCCTACCAGAAACCAATAAAGAGCATGTTTCAGCAATTACTAAAATAAACTAGGGTTTCCTGTCGAAAGAGAAGAAGAGGAACTGACCTGCTGCTGATTAGATTGCGGCATTGTAAAGTGAGTGGAGATTTTGTTCTGTATGGATATGGAAACAAAAGAAGAAGAAACAGAGAGAGATGAGAGAGTCTATTGAAGAAGAAGAAGGCAAGAAGAAGGAAACAAACGGCACGAGCCTGACAAAGTCAACTAGTCAAGGGGGACTGGTTTTTTTCCAGGAGAGAGAATTCTGTGCGGTGTATAATTATTAAAAACAGTTCCTTTTGTTAATTGTTATGATTAGTATTAATTAAACTTTGTCCCATTAAATGAAGATGTTGTATCATGTGCTTTAAAACTTAATTACAACACATTAATTAAAGACTTGTTTGTTTTACTCCAATTTAATTTTTGTGGTTATTATGTGATGACAAAAATGAAAATATCTTCTTTTTTCTTTTCTTTTCTTTAGGGATAATCAAGATTGTGAGAGAGAATGTCTCAATGTCAACAATATCACCAAATATTAAATTCAATTTATTAAACATCTTTATTTGTTGCCCAAAATACTTGACGTTTTGGGACAAAAATCGTGTCCCATTTTACTTGTTGTCCTTGATAAATGTGTCCACTTATTTTGGTCTTTTACATTTGTGTCCCTCGAACGACAAATCATTCGTCTGAAACGACGTGTCACACAAGGGCTTTTTTGGAAACGAAAAAGTTAGTGGACCGATTTTTCTCCATCACCATCTTCTCACTCCAACGTCTTTCTGACACCAAAACCTTCTCACTCCTCACTCCATCTCCTCACTCCATCTTCTCTATTTCCTTTCTTATTTCTTTAACAACAAAACCAAAAATCAAACAAAAAATATAGGATTGTTATGCTCGAATTGAGGATTCAAATGATATGAATATTGGCATATTTTGTGATGAAATTGAATTTTTTGGATTTAAAAAAGAGAAGCTAGAGAAGAGAGAGAGAGAAGCAGAGAAGAGAGAGAGAGATTGTTGAGGAAGAAGGAGGCGCGGACACGTGGCCAAAAGCACTGACATGCTGGACCGATTTGTCTCCTCTTAATATTCGGGATTCTGGCCCGAA
Organism: Viola odorata; assembly: GCA_963691705.1. Taxonomy (NCBI): domain Eukaryota; kingdom Viridiplantae; phylum Streptophyta; class Magnoliopsida; order Malpighiales; family Violaceae; genus Viola; species Viola odorata. The sequence continues at coordinate 18,074,552 of OY829539.1, read as the reverse complement.
CGACAAGTAATTCGGGCCGGAGGGAGTATGTATTTAGGGCTGCTCATCCGATACCGTCCGAAATAATTCGGTATTCGGTATATCGAATTTTCAAAAAATTCTACCATACCGTACCGAATTGTACCGAAATACAGTACCGAAAAAACGGTATTTCGGTATATCAAAAATACCGAAATTAAATCAACCAAACACACAAATCTCACTAAATCAACCAAAGTGGCCGAAAATTCCCACCCAGCCACCACAAACCAGCCATAATCACAAAACCCAGCCACCACATCGCCATCACCCACCCGATGCAAACCAACAACAAACCAAGAGAAAAGGAGAAGAAAAGGAGATGGTGGTGCAGGTCGGCATCGGCGATGGGCAGATCGGGGAGTGTGGCGGGTGTCAGCGATGGGCAGATCGGGAGTGTGATGGGCAGATCAGGAGTGTGATGGGGAGAGGATGGATGAAATTGATGGATTGTATACAAACCAATCTATAGGTATTTTAGGGTTTAGAAATTTAGATTGAAGATTAAAGAAGATCGGGAATATTTAGTTGGGTTTGGAAATTGGAAGAGTGGAATGAAATTGGAGAAGTGGCGGCTTGGGTTTGGAAATTGGAAGAGTGGAATGAAATTGGAATTTTAGATTGGAGATTAAGGAAGATCAGGGATGCTTGGAATTTAGAGAGGGAGTAAAAATGGGCCGGCCCAGCCCACCCAAGCTCATGTTCCCTTTCAAAAAATTCGGTATTTCGGCAATACCGAACCCACAAAAATACCGACTGTACCGTACGGTACGGTAATACCGAAATACTAAATTTTTTGAAAAAATACCGTCCGAATTTGTGTTCGGACGGTATGGTAATTCGGTATTCGGTATTTCGGTGTGCAGCCCTATATGTATTCAATGGGGAGCTTGAGTAATTATCTCAAGGGGCAATTAGATAATTTTAATAGAGAAAAATACAAATAATTAATGGAAAAAAATTATAAAGTCTATTATGTGAGAAATTAAAATTTGAAGAAGCAAATATGAAGGACGAATGAAAAAAAATAGAACTTTAAACTGTATTATAAGAGTATTGAGAAGTTTGAGGGGAAGATATGAAAGATAAGTATAAAAAAAATAGAATATTAATGATAATGATAGAAATAACCAAAATTTGCCAACCTTAAAATTAATGTAAAAAAAATACTAGGGACTATTATAGGAGAACTGAAATGGCTGGGGTTGCATGGTCTTTTTCGTCCACTTGTACCTCTGCCTATATATTTATTCTAAAAAAGTAGTATATGATTATTCTTAATCATCTTTCATTTCAAACACCATACTACCATATTATTACATACAATATTTGAATTTATACATTTTATATTACAAAATTAAATTTATGTTACAATCATAATTGAAATTTTCCATTCTTTCCCCTCAACAAAGAAAGTGAAAACAAAAACTATTTTTCTCCATTCCTTAAACGTTTACTAGTAATTTAAAGTACTATGCAAGTTTCTTAAGATTTTGATGAAATATTTTTATACATAGTGTACCTACATGAAAAAAAAAATTGCATAACTATTTAGAATTTAAAAGACATATCCTACCTTGCATACATGCTCACAATCACACATAATTGATAGATGACAAAATTAAAAATTAAAATACTTTTTATAAAAAGAAAAATTACCTGCCAAAGCAAATGAGTAAAATTACTTCATGAAAAATTAACATAAAATTAAAATTGTATGCTAATTTTTAGATTAGCTAGATGTTGAGTCCTTTAGAGGCCGTTTGGTATGGATTCATTTCATTTAAAATGTGAGAGTTCATTTCATTTCATTTAAAATCATTTGTACCAAATCAGTCGTTTGGTATAATAAAACATGTGAGAGTTCAATTCCTGTAAGAATTGAACTGCAAATTTTAATGAAGAGTAGAATTCTTCAATAAAAAGGTGCGATTGTGGTGGAATTCATTTGGCTCTTTTATAATTAATTAGACTATTACTTAAATACCCTCGTTTAAAACATATCCCAGTATCACCTCTTTTGTTTTTCCTCCTTGGCATCTCGATTTTTCAAAATATTCACCATCTCCGCCTTCACGATTCTCTAATCTCCATCCATTTTCTTCATCTCCAGTTCCCTCCATATCAAATCCCTCCGCCAAACTACAGTCCGGCTGGCCTGGAGACCCAAAGGTGAGTACCATTTCGTCGATTTTGTTAACTTTATTTTGCGGAATAATGTTGATTTCTAGTTCTAGGGTTTATTATCAAAAACATGAATTTTCTTATATAGGTATTGTTCATATAATCATTTTCTATCCTTTTTCTTGTCCATACAGATCTCGTATCTCTTGGGTTTGTGTGATAACAAGAATGACTTAGGTTTCATCAAACTTGTAAGTAATTTTTATTATTTTTATCTAGGTATTGTCCATATATATTTTGGTTTGATTGTTTATTTTGTTTGGATTGAAAGATTGACTGTATGAAATTATGGGAGGTAAATAAATTTATAGTATTAAAATACCGAATTAAATGTGAGTCATTGTCTTCAAGCACCACCCTCCTTGTCTTCTGCATTCTTGTTCCTTCCAAAGTTAGCGTATCTGCAGGAAATGTCTCTAATTTTTGCATTGCAATTATAGCACCCATGACATCTAAAATAAAACATAGGAAAGTGTTAAGAAATAGTCTCATGCTATTATACTTCTTGCATAATTAAAGAGATTACCTTTTAAAGGCCAATGATCCGCCTGAGCAGTGAAGAGAGTTGGGATCAGTAAGGTTGTAGTAGTAAGAAGGTATCTGATTTTGTGCTCCTCTAGCAGGTTCTACAATTGATTGCTCCATAATTTCAATCCTTGCTCTATGATGGGTGACACAGATAGAGCAAAACATACATGTAGTTAATTTATTTAGTGATTTTCTACGGTTCGGTTCTGATAAGAAGGCTGCCCTAGCATATTTCTAAGTTTCTAACTTTTTTTTTAGCTAGAGCAAAATTCAGAACAAGCTGACTAGTGCTCTGGTTGCATTTTTTGATAGACTTTACTCCTATCTTTTTCTCATTGTCATACATCTAAATTACTGACTCCACCATTGTCATAACTGGTATGATGCAATGAAAATTGTGATGTGTTTGCTATTTTGTACGGTATGAATAAAGTGTTCTTCTAATGCTATGTAAAGGAAATGATGATTGCACATGTGAGCTCACTACATCATTTACTGTGATGATGCTATCATTTAGACAAACGATGCAGTAAAAATTCAAAGCAATGTTTAACATGACAGCATGCTGTCTGATGAGTATGAACAGAAATGCAAGGATTCATTCAGTTCCCATGTCTGATTTGTGTTTCTGAGATCTTTATCAGTAGGCCTACTGTAGTCTTGATCTTTTCTAAACTTGGACCTTCATTACTAAACTGGTTTCTTTCCAGCTTAGTTTTTCAAAGGTACTTAAGTCAATAACTGAATATTTAAAGCTCTAATTACCATTGTTATTTGGAATTGTTCTTGAAAACAAGTAATCCCTGAAAGTGTGATTGACCTGGTTATTACCTTCTGATGGTGCGATATGGTTTCCCACTTTTTTAATGTGCACATACAAATGTTAGCACATGCATGAAGAGAGTATACTTTTTTTAAAACCAATTTAGATTTATATGTACCCAAAAAAGAAGTGTTGTCATTTCCTGTCTTGGAAAATCATTGCCGGTTGAGATTCTTGAAATTCTGATTTGAAGGATTTAGATTTCTTGCCAGAAGTTTTCAGAATTTGGTTCAATTATTTGTACTAGTGCTCACTTTTCTCCAACTATATGTGATAGACCCTCGATTTGTAAAAGCACGCTGCTATGATCCAGTCAAAGGAATAGAATCACTGATAATTCTTCCAACATCAAAAGCTCAGGCTCTTCAAAGGAGGCAGGTCTTCTTAATCATGCCGGATAAATATTTTCATCTATGCAGCCCTAACTTTGTTTTACTAAATGAGTTTAACTTAATTTACTTGAATAGTTGAATTTTAATTGCTCGTGCATATATTGAGATTTGTGTAGTTTAGTACTTCAGTTAGTAAATACACTGCAGACTTGGTTGAGCATCTGTGCTGAAATAATGATAGGACTGTGAGAAGCTTGTCACTTTTGTAGCTGCTTACATAATGAAAACCATCTACGCACTGTTTAACTATATTTCTTTGGCCCCATATGAATATAGATAGTTTGAGGCTTAAGATTATGAAATCAGGCTTGAGTTCCTTATCCAATAAGTAAGAAACTTGTCTATATGTTTGTTTCAGTTTGTTTAAGTTTCTTTCTTGAGGTTATATTGCTAAAAGATTGCTACGATCCTTCCAATTTCCATTCCTGTCTTACGACTTAATTTTGTTTTGCTATGATACAAGATTCTCTTGGTAGACTTTTGATGTAGTTTTTCTTTTAATGTTGCTGTAGATACTATGGAAAATGTTAAAAAGGATACGGTACTTGCTCTAGTTGCTTATGCAGGCTACTTAATATGGCTCTATAAAAATGCTAATTACATAGATAGGCCAATTAGTAGCCCTAGAGCACATAGAGAAGCAGTACGTAGGGAGTTGATGATGGAGTTACAAACGAATAACAATGCTCGTTGTGTACTACGCATGGGGTTCGATGCGTTTACAGAACTAGTTTCAATTCTTCGTGACAAGAACCTCTTAAGAGATACTAAATTCTCTTTTATTGAAGAACAAGTAGCTAAGTTTCTATACACGATAAGTGGTCAATCAAGGACTCGTTCAGCAAGTTTTTTCTTCCGTCGCTCGGGAGAGACCGTTAGTCGTCACTTCCATCAAGTTCTTAAAGCAATTTTGAATCTTGAGGATCAATTTTTGGTACAACCAAATGGATCTTCAATTCCTCAAAAAATATTAGAGGATAGTAGGAGGTTTTATCCTTATTTTTAGGTATAATATTTTTCCTCTAGTCAATACTTATAGTTTAATAATCTAAATATTTTTTTTAAACATGAAACTCTTAACAATATTTTTTATATATATAGAATTGTGTTGGTGTCATCGATGGGACGCATATTCAAGTAAAGGTACCAAAAGATAGTATTACAAGATATAGAGGAAGAAAGGGATACCCTACCATGAACATTTTAGTAGCATCCTCTTTTGATCTAAGATTTACTTATGTGCTCCCCGGGTGGGAAGGCTCGGCTTCAGATTCATGAATCTTAGAAAATTCTTTAACTAGGGAACATAAGTTGAAAGTTCCCGAGGGTAAGTTTTTTAATTTATATATATTTTCTAGTAGTTTACTAAAACCTCAAAATTGTCATTTAACTTATTTTTTTGTAATTAATTAAAGTTTTTTTTAAGGTAAGTTCTATTTAGCCGATGCAGGTTATATGTTAAGGTCGGGGTTTATCACTCCTTATAGGAGTACTCGTTACCACTTGAAAGAATACTCTCAACGTTGTCCTGAAAATGCCAAAGAGTTATTTAACTTAAGGCATGCGTCGTTACGTAATTCTGTGGAGAGATCTTTTGGTGTCTTGAAACCAAGATTTCTAATTTTATCTCAAGATGCAAGATATGATGTGGATACAACATCAGACATTGTGTTAGCGTGTTGCATTTTAAATAATTTCTTGATGAATGTCGATTCGGATGAAGAGTTGATTGCACGTGTTGATAGGGAGTTAATGTATGTTGAGGCCGAAGATGAACACTTAATTAGAGGGGCTGTTTCTAGAGGTGAAGATGGTAGAAGAGGAGAAATGATCAGAGAAACAATAGCTGCACAAATGTGGCATGATTATGTCGCTCAACATTAGTTATTTAGCTGCACAAATTTGTAATGTGAGCATGAATCTGTCCAGTCTTTCCTAATTATGATGGTATGACTATTATACGAGTTTCTTATATACCTTTTCCAAGCAAATGTGGTTGTGTTTGTTTTAGTTACGTACATGTGTGTGCTGCTATAAACAGCTGCTTGTGTGGGAGAGTTGTAGAGAACCTTCTTTTTGTGGACTCACGTTTCTTTATACTCTTACCTGTTAAGAATTGTCCTTATTGCTCAGAAATTTATTTATGGGCATTAAACCCTATTAAATTGGCTAAAAATTGTCTTCACTCTACTCATTTCTTGGAAGAAAAAATTGCAGAATTCTTTTTTAAGTTGCAGTGTTGTATTTTCAAGAAAAATAACTTTGTCCTGGTCACATATATATGAGATACATTACTATATAAGAATTAAGAATAGTCATCTGATCCTAGGGATGTGATAGTGCTTAGAAGCGGTGCAAAATTTATAAATTTTTTTTCTTTTATTTTATGAGTAAATTTTAATTTAGGGATATAATGGTCAAATAAGTAAAATGAAATCATTTCTTAGCTCGATTATTGATTTTTCCTAGTCATCATTCACCTGCTTTCCCCCAGTTTACAAGTCTCGTTATACCTCCCACGAAGCGCCCTTGTTTATAGTCATAGGCTCGGCTATGGCGAAGCTTCCTTTCAAGCCTTGGTTCTCAAAAATTTCGACGTTGACCCTATTGTCCCCAGTGAAGTCGCCAAACTGTCGCACCCCCTTTTTGGATTTTTCCTAATGCGACGCGGGTTTGGGACGAGATGTGAGATGAAATCGGACTCATCTCACATGATGCAATGAAGTCGCCACCCTATTTTGTTTCTAGGTTTAGGGAACCTATTTGTCATGCATAAAAATAAAAAACTAAGGCAAAGTGGGTCTGAACCCGAGAACTGCGGTTTGGTCACATCCTAAAAAGGTTACCGGATAAAAGGTGTTTAAAATTGTGTTTGAAAAATAAAAATCCTAATTTAGGCGATCATGCCCAACGGATTAAAGTTTAACAATTCTGAATTATTCGTGCATATTTATAAAAATAAAATAAAAATGTGAGAATGCTTACTCGGAGGAAGGAACGGGCGGTTCTCTTTTCTTTCGACGAGCATTTGTATGTTAGCGATTAATATTAAATGTGCAAAAATAATTATTTAAGCATATGAATTTTACGAACAAAAATACAAGCATACAAGTAGATATTTAACGTTTTATCATAGGCAAAGTAATTAATTTTTGATAACTATATGCGAGTAGAATAATTATTTAAATGTTTAAAATCATGCAAGAATAGTTTATTACATGATTTGAGCATATGATTAATTAATATCAAAATTATTAAATGACATGTAAGGGAAATAATTAATTTAAACATGCGATAGCACGCCAATATAATTAATTATAACCATACGATTAGTTGGCACGCGAAATGACGCAGGCGGAATGATTAAAGTTGATGATTGAGCGCAAGCAAAATAATTAAACATGCAAGCACATAATAAATAAACATTACAAGCATACATGCATACTGACAATAACAATACTAGAGCGGAAATAAATAAACAGTACATGGGTGCGAAAAATAAATAAACAGTACAAATAAATCGGCACGAGAAAAAAATGTGATGGGCCAAAAATAGGGCTTGGCCCACTGGGCCAGAAATGGGCCCACGGGCTGGCCAAAACAAGCCCATCTCCTCCTCCGTGTGGGGTAGCAACCATCCCTTCCTTCTCTTCATTTGGGCTTGGCTTGATCCTTTATTTCAATTAAAACAGCCCAAACCCGTGGCCCCTCTACTATTCCTCATCCTCAACCTCCTTTCTTTGGACCAAGCAAGGCAGCGACAGCACAGCAGCACGCAGCAGCTCCGGCATGGCAACAACTCTGACCTGTCACGGCGAGGCGGCGCAGAAACTCCGGCGAACAACAACAACGACGGTAGCTCGGTAGAGGTGGCTCTTCTCCGGTAGCGACAACAAGCAAGCAAAGGAAAGAAAACAGTGACAGAGTAGATACGAATGACAAGGAAAAAGAAAAAGAGATAATTGGAAAAAGAAAAAGAGATGATTAGAGCAAGCAAACAGGTAAATTAAACCGAATTAGAAAAATTGAAAGGGGCGAGAAATTGCTTGCCTTGTTTTCGCCGAGAGGGAGAGTGAAAATTTGAGATTGAATCGTGAGCAATTGAGAGGGATAGAGTGTGTGTATTGGCTGTGTCGAATTGAAGGGAAGAGAAGGGTATTTATAGGAAAAATTTGAGTGACGGGCAAGGAAAAAAGGAAAAGAGGTGAGGTGTAAGGGAGGAATAGTAAGGCGGTTTGAGGTTCGTGGGCAGCAAGGAGAGAACAGTGAAGGTGTGTAGAAATGGATTAAAATGTGCATTAATGCACATTAATGCCAATACGAACATAATATTTTTGGTTCGAGCTTATAGTACAAGAAATTTTGCTAAAGCCTTAAACAGAAAACGTTAGGACGTAGAATAAAATAAACTAAGATAATTAGCATACAGGGAGCGACAAAAAAAAGTTCGCTATGTCGCTCGATAAAATTTGCTAAAAAGCAACAAACGTTCGAACAGAAAAACTGCTAAAAATAAAAATTGAACGAAACCCCATGAGATGGCGCGAGTTAAAATAATAATAATAAATAAATAGCTAATAAGAGAAATTGTTCGACCCTTGGTTTCGAGAATTTGACTCGGGAACCGATACAGGTTCGAACGAAAAAATGATAAAAATGCTAAAAAAGTATGAAATAAAATTTAAATTTCATTAAGGCGTGAAAATAAACTTCAGATTGACTAAAATAAATGAGAGCATGACTTTAGAAAATTGCAAAAAATATTTTTGACGAAAAATTTAAAATCCAAAATCGGGTAGCAACAGTTGCCCCCTCTTCACTGTCTCATCAAAAATTCGGTGTAACCGAGATTTTTGATGAGCAGTAAAGATGGTTGCTCCCGAACCAGCAATGGTTTGAAAAATGCAAAATGTAAATGCAGACTTCCCTGATAATGGGATGAGATGCAGAAATAATGTAAATGACGTGTCCCTGATACTGGGATGAAAAGTAAATTGGCAGAAATGTAAATGAAAACTTCCCTGATAATGGGGTAAATTGCAGAACTGTAAATGACAAACTTCTCTGATAATGAGGAAAAATATAAATGACGACTTCCCTGATAATGGGGTGAAAAGTAAATTGGTAGAAATATAAATGTCAACTTCCTTGATAATGGGGTAAATTGCAGAACTGTAAATGACAAACTTCTCTGATAATGAGGAAAAACATAAATGACAAAATGTAAATCAGGTAGGGCGAGGGTAGCACTCGCAGTCCATACCTTGATGCTTGAGCATTGTTTGATGCTGATGTAGTTCTGACTCAATTATGCAAATTTAAATGTTTGAAAAAGGACATGCTGTGGAGACGTAAAAGACAAGATGTGGGGACGTGACCCTTCACACCTTTAAAAAGACACATGTTGTACTGAAGTCGCTCTGGGAGGAGGGGAATTTCATGCAATAAAGTAAAGTGCAGAAAAGTAAATTTGCAGGAAAGTAAATTACAGGAAAGGTAAATTGCAGAAATATAAATGATGACTTCCCTAATAATGGGGTAAAAAGTAAATTGCAGAAATGTAAATGATGACTTCCCTGATAATGAGGTAAAAAGTAAATTGCAGAAATGTAAATAAGGATTGTAACGTACCTTTGCTCGGATGTTGGTTTATGGTAACATACCTTAGGATACTGTAGAAGGATGGTCTTGGGGGAGAACTTCTCTGATATTGAGAACGATCTCTGATATTGAGGACGATCTCTGATAGTGAGTCTTCTTCTCTGATAGCGAGGTCTTCTCTGATAGTGAGTCTTCTTCTCTGATAGCAAGATCTTCTCGGATAGTGAGGAGATGATAGTCTTCTCTGATAGTGAGGAATGATCTTCTCGGATAATGAGATCTTCTCGGATAGTGAGGTTTTCTTTCTCTGATAGTGAGGACCTTCTCTGATAGTGAGGAGTTCTTTCTCTGATAGTGAGGAGTTCTTTCTCTGATAGTAAGAACCTTCTCTGATAGTGAGGAGTTCTTCTCTGATAGCGAGGACGATCTCTGATAGCGAGGATGGATTATCTCTGATAACGAGGATGTTGGTCTCTGATATTGAGGATGTTGGTCTTTGATATTGAGGAATGATGATGATCTCTGATAATGAGGAGATGGTCTTCCCGGATAATGAGGAAATGATAGTCTTCTCTGATATTGAGGAAATGATCTTCTCGGATAATGAGGATGGTGTCACTCTGATAGTGAGGACAGATGATGATCTCGGATAGTGAGATTGGATCTTCTCTCGGATAATTGCCCCTTGAGACATTGGTTGAAATGGAAACTCCACTCGTACGCTACTGCCCATTTGGTGTTGAAGATGTAAACTCCGCTCGGACGCTGCTGCCCACTGGGAGATTGATGCTGAAAATGAAAACTCCACTAGGACGTTGCTGCCCACTAGGAGATTGATGCGAGATCCTTTCGGACGCTGCTGCCCGTTGGCGGTTGATGCTGAAAATTTAAGTGAAAACTCCACTCGGACGCAGCTGCCCACTGGGAGATTCTTGCGAGATCCTTGCGGACGCTGCTGCCCGTCGGATGTCGGCTTAAATCCTTCTTCGGACGTTGTTGCCCGTTGGAGGTTGATGCTGAAAATTGAAATGAAAACTCCACTCGGACGCTGCTGCCCACTAGGAGATTCTTGCGAGATCCTTCCGGACGTTGCTGCCCGTCGGATGTCGGCTTAAATCCTTCTTCGGACGTTGCTGCCCGTTGGAGGTTAGTGCGAGATCCTTCCAGATGCTGCTGCCCGTCGGATGTCGGCTTAAATCCTTCTTCGGACACTGCTGCCCGTTGGAGGTTGATGCTGAATTCCTCTCGGACGCTGCTGCCCGTCGGATGTTGGTGCTGAAGAAGTAAATGCACGTCCGTGTGAACTGCCACACAAAACTTGGAAGTGGAGTTTTAAACCGCCACACGAAATTTGAAAGGTGGGGTTTTGAACCGCCACACGAAATTTTGAAGAGTGGACAATACACGAAGCAACACTAGATGGAAAAAGAGCAATTGATAAATGGAAAATTCAATGAGATCAAATCATGTATGTTGTATATGAAAGTACACTATCCTAAAGTTTGCCCCCAACATTTTATAAAAACAACTTCCCTACCAAGAGAAGGTTCAACAAATTTAAGCAAGGAAGTTGATAGTTTTTCCTTTTCTAATGAACAATGCTTGTTGATTGGCCGCGGCGAGGGCAAAGTGCACAGGTTCTTTGGTTTTGCTGGTGATGCTTCTTCTTCTTGATCACTCGGAGAGCCTAGATTCTTGAATCTTCGTTGGGGATACTTCTTCTTGATCGTTGGCCAAATAAAAATATTTAGATGATAAAACATGAGACAATTCCCCACATACAAAAAGGCAAAATCAGAGAATACCTTGCAAGGAAACCAATTATCCCACTCACACAGAGTGCTTCAAACGATTCAACTTATAACTCCAAATCCTTACTAGTGAGGCCTAACCAATACCCCAAACATCCAAGCTTACATAAACAAAAAATTCTGGTACTCCATGACAGAATCATGCAAACTGAAATAGAACAGCGACTGCTTACTTTTCATTCTTTTGATTCATCGATTGTCTCCTTTTGTTTTTTTCTTTTTTCTTTTTTGTTTATTATACCTGTATTTTGGACATGTAGTTTCCTGAATGCTTCCGCTTGTTGAGGCAAAAATATCAAGACATGTGTTGTCTGTTGACACGTAGTTTCTTGAATATTTTCGCTTGTTGAGGCAAAAATATCAAGACATGTTTTGTCCGTTTGGCTGGTTTTATTTAGAGATAGTTCTTTGGATATTTTCACTTGCTGAGGCAAAAATACCAAAGCGTTGCTAGCACCATTTTTCTTTTTCCCCCTTTTTTTGTCTTTTTTTTTTCATGAATCAAAGAATGTTTCAAGAACACAGAGGTGAACGCTCCACTTGCAAATTCTGGCATTAAGCGCCAAAACTTTAGGTTTATAAAAGATTGGATGTTTAAAGAGTACCAGGGTCGTACTTTTGCAAATATTGATCATGTTAACCCCATTAATTTGCCCCTGTAGTATGGTATAAAGTCAAAATTGAAGCATTTTTGCATTTCATGTGAGTGAGATGGCAATGTTTCAAGCAACGAGTCCTCTGATTTTTCCTTTTACACAGTGCATGTAATTTTCCTAAAAACACAAAGAAAACTGAATAGAAAATCATGCAAAATACTCTCTAGACTATCTTGGCCATAGACACGAAAATCAGTAGTGTCGAAGTTTCTTGGTTTTTGCTGGAGATGCTTTGCTTCTTTCTTGGTTAGAGCAAGTATAGTTTCCCTAAAAGATTTCTTCTTCTTCCATACTCGCTGTGCACCTTGCCTCCAGTTAGCCATCTCAATCAAGCACTGCTCATTGTCTTATTGGGAAAAATTAAATTCTATACAAAATCGTCTCACGAAGATAGTGTGAATTTTATCGAAAGAATTTTATGCTAAATTCATAACAAATTTTAACAGTTTCAGGAAACTTATAGACAAAAATGCCAGGGTATGACTATTCACGAAAATTTATGAATAATTAAAAAGAATTGCCCCAAATGCGGGAATGAATGCAGAATGATTGTACAAAAATTTAAAAAGGCAGAGAAAAAAGTGGACTTCTCTAGATGTGTGCAGCAAGCGGCAACTAACAATATGACAAGTTCACCAGTGGGGAATCGGCTTCGTAATTCTGATCCAGCATCATCTGTGCCCAAACTAGATAATTGTATTGCTACAAACATTTCTAACAGTCCCATCACAGCCAGTCACAACATCTTGAAGAATGACCGTTAAGTTCTTGAATAGTGTTGTAGGCATAGACGACCTTCTAGATAACCGGGCAATAGCTCCTTGTTGGGAGATGGAGGTGCGATCTCTTGAGACTGGTTGTTTGCAACTGCAAGATGTTCTGTAAAGAGACCAGCTCATTGTGGTGACTGCAGAGCTATCTTAAACTCTTTCCAGATTCGCTCCTTGACTATTTTTGGCAAGGAGACATCTTCTACACTGGGGATGGCCGATTGCTGATGATTTGTTCAGGAAGTATGGCTTGAACATCATTTGGGAGATGACAAAAGATCCTTGGTTAGCTGGAGATTCAGATGGTCATTGGGGAATCCGGCCAGTCATTCCTTTGCGGGGAGGAGGCTACAACACTTCAGTCTTTGCAGCAAGGGGTTGCGAATGAGTGCAATTACCCTTAAAGTCAGCATTCACTGACCCACCAATGAGAGGCTACAACACTTCAGTCTTCACCGTACAATCGTTGTGCGTGTATTCGGGGAGATCTTGTCTGGTGATAGTAATGTCCTGATGGTAAAATTTCCCGAAGAGGGTCGCTCAAGAGTTGATAGGAGGAGGGTTCCTGATGATCTGGAGGCAAGGGTAGGATGGACGTAATGAGTTCTTTGTGGTGAATTACCGCCCCTGAGGCCTTGCCCCCCTGGTGGAAATTTGCTCGATTATTGATTTTTCCTGGTCATCATTCACCTGCTTGCCCCCAGTTTACAAGTCTCGTTATACCTCCCACGAAGCGCCCTTGTTTATAGTCATAGGCTCGGCTATGGCGAAGCTTCCTTTCAAGCCTTGGTTCTCAAAAATTCCGGCTTTGACCTTATTGTCCCCAGTGAAGTCGCCAAACTGTCGCACCCCATTTTTGGATTTTTTCTATTGCGACGCGAGTTTGAGATGAGATGTGAGATGAAATCGGACTCATCTCACATGATGCAATGAAGTCGCCACCCTATTTTGTTTCTAGATTTAGGGAACCTATTTGTCATGCATAAAAATAAAAAGCTAAGGCAAAGTGGGTCTGAACCCGAGAACTGCGGTTCGGGGTCGTATTATGGACTCGGGAAGGTGTTAGGCACCCGAGTCACATCCTAAAAAGGTTACCGGATAAAAGGTGTTTAAAATTGTGTTTGAAAAATAAAAATCCTAATTTAGGCGATCATGCCCAACGGATTAAAGTTTAACAATTCTGAATTATTCGTGCATATTTATAAAAATAAAATAAAAATGTTAGAATGCTTACTCGGAGGAAGGAACGGGCGGTTCTCTTTTCTTTCGACGAGCATTTGTATGTTAGCGATTAATATTAAATGTGCAAAAATAATTATTTAAGCATATGAATTTTACGAACAAAAATACAAGCATACAAGTAGATATTTAACGTTTTATCATAGGCAAAGTAATTAATTTTTGATAACTATATGCGAGTAGAATAATTATTTAAATGTTTAAAATCATGCAAGAATAGTTTATTACATGATTTGAGCATATGATTAATTAATATCAAAATTATTAAATGACATGTAAGGGAAATAATTAATTTAAACATGCGATAGCACGCCAATATAATTAATTATAACCATACGATTAGTTGGCACGCGAAATGACGCAGGCGGAATGATTAAAGTTGATGATTGAGCGCAAGCAAAATAATTAAACATGCAAGCACATAATAAATAAACATTACAAGCATACATGCATACTGACAATAACAATACTAGAGCGGAAATAAATAAACAGTACATGGGTGCGAAAAATAAATAAACAGTACAAATAAATCGGCACGAGAAAAAAATGTGATGGGCCAAAAATAGGGCTTGGCCCACTGGGCCAGAAATGGGCCGACGGGCTGGCCAAAACAAGCCCATCTCCTCCTCCGTGTGGGGTAGCAACCATCCCTTCCTTCTCTTCATTTGGGCTTGGCTTGATCCTTTATTTCAATTAAAACAGCCCAAACCCGTGGCCCCTCTACTATTCCTCATCCTCAACCTCCTTTCTTTGGACCAAGCAAGGCAGCGACAGCACAGCAGCACGCAGCAGCTCCGGCATGGCAACAACTCTGACCTGTCACGGCGAGGCGGCGCAGAAACTCCGGCGAACAACAACAACGACGGTAGCTCGGTAGAGGTGGCTCTTCTCCGGTAGCGACAATAACCATTACTAGGAGAAGCTACTATGCATGAAGTAAAAGGATGGTAGAGTTCTAGCTCTAAGGCTGATTATGATCTGGGCTTCTCAAAGCCCATGCCTGCTTGTCAAACTAAAGAGTGTGTTATAGCACAGAGAAAGTTCGTAACAGCAAGAAAAGACAGCCAGAAGAATAGATGTGATGCATTGAGGATGTATAATGCTAAAGAGAAAAGGCAAAATGAAAACATGATAGTAAAGGGCTTATTTTTTAATGCTAAATAAGAAAGAATGCCACAGATTCACAAATGATGTCACTTGAGAAATACGTAAAATGCACAATCATGAATTGATTAGAAAAGAATTGCAAAAATAGCTTGGTAAGATGAGTAGTCACCAATGGAAATTGTAGATAACTACAAGAAAATAATATTTACAGGTTACATTCATCTTAGAGTTCAAATATTTGCTAACCTTGTAAGATGCCTGTGAATGTCAAAAATAACTAGGAGCACATCATACAAATCAATTGTTCTCCAAACACTATAGACACGCAGTTTACATCTTTGTAAGGATATCCACTGGTTCCAGGGGTGTCAAAGAAATACTGCAGATATTACACATCTATCAACATTATAACCTTTCCTGATAGTACCTCATTAATGTTAAAAAATACAGAAATTTCGGAGAAATACAATATATTTGCATGTCACAGACTTCTCAGCGTGTTCTTTCATGTGGAAAGAACCAAAGATTAAAAAGAATCATACACAAATAAAAAATAGTAAACAAAATAGAATCCAAGAAGGAAAAAAAAGGGTGATTTGATTCCAATAAAATGCTTTTCAGAGAGTTTAATGGCATTTAAAATGTCAAACAAAATATCAAAGGTTGCATGCCTCTAAGACATGTACACAAGAGCATACATTTCAAAGGAGAGATGTTGCCACCAGTTAGGCTGTCTTGGGCACTAGCTACTGAATCGTATAGAAGAATCTAAATGCTTTGATTAAGAGGTAAAAGTGAATCTAAATGCCTTGGCCCTATTTTTTTTTTTTTTTTGTTAAAGAAGGTTCAAGGTTGTAGACTACAACTGGACCTTCAGCTAAAAAGATAAACAAAGATCCATGAATACTTAATGCAAATCAGCAACTTCCAAGAAAAAGAAGAGATTACCGCCCTTTAGTTAGGATCCAAAACTAAGTCGAAATTAATATACTGCATAGGGTAATAGTCATGATATATCTTCTCATGAACCGTTGCTATTATTTATCATCAAAATGACCATAACTCATTTTCAAGCAAGAATTCCTCTAATGAAAGGTTACCACAAGTTCATCTAAGAAAACAAAACCTACTCATAATAGCACTAAACCTCTTTATGTTGAGATAGTCATTTAAAAGAGAAACATATTGAATGTTTTAGCAAAGGAGCAAAACCCAGAACATGAAAACACATTTTCCCAGATACCCACAAAAAGAATTCATAAGAAAAGTTTGGAATTGAAAGTCCCAGCAAATTCTGTGACCTAATCAAACTTGAGAAGTGCAGTGATGAAAAATAGTAACTGGTAGCGGAAAATTCATGTTTTTGATAATAAACCCTAGAACTAGAAATCAAATACAAAAATCGAGGGATAGTGCACAAACCTGTGAATACGATAGGGGAATTCTCGATTTCTCTTCGTCCTCTCTCTCTCTCTCGCGTGCGTTCTGTCTCACGAACATGCGTTCTCTCACGATCTCTCTCGCTGTTTAACCTTCTGCGTGAAAAGGAAAAGGAAAGGGACGTGGATATGTTTTGCAGAAGGGTATTTAAGTAATAGCCTAATTAATTATAAAAGAGGCAACTGAATTCCTCAGCAATCGTACCTTTTTGTTGTAGAATTCTACTCTTCATTAAAATTTATAGTTCAATTCTAACGAGAATTGAACTCTCGCGTGTTTTATTATACCAAACGAATGATTTGGTACAAATGATTTTAAATGAAATGAATTCTATCATTTTAAATCAAATGAATCGATACCAAATGGTGACATTGGTTCTTTATTAGAAGAAGACATATAAATAGTCATACACTTTTTTATTGCCAAATGAATTTAGTGACCATATTGTTTGTTTACATTTTACTTGAATAAAGGAGAGTATTTATTGCAATTATAAACATATTTAATGTACACTTACAATTAGTACAAACATTTTGGTGTCTTATCTCATTCCAAACTTTTAGTATTCACAAAGCTTTGTTGTCACACAAAATTGTTTCATTATACGATAATTGATCGTTAGCCGAAAGCGTCAAAAATAGTTGTAAAATAAATAAGGGTCAAGGGAGAGTTACAACTTATCACGACCCACAAAAGATTTGTAGATGGTGGTAAGAGGATCATCCGCAGAGACTCCTCGAGTGCGTAGTTTTCAGTTGACTTCCTCGTCACTAGAGTTGTTGGTTTGATTCTGAAAATAAAAATAAAAGAGTAACAATTAAACTGTAAAATGGGCTTGGTCAAGGGCTTGGCCAAGATGAAATAACAGTGATGGAAATTCAAAGGATAGAGATCCCCGGTAAGGGCACCTAGTGAGCTACGTTTCTTATGATTTGATCATTGATTCAGTGATGTTCACCTTGATTTTCATAGTACCGCTATAGATTGCAAGGACTCCTATACACTCCTACTTCCTTCCTCTTCAAATTCTCTAGCAGGTACTCCCTACTAGACAATCCTAACCAAATAGCACCTCGTTAGTTAAAGGATTTACTACTTTGGTTGATGGTATGAATTGATTGAAAGGTAGCACAATCAACATCAAATGCACAAGGGAAGACAATACCTAACTTAAGCTACCTCACAGTCGAGGCCCTAGGTTGTCAATCTGGTCTGAGTTATACTATTTATTTTCTCTAGCCTACGCGAGACTAGTTGTCTACTTTAACCTATCTGATTTCGCTCGTCCTCCTCAAGGTTGACTGCAACTTTCAAGTTATAATGCAAGAGTGATCAGTTCTAGATTTTAACAAGAAAGCAGTTTTATAAAATCATAAAACAAACGGTTAGGAAAATGAAGATTATTAAGAGTGATTAGACCTCATAAATCATAGGAACGCAACTTGATTGGCTCTTACCAAGAATGGATGTTTAGCCGGACATATTCATGGAGGAAAATGATTTTGTTGATTGCATAAAAGAAATTAAATCCGTCAATTCCAGAACTGGAATGTGTGGAGCAGAAAATGTTTACAATCAGAGTATGTGAAAAGAGAAAAAGAGAGTACCCTTTTCAAAAAGAGTTTCTAGCAGCTTATAAGCATCACTGCTTCCTAGTCCTCCTCTATCTCTTTCAAAAATAAAAGATACTGATAAATGAAAAAAAATAAAGATAAAGATAATTGTTTGAGAGATCAAATATTATTCAAGAAGGAGATCCAGTTAAGGATTCTTGCTGATAATCTTCAATGCAGTTGATCCCTCAAATCCTGTTCTCTGTTGCAATCACCACCTCGCATCCTTGCGCTTCGCCCAAAGTCTCTCTCTATCGCGGCTGTCTTGGCCAAGCCTGCGACCAAGACAGTTTCGGATGTCTGATTTTGTGCTCCACAGGTGATGTTCTCCTTTTTATCAGCCTCCAAGTAATTTCTGCAAAAGTAGGGAGAATCCATAGAAATCAATAGCTTTACTGCCCAATTTACAAGTAATTAGACAGTAAAAGTATGAGAAATTAATGCTCAATCAAATTCCCCCACACTTAAACTATGCTTGCCCCTAAGCATACAGACTCGATAAACAAAACAAAAACAATACCACACAAAAGTTAAAAATCAGAAAATATTTGTTTTTAATCATCCATCTCACCACATAAAATGCTTAGATGCTTTAATCCACAACTCCATCCCGCATTACCATGGCCTAACCAATACCCCAAACATCCTACATCTATATAGTGCCATAATCATGTGCTTAAAGATAGAATCATGCAATTGGAATAAAATAATTTATTACAAATTTAATTATCCTCCCATTATTCCCTAGATACATGAACTATTGACTCTTAAGCACAAACTCAAGTAAAGGTGCAATTGCAGAAAGTAGGATGCAACACATAGTTACAACAGATTTTTCTTTTCTTTTCTTTTCTCTGCTTTGCTTTCTTTCTTTCTGCATACTTCTTTTCACTTGCTTCTTCTTCTTTTTTCATACTGCCTTTCTTTTTCACCTTCTCTTTTTTTTTTCTTCTTTTCTTCAGAGCAATATGTCCTTCTTTTCTAAATAGTTGCAGGAAAATGAAGATGCTTGCTTACGCACACCACCAAAGGTACTAAGTTTCGGCCCTTAAGGGGTTAGCACAACACCGACAACCAGAATTTTATCTCAAGATAAGTGGGAGATGGTGCTGAACTACCAACTCCATTTGGGATGAGGACAAGGTGGTGGAAAAAAGAACATAGGCAGTCATACATTAGTAAGTGAAAAGACTCAGCACACATTGCAAGAATTTAATAAACTGACAGTCCATGTAACTTGGGCATTGATTAATTAAGGTCATGACAAAGGAATTCTTTGGATGTTCCTCTTGCAAACCTTGGTGTTCAGCACCAGTATCATGAATCTATACAGATAAGGAGTGTTTAAAGAGTACCAGTAAACATACTCTTGTAGGTATTGGAAATGTTAATCCATTAGAATGCCTTGGTAGCATGGCATGGAGTTATGAAATCAAGTATCTTTGTTCCCTATATGATGAAATCCACGTTTAAAAGACAGGATGGTTTCTGATTTTTGGGAAAAAAACATTACACAGTCTATCTAAAAAGACGTGAAAAATCAAAATAGAAAGGCATGCATAAGACTTCTCTGATCCTAGAAAAAGAAAAATATCCTATAGTGTCTTGGCCAAGAAAGACTAAAATTCATGCATAAAAATAGTGTAAAAACAAAACAAAATACACAATCATATAAACACATATACACATAAAATTCTCCCCTACACTTAAAAGACACATTGTCCTCAATGCGCGTTGGAGAATGAAAAGAAAAATTGAGAAAGAGGAAAAAAATAAAAAGGAAAGAAACGACCTAGGGGCAATTAACTTGGAGGAGGGGACTCTAGAGGTACAGTTGTGTCTATTTTTTGATGGAGGCTCGTCATGGACTACATTAAGGCGTTGAGACCAGTCATGAACTCCCTCAAGTGGGTGTTAGTTTCCTAGTGGTGGGCTTGTTGCCGGGTAAGAAGGACTTGTTGCAAAGTGAGCTGTTGGGGAAGAAGTGTTGTGGCCCAAGATGGTGGAGTGCTGGAGGAAGGTGATATGATCCGACCTAGGGTAAGTAGGTCAAATGGTATTTCAATGGAGCTTTAGGATCTAGCCAAGAGCTTTTAAAAGACACAGAATAAGAATAACGACAAACAGAAATGACGGCGACGGACGAAACGGAAATGCAACGGAAATGGAATAGAAATAAGAACGAAACAAGAAGAATATTACCAAGATGAACACGAAGAGGAAAGTGAAAGGACGTGGGCACGGTGAAGAAGATTATATGTATGTTGAACACATGTGAAGGTGTTTGGGGATGGAGAGAAACAAACATGTATTTCACAACGAAAGTCGATTACAAGAACAACTTGCAAGTGATTACACAAATACAAGGTTTGATGGTTTACATTTTACTTGCAAAGTATCAAAGCACCATCAAGGCTTAGAAGTTAATAAGAGGAGTTTAGGGTGAAGAAAGATGAGTTATCTCACTCTACAATAATCACTCAAATCTAAACCACCGAAAATAATAGTTAAGTCTAACCTATATACTAAGTTACAAAAAGTGTGACTGCCGGTAGATTGATGTCTAGGCGCGTGTCTTCATTGATGGGCCTAGGCCCAATGAGAGAGGCAACGACTTCTTTCGGCATATGTCAGGTTGGGCTATCGGTAAGTCAAATAGGATGTGTGTGAAGGTTTCATGGCTAACAGGTGGAATCCGTTTGACCATTGACTGTTTGGCTACCGGTAAGTAATTATCGGTAGACATTCTCTAGGGCTTTCTTCCTGGTAGAGTCCTTCTTGTACTTGGGGTGGCGCTGTTGACCGGCACCGTCGAAACGCGTCAAAAATAATAAATCCTGAAGCCTAGACGCACAAATTAATTTGCGTACAGCGGTAATAGGGTCGAACCACAGGGATTAAAAGGTGACAACTTGTCCTAGATGTATGACAAGGATAAATGCAATCAAAGAGTAACACAGAAGGGGGGGGGGGGGGGTGGTGTTTGTTGGTTAAACTAGTTTACCAAAAGAGATCGAGAACTAGATAGCTAACAAGGACAGAAATAATAAAATTGACGAAAATAACAATCATAAACAAAATAAATATGAAAGTAAATAAGATAAAGTCAAATGAGAGGAAATCTTAGCAAGGGATTTTCTTAGGTTGCGTCGAGGCCTAGTCAGTCATCGACGCACAAATATTCTATTCCTATGCCATAGACATGCTATAGGGGCCAGGTACGTTTAGGTCCCTGCTTTCTAATCGTCACTCAAATGTAATAATATTTTCTGATGCCTAAATGCACAAATAAAATGTGTAAATGGCAAGACAGGGTTGAACCATAGAGACTGAAGGAATAAATAATCAATTTTAAATGTATGACAGAGAACAGACGCAACCAAACGCAATAGTAACACTAGGGGGGTTCTGTTGATTAATATAGTTAATCAACGCAGAAGTGGTAGCTAACAAGATGAATAATTAAAGCAAATATCAAGGGCACGAAAGTAAAACACAATCAGAGGCAAGACACTAAAGTACTGGCAAGGGCAAGATAACAAAAAGAGATAGTGAATACGAAAATAGATTCAGATATGACAGGATCTTAGCAAGGGGTGTTCTCGGGTTATTTCCAGAGTTAGTTAATCATCGTCTCGAGGATATTCTATCCTTATACCATAGACATGCTATAGGGACCGAGTTTCCACTCAAACCCTCTACTTACCTTCGTAGATAGAAGCTACCCCCCGTTTCCACACATGAGGTAGCCTTGACGTTTCGTCGTCCCCCTAGGCACGAATGCGGGGAGGCAATACTCAAAACGCCCATGAAGCGGAGGTAAGACATGTCTAGGGAACAATACCCTCAGTTTGTCAAGCTCGTGGTAGCGCCCTAATCAGCTGGTTGCCCTAGATTGGTGAAATCACACTGTAGCAACTTCTCCGCTCTAGGTGTCTACTACTCCTAATGGCCTCACGTCAGTTATTACCATTAAGATGACAACAATCACAAAGAAACACTAGTAGTTGATCAAGCTCCTAACATTTCCAAGTGAAAAATAACAAGATAGCGACAACACAAATGAATATGGCAATAAAGATGTATTAAACACGTTTAGGCCTCTTAACTAATCCTTACAACCCTTGAAACAACCTTTGCTAAGATAAAGAAGTTTAGCTACTCATAAATAGATATGAACAGTAGATGGAAATAACAATTAACATAAATAAATTAGAAGATGATAAAGGAAAATGTTTAGAATAAACCGATAGAGGATTTAATAAACCAAAGGAGAAAAGCTTGCTCCTTTTACAAACTGGCGACGCCCTCCTAAAATGAAGAACACGGATCCCTAAAATTAAGGTAAAGGTAGAGTGATGTCTCAATGTCAGCTCCCCCTCCTTACAAAAACCCTAAAACTAAGCTTAAATATCCTAACAACCCGTTAGGGGACAAAAAATAGCTAAGGGGAGGAAATGACAGCACAAGGGAGGACACGCTCCTTAGGGAGGAATATTCTGGAATCTCTGGGCACGCCTGACACCTTCTAGAAACGCATGGAATCCAGTGCGAATCTTAAGAGATTCTTCTCTTTGGCTTTCGATTAGGAGCGGATGCAAAGGTATCGCGGGCCAGAGATTGCTCACTGGTCTGGTTAGCGTCGAGGGCACGACGACACTCTGATCTTCTTAGTGTTGAAGCTTGAAATCCCAAGAATTCATTCCAAAAATGCATCTTTTCGCTCATTTCCTCCTTTTGGCACTGATCTGCAATAAGGATGAAAACAGAAGGTAATTTAGCAGAATCATGCCCAAGAAAAGGTCAAATATAAGGAGAAAATCATGCTCAAGATATATGTTATCACTTTCCTTCGTAAGAGAAGTCACCCCCCGTTTTCACATATGAGGTAACCTTGACACTTCGCCGTCCTCCCAGGCACGAGGCGGGGAGGCAATACTCAAAGGCCCATTAAGAAGAGGAAAGACACGTCTAGGGGTGAGACCCTCAACTCGTCACACTTGTGCCACTACCCTAATCGGTTGCTTTCCCTAGACGGAACAGGCCAAGCTAATAACAATCCGTCTAGTGTCTGCTCTATTCTAAGGCCTCACGTTAGTTATTACCAAAGAAAAGACAGTAATCTAATAAGGTGAACTAGTAGGTGATTGATAACATGTTTCATGGGTATGATTTTATCCTCATTTCTAGCCTTTTCGGGGGCATGATTCTGCTATTTGACCCTTATTTCCATCTTTATTGCAGATCAGCTCCAAAAGGAGGAAAAGAGCGAAAAGATGCATTTTTGAAGGAATTCTTGGGATTTCAAGCTTCAAGGCCCAGAAGATCGGAGCGTCATCGTGCCCTCGACGCTAGCCAGACCAGTGAGCAGTCTCGTGCCCGTGATGTATCCACGTCAGATCAAGATCGAAAGCCAAAGAAAGGAATCCCCGAAGATTCACACGGGATTCCTTGCATTTCTAGAAGATTCCATGCGCATCTAGAAGATTCCAGAATATTCCAGCACGCTCCATGTGCTTTCACTCTCTCTCCTTAGCTGGAATTTATCTTTTTGTAGTCCCTTAGCTGGATTTTATCCTCTTGTGGGCTAGACACTATATAAACCTTTTATTTTAGGGTTTTAAGGGAGATATCTCTTTTTATTTTTTGGCAGTCGCCTCTTAGGTTTCTTTTCTGGGAATTTATTCCTCCCTTTTATTGGAGCAGCCGCCGATTTGTAAAGGAGCAATCTTTTCTCCTTTGATTTATTGAATCATCCTTCGGTTTCTTCTAATCCATTTCCTTTTATTTTCTTTTATCATCTGCTATTTATTATCTACTGTTCATATATGTTTATGAGTAGCTAAATTTCCTTATCTTAGCAAAGAGTGTTTCAAGGGTTGTAAGGGTTAGTTAAGAGGCTAAAATGTGTTTAATACTTCTTGACTATCGTATTTGCTTGTTTGCCGATTTCTTGTTAATTCGTCTAGGGCAAGATTAGAAGCCTGGCCAGCTAATATCTAGACCTAGATGATTACTGTCATTCTCTTGGTTATAACTGACGTGAAGCCTTGGGTTAAAGTAGGCACCTAGTGGGGACATCGCGAGAGGTCTTTCGTCTAGGGGTAAATGGTCGTTTAGGGTTGCGACGCGAGCTTGACAAACTGAGACGTCGTGCCCTAGATATGTCTTACGTCCTTTTCATGGGCGTTTTGAGTTTTGCCTCCTCGCATTCGTGACTGGGGGGACGACGAAACGTCAAGGTTACCTCATAAGTAGAAACGGGGGGTAGCTTCTATCTACGAACGTAAGTAGGGGGTGTTGAGTGGAAACTAGGCCCCTATAGCATATCTATGGTGTAGAGATGGAAAATCCTTGTGCTGATGATTGACTGACTAATGCGTTCCTTAGTAGGCTAGAACGCTCTCTATCGATCGTTGTCCAGCGACGTGGGTTTCAATGCGGAAATTAACTCGAAGAAGACACATGAATCTCCAAGTCGCAATGCTTGGCACTCCACGCAGAATCCCTTGAGGATCTTGCGCCAAACCCTTGAATCTCCAAGTTGCAATGCTTGGCACTCCAAGGAACGGATGACTCAATAGATAGTGCTTTCAAGTTTTACTTGACAAGCTAATCGAATGCACGAAACTCAATTAGTTGTAAGGTTCATCAAGAACAAGTGGATAAAGATCTAAAGAAATCTGCTTTTAATTTTAATAATCAAGTCTGACCGAATACAAAAGTTGGCGGCTCCTTTTTAAGGATGCGCTAAACCCTAATTCCGAAATGGAAACTAAAGTAGTTTCTAAAAATTGTCTCAAACAAAAATGGCAACAAGCCACCCTTCCAAATAGAATCCAAAACCCTAAAATAACATAAATAAAGTCTACTAAATAGGATAGAAGTGCAGGCACCGCCGTTTTAGGTCAAAAGGCCCAAGTGGCTTTGCTTGCGGGTCGCCGGTCACGTTTTAAGGAAACAAGGCGCTTTCCTTATTCCCTCGAGCGTTCCTGCTAAAAATTGGAAGGAAACTTCATAACACATAAACGAAGTGCTGGGCTAAGTCTTGTGCGAGGAAAAATGCCCCTATCTTCAAAAGGTCCGGCAGTGGCTTTCGCTGTCCAATGCGGTCTTGTGATTTAGGCCTATCCCAAATCCTTCGGGCGTTTCTCCTGATTTTTGGCCTAGACTCCTCTATTGTATTATAAATAATCATGGGATGGTCAAAAATAGGAAAAGAGCACTGATGGACCTAGAGGTCCGAGGCGGCCATGCGTGGCCCATTTGTAGGCGCGGACGCTGCACGGATCAAGGTCACAAGGCACGGCTGGGGTGCGCGTAGGCTGGATTCCTGTGAGGTTGTCTCTGCCTTCAGCTCCATGTGGATGAGGCTGCTGAGCTTCACCTGCAAGGCTCGGGCCCTGGCACGAGTGATTGGGCCCGTGGGCGGCAATGAGAGGCTCGGGCCCTGGCACGAGTGATTGGCCCAAGGCGCCTGTGGGCGCGGCACTAGAGTTAGCTCCTATAGGGATCGTATCACTGACCCTGGAAATAACCCGAGAATAGTCCTTGCTAAGATCCTTTCTTATCTAAATCTTTATTTGCCTTTATTGACTCTTCTTGTTTTCGTGGTCTTGCTAGTATTGTAGTTTCTTGCTCCTGATTGTGTTTTACTTTTGTGCCCATGATAACTGCTTTAATTATATTAATCAACATAAACCCCCCTAGTGTTACTTTTATTCTTGGCTGCATTTACTCTTTGTCATACATTTAAACTGATTTATTATTTTTTCAATCTCTGTGGTTCGACCCTGTCTTGCCCTTTTACACATTTTAACTGTGCAATTAGGCATCAGGAAATTAGTATATTTGAGTGACGATCAAATTTTGGCGTTGTTGCTGGGGATTGAACGAAACTAATTTCTCTCTTTTATTTGTATGACCAGGAGATCTGCACCAAGACATCTATCTTCCATCTTCCCTCGACGAAGCAGAGTTCGTCTACCCCAAGATACCCATTATGGATGACCCACCCCCTCCTAGGCATGATGCTCCACCGAACGTCCGAACCAACGAAGACCTCAATGCTGCCCTGAGGCACCTAGCATTTGTATTGTCTGGCCCGTTGTTCCTCATGATTGGACGCTCAAGTCCGCTGTTATGCATCATCTACCCCTCTTTCGTGGGCATGACAAGGAAACCCTTATCGGCACCTTTAACAATTGCATTCTATTTGCGAGGCCATGAAGCCAATCAATGTCAGTATTGAACACGCCAAGCTCCGTGCTTTCATGTGGTCTCTCAAGGATCTTGCCCTCGACTGGTTCTACGACCTTCCTTCTAGATCTATTCACTCTTGGGCCAAGATGTCCAAAGCCTTCACGGACAAGTATTATCCGGCGTCTATGGCAATGGTCATTCGCAAGCAATTGGTATCTATTCTTCAAAAGGATACGGAGGATCTCGATCAATATTATAAATGCTTCAAGAGGATGCAAGCCTTATGTAATTCTTGGGTTGACTTCCTCGTCACTGAGTTTTGGTTGGGTGGAATCTGAAACTGAAGACAAAATGGAAAGAAGTGAAAACAGTTTAAAATAGTATTGGCCAAAGTCTTGGTCAAGACTAGGGTCAAGATTGTTGTAAATCCGATAAAAGGAAATTCCAGGTAAGGGCGATATGAGAGCTCTGTTCTTATGCTTCGATCATGGATTTAAATGTATTCATCTCTTCGTTTATAGTACTGCTATAGAGTGGAGGTGCTCCTGTTCACTCCTGTCTTCCCTCCTCTTCAAATTACCTGGCGGGTGCTCCCTTTCCTGATAATCCTAGCCAAGGGACACCTTGCTGGTTAAAGGGTTTATCCGTTTGGCTGATGTCTTGAATGGCTGTTCGCTTCCTCAATGGTATAGGGGAAGATAGTACCTAGGCCAAGGTATCTCCCTATGGAGATCCTAGGCTGTCAATCTGGTCTTGACCTTGATTACTTATTTCTTCTAGTCTAGCTCGAGACTAGTTGCCTACTTTGTCTAGCCGACGGGTGCTCCCTTTCCGTCTAGACCGGCTACAACTCTTCTCTACTAGAGTACAAGGATGATCAAACCTTGTCTCTAGTGAGTAAGCGATGAATTAAGCTTAAGAAAAGAATAAATACAAGTGAAGAGATTGTGAAGCACGGTTTCAATCTCACGAACGCATAAGAACTCTAGCTCATCAACCCTTACCAAGAATGGGTGTTTAGTTACTCATACTCATAATTAAAAAGACAATATATGTTGTTGCATAAATAAATTAATTCCGAGATTTTAAATAAAATCCGGAGCAAAGTTTTAACAATGTCGAAGAAGAAAAGAGAAGAAGAAGGTCGGAATTCGATCCCGGACAGAGGAGGAACAATGTTTGGCTAAATAGCCCTAAAACTCCTCTGTCCTACTTCAACTAAACTTCCTAGAAAATCTCTCAAAAGATTGTAACAATAAATTGTTTTTGAAATAGAAACTAAATCGCAATTACAAGGAGAGGGAAATCCCATGCGGGATTCTTCAAGAGATTGGCTTCAAATCCCTCTAGAATTGTGTGAAAGCTGCTACGTGCCAGCTGTAAGGCCCAATGTGGGAGGTGGTCCAAAAGATCCGCACAATGTCTTCTATCGCGAAAGTGTCTTGGCCGCAGTCTTGGCCAAGACGATTCTGGGTAGCGCGCTGCTTCGGTTGCGAAAATGTCTAGGCCAAGATCCAGGCCTAGACTCTGGTAAATAGCTTCCAGCTCTTCAAACCAGAAACTTCAGGATTCTTCCAAGAGACCAGAACTGCCAAAAATATGGGAAATCAAGGATAAATCAGTAGGTTTACCGTCCAAATAAACTAGTAAATGGACGATAAAACATGATGAAATGCAATGCAATCACCCTCATCCAATATTTTTGTGAAGGTTTGAAGGCCCATGACAAGGCCTTGCTAAATACTGCAAGTGGCGGTTCTCTTTGTGCCCTCACACCAGATGCTGCCAAAGCTACAATTGAGCTCATGGAAAAGAATGCCACCCCTGCAAGTAACAACAACAACGATCAAAGCGCCCAAGTGGCTGCAATACAAAATCAGTTGACTGCTATCACGAGCATGCTGCAGAATATGGCAGTAGGACAACATGTCCAGGGCAAGACTTGCTAGATTTGCAATTTTATGAATCATGCCACGGACGTCTGTCTTTTTATTCCTGAAGAAATTCAAGTCAATGTCGTGGGTAACTACAACCGGACTCCATACAACCATAATTACGATCAAGTGTGGCGACATCCCAATTTCAGTGGGGCAAACAACCCACAGGTGTCTTGCCCTAGACAACCGCCCCAGCAGAATCAGTATGGAAATCACCCTTCAACATGCAGAACTCCATGCCCATGCCTAGTTACCACAACAATCAGTACCAACATCAACCTCCTCAAGGTCAGAACTTCACCGTCCCGCCGGTTGATGAAGCATCTCATCTCAAGAATGTTGTTGCGGATTTGCAAAAGCAAATGAGTATCATGGCTGCCGAAATGAAAGAATTGAAGAATGAGGGCAGATTTCCTGGGCAAACAGAGGCCAACCGAAAGCACAATGTATGTGCCATGACACTCTGCAGCGTCACTCAACTGCCCTCGACAATAAATCAACATCTAGGCCTAGATGCTGAAATACCTGAGCCTGCACATCCAGGCCTCGACACCGAACAAACTGTCTTGCCCGAGCCTAAGCCCAAGACAGAAGCAAAGCAACTTTCAGCAAAGAAACTGAAAGTTGATGATGTCATGGTAGACCGCATCTAATCTCCAAGGGGCTCCCTAAAAAAGAGTGATGAGCTAGACGAGTTCACTCAAGAATACATCCATAAAATCCTTGAGCCGTCTTTCCCTCAAAGGCTAGTCTACCTCCCTTTGCGATTTCATCCTCCCAAGGCACTACCTTGGTGAATAGCCTGGAGTTCACGTCCTTTAAAGCCCGTTCCCGGTCAATCTCCCTGTCAAATTCTAGCCACACTAGTCCCCGACCCATGACTCGCATCTCGCAAATCCACCCTGTCTCCAATACCAGTTCTTGGATTTCTGGTATGTCTTTAATTCTTCGAATAACCCCAACTGCACTTCGCGATAGCCATTCTTTATTTTCTACAGGAATATCCAACCCTAAGATTCCTGAAGTGGATTTCTCTTCTTTCCTACTAGGTTTGCTATCCTCGGTATCCAGAGTTCGTGACTGTCCCTTCACTACGTCTGCCAAGGTTTGTTTTCTAGTTCCCCTATCCAACCCATTAACCTTTGCCTTACCCTTCAAAGAAAAATCATACCTGGTTTTAATAGGTGTAGGGCGTTCATTCATCGGAACAGTACGCTGCTGGGTGTGTGGATGCCTAGGCTGCCCAGACCACCCAATCCTCCTGCTACGCCGACCTAGGCTACTCCTAATGGCCGATGCTCCTATGAATTGCCGATCCAACGCAAGCTCCATGTCAATCCTGTTTTCAATCCAGTCAAACCGCACAAAACCAAATCGCTTTCCCTCCCTTTTTCTACGATTAGCAATGAACATGTCTATCAAACTCTCAAATTTTGGAAGCTTCCAGCAGCGTGTGATCAGGTAGCGTAACACTCTGTGATCCACATGAGAAGGAAGGTTTTCTACGTAGTATGTGATTGCCTCTAATCTGCGCTCCTCCATGGTAAGGTAATATTTCACCCCGATCACAGTAGGTGTATCGGTGTTTGGTTTCTCCTCGGTAGCAGTAGGCACATTGGAGAGTCAATAACCTAGCCGAACGACGGCTAGGGTTAACAACGGGGAGGCGCACCTTTTTTTTATTGTATATTTTTTTTCTTTTATTTACTTCATCAAATGAACTCTTGACTCCACCATAAATTAGTTCTTACTAAAGTCCAAGTTTCACGTCATATATATTAAAGTTCCATGCACTTAATGAATTTCTAGATTAAAAAATCACAAATTTATACCATATAATACAATAATAATTTTTCAGCAGAAAACCAGCAAATTAATCAATGTGATTAAAACCAAAAATATTATAGATAAGTAGATATGCATAAAGTATAATGTAATTAAGAAGACAAATAAAATAGTCGAATAAACCAACTAACGAGAGTATTAAGATAGAAGGAAAAGAATTCTCTAAAAATGAGTCAAGTAAGAAATGAAAGAGTCAATATAAAAGAGCATGCAATGTCCTATCATCATGCAATTTCACAATACATGACACTATTAACACATAGGTAGGCACACTTATTTCTGCCATTAAGGAGATCTTAACACGGTTAGTCTAATTTGATCCTTAAAACACAAGATTATTTGTCATGCAAATGTTTAGTGATGGGTGAATTTATAGAGCTCTAATATCCAACAATTTTAAGATTTTAATGAAATAGTCAAGAAATATCTGCGGAAAAGAAGGATACTAGGATCAAAATGGTGCTTGATATATCTTAACTAATGATCATTCAAGAAGGTCTACTTATTAAAAACATAAGGTTTTTATAACTAGAATTAACACATTAGTTTCAAGAAAATCCCCATAAACATTCCATTAGAAAATGAAAAATATTATTCGCTTCTATAATATTATTGTCTAAAACATAAGGGTGAAATTTTCTAGATAAAATGGTTAGCAAATCGTAAAAAAATAAGAGACAAAATAAAATTGAAAGGGAAAAAAGAAGACTAGTTTTACATGGTTAATAAAAAGATACAAAATAAAAAATATTTTACAACAAAAAACTTTTTGAAAGTGTTAGAGTGTTGAATCTCCAAAGTTTAAAATATGGGGAAGAAAAATCACTTTCATCATAAGATCGAATTACAAGATCAAGTAAGTGATGTTATCAAAAGATAACACAAGAATTAAAATTACCATAAACAAAGACGGATATCTAAAGAATGGTGACAAAACTAAACAAAAGAAACAGTTCAAAGCATAACAAGTCCAATCTCACAATCAATAAGCATAATAAATAAGGGAAGAAAAGTGGACCAAGTACCTAAAGCTAGCAAGGAACAACCTTAAAAAAAATGAAAAGCCAAAATATGCACTCAATTCTTTATCAAAACTATGCACTTAATTTTGAAAGAAATGTTTGTGAGAAGTTGTGAGGAGAAAAGGCTATGGAGGATTGTATAAATAGACAAGAAATAGAGTTGTAAGAATAAATTCAAAATGGATACATATCTGGCAAGAACAAAGTTTCCAAAAAGGGATAAGGACCAAATTTGCATAATAATAATAGATAAAGGTACAATCCTATCTTGCCCTCGACGTTCACCTTCACCAACACGGGAAGTCCAATCTGGTTAATGTTCACTCCTTAAAAACTTCCCACTAAGCTAAACTCATGGCACCCATCTTCACATTGCTCTATTTTCTGTTATTGTCATTTTACAAAATATTATAAATTTCTCCACTTTTTTTTTGTCATAAAGTCTCTTCTTTTATATTTCTAAAATCATATATAAGAGTATTAGAAAATTAAGAAAAATACATGTCTAGAAAGTGTCATTATATATATATATATATATTTTTTTTTTGTGGTGTGAAGTGATTTTGCTTTAATTTGTTTGCATTTCTTTCTTTGGTCTATGTGAAGTATTGGTGGAGAGTGTTGGGGTTGTTTAAAACAAAGAGCTTTTCCTTGCATATTTCTACACTTTTTGTATGTTTTTCCACCTTTTGATGAAAAAAAAACTATTTTACCTTTTTTAATTAATAAATACTTTTCTTTTCTTTTTAACTAAAGTAATAAAGGACACTACATTTTTTTTCTAGAGATATCCATTTTCCGGGAAAAATAGATAAAATATCTCGATATAGTGGTATCCTGATATCATCCGAACCAATGAAAACAAATACGAAGGGGTCAAAGGAATCAAAAAAAGTAAAAAATTGGCTCTATGTCCAACGGATCACACCTAGCGGGAAAAAGTATTTTGTTTTGGTTCGACCGGGAATCATATATGAAATAGCAGGCGGTATAAATTTAGAAATCTCTCGTATGATTGCACAATGGTCCTTTTACTAAGAAATGTTATGTCAATAGAATTTAATACAAAAAATATTAAATTAACTTCCTTATAGTTGTTACATGATTGAGCTTAAATTGTAGATGTTTTTACTATCTATTTTCATGTATTTTAGATGGTGATTCTACTAATTAAAGATGAATTTCTCTACATGTGCAGAAAACAGATCTGGAGAGGAAGTAAGCAAAGAGGGGAGAATAAAGAGCAAAATCCAGGCAGAATGGAGAAGACACCTTTCTTGGCCAAGAACAGTGTCTTGGCCAAGACGATCCTTCTTGGCTGGCAGAAGACTCTTACAACGATTACGATTGTTGATCTTATCCAAAGAAGTGTTGGAATGGCATCCCACATCCTTTATCTCGATTTTGTAGTCTTCTAATTAGAGAGGGAGAGTGTTTAAATAAAATTAGAGTTTAATTAGAGATATTATTGAGGGAGGAAACTCTATTTATAGTCTCTCTAGGGTTTTAGAGGAAAGAGTCCAGCAGCCGCTCTTCTTCTCTTTTCTCTAGTTTTGAACTTGTTACCGTTTTCTTTATTTTTCTTGTCTTTCTCTAA
The DNA here is from genome assembly GCA_963691705.1 of Viola odorata. Taxonomy (NCBI): domain Eukaryota; kingdom Viridiplantae; phylum Streptophyta; class Magnoliopsida; order Malpighiales; family Violaceae; genus Viola; species Viola odorata. Next base: position 18,041,767 of record OY829539.1, on the reverse strand, counting down.
CTAATCTTTCTTGTTCTTAGTAGATACGTTTAAAGCATGAGTATGAGTTTGCATGAGACCTAACTGATCTTATTATTCTTTAAATCAACATTTAATCGAACTCGCAATTATTTCCTAATGTGTTTTCTGATTGATTTTAGATCTAGCTAATCTAGAGTTGAATAGATAATACAGCTGTCGCACCCCATGAAAATCGGAAATAATTCGCGAGTGTGCAACGAAATTTGGGACCTTACAATGCTCAACGTAAACAGACGCCTCGCAACATGCAATGAAGTCGCCACCCTAATTTGGTTGCTAGGTTTAGGGAACCTTAATCGTCATGGCATAAGAAATATAATAAGTAAAAAAACTAAAGGCACAAAAAAGGGTCTGGACGCCAGACAAAAGGTTCGGGGTCGTATTATAGTCTCGGGAAGGTGTTAGGCACCCGAGTCACATCCGAAAATGGTTACCGGTTGATGAGAGAGGTGTTTAAAAAGGTGTTTGATAAAATGCATTTTGTTTTGAAAAGGGGGACCCTTAGAGGAATCGTCACTTTAGTCCTTTTTCATGATCGTGACCGTTCAAAAATAATTAATCGTTGAACGGTGTTACCATTTGAACGTCTTTCGGACGGGGTTACCATTTATCAAGACCGATTGATTATTCCTGACCGTAACGTGATGGGACTGGATTTTCTAAAAGACTGAATGAGTGCCCTCGTTGTCATCATCGGGCCATGCATGATTAAATTAATTACTACGTGATCCTATCATGGATTGCTAACAGAGTACAAATTTAAATGATAGATTTTGAAGTGAAAAACTGATGTGGGATCGAAAGTCCCCATGTACATGCAGTTAATATAAGCGAGTATTTAAAATCACATGAGCATGACATTTTAAGCAACTCTTTAAACACGTTATTCATGTGGGTTGATTTTAATTCTAGCAGTTCTATATATCATACGTATGATTGATATTTACGAAAAGCGTTGAATAAATAAAAAGAAATCGAAAGGCGTACTTTCGAGCGAAGCTTGAAATTAAAACCTACAAGGTGAGAGTGTTAGCGATAGCTTGAGAAATAAATAAGCAATTTTATGAGTGCGGAAATTTAAATGACAGTTGATTGTATGTGAGAAATGATGGATTTAACGCATACAAAATTTTAAATGCAAAGTTGATTGCATGCGAGAAATGATGGATTTAATGCATACGGAATTTAAATGCTGAGTTCATTGCATGCGAAAAATGATGGATTTAACGCATACGGAATTTAAATGCTGAGTTGATTGCATGCGAAAAATGATGGATTTAACGCATACGGAATTTAAATGTTGTTTTGATAAGTGCAGAAAAATTGATTGTAGTTGACGATTCATAGGGGATTTAAAATAGTTGAGGATTTGCTGAAAGTAAAACAATTGATATTTGCGGAAGAATTTACAGCAGTATGATGAGTGCGGAAATTAAAACAATTGATATTTTGCAGGAAATAAACAGTTTGATATTTGCAGAAAATAAAACAATTGATGTTGCGGAAGAATTTCCAGCAGTTTGCGAAAAATTAAAGCAGTTGATATTTGCAGAAAATAAACAATTTGATATTTGCAGAAAATAAACAATTTGATATTTGTAGAAAATAAACAGTTTGATATTTGCAGAAAATAAAACAATTGATGTTGTGGAAGAATTTCCAGCAGTTTGCAAAAAATTAAAGCAGTTGATATTTGCAGAAAATAAACAATTTGATATTTGCAGAAAATAAACAATTTGATATTTGCAGAAAATAAACAATTGATGTGCGGAAGAATTTCCAGCAGTTTGCGAAAAATTAAAGCAGTTGATATTTGCAGAAAATTAAAACAGTTGATAGTACAGAAAATTAAAACAGTTGATGTTGCGGAAGAATTTCCAGCAGCTTGCGAAAAATTAAAGTAGTTGATATTTGCAGAAAATTAAAACAGTTAATAGTACAGAAAATTAAAACAGTTGATAGTACGAAAAAAATACTCATACAAAGCATACAAATTATTTTTACGAAAAAAACGTGATCCGAAGTCTCGGAAAGAATTGAAAATGGGCTGGTCCCAATTTTTAAAAAAGAAAGAAAAATTGAAGTGGGCCAGGAATAGTGTGTGGCCCAAGGAAAACATTTTAATGGTGATGGGCCAAGCCCATCACCTTTCCACACGTGAACAGTGCCGAAGCCTGGCACTGTTCATCATCTCCTTCTTTGGTCACCGACGTACTGCCGGCGGCCAAACTCCGGCCACAGGTGGCCATTTCAAAAACTGTTCGTACTGAGACGCTCTTCTCTTCGACGACTTCTCGACCCTACGAACCTCAATTTTTATTTTGACTCGTACCGAATTTAATGTCGAAAAATGACAAAATGGTTAATTATCGAAAACTAATTAATTCGCACAATCTAGCTAACGATTTTTAAAATTGAAAGCATGTATTTAATCTACATCATGCACATGAATTAATGGCACAAAAACAAGCAATTAATCTACTCTAAATTCGGCCAAACGAATTAAAGAAGAAAATAAGCTTAAAAACTGAAAATGCTTAGAGAGAGAAAGCTTACTCTCTCAAGCTTTAAACTGGACGATTGTCGCTCTAAGTGAGCAAAATGATCAAGAGGGAGAAGGAGCAAGGGTTTCTTGCAGATTTGGTGCCCGTTTTACGTTGAGAGGGCTCGAGTCGCGTGAGGAGGGAGACGTGGCTGTGCGTGTGGAGGTCGTGACCGGGAGCTGGCGGGGCTACGGCGTCGAGGTGGCAGGTCTACGATCGTCGTGATGATGGTTGACGGGACAAGAAACTGCTTGGAGGCGACGGGAGCAGGCTGCTCGGTGGCCTTCTCCGCTACTGTTTACGTCCATGGTGCATGTGCACCATGGTTGATTAATTAGTCAACCATTGATCTGGTTGACTTTTTTTAGTTGACCAGATCAACGGTTGTGATCAACTTGCCCTTTATCTTATTTAAATGGCCTCGAGCCGAGTCCTGCGAGCAAATATTCCGACTTTTCGAACTGAAGGTACCAACGCGTAGAGAAAAATACAACGAGTTTAACCGTCTACAGCGAATGATGAAATTTTTTCGTTTAACGTATTTATTTTCTCGTTCAAAAATGTGAAACGTTCGAACGAAAAAATAATGACGTTATGCTAAAAATTACACGAAACGCTGTAGACCGTTGTGAACGGAAAAAAAGCTAGCAACTAGTTGATGGAAAACATTTGAAATTCAAGCTATTGTCCGAGCAAAGTTACTCGGGTCCAATAAAAGCTCGAACGAAAATAATAATAAAAAAATAAAAATACTAAAAAATGCGCTAAAATACTAAAAATCCTAAAATTCATGTGATTACCTAAAATGAAGAAAAAACTAGCAAACGACGGCTGGATAGTCAAAAATGTGATTTTTAAAGCTAAAAATAATAATAATGAAAATACGTGACGAAAAATTAAAAATGCGATTTCGAAAGCTGACGATGCTAAAACGCGATGAAAATTTTAAAAATGCTAGCGACAGTAAATCAACTAAAAATCACAGTAAATTAAGTAAATAACAGAAATGCTAAAATCAATTAAAAATGGCGTCAAAATTCGGGTATCAACAGTTGCCCCCTATTTACTCTCTTATCGAAGTATTTGATAAGCTGTAAAGACAGTTGCCCCTATATATCCGAATTTTGGCGATACCGCAGGTCTTACCTCAAGCTTACAATGATGATGTCGCTCTGGGAGGAGGTAAGTTGCTGTTGTCACTCTGGGAGGAGGTAGTTTACCGATGTTGTTCGTTGATGTCACTCTGGGAGGACGCAGGTTGTTGCTATCACTCTAGGAGGAGGTAGTTTGCCGATGTTGTTCGTTGATGTCACTCTAGGAGGAGGCAGGTTGTTGTTGTCACTCTGGGAGGAGGTAGGTTCATCGATGTCACTCGAGGATCAGATATGTCGTAGATGTCACTCTAGGAGGAGATATGTCGTAGATGTCACTCTAGGAGGAGACATTGCTGTAGATGTCACTCTGGGAGGAGATATTGCGGTAGATGTCACTCTCGGAGGAGATAGGATTGTTGATGTCACTCTGGGAGGAGGTAGTTAGTCTATGTCACTCCGGGAGGAGATATTTGGTTGACGTCACTCTGGGAGGAGGTAAGTTTATTTTTGGTGTCACTCTAGGAGGAGGCATAATTTTGATGACGTTATTCGTTGATGTCACTCTAGGAGGAGATAGTTTTGACGATGTTATTCGCGGATGTCACTCTGTGAGGAGGTAAGTTTGTGGATGTCACTCTGGGAGGAAGTAGTTCGTTGAACGTCACTCTGGGAGGAGGTAATCTATTGATGTCACTCTGGGAGGAGATATGCTTTTGATGGTGCTATTCCGTGGAGGAAATTGATGCTGTCATTGGGGATTAAAAAGTGTTTACAAAATTGTTGAGGTTATTCATGGATGTCACTCTGGGAAGAGATATCACTCTAGGAGGAGGTATATTTTTTGATGTCACTCTGGGAGGAGATAGGTTGATGTCACTCTGGGAGGAGGTAAGTTTGTTGATGTCACTCTGGGAGGAGGTATGCTTTCGATGTCACTCTGGGAGGAGATAGTTGGTTGATGTCACTCTAGGAGGAGGTAATCGTTGATGTCACTCTGGGAGGAGGTATGCTTTCGATGTCACTCTGGGAGGAGGTAGTTGGTTGTTGTCACTCTAGGAGGAGGTATTGTCATAGATGTCACTCTGGGAGGAGGTATGCTTTCGATGTCACTCTGGGAGGAGATAGTTGGTTGCTGTCACTCTGGGAGGAGATAGTTTTGTTGATGTAACTCTGGGAGGAGATAGTTTTGTCGTCACTCTGGGAGGAGATAGATTCGATCGAATGTCCTGCAAAGATATAAACTTAGATCTATTCGGATATCGAGAGAAACGTAAGTTACAGAAAATGTAAATGACAACTACTTTGACAGGAATGAAAGGTAATTTTATGAAAATGTAAATGACAGCTCCACTGAGGGGGATAATCGCTTGACATGTGACTGACGTTGTTTCAGAAGGATAATGCGAGATTCGCAGAAGTACGAATGATTGGTCCTAATGATGTCACTCTAGGAGGAGGAAAACGCAAATGATGTCACTCTGGGAGGAGGAAATGCATGATGATGTCACTCTGGGAGGAGAAAAATACATGATGATGTCACTCTAGGAGGAGGAAATACAGTACAGAAATGTAAACAACGTCAATTCCCGTAGAAGAAGACGTGAAATGGGGAAACTAAACTAAGGTCACTCTGGGAGGAGAAAAATGCATGCTGTCACTCTAGGAGGAGGAAATACAGTACGAAAACGTAAACAACGTCAATTCCCGTAGGAGAAGACGTGAAATGCGGAAACTAAACTAAGGTCACTCTGGGAGGAGAAAAATGCTAATGTTGTCACTCTGGGAGGAGGAAAATGCATGCTGTCACTCTGGGAGGAGGAAATACAGTACAAAAACATAAACAACGTCAATTCTCGTAGGAGAAGACGTGAAATGCGGAAACTAAACTAAGGTCACTCTAGGAGGAGAAAAATGCTAATGTTGTCACTCTGTGAGGAGGAAAATGCATGCTGTCACCCTGGGAGGAGAAAAATGCTAATGCTGCCAGCGGCCTTGATACGAACCTAGAATGTGCCTACATCCTGCTCAGGAGGTAACGACCCCAAGGACAAGACTTTCCCACGATTTGCAGCCGTAAGCAGTCCTCACCTGATATTAGTGTTTGCATTCATGCTCTAAAACAAGGCTAAGTGTTTTACGCTCATAAAGATGCAACTAACATGATACATAATTTTCAATTCGCAATGTCAATCCGAGTGAATAGACTTCAAATGAAGATGCACATGCATGGGCGTTCTAATAATCGATGGGACTTTTACGGAAGAGAATGAAAGGACATGAAATATCCGGAAAGGAGCTTGTTTTGGTAAAGATGTGCTTTTTTTGATGAGTTTGAAGGTTTTTGATGAGTGATGCTTTGTCGATTGGCCCTGATGAGGGCACGGTGCGCGAGTTCCTTCGCTTTTTGCTGGGGATGCTTTCTTGACAGAGTGCATGAGCTCTTGGATCCTTGCTGTGGCCGCTTTCCGGTTGGCCAGGAGCCTTTATCCCGAGTCTTTACTGGGGAATGTTTCCTTCAAGATTCCTTGAGTTGGCTCTGGGCCCTTTCTCTTCTCGAGTCTTCACTAGGGAGTGTTGTCGCCATTCTTTTTGTGACTTACTATTCGAGTTGGCCTTGAGCCCTTTTCTTCTTGAGTTCTCACTGAGGGGATACTTGCTTTGAGATTTCTCGAGTTGGCTTTGGGCCCTTTTTTACTCGAGTTCACTGGGGAAAGTTTTCTTCGAGATTTCTCGAATTGAGTTATCCCCGGGATGTGCTTGCTTCGGCTCTTTGATTGTTTGTATTCTTCAATGTCTCTGAGCATTTCTCTCTTTTCTTTTCTTTTCCCTTTTTCCCCTCTCTCCTTTTTCTTTTTTCTTCTCTTTTTTTTCTTTCTTTTTTTTTCCTTCTTCTTCTCTTTTTTTTTTCTCTTTTTTTTTCCTCTTTTCTTTTTTTCTCTATTCCCCCCCCTCTTTTTGATTTGATGTGAAATGCAACAGAGCAGAGCAAGCACAACCCTTGTCTTGATCTCTTCTCGTTTAGGCTTAAAGCCTCAGCTTTCCTTTTTGGGGTTTTGGCCTTTCTTCTGTGATGGCTCCTAGCGATCTTTTGGCGACCTCTTCTGTCTCCTTCGTCGGGAACTCTAACCTGGTGTGCTTTTATTTCCGGCTGGCAATCTTAGCTGAGACTGCTCCTTGGCTCCCGGGGTATGAGTGATAGTGAAGGTTTTGGTAGGAGTGATGGCATATGGTGGAAAGAGGGAAGAAAACAAAAAAATGAAGAAGATCGTAAAAGTCCCACGTTATTTTATAGCTATCCCATGTCTAATTGCGCATGTACCCTGGATATTATGCGAACTCAACTAGTATCTAGTCAGGCCCTTACACTCATGAAGGATACGGCGCGATGGCTCAAAGATGCTTACCGGGATTTGTTTGTGACTGCTTACGTCGGAGCAAACCGCGGATATAAGAGCAAACAAGTAATATCATGCATGACATGTAATTTAGATGAATGCTTTATTTAACAGAGGGATTGAACATTCCCGACCTATGCAATGCATGAAAATGCTTATGAGAGTAGTATGATTTTATTTTAGCCGGGCTAAAAAGGGATTTTGATTGATTTTTGATTTTTGATTGATTGATAGTTTAAAGCTAGGACGCGGGGGATGACCTATTTGTAAGAAACCAACGAGAACCTAAAGGGTTGCCCCCAGTGGGCCAGACGACCGTACTCGACTTAAAGCTAACAAAGTGAGCAGGAATGAAAACAAAATTAAAATAAGGGGAAAGAAAGATAGACTCCCATAAGATGTGCAACGGGGCTGCAAGGGTGTCTTCCACAAGCTCCATGCGGATGACAGTGAGATGCTTCAAGTCCCTGTGAGATACAGAGGGGACAATAGAGCAGAAAGGGAAATTAATCGGAAAACAAAAACGAGATAAGTTCAGGGATTCTCCCTTCCTTTAGCCCGACCTTTCGAGGGTGTCTACGACGTGGTCCCAGTTTTGGGACGCTTTGCTTTGATTGGTTTCTTTTTCAGCTGCTTTGCGGGGACCGCCGATCCAAGTCGGAGCGAGGATGAGATCCGCATTTTGTCCATTTGCTTACCGGTCCCTGCCGGACCTTCGTTGATTGGCTTCGTGATTGCTTGGGGATAAAGGGGAAAACCCTCTGTCCCCGAAATGTGCAGTGGGGCTGCAAGGGCGTATGCTTACCGTTCTCCTGCAGGCAGCTAAATGGGGGCGACCCAGCTCCTGAAAAAGACAAGGTGATGACAAATGAGGAGTAAACGCAAGACGATTTTTTTCAAAAAAAGTAATGCGATGGATAAGTTTTTAAGCTCTTCCTTTTGGATGGGCCATCCGTGGGTCACTGCAGCGTGACTGGCATTGGATGTTGGTTGATGATGGTTTTGCTTTTAGGTGCTTTGTCGCAGCTCTTGCCTTGGCGTGGGTGATACTTGCAGCCCGGCTGCCCTTCAATTAAAGGATTGATCTTCACCGTGTTGATCATGGTGCGGATGTTGGGAAACTTCTTGAACAAGACCGCATTAAGTATGTTGATGGTGGTCCTAGGAGGACAGCTTTTTGTCGTGCTTTTTCTAGGAGTTCTGCCTGCGAAGGTGCGCTAAGCGACCATGGCTTTTTGGGTGATGAGCTCCTCCGAATAGGTGAACAGAGATGGGAGCCAATGTTGCTAGCGTTCCGACAGCTCGGCCGGCGTTGGATGGGCTTTGTGACTTTGGTCCAGCATTTAGTTCTTTGAGACCGGTTGTTTGTGATGCTGGTTGCGCTGGTAGCACTGCGAGGAAAAGAAATTTCACTTTAGATGGTGATGGTTTGTCTTAAAATCTTTGCTGATTCGCTCTTGTAGGTGGCCTGCTGCGACAATTCAAGAGCTGCTACGAGCGGAACTCCCTGGTTCTATCGCGATGACGAGATGAGGCGTGAGACCTTATGTCCCTGCAAAACTTAAAATTGATTAGTGGCGTTAGTCTAAATGACGTGTCTTACATCCTGAGCTACTCCTGGGGAGCCATCTCTGCCATGCTTCCTTTTGTCATCTCACGATTTTACGAAAAAGAAGGGGACAATAAATTTTAAAATAATAAGCATCTCCTGAAAAAAACTTGTTTTATTAATTTCAGGATAAATGTTTGTGCTAGATTGTCATGATAAAACCCTATGTCCTTGGTCTGGCTGAACGCTCGGTTCGCGATGCTTCAGGCGAAGTATCTCTTGACTGCATCGACATTTAACGGTCTCAGGAGATCGTCTCCATCCACGTTGGTTAGCATTAGGGCACCCCCTGAGAATGCACTTTTGACCAGATACGGGCCCTTGTACCTTGGGGCCCACTTTCCTTGACTAGCCTCCTGATGAGGGAGAATTTTCTTCAACACTAAATCCCCAGCCTCGAACTTGCGAGGTCACACTTTCTTGTTGTAAGCGTTGGCCATTCTTTGCTGATATAATTGTGCATGACAGATAGCGGCCAAGCACTTTTCGGGAAGGAGGTTCAACTGCTCGTACCTCACTCTTGCCCAATCTGATTCTTCTACTTCCGACTCTGCCAGGATTCTGAGAGAAGGGATTTCTACCTCAAGGGGAATTACGGCTTCCATGCCGTAAACTAATGAGTAGGGAGTTGCCCCTGTAGACGTACGGGTTGCTATCCGGTAAGCATGCAGCACGAAGGGAAGCATGTCATGCCAGTCTTTGTGAGTGATTACCATCCTTTGGATAATCCTCTTCAGGTTTTTGTTTGCTGCTTCGACTGCGCCATTCATTTTTGGTCGATATGGAGATGAGTTTCGGTGCTTCACCTTCCAACGTTGGCAAAGACCGTCGATCATCTTCCCGTTTAGATTGGTGCCATTATCCATGATGATTATTTTCGGGACTCAATGACGGCAGATGATGTTCCTCTCAATGAATCGCATGGTCATTTTCTGAGTGATGTTGGAGTAAGAGGCGGCCTCTACCCACTTGGTGAAGTAGTCGATCGCTACGAGGATGAAGCGATGGCCATTAGAGGCTGTCGGGTGAATTTAGCCGATGATGTCGATTCCCCACATCGCAAAAGGCCAAGGTGATGTCATGCTGAAGAGAGGGGCTGGAGGGACATGGATATGGTCCGCGTAAACTTGACATTTGTGGCACTTCCGAAAATAGTCGATGCAATCTCGTTCGATGGTGAGCCAAAAGTAGCCTTGCCTTATTATCTGTCTGGCCATCATGTGCCCACTTGCGTGTGTGGAACAAACCCCTTCGTGGATTTCCGTTATGATTCTTTTTACCTCTGCCATGGTGACGCAGCGAAGCAAAGCTCCATCAGTTCTCCTTTTGTATAGAACTTCGCCGTCGAGGTAGAAGTCTAGTGCTAAGCGCTGGAGGGTCTTTTTGCTAACTCGGCTTGCCCCCGGTGGATACTCCCGGCTTCTGATGAACTGTACTAAGTTGTGGAACCAAGGCTTCCCATCGGGTTCCTCTTCTAAGGCTATGCAGCATGCCGGAGTTTCCTTTACTTCTACCCTCAGAGGCTGAAGCATTACTCCGCACTCTAACTTGAACATCGATGCCAGTGTGGCTAATGCGTCTGTAAAGCGGTTCTTTTCTCAGTCGAACTTGGTTTCCTCGAATTCCCGGGTGAGTTGGGTGAGTAACTTTTGATAAGGGATGAGCTTGGAATCCCGTGTCTGCCATAGATCCTGGGCTTGGTAAATGACGAGTGCTGAATCGCAAGATTTGGAGCTTCTTTACTTTTAGGTCAATGGCTGCCGTGAGACCGCTGATACATGCCTCATATTCGGCGATGTTATCGGTGCATGGGAAGTTCAGTTTGCATGCTATAGGGAATTGACGGCCATCTGGGGCTATGACCACCGCTCCCACTCCCTTGCCCGAGAGGTTCACCGCACCGTCGAAGAATATGGTCCACCAGTCATCTTCTCGGAGATCTTCTGCGATCTCATCTTCAACCACTATGATGTCCTCATCGGGGAAGTCAAAGCTCAATGACTCATACTCATCCGAGGCATGATCAGCCAAGTGATTGGCGAGGGCGCTTGCCGTAACCGCTTTCCGGGTTACATAGATGATCTCGTGCTCAGCTAATAAGACTTGCCATCTACAAATGCAACTTGATAGGTACGACTTTTTGAAGATATACTTCAGTGGATCCATGCGAGAGATTAGCCATGTTGCGTAATACAACATGTACTGCCGGAGCCTTCGAGCGCACCATGCTAGGGCGCAACAAGTTCGTTCCAACATGGAGTAGCGCATCTCACATTCGTTGAATTTCTTGCTGATGTAGTAGATGGCTTGTTCACGCCTTCCTGACTCATCGTGTTGTCCCAAAACGCAGCCCATGGCGCTAGCCGTGACTGTCAGGTACATGAGCAAGGGACTTCCTGGCGTCGGGGGAACTAGTACCGGTGGGCTCTGCAGATATGTCTTGATTTTCTTGAAGGCTTTCTGACAGTCTTCGTCCCATTCTGCATCTCCGTGTTTCCTTAGCATTTTGAACATCGGCTTGCAGGTAAGTGTTAACTGGCTGATAAAGCGAGCGATGTAGTTGATGCGGCCTAAGAAGCTTCGTACTTCTATTTCGGTGCCGGGAGCGGGTAGCTCTTGAATTTCTTTTATCTTATCGGGGTCCACTTCTATGCCTTTGTTGCTGACGATGAATCCTAACAACTTTCCGGAGGTCACTCCAAAGGTGCACTTAGCCGGGTTTAGCCGTAGCTGAAATTGCCTCAACCTTTCGAATACCTTCTTCAGGATGTCTACATGATCTTGCGTGCCGCGAGATTTGGCTATCATGTTGTCGACATATATTTCCAATTCTTTATGCATCATGTCATGAAAACGGGTAACGGCAGCACGTTGGTACGTGGCTCCTGCGTTTTTTAATCCGAAGGGCATCACTTTGTAGCAGAAGGTTCCCCAGGGTGTGATGAAGGTCGTCTTTTCGCTGTCCTCGGGTGTCATCTTGATCTGATTGTACCCCGAAAACCCATCCATGAAAGAGAACATGACATTTCCGGCGGCACTATCCACCAAGATGTTGATATGGGGAAGTGGGAAGTCATCCTTACGGCTGGCTCGATTAAGATCCCGGAAGTCCACGCACATGCGAACCTTCCCATCTTTTTTAGGCACTGGCACTATGTTGGCGATCCATTCTGGGTACTCAGCAACTCTCAAAAAACCCGCGTCTAGTTGCTTGGTAACTTCTTCTTTGATTTTCAGAAGGATGTCTGTATGCATCCTCCAGAGTTTTTGCTTGACAGGCTTAAACTCAGGTTTTAATGGAATACGATGCTTAACTATCTCGGGATCAAGACCTGGCATGTCGGCGTATGACCATGCGAATACGTCGGAGTAATCTTTGAGAAGAGAAATCAACCTTTCCCTCTGAATTGTGTCCAAGGTAGTTCCGATCTTAACCAACTTCTGATTCTCATTGCTTGCCCCCAAGTTTACTTCGTCCAATTCCTCCCGATGAGGGGTTATTTCCTTTTCTGAACTTTCTAGCAAACGGGCCAGTTCGTCGGAGATTTCGGCTTTGTCTTCGGTCGTATCGATGATTTCTTCGCCAGTAAAGACATAGGTTTTATCATGACAATCCGAACTAACATTCATCCTGAAATTAAAAATGCGAAAAGAAGAGATGCGTAAAATGAAAATTGCATATATATTTGATTTTTAACAGAAGGGGAACGTGAGTTCCTACAAGTTTTTCGTAAGAAAAAGTGCAAACATGTGTTTTTTTTTCTAAGAGAAGTAATTACGGAGAGACATCCGGAAGCATGGTGATGGTCCAGTTGCAAACAGGCTCCCCTAACTTAACGAAAATGACTGAACCAGGTGACGATTCCTCTTCTCCCAGAGTGCAGATACGAAGGTCCGATACCCTGACCAGACTTCCATTGATGGTTTCGGCTGCGAAGGGGAACGTGGTTCTGATATGGGGGATTGGCATTTTGACCTCTGGTGCAGAACGTCCAAATAGCTTAGCCAGCTGCTTTTCTTTCCTTTCTTGGGCAATCCTGGCGAAATCGGCCTTGCTGGGTTGGTACCCTAACCCAAAGCGGTCTCCGAAGCTCTTCGGAGGTGCCCAGCCTTTTGATCCTTGTAACTTGGCCCCGAGCCATTTTCCCAATTGGAAACTTCCCTCTAGTATTGACTTAGTGGTTGTTTCGGCTATCTCAGATTTTGAGGCTTCGTAAACGGGGGATCCTTCCTCGATCCAATCCGCGTTGACGATTTCGAAGGCTTGGAAAGAATTCTCTAAGGTTTCAGCAGTTTTGATGTAAGGCACGGATGCATGCTTGGTCAAGATCAAGGCTTCCTCTACCTTTATTGTGACGAGGGCATTGTCCTTGACGTATTTGAGGCACTGATGCAGGGAAGAAGGGACGGCTCCCGCTGAATGGATCCAAGGCCGTCTTAGAAGCATGCTATAAGCGGGTTGGATTTCCATGATCTGGAATGTCAAGGTGAAAGTGTGAGGCCCGATGACCATATCCAACTCAAAGTTCCCGATGATCTCTCGAGTGGTTCCATCGAAAGCCCTAGCCATCATTCCGCTAGGCTTCATGTGAGAGGAATCGACCGGCAGTTGTTCGAGGACATGCCTGGGCATGACATTTAGTGCGGAACCATTGTCAATTAGGGCCTTTGCTATGACGTGTCCCTTACATTCTATCATGATGTATAGGGCCTTGTTGTGATCTCTTCCTGAGGGGTCGATCTCTCCTTCAGAGAAGGAAATGCTGCTTAGGGCTTGAATCCTTCCGACAAGGTTTTCCACCCCTTCCGTGGTGATATCCTTAGTCACGAAGGCTTACTTCAGGACCTTTAAGAGAGCTTGGCGATGAGGCTCTGAAGTAAGGATCAGCTCTATGATGGAGATGCAAGCCGGGGTTTTCTTTAGCTGTTCGATGATGCTGAACTCGCTCTGCTTCATGATCTTGAGGAACTCGGTTGTCTCATCCTCGGTCACAGGTTGGCTCAAACCTTGCGTCTCCTCTACTGTCTCTTCGCGGATCACAGGGTTTTTCCCTTTGGCTTGTCGTTGCTTCTCTACTTCCTCCGAGATGTAACATCTTCCGGTGCGGGTCATGCCCCCGATATGAGAGGTTTCGCCGATAGCGAGCCCTATTGGTGTGACTGCAGGAGGGGTGGTGACCACTATGTATCCGTAGTTGAATGGGACCGCGTGCAAGTCTCGGCCAGGAGTATTCACAGCAAGTGTGAACACTACCTTGCGTGGGGTTGTGGTCATATCCCTTGTTTGGGCCACATATTCGAAGGAATATGGTGCTGGAGAATTGTTCTCAATGGCATTGATTGCTCCTCGGGTTTTCCCTTTGGTCTGAATGATCCCGAATGTTGTGAGTTGCTTGACTTTCTGCAGAAAAAGTCTACAATCCTGGATTTCGTGCTTGCTTTCCCCTTGGCAAAATAGGCATTGGGCCTGATTATTCCCCGGGAATGGTAGATATGCGTTGTTAGCTAATGCGAAGAACAGTTCTTCATTGGGTACTTCCTCCACTGAAGGGTGAGAATCATCGATCTCTCCTACTGAGATGGCGTTCACCTCTCCCTTTCCTTGGGAATGATTGGGGAGAGGGTTGGTGGAGGTGTTGGGCCCTTTTGCTAACCCTTCGAAGGATACCCATCCACTTTTGATCAAGTGATGGACTTTTGCTTTGAATGCGAAGCAATTTTCTAGAGTGTGACCCGGGGCTCCAGCGTGGTATTCACACCTTGCGTTGAGATCATACCACTTGGGGTAAGGAGGCAATTGAGGCTGAGCTAGAACTGGTACGATCTGTCCAGCCGCCAGGAGATGTTTGTAGATTTCTTCCGCGGGAAGAGGGAGAGGAGGCAAAGGCTCTCGGTTCCATCGACTGTTTGACATGTTTTGGTTATTTGGGTCCTTTGGTGGGTTATATGGCTTGGGTTGCATGGGTTGTGATGTTTGTACTGGAGGTGGTGGGAAATGTGTAGGATTTTGAGGCGCGATATTAACAACTGGTGGTGAGGTAAAAAGAAAGGAGGTGGGTTGATATAGTGATGGCAAAGGGTAGGGCGGTGGCGATAGATAAGGTGGAGGTGGTGGAAATGGCTGCCCGTGATTCGCTTGGGGAGCAACAAATCCAACATCCCTTTTTAAGATGGATGCTTTCTTTGGCACAGACTCTGGTGTCGGATGTGTGATTCGTCCGGACTTAATCCCTTGCTCGACCCTTTCGGCAATTAGGACCATATCCGAGAAGCTGTTTGAAGGGTTCGAGATCAGGTAGGTGTAGTAGGGAGCTTTGAAAGTGTGCAAGAAAATCGACAAGAGTTCCTTGTCGCTTAAGGGTGGAGAGATTCTAGAAGCCAACTCTCTCCATCTCTGAGCATAGGTCTTCACGGACTCGCCGACTTTCTTTTCCATACTTTGCAGATCAGCGCGGTCGGGTCCTACCTCTATGTTGAATTTATATTGCCTATAGAAGGCATCGGACAGGTCTCTCCATGTCCTGATCCTGGCTCTGTCTAGCCCCATATACCATGTTAGGGCGTTCTTGGTCAAGCTTTCTCGGAATAGATGAATCAACAACGACTCATTGTGGATCATCTCTGCCATCTTGTTGCAGTATGCCCTAAGGTGGGTCTTTGGGCACTCTACCCCAGTGTATTTTTCAAAGTCAGGGATCTTGTACTTCGGAGGTATAACGATCCCGGGGACCATACACATATCGGCAGGGCCGGTAGGGTCAAATGGATCAGCCCCTTCAATTGCTTGGAGTCTTTCTTCAAGTAGATTCAGTCGGTCACTTTTCGGTTGCTCAGCCCTGATGGGGTTAGAACCGAAGGGTAGCATAGGTTCTGATGAGAACTGAGGTTGTGCTGGGTTGAAAGTAAGAGGCTGAGTTCCCATAGGTCCGGGAACTGTGCTCGGAGGAATAGGAGGGAGATACAGGTTCTCTAGGTGGGCCTGACTCTTGCTGGGGTCCACGGCAGGGTTGATCGAAAGGTGCTGAAGCGACGGGGCAATATCTCCACCCGTCTTAACTGTAGGATTTGCAGGGGTGGGTGTAGTGAAGGGACTAACCCATTTCCATCGGCCCTCGGGGCTAGAAAAGTGGCGGGAGTACTGAAGGTCCTGCGATGATGAACGAAGAGGGAAGTCCTACTTTTTGAGCGGGATCAAAACCCAGTGGCAATTCGGTGACAGCTTCATCTCTTTCCTTTTCGGCCCTGGCTGCCCTTTCTGTACTGATCCTAACTTGCTCCTCTAACTCTGTGATTCTAGCCGTTAGTGCTTCATCGGTCTTAGCCGGTTCAGTCATTTTTCGCTTTTGAAGTCTAGTTAAAGGGAGCCTGTGCGGAGTAGCTTGCTTCCGAGGAGCTATTGTGAACCTGAAAAAAAAGGGGAAAAACACAGAAAAGAGTAAGTACAAGTGAGGATACACAGGTGATGTGCAATCCCGAGGTCTCCACGTTTGCTCATTCGCTTTTCCGGCTTCCTTTCACTTGATATTTTCAGGGCGGTCGGAGAGGCAAGATATCCCAGCTGTTGACAAGATACGAAGGAAGCCTCTATTCATTCCAACGTTGTGAAGCAATCGGAGATGCTATCGGCGAAACCCCAAATCAGCAGGGGCAACTAATGTCGCCATGCTAGGAAGATCTCTTTTTACACTACGCTTTCGATGATGCAGGGCCTGATGCCTGGTGAACCTAACCGAGGGGAGGGATGATGATCTATGCTATGAACTTGGAGTTTCTTGTGATAAACTAAGGGGATAAGGCCATGAGGGAGCAATGCTCGGCTGTTTTTGAAAGTTTGGTCTGATTTTTCAGTTTTTTTTTGGGTGAAATGATTGCGTTTATCCCGGAGGGATTTTCTCTTTCTTTTTGCGATGGTTTTTTTGATTTGCTTTGGATGGATAGTTGATATGAAAAGTTGAGGCGATTTAATAAATATCCGAAGAGTACGACTTTATTAAAAGTGTTTACAAAATATGGTAAACTTGCCAACTACCTAAATTCATCAAAAATGGCTAAGATAGATGAAATCAGGGGTCCTAACTACATAAAAGGAAAAGGGGTTGCCGATATTCGAGCCTTTCCATGAAGGTGTCAATCCTGGACGTCAAAGTTTTCTTGCCAAAGGTACTCCATTGAAGCCAACTCCTCTTTCTGCATCTCTATCTCAGCTTCTAACGCAGTAATTCGGCTTTGCAGTGCCTGGCTTCTCCTATCCCCCAAATCTGCGCGAGTAGTCAAGACTCTTATCGTCGAATCCCTGTCTTCGATTATGGCACTGGACGCTTCTCTCTTGCGGGTTTCGCTGCTCAAGCGTTCCTTAAAAGCCCTGAGGGCCACCTTCTATTTTACTACTTGTACGCAGATAAAATCCCTGTTACGCCTGTCCAGCTCATTCATCTGGACTTCCAGGCCACACTGATGGGCTTCGGCGATATCTCTTTCCTCTGTCATCAGATCTCGCTCTTCCTACGCTGCTCGCATTTGTTCTACCACTTGAGCGTAAGCCATGGCATCCATTCCTGCGCTTACTTGAGATTCTCCTTCCTCTTCCATCGGTTTCTGAATTTCTGGACGAGGTAGGACATTGTCGTTGACTCGCCTCAACCTCCACTGTGGATACTGTGGTATCGTGGTTGCAGGGGCAATGCGTCCTTTGAGACAAAAGAGGTGGGCCCAGTCTTGGGCATACACCTGGACGTTCTGATTTTCCCCGGTGTGCGGTAGATCTGACTTCGTCATGTCGAAAGTCACAGGAATGATTTGGGCGATGCAAAACTACCTGAGGACGAGGGCGAGGCAATAGTGAGTACATCCTCATGCTCCGATTAAAGGAACCCAAGGTAGGGGTCCACAATAGACGATGGGATCGGAGGTTCGCAGCCACTTGGCATGCCAACTGAAGTCCTCTTCTGAGAGGTTTATGAATCGGTTAATCCAGACGTCCTTATTTTCCATCTCCCATCTATCCGTGGTCATTGCGTTGATAACTCTGAGTAGAGGGCACGACCTGATGTAGCTTTCGAAGAAGATGGACTGATCAGGAATTTGTTTGAAGTGGCTGACCAACCATACTGTCAGTAACTGGGTGCAGCAGGTAAGCTTCCCTTTCCCTTTTCTTCGGCAAGAGTCCAAGGAGAGAAAGGTCTCGGCCAAGATGGTTGTTGTAGGATTGATGGCATTTACCTCCATCTCGTAAAAGATGTTGGCTGCTGAAAAGTCGATGGCGTTTCTCATCCTCGGAAAAAGGACGAATCCTATAATGGCGAAGGCCAGAATCCTTAAGCGCCTTGCTCCATTGGACAGCTGAAATCGGGCCTCGATATCCGACCAGCACCAGAAGTAGTCACCCTCATTGACATGAGTAGTGATTCCTAATAGCTTGTCGAGTCTTATTTTTACACTCCCAGAGTCTAGTCGGACGTTCTAGTAGATGGCTGATATGGGAGATGTGAAGCATATCAGAGCTGAGTACTCTTCGAGTGTGGGAGTCAAATCTACTCCTTTGTCGAAAGAGAAGCAACGATAATAGGGATCCCAAAACTTTAGGGCTGCCCGGATGCAACCCCAATCAGTTTTCACGTCCACTAGGGTCAGTAGTTTTCCATAACTACCCTCAAACTGTGTCTCCTCGTCTTTAGGCAGCTCATTTCTTAACATCCGAATCCTAGTTAAATCAAAGTCTACAACCTCTACTTTGATTTTAGTGGTGATATCAGGGGCGAATCCCTGTTCTAACAGATCTCCTCGGGCAGCTTGATCGTCGAAGCTTCGCCCCTCGAAAATATCAAATGAAAGTAACGTAGGTGCTGTCATAGCGAATGAGCAAAATGGGTCCTGTGGGACAAAAATAAAATTTTAAGTGCTAAGTAAACTGTGCGTGAGAAATCTGCAGTTCGTATAACAGAAAAATCACGTCAATATGCCAACAAGAAAAATAGAGCCACGACAAACAGGTATAATCATGATGCACGTGCTGGGGCTCTGATTTCGACACCTCTAACTTGCTTGAACGGTTCCCGGATGATACCATGAAAAGGTCCCTAAAGTGTCGTCCAGTGTCCCGATTCCTTTCAAAATTGAGTAACCTTTCGACTGGCTTTAGGGGTTCATCCGAGTTGGGGTTGGTGAACACTACCCAGGACACGTGTCCTAGGGCGTCTCTACTACCCTCCTATTTTGGTAATTGTCCCCTGGGTGTAGGGCGCTATGAAATGCATATGACAATTGATAAAGCAAATAAATGAACAGACCAACAATTGATCAAAGTAAATAAAATAAATAAACAAATAAAACACCTCTCTAGAAAGATAAAACCGGCTCCGACCCTAAAGTTCCCCAGTGGAGTCGCCAAACTGTCGTGCCCCACGAAAATCGAAAATAATTCACGAGTGTGCAACGAAATTTGGGACCTTACAATTCTCAGCATAAACAGACGCCTCACAACATGCAATGAAGTCACCACCCTAATTTGGTTGCTAGGTTTAGGGAACCTTAATCTTCATGGCATAAGAAATATAATAAGTAAAAAAACTAAAGGCACAAAAAAAGAGGTCTGGACCCCAGACAAAAGGTTCGGGGTCGTATTATAGTCTCGGGAAGGTGTTAGGCACCCGAGTCACATACGAAAACAGTTACCGGTTGATGAGAGAGGTGTTTAAAAAGGTGTTTAATAAAATGCGTTTTGTTTTGAAAAGGGGGGACCCTCAGAGGAATCGTCACTTTAGTCCTTTTTCATGATCGTGACCGTTCAGAAATAATTAATCGTTGAACGGGGTTACCGTTTGAACGTCTTTCGGACGGGGTTACCGTTTGTCAAGACCGATTGATTATTCCTGACCGTAACGTGATGGGACTGGATTTTCTGAAAGACTGAATGAGCGCCCTCGATGTCATCATCGGGCCATGCATGATTAAATTAATTACTACGTGATCCTATCATGGATTGCTAACAAGTACAAATTTAAATGATAGATTTTGAAGTGAAAAACTAATGTGGGATCGAAAGTCCCCATGTACATGCAGTCAATATAAGCGAGTATTTAAAATCACATGAGCATGGCATTTTAAGCAACTCTTTAAACACGTTATTCATGTGGGTTGATTTTAATTCTAGCAGTTCTATATATCATGCGTACGATTGATATTTACGAAAAGCGTTGAATAAATAAGAAGGAATCGAAAGGCGTACTTTCGAGCGAAGCTTGAAATTAAAACCTACAAGGTGAGAGTGTTAGCGATAGCTTGAGAAATAAATAAGCAATTTTATGAGTGCGAAAATTTAAATGACAGTTGATTGTATGCGAGGAATGATGGATTTAACGCATACAAAATTTTAAATGCGGAGTTGATTGCATGCGATAAATGATGGATTTAACGCATACGAAATTTAAATGCTGAGTTGATTGCATGCGAAAAATGATGGATTTAACGCATACGAAATTTAAATGCTGAGTTGATTACATGCGAAAAATGATGGAATTAACGCATACGAAATTTAAATGTTGTTTTGATAAGTGCAGAAAAATTGACTGTAGTTGACGATTCACAGGGGATTTAAAACAGTTGAGGATTTGCAGAAAATAAAATAATTGATATTTGCGGAAGAATTTCCAGCAGTATGATGAGTGCGGAAATTAAAACAATTGATATTTTGCAGGAAATAAACAGTTTGATATTTGCAGTAAATAAACAATTTGATATTTGCAAAAAATAAACAATTGATGTTGCGGAAGAATTTCCAGCGGTTTGCGAAAAATTAAAGCAGTTGATATTTGCAGAAAATTAAAACAGTTGATAGTACAGAAAATTAAAACAGTTGATGTTGCGGAAGAATTTCCAACAGCTTGTGAAAAATTAAAGCAGTTGATATTTGCAGAAAATTAAAACAGTTGATAGTACAGAAAATTAAAACAGTTGATAGTACGAAAAAAATACTCATATGAAGCATACGAATTATTTTTACGAAAAAAGCGTGATTCGAAGTCTCGGAAAGAATTGAAAATGGGTTGGGCCCAATTTTTAAAAAAGAAAGGAAAATTGAAGTGGGCGAGGAATAGTGCCTGGCCCAAGGAAAACATTTTAATGGTGATGGGCCAAGCCCATCACCTTTCCACACGTGAACAGTGTCGAAGCCTGGCATTGTTCATCATCTCCTTCTTTGGTCGCCGGCGTACTGCCGTCGGCCAAACTGCGGCCACAGGTGGCCGTTTCAAAAACCGTTCGTACCGAGACGGTTGTCTCTTCGATGACTTTTCGACCGTATGAACCTCAATTTTTATTTTGACTCGTACCGAATTTAATTTCGAAAAAATGACAAAACTGTTAATTATCGAAAACTAATTAATTCGCACAATCTAGCTAACGATTTTTAAAATTGAAAGCATGTATTTAATCTACATCATGCACATGAATTAATGGCATAAAAACAAGCAATTAATCTACTCTAAATTCGGCCAAACGAATTAAAGATGAAAACAAGCTTAAAAACTGAAAATGCTTAGAGAGAGAAAGCTTACTCTCTCAAGATTTAAACTGGACGATTGTCGCTCTAAGTGAGCAAACTGATCAAGAGGGAGAAGGAGCAAGGGTTTCTTGCAGATTTGGTGCCCGTTTTACGTTGAGAGGGCCTCAGTATTTATAGGCTCGAGTCGCGTGAGGAGGGAGACGCGGCTGTGCACGTGGAGGCCGTGACCGGGATCTGGCGGGGCTACGACGTCGAGGTGCAGGTCTACGGTCGCCGTGATGATGGTTGACGGGACAAGAAACGGCTTGGAGGCGACGGGAGCAGGCTGCTCGGTGGCCAGCTCCGCTGCTGTTTACGTCCATGGTGCATGTGCACCATGGTTGATTGATTAGTCAACCGTTGATCTGGTTGACTTTTTTTAGTTGACCAGATCAACGGCTGTGATCAACTTGCCCTTTATCTTATTTAAATGGCCTCGAGCCGAGTCCTCCGAGCAAACGTTCTGACTTTTCGAACCGAAGGTACCAGCGCGTAGAGAAAAATACGATGAGTTTAACCGTCTACAGCGAATGATGAAATTTTTTCGTTTAACGTATTTATTTTCTCGTTCAAAAACGTGAAACGTTCGAACGGAAAAATAATGACGTTATGCAGAAAATTACACGAAACATTGTAGACCGTTGTGAATGGAAAAAAAGCTAGCAACTAGTTGATGGAAAACATTTGAAATTCAAGCTATTATCCGAGCAAACTTACTCGAGTCCAATAAAAGCTCGAACGAAAATAATAATAAAAAAATAAAAAAACTAAAAAATGCGCTAAAATACTAAAAATCCTAAAATTCATGTGATGACCTAAAATGAAGAAAAAACTAGCAAACGACGGCCGGATAGTCAAAAATGTGATTTTTAAGGCTAAAAAAAAATAATAATAATGACAATACGTGACGAAAAATTAAAAATGTGATTTCGAAAGCTGACGATGCTAACGACGATGCTAAAACGCGATGAAAATTTTAAAAATGCTAGCGACAGTAAATCAACTAAAAATGACAGTAAATTAAGTAAATAACAGAAATGCTAAAATCAATTAAAAATGGCGTCAAAATTCGGGTATCAACAGCAGCAGTCATTCTTCTTGGTCATGGATTATTGATTAAGAGGATCGAAGTAGACACCTACGCGCTAGCGGAACATCCGCGAAACGGTAGGGGGTAAGGTTAATCAGATCCAGTCCTGACTGACGCCCGAGGATACTAGTATGGAGTTGTCTTCCCCTAATCAATCATCAGCCAATTCAGTAAACCCTTTAACCAGCAAGGTGTTAGGTTGTTAGGCATCATCTCTAAGCGTACCTGAGGTGGTGTTGATACAGGGGGGAGCAAGAGTCATAAGCGTACCTTGATCCTATAGCAACTCTGTAGATTAAAGATGAAAACTCATGCGTCCATGATTGCAACTCATATCTCATCGCTTGCCAAGCCTCTACTAGGAATTTCTCTCATTTTTGATATTTTCTTCTTGATTTGTGTCTTGACCAAGAATCTCATTCTTGACCAAGACAGTTATCTATTTTATTTATTTTCCAGTTTTTAGTTTTAAACAAAAAACCCTCTTTCACCTAAGTGTTTAATTCTGGTCTTTTACCTTGTTTTAAGTCTACCCATTCTCTGTGAATCGAACCTCTTACCATTATTTGCAATATTTTATAGGTATTGATAAGTTATATTTATTTTTGATGGATTCGACACCCATCATTACAATATTATACAAATTTAGTAAGAACAAAGTTAGATATTTTATTGTTTTGATTCGCTACACCAATCAGATGAATAACAGATTGACATAGTTAGATAATTGTTAGTTAGTACTTAACTAATGATTAGATCAATCAAGAAATTATTTAAATATTGTTATGCAACTAAATCTATTAATGATTTGATTAGAAGACTTAATTTGTCAATACATGATAAACTTTGTGTTCTCAAACCATGTAGTGGTTATTATTCCATTTAAAGTGATAATAATTTTACTATAGAACTAGCATGGTTACTTTTCATATTTAGTTATACAATTTGAACTTTATGAATTTAGATAATTTAAACCTCATCTCCTAACAAATTTTTAAGTGTTCATTTTGTACAAACAAAAGATATATTCTTTGCTTTCTTTTAGGTCATTATTTTAATAATTAAAATCCAAAAAGCTATTTTAAAATTTAATTTAATTTACATTTTTTTATTTTATACTAGACTATAAGTTTTAAAATTTTCAATCATTTTTTTATGATTTATAAAAATAGAACTCTTGACATCTTAAAAGATTCTTTATCTCTCTCCATCCCCATTCACCGATTAGCTGAATTTTTAGATGACTTGAAATTAAATTCCTATCTGGGAGAAGGAGATAGACATAAACATTTGAATTGACAAAAGACATTTGGGATGAAAGTGTATCATAACTATTATATTAAGGATCAAACTTTAGTTTTCTAAATGCCAAGAAATGTATTTTACTTCAAAACTAAGCTTTAGCTCTCTAGATTTTTCCGTACCCATTATTTTTCCTATGCACAAATGTTCTTACCCAAATCAAATTCTAAAATTAAAAAAAAAGGAAAGAATTTTTCCAATTTAAGGAAGTATCGCACCCCTTTTTTCGTTGAAAAACGAGTATAGGTTCGGGACGGATGCGGAGCATAGATGGATGCCTCGCATAATGCAAATGAAGTCGCCACCCTAAGCATTTTCTAGGTTTAGGGAACCTATATCTCATGGCATAAAAATAAAAAAAACTAAGGCACAATTGGTCTAAACCAAAGAACGAAAGTTCGAGGTCGTATTATGGACTCGGGAAGGTGTTAGGCACCCGAGTCACATCCTTAAAAAGGTTACCAGTAAAAGGGTGTTTGGAAAATAATTTTTAATACGAAAAATGAATAAACTATCGCAGCATGTCAACCAATCCCACGCACGGAAACGGGCCACTTTCCAATCATTTACAAGTAAACGATCGTAGAGCGTCGACCGAAATCCTGTTACAAAAATTGGGCTACTTTCTGATTGTTCAAACATTTCTCACAAGTGATTTGGGTCCTCAGAGGTATTCATCGTTTTAATAATTTTGTTATTTCTTATCGGGACAGTCGGGACTGTTTACTAAAGCGAGAGCCCTCTTTATCATCATCGGGCCATGCATGATTAATTAATTACTATGTGATCCTATCATGGATAAAACTAGCATAATACCGATTTTTATGAATGCATATAACCGTGTGGGATTGAAGCCACCATGCTCACATATCAATGCATAGTAATTAATTTCATGGCATAAAAAGCAAGTGATTTAAACAAGTAAGCATGTGCGTTGATTTTATCATGCATACGAATACGATATGAGTTCTTTACCATTTTTAAATAGCATGCATACAAGTAATATTTGCGGAAAACATTGAATAAATAAAAGAGACTAGAAAGCATACTTGCGTTGCGTGATCTTGATCTACCTTGCAAATTGAAAGTATTAGCGATGTTTCGAAAATAATAAATAAGAAAAGCGCATGCAAATATTTATTTAATTTATGACAAGTAAGCAATTAATTAAATAAAACATGGCATAGTAAACAAACAAATCATTCAAAACACGCAAGAATTTAATTAAATAAAGCATGGCAAACACTAAACAAATTATTCATAACATGCAAGCATACGAGTATTTTTTACGATAATTAAACATGACATAAACAAAGCAAATCGTCATGTGAGCATACGAATAATTTCTTTCGAAATTATCACGACATAAAGTAAACAACACATCATATGAAACATGCAATAATTAAACACGGAAATAATTAAACAAATATCGCATACGAGAAGTCATACGAAAAATTCAACATGGCATAAAGTAAACAATTTATTGCATACGAACATATAAACAATTCATACAATATTTAAAACACAAAAATAAAATAAACATATCGCATACGAAGCATGCAAGCATTTGCGGAAAATTAAATAAACAAGTTATGCATATGAAATTGAAATGGGCCGGGCCTTGATTTTTCAGCCAAAACAGCAGCTGGGCTTGGGATGAAATCAAGCCCAGCTTTCATTTAATGAAGATGGGCTTATGGTAAAATCAACCCCATCACCTTTCCTTTTATTTTTCCCGCCAGCAGCCTTCTTCTTCCTTTCTTCTTCTTCACGTCGCCGACTTCCATGGCCCGCGACCAAGGTACCATCAACTCAATAAAACACACCCAAAATAGCACCAATAATTACAGTAGCATCATAGTAGCTCAAGTCAAGTAAAACAGTAAGCAAAGCAACGAAAACAGTAGGCAATTTTCAACAAAACTATCAAGCCATTTAACACGCATATATTGCTATTAATTACTCAAGATATCATACAATTAAATTGAGGCAAGGAGGATGTAATTAGCATGAAAACTAAGCATGTGAGGTACGTTTTAGCAATTTATTCATGCATTATAAGCAAAAGCGAAAATTGAAGAGAAAACTAAAGGAAAAAGCTTACCTCGCCGGGAGAGCAAATGCCAAGAAGGTAGTGCAAGAAATGGAGATTAAGAGGAGATTTTGGTGCCCTTGATACCTTGCTTGGATGTTGCTATTTATAGGGGAAGGAAAAAATTGGAGTCGGTTTGCATGTGTGGCTGCAAACCGACGGGAAGAAAAAGGGGAGGTGATGATGAGCTCTAGGCCGGAATAGTGAGCTAGGGTAGGGTTGTGTGTGGCTAAAAGTGATCGGATGGGAGGTTGTAGTGATCTAGGTGAGTTGGCGCAGAGTTGGAGGGTGAGAAGGAATTAAATGACATTTATGTAGAGTTTATCCTATTTTTTGATACGAGCGAAATCGCTCGAAAATAAAAATAAATCTGAACCATGGAAACCACGGATGGATTTAGCTTGCAAAAAATATACTAATCTTGATGTTATTTTATGGGATAAATGCTATACCCCTTGTACTTTAATTTTTTATTCAATTACGTCCATACACTAATTTATGTATTCAATGAGCCCTTTCTTTATAAAAATATCAAATTTTTGGAATATAGGGTACTAGGCTAACAACCCAATGACACTACTACAATATGCAGAGACCTAAATGTCCATAAAAATTAAGCAAAAAATAATTACAAATAGGGTAATAGCCTACACGCAAGCCAAAAAATTTCTACTCTACCCCATTTCTATTAGTTAATGAGTCATAAAATTTGATTCTCTATGAGCAAAAACAAACTTAAATTGTAGGAACTAGTTGCATAGAATTAATAACTCTCATCTATTTTTTGAATCACCACGGTCTATTCTTAGAGAAGTTGACCATTTAATAGTGTTAAGAGAATCAACTTGTACTAGGATTCTCAAGCCAATGACACTTTAGCCATGGCTAAAAACCTTGTCCCTAGATGAGAATATGTTACAAAAGTTTATTTACAAAAAAAAAAGTGAAACATGTTACAAGAAAATGAATTAAATATTATATAAAACTAATTGCTTAGCTTTAGGGCATAAGACTAATAATAACTACTTCACATGACCGATTTCGTCTCTTAAAGAACCACCAATTTTTGCAGGGCCTACTAAGGGTTTAGTAGAGGAAAGAAATCAAAAGCTTAATAAAGGAAGTCCATCTCTAAGATTTTTTCCAGAAACTAAACTTGAGGAGTGCCAAGCAGAAGGTGTCGCCTGAAACCTAACCTTTTCCATTTAAAAACCAATAATTTCTTATCAATTATATAGTCCATATCGTGGACATAAAGAGCATCTACTAGAATTTTAGTTGTTGATTAACTCTTGCCAAGAACAATTATTGAAGTAATAGGGCTTTGGTCGAGTTGAGGATACACCATGACACACCTTACCATGCGACAAGCCTAAACTAGGCAAAATCATAAAATAAAAGGAGATGTTGCGCAACTTCAGAGAAAATACAATATATGAGGCATATGTCGACAACTACTTGGATAATCCCTATCTTGTCTAGATTGGTGGTGAGTAGACCTACTAATTGGACTGACCGCTCGTATCTCTTTGAGTTTGATACTTTCTTATTTTGTTTTATTTCATGTATTAGTCATGAGTTGTGGGAAGAATAACAACATACTTACCATTATTGATTAAGTATCAATTGGGATTGTAAGGTTAAAGTACTCAGTTTATTATTTTGAATTTGTGAAACTCAGTTTCTGTGAATATTTTGATTTAAGATCTTGAGTTGATATACAAAAATTGTCATTTTTTTCTAATTACATAAAATTAAACGTACCCTGCCCGTTAAGCCCCCGAGTAACCCGTTTAGTAGGAGGGTCAGATTGAGTCATATAAAAATTGACTTTCTTAAGACCCTGCTTGGCCCACATTGTTTACATAAAGAGCATCTACTAGAATTTTAGTTGTTAATTCACTCTTGCCAAGAACAACCATTGAAGTAATAGGGCTTTGGTCGAGTTGAGGATACACCATGACACCTCACCATGCGACAAGCCTAAACTAGGCAAAATCATAAAATAGAAGGATTGTTGTGCAGTTTTAGAGAAAATACAACACATGAGGTATATGTCCACAGCTACTCAAATAATCCCTATCTTGGCTAGAATGGTGGTGATTAGGGACTATCGAATCCAACAAAAGTATAAATAAGCAATCCTAAAATCAAAAGATTCAAAACAAATTGCAAGAATGGTAAATAAGGTCATCTCCATAGGAACTGATCTCGACCAAAAGAAAAAAGTATTGGAATTGAATTAAAATGAAATTTAAACGATAAGGGATTGATTGTTGATTAATTAACGAATGGTTTAAGTGTATAAAAACATAATCAAAACTGGATTCAAGTAGAAAAATTGTGAGTTGATCACAATTAACAAATGAAGAAAGAAATCAATTGAAATAAAATCTAACGGGATGAGTTCAGTTTTGGTTTCTCTAAATAATCATAGATGTCAAGATGGTTTTTTTTACCTTCTTATAAACTCATAATAATCGTTAATAAGCTCTGACAATCTCCTTTCCTCTTATGTTTTTAATTAATTAGATAAAGGTTTGTAACCATTTTTTATTAACTACCCATCATCATTGTTAATCTCACAAGCTCACACTGAATCTCTCTGCATGGAATGATATTGTCCACTTTAGATCCATGCCAGCATGGTTTTGCCAAAAGGACTCGCACCATTAAGAGTACCGCCACTCTTATATTTAGTTTTTATTTCTCATGTAGGACTTTGTTTCGCACACCCTAACAATCTCCCCATCCAACAAAGTACCACAAAGCCCACCGTATGAGTCGATAATCTCCCTCTCAAACGAAGTCCTTCATAACCCTTCACAGGACCCACCGATGGGAGTTACCAAGCGACCTCGCTCAAGGACAACGACCTAGCGATTTGGTCCAAAGATAACGGCCCTCATGTTACTTTACTTTATCAATTTTTTACCCACTTTGAGCAGAAAGCACATGGCATTTAATACCCCTGCAATAAGAAAAAGTTGAGGCTTATTAATTAAAGTCTAAATAGTTGACATTGTTTTAGGGAACAAGAGACTCAAAAAATTAGAGTTGCATGTACAAAGTTGACCCACCAATTCTTTAAAAAAATTACGATCATACCCCCAACAGTTAGGGTTTGTGGCGTATATAAACCCATCATTTTTTATACAGAAACAATTAATATCTATCATTTACTATACAAAACAATCAAATTCCTTAAGCATTTACTTCACATTGTTCTTGCTTCAATCATTAGCAAATCATCTTTGTTAATCATTCCTTCACATTGATTTGAGATCCTTCAAAGTTTGATACTAACTTAAATTTTGGAGTGTTTATCACTAGGGGAAGTGATTTGTAGGTGATAAGCAAGAGTAAGGCTATCAAGATCAAGAGAGAAGCAAATTAGATAACTCCAATTCTCATTTCATAAGTTGGAAAATCGGAGATGACTGCCATCTCAACTTGCCCAAAATCCAAGGTATAATGTAAGTGTTATTGCAATGAAGAGTGGTAAGAAAAACCCCATAGCGATTTGGCAGATTCTAACTCAAAATGATGTTCCCGAACCCAAACCTAAATCTGTTCTCGAACCAACCCAACTTATTCAAGCCCTAAAGGTGTGCCCTATCACTTGAACCTGTCAAATAAATAGGGAAGTCCTTTCACTCTTATTGCCCATTATTTTGATGTACGAGTCACGTGGCACACCTCTAATACTTACTATGCTACTGCGTCCTAGTTAAAAAAGTTTTTAATTAAAAAAATTCTTGATGCATGAAAATGATTTATTTATTAAATTTGTTTCATCTTAATTGAAATCAATTCGGGGGCTTTCAATCTAGGGGTGAAATGTATCACTTAGCTATCTTTTAATTATTTTTAGATGAATGATTACTCGTTTGCATGTACATAGTTTTATGGCATCCACGTAGCTTTAAAATACATTATTTACTATAACACATGTATTTTATTTTTTTAATAAAAATAATGAAATTTTAAAAGAAACCTTAAAACACAATATGGAACCTAGTTATCTTTAAATCTAAATAAATAATTTAGTTTTTGATTAAATTATAGATAAATAATGTAAAAGAAAATTATATTAACATAGAGTATCCAACATAAATATTTTTTATAATATGAAATTTAAAATAATGTTAATTTTTTTTTATAAATATCATATTAATGTTATTGATATTGGTTTACAATTTACATTATTTTAAAAACATTTTCAGAAAATAATTTAAAGTTCATTATTTATTTGGTTTTAAGGATAATTAGGTTTTAAGGAGTATCTTTTTCTGAATTTTGTTATTTTTATAAAACAATTTTAACATGTATTTGAAAATGGATTGAAACATTAAGGGTAACATTATAATATATGAAATTTTGAGGACTAATTTGAAAAAGAAGAAATACTTCAAAATTGTATCTGATCTCAATCTAAAATTTCCCAATGAAGCATATCCTAGTCCTAGGCTCCTAGCTGCGTGTCCCTAAATGCAGAGCTTCAAAATTCTTGCGTGGAGAAAGGCGAAACCAAGTGTAACTAGATCCTGGTAATGGTCGCCGACTCTAACTAGCGAAAAACCTCCATCAGCAATCGCAGCAGCTTTCACCTCCTCTTCTCTGATTTTCTTTTCTGTTCTTCCGTTTCATTAATTGACAATAAAAAGATGGCCCCGCCGCAACCGGCGGCAGCCCCACGCCCAAAACGCGCCCGCAGAGTACCCGCCAAACGCACCGTTCTAGACCCCAACCCTAATCGCCAATCATCACCTCCTGATCCCAATATTCACACCAACACGACACCGCAATCACCTATTCTAGTTCCCGATTCGCCTCCTCCTCCTCATTCTTCCTCTCCTTCTCCGCTCGAAAGGGTACCCAAATCAATTAATCCTTCTCCTGCAATCACGACGGGAATTATGGAGGTGAGCGGTGGTGAGACGAGCCTGTTGATGGAACGGGAAAGCGAGGGGACTGCTAGGAGGGGAAACAGAGGGCTACAGGATGTGCAATCCCTAGACTGTGCAGATGGATCGGTTGATGGTTTGATTTTGGAGGAGGGCGAGAAGAAAGGAAAGAAGAGGAGGAAGGTGGTGAGGGTGGTGAAGAGGATTGTGAGGGTGGTCAAAGTAAAGAAGAAGAGAGAGTGGCTCAAAGAAGGTTTGGTTGGGTGTTCGAATCAGCAGATAGCCAAAAGAGAGATTCCCGATGGTGATGCGACTGGAATTGTTGATGGTTGTGATGGACGGGATGAGAATGTGGATGTAATGGAGGGTGTTTGTGAGGAGATGACTGAACGTTTTGCAGGTGGAAGTGTTGAGGAGGGTGACTCAAATAAGTCTATGGTGCCCATGGAAGTGTTGAATTTGGTTAGCGGTCAAGTGGGAGTTGATGGTTTAACGCTAGAAGTGGACTGTGAAGGTGCAAAGGAATGTTTGGGGAGTGATAATCTGGTGGGAGCTGTAAAAGATGAGGAATGTGTAATGGATGGAGAAAATGAAGGTTCAAAAGAATGTAATGGGACTAAAAGTCTAGTGGAAGGTAAAAAAAATGACCGTTTTGAAGGAGGGGGAGAATGTTCAGCTAGTAAAAGTGTGGTGAAGACTGAAACAAATGAGGATATGATGCTGGTGGAGGCAGGAAAAGTGGTTAGTGATTGTATAGAAGTTGGGAATTTGGAAATAGAGAAGAATTATGAAGGGCCAAAAGAATCTTGTGCTGGTGAACCTCTTCTTGAGCATAAAAAGTATGATGATGTGGCTGAAGAAGTGAATGTGGAATTGGATGAAGATGGGGATGGTAAATGTAGGGTTGATGGTGTTGAGGGAACTGGTGGTGACAAGGAGAGAGGAAAGGGGCCGCTGGAGAACAAGATGGCGTTGAGTGGGGAATTAGAGGCGTTGGAAAGGAGGCGGAAGAGGAGGACACAGGTTTTTGTTGGTGGGTTGAGTGTGGCTGCGAAGGAGGAGGATGTGAGAAAAGTATTCGAGGAAGTGGGTGAGGTAGTTGAAGTGAAGGTGGCCACTAATAGCAAGACTGGAAAGAGTAAGGGCTTTGCATTTGTGAGGTATGCTTGTGCTGCTGATGCAAAGAACGCATTAGAGAGGCTGCGGAAAGTTGAGGTAAAATAGTTCCAGCCTTTGATTGTTGATTTATACATGACTTCGATCATTTTTCAGGGTAGTTGTGCTAAAGTGTATTTTTAGTTAACTATACGCTTGAGCTTAAGGACTATAGGTACTCATAAAACCGACAACTGTGCATTTCCTTTCCTAGTGTAAACTTGGATCATTTTTCATGGTAGTTGTGCTAAAGTGTATTTTTAGTAAACTATGCGCTGGAGCTTATGACTCTAGGTGTACTCATAAAACCGACAGCTGTGCATTTCCTTTTCTAGTGTAAATTGTTAATTGACAGGTCCTCTTGCTTCTCTTATGACAAATTTGCGTCGGCAAGGTGGCCATATCACTTTAAGAAACTTTATAGGCCTCGTGCCATCTATGTTTCTTATTGCTATGTGCAAGCCATTTACTTTACACAATTTAGGAATGTAGCTTTCTTTCAATTTCAGTAAAAATCCAATCAAACAATATTAAAAGCAACCATTAAGAGTGAACAAATAAATCTACAGACACTATGGTATATCTATATCTACAAAAATATCCATTTATATTAACAAAATTCCTATGCCCTAATAGAATTTTCTGGACAAGTGAGTAAGCATCGAATGGCTCAACGTTCCTTCCCTGTGTTTTCCTCAGCAGCCCAAAGAAACATATGCAATGCAATACAAGTCTATAACCCCAAAGCTTTTCTTTCCTCCATCATAGATCCACGTTTAAACATTTAGTTTGAAATCCTCTATGCTTGATATGACCCTAATTACATCAGTGACTCTGTATGGAAACTTCCTAGGAATTAAAGAACAACTTGTGACTCAGAGATTGAATTGATTTCTTCAAAGGTAGCGTGGTTTATGTCCCTCTTGCAATAGTGATCCAAAAGATCCTATAAAAGGATTTGTATAGGATACTAGAACTGTTAGGATGGTCCAAGCCCGCAAACTAGCATTGAATTCTCTGATAAAGCATTCCTTTTGTTTTCCAAATTCTTAATTATTCAGTAGTCAGGGTGAACAGATGCAACCATGAAATATGAGATTGTATTTGTGCTGGTAGTCCTACAGCATGTATCAAGCCTGTTATTTTCCTAATTTTTTAAAGTTCTGTAAATAAACCCTTGGCCTTCAGAATCTTGGATGCTTAACTGGCATGCAAGAGATTAGCTAATCATGATTCCGTTCTCATACTAATTGGTTCCTTCTCTCTTTGCTCCTTGCTGCTTTCTTCTTTCAAACATTAGATTTGTGGAAAGCAGTGTACTACAGCATTTGTTGAGGGAAATGACACAATATTTCTTGGTAACATTGACAAGAAGTGGAAGGATGAAGATGTAAGGATTTCTGATATGTTGATTTTTTCACTCAAGATTCATATCATGTTTCTTAAAACAACTTCTAATAGAAGTTTTTATTTCTGGCCAGGTTATAAGATTGTTGCAAGGGATAGGAATAGAGAAAATAGATAAAGTGACAGTTATGGTTGATCCCAATAATGTTGAACACAATCGTGGGTTCGCTTTTCTTGAACTTGAAACAAACAAAGATGCTCAAATTGCTTTTAAAAAACTCCAAATGCAGGGCCAGTTTGGAAAACTTAAAAATATAAAAGTTGCTTGGGCTGAGCCCTTAAGTGAGCCCAATGAAGAAGAGTTTTTAAAGGTGTGTTTACCAAAACTTCCTTATTTATAAGTCCTCAATATTACCTTGCCCACTTACATATCCTCCGTGCAGGTGAAATCAGTATATGCAGAATATTTGCCTTCCACATGGGATGAGGATAAAGTGAGAAATTACTTTAAAAAATTTGGGGAAATTGAGAGTGTTGTCCTTGCCCGAAACCTGCATTCTTCAAGGAGAAAAGACTTTGCCTTCATAAATTTTAAATCCCGTGAAGATGCTCTTGCATGCATAAAGTCATTCAATGATGGGCTGCTGTGCAATGAGGAATCTAAGGTTCAATATTTTTGTATGAAAGCTAGTCAGAGCACCTATTTTGTTTGACACTTGTCCTTTACTAAATGGCATGTTTCCTTTTTTATTTTAGGAAAATGTGAAAGTATCGCTAGCAAAACCTATGCCCAAGGCCGGCAAGCCCCATATGGTTATCCCCAAGGGTACAAATGTGGAAATTAGCAAACAGAATATGAAGGCTGTCCAATGTGAGTGTCTGGTTTCTCTTTCAGTGAAAACATCTGTTTAGGTATGAACAATAATAAAACTATTCTTGAAAGTTACGTAGGATTTGATCAAAGTAGAGTGGGTATAGTTCCTTTGTTTATGTCAGAGTGGGGGGACTTTGATATTCTATACATATTTCCCTTGTTTTGTTGTGTGCTGGAGTTGTAGGTGTAGGCTTCTTATGTCTGGTAATACCTGATGTAGGGTTTTCTGCACTGTGAATTGGCAAATTGGTCCTTGCTTTAATTCTTAGTTAGTCAGTTAATTACTTGCTTAGCAGTAGGGCAAGATGATAATGAAAACTTAGCAAGATTAAGAGCAACTATGTTGTTCATATTTGTTGTTTAGCATTACAGAATACAACTACCCTGTGTTGTCCCACCTTCTTTTATTCTTGTTCTGAGCAGTTCATGATGCCCCTTGCGCCATCTGCATCTCATATCATCTTTTAAGGGAAAATATCAGTCTTCTTTTGATTTCCTGCATAACTCTGTCGGACGTTTTCTTCCTTGAGTTAATATTTGGTGTTGTTTTGTTCCTGAACCATATTTACTAGAAGATTCCGATCAATAACTTGACCAAGAGCATGAAACGTCATGTTTGATTAGAGACTTTTGCTTTATTCTATAGTTTGGATTTGTTGGGTTTTTCTATTGTAAGTGAAACACATGAAATTGGAAATCACTTCAAGGCAGTTGGTTTTAGATATTGCATGGATGTTTTGGTGTCTATGCTGCACTTTCTTGGTCCCTTCCTCTTTTTTCTCTTTGTATGGTCTGTGGATATCTTTCATGTTTGTTTATATATATGTAGAATATATATTGCTTGGACTTTGAGTTTTTCTTCACATTATTACCTTAGGATGATAAAGTGTAACGCTTTCAGGTAATGTAAAACCGATTGAACCTAGGATCAATTGGACGTCAGCCTCATATATCAACAATGGCAGACCTGTTACCACAAGCTCTCCTAGCACTTCTGAACTTGAACAACGGTTGGCTGAGCGAGCTTTGCTAAAGCAAACCCAGGCAAGATTAGAATCAGGTATTTGTTATCAGTGACAATAGAATATCTGATTCACTCGCCTGCTTCTCACCATGTCTCTCCTTGATTGATAGGGTTGGTGGGTCTAGATCACTCATACTCCTTGTCTGGGAAGAAGCGTTTCTTTTCTGCATTGGTTAGTCTTGCGTATGAATTGCCAAATCTTTATCTTCTAAAAAAGCATGCTGGTTCAGCTTTTTATTTTTTCTTAGGTGAATATCCTCAACCTTCTGTAAATGCAGGGAGATGATCCATGCTACTCTGATCATGGAGAGTACAGTCGCTTGTGCATGGAAAGGTCTTTTGCAGTTGGGAACCCAAGGTACTACTATAAAGTTTAAACTTTTGACTTGTATTTGCTGAAAGTAGATCCCATTGTCTTGGATGGTTTATTTGTTTGTGGTTCCCCTCCCCAACTAGTGCTGGCATGCATGCATAAATTGATGGTTTAGTTTTTCTGTACCAAGAATATTTTTGGGTGCAAATATTTGTTGAAGTTTATAGAAAAGTGAAAAGTGTAACAGAACCCTTTCGCTTGTTAAAATTTGAAAACTGTTATCCTAGATGATAGAATCTTACCCTCTTCTTCCTTGGGAAATGTAAATAAATCATATTGTCCCTAAATCCCCAGTTTAAGGGAACAAGAATCAGCTAACTTGTTAGTGCATGTGATGAATAATCACAAGTTTGAAATTTAAGAATTTATGAAAGGCAAACAAGCTTTGTCACGTTTAAAATTTGTTGAGAGAAAATTCTTTTAGATAAGTATCTATGGGTCTGATTTCCATTTGTGGAAACCAAGTCACTTTAGAGTTAAAATGCGAAATAAACCTTGCTTTTTCTATTCCAGCTGGAATAGGTTACCTAGAAGTTACCCCCCAAACATGCAAAAGTGCAAATAGAAGAAATTGAGACATTTTGGTCCTTTTCCTATGTCTGTCTTCATTCATTTGGTTAATCGTTTCTTTGCATGGTGTTGTAATGATGGGTTCTTCTTAGTCCTACTATGATTACAATGAGCGAGTATATGAACACATCCTTATTCTTTTCATTGGTTGCACTTTACCATCCTCAGCCATGCCAGAGTTCCCGTAGGTGTTGGACTATCATCTCTTCCTCATCATCTGCAACATGATGTAACATCCCTTC
Organism: Viola odorata; assembly: GCA_963691705.1. Classification (NCBI taxonomy): domain Eukaryota; kingdom Viridiplantae; phylum Streptophyta; class Magnoliopsida; order Malpighiales; family Violaceae; genus Viola; species Viola odorata. The sequence continues at coordinate 18,005,591 of OY829539.1, read as the reverse complement.
CTTCTCATCTGCGACAAGATGTAACATCTCTTCCTTCTCATCTGCGACAAGATGTAACACCTTTTCCTTCTCATTCGCGACAAGATTTAACATCTCTTCCATATCATCGGCAGCAAGATGTAACGTCTCTTTCTCCTCATCTACTGCAAGACTTAACATCTCTTCCTCATCATCAACGAGAAGATGTAATATCTCTTCCTTATCATCAACGAGGAGATGTAATATCTCTTCCTCATCGTCAACAGAGAGATTTAACATCTCTTTCTCATCATCAATGGCAAGATATGACATCTCTTTCTCAGAGGCGAGATATAACATCTCTTTCTCAGAGGCGAGATTTAACATCTCTTTCTCAGAGGCGAGATGTAACATCTCTTTCTCAGAGGCGAGATGTAACATCTCTTCCTCAGACGCAAGATATACATTCTCAGAGGCGAGATATAACATCACTTCCTCAGACGCGAGATATAACATCTCTTCCTCGTCATCAATGGCAAGATATGACCTCTCTTCCTCAGCGGCGAGATGTAATCTCTCTTCCTCATCATCAGCGACAAGGTGCAGATTATTCTTCAGGTAATCTTTTGTGTGGCATTGGTTGTGAACCTATGACAGGAGCAAAATATAATGTAATTTTCCTTTCTCTTGCTGTTGTTTCCCTTTTCAGGTTACAGATATACAGCCTATGAGAATGGTTTTAAGGTATAGGATTGATCCATATAAAGCTTTATTCAGTGATATCCATGATTGATGCAAAATCAATATGATATGGATTCTTACAGGATTTGATTGTGTTTAGACAGGAACTTATTTTCTTGTTTATATGATTTTTCCTGGTTGTCGAAAGTAGTGATTTGTGTCATGCTTATATTCACTTGGAATGGCGTAGGCTTGCTTTATTACTTAGAAAACATACCTCTAGAAGAAAATAATTAAGAAACCATAATAGAGAATGCATGGGAGTATCTAATCCAGAATAAGATGAAAAAAAAAGAAAACAATGCAAGTAGACAGCAATAAACCAAATATATTCAGGATCTTTACTTGCATTTGCATATTTCCATTGGGGTGGCTAACCAATGTGCTGTTCCTCCTTGAACACAATTCCAGACTGCAAAAAGATTCCACCAACTCTAAAAGCTTCATATTTCAATCCATAGCTGTCAGTTGCATCTAACTGTTTCATGCGATTACTTCTTTTATTACCCAACAGATCTGTGGACCGGATGGGACTTTATTTTTTTAGGTTTAGTAAAGTTCCTTTGTTCTCAGAATTTGAGGTCCTTTGTATGTGTGCTAAATTTATACAGTGACCATTTGAATCTCATGTCTAATGCTGAAAGCTCCGTGCACCTTTTCTTGTGAATGTATGCTGATTTTGGTGCTGATGGATACACCTGTCTATTTAATTCAAAATCTATATTTTTATGGATAGTGTAATTGTTCACTTTAGCAATTTTTCATCAACTGAAGTCTGGACAGTGACTCTTGCTTGGCTTGCATTACTGTGATGGTTTGTATATATATCTACGGCTGTCTGGAATCAATATAGTATTATTTCTTGACAGACCTCTTATGTACTTGCTGTTAATGAATAACACTATTTACTTGCTGCAATAGTCTGACTTTATGATTTCCATTGACAGGTTGATGAAGGTCCTCACCACAGAAGTGATCATCTGCCCTACAGATGTTAGTACTTTTCTGAGTTTCCTTCCTACTTTACGTGTGCGCTTTTTCCTCCTCTGAACAAAGTTCTTGCCAAATGCATTTTTCTGGACGTTTGTACTCCTTTTGCATTTCTATGCTATATTTAAGGTGCTCTTCTGCACAATTTTGTTTACAGAAAATGGATTCATCTGGCTGGACGGCACGTAGAGAGAATCAATGGCAAGATATGATGAAAAGTCTGTACCTGCGACATTCCAAATTGTACAATTTGTCTGAAGACAGGATGTTTGGTCAGTACCTTGTACCATTTCCAAGCTTAAGGCATGTGTTGTTTTTCCCCCCCCATAAACTCTTGAATTATCTTCAGTTTTTTTAGTTGCTACATTTCATGCATGTAATTTATTTGGACACCAAATACTTAGCGGGGTCTAAAGGTTATAATAGGTACACACAAAAATCTCTTTTAAGCAGTGTTTGTTTTTAATTACTCTAGAATCAACTATGGATAGTTAGTTGAGATTTTAATTCATTAATTAAAAATTAGAGAGTTTATAGAGATAATTTAGGAGTAATTAATTATAAATTATTAAATACGAACTAACCTCCTTGAAATTCTAAATTATAATTTATTAAATTTCATTGATTTACGAATAATATTTTACAGTTGCAATTATAATTTTTTCTATAAGCCTCATCGAGATTTATTAAGAATAGAGGCGAAAAAGCCAAGTGTACAAGATACAAAATGAGTATCGCCATTCAAAGTGGCTACTTAGACGAGAGGTGAATTATGGACAGTTTGATAAGAATATACTAAAAAGAATAAAAAATTACAATAAAATTGGCATGTTATATGAAATGTGTTATGAAAAAATTAAATTATTTAAAAATAAATAGGCTCTATAGTTTTAAAAGTTGGAATAAATTTTTTAAATAATGCAATTTTTGAACCTTTCTAGTGGTTGAAAAGCTTAAAATAGTGTGAGTATAATGGGTATAGTAGAGTTCACCTCAATGAAATAAATTCAAATTACGAGTAAAATTTATAAAACATTAAAAAACGAAAAATTCAAAAATATATTGTAAAAAATATTAAACTATTTAAAAAAAAATTGTTTTTAACCACTAGTCGAATTATAATTTTTGAAACTATAGGTGAATATTTTGAAAACTATAGAAGTCCTAAGATGTTGATAATCTGCATACATGGCAGCAGGATGGTTTAGGTTAATACAAAAGTTTGACTAATAAGTTCTCATGAGGCTGAATCTTCTTCCCCAAAGAATCAAACCCACCAAAATATGGTTCCATGGTTTAGCCTAAACAAATCAACCAACGAAGAAAAAGCAAATGGAAGTATCGTCAACAACCTTCAATTCGACATTTGAAGAACAGAAGGAACACGATAGGAACTGCGAACCCCATTCGAGAAACTATCAAATATTTGTTTTTAGCAAAGAAATTGAGTGAGACGTAATCTGCCAATCAAGGACTTGCACGCCCAGCAAAAGAAATAGCTGATTTAGCTGCCAAGTTGAAAACCTAAAACAAATAAATAGAAATCTGCTCTATTGTTTCATCAGCGGTCATGGTTATGAGATAGTAGCATTGACTTGTAATTCCTTAGTCTTGGTGAAACTTTGGAGTTGCTTCTATCCGCTCGACCAGCCTGGAAGAATAACCACAAGAACGGATTCATGCTTGGCAACTCCATAGGATTGCTTGACAAATGCTCCCTTAATAGCTTCAAGAAAACTACCACTGTCAACTAACTTCCAAATAAAGATGCAAAGAGTAAAAAATATACCAAGTAACCACCTCAGCTTATCAGCCAAATCTTTGTTCCTTCTTCACACCAAGTTTGTACTAGAATGGAAAATTAGTGAGGTGAAGTTGATTTAGAGGATTGCATTAATTGAAGTTTATGATAATAGAAAAGTGATTGTTGAACTACTACACAAATATTGTCGTTGCATTGTCCAATGTGTTGTTTGTTTTTGTATGTGAGTAGGTTTTATGCCCAACAATTAATAGCGAAGCTGATGGCGTGCCTAGAAAGAGAGATCGTAAAGCTGATCTGATGGTGGTAATGTTCCAGATCAAAGTTCAAGGTGAAGTTGTGAAAATAATCGTTGGCGTGATGATTGCTGGGAGAAAAAGTAAAGAATCCACAAGTGCTCTAAGGAGAAGATTATGCGGTTGCAAATATCGATAATTAATTCAAGTTGAAACTATTGTCTTGAATTAATGAGCTGTGGGACTAAGAAGAAAAGAGTTTGTAAAGGTATAAAACCCAATTTACGGCTTCCTTAACTATCATGTTTTTTGTTTCTAGTAATGTAAATAGTGGTAGCAAAAGCCCATGAGACGTGAGAAATTAAAAGGTCTCGAAGTTTAAGAACTAAACTGAGTTATAAATGATTATTAAATATTAATTTTTCTAATTAAGTTGATTGATATTTTTTAATATAAATTTAGTTATGTATATAAATAATATTATATTCGGACCCAAAAGAAAGTCGTTTTGGGTCCGAACATACAGGTTAAGGAGAGTCTCATTTTGCATTGTTTTTACTAATTCTGTTTCGAATTTACGAACATGTCATTCTCTCTACTGCTAACAACCATCACTGCTATCTCCCTTTCCTCCCACCACCACCAACCACCTCTGTAACTTCTAATCAACCATAACCATAAAACTACTGATATGCCCAACACCCACCATAAATAGGCTGCCGAACCGATTCCGACCAAAAATAATCCAACCCATATCAAAACAAAATCAAATCTGAATACCCACTATAAAAATTCTCACAAAATCGACTCAGATCTGACCAAACTCCCTCTTCCTCACCCAAAACCCGAACTAAGCTACCCAAATCCAACCTCCAACATGACCAACAGCAAACTCCGACCTTTCCACTCCGATGACCATGGTCATGGATGGTAGAAAGGGCAAGATGGTATTTGCAACTTGAAAATATGTCAGAAAAAGCTGAATGACATTTATTTTTGGGCAATTTCTCCGGACCTAAAACGACATTCTTTTGGGTCCGGAGAGAGTAGGTAAAAAGAAAAAGAGATGAGAAAAAATTCACTCAGTTCATTTAATTACTTAAATAATTAGTTTTACCTAATTGAAAAAATGTTAATTCATTAAGGGGAAATAGTTTTTACCACCCCTGAATTATCGGTGAAAATCACAAACTTCCCCTGAACTTCATTTTTTAAAATACGGCTCCCTGAACTATTGTTTTCGAGGAAAAGGACCCCCTCCGTTAACTTTTTCTGTCAAATCTAACAGATTACCTGCTACATCAGGTTTTTTTTTTTTTTTTTTTGACCTTTTAGCAGGTAATTATATTTTAAATAATATAATTAATTTTAAAAAATTCCAAACAAATGTAAAAATTCTAAACAAAATTGTAAAAATTCAAAAAAATATTAATTAATGTAAAAATTAAAAAAAATGTAAAAATTCAAAAAAAATGAAGTAATTCCAAAAAAAATGTATAAATTCAAAAAAAATGTAATAATTCCAAAATAAATGTATAAATTCCAAAATAAATGTATAAATTCCAAAAAAAAAATGAAAGAAATTCAAAAACAAATTGTAAAATGTCTTAAAAAATTGTAAAAATTATAAACAAAATTAATTAATATAAAAATTCAGAAAAAATGTAATAATTCCAAAAAAAATTAATTAATGTAAAAATTCAGAAAAAAATTAATAATTCCAAAAAAAATTAATTAATGTAAAAATTCAGAAAAATGTAAAAATTCAAAAAAAATGTAGTAATTCCAAAAAAAATGTATAAATTCAAAAAAAATATAATAATTCCAAAATAAATGTATAAATTCCAAAACAAATGTATAAATTCCAGAACAATGAAAGAAATTCAAAAACAAATTGTAAAATATATTAAAAAATTGTAAAAATTATAAAAAAAATTAATTAATATAAAAATTCAGAAAAAATGTAAAAAATGTAATAATTATCTAAAAAATGTAATAATTTCAAAAAAAATTAATTAATGTAAAAATTCAGAAAAAAATTAATAATTCCAAATAAAATTCATTAATTTAAAATTCAGAAAAAATGTAAAAATTCTAAAAAATGTAAAAATTCCAAAACAAATGTAAAAATTCCAAAACAATTATAAAAATTCCAAAAAAAAATTAATTAATCTAAAAATTCAGAAAAAATGTAATAATTCCAAAACAATGTACAAATTCCAAAACAAATGTAAAAATTCCAAAAAAAATTAATTAATCTAAAAATTCAGAAAAAATGTAAAAAATCTTAAACACTGTAATAATTCCAAAAAAAATGTCCAAATTCAAAAAAATTGTAAAAATTCCAAAAAAAATTACAATTTTTTCTGAATTTTTATGTTAATTAATTGTTTTTTGGAATTTTTACAATTTTTTGGAATTATTACAGTGTTTAAGATTTTTTACATTTTTTCTGAATTTTTAGATTAATTAATTTTTTTTGGAATTTTTAGATTTGTTTTGGAATTTGTGCATTGTTTTGGAATTATTACATTTTTTCTGAATTTTTAGATTAATTAATTTTTTTTTGGAATTTTTACTGTTGGTTTGGAATTTTTACATTTTTTAGAATTTTTACATTTTTTCTGAATTTTTAGATTAATTAATTTTTTTTGGAATGATTAATTTTTTTCTGAATTTTTACATTAATTAATTTTTTTTGGAATTATTTCAGTTTTTTGGAATTATTACATTTTTTAGAGAATTATTACATTTTTTACATTTTTTCTAAATTTTTATATTAATTAATTTTTACAATTTTTTAAGACATTTTACAATTTTTTTTTGAATTTCTTTCATTTTTTTGGAATTTATACATTTATTTTGGAATTTATACATTTATTTTGGAATTATTACATTTTTTTTGAATTTATACATTTTTTTTGGAATTACTACATTTTTTTTGAATTTTTAGATTAATTAATTTTTTTCTGAATTTTTACATTAAATAAATATTTTTTGGAATTATTACAATTTTTTGGAATTATTACATTGTTTACATTTTTTCTGAATTTTTATATTAATTAATTTTTTAATAATTTTTACAATTTTTTAAGACATTTTACAATAAGTTCAGGGAGCCGTATTTTAAAAAATGAAGTTGAGGGGAAGTTTGTGATTTTCGCCGATAGTTCAGGGGTGGTAAAAACTATTTCCCCATTCATTAATTATAATTATAAAAATAAAATTTAACCTAATTTGTAAACTTATTCAACCCATTTGTAAATTAAAGTAAAATAAAATGAAAAAAATAAATTTTACTAATAGTACCATAATTTTTTTTAAAAAAATGCATTAGTCTAATAATAAGAAGTTAAATTCAATTGAAAGAAAGAAAATTTCATTCAATGGATTAACTTATTACTTCTCTACAAATTATTTATAAATAATAACACATATACTTCAATTTTATATTCATACAACAACCTCAAGGTTTATACAAACATATATAAAATTTAATAACCTAAAGAATTGAGGCATGATATAAAACCATTTCGGAACAATAATTATGGTCACAAGATAAAAATTATTTTGATTTATAAACTCACTAAACCCCTATATACCCATAAATAAGGGTGTTTATTAACTCGCATAACCCGCTCAACCTGCCTGCCAAAACTGACCCTATATCCGTTGAATGGGAATAGGGTCGAGTTTTACTTTTTTTTAAAAACCAACCGGCACTAGCAAGTGTAGGCTTCTCATATTTAATATCCGTAAAAAACCGACCAATCCACATAAGTACAAAAATTATGATTTTAAAAAAAAGTTATCTAATAATAACATAAAAATATAAAAGTTTCTTCATAAAAAGTTTATTTCAAACATTTTTTTTTCATCTCGAGCATGGTAAAATAATTTAGTTTATAGACATAAATATTGATAATCATATATATTCATATAATTGTTATATTGCTCATGTTTTTATGTTTTTATTTTAAATTTTTTAATTTAAACTCTTATTTTTTAAATACTAAAATTGTGATAATAGAAAAAAATTAATATCCGCTCATAAATAATATCCGACCCTATAATTTTTTAGAGTTTGGATGTAGGCCGGATATGTAAATTTCAAAATTGATTAGATGCAGGTTGGATGTAGGATTTGACAATAAACCGATTCAATCCTACCTGCAAATACCCCTACCCATAACAAGAAACAATAATTGTATCTTCCACACGGGCCAACACTTTGTAAATTATGAAACTTGGAAAGGATTGAATTTGAAGCATATAAAAAGCAACACAATTCTTGGATAGTTTTTGTAGATGCTAATGAAAGTTAAAGTTGATAAATTTCAGTTTTTATTTGATTAAATTGTATAATCCTTTATTTTATTTATTTTATACTCCCTCCGTCCCCTATTAAACGTCGTTTTAGCTTTTGCTTTTACTGTTTCGAAACGTATCTTAAAACGGTCGGAACAGTCACTATTTGAGACAATTTTGACCCGAATTTTTTCTTGGAAGTAAGTTAAGGATTAACGTACGTTCGAAAAAAAGTACGGAATTTTTTGGGGTCAAATAGTGCCTCATCTGGCCTCCTCGATATGCGTTTCCTACTGAATATTGAGATGTGAGAAAGACATTTAATTGGGGACGGAGAGAGTAGCTATTTCTCTTTTATATTTGTTTATCAATATATTAATACTACGCACTGATGTAAGACTAGTTATGAGGGCCTGGAGTTGATGGATCAGTTGGTATAGAAGGGTCCGAGGTTACAACAATGAGTAGCTTCTGGCCAAGCTGAGCACAGTTCTTGAAAACACCAGAAATGTACCATCGTTTACCTCGCTCACCACCTAGAGTTATCATGTCATTCCCACTCCCACTGCTCATAGCTTTCCTTGATGGCTTGCATCTTTCAAACCCTTTAGCATCCACTCTGTGTACACTGTCCGGTGGCCCGTACCGGAACACTGCAAAAAAAAGTTTTAATTAATTCAGATAAGGGACGTTGGGATCGGAATGTTATAAACAATAAAACATGATATACGAAAATGAATTGTAGATTATAATGACGGAAGAGTGACTAGTCACTTTAGGTTATATTTTGAGCAGAATTAGATTTTGTATACATACATAGAAATTGGTTTCAAATTTATATAAATAATAATAATGTACCTAATGTGTCACCAACATGGAATGCCTTGCCACTAGCCCAAGCAGTGTAGTCTACACTGGCATTCCATCCTCTATCATCGCCAACCACGTATTCCTTCGCTAAGATGAGTGAAGGAAGCAGAATTGCCACTATAGCAAAAGCACCAAACTGATAGAAAACCATTGAAGTTAGCTAGTTTCCTTCTGTGAGTTCTATACATGTGCATGCATTGTAATTTATATTCTGACAGCTTGATGGTATAAGAGTATATAGAAATCATCAAGTTAACAACAACGGTGGTAACTAGGGTGAACTTTGTGCTCTTCGCAATATGATAATTTTTCGTTGTTCCTTATGTGTTTTTTTTAGTCTTCCGAGGTGTCTTCTCTCTCATCTTAGACAGGAAATTATTTGTGCTTCATCACTGTCAGTCATTAATAAAATGTATGATTCTTCTTAGATAGTTTTCTCTCGTTTCTCATACTTATGAAACGTACGAGAATTTGTGTTAATTTATGCAAGAAACATCATAATCGCGACGATAAAAATCATAACAGTGATTCTTATTTATTTAGTGTGAATAATTCGTCATTCTTCTAACTGTAGCTCAAACCTAAAAACAACGATTCATGGTGAGAATACTTTCTTTATGTTTAAATTGCACTTGGTTATTCTCTCCAAACATTTAGTTTTTGTCACATAGCTCTCTTTCTTTTATCATTTTATACCTACCATGGATTTAGTCAAGCGGCAGGGCTCCATTCACAATGCATTGCAAATCCTCATTGATATTCAAAGTTTGTAATAAAACCAGAAGCTAATTAAGTACGTAAAACTCTTGGACATTGAAATTTCAACATCATTTTCAACCAATTAATTTCAACGAATGGGGAGAAACTCTTTTTCCTTTTACATTACTGTGCTGTTAGTACATTGTTTTCTCTTGGATGACTTAGCCATTACTGTTTCTGTATCATCTAACATATTCACTTCTGATCATGATTCTCTTCTTGCACTTAAAGCTCACATCACTAATGATCCTCACAATTTCCTGGCCAAAAACTGGCTGTCCAACACTTCTGTGTGTAGCTGGGCTGGCATCATTTGCAGTCCTACAAGCCAAAGAGTCACAAGCTTAGACCTTTCTTTCATGGGACTTGAAGGCACCATACCTCCAAATTTAGGGAACCTTACTTTCCTTGCTGAACTGAATCTGTTAAACAACAGTTTTCGCGGCTCCCTACCCTCCAAACTCGTAGAGCTTCACCAGTTGAGATATGTAAACTTGGGATTCAACAATTTCCATGGAGACATCCCATTTTGGTTTGGATTCTTACCAAAACTTGAACACTTGTACCTTCATTCTAACCATTTCTCAGGTTTTCTTCCACATTCCTTGACCAACATCTCTTCTCTTAAGATACTGCTATTGTGGAATAATAACCTGCAAGGAAACATTCCTGAGGATATTGGGTCCTTGTCCAAACTGGAAATCCTCAGTCTTTATGGTAATGAGAAGATTTCAGGTTCCATACCTTCGACTATTTTCAACATATCTTCTTTGAAATCCATTGATTTTGCGTTCAATGAGCTCTCTGGCAGTCTTCCAGACGATATCTGCGAGCATATTCCAAATCTTCAGGAACTGATTCTGCATCACAATCAGATTGTTGGGCAAATTCCCTCTAGTTTATGGAAATGCGGAAAGCTTCTTCGTGTATCTCTCGATAACAATAACTTCGATGGTAGCATCCCACCAAGTGTTGGAAATCTGACTCTCCTAACCCAACTATATCTGTCAGGCAACAAGTTGACAGGTACTACAGATATTCGTTTTGGAACGTCTATATTTATATATTCTGCCTTATACTCATATATAGATCTTGTGGCTAACCTTTTCTAACCTCATTAAGCTTAATCTAAATAGAACATGAACACAGGACAAGAAGCTTTGGCATTTTGTCTAATGGATTTGCTTTTCGATCCGGAAAAAAAATGCAGGTACAATACCACAGGAATTGAGTTCTCTTGTTTCTCTGGAGAGATTATGGTTACAAAAAAATCTCCTTAAAGGTCCATTTCCATTCTCTGATTCAAACATAAAATGATTGCTATGCAGTACTTGACCTGTTTGCCGTTTTACAAAACTTACAGGACCCATACCAAGAACTCTTGTTAACTGTAGCTTGTTATGGGATATCAACTTATATGAAAACAATCTGACAGGTAAGCAATTATTCCCTTTACCACCTCAAGAACGAGAACATGCATCGGTATATAGACCGTTAGACTTTGTTTCCTGATATAAACTGCAGAGGAGATATTTGCAATCATGACTGTGTACTGTTCATGATTTTTCTTAAACTGTCGGATTAGAACAGGTCACAAGAAGTTAGTTTACGAGTAGTAATGAAACATGCTACAAGAAAACGGATTACAGAATTCGTGTTACGAAAGAAGAAATTATAGGTTACAACTTCATACATAAGTACTGAAATCCATAATAGCTATTATAGCCGTGTTTAATATAGACAATAGTATCTTTGCTTGAATATTTTTGCAGGTACAATACCAGCAGAAATTGCAGATCTTCGTAATCTTGCAGTGTTGAGTATGGGTGATAATAGCCTAACAGGCCCTGTTCCATCCACAATTTTCAATAGAACAAGTTTGGAAGTGTTAGCACTATATGGAAATATGCTGTCAGGGAATCTTCCACCAAGTTTCGGATTCGGTCTTCCAAATCTGTCTTTACTTTATCTGTGGGGTAACAAATTTGATGGGAAAATTCCAAGCTCAATTGCCAATGCTTCCAAGCTTGCTATCATAGAGTTGAGTTCAAACTCATTCTCTGGCTTTATTCCCAAATCCATTGGAAGTTTAAGAAACCTGCAGCGGCTCAATCTTGGTAAGAATGATTTGACAGATGAATCTTCAGGTTCAGAATTGACCATTTTCTCTGCTTTGGAAAATTGCAAGAGATTGGAAAAATTAGTGCTAGAAAATAATCCGCTAAACGGAACCCTTCCTATCATGGTCAGAAATCTTTCTACTGCTCTACAATACTTATCTATGGAAAGTTGCAACATTCAGGGAAACATTCCGGAAGAAATAAGCAACTTAAGTAGCCTGACAACCTTACTTCTGGAAAAGAACGAGTTGACAGGTTCGATTCCAAGTGCAATTGGAAGTCTGCAACAGCTCCAAGTTCTAAATCTTGCAGATAATCGACTTAACGGGTCGATTCCAGATGATATATGTCGTTTAAAGAACCTGGGAGAACTAATTTTGAGTAATAACAGGCTCTCTGGATCAATAACAGCTTGCTTGAGTGATATTAACTCACTTAGGTTTCTTCATTTAGATTCTAACAGTTTCAACTCTGCAATACCCTCCACTCTGTGGCGCCTTACGGACATCTTATACTTGAACTTGTCATCAAATTTACTCACCAGCGATCTGCCACGGGGCATTGGAAGTCTGAAGGTTGTTACGCAAATTGACTTATCAAGTAATCAATTATCAAGTTTTATCCCTGCTGAAATGGGAAGCCTTGAAAACTTGATGAGTCTTTCCTTAGCAGAAAATAGATTTCAAGGAACTATTCCTGATTCATTTGGAAACTTGATCAGCCTTGAATCTCTGGATTTAGCCGACAACAATCTTTCCGGAAGAATTCCCATTTCCCTACAGAAACTATTGTACCTCAAATACTTAAATGTGTCTTTCAACAAATTAGAAGGAGAAATTCCCACTGGTGGACCTTTTCTGAACTTTTCTGCAAAGTCTTTTCAAGGAAATGAACTACTCTGCAGTGCATCTCTGGTGGAATTCCCTCCATGCAGAAATAGTTCTCCTCGACAACCGAAGAACCCTATTCACCTTAGAATCGTATATGTTCTCCTGGCAAGCATCATCATAACACTTGTAATCTTTCTGATCATTACGTTAAGATGCCGAAAGGGGAGTATGGAATTGAGTGACCAGGAAAATGCTCGAATACCCGGAGACTGGAAAAGAATCAGTTACCATGAACTTCAACAAGCGACAGATGGATTTAGTGAAAGCAACTTACTTGGAAAGGGTGGATTCGGTTCTGTATACAAAGCTACATTCTCAGATGGAACAAATGCTGCGATAAAAGTCTTCAATCTGCAACTAGAAGGAGCATTCAATAGTTTCGATGCAGAATGTGAAGTAATGAGAAGCATTCGCCATCGAAACCTCATCAAAATAATCAGCACCTGCACTAAACATGACTTCAAAGCACTGATACTTGAATACATGCCCAATGGGAGCTTAGAGAAATGGTTGTACTCTCACAACTATCGCTTAGATATCCTTGAAAGGCTAACTATAATGATAGATGTCGCATCTGCACTGGAATATCTCCATCATGGATTCACTAAACCGGTTGTTCACCGCGATTTGAAGCCAAGCAATGTCCTGATAGACGAAGAAATGGTTGCACATGTTGGTGACTTTGGCATTGCCAAACTGTTGGGAGAAGGAGATTCTGTAGCACAAACGTTAACCTTTGCCACCATAGGTTACATGGCACCAGGTAATTCTCAATCATAATGTTGTTTCTCCTGCTTCACATTAATTTTCCATGCCTTGTGGGATTCGAACGCGAGCCTCTCTCTTGGTAGCAGACAACCACTGTCTATAACAATAACTATTCATCAGTTTATTACTGTTTCTAATGACAAAATTTAACATTCCACTTGTAGAGTATGGATCAGAAGGAATTGTTTCGACAAGGGGTGATGTGTACAGTTTCGGTGTCATGCTAATGGAAACATTCACAAGAAAGAATCCAACGGATAAGATCTTTTCTGGAGGGATGGGCTTGAAACAGTATGTTCAAGAAGCATTTCCTGATAATGTTGATGAAGTTTTAGATGCCAATTTGCTGACAGAAACGAATTTGTCAGCTGAAAGAGAATGTGTATCATCCATTTTGGGATTGGCTCTAATTTGCTGTGCTGATGTTCCACAGCACAGAAGTGACATAGCAGAAGTCCATGCCAGTCTCAATAGAATCAGAAGCAAATTTTTAGTTAGTGAAAAATTGAAGGTAGAACCCTAGACATGACAAATGATGTTCTGTATTAATTTAATATGCTTTTTTTTTTGGTATTGTTTTGGAGGACGGTCCTTTATTACAAAGCAGTTCAAAGAAGTTAAGTTAGAGATAAATGAGTTTAATGACTTAAAACCAGTAATTTAATGTTATAATTAATTACCTTTCTGTATTAATTTTTTGTTTAATTATTTCTTTATACTCGGACTTATTTGTTTAATAATCCTTCGATATTACGGAATATTGATCGGGTACGTTCTCCGTTAAAAAAATTCACCACATCTTCAAAATTGTACCACGGGTAATTAATTAAAACATTAAATTTTAGGAGATAATTAATTAAACCTGCCTTTAAGAAAAAAGAAGTAATTATTTTTTTCTGATGTGAACTTAATTGTACTAAAAAATAAATCCACGTGGCTTAGGAGAAATCATTTAAAAAAATATTTTTTTGAAATAAAATTAATAAACAATAAAAAATAAATCAAGTGCATATATCAATATACACACTGAATATTTAATTTTTATAATCTTGTTTGATACTTTTTTTTTCAAGTATATGATTGTTACCAAACTTATATTTAATCATAAATTTTTTCACTATATATGTCTATGATATATAAGAGTGAAAAAAAACATACACTATGATGTTTATCTTTTAATAACATTTAGGAAATAACATTAGGCAACAACCAACTCTCTTAGCCCTACTAAAATAAATACATTATAAATTACTTTTTTTAGTAGTCATATTTATCCAAAAAAAATCAAAATAGTTATGGTATTTATCTTTTGTAGATGGTTAGTTAATAGTAGATCACCACCAAGCTTCAAACCTCCACCATTCTTACCCAAAATGGTTGCAATAATTAAGGTAGAAAAATAGTAGATCAAAACCATAAAAACAGCAAGCAAAGCAAGCTCAAAACAGCATCAATTTTGCATGGAAAAGCAAACTAATTAACATCCATATACATCCATTAATTACTTAAAGCATCATACAATTAAATTGGAGCAAGAGAAGCATACATAGCACGAAAACTAAGAGGAGGATTTGGTGCCCTTTTCTTGGTGGATGAAGCTCTCTATTTATAGAGTTGAAATTTTGAGTTGGTTGAGCTTTGTGTGGTTGAAAATTGGAGAAGGAGGTGGATGGATAAGGATGGCCGGAGTGGAGGCCAAGTTTGGGGTTTGTGTGGTTGGGTGATGAGCAAGTTTGGGTATGTGGTTGGGTGATGAGCAAGTTTGGGAGATATTTGTTTAATTGGTTCGAACGGGATATTTTGCTACAAGCGAAATTGCTCGAAAATAAAAATAAACCCGAACCGAGGGTACAACTATGTGTAGAAAAATAAGGCAAGAAAACTAATATACAGTGAAGAAATGCGAAAGTTGATTTAACGTATTTATTTTCTCTTTCGAAAGTGTCAAAACGTTCGTGCGTAAAATAAATGTCTTTACGACAAAAATTGAACGAAACTGAACGTGGTGGCGTGAAAGAGAAAATTAGCACATAATTATCAAACAAAGAAATAGAGCATTCGACCCTCGGTCCCAGGAAACTTACTCGGGATCGAAAGAAGTTCGCGTAAA
Organism: Viola odorata; assembly: GCA_963691705.1. NCBI lineage: Eukaryota > Viridiplantae > Streptophyta > Magnoliopsida > Malpighiales > Violaceae > Viola > Viola odorata. The sequence continues at coordinate 17,990,079 of OY829539.1, read as the reverse complement.
GACAGTTAAAAATACGTGAAATGACACGGAATATTAAACAAACTAGCCTAGGACCAAGAATTGACAGGAATTTGAACTAGACGAGCTATTAAATGCGATAAACATAAAAATACGTAAACGCATTGACGAAAAATCGAAAAATACGGGTTTAGTCGAAAATACGAGAAAAATACGAAAAATTTAAAAGACATGAAATGACATGAAACATTAAAAAAAATAGTCCTTGATCAAAAATTGATTTAAATTTGACGTAAACGTGCTATTAATGTGACGTGCAATGAAATGAAAAAGTTGCGACGTAAGTCAAAATTCGGGTAGCAACAGTTGCCCCCTCTTTACTGTCTGATAAAAAATACAGTGTAATTGGGATTTTTGATTAGCAGTAAAGACGGTTGCCCTGGTTTTTTACCATGTTTTGAATTACATCATAACTGGTTGAGGTGTGAGATTATGCATGAATTGGAAGATAGTCACTTAAGTAATAATTATGCAGAAATGTAGAATTATGTGAAGACATGGTTTGCTCAAGGAGGAATATTTAGGTAGACATGCGGAAAAGTAGTCGCTCAAGGAGGAGTATTTTAGATAGACATGAAAGTAAGACAGTAAAGTAGTCGCTCAAGGAGGAGTATTTAGATAGACAGGAAAGTAAGACAGGAAAGTAGTCGCTCAAGGAGGAGTATTTAGATATAGTATGCGGAAAAGTAGTCGCTCAACGAGGAGTATTTAGATATAGTATGCGGAAAAGTAGTCGCTCAAGGAGGAGAATTTTAGATAGACAGGAATGTAAGACAGGAAAGTAGTCGCTCAAGGAGGAGTATTTAGATATAGTATGCGGAAAAGTAGTCGCTCAAGGAGGAGTATTTAGGAAAGTAAGACAGGAAAGTAGTCGCTCAAGGAGGAGTATTTTAGATATAGTATGCAGGAAAAGTAGTCGCTCAAGGAGGAGTGTTGGTTTATGTAGGAGGAGATTTTGGTTGGCAGAAAGGTAGTCGCTCAAGGAGGAGATTTTGCAGAAACGTAGTCGCTCAAGGAGGAGATTTTGCAGAAATGTAGGATTATATAAAGTGAGGGTAACACTCATACTTCGTACGTTTTGACAGAAAAAGTAAATGAGAGTTTGAACATACCTTTGCTCGAGCCTTCTAATGGCTCAGCGTGAATTCGTGAATGGTTGTCTTGGAAGGCCATTCCGCTCTTCACGACTTGATTTGGACTTTATTTTGATGAAATTCGTGATAGGGGCAATACAACGACGTTCCATCGAAGACCCATGGTTGTGGAGTGGTAACGTCCTCTATTCGTTTGATTGGATTTTAATGAAAATCCAAGGTGAGGGCTTTACAACGATTCCTTCATCAAAAACCCGTGGTTGATGTGATTCCGCCAAAGCATACCTGTATCCTGTAAATGGGAAGGAAACAAACACGAAGCAGCAATAGATAGAAAAAGGAAAGAGCAATTGACAATGTAAGAAATATTAAATATTCCTACATTTAACCCATGGCTTGCCCCTAAGTTTCTTTGAAGATGATTTCTTTTTTTCTAAGAAAATGAATTTTAAGCATTTATTTTTTGATAGAAATGTTCATTCAGTTTTCGTTATACAAACATGATTGATTCAAGCCTAGATAACGTCTGCGTCTTGTTCAGGAAATAACGACCTCAAGAATAAGACTTTCCCATGACATACAAACGTAAGCAATCCTCACCAGATATTAGTGTTTGCGCTCACGCTCAGAAAACTAGGCTATGTGTTTACACTCCTAAAAACGCAATAAACATAACGCAAAAATTAAATTTGCAAATATCAATTCGAGTGAATGGACTTCGAATGAAGATGCACATGCATGGGCATTCTAATAATCAAGAGGAATTTGCGAGAGATTGGTAAATGAGAGATTTTTGCAAAAAAGGAATGGTGTTGTGTGGTGCGTGTTTGCTGTCTTGCTTTTTGGACGGTTTTAACGAGTTTGCGCTCAACGATTAATTGTGATGAGAGCAGACCATGGTGAATGAAGGTTTAATAATTTGCTTGTGGCGAAGAGCAAAGCTTATGAGTTTCTTCTTTCGTTGGGAGGAGGGACGTTCTTCCTCATGTTTATCCTTGATGGATCTTGCTGATGATGATTCTTCCCCTTTTTGCACTTACTTCCTTTTGATTTGTGTTTCTTGGGGAGCCTTCTCTTCGTTTATTTCCCTTTTTTTTCTTTTTTCTTTTTTTTCCTTTTTTCTTTTTTTTTTCTTTTTTTTTCTCTTTTTTTTCTTTTTTTTTGTAGGCATAAGTAACGAAAGAAGCAAATGTAATTCCCTTTGTCTTGATTTTTGGGCAACGGTCTTTGATTGATTTTTTGTTTTTCTGTGTATTAGCGCGAATTGTCACCCTTGGGTGGGGGTTTCCTTTTCGTCTTACTGATTCGTTGTGATGAGCTTAACATGCTCATGGTGCCTTGGTCGACCATTCTAGTCGAGCATTTACTCGTTTGCGAGGAGAGTTTTGTTTTGAAGGGTTTTGAGGTGGCAAAAGGAATGTGGGGTGATGTAGGTTTAGTTGGAAAATAAATTAAAAGGGGAAGAAAATGCAAAGTCCAATGTCATCTTACTGTTATCCCATGTCTAATGGTTCATGTACCCTGGATTTTATGCAAATCTAACTAGCACCTAGTTTAGCATTTACACTCATGAAAGAAACAAGGCGTGAAGGCCCAAGATACTCACAGGGATATATTTTGCGATTGCTTACATCTAAACATGTCGTGGATATAAGAGTTGACAGACAAGATCATGCATGTTTATATAATTTTTAATGAACGCACAAGTTAAAAATGATAGATGTGCTTGATTAGAAATGTTCAAAAACGTGGAATTTTCAAGCCAAGCAATATATATTTATTTTAGTTTTTTTTGTAAAAAGTAAGAATTTTAACAGACATTACGCACACATTCTTGCAACAATATAAATTGTGGGAATTTTAAAATCATGGAAATGTAAATTGCAAAAACGTAAATTGCGGAAACGGAAATTGCAAAAATGTAAAAGGACACTTTCCCTGAAAAATGAGCTTTGACATTTTTCGACATCTTCTTTTGGTCGTCGCTTCACTTGCATACCCCCAAGTTTACAAGTCTCGTTGCACCTGAGATGTAAAATTGGGGAAATGCGAATTACAGAAACGTAAATTGAGGAAAGGGAAACTGTAAACGTAAAGGACAACTTCCTTGAAAAATGAGCTTGGACATTTTTCAACGCATTCTTTTGGTTGTAAGTTCATTTGCTTGCCCCCAAGTTTACAAGTCTAGTTGCACTTCCTTGAAAAATGAGCTTTGACATTTTTCAATGCCTTCCTTTGGTTGTAACTTCATTCGCTTGCCCCCAAGTTTACAAGTCTCGTTGCACCTGAAATGTAAAATTGCGAAAACACGAATTACAGAAACGTAAATTGAGGAAAGGGAAACTGTAAACGTAAAGGACAACTTCCTTGTAAAATGAGCTTGGACATTTTTCAATGCATTCTTTTGGTTGTAACTTCATTTGCTTGCCCCCAAGTTTACAAGTCTCGTTGCACTTCCTTGAAAAATGAGCTTTGACATTTTTCAATGCCTTCCTTTGGTTGTAACTTTATTTGCTTGCCCCCAAGTTTACAAGTCTCGTTGCACCTGAAATGAAGAGATAAGAAGTTCGTAGGGAAAAGGTACACCAAGATGTTGAATTTTAAAAAAACAGAAATATCGAAAAGAACACGTGGGTAGCCTCCCCGGGAGTGCCCTTGTTTAAAGTCGTAGGCTCAACTATGGTGAAGCTTCCTTTTACGCATGTGATCAGGATTGACGGAAGTAGGGGTGTGAATCGCTTTGCCCAAGTTTGGTTATCGACATCTCTGACAGTTCCATCATAACATCTTGAAGAATAGCCATTAAGTTCTTGAATAGCGTTCTAGATGAGAATGGCCTCTCCATCATCCTTGCTCGTGTGTATGGAGAAAAACTCATCATGTTGAAACATGTGTGAACGCACACACCTATCATTGTACCTATAAAACTTAGCATTAGGTTAATGGGGTTAGTCAAAACGCGGTTCTTGTGACCCTAACTAATCCTAGGTCCGGCTGACACCACACAAAAGGTTTGACACGTAATTTTTTTCAAAAAGGTTCTCATTTTTGTTTCGTGTTTTTTTTTTATCTTTTTTTTTAGCCGAAGGGGAATGCGAGTTCCTATAGAAGACAGCAAGACATGAATATATTGTTTATATTTTGTTTTTTTTTTATCTTTTTTAACCGAAGGGGAACGCAAGTTCCTATAAAAGATAACAAAACATACGTATATATTTTGTTTTTTTTGTTTTATATATATATTTATTTTAACCGAAGGGGAACACAAGTTCCTATAAAAGACAACAAAACATGCATACATGTATTTTTACAAGTGGATATCGAGAAGCGTGATGGCGGTCCAATGGCGCACGGGCCCCCTAGACTTCTTCACGAAAGCGGCCAAGCCTTGAGATGATGCTTCTTCTCCGAGCGCGTAGACACGAAACTTTGGAGCTATGCCGACTGTGGTTGATTCGAGTGGACGATTTTGGCCATGATAGGGCTTAGATTGATGTCTTCAGGGTGCCGTACATAACCTCTTCTGGCTAGCGCAAGGGAGAGCTCTTCTTTGGTCAATCTTGATACTAAGGAATCCACGATTTCTTCTCTCGAAATAACACTCTCTCTTCCACTACTTGGGGTCTGCCTTGGAAGAGGGTCGGTGTTTGTGTTAGGGTCTTCGGTTGGGCTTTCAAAGGAGACCCATCCGCTTTTGATCAAGTGATGAAGCTTTCCTTTAAAGGTGATGCAATTTTCTAGTGCGTGCCCCCGAACTCCAGCATGGTACTCGCATCTAGTATTAGGATCAAACCACTTTGGGTAGGGAGGTCGTTGAGGTCGGGTTGGGGTGGGCGCGATTTGCCCAACCGCCAAGAGACATTGGTAAATCTCCCCCAATGGGATTGGAAGAGGTGGCAGTGGTCCCCGATTTTGATGGTTGTTTTGATTTCTTGGCTTTTTGGGTAGGTTATATGGTCTAGGTTGTGTAGGTCGTGGTGTTGGTGGCGGGAAGGGGGAAAATGACGTCGGGTATTGAGGAGTCATACTGAGGATGGGCGTTGATGAGGAAGGGAAAACGGGGGGTTGATATAATGATGGTGAAGGGTATGGTGGTGGTGGAGGGAAAGGTTGCCCGTAACCAGGCTGGCGGGACACAGAACTAACGTCTTCCTCAGTTTGAAGTGCTCTCTGCGGGGCTGTCTCAATCTTTCTTGACTTGATTCCTTGCCAAACCTTTTTGGCCCTTTGTCCGACTATAGTGCTTGTGGTAGAGGATGTGACCGGTGTGGAGCCACTAAAAGGATCCGACCATTGCCATTGATCCTCAGCAATGGATAATGGTTGGGTCATAAAAGGGCCTGTGACACTTGCTAAGAAGTTAAGTGCTATCCCATCTCGTTCTTTTTCGGCCTGCAGTGCTCGTTCTGTAGCAGCCCGAACTCGTTCTTCCAATTCTGCTATTCTAGCAGCCAATGTCTCTTCTGTCTTAGTTTGTTCGGCCATTTTCAGTGCTTGAAGTCTAGTTACAGGGAGCGTTGATGGAGTAGCTTTCTTTCGAGGAGCTATCGTTATCCTGAAAAGAAAACAAGTGAAGAGAAATAAGTATAAGCGATAATGTGGGTATTATGTGCAACCTCGAGGCCTCCACTCTGCTTTGATCAATCTCCCAGCCACTCTCTTGCTTGATACTTTTAGGGGAAGCGAGAAACGGGTGTATCTTGGGTTGGTGCTCTAGGTGGAGACGTGAGAGAAGTCTTTATTTATTCTAGTGATGCGATGTGATCTTGGATGCTACTAACGAAACCCTTGAAGTGGCCTGGAATGAGTAGCTAAGGTTATCTCTAAATGGTTTTTTGAGGGATCTATTGCTTAGAAAACTTTGTTCTTTGGTACGAGCATACTTCAACCCGAAGTCAACATCTTTCGTGTTTTGACCCAGAAGAAATTCTGAGCTGAACGCATTCATATTGGCTGAGATAAAAGATCGCACGACTGAGACCGAGAAAACTGTCCTCCTTATGTCCGAATTATTTGTGAGCGATGCGCTGCTCGGGAAAATCCTATTTTTGGCATGGAAATTATTCAATGTGTTATGAATGTCTTTTGTGTTTTGCCCGAGAGGGAACTCTGAGCAAATCATCTCCATTTTGGCCATGACAAAAGATTGCGCGGCTGAGGCCGAGTAGAGTAGCTATCCTCATGCCTAAATTATTTCCGAGAGATGTGTCACCCCGAATGTTCTGAAATTTGGTGTGGGCATACTTCAATGTGTTGTGAACATCTTTCGTATTTTGGTCGAAGGGAAATTCGGAGCCCATCGTATCGATATCGGTCAAAACAAATGAGCGTACGGCTGAACGGATGATTTTGGAGGTGAAAAAATGATCTTGGAGCCGAAGCTAGCGTCATGCCGCTAGGGGCCAGGCGGCATGCCGCCAGAGATAGCTTTTCGCGGGCCTTGCTTTTGGCTGAGGTGCACTGCTTCAAAAATTCTGAAATTTGGTAGAGACACACTTCAACGTGTTATGAACATCTTTCGTGTTTTGGACGAACGGAAATTCGGAGCTGAACGCATTCATATTGTCCGAGACAAAAGATTGCACGGCTGAGACCGAGAAAACTGTCCTCCTTATGTCCGAATTATTTGTGAGCGATGCGCTGCTCAGAAAAATCCCATTTTTGGCATGGAAATTATTCAAGGTGTTATGAACATCTTTTGAATTTTGGCCAAGAGGAAATTCCTAGCCAATTGTGTTGATATTGGCTAAAATAAAAAAACGCGCAGCTGAGACCGAGTAGAGTAGCTATCCTCACGCCTAAATTATTTCCGAGAGATATGTCACCCTGAATGCTCTGAAATTTGGTGTGGGCATACTTCAATGTGTTGTGAACATCTTTCGTGTTTTGGTCGAAGGGAAATTCTGAGCCCATCATATCGATATCGGTCAAAACAAAAGAGCGCGCGGCTGAACGGATGATTTTGGAGGTGAAAAAAATGATCTTGGAGCCGAAGCTAGCGTCATGCCGCTAGGGGCCAGGCGGCATGCCGCCAGAGATGGCTTTTCGCGGGCCTTACTTTTGGCTGAGGTGCACTGCTCCAAAATTCTAAAATTTGGTAGGGACACACTTCAATGTGTTACAAACATCTTTTGTGTTTTGGCCGAACGGAAATTCTGAACCAAACACATTCATATTGGCCGAGACAAAAGATCACACGACTGAGATGGAGAAAACTGTCCTCCTTATGTCCGAATTATTTGTGAGCAATGCGCTGCTCGGAAAAATCCCATTTTTGGCATAGAAATTCTTCAAGGTGTTATGAACATCTTTTACGTTTTGGCCAAGTGGAAATTCCTAGCCAATTGTATTGATATTGGCTAAAACAAAAGAATGCGCAGCTGAGACCGAGTAGAGTAGCTATCCTCACGCCTAAATTATTTCTGAGAGATGTGTCACCCCGAATGCTCTGAAATTTGGTGTGGGCATAGTTCAATGTGTTGTGAACATCTTTTGTGTTTTGGTCGAAGGGAAATTCTAAGCCATGTTATCGATATCGGTCAAAACAAATGAGCGCGCGGCTGAACGGATGATTTTGGAGGTGAAAAAATGATCTTGGAGCCGAAGCTAGCATCATGCCGCTAGGTGCCAGGCGGCATGCGGCCAGAGATGGCTTTTCGCGGGCCTTGCTTTTGGCTGAGGTGCACTGCTCTAAAAATTCTGAAATTTGGTAGGGACACACTTCAATGTGTTACAAACATCTTTTGTGTTTTGGCCGAACGGAAATTTTGAACCAAACACATTCATATTGGCCGAGACAAAAGATCGCACGGCTGAGACCGAGAAAACTGTCCTCCTTATGTCCGAATTATTTGTGAGCAATGCGCTGCTCGTAAAAATCCCATTTTTGGCATGGAAATTCTTCAAGATGTTATGAACATCTTTTCCGTTTTGGCCAAGTGGAAATTCCTAGCCAATTGTATTGATATTGGCTAAAACAAAAGAACGCGCAGCTGAGACCGAGTAGAGTAGCTATCCTCACGCCTAAATTATTTCCGAGAGATGTGTCACCTCGAATGCTCCGAAATTTGGTGTGGCCATACTTCAATGTGTTGTGAACATCTTTCATGTTTTGGTCAAACGGAAATTCGGAGCCCATCGTATCGATATCGGTCAAAATAAATGAGTGCGCGGCTGAATGAATGATTTTGGAGGTGAAAAATGATTTTGGAGCCGAAGCTAGCGTCATGCCGCTAGGGTCCAGGCGGCATGCCGCTAGAGATGGCTCTTCGCGGGCCTTATTTTTGGCTAAGGTGTACTGCTCCAAAAATTTGGAAATTTGGTAGGGACAGACTTCAACGTGTTACGAACATCTTTCGTGTTTTGGCCGAACGTAAATTCTGAGCCGAACGCATTTATATTGCCCGAGACAAAAGATCGCACGGCTGAGACCGAGAAAACTGTCCTCCTTATGTCCGAATTATTTATGAGCGATGTGCTGCTCGAAAAAATCCAATTTGTGGCATGGAAATTCTTCAAGGTGTTATGAACCTCTTTCGCGTTTTGTCTAAGTGGAAATTCCTAGCCAATTGTATTGATATTGGCCAAAACAAAAGAACGCGCAGCTGAGACCGAGTAGAGCAGCTGTCCTCGAGTTTAGAATTTTTTTGCAAGAGATTGGCTACCCAGAACTTTCTGAAATTTTGCATTGTTAAACTTCAACATGTTGGAGACATCTTTCAAGTTTTGGCTGATGGGAAACTCTGAGTCAATCATCTCCATTTCGGCTGAAATAGAAGATCGCGCGGCTAAGACTGAGAAAAAGCGTTGTCCTTGCGTACTAAATTTCTTTGTGGGAAATGTGTTGTTCTGAAAATTATGAAATTTGGTAAGGGTGGAGTTCTATGTGTTACGAATGTTTTTCGTGTTTTGGTAAAGTGAAAATTCCTAGCCAATTGCGTTCATATTGGCCAAGATAAAAGAGTGTGCAGCTGAACCCAAAACAACTACTTCTTGCGTTCTGAATTTTTTTGTGAGCGTATTTTTTTTCCAAGGTCAGTCCTTTGTGTGTTTTTTTTGGTGGGCTTTATATGTGGTTCATTCTGGGGGGAAGGTTGATTTGATTGTAGGCGATGGTTGTTCGATGTCTTTTGGATGTGTGAGAGAGAAAAACGCAGTTCGTAATTATCCAAATAACTACGAGTTTTGTCATTTGATATTTTTTTCGTCCAAAAAGGGGTTACAACCATTACAAGTTAATTTAACTATCTAGATTTATCTAAAGGCTAGTAGACGAAGTCTAGGAACATTGTTACATGGGGTAAAAGGAAAAAATCTAAGCAACAGATGCTTGATTCTGAAGGCGTCAATCTTAGAAGTCGGGATCCGTTTGCTCATCAAAAATATTCTAATGACGCAATCTGTCCGTTTTGCAACACCGCTTCCTCTATCCAATCTTGGCCATAATATCGGGAATGAAACCGGATTTCAACATGTCCCCTAGCGCAGCTTGATTATCAAAACTTCTTCCCCGAAAGTATCAAGTGAGAGTAATGCAGGCACTGTCATTTTGAACAAGTAGGATGGGTCTTTGGGAAAGATAAAACAGAGTTCCAGTATTAGTAATTTGTACAAAATGCGTTACTAGGTTCTTTACATGCATTACTAAAAATGGTGCGGAAGGGGGAAAAAATGTAGAAAACGTGGTAAACCAAGCCACGACAAAACAAGTATGATGCACGTGATGGGGGCTTTTGACGTCGACTAAAGTTCTAACGGCCTGAAAGTTCCCGACGATACCATAGAATGGTCCAAAAAGTGTCGTAGAGCGACTACCAATTCCTTCCCACGAATCCAGGCCACTTTCCAACCATTTACATAGGCAAATGATTGAATCATGTCGGCTGAATCCGCTTACTAGAATTGGGCCACCGTCCGGCTAGCTTTAAGGGTTCGAGCGGGTTGGGTTTTGTGAACATTACCCAGGACTTGAGTCCCAGGGTGTCATTAATCCCCGTCCTAAACTTATTTGGTATGGCGGCCCCTAGGTGTAGGGCCTATGCATGCAATGCGTATGACAGTTGATTAAAGCAATAACAAATAGTCACGAAAATAGTTTATTAAAGCAAGTAAAAAAAAAAAAAACAAACACCTAAAAAAAAACCGGCTTCGACCCTACTAGTCCCCAGTGAAGTCGCCAAACTGCTGCACCCCCTTTTTCGTTGAAAATGAGTTTAAGGTTTGGGACGGATGCTAAGCATAAATGGATGCTTCGCATAATACAATGAAGTCGCCACCCTAATTTCTAAGGTTTAGGGAACCTAAGCGTCATGGCATAAAAGTAAAAACACTAAGGCTTGGTCTAAACCATTGAACAAAGGTTCGAGGTCGTATTGTGGACTTGGGAAGGTGTTAGGCACCCAAGTCACACCCTTAAAAAGGTTACCGGTAAAAAGGTGTTTGAATACAGTTTTGATATACAAAGATTTGTTTAATGATCGAAGCATGTCAACCAATTCTTCCCACGAGCTCAAGTCACTTTCCAATCATTTACATATGCCAATGATTGAATCGTGTCAACAGAGTCCGCTTACCGAATTGGGACACTTTCCGATTATTTAAACATTTTTGACGTGATTTGACCCTCAAAGGTGACGTTACATCTTAGCATTTTCGTAGGGACATGTTATTTCCGATCGGGACACGAAGGACGGGGTTACCGTTTGTTCGTTATGCTAGAGCGGACGTTCCCCCTTTTCATCGAGCCATGCATGATTAATTAATTAATTAATTACTACGTGATCCTAACATGGTTAAAACTAACATAGTACCATTTTCGTGAATGCATATAACCGAGTGGGATTCGGAGCCACCATGCTCAATTATCAAATATAGCAATTAATCTCATGGCATAAGCAAAGCAAGTGTCATAAACATGTAAACATGTGGGTTTATTTTATCATGCATACGATTATAAGTTTTTTGTCATTTTTAAATAACATGTATACGAATAATATTTGCAAAAAGACATTGAATAAATAAAAAGAGACTTAGAGAGCTTACTTGCGTTGCGTGCTCTTGATCTTCCTTGCAAGTTAAGAGTGTTAGCAACGCTTTTGAAAATAATAAATAATAAAGAGCGCATGCAAACATTTAATTAATTTACGAAAAGTAAGCAATTAATTAAATAAAACATGGCATAGCAAATAAACAAATCATTTAAAACATGCAAGCATTTAATTAAATAGAACATGGCATAAATAAATTATTTAAATCATGTAAGTATTTAATTAAATAAAACATGGCATAAACAAATTATTTAAATCATGTAAGCATTTAATTAAATAAAACATAGCATAAACAAATTATTTAAATCATGTAAGTATTTAATTAAATAAAACATGGTATAAACACATTATTTAAATCATGGCATACAAGCATACAAATTATTCATGGCCTATTAGTATGAAAATTGTTCATGGCATATACGAAATAAATTATATATGGCAATTATATATGGCATATACTAAAATTATACATGGCATACGAAAATTATACATGGCATACGAAACAAATTATACATGGCATATACGAAAATTATACATGACATACGAAACAAATTATACACGACATACGAAACAAATTATACACGACATATGAAAATTATACATGGCATATACGAAAATAAGTGGGCCCTACAAGGGATTTTTGGACATTAAAAAATGGGCTTGGCACAAGCCAAGCCCACCTTTTAATTTTTTAACAAAATTGGGCCTAAGCCCATCACCTTTCTTCTTCTTCCTTACCTTTCCCGCCATCACCTTACCTATTCCTTCTTCTTCTCCAAGCAGCCGGCCACCATGGCTAAAAACCCAAGTTTCAAACCTCCACCATTCTTACCCAAAATGGTTACAATAATTAAGGTAGCAAAACAGTAGATCAAAGCCATAAAAATAGCAAGCAAAGCAAGCTCAAAACAACATCAATTTTACATGGAGAAGCAAGCTAATTAACATGCATATACATCCATTAATTACTTAAAGCATCATACAATTAAATTGGAGCAAGGGAAGCATACATAGCACGAAAACTAAGCATATTATACAAGTTTTTACAGTTTATTCATGCATTACAATGGAAAACGAAAATTAAAGAAACTAGAGAGAGAGAGGTAGCTTACCTCTCCGGGAGAGCAATTTGCCAAGAAGGTAGTGCAAGAAATAGAGATTAAGAGGAGGATTTGGTGCCCTTTTTTGGGTGGATGAAGCTCTCTATTTATAGAGTTGAAATTTTGAGTTGGTTGAGCTTTGTGTGGTTGAAAATTGGAGAAGGAGGTGGATGGATAAGGATGGTCGGAGTGGAGGCCAAGTTTGGGGTTTGTGTGGTTGGACGATGAGCAAGTTTGGGTATGTGGTTGGGTGATGAGCAAGTTTGGGTATGTGGTTGGGTGATGAGTAAGTTTGGGAGATATTTGTTTAATTGGTTCGAACGGGATATTTTGGTACGAGCGAAATTGCTCAAAAATGAAAATAGACCCGAACCGAGGGTACAACTATGTGTAGAAAAACAAGGCAAGAAAACTAATATACAGTGAAGAAATGCGAAAGTTGATTTAACGTATTTATTTTCTCTTTCGGAAGTGTCAAAACATTCGTGTGCAAAATAAATGTCTTTACGACAAAAAATGAACGAAACTGAACGCGGTGGCGTGAAAGAGAAAATTAGCACGTAATTATCAAACAAAGAAATAGCGCGTTCGACCCTCGGTCCCGGGAAACTTACTAGGGATAGAAAGAAGTTCGCGTAAAGACAGTTAAAAATACGTGAAACTTAAAAAGACACGAAATGACACGGAATATTAAACAAACTAGCCTAGGACCAAGAATTGACAGGAATTTGAACTAGACGAGCTATTAAATGCGATAAAAATAAAAATACGTAAACGGGTTGACGAAAAACCAAAAAATACGAAAAATTTAAAAGACATGAAACATTAAAACAAATAGTCCTTGATCAAAAATCGATTGAAATTTGAGGTAAACGTGCTATTAATGTGACGTGCAATGAAATGAAAAAGTTGCGACGTAAGTCAAAATTCAGGTAGCAACAGATAGAAATAAAGAAATGTGGCATACAGGTTAGCTTCGAGCATATTCCTCGAGAGGATAATGCTGAGGTGGATAACCTCGCCAAACTCCCAGCAAACCCAGAAGCGTCCATACCGAAAGGGGTGTACTACCGGGAGCTACCCGTACCTTCCTTTATGGAAGAACAGGTGACGTTCTGCGTGGAAGAAAGTGAAAATGACTGGAGAATTCCCGTCATAAAATACTAGAGATATGATGAGCTGCCAGCGGATAACGCTGAGAAGAAGAAAGTGCTTAAGCAAGCGGCATGGTGCACGTACTTTAACGGAGAATTGATGCGGAGGTGTTTCTCCCATCTGGCTGCCAAATGCATAACGGAACAAGAGGGCCTTCATACCCTCCGCGAAATCCACGAAGGAATTTGCGGCATACATACATCCGGCGGAACCCTGGCTGCACAGGTCTTTAGATCGGGGTTCTACTGGCCTACTATCCGGAAAGACTGCCATGATTACGTGCGAACCTGCTGGAAGTGTTAGGAATTCTCCAAGATTCCTCGGTAACTCGCCAAAAAAATTTATGATCTCATTGCTCCCTGTCCTTTCGCGAAATGGGGAATTGACATCCTTGGATCGTTTCCAAAGGCGAGGTCTCAGTTAAAGTTTGTGGTCATGGCGGTAGACTACTTTACTAAATGGGCGGAAGCTGAGGCGGTCGCCAACATCACGACAGAAAAAATCTGGCATTTCTTCAAACACCAAGTTATCATGCGCTTCGGAGTTCCCCGCGTGCTAGTCAGCGATAACGGAATGCAATTCACCAGCCAATTCTTTAGAGACCAATGCATGGAGTTCGGAATCGAGCAAAGATTCTCTTCCGTGGCTCATCCACAGACCAATGGTCAGGCTGAGGTGACAAACCGAGCCATCCTTAACGGTGTTAAGAAGAACCTAGAAGGATCCAAAAAGAAGTGGGCAGATGAACTGCCGTATTTGATGTGGGCATACCGCATGACCACGAAAACCAGCATAGGAGAGACACCATTCACACTGGCTTTCGGCACTGAGGCCGTCACGCTCGTGGAAATTGGTACCATGAGCCTATGAGTGGCTTACTTCAGAGAAGAGCTGAACGAGGAAAGGTTGCGTGCGAATCTTGACGCGCTACCCGAATTGCAGGAGGAAGCTCTTCTGAAAATGACGCACTATAAACAAAAGATGACGCGTTATCATAATAGGCGTGTGAAAGAACGACTTCTAAAAGAAGGTGACCTGGTACTCAGGGATCAGCGAGCGACTGGTCAACGCCGGGGGAAGCTCAGTCCTAACTGGGAAGCGCCGTACCGCGTTACCCGTATTGTCGGGAGAGGAGCGTACCATTTGGAGACACTCGACGGTACCCCCTTACCTAACTCCTGGAATATCGCTCGTTTGAAATTATATCATGCTAGACTTTGATTTATCTCTGCACCTTTTTACTAACACCAGCCCTAACCTATGCTAACGCTCGAATAATGAGTTTTCTTGTGTTTTGCGGCTGTGTGTATGTGTGTAGGAGATAAGAAAAACGGAAAAGAGGTTGCCAGGAGTGGAAAGTCCTATCCTTGTGATGGTTGGTCCTCATCCACCGACTCACTAAGTGAGGGCACGCCCTAGCGCACCAAATATTTAGCGTCGGGAGTGAAAAGTCCTATCCTTGTGATAGCCCTGTGTGGGGCCATAAGATGAGGCACATCCCGACACCCCTGGGAGTGAAAAGTCCTATCCTTGTGATGGACGGTCCTGATCCACCGACTCACTAAGTGAGGGCACGCCCTGGGATTCCTGAAGGTGAAAAAACCCAATCCTTATGACAACCGTTCTCGTGGAGACGACTCGTTAAGGAGAGGCACACCCTAGGTTGATGTAGACGGCTCGCCAAGGGAAGGCACGATTCTAGGATGAGAGGGTAACGCCGAAAGTGAAAAATCCTAACCTTGTGATGGCCTGTCCTGATCAGACGGCTCACTAGGAAGAGGCACTTTCCGGTCGATCGTAGAAAATGCAAAAAATTGTGAAATCCCAGCGAGTAACCAGATGCGGAATCCCTGGCGAAGTGAGCTGGTTGAGAAAGCGATAACAAGCGACACCTGTACCCTAGAATGGCGGCGGATCAGCTCCTACGGGAACTCGTGTCTGTTATCGCTTATTTCTTACTAATAGATATTAATTGAGAGTGTGCAGGATACCTCTGACTCCGAGAGATCACGACACTCGAGGTGATAAAAGAGTTGTATGACTCATCGGCAAAGTAGACGTGAAGCCAACCACGCTGATGTTGACGCGGTTTAAGGAATAGGGCCTAAAGACCCTATTCGTTATCTCTTTTGATCAAGGAAAGAAGAATGCTTCTTTCAGGAATGTCCTCCCTGATGGGGTCAGACAGTGGTTAAGTCGAACATGACAAAGCCCGTTAACATGATCAGGGCGATAAGGGCGCGAAGGCCAAGCTACAAAAATTCGAAGAAAAAGAAATACAGGAAAGGAAAATGGCACCAACAAAAGCTGATATCATAGAAGTATCATTGTTCAAATACCCACAAAGGGACACAAAAATATAGAAAAGATAAACAAAAAGGGTAATGCTCAATCCTCACAAAAAAGAAGGGGGCGACAATACCCTGCTTATTGCTGGTCTTCTGAAATTCCTTGCTCTGGGTAGCCATTCGATCTGGCCAAGCGGAAGCCCTTGTCATTTAGATCGGAAGAATTCTTCAAAAAGGCGTTAGAAACAGCGTCACCATCGTAAAATTCTTCCCCGTGAATCTCCACAAAGCAGTCAGCCATGATAGAAGCAGTCTTATCAACGTACCACTAACACTTGATTACTGTCTCCACCTCAAGTGCCGTCTTCTCTTCTATCAAAGCTGCTTTCTCTTCCGCTAAGGCCGCTTTCTCTCCCTCGAGAGCAGTACTCTTTAACTGTTCAGCTGTCAGGGCAGTGTTAGAAGTGGCCAACTGTTCCTTTACCTCCCTTTCCTCCTCTCTGGCTGCCTCTAGGGCCTTCATACATCTGTCTCGCTCTTCCAGCCGCCGCTGCTTTTCCTCTTGCTCCTGTGAAAGCTTGGTTGCGGAAGCGGCAAGTTCAGCCTTCTTTTGTGACACGCGCTCAGTATAGTGATGAAATTGGAGGAACGCAGTGAAAGTTTGGAGCGCAGCAAGTCGGCTTGCTCTTCGTCTCCCACAACAGCAAAGGCACTTTGTTCTTCAGGAGACGTTAGCATGTGTGCAACCAAGAACGAAGCAGTGACGACCGAGTTATCGCCCCCCATGGCCGCAATCTCAGAACTACGAAGCGTAGTCATATCCACCTGATGAGTGATGGGCCCAATGGCGTTATATGAGCTTACGTCGGCCATAAGATTGGACACTACCGTCCCCTCCTCGAAGCGCTTAAGCATGGAAGTATCAGAAGGAACAAAGACCACGGCGGCAGGAGAAGGAGGCTGGTTGGAAGCGGAACCTCCTTGGGGCCCGGCTATCTCATGAGGCTAGTTGGAAGTGGAACCTCCCTGGGGCTGATAGGAGGAGAAACCCGACAACTTATCAATGTAGACCACGTTGGAGGAAAAGTGAGGCATTTCCGAGCCAAACAAAGGCGGAGAAGTCTCAAAAGGCCCAGGCATGGTCACATTCTCAAAAATGCCACCGGTCTGGCCCGGGGGAGGTGCGGAAGAGACAAGGACGGTTTGAGGCCCCTCCCCGATATCGACGTCACTTGAGGACAAGCTTGTACCAGCTCCAGTGGCCCTCTGTCTCTTCCTTGGTTGAGTCAGAATATGCCTCAAGTCCATATTGCCTCCCGACAGTGAAGGAGTAGAGGCACGAGAAGTAACCTATGAAGAAAAACAATGAAAAATAAAAGAAAACGCAGAAAGGCATTGAAAAAGCAGCGCAAGAAGTATAGGGGAACAGTAGCTGTTACCGTCTCAGCGACAGGTGCTTCCGAAGAGCCGGCCGTGTCTGAAGAAGGCGGAATTAGTGGCCGGAGGGTGGCAACGCTCATTGTCTTCCTTTTCTTCTTTCCTTTCACGGAAGCCCTATGAGCAACTGACTGAGGAGGAAGAGCAGTGATTGATATGACAGGAATACCAACCAGAATAGTGTCGGTTTCCTTGTCAACTGAGGCTGAAGATGTTTGGGGAGGAATCGAAGCGGTAACAGAAGGAGCAGCTGAAGTGGTGACGATATTAACAGTCGCGACCGCTTCTCTATTTCGAAGTCTCCTTAGGCGCCTCTTAACGCTCTCGGGAATGTACTTCGGATCAGTTGCTGCAAAAACACAAGACAGCGTCAGCATTAGTACTAATACTGAAAATCAAAGATGGACGCGATACTCACGTCTAACGCAGGCTCTGATATCAGTCCCGCAAGCCAGAAGGCGGGTGTGAACGCTGATTTCCAGACTAAGCAACTTATCAAACCAGCCCTGTTCCGCCTCGTCAAGAGCCATGCGACACCAAGCCCTGTCCTTGACGCCCTGGTTGAAACCAGACCACCACCATGGCTCAGGAAGCTCGGGAGTCTCAACCAAAAAAAACTGTTCTTTCCATTTATCAATAGAAGACTCTAAATGAAGGAGTTTCCAGGTGAAGTTCTGGAGTGAATCATCATCATAACGGGGTGATATCGCTATCACACCCCGACGGTTATACATCTTGAACAAAGACTTCAGTAATGCAAGGGAAGGAGATGTAATTCCTTTGTACTTGCAGAGTTCTAAAAAGGCATAAATGCCACAGTAGGCATTTGAGGCCAGTTGAACAGGGTTCAGATTCAGAGAAGTAAGCAACTCTTGGATAAACGGGTCAACCGAAAACCGGAAACCATAACGGAACATCTGGGCATACATGATTCTGCGCTTGCCGGTCAGAACGATGTTCAGGCGTAAAGACTCAGGGGCGACAAAAGCCTTGAAACCCTCAGGGAGGGTGGCACCGTGATCGGATAGATGTTTATCAAGAATGGCTGAAGAAGTAATAGTACTGACTATGGTCTATATTTTTTCTTCATCAATTGATTTAGACCCAGAAGCACGAGTTTTTCTTTTTGTCATGGTGAAAAAAAAGAAGAAAAAGATGAAGGAGATAGCAAGAGAAATGAAGAAGCACCTTTTTTAGAAGAAAATTGAAGTACCCAGGAGATGAAAATCAGAAACGCAAGACGATGTGAGAAGATGTAGAGAAACAGATTATCGAAAGTGGAAAAAAGAAGCAAAGTGATGGGTTTTATAACCGTAAGAGGCTAAAATAAATGACTGCTGGAACAGTCGCGACGCGCGTGACAGGCATAAGCAATGAGTACAACCATAGAAAGGAGAGAAGACACTTTGATCCTATCAAATCACGCTAGCGTCCTGATGAGCAGACACGTGTCTCTGAACCATCATAATCCTTCGCTCACATTAATGAGGGGATCCTGAGCATTAAATGCTCCGAAAAAGCAGAATTACTTTATCAGAAAGAGGTCAAGCATGATGACGTAATCAACGAGATAACGCCAAGAAGCAAATTAATAGTTATCCAGAGCGGAATGACAGCCGTTATTTTGCAAGCGTTATCAGTTATTACAAACCAAATGAAACCTATGTTAGAAGAAAAAATTAAACACTCTCAAGTATTGCCTTGTTCCCATCATGGAAGAACTCCTTTGTCGCCCCCAACATTTATATCCTTCAACCTCTCGAAGGCGTAGTCAGCTATCTTGGCAGGATCGAAAGCCTTGCTGCGGTAATAATCTGGAAATCCAGCGGCAAAGGCCTGTATCGACTTATCTTTCTAGCGCGACATCTCATTAGGTACCTTCGCTAGCTTCGCGTCGCGGGCCGATATCTCCTCACGAAGGAGAGAGTTTCTTCTATTGGCAGCCACCAGTTCTGCTTCCAGAAGCTCTATCTTGGCCTTCCCTATCGACTTCTCTCTGGCCAATTCAGCACGGCAGTCGTTAAGCTCTGCTTGGGTATCGCTTTGGAGTTGCGTCAACTCCGCCACCTTAGAGGGGGAACCCCGAGCCTTGTCACCATGGATATCGAGAAAGTAATTCAGCATGTGAAAGCTAGCCAGTACGTCATTCAGAGCACGTTCGCGATGAACCTCCAGAGGAAGCTCTGACATCTCCTCCCTATCTTCAGGAGAGCCAAATATCGCACCTACTATCGAACCCACCGGCTCGCTTCGTGATAGCGGGTCCGATATTCCCAGTGCGCGGAGTCCGCTGGTACCAAAGTTAGACAGATCCAAGCGATAGGAGGTAGCTCCTTGAGGAGAAGACAGATTGGCGGTAAAGGGAGCAAAGAGACTTTCAGCAGAACCACGAACTCCTGAGATAGAGGTGCAGAATAATGGTGAAAGGCCATTTATTAGAGGGTCAGTGGGAGCGTTAGGCTCGCGATTCGGTGCAGTGACATCAGGGATGCAGGAGGAGATGGCAGAGTCAGGAGCAGCTGTCGGAGGAGGAAGGTTGACCTCTAGCAGAGCCTCGAAAGTATCAGGAGGAATGCTGGTTGACGCCTCAGCTGCGGCAGCCATTTTAGAGGTACTTGCACCATCAAGGGCGTTAGCTCCAGAAGCCGAAGCTTCGTTCACCTTCTTCAAAGCAACCTCAACAGCTGGGTTGCTATTTCCTATTCTCAGCTTCTTCCGCTGAGCTGCGGAAGCATGACGAAGTCCAGAGTCGGTATCCATGTCCTCGCTGCTGCTATCGGTTACTTCAGTTTTAGGACGATTTGGAGCCACTCCTTTCCGAATGGGTAACCAATTCTCGAGAGAACGGGAAGTACGATTGGGGGTGCCGCGCCTGGCAACAGTCTTGAATCTTTTTCTTTTTGGTGGAGCGGCAGGGCGATTGGAACTCTCAAGCGGAGGAGATGGTGGCAGTGATTGAAGCGGCCTCACGTTCAGAGGAACGACCTTATCGCTCGACGGTTGATTCCCAGAGTCACCTGCTAGCGAGACATATCAGAACAGTGAATAACCTGAAGTGATAACGAAGGAAAAGAAACTTACTTATAGTGCACTTCTCTATAAGCCTGTACAAGGCAAACTCTCGGATATGAAAGGACGAAGTCAGCTCCAGCAGCATGTTCGTCTGTCGAAGTTCTTCCTTAGACACTGTTGACGCGTTTGTCCAAATGGAATCATCAAGACACTGGTTGAAGCCTCTGGGCCAGGGGCGGAAGGGCAAATTCACAATAAAGAAACCCCTCTTCCAATCGGCCACAGTCTCTTCGAAGCCCTAGAATTTTTGCCAGAATGACTGCACTAACGCGTCATTCCACCTTGGGGTGATATCTACCACACAGTTGCGGCACCTAAAACTAAAAAACTTGCAGAATAAATTGACAGACGGGACAAGGATACCCCGCAACTCACAAATATGAATGAAGGCGTAAATCCCGCACCAAGAAGGAGGCGTAAGCTGAGCTGGGTTAATGTCATATCGAACTAGTAATCTTTTCACCACTTCGTGGATGGGAAAGCGAAAGCCATAGAGGAACATGTTAAAGTATACCATCCTATCGCCCCCCGATAGAGGGTCATGAAGCCGGTAACCGGCGTCAGGAATTCTGGCGGAGTAACCTGGAGGGAAAAAGATACTGTTTTCCTCCAACTCTGCCACCAATACCGCTTGATCGACAAAAATACTGGGAGTTCTCTCAATTTCTAAATCTATGGGCCGCTGGAGACTACTTAAACTCATCAAAGACCTATTTGTGGCCAGAGGCCACTGAGAATCCTTGTGTATCTTAGAGGTACTCATAATGAATTAGTAAGAAGAAAATCTGAGGAAAAAGAAGTGAAGTACCTTGCGCAGAAAGCGGTGGATAAAACCGTCGGCGCCGGCGAACGGTGGTTGTGACTTCCTTCGAAGCAAGAATCTAGAGAGAGAAAGGAAGAAAATTTCAAAGTGCAAGCAAAGAGTATTAAAAGAGAGCAGTTGCTCCCTTTTAAAGGCTGAGTTCGAGAATTGAACAACCTGTAAAAACGGGACACGCCCCAAAGTAAAAGTGACACGTGTGAAAACCTCAGAAGGATATTTATGTCCACGCATTTATATCTTCTAGAGGGGGTAGTTACTGACAATCAGTTGCCAGCAGTTACATCAAAGCAACAGTTAGTTTCTCAGCGATAGCCATCTAAAGAGGAGCTAACGCCAAAACATGCAAGACTAAAAAGCGAAAGCACCCTTTCATTTAATAATAAGCCATACGACATCTACAAAGGGTTGCCAAGGGCGGAATCAATCATCGTCAGGCCAATAAGAGGGCCAGTACCAGTATTCCTTGTCCAAGGGCGGAAGCTCCTCACCAGCAAAAGGAGGGGATTTGTCAACCTTCCGCCCTGGACTCGGCGTCAATGGTTTCGATTCCTCTTTTGCAGCAGAGGATGTCTCATTTGCGATGGTATCACCCGAAGGAATCTCCACCTCAAACCAGTCAGCGGGAGGAAGTAATCTTTTGCCCTCACATGCTGGAGGGGCTGAGAAAGAAGAAAACCAGCCAGTGGTTTCAGAATGTGCTCTCTTCTTCGCCTTCTTCCGACCCTTACGACGTGGCAACCGCCTCTTCCGCCATGGCGGCGAAGGGGGATTGTCAGAATCCGGTGTAGTGGGAGGAGTCGGGCGAGATTCTCGCTTGTCGGAGGCCTGATCATATGAATCAGCCATGAGAGAAAATCAGTAGCAGCAAGAAAATTCAAAGAAGAAGATTAATAGGGAAAAGAAGAAGAACTCCCCATAAATAGTCGAAGCATTGAGACTCTTTAGATTTTCCAAAAAAAGAGAGGAGGATAATTTAATGCCTCTCGAGAAGATCAACCATAATGACCGAATCGAATTCTTCGATCACGCCTGTTGAAATTTCTCGATGATCAAGAAGCACCGAAAAACCGCCCAATCAGTTATTACTAAAGAGACGGCGCGTGATTAGTAGGACAGTTTGCCTAAGCAACCGACGCCACCTGGCAGATAAAGAAGAATAAATACTGCAAAAGTCTGACCAGTGTCAGACTCATTTTCAGTTGGGCTTAGCCATAGCTCTCAATCGAAGTTAGGGTTAATTCCCTAAAAAGGGGAGAAAGATCACAAGTCCAATAATGGAAAGGAGTTTCATTACAGCTAACGGCCTGAATATATGTCCGCATACATAAAATATACAACACAAAGGGAAAACAAAAGAGAAAATGGAGTGGCAAACATTCAAGCCCGGGACCCGGCGTCGTTGTCGTCATCCACCAGCAGAGTGGGGATGTCCCTCAAGGCGTCCACCACGAAAGTCAGCTCCGAAGAGGTGCTTCTCATGCTCTTCAAGCAGCAGTTCAGCAGATCCTTCCTCTACTGCAGCATGGAGATAGCTACCTCAATACGACAAGCCACGATGGCCAACTTGGAGACATTCCCGATAGGATTGAAGTCCTCCATGGTAGCAGCCCCGATCCTGGCCTGAATGGGGGTCATCATTCCCCAAAGTTCTAGCATGTCCTCGCCAGTCTTCGTCATCATGTTCTCTAGGAGCTGACGTCACCCTCAGTGAGATCCTTGAGGATCAAGGCCTTGGAGATTAGGAAGTTTTTGGTGAGATCGTCCAGAAGAAATGGAAAATAAGAACCAGAGAGAGTGTGAAGAATCTGCACCGAAAAAAGATTGCATTTATAGATCCAAAGTAATAAATGCGCACCAAGGCGTACACCTCAAAAATTGAGCCATCCCGTTACCCCAAAGTAGTCGGAGGGAAAGGCTAACGCGAAACTCTTGATGGACACCCGATATGCTTAAATAGAGTACGTATCGGAGAACGTAAGACCTTACAATTTGTATGCAGCCTATAGCGTAAAACCGCATCGATATTACAGGTACCTCTGAGCAGCGTAAAACCGCGTCAATATTGCCGGTAGCTATGGTGTAAGACCGCACAAATTGCAAGCGGTTCATGGCGTAAGACCACGACAATATTGCGGGCGGCTTACCGCAAGGCCAGACCCCACGAGTTTGGAGGGAAACGGCGATACCAAAAACACCTCGACATGAGTGGGTGAAAACCTCTAAGGGTAACTAGTACTTGTCATTATATGTCATTTTCGCTAACGTGACGAAGCCACATTTGAAAATGTGCAGGAAAGACAAGGAAATATCACCTTCAGAACGATAGTAGAAGCTTTGGAAAGGACTGGCGCTATTGCTAGTGGTCGGTCCCACTCACCCCTTTTGCTATCGTATATCCGGCACAATATAACTGACAATGGAGTCAGAAAAACTCGGTGATTTTCCCGAAGCTGACGCGGCGCAAAGGGAGTAACGTTCCTCCAGAGGACAGGAGAGGCAACCCTTGGTGAACACTCGGGCTCGTTTTCAGTTGGGCTTATGATAACAATTGATGAAGCACCAAGGGTATATTCATCTTCTCACCTCAAATCAAAGCCAGATCTCTGTAGATCTTAACTGGCGACGGCACCCGGCTGTCGCCCCCGTAAGACAGAGGATCCTGGGATGGTCGACATCAGCGGGGGGGACCCACACGACGTCATCCCATCCCAGGATACCCCGATAACATCTCATTGGCGATATCCCACTAGTGATATCCGATCCAGCTGACGCATGCTGACATCATCTTGGGCGATATCTCCCTTTGATAACGCCCACCCCTGGGGGTAACGACCTTTCTTTCTTCAGCTATAAATACCACTCATTTCTAGATCGAAGGTAAGAGCTGATTCTCTACCAAAATCTCTGCCAAATTTCACAGCCATACTAACTTAAGCATCGGAGTGTCTACGCCGGAACCCCCCACTAGCGCTTTGCAGGTACGACGGACTGCCGCAACAGTGATTCCACACAGCCATAATCCCGACCCCTCTTCCCCAACAGTCCGAATCTTATCAAATATAACCGAAATTATCTACTTTATTAGTATGTGTGATTATAGTTAAAAATACTAGGGGTGTCAAAACGGGTCGACCCTACCCAACCCGACCCGTTTATTGACCCGTCGGGTAGCGGGTCAAAAACTAACCCATCCCGTTTTTAACCCGCCGAGTAGCAGGTCGACCCGACTCATTTGACCCTTTAAGTGAAACGACGCCGTTTGATCCAACTAATTAAAACGACGTCATTTTGGTTAAAATTAAACAAAAGTCGTTTTAATCTAATTAATCAAAACGACACCGATTTGGTTTTTAAGGAGGAAACAAATACTAACCCGAATTTTGAATTTTTTTTTATATGGGTTTTTGATTTTTAAGTACTGATCCATTTATAATGCCAATATTCTTTACAAATTTTTTTAAAATAAATTTTTTTATAAAAATAAGTTGTTATTGATGTGATTATTCGATTAACAAGTTTCATATTATATATTTTATGCATTTAAATTTCTAAACAAATACTACAATGAAATAAACGGATTTAAAAATGAAATTCTAGCATAAACATTAAACAAATTACATATGTACTAATTCTTACATTAAAATTGCATGTATTTCTATTGTCAACGAAAACTAGCAATCAGAAGTTAAACTAATTCTATAATTTGTTTCATCTTGCATGATTTATATCTTATCATTTTTCTCCTATTATAGACCTTAAAATAATCATACTTGCATGTAGTTCTACTCACTACAGAAAAATCTTAACACAAAAAAAGCAACAATTCTCTAATTCTCACCTATTCAATGAACCGAAAAGGGAGATCATTCATAATCACAGTTGGTGGAAGATAAAATCCAAAAAACTATAGACCAACCTAAGTGGTTTGATCGATCCTTAATTACAATTATATTACTAGATATTAAACAAGCATAAGAAAGGAAACAGAGAAAGTTAGGAACGCAAAGGTTAGTAACATGTCTCTGATTCCTTCATCCCATTTGAGAGTAGCTACCAATTAAAAGACAAAGAAAAGGTAAGAAACATCACTAGAAATTCCTTTCAAAGAGATACTTAATAAAACATTATACCAGAACAAAGACGTGGATAGATTTTGTAAAAGAAGATTTCCACCTTGTAGAAAAATGGACTTTTTACTGCCAAAATAGGAGAGCTAATGTGTAATGTTTTAACTGTCACAACAGTAGAACAATCCATGCTCCAGGTTGATTCATTACCATCTAAAACTTCATCACCTGAATGAGTGCCAAACAGTAGAGATGTATAAAGATATATAAAGCCAGTGCAAGATGACAAGAATATACCTACATACATAATAGAGACTTACAAGTCACCAAATCATAGTAGGAATTGTTAAAAAACACTTAAATGAAAGGTTAAATCAAAACAGAAGTCCAACCTAAAACTAGTAATTAAAGCAACTAGAGATTGATAGTCAATAAAGCAACCACGAAGATAACCAATTAAAGCACACACTTGAAATATCTATCCATAATTCAGTCGCACATCACAAGCACCTCAGTACATAGCATGCATCACATGGTACATCCTTTTTAAGTTTCAGCTTATTACTCTCGACCACGGAGTAGTCTTTTCAATTTGATCATTGTGCTTGATAGGTAAGCACGATCCAAGAAGCACAAGTAACTAAAAAAATGTTTAGTAGATTGATAGCATATTTCTTGGGCGTGATTTTATCCTCTTTTATAGCCTTTTCGGGGGCATGATTCTGTTATTTGACCCTTATTTCCATCTTTATTGCAGATCAACACCAGAAGGAGAAAAATAGCGAAAAGATGCATTTTTGGAGGAATTCTTGAGATTTCAAGCTTCAAGGCCTAGAAGATCAGAGTTGCGTCGAGCCCTCGACGCTAGCCAGACCAGTGAGCAGTCTCTCGCCCGCGATACCTCTACATCAATTCTTAATCGAAAGCCAAAGAGAAGAATCTTCAAAGATCCGCATAGGATTCCATGCATTTCTAGAAGATGTCAGGCGCGCCAGAGATCCCAGAATATTCCCTTGAAGGACATGAGTTGTCACGCTCTCCTAGGCTCCCTCTCTCCCCCCTTAGCTATTTTGTCCCCTAGCGGGTTGTAGACCTATATAAGCTTAGTTTTAGGGTTTTTGTAGAGAGAGATTAATACATCACTCCATCTTTTACCCTAGTTTTAAGGGATTGTTCTCTTGGTTTTTGGGAGCAGTCACCGGTTTGTAAAGGAGCAAGCTTTTCTCATTTGAATTATTAATTCATCCTTTGGTTTCTTCTAAACCCTTTTCTTTTATCTTCCTTTATTGCATGATATTTATTATCTACTGTTTATATCTATTTATGAGTAGCTAAATTTCCTTATCTTAGCAAAGGCTGTTTCAAGGGTTGTAAGGATTAGTTAAGAGGCCTAAACATGTTTAATACATCTTTACTATCGTATTCGTTTGCTTGTCACTTTCTTGTCATTTTCACTCGGGAATGTTAAGGGCTTGATCAACTTTTAGTGTTTCTTTGTGATTATTGTCATCTTAGTGGTAATAACTGACGTGAGGCCATTAAGAGTAGTAGGCACCTAGAGCGGAGAGGTTACTATAGTGTGATCTCACCAATCTAGGGTATTTGAACGATTAGGGTTGCGACGCGAGCTTGACAAACTGAGACGTCGTGCCCTAGATATGTCTTACCTCCGCTTCATGGGCGTTTTGAGTATTACCTCCCCGTATACGTGCCTGGGGGATGACGAAACGTCAAGGCTACCTCATAAGTGGAAACGGGGGGTAGCTTCTATCTACGAAGGTAAGTAGGGGGTGTTGAGTGGAAACTAGGCCCCTATAGCATATCTATAGTGTAGAGATAGAAAATCCTTGCGCCGATGATTGACTAGCCCTGGAAACAACCCAAGAACACTCCTTGCTAAGATCCTTTCTTATCTGAATCTTTATTTGCCTTTACTGAATCTTCTTATTTTCGTGATCTTGACACTATTTTGATATCTTACCTCCGACTGTGTTTTACTTTCGTGCCCTTGATAACTGCTTTAATCATTTGCCTTGTTAGCTCTCAAATCTGCATTGATTAATTATATTAATCAACATAAACCCTCCCCCAGTGTTACTTTTATTTTTGGTTACATTTACCCTCTATTATACGTCTAAACTAACTTGTTATTCCTTCAATCTTTGTGGTTCGACCCTGTCTTGCCCTTTACACATTTATTTGTGCATTTAGGCATCTGAAAAAATATTAGTATATTTGAGTGACGATCAAATTTTGGCGCCGTTGCCGGCGATTGAACGATACTAATTTTCTTTTTACTTGTATGACCAGGAGATCTGCACCAGATCTACTCCCTCTAGCTCGAATTGACCAGAACAGAAAGAGGACTTCGGAGGTAAGCAAGAGGACCTTCCGCCCAGCGTAGAAGAATCCCTCATCCTGCCCTCGAAAGACAACCTTCCAATCTGGCCGACCCAGACCGTCAATTTTACCAAGACCTAGCCTACCTTCATCGAGGTCTCGAAAACCCACCAGTCGCCTTCTTTGATATTCCTGCTATGGAAAACCAGGATAATCATGTGCGTCCTGAAGACCCATCGCCACCTCCTCCAAACCAGCAGTCCATTGACCACCTCAATGCAGCCCCCGACATGTCGAGCAGTTGCATTATCTGGCCCGCTGTCCCTCATGATTGGACCCTCAAATCTGCCGTTATGCATCATCTACATACCTTTCGAGGTGTTCCTAAAGAAAGTGCACTTCATCACCTTCAACAACTCCATTCCATTTGCGAGGCCGCGAAACCTCCCAATGTCAACATTGAGCAAGCAAAGCTACGTGCTTTTATGTATTCTCTGAAGGATGATGCCCTCGACTAGTATTATGATCTTCCACCAAGATCCATCCACTCTTGGGCGGAGATGTCTAAGATCTTCACCGAGAAGTATTATCCCGCATCTCTAGCCAACACCACGCGCAAGTAACTCGTGTCCATTGTCCAGAGGAAAGAAGAAGATCTCACCCAGTTGTCGTACCCCCGCCAAAATGAAATAAACATTCGCGAGTATACGACGAATCTGGGACATTACGATGCTCAGCGTAAAAGGACGCCTCGCATTATGCAATGAAGTCGCCACCCTAATTTTTCTAGGTTTAGGCAACCTATTTATCATGCGTAAAAATAAAAAACTAAGGCGAAATGGGTCTGAACCCGAGGACAGTGGTTCGGGGTCGTATTATGGACTCGGGAAGGTGTTAGGCACCCGAGTCACATCCTAGAAGGTTACCGGAAAGAGGTGTTTAAAAATCATGTTTGAAAAATAAAAAAGTCCTAAATTAAGAATCATGCCCAATGGATCAAATTCTAATAATTCTAAATATTCATGCATACGATTATATGTGCGAAAAAAATGTGAAATAAATAAAAGGGAAGAAACGTTTACTTGATTAAGGGGTACGGGCGATTTACCCCCTTTTTACCGGAGTTATCGGCACGAGGAGAGAATAACGTTGAACGATTAAATATTTGGCGGTTTCTGTACGTGAGCGGAAAAAAGATTAATTTGGATGAACAGAAATTATTATCTAAAGCGTGCAAAAATGAACAACATACAAGCACATTACAAATAAATAAACAGTACGAGTGCAGAGAATAAATAAACAGTACAAGTGCGAAAAGTAAATAAACAGTACATGGGTACGGAAAATTAAATATGCAGTACAAGGGTGCGGAAAATTAAATAAACAGTACAAACATACAAGCATACGGAAATTAAATAAATAGTACAAGCATGCGAAAAGTAAATAAACAGTACAAGTATACGAAAATTAAATAAACAGTACAAACATGCAGAAAATAAACAGTACAAGATTTATGGGAAAATGTGATGGGCCTAAAAATCGAGCTAGGCCCACTGGGCCAAGAGCAGGCCACACTAGCTGGGCCAACAACTGGGCCCCAAGACAGCCAGCCCACTGGGCTGGCCTTTCTTTTCCGTGTGGGCTGACCACGCAACCCACTCTTCTTTATTCCAGCTGGGCCAAGACAACCACTTGGCCCATGACCCTTCCTTCTTATTGGCCGGCCAAGCCCACTACCCCAAGCCAAATTAAATCCCTTTTCTTCTTCTGCATTCAACCAAATTAAATCCCCTCTCTTCCTCCACAAACACACAAACGACACGAGATCTCCTCATCCCCTCATCCCTTATCCAATCCCACCATGAAAATTACCACAACAACAAGGCAGCAGCGATGCAGTGGTGGTAGCGACGAGACGTAGGCAACGGCGGCGGCGAGACAACGGTCCCGGTAAGGCAGCAGCGGCAGTGGGTAGTGGTGATGGAGGATGGCTATGTCTCCGCTCTTCTGCTCCCATTTTTTCTCTTCTTTATTTTTATTTTCCTTTCCTTTTTTTCTTTGGTTTGGGTTGGGTTGGATTGTGATTGGGTGATTTGGATTAGGGCTGGGCGGATGGTGTTTGGTAGTGGCGGCGAGGTGTTGGGTAACTTGGCAGCGGCGGTGGTTCGTGGTGGTTGGGCAGTGGGTATTGTGATGGAGTGGGGCGGAGGTTGGTGTTTGGCAGTGGCAACGAGGTGTTGGGACGACCGATTGGGCGGTGCGGCTGTTGCGGGTGTTTGATTGGGCGGTGGTGCGGTTGTGGGTGGTGACGCGGCGGTGCGACTGGGTGGTTGATTGGGCGGATTGGTGCGGCTGGGTGGTTGATGGGGCGGATTGGCGCGGCTGTGGGGATGACGGAGTGGCTATGTGTGGCGGTTGGCAGCAACGGTGGGGATGATTGCGTGGCTGTGTGTGGCGGAGATTGGGGGCTGATTGCGGCCTGGTGCCAAGGATTGGGGCTGATTTAATTGAATGTTTTGATTTAATTTTTAATTTTTACAGAGGATGGAATTGAATTTGTTGGGTGTTTGGTTTTGATTTTGCAGCGTGCGTGTAAATTGGTGCTTCCATCCCCCCCCTTGATTGAGAAAATATGAGAGTATTTATAGGGGGGAAATGGAGATTGAGCCGGATGAGGGAGTAGAGATAACGATGATCATGGTTAGAGGTAGGCTTGGAAAATGGAGAGGGTGAGGCTCGAGGAGATTTGACAGTGAGGGATGGCCAAGGTGATGGCAGTGGGGGAGAAGGTGAGGAAAATTAATTGGTGATGGGAGTGTGTGTGAGGGAAAGATGATGAGTGTTTATTTTATTCGGTTCGAGCCAATGGTACGGGAAAGTTTGCTCAAAACTGACGAAAATTCAAACGGAAAATCCCGAAATATGAAATAAAATGATATAAATGAAATGATACGAAATGAAAATAGTAAAATATAAAAGTAGACAGAAATACTCGATCCATGGTTCGAACAGAAAAAATATTAAAATGTGGAATAAAAGGGAAAAAGTACCGAATGATACGATATGTGACATAAATGTAAATAAGGTTAATGATATGACGAATGAGAAAAAAAAACGAATATGATGTGATGAAAAATTTAAAATCCAAAATCGGGTAGCAACACCAGTATTATGAAAGATTTCTGAAAATGCAGTCCATGTACCCCTCGCACAACCTTAGCGAGCATGCCCTTATTCAGTACTTTTGTGTAGGCCTTAAGACTCACGACCGAGCTCTGCTCAACGCTGCTGCTAGTGGTTCCCTCACTGCCCTCACACCTGCTGCTGCCAAGGCCACCATAGAACTCATGGTCAAGAATGCTACATCTGAAGTTGGTAACAGTGGCGGCCAAGATGTCCAAGTTGCAGCACTACAAAATCAGCTGACCGCCCTTATAGGGCTATTTCAAAATTTCGTGGCAGGACAATCTACACCAGTCAAAGCCTGTCAAATCTGTAACTTTGTGGACCAGCCCACGGATGCATGCCCCCATATTCCAGATGAGATCCAAGTGAACGCTACTGGCTAGTACAATCAGGCCCCTTACTGTCAAAACTACAACCAGGGCTGGAAACAGCAGAATCCAGGATGGGTACCAAACCCTCAGCCGTCGGACCCTAGCCAACAACAACATCCTTATGAAAATCATCCCCCTCCTCTCAACATGCAGAACTTCAGACCCCGACCCACGTATAATCAGTATCAACGCCAATCTCCTCAAGATCAAACTTTCATCGTGCCCCTGATCACTGCACCACCTTCTAATCCCGAAAAGCAAAAGGAGATCGAGGAACTTCGAAAGCAAATGAGTACCATGATGGCGGAGATAAAGGAACTGAAGAATCAAGGGAGATTTCCACCTCAAACCGAAACCAATCCAAAGCACAACGTCTGTGCAGTGACTCTGCGAAGTGGAACGACCTTGACACCTCTGACACATCATGCCCCCGATATTGAAAACTCTCTAGAGTGTGAACTCAAGCCGAAACCCAGAGGAAAAAGCCCGAAAGTAACCAGGCTCGTCGAGGTGATGGAAGACAGAGTCCGCTCCCCTATAGGTTCACCGAGGAATGATCCTAACCAGCCCGAATTCACCCAAGAATACATTCATAAGATTCTCGAGCCTCCATTCCCCCAAAGATTGATCAAGTCTATGAAAGAAATGGAAGACCGTGAGATATTTGACATGTTCAGCAAAGTGGTTGTCAACATCCCGCTCCTGCAAGCAGTCAAGAATGTGCCTCGCTACGCCAAGTTCCTGAAACAGTTATGCACGAACAAGTGTAAATTGGCCGGTGTTAACAAGATCAGTGTAAGGGCTAATGCTTCTGCCCATATCCAGAGGAAGATCCCTCCGAAGTGCAAGGACCAAGGAATGTTCATCATTCCCTATCGAATTGGAACTGTCGACATTGGCAAGGCCATGTGCGATTTGGGGGCAGACATTAATGTCATGCCTTTGATCATCTATAACAGTCTTGGGCTCGAGCCTCTATGACCTACCAGCCTTGCCATTCAGCTTGCTGATCGTTCTATCATCTACCCCGAGGGGATCATTACAGATGTTTTGGTCCAAGTGGGCAAATTCCTATTCCCAGCTGATTTTTATGTCATTGCTATGGAGAACGAAGACTCCACCAAGTCAACGGATGTACTTCTAGGTCAACCATTTCTGGCCAATTCCCGAGCAAAGATTGATGTTCACGATGTAACCATCTCCCTCGAGTTTGATGGGGAGATCATCAAGTTCAACATGCTGGAGGCTATGCGATACCCCTCCGAATTTTCCAGTGTTAACTATATTGATGTGAGTGACCCTTCTGTTGAGTAACTTGCTGAACTTCACTCTACTGACCCTTTATAGTTTTCCCTTGATAGGAGTCTGATGCCAACTCTTCTAGATGTCGTGGCCTCAAAACTTGCCACACCCCATGAGCTGCATTCTGTCGTCGCTGCCCTAGAAGAGTGCGTTGTTGTCACGTATGAGCCCACAATGGTGTCTCCCAATTGTCCAGACCATGTCAAGTTGTCTCCATCTATTGATCAGGCTCCAGCCGTCGAAGTGAAACCATTACCTTCCTGTTTGAAATATGCTTATCTCTACCTCAATGACTCTCTGCCCGTCATCATCTCCAATAAGCTCAATGCTTCTGAAGAGTCTGAGTTGATTTTCTTGTTGAAGGAATTTAGACAAGCCATAGGTTGGACCATCGCAGACATCAAGGGCTTGTCACCAGCGTTATGCACTCATCACATTCACTTGGAGGACGTCAGCTGTTGCTACACGATTTTTGACGCATTTTTTGTACTTTTTTTTGTTTATCACATTATTAGCCCATTTAAATCGAAATTCTATCGATTTTTGATCTTTGGCTATTTATTTTAATATTTCGTACCATTTTGTGTCATTTTAGTTTTTTGAGTTTTTTACTGTCTTTTCGTTCGAACTTCTATTGGTCCTGAATAAATTTCCTCGGACCGTGGATCGAACACATTCTTTCTTTAATTGATAATTATCTACTATTATTTTCGTTTGCGTCATCTCATTTTATTTTATCCAATTTACTTTGCTATACATTTATTTTTCGTTCGAACTTTTAAGGATTCAGAGCGAGTAAATTCGGACCGTGGATCGAACTTTTTCTTTATTTACTGATTACTATTTATTTTGTTGCATTTTATTGCATGTTTTAGTATTTTTGGTTCAGGATTTTATTCATTTCAAACGAGATTCCTCGTGTTGATAGTTCAAACTGATTAAATAAATATTAAACATTTTCCAAAGGTCAACTCATCTTAGCCCTTGATCAAGTGTTGACCTTTGTTTTCTCTTCATCAAACGGCTCCAATTTAAGCATGAGGATTCATGTATTTCTTCCCTTCACAGCACTGCCCAGGCATTTAATGCATATTCATTTTGTCACTATTCCTAACGCCACTTCATTCCATTTCTACGTTTTGCTACTGATCTTCATCCACGCCCTGTAGCAATTTGTTAGCTCTTCCCTCCCTTCATCCATATAAGTACCATGCCAGCAACAAGCAAGAAAGGCAAGAAAAACAAGAGAAAAAAAACTCATTATCTCACTCGTGCTTAGTAGTAGCAATCAAGCAAGCAGCTCCAACGAGCAAGCAAGCAAAAGCAAGGTGAAATGGGTCTCTTTCATTAATTTCTATTTATACTCTCAAAAAAGCTAAATAATTGCTTAAGCTAGCTGTAATTACTCTATTTTCAAGTTAATTTTATGCTCCTTACTTCAATTTAATTGTTTATGGTCCTAATTATTTATTAGCTTAATTCTAGTTTAATTAGCTTGTTCTTCATTTGTTGAAATTAATTGTCCAAATTGTACTGTTGATAGCTTGTTTAAATCGCTGCTGTGATTAGATTTAATCTAGGCTGTTGTTGGTTGTTTTCGGTGGGTGGCTTCCTCCTTGGTTGCGGGCCATGGTGCCAGCTACGCAAGGAGGAAGATGATGAACAGTTCTAGGAGAGTGAAGAAAGGTTGTGCCAAGCCCAAACAAGAATAAAAGAGGGCGCGACAAAGGAAGACGCTGGGCCTGCTGTGGCCCACGTGAGGAGAGAAACTGTGGGTCGCACAGGCCCATACGGAGGAGGAGAAGGCTTAGCGCTGTGCGCAAAGCGTGAGGAAAGCTGGGCCGCGCAGGCCCAGCGTAAAGGGAGCAGCCAGGCTGCTTCAGCCCACTAGCCCATGGGTTGGGATGGGCTGGGCTTGGCCCAGCTGGTGGGGCCCAATATTTTCAACCCGTCATTTTTTTCGGCCATCGCCGCACTTGTACTGTTTATGTATTTCTGCACTTGTACTATTTATTTTTCGTATCCTTGTACTGTTTATTTAATTATTCTTTGTATGCTTTGAATTGTTTATTTTGGTATGCCTGCATTATTTATTTTGGTATGCTTTTGCATGTTTAATTATTCCGCCTGCGTTTGATCATCAAAATTAATTATGTCACTTGCGTATAATAATCTTGATGCCGAGTATTCGTATGCTCGCACTATTTAATTACTTTTGCATGCTTTCAAATGCTTAAAAAATTATTTCCCTCGTATTTAATTGTTAAAATTAATTATTTCGCTCATGATAATTTGTTAAATATTTTTATCTATGTTTCTATTATCATCTACCTGAAGTAATAATGTCAGTTTTGTAGGGTAAATCGCCCGTACCCTCCGTCAAGTGCACATTTCTTTCCCTTTTATTTATTCGCGTTTTTTCGCGTTTACACTCATACATGACTATTTAGAGTTGTTAAAATTTAATTTATCCGTTGGGCATGATCACTTAATTACGAATTTTTAAGCAAGATATAAAACACCTCTTTAACCGGTAACCTTTTTAGGATGAGACTCGGGTGCCTAACACCTTCCCGAGTCCATAAATCGACCCCGAACCACTGTTCTCGGGTTCAGAATTTTTAAGCAAGATATAAAACACCTCTTTAACTGGTAACCTTTTTAGGATGAGACTCGGGTGCCTAACACCTTCCCGAGTCCATAAATCGACCTCGAACCACTGTTCTCGGGTTCAGACCCCTTTTATGTTAGCATTTTTTTTATTTTCATGCCATGACTTTAGGTTCCCTAAACCTAGAAATAAAATAGGGTGGCGACTTCATATGCATTATGTGAGATGAGTCCGATTTCATCTCACATCCAGTCCCAAACCCGCGTCGCTCAATAAAATCCAAAAAAGGGGTGCGATAGTTTGGCGACTTCACTGGGGACTGATAGGGTCGAAGCCGGATTTCTTTTGAGGTGTTTTTTTTCAATAAATTGCTGAATTTGTTTCATATAATTTTTGTCATGATTAATTATTTTTCATGTATTTATTTACTTGATAAATTGTCATTTTTTTTATACATGATTAATTATTTACTTGCTAAGTTGTTGTATTCTTGTATTTTTTTTGCATAATTATTCATATATTTATTCACTTTGATAAATTGCTGTATTTTTATGCATGACTAATGATTTATTAATTGCTTTGATAAACTGTCATTCATACGCATTCCATGCATAATGCCCTATCGCCGGGCCTTCTGCCAAATAGAAATAGGTGGGTACTAGTGAGGCCCTGGGGCACATGTCCCGGGTAGTTTTCATGAACCCCGAACTCGGACTCGAACCCCTAAATGGGTGAGCGCCTAGAACTTTTGATGGTTTGATACGCAATCACATCCATTTACTGAGGGACCATTTTTATGGTATCGTCCGGGAACCTTCCAGCCAGTTAGAAATGACAGGTGTCACCCTAGCACCTGCATTATAATACTCTGCCTGCATTATTATTTGCTAATATATGGGAATATTCATCCTATCCACAGGACCCATCTTGCTTATTCACTCAATGGCTACACCCACGATGCTTTCACTTGAAACTTACGGAGAATCCAGCTACGAAGATCAAATGATGCGGGGAGATATGTTGGGACCAGGTTTTATTCCTGACATCACAACCAAGGTTAAATTGGAGAGGACAGGATTTTGTGTAACAGAAATCAAAAGGTTGAGAAATGATTTGACTGAAGACGAAGAAACACAGTTCAGGAGCTATTATGGGGAGTTTTTGACACTGTTGGAAATGGAGATCGATTGGGGTTGCATCCGAGCGACTTTGAGGTTTTGGGACCCTTACTATAGGTGCTTCTCCTTCTACAAAGACGTAGATCTAACTCCTACTCTGGAAGAATATGGCACCCTGCTAGACTTTACCGCCCCAATAGCAACCATATATCAGAATGTGCGCTTGGACTCTACCAGTGTCAAAGTAAGGATAGACAAGTGTTTGGGAATTGCCACTCGTGTCAAGGAGGGAGAGTACGTTTTGTGCTGGTTAGACATCAAAAAGAAATATCATTCATCTCAAGGAGAGAGACGCCTGAAAATTCTAGCTTTTGCTATAGTAGGACTCGTCTTATTTCCCAAGATGAAAAATAACATCGATCATGAAGCAGCCAATGTGTTTTATGAAATAGATCGACCCTACAATGGCTATCTTGGTAGAAACCTTCCGTTCCTTGGATCTTTGCAGAAGGACTAGGAAGGGAAAATTCTTTTGTTACGCTCAACTTTTGACAGTATGGTTGATCAGTCATTTTAAGCAGATACCAGAACAATCTCTATTCTCCTGAAGCTATATGGGTCTGAGTCCTTTAAGAAGGGTCATTAGAAAGATAGGCCCAGAGATAGACACTGACACATGGAAACTGGAGGATAAGGGTATTTGGGTTCACAGATTTTTACATCTTTCTGAGGAAGACTATGAATGACATGCTAGATGGTTGGGAGCTATTAATCCCATAATAAGTTGCGGCCTTCTAATGTGGGTCCCCCTGATTGGACCAAGGGGGTGCGTGCCTTATAACCCCGCTCTTGTCTTAAGCCAATTCTGCATTGTGCCAATTGTCCCTGCAACCTTCGGTATGCCAGATTCAGATCCACCACATGCAGCGGACATCCAACGTCTTCCTCAGTATGCACTTGATTGGAAGAACCCATTATGTCTCAAAGGACATTACGTCCCCGCTCAGCCAACAGGGGAGTACGTGCGATGGAGGAGAAATAGAGCCAATGGAACTGTCCTACCTTATCCCAAAAATAGGAGGCCGATGGAAGAAGAGGGAGAATCCCATATCGGTGAAGAAGCTAATTATGTGGTCTACGCCCAGTTAACAAAGAAATTGGGGATCATGAAGGAAGAACGAGACCAACTAGCATTAGAGAAAGAGAATTGGATGGCTGAAAAGATGGGTTTGGAACTTAAAATACATGGGTTGGAACAACGCCACGAGCACAATGTTCAAATGAACCTGATAAACCAGCAAATGACCCATGATGATTTTGAAAGGAGGATGGATAGAGAAATCAGTAAGAGAAAAAGCATCAAGTGCTTTGATCAGAGAAAGGGACGCAACTATCAGATATCTGACCGCTCATGCAACCGGAATAGATGGAAGCCAAGCCTTGCAGATTCGCATAGTAGTTCTAGAACCTGAGATAGAGAAACAGAAAATGAGATCGCTCTAATGGAACAGATAGAGAAGGAACTACGTCAACAGTCGGGTCTTGAAATGATGAAATTTAGAAGTGAGATCCAAGACTTGCATGAACAATTAGCAAATGAGAGGATGACATCAGAGTTCTGGATTAACTCTTACCAAGAACTAAAGACATATGTCCCTAAAGATGGGCCACCTGCCAGCACGATGTTTTACCCCATGTGATGAGGAACCTACCTAGACGTATCTAGCCTGTCACCTTTAAGGATAACTGTAATAACTAATAAGGATGATTGTATAAAGCTAGTAGGACCTAGACTACTCCAGGCTACCGTTTTGTAACAATAATGGTTGCTTGAATGTACAAGCTGAGGCTTGAAAAGAATGTTGAATATAATAAAACCATGTGTAAATTTGTTTGAAACTCCAAGAAAACATTAGTTTTTTTTTGCAATCCAACAGTATGAGTAGCCATCTCCTATAACCAAATAAGTGCCTCTTTATGCCCAGAAAGTGAACAAGGACTTCTATTTATGTTAAGCTCACCAGTCCAAAGATGTTATCATTCCAAAAGTATCAAGTGAAAGCCTGATGAGTGATCAAAGAGTGAATAAGCGGGGTGGAGGCCTCAGAATAACATTTTAGATGCATACTAATCATTTTTTTGTTGTTATATTTTTCACGATAAAAATAGCTCCTAAAAAACAAACTATTCCCTACAAGATCCACGCAACCAGTCTTCGAGCACGAAAGATGGAAGAGTATAGTAAAATGGAAGAAATGTTGAAAGCAAAGATAGCCGAGTTAGAGGAACAAGTTCGGATGACCACAAAAAGAGCTAAGCAAGCCGAAAAGGAACGGGATGAGATGACAAGTAATGTAGTACCTGGATTTTATCCTATTTCATCTCAAACAGTTGAGCCATCCTCTTCATCTATTTTTGGTGGTTCTTCCATGCCCCCATCATTTATGGGTGAAGGAGTCTAATGGAGTTGGCAGTCACCGTTCCTTAATTCCAACCCCCTTTAATCTGTCACATCAGCTATCCCGGGTACTACTGTTGCTATCGGGCAAGGCGATACCTTTCTTAGTTCTGGAAAAGATAAGGTTCGACTAGAACCCCAGAATGTAGTATTATCATAGGGCCAGTCTACCTAAGTCACAATTCCCATACCATCAGGAACTCAACCTCCTGGTAACACCCAGGTACAACCACTAGTTTCCGTTGAAGGATCATCAACTGTTAATTATGGTACTGTTAAGGTAGAAGTACCAAGTATTGACCAGTTGAGCCTACTAGAAGAAAGATTAAGGGCTATAGAAGGAGCTGATACCTTCGATCCCTTAGGACCAGCAAATATGTGCATGGTTCTCGGGATAACCATGCCACCAAAGTTCAAAATCCTAGAATTTGAGAAGTATACAGGGATTGAGTGCCCCAAGAATCACCTTAAGGTCTATTGCAACAAGACGGCAGAAGTGATACAGAATGAGCCATTATTAATCCATCTGTTTAGAGAAAGTTTGACCAAACATGCCCTGACCTGCTGTATGAGTTTGGACAGAACAAAAATCAAAACTTGGAGAGACCTGTCTGATGCCTTTTTCAAACAATACAAGTTTAATATGGAGGTGGCTCTAGACCGTTCTGACTTACAAAACCTTGAGAAGAGAGCCGATGAGTCAGTGAAGGTTTACGCCCAAAGATGGAGAGAACTCGCTGCCAGAATCTCCCCACCTTTAAGTGACAAAGAGCTTATATCCATCTTTGTAAATACTTTTAAGGCCTCGTACTACATTTACCTCATTAGCAACTCCTCCAATAGTTTTTTCGACATTGTCCAGGTAACGGAAAGAGTCAAGCAAGGAATCAAGTCTGGAAGGATTGTCGTATCAGAAGTAACACCAAAAAGAACACTTCCTCCGAAGAAAGATGTTAGATTCATATCTCGCCAGCCAAGTTACAGACCACCGTATTTTTCACCACCACCATACCTTCCACCATCACCATACCAATCTACTTTTTTCCCTCCTCCACCAATGCCAGTTGCTAACATAGCACCTCAGTTCCCACCATTTCCGCCACCTCCGCCACAAATGTCGCAACCTGCGCAGCCGAGGCCAAATAATCCACCAAAGAACCCAAATCCACAAAACAACCGCTAGAACCGGGAACCAATGCCAACTCTTCCCCTTCTTGCAAAGGAAATATACAAACATCTCATCGCAGTAGGACAAATTGTGCCAATCCCAACCCCACCTTTGCAACCCCCATACCCGAAATGGTATGACCCAAATGCAAGGTGTGAATACCATGCTGGAACCCAAGGTCATACGTTGGATAATTGTTTTGCCTTTAAGAAGAAGGTAAATCACTTGATCAAAAGTGGATGGGTCTCTTTTGAAGGGCTGCCCAAAGGACCTAATACAACTACTAACCCTCTTCCGAACCATACTCCTAATAGTGGAGGAGTAAACGTCATCTCAACTGAAGGGGTTACTGATGCTTTTCTTTTGGTAATGGGCATGTCCAAAGAAAATCTTTTCTGTGTTGGCAAGTGCAGGATATTTGCAACATTCGGAGAATGGTTTAGGTATCTGTCTGTTCTGCCCTGAGGAAATCGAGCATGGGATCCAAGAATGTGGGCCATTCTTGCAAAAGTTGAAACAGTTGACAGACTTTCGGGTCATCCAGGTTGAAAGAAGGACCCGAGAGATGGAGAAAGTTGAGGCTATCGATGATAGTTCTTCCACCCCTTATTCATTTGAATATAGGGCCCAAGTAGGGACTCCAGTTATGACACCGCCTAAGTTGATCTTCAAGTTCGCCCAAAATCCTCCTAGCAAGGATCTGCATGCGGTCCCTTTCAATTACGGGTATGAGGTTATCACTACCCCTTCTACTGTAGTATTAGCAAGCCCTTTGATGGGCGAAGCATCTAACATTAGAGGCCTGACCCGTAGTGGGAGATGTTACATTTCTGAAGAGGTCAAGAAACAGAGACAAGCCAAAGGAAAAAGTCCATTAATTCCCGAAGAGTTCGTTGAGGAGATACCAGGGATGAATAAACCTATAGTAGAGGATGATGAAACTGAGTTCCTGAAAATCATGAAGCAAAGTGAATTTAGTATCATTGAGCAACTGAAGAAAACTCCAGCCCGCATCTCTATTATGGAATTAATTCTTACCTCCGAGACTCATCGCCAAGCTCTCTTGAAGGTATTAAATCGAGCCTTTGTGACCAGGGATATTACTGTAGAAGGGTGGAAAACCTCGTCGGGAGGATTCAAGCTCAGAGTAGCATCACCTTCTCTGAAGAAGAAATTGACTCAGCCGGAACTAGTCATAATAAGGCTTTATACATCACTGTGGAATATAAAGGTCATGTCATAGTAAAAGCCCTGATTGATAATGGGTCTGCACTAAACGTCATGCCCAAACATGTCCTCGAGCAGTTGCCGGTTGATATGGCCTATCTGAGACCAAGCGGAATGATGGCTAGGGCCTTCGACGGTACTGTCAGAGAGATTGTCGGGATTTTTGATTTGGACTTAATTATTGGGCCCCACACTTTCACTGTGACATTTCAGGTAATGGAAATCCGCCCTGCTTACAGCATGCTTCTTGGGTGACCATGGATTCACTCAGCAGGAGCTGTACCTTCTTCTCTCCACCAGTGCATCAAATAAG
This sequence comes from Viola odorata, assembly GCA_963691705.1. Lineage (NCBI taxonomy): Eukaryota > Viridiplantae > Streptophyta > Magnoliopsida > Malpighiales > Violaceae > Viola > Viola odorata. The sequence goes on along the minus strand of OY829539.1, from coordinate 17,948,885 downwards.
TGAAAGATGGCATCCTTGTCACGATAAAAGCAGAAGAAGCTTTAATCTTGGCAGAACACTCATCTGTGCCTTATATCGAGACTACCAAAACCTCAGAGAGCTCGTTCTAAGATTTTGAGATTGTAAATGCAGACTGGATGAAGGGAGGATTCCCCATTTTGGAACTTGAGATTTCTAAAGTTGCTATAGGACATGACAGGATGACATCAAAGGGCAACTTTCAGTTAGGGAAAAAGCTTAGAGCTAAATTGCGAGGGATGAAAGATTTGGTGGCTACCCAAAGCTTTGGGGGCCGCTTTGGTTTGGGATACCGGCCAAGTAAAGCCGATTTTGATAGGATTGCCAAGGAGAAAAAAGAGAAGCAACTGGCCAAGTTATTTGGGCACCCGATGTTGAATGATCGAATACATATTCCCCATATCAGAACCACCTTCCCTTTCGCGGCCGAAACTATCAACCAAGATTCTACTCTAGTCGAGGCATTTTCGGACATCCATATATGTGCTTTAGAAGAAGAAGGATCATCCCGGAGCTCTTTCAATTTTGTGAAAAAATCTGAAGGACCTGTGAACAACTGGACAACTGTCATGCTTCCTAATGTCTCTCTGTAATATAGATAAATGTTTCTTATTATTTTCTGAAAAATGACGTTTGCAAAACTCTTTTAGGGAATCATGTTCCTTTTTGTCACTTTATAAATATATGCAGTTTTCTTTATCATTTCAAACTTGATATGCCCTATAAAAAATATATGTTATTTTTTTGCATTGGTTATTTTCAGGGTAACTATTAAATCGGATCATTTTGATAAGCCCTATGTCTTTCCGAATGAGGACGTCACCACTTCAATTGAGGATGAGGTTGAGATTCTATACGAGTTAGCTCATTTAGTGGAAAATTTAGAGAAAAGAATAGTCCCCCATTGGGAGGAGTTGGAAGAGATAAACTTGGGGGCAGGCAGTGAAAAGCAGAAAATAGTCAAAATCGGGACAACCTTAGACTCTATTCAGAGAGAGAGATTAATCTCTCTTCTCAAAGACTATGCAGATGTGTTTGCATGGTCATACGAAGATATGCCTGGCCTTGATCCTAGTATACTTGAACACCGGATCCCGCTAAAACCAGAATTTAAGCCGGTAAAACAAAAACTTCGAAGGATGCATCCTGACACCCTTTTGAAAATCAAAGAGGAGGTCGCCAAACAACTAGATGTGGGTTTCCTAAGAGTTTCTGGATATCTAGAATGGGTCACTAATATCGTACCTGTGCCAAAGAAGGATGGGAAGGTTCGCATGTGCGTGGATTTCCGCGACCTCAATCGAGCAAGTCCCAAAGATGATTTCCCGCTTCCTCACATTGATGCCCTGGTAGATAACGCTGCCTGTAATGACATGTTCTCTTTCATGGATAGATTCTCAGGATATAATCAGATCAAGATGGCCCCAGAAGATAGTGATAAAACTGCCTTTATCACACCCTGGGGAACCTTCTGTTATAAGGTGATGCCCTTTGGACTAAAAAATACAGGTGCTACTTATCAACGTGCGGCTGTCACTCTTTTCCATGACATGATGCATAAAGAGGTCAAAATATATGTCAACGACATGATAGCTAAATCTCGAGGAGCACAGGATCATGTGGATACCCTGAGGAAGGTTTTTGAACGACTAAGGCAATTTCAGCTGCGGTTGAACCTAGCCAAGTGTACTTTCAGCGTAACATCCGAAAAGCTGTTAGGATTCATTGTCAGCAGCAAAGGTATAGAGGTAGATCCCGACAAAGTAAAAGCAATTCAGGAGTTGCCATCTCCTAAGACTAAAAATGAGGTACGAGGTTTCCTGGGACGCATCAACTATATCGTCCGCTTCATCAACCAGTTGACGCTCACCTGTCAGCCAATGTTCAAAATGCTAAGAAAGAATGGAAGTGCTGAATGGGATGAGGATTGTAAAAAATATTTTGAGAAGATCAAAGCATACCTACAAACTCCTCTAATTCTAGTCCCTCCTACACCAGGACATCCCTTATTGATATACTTGACAGTCACAGCCAGTGCAATGTGATGTGTATTGGGACAACATGATGAATTAGGGAAATGGGAGCAAGCCATTTACTATCTGAGTAAGAAGTTCAATGAGTGCGAAATGCACTACTCCTCGCTAGAATGAACCTGTTACGCCCTAGCTTGGAGCGCTCGGAGACTCAGACAGTACATGTTGTATTACACGACATGGTTGATTTCCCACATGGACCCTCTGAAGAACATTTTTGAGAAACCTTATTTGTCAAGCCGAATCTGCAGATGGCAAGTCTTACTAGCTGAATATGATATTATATATGTGACACGAAAGGCAGTTAAAGCAAGTGCCTTGCAGATCACCTAGCTGACCATGCTTTGGACGAGTATGAACCCCTACAGTTTGATTTCCCTGATGAAGATATTGAGATTATCGACACTGAGTACATGAGAGATACTGAGGATTGGTGGACCATGTTTTTTGATAGTGCAGTGAATCTCTTAGGAAATGAAGTGAGTGTTGTTGTCATACCCTAGATGGTCGTCAGTTCCCCATGGCGTGTAGATTAAAATTTTCATGTACAAACAACATCGCTGAATATAAGGCATGCATTGGTGGGTTAATGACCACAATTGATCTGAAGGTGAAAAAGCTAAAAGTCTTCGGAGATTTGGCCCTCGTCATTTATCAAGCCCAAGACTTGCGGCAAACCAGGGATTCAAAACTAATACCTTATCAAAGGTTGCTCACTGAACTCATAGAAAAGTTTGAAGAAACCAAGTTTGATCGGATTGATCGGGAAAAGAATTATTTTGCTAATGCATTAGCTACTTTAGCCTCAATGTTCAAGTTAGAATGCGGGATATTGCTTCAACTATTGAGGGTGGAAGTAAGGGAGACACCGGCATGCTACGCTACCTTAACAGATGAGTTGATGGGAAGCCCTGGTAACACAATCTGGTACGCTTCATTAAACATCGGGAATACCCACCATGGGTGAGCCAAAGTAACAAAAAGACTCTTCGACGCTTGGCTTTAGACTTTTACCTCGATGGAGAGGTCCTATATAAAAGAAGGGTAGATGAAGTTTTACTTCGTTGCGTCACTACTTCAGAGGCTAAGAAAATTATAGCGAAAATCCATGACAGAGTTTGCTCCACGCACGCTAGTGGGCACATGATGGCAAAATAAATCATGAGACGAGGTTATTTTTGGCTCACCATTGAACGAGATTGCATCGATTATGTCAGAAAGTGCCACAAATGCCAAATTTACGTTGATCACCTCAACGTCTCTCCAACTCTTCTTTTCAATATGGCATCGCCTTGGCCCTTCTCAATATGGGGAATTGGTATCATCGGCCAGATCCATCCAAAAGCCTCTAATGGTCACTGTTTCATCCTTGTGACAATTGACTATTTCACTAAATGGGTGGAAGCTACCTCTTACTCGAGCATTACTGCTAAGACAACTATGCAGTTCATTGAGAAGAACATCATTTGTCGATATGGGGTTCCTGAAATGATCGTTACGGATAATGGCACTAATCTGAACGGGAAGCCGATCACTGATCTCTGCCAGCGATGGAAAATGAAGCATCGAAATTCTTCACCGTACCGTCCAAAGATGAATGGTGTAGTCGAGGCCGCAAACAAGAATCTAAAAAAGATTATCCAGAAAATGGTGATCACTCATAAGGATTGGCATGATATGCTTCCTTTTGCTTTACATGCTTATTGAATTGCAATTCGCACCTCCACGGGAGCGACTCCTTACTCCCTAGTTTATGGTATGGAAGCAGTAATTCCCTCTCTTAGAGTTTTGGCCGAATCTGGAGTAGAAGAGTCCGACTGGGCGAGAGTTAGATATGAACAGCTACACCTAATTTTGGAAAAGTGGTTGATGGCCTTGTGTCATGCTCAATTATACCAGAAAAGGATGGCTCGTGCCTACAACAAGAAAGTACGGTCTCGCGAGTTCAGAGCAGGGGATCTGGTGCTAAAGAAGATTCTTCCACATCAGGAGGAAGGTCAAGGGAAGTGGGCTCCACGATACGAAGGTCCATATGTAGTCAAGAACGCATTCTCAGGAGGTGCTCTAATGCTTACCAATATGGAGGACGACGACTTACCAAGGCCAGTGAACGTTGATGCTGTCAAGATGTACTTTGCTTAGATACCAGTGGATTCAATCAAAGGACATAGGGTTCCTTCAAGACATAACAATTTAATATTTATTCTAAATCAATAAAATTCTTCTCAAAACTTGCATCTTTAAGGTTCCTTTTTAGTCTTATTCTTTGAAATAACAAAACATGGTGCTAGCAAATTCTGAAGAATGGTTTAACCAATTGCACTTAAACTAATATTATGCTAGTTTCGCAGGGATAGAATACTTTTTGGTTACTCATATGGTCATTGTATCAAGGATCCCAAGCAACATACTTAATGCAGGCTTGATCTGTGACATGACGGCATTTGTACCATGCTTGATTTTCGACTGCCAATATAAAGCTCAACCATGTCAAATCTATTATGTTTTGAAGTTTAATCGTGCTTTGCAAGACCTCTCTGTATACTCGCGTATGCTGATGAGAAATAACTGATCTGATTTCCCACTGACAATTTAAGTCTCCAACGGACCAAGGTTTCTTCCATCACTCAAGACGATGTTCAAGCCATACTTTTGGAATAGATCAAAATCATTAGCAACAGTCGCTACAATAAGCTTGATTCTTTGGAAACATTTTGCATCTGCCAAAAATCAGTCTCAAGGTTTATTTAGAGCCCATCTTTCCTTGGAATTATCTGGTTATGATTGAGTATCGGGGAACCGTTAGAATTGTTCGCCGCAACACTATCGTCCAATTTTAGTACGGATGATGCTGGATCAGAATCATACAGCCGATTTCCCGTTGATGAACCTGTCAGATTCTTAGCTGTTGCTTGCTGCACACATCTAGAGAAGTACACTTTCTTCAATGCCCCTTTTAAATTTTTGTACAATTATTCTGCATTCATTCCCGCATTGGGGGCAATTCTTTTAAATTGTTCATAAATTTTCGTGAGAGGTCATGCCCTCACGTTTTGTCTTTAAAATTGTTAAAATTTGTTGAACTTTATAATTGTGAATAAGATTTTTGATAAAATCCACACTACCTTCAATTTTTTTCAAACCTTCCTTAAATTGAGCATGTTCAACATGTTACTGCATCAAGGATAACTTGTGCATCCATTCAAAATTATATGACATGCATGATCTCGCCTGCTAGCTCTTATATCTGCAACATGCTTTAAATATAAGCAGTCACAAACATATCCCTGTGAGCATTTTGAGCCTTTATGCCTTATTTCTTTCATGAGCGCAAATGTTAAACTAAGTGCTAGTTGGATTTGCATAATATCCAGGGTACATGCACCATTAGACATGGGATAGCAATAAGATGACATTGGACTTTGCTCTTTGCTTCTATATTTCCTTGGTCTTCTCAAACTATTAAACACTCATTCTTGCTCATTATTCAATTCATCTCTTTCATAAGCCACTTGTAAAATCTTTCATTTCCACTTGAATTCCCTAAATAATGAGTAGTACTCAACTGAGGTTGTTAACCAAAGGTAAGGTACACATCTAACTTGGTTTGCGCACAAGGGATTGCGAAATTCTTGAGGATTGCTGATGGTCAACGTCGAAAGAAGTCCAAAAAAATCAAGACTTGAAGGTCTCTGCCAAAGATGGGAATGACGACAGACCAGACAAAAAATTGTACTTGTTTTGCTCAAAAAAAAAGAAAAAAAAGAAAAAGAAAAAAAAAAGAAGAGAAAAAGAAAAATTAATAAAAGTTTTTAAAGAACACAACAAAACAAAAGCAGAAGCAAGTGCAAAAAGGGGCCTCAGGGTCAGCTCTAAAAAAAATCCATAAAAAAAGTCACCCCCATGAAAATCCAAGAACTTGGGCACAGTGCCCTCAAAACGATAAAAAAGAAGCATCTCCCGCGAAGTTTCAAAGCTGGGGTACTTTGCCCTCAAAATGGTCTCAAAAAGGAAAAGAGATCATCCCTAGCAAAGATAAAAAATTCGGGCACTTTGCCCTCAAAATGGTCTCAAAAAGGAAAAGAGATCATCCCAGCAAAGATAAAAAATTCAGGCACTTTGCCCTCAAAATGGTCTCAAAAAGGAAAAGAGATCAACCTCAATGAAAATTGCAAAATTGAGCATAGTACCTCCAAGACAAACAAGAAAGAGCATCCCCATGAAGATTCAAGGACGGATGCGTTTCACCGACAACAAAAATGATCTCAAAAAGGAAAATAGATCATCTGCAGCGAAGGTTGCAGAAGATGTGTGCTTTGCCTTCGCAGCAACCTTAGTTGAGCATTGCTCATTAAAACCATTTTTTCTTTCTGCTAAAAAACTGCTTTCTTGCTAAACAGATTCTTTCTTCCCATCTTCTTTCTTCCAATCCACTTTATTTCTTTTCTCTTGCAAAGTCCTTTCGATTATTAGAAGGCCCATGCATGTGCATCTTCATTTGAAGTTTATTCACTTGGATTGACATTGCAAATCTGATTTTGCGCTATGTTTGTTGCATTTTTATGAGAGTAAACATGTAGCCTTATTTCTGAGTGTGAGAGCAAACACCAATGTCCGGTGAGGATTGCTTATGTCTACATGTTGTGGGAAAGTCTTGTCCTTGAGGTCGTTATCTCCTGGGCAAGATGTAGATGCTTTTCTAGGCTTGTATCAAGCATGTTTATATGACAGAAAATTGGACGACTTGTTCTCCAAAAAGGCATAAATCTGTTGAACATTCTCTTGATAAGGAAGTTGTTTTCATCTTGACAAAATACTGGGGGCAAACCCTAGGGTAGTGTGAGAATACCTTCATGTACAACATACATGATTTGATCTCATTATTTTCCCAGTTATCAACTACTCTCTCTTTTTCCATCCACTGCTGCTTCGTCTTGTTTCCTCCCTATTTGCAGGACACAGGTGTGCTTCGGGGGAATCTTATACTCTCATGAATCTCCGACAACAAATCCATCCAATCTCCGAATGGAGCACGTTACCACTCCCCAATCATTTTCTTGTAGCAGTCCACTTCCCCCACCATCCAATCAATATCCTACGGGCAGTCGCGCCCAGAAGACCTTCGGCACCAGCCTCCAACGGGCAGCAATGTCCGAGTGGGGGTTCCATTTCAATTTCTGCGTTAATGTCTTAGGGGGCAACAAACGCCCGAACAAAGCTGCATCACCATCATACTTTTCTATGTAAACAACAACGGACTACGAGTGCTACCCTCGACGGAGCTGAAGTTTAATTTTCTGCATCATCAGCGGCGACCTACGAGTACGACCCTCGACGGAGCTGAAGTTTAATTTTCTGCATGATCAGCGACGGCCTACGAGTACGACCCTCGACGGAGCTGAAGTTTAATTTTCTGCATCAGCGACGACCTACGAGTACGACCCTTGACGGAGTTGAAGTTTAATTTTCTGCATCATCAACAATGACCTACGAGTACGACCCTTGACGGAGCTGAAGTTTAATTTCCTGCATCATCAGCGACGGCCTACGAGTACGACCCTCGACGGAGCTGAAGTTTAATTTTCTGCATCATTAGCAATGGACTACGAGTACTACCCTCGTCGGAGCTGATTTTACATTTTTAGCGCCAACCTAGGGACTACGAGTACTACCCTTACCCAGGTTAAAATTCTCCAATCACCCACTCCTAGGTAAACCATTGCGGGCACGGGAGCAACCATCTTTACTGCTCATCAAAAATCAAGGTCACCTCAATTTTTGATAAGACAGTAAAGAGGGGGCAACTGTTGCTACCCGATTTTTGACGCATTTTTTGCACTTTCTTTTATTTATCGCAATATTAGCCCATTTAAATCGAAATTCTATCGATTTTCGATCTTTGGCTATTTATTTTAATATTTCGTACCATTTTGTGTCATTTTAGTTTTTCAAGTTTTTTACTGTCTTTTCGTTCAAACTTCTATCGGTCCTAAATAAATTTTCTCGAAATGTGGATCGAAAGTATTCTTTCTTTAATTGATAATTATCTACTATTATTTTCGTTCGCGTTATCTCATTTTATTTTATCCAATTTACTTTGCTATAACATTTATTTTTTGTTCGAACTTTTAAGTATTCCGAGCGAGTAAATTCGGACCTTAAATCGAACTTTTTCTTTATTTACTGATTACTATTTATTTTTTTGCATTTTATTGCATGTTTTAGTATTTTTGTTTTGGGATTTTATTCATTTCAAATGAGATTCCTCGTGTTGATAGTTCAAACCGATTAAATAAATATTAAACATTTTCCAAAGGTCAACTCATCTTAGCCCTTGATCAAGTGTTGACCTCTGTTTTCTCTTCATCCAACGGCTCCAATTTAAGCATGAGGATTCATGCATTTCTTCCCTTCACAACACTGCCCAGGCATTTAATGCATATTGGTTTTGCCACTATTCCTAACGCCACCTCATTCCATTTCTACGTTTTGCTGCTGATCTTCATCCACGCCCTCTAGCAATTTGTTAGCTCTTCCCTCCCTTTATCCCTACAAATACCATGCCAGCAGCAAGCAAGAAAGGCAAGAAAAATAAGAGAGAAAAAACTCATTATCTCACTCGTGCTTAGTAGTAGCAATCAAGCAAGTAGCTATAACGAGCAAGCAAGCAGCTCCAGCAAGAAGCAAGTAACTCCGGCAACATGCAAGCAAAAGCAAGGTGAAATGGGTCTCTTTCATTAATTTCTGTTTATACTCTCAAAAAGCCAAACAATTCCTTAAACTAGTTGTAATCACTCTATTTTCGAGTTAATTTTATGCTCCTTACTTCAATTTAATTGTTTATGCTCCTAATTATTTATTAGCTTAATTCTAGTTTAATTAGCTTGTTCTTCATTTGTTGAAATTAATTGTCCAAATTGTACTATTGATAGCTTGTTTAAATCGCTGCTGTGATTAGATTTAATTTGGGCTGTTGTTTGCTATTTTTGATGGGTGGCTTCCTACTTGGACGCCGGCCATGGCGTCGGCTACGCAAGGAGGAAGATGATGAACAGTGCTAGGAGAGTGAAGAAAGGTGGTGGGCTTGGCAACAGGAATAAAAGAGGGCATTGTCGCTCCCAAGGAAAGGAAGACGCTGGGCCTGCTGTTGGCCCGCGTGAGGAGAGAAGTTGTTGGCCGCACAGGCCCATGTAGAGGAGGAGAAGGCTTGGCGCTGTGCGCCAAGCGTGAGGAAAGCTGGGCCGCGCAGGCCCAGCATAAAGGGAGCAGGCAGGCTGCTTCAGCCCACCAGCCCATGGGTCGGATGGACTGGGTTGGCCCAACCGGTGGGGCCCACTCTCAGCCCAGTGGGCCGGGCCCAATATTTTCAACCCGCCATTTTTTTGGCCATCGCCGTACTTGTACTATTTATTTTTCGTATGCTTGTACTGTTTATTTAATTATTCTTTGTATGCTTGAACTGTTTATTTTGGTATGCCTGCATTATTTATTTTCATATGCTTTTGCATGTTTAATTGTTTCGCCTGCGTTTGATCATCAAAATTAATTATGTCACTTGCGTACAATAATCTTGATACCGATTATTCGTATGCTCACACTATTTAATTACTTTTGCATGCTTTCAAATGCTTAAAAAATTATTTCCCTCGTATTTAATTGTTAAAATTAATTATTTCGCTCATGATAAGTTGTTAAATATTTTTATCTATGTTTCTATTATCATCTACCCGAACTAATAATGTCAATTTTGTAGGGTAAATCGCCCGTACCGTCCGTCAAGTGCACATTTCTTTCCCTTTTATTTATTCGCGCTTTTTCGCATTTACACTCATACATGACTATTTAGAGTTGTTAAAATTTAATTCATCCGTTGGGCATGATCACTTAATTACGAATTTTTAAGCATGATATAAAACACCTCTTTAATCGGTAACCTTTTTAGGATGAGACTCGGGTGCCTAACACCTTCCCGAGTCCATAAATCGACCCCGAACCACTATTCTCGGGTTTAGACCCCTTTTGCCTTAGCATTTTTTTTATCTTCATGCCATGATTTTAGGTTCCCTAAACCTAGAAATAAAATAGGGTGGCGACTTCATATGCGTTATGTGAGATGAGTCCGATTTCATCTCACATCCAGTCCCAAACTCGCGCCGCGTAATAAAATCCGAAAAGGGGGTGCGACACCAGCAAGACAATACGCTAGCCTAAGCGCAGGTTGAACCCACCCATGATGGAAGTAGTGAGAAAAGAGGTGCTGAAGTTGCTAGATGCGGGCGATATCTACCCCATCTCTGATAGTCCATGGGTCAATCCGATACAAGTCGTGCCCAAGAAAACTGGTATCACCTATCCCTACCAGGATCTAGAATGGGTGGCGAGTCTACATTGATTATCGCTGATTGAACACTGCCACCCAAAATGATCATTTTGCCCTCCCCTTCATAGATCAGAGGTTGGAACGTCTCGCGGGCAAGACTCACTACTGCTGTCTAGATGGATACTTAAGTTTCCATCAAATCCCGGTTGCCCCCGAAGACTAGGAGAAGAATACCTTCACATGGCCTTTTGGTACCTTTGTCTACATACGTATGCCCTTTGGCTTGTGTAATTCCCCCGCCACCTTTCAACGTTGCATGGTGAGCATCTTTTCTGAATTGGTCGAAGATGGTATCGAGGTCTTTATGGATGACTTCACGATTTATGGCAACTCCTTTTCGGAATGTATGAGCAAATTGAAGAAATGTTTAGAGCATTTAATCGAGACCAATCTTGTCCTGAATTTTGAGAAATGCCACTTCATGGTGGATCGAGGCCTCGTTCTGGGTCATATCGTCTCGGCCAAGGGAATTAAAGTTGACAAGGCCAAGAATGAAGTGATTGAATCCTTACCTTACCCAGCATGTGTTCGTGATGTGCGATCTTTTCTAGGGCTTTTATAGACGGTTTATCAAGGACTTCTCTAAAATTGCTCAACCCATGTGTCGTCTGCTCCAGAAAGATGTTACTTTTGATTTTTGATAAGGATTGCCAAGTTTCCTTCGAAGCCCTCAAGAGCAGGCTTATCTTAGTTCCGATCATTCATGCCCCCGATTGGTCTTTACCTTTCGAGGTCATATGCGATGCTAGCAATCATGCCTTTGGCGCCGTTTTGGGTCAGAAGAAGGATAAGGAGATGTACGTCATCTACTATGCTTCCAAGTTACTGGATCCAGCCCAGCAAAACTACACGACCACCGAAAAAGAACTCTTGGCAGTAGTCTATGCCCTCAATAAGTTCAGGCAGTACCTCTTGGGCACTCACATTCTCGTATACTGGATCATTTGGCCCTCAAATGCTTATTGACGAAGGCTGACGTAAAGCCTCTACTCATTCGGTGGATCTTGTTGCTATAGGAATTTGATATCTTGATCAAGGATAAGAGAGGAAGAGAAAACCTGGTGGCAAATCATTTAAGCAGACTTCCAGCCTAAGAGGATGATTCGCGAGTGCCTATCCGCGATACCTTCCCAGACGAACAATTGTGTCTTGCCCATGCCGTTCAGTTTCCATGGTTCTTCGACATTGCAAATTTTTGTGCTACTGGTACCTACCCCGCAGATGCTTCCTCCTCCGAATGTAGCAGAATCAGACGGCAAGCCAAATATTACATTTGGGATAACCCATATTTATGGAAGCATTGCTCGGACCAAATTATCCGTCGTTGTGTAACCATGGACGAGGTGACCTCGATCCTAAAATTCTTCCATTCAGCAACTGAAGGAGGTCACTTCGCGGCCAAGAAGACTACTCTCAAAGTCTTAGAAGTCGGTTTCTACTGGCCATCCATCTTCAAGGACAGTTACCTATTTTGTGCTTCATTCCCCCAATGCCAAGCCATTGGGAATATCGGGGCCAGGAATCGATTTCATGGGCCCGTTCCCCAACTCTTTCGGCAATGTCTACATCCTTCTCGTCGTGGATTATGTTTCCAAGTGGATCGAGGCCAAGATAACTCGGAAAGATGACTCCAAGGTGGTAGTGAACTTCCTACGCACCCATATCTTCAATAGGTTTGGTACACCTCGTGCCATGGTCAGTGATCGCGGCACCCATTTTTACAACAGGGTAGTAGCATCCCTTCTAAATAAGTATGGAGTCTATCACAGAACCTCCACAGCTTATCATCCTCAGACAAATGGCCAAGCTGAAGTGTCCAACCAGGAAATCAAGTCTATTCTGGAAAAGACAGCCAATCAATCCCGCAAGGATTGGAGTCTGAAGCTAAATGATGCCTTATGGACCTATCAGACAGCTTTCAAGACCCCAATTCGTATGACACCCTACAGACTCGTATACGGCAAGTCGTGCCATCTCCCAGTTGAGATAGAGCACAAGGCATTTTGGGCCATTCAGAAAGTGAACACGGATCTATGACATGCTGGTCAGAACAGATGCTTGCAAATCCAGGAATTGGAGGAGTTGAGGGATGATGCCTACGAGAATGCTCTGCTCTACAAGGGGAAGACCAAAGCTTATCATCACAAGCACCTTCGTCCCAAAACTTTTTCCATTGGATAGAAAGTATTGTTGTACAACTCACGTTTGCGGTTGTTTGTAGGAAAACTGAATCAAAATGGTTTGGACCTTTCGTGGTCACGACTATTTTTGACCATGATGCAATAGAGATTTAGAATCCAGACACGGGAACGATCTTCAAAGTGAACGGCCACAGGCTAAAACCCTTCTATGAAGGATTTAAGCCCTTAACCGTTGAAGAGATGATGGTGGATCCCCCACCTGTCGAGACCTAGATTGCCAGAACATGTCGAGGCCCCGACAAGTAAACAGGCCGCACTGGAGGCATCTCATATGTCGTTCCATCTCTCTCTCTTTCCATTATCTTTTTCTTATCTTTCAAACTTTTCTGGTGATATTTTTTTTTAAGTAGATTTCCCTTTGATTTTATTTCTTTGTTTTATATCCCTTATTTATCTCCCTTGATCTCTGATCTTTCCCTTTCCTAGGAGATTTTATTCCTTAATTATTATTAATCCCTTTATTTTCTCTTTTTGTCTTTATCCTTTCTAACTACCTTCTTTTCAAATTTTAAAAGTTACTCTACTTTTTAAGTGGTTGGGATACGCGCGGTCCCGTTGCTCCTCAAAGCCCAAGGTGCCACGTCATCTACAAGGGATAAGAAAGGAACCCTAATTAATGAAAAAACTGCGCCATTTATTACAGACGTCAGCTACTCTTCTCTCTCCCACACTCCTTCTTCGTCCTGACTCTCCTCACAACTAAATCGCAAATCAATTTTCTCTCTCTCTCTCCCACAAAACACGCAACCCCCATCTCAAACCTCCCAAACATCTCCATCATCCCTATCCTCTTCCATCACCCTCAACCATGCCGAGAATGAAGAGAGTAGCCCACGAACTAGCTTCAGGACCACACCCTGTGGATGATCCTGAGAGCCCAGTAGCCTCCAAATCTAAATCCCAATCTTCTACTCCTAACTCCTTCAAAACAGCCACTCCACCCTCCGACCACGGTGTCGCCATTCCACAACCCCCAGCCCCTTCTCCACCCTCCGAATCTCGAGCTATGGAGTTTACTCCCGTTGAGGACGACAATGATGTCGAGATCACCGACTCCATCCCACCAATGTCGACCACAACGAGAAGTGGCCGTATGGTCAAGCTTCCTCCTGGATATTCAAACGCTAAACCCAAGGCCAAGCCAAAGCCCAAAAAGGCGTCACCGACTACTAGGAAACTTGGACTGGAGGCTGCCCTTGATGATTTTCTGGACCCCGATTCGAACCAAGAAGAGGAACCACTAGTGGCGCCAGAGGTGGAAGTAGAAGAGCAGGGCCAGAGTAGGCTGATGCCCTAGAAGAGGGCACTGGAGAAAGTAGCGAGGCTGATGGTGAGGAAGAGGAGGAAGGCGCTGAAGATCTCGAGGCTAAGGCTGCAGTGGAGAGAGAAGCTGCTGAGAAAGATAAGAAAGAGAAGGAAGCCGTAGCTAGAGCGGCGACAAAGAAGGGGAAAATGAAGACTCCGGCTAGAGCGGAGTCGCCGGCAGAACCTGAAATACCGGTAGACAGAAAATGAAAGCTCCCAACCTCCAGCAAAGGTAAGGCCACGACCTCCAAAAAGCCTCGAGGTCCCGACGATGCCCAAGTTATTGAGGGCAAGACGCTAGCTCCCCCTTCTGCCCCTCGAACGAACTCCACCCAGGTGACTTCTGACCTTTATATTTTGTATGATTGGTTAGTGTTTCATGATAAGTCGTCCATTGATAAGTTGCATCAGTTGAACTCCAAAGGCGTTAGCTCCTGTCCGCGCCTCGATTTGGACTTTTTGACCAAAATGGGCATTGAGTCTCGGGTCTGAGAGTTGGTTGCTAATATCAGTCGGGAATCTTTGTTCTTCTTAGAACACCCAACCTTTATTGAACTCTCGCTCAAGTTCTTTACCTCTTTTTGGGTTGCTTCTGATAGTTTTAGGCCTAAGGGAAAGTTTTGACCCAACTCTTCTACTCCTGGTGTCGTCAATTTTAGATTGACAAGCAAGTGGTCCAAACTATCCCTTAGTGAGTTTAATTGTTTGTTGAATTTTGTTAAGCCTGATGAGTTGAATTCCCTCTTTTACAAAAATACTTTGACTGTTATCCCCGCTATCTTTGATGCTATTGCTGCTTTTCGTGAGTTGACTAATGACCTCGATGCTGAATTTAACCCTTTTTAACCCGAGTCTAGTAACGCCCATAAAATAGTTAACGCTGCATTGCGTATCCTGCACCGATTTCTGGTCCTCACCTTCTCGAGTTGATTTGGATCCTCGGGTCAGTTGTCGTTACAAGAATTATTCTTTTTATAGTGCATGAAGCATAAGTGTAGGGTTAATCTAGGATTTTGGGTTGCCTCGGGTATTCTGCATGTTCAAAATGGTTATCGAGGCCCCATTTTAGGATCTCTTATCTCCTTGCTTGCGGTGAAATTCAATAATATGGACCTATATGCCAGTGACCTTTCTGAGCCCCTTGTATTCAAGGATTTAGATGTCCGTACTTTAGATGGTATGGGTCATTTGTATGTCTCACATGGTGTGCTGAGTTTCTCTACAAGATGCACCCCTGCTGGTGATAAGGTTTTCAGCACCAAGCCTGGTGGCAATTTATTGAGGCCCCGAACTACATCGGCTCCTCCTGCCCAAGCCGAGACATCTCGTCCTGCCCCCAATGCATCCGCAACAGTCAAGCCTCCGACCCCAGCTCTTGTCTATGACCCTGCGCAGACGCGATTTCTCCAGGTGATTCTAATGGAACTTCAGGCCTTGACGACTGAAGTTGCGAGGCGCAACCTTCCTCCCCAATAATTTCCCTTCCGAATAATTTTACTTTTCTTGCCCTCGATGAGGGTTCAAAACAAGTTTTACTACTTTCTTTTAATTTGGTTGTACTATACTGTTTTTAATTTTTCTTGAACTTCTTTGTGTGCCCTTCCCGCATTGAGGACAATGCGCTGCCTAAGTGTGGGGAGGGATTTATTTATATGTTTTGTGTGTTTGTTTGAATGTTTAATTTTCCGCTTGTTGCATGATTGCATGATTTTCGAATTTTTCAATTTTTTTTCAGATTTTAATTTTTAGACCTTGCTAGGAATTTTGCCACTGCCTGTTTTAAAACCCTCATTTTTGGCATGCATTTTTGACTTCTGATGGATAGGAGAAATTTGTCATTCATTGCATCTATGCCTGACTATGCATATCTAAACCTGTTAGCCCTTATGTCCAGTCATGCCCTAGACACTAGTAGTCACAAATTGAACCCTGTGAGTACATTGAGCTTCATGCCCTTTATTCATGTGTGATTTAATACTTGACTAGGCACTGGCTAGGTTTGCATGAGATCCCTGGGTATAGGCACTATTAGACAAGGGAAAGCAACGAAACGACGAGAAATTTTACAAATTTCTTTATTTTATTTTTATTTTTCTTTATCTTTATTTTCTTCTGTTTTCTCTCTTTCTCCATTTTCCTCCCCTTTTCGTGCCCTCGACTTCTCTTCTAACCATTTGACACCTTTTCTTTGATCCTTCCTTGGCAGATGAGTAACACTCTTCATCACAAAAGGCAAGGGCTAGACTCTGAAGAAGATAAGTGTGGGGAGGAAAATATAGATCAAGGGCAAGATAGAGCAAGTGCAGAAATCAAAATTCGAGATCACGACAACAACGCAGTATTACTTCCTCACCACAGCAGAACTTAAGTGTGGGGAAGTAAAGTCAAGTTCCAAGACCTCGAAATCAAGCGTTCAAAGCAGTATTTAAAGATTGCCAGCTCCAGTTCCAGTTCTGAGAAATTAATTGCCAATGCAAATTCCGAGCTAACAAAAAGTAATTGCCTGCCTGCTATTTATTACTTATTTGTATAAAAAAAAATCAAATAAAAGCAGAGCAGGCATAGCATCTCCCCAACTAAAGAACTCGAAGCCATCGTCTAGCTCTCGCCTTCCAGCCCTCTTCAGCGGGTGTTACTCACTGTCTCGCCTTCCTTCAAGCCAAGGAATCCTCCACCTCTATATTTGTTTTCTCCTCCTCTACTTTTCTTTCCTTTTCTTTTCCTTTCCCCCTTTCACTTATGTTTTATTTCTCTTTCTTTACCTTCACTCCTTCTCGTACTCTCTCCTGCTCTTTTCTTTTTCTTTTCCTTCTCTCTTTTTCTTTTTGCAAAGTCGTCTCTGATCGCTAGATTGCCCTCGCATGTGTACTAATGTCTCAGATTGATGTGCAAGCTTTGCCTCGTGTTGTGTTATTTACATTCTGAGTGATTATCTTAAACACGTACTTTGTTGCGAGAGTGAGTGCAAACACATATCTAGGTGAGGACTGCTGGTGATAATAATTTGTCTTCTGCTGAAGGATGTAGGGTGGAGCAGCTCCTCTCAGGTCAGTGTGTGCGACGGTCCACAGTACCTGCAATGCGCCGGAGGGGGTCTCCGGCGGAAACACTCCGATGCTTAAGTCAGTATGTGTACTGAATTTGGCAGAGTTTTTGCCAGTAAAGTTTGCTTACCTGCCTCCTTCGTGGGGGAGGTATTTATAGAAGAATGGGGCGTTCCCGCCCAAGTAAAAGAGTACGGAGCTATCGCTCGCATTAGGGTATGTGATTCGCCCTTATCGTGACACGCTACCTTGGCGGTAGGTGTATAGGTGGATATTGCCGCGGTAGGATAATAGCCGGAGCTTTCTTCCTGTCGCGTGGTTTCCTTTGGGGGTGAGATAACTCCTTGAACCATCCACGAGGTCCGTGGGAGGAGCCGGTAGGGCACCGTTAACCCTCGTAGCGTTAGCCTTTGGGGAAGGTAGCAACCTTATCCCTATCGTGGTGGAGCGAAACAGTAGCTATGTCCCTTCCCACCGGGTGATAGACGAAAATGCCCCTGCTTTTAGGTGAATTGTTATCATAAGCCCAACTAAAAATGAGGCCGAGTGTTTACCAAGGGCTAACGTTCCTTCTCTTATGGAGAGTTCTTCTAAGTACCGGGGAGGTTTTGCCTCAGAAGATGGTCCTGACGGTTTTTTGTCAGAATCTATAAATCAGAGGTTCCTCTGCGCCAATTTCTTCGTATTTTCACGTTCTTTCTTTTCATATTTCGCCATGGATGAACTGACTCGCAATTTCCTGATCTCTAAAACTCTGACCCTGAAGAATCTTACTGAGGGTGATATCAGCTTCCTGGAGAGGATGATCACCAAGACCTCCGAGGATGGCTTGGAGTTACAGGGGGTGCTAACCCCTATTCTGTCTAGACAACTGGGAATAACTCTGGAGGATTTTAGTCCCCTAGAGAGTTTGGCAAAACTGGCCACTATCAGTGCCCACCTTGATGTGGTGGCTTCGATGCTGCAGCAGAGGAAAGATCTGCTGGCCTGCTGCCTAAAGGGCATGAGAGCCTGCTCTGCCGAACTGACCTCCGTCGCTGACGCTTTAAGGGAGGTTCCTGCTGTGCCAGGGGAAGATGATGCGGGGTCCAATGTCTGACCGCTGGCTTTGCTTCTTCTCGTTGTTTTTCTTATGTTTCTTGTACATATTTGAACCCTAAGGCCACCTGGCCATAAATAAATAGCTGTCTCTGCTTTTTCCCAAGTCTTCTCTTTTTTCTTGCTTGGTTGCTTGCTTTATTGGTTGGAAATATTTGTCATGAGCCCAACTGAAAATGGGTCTTCCTTGGGACATTGTACTGCAGTGGTCGTGTTCCGGGAATTAGCAATGAATGATCTGTCTTGACTGTTACAGGGTCGTCTTTTCAGTGGCAGGTGGTTGGGCGGTTCTTTGGTGCCCTTTGATTGGTGTGTTCAACGAGCAGATGTGCCTATGGCGGATCGGATTCTGCAATTGCAGTTATTTTTCCCAAGCGTCTTAATTGATTTTTCAGGGATCGAAGTGCTTACTCGGCTATATAAGGGAGTTTGGTTTCCCTTTCCTATTCATCTTCATCCTTTTCCTTCTCTTTTGCTTTTGCAAGTCACATGGCAGATTTTTATTTCTTGAGTTCCATGGATCGCGACTCCTTGCTGACTCCCCCGACTTCGCCGGACTCAGATCATCCCCCTCCTTCGCCACCATGGAGGCCTCCGGTTCGCCAAAAGGGTCGTAAGAGGCAGGGGAAATGGACTTCCCAGGCGCCCTTCGCGACTTTGGCTTCTTCTGGTTGTGCTATCCTAGAGGGTGGCAAACGTTTTCCTTCCCCTGATTGTTCGCTGAATAAAGCTTTTCCCACCAGTGCTGGTGCGGGGTTGGCAGATTCGAGTGTCAAAGGAAAGTCAGGCCCGTCAGGGTCCTGCCCAGAAAGGGAGGCAGACCAACCTGTCCCGAATGCTGACGGGAAGATGCCATTCCTTGATGATGATGGGGTTTATCACCATGGCATTTACTGGCCTGATGAGGATTAGCCATTTTGCGTTGTACCCGCCTATTGGCGTTTTATGAATAAAATGATGCTTTCTGCCTTTTCTTTTTTGTCATTATTTCCGTTAGCCTGCTGGTTCTTGGTGATAGCTAACGCAAGTG
This sequence comes from Viola odorata, assembly GCA_963691705.1. NCBI lineage: Eukaryota > Viridiplantae > Streptophyta > Magnoliopsida > Malpighiales > Violaceae > Viola > Viola odorata. Next base: position 17,929,776 of record OY829539.1, on the reverse strand, counting down.
GTTGGCCGGATTGAGGCAATCGCTTCGCAGTTACTCTGACTGGGTCAACACTGTCGCCCTTTTGGGGAGTCTCGACGAATAACTTCTCTTTTTTCACATTTCTTTAATGCGCTTCCACATGGCCAACTTCTTTTACACGAGTCCTCGCCCGATTGGTGACTCAATTAATGCGGTGGCATTTTTATCCTTTAAGAAGGCCCATTCTCCATTTTCTCAAAACTTTTGCCCTCACTTCGAATTTTTCCTTTTTGTCTTCCTTCGTCTTCTTCTCCGAATACCTTTCCGGCCGCTCGCCACTGTCCGCCGATTTCTCTGCGATTCTTCTCCTTTAAGGTATCAATTCGTCCCTTCTCAGATTTCCTTTTTTGTTGGTTTGCTATGGCTAGGAATAGACCTCGCCAGATTATCTCTAGGCCCATGGATCCAGAGGTCGCCCAATTACCGAGCATTTTTACATGCGATGTGGTTCTGAAAGCATGGTATTACCTTTCCTCCTGGGCATGAGCCTTCTATTCCCGGAAGTGATATGCGGCTTCATAATCCAGCGTGGGGCCACAGTAGGCTTCTTTACTTTAAGATGTTTCTTTATGGTTTCCGCTTTCCCGTTCATGAGTCGATACTAACTCTGCTGCGGGAGTATAGCCTTAATCCTGCCCAGATAACTCCTTCCTCTTGGTGTGCGGTTTATGCTTTTCTTCACGCTTGCGAGTTGAAGAACATTTTTACCCCATCTATCAATTTGTTTCGCAAATTCTTTAGCATGATTTGCCACAATTGTTTAATCGAGATTACTCCCCGGTGGGATGATGCGCTCTTGCAGTCGTTTTGGCAACGTTTTCACGGCTTCAAGAAGGGTGTAGCTGATTGGAAGAGCAGCTTCTTTATTCTGGAGCTACCGTCCCGTTTGTGGCGTATTAATTTCAATCAGGAACTGATAGGCCCCGTTTGGAAGAATCCCGCGATACTGTCCAGAACTGAGTTGGACCAGGCTAACGCTTTGTTATACGAGGCTACCCACTACCGCATTCGTGCCTTTGCTCTGTTCAAACCTTTGGAAGAGTGCGTTATGGGTGAGCCTATTTCTCTCCATATTTTCTTTACTTTGGTTCTCGCATGCTTTGTTTGCTATAAGAAGCTAACAGTTGATTCCCAGGTGACACTGGTACTCCTCTGAACGTAACGCCGCTTCAAACTTTACCGGCCTCGCCTACGGCCGAGGGCTCTAGTCGGGGTGGCGTTCCTCCTCCGAGGAAGAAACCTAAGACGGTTGCCCGGGGAGGGCGAAGGCCCGTTAGCTCTGTGCGAACTTCTCGCTTTGTGGAAAATTGGCTACCGGAGCGCCGCAAGAGGACGGACTCCAACCCTGTCGCAACGACGGTAATTACTAGCGATGACGAGGATGCGGATGCTAAGTCAGACCTTTGCCACGCTTCTTCCCTTGCTGCTTCCCAGCGTCGAAAAAAACTTCGAGTGGCCACTAGCGGACAAGCTACCGGGACATCTCCTGTGGATGTGGCAACTGTTTCTACGCCTGCTGTTTCGTCTGAGGCAGGCGCCTCTCAGCCAACGGAAGCCGCTGAGGTGTTGGAAAAAAACTTGTTCTACTGAGGGAGAGGCCCTACCGATGGAATGTCCTCCTCCCATATCTGACGCTCCCGATTCTCCGATTGCTCATTGTATTCCTGACGTAGTGGTCACGCCTCCTGTTGTGAACTCGACTACTGAGCTACCGCCTATGGTTACTCCGCAGTTGTTTTTTACTCCTTTCAAGAGTACTTTTTCTCAGGGCTCTTCTCCACCTCCCTCGATCAATCTTGCCTGCGGCGGTCCTGACGGGGTCCCGGCCTACCGTATGAATCTTGCAGGGTTTTGCTTTGATGCCCTTCGTGCTGTCGGGGTTCCCCAACCTTTTTCTCGAGATGAGTTTACTGCACCCTTGATAGGAGAGATGCTGAGTTCCAAAAAGGAGAAAGAGGAATTTCTTCAACTCCCTCCCTCGGCACGCTTTCGCCATGTTCTGAATGATTCTCTGGACTTCTTCCGTCATCTGAATTATCAATTCGAAATTCACGATCGCGAGTCACGTAATTTTTCCAGCGCATTGTGTGTTGCAAGGGTGCAACTTGAGAAGGCGGTGGAGAATTCTAGGTTGCTGACACGCCTCTGTGAATCGTCCCAAACATAATTGGACAGAGAAAAATCTATCGGGAAAGCTAAGATAGAGGTTTTGGAGGCGGAATTGGCGCTAGAAAAGAAGAAAAATCTCTTTCTCCGCGAAGAGATACTTGCTCGAGATGAGGAGTCTGCTAGGGCGCCATTAAAGGAAGAGTTATGGAGAAAGAGGGTTCTGGAGGCCTTCATTTCTGGATTTGCGGCCCATTTCAAAGGTAACCCTTCGGATCTAGCCCAGGTAGCTGATTACATATCTATCGTGATGGGTGAGATTAGCAAAGGTGACAACGGTTCTTCTGACCCCTCGAGGGAGAGAACCTAACGCTAGCGATGGTGCCTGGGCCTTTCCTTGTTTTTCTTGTTGTTATCTCTTCTTTTGTTATTTCTTGAAAACCATTCGAACATTGTTTCTCTTGTAATAATGCTGACGCTTTGTATCCCTTGTCGTACTGTATGATTCATCGTGATATTACCGTTATTCCTTCTTTATCTTCTTTGTATCATCGCGCCGTTTGGCAAGGCCAGCGCTGCTTTTTATGTTTTTTAATCAATCCCCTTGTCCCTCATTTAATGCGACTTGAAGGGTAATGATGAAAGGAGACACGTGTCCTTCGACAGAGAGGCGATTGGAGCAGGCGTCTCCTAGGGAGTTGCGAATGCAGAAGCGTTTCGTCCTTATTTTAAATTTGCACCTTCTGGCGCGTGCCTCACTTTATGACGCGCTACTTCGCCACGTGTCTGCTACTGACTGGTCGTGTCCTTTCAGGGTTATATCTATTGTTTCTTCTACCCCCTTTTTCTTTTTCCATCTTTCCCTTATACGCTATTGCGTCTTTGGATAAATACTTTGCGCCGCTCTCTCTTTCTGGTTCGAGACTCCTCACGTTCTCTTCACGAAGGTACAAGGTACACGTCCTTTTTCTTTTCTCTTTATTTCTTCCTTGTTAGCAATGGCTAGAACTAAGAAATCCTCTGAAGAGGGAGACCCTCAAAGGTCCTCCGGGGAAGAAGTAATTGATACTACTCCCACTTCCCTGTGCACGCTGCCCTTAATTAACCGTAGGCTTGCTGGGTTTTCTGCACGATTTCCCAAGGAATATCCCGTGCATCCTGCTTCTGAGTCACTTCGATTGAACAGCATTTTGCCCGGAAATAGTAGAATGCTGTATGCTAAGCTCTTCGATCATGGGTTTCGTCTCCCTCTTGACCCGCTCATAAAATTGTTGTTGGCTGATTCTGATTTGGCTCCGGCTCAGTTGAGTCCTAACGCGATTTGCGTTGTTAGTGCTTTTGCCGCACTGTGCCGTTTCAAGGGAATAGAATCTCCCACTTTGGCGTTGCTTCATGACATTTTCCAGTTGTATTCCCGTAAAGGGGTGATATCGATATCGCCTCGCTACGAAGACGGCTCTTGGAAGCCCTTTACCTGGAAGCTTATGGGCATTGAGTCTTCTATTCCTCACTGGAAAGAGGAATTTTTTATTGTTGATCTGCCTGAGCCGTTGTGGAGGGCTGGCTTCAATGAAACAATTAAAGATGGGGCTTGGGGTCATCGGAAACCCCTTTCCGACTCGGAGGATGGCTGGTTGAAGACGCTGCTTCAATTTGACTTTAGTGTTGATGCCCGAAAAGTGGCTAACGGGTTGCCTGTGGAACAGTGCAAGAAGGGTGAGCGTTTGACCTTTTTCCTTTGCGTTGTCAAGAAGTACTAACGCTAATGTTTTGTGACTGTGCAGTGCCTCCGCCTGGTTGGGAGCCCGAGTATTTCCGGAGGAGAAGGAAACATGAGGCGAAAAAGAAGGCTGCTGCTGAAGCTAGGGCTGCTGCTGCTGCTAACGCCGAGGAAGGGGAGGCCCCTGCTACCGCTAACGTTACGGGCACTCGGGTTGTGAGAAAGAAAAGGCCTAGGAAAGCACGTGCTGCCCAATCTGTTTCGTCCCAAACTGTTGTTTCTTCAGAGGCTACGGTTGATCCGATTCCTGTTGGAATTCCTCTTGTATCCTCGACCACTCAGGTGTGCATTTTTCTTCTTTTTATAACTTTGTCTTTCTTTTTGCACGATTTCCTTATCACGTTCTGCGTTATTTAGGAAGTCGTTGCTGCTTCTGCCCCCTCCACCTCCCAGGGAGATATGGCTATCGCAGATGTCCTTCGCGAGCGTCAGAAGAAGGCTCGCTATGATCTTCAGAATAGCCCTTCTTCCTCGGCCGCCAACCGTAGTTCAAGTGTCCTTGGGGGCGAGGGTGCGTCTGCTGATCAATCTGAACCTGTTGATTTTGGCGGTCAACCCCATGTGCCTCCTGGTTCTCCAATCCATTCTGCGCACACCCCAACGGGCTATGATTCTGATGCCCTTAATCCTGAGGTGCCTGGAGGTAATGAGGTCTCAATGCCTAACGTGGAAGGTTCCACTAGCCGGCCAGCTTCTCCTGCTGCGTTGTTCTTTGTTCCCATGCCTCATCCAACTATTGCGAGGGGTGGCCCCGCCCCTGCCTTAATGGCGGGTATCTCTCCGTACGAGCCTCCTCTCCTGCCAACTCACCACGTCAGCTTACGCTCCTTTAGAGACAGTATTCTGCAGTTTCCTACCGATGCTGATCATGATACCGTGCTTTCCTCTACCGCTTATCTGGTGGCAGAGATTTTGTCCCTTCCGAGAGAGAGGGATGCCTTTGTGGCTCGGGGCGAGCAGGGGCGCATAAATTTCCTTCGCTCTCAGGCGTTTTCTTTGCTTTGCCATCTTCACTATATGGATGAGGAGAATGCCAGAGTTGTAGCTAACGGGAAATGAGAGATAAACAGGCTGCTGGAAGAGCGACAACGTCTCAAAAATGCCCTCAATGCTGCCAACGAAGGTATGGAGGCTGCCCGGGGAGAGGCTACCGTTGTTAAGCAAGAGCTGGAGACCGCTAAGTTGGCTTTGGAAGAGGAGAAGCGACAGCATGCCGATCTGGCCATACGCCTCTCTCAGGAGGAGAATAATCTGCGTCTGGAGAGACAGAGAAACGCTGAGCTATCTGCCAATTTCTCCCTTAACGCTGAGAAGAATCGTTGGTACTTGGAGCAGGGCGGGGGAATCATGTCGGAAGCCGTGATGCATCATTATGGAGTTGAGGAGCTCCATATTGACGATCTCTCTGCGTATTTTGACAAGAGAGCCTCAACCGTTACTGATAGCGGTTTCTACCAGTGGAAGGCTGCTCAGCAAGGAGGGGTCAACGCGCCGCCCAATCCTTAAACTTCTTATTGTTTAGATGCTTTACATTTTTGTGGCTGACGGGCCCGTCCTTATTTTGTACTTTAAACGATGTCGGCCTTGCCTTGGTTAATCCACTCTTTTTGGATAGAAGTTCTTTATCTGCTTTTCTTCATAATACTTGTTTGATCACTTGTCTGCATAGGACGTTTGGCGTTAGGTTTTCATAGACATATAGTTTCGTGTTGTATCCCGTTTGCTTTTCATCAGCTGTATTCGAGTGGCATTGCCATTGTATCCTCCGATAGCATAAGTCAGCGTTGCTTTCGCATCTGCTGCACTCATATTTCATGCCGTCCCTTGTTGTCAGAGGGGGCTTTATGTCTGTCTCAACGTTGTTGTTGCAGTATGGACACCTCTCCATCATCGTTTCACCGGGTATCAACCGCGCGGCTACTAGTTAGGATTTCTTTTGTTTCTTTTCACCACAGATTGGCTCCAACATCGCTTCACCGGGTATCAACCGCGCGGCTACTAGTTGGGATACCTTTGTTTCCTTTCGCCACAGATTGGCTCCAACATCGCTTCACCGGGTATCAACCGCGCGGCTACTAGTTGGGATGCCTTTGTTTCCTTTCGCCACAGATTGGCTCCAACATCGCTTCACCGGGTATCAACCGCGCGGCTACTAGTTGGGATGCCTTTGTTTCTTTTCGCCACAGATTGGCTTTGGGGAGTGCCTCGTCTTAGTGAGTTGTCTGATCAGGACCAGCCATCACAAGGATAGGACTTTTCACCCCCAAGCGTTGTACCTCTCGTCCATGGAATCGTGCCTCGTCTCAATGGGCCGTCTATGTGAGCACGGTTACCACAAGGATAGGATTTTCACTTCCAGGACGGAGTTGGTCTCTCCTTGGGGAGTGCCTCTCCTTATGGGTTTACCATAAGAATAGGATTTCACTCCCAAGGATTCCGGGGCGTGCCTCATCTTAACGGGCCGTCTATGTGAGCGCGGTTGCCGCAAAGATAGGATTTTCACTCCGGGAAGCCGTTTGGGGTCGTGCCTCGTCTTAATGGGTCATCTATGTGAGCACGGTTACCACAAGGATAGGATTTTCACCCCCAAACGCCTTGTTATGCCAGGGCGTGCCTCGTCTTAGTGAGCTGTCTGATCAGGACCAGCCATCACAAGGATAGGATTTTCACCCCTGACATTCTTCACTACCTGCATATTACCAGTAGCAAACGCACAGTGAATATCTCAATATTCATTTTGTTAGAATAACTTTGATGTTACCCGATTAGCTCCTGGCGTGGTATAACCTCAGCCGAGCAATGTTCCAAGAGTTCTGCAGGGGCGTTCCCTCGAGCGTTTCCAGATGGTATGCTCCTTTTCCCACAATGCGGGTGACACGATACGGTCCATCCCAGTTTGGACTGAGTTTTCCCATACGTTGTCCTGCCGCCCGCTTGTCTCTGAGCACTAAATCTCCGGCTTTGAGCAATCGCTCCCTCACTTGCCGGTTGTGATATTGTGTCATTTTCCTCTTGTAGTGTAGGGTTTTCAGGAGGGTTTCCTCGTGTGTTTCTGGTAGAGTATCGAGGTTAGCTCGTAACCTTTCTTCGTTGTTTTCTTCTTTAAAATGAGCTACCCGAAGGCTCATCATGCCGATCTCGACTGGTGTGACAGCCTCGGTTATGAATGCTAACGCGAACGGGGTCTCTCCCGTGCTGGCCTTGACAATCATGCGGTAGGCCCACAATACATATGGCAATTCGTCTGGCCATTTCTTCTTGGAACCTTCAAGGTTTCTTTTGATGCCACTAAGGATGCTGCGGTTAGTTACTTCCGCCTGGCCATTGCTTTGGGGATGTGCCACAGAGGAGAATCTTTGCTCTATCTGGAATTCTGCACATCGATCCCTGAAGAACTGGCTTGTGAATTGTGTCCCGTTGTCGCTAACTAGCACGCGTGGTACTCCAAATCGCATGATGACTTGGTGTTTGAAGAAACGCCAGATTTTTTCGGTGGTGATGGTAGCTAACGCCTCAGCTTCGGCCCACTTTGTGAAGTAGTCTACCGCTACGACCACAAATTTTAACTGAGATCTGGCCTTTGGAAACGGACCCAGGATGTCAATCCCCCACTTTGCAAACGGGCACGGAGCAACTATTTCTGAAATTGGCACAACCGGCTTTCGAGGAATCTTGGCATATTCCTGGCATTTCTGACAGGTTTTCACGAAGTTATGACAATCTCATCGAATGGTGGGCCAGTAAAATCCCAACCGAAAGATTTGGGCTGCCAAAGTACCGCTAGCAATGTGCATGCCACATATCCCTTCGTGAATTTCATGTAACACATGTAAGCCTTCTTGCTCCGTTATGCATTTAGCGGCCGGATGGGAGAAGCATCTTCGTATTAACTCTTCGTTATAATATGTGCATCGTGCTGCCAGTTTTAGGACTTTCTTTCTCTCTGTATGGTCTCCCGGTAGTTTATCATGTTTCAGATATTCTATCACTAGGATCCTCCAATCATTTTCCATTTCTTCCATACAGAGCGATGCCTGCTCTTCCATGAAAGAAGGTGTAGGTAGTTCTCCATAGCGCACGTCACTGGGTATTGAGGCTTCCGGATTGGCTGCCATCTTGGCGAGGCTATCAGCCTCTTCATTGTTTTCTCTAGGAATGTGCTCAAAGGTGACCAGGGTGCCTTTTTCCTGTATCTCTGACAGCTCATGCTTCACTTTGGCTAAGTATTGGGCCATGATGGGTTCTCTGGCTTGGGAGTTCCCCAGAACCTGATCCATTATTAGCTTGGAATCTCCTCGGATCTTTAAACGTGTTCTGTCTTCCTTCTCCATACCGGGAGTGGCTCCGATAGAGAAACTGTTTCCAATTCTGAGTCCTGCCAGCAGCACTTCGTATTCAGCCGCATTGTTGGACAATGGCTGCAGGATTCTAATGGCGTATCGCATCTCCAGGCCGTTTGGTCCAACTAAGAAAACTCCCGCTCCTGCTAATTCTTGATTTTTTGCTCCATCTACGTGGATGACCCACGTATCTGTATATGTCTCCGGAGACGGTAGGCATGAACTTTCTGCTTCTTCCTCCAATAGATCTATTTTTGTGTCCTTTGTGAACGTGCATTCAGCTATGAAGTCAGCTAATGCTTGGGCTTTAACGGCTGGTCTAGCTTTGTATTGTAGCCCGTATTGTTCGAGCTCGATAGCCCAAATTAGCATTCTTCCTGAAGATTCAGGTTTCCTGAAGATTCTTCTCAGCGGCTGATCCGTAAGTACAGTGACGGGGTGGGCTTGGAAGTATCGATCCATCTTTCGCGTGGCCTGTACTAGAGCGAGTGCTATCTTCTCGATAGGAGCGTATCGCAGTTCGGCATCTTTCAATATATGACTCACGAAGAATACAGGATGGTGCACGTGCCCTTCATTTCGCACAAGGACGGCGCTGACTACCTCGTCAGCTATTCCCAAATATAGATATAGTTCATCGCCGGTCTCGGGCCTCGTCAGCACTAAATCTGATGATAGGTAAGCTTTTAGTCCTGCAAACGCTTTCTCACATTCCTCTGTCCATCCGAAGGGAGCCTTGTTTCGGATGACTTTGAAGAAAGGCAAACATCTCTCGCCTTGCTTAGATATGAATCGTCCCAACGCGATGATGCGCCCGGTTAACTTCTGTATCTCTTTGACAGTCCGCGGGGATATCATATCCTGGATGGCTTTTATCTTTGACGGGTTGGGTTGGATGCCCTTCCTGCTGACCACATAGCCCAAGAATTTTCCCGTTTGGAATGCAAACATGCACTTCCGCGGGTTTAGCTTCATCTTGTGCTTTCTCATCACATTGAAAACTTCTTCCAAGTCCGCGAGGTTTTCTCTGAAACTCCGACTTTTGATCAAGATGTCATCCACGTAGGCCTCTACATTTCTCCCATTTGATTTTCAAAAACTTTGTTTGCCATACGCTGAAATGTTGCACCGGCATTCTTTAGCCCAAATGGCATTGCGGTATAGCAGTATGTAGCCCTAGGAGTGATGAAGACAGTTTTTTCTTCGTCCTCTACGGCCATAGGGATTTGGTGATACCCGAAATTCGCATCTAGGGAGCTTAGATAAGCATATCCAGCGGTTTGATCAACTAACTGATCTATTCGCGGAAGGGGATAGCAGTCCTTGGGACAGGCATTATTTAGGTCAGTGAAGTCGATGCACATGCGCCAGTCCCTGTTAGGCTTTGGGACTAACACAGGATTAGCTAGCCAGGTCGGGTATTGGACTTCTCGAATGAACCCCGCCTCTGTGAGCTTTAGCAACTCCTTTTCGATGGCTGCTATCTTTTCTGATGAAAAGGCACGTCGCCTTTGTTGAACAGGCTTGGCGTCAGGACTAACGTTCAGCCGGTGTTTCGCAACCTCCCGAGAGATTCCGGGCATGTCTGCTGGCTTCCACGCAAATTCTCCCTTGCATTGCCTCAACAGCCGGATTAATTGCGCGTTCTCTTCAAGGCTTAGTTTCTCACTGGCTAAGAGATTCGTTTCACTATCCTTACCGATAGGGATTGATACCATCTGATCTAGCGGCTGAGTGCGCTTTTCTTCTTTATCATCGAAAGGGTCGTCTGCCACGTAAATGTAGCGGCCACAACTCCTTTGAGTCATAAGTAAGTAGCATTCGACTGCCAGCTTTTGGTCCCCTTTGATTGAGACCATGCCGTCCCATGAGGGATATTTCATCCGCAGGTATTTTTGAGATATGGCTACTCCAAAACGATTAAGGAATGGTCGCCCCAAAATGGCATTATACGGTAACGTTAGGTCGACGACCAGAAATAATAGCTCTTCGGAGCATTTGGATGTGTCTTCCCTGAAGTACACCGGCAGGGATGTTATTCCGGCTACCAGAATCGGTACTCCATCAATCCCAATAATTGGCCTCGTGCAGGACGATAGTTCACCGTCAGGTCGTTTCATCAAGTTGTACGCTTCTAATGAAAATAAATTCACTGCACTCCCGTTATCGATAAGGGTCCTTCTTACCCCATGACTTCCAATGACGAGCATTACGACCATCGCGTCATTATGCGGGAAGACGATGCCTTTTTTGTCTTCTTCTGAGAAGGACAATATCATTCTGTCTAAGGCACTTATCGCCTCGATTTTCGTTTGCGCGCTCTCCCGTTTGTGCTTTTCTCTAGGGTTGGGCGTTTGCGGCATAATTTCCTCGCAATAGGGTGCTCCCCCCGCAATGATATTTATCATGGGCATTTGATCGCTATCGATAGCGAGCGCTTCTCTATTTGGCCCGAGGGGAACTGCGTTAGCTCCTGTGGCGCGTGAGGGTGCTTGCCCCTGATCAGTTGTATTTCCAGTTGGGTTGTTTCTGGCTCCTTCCCTTGCCTTTGTGGCAAATTCCCCAAGGTAGCCTTCTTCGACCAATCGCTCTATAGCCAATTTTAACTCTCTGCAGACATCTGTCGAATGTCCCTTGACCTTATGGAATTTGCAGTATGTATTTTCTCTTCCTCCCATGATTACTCCTGGTTTCACGGGAGCTGGGTAACGGATGGGCAAATTTCTCTATTGGACTATTGCTAAGATCTCCGCCCTTGGGAGTATGAGAGATGGGAGGCCAGGATCGTATATTCGGCCCTTTGGCGGGTCCGTTTGCTTCCGAGTGGGGGACCCTCCAGGTCTTCCTTTCGAGAAGTTGCCTCTCTGCCGGCTAGGGACTTTGGTATTATGTTCTTTCCGCTGCATGTGATCCTCGATAGGTTTAGCGTCAGGGGCATTGCCGTGCAGGACGTTAGGGGCCACATATGGGTCTGTCGGCATGCCTTGGATCCAATCTCTATTTTCCTCCTCTTCCATTCTCGCATAGTTATGCGCTTTCAGCCTCAACGCATCCAGGGTCATTGGAGGGTCCACCGTTAGCGTGTCTTTCAATTTACTGTATCGGCAATTGCGTTTCAGGGCCTCAATTGCGAAATCGATAGTGACCCCTGGCGTTAAGGACATTTCAAGATCAAATCGACGTAAAAAGTCGTTCAATGATTCCTGTGGTTTTCGATGGATATCGAGCAGCGCAGCTGCTGACTTTCTGATAAGAATAGTCGTGCTAAACCGACTTTTGAATTTTTCTTCCAATTGAGAAAAATTATCGATAGACCCGGCGGGGAGTCCTTCGAACCATAGACGTGCCACTCCTGACAGCGTCATTACGAAGATCTGACACAATGCTGCATCACTGCGCGTTTGGAATTGCACGAAATCCTTCACCTTATTGAGGTGAGAAATGGGATCTTTCGTGCCATCATATGATTCTGCTGGGAGTTTCACATGTCGATGGACTCTGTGGTGCCTGACACGGTAACTGAACGGATGACCCACGTTAGCATCGGGGATCCTACGAGGCTGACGCTGATGTGGAATTTCAGCGTCGTATTTGGGATTCTGAGGGTCATATTCCTGATGTCTCCTAGGAGAACGGCTACGGCTCCTTGGAGTTCGTGCTCGTCGACTTCTGCTGCTAGATCTTTCGCTGTATCTAGGAGATGGATCTCTCACTATATCCCCCCGTCGATCATCCCAGTGTTCTCTATACTCGTCACGCTGGCGGACTGCTTCGGGGATAGAGATTCCTCCCCTGTATTGTCCAGAATGGTCGGCAGGTCCGCGCGTGAATGGTGGGACGTTTATGGGGGCCACAGGGAAAGGTAAGGAGGACGGGAGTGCTCTAGAGTGTTGGGGCGATAAGGGTCGTTCGTTGACAATGGACGGAGTGAAAACTACTTGGGAGGACACACCAGGTCATAAGGCATGAGGAGTAAATCCAGCAGCCATCTCTGTCAACTGATCCAGTTGAGCTTGGAGAGCTGCTATTGAGTTCGCGAAAGGGTTGTCCACTTCTCCTATCATAGATCTCCCCGTTTGGGGGGTAGGATGGCTGGTTCCTGCTATATGGGAGAAGGGAGAGCAAATCTGGAATGTAACTTCTTCCGAACTTGACCCAGGAGGAAGATCTAATTCTCCTGCAGTGACGTCCTGCCCTGGGGTGGGAGTATCAGAGGTAGCGATGGGAAACAGGCGTCTGCGGGTTGGGATGTTGGAAGTTTGGGACAGCGCCGGATCTGACTCTGAGGCCATAATCCTTCTAGCTTCGGGGAAGAGGAGCTTGGTTATTAAGGATGCTCACTTAATAGAACTAATACTCTCAATGAAAGCACCAATTTGATAATAATTTGTCTTCTGCTGAAGGATGTAGGGTGGAGCAGCTCCTCTCAGGTCAGTGTGCGTGACGGTCCACAGTACCTGCAATGCGCCGGAGGGGGTCTCCGGCGGAAATACTCCGATGCTTAAGTCAGTATGTGTACTGAATTTGGCAGAGTTTTTGCCAGTAAAGTTTGCTTACCTGCCTCCTTCGTGGGGGAGGTATTTATAGAAGAATGGGGCGTTCCCGCCCAAGTAAAAGAGTACGGAGCTATCGCTCGCGTTAGGGTATGTGATTCGCCCTTATCGTGACACGCTACCTTGTCGGTAGGTGTATAGGTGGATATTGCCGCGGTAGGATAATAGCCGGAGCTTTCTTCCTGTCGCGTGGTTTCCTTTGGGGGTGAGATAACTCCTTGAACCATCCACGAGGTCCGTGGGAGGAGCCGGTAGGGCACCGTTAGCCCTCGTAGCGTTAGCCTTTGGGGAAGGTAGCAACCTTATCCCTATCGTGGTGGAGCAAAACAGTAGCTATGTCCCTTCCCACCGGGTGATAGACGAAAATACCCCTGCTTTTAGGTGAATTGTTATCAGCTGGTGAATATGCTTGGTCTAGAAAAGTCTGGTTGATAGGATCGTTATCCTGTTAGCTAGATGCAGGTGCTTTTCTAGGGTTGGATGTGTGTTGGTTAGGTGTGGTTTGTCGAATGACTTATCTATTTTGTGTGTTAAGGGGTTGAAGATGTATGTTATTGCATGAGGTGGTTTTCAAATTTTGTTAATGCTCGAGGGCGAGCATTGGGGCAGTGTGGGGATGCTTGATAACATATTTCTTGGGCGTGATTTTATCCTCTTTTCTAGCCTTTTCGGGGGCATGATTCTACTATTTGACCCTTATTTCCATCTTTATTATAGATCAGCACCAGAGATCCCAGAATCGAAAGCCAAAGAGAAGAATCTTCAAAGATCTGCACGGGATTCCATGCGTTTCCAGAAGATGTCAGGCACGCCAGAGATCCCAGAATATTCCCTTGAAGGACATGAGCTGTCATGCTCTCCTAGGCTCCCTCACTCTCCCCTTAGCTATTTTGTCCCCTAGCGGGTTGTAGGCCTATATAAGCTTAGTTTTAGGGTTTTTGTAGAGAGATTAATACATCACTCCATCTTTTACCCTAGTTTTAAGGGATTGTTCACTTGGTTTTTGGGAGCAGCCGCCGGTTTGTAAAGGAGCAAGCTTTTCTCCTTTGAATTATTAATTCATCCTTCGGTTTCTTCTAAACCCTTTCCTTTTATCTTCCTTTATTGCATGATATTTATTATCTACGTTTTATATCTATTTATGAGTAGTTAAATTTCCTTATCTTAGCAAAGGGTGTTTCAAGGGTTGTAAGGATTAGTTAAGAGGCCTAAACGTGTTTCGTACATCTTTACCATCGTATTCGTTTGCTTGTCACTTTCCTGTCACTTTCACTCGGGAATGTTAAGGGCTTGATCAACTTTTAGTGTTTCTTTGTGTTTATTATCATCTTAGTGGTAATAACTGACGCGAGGCCATTAAGAGTAGTAGGCACCTAGAGCGGAGAGGTTACTACAGTGTGATCTCACCAATCTAGGGCATTTGAACGATTAGGGTTGCGACGCGAGCTTGACAAACTGAGATGTCGTGCCCTAGATATGTCTTACCTTCGCTTCATAGGCATTTTGAGTATTGCCTCCCCGCATTCGTACTTGGGGGGACGGTGAAACGTCAAGGCTACCTCATAAGTGGAAACGGGGGGTAGCTTCTATCTGCGAAGGTAAGTAGGGGGTGTTGAGTGGAAACTAGGCCCCTATAGCATATCTATGGTGTAGAGATAGAAAATCCTTGTGCCGATGATTGACTAGCCCTGGAAACAACCCGAGAACACTCATTGCTAAGATCCTTTCTTATCTGAATCTTTATTTGCGTTTACTGAATCTTCTTATTTTTGTGATCTTGACACTATTTTGATATCTTGCCTCCGACTGTGTTTTACTTTCGTGCCCTTGATAACTGCTTTAATCATTTGTTTTGTTAGCTCCTAAATCTGCGTTGATTAATTATATTAATCAACATAAACCCTCCCCCAGTGGTACTTTTATTTTTGGTTGCATTTACCCTTTGTTATACATCTAAACTGACTTGTATTCCTTCAATCTATGTGGCTCGGCCCTATTTTGCCCTTTACACATTTATTTATGCATTTAGGCATCAGAAAAATATTAGTATATTTGAGTGACGATCATAGATCTACATTTTTGTCCTATTTTTCCACCCACAAAAGATTTTCTTCTAATTGACCATGGAGCTAGATAGACACATCGCAAGAACTTATTTTAGCTATTCTATTTGTTTCTATTATAAGAACTACTATGGGGAGAAATTCAGTTTCATTTTACAAGTCAACAACACACCAAATCATTGCAGATCAGCCATCAAGGCATCAAGCCTGTGGTAAAACAAGCGATTTTGGTAGCGAAACTACATCTATTATAATATCACTTCCTACGATAACTGACAATATCAATCTTAGAAAAATAAAGATGATCTCTGATAACTATTGACACGACTCTAGGGGCATTCCCGCCTTCTCACCCAGAGACATGATCGGAGCACTGTAGATATCCGCAGTGCCCTGGTGCTGTACCTACCGCCCCTAGCCTGGCAGCAAGTTCTGGGATGGTCGACATCAGCAGGGGATCTCACGCGACATCGGCACGGCGTCATCCCAGGTCACACATGACATCACTCCGTGTGACGTCACCCTGTATAACGTCATTTCCTAGCACCCGCGCGACATCTACTAGAGGTAACACCTACCCCCTGTCGGCAAGGCCCCTCCTTCGCTTATAAATACCCCCACCATTCAAAGCAAAAGGGTAAGCCTAAGATCGCGTGCTGAACCCCTACTCTTTTCACCACTCATACTAACTTAAGCATCAGAGTATTTACGCTGGAGACCCCCTCCGGCGCTTTGCAGGTGACGAAGACAATCGTAATAGTGTTCCCGACCAGCCCCGCTTTGGCCGATCCTACTTGACGAACCTCGGACTCTTATCAAATGGTGCTTTCATTGAGAGCCTTGGTTAGTTAAGTGAGCATCCTTTCTAACCAAGCTCTGTTCTTTCTGGGAATTGAAGGATCATGGCCTCAGATTCAGAATCTACACCCCCTTATTCTCGCAGTACCCACACTCGTAGGGAACTTTTTCCTACGTCTTCATCTAGTATCTTCGCCACATCGCATGGAGCCTTCTCGGCCCAGACGGACCTCCTGTTTGGACTAGCAGGAAACATGTCGCTTTCCCAAAAGGGCGCCCCATTTTCTCAGGTGGGTAGAACTAGTCATTCCACTCCCTCTCCTGTAGGTTCCGGAATGGATGGTGCCAACAATCCTTTGGCAAGTTCAATCTTGGCCCTTCGTGCTCAGCTAGATTACTTGACTGAGCTAGTAGCAGGGTTTACTTCCAGTGTTCCCGGATCGGGTGTATCTTCTCAGTTTGTTTTCACCCCGTCTATCGTTACTGATAGGCCGATATCGCTTCAGCGGCAGGTGAGAGTTCCTCCAACTTTACCTACATTGAGTACGCCATTTAGCTTTGTACAACACACCGACGGACGGGTAGAGCCTTACATACCACAAGCGCCGCGAGTTCCCATCTCCCAAGTGGAACGACGACAGGATGACTATAGAGAATGTTAGGATGGTAGGAGAGAGGAAGCCGACAGAGAGATGTCTCTTGAGCGAAGTGAAAGATCGAGCAGTAGGAGACGTCGAACCCGTTCACCAAGGAGTCGCAGCTGATCCCCCAGGCAGCAGCGTACCTCCAAGCCTCGAGGGCACAGACGCCACTTGGAAATTTCTCTGCCTCGTCATGACCGTGAAATCCTAGACGACATCTCAGGTCATCCGTTCAGCCATCGTATAAGCTCCCTACAGAGTCGTACGACGACACTAAAGATCCCATCTCCCACCTCAACAAGGTGAAAGATTTCGTGCAATTCTAGACGCACAGCGACGCGACATTGTGTCAAATATTCATCATGACGTTGTCAGGGGTAACCCACCTCTGGTTTGAAGGACTCCCTACCCGGTCGATCGATAATTTCTTATAGTTAGAGTCTAAGTTTAAGAGTCGCTTCAGCACAGCTATCCCCATCCAGAAGTCTGCCACAACCTTGTTTGACATACACAGGAGGCCAGAAGAATCTTTAAAAGGCTATCTCGGTCAGTTCGACATGGAAATGTCATTGACACCAGGTATTACTGATAATAATTGATGAAACACCAAGGGTACCTTCGTCTTCTCACCCAAAGTAAAAGTCGGATCCCTGTAGACCTTGACTGGCGATGACACCCAGCTACCGCCCTCATTGGACTGAGGAATCCTAGGCATTGTGTCAAATATTCATCATGACGTTGTCAGGGGTAGCCCACCTCTGGTTTGAAGGACTCCCTGCCCGGTCGATCGATAATTTCTTACAGCTAGAGTCTAAGTTTAAGAGTCGCTTCAGCATAGCTATCCCCATCCAGAAGTCTGCCGCAACCTTGTTTGACATACACAGGAGGCCAGAAGAATCTTTAAAAGGTTATCTCGGTCGGTTCGACATGGAAATGTCGTTGACACCAGGTATTACTGATAACAATTGATGAAACACCAAGGGTACCTTCGTCTTCTCACCCAAAGTCAAAGTCGGATCCCTGTAGACCTTAACTGGCGACGACACCTAGCTACCGCCCTCATTGGACTGAGGAATCCTAGGATGGTCGACAACAGCAGCGGGGGGGGGGGGGGGGGGGGGGGGAACCCATATGGCGTTTTCCTATCCCAGGTGGCCCGACAGCATCTCACTGGCGATATCTTATCCAGCTGACGCATGCTGACGTCATCTTGGGCATTATCTCCCTTCGATAATGCCCACCCCTAGGATAACATCCTTTCTTTTGCCTATAAATACCACTCATTTCCAGATCAAAGGTAAGACTAAGATTACTACTAAAATCTCTGCCAAATTTCACAGCCCTACTAACTTAAGCATCGGAGTGTCTACGCTGGAGTCCCCCCTCCGGCGCTTTGCAGATACGACGGACTGCCGCTACAGTGACTTCAGACGGCCATAATCTCTACCCCGCTTCCCCAGAAGTCCGAATCTTATCAAATTGGTGCTTTCATTGAGAGCTTTGGCTCTAATTAAGTGAGCGTCCTTAATAGCCAAGCTCTGTTCTTCTGAAAATTGGACGATTATGGCTTATGATTCAGATCCATCATTGTCTCAGTCCTCTAGCCTTCCATTTGATACCCACATGTGACTTTTCCCTTTCGCCACCTCTGATGCTTCTACCTCGACGCAAGAAATTCCCCCAGGAATGCCGGATCTCTCTTTTGAACAAACGATGGGAACATTTGTGTCCCAGCCGTATACTCCTTTATCCCAGATAGCGGGGCCCAGTCATTTTACTCCCCAGTCAAGGGGATCCATGATAGATAGTGCGAATAATCCTTTCGTGAACTCAATTTCAGCCCTTCGTGCCCAACTGGACCACTTAACAGAACTGGCTACCAGATTCACGCCTAGTGCCTCTAGATCAGGCGTCCCATCCCAGTTTGTTTTTACTCCATCCACCATCACAGAACGACCGTTGTTATCCCCGTTGCATGCGAATGCCCCTCTGACGTTACCTGCGTTGAATGCGCCAGTCAGTCTTGTATAATTTGCTCATAGGACAGTGGAGCCGTACGTGCCGCAGACGCATTTACATCCTATTTCCCGAGAGGAACTCTAATGGCGTGACGAGGACAGAGGTCGTTGGGATGGTAGGAGGGATAAAAACGATAGAGAGATATCTCCTAGAGGGAGTGAGAGATCCAACAGTAGGAGGCATCGAACTCGCTCGCTAAGGAGTCGTAGCCCGTCTCCAAGGCGACATCATGTTAGAAATCCGTGAGATCACAGGCGTCATTTGGAGGTATCTCCACCTCGGTATGCGCATAAGATTCTTGATGATACTTCTGGCCACCCCTTCAGCCCACGCATAAGGCGTCACAGAGTCAGCCGACATGTGAAACACCCCTCGGAATCTTATGACGGTACCAGAGATCCCATTTCTCACCTTAACAAGGTGAAGGAATTTGTGCAATTTCAGACCCACAATGACGCTGCTTTGTGTCAGATATTTGTAATGACCCTGTCAGGGGTCACGCGCTTATGGTTCGAAGGTCTTCCGGGTGGGTCTATTGATAGCTTTTCACAGCTAGAATCTAAATTCAGGAGTCGATTCAGTACCGCAGTCCCCATTAGGAAGTCTGCTGCTGCCTTGTTCGACCTACACAGAAAACCTCAGGAATCCTTGAGGAGTTTCCTCCATTACTTCGACACCGAGATGTCGCTAACGCCAGGTGTAACAGTCGATTTTTCCATAGAAGCCTTAAAGCGAAACTATTGCAATGGAAAAATCCAAGATGCTTTAATGGTTGACCCTCCAGCAACCTTGGATGCGTTAAGGTTGAAAGCCCACAACTATGCGAGGATGGAAAAGGAAGAGAATAGGGACATGATTCGAAACATGCCGTCAGTCATGCCTCCAGTCCCTAACGCTCCCATTTCAACCACTTCTGAAGATCGGTTCATCGATGATTACGCTCAGCGAAAGGATCACATTCCCAAGACCTCTAATAGGAGAAGAGGCAACTCCTCAAAGGGAAAGTCTGGTGACTCCTTAGTGCAACGGCAGGGTGATCCCCCTAAGAGACGAGTTTATGACTCAGATCTCCCTTCCCTCATCTTACCCAGGGAAGAAATACTAGCGATAGTGGAACAGCGGAACTTGCCCATCCGTTATCCAGCCCCTGTGAGACCGGGGGTGACCTTGGGAAGAAGAGAAAACGCTTATTGCAAATTTCACAAAGCTAAGGGACACTCTACCGAGGTGTGTAGAGAACTCAAATTGACGATAGAGTGCCTGGTCGAAGAAGGTTATCTGGGAGAATTCGCCGTCAAAACACGAGAAGAGGCTAAGAGTAACCCAGCAAACATGGTAGCCGATGATAGGACGACACCTTCCCGCGTCCTGGGTAACGACGCTGGTCTCGCGGGGAGAGATAGGGAAACACTCATGATTGATGACGAAGACATCCCCATCATTAACATCATCGCTGGAGGTACACCTTATCTGGATGAGTCCGCACAGCTGACACCCGCGCCGGGGTATAAACGGAAGCGAGTGGGCGTGTCAATCAAAAGTGAGGCGATAAGCGCCTTAGATCGCATGGTATTATCCTTTTCCGAAGAGGACGAGAAGGGCGTGGTATATCCCCACAACGATGCATTAGTAGTCACGCCCATTATCGCTAGCCATGGAGTTAGGAGGACTCTTGTTGACAACGGAAGCGCCGTGAACTTGTTCTCACTAGAAGCTTACAATCTCATAAAGCGTCCTGATAACGAGCTTACGCCCTGCAAAAAACCCATTATCGGAGTAGACGGAGTCCCCATCCCTGTGACTGGGGTAACTACCTTGCCGGTATATTTTAAGGAAGACACCTCCAAGCGGTCGGAGGAACTTCTATTTTTGGTAGTGGATCTAAATCTGCCTTATAACGCCATATTGGGGCGGCTATTCCTCAACCTTTTCGAAGTAGTGATATCGCAAAAGCATCTGAGGTTGAAATATCCTTCCTTGGATGGTGTGGTCTCAATCCGGGGTAATCAGAAGTTAGCGGCTGAATGCTACCTGCTCATGACTCATAAGAGTTGTGATAGGTACGTGTGCGTGACGGTGGACCCATATGAACAAAATGATGAGAAGCGCACTCAGCCCATGGATAAGATGACTCACGTCCCCATTAATGGGGTATATGGGGCCATATTCCTGGTTAGCGATAACCTCACCCTTGAGGAAAACTCTCAGTTAGCCCAGTTATTGAACAAATGCAAGGGAGAGTTTGCATGGAAACCATCTGACATGCCCGGTACCTCACGGGAGGTAGCGGAACATCGACTTAACTTCAACCCTGACGCAAAACTGGTTCAACAGAAATGGCGTGCCTTCTCTGCAGAAAAAGCGATGGCTGTTGAAGGGAAGTAGCAAAACTTCTCGACGCTGGCTTTATTCCAGAAGTGCGATATCCTACATGGTTGGCTAACCCCGTCCTGGTTCCCAAGCCTAACAGAGAGTGGTGCATGTGCATTGAATTCACAGACTTGAATGACGCTTGGCCCAAATATTGTTACCCACTTCCTCGGATTGATCAGCTAGTTGATCAGGCTGCCGGGTACACATATTTGAGTTCGCTAGACGCCAATTTGGGGTACCACCAAATCCCTATGGCCAATGAGGATGAAGAGAAAACTACTTTCATCACTCCGAATGCCACTTATTGCTACACGGCGATGCCTTTTGGGCTGAAAAATGCTGGAGCCACCTATCAGCGAATGGCGAATCAGGTCTTCGAAAAACAGATGGGGCGAAATGTAGAGGCGTATGTCGACAACATATTGGTCAAAAGCTGAAGCTTCAAAGACCACCTGTCTGATCTGGCAAAAGTCTTCGAAGTAATGAAGCGATATCAAATGAAGTTGAACCCTTGGAAGTGCATGTTTGCCTTTCAAACGGGTAAATTTTTGGGTTACGTGGTTAGTCAAAAGGGTATTCAACCCAACCCGTCAAAGATCAAAGCCATCCAAGACATGGTATCTCCTCGAACTGTGAAGGAAATACAGAAGTTAACGGGGCGTGTTATCGCTCTAGGACGGTTTATATCTAAACAAGGCGAGAAGTGTCTCCCTTTTTTCAAAGTTATACGTAAGAAAGCCGTCTTCGGATGGACAACTGAATGCGAAGAGGAATTTACAGCCCTGAAGGCCTACCTATCGTCCGATTTGGTGCTAACCAGACCAGAGCCTGGTGATATTCTGTATTTATACCTTGGGGTTGCTGACAAAGTGGTCAGTACGGTCCTTGTGCGAGATGACAATCACACACACCGCCCTGTATACTTCGTAAGTCACATCTTGAAAGATGCCGAGCTGAGATATGCCCGTATTGCGAAAATAACGTTCGCGTTGATACAAGCCATGCGGAAAATGAGTTGATATTTTCAAGCTCATACCGTCATCGTGCTGACGTACCAATCTTTAAAAAGGATATTTCGGAAGCCCGAATCCTCGGGGAGAATGCTGATTTGGGCTATCGAGCTCGAACAATATGGATTGCATTACAGATCCCGACCTTCCATGAAAGCTCAAATTCTGGCAGACTTTATCGCAGAATGCACATTTACGCCAGATCCAATGACGGAGTTGACCGAAAAAGAAAAAGAAGAGTTGGACCTCCCCTTCCTTGAAACCTACATCGACCTGTGGGTCATCCACATGGACGGCGCCAAAAATCAAGAGCTTGCCGGGGCCAGAATCTTCATGGGCGGGCCTCACAACATCCATGTGCGATATGCCATCCGAATCCTGCAGCCATTGTCCAATAACGCCGCAGAATACGAAGCGCTGTTAGCAGGGCTCATGATAGGGAAAAACTTCTCCATAAAAGGAATACATGACTCAGGGAGGTTGGGGGACCTGCGGCTGAAAATCTGTGGAGACTCCAAGTTGATAATAGACCAAGTTTTGGGACACTCTCAAGCTAGGGAGCCCATCATGGTGCAATATCTTGCCAAAGTGAAACGCGAGTTGATAGAAATAAAGAAAAGTGGCATACAGGTCAGCTTCGAGCATATTCCTCGAGAGGATAACGCTGAGGTGGATAACCTCGCCAAACTCGCAGCAAACCCATAAGCATCCATACCAAAAGGGGTGTACCACCGAGAGATACCCGTACCTTCCTTTATGGAAGAACAGGCGACGCTCTGCGTAGAAGAAAATGAAAATGACTGGAGAATTCCCGTCATAAAATACTTGAAACATGACGAGCTACCAGCGGATAACGCTAAGAAGAAGAAAGTACTAAAACAAGTGGCGCGGTGCACGTACTTCAACGGGGAACTGATGCGGAGATGTTTCTCTCATCCAGCTGCTAAGTGCATAACAAAATAAGAGGGCCTTCATACCCTCCGCGAAATCCATGAAGGAATTTGCGGCATGCATGCATCCGGCGGCACCCTGGCTGGGCAGGTCTTTCGATCAGGATTTTACTGGCCTACTATCCGGAAAGACTACCATGATTACGTGCGAACTTGCCAAAAGTGTCAGGAATTCTCCAAGATTTCTCGACAACCTGCCACACAAATTTATGACATCATCGCTCCTTATCCTTTCGCGAAATGGGGAATTGACATCCTCGGACCGTTTCCAAAGGCGAGGTCTCAGTTAAAGTTTGTAGTCATGGCGGTGGACTACTTTACCAAATGGGCGGAAGCTGAAGCGGTTGCCAACATCACGACAGAAAAAATATGGCATTTCTTCAAACACCAAGTTATCATGCTATTCGGCGTGCCCCGTATGCTAGTCAGCGATAACGGAACGCAATTCACCAGCCAATTCTTCAGAGACCAATGTGTGGAGTTCGGAATCGAGCAAAGATTCTCTTCCGTGGCTCATCCGCAGACCAATGGTCAGGCTGAGGTGACAAACCGAGCCATCCTTAACGGTGTTAAGAAGAACCTAGAAGGATCCAAAAAGAAGTGGGCAGATGAGCTGCCATATGTGATGTGGGCATACCGCATGACCACGAAAACCAGCACAGGAGAGACACCATTCGCACTGGCTTTCGGTACTGAGGCCGTCACGCCCGTGGAAATCGGTACTATGAGCCTACGAGTGGCCTATTTCAGAGAAGAGCTGAATGAGGAAAGGTTACGAGCTAACCTTGACGCACTGCCAGAATTGCAAGAGGAAGCTCTTATGAAAATGTTACACTATAAGCAAAAGATGGCGTGTTATCACAATAGGCGAGTCAAAGAACGACTGCTAAAAGAAGGTGACTTGGTACTCAGGGATCAACGAGCAACCGGTCAACGCCGGGGGAAGCTCAGCCCGAATTGGGAAGGGCCGTACCGCGTTACCCGTATTGTAGGGAGAGGAGCGTATCATCTGGAGACACTCGACGGTGTGTGTGTAGACGATGAAAGAAAAATAAGAAAGAGGTTTCCAGGAGTGAAAAGTCCTATCCTTGTGATGGTCGATCCTGATCAGATGGCTCACTAAGTGAGGGCACACCCTGGCACACCTGATATTTAGTGTTGGGAGTGAAAAGTCCTATCCTTGTGGTTGTCACGTGTGGGCCATAAGACGAGACACGTCCCGACGCCCCCAGGGGTAAAAAGTCCTTTCCTTTTGGTAAACCGCGCTAATATAGGTGGCCCACTAAGATGAGGTACGCCCTAGTATCCGTGGAGGTAAAAGCCCAACCCTTATGCCAACCGTTCTCATGGAGACGGCTCGTTAAGGAAGGGCACACCCCAGGGAGATAGTAACTCCATCTTGGAAGTGAAAATCCTATCCTTGTGACCGGGCTAATGTAGACGGCTCACTAAGTGAGGGCACGATTCCGAGATGCGAGGACAACGCCGAAAGTGAAAATCCTAACCTTGTGACGGCCTGTCCTGATCAGACGGCTCACTAAGAAGAGGCACTTTCCGGTCGATCGTGGTAACGTGGAAATGCGAAGAATCGTGAAATCCCAGTGAGTAATTAGATGCGGAATCCCTGGTGAAGTGAGCTGGTTAAGAAAGCGATAATAAGTGACACCTGTACCCTAGAATGGCGGCGGATTGGCTCCTACGGGAAACTTGTGTCTGTTATCGCATATCTCTTACTAACAAATATTAATCGAGAGTGTGCAGGATATCTCTGACTGACGGAGATCGTAACGCTCAAGGCGATAGAAGGATTGCGCAACTCGTCAACAAAATTGAGGCGAGGACAATCGCGCTGATTTTTATATGATTCGAGGAATAGGGCCTAAAGACCCTATTCATCATCCCTTTTGATCGTGGAAAAGATACTTCTTTCTGGAGGAGTGTCATCTTTGATGGGGCCGAGCAGCGGTTAAGTTGAACCTGACAAAGCCCGTCGCTATAATTAAGATGGTAACGGCGCAATGGCCGTGCTACGAAAAAAGTTGAAGAAAAAGAAGTACAGAAAAGAAAATCAACAACAAAGAAAACCAGTACCACAGATATGTTATTGTTTAAGCACCCGTGAAGGGTCGCAAAGATATACAAAAGATGGACCAAAAAAGGATATTGCTCAATCCTCACAAAAAGAAGGGACGATAATACCTGGCTACAACTGATCCCCTAAAATCCCCCGCTCTAGGTAGCCATTCGATCTGGCTGAGCGAAAACCCACGTGATGGGATCATGACCCCCTTCGAGTTAGAACAATTTGGCATGATGCCAAGAGGACCGGTCATGGGCAACCGAGCCTTGCAGACGAGCGTAAATCATGCCCAAGGTCAACGATCAAACGCCAAATCTTCGCAATACCTAGGCCTAGACGCACCGAACTCCCAAGATGGCCGAGCAAGCCCTGAAGTAGAGACTTAGGTGACAAGAGAAAGGAGTAATCTCACTTTACAAAATATCACCAAATGTCTAAAGCTTCCTTAAGAAAATGAAACAAAAGAGATATATATAGTTGGCATGCAAATTTGGGTTTGAAAAGCCCAAAAATCCGAAATCAAAGTAGTGGCTAGCGTGAATCACGCTAAGAGCTTGGGTATCTCACCTTTGTTTTCAAGTGTTTTTAAGTGTGTAGGTGAGACGATTGAGGTTATGGATTCGAGGACGAATCCTTTTGAAGAGGGAGAGGTTGATGTGATCACGACCCCCTTCGAATTAGAACAACTTGACACATTGCCAAGAGGATCGGTCACGGGCAGCCGAGCTTTGCAAATACGCGTAAGTCATGCCCAAGGTCGACGATCAAGTGCCAAATCTTCACAATACCTAGGCCTAGACGCACCGAACTCCCAAGATGGCCGAGCAAGCCCTAAAGTAGAGGCACGTCTAGCCCTAGAAAGTCCCAAGGACACGCGTACCACCCCAAGGCCTCCAGCAAAGCCGAACTTCCTCAACTTGCAACAAGGCTCGTCAACAAATGCTCCATCCAAGAGGACCAATCATCATGAGAATATGGACAAGCAAATGGAGTCAGATTTGAGAGAACAAAGGCTTGATGGAAACTTCAAGATGTTAGCTTTCGTTTGGGACAAGTTTCAGGCCAATCGGACGGGTGGATCAAAAGTTATGCTAGTTGACATTTTGGTGCGCAGGCTCTTAGCGTGATCACGCTAAGGAAGAAGTGCTCAGCGTGATTACGCTACGCTCTTAGCGTGATTCACGCTAGCCACTACTTTGATTTTGGATTTTTGGTCTTTTAAGCCCATTTTGTGTAATAGCTTAGGCCCCTTGTAACTTAGTATAAATAGGGACTTGCTCCTTACTTGTAAATCAGTTTTGGATGATGAGTGAATGTTTAAGTTGAGTTTACTCCTTCCATTATTCATTCATTCATTGCTCACCCTTCCTTGAGAGAGATCCGTCGAGTTGAGAATACTCCTCCCGATCTCTCTTTGGGAAATCAAATTGGTGCTTGCCTTGGTCTTGGATCGCCGTGGCTTGAGTCAATAAAAAAGAACAAGAATCCTTCACATGTGTAACCCGTTGTTACCTCCTCGTGTTCCAACCGTCATCTCTAATCCCTCCGCCATTCAATCGGGTAATTTGTTGCTAATCCTTTCCACTGCGTGTCTCCCTCCATTCATCCATGTTTTTCTACTATTTTTCCCTCTTGTTTGTGTGCTCAAACCCATGAGCTAGATCCTCCTTTTGTTGAATATCATTCGACCCTCACACCCGAGGGTAGGATCACATCAGACACCCCACAACTCGCAAATACGAATGAAGGCATGAATCCCGCACGAGGAAGAAGGCGTAATCTGAGTCGGGTTGATGTCATATCGAACAAATAATCCTTTCACCGCTTCATGGATGGGAAAGTGAAAGCCGTAAAGGAACATATTAAAATATAACATCCTATCGCTCCCCGATAGAGGGTCGTGAAGCTGATGACCGGCATCAGGAATTTTAATGGAGTAACTAGGAGGGAAAAAGATACCGTTTTCCTCCAACTCTGCCTCCAATACCGCTTCATCAATAAAAATACTGGGTGTTCTCTCAATTTCTAAATCTATGGGCCACTAGAGACTCTTCAAGGACCTATTTGTGGCCAAAGGCCACTGAGAATCCTTGGGTATTCTAGATGTACTCATAATGAATCAGCAAGAAGAAAATCTAAGGAAAAAGAAGTGAAGTACCTTGAACAGAAGGCGGTGGATAAAACCGTCGGCGCCGGCGAATGGTGGTCGCAACTTCCTTTGAAGCAAAAAACTTAGAGAGAGAAGGAGAAAATTTCGAAGTGCAAGCAAAGAGTGTTAAAAGAGAGTAGTTGCTCCCTTTTAAAGGCTGAGTTCGAAAATCGAACAACCTGTAAAAATGGGACACGCCCTAAGGCAAAAGTGACACGTGTGAAAAACGTTAGAAGGATATTTATGTCTAAGCATTTATATCTTCTGAAGGGGGCAGTTACTGATAATCAGTTGCAAGCGGTTACATCGAAGCAATAGTTAGTTTCTCAGCGATAGCCATCTGTCAGAAGAGGAGCTAACGCCTGAGCGTGCAAGACTAAAAAAGCAAAAGCATCATTTCATTTAATATTAGCCATACGGCATCTAAAAAGGGTTGCCGGGGGCAGAATCAATCATCGTCAGGCCAGTAAGAGGACCAGTAGCAGTATTCCTCATCTGAAGGTGGAAGCTCCTCATCTGAAGGTGGAAGCTCCTCATCAGCAAAAGAAGGGGATTTGTCAGCTTTTCGCTCTGGACTCGGCATTAATGGTTTGGATTCCCTCTTTGCAGCAGAGGATGTCGCCTTTGCGACGGTATCGCCAGGAGGAATCTCCTCTTCAAACCAGTCAGTAGGAGGAAACAATTCTTTGCCCTTACGAGCCGGAGGGGCTGAAAAAGAAGAAAACCAGCCAGTAGTCTTAGAATTTGCTCTCTTCTTCGATCTCTTCCGACCTCTACGGTGGGGCAACCGCCTCTTCCGGCACGGCGACGAAGGAGGATTGTCAGAATCCGGTGTAGTTGGAGGGGTCAGATGAGATTATCGCTCATCAGAGACTTGATCATATGAATCAACCATGAGAGACAAAAATCAGTAGCAGCAGGAAAATACAAAGAAGAAGATGAATAGGAAAAAGGAAAAGAACTCCCCATAAATAGCTGAAGTGGTGAGACTCTTCAAATCTTTCACAAGTGAGAGAAGGATAATTTAATGCATCTCGAGAAGATCAACCATAATGGCAGAATCAAGTCCTTCGATCACGCCTGTTGAGATTTCTCGATAATCAAGAAACACCGAAAAACCACCCAATCAGTTAATGCTAAAGAAGCGGCGCATGATTAGTACAGAACGGTTCGCCAGAGCAATCGTCGCCACCTGGCAGAAAAAGAAGAACAAATGCTGTAGAAGTTTGGCCAATGGCAGACTCATTTTCAGTTGGGCTGGCACGACCCTCAACCGAAACAAGGGCTAACGCCCTCAAGAAGGAAAGAAATCTCAAGCCCAATAACAGAAAAAAGTTTTATTACGGCCTAATGGCCTAGACATACGTCCGCATACATAATACATACGAAGGAGAAACAAAAAAAAGAAAGAAAGCGGAGCGGCGAGCATTCAAGCTCGAGACCCAGCATCATTGTCATCGTCTACCAGTAGAGTGGGGATATCCCTCAAGGCCTCCACCATAGAGGTTAGCTCAGAAGAGGTGCTTCTCATGCTTTTAAGGCAGCAGTTCAGCAGATCCTTCCTCTGCTACAGCGTGGCGATAGCTACATCGATGCGGCAGGCGGCGATGGCCAATTTGGAGACATTCCCGATGGGATTGAAGTCCTCCATGGTAGCAGCCCTGATCCTGGACTGAATGGGGGTCATCATTCCCCGAAGCTCCAGCATGTCTTCACCAGTCTTCGTCAGCATATTCCCCAGGAAGCTGACGTCACCCTCAGTGAGATTTTTGAGGGTCAAGGCTTTGGAAATCTGAAAGTTTCTAGTGAGATCATCCATGAAGAAATGATAAATGAGAAGCGGAGAGAGTGTGAATAATCTACACCAAATAAAGGATTGTATTTATAGATCCAAAGTAGTAGCCGCTCACCAAGACACGCGCCTCAAAAATTGAGTCGTCCCGTTATCCTGAAGCAGCCTGGTGGAAAGGCTAACGCAGAACTCCTGATGAACGCTCGAGATACTCAAGTGGAGTACGGATTGAAGTTCAGAAGAATGTAAGACCACGCAAGTTGTAGGTGGCCTACAACGTAAAACGACGTCAATATTACCGGTAGCTCCGAGCAGCATAAAATCGCATCAATATTGCTGGTAGCTACGGCGTAAGACCGCACAAATTGTAGGTAGTTCATGACACAAGACCACGTCAATATTGCAGGCGGCTTACAGCAAGCCCGGATCCAACGAGCTTGGATGGAAAAAGTGACATCAACGACTTCCCGATATGTGCGAGTGAAAGCCTCTAAGGGTAATTAATGTATATCGTTGCATGATATTTTCACTAACGTGACAGCCACATTTGAGAATGTGCAGGAAAAATGAGGAAATATCGTCTTCAGAACGATATTCGGAGCTTCGAAGACATAACGTCATAACACCCTACCTTGCCGATATTGATCATATAAAGCGTGTTGTGGAAAACACCAACATTATCAGTTCTGGTTTATGACCAACGTAATCGCTGCAACCTCATCCCTGTCAACTCGGTCAACGTCCTCTCTGCGACCAATAGTTATCGCAAGTGATCAGTTCCCGTTATCCGCTTCGCTATCGTATCCGGTACAAAGGAACTAACTAAGGAGTCAGAGAAACTTGGAGATTCTCACGAATCTGACGTGGTGCCAAGAGAGTTACGTTCCTCTAGAAGCCAAGAAAGGAAGCCCTTGGTGAACACTCGGGCTCGTTTTTAGTTGGGCTTATGATAACAATTGATGAAACACCAAGGGTACCTTCGTCTTCTCACCCAAAGTCAGAGCCGGATCCCTGTAGACCTTGACTGGCGACGATACCCGGCTACCGCCCTCATTGGACTGAAGAATCCTGGGATGGTCGACATCAGCAGGGGGACCCACACGGCATTTTCCTATCCCAGGTGGCCCGACAGCGTCTCACTAGCGATATCTCGTTGGCGATATCTTATCCAGCTGACGCATGCTGACATCATCTTGGGCGTTATCTCCCTTCGATAATGCCCACCCCCAGGGTAACATCCTTTCTTTTGCCTATAAATACCACTCATTTCCAGATCAAAGGTAAGACTAAGATTACTACTAAAATCTCTGCCAAATTTCACAGCCATACTAACTTAAGCATCGGAGTGTCTACACCGGAGTCCCCCCTCCGACGCTTTACATATACAACGGACTGCCGCTACAGTGACTTCAGACGGCTATAATCTCTACCCCGCTTCCCTAGAAGTCCGAATCTTATCAATTACTATTGATTTTGCCATAGAGGCCTTGAAGCGAAACTACGGATATGAAAAGTTAAGGGACACGTTAATGGTGGATCCCCCGGCAACCTTAGATGTGTTAAGGTTGAAAGCTCACAACTATGCGAGAATGGAAGAGGAGGAATATAGAGATAGAATGCGAAGTATGCTGCAGAGCACGCCCCCCGTCCCCACCACTCAGGCTAGTGTAACCCACGACACGCATCCTGGTGACGAATATGCCCAGCGGAAAGATCACATCCCCAAGGCATTTAATCGGCAGAAAGGTAACTTTTCTAGAGGAAGAACCGGTGGCTCGAACACTCAGCGACAAGCGGACCCGCTTAAGGGTCAAATCTATGACCCCGAACTTCCTTCCCTTATACTTCTGAGGGCAGAGATCTTAGTAATTATTCAGCAGCGGAACTTGCCAATCCGTTATCCAGCCCCTATGAAACCGGGAGTGGTTATGGGAGGAAGGGAAAATGCTTTCTGCAAATTCCACAAGGCCAGAGGGCACTCCACCTACGTATGTAGAGAATTGAAGTTAGCGATAGAGTGTTTGTTAGAAGAAGGATACCTCGGAGAATTTTCCACCAAAGCAAGAGAAGAAGCCAGAGGCAACCCCACGCGCGGGGCACCAAGTAACCAACAAGTACCTTCTCCCCCCTAGAAGCAGCGGGACCTTTGGTGGAAGGGGGAAAGAAGCGTTAATAATTTATGACGGAGACATTCCCATCATCAACATCATTGCTGGTGGCACGTCGTACCTCGACGAACCCATCCAAGCGATAATCGGCACTGGAGAGAAGCGGAAATGAGAAAGCCAGCCCGCGAAAAAGGAAGTGATAGATATGCTAGACAGGATGGTGTTATCCTTCTTAGAAGAAGATGAAAGGGGTGTCGTGTTCCCTCACAACGACGCTTTGGTAGTCATGGCCATCATCGGTAACCATGGGGTTCGAAGAACCCTCCTTGATAACGGCAGCGCGGTAAACCTATTTTCACTGGAAGCGTAAAACCTTATGAAGCGCCCTGCCGATGAATTGACACCCTGCAAGAAATCAATCATCAGAGTGGACGGTGTTCCTATACCTGTAGCTGGAGTCACAGTGTTGCCTGTGTACTTTAGGGAAGACACGTCCAAGCGATCAGAAGAATTGTTATTTTTGGTCGTAGACCTCACTCTACCTTATAACGCCATTCTAGGGCGGCCGTTCCTCAATCGCTTCGGGGCAGCGATATCTCAAAAATACCTCATGGTAAAATATCCCTCTTGGGAAGGGGTGGTGTCAATCAAGGGCGACCAAAAGCTAGCCGCCGAGTGCTATTTTCTTATGACTCAGAAAAGCTGTGACCAGTACTTATGTGTGGCGACAGATCCCTACGAGAAAAGGGATGAAAGGCGCACCCAACTGGTAGATACGATGGTGCCTGTCCCCGTCAACGGTAATAGCGAGGCAAGTTTCCTGGTCAGTGAAAAGTTAACCCCGGAGGAGAGTGCACAATTAGCCTGACTGTTGAACAAGTGTAGGGGAGAGTTCGCCTGGAAACCGGCGTACATGCATGGCATCTCTAGGGAGGTAGCAGAACATTGACTTAATGTCAATCCGCGTTCCACGCCAGTTCAACAAAAGAGGCGAGCATTTTCTACGGAGAAGGCAAGGGCTATTGACAAGGAGGTAACAAAACTCCTTGACGCGGGATTCATTCGAGAGGTTCAATACCCCACTTGACTGGCGCATGTGCATCGATTTCACTCACCTAAACGACGCCTACCCTAAGGACTGTTATTCGCTCCCCAGAATTGATCAGTTAGTCAATCAAGCTGTTGGGTACCCGTACTTGAGTTCTTTGGATGCCAATTCCGGATACCATCAGATCCCCATGGCCAAAGAGGACGAAGAAAAAATGGCATTCATAACCCCAAAGGCTACCTATTATTACACAGGGATGCCGTTCAGATTGAAGAATGCTGGGGTAACTTTCTAGCGCATGGCAAACAAAGTGTTCAAGAGGTAAATCGGAAAAAATATAGAAGCCTACGTGGATGACTTACTGGTCAAGAGCCGAAGCTTCAGGGACAATCTGGAAGACTTACGAGAGGTGTTTGACATGTTAAAGGGATATAAAATGAAACTGAACCCTCGCAAATGCATGTTCGCATTTCAAACGGGTAAATTTTTGGGGTATGTGGTAAGCTAGAAAGGCATCCAGCCAAACCCGTCAAATATCAAGGTCATCTATGACATGGCTTCACCACGAACCATTCAAGAGGTCCAAAGATTGATAGGACGCATCATCACTTTGGGACACTTCATCTCTAAATAGGGCGAGAGATGCCTGCCGTTCTTTAAGGTCATACGCAGAAAGGCTCCTTTCGGATGGACGCAAGAATGCGAAGAAGCGTTCATAGGTTTGAAAACCTATTTGTTGTCCGATTTGGTGCAAACGCGACCAGAACCAGGCGACACCCTATTCCTATATCTCGGTGTTGAGGATGAAGTAGTTAGTGCTGTCCTAATATAGGAGGACAACCACGCCCACCGCCCAGTCTTCTTTGTCATTCATGTGTTAAAGGATGCCAAGGTGTGATACGCCCACATCGAGAAGGTGGCGTTCGCCTTGATACAATCCATGCGAAAGATGGATAGGTACTTCCAGGCCCACCCAGTTATCATGTTTACAGATCAGCCCTTGAAGAGAATCTTCAGGAAACCAGAGTCCTCTGGGAGGATGCTGATCTGGGCAATCGAGCTTGAGCAGTACGGATTACAATACAAGGCTCAACCGTCTGTAAAAGCCCAAGTCCTAGCAGACTTTATCGTCGAGTGCACCTTTGCTAGGGATCCTATGGTGGAGCCGCTTGAAGAGGAAGAAAATAGTGCAAACCTCCCACCCCCGGAGGCCTACGCGAACTCATGGGTTATCTACGTGGATGGCGCTAAAAATCAAGAATTGGCAGGAGCCGGTATTTATATGATTGGCCCGCATGATATACAGGTGCGACATGCCATCAGAATCCTACAACCATTATCTAATAATGCAGCAGAGTATGAAGCGTTATTAGCCGGGCTCAGGATAGGAAGAAACCTCTCCACCGAAGTCGAGCGCGACGCGGCGGCAGGAGCCCCACGATTGAAAATACGTGGCGACTCTAAACTAGTGATAGACCAAGTCTTGGGACACTCCCAAGCCAGAGAGCCCGTCATGGTGTAGTACCTCTCAAAAGTAAAATGAGAGTTGATGGAAATAGAACAAAGCGGCATACACGTCACTTTTGAACACATCCCCCGAGAGGACAATGCCGAGGCAGACAACCTCGCCCAAACGGCAACCAATCAGGAGGAGACTATACCAGAGGACGTGTATTACGAGGAAATATCAGTGCCGTCCTTCATGGAGGAGCAGTTGTCACTGTGTGTAGAAGAAATTAAAAAAGACTAGAGAATCCCTGTGAGCAAATTCCTAAAGCACGACGAGTTGCCAAGCGATAACGCAGAAAGGAAAAAAGTGTTGAAACAAGCGGCAAGATGCACCTACTATGATGGGGAGTTAATTCGGAGATGTTTCTCCCACCCAGCGGTAAAATGCATAACCGAACAGGAAGGCCTCCACACCCTACGAGAGATTCATGAAGGGATCTATGGTATGCACGTATCGGGCGGCACTATGGGCGCACAAGTATTTCGGTCAGGATTTTACTGGCTTACCATCCGCAGGGATTGTAACAACTTCGTGCAAACATGTCACAAATGCCAAGAGTTTGCTAAAATCCCCCCGCGACCTGCCACAGAAATCTCTCAAATTGTAGCCCCTTGCCCTTTCGCTAAATGGCGAATCGAAATTTTAGGCCATTTTCCTAAGGCAAGATCCCAACTGAAATTAATAATTGTGGTCGTGGACTACTTCACGAAATGGGCAGAAGCGGAGGCGGTAGCCAACATTACGACTGAGAAAGTATGGTGCTTCTTTAAGTGCCAAGTAATCATGCGGTTCGGGGTACCTCGTGTGCTGATCAGCGACAACGGGACGCAATTGAACAAAGGTTTTCCTCCGTAGCGCATCCCCAGACTAACGGCCAGGCAGAGGTGACCAACCGAAGCATCATGAGCGGCATCAAGAAAAATTTGGAGGTCTAAAAAAAGAAATGGGTAGACGAACTACCCTATGTGATGTGGGCCTGCCGCATGACTGTTAAAACTAGCAAAGGAGAAACGCCCTTTGCGATGGCCTTTGGCACCGAGGCTATCACGCCTGTGAAAATCGGCACCCTAAGTCTAAGGGTCGAATACTTCAAAGAAGAGTTAAACGAAGAAAGGTTACGAGCTAACCTCGATGCGTTGCCTGAGCTACACGAGGAAGCCCTCCTGAAAACAACGCACTATAAAAGGAAAATGGCGCGATACCACAATAGACATGTTAAGGAGCGGCTGCTCAAAACTGGAGACTTGGTGCTCAGGGACAAGCGAGCTGCGGGCCAACGGATGTGGAACCTCAGCTCAAATTGGGAGGCCCCATACCGCGTCACCCGCGTTATCGGGAAGGGGGCATATCACCTGGAAACACTTGACGGTACCCTCTTACCTAACTCTTGGAACATTGCTCGCTTGAAATTATATCATTCTAGAATTTGACATGCCATGGCGCATGCTCTAACAACTATTTTGGAGATATCTCTTGTGCTCTTTTTTGGTTGTCTATGGTGTGCAGATAACGTAAAAAAGGTGTCGGGAGTGAAAAGTCCTAACCTTGTGGCAGACCAGGCAAACACAGACGGGCCACTAAGACGAGGCACGCCCCGATGAACCTAGAAATATATGGTGCTGGAAGTGAAAATTCTATCCTTGTGAGGCCGGCCTTGATCAGACGGCTCACTAAGATGAGACACGCTCCAGCACTGTTGGGAGTGAAAAGTCCTATCCTGGGATACCCGTGCTCACATAGATGGTATATCGAGACGAGGCACGCCCCGACTCCCCTGGGAGTGCAAATCCTACCCTTTTGACAACCCGTGCTCACATAGGCGGTTGATCACTAAGATGAGGCACGACCCCAGGGAAGATAAAAACTCCACCCCGGAAGTGAAAATCCTATCCTTACGATGGTGGCCCTAACACAGGCACATCGTTAAGACGAGGCACGTTTCGAGGTGCGAGGCGACAACGTTGAGAAGTGAAAAGTCCTACCCTCGTGATGGCCGGCCTTGATCAGGCGGCTCACTGAGATGAGGCACTTCCTGGCCAATTGAGGAAATATAAGGAGTCACGATACCCCAGCAAGTAACCGGAAGGAACAAACCTGGTGAAGATGGCTGGATGAGTATGTGACGCGAGCGACATCTTGGTGGGATTGCACCAAGCGAGCTTCGAGAGTGCGCGGCAACACCTCAAGGTAATTAAAATACTTTGTCATATGTCGCTACTAACAGAAATAATAAGTGGGAATGTACAGGGAAATTGGTAAAACATCGAGACAACGATGCGCTTGAAGAAGAAATGACGTCGCGGAAAGGCGAAGCGCCTTGACTGAATGACAGACGCCTTATTATCCTAAACACAATTCGAGAAGGGAATGCCTTGGAACGACCTCTATGTTTGATCGCACGAGCCCTCACAAAAAGGAGAAAAGTGCGACATCGCTTCGAACACTACACGTTGAGACCCTGTGAAGAAGATTCGAATGCACGTTCGACATCACTCTGTCAATATTGGCGTCACAAGTCTACGAATCAACAACAATAAGCTAAGAAAGACCATTGTCAAAGGAAAACTACAACTAGAATATAGGCGCTGTTCATACAAGAATAGAAGCTGGCACAAACAGAAACCTTGAAGCACGAAAAGAGCAAAAAGGGGAGAACACCCGACATGTGAAAAGAAAAACAAGAAAACCTATAAGCCCGGCAAGCTGCTATCCTTCTCACTCCCCCGTGGCCTCTTCGCTCGATAGTAGCCATCCTCTGTAAGGCCCCCTGACTTGTCCTTGAAGAGGTGAATGATAGCACCGGCATCAAACTTGTCTCGACCATAGCTCTCAATAAAACAGTCAGCCATGATGCTCGCGGTCTGCTCTGAGAACCACTTACATTTGTCTGCCATCTCCTTCTCAAGCGCGGCACCCCAATCCCATTCCACTTGCAGGTCGGTATCTTTGGCGGCTTCACGCCCTCTAGCCTCCTCTAACTCTTTCTTCATAGCCACCAAGCTAGCCTCTAGATTCCGCCGCTCTTCTGCAGACTCCCTCATTTCTTCTCGGTTTCTACCAAGCTCCTCCTAGTTCCTGTTAATTTCCTCTAGAAGCTAGCGATTAGTGTTGCGCCACTCCTCAGAGGAAAAGCTGAGAGAGCCCACTTGCTTCGTCATATCTTTCGACCCATAATGGAAGTCTTGAAGAGCAGAGAAAAGTTGAGTGCGTATTCGCTGCAATCAGTCCCCGTTGGCATGAGAAAGGAAAGCTCGCTCCTCCTCCTCAAGCGAAAACATATGTGAGGCTAGGTAAGCGGATGTCGCTAAAGAGCTATCACCCCCCAACGCTGGGAACCCACTTTGGCGAATATTGGTCAAGTCAACCTGGTGTGTGGTGGGCCCGGCCGAAGTCACTATGCTCAAGTCAGCCACCAAACAGGGAGTCTCGACGGCCGCAAGGGAAGGAAAGATTGTTGGAGCAGCCGCTGGAATAAAGAAGACATTAGAAGGAGACGGAGGGGAACGAGAGGATGTTCCTATGTTGAGACCAAAGCCATCGGCCTGGAAATGTGGAAAGTCACTCTCCGATAGGTCACCTATGAAGCTCAGGGGATGGCCAGTAGGAGGAGGTGACGCGCCGAAAGAAGAAGAAAACTGAGGAAAGGTCATAGAAGCAGCCCTGTTCCCCGATAACTCAGGCTTGATCACCTGGGGGACGATCTATACCAGCGACATCTCCTTGCCCTCCCTGATCGACGACACGACCATCTGATGAAGGGGCATCCCCACCGAGGTACGGCCTCTTAGGACCAAGAATATGTGTCAAGTCCATGCCGTCGCAGGAAGGGACAGTGGAAGAAATAGCAGCGGTATCCTGCGAAGAAAAATGGAGAGAATAAGGAGATAAGTAAGTGGAATAAATAAATAAATTGAGAAGAACTCGCAAGAAGTAACCGCAGAAACCGGAGTAGAAGGACGAGCAGGAGCGATAACGCGAATACGGATAGTCCTTCTCCTCCTCTTGGCAATTGGAGGTCGAGAAGAGGACGCTTGAGTAGGATCCGCACTTGTGGAAGAAATTGGCTCAGTGCCCGAAGCAGCAGTAACCTCCGCGTAAGGACGAGAAGAAGACTCGGGCGTAGAAGTAGATGGGTGTGCAATGTTAGCAGTGACACCAGCGGTAGCAGCGGCAAGAATCTCTTTTTCCTTCCTCCGTTGAGCTCTTTTCTCTTGTTTCTTGACACACTCAGGTTTCCAACCGGCTGGAGGATCTGAATGAATAAGAGAAAAATGTCAGAGTTAGTACCGACAGGGAATAGCGAATGAAATGGAGGGTGCTCACTTTTGATGCAGCCCCGGATATCGCCCTGGCATGCGAGTTCGCGAGTATGAACACCAGGAACCCCTGTAAGATTGAGCAGTTTGTCCAACCAGGCTTGCTCAGGTGGCTCTAAGGGTGGCCTCCCACCCCAGGCGTCGTCCCTAATGCTGAGATTGAACCCACTCCGCCACAAAGGCTTAGGCAAGGTGACGATGAAAAATCCCTTTTCCAGGCGTCAATAGAGGACTCAAGATGTAGTAGCTTCCAAGTGAAGGGCTTCAAGGAGTCATCATCATAGTGAGGTGATATCGCTATGACGCCATTACTATGATTGTACAATTGAAACAGAGATTGAAGCAGCAGTAAAGAGGGAGATTCAATCCCTACATGTTTGCAAAGAGCTATAAAGGCATAAATGCCACAGTAAGCATTTGGGCTTATGATCGCGCGTCGAGCACGTCAAATATAAGTGTATAATAGATAAGAAAAAGGGGTAGAAATACAACTTATCACTTGTCAACAAGGAACTTGTAGATGGTGGTAAGAGGATCGTCCACAGAGACTTCGGGGGA
Organism: Viola odorata; assembly: GCA_963691705.1. Lineage (NCBI taxonomy): Eukaryota > Viridiplantae > Streptophyta > Magnoliopsida > Malpighiales > Violaceae > Viola > Viola odorata. Next base: position 17,891,564 of record OY829539.1, on the reverse strand, counting down.
TTTGTAGTTCTTGGTTTGACTTCCTCGTCACTAAATTTGGTTGGTTGATTCTGAAAGTTAAAACAAAAGCAAAAGCAATTAAATAATTCAAAACAGTCTTGGTCAAAGGTTTGGCCAAGACAGGGGGTCAAGATTGAAAACAGTAAAAAGAAGGTTCCCGGTAAGAGCATGAACAGGCTATGTTCTTATGATTCGATCAATGATTCAATGGTGTTCATCTCTATATTTGCAGCGTTGCTGTGGATAAGACAACACCCAACTCAAGTTTACCCTCGGTTGTCAGTCAAGGCCCACGGTTGTCAATCGGATCTGAGTTGTATTATTCATTTAACTGGGTCTCCCAAGCTAAAATCTGAATTGTCAGTTCTAAACTTGAACAAGGAAGAATTAGAAAATAAATAATTACAAGAATAGAGATTATTAAGAGTAATTAGATCTCACGAAATATAAGAAGCATAACTCTCAAGCTCTTACCAAGAATGGTGATTAGCTAGATGTACTCATGAATGAATTATAAAAATACTTGCTTGCATAAATAAAATAAATTCGTGGATTCAAAAAATTAAATCCCGGAGCAAAAGTATATCAATGTCGAATTGGGGAAGAAGAAGAGAGCGTAGCGCGTGAGGAGAATAGGAGGACAAGTTCAGTTATAAGTAAGCTAAAACTCCTCTGTCCTTCTCCAACTCAATCTCCTAAATATCTCCTAAATAATCTCCTAGTAAATTATCTTGATTTGTTTTGAATAAAAATAGGAATTTAAAATATACAAAGATGGAAGGAGATCCTTGATAGGATTCTTAAATAAATATCTTCTTGATCCTTCTCTTTGTCACTGGACAGCTGTGATTTGCCAGCTCGCAAGGCCCAACGCTGCTGCTCATGATTGCTTTTCCGTGACTGAGTCTTGGTCGCAGTCTTGGCCAAGACGATCTGGTGCGCGATACTTTGAATGCGGAGGAGTCTAGGCCAAACACTAGGCCAAGACTCTGAAAATCAGCTTCAGCTCTTCAAAAATCAGATTCTTCATAAATTGCCTCCAGACCAGAACTGGTAAAAGCATGGGAAATTAAAGGTAAATCAGTAGTTTTACTGCCCAAATAACAAGTAAATGGATAGTAAAAACATGATGAAATGCAATATAATCAGCTTAGCTGGGCAGCGTTCAAATCAAATTCAGAGAATAATTCCGCAACTAGGGGATCTAGAGGAAGTCAAAAACCATAGTGGAATATTTTGGCATAAAGAATCCTACGGTTGCCAGGTAACTCGGTATTGAGACGAAGCGACCTACGGGCAACATCAGTAGAATATTCGTCTAAGTGATCAAGGTTGGCATTGTAATTACGCAACCGTCGCTGCAGAATGGCGGAAGAAGTAATGGTAGAGGCTCTGTTCTCAATGTCTCCCTCCCTAGAGGGTTAGGGTTGAGAATAGTGGCGAGTGCGAGCCATGAATAAAGCTAAAATAAGAAGTAGAGCAGAAGATACCTTTTCGAGAAAGAAGGTTGGGGCGCTCAGGCGGCGACAGATCGAAGAAGAGGAAGAAAAATTGTGTTCTTTTTTCCAAAGAAGGAAAGAAGCAGCAAAGATGAAAAAGGAGTATGAGAAGGGTTTTATAACGCTAAGGCCCAAGCGAAATGACAGTTCAAACGATCATCGCGTGTGACGTGTCAAAAAGAATAGACGAGGGAAATGAGTGCAGTCCCAGGCGGGTGAAAAGACATTTTCGACCTCACCATTCCCCTAAGGCTCCCACCTGCGGACACGTGTACCTAGAACATCATGACTGTCTCTTTTGCATCAACAAAAGAATCCAGAGCATTAAATGCTCTAAAAAGTAGAGCGAGGTCCAACGTAAGAGGAGACAAGCGACAACACTGCGATCCGCAAAAGTGTAACGCATAGCGATAATACAAGGAAACAAGTGATAAGTAAACCCAGTAAGAAGGTGACGCCACAAAGGTACATGTGTTATTCGGCCAAGTATACAAGATTTATTAGTTATTACAAATCAAGGATGCGATATCAAAGTTCAAATTGAAAAAATAGTAACAACAGATAGTGAAGCGACATCTTAGTCAATCGACATCAAACGGGCCTTCAGTGGTGTCGCCTCATCACTCCTCTTCGGAGGAAAAGAACCCTTCTTGGCTTTCATCAATCTCTTTCATTTTCGCGGAAGCATACTCGGCAACTTGAGCAGAATCAAAAGCCCTACCATGACACTGATCCGCGAACCTAGCGGTAAAGGCCCGTATGGCCTTCTTCCTCTACCAAGCCACTTTCAACGAAGCCCTCGTCAAATCAGCATCGCGAGACGATATCTCTTCGTGAAGAAGAGAATTTTTTTTCTCGGCAGCTACCAACTCAACCTCCAAAGCTTCAACCTTGGCTTTTCCTTTAGACCTCTCTCGAGCAAGGTCAGCACGACACTCGCGTAGTTCGGCCTGGGTACGTTTCTAGAGCCGCGTCAGCTCTTCTACCTTAGCCAAGGCACTGTCGAACCCCACTCTTGATCCAGCCGGATCTCGAAGCTGGTCACCGTGGGCCTTGATAAAGTAATGAAGTTCCTGGAAGATGGCAAGACAGTTATTCATAATGCGTGCATGCTGAACATGAGGAGGAAGCTGCAACAACCTGTTCGCATCCTTAGGAACGCGGAACATCTCGCATGCCAAGATAGCTATGGGCTGATCTCGCGACATGGGGTCTGACACACCCAACGCTCGGAACCCGTCAGTCTCAAACTTTGAAAAATCCAGTTGGTGGGAAGGAGCCCCTCGGGGCCTGTCAAGGGAGAGATCAGCAACAAAGGAAGGGGCAGAGCTACCGGTCGAACCGCTGGCATCTCGAATAGAAGTAAGGAATAACGGACGAGGAAACTTTGTTGGAAAAAAAGAAGAACCAGTCGTACCCTGAACTGGTGCCGCCACGTCAGGGATACAAGAGCCAATGGGCGAGTTAGGAGGCTCCATGACAGGAGTGGAGTCTACCACCGGCGGCACTACCATTATAGCTGCGGGAACCCCGTTAGGAGGAGACAACCTTGGAATCGAGGAAGTGTCGCCTGGTGGTGCGGCAACCTCTCCCATGACACCAGAGGAAGAGACAATGCAAGGAGCGGTAGGCATTGTCGCTGGAGTTGTTGCAGGCCGAGCAACAATCTTCGCCACCCGGGTCTCGCTCTCCTCCCTCAGCCTCTTCCGCTGAGCTGGGGAGGCTGGGCGGAGACTCAGTTCGGTATCCATGTCCTCCATATCTTTGACCCCGTAATAAAAAATCTTTATCTCAATTATTGGCGAACCAGAGCTGGACCCCCTCTCCCGAGTCGACAACCAATTCTCCACGAAGCGAGAAGCATGGATAGAAGTACCACGCTCCCCCGAAAGAGCGGCACTCGGAGCCCTTTTTCTTTATGGTCACACAACGGTCAACTTGAGTCCCAGAAGAAGTAGAAGGAGTTACCACTGGAGACGGTATAATCTTTGGAGGAACGTCACCCTGTGAAGGGGGGCGATCGACAGTATTCCCTGCGAGAAGCCACGTTAGCAAAATAAGGGACAAGTAAAATAATGACAAAGCCCAAAAACTCACCTATGGTACACTCAGACAAAGGCCTATACAAGGCAAAGTTCCAGATCTAGAAGGATGACTCCATCTCTAACAAGGTGTTGGCTTGGCCTAACTCTTCCCTAGACAGAACTACTGGTTTCACCCAATCAACAACACCCAGATTGAAACCAGAACACCATAGATGAGAGGGCAATTCGACAATGAAGAAACCGCTCTTTCAGTCTTCAACGCTCTCCTCAAAACCTTGGAATCTTTGCCAAAAAGACCCAACTAAGGCATCACCCCACCTTGGGGTAATGTCAACTAAGCCGTTGCGACAAACTAGGGTCAAAAAATTATGGAACAAAGCGACAGAGGGAACAAGAATATCTTTCAACTCGCAAGCGTGAAGCCAAACGTAGATGCCACTCCACAAAGAAGGGGTGATTTGCACAGGGTTAAGCCCATACTCACGCAGTACGTTCTCTAGTATGGTATGAATAGGGAGGCGGAACCCATACAGAAACATCTTAAAATAAAGCATCCTACGAGTCCCCCAAAGCCTGCTATGGAGGCTCACAATACTAGTAGGAATAGAAGGACTGTAATCCCTAAGGAAAGTAATACAATTGCTTTCTAATTCGAGACGCAGAACAGTGGGGCAAGTAAAGCTGCTATGGGTGTTCTCGATTTTAGGATCTTGAGGGGCTGCCCTGGGATAACCAGAGAGCCGGACTGAGATCTTGTACGAGCCATGATAGGTAAGTAGCAAAAGGAAAATCAAAGCAAGATCGAGTAGAGTACCTTGAAAAAGAAGGAGAGGAGCGAAACTAATAGGCGGATCGTCTGGGTACGAACGAAAGAATTTCCACAGAGCGAGTGAAAAAGCGAAGAGAGATGTGAAATTTAAAAGAAGAGCAAAAGAGTAGAAAGAAGGAATGGATTTCCTTTTAAGAGAGACGACCAGGCAGCCCATCGCAGCAGGACACGTGTGAAATAAAAGCAACACGTGGAAAGATTCTGACAGGAAACTTAAAATCAGGCACCCGCCTCGAACCGTGCGAGGGAAAATTGTGAACCGCAAGAAGTCAAAAAAGATGGTTGTGTGAAGAGATAACTGGCTGGCCAGCGTCAGTTACTCCCTGAGGCGGCACAATGCAGAAATAAAGAAAAGAAAAGCAAAATACTATTTTTATTCATTAAAAGAGCCAGCGACATCTACAATAAACACAACATGCATGCGTCAATCCTCATTAGCCCAGTCCATGTCATAGCAGTAATCGTAGTCCTCCGGGGACGACGGTAACCCACTATTATAGGAAAAGAAAAGCTCGGCAGGCTTAGGCACAAGGTTTGTCGCTGGAGCAACCCCCTCTACTGGGGCGACATGGGAGCCCTCCCCGATAGTAGATGTTGTTGACCTCGAATCGGCGCTCTGAGTAAAAACCCCTCTATCTGAAGGAGAACAAGAGATAGACGGTGGCACTTCATCACCCTTCTGTAGCGCGGAGTAGTAAGGCTCATAACCAGCAAAGAAAGATTCAAAGACCTTCTTCTTCGTTTTCTTCAGATTCTTGCGACCATTCTTGCGACCCCTGTGTTTGGTAAGCCTCCATGGGGGTGACGGAGGAGGATGGTCTGAGTCTGGTGAAGTCGGAGGAGTCGTGGAGAGTCACGAGCAGCAGTATATAAAAAAATGTGAGTCAGCCATGAAGATATCAGCATTAGTAAGAAAGGAATGAGAGGAAGAGGGATGAACAGGAAAAAGAGAGAAGAACCCCAATATATAGCCGAGGCGAGGAGGCGCTCCTACCTTCTCGCGTGTTTTCAAAAATAATTAATACATTCAGGAACAACGGCCATAGGGGTGAAGAGATTAGATTTCGCAACTGCAACTGTTGGAAGTCTGCGCCAACCAAAAGGCGCCGAGATAACCGCCCAATCTATTAACACTGAAGAAACGGTGCGGAATAAATTTGGAAACGGTTGGGAGGGACATTTATTATTATCTACCTGTCAAGCAAAAGAAAGAGTGCGGGATCCCAAGGGACACTAAACCCGTTTTTAGCGCATGCAGAGGTTATTTTTCGAACAAGATACCATACAAGGAAGAAAAACTTCAACAGCGTGGCAATATAACAAGGAAACCATTTTTATTATTATTTAAGGGCCTAACAGCCCGGGAATACACAAAGACTACTGATAGCGTGTATTTTTGCATGATTTTCCATCCGTTATTCCATTGATTTAAGGCATGATTCTGCTAATTTACCCTTGTTTTCATTACTATTGCAGATTTAGGCTTGAAAAGGGAGTTTATGCAAAAAGATACGTTTTTGGTGCATTTTTGTGCAATTTCGTTCTTCAAGACCGCAGTCGAGGTCCCGAGTCCAAAGCAGCCTGGGTCCCGAATCGGATTCGGGACCCCGAAGACATTTCTGGGCAGTCTGCCATGAATCCGCGTGCCAAGGATTATTTAATTCCCAATATTCTTCTTGTCCCTAGGCGTGCTGGACCAGCTCCCAATATTCCCTTCTCCCTCAACTTCATGTTTCCCACCTTCTTTGGTTCAAGAATATCATGGGCTACTTAAAGTATTAATAAAGTAAAGGATTATTTTAATCCTTAGTGCTTTTCTTGTCCCCTAGAAGTGGAAGACAGCTCTCATTAGCTGGAGAATCTCTCTTGAGTGGAAAGAGGAGGAGGCTGGTCGGATTGGAGACTATAGAAGCAAGGAAGAGCATAGTTTGAAGTGTGTAATTTTTACCATTGATTTTTACATAGGATTTTTAGATAGGTTTTTCCTTATACTTCTCTCTAGCTTTCTCTCTCTAGTTCTTGTTAGCTCCTCCTCTCTTTGCCGCTGGGCTTAAAAACAGATTTGGTGTTTGTAAACAAGTTTTCTTCCTTTAATCTTTTAATTAATTATTATGCTTTCTTTGATTATTATTTATTTCTATCCAAGCATGAGTAGCTAAATCTTTAATTCTTAGCAAGGGTGATTCAAGGGTTGCAAGGTCAGATTTGAGGCCTAAGTGCGTTTAATATATTCTTGATGCTATATTCAATTGCTTATCAATTTTAATTATAACTTCACATGGAGTGTTTGAAGGCTTGATCACCCGATTCATACCTTGTGTGAATGCTGCCATTTGTGTGATGAGTACGAGAGGAAAATTACATGAAACTAGTAGGCATCTATTTAGTCTTGACTGCGCTGAAGTGGTCTTGAATTGATAGGGTAAGTAGTTGATTGGTTCGGGGTCACGAGCTTGACAAACTGAGGGATCCTTAGGATCAGTTGTGTCTTTTCTTATCTTCATAGGCAGGTTGAGTATTGCCCTCCCGCATTCGTGCCTGGAGGGATGGCGAACTGTCAAGACTACCTCATATGTGAGAACGGGGGGTAGTTTCTCTTAAGAGAAAAGTAGGAGATATCCGAGAAATCTGGTCTCTATGTCACTTCTATGACGTCTCGAATAGAATAATTTTGTGCTGATGATAATCGGGACCCCCGAATGTAACCCAAGAACACCTATTGGTAAGATTTTCCTTTATTTGATTGCTTGTGTTTATTTAGTCTTCTGTTTTATTATTCCTGCAATTATTTGTTGATTTGTTATATTTCACCATTCGGGACCCCGAATTGACAACTCAAGGTCCCGCATTATTGCTTTCCTTTGTTTTACCTTTCGGGACCTCGAACGTGACATTCGGGACCCCGAATACTGCTTTCTTAGATAAAATTGTTAGCTCCCGATTCTCTCTTGGCTGACTTGTTTCAGTCAAGTAAAATCCCCCTATTTGTTACTTTTCGTGTTTCTGTCCCCCGAGTCCATTCAAGACCTTGAATCAGTTTCACCTTCCAGCCCTTGAATTCTGTTCTGTTTTGTGTCTTTTATTATTTTATTTTTATAATCTGGCCTTGTCTAGTGTAAGTCTTCACCAATCTCTGTGGATCGATCCTCTTACCACTGTATTCAATTTATTTTGTTGCATGTGATAAGTTGTAATAATTTGTTTGATCGTGCCCTCGACAAGCGCGCTATCAAAATGGCGTCGTTGCCGGGGATTGGTGTTAAGTCTTGCCCTAGACAAGTCTAGATTTTTGTTTTATTTTATTTCTTTCTGTAATGTCTTATTTTAATCCTTATTCTCATTCACCCTCTTTTCCTCAGCATTTTACTCCTGACCCCCCTTGCTGGAATCAAGGAAATTTCAACTATGGAGTGCAGTCGAGCCCTCGATATCAATATTTTCAGCCTCCACTACCTCCTCAAGACACAGAGTTCTCTCAAGGAAATCTGGCTACATTAATTGGCATGGTTAATCAATTTAAAGAGACCTATCGGGAGCACAGGCGCCAAGAGTATATTGAAGAAAACTTCAGATCCTTGCCCTATCATCCTGCCCTCGACGCTGCCCCAGCTCCCGAATCATTTAATGTGAGTTTGATTAACATGGAAAAACAATTAAAAGAGCTAGCTTTGGAAATGCAGGAGCTTAAGGAGCAGTGGCGTCAAGAGGACATTGAAGAAGACTCCGCATGCCTCTCCCAAATTCAAGACCCCGACGCTGCCACTTCTGCTGCTCCCGAACAGATCCCAGATCCTCGGGACCCCGAAGAAGTTCCAGCTCCCGAACTAGATTTTTTAGCTCTCTTGCCCAATCAAACGATGGAACACCCTATCACTCCTATAGAACAACATTTGAAGCATTTAGATAGTGACGACTATTTAAGTGAAGAGGAGAATTTCTCCACCACCATCCTATGGGAGTCACCATATGAGTGTCATGACCAAGATGATGAGTCTTATGGGATAGAGGACCTTTTCATGCCTACGGATGAGCTAAAATTAGAGGATTTAGGATGCTCTCCTTTGGAGTCAAGAGCCAATATGGACTACACAGGCTTCGAGGTCCCGAATGTGAGCAACAAAAATCTGCCAGATTTTTGTGACGAGCTTCAAGGCCTCGAAGCAGAATCAGAGGCAGAAACCATTTTTCAGCCGGGAGAGATATTGAATGAGGATTTAAGGGAGACCGAGGATGAGGATTTAAGTGAGATTGAGGAGGAGAAAATTGAGGACTTGAGCTTCCCATCGTGCCCTCGATCTAAAGTCGTTATGGGTGAAAGGGAGATTTTAAAACTTTTTGATTATATTGATCCTTTTCTTGAATCACCTTCCACTCATAATAATTTTTTCCTCTTAATTTTGCAGGAGCCTAAATTAACATTTGACTCATATCATGGCTGCATGCAAGATGCTTTACTTCAAGACCATCCACTCCATACGATAATTCACATCAAACTAAGAGGATGGAAAGCATTTAGTAGAATTGGTTGAAGGAAACTTGAAGAGTCTAGGCCTAGACATTAATTCAAGGCCTAGTGTGGGGAAACCCACGGGTTTCTCAATACCATCCCTTTTTCCTTTGTTTTATTTTATTTATTTCTGATTTCAAATTCCTAAATCCACTCAGATTTTTAAATTGCTTTTTCAGCTTTTTTTTTTTTTTTTACATTACCTAGGTGCATTTTTAATTGCTTTTTCTCTTTCCCTCTTATTTAAATTTCTTGTCCCCTCCTTTTTATTCTCCCAATTAATTCCTTTTGGTTTTATTCCTTTTCAATCTTTTTAATTTCTAGAATTAATTGCCTTTTTCCCTCTTTTCAGCAGGTGTGCAGGCGTGGGTTTATTGGTGTCTTCCAACCACTCCCAGCGTGCCATGTGGCATAAAAAAAAAAAAAAAAAAAACTTATTCCCCTTTTCCCTCCCTTTCCGTAGGTGTGCAGGCATGTGCTAGCATGGGTTCTTCCAACCACTCCCAACGTGCCACGTGGAGGGCAATGACCAAGAAAAAATTCAAAAATTCAAAAATAAATAAATAATAATAAACAAATTCCTCTTTTCTCTCCATGTTTCCACCATTACTCCCACGCACCCACGTTCTCCCTTTCTCCTACCCACTTCTATCCAGCAAATCAATTCACACCATTAATTTCTTTTTCCATAATTAATTCCTTCTCTCTCTTTCTTCCTCATAGCACGCAACATCCTAGAACTAAACCAACCTACCACTTCTCATTCATCTACTCTGCCCAGCCACCACCTTCTCCACCTACCTCTGCTCCCTTCTCACATTGAGGGCAATGTGTAGCCTAAGTGTGGGGAGGGTTTTTAGTTGCTTTGTTTTATTATTCAGTTTTTTATTTATTTATTTATTTTTATTTTGTGTTCGGCTTTATTTATTTTATTTTCATGCTTTGCTTTTATTTTTATTCTCGGATTTTCATCTTCATACATTGTCCCGTTTTGAAAAATCCCAATAATGGACACACACATGACTTGTGCACATAGAATGAAAATGCTATCTGTATTCAAGGTCCCGAATGATTCATTGTATGCCTGTTATGCCTTATATCTGCTTCAAGGCCTTGAAACCAGTAGTCACTAAATTACACCTTGTGAGGATTCTGAGCCTTCATACCTATTTATTGCTTGAGTGAATGCATGACTAGGTACTGGCTGGGTTTGCATGATATCCATGGGTATAGACATGATTAGACATAGGAAAGCAGCAAAAAGATTTAGTCTTTGCATCAAATTGTTCTCTCTTTGTTTCATTCGAGCCCCCGAATCCTCTCTTTTCCCTCCATTCTAACCATTTGAATTTTCTTTGATCTTTCTCTTGGCAGGTGAGCAGTGTTGTTGGGAGCACCATCGAGGGCTAGACTAGACAAATGAAGCAGCAAAAGTGAAGTGTGGGGGTCCCCCAAATTCAAAGCCCCGAATGCTGGTATATATTCAAGACCTCGAAGTCAAAATAACTAATTCAAGGGCAGACCAGAATGAAAAGAAATTCACTTCCCATCCACAGCAAAACACAAGTGTGGGGGAGTGAAATCAGAGTTTCCAGCCCCTGAAGAACAAGGTCTCAATCCTCAAACAATCCAATCTCTCTCTCTCAATTCAAAAAAAAAAAAAAAAAAAAGAAAAAGAAAAAGAAAAAGAAAACAAAAATATAGAAAAATAGAAATATAAATAAAGAGAGAGAGAGAAGAGAAAATCTGAAAAAGAAGAAGAGGAAAATCAACTGCCAGCGTCCATTCAAGGTCCCGAGCTGAGGTCCCGAGTGAAGAAAGCAGCAGTCCCGAATCAGATTCTCCATTCGGGACCCCGAAAAGATCCCCCTCGAAGAAGAAGAATCTGGTCTAGCTTTCGCCCTCAGCAACATTGTCTCACCATCTCGTTTCTTTCCTGCCAAGGGAGAATTCCAGGTTTGAGTTGGTTAACAACCTTCTCATTTCATTTCATTTCTCTCCCTCTTCTCCATTTTTTCTTCTCATTGTGTTCCATCTTATCATTTATTTTCCTTGTTTCCCCTTCTTGCCCCCGATGCGAAGTCTTTTGATTGCTAGATTGCCTATGCATGTGTCTAATATACTCGGATTGATTTACAAACTTGGTTTTGTGCTGCGTTTTCTGCATTTTGAGTGTTTAAACACCTAGCCCACGAGTGTGAGTGCAAACACTGATTCATGTGAGGACTACTGGTTAATAGGCTGATGTGAAAAAGTCTCATCTTAAGGGTCGTTACCCTTCTGATTTGATGCAGGTGTATCTAGGTGAACTCTGTTTTCATTCGAGGTCCCGAATGCTGAAAAGTATGCTTATTCTCTGTGCTATGGTCTGGTGTGTTTGTTCTATTTTGGGGACTATTTTAAATTTTGTGAATGCTCGAGGGCGAGCATTGGGCAGTGTGGGGGTATTTGATAGCGTGTATTTTTGCATGATTTTCCATCCGTTATTCCATTGATTTAAGGCATGATTCTGCTAATTTACCCTTGTTTTCATTACTATTGCAGATTTAGGCTTGAAAAGGGAGTTTATGCAAAAAGATACGTTTTTGGTGCATTTTTGTGCAATTTCGTTCTTCAAGACCGCAGTCGAGGTCCCGAGTCCAAAGCAGCCTGGGTCCCGAATCGGATTCGGGACCCCGAAGACATTTCTGGGCAGTCTGCCATGAATCCGCGTGCCAAGGATTATTTAATTCCCAATATTCTTCTTGTCCCTAGGCGTGCTGGACCAGCTCCCAATATTCCCTTCTGCCTCAACTTCATGTTTCCCACCTTCTTTGGTTTAAGAATATCATGGGCTACTTAAAGTATTAATAAAGTAAAGGATTATTTTAATCCTTAGTGCTTTTCTTGTCCCCTAGAAGTGGAAGACAGCTCTCATTAGCTGGAGAATTTCTCTTGAGTGGAAAGATGAGGAGGCTGGTCGGATTGGAGACTATAGAAGCAAGGAAGAGCATAGTTTGAAGTGTGTAATTTTTACCATTGATTTTTACATAGGATTTTTAGATAGGTTTTTCCTTAGACTTCTCTCTAGCTTTCTCTCTCTAGTTCTTGTTAGCTCCTCCTCTCTTTGCCGCTGGGCTTAAAAACAGATTTGGTGTTTGTAAACAAGTTTTCTTCCTTTAATCTTTTAATTAATTATTATGCTTTCTTTGATTATTATTTATTTCTATCCAAGCATGAGTAGCTAAATCTTTAATTCTTAGCAAGGGTGATTCAAGGGTTGCAAGGTCAGATTTGAGGCCTAAGTGTGTTTAATATATTCTTGATGCTATATTCAATTGCTTATCAATTTTAATTATAACTTCACATGGAGTGTTTGAAGGCTTGATCACCCGATTTATACCTTGTGTGAATGCTGCCATTTGTGTGATGAATACGAGAGGAAAATTACATGAAACTAGTAGGCATCTATTTAGTCTTGACTGCTCTGAAGTGGTCTTGAATTGATAGGGTAAGTAGTTGATTGGTTCGGGGTCACGAGCTTGACAAACTGAGGGATCCTTAGGATCAGTTGTGTCTTTTCTTATCTTCATGGGCAGGTTGAGTATTGCTCTCCCGCATTCGTGCCTGGAGGGATGGCGAACTGTCAAGACTACCTCATATGTGAGAACGGGGGGTAGTTTCTCTTAAGAGAAAAGTAGGAGATATCCGAGAAATCTGGTCTCTATGTCACTTCTATGACGTCTCGAATAGAATAATTTTGTGCTGATGATAATCGGGACCCCCGAATGCAACCCAAGAACACCTATTGGTAAGATTTTCCTTTATTTGATTGCTTGTGTTTATTTAGTCTTCTGTTTTATTATTCCTGCAATTATTTGTTGATTTGTTATATTTCACCATTCGGGACCCCGAATTGACAACTCAAGGTCCCGCATTACTGCTTTCCTTTGTTTTACCTTTCGGGACCTCGAACGTGACATTCGGGACCCCGAATACTGCTTTCTTAGATAAAATTGTTAGCTCCCGATTCTCTCTTGGCTGACTTGTTTCAGTCAAGTAAAATCCCCCTATTTGTTACTTTTCGTGTTTCTGTCCCCCGAGTCCATTCAAGACCTTGAATCAGTTTCACCTTCCAGCCCTTGAATTCTGTTCTGTTTTGTGTCTTTTATTATTTTATTTTTATAATTTGGCCTTGTCTAGTGTAAGTCTTCACCAATCTCTGTGGATCGATCCTCTTACCACTGTATTCAATTTATTTTGTTGCATGTGATAAGTTGTAATAATTTGTTTGATCGTGCCCTCGACAAGCGCGCTATCAACTACACCAAGGGAAATATAAATAGACACAACAGGAGGGTCCCCACCGCCGGTCAAGCATTCGACCCCGCGTCATCATCCTCCCACTCCATGTAAGGAATCTCCCTTAGGGCATCTGCAAGAGAGGTCAGTTTAGAGGAACAAGCCCTCATGCCCTTCAAGCAGCATCCTAGCAAGTCCTTCTTGTGCTGCAGCATAGCGATAAGCAGCTGAATTTGAGAGACAGCCACAGACAGATTCACCGCCTTCTCCACCGGGCTAAAGTCCTCCATGGAGACAGCGTTCTGCCTAGCCTGCACCGGGGTCAGCATCCCTTAGAGCTCCAAAATATCTTCAGAAGTCTTAGTGTTCATCGAACCCAGAAAATCAATATCTGCCTGAGTCAGATTCCTCAGGGTATGGGCCTTGGAGAGCAGAAAGTTCTTGGTAACTTCGTCCATCGAATGAGGAGAGCTGGAGAAAATTGTGAAAAGAAGTGTGGGAGACCAACTCAAAGAAAAGGCCTATTTATAGACTCAGAAAGAAGGTGTTCTGAAAAGGCATTTTTCGACTTTCGAGCCCTCATTAATGCAGAAACTACCAAAGAGACAAGACTGAAGGCGAGCCAATAGCCCTTGGTAAACACTCGGGCTCGTTTTCAGTTGGGTTTATGATAACTATTGACACGACTCTAGGGGCATTCCCGCTGTCTCACCCGGCGACATGGCCGGAGCACTGTAGATATCCGTAGTGCCCTGGTGCTGTACCTGCCGCCCCTAGCCTGGCAGCAAGTTCTGGGATGCTCGACATCGGCACGATGTCATCCCATCCCAGGTCACACATGATGTCACTCCATGTGACGTCACCCTATATAACATCATTTCCTAGCACCCGCGCGACATCTACTAGAGGTAACACCTACCCCCTATCGGCAAGGCTCTTCCTTCGCTTATAAATACCCCCACCATTCAAAGCCAAAGGGTAATCCTAAGATCGCGTGTTGAACCCCTACTCCTTTCACCACTCATACTAACTTAAGCATCGGAGTGTTTACGCTGGAGACCCCCTCCGGCGCTTTGCAGGTGACGAAGACAATCGAAACAGTGTTCCCGACCAGTCCCGCTTTGGCCGATCCTACTTGACAAACCTCAGACTTTTATCAATCTCATAATTACTTCAACAGAGAACCATGTTATAGAAACCAAGTTATTATAAGAGCGTCTAGGAAGCAAAGATATTATGCACACAATTCTAGCAAAAACACCATCAATCCCTTCATCATTCTTGAATTCTAACTATATTAGGGAATGAACCAGTTTCAAATATTTTAGCAGTAAAAGTAGTAGTAATTCAGGGAATATAAAATGACTGCACTTCAGTAAAACATACGTCAATTAACATGCGAAGAGAAATGTATATAACATTCTAATAGCAGACATTACAAAGCACTTTAACGAGGACTTCTAAGCACATCCACAAACATACAATTTAGTGAAGGCAACTGCATCTGCTGATCCTGAGCTCTGCTCCTTTTGAACCGAGTCACTAGTGAAGATGACATGGATGATGCCACGGCCTATGAATCATTGGAGCTATCACAATTGAAAGATGCATCAATGACACCATTGGGCCTGCTTGGTGCAGACAGACATTTGCGCTTGTGGCTTTGGTTTCCAGTGCCCAACAGCTCTAAAATATGGTTGTAACACTCGTTCACATCATTCTAGCAAAATGTAGCAAAGGAAATTTAACTGAAAGCCTAAGAAGTTGTATAGTTCATAAGCCAGGAGATTCTGTAACAAACAAATAGATTCAAAACACAAACCTCACTGATTTTAAGCATGTAGATGAGCTGATTTTGGTAATCCACTTGATTGTATGGCTCAACCTCTTTAATGACATGCAACATTACTGCAGCAGCTGATTTGACCTTCAAAATCCACTCGATAGCCTCCTTGCGCGCCACCATTAAAGACCCATCAGAGACTACATTATCAGAACTAAAAAAAGTATCTTTCTCTTTTGAGATTAGACTCAACAACTCACTATCCTCCCCAAACAAGTCTTGCTCAAGCAAAACAAATGAAAAAGATGACTCAACATAAAGCTTGAATTGCTCTCCCCTTACCCTTCTTCTTGCTGATAAAAAAGAACATAAAAGCACTAAACATTCTCATGATTATCACTGTCACTTATATGCATGTTGGTACCAAAACAGAAAATGAGATTTCATGGTATTTGGCCATTCACATGATTAAGTGGCTACCAAAAAACATCAACAATACACTAAACTAAACAAAGCAAAATTTCAAGGAAAATCGACCCAGAAATCCTAAATTCTGACATCAACATTGCTAAAATCAACCCAGAAATCCTAAATTAACAACTAATCGAAAAGGAAAAATGGTAAACACAAAGTACCCAATAGCCAAAACTGGTAGAATTGAAAAATCACGACTAAGAAAAATCCTCAAGACTACGAAACAAAAACCATAGAGAAAGTAAAGGACCAGAAGCTTACCACTGAGCTTAATCTTTTCTTCAGCGTCAAAACTATTGAGGTTGTTAACCCCACGCAGTTCTCCACTCTAACCGGAGACGATTGTCGGCGATGTGGAAAAGGGTGCCATCTTTCTGGATGGTGTAGAGGGGTTTGCGGTTGGATATGCGGGTGTTGTTGGAGCAAATACAAGGGAAGGGGACTGAGAAAGGAGTGAAAGTTGTAGGTGGAGAAGAGGGTTTCGTATCTCGCGACAGACGAAAATGGTAGAGATTGGAGAATCTCGAAGGGCGGCGATGGTGAAGATTTTGGAGATTTTGAAGAATCACGAAGTTGAGGAGAAAACATCCCGAAGGGTTTTTGCTTTAAAATTTAAACGGATCAGACGAGTCGACTCGCGACCCATAGGGTCGATTCGTTGCTGACCTATTATTTCACGGGTCGAAAATGATGACCCGATGGGTAGAAATAAGGGTCGGGTACGGGTCGAATCCATTTTGACACTCCTAAAAAATACTATTAAAAAATGGCTTAATGACATAAAACGACCCTGGACTTTAATGTTTTATTTAAGTGGAACTGATCATCACTCAAATATACTAATATTTTCCTGGTGCCTAGATGCACAAATTAATGTGTACAGGGCAAGACAGGGTCGAACCATAGAGATTGAAGGAATAAAATGTTGATAAAGATGTATGACAAGGACAACGCAGCAGACTAAGAACAAGTAACACTAGGGGGGAGTTTATGTCGATTAATGAATTAATCGACGCGGAGTATGGGAGCTAACAAGACAGAATTGTAAAGTAACTATCTAGGGCACGAAAGTAAGATATAATCCAGGGCAAGAAATATAACACAGTTCAAGGGTACGAAAAGCAGTAAAAGAGATATCAATCAGAGGGAAAGGGATCTTAGCGAAAGGTGTTCCTTTGGGTTGTTTTCTAGGTTGGCTAGTCATTGGCATAAAAATATTCTAGACTCATGTGCAGACCTGCTATAGGGACCGCGTTTCCACGCTGCTTCCCCTGCTTACCTTCATAGATAAAAGTCACCCCCCGTTTCCACATATGAGGTGACCTTGACGTTCCGCCATCCTCCCAGGCACGAATGTGGGGAGGCCAAACTCAGAACGCCGATGAAGAGGAGGTAAGACAGATCTAGGGTGCGATAGCTCAGCTTGTCAGACTCGTATCACATACCCTAGATAATTATTTACCCCTTGACAGAGGCCTCTCGCGCTGCCTCTGCCAGGTGTCTACTACTATTCCAAGGCTTCGCGTTAGGTATAACTTTGGAAATGACATTACTCATGCAAAAATACTAATAGTTGATCAAGCTCTTAACATTTCTAGACAAGCATGGAATTAAAATGGCAAACAATCATTTGTCATAAGAGAATATATTAAGCATGCATTAGACCTCTTAGTCGAACCCTACAACCTTTGAAACACCCTTCACTAAGAAGGAGGTATTTAACTACTCATACTATAATATAAATAGTAGATATCAATACTCATGCAACAACAAAGAGAATGAAAAGAGAAGGGAGTAGAAGAAACCGATAGATTAATTAATAATCAAAGAGAAAGCTTGCTACAAAACAGCGGCTGTTCTTGATGACAAGAGGAGAAGATCCCCAGAAAATAAAAGCTGAAATGATGTATGAAAATATCCTAGGACAACAGCCTCCTCTACAAAAACCCTAAAGCTAAGCTTATATAGCCTAAAACTAGCTAGGAGACAAAACAGCTAAGAGGAAGGAGGGGCAGTGAGGGCGTGACAACACATGTCCTTTCGAGGGAATATTCTTGGATCCTGGCGCGCCTGACAGCTTCTAGAAATGCATGGAATCCCGTGCGGATCTTTGAAGATGCTTCTCTTTGGTTTCGATTAAGAGAAGACGCTGAGCTGTCGAGGCCAAGAGACACTGGTCTGGTTCGCATCGAGGTCTTGATAACGATCTGGTCTTCTAGGCCTTGAAATTGGAAATCCTCAAAAATGCTCCAAAATTGCTTCTTTTCGATCTTTTCCCTCTTTTGACGCTAATCTGCAAATAAGATTGGAATAAGGGTCAAATATCAAGATCAAGCCCCCGGAAGGGCAAGAAAAGAAGGTAAAATAGAGGTCGTGAAACGTGTTATCAAAAATCCCCACACTGCCCCAATGCTCGCCCTCGAGCATTAACAAAATTGGAAAACTAACTCACTCAATAACATACATCTTCGACACCTAACACATAGAATAGACATGACATCCGACAAGCTATACCCAACCAGAACAAATCTAGACCTAGAAAAGCACCTGCATCTGGCTGATAGAATAACGACCCTACCAACCAGACTTTCCCAGACCAAGCCTATTCACCAGCAGTCCTCACCTAGATAAGTGTTTGCACTCAAACTCAGGATAAAACATGTGTTTAGGCTATCACTCAATAATGCAAATAACACAACACAGGCAGGGTTTGCACGTCAATCCGAGTACTGTAGAACACAAGCATGGGCAATCAACGATCAGAAAAAACAACGCATCAGCAAAGAGAAAGAAAAGGGCACAATGAGCTAGAAATGTGGAAGAGAGGAGCAGGAGACGAACAAAAGAGAAATGAGGGAGAAAAGAAGAAAAGATAAGAAAGGACTAGATAAAACCTGGATGGATTCCTTGGTGTAGGAAAAAGGTGAAGTGGCAAGGCAGCTTTTATCGAGGGCACAAAGATGATTCGGGGGCTAGACAGATGTCTTCTTTCGAGGGCAGGGAAACGTTCTTGTTGAGGCTTCGAATGCGGATATTCTTTTTGCTTGCTTAATGCCCCCTCCTTTTATTTTGAGTTTTTTTTTTAGAAGAGAAGAGGGGGCACGAACTAGATACAAAATCTTGATTCTTCCGGGGCATGAAGCGTTTGATTTTTCATTCGGCGCTTGCCCTTGATCTGCTTTCAGCATCGATGGTGACTTCTTTGGCTTCCCTACACTTGAAACTTTCTGGGGGCTCGATTTCTTTGGATGATCTAGGGCTCGAAACGTTTTCAAGCTTTTTCTTGCCCTAGATCTTTGCTTTCTGTTTTCTGCTTTGAAGTCTTTTGCTTTTGTCTGCTTCCCCACACTTGAACTTGAAGGCGCATTCTTCAGGTGTCTAGCCCTCGACGTGAACCTCAATAATTGCTACCTCACCTGCCAAGGAAAAAGATCAAGAAAATATAAATGGTCAGGAAAGAATATGAAAAGAAGGGGAATGTCGGGGGCACGAAAAGAGAAGAGAAACGAGGGGGAGAAAAGAAAGAAAAAAGACATTGATGCGAAGTTTTCCATCATATCTAAGCTTTCCCATGTCTAACCGTGACTATACCTAGGGATATTATGCTAACCTAGACTGTGCCTAGCTAAGCATTTTCACTAAAAAACAAAGGGTATGAAGCTCAAAAATGCTCATGGGATCAAACTGTGACTACTGGTGTCTAGAGCATGATTGGGTATAAGGGCTAGCAGGTCTAAAAATGCATGTTCAGGTGTAGATGCGATGAATGTCATGTTTCTCCTATGCATCAAAAGTCAAAAATGCATGTCAAAAATGAGGGTTTGAAGACTGACAGTAGAAAAATTTCATAGTAAGGCTAAAAATAAAATCCCTAAATCCGAAAAACATACAATCAAGCAACAAGCGTGAAAATAAACATGCAATCATGCAAGCAAAGCGCATAAATAAATCCCTCCCCACACATAGGTAGCGCATTGTCCTTAATGCGGGAAGGTCACACAAAAGGAGTTCAAGAAGAATAAGTACAGTATAACCGAAATAAAAGAAAGCATTAAAAATTGTTCAGGGCCCTCCTCAAGGGCTAGAAAAAAGGAATTGTTCAGGGGGGGGTCACTGAGGTGGAAGATTGCGCCGGGCAACTTCAGTTGTCAAAACCTGAAGTTCCCGGAGGATGGCCTAGAGGAGTCTCATCTGCGTGGGGTCATAGACCAGAGTGGGAGTCGGGGGCTGGACTGCTGCTGATGTGCTCTGGGCTTGACAAAATGGCTCGGCTTGGGCAGGGGGGATGGATGAGGATCGGGGTCTGGATACTCGAAGCGTCCGCCAATCCGGGTCCCGAAAACTTTATCTCCTGGCTGGGTACATCCTGGGTAGAGGTCGCTCGAGAGGCAGAAGGAGGGGCTGATGTCGTGGTCTCGTCATCCGAGGTCTCTTCGGGGCCTCGAGACTTCTTGGATGTCGAGGCCTTGAGCTTAGTTGATGGAGGTTGCTTCCTCTTCTATCCTACCGGCGTCTCAACCTCGGCAGGCTGCTCCGCTCTGGCCGGAGTTTTGGCTTTGCCTTTCTCGGTCGCAGATCTCGCGGCTGCTTCTTTCTGGGCTTAAGCTTCCTTCTCAGCTCTTTCTATTTCTCCTCGGCGTCATTCTTGCCGGATCCTTCATCGTCGCCTGCGGCAGCTTTCTCGACTTCTCCTCCTCGTCGCCAGCCTCCTCTTCTTCCGCTTCCGACGGCTGCTCATCTTCAGCCTCCTCATCGGGTATGAGGATATCTTTGAGGACCTCCTCCACGGTTAAGGCTGGCTCGGGGGCTAAAAAGTGATCGACTGCTGCGTCAATGGGGAGCTTTCAGCCGGTTGGAGAGGGCTTTTTGGACTTGGACTTGGACTTTTCTGTGGATTTGGCGTTGGAGGACCCTAGCTGGAGCTTAACTACACGGTCAACTCGAGTTGTGGTCGTGGTAGGAGGGATAGAACCAGTGATTTCTAGGTCGTCCTCGACTGGAGTGAACTTGCCGAAGGCGAGACAACTGGGAGAGAGGGAATCGGTTGGATAGAGGGTGGTGTGGCCGTTTTGAATGAGCCAGGGGTGGAAGATTGGGATCTGGATCGCAAAGGAGCAGGGCTGGCAGGATCGTTCACTAGGTGAGGCCGAAGCGAGCTTGCGGATGGGTTTCTTTGTTTTTGCCATGGATGGAGATGGAGGAAGGGCAGTGATGTGGGGGTGGTGAAGATTAGGGTTGCGAGTTTAGTGAGGGAGATAGATGAAAGTGATGTGTGATCGTCAGTCAAATAGAGATTTATAGTGCCTGAAAAGTGTGCATAATGGATAATGTGTACAGTGGTAGTCAGGGTCGAACACAGGGACTGTGAGAGACTGATTCAAGGTCTTGAATGAAATCACATGACAAAAGCACGCAAAGTAACACTCAGGGGGGAGGGGGGAGAGGGGGGGTTTACTTGGCTAAACGAGTCAGCCAAGAGAGATTGGGAGTTAACAATTCTAATTATGAAAGCAGTGATTTGGGACCTTGAGTTGTCAGTTCGGGGTCCCGAATGATAAAATATGGCAAATCAGTGGGCTAAGTTAAGATAATAATAAAACAGAGTGATAATCAAACACAAATAATCAGATGGAGAAGGGTCTTAGCAAAGGCATTCTTGGGTTGCATTCGTGGTCCCGATCGTCATCAACACAAGGATATTCTATTCAAGACATCATAGAAAGGACATAGGGACCAGATTCCTCGGATATCCCCTACTTTTCCCTTAAGAGAAACTACCCCCCGTTTCCACATATGAGGTAGTCTTGACAGTTTGCCATCCCTCCAGGCACGAATGCGGGAGGGGCCATACTCAAACTGCCCATGAAGATAAGAAAAGACAGATCTAGAGCTGAAAGTCCCTCAGTTTGTCAGGCTCGTGACCTCGCTCTAATCAATTACTCACCCTATCTATTCGAGACCACTTCAGCGCAGTCAAGACTAAACAGATGCCTACTTGTTCAATGCAATTTTCCTTCCGTATTCATCACAAAGATGGCAGCATTCACACAAAATAATAAACAGTTGATCAAGCCTCAAATTATTTCATGCGAAGATGTAATTAAAACGACAAGTAATTGAATATGGCAGCAAGAATATATTAAGCACACTAAGGCCTCGAATCTGCCCTTGCAACCCTTGAATCACCCTGGCTAAGAACTAAAGATTTAGCTACTCATGCTTGAAGATGAACAAATAATAATTAAAGAAAGCATAACAAGTAAGTAAATAGATTATGGAAAGAAGACTTTGTTACTAAAAATCCATTTGAAGCCCGGCGGCAAGGTTGAAGATGCTAACAAGAACTAGAGAGAGAAATTAGAGAGAAGTCTAAGGAAAAACTAGTTCTAATGATTCTAAAATTATATTATGAAGTGAGAGATGTCCTAAACTACTCCTTGGATGCTCCTTATAAGTTGAAGCTCCAAGAACAAAAATATCCTTAGCTAAACTAGGGACAAAATGCATTAATTGAAAGCCTAATATAATGGATCCATGCTCCCTAAAGCACAAAGCTGTCTGGTTTTTCCAGCTTTGGCAAGTCTGGATTGGGCTCAAGGGCTGAAATGGTCAGAGCGGTAGGTATTTGGTGATCAGTGCAGAGCGTCAGAATAGTGTCAGAGGGATCACATGGGCGCTTTGGCAAGAGGACACGTGGACATGCCAATCTTTGCCCTTCGGGGGCCCGAATGGAGAATCTGATTCGGGACCTTGAACGCTGCTTTGGACTCGGGACCTCAACCTTGGTCTTGAAGCTCAAATTCGTTCAAAATTCACAAAAAATGCATGTTTTTGCATAAACTCTCTTTTTAGGCCTAGATCTGCAATAGTAATGAAAACAAGGGTAATTTAGCAGAATCATGCCTTAAATTGGCGACAAAATGGGGAGAAAATCATGCATAAAAACATGCTATCAAATAATCCCCACACTGCCCAATGCTCGCCCTCAAGCATTCAAAAAATTTAAAACAATCCCAAAACAGAACAGACACACCAAACCATAGCATAGAGAATGATCATGCTTTTCAACATTCGGGACCCCGAATGAAAACAGACTCCGCCTAGACACACCTGCATCAAATCAGAAGGATAACGACCCTTAAGAAGAGACTTTCCACATCAGCCTATTCACTAGCAGTCCTCATATGGATCGGTGTTTGCACTCACACTCGTGAACAAGGTTAGGTGTTTAAACACTCAATTATGCATACAACGCAGCACACAACCAAATTTGCATATCAATCCGAGTATATTAGACACACGCATAGGCAATCTAGCAATCAAAAGACTCTGCATCGGGGGTGAGAAGGGAAAACAAAGAAAGTAAATGGTAAGATGAAATAGAAAGAGTGGAAGAATGAAACATAATGAGAAAAAAAGTGGAGAAGAGGGGGAAGTAAGAAAGTGAAATGAGGAGGTGGTTATACCCACTCAAACCTGTAATGCTCCCTTGGCAGGAAAGAATCGAGATGGCGAGACAATGTTGCTGAGGGCAAAAGCTAGACTAGATTCTTCTTCTTCGAGGGGGATCTTTGCTCATTTCATTTGGGAGCGAGGTTCGGGACCTTGAATGGATGTCGGCTGCTAATTTTCCTCTTCTTGTTTTTCAAGGTTTGGTCTTGCTCTCTTCTCTCTTTCTTTTATTTATATTTCTATTTTTCTATATATTTTTTTTTCAGAGAGAGAGAGACCTGGATTGTTTGAGGATTGAGACCTTGTCCTTCGGGGGCTGGATATTCTGATTTCACTTCCCCACACTTGTGTTTTGCTGTGGATGGGAAGTGATTTTTCATTCTGGTCTGCCCTTGATTTCTTCATTTTAGCTTCGAGGTCTTGAATTGGCGCCAACATTCGGGGTCTTGAATTTGTAGGATCCCCACACTTTGCTTTTGCTGCTCCATTTGTCTAGTCTAGCCCTCGATAGTGCTCCCAACAACATTTCTCACCTGCCAAGAGAAAGATCAAGGAAAATTCAAATGGTTAGAATGGAGGAAAAAGAGGGGTATCAGGGTCAAGAAGGAAGAAACAGAATAGAAAAAAAAGTGAGAGAACAATTTGATGCGAAGACTTAATCTTTTTGCTGCTTTCCTATGTCTAATCGTGTCTACACCCATGGATATCAAGCAAACCCAACCAGTACCTAGTCATACACTCACTCAAGCAATAAATATAGGCATGAAGGCTCAATTGCTCACAAGGTACTATTTCTTGACTACTGGTGTCTAGGTCTTAAAGCAGATATAAGGCATAACAGGCAAAGGATGAATCATTCGGGACCTTGATTACAGACAACATTTTTATTCTATATGCATAAGTCAGATGTGTGTCCATCATTGGCGTTTTCAAAACTAGGCAGTGATTAAAGATCGAAATAAAGCAAATAAAACTAACTAATATGTCAAAGAAATTAAATAATAGTAATAAAACTAATTAATATAGAAAAGTAATTAAAGACCCTCCCCACACTGAGGCTTCGCATTGTCCTCAATGCGAGAAGGGAGCAGTTCAAAAGTAGTTCAACTAAGATAATAGAGCAATTGTTTTATCGGAATGGAAAAGAGATAGTTTTTTTTCCAGCCCGCGCAAGGGCAATGGGGTGATAAAGTTTTTTTTTTTTCAGCCCGCGCAGGGGAGGAGGGGGGTTGCGCTGTGCAACGGCAAGGGCGAGAGCTTGAATTTCCTTTAAGATGGCGCGATTGGTGTTCAAGAGGAGATGCAACAGCCTGTTGGTGGTTTCGGCAGCCGGTATTTCTTCGGGGTCTCGAGGCTCGGCAGGTTGTTCCGGGGCAGCTGAAGTGGTTGTTTTGGGAGAAGGAGGCTCGGGAGCGCCAGACTTGTCTCGGGGTTTCGATAGATCCGGATACTCGAACTTGCCCTCGATCTTCCCTTTGTTATCTGCATGAAAGCTCAAAATACCATCAGTAACACAAAGGAACTCCATCGTGTCCAAGGTCTTGAGACCGAGGAGCTTGAAGGAATTCAGGTGCTGGTACAGGTTTAGCTCTTGGGGCTTCCATGAGTATAGGTGCGAGGCCAAGCTGGTGATGATAGACCCTAGGACAGGAGATAGACCCTAGGGGGCATTCGTGACGTTGTGGGCGGAGGTAGCGATCCAATAGCCAAGGTTGACCCACTTCTCGTGATTGAGCTAGCTGGCCTGAGGTCCTGAATTTTCCCGCGAGGGTAAGGGACAGGAAGCGCTGCAAAATCCGGAGTGCAGGGTCTTGAATGCCATGGGCCTTGGTGTTGCGAGAGTCGAACTTGGCATTGGGGTTCCCCATGAGCTCTCGAAGGGCCTTGTTGTTGAGTCAGCCGGGACAGTGGTCAAGGCATCCTGATATTCATCCCCCCTGCACATCTTCACGACGGACAAATCCTAGGTAGACATTGAAGTCATCGAGAGACATGGGGTGCCATTTGCTAGCCAACCTAAAATTGATGCATCCCTTGGCAGAAAGATCGGGACCTACCCCACCCTTGGGTTTGAACAAATCAGCTTTATACCAGAAACTAGCAAAGAACTCGAGGCTGAGTTCTAAATAGGTAGGTTGATCTATGAAAAATAAGCTCTCCCAACCTATCCCCCTAACCAATTCCCAAATTCGGGACCCAATACCCAGCTTATCATAAAGATCCATGTCTAACCTAGCACATGGGGCTATCCCCTTGTTGTTCAGCAAATTGACCTTATCTATAGATGGTTTATCATGAAAGATATATAACTCATTAAAAGTGTCGAGGTTAGTTGTTACCAGGTAGTTGGGTCGGGATCCCGAAGCAAGCGATGGGGTCTCGAAGGCGTCTTCCTCCTCAGTGCGCTAGACCTTGCTGGGGGTCTCTTCGGCTGTTCCCTTTCCCTTGGGTGTAGTCGGGAGCTTTCTTTTCTTGTTGGCTGGGGTCTTAAAGGTCGGGGCCTTGGAAGTGCTTTTCGCCGCTCTAGCCGGCATTTTAGAGGCTGACTTGGCCAGGGCTTTACCCTTTTTCTTCTTGGGGCTAGGGCTGGAACGTGCTGGTGGTGCAACCTCCTGAACTTCGTCCTCGCTTTCGACCCTTGGCTCTTCGGGCCCTTGAGAGAATTGCTTGGGACCTTGAGCGGCTGGGTTCTCCTTCCCCTCTTCATTCTCTTCCTTCTCCTCTTCATTCTCTTCTTCATTCTCTTCCTTCTCCTCTTCCTTCTCCTCTTCATTCTCTTCTTCATTCTCTTCCTTCTCCTCTTCAATCTCTACCTCCTCCGTGTCAACTCCGTCTTCAGACCGGTCCTCCGAGTCCCAAGGGAACGCTTCCTCGTTCTCCCTTTCGACCCTTCTAGCTTCCCGAAGGCTGGAGCTGGTCTCGCTACCGGCCGTTCCTCCTTCCTCAGCCTCCGGCCAGCCGCGAGCAAGCGGCTTGACCTCCAAGGGAATATCGTTAACGGGTACCCGTGGGGGCTGCTCGGTGGTTTTCTTCCCTGCGGCCTTCTTTTGCTTACTGCCGGCGATGGTGGTAGGAGGAATACGAGTTACCTTGCCGGATCTGGTCATTTTGGGAAGGGAGGTGGTGAAGATGAATTCGTCCAGGTCGATGGTGGCTTCTGATGAGGCTGGCCCGAAGAGGTCAGAGGTGGTAGGTGACTGGTCGGCGTTGGTATTCTCTAGCTGAGATTTTGTGGAGTGAGGGGTAGATGAGCGAGAGGTGGTGGGTAGGTTTGTTTTGGCCATGGTGGAGAAGAAAGAAGGGTTTAATTTTTGTTTTGTGTGAAAATAAAAGAAAAGATTATGGGTTTTGATTTGATGGGAAGAGATATGAGAGGGTTTGGTTGGGTAACGGATGGTGAGGTGGCGTGGGTTAGTGGGATTGAGGATACGGAAAGGTGGAGAGAGAGGAGGGAGTTGATTGCCTCGGTCTTCGTTCGCCACGTGGCGTGCTGGGAGAGGACGCGCAGTGCCAAGGGCAGCGTGCGCCTGCACCTGTACGGGAAACCGAAAAAGGGAGTCAGCTTTTTGGATTTTTGAAAATAGGAGAGGAGAATAAAAAAAAATGAATTAAATAGGGATTAATAAAGAAGGGGACAAGGTCATTTAATGAAAGGAAGGGGAGACAAAGGAATTAAATGAAAAGAAAGAAAATTAAATTAAATTAAAATTTACCTAGGTAACATAAAAAGTGTGCATAAAGAATTAGAAAAGGTAAGGTTGACTCAAATAAAAATAAAAAAGAAAGGGACAAAGGATTTAAAAGAGGAATAAGAAGGGACAAACTTAACTAAGACCACCTAGGGAAAATAAGAAATGTGCACGGGAGAGAGAAAAAGTATGCTAGACTTAGATTTGAAAGACATGAAAATTAAAGAGATAAGGTTAGGAATTCGGGGGCTGTCCCCACACTTGGCCTTGATTATCGTCTAGGCCTAAACGTTTTTCCTTCATTCGGGGGCGTTGATTGCTGGGTCCTCGACCCTCACTTCTTCGGCAGTCGAGGGCTTGAATCCTTCATAGAAGGGTTTTAGCCTATGACCGTTCACCTTGAATGGTTCCCCATTGTCCAGATTCTGGATTTCAATAGCTCCATGATTAAACACCGCGGTGACTTTGTATGGTCCCATCCACTTGGATTTGAGCTTCCCCGAAACAATTCGTAATCTTGAGTTGTATAGCAAAACCTTTTGCCCAACCGTGAAGGTCTTGACTACGAGGTGCTTGTCATGCTGGGCCTTGGTCTTGGATGAGAGCTCGCGGGGTCCCGAATCGGTTGAAGATGTGGGTTCTAAGGAAATCAGCAACTACCCTCGAATCGTCTGTCTTAGTGGCTTTGGCTTCAATCCATTTTGAAACGTAGTCCACTGCAAGCAGAATGTATGTGTTCCCGAATGAGTTTGGGAACGGTCCCATGAAGTCAATGCCCCAAATATCAAAAATTTCACACGCAAGGATGTTGGTCAAGGGCATTTGGTTTCTCGCCCCGATGTTTCCCAGAGCTTGTCACCGAGGGCATGTAGTGCAAAACAAATAACTATCCTTCAAGATTGAAGGCCAATAAAGGTCGGCTTCTAAGACTTTGAGCGCGGTCTTCTTGGCAGCAAAATGCCCGCCTTCCGTTGTTGAGTGGCAGAACTTGAGGATTGATGAGACCTTGTCCATGGTGACACAGCGCCTAATAATCTGATCTGAACAATGCTTCCATAAGTAGGGGCTGTCCCAATAAATTCTCGTATCGATAACAGGGAGCTGGCAGAGTTGAGGATGATGGATGTGGATGTTCTGTATGTCGAGCTAATAGATCTAGTAGGTGAACTTCATAAGTAGAAGAGGGAGCTGGCAGAGTTGAGGATGATGGAAGTAGTTGTTCATGTTCATGTTGAAGTGGAGAGATAGAAGTGTTTATAACTTTATTAGTTTCTTCGATCATTTGTTTGTTGGACCCTGCTCGTATAGGGAAGATCAGATTTGGAGGTAGTTCAAGTGATAGTTCAAGCGAAGTTGAAGTGAGGTTGGTTGGATCCATGGTGGTAGTTGGATTAGTGATAATTTCTTTTAATTTTTTATATTTTTCCACCTTTTGTTTCTTTTTCTGGCTCTCAACGTTTTCTTCATACTGATTAAGTGTATGCATAATAGTTTGAATAGTTTTATTAGTGGCTTCTATCATATTTGTGAAAAGTTCAATTTTTATTAAATCTTCATTCCATAAAGGAGTTTCAGTATTAGAGATTGGAATTATACTTTCACTCATTATTTCATTATAAAGATTTTCAATATAGAATTTTTGAATATCATCACATTTAGAAGATAGTTCTGTTTTTAATTCATATAAATCAGAAAGTTTATTAGTTTTTAGTTCAGAAAAACAGTAAGTTAATTCTTTGAAAATGAAAGACATTTTTGAAAGAGAAAACTTACAAAGAGAAACTTTTAAGCTTTTATTGCGTTGAGAGATTCTTGTATAGGAGATTCTTGCTTACATACAACTGAGGGAAAACCCCTCTATTTATAGGGAGAGTTTAGTACTAATTTTAGAAAATCTAAAGATAGAATTTTACAAATTTTACATTTTTCGAAGTTCGTCCTTTTCTGATGTTGCGTTGCAGCTGTGCTTCTTCTGTATTCTTGATTACTGAGGTGTATGCAAGGTTTGGCGGATTGATGTTGGTTTCTCCATGTGTCTTGTTTCCGTCATTGATGATAAAGCTTGATTTTGAAGAGGTGTGTTTTTATTTTGTCTGATAAGCTTAGGGTCTTCCAAGTGTCATGCCACCTGTTCAATTTTTTGAATTGCTGTCTTCTCTGGATAATATGTCTTTGTGCTGAGATGCGTTTTTGTTGTCGACTGTAGGATTTTTTCATTGCAATTTTAATTTTAATTTTTTTTATCTCTAGAGAGACATTTGTTTTTTCTTTTATTTCAGATCCTGATATAATTCTGCTATCATATCTGGATCAGAATTTTGTGGTGTTGCTGATGATGCTACTTCATCTGCATCCAATTGAGAAAGTGTTTCTTTTAGTTTTTTCTTGTATTCATCTTTTGACGAAGCACTTGCTAGGTTGGCTTGTAACTGATGTTTGGATGAAAGGAATATAGATGGTGATAGAGGAGTGGAAATGGTAATTGTAGTTTCGGCTAGTTTACATAATACTGTGTTTTTACATGCCTGTTCTTGTGGAAAATTTTTCCACCATTTTACTGTCCATCTTTTTGTCAGTATGGGCGGTTCTGCGGCATTACGGTCAACAATGTCAAAATCCCAGTAGATTTTCCAGGGTATTTTGAACATGAGAGTGAATGACATTAGTTTTGGTATGATTTGAGAGTGATAATTTTTTTGAAAAGTTTCGAAACCTTCGCTGACTATTGGGGGATAGGCAAGTTCTGATGCTCCGAAGTATTTCCACCATTGGTAAAACCAATGAGGGAATTTTCTTGGTATATCATTATGAAAATGGAAGAACCAGGAGTGGTGATAATTTGAATATAAGAAGGCATGTTGCCATGCTTTTTGATAGTCATGATAGTTGAATCCTGTTGGCTGAAAGCGATAAGAAAAGGGTTTTTCAGTATAGGGGTTCATGTTCCAATCAGATAAGGTTAATACTTTTAGGATTTTGCATTTGGAATAAGAGTATTTGCCAGAATATCTTGGATCTTCAACATGAACTATTTCAACCGAATCTGTGTCTACAAGAATGAACTCATAGAATATTCTGTTTTTTTCTAGGGAGTCTGGGATGAATAGAAAGTGTTTTGGAAATATATTGGATACAATGGTTTTAAGTTCATTTTCGTGTTCTGGTTCAATATAGCTAATGCTTTTGACAAAAGGTTTAGTTATTGGGCCTTGGCCTTTTGTTTGTGAAGGTTTGGTAGGAAGGGTTCCAAGAAGTGTAAAAGCAGGTTTGCTGGTAATAGTAGCTGGCGATTTTGGAGGTTGAACTTGTAGTGCTTGGAGGTAATTTGGAGAAAATCTTTCTTGGGGTTATGGTAATAGGAAAGTATTTGGAGATACGAGTTGTGAATGGACAGTTTTGGATGAACTGGATCTGAGTGGTTCATATTTGTTAGGAGTAGTTGGTATATTCATGGCATAGGATGATTTGGTTTTTCTATTGCATTCTTTTTGTGTTGTCATCACTTCTTTTCCTTTTTGTGATGCCATCAAGTCTTTCCCTATAAAAATTCTCGAGATAAGAAATCAGGTAAAGAGTTATTTTCTCCTTTTATAAATTCAATTTCAAAATCAAAGTTTGACAATAAAGCTTGCCATCGGGCAAAGATTTGTTTAGAAACTATATTTTGAACATCTTTTTCTAAAATATATTTGGTACTTTTACAATCAATTCTTAATAAGAATTTTTTATTAAATAAGTCATCTTGGAAATTAAATATGCATAATACTATAGATAAAATTTCTTTTTTAATTGTTGAATAATTCTTTTGTGAAGCAATCCATATTCCTGAACAATATCTAATTAATTGTTCTTTTTCATGTTCCTTTTGTTTTAATATTCCTCCATAACCGATATCAGATGCGTCTGTTTCTACTATTAGATCAGCTAAAGGGTTAGGGATTCCCAGACAGGGGAGGTTTTTAATTTTTTCTTTAATATTTTTAACAATAAGTGTCAAATTTTCATTCCATGCTGGAGGATTTTTTCTAAGTCTTTGATAGAATGGTAAACAAGTAGTTCTTAGATTTTTAATAAAGTCTGATACATAATTCAGACATCCCAAAAATCGTTGTAATTGTTTTTTATCTTTGATTTCATCGGGAAATTTATCTGTGAATTCTATTGATCTGCTTATTGGCTTAATTGTTTCTTGGTAAATATCAAATCCTAAGAATCTGATTTTTGTTTGACATAATTTTAATTTAGTAGCTGAGACTACCAATCCGTTTTCTTTTAGTATTTTTAAGAATTTGTTTAAATGATTAAAATGTTCTGTTATGGATTTTGAGAATACTAGTACATCATCTATGTATACAATAGTGAATTTTGTATATGGATTTAGTATATCGTTCATTATATTTTGAAATTCTGAGGGTGCATTTTTTAATCCAAATGGCATTACATTCCATTCATAATGACCAAATGGTACTGTGAATGCAGTTTTATATCTGTCTTTTTCAGTGATTTGGATTTGCCAAAATCCTGATTTCATATCAAATTTTGAAAATATAATTGCCCTGTTTAGTCTTTTGATTAAATCTATTTTATTAGGTATAGGATATCTTATCCATTGTAATGCTTTATTTAAAGGTTTATAATTAATTACTAGTCTTGGAGCTCCTCTTTCTATTTCCGCTTGATTTTGAACATAAAAAGCAGCACAAGACCATGGAGATTTACTTGGTCTTATGAGTTTTTTCTTTAATAGAGTATCTATTTCTTGTTTACAGTATTCTAATAATTCTTTATTCATTTGTATAGGTCTGGCTTTGATAGGTATATTTTTTTCATTAAAATCTTTTTCGTATGGTAATTCTATTATATGTTTCTTTCTATTCCAAAAAGCGTTTGGAAGTTCAGAGCATACTTCTTTTTCAAATAGATTTTGAAAACATTTTATCTTTTCGATATTATTCTGATTTTGTAGTTCTTCTTCAATTCTTTTAAAGTTTATTTCTTTTGTTAAAAAATGTAAATGCTTTTTCTTTTGAATTACCATAATATCTTTTGAGATGGAATAATTTTTTAATACATCAATATCTTTCTGTTGAGGTTTTTGGATAAATGGGAAACAAATTTCTGTATCAAATTTTTTATTTTTTATACCTTCACTATCCACATTAAATGGATAGATTTGAGTAATAAAAGGAGTTCCTAATATTATTTTTTGATTTAAATTTTTTACGAGAATAAATGAATTTCTTAGATAGAATCCTTTATTGCATATATGTACATTGGAAAGTTTATAATTAATAAATGAATTTCTTAGACAGAATCCCTTATTGCATATATTTACATTGGAAAGTTTATAATTAATCTGAAATTTATTTCTGTTAGCTCCATATAAATGTTCTTTGGTCTTTTCATAGTATTGAGTTGGTATTATTCCTTCTTGGATACAATTTTGGTCGGCTCCTGAGTCTACTAGTGCCCAAGTATTTATATGAAATTCTTTGTTTATGATTAAATCTATATCAATATACCATTTTTGAAATTCTATTCTAGAGATTGCATATAGAGAATTTATTGGTAGCGGAGCCACTTGCTAGCACTTCTGGCGGCGGTAGAGGTAAGAATATTGATTGGAATGTTGTTTCTTACATCGGAGAAGAAGCCAATTTGGGTGCTTGGTCAGCCAGTAAATCCGTTGGTCAGCCCACAGGAAGGGTGGTCCCGGTGGTGGTCCCAACCAAAAAGGTGTAATCTCGGAAGCAAGAAATAATATTACTAATTAATACTGTTATCTCTATTTCCCTGTAAGATACCTAAATAAAATCCGTTTTACCATGAAGCGTATCGCAAAATTCCTGGTAGGATCCAATAATCATTTCAACGAAAATATATTATACCACAATTTAGAAGAATATAACAGACAAGAATATCACATAGCAAAAATTGAACAACAATTTCAAAATTGGACCATACCTAAGGAACCAAAAAAGAAAATATATCAAATAGGAACACTAGATTTATTTCAAGATTATTTAATAGAAACTACCGAACAAACTATACCAATAAATCCTCAAATTGAGACTATTCAATTAATCGAATCTCATCAGATAGAAACTGTTAAGCAAAAATATAAATTTTTGCATATTGGATTAATACAAATAGCCGTAAAACCTTTACATCGACAAGGTTTAGATTCCCCAATATTAATATGCCTAAGGGACGCGAGATTTCAAAAATTCAATGATTCTTTATTAGCCGTTTTCCAATCAAACTTGGTTAAAGGACCAATCTATTTTAATTGTTATCCAAACTTTTCAATATCTCTATTTGATCCAAACATTTTAAAAACTTTAACTTTAAATATTAAAACTCCAGATAACATGATTAAAGACTCTAGAAATATAGCATTAATATACATAATATATTACAAGGTAATGACAACTAATATAAATCCTAAAGCTATAAAACATTCTCCAAAAAATGAAACACTTTTAATCGAAGCTAATACGGAACATGCTATGATACAAACGCCAAAATTATTACAATGGAACCAAGTTACTTTACCCACTGAATGGATTTTATCTAAAGCAAACGAATCACAAGCCATAATACCACGAACACAACCAGTAAAAACAGAAGAAGATGAATATGGAAATATAAGATTAATATTTGAATCACATCTTGAACATTTAAACACAACTAGTTTTAGAAGATCAGTAAGTAATATCGAAAGACAAATTTTATGCAGATCTTTATCAGGATCGATACTAAGAGGTGTTGATTTTAACAAAAATATTCCACGACCATATTATCAAAATATAGATCAAAATAGTGAACAAGAAATTATAAGATCACCATCTCCTACGCATAGTGATATGAGATATTTAAATCAACTAAATATGATTAAGACTGACAAATATAAAATAGATAAAGAAAGATTAAGAAAAGAATTTTATGATCCTTCAAAAATTGGACTAAGAAAACAATTTTTTAAAACCTTTACTAAAGAAGAAAAATATTATATTTAGGAAAGATTTTATAAAGATCTAGAAGAATTACAAATTCATATTCCATTTTTCACTTGGTTTCAAAAACAATCAGATTTACACGATATAAAAAACATCAACGTAATAAAATCTGCAAAGCAGATATGGAAAACTGGCTTAGATACAAAAGTAGAATCTGTATATCCTCCATTAGAAGAAGTACATATAACACATCATAATAACATCATCTCAGCTTCACCATTTAAACACATTCCTGAAGAAACCAGAGATATAAATCTAAAAGATATTAAAAACATTCAAAACCAAAATAATTATACAAACCTCATGCTAAATACTTTAGCAACACAAATAACTGATCTTTCTGTGACAGCACAACAAATCAGTTCAGAATCTCTAAATCCTTTGATCAGGTCTGCAGGGGAAGTCCTTTCCTCGCAGGCGACCGTTTCGTTGTCCCAAATGGCGGGATCCAGCTTCTCTACTCCTGCTTCGAGGGGATTTATGTTAAATAGTACAGAACACCCTTTTGCGAGTGAAATAGCGGCCCTTCGTTCTCAGTTGGACTATTTAACTGAAATGGCTGCCAGAATGACACCTGAAATCTCCGGGTCGAGTGTCCCTCCCCGTGTCATGTTCACACCGTCTATTGTCACCGAGCGGCCCTTGTCACGGTCATTACAGGGAAATCTCCGATCAACTTTATCCATAGCTGATCCCCCGATTAATTTTGTGCAGCTCACTCAAGGGCGAGTGGAGCCTTATGTGCCGCAAGTGCCCCTAGGTCCCATCCCTCAGGAGGATCGGCACCTAGAGGAGGCCAGAAACCGTTGGGACGGTCGAAGAGAAGGAATGAATAGGGATTTGTCTCCTGAGAGCAGTGAAAGATCCAGCAGTAGGAGATATCGAACTTGCTCACCCAGAAGCCACAGTCGGTCTCCTAGGTGACATCCCACGCCAGATCCACAGAATCGGAGGCGTCCTGTGGAAATGTCTCCCCCACGCCAGGAGCGTGAAATTCTTGATGACACATCAGGTCATCCATTTAGCCATCGTATAAGACGCCATAAGGTCAGTCGACATGTGAAGCTTCCCACTGAGACTTATGATGGCACTAGAGATCCCATTTCCCACATCAATAAAGTAAAGGATTTCGTGCAATTTCAGACGCACAGTGATGCGGCGTTATGCCAAATATTTGTTATGACATTATCAGGAGTTGCGCGCGTCTGGTTCGAGGGCCTTCCGGGCGGATCCATCAGCAATTTCGCACAGTTGGAATCTAAGTTCCGGAGCAGGTTCAGCACAGCGATTCCAATCAGGAAATCTGCCGCCGCGTTATTTGACCTACGTCGAAGGCCTCAGGAAACTCTGAAGGAATTTCTTAGCCGATTTGATGTGGAAATGTCGCTAACGCCGGGCGTTACCATTGATTTTGCTATAGAAGCCTTAAAAAGGAACTGTCGTTATAGTAAATTAAGAGATGCACTAATGGTGGACCCTCCAGCGACTCTGGACGCTTTAAGACTTAAAGTCCATAATTACGCGAAAATGAAAGAAGAGGAAAACAGAGATAGAACCTATGGCACGCCACCTGAGGCACCTCTGATTCCAAACGCTCCTGCAAATACCATTCTTGATGACCGCCTCACCGACGAGTATGCTCGGCGGAAAGATCATATTCCCAAAACCTCTAGTGGGCGGAAAGGTAACACTTCAAAGGGAAAGCCTGGCAGCTCCCCATCTCAACGCCAGGGAGATTCTTCTAAAGGTCGGGCATACGATCCTGATTTCCCTTCCCTTAATCTACCAAGGGCAGAGATTTTAGCGATAGTGGAACAGCGAAACCTTCCCATCCGGTACCCTGCGCCTGTAAAGCCCGGAGTACTTCTAGGGAGAAGAGAAAATGCTTATTGTAAGTTCCACAAAGCCAGGGGGCATTCTACAGAAGTATGCAGGGACTTAAAATCAGCAATAGAACGTTTGGTGGAAGAAGGTTACTTGGGAGAATTCACAACCAAAGTAAGAGAAGACACCAGAAATAATCCCATGAAAAGGGTCGCAGATGACCAACAAGTATCCCCTCGCGTCCCACAAAAGGATAATGCTATCGGAGGAAGAGGTGAGGAAACTTTCGCAGTAGATGACGAGGGCTTCCCTATGATTAACATCATAGTGGGAGGAACTCCTTACATGGATGAACCAGAGCTACCTACGACGGCGTTAGGAGAAAAACGCAAGCGAGATGGCGCGACAAAGAAAGGTGAAACGATAAGCGTCCTAGATCGCATGGTGTTAACCTTCTCCGAAGAGGACGTGAAAGGCGTTGTCTATCCGGAAGAGGACGCGCTGGTGGTTACGCCCATCATTGCCAGTCACGGAGTCAGAAGAACTCTCATAGATAACAGAAGTGCAGTAAACCTCTTCTCGTTGGAGGCTTACAATCTCATGAAACGGCCGGACAACGAATTGATACCTTGCAAGAAACCCATAATTAGGGTGGACGGGATCCCAATCCCAGTCACAGGGATAACCACTCTGCCCGTATACTTTAGAGAAGACACCTCCAAGCGGTCAGAGGGTCTGTTATTCCTTGTCGTGGACTTAAACTTGCCCTACAATGTCATACTCGGACGACCTTTTCTCAACCGCTTTGGAGCGGTAATATCTCAGAAGCATTTGAAGATGAAATACCCCTCCTAGGACGGAGTGGTAGCGATAAAGGGGAATCAAAAATTGGCGGCCGAATGTTACCTGCTCATGACTCAAAAGAGTTGTGATAGGTATGTATGTATAACAGCGGACCCATACGAACAAGGCGATGAGAAGCGCGCTCAACCACTTGACAAAATGGTGCCCGTACCAGTAATCGGCATAGAAAAAGCAGACTTCCTTGTCAGCGAAAGGCTCAGTTCCGAATAAAACCTTCAGTTGGCTCGGTTATTGAACAAGTGTCGAGGAGAATTTGCATGGAAACCCCCAGACATGACGGGTATATCGCAAGAAATAGCCGAGCACCGACTCAACGTTGACCCTGGCGCTAAGCCGATCCAGCAAAAGCGGCGCGCGTTCTCTAAGGAAAAAGCCTTAGCTGTTGATAAAGAAGTAGCGAAGCTCCTTGACGCTGGTTTCATCCGCGAAGTTCAGTACCCCACCTGGTTAGCCAACCCAGTCCTCGTTCCTAAGTCCAATGGAGACTGGCGTATGTGTATCGACTTCACCAATTTAAACGATGCCTGCCCCAAGGACTGCTACTCGCTTCCTCGTATTGACCAATTAGTCGATCAGACTGTCGGGTACGCATATTTGAGTTCACTTGACACCAACTCTGGGTATCACCAAATTCCCATGGCCGTTGAGGATGAAGAGAAGACTGCCTTCATCACTCCTACGGCCACTTACTGTTATACAACGATGCCATTTGGGCTAAAGAACACGGGGGCAACGTTCCAACGTATGGCAAACAAGGTATTCGAAGAACAAATAGGAAGGAATGTGGAAGCCTACGTTGATGATATACTGGTAAAAAGCGCTAGCTTTCAGGATCACTTGTGGGATCTAAAGGAAGTCTTCGACGTGATGAAACGGCACAGTATGAAACTGAACCCCCGGAAATGCATGTTCGCGTTTCAGACGGGAAAATTACTGGGCTACTTGGTCAGCCAAAAAGGAATCTAGCCTAATCTATCAAAGATTAAAGCTATACAAGACATGATATCTCCTAGAACCGTAAAGGAAGTACAAAGGCTAACAGGGCGCGTTATCGCCCTAGGGCGCTTTATTTCCAAGCAAGGCGAGAAGTGTCTTCCTTTTTTCAAAGTTATATGCAAGAAAGCATCCTTTGGGTGGACCCCGGAATGTGAAGAGGCGTTTGTTAGCCTAAAAGACTACCTATCGTCTGACCTACTGCTGACAAGGCCGGAGCGGGGTGATACTTTATATTTATACCTCGGTGCTGCCGATGAAGTGGTTAGTGCCGTCCTCGTTCGCGACGATTGCCACACGCACTGCCCTGTATATTTTGTAAGTCACATTCTGAAGGATGCAGAGTTACGATACACCCGAATTGAGAAAATAGCGTTCGCGCTAATACAAGCCACTGGAAAAATGGACAGATACTTCCAGTCTTTTTCCCTTATCATACTTACAGATCAACCACTGAAAAGGATATTTTGAAAGCCTGAGTCCTCGAGAAGAATGCTAATTTGAGCTCTTGAACTCGAGCAATACGGGCTACGGTATCAGTCCCGGGCATCTGTAAAGGCTCAAATCTTGGCAGATTTTATAGCGGAATGCACCTTTACGGAAGATCCGTTAACAAACGTACCCAAAGAGGAATGGGGTGATTTGGATCTCCCATTTCCAGAGACTTATACGGACCTCTGGATCATTCATGTAGATGGGGCTAAAAATCAAGAATTGGCTGGAGCAGGAATCTTTATAAATGGGCTGAACGATATGCGAATACAATACGCTATCCGAATCCTGCAGCCATTATCCAATAATGCGTCAGAATATGAGGCGTTACTAGCCGGACTCCGGATAGGGAGAAGCCTTTCTTCCAAAGGTAGGCACGATACCGGAAGAACAGGAGACTTGCGTCTGAAAATTTATAGTGACTCCAAACTAGTGATCGACCAGGTCTTGGGGCGCTCTCAAGCTCGGGAGCCCATTATGGTCCAGTATCTCGCCAAAGTGATGCGAGAGCTATTAGAAATAAAGAAAGAAGGCATGCAAGTCAGTTTTGAGCACATTCCCAGAGAGGACAATTGCGAAGCTGATAACCTTGCCAAGCTGGCTGTAAACCCAGAAGCATCCATACCCAAAGGCGTGTATTACCGAAAATTACCTATACCCTCCTTCATGGAAGAGCAAGCATCTCTGTGTGTGGAAGAACTCGAGAACGACTGGCGAATCCCCATAATCAAATACTTAAAACACGAAGAACTGCCTGAGAATATCGCTGAAAAGAAAAGAGTGCTGAGATAGGCAGCTCGCTGTACATATTATGATGGGGACCTGGTTCGAAGATGCTTTTCGCACCCAGCGGCCAAATGCATAACGGAACAAGAGGGTCTTCACACGTTGCGCGAAATTCATGAAGGGATATGTGGTATGCACGTATCGGGTGGCACCCTGGCTGTACAAGTCTTCAGATCTGGATTCTATTGGCCCACTATCCGGAAAGATTGCCACGACTATGTGCAAACTTGCCCGAAATGTCAAGAGTTCTCTAAAATTCCTCGACGTCCCGCCACAGAAATATCGGAGATCATCGCTCCTTGTCCTTTTGCTAAATGGGGGATCGATATCCTGGGTCCGTTTCCAAAGGCAAGGTCCCAACTAAAATTTCTAATCGTGGCAGTGGACTACTTTACGAAGTGGGCCGAGGCTGAAGCGGTCGCCAACATCACGGCGGAAAAAACTTGGCGTTTCTTCAAGCACCAAGTTATCATGAGGTTTGGCGTACCCCGTATCCTGATCAGCGATAATAGGACACAGTTCACTAGCCAATTCTTCTTAGACCAATGCTCAGAATTCGGGATAGAGCAACGATTCTCTTCCGTGGCTCACCCCCAAACAAATGGACAGGCAGAAGTGACAAATCGGAGCATCCTCAGTGGCATTAAGAAAAATCTAGAGGGGTCTAAGAAGAAATGGGCTGACGAGCTGCCATACGTGATGTGGGCGTACCGCATGACCGTTAGAACCAGTACAGGAGAAACACCTTTCCCATTGGCCTTCGGAACCGAGGCTGTTACGCCGGTAGAAATTGGTACCATGAGCTTGCGAGTGGCCCACTTCCGAGAGGAGCTGAATGAGGAAAGGTTACGAGCTAACCTTGACGCGTTACCGGAGGTCCGAGTAGAAACCCTCCTGAAAATGCAACACTACAAACGAAAGATGGCCCGTTACCATAACAGGCGCGTCAAAGAACGGTTGCTAAAGGCAGGCGCCCTGGTGCTCAGAGACAAACGAGCGGCTGGTCAACGTATGGGGAAGCTCAGCCCAAACTGGGATGGACCATATCGCGCTACCCGAGTTATCGGAAAAAAGAGCCTATCATCTGGAGACGCTCGATGGTACTCCCCTATCTAACTCTTGGAATATTGCTCATTTGAAATTATATTATCCTAGACCTTGAACTATCTGCACCTTTGACTGATGCCAACCCTAACCTTAGCTAACGCTCCCTGAGAGAGCTTTCTTGGGTGTTTGTGGTTGCTTTTTGTGCAGATAGAAAAGGGGGCACCTGGGAGTGAAAAGTCTTATCCTTGTGAATGTCGGTCCTGATCAGATGGCTCACTAAGTGAGGGCACGACCCAGGATGCCTTGAATTAGCATTGGGATTGAAATATCCCTAGCGCCCCTAGGGAGTGAAAAGTCCTATCCTTGTGAATGCCGGTCCTAATCAGATGGCTCACTAAGTGAGGGCACAACCCGAAATCCCTAGGAGTGAAAAGCCCTTTTCTTGTAATGACCGTTCTCGTGGAGACGACCCATCAAGACAAGGCACGCCCCAAGGAAATAGTAACTCCGTTCTAGAAAGGAAAAGTCCCCTCTTAGTGACCGGACTAGTGTAGTGGGTCCACTAAGTAAGGACATGATTCTAGACGCGAGGACAACGCCTGAAAGTGAAAAGTCCTATCCTTGTGACGGTCTGTCCCGATCCGACGGCCCACTAAGTGAGGGCACTTTCTAGGCCGATCATGGAAAGATGGGAACGCAAAAATCGCAAAAATCCAGCTAGTAACTAGATGCGTAATCCCTAGTGAAGTAGAGCTGATGGAAAAAGCGATTCATGCGGTTTCCATACTAATGCCCTATGACGGCAACGGAAAGGCTCCTACGGGTAATTACTATCTCTTGTAACCCGTTATGCTACTGATGGTTTACAATTGAGAATGTGCAGAATACCTTTCGAGCAGCGGAAAGATTGACGACTGCACAAGCGGCGATACTATGAGGTTCGCCGGGAAAGATTAACCCGATACTGGCCTCAGCGATAACTATTGCTGAAACGCTACGAGTCTACTCGAAAAAATAAACATATTATGTCTCTAGGATGGTCACGACGCCCTGGGAATTTCAGAAAGAGAAAGATAGGGAAAAGGCAGCAGTAAAAATATAAACTGTTTAATTGCATAAAAGTGCCTTGGAAAGGTCACAAGTTTCGAAGACCAAAACAATAATGTCGCGGAGGCAAAAAACAAAAAGCCTGATGGCTGCAAAAGAGGCGGCAAAGCTTGGGAATGTGTCAACCCTCGGGGTTCCTCCGTTTCCAACCCTCCGCCTTAGCTCGGCGAAAACCCGCTTCATTAAGGTCGGCAGACTTCTGTTTGAAGGCCTCTGTAACCTCATCACCTTTATACACATCTGCTCCATGGACCTCTTCAAAGCATTCAACCAAGATAGTGTCGTCCGCTCAACGTGCCACAAGCTCTTATCGGCTGAGTCCTCTGTCAGAGCGACTCTCTCTTCTTCTAGGGCAGCTTTCTCCCTCGCCAAGGATAACTTCTCTCATTCCAGCACGGCATTCTTTGCATCAAGGGTGGACACTTGCCCCGACAGCTCCTGCTGAGCCAGTAACAATCGAGTGCGTTCCTCCAGCAACTTATTCTTTTCATTTCGCTCTCGCGAAAGTTCAGAAAGGGACGCAATAAGAGAAGCACCCTGACGTTGTACGTGCTCTGTCCAGTAGTGAAATTTCACAAAATTGGAAAAGAGATTAGAGCGTAGCGAATTCGCCTTATCATCATCTGTCTGCGAGAGGAAAGCTTCCCGCTCAGCGGCGGTCGACAGTATTTGGGCTGCCCAGAAAGCCGAAACTTCAACTGAACCATCGCCCCCGAGAGCTGCTAAGCCTGTATTGCGAAAATCATATAAGCCCACTTGGTGAGTCACAGTACCAGGCTCACTCGAGGAACTCCGGTCCGCAGCATAATCGAAGGTGGAGGCCCCTTCGCCGCAACGTTGCGATAAAGGAATGCTTGAGGGAACAAA
The DNA here is from genome assembly GCA_963691705.1 of Viola odorata. Taxonomy (NCBI): domain Eukaryota; kingdom Viridiplantae; phylum Streptophyta; class Magnoliopsida; order Malpighiales; family Violaceae; genus Viola; species Viola odorata. The sequence goes on along the minus strand of OY829539.1, from coordinate 17,850,006 downwards.
GGCCAAAGGGACAGGAGGGTAGACTTGAGAAGAAGAACCCCCTTGGACGGCATAGGAACCGTGAGGGTGGTAGCTCGAAAAGTCCTGTAAACCTTCTTGATAGCCCGAGTTAGGACCATATGTATGAATAGTCCCGCCGAAGGAATTAGGCGAAGCCCCGAAAGTCTCAGCCGTACCCATGTTCACCAAAAACCCAGAAGGGTGAGTCTGGGGAGCATCCATAGAAACAAAGGTGCTGTCCAGTCCGACTTCCGCCCCGACAACAGTAGAAGATAAGCTTCCACCCTCACCCTCCGGTCGGGATCTCTTCTTAGAGCCAACCAGCACATAACCCATGTCCATCTCGCCTAGGGGGGACGCGGAAGTAGAAACAGCGGCAGTATCCTACAAGAAACCCAGCAGAAACACTGATAAGAGAAACGGGTAAAATAACGCCCGACATCAAGGTATAATGTATCGTGGATAAAAAGGACACTCACAACAGTTGTGTCAAGAGGAGGCGCTTCAGAAGAAGCTGCCGCATCTGGAGAAGGAGTGAGAGCAGCAACACTCCTGGTTCTTCTCTTCCTCTTTCCTTTGTCAGGAACCCTAGGGGCTTTAGAAGGAGACGGACGAGCAGAAGGGGCAGCGACGGTTACAATAGGAATACCCGAAGGGATGTTGGTATTCCCCTCACCGGCTGAGGAAGAAGATACTTGAGCAAGGCTCACGGAAATAGCAGGTAGAACAGTGGAGTTATCGGCAGCTTCCGTAGAGGTGGCCCTCTCTTTTTCTTCTCATTCCTGGGCCCTTTTCAGTCGCCTCCTAACGCTTTCAGGCTTGTAGTTGGGATCTGTCGCTGCATGATGACAAAATAACGTTAGCATTAGTATCAGTGATAATAAAGAAGGAAACGACTCGACACTCACGTCTAATGCAGTCCTTCATATCGACTCTGCACGCCACATAGCGGATATGAACGTTGATTTCCAGTTGAAGAAGTTTGTCTAACCAGCCTTGTGCACGCTGAGGAAGAGTCTCCGGCCGTCCCCAGACGTTGTCCTTGACGTCTTGGTTAAACCCAGACCGCCACCAGGAACCGGGGTCTTCAGGAAGATCTATCACAAAGAACTCTTTCTTCCAAGCATCGACAAAGGACTCAATGTGGAGAAGTTTCCAAGTGAAGGACTTGAGTGAGTCATCGTCATAGCGGGGCGATATCGTTATCACTCCCCGACACTTCATCAGCTTAAAAACTGATTTAAGCAGTAAAAGAGAAGGGGAAGTGATCCCCTTATATTTACAAAGTTCTAAGAAGGCATAAACGCAACAGTACGCATTTGGGGCTAATTGAACAGGATTCAAATCGCAGACAATGAGCAACTGTTTTATGAAAGAGTTGATGGGAAGCTGGAAACCATAACGGAACATTTGTGTGTACAGGACCCTACGCTTGCCCGTCAAAATGCTATTCAAGCGTACCGACTCAGGGGCAACGGTGGCCTTATAACCATCAGGGATAACAGCATTATGTACGGCTAAATGCTCACTAAGAGCAACCTCAGAGGTGATACTACTAACTGTAATATCCATCTTTTTCTCATCAGCAGATCTCGACTCAGAGCGGCGAGTCTTAGCCATGGCAGAAATAAAAAAGTAAAGATGAAGAAGACGACGAAAGAAAAGAGGAGGTACCTTTAGAGAGAAAGCGCTTCGAGAACCTTGAAGGGTGGAAAGAAAATAAGACGGCTAGAGAAAATGTGAAGAAAGCAGAACGGCAAAAGTAAGCAAAAGAAAATAAGTATTGGGTTTTATAACCATAGTAGCCAAAGAAACGACAGACGTTGCAGTCGTTGCGTGAGAGGATCACAAGGAAAAGACTCAAGCAATGAGTACAATTCTAGAAGAGCGCGGCAACGCTTCGATTTTGCTAAAATTATAAAGCACGCTAGCCCATGGCGCCATAAAAAATTGACACGTGTGTCTATGCCAGGACGACTTTTCTCCCGCATCTATAAGAAGATCGTAAGCATTAAATTCTCTGAAAAGAATGGCTTTTTTTGAAATAAGACAAGAGCGATACTACACTAAAGAAGATAACGCGGAATGGCATTAACCAAGCCGGTAACCTTCGGGATAACGTGGAAAAGCAAAGCAGAGATTATTTATTATCTAAAAATGATGTACTGTTGATACCCAAATTTTGACGCCATTTTTAATCAATTTTAGCATTTCTGTCATTTATTTAATTTACTATCATTTTTACTTGATTTACAGTCATCTGTAGTTAGTTTACTATCGCTAGCATTTTTAGGTGTTTCGTTGCATTTTTGCATCGTCGTTAGCATCGTCAGCTTTCGAAATCGCATTTTCAATTTTTCGGCATGCATTTTCATTATTATTATTAATATTATTTTTAGCCCTAAAAATCCTATTTTTTACTATCCGGCAGTCGTATGCTAGTTTTTTCTGCATTTTTGGTCATCTCACGAATTTTAGGATTTTTAGGGTTTTAGCGCATTTTTTAGTATTTTTATTATTTTATTAATATTTTTATTCGAGCTTTTATTGGACCCGAGTAAGTCTGCTCGAACCACAGCTTGACTTTTAAATGTTTTCCATCAACTAGTTGCTAGCTTTTTTTCTGCTCGCAACGGTATACAGCGTTTCGCGTAATTTTCCGCGTAACGTTTTTATTTTTCCGTTCCCGCGTTTCGCGCTTTTGAACGCGAAAATAAACGCGTCAAACGCGAAATTTTCATGTTTCGCTGTATACGGTTAAAACCGTCATATTTTTCTCTACGCGCTGGTACCCTCGGATAGAAAAGTTCGAGCGTTTGCTCGCAGGACTCAGCTCGAGCCCATTTAAATAAATTAAAGGGCATTTTAATCACAACCGTTGATCTGGACAACTCAAGAAAAGTCAACCAGATCAACGGTTGACAAATTAAAGGGGCATGGTGCATGGCACACGCGAACGGCCATGGACGTGCGTGAACAGGGGAGCGAGCCACCGAGCTGCTCGCTCCCGTCCCCTCGGCCGTTACCTGTCCCCTCGGCCATCATCACAACGCCCCTAGCCCAGCCACCTCACGGCCGTAGCCCCGCCAGCGTGAACAACACCACCACGCGCAGCTCCTTCTCCCTCTCCTCCACGCGATTTTCTCCTATAAATAGGAGCTCCCATTCAACGTAAAAACGGCACCAAAATCGCAAGAAACCCTTGCTCCTTCTCCCTCTTGATTAGCTTGCTCATATTGAGCGACAATCGTCCAGTTCAAAGTTTGAAACGTGAGCTTTCTCTCTCTAGCTCATCTTCGGTTTTTCTGCGCAAGTTTTCTTTAATTTCGTTTGGCTTGATTTTGAGCAAATAAATTGATTGTTTTTGTGCTATTAATTCACATACGTAATGTAGATTAAATACATGCTTTCAATTTTGAAAATCGTTGGCTAGATTGTTCGAATTAATTAGTTTTTCGATAATTAACGGTTCGGTCATTTTTTCGAAATTAAATTTTGTACGAGTCAAACTAAAAATCGAGGTTTATACGGTCGGAAAGTCGTCGAAGAGACGAACATTTCGGTACGTCCATTTTTCAAAACGGCCAAGTGTGGCCGGAGTTGGGTCGCCGGCAGTAGCTCCGGCGACCAAGGGAGGGGGTGATGAATAGTGCCATGCCTATTCATCACACGGCGCCGTTTTGGCCCCCCTCCCAAGTTTTCAAAGTTTTCAATTAGGTCCCTCCGATTTTTAATTCTTTCCGAAATTTCAAATCGCAAGTTTTTCGTAAAAATAATTCGTACGCATCGTACGTTAATTTCTCGTATTATCAACTGTTTAATTTTCTGCACTTATCAACTGTTTAATTTTCTGCACTTATCAACTGTTTAATTTTCTGCACTTATCAACTGTTTAATTTTCTGCACGTATCAACTGTTTAATTTTCTGCACTTATCAACTGTTTTTATTCTTAGCACTTTAAATTTCCGCACTTTATTTTCTGCAATTTAAAAATTCAGTAATTTATTTTTACCGCCTACATGGACGGTCGCACTTTAATTTCCGCAATATCAACTGCTTTAATTTTTCGCAAAACTGCTGGAAATCCTTCCGCAATATCAACTGTTTTATTTTCTGCAAATATCAATTGTTTTATTTTCCGCAATATCAACTGCTTTAATTTTTCGCACAACTGCTGGAAATCCTTCCGCAAATATCAACTGCTTTATTTTCTGCAAATATCAATTGTTTTATTTTTCGCAAATATCAACTCTCTACTTTCTGCAAATTATCCAACTGTTAAATTCTCGTATGCTTAAAATCAATCATTTTTCGCATGCAATCAACGTAGATATTAAATTCTCCCATGCGTAAAATCAATCATTTTTCGCATGCAATCAACGTAGATATTAAATTCTCCCATGCGTAAAATCAATCATTCTTCGCATGCAATCAACGTAGATATTAAATTCTCCCATGCGTAAAATCAATCATTTTTCGCATGCAATCACGTAGCATTTTAATTCTCACATGCTTAAAATCAATCATTTTTCGCATGCAATCACGTAGCATTTTAATTCTCACATGCTTAAAATCAATCATTCTTCGCATGCAATCACGTAGATATTAAATTCTCCCATGCGTAAAATCAATCATTCTTCGCATGCAATCAACGTAGATATTAAATTCTCCCATGCGTAAAATCAATCATTTTTCGCATGCAATCACGTAGCATTTTAATTCTCACATGCGTAAAATCAATCATTTTTCGCATGCAATCACGTAGCATTTTAATTCTCACATGCTTAAAATCAATCATTTTTCGCATGCAATCACGTAGCATTTTAATTCTCACATGCTTAAAATCAATCATTTTTCGCATGCAATCAACGTAGCATTTTAATTCTCACATGCTTAAAATCAATCATTTTTCGCATGCAATCACGTAGATGTTAGATTCTCACATGCTTAAAATCAATCATTTTTCGCATGCAATCAACGTAGCATTTTAATTCTCACATGCTTAAAATCAATCATTTTTCGCATGCAATCACGTAGCACTGTTAAAATTCTCACATGCGTAAAATCAATCATTTTTCGCATGCAATCACCATAGCATTTAAATTCTCGTATGTGTAAAATCAATCATTTTTCACATACGATCAACCCAACATTTAAATTTCGTATGCGTAAAATCAATCATTTATCGCATGCAAATCAGCTCAGCATTTAAATTCTCGTATGCGTAAAATCCATCATTTTTCGCATACAAACAACTGTCATCATTTTTGTCAAACCCAGCATTTCACTTTCGTATACGCAAAATTCATCATTTCTCGTATGCAATCAACTGTCATTTAAATTTTCGCACTCATAAAATTGTTTACTTCTTTCTCAAGCCATCACTAATACTCTCACTTTGTAGGTTTTAAATTCAAGCTTCGCTCGAAAGTACGCCTTTCGATTCCCTTTTATTTATTCAGCGCTTTTTTCGTAAAATAGCAGTCGTACGCATGATACATAGAACTGTTAGAATTAAAATCAACCCACATGAACAACGTGTTTAAAGAGTCGCTTCAAATGCCATATTCATGTGATTTTAAATTCTCGCATATATTGACTGCATGTACATGGGGACTTTCGATCCCACATCAGTTTTCCACTTTAAAAACCAATCATTTAAAATTGGTACTCTGTTAGCAATCCATGATAGGTTCACATAGCAATCAATCTAATCATGCATGGCCCGATGATGAAATAAGAGGGCGCTCATTCAGTCTTACAGAAAATTCAGTCCCATCACGTTACGGTCAAGAATAATAGACTGATCTTGATAAACGGTAACCCCGTCCGAAAGATCTTTTTTTTTATTATTTTTGAACGGTCCCGATTGTGGAAAAGGCTAAAGTGACGATTCCTCTGAGGGCCCCCTTTTTCAAAATAAAACGCATTTTCATCAAAACACCTTAAAAACATCTCTCTCATCAACCGGTAACCGTTTTCGGATGTGACTCGGGTGCCTAACACCTTCCCGAGACCATAATACGACCCCGAACCTTTTGTCTGGGGTCCAGACCCCTTTTTTGTGCCTTTAGTTTTTTTACTTATTATATTTCCTATGCCATGACGATTAAGGTTCCCTAAAGCCTAGCAACAAAATTAGGGTGGCGACTTCATTGCATGTTGCGAGGCGTCTGTCTACGCTGAGCATTGTAAGGTCCCAAATTTCGTTGCATACTCGCGAGTTTTTAATTTTCGTAGGGGCGCGACAGTTTGGCGACTTCACTGGGGACTTTTTGGGTCGGAGCCGGTTTTGTCTTTTTTAGAGAGGTGTTTATGTGTTTATTTATTTGCTTTGATCAATTGCTGATCTGTTCATTTATTTGCTTTATCAATTGTCATATGCATATCATAGCGCCCTACACCCAGGGGACCAATACCAAAATAGGAGGGTAGTAGTGACGCCCTAGGACACATGTCCTAGGTAGTGTTCACCAATCCCAACTCGGATGAACCCCTAAAGCTAGTTGAAAGGATTACTCGATTTCGTAAGGAATCGGGGACGCCAGACGACACTTTAGGGACCTTTTCATGGTATCATCCGGGAACCATTCAAGCCAGTTAGAGGTGTCGGAATCAGAGCCCCAGCACGTGCATCATGATTATACCTGTTTATCGTGGCTATTTATCTTGTTGGTATGATGACGTGATTTTTCCTGTTATACAAACTGTGGATTTCTCACACACACCATTTACTTAGCGCTTAGAAATTTTGATGTTTGTCCTACACGGCCCATTTTGCTCATTCACCATGACAGCACCTACGTTACTTTCATTTGATATTTTTGGGGGACGAAGCTTCAACGATCAAGCTGCCCGAGGAGATCTGTTAGAACGGGGATTCGCCCCTGACATCACCACTAAAATCAAAGTAGAGGTTGTAGACTTTGATTTGACTAGGATTCGGATGTTAAGGAATGAGCTGACTGAAGACGAAGAGACTCAGTTTGAGGGTAGTTATGGAAAGCTACTGACCCTAGTGGATGTCAAGGCCGATTGGGGTTGTATCAGGGCAGCTCTGAAGTTCTGGGATTCCTACTATCATTGCTTCTCTTTTGACAAGGGAGTGGACTTAACTCCTACACTCGAGGAGTACTCAACTTTGATGTGCTTCACATCACCCATATCAATCATCTACCAGAATGTCAGACTTGACTCTGCAAGTGTAAAAATAAGACTCGACAAGCTATTAGGAATCCCTACTCGTGTCAAGGAGGGTGACTACGTTTGGTGTTGGTCGGATATCGAGGTACGATTTCAGCTATCAAATGGAGCTAGGCGCTTAAGGATTCTGGCCTTCGCCATTGTAGGATTCGTCTTTTTTCCGAGGATGAGAAACGCCATCGACTCTTCAGCAGCCAACATCTTTTACGAGATGGAGGTAAATGTCATCAATCCTACAACAACCATCTTGGCCGAGACCTTTCGTTCCTTAGACTCCTGCCGAAGGAAGGGGAAAGGGAGGCTCACCTGCTGCGCCCAGCTACTGACAGTATGGTTGATCAGCCACTTCAAGCAAATTCCTGATCAATCCATCTTCTTCGAGAGCTACATCAGGTCGTGCCCTCTGCTCAGAGTTATCAATGCAATGACCACAGATAAATGGGAGATGGAAAATAAAGACGTCTGGATCAACCGATTCATCAACCTCTCAGAGGAAGACTTCAGTTGGCATGCCAAGTGGCTACGAACCTCCGATCCTATCGTCTGCTGTGGACCCCTACCTTGGGTTCCCCTAATCGGAGCATGGGGATGTGCTCACTACTGCCCTGCCTTCGTACTCAGGCAGTTTTGCATCACCTAAATCATTCCAGTAACGTTCGGCATGACGAAATCAGATCTGCCACACACAGGAGAGAATCAGAACATCCAGTTGTACGCCCTAGACTGGGCCAACCCCTTTTGTCTCAAAGGACGTGTCGCCCCTGCCGCAACAATACCGCAATATCCACAGTGGAGGTTGCAGCGAGTCAACGGCAATGTCTTGCCTCACCCAGAAAATCAGAAACCGATAGAAGAGGAAGGAGAATCGCAAGTAAGTGGAGGAATGGATGCCATGGCTTACGCGCAAGTGGTAGAACAAATGCGAGCAGCGCAGGAAGAGCGAGATCTAATGACAGAGGAAAGAGATACTGCCGAAGCACGTCAATGCTACGCAGAAGTCCAGAAGAATGAGGTACACCGGCGTCATAGGGATTTTGTCCGGATACAAGCAGTAAAATAGAAGGTGGCCCTCAGGGCCTTCAACGAACGCTTGAGCAGCGAAACCCGCAAGAAAGAAGCTTCGAGTGCCATAATCCAAGACAAGGATTCTGACTACTCGAGCAGATCTAGGAGATAGGAAGAGCCAGGCATTGCAAAACCGAATTACCGCCTTAGAAGCTGAGATAGAAATGCAGAAAGGGGAGATGGCTTCGATGGAGTACCTTTGGCAGGAGAACTCTGACGCCCAGGATTGACGCCTTTAGGGAAAGGCTCGGATATCGGCAAACCTTTTCTTTTAGCTAGGACCCCTAATTTCATCTATCTTAGCCATTTTTGATGAACTTAGGTAGTTGGCAAGTTTACCATACTTTTGTAAACACTTTAATAAAGTCGTACTCTTTCGGATATTTATTAAAATTGCCTATCTTTTTCATATCAATTATCCATCCCAAATACAACTCAAAAGACCATCGCAAAAAGAAAAAGAAAATCCCTCCGAGATAAACACAATCTTTTCATTAAAAAACCAGAAAAATCAGACCAAGCAATATATAGCCAAGTAGCCCTCGCTCATGACCCTATCCTTTTAGTTTATCACAAGAACTTCCGAGTTCATAGCATAGATCGACGTCCCTCCCCTTGGTTGGGTTCACTAGGCATCAGGCCCTACAGCGTTGAAAGCATAATGTGAAAAGAGATCCCCCTAGCATGACGGCGTTGGTTGCCCCTGCTGATTTGGGTTTCGCCATTAGCATCTCAGATTTGCGTCATATCGTTGGAATGTATAGAGGCTTCCTTCGTATCTCGCCAACGACCAGGATATCTCGCCTCCGCGACCACCTTGAAAATATCAAATGAAAGTACAAGCCAGAAAAGCGAATGAGCAAATGTGGAGACCTCGGGATTGCACATCACCTGTGTATCTTCATTTATACTCACTGTTTTTGTGTTTTTTCCCTTTTTTCAGGTTCACCATAGCTCCTCGGAAGCAAGCTACTCCGCACAAAGGGCCGCCAGGGCCGAAAAGGAAAGAGATGAAGCTGTCACCGAGTTTCCACCGGGTTTCGATCCCCCTCAAACAAACAGACCTTCCCCTTTACTCACCGTCGCAGGACCTTCGGTACTCCCACCCCTGTCCGGCCCCCCGGGCCGTTGGAGATGGGTTAGTCCCTTCACTGTACCCAACGCTGCAAGTCCTCCAGTTAAGGCGGGGGAAGAGATCTCCCCGTCGCTTCAGCACCTTTCAATCAACCCTGCTGTGGACCCCAGCAAGAGCCAGGCCCACCCAGAGAATCCGTATCTCCCTCCTATTCCTCCGAGCACAGTTCCCGGACCTGTGGGAACTCAGCTCCTCACTTTCAACTCAGCACAACCGCAGTTCTCATCAGGACTGGCACTACCCTTCGGTTCCAACCCCATCGGGGCCGAGCAACCGAAAAATGATCGGCTAAACCTACTTGAGGAAAGGCTCCGAGCAATTGAAGGGGCTGATCCATTTGACCCTACCGGCCCTGCCAATATGTGTATGGTCCCCGGGATTGTCGTACCCCCGAAGTACAAAATCCCTGACTTCGAAAAATATACTGGGGTAGAGTGCCCAAAGACCCATCTCAGAGCATACTGCAACAAGATGGCAGAGGTAATCCACAATGAGCCGTTGTTGATTCATCTCTTCCGGGAAAGCTTGACCAAGCACGCCCTGACATGGTATATGGGGCTAGATCGAGCCAGGATCAGGACATGGAGAGACTTATCCGACGCATTCTACCGGCAATATAAGTTCAATATGGAGGTAGCACCCGACCGCGCTGATCTGCAAAACATGGAAAAGAAAGTCGGCGAGTCCGTAAAAACCTATGCTCAGAGATGGAGGGAGGTGGCCTCACGGATCTCTCCACCCTTAAGCGACAAGGAACTCCTGTCGATCTTCTTGCACACCTTCAAGGCTCCCTACTACACCTACCTGATCTCAAACCCCTCAAATAGCTTCTCCGATATGGTCCTAATTGCTGAAAGAGTCGAGCAAGGAATTAAGTCAGGACGAATCTTGCCTTCAGCATCGGAATCTGCACCCAGGAAAGCACCTATCATAAAAAGAGACGTTGGATTTGTGGCTCCCCAAGCTCATCAGGGGCAGCCATTTCCACCACCTCCACCTTATTTATCGCCATCGCCCTACCCTCTGCCGTCATTATATCAACCTACCTACTTTCCTTTCACCTCGCCGCCTGTTGCCAATATCGCGCCTCAAAGCCCTATGCATTTCCCATCAGTACAAGCATCACAACCCATGCAACCCAAGCCATATAACCCACCAAAAAACCCAAATAACCAAAACACGACAAACAATCGGTGGAGCCGAGAGCCTCCACCTCCTCTTCCTCTTCCTGCAGGAGAAATCTACAAACATCTCTTGGCAGCCGGACAGATCGTACCGGTGCCGGCTCAGCCTCAATTGCCTCCTTACCCGAAGTGGTATGATCTCAACGCGAGGTGTGAATACCACGCTGGAGCCCCAGGTCACACTCTGGAAAACTGCTTCGCATTTAAAGCCAAAGTCCAGCACTTGATCAAGAGTGGGTGGGTATCTTTCGAAGGGTTAGCAAAAGGACCCAACACATCCACCAACCCTCTTCCCAATCATGCCCAGGGAAAGGGAGGAGTGAACGCCATCTCGGCAGGAGAAAGAAACGACCTTCTCTTTTCCGCATCAAGCTGGCCACAGGAACAACTTTTCCTGGCCCTAACTCGAGGAGGACACTTGCCATACTCGGAGAGCAATCCAAGTGGCTGCATGTACTGCGAGGAAAGCGACGATCACAAAATCCAAAACTGCAAGGTGTTCGCAGAAAGGGTGGTACAACTCTCGCATCTCGGGGTGATCCAAACCCAGAAAGCAACCCACGAGGGAAGATCCATTAACGCCATCGGAGACGGATTTCCTATCTCGCATAACGCCAAGGGAACTCCGCTCCCAATCCTCCGAAAGAAGGGATCGACTTCGTCGGGCAAACGATTCTCCAAACGCCGCGACGAGGGCGATCGCGAGATTGATACTTTGGGCCAACCTTCTGGGAGATTCGATTACCTCGTCAGGTATTCGGCGCCACCCTCCTATGGTGGCCCAGTACCATCACTACCTTCTTGGGAACCCTCAGACTCCGAATCATACCCTTTACCGATGTGGTCGCTCCCTCTGTTTCCTTTGAAGGAAATCTACACAAGCCTCTTGGCAGAGGGACAGATTATGCCATCCCCACTCCTGTCTCAATCCACTCCTTACCCTAGCTGGTATGATCCAAAGGTTAGCTGCGAATATCACGCCGGAACCAGAGGACACTCCTTGGAGGATTGTTATGCCTTTAGAGAAAAGGTCGAGCACCTAACTAAACAAGGGCGAATCTCGCCCCATGGATTAGCAAAGGATCCTGCTGTGACAATGGGTCCCCTACCGCACCATAATTCGGGGATGGGCGACATTGCTTCCGTATGAATCAACTTTCCTCGCCCTTCGATGGAAGAAACACCCAACGAAGAGTTGTTCTTCGCTCTAGCTAACAACGCTTATCTACCATTCCTGGGGAATAATCAGGCCCAATGCCTCTTCTGCCAAGGGGAAAGCAAGCATGACATCCAGGATTGTGGACTCTTTCGGCAAAAAGTCAAGCAACTCACCACATTCGGAGTCATCCAAACTAAAGGAGAAGCCCGAGGAACCATCAATGCCATCGGGGACCACTCTCCAGCACCATATTCCTTCGAATATATGGCTCAGACAGGGGACACCTCCACAACCCCACGCAAGGTAGTGTTCACATTAGCTGTGAATACTCCTAGCCGAGACCTGCACGCGGTCCCATTCGACTACGGGTACACGGTAATCACCACCCCTCCTACAGTCACGCCAATAGGACCCACTATCTGTGAAACCTCTCATATCGGGGGCATGACCCGCACCGGGAGATGTTACATCTCGGAGGAAGTAGAGAAGCAACGACAAGCTAAAGGGAAAAACCCTGCGATTCGCGAGGAAACGATAGAGGAAACACAAGGTTTGAGCCAACCTGTAACCGCGGACAAGACGGCTAAGTTCCTCAAAATCATGAAACAGAGCGAGTTCAGCATCATCGAACAACTGAAGAAAACCCCAGCTCGCATTTCCATCATGGAGCTGATACTTACTTCAGAGGCTCATCGTCAAGCTCTCCTGAAAGTCTTGAAGCAAGCCTTCGTAACTAAGGATATCACTACAGAAGGGGTGGAAAACCTTATCGGAAGGATTCAGGCCCTCAGCAGTATTTCCTTCTCTGAAGAAGAGATCGACCCCTCAGGAAAATATCACAACAAGGCCCTATACATCACGGTAGAATGTAAGGGACACGTCATAGCCAAGGCCCTCATCGACAATGGGTCCGCGCTGAATGTCATGCCCTGGCACGTCCTCGAGCAACTACCGGTCGATTTCTCTCACATGAAACCTAGCGGAATGATGGCTAGGGCTTTCGATGGCACCACTCGAGAGATCATCGGAAACTTCGAATTGGACATGGTCATTGGGCCCCACACCTTCGCCCTGACATTCCAGATCATGGAAATCCAACCTGCTTACAGCATGCTACTGGGACGACCTTGGATCCACTCAGCAGGGGCAGTCCCCTCTTCTCTGCATCAGTGCCTCAAGTACGTCAAGGATAATGCCTTAGTCACGATAAAGGCAGAAGAGGCCCTGATCTTGGCTAAGCACGCCTCTGTGCCTTACATCGAAACTGCTGAAACCTTGGAGAGCTCGTTCCAAGCCTTCGAAATCGTCAACACAGACTGGATCAAGGAGGGGTCCCTTGTGGGCAAAGCCTCAAAATCTGAGACAGCCGGAACCACCCCTAAACCAATGCTGGAAGGAAGTTTCCAATTGGGAAAATGGCTCGGCGCCAAGCTACAAGGATCCAAAGGAGGGTCGCCTCCGAAGAGCTTCGGAGACCGTTTTGGGTTAGGGTACCAACCGGGCAAAGCCGATTTCGTTAGAATTGCCCAAGAAAAGAAAGAAAAGCAGCTGGCTAAGCTATTCGGACGTTCTGCGCCAGGGGCAAGATGTCAATCCCCCATATCAGAACTACATTCCCCTTCACCGCCGAAACCATCAATGGAAATCCTGTCAAGGTATCGGACCTCCGTATCTGCACTCTGGGAGAAGAGGGATCGTCGTCTGGTTCAGTCATTTTCGTTAAGAAGTCAGGGGAGTCTGTGTGCAACTGGACCATCACCATGCTTCCGGATGTCTCTCCGTAATTACTTCTTTTAGAAAAACACATGTTTGCACGTTTTCTTACGAAAACCTTTTTGTAGGAACTCACGTTTCCCTTCTGTTAAAAATCAAATATATATGCAATTTTCATTTTACGCATCTCTTTTTTCGCATTTTTTTATTTCAGGATGAATGTTAGTTCAGATTGTCATGATAAAACTTATGTCTTTATTGGCGAAGAAATCATCGCTACGACTGAAGACAAAGCAGAAATCTCCGACGAACTGGCCCGTTTACTGGAAAGTTCAGAAAAGGAAGTAACCCCTCATCAGGAGGAATTGGGCGAAGTAAGCTTGGGGGCAAGCAATGAGAATCAAAAGTTGGTCAAGATCGGGACTACCTTGGATACGACTCAGAGAGAAAGGTTGATTTCTCTCCTCAAAGACTACTCCGACGTATTTGCATGGTCATACGCCGACATGCCAGGTCTTGATCCCGGGATAGTTGAGCATCGTATCCCATTAAAGCCCGAGTTTAGACCTGTCAAGCAAAAACTTCGGAGAATGCATCCAGACATCCTTCTGAGAATCAAAGAAGAAGTTACCAAGCAACTGGACGCGGGTTTTCTGAGAGTTGCCGAGTACCCAGAATGGATCGCCAATATAGTGCCAGTGCCTAAGAAAGATGGGAAGGTTCGCATGTGCGTGGACTTTCGGGATCTCAATCGAGCCAGCCCTAAGGATGACTTCCCACTTCCCCATATCGACATCTTGGTGGATAGTGCCGCCGGAAATGACATGTTCTCCTTCATGGACGGATTTTCCGGGTACAATCAGATCAAGATGGCACCCGAGGACAGTGAAAAGACGACGTTTATCATCCCTTGGGGAACCTTCTGCTACAAAGTGATGCCCTTCGGATTAAAGAACGCAGGAGCCACGTACCAACGTGCTGCCGTCACCCTTTTCCATGACATGATGCATAAAGAGTTGGAAATCTATGTCGACGACATGATAGCCAAATCTCGCGGCGTGCAAGACCATGTAGACACCCTGAAGAAGGTATTCGAAAGGTTGAGGCAATTTCGGCTAAGGCTAAACCCAGCTAAATGCACCTTTGGAGTAACCTCCGGAAAGTTATTGGGATTCATCGTCAGTAACAAAGGCATAGAAGTGGATCCTGATAAGATAAAAGCAATTCAAGAGCTACCCGCTCCCAGCACTGAAACGGAAGTACGAAGCTTCTTAGGATGCATCCACTACATCGCGAGCTTTATCAGCCAGTTAACACTTACTTGTGAGCCGATGTTCAAAATGCTAAGGAAAAACGGAGAAGCGGAATGGGACGGAGACTGTCAGAAAGCCTTCGAGAAAATCAAGACGTACCTGCAAAACCCGCCGGTACTGGTTCCCCCGACGCCAGGACGACCCTTGCTCATGTACCTAACAGTCACGGCTAGCACCATGGGCTGCGTTTTGGGACAGCACGATGAGTCGGGAAGACGTGAACAAGCCATCTACTACCTCAGCAAGAAATTCAACGAGTGCGAGATGCGCTACTCCATGTTAGAACGAACATGTTGCGCCCTAGCATGGTGCGCCCGAAGACTTCGACAGTACATGTTGTATTACACGACATGGCTAATCTCTCGCATGGATCCGCTGAAGTACATCTTCGAAAAACCGTACCTATCGAGTCGCATTTGCAGATGGCAAGTCTTATTAGCTGAGCACGAGATCATCTATGTAACTCAGAAAGCGATTAAGGCAAGCGCCCTCGCCGATCACTTGGCTGATCATGCCTTGGATGAGTATGAGTCGTTGAGCTTTGACTTCCCCGATGAGGACATCATAGCAGTTGAGGATGAAATCGCAGAGGATCTTCAAGAAGACGACTGGTGGACCATGTTCTTCGACGGCGCGGTGAACCTCTCAGGCAAGGGAGTGGGAGCCGTAGTCATAGCCCCAGACGGCCGTCAATTCCCTGTAGCATGCAAGTTGAACTTCCCCTGCACTAATAACATCGCTGAGTATGAGGCATGTATCAGTGGTCTCGCGGCAGCCATCGACCTAAAAGTAAAGAAGCTCCGGATCTTCGGCGATTCAGCACTCGTCATCTACCAAGCCTAGGACCTCTGGCAGACACGGGATTCCAAGCTCATCCCTTATCAAAGGTTACTCACTCAGCTCGCGCAGGAATTCGAGGAAACCAAGTTCGACCGAGTTGACCGAGAAAAGAACCGCTTCGTAGACGCATTAGCCACCTTGGCTTCCATGTTCAAACTAGAGTGTGGAGTAATGCTTCAGCCTTTGAGGGTAGAGGTAAAGGAAACGCCGGCATGCTGTGTCACCTTGGAAGAGGAAGCCGATGGGAAGCCTTGGTTCCACGACTTAGTACAATTCATCAGAAACCGGGAACATCCACCGGGGGCAAGCCGGGTTAGCAAAAGGACCCTCCAGCGTTTAGCCCTAGACTTCTATCTCGACGGCGAAGTTTTATACAAAAGAAGAGCTGATGGAGCGTTGCTTCGCTGTGTCACCATGACCGAGGCGAAAAGAATCATAACGGAAATCCACGAAGGGGTGTGTTCCACACATGCTAGTGGGCACATGATGGCCAGACAGATAATGAGGCAAGGCTACTTTTGGCTCACCATCGAACGGGATTGCATCAACTACTTCCGGAAGTGCCACAAGTGTCAAGTTTACGCGGACCATATCCACGTACCGCCAGCCCCTCTCTTCAACATGACATCGCCTTGGCCTTTCGCAATGTGGGGAATCGACATCATCGGCCAAATTCATCCCACAGCCTCTAATGGCCATCGCTTCATCCTCGTAGCGATCGACTACTTCACCAAATGGGTAGAGGCCGCCTCCTACTCCAACGTCACACAGAAGACGACCATGCGTTTCATCGAAAGAAACATCATCTGCCGTCACGGAGTCCCAGAAACCATCATCACGGACAACGGCTCCAATCTCAATGGGAAAATGATCGACGGTTTTTGCCAACATTGGAAGGTGAAGCACCGAAACTCATCTCCATATCGACCAAAAATGAATGGCGCAGTTGAAGCAGCAAACAAAAACCTAAAAAAGATCATCCAAAAGATGGTAATCACTCACAAGGACTGGCATGACATGCTTCCCTTCGCATTGCATGCCTACCGGATAGCAACCCGTACATCTGCAGGGGCAACTCCCTACTCATTAGTTTACGGCATGGAAGCCGTAATTCCCCTTGAAATAGAAATCCCTTCTCTCAGAATCCTGGCAGAGTCTGAAGTAGAAGAATCAGATTGGGCAAGAGTGAGGTACGAGCAGCTGAACCTCCTTCCCGAAAAGCGCTTGGCCGCTATCTGCCATGCACAATTATATCAGCAAAGAATGGCCAACGCTTATGATAGGAAAGTGCGACCTCGCAAGTTCGAGGCTGGGGATTTAGTACTGAATAAGATTCTCCCTCATCAGGAGGCCAGTCAAGGAAAGTGGGCCCCCAAATATGAGGGCCCGTATCTAGTTAAAAGTGCATTCTCAGGGGGTGCCCTAATGCTAACCAACATGGACGGAGACGATCTCCTAAGACCGGTGAATGCTGATGCAGTCAAGATATACTACGCCTGAAGTGTCACGGGTTACACGTTCGGCCAGATCAGCGACATAGGGTTTTATCATGACAATCTAATACAAACGTTTGTTCTGAAATTAATAAAACAAGTTTTTTTTCAGGAGATGCGTATGATTTTAAAACTTTGTTATCCTCTTTCGTTAAACGGGTGAGATGACAAAAGGAGGCATGGCATAGATGGCTCCCCAGGAGTAGCTCGAGACGTAAGACGCGTCCCTTAGACTAACGCCACTAATCAATTTTAAGTTTTGCAGCGGCGTATAGTCTCATCTGGGCATCACGAGAAGACCACGGAGCTTCCGCTCGTAGCGACTCTTGGAGGGCCGCAACGGGCCACCTTCAAGAGCAAATCAGGAAAGATTTTAAGGCAAACTGTCGCCATCTAAAGCGAAATTCTTTTTCCTGCAGTGCGACCAGCACAACCGGCATCGCGAACAACCGTTCTCGAAGGACTAAATGCTGAACCAAAGTCACAAAGCTCATCCTAAGCCGGCCAAGTCGTCGAAACGCTAGCAAAGTCGGCTCCCATCTCCGTTCACCTATTCGGAGGAGCTCATCGCCAAAACACCGTGGTCGCACAGTGCAACATTACAGGCAACAACTCCTGGGAAAAGCACGACAAAAAGTCGTCCTCCTGGGGTCACCATCAACATACTTAATGCGGTCTTGTTCAAGAAGGTTCCGGCATCCGCACCATGATCAATACGGTGTATCCTTTAATCGAGAGACAGCCAGGCTATAAGTATCACCCACGCCAAGGCGAGAGCTCCAGCAACACATCTAAAAACAAAGCTATCATCAATCGACATCCGACCTAAGTCACGCTCAATGACCCACGAGTGGCCCGTCTAAAAGGGAGAGCTTAAAAACTTATCAATCACATTCCTTTTGCCAAAAATCATCTCGCATTTACTCCTCATTAGTTCTTGCCGCATCATTTTTTTCAGGAACTGGGTCACCCCCATTCGATGCCCGCATAAGGACGGTAAGCATGTGCCCTTGCAGCCCCGCTGCACATTACGGGAACAGAGGGTTTTCCCCTTTATCCCCAAGCAATCACGAAGCCCATCAACAAAGGTCTAGCAAGGGCCGGTAAGCAAGTATACCCAGTGCGGATCCCATTTTCCCTTCGACCGGATCAGCGGTTCCCATAAAGCAGCTGAAAAAGAAACCAATCAGCACACCGAAGCGAAGCATCCCGGAACCGGGGACCACGTCATAGGCACCCTCGAAAAGCCGAGTTAAAAGAAGGGAGAATCCCTGAACTTATCTCTTTTTTCGTTTTAAATTAATTTCTCTGTTTGTTGTCCCCTCTGCATCTCACAGGGACCGGAAGCATCTCGCTGTCATCCGCGTGAAGCTCGTGGAAGACGCCCTTGCAGCCCCGCTGCACACCTTAGGGGAGTCCATCTTTCTTTCCCCTTTTATTTAAAATTGTTTTCATTCTTACTCGATTTGATAGCTTTAAGCCGAGTACGGTCATCTGGCCCACTGGGGGCAACCTTAGGTTCTCATTAGAACATTGCAAGTAGGTCATCCCCCACATCTAGCAATCAAGTCTTCTAGCAATCAAACCATTGAGCAATCAAACCCTCAATCAATCAAAAATCAAAAAAATCGATCAAAATCCCTCTTTAGCCCGGCTAAAACAAAAGCATACTGCTCTTATAGGCATTTTCATGCATCGCATAGGTCAGAAATATTCAATCCCTCTGTTAAATCAAGCATCTATCCAAATTATGTGCCATGCATGATATTACCTGTTTGCTCTTATATCCACGGTTTGTTCCGACGTAAGCAGTCACAAACAAATCCCGGTAAGCATTTTCGAGCCATCGCGGCGTATCCTTCATGAGTGTAAGGGCCTGACTAGATACTAGTTGAGTTCGCATAATATCCAGGGTACATGCGCAATTAGACATGGGATAGCTATGAAATGACGTGGGACTTTTACGATTTTCTCCACTTTTTTCGTTTCTTTACTCTTTCCACCATGTATGTCATCACTCCCCAAACCAACAATATCACTCATACCCCGGGAGCCAAAGAGCAGTTTCAGCTAAAATTGCCAGCCGGAAGTAAAAGCACGCCAAGTTCAAGTTCACGACGAAGGAGACTGAAAAGGGCGCCAGGAGATCGCTAAGGACTATCACCGAAGAAGCAGCAACTACGAAGGCCGAGGCCTCGAGACAGAAGGGGAAGAGATCAAGACGAAGGCCGTGCTTGCTCTGCTCTGTTGCATTTCAAGATCAAATCAAAAAAAAGGGAAGAAGAAAAAAAAAGAAAAGAAAAAAAAGGGAGAGACAAGAGAGAAAAAAAAAACATCGCCCACATCAGGGCCAATCAGCAAAACATCGCCCACATCAGGGCCAATCAGCAAAACATCGCCCACATCAGGGTCAATCAAGCAAAACATCGCCCACATCAGGGCCAATCAGCAAAACATCGCCCACATCAGGGCCAATCAGCAAAACATCGCCCACATCAGGGCCAATCAGCAAAACATCGCCCACATCAGGGTCAATCAAGCAAAACATCGCCCACATCAGGGCCAATCAGCAAAACATCGCCCACATCAGGGCCAATCAGCAAAACATCGCCCACATCAGGGTCAATCAAGCAAAACATCGCCCACCTCAAGGCCAATCAGCAAAACATCGCCCACATCAAGGCCGATCAGCAAAACATCGCCCACATCAGGGCCAATCAGCAAAACATCGCCCACATCAGGGCCAATCAGCAAAGCATCACTCATCAAAAGCCTTCCAACTCCTCGGCAAAGCAATCCTTTCCCAAAACAAACTCCTTTCCGGACTTTTCATGTCCCTTCATTCTTTTCCGTAAAAGTCCCATCGATTATTAGAACGCCCATGCATGTGCATCTTCATTCGAAGTCTATTCACTCGGATTGACATTGCGAACTGTAAATTATGTATCATGTTAGCAGCATCTTTATGAGTGTAAAAATACTTAGCCTTGTTTCAGAGCGTGAGTGCAAACACTAATATCAGGTGAGGACTACTTACGGCTGTAAATCGTGGGAAAGTCTTGTCCTTGGGGTCGTTACCTCCTGAGCAGGACGCAGACGCATTCTAGATTCGTATCAAGGCCGCTAGCATAGCATCTTCTCCTCCCAGAGTGACAGCATAGTATAATTTCCAGCATAGCATCTTCTCCTCCCAGAGTGACCTTAGTTCAAGTTTCCGCATTTCGCGTCGTCTCCTACGGGAATCGACGTTCTTTAAGATTTCAGCATAGCATCTTCTCCTCCCAGAGTGACAGCATAGTTTAATTTCCAGCATAGCATCTTCTCCTCCCAGAGTGACAGCATAGTTTAATTTCCAGCATAGCATCTTCTCCTCCCAGAGTGACAGCATAGTTTAATTTCCAGCATAGCATCTTCTCCTCCCAGAGTGACCTTAGTTTAAGTTTACGCATTTCGCGTCGTCTCCTACGGGAGTCGACGTTCTTTAAGATTTCAGCATAGCATCTTCTCCTCCCAGAGTGACAGCATAGTTTAATTTTTAGCATAGCATCTTCTCCTCCCAGAGTGACAGCATAGTTTAGCTTCCAGCACAGCATCTCCTCCTCCCAGAGTGACCTTAGTTTAAGTTTCCGCATTTCGCGTCGTCTCCTACGGGAATCGACGTTCTTTTGATTTCAGCATAGCATTCTCCTCCTCCCAGAGTGACAGCATAGTGTAGCTTCCAGCGTAGCGTTTCTTCTCCTCCCAGAGTGACAACATAGCGTAGATCTACCTTTTTCAGCTTTAGCATTTCTTCCCCTCTCAGAGTGATATCCTTCACATAATTCTACATTTCTGCATAATTATTTTCTTCCTCTTAGAGTTGACATCATTAGGGCGAAACGTTCGTACATCTACGAATAGCGCGTCATCCTCCCTAGGCAACGTCTGTTGTGTGTCAGACCCCCCAGTGGAGCCGTCATTTACGTTGTCGTAAAATCACTTTTCATCCCTAGCAGAGTAGTCATCATTTACACTTCCTGCAACTTATATTTCTCTCAATACCCGAGTAGATCTAAGCTTATATCTTTGCAGGATCAACAACCTATCTCCTCCTCCCAGAGCGACATCAAGCAATCACCTGTTAATCCCTAGTGATGACAACAGCAATTTCCTCCTCCCAGAGTGACAGCAATCAATCTCCTCCTCCCAGAGTGACGGCAAGTAATCAACTTTTACCCCCAGTGGTAGCATCAATCAAACTACCTCCTCCCAGAGCGACATCATCACTGTAGGTTTGAGGTAAGACCTGTTGTGTCGCCAAAATTCGGATATATATAGGGGCGGCTGTCTTTACTGCTTATCAAATCCTTCGATAAGACAGTAAAGAGGGGGCAACTGTTGATACCCAAATTTTGACGCCATTTTTAATCAATTTTAGCATTTCTGTCATTTATTTAATTTACTGTCATTTTTACTTGATTTACAGTCATCTGTAGTTAGTTTACTATCGCTAGCATTTTTAGGTGTTTCGTTGCATTTTTGCATCGTCGTTAGCATCGTCAGCTTTCGAAATCGCATTTTCAATTTTTCGGCATGCATTTTCATTATTATTATTAATATTATTTTTAGCCCTAAAAATCCTATTTTTTACTATCCGGCAGTCGTATGCTAGTTTTTTCTGCATTTTTGGTCATCTCACGAATTTTAGGATTTTTAGGGTTTTAGCGCATTTTTTAGTATTTTTATTATTTTATTAATATTTTTATTCGAGCTTTTATTGGACCCGAGTAAGTCTGCTAGAACCACAGCTTGACTTTTAAATGTTTTCCATCAACATGTTGCTAGCTTTTTTTCTGCTCGTAACGGTATACAGCGTTTCGCGTAATTTTCCGCGTAACGTTTTTATTTTTCCATTCCCGCGTTTCGCGCTTTTGAACGCGAAAATAAACGCGTCAAACGCGAAATTTTCATGCTTCGCTGTATACGGTTAAAACCGTCATATTTTTCTCTACGCGCTGGTACCCTCGGATCGAAAAGTCCGAGCGTTTGCTCGCAGGACTCAGCTCGAGCCCATTTAAATAAATTAAAGGGCATTTTAATCACAACCGTTGATCTGGTCAACTCAAGAAAAGTCAACCAGATCAACGGTTGACAAATTAAAGGGGCATGGTGCATGGCACACGCGAACGGCCATGGACGTGCGTGAACAGGGGAGCGAGCCACCGAGCTGCTCGCTCCCGTCCCCTCGGCCATCATCACAACGCCCCTAGCCCAGCCACCTCACGGCCGTAGCCCCGCCAGCGTGAACAACACCACCACGCGCAGCTCCTTCTCCCTCTCCTCCACGCGATTTTCTCCTATAAATAGGAGCTCCCATTCAACGTAAAAACGGCACCAAAATCGCAAGAAACCCTTGCTCCTTCTCCCTCTTGATCAGCTTGCTCATATTGAGCGACAATCGTCTAGTTCAAAGTTTGAAACGTGAGCTTTCTCTCTCTAGCTCATCTTCGATTTTTCTGCGCAAGTTTTCTTTAATTTCGTTTGGCTTGATTTTGAGCAAATAAATTGATTGTTTTTGTGCTATTAATTCACATACGTAATGTAGATTAAATACATGCTTTCAATTTTGAAAATCGTTGGCTAGATTGTTCGAATTAATTAGTTTTTCGATAATTAACGGTTCGGTCATTTTTTCTAAATTAAATTTTGTACGAGTCAAACTAAAAATCGAGGTTTATACGGTCGGAAAGTCGTCGAAGAGACGAACATTTCTGTACGTCCATTTTTCAACACGGCCAAGTGTGGCCGGAGTTGGGTCGCCGGCAGTAGCTCCGGCGACCAAGGGAGGGGGTGATGAATAGTGCCATGCCTATTCATCACACGGCGCCGTTTTGGCCCCCCTCCCAAGTTTTCAAAGTTTTCAATTAGGTCCCTCCGATTTTTAATTCTTTCCGAAATTTCAAATCGCAAGTTTTTCATAAAAATAATTCGTACGCATCGTACGTTAATTTCTCGTATTATCAACTGTTTAATTTTCTGCACTTATCAACTGTTTAATTTTCTGCACTTATCAACTGTTTAATTTTCTGCACTTATCAACTGTTTAATTTCCGCACTTTATTTTCTGCAATTTAAAAATTCAGTTATTTATTTTTACCGCCTACATGGACGGTCGCACTTTAATTTCCGCAATATCAACTGCTTTAATTTTTCGCAAAACTGCTGGAAATCCTTCCGCAATATCAACTGTTTTATTTTCTGCAAATATCAATTGTTTTATTTTCCGCAATATCAACTGCTTTAATTTTTCGCACAACTGCTGGAAATCCTTCCGCAAATATCAACTGCTTTATTTTCTGCAAATATCAATTGTTTTATTTTTCGCAAATATCAACTCTCTACTTTCTGCAAATTATCCAACTGTTAAATTCTCGTATGCTTAAAATCAATCATTTTTCGCATGCAATCAACGTAGATATTAAATTCTCCCATGCGTAAAATCAATCATTTTTCGCATGCAATCAACGTAGATATTAAATTCTCCCATGCGTAAAATCAATCATTCTTCGCATGCAATCAACGTAGATATTAAATTCTCCCATGCGTAAAATCAATCATTTTTCGCATGCAATCACGTAGCATTTTAATTCTCACATGCTTAAAATCAATCATTTTTCGCATGAAATCACGTAGCATTTTAATTCTCACATGCTTAAAATCAATCATTTTTCGCATGCAATCACGTAGCATTTTAATTCTCACATGCTTAAAATCAATCATTCTTCGCATGCAATCACGTAGATATTAAATTCTCCCATGCGTAAAATCAATCATTCTTCGCATGCAATCAACGTAGATATTAAATTCTCCCATGCGTAAAATCAATCATTTTTCGCATGCAATCACGTAGCATTTTAATTCTCACATGCGTAAAATCAATCATTTTTCGCATGCAATCACGTAGCATTTTAATTCTCACATGCTTAAAATCAATCATTTTTCGCATGCAATCACGTAGCATTTTAATTCTCACATGCTTAAAATCAATCATTTTTCGCATGCAATCAACGTAGCATTTTAATTCTCACATGCTTAAAATCAATCATTTTTCGCATGCAATCACGTAGATGTTAGATTCTCACATGCTTAAAATCAATCATTTTTCGCATGCAATCAACGTAGCATTTTAATTCTCACATGCTTAAAATCAATCATTTTTCGCATGCAATCACGTAGCACTGTTAAAATTCTCACATGCGTAAAATCAATCATTTTTCGCATGCAATCACCATAGCATTTAAATTCTCGTATGTGTAAAATCAATCATTTTTCACATACGATCAACCCAACATTTAAATTTCGTATGCGTAAAATCAATCATTTATCGCATGCAAATCAGCTCAGCATTTAAATTCTCGTATGCGTAAAATCCATCATTTTTCGCATACAAACAACTGTCATCATTTTTGTCAAACCCAGCATTTCACTTTCGTATACGCAAAATTCATCATTTCTCGTATGCAATCAACTGTCATTTAAATTTTCGCACTCATAAAATTGTTTACTTCTTTCTCAAGCTATCACTAATACTCTCACTTTGTAGGTTTTAAATTCAAGCTTCGCTCGAAAGTACGCCTTTCGATTCCCTTTTATTTATTCAGCGCTTTTTTCGTAAAATAGCAGTCGTACGCATGATATATAGAACTGTTAGAATTAAAATCAACCCACATGAACAACGTGTTTAAAGAGTCGCTTCAAATGCCATATTAATGTGATTTTAAATTCTCGCATATATTGACTGCATGTACATGGGGACTTTCAATCCCACATCAGTTTTCCACTTCAAAAACCAATCATTTAAAATTGGTACTCTGTTAGCAATCCATGATAGGTTCACATAGCAATCAATCTAATCATGCATGGCCCGATGATGAAATAAGAGGGCGCTCATTCAGTCTTACAGAAAATTCAGTCCCATCACGTTACGGTCAAGAATAATAGACTGATCTTGATAAACGGTAACCCCGTCCGAAAGATCTTTTTTTTTATTATTTTTGAACGGTCCCGATTGTGGAAAAGGCTAAAGTGACGATTCCTCTGAGGGCCCCCTTTTTCAAAATAAAACGCATTTTCATCAAAACACCTTAAAAACATCTCTCTCATCAACCGGTAACCGTTTTCGGATGTGACTCGGGTGCCTAACACCTTCCCGAGACCATAATACGACCCCGAACCTTTTGTCTGGGGTCCAGACCCCTTTTTTGTGCCTTTAGTTTTTTTACTTATTATATTTCCTATGCCATGACGATTAAGGTTCCCTAAAGCCTAGCAACCAAATTAGGGTGGCGACTTCATTGCATGTTGCGAGGCGTCTGTCTACGCTGAGCATTGTAAGGTCCCAAATTTCGTTGCATACTCGCTAGTTTTTAATTTTCGTGGGGGCGCGACATGCACAAATATCGTTTCGCACGGAAAGGCGTTATTACAATACAGAAAAAGTGAATAAATGGGAAAATCTTCCCAGAGGATCAGCCTTGACCAGTCGATGGCCGGCACAGATATCGCCACCACCATTTGCCTACTCCTCCCCGAGAAAGAGAAAATCTCCCCCGCATTCGCCTAAATCCCTTATCTTCTTGGAAGTATAATCAGATAGCTTGGTCAAATCAACAGTTCCCTGGCGATAGAGATCTATGAAGCCAGCGATACAGACCTCCATAGTCTTGTTTTTCCACCAAGCTATCCTTGAGGGTACTTTGGCCAAATCCGCATCACGTGACAATATCTCTTCACGAAGGAAAGAGTTTCTTTTGTCGGTCGCCACTAGCTCCGCCTCCAGTAGCGCCACTTTAGCTTTCCCTTTGGATCTTTCTCGTTCGAGATCGGCGCGGCACTCATTCAACTCTGCCCGGGTACGATCTTGAAGCTTGGACAGCTCTGTTACCTTTGCCAAAATGGCATCTAATTGTTCCGTCGAATCGGGAGAGCGTTGAACCTTGCCGCTCTGATCCTCGAGAAAATAGTTCAGCTCGCGAAAGCTAGCCAGCATATCGTTCAGGAGACGTGAATGTTGAACTTCAGGAGGGTGCTGCAGGAACTCTTCCTTGTCCTTCGAAGAACTGAACATCTGACCCACTATGGTCCCTACCGGCTCATCTCGCGATAGCGGATCTGATATCCCTAAAGCACGAAGCCCTCCAGTACCGAAAGACGACAGATCCAGCTGAAACACAACATTCCCTTGAGGACCTTGAGGGGAAAGGTTGGCGATATAGGGAGGAGAGCAACTCTTTCCGGAATTACCGACGCCCGAGATCGACGAAAGGAATAAAGGCTGAGGTTTCTTCGAGACAGGATTAGGAGGGACATTTGGGTTTGAAACCGGCACGGTCACGTCCGGAATACAAGAAGAAATCGGAGAATCAGGGCCACCGGGTGGTAAAGGTGGGTCCACCACCCCGGAAACCTCATCAGTTTTGGAAGGAACAACAGAAGGTGCCTTGACAACCTCCGCTACTTGCGAGGTACTCGCGATAGGACAAGTGTCGGCCTTAGAGGGGGGAACTGCGTTAACTCCCTTCAAAGGAGGAATAGGGGGACTAGTTTTTTCTTTCCGGATTTTCTTTTTGAGACGCTCCGTTTCAGCGGCCATATCCTCACTATTGTCCTCGGATGACTCCGTCACTGGATCATTTTTCCTCGCCCTGAGCTTCATCCATTGGGCAAGGGTGGCGTGACGCAGTTCGGAACTAGCATCCATGCTCTCGCTATCGCTGTCAATCGTTTCAGTCACAGGACGACTCGAAGACACTCCCCTACCCCGAAGTGGCAACCAATTCTCAAGAAAACGAGAAGCTTGGGTAGAAACGTTGCGTGCGGTGACATTCTTAATCCTCCTTTTCATCGGTGGGATAATTGGATGGCTAGAACTTTCGGGCGGGGGAGAAGGAGGTAGCGTCTGAAATGGTACCATGTTCAGAGGAGTGTAATTTCCATCAGAAGAACAACCCTCAGTGCTACCTGTCAACGGAATATATTAATATAGCAAGCCAAGTGAAGCGATAACGCGGCAAAAGAAAAACTTACCAACGACACATTCTTTCAAGGGTCTGAACCGAGCAAATTCCCGAATACGGAAAGGCCCTTCTATCTCTAACAGAGCAGAAACATGGGACACATCGGTGCTAGACAACACTTCTGGGTTTTTGCAATCGGCACTAACAATCTTTTGATTAAAGCCTCCGCGCCACCAGCGGGACGGCAGTCGAAGGGTGAAGAAGCCATTTTTCCAATTATCCACGTTTTCTTCAAAACCTTGGAAGTTCCGCCAGAAAAATCGCACAATGGCGTCATTCCATCTAGGAGTGATATCCACCAAGCAGGCACGACAACTCAACTTGAAAAATGTACGGAACAGATCAAGGGATGGAGTGAAAATACGTTTCATCTCGCATGACCGAAGGAATGCATAAATCCCACGCCAGGAAGGCGGAGTTATCTGAACTGGATTGAGATCGTAGTGGTCTAGCAGCTTCATCAGAGAAGTATGAAGTGGGAGATGAAATCCATAGAGGAACATCTTGAAGTAAACCAGCCGAAACGTTCCCCACATGGCGTCATGAAGCCGAATATCTTTCGTAGGGATATATGGGCGACAGCCCAAGGGGAAGGTGATACCGTTCTCCTCTAACTCCGCCCTCAAAACTACATCACAATCGAAAATACTACGATCTCTCCTGGCCTCGAGATCTATGGGATTTTCGACTCTCGCAGAAGCTCCAATATGAGACATAAGGAATTGGGAAAATAAACTACGGAAAGAGAGAGACAAAGTACCTGGAAGGGGTAGCCAGAGAACAGACCGTCGTCGCTGGTGAGCAGTTGTGAAGACTCTCCTCGAGCAAGAAGAAACACAGGAGAAAGAGAAAGCGTGAAAAATTGCAGAATATTAGCAAAAATGATAAAAGAGAATAGGGTTTCCCTTATAAAGGTTCAACTTGAAGAAGAAGACAGCCTGTAGAATTGAAACACGTGCGGAGCAGAAAGAGACGCATGGACAGTCACTTATGTCTTTCAGAAAAGACGGTTATTGACTAGAAATCCAAAGACAGTTGCATTCAGCCACTGATCTCCCTCTGCGATAACCCTTGACGTTCGAAGAAGTGAGTTAGAAAGGCGATAGGGGAACAAAAGAAAAGGGAAGGTTATCTTATTCATTTTCGGAAAGCCATACGACATCTACAAAGAGACGAAGACATTCTAAACTAATCGCCCTCAGACCAAGAGATACCATAGCAATAAACTACATCATCATCCGAGAGCGATGGCTCCCTGCTAAAGGGAGGGAAAGGCTCTTCCTTCCTCTTTCCCACGTGTATCAGTGATCGGTTGGGCTCCTCTTTTGTGGTCGACATCGCCGTTTCAGCGCTCGTGGAGGGGAGAGCTATTTTTGGCAAGACACGGGAAGGAAGAGAGGGTTCATTCCCCTTTTCAGCAGAAGGGGCATGATACTTGGAAAGCGGTGCAGACACCTTTGAGGCATTTTTCCTCTGCCTTTTGCGTCCCTGCCGGCAAACGAACAGCCTCCACGGAGGCAACGGAGGAGGGTTGTCTGAGTCCAGCGAAGTCGGAGGAGTTGGTGGAGAATCCCGCGCCGTTGCATCCAAAAAATAAGAGTCAGCCATGAGATCACAAGCGATCTGCCAAGAGGAAAAATAAACAAGAAGATGAACAGAAAGGAGGGAAAGGATCCCTTTAAATAGCCAAAAGAGGGGGAAAAGCTTTTGATCTCCCAACACGACTTTTGAGAACTGACACGCGTACAACCTGGAGTACAAATCTAGATTTACAGTCACGCCTGTTGAAATCTCCCCCAGATCGAGGAAAACCGAAAATTATCCCAATCGGCAGACAAGGAGGTGGCGGCGCAGAATTAATGCGTAACGGTTAGCGGGGAAACTGTCCAGTGACTGACTCATTTTCAGTTGGGCTGAGAATGCCTCCAATCGAAAAAAGACAAAGGACGCATTAAAGAAGAAGAACAGTGATTAAGGGCACAACGAAAACAGTTTATTTATTATGGCCTAATGGCCGAAAGGTACAGCCACATAACTAGGAGAAAAGAAAAAAGGCTCAAAGGGAGCCACCGCCGTCAGGCATCAGAGCCAGCGTCCTCGGGAACTTTGGGAATGTCTCTCAGAGAGTCCATGACCAGAGTCAGCTCAGCAGAGGTGACCCTCATCCCCTTCAAGCAGCACCTCAGCATGTCCTTGCGCTGCTGCAGCATGGCGATTACCACCTGAATCCGAGACATGGAGGTGGCCAACCTCGACACGCTCTCTAAAGGACTAAAATCCTCTAGAGACGTGGCTCCCAGCCTGGAATGGAGTGGGGTCAGCATCCCTTGTAGCTCCAGGATGTCCTCGGAAGTCTTGACCAGCATGTTCTCCAGGAACCCGACGTCACCATCATTGAGGTTCTTGAGAGTGTGGCCCTTAGAAAGGAGAATTTTTTTAGTCAAATGATCCATGATGTGAATTGCCAAAGATGAGGAGAGCGTGGGTGGAGAAAGCCCCCTGATTTATAGGCTCCGAGAAAAGGGCCTTGGGAAAAAAAGAGGTCCTCAAAAGACGAGCCATCCCGTTACCCTCGAAGGCTAATGGACCTGAAACGGAAACGAAGGTCGACGTTCGTATACTACCAACGATGCAGATATTCGAAGAGGTACGAGATAGAATCTTGAAAAATGCCAAAAGGTACGATATTACGGGTGGCCATGACGTAAAAGCCATACGATTGTCGGTATCCACAGTATAAGGCCGCGTTGATGTCGCAGGAAGCTCCTAGCAGCGTAAAGCCTCATCGATATCGCAGGTATCTAGTGGTATAAAGCCGCACAAATCGTATGCAGCTGATGGCATAAAACCGCGTCAATATCACTGTTTCCTTAAGCGGAAAGGAAAGACAGAGCCCGCGTTATCTCAAAATCCCTGTAAGTACAAAGTTTGTTAATTTCTCCATGAATACCTATCTCCTCTATGTGTTTGCAGTTTACCCAAAAGGATTGATGGACCCAGAACGTATGCAAGCCTATGGTATGACCTGGTCGCAATCCGCGGCGGTGTCGAAAGTGGCCCGTCAGTAGCTCTCCTACGGCACGAAAAAATTTACAACCTTCTAAGCCTTGCTGATGGATCAGGCAGAATAATATCGCTAGGCAAAAGCAACGCCCTAACGGCTATAGGCGGGATAGCGGCGTCTCTCGCTGGTTCCTTGATACCCTGTGAGGGTAGGACCCTCACCTAAGATTCCAGACATGGACAGGGAATGACAGCCCTTGGTAAACACTCAGGCTCGTTTTCAGTTGGGCTTATGATAACCATCAAGGCAATCCTAAGGGCATTTTTCTGTAATTATGACCCCTGCCGAAGAGGGAGTCCCACGAGCCTTGTCAGACATCTAAGCTATCGCTACCAGACCTTGAAGCGTTTACTGGGATGGTCGACATCAGCGGGGGGGGAGGTCTCACGCATCTCTTAACGCACGACATTATCCCATCCCAGGGACCTATAGAGCTATCGCCCCCGACATCATCGTAGGTATCGCCCCCGGTACCCTCCTCGGGGACATCAGCCTTGACGTTACCTCAGGTATCGCTGATGACGTCGGGCTCAGGTATCGCCCGTGACGTCATCAGGAGCGACATCTCACCTGGATATCGCCCTTACATCCAGCTATCGCCTCCAGTGGCCTACAAATACCCCTTAATGTAAACATCAAGTAAGCCAGAATTCACTTACTAGAACCGCTGCTATTTTTGAACCACTTACTGACTTAAGCATCGGAGTGTCTACGCCGGAGCCCCCCCCTCCGGCGCCTTGCAGGTGAGTTCGACGGCAACTACAGCAACTCCGACCAACGGAAGTCACAATTCCGATCGTATAAGAGATAAAATCTTAACATTTAGCAACACAAATAACTACTGTAGAAGCAAATCTTCCTCCACCTATTCAATTTAAAAGTACTACAGTAGGAGCAGAAACTAGTAAGAAACAAGAAAAAATGAACATTCTTACTCAACCTTTGTTCAAACCAATTGAAATGACTAATTCTGAAATAATGAATTTTAAATTTAAAAGAGAAGATGAATATTTAGATATAATAAATATAAAATTAGGTAAAATAAATATAAAATCTAAAAATCAAATTAACAGAAGAAATTGAAGAAAAAGATATAAAAGATATCTCAGAACAATTTCTGGAATTAGAAATTAATAAACTAAGAACTAAAAATTACCAAAAACCTAGAATAAAACACTTTTATCCTAGACCAACCTTTCTTGATGTACAATCAGAGGATATAAATACCAGAACTCAATATAACTACGATGGTCAAAGTATTTTAGAATGGAATTTAGATGGACAAAGTGAGCATAATATAATAACCATGTTAGAAAATATGATGATGGAAGCTACCGCATATAAAATAAGAGGAAATTCAGATAAATATGTAGCCCAAATAATTATTTCAGGATTTACAGGACAACTTGAAAGTTGGTGGGATAACTATCTCACTCTAGAAGAAAAATTAGAAATAATAAATGCGGTAAAAACAGAAAACGATGAATCCAAAGAGGACGCCACTAATGTATTAGCATACACTATATTAAAACATTTTGTGGGAGAACCAAGTCAATTTCAGAAAAAAAACAACAGAAATACTAGTTAATTTAACCTGCCCAAAACTACAAGATTTCCGATGGTATAAGGATATGTTTCTAACAAAAATATTCATGAAAGAAGATTGTAATCATTCCTTCTGGAAAGAAAAAATTATCTCAGGATTACCAAAACTATTCGCAGAAAAAGTAAAAACTAGAATTCAAAATATCTATAGTGGAATAATTCCTTATTCAATATTAACCTATGGTGAAATTATCGCACATATTAATAATGAAGGACTAGCACTCTGCACTCTACACCTCAACAATCAAGAATACAGAAGAAGCACAGCTGCAACGCAACATCAGAAAAGGACGAACTTCAAAAAATGTAAAATTTGTAAAATTCTATCTTTAGATTTTCTAAAATTAGTACTAAACTCTCCCTATAAATAGAGAGGTTTTCCCTCAGTTGTATGTAAGCAAGAATCTCCTGTACAAGAATCTCTCAATGCAATAAAAGCTTAAAAGTTTCTCTTTGTAAGTTCTCTTTGAAAAATGTCTTTCATTTTCAAAGAATTAGCTTACTGTTTTTCTGAACTAAAAACTAATAAACTTTCTGATTTATATGAATTAAAAACAAAACTATCTTCTAAATGTGATGATATTCAAAAATCCTATATTGAAAATCTTTATAATGAAATAATGAGTGAAAGTATAATTCCAATCTCTAATACTGAAACTCCTTTATGGAATGAAGATTTAATAAAAATTGAACTTTTCACAAATATGATAGAAGCCACTAATAAAACTATTCAAACAATTATGCATACACTTAATCAGTATGAAGAAAACGTTGAGAGCCAGAAAAAGAAACAAAAGGTGGAAAAATATAAAAAATTAAAAGAAATTATCACTAATCCAACTACCACCATGAATCCAACCAACCTCACTTCAACTTCGCTTGAACTATCACTTGAACTACCTCCAAATCTGATCTTCCCTGTACGAGCAGGGTCCAACAAACAAATGATCGAAGAAACTAATAAAGTTATAAACACTCTTATCTCTCCACTTCAACATGAACATGAACAACTACTTCCATCATCCTCAACTCTGCCAGCTCCCTGTTATCGATACGAGAGTTTATTTGGCTATTGATTATCGTCTAGGCCTAAACGTTTTTCCTTCATTCGGGGGCGTTGATTGCTGGGTCCTCGACCCTCACTTCTTCGACAGTCGAGGGCTTGAATCCTTCATAAAAGGGTTTTAGCCTATGACCGTTCACCTTGAATGGTTCCCCATTGTCCAGATTCTGGATTTCAATAGCTCCATGATTAAACACCGCGGTGACTTTGTATGGTCCCGTCCACTTGGATTTGAGCTTCCCCGAAAAAATTCATAATCTTGAGTTGTATAGCAAAACCTTTTGCCCAACTGTGAAGGTCTTGACTACGAGGTGCTTGTCATGCTAGGCCTTGGTCTTGCCCTTGTAGATCATCGAATTCTCATAGGCATCCCCTCGAAGTTCTTCGAGGTCTTGAATCTGGAGACATCGGTCCTTGCCTGCCAAGTTTAAATCCATGTTGACCTTCTTGATTGCCCAAAATGCTTTATGCTCAATTTCAACCGGGAGGTGACACGGCTTGCCATAGATCAGCCGATACCTGTGTCATACCGATCGGGGTCTTGAATACAGTGCGGTAGGCCCATAGCGCGTCTCCCAGTTTGAGACTCTAATCTTTCCTTGACTGATTGACAGTCTTTTCGAGAATAGCCTTAATCTCCTGATTCAAGACCTCATCGTGCCCATTGGTTTGGGGGTGATAGGCTGTAGATACTCGATGGGTCAGTCCATACTTGTTAAGTAATTAGGAGACCGTTCGATTGCAGAAATAGGTCCCTCGATCGCTGATGAGAGCTCGCGGGGTCCTGAATCGGTTGAAGATGTGGGTTCTAAGGAAATCAGCAACTACCCTCGAATCGTCTGTCTTAGTGGCTTTGGCTTCAATCCATTTGGAAACGTAGTCCACTGCAAGCAGAATGTACGTGTTCCCGAATGAGTTTGGAAACGTAGTCCCATGAAGTCAATGCCCCAAATATCAAAAATTTCACACACTAGGATATTGGTCAAGGGTATTTGGTTTCTCGCCCCGATGTTTCCCATAGCTTGGCACCGAGGGCATGTAGCGCAAAACAAATAACTGTCCTTGAAGATTGATGGCCAATAAAGACCGACTTCTAAGACCTTGAGCGCGGTCTTCTTGGTAGCAAAATGCCTGTCTTCCATTGTCGAGTGGCAGAACTTGAGGATTGGCGGGACCTCATCCATGGTGACACAGCGCCTAATAATCTGATCTGAACAATGCTTCCATAAGTAGGGGTTGTCCCAAACATAGGTCCTAGCTTGCCTTCGGATCCGGTTGTGCTCTGCGCTCGAGGCCTCGACTGGAAGCGCGCCAGTGGCACAAAAATTCGCTATGTCCGTGAACCATGGGAACTTCGTGGTGTCAACTAAGCACAAATGCTCATCTGGAAAAGTCTCCCGAATGGCTACTTGGGAGTCATCCTCTTGGTTTGAGAGCCTACTCAAGTGATCAGCTACACAATTTTCGGTCCCTTTCTTGTCCTTGATAGCAAGGTTGAACTCTTGGAGTAGGAGGATCCAGCGGATAAGCCTAGGCTTCGCATCCATCTACTTGAGTAGGCATCGAAGGGCGGCATGGTCGGAATACCCAATCACTTCTATACCCAAGAGGTACTGCCGGAATTTATCAAGGGCATAGACGATCGCCAAAAGCTCTTTTTTCGTCGTCGTATAGTTTTGTTGAGCGGGGTCTAGCAACTTGGATGCATAGTAGATGATGTACGTCTCTTTGTCTTTCTTCTGGCCTAGAACAACTCCCAAAGCCTGATTGCTAGCATCACATATGATCTCAAAGGGGAGAGTCCAATCGGGGGCCCGAATGATAGGAGCAGAAATGAGCTTGGCTTTCAAGGTTTCGAATGCCGTCTTGAATTTTTCATCGAATATGAAGTCCAAATCCTTGTGTAACAGTTGGCACATTGGCTGGGCTATCTTGGAGAAGTCCTTGATGAACCTCCTATAAAATCCTGCATGACCAAGAAAAGAACGCACATCTCGAATATTCGAGGGGTAAGGCAAGATCTTGATAGCTTGGATTTTAGCCTTGTCCACTTCGATACCCTTTCGGGACACGATGTGGCCCAAGATAAGCCCTTGGTCGACCATGAAATGACATTTTTCGAAATTAAGAACAAGGTTAGTTTCTACACATCTTTGCAGAATTTTCTTTAAGTTCGAGAGGCATTCAGAAAAGGAATTACCATAGACCGTGAAGTCGTCCATGAATACCTCGATGCATTCTTCGACAAATTCTGAAAAGATGCTGACCATGCACCTCTAGAATGTAGCCGGGGCATTGCATAACCCAAAGAGCATGCGTCTGTAAGCAAAGGTCCCGAATGGGCACGTGAAAGTGGTTTTCTCCTGATCCTCAAGGGCTACTGGAATTTGGTGGAATCCCGAGTATCCATCCAAGCAGCAATAATGCGTCTTGCCGCGCAAGGCGCTCTAGCATTTGATCTATGAAGGGCAGTGGGAAGTGATCTTTTTGGGTGGCCTCATTCAAGCGCCGATAGTCGATGCATACACGCCAACCATTCTAGATTCGGGAGGGGATTGGCAGACCCTAGGGACCTGGAATGATGGTGATGCCTATTTTCTTCGGGACCACCTGAACAGGGATGACCCAAGGGGAATCAGAGATGGGATAGATAACCCCGGCATCGAGCAGCTTTAGGACCTCTTTCTTAACTACCTCCATCATGGGGGGTTCAACCGCCTTTGAGGCTTTCTGATTGTCTTGGTGTCTTCTTCGAGATGTATGCGGTGAGTGCACAAAGACGGTCACAGACCCTTAATGTCGGCAATCGTCCAGCCGATGGCCTTCTTAAAACTCTTGAGGAGGTTTACTAACTCAATCTCTTGATCCTCTTCCAGTTTGTTGGAAATTATGACCGGAAGGGATTCCTTCTCCCCGAGGTAAGCATACTTTAAGTGTGAGGGCAGTGCCTTAAGTGTGAGGGCAGTGCCTTAAGTTCGAGGTCTGGAGCTTGTACTAGAGAAGAGGGGAGTCGCTCATGATCTACGTATTCGGGGGACTCACTCGGAGGCTCGACTGCTAAGATAGCATTTGCTTTGAGAGCTGCTGCGACCGTGATTAGTTCAGTGGGAACCACAATGGACGATGTCATCTCCTTCAAGGATTCAGGAGTAAAACTTCGGTCAAGAATCAGCTTCAAGGGCTCGATGGAGTTCAGCTCAGCGATGTTTTCCACAAGAGGGTCTATCACATCAATAAAATTGACACTCGAGAATTCTGAGGGGTATTTCATGGAGTCCAGCATATTAAAACGGATGATTTCCCCATCGAATTCGAGGGAGATAGAGGCCTCGTAGCAGTCAAT
The DNA here is from genome assembly GCA_963691705.1 of Viola odorata. Taxonomy (NCBI): domain Eukaryota; kingdom Viridiplantae; phylum Streptophyta; class Magnoliopsida; order Malpighiales; family Violaceae; genus Viola; species Viola odorata. The sequence continues at coordinate 17,813,770 of OY829539.1, read as the reverse complement.
CTTCGCGCGGGCAGTGGTCAAGAAGGGACGTCCCAAGAGTAAATCCGAAGACTTGGTGTTTGTTGGGTTTTCCATAGAGAGAACATAGAAATCCGCTGGAAATAGGAATTCACCCACTTGGATAAGAACATCTATTTTTATGCCTTTGGGATATACCACCGAATGGTCTGCAAGTTGGATGACAAGTGTGTTCTCCTTCAAGGGCCCGAGTCCAAGACCGTTGTAAATGGTCAAGGGCATAACATTAATCCCAGCTCCCAAATCGCACATTGGCTTCCCACTATCGATGGTACCAATTCTGCAAGTGACCATGAACATGCCTTGATCCTTGCACTTGGGTGGAATTTTGCGCTGGATATGGGCGGACAAATTTGCTCCCACACTAATCTTATTCACCTCCGTGAATTTGTTCTTGTTGGTGCAAAGCTGTTTCAAGAACTTCGCATATCGAGGCATGTTTTTGATGGCCTTGAGGAGGGAAATATTAATGATGACCTTGCTGAACATATCAAAGATATCCCGATCTTCTTCTTCTTTCTTCTTTTTGATCAGTCGTTGAGGGAACGGGGGCTCGAGTACTTTGTTTATGAATTCTTGGGAGAATTCTTCTTCTTCAACGGGTTGTTTCTTCTTACAGCGAGACTTCTTACTGGAGAAGAAATGATCAAGAGTTGCGTCACCGAATTGAGACTTCTTAGGCTGTTTAGTAGGCTGTTCACATTCGGGACTAGGAATAGCAGTGCCAGTCTTGGGGCCTTGAATGTCTTCTGCGGACTCGAGGTCTGGATGGATAAGAGAAGGGATCTCGAGACCACTTCGGAGGTTCATGGCACACGCCTCATGCTTCGGGTTAGGTTCCGTCTGCCCTGGAAACCTTCCTCCATTTTTCACCTCTTTCATCTCTACCATGAGAGTACGAATTTGTTTTTCCAGTTCCGCAATTTTCTTCTTATCATGGGAGGGTTCCTCATTCGGGGCCACCGGCATGGTGAAGTTCTGATCTGGGGGTGGCTGCCTCTGGTATTGATAATTCTGAAAATTGGGTCTGGGCTTGAAGTTTTGCATGTTGAAGGGAGGGGGATGATTTCCGTATGGATTTTGTCCATACTGATGCCTAGGTCCGGCCTGCTGGTTGTTGTTCCATCCATAGTTAGGCTGCTTCCAGCCTTGATTGTGATTCTGACCATACGGGACATTGAATCCTCCAGCAGCATTGACGGGCAAGCATCGGTGAGATGGTCTGAAAGCTGGCAAACTTGGCAGGCCTTGACCTGGACTGGATGTCCCGAAGCCATATTCTGCAGCATACTCGTGATGGCTGCTAATTAATTCTCCATAGCGACTGAACGAGCGTCTTGAACGCTAGTGGAATTGTTGAGTTGGAGGTTGTTCTTGGCCATGAGCTCAATGGTGTCTTTGGCGGCAGCAGGAGTAAGTCTAGTAATAGATCCGCCAGCAGCAGCGTTTAGCAAGGCCTTGTCTTGACCCGTGAGTCCTTCACAAAAATATTGTATGAGGGCATGCTCGGACAGATTATGCGAGGGGCATAGGGCTTGCATTTTCTTAAACCGCTCATAATATTGCTCAAGATCTTCTGTGTCTTTTTAAAGGACGGACACGAGCTCCTTTCGAGTCAGCATAGCGATGGACACCGGGTAGTACTTGCCCGTAAAGGCCTTGGACATTTCAGCCCACGAGTTGATGGATTGTGGCTGCAAGTCATAAAACCAGTCAAGAGCATCGTCCATGAGAGACCACATAAAGGCACGTAGTTTAGCATGCTCAACGGTAACGTTGTGGGGCTTCATAGCATTACAGATGGAGTGTAGTTTCTGGAGGTGACGGTGGGGATTTTCTTTAGCCAGCCCTCGGTAGAGGGGTAGGTGGTGCATGGTTGCGGAATTGAGTTCCCAGTCATTCGGGACCACCGGCCAAACGATGCAACTGGTTGGGGCCACGGGGGCAGCCTTGAATTCATCGATGGTCTAGATTACTGGGGGAACTGGTGGAGCATTGTCCCCTTCGGGGCCATGATTATCCATGTTGGGTCCTTCTGGATGGACTGGAGGTAAGTCTTCGGGGTCTGGGTTATCCTGGAGAGCAAAGAGACGTTCAAGGTCCCGAACACAAGGATTGGAATTCGATCCTTGGGCTAGTCGTCGAAGGCCTCTTTCTGTCCTTCCTAACTCGTGATCAAGGGGCAGTAAATCGGGTGCAGATCTCCTGGTCAAACAAACAAGAAAAATAAATCAGTCTTGAAACAATCCCAGGCAACGACGCTAATTTGATCGTAAGTCAAATAGAGATTTATAGTGCCTGAAAAGTGTGTGCACAGTGGATAATGTGTACAGTGGTAGTCAGGGTCGAACACAGGGACTGTGAGAGACTGATTCAAGGTCTTGAATGAAATCACAGGACAAAAGCACGTAAAGTAACACTCGGGGGGGGGGGGGGGGGTTACTTGGCTAAACAAGTCAGCCAAGAGAGATTGGGAGCTAACAATTCTAATTATGAAAGCAGTGATTCGGGACCTTGAGTTGTCAGTTCGGGGTCCCGAATGATAAAATATGGCAAATCAGTGGGCTAAGTCAAGATAATAATAAAATAGAGTGATAATCAAACACAAATAATCAGATGGAGAAGGGTCTTAGCAAAGGCATTCTTGGGTTGCATTCGGGGTCCCGATCGTCATCAGCACAAGGATATTCTATTCAAGACATCATAGAAATGACATAGGGACCAGATTCCTTGGATATCCCCTACTTTTCTCTTAAGAGAAACTACCCCCCGTTTCCACATATGAGGTAGTCTTGACAGTTTGCCATCCCTCCAGGCACGAATGCGGGAGGGGCCATACTCAAACTGCCCATGAAGATAAGAAAAGACAGATCTAGAGCTGAAAGTCCCTCAGTTTGTCAGCCTCGTGACCTCGCTCTAATCAATTACTCACCCTATCTATTCGAGACCACTTCAGCGCAGTCAAGACTAAACAGATGCCTACTTGTTCCATGCAATTTTCCTTCCGTATTCATCACAAAGATGGCAACATTCACACAAAATAATAATCAGTTGATCAAGCCTCAAATTATTTCATGCGAAGATGTAATTAAAATGACAAGTAATTGAATATGGCAGCAAGAATATATTAAGCACACTAAGGCCTCAAATCTGCCCTTGCAACCCTTGAATCACCCTTGCTAAGAACTAAAGATTTAGCTACTCATGCTTGAAGATGAACAAATGATAATTAAAGAAAACATAACAAGTAAGTAAATAGATTAAGGAAAGAAGACTTTGTTACTAAAAATCCTTTTGAAGCCCAACGGCAAGGTTGAAGATGCTAACAAGAACTAGAGAGAGAAACTAGAGAGAAGTCTAAGGAAAAACTAGTTCTAATGATTCTAAAATTATATTATGAAGTGAGAGATGTCCTAAACTACTCCTTGGATGCTCCTTATAAGCTGAAGCTCCAAGAACAAAAATATCTTTAGCTAAACTAGGGACAAAACGCATTAATTGAAAGCCTACTATAATGGATCCATGCTCCCTAAAGCACAAAGCTGAAAAAGCATAAAGCTGTCAGGTTTTTCCAGCTTTGGCAGGTCTGGATTGGGGCAAGGGCTGAAATGGTCAGAGCGGTAGGTATTTGGTGATTAGTGTAGAGCGTCAGAATAGTGTCAGAGGGATCACATGGGCGCTTTGGCAAGAGGACACGTGGACATGCCAGTCTTTGCCCTTCGGGGGCCCGAATGGAGAATCCGATTCGGGACCTTGAACGCTGCTTTGGACTCGGGACCTCAACCTTGGTCTTGAAGCTCGAATTCGCTCAAAATGTACCAAAAATGCATGTTTTTGCATAAACTCTCTTTTTAGGCCTAGATCTGCAATAGTAATGAAAACAAGGGTAATTTAGCAGAATCATGCCTTAAATTGGTGAGAAAATGGGGAGAAAATCATGCATAAAAGCATGCTATCAATGTGTTTGAGTCGCGATGTGAGTGAAGACGAATTAGGAGCATGGGAGAGAGGGACGTAGATGGAGCTGGCATTAAATGACGCAACTTTTTCATTAATGAGGGCTGCTTTTCTGCTTCCTGTGTCAGGCGACATGGCATCTTGGGCGTGAATCACAACGGCCCGTGCGTATCCCAACTACCTAAAAAGGAAAATAAAATATTTAAATTTCAAAAAGTGACAGTTGGGTAAGATAATTACAAAAAGACAGTATAAAGGTTAATGATTACTAAAAAGGAATAAAATCGCATGGGAAAAGGAAAGGTCAGGGATTAAGGGAGATGAAAAGGGACAAAAACAAGGAAATAAAATCAGAGAGAAAATTAAAAAAATAAAAAAATCAGAGAATCCAAAAAGATATGAAAAAGATAAGGGAAAGAGAGAAGAGCGGACGGCATATCAAATGCCTCCAGTGTGGTCCGTTTTGCTCGTCGGGACCTCGACGTTTGGTGGCATTCTAGATCTAGATAGGTGGGACGTCCACCATGGCCTCCTCAACGGTCGAGGGCTGGAATCCTTCATAAAAGGGTTTCAGTCTTTGACCATTGACTTTGAAGATGATTCCTGTGACTGGGTTCTGAATCTCAACCGCCCCATGGTCGTAAACTGTCGTGACCACGAAAGGTCCTGGCCATTTAGACTTTAGTTTTCCAGCAAAAAGTCGCAGGCGTGAGTTGTACAATAAGACTCTCTGTCCAACTGAAAAAGTTTTAGGGCGAAGGTGCCTGTCATGATAAGCTTTTGTCTTGCCCTTGTAGAGCATGGCATTCTCATAAGCATCATCCCTCAATTCTTCTAGCTCTTGAATTTGCAAACGCCTGTGTTGACCGGCGAGACCTAGATCTGTATTCACTTTCTTGATGGCCCAAAAAGCCTTGTGCTCTATCTCAACGGGAAGATGGCACGGCTTGCCATAGACAAGTCTGTAGGGCGTCATCCCAATCGGGGTCTTGAAAGCTGTACGGTAAGCCCAGAGAGCATCATCTAATTTCAGACTCCAATCTTTTCGGGACTGATTAACGGTCTTCTCAAGAATGGACTTTATCTCCCGGTTTGAAACTTCAGCTTGGCCATTAGTTTGAGGGTGATAGGTGGTAGATGTTCTATGGTGGACTCCATACTTTGTCAAGAGCGAGGCCACGACACGGTTGAAGAAATGGGTACCCCTATCACTGATGAGGGCTCTAGGTGTACCAAACCGATTGAAGATATTGGTGCGGAGAAAATTCACGACCACCTTGGAGTCATCTGTCCGAGTGGCCTTGGCCTCAACCCATTTGGAAACATAATCGACGGCCAGAAGGATGTAGATGTTGCCAAAGGAGTTAGGGAACGGGCCCATGAAGTCTATACCCCAGATATCTAAGATCTCGCAGGTGATGATGTTTGTCAAGGGCATCTGATTCCTGGCCCGATATTTCCAGTGGCTTGATATCGGGGGCATGAAGCGCAATACATGTAACTATCCTTGAAAATGGTGGGCTAGTACAGGCCAGCTTCCAAGACTTTCAGGGCAGTTTTCTTGGCCGCGAAATGTCCTCCTTCTGAATGGCAGAATTTAAGAAACGAGGGCACCTCGTCCATGGTCACACATCTACGAATGATCTGATCCGAACAGTGCTTCCACAGGTAGGAGTTGTCCCAAATGTAGTATTTGGCTTGCCTTCTGATTTTGTTGCATTCGGATGGGGAGGCATCGGCTGGGTAAGTGCCAGTAGGACAAAAGTTTGCAATATCGGAAAACCATGGGGAATAAACAGCCTGGGCTAGACATAATTGCTCGTCTGGAAAAGTATCTCAGATTGGCTCAAGAGAATTGTCTTCCTGGGCTGGAAGTCTGCTCAAGTGGTATGCCACAAGATTTTCTCTTCCTGTTTTATCCTTGATAGCGATGTCAAATTCTTGCAGGAGCAGGATCCAACGAATAGTCATGGTTTGGCATCAGCTTTGGTCAACAAACACCGAAGGGCAGAATGGTCCGAGTAGACGAGGACATGAGTGTCTAGGAGATATTGCCTGAATTTGTCAAGGGCATAGACTACGGCCAGGAGTTCTTTCTCTGCGGTTGTGTAGTTCTGCTGGGCCGGGTCTAGTAGCTTGGAAGCATAGTAGATAACATGAGTCTCCTTATCCTTCTTCTAATCCAAAACGGCGCCCAGGGCCTGATTACTGGCATCACACATGACCTCGAAAGGCAATATCCAATCGGGGGCACGAATAATCGGGGCCAAGATAAGTCTATTCTTGAGAAGTTCAAAGACGGCTTTGCAGGCCTCATTGAAATCAAAGGGCACGTCCTTTTGGAGCAAGCGACACATTGGTTGTGCAATCTTGGAAAAATCTTTAATAAACCGTCGGTAGAAACCGGCGTGGCCTAGAAAAGACCGTGCATCTCGAACACAGGATGGATAAGGCAAGGATTCCATCACTTCGATCTTCGCTTTGTCAACCGCAATTCCCTTGGCCGAGATGACATGACCAAGTACCAGGGCTCGATCCACCATGAAGTGACATTTTTCAAAATTCAGAACAAGGTTTGTCTCTATGCAGTGCTCTAGGCATCTCTTCAAGTTGTCCATGCATTCCTCAAAAGAATTCCCATTGACAGTGAAGTCGTCCATGAAGACCTCGATTCCATCCTCAACCAGCTAAGAGAAAATGCTAACCATGCAACGTTGAAAAGTGGCAGGGGCGTTGCACAGGCCGAAGGGCATGCGCCTATAAGCGAAGGTCCCGAAAGGGCAGGTAAGGGTGGTCTTTTCCTGGTCTTCAAGAGCAACTGGGATTTGATGGAAACCGGAGTAACCGTCTAGACAGCAATAGTGGGTCTTGCCTGCGAGATGTTCCAACATCTGATCGATGAAGGGCAGGGGAAAATGATATTTCCTGGTAGCGGCATTCAATCGGCGGTAGTCAATACACACTCTCCACCCATTCTGAATCCGAGTGGGAATGGATTCTCCATCTTGACCGATAGTGATGGTTATGCCTGTTTTCTTGGGCACGACCTGGATAGGGCTGACCCATGGACTATCTGAGATAGGGTAGATAACTCCTGCATCTAGCAACTTGAGAATCTCTTTCTTGACCACCTCCATCATGGGCGGATTTAATTGCCGCTGGGGCTGGCGGATGGTCTTGCTTGCGTCTTCTAAGTAAATGTGATGAGTGCATAACACTGGAGACAAGCCCTTGATGTCCGTAATGGTCCATCCTATGGCTTGTTTGAATGTCTTTAGCAAGGAAAGTAGCTCAGATTCTTCGGGGTTGGCTAGCTTGTTGGAGATAATGATAGGCAGAGAGTTATCGGGGCCTAGATAAGCATACTTCAAATGGGATGGTAATGGCTTCAGATCGAGGGTTGGAGTCCGATCGATAGAAGGAAATAACTTAACATGGGCGGGACATTGAGGATACTTCTTGGGAGACTCATGCTGAGCAACAACGCATTCTTCTAGGGCAGCGACGACAGAGTGTAATTCAGGGGGAATGGGAAGTGTCGAGGCCACGACATCTAGAAGAGCGGGTGTCAGACTCCTGTCAAGGGCAGACTGCAAAGGGTCAGTAGAATGTATTTCATCAATCTCCCCTATAATTAACACTAGAGAATTTAGAGGGGTATCGCATGGCTTCTAGTATATTGAATTTGATGATCTCCCCATCAAACTTGAGAGAGATGGTGGCATCATGAACATCAATCTTTGCTCGGGTTGTGGCCAAAAATGGGCAGCCTAGAAGAACATCAGTAGACTTGGTGGAGTCTTCGTTCTCCATTGCAATCACATAGAAGTCCGCAGGGAACAAGAATTCTCCCACTTGGACTAAGACATCCTTGATGATCCCCTCGGAGTAGATGATAGAACGATCAGCAAGCTGAATGGCAAGGTCTGTAGGCATGAGAGGCTCGATGCCTAGACTGTGGTAAATGATCAAGGGCATGACATTGATTCCTGCTCCTAGATCACACATGGCCTTGCCAATATCGACTGTGCCAATTCGGCATGGGATGATGAATATTCCTTGGTCTTTGCACTTTGGAGGGATTCTTCGCTGGATATAGGCAGAAGCGTTGGCCCCTATGCTGATCTTGTTAACTTCGGCGAACTTGTTCTTGTTCGTGCATAATTGCTTCAAGAATTTGGCATAGCGAGGGACATTCTTTACTGCCTGGTGAAGAGGGATGTTAACAACCACTTTACTGAACATTTCAAAGATATTGCGATCCTCCTTATCTTTCTTGGCCTTGACCAATCTGTGAGGGAACGGGGGCTCGAGAATCTTATGAATGTACTCTTGAGTAAATTCAGGTGGGTTGGGGTCATTCCTTGGTGAGCCTCTAGGAGAGCGGATTCTGTCCTCCTTGACCTCTACGAATCTAGGAACTTTGGGGAGCTTTGTCCTAGGTTTAGGCTGGATCTCACCCTCTGGAGAATTTTCAACATCGTGGGCTGGAAGCTCAAGTGGTTTCAAGGTCGTTCCACTGCGCAAAGTTACTGCGCAGACATTGTGCTTCGGATTCATTTCGGTCTGAGGTGGTAATCTACCATGATTTGTTAACTCTTTCATTTTGGCATTCATGGCACTCATTTGTCTCTTAAGCTCATCTATTTCTTTCTGCTGCTCGGGATTCTTAGGCATTTCAGCGGTCGGGGTCTGGACAAAAGTTTGATCCTGAGGAGGTTGATGTTGATACTGATTCTGATGGTATGTGGGTCGAGGTCTGAAATTCGGCATGTTAGGAGGGGGATTTCCATAGGGGTTCTGGTGTTATTGATGGTTAGGCCTAGAAAGCTGAGGGTTTGGAACCCATCATGGATTTTGCTGTTTCCAGCCTTGGTTGTAATTTTGACCGTAAGGGACTGGAATAAATTGACCAGCAGTATTCACTTGTATTTCATCCGGAATATGGGGACATGCATCAGTGGGGTGATCCACAAAATTGCATATTTGGCAGGCCTTCACAGGTGCGGGTTGTCCAGTCATGAAGTTCTGAAACATCCCCGTGAGATATGGTATTTGATTCTGTAAGGCAGCCACTTGGATATCCTGGCCTGGATTGTTGGCAGGATCGTCAGGGGCATTCTTGGCCATGAGCTCTATTGCTGCTCGAGCGGCTGTTGGGGTGAGAGCAGTCAAAGATCTGTTCGCAGCTGCGTTGAGCAACGCCTTATCATGAGATTTGAGGCCTTCGTAAAAATACTGAACAAGGGCGTGCTCAGTAAGGTTGTGGGATGGACAGCTAGATTGCATCTTCTGGAACCTCTCATAGTACTGGGCTAGAGTTTCCTCTTTCTTCTGGACTATGGAGACGAGTTGCTTGCGCGTGGTGTTGGAGATAGAAGTTGGATAGTACTTCTCAGTGAAGATTTTTGACATTTCTGCCCAAGAACGAATAGATCTTGCGGGAAGGTCATAATACCAGTCGAGGGCATCATCCTTGAGAAACCATTGGAACGCGCGCAGCTTGGCTTGCTCAATATCGACATTAGGAGGTTTCATGGCCTCGCATATAAAGTGGAGCTGTTGGAGATGACGAAGAGCATTTTCCTTGGGGACCCCCCGAAAAGTAGGAAGATGATGAAGCACGGCTGACTTCAGAGTCCAATCATGAGGGACGTTAGGCCAGTCAATGTAGCTACTTGCCATATCGGGGGTTGCATGGAAATTATCAATGATTTGTTGATCTGGGGCTGGTGGTGGTGGTGGATTCTCATGACGTTCATGGTTGTCATGTTTGTCAAGGTCTTCCATTGCTGGGAAATCGAAATGGGCTGGTATGGGGTTGTCGGGGTCACGATGGAGGAAGGTTAGGTCTACGAAAAACTGGTGTTCCTAGTCAGCCAAATTGGAAAGAGATCCGTCGAGGGCAGGATGTGGAATTACTCTACGCTGAGTAGATGTTCCTCGGGCTTGCCTACGAAGTCCTCTTTCTGTTCTTGTCAATTCGAGGTCTAGAGGGAGTAGAATTAGTACCGTTCAATCCCCGGCAACGGCGCTAAAATTTGATCGTCACTCAAATATACTAATATTTTCCTGGTACCTAGATGCACAAATTAATGTGTACAGGGCAAGACAGGGTCGAACCACAGAGATTTAAGGAATAAAACGTTGATAAAGATGTATGACAAGGACAACGCAACAAACTAAGAACAAGTAACACTAGGGGGGAGTTTATGTCGATTAATGAATTAATCGACGCGGAGTATGGGAGCTAACAAAACAGAATTGTAAAGTAACTATCTAGGGCACGAAAGTAAGATATAATCCAGGGCAAGAAATATAACACAGTTCAAGGGTACGAAAAGCAGTAAAAGAGATATCAATCAGAGGGAAAGGGATCTTAGCGAAAGGTGTTCCTTTGGGTTGTTTTCTAGGTTGGCTAGTCATTGGCACAAAAATATTCCAGACTCATGTGCAGACCTGCTATAGGGACCGCGTTTCCACGCCGCATCCCCTGCTTACCTTCTTAGATAAAAGTCACCCCCCGTTTCCACATATGAGGTGACCTTGACGTTCTGCCATCCCAGGCACGAATGCGGGGAGGCCAAACTCAGAACACCCATGAAGGGTAGGTAAGACAGATCTAGGGCGCGATAGCTCAGCTTGTCAGACTCGTATCACATACCCTAGATAACTGTTTACCCCTAGACAGAGGCCTCTCGCGCTGCCTCTGCCAGGTGTCTACTACTATTCCAGGGCTTCGCGTCAGGTATAACTCTGGAAATGACATTACTCATGCAAAAATACTAACAGTTGATCAAACTCTTAACATTTCTAGACAAGCATGGAATTAAAACGGCAAACAATCATGTGTCACAAGAGAATATATTAAGCATGCATTAGACCTCTTAGTCGAACCCTACAACCCTTGAAACACCCTTCACTAAGAAGGAGGTATTTAGCTACTCATACTATAATATAAACAATAGATATTAATACTCATGCAACAACAAAGAGAATGAAAAGAGAAGGGAGTAGAAGAAACCGATAGATTAATTAATAATCAAGGAGAAAGCTTGCTACAAAACAGCGGCTATTCTTGATGACAAGAGGAGAAGATCCCTAGAAAATAAAAGCTAAAATGATGTATGAAAATATCCTAGGACAACAACCTCCTCTACAAAAACCCTAAAGCTAAGCTTATATAGCCTAAAACTAGCTAGGAGACAAAACAGCTAAGAGGAAGGAGGAGCAGTGAGGGCGTGACAGCACATGTCCTTTCGAGGGAATATTCTGGGATCCTGGCGCGCCTGACAGCTTCTAGAAACGCATGGAATCCCATGCGGATCTTTGAAGATGCTTCTCTTTGGTTTCGATTAAGAGAAGACACAGAGCTGTCGAGGCCGAGAGACAGTGCACTGGTCTGGTTCGCGTCGAGATCTTGACAACGATCTGGTCTTCTAGGCCTTGAAACTGAAAATCCTCAGAAATGCTCCAAAATTGCTTGTTTTCGATCTTTTCCCTCTTTTGACGCTAATCTGCATATAAGATTGGAATAAGGGTCAAATATCAAGATCAAGCCCCCGGAAGGGCAAGAAAAGAAGGTAAAATCGAGGTTGTGAAACGTGTTATCAGGAACCCTGAACTATTAAAATGTTTAATTCCAACCCTAGTCTTCGTAAAAAATAACAAATTACCCCCCTACCGTAACCGAGATCCAATGTGGCAGTGTTGACCACCATTATGTGCCTTGTCAGCGACTATTAGGGTGCCACGTCAGCGTGCTATGTAATAATGACCAGGGGGGTAATTAAACAAAAAAAAGTTAAGGGTTGCGATTAATCAAAATATTAAAGTTTAGGGTTGTTTTATGTCATTTTACCTAATTTAATCAATAACCCAAATTCCTCTTTTCCTTTCTTTTTTATATACAACGGTATAATAATAATAATGAAATTGGAATTAATGCTTCATTGGTAGAATTAGAGGTAATTATGATTAATCTGGGAATAAGGTTGCCTACAAAATAACTTAACGGTATAATAATAATAATAATAATAAAATTGGAATTAATGTTTCATTGCTAGAATTAGAGGTAATTATAATTAATCTGATTAATTATGATTATTAATAGAAAGGCAACGAAACATTAATTCCATCTAGTAGGAATTAATTGAAGAAGGAAAAATAAAAAAGAAACAAAAACATAAAGTATAATAAAATAAATATGGCAAAAGACATAAAACAACCCTGAACTTTAATGTTTTTGTTTAATTACCCCCCTGGTCATTATTACGTGGCACGCTGACGTGGCGTCCTGATAGTCACTGACAAGGCACATAATGGTGGTCAACGCTACCACATCGGATCTCGGTTACGGTAGGGGGGTAATTTGGCATTTTTTACAAAGACCAGGGCTGTAATTAAATATTTTAATAGTTCAGGGTTCCATTTAAATAAAACATTAAAGTTCAAGGTTGTTTTATGTCATCAAGCCTTAAAAAAACTAAAGGAGTATATATATAATGGAGTTAAAATTTGTTGAGCTCCGCCCCTAGACACGTAAAAACCAGACAAATACTAAACTCGTTTACTTTTGTAATTTTTAGGCAAATGAGCACGGTAACAAACTCATGCTTCTTTTTCTCACACAGAATTTTATTCGGGTAACTACACAAGTCGTATGTTACCATTACCAAATAGAAAATATAGAGTTAAGAATGACTTTAAGAAGGTAATTGATACCAAACTCATTTGTAAAGTTCAAACCCAAAAGAAAAACATAGACAATAAATTATCGTAATCGATCACACCAAGAACATGATGGTGGCAACCCCAAGCATGGCTGCGGCAAGAACGTGGAATGAAGAAGCCCCAGTAAGTGAAAAAGCGGCGTTAGGTGCGGGTGCTGGGGCGGCGTCCAGATCGATCACCAACTTCTGCCCACGATCACAGTGGTCGGTATGTGTACAGATGTACCATCGCTTCCCAGGGGTATCCAATGTAATTCTGTCATTCCCGGTGGTCAAACCTGTCCCTTGTGATGTACAGCTCCCGAAAGACGCCCCATCCACGGCGTGCACATTGTGTGGTGGATTAGCGTACTTAAACACTGCAATTAATATTTCACAAATTAATTAATTAACTAACCAATTCACCACACACTGGTTTTAATTCTCATCAAGGACGTCATCACTTAAGAGTTAAGAGACAAGTTTCCAATTTTCTTATCTATTTTCTTATTACTTTTATAATTCATTACGAGTTGGTAAAAGAAAAAGTATGTTTATAAAAATGATTGTTTTAATTTTTAAATAGAGTTTTGATGATACTATAACTTTTGAGAATATATATAGACTTTTATAAGTAATTAAAATATCATTCAGTAATTAAAACTCTTAATTCTATATACAAACATAATATTGTTATAATAAACAAACCCTTCATTATTTTATAGTAATAATTACAAACCTCATACATTAACTTAAAGTTTAATTTTTCATTTTGAGCAATTTTCATCTCCTTCGCAATGAGATTGAATTTTAAAATTTTCTACTTCAGTCTCTATATTTTTAAAATTTGAAATTTAACCTCTTAGTTTTCTAAAAAATATAATTTTGACATTTTAAGTGTTTAAAATTTAGTGAAAAGTGAAATCGCAAAAAGAATTAAAAAATAGAGCAAAATTTTTAAAAAATATGGTTTGGCCTATGATAAAGAAAATATGTTTTATTTTTTATTTTTTATAAAAAAAATAAATTGGTTTTTAGATTTTTTTTTCATTTTTCTTATTAATTATTAAAAAAATCATTTACGTACAATTTTTAGAAAATTATAGATTGAGTTCTACCATTGGTGTTACATTTTTTAATTATAATATAATCAATTTTTAAAATAAAAAAATATTATTTACATGAGTTCTACCATAGTTGTTACATATTTTATCTAATTTTCAAAAACAAAGAATCATTTTTTATTTTTAAAATCATTTTAAAGTTTAAAAGTACCATTTTTTGGAAATTATAGGTTTAAATTGCAAATTTTAAGAGCATTGGGTTTACAGTGGTATTTTTTTATAAATTATGGATTTTTACGTACCTTACTCTTAATTTAATTTAAAAAAAACTTTCATTAGTATTTTATTATAGGAAGATTTGATAAGATATATTCCACAATGGAAAAAAATTATAAATCTGTCTGAATCGTCTAATAAATAAAATCTTGATATTTAATTAATGGGTTCTTAATTACTTATGACTAAATTCCTTTAGAATTAATCCATGTGGTACAAATTAAGTGGATAGTTTCTTAATGTTAATTTTATCTATCTCATTATATACAAGCTTATGTAAACTCACATATAACTGCTCTACTGGAGAATATATGACCACCCACTATTTAAATACAGTCGCTATATTAATTGATTGAGAGATTGAAGTGAATATGCTGACATATAAAATCAAGTAGAGCATATAGTTTGCGGAGGATAATTGATTTCATTTGTAAATCAAAATAAATGTAATGATAACAATAAGAATAATAATTGAGTTGATGTGTAGACCTAATGTGTCACCAATGTGGAACACTTTGCCTTTAGCCCACGCTGCGTAGTCAACATTAAGATTCCATCCCTTGTCATCTCCAACAATGTATTCAGTGGCAACGGCGAGAGTAGGCAGAAGAACCGCCGCAATAGCAAAGACGACAACAAACTGGTTCGTTGCCATTAATATTGTTTCTTAATTATAGCTTTTAGCGACAATTATATATTTTTTTACTTAATCAGAGAAACATGGGTCTCTTATTTATAGTGAGGAGAAATGAAGTCAACCACGATCGCACAACATTGTAGTAGCTGGCAGTGGTTGGCAGGACAAGAAACATTGGATTATACGCATTGCGAGACGCACAAGGAATGATTGATTATAAATAATTTCATTTTTAACAGAATTTCCTCCGGTTATATAATAATGTCAAAAGGTAAAATACGACGTTGTCTTTAATTGTTTGATGTGATTATTGGAAAATATATGCTCCTTCCGTCGCAAAGTATTGGAAAAGATATACGTTTCATGTTTCATCTGTTTCAAGATGTTTGACATTTTATTTTAATATTTTATTTAATCATTCTTATACTAATTGTTTATTTAATTATCTCTTTATATTTGTGTTTTTTTTTTAATTATTCCATGTCGTGACAGAAAACTTATATAATATATTACATCATTGGTTTTTGTCACGTAGCCACATACCATATCAGTATATAATAATATGGCACATATTATGTCATCATTTTACCTTTAAACGGTGATGTGACACATATCAAGTAATATTGTAGTAATGATATAACACTTTTTTAGACGAAAATTTGAATAATACCATCATTTAATTACGACAAATGGTGTTTAAACAAAAAATACATAAATGTAGGAGGTAAAATTTCATATAACCTACTTTCCAATATTATCATTAAATTATTGCTAGCGATATATTTTTTGAAGAGGGCACGGGGCGATTTTCCATAGGCCACATCTAATCCAATTTTCGGACCAAAGTTGCATTGAAAGCATAGTCAATAACAACTAATTTTTAAGTTTCTTTTGCACAAACAAAGAATTCATATCTTCACATGTTTTGATAAAATTATCTCTTTACTCTTTTCTTACAAGAAAACTGGAAAAGTCTCGCATTAGTCATTCTTAATTCTATAAAATTAGAAATAAGAATATAATTATTTATTAAGTTCCTAAAAGTTATAACTAGTTAGAAACAAATATTACTCTCAAGATTGACAATTTTTTTCAAATCGAAGAGTTAATTGACAATTAATTGTTATTGGGGAAATAATTATATGTTAGAGGATGTTGAAAAATTAAAACTGAAAAGATTTGAAGAAGAACTAAAAGATGAGAATATTATAGATGAAGATATTTTACAGACACAAATTTTTTCAGTGAAATTTTTTGTTCTATAGCTAATTGACGTTTATTTTCTAGTGTTTTTACCATCTAAAACCACCTTGGTTATGGTAAAAACAATCTCTTTCACGTCATATTGTGGTCTTTTGTAGAAAATCTCAGCTAAGAGAAGGATTTGTGGAAACGGGTGCCTTGAGCGACAAAGTGGCAATCTTGGCCGCAAGCTTGGCCAAGATTGCAGAGATAGAGGCGTGATCACCTTGGACTCACGGAAGGCGGGTGCGGATCAGGAAGCCAGTTAGTGATTACATCCCTTTTGAAGAAACCTCGGATGTAATCTTTTAAGAACAAAACAATCTGTTTAGATATTTATCTTATGTTATTTTAAATTCAAACAATTGAGATTTTTATCCCTATCTTTTAGGCATTTGAAGTTTGGAATTTGGAAAGAAACGTAAGGGGCGGGGACTCTAACCTTGTTAAAGACTAGGGAAGGTTGTCAATTACGGGATCTTCCTTCTTCCAACTTCTAATTCTTGTAAACATTTGCTCTGTGATTATTAGGTTTTGAATATCATAGATTTAATTTTACTTCATGTTCTTCAACTATTCTCTTCTTTAATTATTATGTCTAGTAGCTAAACACCTAATTCTTGGTAAGGGTTGAGTGAGTGCGCTTGTGAATCGTGAGGCCGATCTGTTCTTGTTATCCTCTCAATCGTAATTGATTCAAGTTCTGTTTTAACAAACCGGTTCCCGTCTAGGCTAAGACTTCATCAATCTTAGGCAAGACGACGAATTTTCAGCCAGTCACGAAGGGGACAAGCGAAACCGGAGTGACATAAGTAGGCAGCTAGCTTCGCGGAGGTTAATGGACTTGAATCGATATAGGCCTAACCAGACTGACGATCTAGGGCTCCGAGTTGGGAGTAGCTTGGCCTAGACTTTGTCTTTCCCTATGCCATTGAGAAAACGCATGTGCCTCAAGCCAGCAGCCAATTGGATAAACCCTTTAACCAGTAAGGTGTCCACTAGCCAGGATCACTAGGAAAGGGGGTACCCTCCAAGTGATTTGAATAGGAGGAAAGTAGGATTGGAAAGGGGTTCCTCCCAATATATAGCAGAGTTATGAGAGAAAAGGAGAAAATCTAAGGTCTATGATCGATTAAACAAGGAATGCGCTCACGAATTCACCCTTGCTAGGAGTTTACCTCAAGACAGTTCACAATCAACCTCAATCTGCAATCTTAGCTAAGATCACCTTCTGCTTAAGATTGCCTCTATTTATTTTATTATTGCTTGTTCTCTTTTATGCTTTGTTTACTTCAATTGCATGAACAAAACCCCCTCAACTCTAGTGACGAGGAAGTCGAGTCAAGACTACGAAACCCCAACAAGATCTTTGTGGACGAACCTCTTATCATGACCTACGAGTCCCTTGTGGACGAGTGATAAGTTGTATTCCTACCCCATTTCTATATTTTTTTACAATTAAATTTGATGCCCTCGACACGCAATCAACAACCTTGTTTGTAGAACCGCACACAGAAATATTTCGTGTTCTACGTTGGTAGACTCACACAAACTTTCTTGTTCTACATCATGGTAGAACAAGAACCAAACTTTCTTTCTGTGAGAGTGGTGCACTTTCTGCACACTTCCACTCTGCTTCTAAAACATTACAAAGCTCCTTTTTATAAAGGAGTTTGTTCTAGACTTCTCTGTGAAGTTCTTAGACTCTCTTTAACCTACATGTGGTACAACATTCTAGACTTTACAGCTGTGCACACCATATAATTACAGCTGGCAAAGTAAAGTAGACAAATGTAACTGATGTTAACGCCACTTTGCCCGTTAACGCCACTTTGCCGCTACTTGTTAACACTACCTTTGCATGATAACGCTGCCCGTTAACACTGAGGTTGGTGTTGACTTCCAACACTCCCCCTCAACACCAATTTCAGTTCAACTTCCTAGCCATACAAACATCACTAGCCCACATCTTTCTTCCTGGCAAGCTTGGCAGCCTCCTCTGTGGCTTCTGTCACCACTGTTGTCGCCACCGTTGTTGCCTCTTCTGTCGCGGCTACTGCAAACTCAAATTCACCCAACAATTACAGTACACACACATCTTCTCACATAAAAATTACAAAAATAGACAAATATTACAGAGGGTTCTACTCAAGGTAGAGCAAAACATGATGAGAGTGGTGTGAACCTCTGCACACTCTTCTACTCCATCTTTGAGATGGTATGCCTTGCACACTCTTCTACTCTAAGAGTGGTGTGATCATCAGCACACTCTTTTTCTCTCAGAGTGGTGTGTATTTGCACGCCTCTCCACTCTGCTTTTCTTTGCCTCACAATGGTGGGAACTTTCTGTTTTGTTCCTCACCTCGTTACAGGTGTCTGTACTGCTGCTACCAACTTTTTGTTGTCAACACAGGTGTGGCTTCTGCAGTTGTCACTACTGCCACTAAATTCATCGCTGCTGGTGTTGCTGGTTTGCTTTCATAGGCCCCTTAAGATAAAAGCGCTCCGCTACCATGTTGAAAAATTAAAACTGAAAAGATTTGAAGAAGAACTAAAAGATGAGAATATTATAGATGAAGATATTTTACAGACACAAATTTCTTCAGTGAAATTTTTTGTTCTACAGCCTTCTTTGTAGAACCGCACACAGAAATATTTTGTGTTCTACGTTAGTAGAATCACACAAACTTTCTTGTTCTACATCATGGTAGAACAAGAACCAAACTTTCTTTCTTTGAGAGTGATGCACTTTCTGCACACTTCCACTCTACTTCTAAAACATTACAAAGCTCCTTTTTATAAAGGAGTTTGTTCTAGACTTCTCTGTGAAGTTCTTAGACTCTCTTTAACCTACACGTGGTACAACATTCTAGACTTTTACAGCTGTGCACACCATACAATTACAGCTGGCAAAGTAAAGTAGACAAATGCAACTGATGTTAACGCCACGTTGCCGCTGCTTGTTAACACTGCCTTTGCATGATAACGCTGCCCGTTAACACTGAGGTTGGTGTTGACTTCCAACAGAGGACAATAATAAATATACTCACTCCAATTCTTTTCAAAACTAATGATTGTTTTAGTTTTTTAAGAAACTAAAAAAGGAACATATAACATTTTCCTCATTAATGTGATACACTTATTTTAACACATTGAACTCTTTATTATTGAATATTTCTGGTGTATCATCTACTCAAAATTTTAATTGTAGGTTGTACACACTACTGCTTATGGAACCTAGGTCCACTTCTAATTGGAGATGGTAATTCCGCTCGCAGATATGGATATTCGTTCAATACCCGCAATTGTGGATGGGTATTATCCGCACATTGTAGGTATTTTGCGGGTATGGATATACCTGTACCAGCAAAATGTGGGTATGGATAGTGCTTACTTGCTCCAATTCCCACACTAAATACTCGCAATATAAATAATATATTTTAATATATAATTAATTCAATATATTTAATATATGAAAAAAATAAAATAAAGGAAATGCTTGTAATTATGTATTAGTAATACAGTAATATGTAATACTTTAATTTCTAAACCTAGCCACTGCCCATCTCTATTCTCCATCTCTATTAGATTATTACTCGTTCTCCACTTCTCTTACTTTTCTAAAAAAACTCATTCTCTTTTTCTCTACAAATTGCGACTGCCCATCAACAACCACCACCGTTGTCTCCTTATCGCCACAGTGATACCTCTATGTTGTAGAGCATCGATGCACTGTCCACTGTCGTCTCCTATGTGTTGTAGCCTTTCACATGCAAGGAAAACATCCCATTTTTCTAACTATCAATTTTTCCTAGTTTAATATTGATCCTAAATATTTGCAAGTATAGAATTTTGTTGTTTACTCACAAACTTTAAGTTGTTATTTCTATGGATTAGTAAATTGTGTGTTCTTTGAGAATCTGGAAATCAATCTCATTGGACTGAATAAAGAGAACTATCATGCTTCATGTCGTCATTTAACATAATATTTTTCCTGATTCATAGTGTTTTCTACCTATGTGTTGTAGTCGTTCGTGGGTAAGGAAAACATACCCTTAGTGCAAAAGTCGTTGTTTCTTTTATTAAATTGTATTATCTTATGAGTTATTATTTCTTTGTCGGATTATTATGGATTATTTATCTTATTTTATGGATTATCATGTTAGATTAGTATATCGTATTATTGTGTGATATTGTCATTAAATTAGATTGATTTTTATTTATTTATTTTTATGATTGAAATTCAACCAAATTTGAGGGTATTCGCAGATATCTACGGGTAACCCGCGGATACAATTACTCTTTTTTTACCCACACTGTATGAATGTGGGTGCGGGTATAAATTACCCATAAATTTACGAGTGCAGGGATAGATAATGCTTACCCACCCCATTACCATCTCTACCTCCAACTAGATTACATGTTGAACTTAGATAGAGTAATGTGCGCCGGTCCAAAAGACTTGAGTCTTGTTTATTGAGATTCCTTTCTCGTGAAATTCAATTTTCAACATTACGTGAGTCGCGCTATTGGTATCAGAATATATTATTCCGCAACGGGATGAAAATGCCTTTGTTTGGAATTATTAGGAAAGGTACTAGTTAATAAAATGTGTCTAACTTTCTTGGTTTCTCCGAAGAAAAGTGTGTTCTGTCTTTGATGTTTGTAAGATATTTTTTACAACCACTCACTGGTAACGTTTGTTGGTTGTAAAAAAAAATACTGTTCCATTTTATGAATACAATTATACTTTGAGACTGTATTTAAATCAATCGTGTAAGATTCATGCCTCAGTTTTTCATAAGAAGATTAAGTTGTTTAAACCCTTTATAAGTATAACCAACATTCAAATTTTAGAGGTATCGATTGAAAATTCCAAACCCCTATCCCTGAACATGAGAAGATTCGTAATAAGCTCTATTCCATCACGACTTGGTCCAAACAATGCTTGCATGAAAAAAAACCATAAAGACCAGCCTACTCCCAAAGCCTATAAACACTCCTCTAAAGAATTTTTCTTTGGTGAGTAAATGAAGGTGTTACTATCCAATTTTTGACTTTTCGTCGCAACTTTACGTATTTTACTGTTTATCGCGTTAATAGCTTATCTACGTTAAATTTCCGTCGATTTTTTATTTTAAGCTAGTTGTTTTAATATTCCACGTCATTTCGTGTCTTTTTAATTTTTCATATTTTTAACTGTCTTTTCGCTCGAACTTCTATCTGTCCCGAGTAAATTTTCTCTGACCGTAGATTGAGCGCGTAATTTCTTTAATTGATAATTACCTACTATTTTTCTCTTTCGCGTCATCTAGTTTGGTTTCATTCAATTTTTGTCGTAATGACATTTATTTTGCGTCCCAACTTTTGACATTTTCAAATGAGAAAATTCGTATGTTAAATCAAACTTTTTCCTTATTTACTGTATACTAGTTGTCGTGCCTTATTTTTCCACACCTTTTATTCCACTCAATTTTTGTGTTAAGGGAATTTTCTCGTGTCACAGTTCGAGTCAAAATATCCCGTTCGTACCACAAAATTGGATTTACTACACATAAATGCATGTAAATCCTCCAACGATGCATGATCATCTCCAAACCCTAGCTTGACCCCTAGGGAAGTTTTTTTGGCCACACAAACCCTACCCTATCTCACTATTCCGGCCATGCTTATCTCCTCCATCTCCACCGCCGGTTTTCAACCAAAAAATGCCCAAACACCCTCCAAATTTTCTCCATAAATAGCACACTTCAAGCAACAAGAAAAGGGCACCTAAAATTCACTCTCAATCTCCATTTCTTGCACAACCTTCTTGGCCCATTAGCTCTCCAGGAAAGTAAGCTCTCCCTCTCTAGCTTTTCAATTGAATTTTTATTTTTGTCCTTAATGCATGAATAAATTGCTGAAACTTGCCTCACATGCTTATTTCATATTCCTTGCTTCAATTTAATTGTGTAGTATTTTGAGTAATTAATAGCATGATATGCATGTTAATTAGCTTGTTATTTCTTGTTAAAATTTGCTACTGTTTTACTTGAATTTGCTTGCTGTTTTCGTGGGGTTGAGTCGTGGGAGAGTTGAGTGGGTTTTCGGGTCAGTTGGTGGCCGGATTTTCCTCCCTTGTCGCCGGCCATGGTGTCGGCGACGTGAAGAAGAAATGAGGAAGAAGATGGCTAGGCGGGAATTTAAAAAAGGAAAAGCCAAGCCCATTTGTTTTAATTAAAAAGTTTGGACTTGGATTTATTCCAAACCCATTTATTTTTTTGTCCAAAGATCAGAAAATGGGCCTAAGCCCGACCCACTAGATTTTCGTATGTTAAAACATCGCATTATTTTCGTGCCTCGTTTAAATGTTCGTATGCCATAAATTTTTATTTATGCCATGTTTATTAAATCGTATGCTTGTTTTAATATTTCATAGAATTGCTTAATTAATTATTTTGACTTGTTGTAATAATTAATTAATGCTTTTAATTATTTACCTCAATTGTTGTAATAATTAGTTAAATACTTTAATTATTTATCTCACTTGTTGTAATAATTAGTTAATGCTTTAATTAATTATTTCACTTGTTGTAATAATTAGCTAGATTAGCTATTTCGACCTCCAATTTGTAATAATTAGTTAGTAATTAGTTAAAAATTGGTATGCTTGTTTATACCTATGCTATTATTGCTGGTTGCTCATCGATCAGGGCTCGTCAAATAAGGTAAGATTAACTTAAACTCTTTTATTTATTTATTTTTTATGCTTTGTATGGATGTTTATTAAAAATGTTAAAACCCTGATTATATCGTATACATTACCACTTAGAAAGCGCTTGAACCCGTCCACTCGTATGCATAATGTGAATCAGCTCTCATGCATAACATATTTAATCACTTGTTATTAAATGCCATGGAATTAATTGTTTTACCTTGTACTTGTGTTAAATGCTATGTATGGTGGTTTCGATCCCACACGGATTATTTGTGCATTCATAAAATGGTACCTTGTTAGATATCCACGATAGGATCACATAGTAATTAGGCTAATCATGCATGACCCGATGATAAAAAGGGGGGGAACGCTCGCTTTAGCAAAGAGAAAAAAGATAACCTCATCCAAAATAGAAAAACGGTAACCCCGTCCATCTGTCCCGATCGGAAATAACAATCAATGTCCTGACAAAAATGCTAAAGCGACTTCACCTTTGAGGGTCCAAATTACGTGTTTAAAATATTTTCTTAAAATACCTCACTTACCGGTAACCTTTTTTAAGGATGTGACTCGGGTGCCTAACACCTTCCTGAGTCCATAATACGACCTCGAACCTTTGTTCTTTGGTTTAAACCCATTGTGCCTTAGTTTTTTTATTTTTATGCCATGACGATTAGGTTCCCTAAACCTAGAAAAATAGGGTGGCGACTTCATTTTTGCATGATGTGAGATGAGTCCAACGCTTGTCTCTCATTCCCGGCTCGAACCTATTTCGCAAAATTGAAAAAGGGGGTGCGATAGAAGGTGGCGGATCGACGAATTTTTATCAATGGGGTAAATAGTTTTTATTAAGAATAAAAATTTTGAAGATTTTTTTTTCACTTGTATATAAATCATTCAACCCCAAGTTAAATTAAATAGTAGTACGCGTCAAATTTTTACTTCGATAATTTAAGTAATAATAGATTAAATAGAATAAAGATGAATTTTGTCACCTCTTAAAAGGTCTCTTTAATAACTCATCATTAGACCGATCTTATAGGCTTATTATTTATCATAACATCATAAAGTTTAAATTTTAATATTGTTGTTAGTATTATGAAAGGAGTTTTTCAACTAAAAAAAAATGAGAAACAAGAGGTTGTGCACATTAAGATTTGGTGGAATCCTTTATAATTGTATCATACTTCTTGAGTTTTCATGACTTGCATAAAAGATTGGTAGAAATCCTTAGTGTTTTAAGCTAAAAGTTTGAAAAAAATAACACATATTTTTTTTACACTGATTCTTTTGATTGGTTTTGTACCATTTACTTTGTTTGATTTTAGATTATTTAATTGGATTACATAATTTAAGTCAACATTTTTATACAATACGTATGTGCTAAAATACACTAATAAATGTGAATATCTTCTTATTATTATTTTCTTAAATGTTAGTGAGGGTAACTCAATCCTTGGCATAAGTGGTTCAACACGTTTATTTGAAAATATATTGTTGATTCGATCTTTATTAGACTAAATAATTTAAAAAATCTATATCTATTTTTTATGTAAGACCTATGGGTCAAGAAGTTAAAATTAATACATTTACATGACCATTTATATACTAATTTGTGATCAAATGAACCAATGTTAATTCTTTTGTGGGGGCAAAATTAATAACAAATAACTAATAGGTATTGTTTTTTTTAGCTAGTTACACCCATTGCTCACCTCTAGATACGCCACAACTAACTAATACATGGTCTAGACCTCCAAATCTTGGCCCTCCATTGGCCGCCTTGACAAGCCTAGACCCAACAAAGGCAAAACCAAACAAAATGCCTGAGCAAAGCCTCAAGAGCAGAGCATTGCCTAGTATCCAAGGTGCTAGCACATGGCCTAGCGTAGCCACACTTGGCCCTTAGTGCAACAAACTTTCCCTGGCTTGGCCAAGCGCTAGGCAGGAGCCCTTAGCCTGTCTACACGTTGGCCATGCTCTAGCATTGGCCCTAGTTTAGCGCTGGGCACTGGCCTGGTCTATCCGAGCACTCAATTGCCTGGCCTAATGTTGGGCAGCTTGCCCAACGTGGCCTTAAGCAGCCCCAATGTGGCTTCTTTATCACATGTTCCCTTCATGCAACATAGCATGTCAATGGCTTCAAGGACTCCACCTTTCACATGATCAACTTCACCACCTATTTTGAAGACAATGTAATAGTTAGGTTTACTTTTTAGTAAAAATAGCTTTAGATGTCTTTCATTTCTCTTTAGCTTAGTTTTTCTCCTTATTTCCTAAGCTAATTAGACCCATTATCTCATCTAAGTGAAGCATCCCTAAGATGAACACCAAGTAAAGTTAGAATTGTTTTGTATCCCTTTCCATACGAAAGCTCTAATTTGCTCACTAAGTTTAGGTTAAGTGATAGGGTTAGTTTAGGAAGATAAGATCCTTAGTTTCCAACAGTAGATTGTTCTCAAGCTTGTGGTTAGAGATAAGGCTAGTGTAAATCTTAAGTTCAATTCAAGGTTATTGAAGTTTGCTTTATCTTTGTATTTCATCAACTCTGTTAATAGTTGGTCAACCTTGTTCAAGAACTAGATCCATTAATATCAAGAAGGATTCGACTATTTATTCATCTTGTGTTCTTCATCTTCATGCTTCCGCAACACTCCATCAATTCAAACACAAGCAAGCTAAAGGGTAGTCAGAACCTTTTCACTAACTCACCAGTGATAAGTCAAAAAATTAGATTCTTCTGACACACTCATTATGAAACCTCATACTAAAACTACGAATGCTCTAAAGGAGACATACGTTCTCCAATCACCATTAGGTGCTATTTTTCAGAATTTTCATTTCCTATTGGTTCCAATGACTTCTTTTAAAGCCATTAGCACTATTACCTCTTTAAAATCCATCAACTTCCAACTTTAATGAACAAGAGAAATGTGACTATCACTAGAGCCCTCGCCATAAGACCATAAAATGTGTTGCTCTCAAACATGGCCTTGGAGATTTGATATTTAATAGAAAGTTCATACACCCTTTGAATTTTAGAAACATTTACCTAGTGATACGGGCATGAGTACGACCTCCATCGCACCAAGCCCTCTCGACCAACACCACAAGCAACGCGCGTCTTCAAAGCCAAGGCGCATGACACTAGCAGTGCTTGGAGACCATGCGGTTAGATTTAGTTGGCATGGTCCCTCCAAGCCCAAAGGGGCCCTCAAAGCCTCATTTATCCTCTTGTATATATAGTTAGATGATCAACTGTCAATACTGTCAAAATTAATTAAGATAGGCAACTTAAAACAGTCCATAACGAGATTGTAGATAGTGATAAGAGGTTCGTCCATAGGAAAATAAAGGTTAATTTTTGGAGTTCCTTAATTGTCCAATACATGAGTACTTTGAGTAACAATTTGGGGGAGTTTTGGTTGTAAAAATTGTAATTTTCAAAAATAAGTAAAACAGATGAAAGTATTATGGGTCGGCTTCTTAGCCAAGAATGTATAGGTGTTGTGAAACAATTATGAGATGATTCCTAATAAGAGCATTAGTGAGTTATGTTTCTAATCATCCAATCATTGAGTCAAGTATATTCATTCATATTTTACTGAATTGCTATAAAATCTAGGTATACTACTTAGGATTCCTACTTTCCTCCTATATAAAATTACCTAAATAGGCACTCTATTAGGTAATCCTAATCAACTAGTATGTTGTTGGTTAAAATATTTACTAAATTGATTGATGAAGAGAAAAAGAAGACAATTTCTAGTAGTGATTTCATTATTTTCTATCATCCTTAACAACGATGCAGACAATCAAGAGAAAATATAGAGCAAATCCAGAGTGACTGAACATAAACAAGCCAACCAAGCACAACCAGTAGTAGATTTAGAGTACAAAATGAGCAAGTGTACCAATAAATAGCAACATGAACAAACAGTGCACAGTGACACACCTGAGGCAATTTCGAAATTCTAAAAGAACGCACAGCAAACGTCGCCAAAACACCAAGACGACCCCAGATACCTACCGGAAATGACGAGGCGAGAAGAAACCCGATGACCACGGCGGCGGCGGTGGCCAGACGTGCCTCCACTCGCCGGCGCGTGGAGAGGAGTAGAGGCTTCAGATGCGGGTGACGACATGTGCCTTGTCGGAATGACACCAGACCACTTGCTCCCTAATTGAGACGTCCTTCCACTCCTTTCTATAGGGGCGGTGAGAACTAGAAATGCCGGGAAGTGAGTCCTCCGAGCAGAGACAACAGAGGTGACAGGGAGCTCAATTTGGCTCCGCTACCATGTGATTTTAGCAAATGAAGAAATAGTGTTTTCTTACCTATTACAATGAGAATACATCTATATATATACTCTACACTCTCTACTCTACTTCTACCATCTAACATATACCAATACATATATATATACACTATTCTAATAGGGCGCATGGCCTCATACATTGTTCGGTCCTAGCATGAGAGGGCCTAATGGGTTGTCCGGCCATCCCATATGGCTTGCGATGACTACAATAGATGCAGGAGGCCACGTGGGTGGCCTAGGGTTTTCGCGATAACTTGCGCATGCGACCTAAGGTAGGCCTCGCCTAGGGTTTCCGATAGGTGTGCGCAAGACTCTCAGCCTCAGGTATGGTGAGCAATGATCATTAAGACTCGGTCCTCGGTTTGGTGCTCTTCCTTGCTCATCTCGGCCTCAGTCTACAATGAGAGCTTCTTGGTCATGCTCCTTGTGACCGGCCCTCTTGGCGCCGTGTCTTGCTCTTCAAGATCTAAGGTTAGCGTGATCGTATCAACTTGTAACTAAATTGGCTTTCCATACCTTTCTTTCTAAGCTAGTTATTTTTTAGTCTTCTTTGGGTGCTTCATTATTCCTTGAGTCCTTAGCCTTTTAGGCACCTAAATTTCCCAATTGAGATATGCAACAAACCATACAAACAATTTAAAAGATAAAAAATAGATTTTTATTAATAATTTAAATCAAAGATAGAATTTGAGGACATGAAATTGAAAGATAATGTGGTTAAACCACTATATAATAATTTGAGCTAAGAAGGAAGATTATATCCGCCTACATCGTCTCGAGACGAACTGAATAGTCAAGTCTTTTTCTTTTCAACCATCCGTAGACCCTCGGACATGATAATCTTCAACTAGACCCAATAGTTGGTTAAAATTGATGAAATGACACAAGATTTTTTCTTGTTCGTACGAGTTTGATCCATTTTATTTATCAGAGCCATTTGACAGCTTCAAGTAGGCGAGTCTCGAGTTTCCGATATTCCCAAGCAAGTGCATTCGAGCTATAAAGTCCTTAATCATAGTTTCCCCGTAAATAGGAGGATTTTCTACTGACAAAAGCTCTTTGATAGGCCCGTACACCCTCAACGTTTCAGGCCCAATATGTTGCCTGAAAAAACATGCCACTGAAAACCTCGGCCCAGCCCTTTTTGCTACCACTCTGTGGACCGCGCTAATAAACCTCCCATTGCTAATTAACTGCACCCACACCCACACCCACACCCACAAAAGAAAATAATGTCAAGTTAGAACAGTAATTTTTAGTATTAGTTACAATCAAGTTTCATGCATTAATTAATTAAAAATAATATTAGAAATACTACTCCAACATTGCATTTACATAAGAAAAATCAATAAAATAATTCGTCAATTAATTATGCGCATAACGTTGACTTGCCTGGAGCAGATCTCCAACGTTGACCACTAGAGCTCCAGACAAGGGAGGAACATCAACCCATTGATCTTGATTGAGGACTTGGAGGCCACCAATTTGGTCTTGTAGGAGCAAGGTGAGGAAACTGGTGTCTGTATGTTTTGTAGCACCCATGGTCAATTCTGGTTCTGGACATGGTGGGTAGCAATGGCCCAGAACATAGAGTCCTTCGGTGCAGGCCATGTTATTTAGGTGACTGGGCTCAAGGCCTAAAGATTCAGAGAGCAATTCAAATATATTCACACTTAATTTTCTGATTTTGTTGGTGTAATCAATAATTATGTCCCTGCATACAAAATAATGATCAAATGTTAACATCAAACCACGTCCCTTCCTTATTAACATTTCGAGTTCCTCCTTTTTTTTATTTGATAAAAGGAACATTTAAAAACTCTGATAGATAAAAAAATATAAAAATAGAGAATTATTAGTTAGTTAAAGCACTAGTTAGTATCTTTGACTTTTTTTTCAAAGAAAATAACCTATTAAATTTTGTGAGTTGCGGAATGAATTTACTGAACCATTTCCATTCTATGAATCGATATACGAAATAAAATGTAAATTTATCCAGCAACACAAAGAATCACCGGTTATAAAAAAACTTTTTTCCATTTTACTATTATTCACGCAAGTACGTACCTACATATTGAGGGCAACTCCTCGGGATTTGGAGGATTAGGGACCATGACACAAGTCAAAGTGTCCCTCCAACAAGCAGCGGGAGCTTGGAATAAGTCGTAATTTGAATTATATATCACCTTCGTAGAGTAATCTCTTGAGTAAAACGTTTTCTTTGCCTCGGCATCTTGATAGTGAAAATTCTGCATACCGTCGATCATCCCATCTAAAATGTTCAATGGAATCCCGTGATTGACCAAATGGAAGAAACCCCATTTGTTGGAAGCATGTCCAATTTGAGCAACAATCTTAGCTCGAATAGTTGCATCTTTGTCAAATCCTTCAAGGTCAATGATAGAAATGGTGAAGTTGGATAATTCGGTAGAGGCGCCTTTGTCAACGATAGGATTATGTTGATGTACGAATATAGGTGGAATTTTTGGGACCCCAACATCGACTAGTCCCCTCACGCCAGCTTTTGTGTCATCAAAAGCCTTCAGTTCACTTTCCCGATCATAATCATACTCGTTTCCGGCTGGCATTTTAGCTATGTTACCTGGATTTTTTTTCAATTCATTATGACGCGAAAATAATAGTAGTATATCGATTGGTGGTATTGGAATTTGGAAATGGTGGGAAGAAAGCAAGAATAAATAGGAAGAGAAGGACTTGACTTGTTGGGCGTGCTACACGATACTCCCTCCGGCTCCTTTTATCTGTCGTTCTGGGCCAAAAATGAGTGGGCTTTATTAACTGTCGTCCTGGATAATTGTGTCCGCTACCACAGTGTTTTGATAGTTTAACCCTTGAACGACATGTCGTTTGGCCAGGAAACAACATGTCACACATGCCCTTAGAAGGAAACGAAATTGTATTGGCGGGATTTTAAATTTTGATTGATAGAACGCGAATAGAGGTGCAGAGCCTCTCACATCCATGTCGCTCTCTTCTCTTTCTCTCTCGCCTCGCATTTTTTTTGCTTTCTTCTTAAAAAAAATTAGGGTTCGTACAGATATGGAGGGCCTTCATTCCGCCGATTCTCAACCAGAAGACAGTTTGACGGTTGATTTTGAAGATTCTGAGACAGAAGAGAGTTTCGCGAGTTATTTCGAGTTTGCCCAGCCAGAAGAGGGCTTGATTCAAGGTTATGAGGACGGCGATCTGTCAATCAGGGAATCTTGTGAAGACGCCCATGGAAAAAATGACAGTATGGTCGGTGAAATTTCAGAAGAAAATAATGAAGAATTTGACGAAATAGTGGCTGACACATACTAAGAAGATGTGAATGAGAGTTTGTGATCGTCAGTCAAATGAAGATTTATAATGCCCAAAAACGTGTGTGCACAAGGGATAAAGTGTACAGGGGTAGTCGGGGTCGAACACAAGGATTGTGAGAGACTGGTTTAAGGTCTTGAGTGAAATCGCAGGACAAGAGCACGAAAAGTAACAATCAAGGGGTGTTTTACTTGGCTAAACGAGTTAGCCAAGATAGATTTGGGAGCTAACAATTTCTATCTAGGAAAGCAGTATTCGGGGTCTCGAATGTCACGTTCGAGGTCCCGAATGGTAAAGTAAGCAAATTAGTAAATCAGACCAGAAATATCAAACGAAGATGAAATAGTCACAAATAATCAAATAAATAAGGATTCTCAGCAAAGGCATTCTTGGGTTGCATTCGGGGGCTCGATCGTCATCAGCTCAAGGGTATTCTATTCAAGACATCATAGAAATGACATAGGGACCAGATTCCTCGGATATCCCCTACTTTTCTCTTAAGAGAAACTACCCCTCATTTCCACATATGAGGTAGTCTTGACAGTTTGCCATCCCTCCAGGCACGAATGCGGGAGGGCCATACTCAAACTGCCCATGAAGATAAGAAAAGACAGATCTAGAGCTAAAATTCCCTCAGTTTGTCAGGCTCGTGACCTCGCTCTAATCAACTACCCACCCTATCTATTCGAGACCACTTCAGCGCAGTCAAGACTAAACAGATGCCTACTTGTTCCATGCAATTTTCCTTCCGTATTCATCACACAAATGGCAGCATTCACACAAAATAATAATCAGTTGATCAAGCCTCAAATTATTTCATGCAAAGATGTAATTAAAACGATAAGCAATTAAATATGGTGTCGAGAATATATTAAGCATATTAAGGCCTCGAATCTGCCCTTGCAACCTTTGAATAACCCTTGCTAAGAATTAGAGATTTAGCTACTCATGCTTGAAGATAAATGCATAACAATTAGAGAAAGCATAATAAGTAAATAAATAGAGTAAGGGAAGAAGACTTTGTTACGAAAATCCGTTTTGAAGCCCGGCGGCAAGGTTGAAGATGACCTAACAAGAACTAGAGAGATAAACTAGAGAGAAGTCTAAGAAAACTAAAACTAATGATTTTCTAAAATATGCTAAGTGATGAGAGATGTCCCTAAGCTACCTCTTGGATGCCTTTTATAAGCTAAGGCTCCAAGAACAAAAATATCTTCAGCCTAAACTATAGACAAAATGCATTAATTGAAAGCCTATAAAAATGGATCCATGCTCCTTAAAGCACAAAGCTGAAAAGCACAAAGCTGAAAAGCATAAAGTTGTCTGGTTTTTCAGCTTTGGCAGGTCTGGACTGGGCTCAAGGGCTGAGATGGTCAGAGCGGTAGGTATTTGGTGGTCAGTGCAGACTGTCGGAACAGTGTCAGAGGAGGCACATGGAAGCTCTGGCAAGAGGACACGTGGAAATGCCATTCTTTGCTCTTCGGGGTCCCGAATGGAGAATCCGACTCGGGACCTTGAACGCCGCTTTGGGCTCGGGACCTCGACTCTGGTCTTGAAGCTCAAAACTGCACAAAATGCTCCAAAAATGCATCTTTTTGTATAAACCCCCATTTTAGGCCTAAATCTGCAATAGTAGTGAAAACAAGGGTAAATTAGCAGAATCATGCCTTAAATGGGTGAGAAAATGGGAAGAAAATCGTGCATAAAAATAAGCTATCAGTTTGTCTGAAGATGTTGATGCTACCCCCCTCTTACTCCGGTTGTGAAGGAAGGTAGATTTGAATAAATTACCATCTCCAGAGCTTGAGGAAGACAGACTTTGATCTCAATAATTTGCCAGCTGGTGATGGGTTGCAGATTGAGGAAAGGACTGTCATCCTCGTGTTCGTAGTCCGTTTACCAAGTTTAAATTAAGTGTTTATAATAATGCATTTAGTTGGTGTATATAGTTTAGTTGTGAATATGAGTTTGGATGGATTTTGCCCATCCCGGATTTATGTTGCTTGGATTGGGCCAATCTGATTTTGATTTTCCTTGGATTTGATTTTGTTAATCCTGGAAATTAAGTAAATCCTTTTATATAAATATTTTCAGCTTATTTTATCTGTGTTCTCTGTTTTAGTTTCATGTAAACTGTTCGCTTTCCATAATAAATTGAGAAACTTCGTGTCGTGAGTTCCATTAACGTTAAGGGGCGATTTAGTTGGGTATGCGCGGCAGCGGTTCAGAGTTTATGGGGAGTTGTGTGAAGAATGGAGTTATGGACGGCGAGGATATTGCATTGATTTAGGGTAGCTTTGATTGGATGTTTTGTAAATAAATTGCATTGATTATCGTATATACGCACATCAGGATATATTTGCAGTTAATGCAAATCTTTTGGTAAGTTGTACACAACTCTTGAGTTGCACAACCCCCCCCCCCCCCCCCCCCTATAAATTCGCAACATCTCCTTTATCTTCCACACTCAAAACCCTAATCCTTCATCTTCCATACTCCTCAATCCACGCCAGCATGAATCCTGCAGAGAAGCAATCGATCCTCAACTTCATGGCTGACATTGCTGGGCATCTGGAAGATGATGATGTCCAACTGGAGCACAAACGACTCCAGACTGAGACTGACCTCGAAAAATTGAAGGCGAGGAAGGGCAGTATTTAGCTGTTGAAGGCTGGGATCTTTATTGAAGATGATGCCGACGAAGCTTGTGAGGCCTTAGACACCATCGACACAACCCTCAACCACTTGACAACACTCATTGCACACTAGGAGTACACGCTGGATGTGCTGAGGTTGGGTTTGAAGACTGCTAGGACTGCTGTTGGAGAAGCTCGGGGGTTTGTGAATTCTCTGCCTGGGATTCCTACCCTTGATTAGGTTCTAGTTTGTTTTATTGTTGTGTTTGTTTGGTGTTGCTCTGTTAATCCCCATCCTTATAATTGTTTGTTGGTATCTTCTCCAGTAATGATATTATCCTTTTTCTTGTTAATCATTCAGTCCATTGCACTTAATTGTTTCATTGATAGATGTGTGTAATAGTAACTGATATTTGGTGCAAGATTAAGTGAGTGCATATCCTAGATGATTGGATGATGTGGGTGAAATTGTGCAGAATAAACCAAACAGGGGTCTTGATGATTAGATGGTGTGGGTGAAATTGTGCATACTTAACCAAACAGGGGAATTGATTTATAGATGATGTGGGTGAAATTGTGCAAAATTACCCAAACAGGGGATTGTCTTGATGATGTTAGTTATGTACTGGAGAAATTACTGAACAGAGGAGATTTGATGATGTGAGTAAAAGAGGGATTTTTATCAAAACACAGCAAATTCAATGGCAAAAACACATAAAATAGAGGACAATTCCAATTTCTATTGATCAAAAAGTGTAAATACAACTCCACTAACTTACTAATTCATTCACAAACCTCAAACAGATAATCCAAGACTGGCACTTTATATTCCTTTCCAGAAAATAACCACTTTATATTTCTTTTCTTACAAAATGTGTAATTACAATTCCATTTAGTACATAATTCTTGCACAAAATGTGTAATTACAATGCACATTACATAATGCATTACAAAATCTATACAATCACCTGGATCTATACATTGATGAAGGGCATAAACTACACATATTTGCATCTCCATCACAGAACAGAACATTATAGTCCACCACATACATCTTCCATTCTTCAATCAACCAAACACATCTGGTATTCCAGGCTGGGTCTTCAGCACAACAAAACACACAAAACAGAAATCATATTCTTTGCACAATACAGCTTCAATCCTTCAATCAACCAAACACCACGCAAGAATTTCTACTTGATCTTCATCACAACAACACATACAAAACATAACATCATATTCTGTGCACAATAGTACCTGCACAGGAAACCAAAAATTGGCATTACTTACGAAACTAATCAAAAGCAATACACAATCACAACACAATCACCTCATAGTTGTCATGGAGAAACATGGGCCAATGCAGTAGCATAAATTTCTGGGCGGCATTGCAATGCCTCTGGTAAAGCATCCAATATGTCAAGTGCATCTTTTTTTATATGGGGTATCTTGAAAATGTTTGAACCGAGCCTTTTCAATACCTCAATCATGCATGTCTGGAGTGTTAGGAAGATGTAATTACTTTTCTTGACTGAAAATGTTTGGTATGCTTCCTCCACAGTCCTAACCAACTCAACAATAGTCTTTGGACATTCCTTGCTCTGCAGTGATTGAAGTGCTCTGATAAAAGCCTAAATCTAACATGTTTACATCAGGAGAGTTAGGAGGCTGACATACTAGAGACACATTCAATCCATTTCCCTCAACTACACACAAAAATTCAGCATCATCAATATGAATGTGGGTCTTCGCATTGTCTTGTTGAATATAAATTGGGTCCATAATACTCTCCCTAGGCCACTTATTGGCTATAGCTGGTAATACCTTCAAAATCAGAAATTCCCTAATGACATTTCTGGTAATATTAGCAATGGGTTTAACCTTAAGTGTACCGCGTGGTCTGTTCTGACTCAATCTAATAGCAGCAACATGTTCCACTAGAGGGAATATCCCTATTTTTCCATCAAATGTAGAAAGGCCATTAGCATCATACCTTGGCCTGGCAACTACGGCTATGAACATGACTTTAGGAATGAAATGAGAGTTCTTTACGGTTTTTACTAGATCATCCTTGCCGGAGAGGAGATAATAATTCTGGCTCTTCTGGGTCATGTAGAACCATTTCTCACCGATGTGGATCGTGTTCTCCATGTGCTTGAATGTTGGCTGGAGTGGGATGGATGTTGGGATGAAGCTAGATATGCAATGATTGATCCTTGAGGTGTGATTGTCCGGTGTCAACGCCGGTTTGACTGAATTCGTGTGGCCCCTGATGGTTCCATCCTTCAATAACTTGGTAACAAATTTCCTGGACACACCGAGTGCAAAAGCGAGATGCCTGATGGTTTTCCTCTGCCTCAAAGGTATCTCGCGAATCCTTTCCAAATCGAGAGTAATTCTCTTCCGACCACAATTTTGCACCTGTTGATACTCGAATTTTGAAGCCGTTTTTAATTAAATTTATCATTTCCGTTATTTCACTCAACTTATTGTCATTTTTAATTAATTTATTGTCGTTAGTATTTTTAAATTCTCATCGCATTTTATCATCGTCATTGTCATTGTCAGCATTCGAAATCGCATTTTTAATTTTTCGTCACGTATTTTCATTATTATTATCATTAATATTTTCAGCCTTAAAAATTACATTTTTAATTATCCGTTAGTCATTTGCTAGTTATTTTTTCGTTTTAGGTCATCACATAAAATTTAGAAGTTTTAGTATTTTATCACATTTTTTAGCTTTTTTATTTTTTTATTATTATTTTTGTTCGAGCTTTTATTGGACCCGAATAAGTTCGCTCGGATAATAGCTCGAATGCGTTATGTTTCCCATCAACTATTACCTACTCTTTTTTTCATTCACGCCGACCAACTTCTTTTCGCGTAGTTTTCGTCATAATGTCATTTATTTTCCGTCCGAACATTTCATGTTTCTGAACGAGAAAATAAACACATTAAATGAAAAAAATTCATCGTTTGTTGTAGACTGTTAAACTCGTCTTATTTTTCTCTACGCGCTGGCACTTTTGGCTCGAAAATTCAGAATGTTTGTTCACGAAATGGCTCGAGGCCATTTAAATAAAATTAAAGGGGCAATTGATCATCACCATTGATCTGGTTGACCAAGGAAAGTCAACCAGATCAACGGCCCTCCAATTAAGTGTGCATGGTGCACATGCACCATGGAAGCGACGCAGCAGCGGAGCAAGCCAACGAGCTGCTTGTTCCCGTCGCTTCCTGTCCAGTCAACCATCATCACCGGCAGCCTAGCCTCGCCACCTTGACGCCCTAGCCCCGCCAGCGCACACTCTCCCTCCTCCACACGCACTGTCGCGTCCTCCCTTCACGCTAATCTTGGCCTATAAAAGGCCACTGCCCCTCTCCACTAAAAAACACGAATTCACGACCGAAGCCTTGCTTCTTCTCCCTCTGGACGGATTTCTCATTCTGAGCGATAGTCGCCACTTAGTTTCAAGCATTTCAGTAAGCTTTTTCAAGTTTTTCCTTCATTTTTTCATGTGTTTTCTTTCCTTAATTTTTTTAGTATCATTTTGATCAAAACAATTGCTTATATTTATGCCAATAATTCCTATATATGCCATAGATTAAATACATGCTTTTAATTTTCTTAATCGTTAGATAAATCTTGCGAATTAATTAGTTTTCGGTAATTATCATTTTCGTCATTTTTTTCGAAATTAAACTCGGTACGGTTTAAACCGAGATTCGAGGTTCATACGGTCGGGAAGTCGTTGAGGAGACGAGCATCTCGGTACGAAGGTTTTTTATTTCGGCCACGGTTGGCCGGACCTTGGTCGCCGGCAGTAGCGCCGGCGATCCAAGGTTGATGACAATGAATAGTGTCATGTATCCTTGGGCTCATGCGAGAGAGAAGAAGGAAAGGTGATGGGCTTGGCCCATCACCATTCTTTTTTATTTCATAGTTCCTGGCCCATTTCCTTTATTTTTCAAATTGGGCCCAACCCATTTTCATTCTTTCCGAGATGTCGGATCGCGTTTTTTCATAAAAATACTCGTCTGTTTCGTTATGATTATTTTTCGTAATATTGTCGTTTTAAAATTTTATACCTATCAACTGTTTAAAATTCCGCAATTTAATTCTCCACACTTTATTTTTCGCACTTTAATTTTTCATAATTTACTTTCTGCAATTTAAATTCATTCGTTTAACTTACTACCTATATGGTTGGTCGCATTTTTAATTCTCGTAAACATCAACTGTTTTAATTTTTTGCAAATATCAACTGCTTTAATTTCTGCAAATCGTCAACAGTTTAATTTTCTGCAAATCGTCAACTGCTTTAATTTTCTGCAAATCATTAATTTTCCTGCAAATCATCAATTGTTTAATTTTTCTGCAAATATCACCTGTTTAATTTTTCTGCAGGCATCAAATCAACATTTAAATTCTCGTATGCATCAAATCATCATTTAAATTTTCACACTTATCAACTGTCATCAATTAAATTCTCCTATGCATGAAATCAACATTTAAATTTTCGCATGCATCAAATCATTGTCTAAATTTCCCGCACTCATCAAATCATCATTTAAATTCTCGCACTTATCAACTGTCATTTAAATTTTCCTGTACTCATCAAATCACCGTTTTAATTTTCGTATGCATCAAATCGCCATTTTTATCTTTGTACTCGTCAAACCATTGTTTAATTTTTTGATAAATATCGTTGTTTATTTAAATTCTCGCATTCATAAACCGCTTATTTATTTTTCGAGCTATCACTAACACTCTCGCTTTGTAGGTTTAAAATTCAAGCTTCGCTCGAAAGTACACCTCTCTTTCCCTTTTATTTATTCAATGCTTTCCGTAAATATCAATCGTATGCATGATATATTGAATTGCTAGAATTAAAATCAACCCACATGAACAACTTGTTTAAAGACTTGCTTAAAATGCCATGTTCGTTTGATTTTAAATTTCGCTTATATTGACTGCATGTATCTGGTGTCTTCGATCCCACATCAGTTTATCATTTCAAAACCTCTCACCTAATTTGTACTCTGTTAAGCTATCCATGATAGAATCACGTAGTAATTAATTTAATCATGCATGACCCGATGATGAAAAGATGGCCCTCATTCAGTCTTACGGAAAATTCAGTCCCATCACGCTACGGTCAGGAATAATCGATCGGTCTTGAAAATGGTAACCCCATCCGAAAAAATTTCTAAAATGGTAACCCCGTCCAACGATTAATTATTCCTAAACGGTCCCGATCATGGAAAAGACTAAAGTGACGATTCCTATGAGGGCCCCCTTTTAAAATGCATTTTTATCAAACATCTTTTAAACACCTCTCTTATCAACCGGTAACCATTTTCGGATATGAATCGGATGCCTAACACCTTCCCGAGTCCATAATACAACCCTGAACCTTTGTCTTGGGTTTAGACCCTTTTTTTGTGCCTTTAGTTTTATTTATTTTATTTTTTTATGCCATGAGGATTAGGTTCCCTAAATCTAGAGATAAAATTAGGGTGGCGACTTCATTGCATGTTGCGAGGCGTCCTCTTACGCCGAGCATCGTAAGGTCTCAGATTCGTCGTACACTCGCGAATTTTTAAATTTTCGGGGCGCGACAGCACCCGATAATTTTCAGTGCTAGTGCTGCCTGACTCCCTTGCTCGTTTCCACACCCTCTGGATTGTTCGCATGTGTACCCCGAAAATCATGGCTACCTCCCTTGTTGCGCCTCTCCTCAATATCCCATTTCTGCGTCTCTCCAAAAGGAGTTTGTATGCAGTTAATCGTTCGACATTGGTTAGCTCTTTCCTGAACGGCAAGCCTTTAGGTCCCAATTGCGAGACTTGGGGTGCCTCGTTCAAGTCTGGAATGCCGATGGGTTGATCAACCTCCTCATCGCGGACAAGCGTCTGACTTTGGGTGTCTACATTACCAACAGAATCCGGCACAAAATCATCAAGGCCATGCGACTCACTTATAGGGGATTCTGGGGATTCTGGACTGCCAGGTGACTGATTTAGGTCGATCAGTAAAGAAGACATTAAGAAAAAAGTGATTGAGATTTAGAGGAGAAGACCAGATTTCGATTTCAAAGAAGAGGGAGATTCGAATTTGAAAAGCAGACTTCATTTGAAGACAAATTTAGGTTATTAAGGAAGGAGGGAAACGATTTGAAATTGAATTTTGGCCAAAATTTCGAAAGAAATTGAGCGGGCTAGGGTTGGAATGGATTAAACCATTTAAAAGGAATTGGGATGGGAAGAGCTGATACAATAATCAAAGCACACATGATTTGTTTAAATAAAAAATTCAGAAAAAAACTCACGCAAAAAAAGGACAGCAAGGTCCTGATGGTGATATGATTCATGTTCGTACGAGTTTGATCCATTTTATTTATCAGAGCCATTTGACAGCTTCAAGTAGGCGAGTATCGAGTCTCCGATATTCCCAAGCAAGTGCTTCCGAGCTATAAAGTCCTTAATCGTAGTTTCCCCATAAATAGGAGGATTTTCTACTGACAAAAGCTCTTTGATTGGGCCGTACACCTTCAACGTTTCATGCCCAATATGTTGCCTGAAAAAACATGCCACTGAAAACCTCGGCCCAGCCCTTTTTGCTACCACTCTGTGGACCGCGCTAATAAACCTCCCATTGCTAATTAACTGCACCCACACCCACACTCACACCCCCAAAAGAAAATAATGTCAAGTTAGAGCAGTAATCTTTTAGTATTAGTTACAATCAAGTCTCATGAATTAATTAATTAAAAATAATATTAGAAATACTACTCCAACATTGCATTTAAATAACAAAATTCAATAAAATTATTATGTCAATTAATTATGCGCATAACGTTGACTTGCCTGGAGCAGATCTCCAACGTTGACCACTAGAGCTCCAGACAAGGGAGGAACATCAACCCATTGATCTTGATTGAGGACTTGGAGGCCACCAATTTGGTCTTGTAGGAGCAAGGTCAGGAAGCTGGTGTCTGCATGTTTTGTAGCGCCCATGGTCAATTCTGGTTCTGGACATGGTGGGTAGGCAATGGCCCAGAACATAGAGTCCTTCGGTGCAGGCCATGTTATTTAGGTGACTGGGCTCAAGGCCTAAAGATTCAGAGAGCAATTCAAATATAATCACAGCTAATTTTCTGATTTTGTTGGTGTAATCAAGAATTATGTCCCTGCATTCAAAATAATGATCAAATGTTAACATCAAACCACGTCCCTTCCTTATTAACATTTCAATTTCCCCCCCACCCCCTCCCCCCCCTTTTTTTTTTTTTTTTTTTTTATAAAAGGAACATTTAAAAACTCTGATAGATAAAAAAATAAAAAAATAGAGAATTATTAGTTAGTTAAAGCACTAGTTAGAATCTTTGACTTTTTTTTCAAAGAAAATAACCTATTAAATTTTGTGAGTTGCAAAATGAATTTACATTTTATGAATCAATATACAAAATAAAATGTAAATTTATCTAGCAACACACAAAGAACCACCGGTTATAAAAAAAAAAATTCCATTTTACTATTATTCACAAGGGCAACTCCTCAGGATTTGGAGGATTAGGGGCCATTACACAAGTCAAAGTGTCCCTCCAACAAGCAGCAGGATTTGGAGGATCACCTTTTTGGAGTAATCTCTTGAGTAAAACTTTTTCTTTGCCTCGGCATCTTGATAGTGAAAATTTTGCATACCGTCGATCATCCCATCTAAAATGTTCAATGGAATCCCGTGATTGACCAAATGGAAGAAACCCCATTTGTTGGAAGCATGTCGAATTTGAGCAACAATCTTAGCTCGAATAGTTGCATCTTTGTCAAATCCTTCAAGGTCAATGATAGGAATGGTGAAGTTGGATAATTCGGTAGAGGCGCCTTTGTCAACGATAGGATTATGTTGATGTATGAATATAGGTGGAATCTTTGTGATCCCAACATCGACTAGTCCCTTCACGCCAGCTTTTGTGTCATCAAAAGCCTTCAGTTCACTTTCCCGGTCATAATCATACCCGTTTTCGGCCGACATTTTAGCTATATTATCAGTTTTTTTTCAATTCGTTATGACGCGAAAATAATAGTAGTATAGCGATTGGTGGTATTGGAATTTGGAAATGGTGGGAAGAAAGCAAGAATAAATAGGAAGAGAAGGACTTGACTTGTTGGGCGTGCTACATGATATTATTTATAGGTGCGCAATAATGCAACCATGATGAGAGAGATTTTCAGTTTTCAAATATACATGAAAATATATAATAGAAATGGATATGGAGAGATTTTCTTCAAAATAAAATATTTATATTATATTACATTTGTCGCACCCTCTCTATAAATTTTTACTCGACGCGGTTTGAGACGAGATGTGAGACGAAATCAAACTCATCTCACATAATGCAATGAAGTCGCCACCCTATTTATTTCTAAAGTTTAGGGAAACCTATGGTCTGATATCATGGCATAAAATAAAATAAAAAGCTAAGGCACAAAAGGGTCTAAATTCGAGAACAACGGTTCGGGGTCGATCTATGGACTCAGGAAGGTGTTAGGCACCCGAGTCTCTTCCAAAATAGGTTACCGGTAAAAAAAGTGTTTAAAATCATGCTTGAATAACACAAAATTTCTAAATTACTTTATCATGCAAATTGGGCGAATTAAATTCTAACATTTCTAAATAATCATGCATAAGAGTTGTTGCTACCCGATTTTGTATTTTTGCGTCACAACTTTTACGTATTTTATCGCTTATCACGTTATTAGCCTATCTACGTCAAATTTCCTCCGATTTTTGATCTTAGGCTATTTGTTTTAATATTCCGCATCATTTCATGTCTTTTTTAGTTCTTCGTATTTTTTACTGTCTTTTCGTTCGAACTTCTATTGGTCCCGAGTAAATTTTCTCGAACCATAGATCGAGTGCGTTATCTCTTTAATTGATAATTACCTACTATTTTTCTCTTTCGAGTCATCTAGTTTGGTTTCGTTCAATTTTTGCCGTAAGGGCATTTATTTTGCGTCCGAACTTTTGACATTTTTAAACAAGAAAATACGTACGTTAAATCAAACTTTTTCTTTATTTACTATATACTAGTTTTTGTGTCTTATTTTTCTACACCTTTTGTTCCTCTCGGATTGTGCATTTTTTCGCGACAATCGAATTTTCTCGTGTCACAGTTCGAGTTAAAATATTCTGTTTGTACCACATTATGGGATTAACTCCACATAAATGCATGTAAATCCTCCAACTCATCGCCAACAATGAATGATCATCTCCAAACCCTAGCTTTACCCCTAGGGAAGCTCCTTGGCCACACAAACCCTACCCTAGCTCCCTACTCCGGCCATGCTTATCTCTTCCATCTCCATCGCCGATTCTCGACCACATGAAGCCAAACCGACTCCAAATCTTTTCCCTATAAATTGCGACATAAAGGCAACAAGAAAAGGGCACCTAAATTCACTCTCACTCTCCATTTCTTGCACAACCTTCTTGGCCATAAGCTCTCTTGGCAAGTAAGCTCTCTCTCTCTAGCTTTTCAATCCAATTTTCGTTTATGTCTTTAATGCATGAATTAATTGCATAAACTTGCCTCACATGTTCTTTTATCTTGCTAATTTCATTTCCCTTGCTTCAATTTAATTGTGTAGTGTCTTGATTAATTAATTGCATGAAATGCATGTTAATTAGCTTATTTTTCACTTGTTAAAATCGCCACTGTTTTGCTTTAAATTTCTTGTTGTGATTG
This sequence comes from Viola odorata, assembly GCA_963691705.1. Classification (NCBI taxonomy): domain Eukaryota; kingdom Viridiplantae; phylum Streptophyta; class Magnoliopsida; order Malpighiales; family Violaceae; genus Viola; species Viola odorata. The sequence goes on along the minus strand of OY829539.1, from coordinate 17,771,134 downwards.
TTGGTTTGAGTTGCTGCCATGTTGGGTGATTTGTTGGGTCTGTTTTGAGGGAGTTTCGGGTTAGTTCAGTCCTCCTTCATCGCCGGCCATGGCGCCGGCGACGTGAAGAAGAAAAGGAGGAAGATGGATGTTGGGCGGGAAATAAATGGAAAGGTGATGGGCTTGGCCTTTGTCAAGCCCATTTTGTTTTAATTAAAAGGTTTGGGCTTGGATTTATTCCAAGCCCATTTTTTGTTGTCCAAAAATCAAACGTGGGCCTAAGCCCAACCCATTAAATTTTTTCGTATGTTTAAAACACCGCATTATTTTCGTACTTTGTTTAAATGATCCTATGCCATTATTATTTATTTATACTATTTTCATTAAATCATTTGCTAATATCGTATGCTTGTTTAATATTTTGTAGACTTGATTAATTAATTATTTTGACTTGTTGTAATAATTAGTTAATGCTTTCATTAATTATTTTGACTTGATGTAATAATTAATTAATGTTTTTCGTTAACCATCTCATTTTTTGTAATAATTAGTTAATGCTTTCATTAATTATTTCACTTGTTGTAATAATTAGTTATATTAGCCATTCTATCTCCTGTTGTAATAATTAGTTAGGTAATTAGTTAAAAATCGTGTATGTTTGTTTATACCTATTTTGTTATCAATTTTCGTTAATTTCGGTTTTGAAGGGACGGATCGATCGGGGTTCGTCAAATCGGGTAAGTTTAACTTAAACTCTTTTATTTATTTTGTTATGCTTATATGAATGTTTATTAGAAATGTTAAAACCCCGATCATATCATATGCATGACCACTTAGAAAGCGCTAGAACCCACCCACTCGTATGCATGACATTTAGAATTGCTAAAAATTAAAATCAATCTCACATGCATAACGTGTTTAATCACTTGTTTTTAAATGCCATGGAATTAATTGTTTCTACTTGTGCTTGTGTTAAATGCTTATGTATGGTGGTTTTGATCCCACACGGATTATTTGTGCATTCATGAAAATGGTACTTTGTTAATATCCATGATAGGACCATATAGTAGTTAGGTTAATCATGCATGTCCCGATGATAAAAAAAGAGGGAACACCCGCTTTAGCAAAGAAAAACGGTAACCCTGTCCAAAGAGAAAAACTGTAACTCCGTCCAAAATAGAAAAATGGTAATCTCGTCCATCGGTCCCGATCAGAAATAACAATCAATATCCCAACGAAAAATGCTAAAGCAGCGTCACTTCTGAGGGCCCAAATTACGTGTTTTTAAAAAATGTTTTCTTAAAACACCTCGCTTGCTGGTAACCTTTTTTAGGATGTGACTCAGGTGCCTAACTCATTCCCGAGCCCATAATACGACCTCGAACCTTTGTTCTTGGTTTAGACCCATTGTGCCTTAGTTTTTTTTACTTTTATGCCATGACGATTAGGTTCCCTAAACCTAGAAAAATAGGTTGGCGACTTCATTTTTGCATGATGTGAGACGAGTCCAACGCTTGTCTCACATTTCATCCCGAACCTGTTTCGCAAAATCGAAAAAGGGGGTGCGACAGTTTGGTGACTTCACTAGGGACGTTTAGGTTCGAAGCCGGTTTTATAGTGCTTGTTTTTTTATTTACTCACTTTAATAAATTATTTTCGTGAATTGCTATTTGTTATGTGCTTTGATGAATTGTCATACTCATACATAATGCCCTACACCCAAGGGTCATTTTCCAAATAAGATTAAGAGGGTAATAATGACGCCCTGGGACACATGTCCTGGGTAGTGTTCACCAAACCCAACTTGGACGAACCCCTAAATAATTGAAAAGTGGCCCGGTTCCGTAAGGAATCGGTTGACGCTCTACGATATTTAGGGACCATTTTTGTGGTATCGTCCAAGAACTTTTCGGCCAGTTAGAATTAGTCGACGTCAAAGCCCCAGCATATGCATCATGTTCGTACATTTATCATGTGTTTACGTGTTTATTGTATGCTTATATTGTCCTCACGTTTCATTTTTTAATTCACTAATGCAAGAATTTTTCTTCTCAAACCACCACTTTCGTCAAATTTTGTACTTTTTTCAAATTTTATGTGGCGATTCACACCCCACTTCCTCAAATTTGTGTGGCGGTTCACACCACGCTTTTCGTCAAAAAAATTGTACGGCAGTTCACACCCCCACTTTCATCAAAATTTCTAAGTTTCAATTTATTCTGAATTTAGAAACTACTGATTAGTTTCTTTTCTTTCCTACTTACAAAACAGAGGTATGAAAGGAAGTTGAACCATAGTCGAGCCTACGACTATAAACAATTCTTTTCAATATTTCTATTTTTTTGTTAAATTTTAAATTCAAACATCTTGGGACATCTTTTTCCTGTGAATTTACTATTTAATTCCCTCGTCATTTCAGGTGCAATGAGACTTATAAACTTAGGGGCAACCGAGTGAAGTGACAAAAAAAAGGTGTAGGGAAGTTCATTTTCCTTTAGTTTAAGCCTTTTTACAGCCTTTGTACAGTCATTTTTTTTACATTGGGGGCAATTTTGAATTTATCCTCTAAAATTGTAAAAAAAAAATTCAAGTGTTGTAGTTGTAAAATAAATAAATTATTTTGCTTTAAAAGAAAATAAATAAAAAATAAATAAAAAATCCACACTACCCTCGCAATTTTCGAACTTTCCATAAATTGAGCATGTTCATCATCTTATTGCGTCACGGATAACTTGCGTATCCATTTGAAATTATACGACATGCATGATCTCGTCTGCTAGCTCTTATATCTATGACATGTTAGACGTAAGCAGTCATAAACACAAACCCTGTGAGTATTTTGGGCTTTCATGCCTTAATTATTTCATGAGTGTAAATGTTCAACTAAGTGCTACTTAGTTTTTCATAATATCCAGGGTACATGCACCATCAGACATGGGATAGCAGTAAGATGACATTGGACTTTGCTTTTCTTCTTCTTCCATAAGTTTCATTTTTTTTACATATCTTTGTACACCATGTACAACTCTATCAACCACACAAAATCCTCTTATTTTCTCCTAACCAAGTGAGTAGTGCTCGACTAGGACTAGGGGTGTAACCGGTCCGGTTCGGTCCAGTTTTGGGCTTAGAACCGGACTGAACCGGAAACTTCCGATTCTGATGGGCTTAGAACTGGACAAAATTGGAAATTTTCGATTCTGTCCAGCCTGGAACCGACTGAACCGGACAGTTAGGTCCGGTTCCGTTTTTTTTTTAAAAAAAAATTAATTTTTTTTTAATTTTGTTTAAATAATATACTCCCTCTGTTTTTGAATAATTGACTCTTTGAAACAGTAACAAAAAGTACAATAAACACTAAAAAGTAAAGTAAAGTGAACAGTAACAAAAAGTACAAAAGTGACAATTATTCGAAAACGGAGGGAGTACTAATTTTCCTAGTTCCAAATTTTTTTTTAATTTTTTAAATGTTTTTTTAATTTTTTTTTATAATATAATTATTTTCCTAAAGAAAGTTGGTAAAAGGAAATTTTGAGTGGGAGGGGATTCTAACCCCTCCCTTTAGAGGGCATGTCAATAACTTAGCCACTGAACCAAAGTCAACGTTTGATGTATATTGCATATATATATATATATAGAGGTAAAATACGTTAAGCACTAAAATGGTGTGTTTTGGTTCAAAATGGCGTCGTTTAGAAAGAAAACAAAAGGAAATAAAGAATTTTTTTCATTTCTTAGTTTTATTATACGGAGTTTATATGTATTTATTTTCTCTCGAGTGGTTTATTGGAATTGAGATTGTATTATAATGATAATAATAAATTTTTTAAAATGATAATATTATTGTTAATTATATTAATAGTTAGATAGCTAAGTTTTTAACATGTCACATTGTCAATAATAAGAGTTTGCCGTGAATTTATACAATTTCACACGCATGTTTTATTTGATACTTTTACGACTTGTTTGGTTGCTCGTAATAAACCACAAGAAATGAGAATGGATTCAATGGAGATAAGGAGTGAGAATTATGGAGTATGTCTTAATGTGTTTAGTATCCTACAACTAGAAATGAGAATTAAAAAAATTGAATGACTAATTATTTTTATTTGGTATGAATGGTAAAGATTGAGAAAATGAAATTAAATTTCTATTTTATTTTTTATTTTCATGGAGTCATTATTACATATATTTAATAATAAAATTTATTGATTATATTATTTAATAGTAATTTATATATAAATTTATTAAATAAAATATAAATATTAAATTTCACATGAAATGTCAATAAAATATTATTTAAAATGTCATTAAATTAATTATAAATTAAAAAAATATTAGCTAGCTATTACAAATAATTAAATAAATTATTAGCTAACTATTAGTACAATTTACAAACAATTAAAAAATAAAACAATGGGCCTAGCTAACTAGCTCAGCCCAGTTAAAAGGAAGAAAGAAGGAAAAGATGGCCCGGCCCAGCCAAGTTAGAAGGAAAAGATGGAAAAAAGAATTTTGATGAAAGGGAGGTTCGAACCCCTTCCATTTGAAAAGGAAACAAACGTTTCGCCACTGAAGCAAAACATCACCAATGTTATATGATTGCATATATATATATATATATTCCGGTTCTACCGGTTCTACGGTTCAGTTTACGGATTTTGGTAGGAGTAGAACCGGACAGAACTGAAAATTTTCAGTTCTGCTACGAGTAGAACCGGACTGAACCGGAACTTTTCAGTTCGGTCCTGTTTGGTGCAAAATGCTCCGGTTCCGGTTCGGTTTCCGGTTCAATCTGGTTTTCTTACACCCCTAACTAGGACCGCTAAACTGGAGTTGAAAATACACATCAAGCAAGGGAATGACAAGGAAGCCCTTAGGGAATCGCCGACAAATCGACATCAGAAGAAGGCAGAATAAATCAAGACTTGAAGGCCTCTGCTAAAGACGGAAATAAGGATAGACCAAACACAAAATTATACTTGCTTTGCCTGCTCAAACAAAAACAAAAAAAAACAACAAAAAAAAACACAAAAAACCAAACAACAAAAAAATCATCAATCAAAATAAATAAAAAAAGGTGTTCCAAGAACCCAACAAAAGCCGAAGTAGGCAAGAAAAAGGCCCAAGGCCAACAAAAAAATACGATCGTAAAAAGCATCCACAGTAAAGATTCGGGAACAAGGGTACTGTGCCCTCAAAACAATCCCGAAGGAACATCTCCAACAAAGATTCAAGAATTTACGCACTTTACCCTCACCGCAATCAAATCGTCGAGCATTGATCATCGCACTTTGTCCTCGTCATAATCAGTCATGGAGCACAAACTCACTAAAACCTTTTTTCGGAAAAAAAAATTGACTTTTCCTTTTCTTCTACAGATCTCTCCTTTTTTTCTCCCCCACAAAGTCCTCTTTATTATTAGCAGGCCCATGCATGTGCATCTTTCACTCGGATTAACATTGCGAATTTAATTTTTGTACTACGTTTATTGTATTTTTTTAGTGTAAACACGTAGCCTTATTTTTTAGCATGAGCGCAAACACTAAATATCTGGTGAGGACTGCGTATGGCTGCATGTCATGGGAACGTCTTATTCTTGAGGTCGTTATTTCCTGAGCAAGACGCAGATGCTATCTAGACTTGCGTCAATCATGTTAATATGACGAAAATTAGATAAACATGTTTTCCAAAAATGCTTGAATTTATTTTCTCTTAAACAAAGAGGTCGTTCTCATCTTGAAGAAATATTGGGGGGGCAAGCCTTAAGGTAGTGTGGGAATACTTTCATATACAACATATATGATTTCATCTCATTGTTTTCCCATTGCTTTCTCCTTTTTCCATCTGTTGCTGCTTCGTGTTTGTTTCCTTCCTATTTGCAGGATACAGATATGCTTTAGTGGAATCACGCCATAAATGGGTCTTCGAGGACAAAATCGTTATAAAGCCCTCGTCATTGGGTCTTCGATGACAAAATCATTGTAAAGCCCTCGCCATTGGGTTTTAGATGACAAAATCGTTGTAATGCCCTCCCCACGGGTTTTCAATTAGAAAACCATTGTAATGGATTCCCATTAAATCAACATTCGAATGAAGTACGTTACCACTCCCAAATCAAATTCGTGTGGCGGATCAAGCTCCCTCATGTTTAAATCAACTTCAGTTTGCACGGTAAGTTCGAGGTAAGACCTGCTTTCCCTTTACACCCTTTTTCAAAAACATCATTCTACCCCCAATTGCGTAAGCAGTCACGTCCCCACGCCATTGTCTGTTTAGTGTTGTGATTGGTCACGTCCCCATATACACCTTGTCATTTTAAAGTTGTGTTTGATCACGTCCCCACATGTTGTCTGTTTAGTGTTGTGATTGGTCACGTCCCCACATACACCTTGTCTTTTAAAGTTGTGATTGGTCACGCCCCCACATCTTATTTGTTTAGTGTTGTGATTGGTCACGTCCCCGCATACACCCTGTCATTTAAAAGTTGTGATTGGTCACGTCCCCACATCTTGTTTGTTTAGTGTTGTGATAGGTCACGTCCCCACATACACCTTGTCATTTAAAATGTTGCGATTGGTCATGTCCCCGTGTCTTGTCTGTTTAGTGTTGTGATAGGTCATGTCCCCACATACACCGTGTCATTTAAAAGTTATGATTGGTCACGTCCCCACACCATGTCTTAAAATTTCATAAGCAGTCACCCCCGCTATCAAATCAACATCAGAGCAAAGGTATGTTACCGTCAATCAATATCCGAGTGAAGGTACGTTACAACTCTCATTTACAAAATTCCGTCATTTATATTCCTGCATATCTACTACTCCTCCTTGAGCGACTATATTTTTCAGTTTCGGCTATTTATTACTCTTCCTTAAGCGACTATAATTTACATTTCTGCATATCTACTACTCCTCCTTGAGCGACTATATTTTACATTCCTGTCTATTTACTACTCCTCCTTGAGCGACTACATTTTACATTCCAATCTATTTACTACTCCTCCTTGAGCGACTATATTTTTACATTCCTGCATATCTACTACTCCTCCTTAAGCGACTATATTTTACATTCCTACACATCTACTGCTCGTTGAGCGACTATATTTTACATTTTTTGCATAATTCTACATTTTTGCATAATTAATACTCCTCCTTGAGCGACTATATTTTTACATTCTTGCATATTTACTCCTCCTCCTTGAGCGACTATAATTCTACATTTCTGCATAATTATTATCTCCTCCTTGAGCGACTACATTTCTGCATAATTATTACTCCTCCTTGAGCGACTACTATTTATATTCTTGCATATCTCCTCCTTGAGTGATTTAATCTATTTTCTCGCCCTACGTCATTTGCATTTCCGCAACTTACGTTTTTTCCAATTGTTCGTCATGCATTCAAATTGTGGTAATGCTTGGGGCAACCGTCTTTACTGCTAATCAAAAATTTCAGTTACACTGTATTTTTGATCAGACAGTAAAGAGGGGGCAACTGTTGCTACCCGATTTTGGATTTTTACGTCATAACTTTTACGTATTTTATCATTTATCACGTTATTAGCATGTCTACGTCAAATTTCTGCCAATTTTTGATCTTAGGCTATTTGTTTTAATATTCCGCGTCATTTCATGTCTTTTTTAGTTTTTCGTATTTTTGACTGTCTTTTCGCTCGAACTTCAATCGGTCCCGAGTAAATTTTGTCGGACCATAGATCGAGCGCGTTATCTCTTTAATTGATAATTACCTACTATTTTTCTCTTTCGCGTCACCTAGTTTGGTTTCATTCAATTTTTGCCGTAAGGGAATTTATTTTGCGTCCGAACTTTTGACATTTTTAAACGAGAAAATACGTACGTTAAATCAAACTTTTTTCTTTATTTACTGTATACTAGTTGTTGTGTCTTATTTTTCTACACCTTTTGTTCCTCTCGGATTGTGCATTTTTTCGCATCAATCGAATTTCCTCGTGTCACAGTTCGAGTCAAAATATCCCGTTGATACCACACTATGGGATTAACTCCACATAAATGCATGTAAATCCTCCAACTCATCGTCAACAATGCATGATCATCTCCAAACCCAAGCTTGACTCCTAGGGAAGCTTCTTGGCCACACAAACCCTACCCTAGATCCCTACTCGGGCCATGCTTATCTCTTCCATCTCCATCGCCGATTCTCGGCCACATGAAGCCAAACCTACTTCAAATCTTTTCCCTATAAATTGAGACACAAAGGCAACAAGAAAAACGCACCTAAATTCACTCTCACTCTCCATTTTTTGCACAACCTTCTTGGCCATAAGCTCTCCTGGCAAGTAAGCTCTCTCTCTCTAGCTTTTCAATCCAATTTTTGTTTGTCTTTAATGCATGAATTAATTGCTTAAACTTGCCTCACATGTTTTTTTTATCTTGCTAATTTCATTTCCATTGCTTCAATTAAATTGTGTAGTGTCTTAATTAATTAATTACATGAAATGCATGTTAATTAGCTTATTTTTCACTTGTTAAAATAGCCACTGTTTTGCTTTAAATTTATTGTTGTGATTGTTGGTTTGAGTTGCTGCCATGTTGGGTGCTTTTTTTGGGTCTGTTTTGAGGGGGTTTCGGGTTAGTTCAGTCCTCCTTTGTCGCCGGGCATGGCGCTGGCGACGTGAAGAAGAAAGGAGGAAGATGGGTGCTGGGCAGGAAATAAATGGAAAGGTGATGGGCTTGGCCTTTGTCAAGCCCATTTTGTTTTAATTAAAAGGTTTGGGCTTGGATTTATTCCAAGCCTATTTTTTGTTGTCCAAAAATCAAACGTGGGCCTAAGCCCGACCCATTAAATATTTTCGTATGTTTAAAACACCGCATTATTTTCGTACTTTGTTTAAATGATCCTATGCCATAATTATTTATTTATACTATTTTCATTAAATGGTAAATCCAAGCCCATTTTTTGTTGTCCAAAAGTCAAACGTGGGCCTAAGCCTGGCCTGGATCATATAGTAATTAGGTTAATCATGCATGGCCCGATGATAAAAAAAGGGTGAACTCCCGCTTTAGCAAAGAAAAATGGTAACGCCGTCCAAAGAGAAAAATGGTAGTAACCCCATCCATCGGTCCTGATCGAAAATAACAATCAATGCCCCGAGGAAAAATGCTAAAGCGTCACTTCTGAGGGCCAAAATTACGTGTTTTTAAAAAATATATTTTTCTTAAAACACCTCGCTTGCCGGTAACCTTTTTTAGGATGTGACTTAGGTGTCTAACACCTTCCCGAGTCCATAATACGAACCCGAACCTTTGTTCTTGGTTTAGACCCATTGTTGCTTAGTTTTTTTTATTTTTATGTCATGACGATTAGGTTCCCTAAACATAGAAAAATAGGGTGGCGACTTCATTTTTGCTTGATGTGAGCCCACTCTTTTCTTTCGCTTGGGCCAAGTCAAACGCTAAGTCCATTAACCAAAACCAAGACAGCCCGCGTCCTCCCTCTCATGCAAACAGTGTCGTCTTCAACCTTGGCTCGTCGGCGGCCAAAGAAGAAACTGGCGACGGAAATAATAAATTGAACGACCAAAATGACCCTCACAATAGCAGCAAATCAACCAAGTAAACACAACAAATTAATATATTCAAAGCAGTGATAAATTTCGCAAAAAAAAACAAATTAAATTAATTAAACGAAGTTTGAAATTAATTCGAAATGGCGAGCAATTCGACAAAGCAAAGCAACAAAATTAATTTAGAATAGTAGCAGTAATTATTTATAAGTGAAACAACAATTGATTTCTTTAAAACACAAACGATTAATTGGTTGGAATAATTGGCAGATTAAAAATAAAATTTGAATAAATTGAAAACAAGCTTCAACCTTTGTTTGTTAAAGCAAGCAGCTGTAGTGAGAGAATAAATTTAGAGAGTGTATGCTTGATTTCGTTCGTGAATTGGTGAAGAAAATGGTAGTGAGGAAGGGAGTATTTATAGAGGGTGTGAGGAATAGGCAAGGTGATGGGTTGGAGGGAGAAGGTGGAGGACGGTGATGGGTTGAGGAAGAAATGGAGAGGGAGAGGTTGGGGGCATTTAATGTTGATGGGAGTTAGTATGGGGGAGAGAGTATTTATTTATTTTATATTCGGTTCAATCCATGGTTCAAGAGATCTCGTTCAGAACCGATGGAAGCTCGAACGGAAAAAATGCAAACATATGAACAAAAATGAAAGTGACATGAAATAAAATGATAAATAGTAAATAAATGACAATCATGAATAAAAAACATAATTGATATATAAAAGGGTTAATAATAAGACGAAAAAATAAAAAAATGCAGATATATTGTGACAAAATGTCAAAAATTGGATAACAACATTCAATAATTGATGCGTAGTTTCCATCTAAATATTAAGGAATGTTAGTATCGAAACAGAAAAGGAAAAAAAAAAGACCAAGAAAGGAAAGAAGACGGTGATATAAAGTAAAAAATGCGGGCAACTCCTCGGGATTTGGAGTTGCCAGGAAAGCACGAGAGGCTCAGCACTCTTGAATTTTTGACCTCATATCTACAGATAGACCTTACTATGATAAGAGAATTGTTGGGAAACCTCTCCACACAAGGGAGAAGGTCCTCCTTTATAATTCCCGTTTTAAATTATTTCCTGGAAAACTAAAAACAAAATGGGAAGGCCCTTTTGTTATTACTAATATTTACCCACATGGTGCAGTAGATATTAGAAATGAGAAAACAGGTGTCGAGCTCAAAGTGAATGGGCAAAGATTGAAGCCATTCTTCGAAAGTTTCCAGGAAGAAAAGGTCTCTGAGAAGGTGGATCTGCCACTTGAGGACAAGTGAAGAGAATTCTGAGTCAAGCCTAGGACTCTAAATAAGGGCGCTACAAGGGAGGCAACCCTTGTTTCTTCACATTTGTACATTTATTTTATTCTCTTTTATTTTATTTTATTTTATTTTATTTTATTTCTTTTACCTCTTCTATTCTCATTTTTCTGTTGTTTTGATTTCTTTTTATTTTATTTAATTAGGATTTTTTGTTCCCTTTGATTTCGCTGTGTTGTTTTTGTTTTTCTGGTTATTTGCAGGAAATTAATTGTGAGGAAGAACCTTAGGTTGGCCGAGAGCTAGGCCAAGCCTTGGGCCTAGACTGTTAAAGTCAGTGGAACTCCTTTGGAATAAGTGGGACACGTGTCAACGCCGTTTTATTTTTCTTTTGAAACAGACAATTTCAAAAAGTAATTAAAACAAAATTAAATGGGCGTGGGAAACTCAAACTGCCAACTCTGAGTATTCCTCCTTTGCCTCTGACACTCCATTACCCACGTACCAACAAATTCGGACTCCCACCTGTGCAGAAATTCAACAGTCTTTCTCTCCTTCTTCCCCAAAAAGTATGATTTCTCCAGAAAACCTAAAAACCCAAACTCAATCTTTGCTTCTCAAAACAACCATGGACCCAGAAAATTCCAACCAGTCCCCTGAGTGCTAGATTCCAGTTGAGAGCGACGACCTTCGTGGGGGAGCTCCGCCCGTCGCTCCACCAGAAAACATCTCCTCTGTTCGCCGTCATCTTCAGAAGATGATTGTTGAAGACTAGGAGGAAGACGAAGCTGACGCTGGGCACGAGTCTGAGGATAGCGTCCGGGGGATAGACCGGGCAGTCGTTCTGAGTGATGAAGACTCCGACGACGTGCCGCTGATCAGAAGGATGAATCCTTCAAAGCCCACCGCTGCAGAAGAAAGAGAGGAGCGGCGGGAGAATAGGAAGAGGAAGCGGGCAGAGCAGTCTGCAAGGAAGGAGACTCCGCCTCCCACCGTCGCGAACGAAACCCCTGTTTCACCACCACCAGCGAAGACCACCGCAGCAGCCGCCGCGCCGCTGAAAAAGCCCGGCGGCCGTATGAAGCGAGTGGCACACAAGCTGCCATCGAGGAAGAAGCCGGCGAAGATCAGAATTTCACCGCAGGTTTCAGCTGAGAAAGCGTCCCCGAAACCTAAGAAAGCTAAAGCCGGTGCCGGTCCTTCCACCGCCAAAAGCAAAGGGAAGAAGAAGGTGGTCGAGGAAGAAGAGGATGATGATGAAGACATTCCAGTCTTGGCCAAGACTCCGGCCAAGACTGCTAAGGTACCTTCTCTCCCTCCTTTGCACACACTGAAAGGCTGGCTTAAATTTGACACGCCAGACCTTAAGTCTAAACTGCTTGATGTGCATGCCTGTGATATCCCTGCGTTTGCTAGGCTAGATTTTGATTTCCTTGATCAAATGGGCTTAGGAGATAAAATTAGGGAATATGTAATTGTCATAGGTTGGGTCCCTTTCATGTATGTTGAGTGTGATGCTTACACTGAGTTGTGCTTAGAGTTTCACACATCCTTCTGGTTTGATGAAACTACCTTGTATGTTAGAGGTAAGGATAAACCAGACCTTGCTGCTGCTGATGTGATTAACTTTCGCCTGTGCAATAAATGGAATCACTTGTCTGTTAATGCCTTTAATTCCTTGTTAGGATTTGCATACAGTGATCAGGCTGTCATTGATTATCCCACTGATTGGGACAAGAATGCTGCCTTTAGAGAGATCACAGGTGACCCTGATGCTACATTTGATAGGAACTCTAAGGCACACGCAATTTTGAACCCAACCCTTCGCATACTCCACAGAACCTTGTCTATTAACCTTTCGGGGAAGACAAAGGTTTCTGGGAATCTAGCTAAATCAGAATGCTTTGGTGTATTTTGCACCAAGAAAAGGTCAATTTAGGTCTCTATTTGGTTCACCAATTGCATGCCTGTGAGTCCAACACCAAATTAATTTTAGGCTCACTGATTACTTGGCTTGCTATTCACACTGCTGATCTTGATCTTGCCTCTGCTGATTTGCATAAGTGTTGCTCCCCAAAAATATTAGATTTGAGAGCCTTCGACCAAATGGGATACTTCCATTTGGAAGAAGAGTTTGTTGCTTGTAATGCAGGTTTTACACCAGTGGGGGAGCACATTTTCTCGAAGAAAAACGAAGGGAAGTACAAGCTGAGGCCAGTAAAGATCCCTGGAGAAGCGGCAGAGGATGATCCTGCCCAGGGTCTAGGCCAAGACATAGGCCAAGATGCCCCCATGGCGGAACCAGCAGCAGATGCAGCCGATCTTGGCCAAGCTCCAAGCCAAGATCCCCCAACCAGTAATGTCATTGAACCTCCTGCTTGGGCCAAAGCACTCATGGACCAGCAGCTTCTCATCCTAGAGCAACAGAAGAACCTCATGGACACCATCAAACATGTCCATGAACATGTGAAGGTTCACTTCGAGTATATCAAAGCAATCGACAGAGGCACCGCGCACATTCGCAAGAAGGTGTGCGATCATTTGCTCACCAGCAGTGACTCCGAGTCTTCTGACGAAGAGGAGGATCCCAAACAACCTACACCAGCACAACAGCAGCCGCCTACACAGACTTCTGCTCCACAAAATCCACCAAGTTCACAGGCACCTCCAGACCAGAGTCTAGGCCAAGTTTCAGGCCGAGACGCCCAGCCTCCAGCAGCATAAAGCTGCTTTTGCCCCCAAGTCGTGTCTTTTCCTTTTTAAATTTCTGTCTTTTATTTTTTCTCTCCACACAATGAGGACATTGTGTCTTTTAAGTGTGGGGAGGGTGTTTTAATTTCTAGGTTTATTTTTTATGTTTGTTTGTTGTGAATATTGGTTGATTTGTGTGATTTAGAGTCAGTTTTTTGTGTTTTAATTTTTCTTTTTACATCAGTTTGTCCAGTTTTGCGTCTGTCATTTGCATGGTTTTTATTTGTATTTTTCTGCATGTTTTGAGCTTGTTTTGTACACACCCGAACCCCTGTTTTCTTGCTTAGGTTGTTTAGTCTTTCGGTGGGACTGTTTTTAGACACCTTCCTAGAGGATACAATGCTTTAGTAACAGGGAAGCGAATGAGCGTAATTGATCAATGCCTAAGGGGCATATACTCTAATGATTCCCAAACATTAACTATCCACATGGTCGTAGGGACATTTAGCTAGAACCTTAACTTCAATTAGGGTAATAGGGTTTGCTGCCATGATTTGAGTGTGTTGTTCTATCTGTCTAGAGTGTGAGACAGTAGAAGGTGTTGGAACGTCATAGGGCAGACATAGCAAAGGTGGAAGTTCTAGCCAAAAAGAACAAGCTCTGTCTATGTGCTGTGTCTGTAAAAATTCAAAGGACACTTGATATGTCTGAAAAACATGCTAGGACATAGAAAAGAAAGATAAAATAGAACAAATCTGTCAAAGTGATTTAAATGACACTAGTCTTTAGGCACTATTGGATAGACAACACTTTGGTGGGACTCAAATCTACGGTGAACCTTGTTGCCCTATACTTTATCAATAAACTCTAGTGGAGTGTCTTGATACCATATGGATGGGGTATGTTTAGGGTATTGATTAGTCCTTGTTAGTCTAGCATTGGGTATGTTAGGAAAGTGTCTTGGCAGATCCAGTGATAGGGTAAACAACTTGAAAATAAGAAAGTCAGGGGGTTCATGGTATCCGTTCTGTTTTTGTTATGTTTTTATTTTTATTTTGAATCTTTGAGTCTGTATGCTTGGGGGCAAGCATAGTTTAAGTGTGGGGAATTTGATTACATTGCATTTCATCATATTTTATTGTCCATTTACATGTTATTTGGGCAGTAAATCTACTGATTTATCCTTGATTTCCCATATTCTTTGCAGTTCTGGTCTGGTGGTGAAATATTGAAGATTCTAGTTTTTGGAAAGCTGAAGCTGATTTTCCCAGTCTTGGCCTAGAGCTTGGCCAAGACACCTCCGCATACAAAGCCAGATCGTCTTGGCCTAGACTTCGGCCAAGACTCATTCGCGATTGAGCAGAAGTATCAACATCCGCTTGGGCCGTCTCCTCAGTGGGCCTTGCGAGCTGGCAGCAGTCCAGCGACAAAGAGAAGGATCAGGAAGATTTCATTTAAGAATCCCTTAGGGGATCTCCTTCTATCTTTGTATTTTTGTAATTTCCTAAATTCACTCAAAAAATTTAATTGTTACAATCTTTTTAGAGATTTTCTAGGAATTAGAGTTGGAGTAGGACACAGGAGTTTGAGGGCTATTTAGCTAAACATTGTTCCTCCTCTGTCCGGATCGATCTTCCTCTTCTCCATCTCCTTCGTTTCTCTTCTTTGACATTATTACCTTTGCTCCGGATTTATTTAAATCTCAGATTTTGATTATTTATGCAATAAAATATTTTATCATTTAAATTATGAGTATGAGTAGCTAAACCTTTATTCTTGGTAAGGGTTGAGGAGCTGAAGTTCTTATGCATTCGTGAGATTAAAACCGCACTTAATAATCTCTTCATCCGTATTTATTTATTTCTTAAACTTAATTCATCGCTTACTCACTAGAGACAAAGTTTGATCATCTTTGCACTCTAGTAGGGAAGAGTTGCAACCGGTCTAGAAGGAAAGGGAGCACCCGTCGGCTAGATAAAGTAGGTGACTAGTCTCGCGCCGGACTAGAAGAAATAAGTGATCTAGGTCAAGACCAGATTGACAACCTAGGGTTTCCATAGGGAGACACCTTGGCCTAGGTACTGTCTTCCCCTATACCATTGAGGAAGCGAACAACCATTCAAGACAGCAGTCAAACGGATAAACCCTTTAACCAGCAAGGTGTCCCTTGGCTAGGATTATTAGGAAAGGGAGCACCCGCTAGGTAATTTGAAGAGGAGGGAAGACAGGAGTGAATAGGAGCACCTCCACTCTATAGCAGTACTATGAATGAAGAGAGGAATACATTTGAGTCTATGATCGAAGCATAAGAACGGACGCTCTCACATCGCCCTTACCTGGAATCCCCTTTTACTAGATTTATTTCAATCTTGACCCCTGTCTTGGCCAAGCCTTTGGCCAATATTATTTTCGAACTATTTTTACTCTTTTTCTGTTTTGTCTTTATTTTCAGATTCTACCAAACTCAATCCAGTGACGAGGAAGTCAAACCAAGAACTACATCTCCTAGAGGTCTTTGTGGACGATCCTTTTACCATCATCTACAAACTCTTGTAGACAGTGATAAGTTGTATTTCTATCCCCTTTTCCATACCTATTTCACTATTATATTTGACGTGTTCGACGCGCGATCAAGTGATTGATACGAGAATATAATTTTTATGTGGTATTTACATTTCTGACGAAAATTCGGTCGGAAATTTTGACAGGTTTTCTGACTAGCATTTTAGTCGGAAACCACAGAAAATATACCACATCGCCTACGAAAGGCTGCCACACTAGCCTTTATATACATCGGATCTAAATGTAATGAATGTGAAATTATACTCGATATTTAATATCGTTCACCCAACATATCGGGTATGTTTGTCGAATATGCAGAGTGATTGATACGAGAATATAATTTTTATGTGGTATTTACCTTTCCGATGAAAATTCAGTTTTTTAATGCACTTTTAGTGTTTCGAACGGAAATTCTAACAGCATAAACTAAAATGTGATGCATCTCCTTATGCTAGAGACTAAAGTTTAGGGGTTTAAAATATTAGGGACTAAAGTTTGAAGGTTTTAAACGTTAAAGACTAAAGTGTAAAAGTATCTATACCTCGGAAATCTCGCAACATATTTCCAAAAGAAAATAGTTTCTCTAGCATTGTTCATTTTCATTTTCTCGCATCATAGATGGCGAGAAATGCTAAACTTACTGAAGAGACTACTCGAATTGCTGGGCCGAAGGACATGGCATGTACACGTCACTGTTCATCTCATTTAGTAATTAATTTGTTTTCCAAAATTACCCTCATCCTCATCTCATTCTGTCACTCTTTTGCGTCTATCAAACCAATTCATGCTAGACCGCTTCCATTTTTCTCCTGTATTACCCAAGCGCATCCACGGCAGTAAGGCCAAGCTCAACTTCCCGGCCGACCACCACTACCATCACCACCACTCTCGCCTCACCTCTCTTCAACAACAATCACCGCTCCCTTTCCTCCAAAAATCAACCCGCCGCCACTAGCAACCGTCATCACCATCACCACTATCCTCAACCACCACCGCCATCACCACCACCCTTAACCATCATCAATCACCGCCATCACCACCACCAAAAAACTCTCCTAAAATATAAACTGAATCAGCAAAACAAAATCAACTCGCCGCTGTCAAGCCCAATTCCATCTCCTCCCACACCGGAACAATCACTCCCCACCGTGTCACAATCATCGCCATCGCGCCTTCCCTTTTTTATCCGCTTGTTTATGTGCGTATTTATTGGAAACGAAAAAAAGATAAACAGAAAAAAAAGGAACAAGAAAGGAAAGAAGTCGGTGATAGTCTTGTAGCTTTGGTTGTGCCAGAGTAAAAAATAATAGAGAGAAAAAGTAAAAGGAATATAAGGCTGCGTTTCATAACGGAATTAATTCTGTTTGGAGTTATTTCTGTTTTCCAAAATTTTCCATCTTGAGTTATTTCCGGAATTATTTCTGTTTTCCAAAATTCTGTTTCACAGCTACAGTACGTTTTCTGTTTTTCAACCTTAGAAAACACAAAATCGTATTCACCTAACAACTATTTCTTACTTTTTTGAAGAAAAAAACTACTACTATTTTTAAATCAATTTTATTTTAACTAAAAAATAATGCTAATGTTATTTTTTTGTTACGATTAATAAACTAAATAGTAGCCCATTTTAAGTTTATTAAAGATCAAATATAAGTATGGTAAACATATTCATGTTTAGATTCAAAAGCACAAGCCATTTAAGGGTTGTTTAATTTTTGGAAAAATTTTGGAAAATTTTCTAAAAATTGGAAATATTTCCAAAATTTGTTTCACAGCAACATTTTCTCAAATGGGAAATTTTCAGAAAATTTTTCAGTTCTCCAATTACTATTCAGTTTTCCAGAATTAACACTACAAATTTGGAAAATTCTAGAAACGCCGTTTTTGAAGTTTTCCAAAAAAAAAATTCAAATTTTTTTTTTTAGCTCAACCGATCCATATTGTTAACATAAAAAAGAAAACAAAGTTATTTTGGACATTTCTACCCTCATAATTTATAAATATGCTAAATATATTCACGTTAAAGATCAAATATATATATAATAATTCTGTTCATGAAAATAAAATACATGTCTTGAATTATTTGTTCATGACGTGAATACTACAAACTCGAAATCGTATTCACCTAAGATCAAGTATAAATATAATAATTCCGTTTATGAAAATAAAATACATATAAAATAGTCTTGAATTATTTGTTCATTACGTGAATACCACAAATATCAACATTCAAAACATACTTAATTTAAATTGTTACTTCTTCATATTCTAACAATTATTATAATGAGACCATAATTGATTTGCAATATCTTCTCTAACGTCATTCATTAGTTGTTGTTGGGACATATCCACTTGAATACCTTCTTGTGTCACATTAGCTTCGTTCTCGTCTAAATTTTGCTGACCTTCTGTACCATATTCTGTGAATAGTTGATCAGCTCTATCTTCCATTCGAATAAAGTTGTGTAGTGTACAACAAGCTAGAGGTATTTGCCTCTGACGACGAAGAGGATAATTTGGAATGGACTTTAAGATTGGAAATCTAGCCTTCAGAACGCCAAAAGCCCTTTCAATCACATTTCTCAATGACGAATGTCGATAGTTAAACAATGCATATTTTCTTGTTATCCTTCCTCGTCCACGAAAATCATTTAAGTGATATCGTTCACCACGATAAGGAGCTAAAAATCTAGGAATATTTGGATAACCAACATCAACTGCATAATAGCAGCCTGCCAAATATAAATAACAATCAAATATTTGTAGTAAACCATTAATGTAACAACTAATAAATATTGTTATGAATTACAAAAATAATGTTAATGTTATTTTTTTTGTTAAGATTAATAAACTAAGTAGTAGCCCATTTTAAGTTTATTAAAGATCAAATATCAGTATGGTAAACATATTCATGTTTAAATTCAAAAGCACAAGTCATTTAAGGGTTGTTTAATTTTTGGAAAATTTTCCAAAAATTGGAAATATTTCCAAAATCTGTTTCACAGCAATATTTTCCCAAATGGAAAATTTTCTAGTTCTCCAATTACTATTCAGTTTTGGAAATAATTCCAAAATTAACACTACAAACACTCCAACTTTTGGAAACACCATATTTGATGTTTTCCAATTTTTCCTTCACTTTATTTCCAAAGTGGGGTCTACAGGTCAACTTTACTCTCTCTCATCTTTTTTAATTTTTTTTTCATACAAAAACTCAATCTTCTTACTTAATGCTTTGAACAAAATAAATTAAAAGTTACAAAATCATAATCTTCATCTCAAGATTAGTAATTATATATCCACTTTTCTTATTTTTCTTAATATTTTATAAATGGGTTTTAAACTAATTTAGAATTAATTTTAAAAAAAAAATCCCGCCTAAAACACTCCCTTCAAACTAATAAATAAAAAATGGGTCTTGTGACGTGGCGGGATGGGATTGGTTTTCCAAGTGGAAAATTTTGGAATTAATTTCATTTGAAGAAAAATATTGTTGTGTAATAGACTTTGATTATTGAATTTTACTCGTATGATTTTAATTAGGAGTATTAGTTAGTTAAATATCAATTATGAAGTATTTTTATTACAATTTGTATCAATCTACATATTAATTTTAGCTTAACCAATCCATATTGTTAACATAAAAAAGAAACAATGTTATGTTAGACATGTCTACCCTCATAATTTATAAATATACTAAATCTATTCACGTTAAAGATCAAGTATAAATATAATAATTTCGTTCATGAAAATAAAATACATAAAATTTTCTTGAATTATTTGTTCATGACGTGAATACTACAAACTCGAAATCGTATTCACCTAAGAACTATTTTTTCTTTTTTTTTTGAAAAATGAAAACTACTACTTTTGTTAAATCAATTTGTTTTGAATTAAAAAAATCATGTTAGTTTTTTTAATTTTTGAAGATTAATAAACTAAATAGTATCCCATTTTAATTTTGTTAAAGATCAAATATAAATATGTTAAATCTATTCACGTTAAAGATCAAGTATAAATATAATAATTCCGTTCATGAAAATAAAATACATATAAAAGAGTCTTGAATTATTTGTTCATTACGTGAATACTACAAATATCAACATTTAAAACACACTTAATTTAAATTGTTACTCCTTCATATTCTAAAAATTATTATAATTAGTTAAATATCAATTATGAAGTATTTTTATTGCAATTTGTATCAATCTACATATTAATTATCAAATTTACGAGTATAGACATGTCTAAAATAGCATTATTATTTTTTAGATTAACAATATGAATTTATTGAACTAAAGTATTAAAAAAAAATTTAATTTTTTTAGAAAATGTTTTCCAAATGGAAATACTTCCGAAAATTTTCCAAAATGGAAAATTTTGACTGTGAAACAGATTTTGGAAATAATTCCAGTTTTGGAAAATTTTCAGAAAATTCTCCGTAACTAAACAGCCCCTAAATGTTTTGGAAGACGCAGAAGTGTGAGAGAGAGAATGAGATAAGGAGGGTAATTTTGGAAAATAAATTAATTATTGAATGAGATGAACAGTGACATGCCACGCCCTTTGGCCCAGCAATTCGGGCAGTCTCTTCTGTACGTTTAGCAATTTTCTAGATGGCAATTCAGTTAGAAGTTCAAAAATACATGCCAAAAATTTGAACCATGTAGGCAGGCGATGTAGACTACAAAAATCTGGCCTTTCCTGAATGGATAAACCACAGTACTTAAAACTCACATGAGGACTCCTCCTGTGTTATTGAGAGCTCTCTTTGCAACCTTGAATTTATTTGCAGTAGATCTATTAGTCTTCACAACATATTCCCTGATAAAGAACCCAATGCCATCACGAAGAGCTTCTAGGTCAGGGGTAACAGCTACCCGCGTAAATGCATTCCACACAACCTTATCGGGAAAGTCAAACAGTGCCTCAAACATCATCCGGAAATGCATGATCTTCTTTGGTGTCAGCTGCCCACCATCGCTAAAGTCTACGCTCTTTAAAACTGCCAGGGAAAGTGTGAAAGAGGCAATCATTTCCGCCACAAACTTTGCTAGGTGCATCGATCTTAAAAGCCGCATTGACTCAAGCTCTTTGAAGTGGTCCCAAAGGCAAAACTGTAAATCATTAACAGACACCACAAACAAAAACAAAAATTTATCTTAGAGTCAATCTCCTTGTCAAAATCTGAAAACTACGAGTACAACAAATGACAAAGGAAAATACCTGTAAAGTGAATTTGTGGTTTTTGTCATGCTCGCACAATTTAGAAGCAAGAATGGTGAAATACTTGTTAAACACCTCCTCCTGCAAGCAGCACTCGAGAAGTACCCGCATAATCTCCCTGTCCTGCACATGCAGATAATTGCATGAGGAAATCACAAGAATAATGAAGTGGGGACAGCTGTGAAGGTCTGTAGATATGAGGTCAAAAATTCAAGAGTGCTGAGCCTCACTTGCTTTCCTGGCAAATCCAACCTAAGAAGCTTCTCAAATGCATCAATATAGTCCTCTCCACTCATTATCACACAAACGATAGCTTTTCGGGCATCTGTAGTCATCCTCTGAGAGGCAGCAAGCTGCAGCAATTTTTGGGCTTCCAGGACTTCTTTGTCTATGGTATTGGCAACCTCTTCAACATCATCGGTTTTGCCAGCCAGATACCCAGTCAACCACCACTGGCCCTTCTTGTCAGGATCAAGAAGCTTTCTCCATTTTACTCCTCTAAGGAAAATGTCTTCAACTCTTAAATGAGATAGCAAGGAAACTATTAAAAATAAATAAATAAAAGGAAACAAGAAAGAGCTTTGTCCTCTTAACAACCATTTTATGCAAAATTTGCAAAATCATCTTGACTATCTTTGTTAAATTACAGTTAACTGTATCAAAGAATACGAAACTGTGTCTGTCCTGTTTCCTAATCCCTCTATTCCTCATAAGAATAGATTGACATCCTTGGTGGCATGATTTATTATTTCAATATTTATATGAGGTAGAACTTAGAAAGAAAAAAATAAATAAATACATATAGACCTTCTGCAGCCATTTCTTAATTCGTGTGTGCTCTGGACGTTCCTCTTTAGGTCTTTTCTTGTTATTTTTGATATCACATATCATTTCCAGCATGAATTCCATCTGCAGTGAAAATTAAGAAATTTTGAACTACCAGAAAAAAAGAGCAGAAATGTTCCAATTAGCATCCTCATGGGAAGCTTACTCTTTTGCCGTTTATCTCAGCCTGGCCTTCTTCAGACAAGGTCTTCAGCTTATTCACTCTGCTCTGAATGCTCTGAATGAAGCTTTTCATGGAAGTAGGGTCTTCACCCCTTATTTTCATCCCACAGCCTACAATAGTCAGTAAATTATTAGTCGGGAGAACCACAACATGTAGTTCACAATCAGCCAAAACAATAAATTAACAGATGAGAAAACATTGTTACAGGGAACATTAAACACATAGAAAAAGTGATTCTTTAAAAGAGCGTGATCCTCATGAATGCTCATCAATCTACTAAATTATCATCATGATTCATGAGCATCAAAAGCATAATGTACACATCAAGGATTGAACCAATACTTACATTGTAAAACTGTCAAGATAGTTGTTGCTACCCGATTTTTGACTTTGATACAATCTCTACGCATTTTTTACGCTTATCACATTTAAATAGCTTGTCTAGGTCAAATTTCTGTCGATTTTTTATCGTAGGCTATTTGTTTAATATTTCGCGTCATTTTGAGTCTTTTTAGTTTTTCGTACAAACAACTGTCTTTACGCGTAGGGGTGTACACGGTCCGGTTCGGGCCGGTTCTTGGGCTAGAACCGGACCGGACCGGAATTACCCGTTCTGGGCCAGGACAGAACCGGACCGGACCGGACACTTCCGGTCCGGGCAGGGCCGGTTCTGAATTTTCCGGGTCGGATCGGGCCGGTTCCGGTTCTGACCCGGATTTTTTTTTTTTTTTTTTTTTTTTTTTTTTTTTTGGTATTTATGAGAAGGAGTTAAGTTTAGAAGAAAAAAAGAAAGTGGGAGCCAAGAGGATTTGAACCTCTACCCTTTAATATGGTAGGTGAGGTGTTAATCATTAAACCAAATGGAAATTTTGATATCATTGTGCATATATATATATATATATATATATATTTCCGGTTCTACCGGTTCTCGGATTTTAAAGGTTGGAGAACTGAAACCTTAATTATTTATTGATAATAATTAATAGCTATATTATTAATAATTAATGGTCTTATTTTATACATATTAACTATATAAATGGCTATTATAATTTACAACTATATATTACTAGTATGTGTCATCTTAACTATATAAATGGCTATTAAATTTTTTTTTCTTAGGTAATATAACATCCTTAATAAAATTCTGTATTTAAAGTAACAAATAAAAAGAAAAAAATGAGGACTTTTAATTGAGTTTAAAAGAAAAAAAGAAAAAATGCATAATACATTAGTAATTTAAACATTAATACAATTTAAATTAAAAGCATAAAACTCTAAACAATTAGTCAATTTTAATTTTATGACAATTGCTAATAATCCCTAAACTATATTATTAATAATTAATGGTCTTACTTTATACACATTAACTATATAAATGGCTATTACAATTTACAATAATATATTACTAGTATGTGTCATCTTAACTATATAAATGGCTATTAAAAATTTATTTCTTAGTTCATATAACATCCTTAATACAATTTTGTATTTAAAATAACAAATAAAAAGAAAAAAATGAGGATTTTTAATTGAGTTTACAATTATATTACTAGAAAAAATATATACATACATGAGAAATTTTAATATAATTTAGAAGGAAAAAAGAAAGAGAATGAGTTAAGTTTAGAAAGAAAAAAAAAAGTAGGAGCCAAGAGGATTTGAACCTCTCCCCTTTAATACAAAAGGTGATGAGTCAACCATTGAACCAAATGGAAACTTTGATATTATTGTACATATATATATATATATATATATATATATATATATATATATATATATATATATATATATATATATATATATATATATATATATATATATATATATATATATCTTTATATATATATTTATATTTTTTTTTATATATATACTTCCGGTTCTACCGGTTCTCCGGGTCGGTTCCCGGATTTGGAGGGATGGAGAACCGGACCGAACCGGAAGTTCCGGTCCGGTCCGGTCCGGGTCAAAAAAAAAAAAAACCCCGGATCGGTCCGGTCCGGGTCAAAAAAAGGCCGGTTCCGGATCGGTTCTTGTACAGCCCTATTTACGCGAACTTCTATCGGTCCCGAGTAAGTTTCCCGGGACCGTGGGTCCAACACGCAATTTCGTTGTTTGATAATTACATACTATTTTTCTCTTTCACGCCACCTCGTTCAGTTTCGTTCAATTTTTGTCGTAAGGGCATTTATTTTACGTCCGAACGTTTGACATTTTTAAACGAGAAAATAAATGCGTTAAATCAAACTTTTTATTTATTCACTGTATATTAGTTATCGTGTCTTATTTTTTCACACCTCTTGTTCCCCTCGATTTTTGCATTAAGGGAATTTTCTCGCACCACAGTTTGAGTCAAAATATCCCGTTCGTGTGGGAACTAATGCATTAATGCCCCATTAATGCATGTTTGCCTACAAATTGCCTCACTTTTCTTCCCAGTAACCTGGGCCGACTTGAATCATCATCATTTCCCTTGATATTATTTTCAAAACCTACTCACCACTCAGCCACATGATCAAAGCTTGGCTCTCCTTCGTCGTCGCACTGTAGCATCGCACTGTAGCACCGCCTCCAAACCGCCTCAATCTTTCTCTATAAATACAGGAGCTCAAGCAACAAGAAAGAGGGGGGACCAATTCAGGCTCTAGTCCCCTCCTTTTATTCATACTCCCTCCCTAGTTTACTGTTAATTGCTTGACTCTTATTTATTTAATTACCTCTGATTCAAATTAATTAAATTGCTGCACTTGCCTCCAATTAATTTTTAGCTGCTCTAACCTGTTTATTTATTTATTTTGCATATTTATTTCCTGCTCGCGGCTACCGTTAAACGCCGCTGGTCCGAGTTGCTGCGCCGCTGCCGAGCTGCTGCAGTGTTGCTGCGCCGCCGTCGAACGGTTGCATGGTTGCTGCGCCGCTGTTGAGCTGCTGCGGTGCTGCTGCGCCACTGCCGCTGCCATGCTGCCGCCGCCATGTTGCTCCTCTGCTGCCGCGCTCCATGGTGGCTGTGGCGTTATCTTGCCTTGATCAGAGGAGGGAGATGATGCGGCTGGAGGAAGGGGATGATGAACAGTGAAAGAGGGAAAAGAAATAAAGATGACTGGGTGGGTTGGTTAAAATTTTGGTTGATGGGCTGAGTATTTTGCTCAAGCCCACACGGAGAAGGAGAAAGGAGAGTTGAGCGTCCTTGGCTGGCCCAGGCAGAAAAGAAAGAAGAAGGTGGGCTGCTGGCTTGGCCCATGCGGGAAAGAAAGAAGAAGGAAAAGCTGGGCCGCGCCTAGCCCAGCGTGAGGAGAAAGGAGTGGGCTGCTGGCCCACTCGGGAAAGAAAAGAAGAAACTGGCCTGCGCCTTGCGCAAGCCCAGGCGTGAAAGGAAAAAAAGGGCTTGGCCCTTGGGTTGGGCTGGGCTGGTCCTGGCCCAACTGTGGGGCCCGGTCATCGAGGCCCGTCGATTTATTTTTGTCAAGCGATCGTTGTAATAATTATTTTAATTGTGGTTTGTAATAATTATTTTAATTGTGGTTTGTAATAATTATTTTAATTGTGGTTTGTAATAATTAATTACTCCCTCCGTTTTAATTTATTTGTCGCCGACAACCAAATCACAGAGTTTAAGAATTTTGCAGACTGAGTCAGTGACGTTTGCCACGTGTCAAAAAATCGTTCGTTCTTCATCCTTTTTTCTCTCTTTCCTTTCTTTCTTTCTCTCTTTTCTTTCTTTCTCCCTCTTTCCGGAAAAATACTCCCTCTAGCATCGTTTCCCATTCTCACCGCCGGCACAAAAAGGAGCGCAAGGACGAGACGAGCAAAACCCAGGTCCGACGGTACCATTCAGAGGCTGGACGCGCCGCCAAAAGCGGAAGAAGTCGTCGCCGCTCCGGCCACGCGCCGGCGCGTCCGGCGTCCGTTCCGTCCGCCACCACTTGCGTTCTGCTCGTCGCGTCATTTCCGGCACGAATATATGTTCACCTTCGTGATAATGTCGTCCAAACGTGTTTTATTGTCCGTTTAAAATCGGAGAATGAAAGATGAATGGGCTGAAATTTTTCTGACACCACCTCTTCCGTGTCAGCCGCACAATTCAAATTTGGTCCTCCCAAATTTTTCGTTTCCCTTTTTGCCCTGTATGACGCGTAGCTCAGCATGAAAACGACGGGTCGTTTGAGGGCATTTTTGTCAGAACACCAAGAAAGTGGGCACAATTGTCAAGAGCGTCAATTAAAAAAAAACAACGTTTTTGGGCTAAAACGTCAAGTATAAAAAAACGGAGGGAGTAGATGATTAGTTAAAAATCATGTATGTTTGTTTATACCTATTTTATTATGAATTGTCGTTGACTTCGGTTTTGAAGGGACGGATCGATCGGGGTTCGTCAAATTGGGTAAGTTTATCTTAAACCCTTTTTTATTTTTATGCTTTGAATGGATGTTTATTAGAAATATAAAAACCTCGATCACATCGTATGCATGTCCACTTAGGAAACGCTAGAACCACCAAATCATATGCATGACATATAGAATTGTTAGCAATTAAAATCAACCCACATGCCTACATGTTTACGTCACTCGCATTTAATTACCATGAGATTAATTGTTTTCTTGTTAAGTGATACGCATGATGGCTCCAAAGGTCATACCAACCTATGTGCATTCATAAAAATGTATTTTGCTAGTTTCAACCATGATAGATCACGTAGTAACTAAGTCATGCATGGCTCGATGAAAAGGGGGAAACGTCCGCTCTAGCATAGAGACAAAATGGTAACCCCGTTCCTCTGACCCAAACGGAAATAACAAGTCCCAAATGCTAAGATGTAACGTCACCTTAGAGGGCCCAAATTACATGTTTAAAACATATTTTTCTCAAAACACCTCGTATACTGGTAACCTTTTTAAGGATGTGACTTGGGTGCCTAACACCTTCCCAAGTCCATAAATACGACCTCGAACCATTGTTCTTTGGTTTAGACCACTGTCCCTTAGTTTTATTTTTATGCCATGACGATTAAGGTTCCCTAAACCTTAGAAAATTAGGGTGGCGACTTCATTTTGCATGATGTTAAGACAAGTCCAACGCTTGTCTCGCATTGTGGACCGTCCCAAACCTTTACTCGTTTTCAAAGAAAAATGGGGTGCGACAGTTTGGCGACTTCACTGGGGACTAGTAGGGTCGAAGCCGGTTTTATGGTGTTTACTTTTTTTATTATTTACTTGCTTTAAATAAATTGTTTTCGTGATTGTTATATGTATTGGCTTTAATAAATTGTTCATACGCATCTCATGCATAAATGCCTATCGCCGGCCATGATACCAAATAGGGTTAGGATTGGTAGTAGTGAAGTCCTGGGGCCCACGCCTTGGTAAGCTTTCATGAACCCTAACTCGGATGTTGAACCCTTAAATGGATTGAGCGCACAGAATCCTTTTTATGATTCGGTCAACGCTCTCGTATGCGTTTAAAGGGGACCCCTTTTAGGGTAACATCCGGGAACTTTTCAGCCAGCTAGTTTTAGTCGACGTCAAAAGCCTAGCACGTGCATCATGTTCGTGCATTTTTTTCCTTTGATGCCATGTATTTATATACTACGATTTTTGTGGCGGTTTAAACCCCACTTTTCAAACAATCGTGTGGCGGTTTAATCCCCACCTTTCAAAAAATCATGTGGCGGTTCAAGCCCCACATTTCAAAAAATCATGTGGTGGTTTAAACCCCACTTTTCAAAAAATCATGTGGCGGTTTAATCCCCACTTTTCAAAATCGTGTGGCGGTTTAATCCCCACTTTTCAAAAAATCATGTGGCGGTTCACGCCCCACATTTCAAAAAATCATGTGGCGGTTCACGCCCCACATTTCAAAATAAAATCAATCAAAATCATGTGGCGGTTTAAACCCCACATTTCAAAAAATCATGTGGCGGTTTAAACCCCACTTTTCAAAAATCGTGTGGCGGTTTAATCCCCACCTTTCAAAAAATCATGTGGCGGTTTAATCCCCACCTTTCAAAAAATCATGTGGCGGTTCAAGCCCCACATTTCAAAAATCATATGGTGGTTTAAACCCCACTTTTCAAAAACATCGTGTGGCGGTTTAATCCCCACTTTTCAAAATCTTGTGGCGGTTTAAGCCCCACCTTTCAACAAATCGTGTGGTGGTTTAATCCCCACCTGTGAAAAATCATGTGACGGTTCAAGCCCTACATTTCAAAAAAAATCAATC
Organism: Viola odorata; assembly: GCA_963691705.1. Classification (NCBI taxonomy): domain Eukaryota; kingdom Viridiplantae; phylum Streptophyta; class Magnoliopsida; order Malpighiales; family Violaceae; genus Viola; species Viola odorata. The sequence goes on along the minus strand of OY829539.1, from coordinate 17,742,640 downwards.
AAATCAAAATCATGTGGCGGTTTAAACCCCACTTTTCAAAAATCATGTGGCGATTTAAACCCCACATTTCAAAAATCATGTGGCGGTTCACGCCCCATATTTCATAAAAACACTTGTGGCGGTTTAAACCCCACCTTTCAAGAATCGAGTGGCGGTTTAAACCCCACCTTTCAAAAAATCATGCAGCGATTCCCCCCACTTCAATGTTAATTACATAACATAGGCATGGAAGGGAGCTCCCCCATAGTCGAGCCTACGACTTTAAACAAGGGCGCTTTGTGGGAGGCAACCCACGCGTTCTTTTCAATATATCGGTTTTTTTCAGCATCTTGGGATACTTTTTCCCTATGAATTTACTGTTTAATTGTCTCTTCACTTCAGGTGCAACGAGACTTGCAAACTTGGGGGGCAAGCAAGTGAAGTGACGACCAAAAGAAGGCGTTGAAAAATGTCAAAGCTCATTTTTCAAGGAAGTCGTCCTATCACACTTTTGCAATTTAGTCTTCTCAATTTACGTTGCTGCAATTTTGCATTTTCAGGTGCCACGAGACTTGCAAACTTGGGGGCAAGCAAGTGAAGTGACGACCAGAAGAAGGCGTTGAAAAAATGTCAAGGCTCATTTTTCAGGGAAGTTGTCCTTTTCCGTTTTCGCAATTTCCGTTTCTGTAATTTATGTTTTCGCAATTTTAAAATTCCCGATATTTACATTGTTGCAAGAGTGGATGCGTGTTGGCTAAAAAAAAATTAAAAAAAAACCCTTAGCTTTTGCAAAACTTCTTCTTTGTACATATACTACTTGGGCTAAAAAGAAGGAAAACGAAAACATCCCACCTTTTCTGAATGTTTTAAGTCAAGACATTCATCATTTTGTGTTCATTGGAAATTATATAAGCATACATGATCTTGTCTGTTAGCTCTTATATCCATGATATGTTTAGATGTAAGCAGTCACAAAACGTATCCCTGTGAGTACTTTGGGCTTTCACGCCTTATTTCTTTCATGAGTGTAAATGCTAAGCTAGGTGCTAGTTAGATTTGCATAATATCCAGGGTACATGAACCATCAGACATGGGATAACGGTAAAATGACATTGGACTTTGCTTTTGCTCTTCTTCCACATTTTCATTTTAACTTTTTTTTCCCTCAAAACACATATTTTGTACACCATGTACAAGTCTACCAAACACCCAAAAGTCTCCCAACCAAGGGAGTAGTGCTCGACTGGGACCGCTAGACTGGAGTACACGTCTAACAAGGGAATGACAAGAAAGAACCTTTAGAGGATCGCTGACAAAACAACGTCAGAAGAAGGCCAAAATAAATCAAGACCGGGAGGTTTCTGCCAAAGACGGAAAGGATGATAGACTAAATAAGAGTTTGAACTTGCTTTGCTTGCAAAAAAAAAAAGAGAAAAAAAAGGGAAAAGAAAAGAAAAGAAAAGAAAAAGAAAAAGAGAGAGAACAAAAAAAAAAAAGATCAAAAGAATCAAAATGAAAAAGAGAGTGTTCGAAGAACACAACAACAGAAAAAGCAAGCACATACCAAAAAACTATCAAAACATCCACGACAAAATGATCTCAAAAGGAAAGGAGATCATTCCCTGCAAATATCACAGGACTTGGGCATGGTGCCCTCAAAACAATCCAGAAGAAACATCTCCAGCAAAGATTCAAGGATTTGTGCACTTTGCTCTCACCACGATCAAATCGTCGAGCATCGTTCGCCACAATTTGTCTTCATCACAATCAGTCATCGAGCACGAACTTCTTGTGAAAAAGGGAGCAAAAACAAAACACAATACCTTTCTACAAATTCTTCTTTTTTTCTCTCCCTCGCAAAGTCCTTTTGATTATCAGCAGGCCCATGCATGTGCATCTTCAGTAGAAGTTTATTCACTCAGATTGACATTGCAAATTTAACTTTTGTGCTATGTTTATTGCATTTTTAGGAGTGTAAACACATAGCCTTGTTTTCTGAGCGTGAGCGCAAACACTAATATCTGGTGAGGATTGCTTACAGCTGCATGTCATGGGAAAGTCTTGTTCTTGAGGTCGTTATTTCCTGAACAAGACGCAGACGTTATCCAGACTTGAATCAATCATGTTTATATGACGAAATTTGAACGCATTTTTTCTCTCAAAAAAATAAAACTTGAATTGATTTTCTCTTAAACAAAGAGGTGATTTTCGTTCCCAAAAGAGACTTGGGGGCAAGCCGTGGGTTAAATGTAGGAATATTTGATGTTTCTCACATAGGTCATTTGCTTTCTCTTTTTCTATCTGTTGCTGCTTTGTATTTGCTTCCTTCCTATTTTGCAAGATACAGATACGCTTTGATGGAATCACTCCTCACCATGGGTCTTCGATAAAGAAATCGTTGTAAAGCCCTCATCTTGGATTTCCACCAAAAATCCAATCAACAACGAATGGAGAACGTTACCACTCCTCAACCATGGGTCTTCGATCACAACATCGTTGTAATGCCCTCATCTTGCATTTTCATCAAAATCCACTCAAAACATCGAATGGAGAACGCTACCACTCCTTCAACCATAGGTCTTCGATAAAGAAATCGTTGTAAAGCCCTCATCTTGGATTTCCACCAAAAATCCAATCAACAACGAATGGATAACGTTACCACTCTTCAACCATGGGTCTTCGATCACAACATCGTTGTAAAGCCCTCGCCGCCTTGGATTTTCATCAAAATCCACTCAAAACATCGAATGGAGAACGCTACCACTCCTTCAACCATGGGTCTTCGATCACAACATCGTTGTAATGCCCTCATCTTGGATTTTCATCAAAATCCAATCAATAATTCGAATGGAGTACGTTACCACTCCCAAATCAAATTCATGTGGCGGATCACGCTCCCTCACGTTCAAATCAATTTCAATCCATACGGTAAGTTCAAGGTAAGACTTGCTTTCCCCACACTTTGTCATTTAAATTCATTGTCTATCTACTACTATATCTTTCAATTCATGTCATTTACATTCAACATGTCCGAGGTGACTATCTTCCTCAAAATGTCCGAGGTGACTATCTTCCTCAAATGTCCGAGGTGACTATCTTCCTCAAATATCTGAGGTGACTATCTTACTCAAAGGTCCGAGGTGACTATCTTCCTCAACGTTCAAAGTGTCCGAGAAATTACATCTATCAAAATGCGGTGGCTTCCAACCACTCACAGCGCGGTGGCTTCCAACCACTCACAACACGGTGGCTTCCCACCACTCAACCAATGCGGTGGCTTCCAACCACTCGACAAACGCGGTGGTTTCCAACCACCCGACAACATCAATCCTCAATATCAGAGAAGATCGACTTTCCTCATTATCAGAGAAGAGAAGATCACCATCATCCTCATTATCAGAGAAGACCAGATTAACTTTCCTCATTATCAGAGAAGTTGTCATTTACATTTCTGCATTTCTGCATTCTCCCTCAATATCAGAGTAGTCTGCATTTATTTTCCCGCAATTGGCATTGTTTCTGAAATTCCCAACTACATTCTACAATTCTACATATCTAACTACTCCTCCTTGAGCGACTACTTTCCTGCCTTAAATTCCTGTCTATCTAAAATACTCCTCCTTGAGCGACTACTTTTCTGCATACTATATCTAAACTACTCCTCCTTGAGCGACTACTTTCCTACCTTAAATTCCTGTCTATCTAAAATACTCCTCCTTGAGCGACTACTTTTCTGCATACTATATCTAAACTACTCCTCCTTGAGCGACTACTTTCCTACCTTAAATTCCTGTCTATCTAAAATACTCCTCCTTAAGCGACTACTTTTCTGCATACCTATATACTCCTCCTTGAGCGACTACTTTTCTGCATATCTAAAATACTCCTCCTTGAGCGACTACTTTTCTGCATATCTATATAACTCCTCCCTGAGCGATTACCTTTCAGCATCGTCCGCGACTGCGATAGCCTCGCCCGGATATCTTTACCTTTCAGCAACGTCCGCAACTGCGATAGCCTCGCCCGGATATCTTTACCTTTCAGCATCGTCCGCGACTGCGATAGCCTCGCCCGGATATCTTTACCTTTCAGCATCGTCCGCGACTGCGATAGCCTCGCCCGGATATCTTTACCTTTCATCATCGTCTGCGACTGCGATAGCCTCGCCCGGATATCTTTACCTTTCAACATCGTCCGAAGAGCGATAGCCTCGCACGGACACACATTTACATTTTTCGCGACAACGTCCGGAGAGCGATAGCCTCGCACGGACCTGCAGTCTCATTTTTTCATGCCATCATCTGGCAATTTGATAGCCTCACCCAGACCAGAATCTAAAGCTCACCCCACTCTCAGGTAAGTCTTCATCATTTCCAAACGTGGTAAATACTTGGGTCAACCGTCTTTACTGCTAATCAAAAATCTCAGTTACACTGAATTTTTGATCAGACAGTAAAGAGGGGGCAACTGTTGCTACCCGATTTTTGACTTTGATACAATCTCTACGCATTTTTTACGCTTATCACATTTAAATAGCTTGTCTATGTCAAATTTCTGTCGATTTTTGATCGTAGGCTATTTGTTTAATATTTCGCGTCATTTTGAGTCTTTTTAGTTTTTCGTACAAACAACTGTCTATACGCGAACTTCTATCGGTCCCGAGTAAGTTTCCCGGGACCGTGGGTCCAACGCATAATTTCGTTGTTTGATAATTACATACTATTTTTCTCTTTCACGCCACCTCGTTCAGTTTCGTTCAATTTTTGGGGCATTTATTTTACGTCCGAACGTTTGACATTTTTAAACGAGAAAATAAATGCGTTAAATCAAACATTTTATTTATTCACTGTATATTAGTTATCGTGTCTTATTTTTTCACACCTTTTGTTCCCCTCGATCTTTGCATTAAGGGAATTTTCTCGTACCACAGTTTGAGTCAAAATATCCCGTTCGTGTGGGAACTAATGCATTAATGCACCATTAATGCATGTTTGCCTACAAATTGCCTCACTTTTCTTCCCAGTAGCCTGGGCCGACTTGAATCATCATCATTTCCCTTGATATTATTTTCAAAACCTACTCACCACTCAGCCACATGATCAAAGCTTGGCTCTCCTTCGTCGTCGCACTGTAGCATCGCACTGTAGCACCGCCTCCAAACCGCCTCAATCTTTCTCTATAAATACAGGAGCTCAAGCAACAAGAAAGAGGGGGACCAATTCAGGCTCTAGTCCCCTCCTTTTATTCATACTCCCTCCCTAGTTTACTGTTAATTGCTTGGCTCTTATTTATTTAATTACCTCTGATTCAAATTAATTAAATTGCTGCACTTGCCTCCAATTAATTTTTAGCTGCTCTAACCTGTTTATTTATTTATTTTGCATATTTATTTCCTGCTCGAGGCTACCGTTAAACGCCGCTGGTCCGAGTTGCTGCGCCGCTTCCGAGCTGCTGCAGTGTTGCTGCGCCGCCGTCGAACGGTTGCATGGTTGCTGCGCCGCTGTTGAGCTGCTGCGTTGCTGCTGCGCCACTGCCGCTGCCATGCTGCCGCCGCCATGTTGCTCCTCTGCTGCCGCGCTCCATGGTGGCTGTGGCGTTATCTTGCCTTGATCAGAGGAGGGAGATGATGCGGCTGGAGGAAGGGGATGATGAACAGTGAAAGAGGGAAAAGAAATAAAGATGACTGGGTGGGTTGGTTAAAATTTTGGTTGATGGGCTGAGTATTTTGCTCAAGCCCACACGGAGAAGGAGAAAGGAGAGTTGAGCGTCCTTGGCTGGCCCAAGCAGAAAAGAAAGAAGAAGGTGGGCTGCTGGCTTGGCCCATGCGGGAAAGAAAGAAGAAGGAAAAGCTGGGCCGCGCCTAGCCCAGCGTGAGGAGAAAGGAGTGGGCTGCTGGCCCACTCGGGAAAGAAAAGAAGAAACTGGGCTAAGCCTAGCGCAAGCCCAGGCGTGAAAGGAAAAAAAGGGCTTGGCCCTTGGGTTGGGCTGGGCTGGTCCTGGCCCAACTGTGGGGCCCGGTCATCGAGGCCCGTCGATTTATTTTTGTCAAGCGATCGTTGTAATAATTATTTCAATTGTGGTTTGTAATAATTATTTTAATTGTGGTTTGTAATAATTAATTACTCCCTCCGTTTTAATTTATTTGTCGCCGACAACCAAATCACAGAGTTTAAGAATTTTGCAGACTGAGTCAGTGACGTTTGCCACGTGTCAAAAAATCGTTCGTTCTTCATCCTTTTTTCTCTCTTTCCTTTCTTTCTTTCTCTCTTTTCTTTCTTTCTCCCTCTTTCCGGAAAAATACTCCCTCTAGCATCGTTTCCCATTCTCACCGCCGGCACAAAAAGGAGCGCAAGGACGAGACGAGCAAAACCCAGGTCCGACGGTACCATTCAGAGGCTGGACGCGCCGCCAAAAGCGGAAGAAGCCGTCGCCGCTCCGGCCACGCGCCGGCGCGTCCGGCGTCCGTTCCGTCCGCCACCACTTGCGTTCTGCTCGTCTCGTCATTTCCGGCACGAATATATGGTGACCTTCGTGATAATGTCGTCCAAACGTGTTTTATTGTCCGTTTAAAATCGGAGAAGGAAAGATGAATGGGCTGAAATGTTTCTGACACCACCTCTTCCGTGTCAGCCGCACAATTCAAATTTGGTCCTCCCAAATTTTTCGTTTCCCTTTTTGCCCTGTATGACGCGTAGCTCAGCATGAAAACGACAGGTCGTTTAAGGGCATTTTTGTCAGAACACCAAGAAAGTGGGCACAATTGTCAAGAGCGTCAATTAAAAAAAAAACAACGTTTTTGGGCTAAAACGTCAAGTATAAAAAAACGGAGAGAGTAGATGATTAGTTAAAAATCATGTATGTTTGTTTATACCTATTTTATTATGAATTGTCGTTGACTTCGGTTTTGAAGGGACGGATCGATCGGGGTTCGTCAAATTGGGTAAGTTTATCTTAAACCCTTTTTTTATTTTTATGCTTTGAATGGATGTTTATTAGAAATATAAAAACCTCGATCACATCGTATGCATGTCCACTTAGGAAACGCTAGAACCACCAAATCGTATGCATGACATATAGAATTGTTAGCAATTAAAATCAACCCACATGCCTACATGTTTACGTCACTCGCATTTAATTACCATGAGATTAATTGTTTTCTTGTTAAGTGATACGCATGATGGCTCCAAAGGCCATACCAACCTATGTGCATTCATAAAAATGTATTTTGCTAGTTTCAACCATGATAGATCACGTAGTAACTAAGTCATGCATGGCTCGATGAAAAGGGGGAAACGTGTGCTCTAGCATAGAGACAAAATGGTAACCCCGTTCCTCTGACCCAAACGGAAATAACAAGTCCCAAATGCTAAGATGTAACGTCACCTTAGAGGGCCCAAATTACATGTTTAAAACATATTTTTCTCAAAACACCTCGTATACTGGTAACCTTTTTAAGGATGTGACTTGGGTGCCTAACACCTTCCCAAGTCCATAAATACGACCTCGAACCATTGTTCTTTGGTTTAGACCACTGTGCCTTAGTTTTATTTTTATGCCATGACGATTATGGTTCCCTAAACCTTAGAAAATTAGGGTGGCGACTTCATTTTGCATGATGTTAAGACAAGTCCAACGCTTGTCTCGCATTGTGGACCGTCCCAAACCTTTACTCGTTTTCAAAGAAAAATGGGGTGCGACAGTTTGGCGACTTCACTGGGGACTAGTAGGGTCGAAGCCGGTTTTATGGTGTTTACTTTTTTTATTATTTACTTGCTTTAAATAAATTGTTTTCGTGATTGTTATATGTATTGGCTTTAATAAATTGTTCATACGCATCTCATGCATAAATGCCTATCGCCGGCCATGATACCAAATAGGGTTAGGATTGGTAGTAGTGAAGTCCTGGGGCCCACGCCTTGGTAAGCTTTCATGAACCCTAACTCGGATGTTGAACCCTTAAATGGATTGAGCGCACAGAATCCTTTTTATGATTCGGTCAACGCTCTCGTATGCGTTTAAAGGGGACCCCTTTTAGGGTAACATCCGGGAACTTTTCAGCCAGCTAGTTTTAGTCGACGTCAAAAGCCTAGCACGTGCATCATGTTCGTGCATTTTTTTCCTTTGATGCCATGTATTTATATACTACGATTTTTGTGGCGGTTTAAACCCCACTTTTCAAACAATCGTGTGGCGGTTTAATCCCCACCTTTCAAAAAATCATGTGGCGGTTCAAGCCCCACATTTCAAAAAATCATGTGGTGGTTTAAACCCCACTTTTCAAAAAATCATGTGGCGGTTTAATCCCCACTTTTCAAAATCGTGTGGCGGTTTAATCCCCACTTTTCAAAAAATCATGTGGCGGTTCACGCCCCACATTTCAAAAAATCATGTGGCGGTTCCCGCCCCACATTTCAAAATAAAATCAATCAAAATCATGTGGCAGTTTAAACCCCACATTTCAAAAAATCATGTGTCGGTTTAAACCCCACTTTTCAAAAATCGGGTGGCGGTTTAATCCCCACCTTTCAAAAAATCATGTGGCGGTTCAAGCCCCACATTTCAAAAATCATGTGGTGGTTTAAACCCCACTTTTCAAAAACATCGTGTGGCGGTTTAATCCCCACTTTTCAAAATCTTGTGGCGGTTTAAGCCCCACCTTTCAACAAATCGTGTGGTGGTTTAATCCCCACCTGTGAAAAATCATGTGACGGTTCAAGCCCTACATTTCAAAAAAAATCAATCAAATCAAAATCATGTGGCGGTTTAAACCCCACTTTTCAAAAATCATGTGGCGATTTAAACCCCACATTTCAAAAATCATGTGGCGGTTCACGCCCCACATTTCATAAAAACACTTATGGCGGTTTAAACCCCACCTTTCAAGAATCGAGTGGCGGTTTAAACCCCACCTTTCAAAAAATCATGCAGCGATTCCCCCCACTTCAATGTTAATTACATAACATAGGCATGGAAGGGAGCTCCCCCATAGTCGAGCCTACGACTTTAAACAAGGGCGCTTTGTGGGAGGCAACCCACGCGTTCTTTTCAATATATCGGTTTTTTTCAGCATCTTGGGATACTTTTCCCTATGAATTTACTGTTTAATTGTCTCTTCACTTCAGGTGCAACGAGACTTGCAAACTTGGGGGGCAAGCAAGTGAAGTGACGACCAAAAGAAGGCGTTGAAAAATGTCAAAGCTCATTTTTCAAGGAAGTCGTCCTATCACACTTTTGCAATTTAGTCTTCTCAATTTACGTTGCTGCAATTTTGCATTTTCAGGTGCCACGAGACTTGCAAACTTGGGGGCAAGCAAGTGAAGTGACGACCAGAAGAAGGCGTTGAAAAAATGTCAAGGCTCATTTTTCAGGGAAGTTGTCCTTTTCCATTTTCGCAATTTCCGTTTCTGTAATTTATGTTTTCGCAATTTTAAAATTCCCGATATTTACATTGTTGCAAGAGTGGATGCGTGTTGGCTAAAAAAAAATTTAAAAAAAAACCCTTAGCTTTCGCAAAACTTCTTCTTTGTACATATACTACTTGGGCTAAAAAGAAGGAAAACGAAAACATCCCACCTTTTCTGAATGTTTTAAGTCAAGACATTCATCATTTTGTGTTCATTGGAAATTATATAAGCATACATGATCTTGTCTGTTAGCTCTTATATCCATGATATGTTTAGATGTAAGCAGTCACAAAACGTATCTCTGTGAGTAATTTGGGCTTTCACGCCTTATTTCTTTCATGAGTGTAAATGCTAAGCTAGGTGCTAGTTAGATTTGCATAATATCCAGGGTACATGAACCATCAGACATGGGATAACGGTAAAATGACATTGGACTTTGCTTTTGCTCTTCTTCCACATTTTCATTTTAACTTTTTTTTCCCTCAAAACACATATTTTGTACACCATGTACAAGTCTACCAAACACCCAAAAGTCTCCCAACCAAGGGAGTAGTGCTCGACTGGGACCGCTAGAATGGAGTACACGTCTAACAAGGGAATGACAAGAAAGAACCTTTAGAGGATCGCTGACAAAACAACGTCAGAAGAAGGCCAAAATAAATCAAGACCGGGAGGTTTCTGCCAAAGACGGAAAGGATGATAGACTAAATAAGAGTTTGAACTTGCTTTGCTTGCAAAAAAAAAAAGAGAAAAAAAGGGGAAAAGAAAAGAAAAGAAAAGAAAAAGAAAAAGAGAGAACAAAAAAAAAAAAATCAAAAGAATCAAAATGAAAAAGAGAGTGTTCGAAGAACACAACAACAGAAAAAGCAAGCACATACCAAAAAACTATCAAAACATCCACGACAAAATGATCTCAAAAGGAAAGGAGATCATTCCCTGCAAATATCACAGGACTTGGGCATGGTGCCCTCAAAACAATCCAGAAGAAACATCTCCAGCAAAGATTCAAGGATTTGTGCACTTTGCTCTCACCACGATCAAATCGTCGAGCATCGTTCGCCACAATTTGTCTTCATCACAATCAGTCATCGAGCACGAACTTCTTGTGAAAAAAGGAGCAAAAACAAAACACAATACCTTTCTACAAATTCTTCTTTTTTTCTCTCCCTCGCAAAGTCCTTTTGATTATCAGCAGGCCCATGCATGTGCATCTTCAGTAGAAGTTTATTCACTCAGATTGACATTGCAAATTTAACTTTTGTGCTATGTTTATTGCATTTTTAGGAGTGTAAACACATAGCCTTGTTTTCTGAGCGTGAGCGCAAACACTAATATCTGGTGAGGATTGCTTACAGCTGCATGTCATGGAAAGTCTTGTTCTTGAGGTCGTTATTTCCTGAACAAGACGCAGACGTTATCCAGACTTGAATCAATCATGTTTATATGACGAAATTTGAACGCATTTTTTCTCTCAAAAAAATAAAACTTGAATTGATTTTCTCTTAAACAAAGAGGTGATTTTCGTTCCCAAAAGAGACTTGGGGGCAAGCCGTGGGTTAAATGTAGGAATATTTGATGTTTCTCACATAGGTCATTTGCTTTCTCTTTTTCTATCTGTTGCTGCTTTGTATTTGCTTCCTTCCTATTTTGCAAGATACAGATACGCTTTGATGGAATCACTCCTCACCATGGGTCTTCCATAAAGAAATCGTTGTAAAGCCCTCATCTTGGATTTCCACCAAAAATCCAATCAACAACGAATGGAGAACGTTACCACTCCTCAACCATGGGTCTTCGATCACAACATCGTTGTAAAGCCCTCGCCGCCTTGCATTTTCATCAAAATCCACTCAAAACATCGAATGGAGAACGCTACCACTCCTTCAACCATGGGTCTTCGATAAAGAAATCGTTGTAAAGCCCTCACCTTGGATTTCCACCAAAAATCCAATCAACAACGAATGGAGAACGTTACCACTCTTCAACCATGGGTCTTCGATCACAACATCGTTGTAAAGCCCTCGCCGCCTTGGATTTTCATCAAAATCCACTCAAAACATCGAATGGAGAACGCTACCACTCCTTCAACCATGGGTCTTCGATCACAACATCGTTGTAATGCCCTCATCTTGGATTTTCATCAAAATCCAATCAATAATTCGAATGGAGTACGTTACCACTCCCAAACCAAATTCATGTGGCGGATCACGCTCCCTCACGTTCAAATCAATTTCAATCCATACGGTAAGTTCAAGGTAAGACTTGCTTTCCCCACACTTTGTCATTTAAATTCATTGTCTATCTACTACTATATCTTTCAATTCATGTCATTTACATTCAAAATGTCCGAGGTGACTATCTTCCTCAAATGTCCGAGGTGACTATCTTCCTCAAATATCCGAGGTGACTATCTTACTCAAAGGTCCGAGGTGACTATCTTCCTCAACGTTCAAAGTGTCCGAGAAATTACATCTATCAAAATGCGGTGGCTTCCAACCACTCAACAAATGCGGTGGCTTCCAACCACTCACAGCGCGGTGGCTTCCAACCACTCAACAATGCGGTGGCTTCCAACCACTCACAACACGGTGGCTTCCCACCACTCAACCAATGCGGTGGCTTCCAACCACTCGACAAACGCGGTGGCTTCCAACCACCCGACAACATCAATCCTCAATATCAGAGAAGATCGACTTTCCTCATTATCAGAGAAGAGAAGATCACCATCATCCTCATTATCAGAGAAGACCAGATTAACTTTCCTCATTATCAGAGAAGTTGTCATTTACATTTCTGCATTTCTGCATTCTCCCTCAATATCAGAGTAGTCTGCATTTATTTTCCCGCAATTGGCATTGTTTCTGAAATTCCCAACTACATTCTACAATTCTACATATCTAACTACTCCTCCTTGAGCGACTACTTTCCTGCCTTAAATTCCTGTCTATCTAAAATACTCCTCCTTGAGCGACTACTTTTCTGCATACTATATCTAAACTACTCCTCCTTGAGCGACTACTTTCCTACCTTAAATTCCTGTCTATCTAAAATACTCCTCCTTGAGCGACTACTTTTCTGCATACTATATCTAAACTACTCCTCCTTGAGCGACTACTTTCCTACCTTAAATTCCTGTCTATCTAAAATACTCCTCCTTAAGCGACTACTTTTCTGCATACCTATATACTCCTCCTTGAGCGACTACTTTTCTGCATATCTAAAATACTCCTCCTTGAGCGACTACTTTTCTGCATATCTATATACTCCTCCTTGAGCGACTACTTTTCTGCATATCTATATAACTCCTCCCTGAGCGATTACCTTTCAGCATCGTCCGCGACTGCGATAGCCTCGCCCGGATATCTTTACCTTTCAGCAACGTTCGCAACTGCGATAGCCTCGCCCAGATATCTTTACCTTTCAGCATCGTCCGCGACTGCGATAGCATCGCCCGGATATCTTTACCTTTCAGCAGCGTCCGCGACTGCGATAGCCTCGCCCGGATATCTTTACCTTTCAGCATCGTCCGCGACTGCGATAGCCTCGCCCGGATATCTTTACCTTTCAGCATCGTCCGCGACTGCGATAGCCTCGCCCGGATATCTTTACCTTTCATCATCGTCTGCGACTGCGATAGCCTCGCCCGGATATCTTTACCTTTCAACATCGTCCGAAGAGCGATAGCCTCGCACGGACACACATTTACATTTTTCGCGACAACGTCCGGAGAGCGATAGCCTCGCACGGACCTGTAGTCTCATTTTTTCATGCCATCATCTGGCAATTTGATAGCCTCTCCCAGACCAGAATCTAAAGCTCACCCCACTCTCAGGTAAGTCTTCATCATTTCCAAACGTGGTAAATACTTGGGTCAACCGTCTTTACTGCTAATCAAAAATCTCAGTTACACTGAATTTTTGATCAGACAGTAAAGAGGGGGCAACTGTTGCTACCCGATTTTTGACTTTGATACAATCTCTACGCATTTTTTACGCTTATCACATTTAAATAGCTTGTCTATGTCAAATTTCTGTCGATTTTTGATCGTAGGCTATTTGTTTAATATTTCGCGTCATTTTGAGTCTTTTTAGTTTTTCGTACAAACAACTGTCTATACGCGAACTTCTATCGGTCCCGAGTAAGTTTCCCGGGACCGTGGGTCCAACGCATAATTTCGTTGTTTGATAATTACATACTATTTTTCTCTTTCACGCCACCTCGTTCAGTTTCGTTCAATTTTTGGGGCATTTATTTTACGTCCGAACGTTTGACATTTTTAAACGAGAAAATAAATGCGTTAAATCAAACATTTTATTTATTCACTGTATATTCGTTATCGTGTCTTATTTTTTCACACCTCTTGTTCCCCTCGATTTTTGCATTAAGGGAATTTTCTCGCACCACAGTTCGAGTCAAAATATCCCGTTCGTGTGGGAACTAATGCATTAATGCACCATTAATGCATGTTTGCCTACAAATTGCCTCACTTTTCTTCCCAGTAGCCTGGGCCGACTTGAATCATCATCATTTCCCTTGATATTATTTTCAAAACCTACTCACCACTCAGCCACATGATTAAAGCTTGGCTCTCCTTCGTCGTCGCACTGTAGCATCGCACTGTAGCACCGCCTCCAAACCGCCTCAATCTTTCTCTATAAATACAGGAGCTCAAGCAACAAGAAAGAGGGGGACCAATTCAGGCTCTAGTCCCCTCCTTTTATTCATACTCCCTCCCTAGTTTACTGTTAATTGCTTGGCTCTTATTTATTTAATTACCTCTGATTCAAATTAATTAAATTGCTGCACTTGCCTCCAATTAATTATTAGCTGCTCTAACCTGTTTATTTATTTATTTTGCATATTTATTTCCTGCTCGCGGCTACCGTGAAACGCCGCTGGTCCGAGTTGCTGCGCCGCTGCCGAGCTGCTGCAGTGTTGCTGCGCCGCCGTCGAACGGTTGCATGGTTGCTGCGCCGCTGTTGAGCTGCTGCGTTGCTGCTGCGCCACTGCCGCTGCCATGCTGCCGCCGCCATGTTGCTCCTCTGCTGCCGCGCTCCATGGTGGCTGTGGCGTTATCTTGCCTTGATCAGAGGAGGGAGATGATGCGGCTGGAGGAAGGGGATGATGAACAGTGAAAGAGGGAAAAGAAATAAAGATGACTGGGTGGGTTGGTTAAAATTTAGGTTGATGGGCTGAGTATTTTGCTCAAGCCCACACAGAGAAGGAGAAAGGAGAGTTGAGCGTCCTTGGCTGGCCCAAGCAGAAAAGAAAGAAGAAGGTGGGCTGCTGGCTTGGCCCATGCGGGAAAGAAAGAAGAAGGAAAAGCTGGGCCGCGCCTAGCCCAGCGTGAGGAGAAAGGAGTGGGCTGCAGGCCCACTCGGGAAAGAAAAGAAGAAACTGGGCTGCGCCTTGCGCAAGCCCAGGCGTGAAAGGAAAAAAAGGGCTTGGCCCTTGGGTTGGGCTGGGCTGGTCCTGGCCCAACTGTGGGGCCCGGTCATCGAGGCCCGTCGATTTATTTTTGTCAAGCGATCGTTGTAATAATTATTTTAATTATCGTTGGAATAATTATTTTAATTATCTTTGTAATAATTATTTTAAGTAATTATTTTAATTGTGATTTGTAATAATTATTTTAATTGTGGTTTGTAATAATTAATTAGATGATTAGTTAAAAATCATGTATGTTTGTTTATACCTATTTTATTATGAATTGTCGTTGACTTCGGTTTTGAAGGGACGGATCGATCGGGGTTCGTCAAATTGGGTAAGTTTATCTTAAACCCTTTTTTATTTTTATGCTTTGAATGGATGTTTATTAGAAATATAAAAACCTCGATCACATCGTATGCATGTCCACTTAGGAAACGCTAGAACCACCAAATCGTATGCATGACATATAGAATTGTTAGCAATTAAAATCAACCCACATGCCTACATGTTTACGTCACTCGCATTTAATTACCATGAGATTAATTGTTTTCTTGTTAAGTGATACGCATGATGGCTCCAAAGGCCATACCAACCTATGTGCATTCATAAAAATGTACTTTGCTAGTTTCAACCATGATAGATCACGTAGTAACTAAGTCATGCATGACTCGATGAAAAGGGAGAAACGTCCGCTCTAGCATAGAGACAAAACGGTAACCCCGTTCCTCTGACCCAAACGGAAATAACAAATCCCAAATGCTAAGATATAACGTCACCTTAGAGAGCCCAAATTACATGTTTAAAACATATTTTTCTCAAAACACCTCGTATACCAGTAACCTTTTTAAGGATGTGACTTGGGTGCCTAACACCTTCCCAAGTCCATAAATACGACCTCGAACCATTGTTCTTTGGTTTAGACCACTGTGCCTTAGTTTTATTTTTATGCCATGACGATTAAGGTTCCCTAAACCTTAGAAAATTAGGGTGGCGACTTCATTTTGCATGATGTTAAGACAAGTCCAACGCTTGTCTCGCATTGTGGCCCGTCCCAAACCTTTACTCGTTTTCAACGAAAAATGGGGTGCGACAATAGTAGAAACATCAATCTCTGTCAACCGCTCAGTCAACATGATTAGGAAGTCATATATCAAATCACTGCAAAAGATTAGCAGAGGTAACTCCATGAGCAAAGATTTACAGTTGATAAATTAGGAACTGATGAAAACCATTGCAGTTCATGTTTGTGGTAAAATGCATGAAGCAAACACCCTGCGCACAAGGGAGTTCAAATTAAGGATGCTGATGCAGGAATTAATGAAGTTGCTAAACACATGAAGGTCCAAATAGGAATTGGGCAATCAAATTGGTTAAACATGTTGAGCCCAAACTGAACAGAGAATTACATTTGGCACACTTTTCTCAGGTTGCACTGAGATCATGGCCACAGTTTGACGGAATTACCAGGCACGGCTATGCCTGTCCATATTCAGGGAAATGATCAGGTAGTGGTTTCTATTCTTAGTTTTTTGTGCAAACTCAATTTGTTTGGCTAGAGGCTTACATCTACTGCAAACATAAAAGAGAGCTTGATATGATAAGCACATTCAACAGGTCAACTAGTAAACGTACACCTGACAATGAAGATCTCACGATTCTCATCAACAGATCCAATCTAACAGAAAAGCTGAGATTGTGCTATTTTATAAAGACTGGAAATTAAATTTTCATTCACCAAGTTTTGGTTTTAGTAGCAACAGCTAACACACCTTGAGCAAACTCCAAATATGTATAAATAAGAGAGCAAAAGAGTGATGTTTCGCAAGGAGATATTGTCTTCTTTAAGGTACTCATCCTGTACTCCAAACAAAGAAAATATTATTCTCAACATAATGTAAACATTTTCTGATATAACAATGAAAGCTTTGGATTTCATAAGACAGCTGCACATACACCTATGATGGTTCCTAAACATAGAGGTTTGGCCAAAGGTTAAGCATTAATCTGCTAAACATTTTGAACCAAAATACAAATTCAAGAATATCTTTTCTTTTAGAGAGTAGCACGAGACCTGGAAAGATCTAGCAAGTGAAGACATAAGCTTTGCACCAAAGTCCATTCCAACAGAACATGCCATGCCTGCAACGAAAGCTGCAAATACAGAAGCGTACCTTCAAAGAGCACAGCATCATCAGTCATAAACTCAGCCACAATCACACAGGATGAGAAAAAAGATCCACGTGGTCATTTACACAAAAAGTGTACCAAATTGATCAGTTGTCAATATCTTTAAACTCTTAGACCAAACCTTGAAAGTTACAGTCACCAAAATCAAAGAACAAAATAACTTTTCTAACCTGAAAGACTTTAGTCTTAGCATTCACAAGCAAACGTCAAAGTCTACTCTAACAGGTTAAATGGGTGGAGAGTGAGGGCACAAATAAGCTAGAGTTTCGTATGCAGGGACCAAAATAATTAATGGCAAAGGATATATTGGTGTCACGACTTCATTGGCTTGACTTAGAGCTTTCTCCTGGTTCTCTGTCTTCCTAAAATGTAGTACGATTCTATAAACAAAGAAATGTCTGCTGAAACTTTGTGAGACAAAAAAGTCCCAATTAACAAGCTTTGGAAACAGTTTCATTTTGCTTAGCTACAGTTTCGAGATCTTTTATTTCCTGTAAACCAAAAACTGAAAAGGCCAATTTCAAATGCTGAAATATAATCAAGCTCAATGCTATTCATAAATCCATAAATAAACAAAAGAAACATTTTGACAAGGCTCTTCCTCGGCACCATTGCTGAATAAGGGAAAATTTATTACACAAGCTCAATGTGAGAGACAAGGAGCTAAAAGTACAAATATGGAGCAGAATAGATTTATCTCACCGCTCATTTCCACGAGGACCACTAGAACAAGCTGCCAACACCTCATCACTGATAATTTGAGTACTAACACTACGGCTAACAGACTGCAAAGGCACAAAATAGAAGAATGTATCACTCACCAGTCACCTTAGGATGAACTTCATAATGGTGGTACTGAAGTGCGGAAGATTTAATATAATGCTTTCAGATAATCTAAATAAGAAAACATAAAAGAACCGTATTGCCAAGCAGCCATTAAGTGGGAAAAGGCACCCTGGATCCCTATGGTTATTATTTATATTTTAGTTGATCCCACTTTTCATTTTCTGTTCGATTTGGCCCCATACGTTATTGTCGTTATCCGTCCAGAGTCCCTATCGTCTAAATTGACGTTAACGGTCGTTTTTTGTATATGTGATAGATCATCAATTTTGGCGGGCCCCGCATGATAAAATTCTTTGACCAATTTGGAAAAAAAATCAGCGGTTTTTGTTTTTGTTTTAGAACATTTAGATTAGTTTGAAATAAAAATGGGCCCCACCATATGTTTTACAACCCACATTTCACCCTCCCATCGCACGAACTCATCTCATCTTCTCCCAAATCCTGATCCTTTCATACCAAACCCTAAATTCCTAATCGAAGAAACAATTTTAATATTGTTTTTCACTTTTTTCTGCTTCTTTCATTCTTGTACAGTTGTACTATCAAATCCACGCCCTATCTTCTATGGGTTGCTGTTGCAAGGTGGAGGGTGGGTGCGCAAAAGGTGGGAGTTCGGTTCCGGAGGCGGACCTGGTGGTGGACCTGGCGGCGGTAACAAACGATTGGAGATGGATTGGAGGCACAGCTGCTGGGAGTTAGGTTTTTTTTTTCTGAAATTGTGTTTGTGTTTGTGTTGTTTAATTTGGGAGTTAAGGGTGAAAATGAAATCGGAACCGGAGATGGGTTGAGGCGGCAGCAATCGGAGATGTTAGGGTTTTTTGAAATTGGGTTTGTGTTGTTCAGTTTAGTTAAGATGGAAAATGAAAATGTCGAGTTGTTAGTTTGGAAAATGAAAGAGGGAAATGAAGGATTAAAGAAATCAGAGTTGGTGGAATTTGATTAAGGGGTGGTGGAGCTGGCGTTAGGGTTGGCAATTTCCGCCCGCGGACATGGATATCCGCCGGATACCCGCAATTACGGGTGGGTATTATCCGCAGTTTGTGGGTATTTTGCGGGTTTGGGTTTACCCGCACCAGCAAAGTGCGGGTATGGATAGTGCTTACCCGCTCCAATACCCGCACTAAATACCCGCAAAATGCGGGTATAGATACTCGCAATAATACCCGCAAAATATATATACATATCATAAAATTTGTAAACCTTAGTAAATCCCTTAGTCAAACATAAACCATAAATTAAAGTTTACATATCCACTAAAGTAATTTTTCAACTATTTTCCAATGCAAAGTATAATAGAAACCATAAATTTAAATGACTTCAAAAGGGTGTTTGAAAACATTAAACATGAAAATTTAAATTTTAAGAAATTTGCGGGTATCCGCGGGTACAATTTGTCTTCTCTTACCCGCTCCGCACGGGTGCGGGTGCGGGTGCAGGTATAGATTACCCGCAAATTTCCGGGTGCGGGTATGAATAATGCCTTACCCGCTCCATTGCCAACCCTAGCCGACGTTGTAGGGGACAGTGGTGACGAGCCGGCGTTGTTGACGAGCTGGCATTAAAAAATTTGGAATTTTAATAATTTTTTTTTGCTTTTTTAACTTAAGTTTTATTAATTTATTTTTTAAATAATTAATAAAACTATTAATTTAGGGTTTGGTATGAAAGGATCGGGATTTGAGAGAAGATGAGATGAGTTCGTGCGACGGGAGGGTGAAATGTGGGTTGTAAAACAAATGGTGGGGCCCATTTTTATTTCAAACTAATCTAAATGTTCTAAAAAACAAAAAGAAAAATCGATGATTTTTTTTCCAATTTGGTCAAAATTTTATCATGTGAGTTCCGCCAAAATTGATGATTTGTCATATATAATAATACATAATAATGACGCTTAACGGCAAAAAGCGACTGTTAACGTCAATTTAGACGATAGGGACTCCGGACGGATAACGACAATAACGTATGGGACCAAATCGAACAGAAAACGAAAAATGGGATCAACTAAAATATAAACAATAACCATAGGGATCCCGGGGTGCCTTTAAAGAAGCCAACCACAAAAGGTTTAGCCTAAAATAGTCACCACAACCGCAGGAGATAGTACTACTCTACTAAGATTGAACATAGCAAAACACCCGGTCTTTCATTTATTGGAGTAGTAATAATACTAAAAAGGAACTTATCAAGGAAACAAACAGTGAAAAGATTGATAGCATACCTGAAAGATGCTAATCATTTCCCCTGTAACTGATTCCACGTTTGACTCAGAGAGCTTATTTAGAAGACCTGGAATGTGATATGAAGATTAGAAAGCACATTGAGAAGCATTAAATGCAAACTCTTAAATGGAAGATAAATTTCATACCACGAACCCGTTTACGGACTCGAGTATGCTCTTCTAATTCCTTCCCTGCAAGGGAACGCAAATGAGGAGGAACATACTTCACACTAGCACCTACTTCAGGCTCCTTGGTAGGACTTACTGACATCTCTTCTGCATCAGGTGCTTCTTCTAGCTCAGGAATAAGACTAGTCATGTCACCTCCTGCATATTTATTCTGCTTCAACTTCTTTCTTCTCCTACGCTTCTTAGTTGAAGCTGTCAGGGTGTCAACTTCTTCCCGTTCCACCTCTGCATCAGAATTTTCTTCCAGCTCAGAGAACCCTCCTTTGATCTCATCACCATCCATCTCATCTTCTGGTAATTCCTTCAAGGAATTTAACTTCTTACCTTTTCCATCAGAAGTGTGACCCTCACTTCTCCTAATGGGAAGCTCCTCAGCATCTGGTGCTACTTCATCCAAAGAATCAAGCACAGATGGAATGCCCTCCAGTAACTCATTAAGTTCATCGTCCATCCCCCTCAATTTTCCACCTTTCAGCTTCAGTTTCTTAGCAAGTCTCCTCTCGACTTCCAAATCCTCCTCTGCAAATCCACCACCATCTTTCATCTCCATCTCAAGATACTCTTCAAACCCTGTTTTACTTTTTCTCTTCAAACCCTTTTTCCCTTCAACTTTCTTCCCCTCATTAGCTCTGCTATCTCTCAATAACTCCGATTTAACTGCCAGCTTCATCTTCTCATCTGCGTATTCACTCTCATTTCTCCTAAATCGATTACCACCCTGTCTTCCATCAACAACCACTTTCACACTCTCACTGAGAACATTTTTTGACTTGTTCACATATTTCGGCAATGATCCCCCAATTGCTTTCTTCTTCTGTTCATTTCTTCTATTTTTTTTAAACTCCTATAAGCACCACATTATCACAATCAAACATCAGGAAAAACTTAACAATTTAAAAGATAGCCAGGTACACACACATAGCACACACTCAGAAGAAGGACTATTTTTTCTAACCACCTTATGTTGGACCCAGGACTGATGCTTTTTCTGCTTCTTTTCCTGTCTAGCTTCTTTCCGCTTTTCTCGGCATGACTTCTCCATTGCCTTCCCCACTGTAACACAAAGGAAACACACCAAGATAACCCATTTGTTTAAAACACAAGAAACACTAAAGACAAGCTTACTCAGGACAAAGAAGAAATTCTCACCCATAGTTCGCTGTTTAAGTCCACTAACAAGCACAAATCTGAAAAAGAATCACGGCAACAGTGACAAAGCTAAAACTTGTCAGAAAAGTTAAGAAATAAGTAAACATTTCAAAAGAATAAGAAACGGATTTAGAATCAAAGATTTGGTAAATACTTTTCAAAAGTGTTGTGTGAGAAGAAAGCTGTTTGGTTAAAACTGCTGTTAAGATTGTGGTTCAAACGTAAAATCACAATAAAGGACAATGGATATTTAAATACAATTTAACTTTAAATAAATATTTTTATACACTGATTTTTACATGAATGCGCAAATAATTTCAGTAAAAAAATAAAAAATAAATTGTTTAGGAAATTAATGCAACATATTAATGTAAAATATTTAAAATATTAGCCTGTTCTAAAAAAAATTGTTCAAGTAACAAAGGGTTAATGATGAGATCAACAAGATCAGCAAGGGAATGATTAGTTGTCTATTCTTATGGCAAAAGAAGAAAGTTTGAGAACTGCCCAGTTTTCTCAGATAACTTGATGAACCTTAAGATATGGCAAATTGGCAATATAAGAATAACATAACAAATAAAGAGTTCTACACCACTATCGCCTTATCTAAGTGGATAAATAAAACAAACTGAAAAAATGTGAATTAACTAACAAGAGTATGGATAAAAGTAAAAGCCTTTTTTGTAATCACAGCACAAGCATTACTGTTCTTTTTTTAAATCTTGAAACCCCACAAGTATAGGCGGGTTTCAGGTATTTCCATGCCAGTTTCATCCAAGTTCGCCACAAAAGAAACAGCGGATAAGCATGGGAGGAATAAAAAAGAATCAAATAAAACAGCAGGGAAGCATCCTACAACAACATGAACAGTTACCACCAATCATATCAAAGATTAGCACAAAAACAGCTATCTGGTGTCCAACCTCAACCAAAGCATCCAAGTAACTTAGAAACCAAGACTACCAACTAATAACATGATATAAATAACCAATATGTTACAAAGCCGGAAATAGTACTAGTCAAAGTTTGGCAATACTACCTCCTCCGTTGTCCAAATAATGAAGAATGTATATACAGTTCATCACGAAAACCTCCATCTTCTCAACAAACAAGGAGATAACACAATAATTACCTTTGCCACCCCATAACTTCAAAGAGAAAAGTTGATAACTACCTACTCCCACTTATCCTTCCTTTCATTCAAAAACTCTTCCCTTCCCACCCTCACTTTCTCCGATTGAAAATATTACTACAAACTATCACAATGCAGTTTCTTAGGTAACCTACAACTGATAAATAAGGCAAACTTCCTCATTAATACAAATGCATTAACATCACAATTAAAGGATGCATAAACATTATGGACCTTCTCAACCTTAAGAACTAAATGACTATTTGGCTTTTCATAATGACAACCACTTAACCAAATTCAACATCTATTATTGATCTCTTTTTCAATTTTTGCCTCCTTCCATGAGGCATGAGACTGGATTAAATTGGGAATCTAATTAAAAGATGAATGAAGTCAAAATTGCTACAATGACTGAATGAGCTAATAATACAGTTAAAAATTGCTTACTTTACTAAAATATTTGGGAGAATCAAACTCCTGGGTTTGCTATGCAGATCATACCCTGAGACAACGACCTTGAGCTATTTGAATCAATGCTGAGGCCCGACGTCAGGCGAGCTGCAGAGACAGCAGAGTGAAGTGGATGCAGAGACTGAACAACACCCAATTGAGAAACTGACCTGAAATTCCAAAACCCAAACCCCAAATTAACAAATAAATACTGATTTGTTAAGAAGACAACTTATGGCAGAAAAAAAAACTTCGAAGTTCTCACCTTTGGAATGTGAGAGAAGAGGGAGAGAACAGCAACGGAGGAGGAAGTAAGAGGACTGGGAGTTATGGAATGCGGCCGGGTGATGTCAACGGCGAGATCCTTGAAGAACCCTAACTTTACAGATGAAAGCAAGGTATAAACTGTGAGTGATATAATTTTGTAAAGAAGTGGATGAAAGCAAGAGACAGTAGAGACGAGGGATATCTATCCGATGCTCAGGTGAAGAAAATTTTGACAAGCTGCTGGGTGAAAGCGAAGAAGGAGGAGGCAGGAGATGCTGGTTCTTTCGATGCTAAGAGGGAAACGGCCGATGAAATTGTAGTTATTTCTACCTGATATAATTGTAATTCTTTCAACTTTGCATCTATATTTTTGTCCAGCTAAAATAGAAAAACAGATTCGCGTGATTTCTTCTAAACACTGGTTTCCGAAAAACAGATTTTGCTGTTTTTCAAAACTATATGAGCCTGTTTAACGTTTCGGTTCTGATTTCTGATTGAAAACGTACTGTAGGGAAAAATTTTGTGGGAAAAAGATTTTTTTAAATACTGTGGGAAACCAGAAGTTGTTAATGGTATTTGGTAACAGCTGCGGTTAAAACTATGGTTGGAATGTAAAATAACCATAAATGATAGAATTTATTTCAAACATTATAATTAATATTTTTTAGTATTTATATAGATTTTTTAAATCAATCTATTTTTTAAAA
Source organism: Viola odorata (assembly GCA_963691705.1). Lineage (NCBI taxonomy): Eukaryota > Viridiplantae > Streptophyta > Magnoliopsida > Malpighiales > Violaceae > Viola > Viola odorata. The sequence goes on along the minus strand of OY829539.1, from coordinate 17,718,682 downwards.
TAAATAATTAATATTTTATTTATAACCAGAATTAAAATTTTGTTAGAAGAAGAAAAAAAAGTATAAAATTGAGCACTTTTGGAAAGTTTTAGATAAATCACAATTACTTATTCATTATTAAGCCAAGCTATTAATTATTCAACGATGCATGATATTTGCAGATGCGATTCTGCGAAACAAATAAAGGTGAGAAACCAATCTAGGAATTTTTATATTTTTTAACTTAATATTTATACAAGTCTTGGAAATTTCCTCACGAAAAATAATTTCTTATTCAATGTTCCAACCAAACTAGATCAAACAACAAGCACACTCGATCTTGGACAGATTCAAATCTCCAAGGGCCTACTTCACCATTGATTACAGACATTATACAGGGAAAGAGAAAAGTGGAAGAATTGCTGATATAAATTTTAAATTTTTGATTCATAAACTAGTTAATTACATCAATCAAATTGAAACAAGAAATTTCTAATCGAGATTACCAAAAGCATAATCTAATTCAAATCTTTCTGTCACTTTTTTCAAGCACAAACCAGCAAAGAGAAGCCAACAGGAGCAGTAAGCTCATTCTCCTCCGTACTAGCTCACTCCATTACAGATGAACTGCAACCAGAAGATGCTGAAGATATTGAAATCGATGAAGAAGATGAACTCCTTGCTGATGTCCTCATCTTCCTCCACTCCACACCACTGATCCCATAATTCCCAAATGAATTCTGCTGACATAAGATGACACAGTTCTTCTCCTTATCCTCCCCTGTTTCTTGACCAAACTGCTTCTCTTCTCTGTTTCCCTCCTCTCCTTGCTGTTCTTGCCCCGCTTTCTCCTCTTATTCAAATCTGAACATGAACACAGCATGCCCGTTACTTACATCTTCAAACATCCAATTGTACATATCCCATGAGACATGAATAGCAACTCCATCCACTCAAACCAGAAACAAGCAGAAACAGACCAAACATATTTAGTGAAAATAAAGTTTCCTTCACAGAGATTCAGTGCAAAGAAATCCCAAATAAACCTGAGCAAGCACTGGCTGAGAGACCAAAAAATAAAACATAAACCCAGACTTCAAGTTAGGGATGACTTTACTTTTGCCGCGGCAATTAGAAAATCATGACGTTTCTAGCAATATTCTATACCAATTCAAAACTAAGAAATTTTGAGAAAAACTTGGAACATTTTCATGATTTCAGATATGGAATAATCTATGTTCAAATTTCATAAATCTCACTCACAGCATAAAAGAGGACAATTCAAGGAAAACAGGAAAGAAAGCTTACATCTCGACTTGTATAGAGACCAATATGAGCACACTGACAATCCATGTTGTCAACAAGAACTTGATGATTCACAAGATTTGGCAAGCAGCTGCAAAATGGCCAAATAATTAATCAAGTCTCTTCAGACATGCCTAGAGCATCGAAAATTGAAAATAAACTAGTGATGCTTGAACATCAGAGCACCATCTGAACCATGTTCCATCACCAACATCAATCATGTGGCATATCTTCCCTCAAATTATCAGCCAGAAAAATATTTTTACAGCCTTGATCCATTCACAGCAGATACATTAAAATTTGGCAGGGCTTGCTCAAGCCTATAATTTTTAGGAGCAAATGAGGAACAAACTGACCTAAATCCTTAAAGACATGGCTCCAATGAGCGATTGAAATACAAAGCAAGTCCATCTCAATATGGTTTCCTTTAACAACTAAATTTTCTAGCATATTTCCTCCCTTTAAAATCCAGCAACAAATTAAGCAAAAATCAGCCACAAAAGCATTTCGAAATCAAACACAAAATCAATCCAAAATCGACCCAACAATTAACCCAACAATTAAACCCAACAATTCACCCAACAATTAAACCAAAATCAGCCACACAATTTAACAATTTAACGGAAAAAAATAGGTTACAAATTTAAATAAAAATTAATTACCTACGGGAATTGATTTCGAGGATGAAGAGGAGATTACTTGCCGGCCGGTGGGTGAGGAAGTGTTGGATCGGGGGTTGCTGGAGATGCGGGTTTTAGTCAGAGAGGCTGGACGAAGGTAAAGGTCGGCACCGTTCTCGCTTGTTTCTTCAACAGGAACGACAACAAATCTAGTTGGTGGAAGTGACGAGAAGCCTGATTGACTGGCCTCGCTGACCTCGGTGTGCCGGAGAAGGAGCAAATCCAAAACGATGTAAATGAAGAAACGAAGAAGCAGTGACGAGAGTGAAGAGCGATGGCGGAGGATGAGGATGAATGAAAGGAACGTGTCTTTTATAGATGGTACAAGTTGTAATTTTGACAACTTGTACCAAATAATTTTGTCCAAATAAAACCAGGGACAACTTCCCGTGTTTTTCCGAAACCAATGGTTTTGGTGCTGGAGCATTTTGCTCCAGTCACAAAACCAAGGTTTTCCTTGGTTTGGAAACCCAGCTTTTCAAAAAGTTGGGTTTAGAAGGTGTTTACCAAACACCTTCCTTGGCTTTTTGGTTGGGGAAACCAGCTTCCCCAACCCAAACCTGAATGCCAAATAGGTACATAGGCTTAGCAAATGACCAGATATGATCAAATACTGATTGTACCGAAATTACCGCAATACCGTACCGAAGTTTATTCTATTCGGTTGGTATTTTTTTCCAATTTTTTACTGAATTATCGACTGAATTTTATTCGGTATGGTACGGTATTTGTTTTGACAATTTCGGTAATACCGAAACTACCATACCATTTTTAATATTAATATATTTTATTGAATATTTATTGAGTAATTAAAAATAAAAATAAAAACACCAAAAACAGGGAAATAAAAGAGAGCAGAAAGTTTAAGGTTGAAACAACTAGTTGCTTTTTGTCATCTTACAATGGCTAAATTCGATTTGTTTGTAAAAATGCTATTTATTTTTACTTGGACAGTACTGTGTTTGCATGTAATTCGGTATGTAATTTGGAAAGAACTTTGTTTAGTATTTATTAAACTAATGTTTGTATATAATTCGGTAATACCGAAATATCGAAATACCGTACCGAAATTATTTCGGTAATATGGTAACGGTATCAATTAATAAAAATTATGGTACGATATTTAATTTTTTTAGTTTGGTATACCGAATACCGAAATTTTTATACCGAAAAATTACGGTACCGACCAATGAACACCCCTATATATGATCTAGTGGAAAAACGGAAGGGCGGATGCATAGGCTAGGTTATGATTCGGGTTCATTTAGACCTATAAAAAAAAATCAGGTCAAATCAAGGTGTGACTGTTTGTTTTACTGGACGAAAATCTAGTTTAGACCCGATTAATTATTTTTTATTTTCTAATTCAAAACCTCAACTGGCAAGTCTATCGTAGATATGGGTCGATTACAATGAATGAAAGTCTTTTATATTAACCCTAACATTATACACACTAATCATAAAAAGAAAAAAATAACAAAAGTATAGTTAGTACCGGTGCACAATGGTTGACATGTTCACATTTATATATATATAGATTTTCTATTTCTTGGAAGTCATATGGAGATAGTGAAATCCCCATATGAATATCATGAATGCTTTCTTCTTCTCTGTCTGCCGAAAAGATGAAGATTCTTTTCTTTGCTGGGATAACTTCAAATCCTCTGGCCACTGGTAGTGTGGAATCAATGAAACATTCTAGTTTCTTTCTTATTGCCATGTTTCCTGCAACTAGAAAGAATTTTTCTCCAAACTCTTCTAGATATTTATCAATGTTTCCTTCTTCTTCCAATTTGAATGTGATTTTATCAATCATTCCCATATGGAAAAAAGAAAGAATTTTCTGGAATGGCATGTCTGTGCTGTTTAGGTCTACTTGTAATTTGAATAGTCCTGTTGTTCCTTTGACTTTGATATGTCTTGCGACTAATCCTGCAAGTCTGCAGTAGGGCTTCTGTACTATATTTACTCCTTTGAACTTCCAGTCTTTTTCTTCGAAGTAAATTTTTACTAAGTTTTTCTGTGCATTGATTAGATCTTCTAAGTGTCTTTCTTCTGTTTTCTGTTTTATAATTTCTTCCCCTTCGGGCCATTGGTCAAACAATGGTTTAAGGGTGAAATAGGCTGGCATATCTAATAGCCTAGCTCGAAGTTGTGAAAAGCTTCTGTTTTTGGGTTTCTGTTTGTTTTCCTGTATAAATTTATCTAATTGCTGTAATTTGGTAGTTAAGCTACCCATTATACTATCTTTCTGTTTGATTTTTCTTTCTGCTTCAATCTTTTCTTGTTCTATGAAGGTTATTTGGTTGGTAGTCTGTTGTTGAAGCTGTGCTAGTTGTTCTTCTAACTTTCTGTTTTTGTCTTCTATTCTGGCTATTAGTCTACTGGGATTCTCTTGGGCCACTTCTGAATAGGGTCTAACTGTTTCAGGTTCTATGTAGAAGTTTGGGCCTAGCTGGGCCCTTGCTTCTTCTAAAGCTTCTGCAAAACTGTGATAACCCACATAGATTGGGTTTTGACACATGATGTAGTTTTTTACTGTGTTGAAACTATTAAAGACACCTGTTTTCAAACCTCTATAAATGACATAATGTGAAAAGGATTTTTTCTGTATCTTTGGGTTTTTCTCAGAGAAGTACATGCTTAAAGCATTTAAGCATTGTACCTTGAACTGTGTTGCTACGGGAGCTGTCTGTATATGCCAGAGGTTATCTAGCAGGCACTGTTGTTCTCTGTCGATATTTAATCCCTCAAAGGGTTTAAATTTCTTATTTCCTCCATCAGGAAATTCTGTGAGATACATTGTTCCAAATCTAATCTCGTTCTGTGCTCCTCTTCTAGTAGAGAGATTTCTGTTTACCTGTGTGAATGGAATCTGTATGTTTGAGGATGATGATCCTCTTTCTGTGATTGTAACTGGCATAGCCAAATTATTTCTGTACATAATCGTTCTGTCTGATACTGATTCTTGAGTATCTTGTTTCTATTGATCTTCTGTCTGTTCTTGGAACATCTGCTCTTTGGGTTTTAACACCCGTTTTTTCATCTCTGCCTGTATCATTTAAAGAATTTTTCAATATTTCTAGATAATAAATCTGCTAAACTGTTATTTTTTCCTTTAATATGTTTGAAACATATTTTGTATCCATTTCCCTGTATTAAATTCTGTAGATTAACCCATCTGGTTCTGTTTATTTTCTTGCTGTTTTCGTTTTTAAGAAATTTAACTATGGCTTCACAATCTGTTCTAACTGTGAATTCATTCTGTAGATATATTTTAAATTTATCTAAAGCATTTATTAATGCTTGGATTTCATAGTCTAAACTCGTCCAATTTTGTCCTGTTTTAAAATTACCACTTGTATATGCAGCAATTTTTTCTGTTTCTTTATCTGAGTACTTACTGGGTTTGCAAAGCATTACTGCTCCCCAACCCTCTTTACTTCCATCACATTCTATAATAATATAATCTGTGGTTAAGGGTAATTCTAATGGTTTTATCTTCTTAACTTGTTCTTTAATTCTTTTTACTAATTCTATGTCTTCTTTGTTGAAATTTCTTTGACCATTCTTTGTTGTTTTGCTATATAGAGGTCCTACTAGTTTGCTTAAATTTGGAATAAATTTTCTAGCGTAATTTAATATTCCTAAAAAGGCTTGTATTTGTTTTAATCCTTCTAATTTGTCTGGAAAATTTAGTATTTTTTCTGCTATATGTGGTTGTAGTTCTATCTTTCCATTTCCTATTTCTAATCCTAAGAAGGATATCTTTTTCTTGTATAACTCCATTTTTCTTTTACTAACTACTATACCGTGTTTTTCTATTTCATTAAAAATCTGTCTCAAGTGTTCTTCGTGTTCTTTAATAGAGTTACTTGCAACTAATATGCCATCTATATAAACTAGACAAAATTCGTATTTTAAGAATATCGAATCCATAAATCTTTGGAAGACTGTTGGTGCATTCTTTAAGCCAAAAGAGAGAACATTCCATTCGAAATGTCCTTCTGAGCATGTGAAAGCAGTCCATTGTTTAAACCACTCTTCTAATTTTAATTGATTATATCCTGATTTTAGATCAAATTTGCTAAAAATCTTTTTCTGTTGTATTAATCCTATCAGGCTATCTTTGTTAGGGATGTTATAGGCATCGTCTATGGTGTTATCATTTAATCTTTTATAATTATAAACTATTCTAGCTTTTCCTCTTTTGATTTCACTATGATTTCTTACTATAAATGCTGCTGATATGTGTGGGCTGACTGATCTTTTTATTAATCCCTGTTTTAACATTTCAGGAATTTGTTTTCTAAATTCTTCTTTGTCTAATGGACTATAGTCTATATTGGCTGTTACTATTCTTATATCTGGATTTTTAATCTGCATTTTTACTTCATAATTTACTTTACTTTTAGTGATATCTTCTCCTATTAATCCTATCTTTTCTAATTTCTGTATTATAGGATAATTTCTACTAGTCCTAATGTCTGGTCCTTTTTCTAATTCTAAGGCCAATTCTTTTCCTAGCATAGTATATGTTTCGTTTTCTATATGCTCTGTTCTCTTATTTTCTGGTTTTAAAAATTCTAAGGTGGGTTGTCCACCAATATATATATATATATATATATATATATATATATATATATATATATATATATATATTTGGTCATGTAATCCTACATATTAAATAACTAAAATATTTTCTGGAATTTCATAAAATAAAAATTGATTTAATTAAGTGGAGATATATATATTTGTGAATGTTGTAAAAAATGATTCGTTAACATGTCAAAATAATTAATCACAAATTTGCCACTTGAGAACCCTATAAATATTTCTCCAAGATATCTGTTCCGAATAATTAAGCATCAAAACCAGAGCTAATTGTCGAGATCATCAAGTTAAATATGGCTTCTCGCGATTTGGTGGTGAAGTTTGTGCTCCTTGTTGCTATCAGGGACGGATCCAGCCCACCTGGCCCAATAAAAAAAAAATTACCAAGGTTTAATTAAAATTCACCCTTTTATCATTTAATAGGATCTTTGGCGCAATGGTAGCGTGTCTGCCTCCATATTAGAAGGTTGCATGTTTGATTCACGCAAAAAAAAAAATTTTAATTTTTTTGAGCCCAAATCCCCTCTTTTTAAGTTTTTTTAGCCCAAATCCCCATTTCCTTCCTCATTTCCTAAATCCATCGTTTCCTGCATCTCAAAATCCCTAAATTTGACATCACCTCCTCATTTCCCAAATTCATCGTATAAAGAACAATTGTAAAAAGTACATATATTGTATGAATTCTAATGTATAATTAATTTTTTTCTATAGTCTTCTTATTTATCTTTTTGTTAAGTTTATCTAAAAGCACGCAAGAAATTTTTGATAGTATAGAGAATGAGAGAATCATACAAGGATATCAAAAAATGAAAACTCGTAGAGAACAATTGTAAAAAGCACGTATATTGTATGAATTCTAATGTATAATTAATTTTTTTCTATATTGTTTTTTTATTTATCTTTTTGTTAAGTTTATCTAAATATTTGTTATTTAGTGACGGATACAAATAATCTTAAGCATTTTTTTAATATTTAGTGACGGATACAAATTCTAATTTTTTTTAAAAAATCGGGGGCGCTGCCCCTGAACCCCCTACCCCCCTGAAAATAATTCTTGGATCCGTCCCTGGTTGCTATCATTTTACCAATTACAAGTTTTGCAACAGAATACACAGTTGGAGATGAAAGCGGTTGGACCACGGACTTTGATTACCAAGCTTGGGCTAAAGGCAAGAATTTTCTAGTCGGAGACACACTCGGTAAGAATATTTCACACCCCTCAAGTTTTACGATGTTACAAGATCGATATGAATTCATCGAATTAAACATATTTCGGTTGATTTTTTATTTCTTTTGCAGTTTTCAAATATCCTGTTCTCTCTCACAACGTGTTCAAAGTGAACGGAACTGCCTTCAAAAGTTGCACCATACCAGCGCTAAGAGAGGCACTAACGACTGGAAAGGACAGAATTTTGTTGGCAAGCCCCGGCAGAAAATGGTATATTTGTGGTGTAGGACAACACTGTGCACTTGCCCAAAAACTTGTCATTACTGTATGGCCACTCGCAACGGCTGCTCCTACCCTAGCTCCTTCTCCGGCCCCTGCTCCTTGGTGGTGAACAACATGGATCCAGTAAAATATTTGATGGTTTTTTAATCAGTCCAATAATAAATTACAATTTATGAATTTAATTGACTACGCTAGAGTAAGAGAGAAGTATGGACTGATTGACTAATATTTTGTATTGTTTTTATATTTTTTAAGAATAAATGTATCCTGAGAGGATTAATAATATTTTTTCGTTTAAGTCGGATTGTTTATTTAGTATGGTTAAGTCAGAGTATGAAATTACATGTCACTAAATATAGGATGTGTTTGACACCCCTATGTTGTGCTGTGTTGTTAGTGTTATGTTGCGCTGAGTTGTGTGGTGTTGTGTTGTGCTCTGAAATAAATAAGCTTTTTGATGAGAAATTATTGTGAATTATTATAATTAAAATGAAACTATCTTTAAAGCTATTAGATTTTTGAATTTTTGAATTTAAATATTGTTATATAAATTAGTAGTTAACATTAAAATTGTAAATACATAAGATTTATCTTTTTTTAAAAATAAGTATATGTATATGTACTATTATATTTTTTTTAAGTAAGTTACTATTAATATTTGAAATAAATTTGTATTGAAAATAAATAAATAAATATATATTTTTTAATAGAAATAAGTAGTTTTCCATTTTCAAAAGCATGACTTTCTGTGCTTTTCAATTGGGGTTAAATTATGACTAAAAAAAATTAAGAATATATTTTTTTAAGTTAAATAGGTAAAGCAGTTACCCTAACTAAATAGCTTAGTACTTTTACCTACTTCATTTTTATAAAAAAAAACTAAACGCATAGTCTGTTACTAACATTTTTTTAAAAGAAAAATATGCACTAATTATTTGAGTTAAAACTTGGTGTATTGTTAGTAACATTATTAGTATTGGGGTAGTCATTTCACTCATTGTGATGGGTGCCATGGAAAACATATCACAAATTAAGTGGATTATTATTAATATTATTTTTTAAGATAATGAAAAAGAATCATTAATCTTTTTAAGGAAAGATTTCTTTTCATTAATTAAAACAACTAGTACAAATAATAATCATGATTTTAAAAGTCGAAATCCAACCAATAAAATTGGAAACTGGTAGGATTTTTAATCTAATTTTAATCTAAAAATTGAATTCCGGTTAAACTGATAACAAACTGGTAATCCACATTTCAAAGGGCTAGGTGTGGTTGATGTTTACTTAGTAACTTTTGATCTAACTACCGAATCAATTTTAAATTTTGTAGTCAAATCTCTGACACTACTGAGTAAACATCAACCATTCAGATAAGGAAAAATTCCCTTCAAATAGCATTAAAGTTGGGTATGAAGTTTTACATCTTTTTTTGTTTATTTCGAATTTAAAAGTGGTTATTTCTTATTTTTCTTATTTTTAGGTTACATATTATGTCACAATGTTTATGAAGTGTCAAATTCATCGACATATTTTAGTGATCAACTTCAAAATTAATAATTTATTTACGAAATTAAATAAAAATTAAAAGTATTTAATATTTTTAATTAGGTTAAACCTCATTTGACCTTGGTTTGATCCATATTCGAACCTTATTAAACTTTTGAACCTTAAGCCTTTTGCCTCACTGATTCAACCTCCAGTCTAGTTTTCTAAACCTTGATGATAATTGCACACGGTCTATACTATACTAACAAGGCAATGGACAAGAACAAATACCTAAGAAATTTCAAAACGAAGAATCTTTGTGGTCTCCTATGCTAGTATTTTTTATTGATGTATTTCTTATTGATGTTCCTTTTTTGATAATTGAACAATATGGGCATATAAAGTTATTAAAACTAGATCGACCAGACCAATAAATCGGACCCCTAATTGGTTTGGTCCAACATAAATAGCAATTATAGGTTAGAAAATAGGTTTAGGCGGTTGAACTGGACAATCCAGCTGATTGAACCGATTCAACATGAGATTTCTTTTTCATATTTCATTTTTTTTAATCTAATGGTATAATATATATATTTTTATTTATTTATTTATTTTATTTATTTGGGCTTCTGTTTAGGTGAGGGGAACTAAGAGGCTATGAAAACTGGAAACTAAAGAGAGATTTTAGTGAGACATGGAGAGATTGACAAATGCTTTCCTTGTTATATTTTTTCTTTCGTACTTACAAATGAAGGGGAGAGTCCCCTTTTATAGGAAAAACTAAAGAAAGAGGCCAGAAAACAAGTGGCCAACAGAAAAGAAAACTTATCTTAAAAGCATCTAAAAAGATAAGGTCACAAATTAAAGTAGGAAAATAAAAAGAAAAGTAATTTATAATTACATCCTGCAAAAAGGCAGGCTGCTGATGGACAGCTGTTCTGGACAGCTGTTTCTGTAAACGTCATGGCTTACGTCTGTTGTTTCTGCAATCGTCATGGCTTACGTCTGTTGATAGCTTTTTAAAGATCTCTGTGAGTGTCTAGAATAGTGACTTCGTCTCTGTCGTCAGCTTCTGTCATTTCTTCGTCTTGGAGGTCGTCTACTAGATTAACAATATGTTCTTCATCTAAGAGGCGCCCGTCTCCGGAATGTGGAAGGAACATTTTCCATTCTCTAGTACTGTAAATTTGGATGAAATATCCTTCTCCTAAGAGATGATAACCAATCCAATCTTCTGGGGTGTAGAGGACGCTGGGATCTTGAGCAACTTTGTAAATTTCTGTGTTGTCTAGTTCTTGAAAATCATAAGGAGATAGAGCAATCATCTTGATATCTTCAAGACTATCTCTGTCTCTATCTGCAGAGAAAATGAATATTCTTTTCTTTGCAGGGATGATTTCAAATCCTCTAGCTACAGGGAGTGTGGAGTCAATGATACATATTAATTTCTTTCTAACTGCCATGTTTCCTACAATAAGAAAGAACTTTTCTCCGAATTCTTCTATATAACTTTCAATGTTTCCTTCTTCTTCTAATTTAAATGTAATTTGATCTATTATCCCCATGTGGAAGAAGGAAAGAATTTTTTGGAAGGGCATATCTGTGAGGTTAAGGTCTACTTGTAACTTAAACAGACCTGCTGTACCATTGTTATGTCTTATAATCTGTCCTGCCCTTATAGAAAAGGGTTTCTGTATCACTTTTACTCCTTTAAACTTCCAATTTGTTTCTTCAAAATAAATACGTACTAAGTCTTTTTGTGCATTAATCAAGTCTTCTAAATGTCTGCTTTCTGTCTTTTGTTTGATTATTTCTTCTCCCTCAGGCCATTGATCAATTAAAGGCTTTACGGTAAACTGTGCTGGCATATCTAATAACCTAGCCCGAAGTTGAATGAAACTTCGGTTTTTGGGCTTGTTTTCTTTGATAAATTGATCTAACTGTTGTATTTTAGTATTTAGAATGCTTACTGTGGTGTTGTTTTGTTGGAATTGTCTTTCAGCTTCATTCTTTTTCTGTTCAAGAAAAGCTATCTGTTTAGTTGTCTGTTGCTGAATTTGGACCATCTGTTCTTCTAGTTTTCTATTTCTATCTTCTAGTCGAGCTATTAGCTGACTAGGATCTTCTCGGGCTACCTCTGAATATGGTCTAACTGTTTCGGGCTCAATATAGAAGTTTGGGCCTAATTGGGCCCTTGCTTCTTCTAAAGCCTCAGCGAAGCTGTGATATCCTACAAAAATGGGATTTTGACACATAATGAAATTTTTAACTGTGTTAAAACTGTGAAAAACTCTTGTCTTCAATCCCCTGTATATCACATAATGTGAGAAAGATTTTTTCTGTATCTTGGGATTCTTTTATGAAAAATACATGCTTAGAGCATTTAAGCATTGTACTTTAAATTGTGTTGCTGTTGGAACAGTCTGTATGTGCCAGATATTATCTAGCAAGCACTGTTGTTCTCTATCGATGCTTAACCCCTCAAAGGGTTTGAATTTTCTATTTCTTCCTTCAGGGAATTCTGTGAGGTACATGGTACCAAATTTTATCTCTTTCTGTGCTCCTCTCATAGGAAAACTTCTGTTTATCTGTGAAGGTGAATCCTGTATGTTTGAGGATGATGACCCTCTTTCTGTAGCTGTAACCGGCATCGCTAGATTATTTTTGTATATAATAGTTATGTCTGTTAGGGATTCTGCTGCTTCTGATTTCTGTTCTGTTTGTCCCCGGGGTTTTATAACCCTTTTCTTCATTTCTACCTGTATCATTTAAAAAGTTTTTCAATGTTTCTAGATAATAAATCTGCTAAACTGTTATTTTTTCCTTTTATATGCTCAAAGCAAATTTTATATCCGTTTCCCTGTATCAAATTTTGTAAGTTAACCCATCGGGTTCTGTTTATCTTTTTGCTATTCTCATTTTTGAGAAATTTTACTATAGCTTCACAATCTGTTCTTACTGTAAATTCGTTCTGTAGATATATCTTAAATTTATCTAACGCATTTATTAATGCTTGTATTTCAAAATCTAAACTGGTCCAATTCTGTCATGTTTTGAAATTGCCACTTGCATAAGCAACAATTCTTTCTGTTTCTTTGTCTGAATATTTATTGGGTTTACAGATCATGACTGCTCCCCATCCTTCTTTACTACCATCACATTCTATAATAATGTAATCTGTCGTGAAAGGTAGTTCTAATGGCTTAATTTTTTTAACCTGTTCTTTAATTTTCTTTACTAATTCTGAGTCTTCTTTGTTAAAATTTCTTTGACCATTTTTAGTTGTTTTACTGTATAATGGTCCTACTAATTTGCTTAAATTAGGAATAAATTTTCTAGCATAATTTAGTATCCCTAAAAAAGCCTGTATTTGTTTTAATCCTTCTAATTTATCTGGGAAATTTAATATCTTTTCAGCTATATGTGGCTGTAATTCTATCTTTCCATTCCCTATTTCTAATCCTAAAAAGGATATTTTTCTTTTATATAATTCCATTTTTCTTTTACTTACTACTATACCATATTTTTCTACTTCTTGAAAAATCAGTTTTAGATGTTCTTCATGCTCTTTAATGGAATCACTTGCTACCAGAATATCATCTATATAAACTAAACAAAAATCATATTTTAAGAATATTGAATCCATGAATCTTTGAAAAACTGCTGGTGCATTTTTTAGGCCAAAAGAAAGAACATTCCATTCAAAATGTCCTTCTGGACATGTAAATGCAGTCCATTGTTTGAACCATTCTTCTAATTTTAACTGGTTATACCCTGATTTTAAGTCAAATTTACTAAATATCTTTTTCTTTTGTATTAGTCCTATTAAATTGTCTTTATTCGGAATATTGTATGCATCATCTATGGTATTATCATTTAATCTTTTATAATTATACACTATTCTAGCTTTACCTCTTTTAATTTCACTGTGATTTTTAACTATGAATGCTGCGGATCTATGTGGACTAACTGATCTTTTAATTAATCCTTGGTTCAGCATTTCAGGAATTTGTTTTCTAAATTCTTCTTTATCTAAAGGGCTATAATCTATATTTGCTGTTACTATCCTTATATCCGGATTTTTAATCTGTATTTTTACTTCATAATTTACTCTATTTTTAGTAATGTCTTCACCTATTAATCCTATTTTTTCTAATTTCTGTATGATGGGATAATTTTTAGTATTTTTAATATCTGGTCCTTTTTCTAATTCCAAAGCTAATTCTTTCCCTAGCATAGTATATGTTTCATTTTCTATATATGCTGTTCTTTTTATGTCTGGTTTTAAGAATTCTAATGTGGGTTGTCCACCACGCTTTCTTGCCAATTCTGAAGTCTGTATATATTTATTTGTTGGAAATGTGTAGACATTTTTACTGACTGTTATACTATTTCTAGCTATAGTAACACTACCATTTAGACTGCATATAAAATTTAATCCTAATAAAAAGTCATTACTTCTTGTTTCTTCAGGTGCTATGTTAATCTGTGGAATATCGTATTTAACACTATAATTTTTTGCAAAATCTATAAACTGTATTCCTAAAGCTTCTACATGATGTGTGATAACCATTGTTCGTTGTTCTGCTGTTTTTGTGATAACCTTGTATTTCAATTTTTTATGATACTTTATTGGTATCAAACTGTCTCCTACCATACTCTTTGAGCTTGCCGTATCTAAAATGGCATTTAATTCTACAAACGTATTCGTATCTAACCACATTCTACATTTTAGAGTTATTAAGCTTGCTATACATTTACTAATGGTAAAAGATGTTTCTTCTTGAATTTGTTCTGTTATATAACTAGATTCTACTTCTTTCTTTTAATCAATTTGGTGGTCTTCAAGCTCTTTAATCCTATGTTTTAAAAGTTCTATTTCTACATCATGTCTTTTAATTTGTTCTCTAAGTGTTTCATCTATTATATCTCTACGATTATTTTCTATGACTTTTCCTGATATATCTGTTTCTATTTGGAATAATTTTCTAATACACATAAAACATATTTCTTTAAAACAATTATTACATTGGTATCTTCTATCTATAGCCGGATATAGCCTACAGTTATAACAACTTATATGGTTATTTCCTCTGTTTCTTATCCATTCGTGTAAACATTCTACATTTTGTTCTTGTTGTTCTTCATTCATGTAGGTATAGGTAATTTTAGTACTGTTTTCTTGGTCATTTTCTGAGACTATACTGTATACTGATTCATTGTCTGAATCTGTTTTGATATTTTCTATTTCATAATCGCCTAATTGTTCTACCAAATTTGTCCTATCTATATTTTTATGTTTATTTGGACATCTATTTGCTAAATGTTCTGGATCTCCACAAATAAAACATGTGCATTTTCTATCTCTAGGTTTTTTAACATATTTATTTTTATTTTTCCATGGTTTGTCTTTTCTATAGGATGTGCTTTTTCTAAGGAATTTTTTCTTTTTATCATAATATCCATATGCTTGTGGTGTGTAAATCGCTGTTTTGCAGAACGCCCAAGCTTGACGCTTAATTTGTTCGTGCATTGTAGCATCTTTACATTTATCTTCTAATTTTTTGAACACATAAGTAATTCTAGGTCCTATTCCTAGATCTGTTATATGACCACAATCTCTGTTCCATTCTTCATGCATTAATCTTCCTAAGTCTCCCGGAAGTTTGATGAAATATTTATTACATAAATCATCATCCATAGCTTTACCAGTCTGAGCTAATAATCTAGCAAAATCTGAGCTAAATTCTTTGATGTATTTAAAATTTGTAATACTAAGTTGTTCTAGATTTCTTACTGCCGTATCTTGTATAAACGTATTCTCTTTGGCAGGGTCTACTCCTAATAGTAGAATCCTAATTTGACTCGTGAAATTATATGGATTATCTCCTAACGACTTAATGGTGTTTATTCCATCTGGGTCTTTTAGCTTTTTACTTTGCCAGATTCCTAATGCTGTTGGTCCTAAGGTTGTTTCTAAATAAGAAAACATGTCTATATCTTCTCGCTTATTGGTTTCCCAATTTCTAACAACTGTTTGTTCCCATATTAATATCTCATCTGGCCATAATTGAGGGCTCTGTTGTTCTATTACTAACATATTTGAACTGTAAAGTTTTCCTATTGGCATTCTTGCCCCTCTGCCCTTTATATTTGATTCTCCTTGGTATACTGCAGTAGCAGGTGTCCAAGGTTCTCTTCCTAACATTTCTGTTCCTGATGTTCCTGGTGTTACGAACTCAGGTTTAGGTCTTTTAACTCCTCTAGGATCTATATTTTGATCCATATAACTTACTTCTGGTTTATAGAAATCACTAATTAATATTTTCCCGTTGACTATATCTGTTACTAGTGGTAAGTTAAAAACTTCGTTCAATTTGTTATATGCTTCTTCATATTCTAATCCTAATTCTATCATGCATTCTATTAACATATCATCTACTTGTTCTTGTATGTTAATTTCTGTAAACTTTCTATTTACTATTTGATCAAATGGTTTATGGACTTCTTCTGTTTTGAAGCCAGATATTTCTTCTACTTCATTTATTTCTTCATCTAATTCTTCATATAGACCATATCCTATCATTTCCTCTATATTCTCATCATCTGTGTAGTATTCTATAATTTCTTCTATATTTTCATTATCTGTATCATATATAGGTTCTCCTAATTCTTCATTCATCATACTAACCTCTTGATCACTGTCATCTTCTTTGACAGGTTCTTTTTCTGTATAATTATTAAATCTCATGCTAAAGTTACCATCTTTATCTTCGTATATTACACTTTTTTCTGGTACTAAATTTTTTTCAGTAGTATCTGTAAATTCTTTTAGTTGCCATTCTAATCCTGCTAGTTCTTCGGGATCTATTTTTACTGGTTCTATCATTCTTATTCCATGGCTTGCTAAATTTTCTACGATTCCTTCTATGTTAACTTTAAAATTCATGCCTGATCTATTACTAGCTTTTCCTAAAATTCCTATGCTGATCACTAAATTATTTCCTTTATAGTCTTCGTAACCCTTTGTCGCTAATCCTATTTTTAGATTCTTTAAATCTCTAATATCTTTTAATATGGCTGGTGAACAATAGAAAAGTGCACAATTTTGACTAAGGTCTACTTCCATTCCTGCTATAATCGCTTTCTTAACATCTGTTTTCCAGGATTTATCTAAAATTAAAACCAAGACTTTAGTTCCTAGTTCTTTTCTACCTAATCCTTTTATTCCTATTACTACCAACCCAACATGTGCAAACATTTTTCCTGTTTTCTTGATTTTATTAATCATCTCTGGGGTAAATAGATCTATAGTCTCTGAGGTGTCTACTACTCTAAGGCTTTCTTCTCTATTACTTCTAATTAGTACTGTATTTATGTTTAGGGGCCCTACTCTGTATAAAGTTCTTGGGTTTAATGCATCTAATTGTTCATTATTGTATATTTCTAAGTTTCTTTCTACATCTATTTCTTCTTCTAATTGAACTACTGTTTGTGAACTATTACTTCCTGATCCTCTACTAAACATTCTTCCTAAAAATGGGTTATTATTAACTTCTTCTCTAGATGACACACTTCTACGAGACTCTTGTAGTGTTCTACTAGGTCCACTGAAAGGCGTAAAATTATTCATTTTCTAGGTAGCCAATGATTGTATTTTGTTGGTTTAATACTTATTTTATGATTATTATCTAATTTTAATTTTTCTAAGGCTTTTGTTAACCCTGAAATTTCCTGTAATTCTTCGATTGGTTGTTTATCTATGTTTTTAATCTTTTTAAATTCTGTAATAATATGCTCGTTTTGACTTTTAATAAAATCTAAATTTTCATTTATAACTTTTATAAAACGACTATTTTCTGTTACCAATCCTGTTATACTATTAATCTGTTTAATAATACTTTCTTTTTCTACTTCTAGATGATTTCCTAGACTTATAACTAGATCTGTTAGTCCGTTTAAATGAGCGTTCTGGCTATGAAGTTTATGTTCTAGGGTTTTATCTAGTCGACAAACAATTTCACTTGTTTCTGTTGATATTTTATACTTATCTCTTGAAATTTCTAAATCTAAGTAGTCGATTCTTTTAAATTTTTGGTTCGCAATTTTTTAATACTTAACTGAGCTTTAGAAAGATTTATCAATTTTTTGGAAAAGTTTCCAGTTTTATAACATTAGTTCCCTAAGAAATTAAGCCCAAATAAATACAGATAAACGATATTAAAGACTAATCATTCCAGACAACATAATAAATTATGACAGATAAAGAAAATTGGAATCAGAACGAACTAGAACATGTCTTTAGAAACTGACTCACCCAAGCGGGTTCGTGGCCAACGCAGGCTTTACTCCTTTTCTGGATACCTTTACCACGCCTGTCTATGTCTTTTGTCAGATTGCCAAAGAGGAACGTCTAGGCTCCGCTACCAATAAAAAAGGATAATAAAAAAGGAGGATACTAGATTTCCGGCGTTGGAGATTTACAGTCACCGGTTAGAGATATATATATATATATATATATATTTATATATTTGGGCTTCTGTTTAGGTGAGGGGAACTAAGAGGCTATGAAAACTGGAAACTAAAGAGAGATTTTAGTGAGACATGGAGAGATTGACAAATGCTTTCCTTGTTATATTTTTTCTTTCGTACTTACAAATGAAGGGGAGAGTCCCCTTTTATAGGAAAAACTAAAGAAAGAGGCCAGAAAACAAGTGGCCAACAGAAAAGAAAACTTATCTTAAAAGCATCTAAAATGATAAGGTCACAAATTATATATATATATATATATATATATATATATATATATATATATTATATTATGTTGAACTAACAATCAACTCATTGAACTAGGTTGATTCATTAAACTATTGACCCAAGAGCTTGAGCAGTTCGAAGTCCAGTTTAGTTTTGATAACTATGCATACGAGGACAAAATAAGAGAGTTGTCAAATTTTCCACATCGGGACGTTTTAATTGTAAGGACACCCAAAAGCAAGCCAGAAATTGCTATAAAAACCGACAAGATACAACTCGCACTATCAAGCTTATAGAAAAACCAATAACACAAAGCTCCAAGAAAGAAAATATCTCATAAACTACATAATAGGGCAAAATTATCCTTTTCGTAGTTAGATTTTTATCCTTGATTTTTTTTAATTGGTATGTTTGGTGGTGTTAAGTGTTGTTGATTGTCATCTAGTTCATATAAGGATGGAAATGGAATTACAAGACAATAAATGAATTAGCCAAGACTAAGGATCTAATTCAACTACAAATTTGACCTACTCTCATCAATGTGAACCCAAATGATTTAAGGAATTAAGTGGAACAAATGTTTTTACTCAAATAATAAGAGCGTGTTTAAATGAAATCACCTGAGAATGACTTAAAGGAATATTTTGGAGACTTGTTCTCTTAAAATAACAATATCAAAAGCAACAATATAATTGTGTTCTTCTATATCCTATATAAAGAGAAGAAAGAACCTAAAAACTACTCCCTCCGGTCTCCAATAGATGTAGTTTGGAGACCAAACATGGAGATTAAGGAGAGACTGTTGGACTGTATTGATTACCATAATGCCCCTATACTTTTTACTTATTTACTACACTGCCCTTCTTCTTTCTTCAACAGTCGCCTTGCTAACTTCCCCATCTCCTCGCGGTTTTCAATTCTCCGCGCCAATTTTTTTCATTTTTTCCTTCATCCCTCCAAAATTTTCAATTCCTTCCACCCAAAGTTTAAAAGCCCAATTTTCAATTCTCTCTAACTCCCTCTATCCATATTCCCATTTCTCTTTGTCAAGCCCTAGAGCTCTCAAATTTTGCCTCCAACTCTCAAGGTCTAATTTTTTTAAGAACAATGAATGACATCCAATTCGACCCTTTCAATTTTATTCAACATAATCCATCACCCCCCCTTAAATTTACCAACTATTTTAGAAGGTGAAGAAATTCCTCACCGAAAGAGGATGAAATCCATGTAGAAGATGAAGAACAACCCACATATATTCGTGAAGAGGGTAGAGTCCATGAAGAAATAACATACCTAAATGTGGACCCAGTAGCTCACATTGGTGTTCAAGGTTAGGTTACCTCATCTTACAGTAGATTTGTGGAAGTTTTTGTTAGATCAAATGAGGTTTAAAATAGATTGAAAAAGGTTAAAACTTCCCACTATATTTTATTCAATAAACTGTTGACTCTCCTACTAACCAGCCACTTATGAAGTGGTTTATAAATGATAGAGAAACATAACAATAATAGCAGAAACATAGGAAACAAACTTTGACAGTCTTATGCTAAAAAATAGAAACAAGGTTGTAACTAAAATGTCATTTGTCTAACACTCCTCTTTGGCATTTCAGTGACAAACACCAATTCTTTGTCTCAAATCTTCATACCTTTTCTTTGGTAATGACTTGGTGAAAATGTCTGCAAGCTGATCTTATCCTGTCCTTGTTGAGGGAAAGCTTCACTCATTGGCCCTATAGTGTAGACGACATGATGACTTTCCTTCAACTGAGATGTTGACATATCCTCATTACCAGTAGAGTTCAAGGAGGTCATAGCTGAACCAGGATTAAAGCCAGTTGGGGAGGAGCTATACGAACCATATGAAGGTACAGGAGGAGGGTTCCCAGTAATGGTCCCATGCTTGAACTGTGAAAGAGGGAACTTTGGGGGAGCATTGGATGCAAGATATGCATTTTCATTTAATGATTCTTGAGGAATCCCATTAGGTAAGAATTGGGGCATTGAATGGAAAAAATACGGGCTAAAGTAGGGCCCGTATTTGAGATAGCTAGGATGATATGGTGGCTTGAACATAACGTGTTGTGGAGGAGCTACAGAATTCTGCATTGATGGAGTTGGAATTGGACTAGATAAAGCTGCAGAGGCCTCGGTAGCATAGTTTGACGTGTGAAACATCCCTTGTAGAAGTCTCCTAATTTTCAAGGTGCACAAAGTGACCACCTTACAGAGATGGCATAAGCTCGAAACCATAATTTGGAGCCATTTGAACACAGGGATCTGAATGACTTTTAGGAAGTGGCAATGTTTCCTTTGACTCATCAGCTTTTGAGTCTGCATTAGCTGCAGCATCGACCTCTAACTGTGGTACATTTTCATGTACTTGATGAGGGGAGTTTGATTCATCTAAATGATCAACTTGCACAGTTAAGGATCCATTTCACTGCTAGCATATAGCTCTTTGGTAGTTTCATTAGTCCCCTACAATGATTCAACATTATGAGTAGCATCCACCTCACCACCATCACCATTGCTATATTTTAGTCCAAGACTAGCATCAAAATTTCCAAAAGTCAATCCATTTTTCAAAGCATCTGGGACTAGCAGGTGACTGGGAAACGTAACATCCATTCAAGATGGTTGGCTCAGGTAATGACTGAGCACTGGCTCTATCTTTTTCACCCTCCAACGCAATAGCATGTGAAGGGATAACCAACTCACTGGGAGATTGGTTATCCGATAACCTTGAAGCCAAAGCTCCATCATGAGCTGGCAAAGCAGCAAGCTGAGGAGATTTGGGTAAATCTCCCACCAAATTATTCTTGTTCATCTCTGCAATGCTTCTATTATTGACGTGGCCAATCCTTTTGTGCCACAAGTTTCTAATTGTCCATGAGGCACTAGTATAAGCATGCTCAGTCATTTTTTTCCAATCAGTTGCAAAATATCTATTTTTCGACTTCATGCTGAATAGTTCTTCACCAGAAGGATAAAAAATGGTGCATTTTCGATCCCTAAAATACAGCGAGTAATTCTTCTCAAGCATCTGTCCAACACTCAACAAATTTTGGCTAATGTCAAGAGTATAAAGAACATCTGGAATAATTTTGATACTTGAGGTTGTTGATACAACAACTGAACCTCTTCCTTCAACATCCAAGAACTCTCCATTCCCCACCTTTACTCTTGATTTAAATGTGTCATTAAGATCCCTGAATATTTCAGCCTTTTTACATAAATGATATGTGCAACTGCTATCAACCAGCCAATTATCATCGAAATTGTTTGTTGAAAAACACGAAGCTACAAAGAGTTGTTCCTCCTGACATCAACAACTTCAACCAGCTGTGCATGCTTAGAAGCTTTGTCTTTGGACTTACAAACCTTGGATATATGCCCTGACTGTCTATAGTTGCCACATACAACATCAATCCTCCACCAA
Source organism: Viola odorata (assembly GCA_963691705.1). Classification (NCBI taxonomy): domain Eukaryota; kingdom Viridiplantae; phylum Streptophyta; class Magnoliopsida; order Malpighiales; family Violaceae; genus Viola; species Viola odorata. The sequence continues at coordinate 17,696,968 of OY829539.1, read as the reverse complement.
CAATACTTCTCCAGATGTGTTGTCTTTTTGCAATGTTTGCAGGGAGGGAATGGCTTTTTATCATTACCATTCACAGCCTTATTCTTCTCATTAGATTGTTGTCTTCCTTTACTAAAATTTTTCCTTTGCACATAGAAGGCTCCTTCAGTGACCTTCTCCTGCCTCATGGTCCTTCTTTGCTCTTGTGCTTGGAGAGCACTCATCGACTCTTCTAAAGAAATTGTATTTAAATCCTTAGATTCTTCAAGAGAGGAGATCTTGGACTCAAACCTCTCAGGAAGAGTCACGAGAACCTTCTCCACAATCCTTTTATCTGCAAAATATTCACCAAGCAATCTAATATTATTGACAAATGCAGAAATTCGATTAGCATACTTACCAATCGTTTCATTCTCCTGCATATGCAGAGACTCGAACTCCCTTTTCAGATTCGACATCTTCATTTGACGTGCTCGATCATTTCCTTGATACTCTTCTTTTAGTTTGTCCCAAGTCTCCTTTGTTGTGTTACAAGCCATGATCCTATAAAATACATGTTCTGCTACAACATTTTGAAGAAGAGACTTGGCCTTTGCTTTCTTGGACTTTTCTTCGTTGTTGTACTTGATTTGATTTAAAGTTGGATTTTCAGGTAGTAGTGGGATTTGTTTGTCTTTAGAAATGAATTCCCAAAGATCATATGCTTCAAAAAAATATTGTATCTTTACTGACCATATATGATAATTGTCACCAGTGAAGATGACATGTACATTTAAAGTTTGGCTGCTGGATGCCATAGAAAATGGTTTTGGAGTTTTGGAATTAAAAATGGTTTTGGCCCTCTAAGATCAACTGGGGCTCCGCTACCACTGTTAGTTCAAATGGGGTTTAAAATAGATTGAAAAATGTTGAAACTTCCCACTATATTTTATTCAATGAACTGCTGACTTTTATACATAGAAAAACATAACAAATCTCCTACTAACCAGTTACTTATGAAGTGGTTTACAAATGATGGAGAAGCATAACAATAATAGCAGAAACATAGGAAACAAACTTCGACAGAGTCTTATGCTAAAAAATAGAAATAAGGTTGTAACTGAAATGCCATTTGTTTAACAGTTTTAAGTTGTTCCCTTTCCTCAATTCCAATGATGTTGTATTTTATTAATGTTAGGTCCAAATCCGGGAAGAATAGAGCTCCGTAATGATGATAGGCTCTTAGCTTATAATATGAGTTTGCAAAAAAATGTTGATGGAAAGCTAAAGAGGACAACAACAAAGGAAATTGTTGATATTGTCAATGTGAATATCCGATCAATCCAGCGCCTATGGAAAAGGGGAAGGGACTCCGACAACCACAATATTTCTCTAAACAGAGTAAACAATTATGGCAGAAAAAGGATTTAACTTGATTTGCAGAAGATTAGAGAGAGTCCTTTAAGGGAGAGATAAACTCTAAGGTCCCTTGCCTATGCTTTAGGTGTTTCGAAAACCTTTTTGATTTCAAAACTAAAAAGTGGAGAGCTGAACCGCCACAGTAATACCATCAAACCAACATTGACAGAGGAAAATTATGTGCAAAGGTTCCAACATTGTCTATCAATGATTGCTCCAGCCTCACTTCCAGCATCTAATAGTTTCAACGACAAGGAGAATGTGCTTCACATCAACAAGAAATGGTTCCAAATGACAAGGAAGGTCCAGACTTACTACCTTCTTCTCGATGAAGACGAACTTGTAAGAACTATTAATAGGTCCAATTTTATTCCTAATATTATGTTCCTTGTAACTGTTGCTAGGACAAGATATAAATCTAAAGGGAATTGTACTTTTGATGGTAGGATAAGAGTATTTCTGTTGGTAACCGAGGTTATTGCTATAAGGTCCAGTTCAAATAGGGTAGCTGGAACATTAGAAGTGAAGCCAATTCCCAAAATAGATAGGAAAGTCATTAGGCAGTTCATGATTCAACAAATTTTACTTGCCATTAAGGACAAATGGCCGAGGGATAGCCTCACGGATCCAATTATCATCCAGCAGGATAATGCAAAGACACATATCCATGAGGATGATACTGATTTCTTGGATACTATGTAGGATTGAATATTAAATTATTATGTCAACCTCCTAATTTTCCTGATTAAATGTGCTTGATTTGAGATTTTTTAGAGCTATTCAATCTTTGCAAGAAATGTATATCAATTGGTGGAAGCAGTTAAGAATTCTTTTGTTGAATTTTCTGATTTGAAGGCAAACAACATTTTCATAACTCTCTAGGCATGCATGATTGAGATTTTGAAAATTTTGGGTTCTAATGCGTACAAAATCCCTCATATGAAAAATAACAGTTAGCTAGGCTTGGTTTGCTTCATTCCAGGCTGTCATGTGATCCAGTTATCATTGCAACTGTTATTGCTCATCTTCCTCCTTTACCATGTAAGACATACTGTGATTTGTAAAATCTGCATCCTTAATATTGAGATCCTATTGACACAACCTTATTATTTGTTTTTCAAGAAACAAAGTTAAAGATTGACGTTTCTCGAATCTGAAATTTTATTTTTTAGTTACATGGAATTGGTTAATTTTTTAGCAGATATAGTAATTAGATTGTTAATTTTTGGGCAGATATAGTATTTTGGTAGATATAGTAATTAATTGGTTATTTTTGGATGGTGTTTATGGTAGAAGTCACTGTATTTGGAAAGTAGAGCTAGCTCTATTTGTTATTGTGACTCAAAGTGAAGGATGTCACTTTGTATAGGATGGTAGGGCAAACATAGTATGCTTTGTTTCATAGGTTTTGTGCAGAAAATATGGTACAATGCAAAAAATATTACTAACATAAATATACAGTAATTGTATGGTAAATTTTGTGTGTTTTGTGGAAGTAAGGTAAATTTTGTGTGGCTTGCAATGCTATGGTAATCTCTGTTTGGTTTGTAATGGTAATTTTTGTTGAATAAAAAATGCAAGTTTCCCTTGTTTCGTGTATTGTTGGATAAGAAATGCATATTTTCCCTGCAATTGCTATTGTTAAGAAGGTTGTCAACAAAAGGATTCTATTGCCTCTACAATTAGATTCCTGATTGGTTCATACTTTAGCGAGCCTTTTACCTTCCCAAGCATAGCACTCCCTTTCACATAACTCTCTGATACCCTTAATTCACCACTATAAATTTTGGCTTTCATAGCACTCTTATCAACCCTAAACTGCCACAATTTTCTTGTTTCCTCCGCTCATTATTTTCTTTGCTCTTTTTCAATTTCATTGCAGGTTTATAACCATGGAACATAGGGACAAGATAGAAATCGTCCACGTCCACACTATGGCACTGGTCAGTGCTCATCTCCAAGCCGATGTTAACCGACTTGAGCACAAGCTTCTACAAACCAACCATGACATCTTGCAGCTGATAGAGGGAGTGGAGGAAATGAGCCAAAGGAAGGCAGACATCGATGATGATGATGATCAGGATTTGGCATTTCAAGCTATTGACTCCCTAGGTACTTGCATCACCTATCTGTCTCTTGGGATTGCTCATATGGAGCAAAAGAGGGATGTGATGCAGCTAGCATTAGCCAATACAAGGGATGTATGTTGATGAGCTCAACAGGTTTGTGAATGTCATCCCAAGCATTCCAAACCGAGATTAGTTTAGGGTTCATGTACCTCTATTTCCTTTTAATTATCTTTCTGTCATTTTGTTATATTTTTCCTTTAATTGAAAATTTTGTGGTGCAGTTTTTGAGATGTTAGTATTTGCCTTAATCTCCCTATGTTTTATATAGACTTATTTATTTTTATTTGGTTCAATCATTTGGCTAAGGAAAGATGTACTAAAACACAAAAGGTGATGGATATTTCTAGTCAAATTTCGGCCAACAACATATACAAAATCAGGCAAACATAACTTCATTGATAAACATAACATGAGCAACCGATTATAAGCAAACAAAGCAAATCATACTTATTACATTAAAGGAGACAAATTAATCCAGTTTGGGGATTGCAGAGACCAGGTTGGCAAACTTCTTACTAGACCTTACCGTAACATTGATATTCTAGAGGCACAAATTCAGACAGCCCCTCTTAGACTCCAACCTTGCAATTATTTTTGCCAAGAGGATTAGGGCGTTGCCGATGTTTAGGATCAACTCATCTCCATCTGGATTTTCAAAATCCTGAATTGCACCATTTCTTATCTCCTTGATCTTGCGAGCCACTCCCTTCAAGAGTTCAATACGACGCTCTGTTTGGACTACCTTATGCTCAAAGTCAACAACGTCTTAGTGGAGGGTCGTTCCAACAACTCCTGCAATGTTGAGGATGTGTGTAGCCTCTCGAGGATCCATTGTTCTCCTGGAAGAATTAGGCAGGACAAATATGACTACAAACAAAGAAAATAGGGGAGGCAATTTAGGAAAAAAAGATCTGTTTTAATTTGGTGTTATACTGGAGATGTAGCCTCTTTATAGACAATGTGGTGTTGAGTCCCTGACCTACTAAAAAACAAACTCATACACTCTGGTTGGGTGTGTGTGCAACGAGGGTGTAGAGGAGATAGAGAGGTGTGAGCAAACTGAGTTGTGCATTAAAGAGAACTCAAAAGGCTGCGGGATTCCATTCCTATTCAACAAGATAACGTAGGTTGCAGGAATGTCGACCTATTCCATGCATAGAATACAAATTATTTCCTTTCCCTATTCAATGAAGTTAATCAATTCTACTTGTTTCATGTTGATCTCGTATCTAGTTGCAGGTAAAGTAAAACCCTTGGGAATCCATCTCCATCCGTTCACAGTTGGCTGGTTATCAATTAGAGGAGTTGTGCCCCTTCATTGGCACCCGTTCACCCTTTGCAGAGGTTGAGAGAAGTCATAACTCCTGCACATTTGCCTCTATTAAACAAACCCTGCATCCTGTGTTTTTCAGACAATTCATAACTCCTCTGCCTCTATTAAACCAACATTGCATCCTCTATTTCTTCATCTCTCGCTTACTCCATCTGTTTCTTTGCATTTATTTCTTACTAACCTATAATCTACTTCCATGGATGCAAGAAAGGCTGAAAGTTTTCTTGCAAGTGCAGGGGTTGTTGGTGGTCATATAGAGCAGGCTATGACCAAGATTGAGCAGACAATCCAGGACATCAATAGGATTGAAGCCCATGCAGCAAGGCTGAGAATGATCAAGCATGGAGCACACAAACGATACCATGCCTAAGATAGGATTATCATCGTTGACATAGTTGGGAACTGCCTCGTGCATCTGGAAAATACGATTGCTCTCCTGGAAGCAAAGAATGAAAGCTTGGAGACTACCATCAACATTGCTAGGTCTGCTCAAGTTGCTCTAGACAAATATAGTAACAAGATCACTATTGTCCCCAAGAATAATTAGGTTGTTATTGATTTTAGTTTAAGTTTATGCTCCTCTATTTTATGTTATCTTAATTGACTGAGTTTCATGGTTGCCTCTCAATGGATTTTGTATATAGATTCTGTTCAATTGACTTCGTTTCATTTGAATGATTGATTCTATTTATGAATTTCGTTTCAATTGAATGATTGACTCTCAATGGATTTTGTTTATGCACCAAATGATGCATGGGTACTAAACACAAACAAAATATATAAATTCAGGCAAACCAAATACACAAATTCCGGGGAACTAAATATGCAAATTCCAGCATAGCCTTCACTAATGAGACTTGTCTTTTTATTTGATGATCAAATTGATACATTAAACACAAACAGTTGATAGCAAAACTGGAATCACAAACCACAAGCAACTACCATCAAACGTAAAATAATAAACTGAAATCATTTACTAAACATATATCATTGCTCAAACGCAGATCATACTTGAATAACATTGATATTTAATCTCCAATTTCCATCATTTAGCCAGGGCTAAAATATTGTCCAACTGGCTGGAGTATCTACTACACAATTCCCTTGCTAATTAAACCAAAAAAATATTCCGTAAAAGATAATCTGGGAATGTATATCCACAACACAACAAGAACCCCAACTAATCAACCGCATACAAAATAGAAACCAATGTTTGGTTTCATCAGTAGAAAGATGGAACTAGGAGACACAACATTTCAATAGGTCCTGTTTCCTAGCTTGGGTCCTCCAACTCATACATACCTACAATTGGGAGCTTATTGAGGTCGAAATCTCTCTATCCCTTATACTTGGCTGCCAACAGCTTCTCCTTAGTAGAGGGTTCATTTAAGTCAAAATCATGACTCATTTTGGGTCGTGATTCAGAAACCATGGACTTCACACTCGTGTCCTCCACGTCTGGCTCCATCTCCTTGCCAGAATCCTCAATCACGGCATCGGAAACCATATCCCCATCATTATCGTAGGTATCCTCCACGATTGCCTCCCTCTCCTCGCTGGTATCCTCAATCAAGGCATTGAAAACTATATCCCCATCATTATCGTAGGTATCCTCCATGATTGCCTCCCTCTCCTCGCTGATATCCTCATTCATGCCATCGGAAACCATATCCCCATTATTATCATAGGTATCATCCATGATTGCCTCCCTCTCATCGTCAGTATCCTCAATCACGACATCTGAAATCATATCCCCATTGTTATCATAGGTATCCTCCACGATTGACTCCATCCCCTCACCGGAATTGTCAATCACCGCATCCTCGGCATCTTCCCCGATTCCAATCGAATCCTGTACCACCATGTTCATGGAATCATCGAATTCAACAATTGAGTCGTATTGAGAGTCTTCCCAATAATCAATGCTTCCATAATGGAATTGAGTAAGATGATTAAACCCTAATTTTCTATGGAGTTGAGTGTGAAACTGTGGTTGGAGAAGAAAAAATAAAAATGGACTAAATACAAAGAAAATATAATGAATACAATGATTGACATTCCAAATTTTTATTTCCCACCCAATTCGATTTTCAATTTCCCTCCCAATTTTCCCCAAATTTCAAACGGTTAAGAGCGTTTACGTGAGAGAAGCTTCAAAATGTTAGAGAGAGAGAGAGCTCGCGCCCTTGTTTGGTGCCAGGGGCAAAATGGCCAAACGGTCGCAAAAACGTCTTGGGACGCGAGAACAATATTTAATTCCGATCTCTGGCAAAATATCTTAAACGACATTTATTCTGAACTGGAGGAAGTAAAATATTGTTATTACAATCTAAGTAGGGTAGCTTTAGTGTCAAGAAAGTGACATTGGCCAAGTGAGGCTCTTGACAGCCTAACCCATGCCATTCAGCTGCATCGCTGCTCCATCAAATGCATTGCCACATCCTAGGCCAGGCAGGCACCCGTAAGGCTTGGGCAAGCTAGCGGCTAGTGCCCAACGCTTTGTCAGGACCTAACAAGCCGCGCAACACCTTGATCTTGGCTTTGGCTTTGACTTTGTTGATGCTCAATGTTAGCCTTCGGTGGCCTCCGTTGGAGAGCTCTCATGCTCGCATCACCCCCTCCAATAAATAAATAAAAAAAAAAAATTTTTTTTTTACATCTTGACCCTTAAAACTCTTGCTAACCTATCATATTTTAACCTCTAAAACATATCATTACTATTTTGGCCCTCAAAATATTTAAATTTTATATCATGATCCGTAAAAAAAAATCTAATTAACCTATCATATTTAATCTCGAGAAAAAATCATCACATTTGCTCCCAAAGTTTTCTTTCTAGCTCCGCCACTGATTAACATCGTATAAAGCTTATGTACATGCAACTTCGCTATACCAAGTCTTAGATGCTAAGTCGTTGAAGCGACGAAATGTTGCTCCAATCTAATCTAGCTGGTGAACGATCTCAGTTTGCGACAAGTTTTACTACCTATTAAAGAAAGAGATGAATTAGACCAGAAGAAAGCTATGAAGAAAATGATGTCCGAAAGAAAATTGATTTTTTATAATCTTATACATATCATGTAATTACAACTAGTCTTGTTATTTGTGCTCCAAAAAGAGAGAGGAAAGATCAAGTGGGTAGTCAATCTATCTTGTTTTACACAATATTTTAGATTAGTAAGAAAAATTCTTGATCGAATAAGCCTTAAAAGACAAATATTGTGAAATAAAGGGAGTTTATGATCTCTATTTTAATAATTACATAACGATAAAAGATTATAAGTGAATCCCATTATACTACAACCTTTGGATTTCAATAAATAATATTTTAAAGTTGAGCACTAGAATTAAAGTAATAATTGGAGAGAGTATTTTTAATAGTAAACAATCATCATTTTTTATATGTTAAATAAACTTACCAATAAACACTTATCTCTCTTCTCTATATTTAATAAATTAATCATAAAATACCTAGGAAATCGCCAAACATCATTTATTTTAGACCAATTTATTTTAACCTAAAACGTCATTTAAATAAATCTAGAGTTAAAGTAAACTTAATATAATTTTTTAAAGGAAAAAAAGATTATACTAGCTTTATTCCCAAATGATTGCATGAGTATATTATTTTTCTTGTTTGTCTTATATTTTTTTTTTATAATAAAAGACACATATAATTGAAATATATTATTAGTAGGATATAAAACCATGTTTTTGTTTATTAAGTTTATTGTATTATTTAATTTTTAAGTATGGTACATAAAAGTCGTATAGTTTGTAAAAAAATATTCACTTGCTTTTAAAACTTGCAATCTTAACTTTGTTAAGAATTGCAATCTTGACATTTTCTAGTCATTAAAAAGTTAAAAAACTATAAAAGAAATAAAAAATTATAAAAACTGTAGGAGAATAAAAATATTAGGAATAATCGAAGAAATTAATCAGTAAATGAAAAAAAAACACTAAAACCTAAGAAATTAAGACAATTGAAAAAATTTAAACCAACTTTTTTCATTGTCATAAACCCTACCATTATTATATTTTTCTCAAGTTTTCAATTGATCTGCAAATTGTTACCCTCTTTTAACCACTTAAATGAATTGATTTATAAAAATAAAAATAAACACTTAAATGAATTGTGCTTTTAGAAAAGATGTTAAAGGAATAAGAACATGAGTTGCAGCTCAGGTGATAACATGCTCTCTGAGCTCAATCCATAATGATGTGATAGAAAAAGTTCAGATATAGAAGTTGGAGTCAAACAGTTTTGCATTTTCACAGGGATGGGGAGAGAACATTGGACTGACCTCAAAACTAATGTCACAAATTTGCAGGCAAAGAACTTTGCATTCACAATCAGCACTTTGCATACAATTCAAAGTTCACATAACTTGGTTTCGCTAGGCTTCCATACTTTGCTGATTTGGTTTTGGCATGACATTCACTGCAACCCACTCTTCATTGCTAATGGGCAACACTTCACAGCCAGCAGGATACGCCACCTTTGTCTCGCTTGGATGAATTACAATTCTGTTCTGGCACGAAGAACTCTTTCCAACAGCATGCTCGATGGCTAGACCAATGGCCATACTGGAGGAATCAGCAGGTAAAGAAGATGATGGATTGATTGCAGGGGGCAAAGCAATAGCGCAGTCATTTGGCAATCTCTTTATGGCTGAGGTGCCTTCTGGTCCTAGACATGAAATCGGGAGATGAGGATTGCTACCTGCAGCACATGCTGCAAACAGTTCAAGAGTATGCAGTGAGGCAAAAGAAGAATGCAATGGGAATTACAGAGTTCAAAAGTACACGAACACTGAACTATAATGTCTCTCGATAATGCAAGTGCAAATGTGCTGAACTGTACTTTTAACTTAAACGGTTGATGGAGAGGAAATAAGTTTGCGATCTGCACTTGCAACTGAACCCAAATTCAACAAGAGAATAACTCGGTAACATACTGTGCATATGTAGCTTTTGAACCTAAAAAATGCTTTAGTAACCTGTTCACTACACATCAGAGGCTAAAAAAGTGCTATATATTAGGGCCATCATCAATAAGAGAAAATAAAAGCAAATGTTAGTTAAGTTTAAAATACCACACCCACACAGAGCACAAAAGTGTATAGTTAACGTATAGGTACACAGCCACAAAAGCGTGCATGCGAGTGAGGATGACAACAAGTTGCGTAACATGAAAAACAACCACACTAGTCTCATTTAATTATTTGCAAAACCATGCCCGACAATATTGCGCCAATCTCATTCTTATAGCCTACCCATTAATACCAGTGGGTATCCCGTATCCAACAACTAACATAATCATATTGATCTCAATGAAACGTTCATAAAGGTAAGCAAGTGCCCTCTACTTGGTCGCTACTGAAAAGAACAAAAATCTTCAATGTAAAAAAAAAAAAAAAAAAAAAAAAATAGTGCATCACTCCTGTCCCATTTAAGCTGACAATAGGGGGTATTAAAGTCAAACAAAACATAACCATCCCATTTATAACTAGGTATCATAAATGGGTAAATACCAAATCGGGTCTGGCCTGGGTACCCGAGTTAACTCGTTTAACTTTCATCCCTATGTGCTGTGTGTGCATGCACACAAAGTCGCACTTCAAAACCTCCTTAAATGTCATATCTGCTATACGAACCTAAAAGCCATTTTAAGGATGAAAATACTACTTGGAATCATCTAGATGATAGCCCACTTAGAAAGCTGAACTAAATATCAATCAGTTTCAGGGAAACTTGACAACTGAAAAAAATATCATCACCATGAGGGATACACGTCAATCACATAATGAAGGAACTTTTGCATTCAGTTTTGTGCAAGTGATGGAGCGACAGAAGGAAATAAACACCACAGCACTCAGCATAAATTACCATCTCCAAGAAGACACGTCAATCACATAATGAAGAAACTTGACAGAACTGAAAAAATTACTATCACCAAGAAGAATGCACATCAATCACATAATGAAGGAATTTGCGTTCAATTTTGTGCAAGTGATGGAGCGACAGTAGGAACCAAACACCACAGCACACAGCATAAATTAATTACCTAATATGGACGCAAACTATTTAGCTATCACGTGCACAGAACATTTCTTCAGTAAATTAAAAATTGAAAATCACCTCTATTTTCCCCTACCTTCTTCATCAGGCACAGGCAATTTAGGTTGGACATTCTTTTGGAGATAAGCAGCGAAACCTAATCGTGAGCTAGGAGATGAGCAATGAGGAGTTTCTTGCCCTTCGGGGGTTGGAGAAGGGCCCATGGAGCCCCGACTTGAGTTTCCTGAATAAGAAACCACAATTTGTTATAAAGCATTAATACTATCACGAATTATCCATGAGGATAATAAAGTTAGCCATAGAAAATAAAGGATGGAGATCATAAAAAATTAAGAAGCATGGAGATCTCATCCACTAGGAGATGACGTTGTGCTACCAGTAGAATGACAAAATTGCAAAAATATGAGAAATTCTCCCTACCTTCATTGAAGCTGCTGGGCTCAAGAGGTTGAAAAAGCCTCTGTTTTTTAGGCCCGTCAAACCTTTCTACCCGCCCAGTAGGGGAAAAGACCTCTTCCATGCCTTCTTTTCCCTTTTGCAACCCCTCTCCAACAACATTGTTACTATGATCTGAAGGTAGAATTCTCACCAATATAGGTGAGAACGCTTACTAATAAAAATTGTGCCATATACCTACTGACCACTTATGACTTAAAACAATTGCTGAAAAAAAGCAGAACAAACATGCATACCTTGTTTTAATGCTATATAAGCAACTTTTGCTGCACTTAGTTCCGCTTGTTTCTTAGTTCTTGCTTCCTGACCTCTAAAAGACTTCCCTCCGATTTCGACAGTCGAAGTAAAGATTGGTGCATGAGCTTCGCCAGATTTGGTTAAGCTATAAGTTGGAAAAAGATGACCTCTTTTCTGAGCTAGTTCTTGTAAGAGATTCTTATAAGCAGATTCATCCTACACATAATAACAAAACAATACTAATAATTTCAAAGAGGCTAAAAAAATAAAGAAAGAGCTGACATGCTAAAGATAATGCCAAAATCATAGATCTCGATAAAAAAATAATATCAATGGCAGGCGGACTTGCCTCTTCAACTCCAGGCAACATTGACAGTGCAACTTTAGCAGCAGCATGCTCAGCTCTACTCAATGTGGGAAAGAATTCTTCACATGTATAAGATTGTCCACCAACAGTAACCTTGCACTTGAAGCGACAAGCATGTGGGGGACCCTCACGCTCGCAAGAATACACAGGTAGAGCGAGGTTTCTCTTTTGACAATAGGTTTGCAACTGAGTTTTGAATAACTGTGGTGAATCTATAAAAAGCATAGTTGTTCAAGATGTAAGATGAAAGACGAGCAACAAAATTGTGAAGGCTCTAGATTTCACCATCAAGACAAAACACCGTGATAACAAAGCATATATGTTATTGTAATGATAATAAAGCAACATAAAATGCCTGTGTTTTGCTTAATTTAACTAGTACAATTTAACTAGTACAAAAGACAAGAAAATTGTGACACAACAAAAAGAATAGGTGCTTGGACTCTAAAGACAAACGATCAAAGTTGGCAGCAGAAAGATCCACGCATCTATGGAGAATTTTTTCTTTCTTTTTTTTCATTGAGCAACATTTCTGAGATGTTTAGTGTGAACGGGGGACCACCCACTACAACTGCTGACTTGAAAGCACTGGTTTTTATCTAGCACATTGGCCTTATGATTCCAAGAAACTATGTGCTTTCCATAACCACAAGTTTTATAGCCAAAATTTATGCAAATTCTTTTTATCTTATTTTAATTTAATTCAATTTATTTCAATTTTGTTATTTTGCATAACATTTGAGGATAAGATGAAAAGAGTGAGTGACAGTAATTTTTTTGGCAATGACATCCATCATGCCCCTATCTTCCGATAATAAATAAAAAATTTCAATTACAACACATACTGGCTTCAAAAATTTACAATCCAATTGATTCCCATAAGTCTACAAATCCACATATACAAAAAGGAAATTATTGATTTTGTCATCATATCATATTTTTGTCTCCCAAATGTCTTGTATCTAAAAAAAAATGATTCTTTTTGGTGCGCTGATGGAATGAACTATCCATATATGTTGTACTATCCCAACAAATGCTCGATTAATGCCATTTTTTATTCCATCAGCACAACTGGAGCCAATTTAATAGCTACAGCATGAAGGAGTTGAAATCAAAAGTATAAAGTAGATATGGCTACTTTTTAAGAGCTATTTGAAAAAATTTAAGTATGCAGCAAAGGTTGCATTATTACCACTACACTAGAGATAACTCTTTCTATGTCTACGTGAGGAAACAGGAAAGTTATCATCCATATGAAGATTGACTACCAAAACGTAAGGATTGACTCCAATATTTAAGGAAAGTACATAACTGCATTATGGTGGCATAATTGCCAAATGGAAGTTAAATATAATTGAAATCGCAAGATACGGAAAATTAATAAAAATGAAAGGAATAGATGTTTTCACCTTTGAGAATCTCATTGAATCTTGCAGCTAAGGTTGCTTGATTCCCCTGGGGACTTTGCAAGTGTCCCTGTACGTCAAGTTGAGTTGTTCTTCCACCTGAACTAACTTCATAGTGTGCACTTGCAGGACCTGCATAGACTATGCCAAAAAAGCATATATCAAACAAACCTTGTATATCATCCTTTTTTTCAACTACACGTTTTATAATTCTTCCATTCTCTTCCCTGAAGTGACTCAGTTTTATCTGGCACATTTTTCCAAAAAATTATGCTATGCACGATTCTACTATCTAAAGCATCACTTCTTTATGTATTAAGATACCAACATAATATATTTACTCACCTCTCATCCCATTATTTACTGCCAATACCATGGTTTCACTTCCCAAAGAATTATGATTTGATTCCTCTATTTTAGTTTGCAATCCTCTTGTAGTAAGGTGACTATCCATTCCTACATTTGTAGCTGAAGGACCTGATGTAATCACAATTCACAAGCTATGCTGTCAACATAAAAATACCAACAATACTTCTCCAACTCAAACTGCTAATAGCTCTCCATCTGTAACTTTACAGGAGAAATGTACAACTCAGCTAAGGTTTTAATCTGCTGTGCAGCTGGAACAGATTTACAAATCATGTTTTCCCAAATCTTTATGCCGTGCAAGATTCTACCATCTAAAGCATCATTTATTTATATATTCAGATTCCAACAGAATACATTCACTCACCTCTTATCCCATCATTTTTATCCAACACCATGGTTCCACTTCTCAAGGAATTCTGGTTTGACTCCCCTACACTAGTTTGCAGTGTCCCTCTGGTAGTAAGGTGAGTATTCACTCCTACATTTGCAGCTAAAGGACCTGATGTCATCACAAGAAATGATGTCAACAAAAAAGTACTAAGAGTACTTCTACAACTAAAACTGATAATAGCTCTCCATCTGAAACTTTACAAGAGAAATGTGCTTTAAGTATCAAATTATAGTTTCTAAAGATACCATTTAAAACAAATCTACAACATTGTCAAACTACCTAATTACGCATTAATTAATGCAAACTTCCTTAGTAAAAAGTTACTGCTTAAATGCTTTTTCACTCTTTTTACCTCTAAATACTCTTTAATTGTTACTTCCACTGGAAGAATACAACCATTTTTAACAATATTGACAGCAATGACAAATATAACATCAATTGCCGAATTTCATTATGGCTGAAGAAAGGTTTAAATGTAAGTTTTTCTGTGTTTTGAAAAGAAGTCCATGTATTGCAATATACATCCTCATTTAAAGAGTCATTCAGTGCCAGGAATAAATTTCGTGCACATTTCCATCTTAGTAAAAACAATGTAAAATATACCTAGCTAAAAGCAGTCGACATCCCTTCACCGACGAATGGTGTGCTCCAAGTTAAAAGCAAAACATTAACTTAACATATATTTCCATGATAACATGAATTCAATATGTACTTTTCTAAAGTATTCAGCGCTTGTTCTGACACGTGTGATACGTTCCAAACTATTAAATTGATTTTAAGAGATGTCATGATGGACAAAAGAGTGACTCTGGATTTTTGTAATTAATACAATGGATCGGCGAGTAGCCTTAGTACGAAGATGTTGTTTCCAGATAAATCCTCTTTAAATAAAAGGAGTAAAATGTCTGTCTATTACTTCACCAAAAACACATTCTAACTGTCTATTTTAACTTGAAGGAAAATCTCCATGCGTTTTGGAAGGGAATACGCATAATCTGCAAAAAAATGTCACTTCCCCATATAACCTCAAAAAGCAACACATAAATAGCCCTTCAGGAAATAAGAAAGAAAAACCAACAACAACAACAAACAACAAGGAAGAACAGTCAAATGAGAATCCTAAACATAGGCTAAAAATCAGTGCATGAGAAGGTCCTTAAAACTCCAACAAGATCAAAACTTTAAGAGCTCAATTGATAGAACAAATATTTTGAGAAAATGTCAGCGCGGAATATATGAATGGTTTCTAAAAGGGAGTGCAAACAATGACCTAAACACCAACTGCGTCCTCAAAACAAAAACATACCCGGGAAGAAAAGAAAGCAAAGCAACAAGTGTGCCGATTTCACTCACCGATAGAAGTAATTGAGGAGATGGATGAAGGTATCGCAACATCAGCGGCGGCTGGGATGAATTGAATGAAAGGGGAAGGGACAGGGGCAGGGGCAGTGGCAGCCGCAGATGGGAGCATGAAGTGATCATAGGCCACTTTAGCGGATTCGTTTTGTGCCTCTTTGGAAGATCTGGAAATAGATGGAGAGCAGAAAGAGATTCCATTGACAATAACAGTGGATTGGAAGCGTGGGTTATGATCTAACCCTTGCTTACAGGTATCATACTCTGGTATCTGCCATTTTCTCTGCTGACACAGTTCTTGCAGCTTCGACTTGTACATATTTTATAACAATCGTTTGTTGGTCGTTGTTTGAGAGTGTGGTGGGGGGAGAAGAAACAGAAACACAAACAGGTGGGCAGTGAGAGCCGAGAGGGGTAAAGCGTGAAAAGAGAGGATAGGTAGGACTGCTGACGAGTGACAAAAGATAAATGACAAGGGTTAGAGAATCTAGTGTGGGAGCGTGTACGTGAAGTGATTTACAGCTGTTAGTAAATAAAAGCACTTTTTGAGAGAATCTAGTGTGGGTGTGTGTACGTGAAGTGAAACTCAAGCGGCATGTCTGTCCTCTTTGTGTTTCTAATTATATACCCAACTTTTATTTATTTTAATTTTCCAACTCACGCCGGTCCCTTTGAGATTTTTTTTTTGTTGAGAAAAATTCATTTTGACATTTAATTATTTTTCTCACTTTTAATTTAGCACCCAATTTTTAGGTTATTTCAAATTTACACCATAATTTTCCTTTGTTGCTCAATTTAGCACCCAAATTCTTAATTTTTCAGTTAACTTTGACCAATACTATTAGTCAACATCATTTTTAGTCCTAAATTTTCTAAAAAAATTATTCTAATCTTCAATTTATTTTTCTTTTAAAAATAATTACGTATATGCTCATTTAACATTTTTGGAATAAAATTCAAAAAAAATAACAAAAATTTTAAAAAAACCAAAAAATATAAAAGGTGTTGTTTTTAATATTATTTTGCTAACGTGTCATATTAAAAAATTAAAAATTCTAAAAAAAATATTTAAATTTTGAAAAATACTTCTAGAAATATTTAAAATTTCAAAAAATTCTAGGAAATAATTTTAAAACTTTTAAAATTGAATTTCTAAAATATTCTAAAACTCTCCACGTTTTAACCATATCCCCCTCCTTTTCTTCTTCCCTCATCGTATCCCTTCCCTCCCCCGCAACAAATTGAAATCAACCAATCATCATCTTCAAATATTCACCGGTTTTGATTACCTCGCATCAAGTTAATTTTACCATGGTCACTTTTTAAAAAGTCAAGTTTTTAACCTCCCAAATATACAATTTCACCTAGTCTCACTCAAAGTCCAATATCCTTATGTAAGAACAAGAGAAACAGCTTCCAGACGATAACAATAATGGCCAAGACAATATCATTTCAATCATGACAAATAAAAAAATTAATGAATAAGAGATGAAGTGAGGAGGAAAGAAGAAAAAAAATAGGTTTTTTAATTATTCCCCTATTTTTATTTCATTGATTATAATTCTTGAAAAAATTATCACTTCTTTAAATTACTTTCTTGAATATTTTGAAATTTTAAATTTTATAGATTGTTTTTAAAAAAAACTATTTTCTTCTAATTTTTTTAATTTTAAAAAGTTCTAGAAATTTTTAGTTTATTTTCAAATTTTTTACCAAAAATGTTAAAGGGTATATGCATAAGTATTTTTAGGAAAACAATAAATTGAAGGACTTAAAATAGCTACTTTTAGAAAAAAATTGAACTAAAATAGCTATTTTAGACCAAAATTAATTGGCAAGTTGGGAGCTTGGATATTAAAATGAGTAATGGGGAAAAAGTTGGGTACCAACTTGAGTAACGGAGAGAAAGTATGATGTAAATTTGAAACAACTTAAAAATTGAGTGTTAAGTTAAGAGTGAGAAGAAAAATTGGATTCCAAAATGACTTTTTCCCTTTTTTTTATCCTTTGAATTTGTGATTTGTCATTTTGCATTTTGGAGGGAAAAGTGTAGCATATTTGGGGTATGGCTCATATAATTTGTCAAATTAATTTGAATCATAACATTTTGTTTTTAAAGTGAAATGATCCTCACTTGTCAGCAAGTAAAATGTAAAGGTGTAAGTGAACTGTTTTTTCGTTGAAGGACATAAGACTACCTACCCTAGTTATCAGAACCGAACCGGACTGACCGGGCATTTTCACCTTTCAGGTCCGATTCAGCTATCGGACCAGATTTGCCTCTGACCAGGGTCAGACCGGTCGACCCGGTCGGTTTTTAGCGAACCGGCAGGTTTTCTATTAAATCGGCTGGTTTGATGACGTGTCAAAACGACGCCGTTTTGACATGGCCCAGGGCCCATATCAGAGCCAAAGCAAAACGGCGCCGTTTTGGCGCCCAAAACGACGTCGTTTTACTTCTTTTTCAATTTTAATAATAATTTTTGATATATTATAAAATGCTACAGTAAAAACCAGCCGGTTCAATCCGGTTTAATCCGATTCAATTGTCTAAGATTGAACGGTTCAATGTGTGAATGGTTCAAAATGGACGAGCATCTACAATCCGGTCGAACCTAATTAAACCACCAAATTTTTATTTTCGGTTCGTTGTACGGACGAGTTGCCTACATTTCTCCTAATTTGTTGTACTAGTTTAATACCACGTAAGATTTCATCATTAATTTCACAATTAATGAAACTACATAAAACAAATCCCATAGTATACAACATGTTCTATTTTTATAACTGTAGTTTAAAACTTATAATATTATAAGCTCTATAGTTTCCTAATTGTTGCAATTTTAACTTTTATAATAGTTAGGAAATTCAAATAAAATAGTAGAAAAATATGAATTTGGGACAAAAAAATGTAACAATTATAGTAAGTCGTACGAAAATGAAAAAATTAGTTTATATATTATTTATAGTTGTTTTCCCTTTTAAGTACTTTTTATATTCTTATTATTAGTTTTTTAATAAAGTGGGCTCTCCCATATTTGTTACATTTTTCCTCAAATTTTCATAATTTTTTTATTCTCTTTCCATCAAAATAATTAACTACTACACAAGTCAAAATTGAACTTTAGAGAAGTTATAAGATTTATTTTGCAAGTTTTTAAACTATAGAGTCAAAGTATAACATTTTATAAACTATAAGATTTTTTATGTTTACCCATCAATGCATATACCAGACCAATGCAACACGTATAATGTAAGTGCATAATCGTATAGATTTATTACATTTGAATTCAAACTCCATTCAACAAATATTATTTAATACCTTAACTTTATACGTTTACAAATTAAAATATTAATAATTATACTTTGTAATACAATAACTATACATCCACGTAAGAATTAGCTAATATAATTAGTAGTATAAACTTTGTTTGACCATCATTATACTATGTCGTTCTCATAAATAATCGTCTATTTTTATGATCACTTCATAATTGAGTGTAAAATTTATGTTTTTACTGCTAAATTACTTATGATTTGGACAATAAAGCTATTGATTAGATTCAATTCTCTCCGTTTTTGCAGTGATAGGCAAGAGACATAACTTAGAGGGGAATGCAACAATGAAGAGGGCAGAGCAGAAAAAAATCATTTTTCGCCACCTTCTTGTCCAAGAAGTATTGAGAGAGACAGAATTTGGCGGGAAACCTTAAAGGCAGGCACGAAGATCAGCAGCAGTAGTGGAAGTGGTCAAAATGACTAAGGACTCTTTATCATTAGTTGTAGATATTCCTATTAGGAGTCTACGTCTGAATCAGATTATGAACAATTTAATTCAGATTTATCTTTTCGGTTATTGATTTTAAGTAGGATTAGAAATGTAGCTAAACTATCTTAAGCTACAAGGATTCCTTAGAGAGGGGATCTCATCTCCTCCTCCCGTTATCAGTTTTCTTAAGTTGGTTTTGTGAACTTCCTGGAGTTGACGGAGCAAAGGATCTAGTTTAGAGTTTATTTTGCACAAATATACAAATGAACTTGAAATTATATAAGAAACAGACGAAAAATGGAGGTTGCAACGAAATGGAATAATATGAATGGCAAGGATTGGATATTACCCGATGCTTGGACAAAAAATAGATAAGAACTTGAACACGATGAAGATGGGAACAACACACTTGAATACTTGAATTACTTGGAAAATAAGCAGCAAACAGTATACCAAATTACAGGCTAGATTTCCCAAAGAAAGCTTAGTGAGGAGTATTCTCAACTCAAATTAGCTTTCTCAAGGAAATGAGAGAGTCTAGGATGAAAATGGGAGGAGTATTCTAACTCAACAATACTCACTCAATTTAAATTGCTGACTAAAGTGTTTAAGTCTAGAATATATACACACTGAGAACAAAATAGTGAGTTGGGCTGTTCAGACCCATAGATGTTGTAAAGTGGGGCGGGTAGGCCCATGATTAAGATATCAAAATGGAAGAATTCCGTTTGATTCCTTTCATCCCGATAGTTTCCCTTCCCGGTAACTATTACACTTCCCGGGAGACTCCCGATTGGTTGTAGGCTGGACCTGGAGTTGACGCATTTCCATCAGTTGGCATGTTATCGGTTACCGTTTGTTTCCATGTTCCCGATAAGTCAGGATCCCGGTAATTTGCAATGACCGTTAAGGTCCTTTCTTTGGTTCTAGACACATACTTTCTAATTTCCGTCTCGAACCAAAGTGCCAACTTCTTGGCCCGACTTCTGGTTATCGGTCCTTGATGAATCGGGGCCTCGCCGCTTGGTGTGTGCTCGTAGTTGGTTTGGGCGTCGGTTGGCGTTCAGGAAGTCACGTCCTTAGCCATGATCATATCATCCCCTCCCCCTCCGAAATAATTTGCCCTCGAATCCATTCCGTTGAAGTCATCAAGTCCTGCATGGTAAAGGGACAAGTCATTGACATGGAAGATGTTGCTAACGGAATTGTACTTACCGGGTAAGTCCAGAACATAGGCATTGGAGTTGATGCGGTGGAGAATCTGGAAAGGTCCATCTCCCCGTAGACTTAGTTTGTTGCGTCGCTGTTGGGGAAATCGGTCTTTGCGCCAATGCAACCACACCCATTGTCCTAGTTGGAAGTTTGGGGGTACCTGATCGGTATTCCGTTTGTTTGCCACTTGTTCATTCATCTATTTTGTGTTCTTACAAACCTGTTCATGCAATCTTTTTACCTCAGCAACTTTGGTGTTTCCATCTGTACACTTCAGTGAGCTTAGAGGCAAAGGTAAAAGATCAAGTGGAGTTAACGGTTGAAATCCGTAAACTATTTCAAACGGAGAAAATCCAGTAGCTGAGTGACATGCATGGTTATAAGCAAACTCAATAAATGCAATGCAATATTTCCATTTTGTACCATGCTTATTAACCATGGTCCGAAGGAGTGTACCTAACGTTCTGTTTACCACTTTCATTTGGTCATCTGTTTGGGGATGACAAGTGGTGGAGAAAAGCAGTTTTGTACCCAACTTTGCCCAAAGGGTACGCCAAAAATGACTTAAGAATTTCACATCTCTATCGCTAACGATAGTTCGGGGCATGCCATGTAAACGGATAACATGTTGAAAGAACAACTGTGCAATTCGGATGGCATCATGAATTTTAGCACATGGAATGAAATGTGCCATCTTGGAAAATCGATCTACCACAACAAAAATACAATCATTTCCATGTTGAGATCTTAGTAGACCTAAGACAAAATCCATGGACAGATCAACCCAAGGGTGGTTAGCAACCGGCAGTGAAATATAGGTGGTATGATGCATGGATTTGGACTTGACCCGTTTGCATTCTAGACAACAGTCTAAAATATTAGTAACATCTATTTTCATTTTGGGCCAAAAAAATGCGTTTTAAGAGCATGCAAAGTTTTGGAAATACCAAAATGACCACCTAGAGCACCAGAATGTGCTTCCATCACTAACAGTTCCCTAACGGATGATCGTGGTATGCACAAGCGGTTGTGTTTGAACAAAAATCTATCATGCTGTATAAAATGCATGTATGAACCGTTAGTGCAAGCAGCATAGATATCACGGAAGTCTTCATCATGCTCATACAATTTAATTAAATGAGCAAAACTAAAAATTTGTGCATCAAGAGTATTCAAGAGAATATACCCGCGAGATAAGGCGTCAGAAACTACATTTTCCTTCCCCTTCTTATACTTGATGGTGTACGGAAAGGCTTCAATGAATTCCATCCATTTGGCATGTCGTTTGTTTAATTTGGCTTGCCCTTAAAGGAACTTCAAGCTCAGATCATCGGTATGAATGACAAACTGGTTTGGTAGTAGGTAGTGCTCCTATACCATAAGCGTCCTTACTAACGCATACAATTCCTGATCATAAGTGGAGTAGTTGAGCTGCGCGTCGTTAAGCTTCTCACTGAAGAAAGCTATCGGGCGTCCGTCTTGGGTAAGAACTGCCCTGATATCGGTACCACTAGTGTCACACTCTATCTCAAAGACTTTAGCAAAATCCGGTAATGCCAATAGCGGTGGCTCCATGAGCTGATTCTTCAGCTCCTAGAAGGCTTCTTCCTGTCTCTCTCCCCATTCAAACGGAATGTTCTTCTTAGTAAGTTCATTGAATGGGGCGACGATTGTTGAGAAGTTGGGCACGAATCGCCGGTAGAAGCTCGCTAGGCCATGGAAGGATCTGACTTCATTGGCATTTCTAGGACAAGGCCAATCCCAGATGGCCTTAACTTTTTCTTCGTCCACCTGGACACCATCTGTACTTACAAATAAACCTAGAAAATGGACACGTTCCAAACAAAATTCACACTTAACCAATTTAGCAAACAATCGGTTAGTACGCAACGTGCCAAATACAGAACGTAAATGAAAAATATGTGTATCAACATAAGGACTATAACAAGAATATCATCAAAATATACAACAATAAATTTACTGATATAGTCTCTCAAAATATGGTTCATTAATATCATAAAGGTACTGGGTGCATTGGATAACCCGAATGGCATTACCATCCATTCGTACAAATCATGTTTCATTTTGAAGGCGGTCTTCCATTCGTCACCTTCATTCATTCGGATTTGATGGTAGCCACTCATAAGGTCAATTTTTGAATAAATTTGACTACCACTTGGTTCATCCAGCATATCATCCAGTTTGGGTATCGGGTACCGATATCTGACGGTGATTTTATTGACGGCTCTGCAGTCAACGCACATTCTCCAAGAACCATCTTTCTTTGGTACAAGTAGTACTGGTACTGTACAAGGGGACATGCTTTCCCGGATGAATCCCTTACTTAATAACTCATCCACTTACCGTTGGAGCTCTTTGGTTTCTTCCGGGTTGCATCGGTAAGCTGGTCTATTTAGCAAGGTGGATCCTAGGATCAAATCAATCTTATGCTCTATTCCCTAGATTGGTGGAAGTCCGTTTGGCATCTCCTTGGGGAATACATCTTCAAATTCCCGCAAGAGTGAAACTAAAGGACTAGGTAGAGAAGAAAGAGGGTCAGTAACAATATTCAAACAGTGTGCCTTGTACCGAAGTACCAGACACCGTTTGTTAGTAGCAAAAGCTTTCCTCACATCTTTCCCTCTTGCCAAAAGACTCGCAGGTTTTGGCTCTCTACAGTGCTCGCTATTTTCACGGCGCGTATTCTTATTCTCTTCTCTCTTTTCTTTTCTTTTTCTCTCTTTTTTTCACTCCTCATGCCATGCTTGCTTTTTTCATGGCGTGTATTACCGTTACTCTCATTTCCTCTCCACTTTTTTCTCTCATTTTTCTTAACAATTGAAACTCAACACTAGTTTTTTCCATATGTCGTTGGTCCTCTCGGACTTTTGCTGGAGATAATGGCGATATACTATATTTTCTTCCTCCATGGTAAAAGTGAATCTTGTTGGTACATCCATCATGAGTGGCATATCGGTCAAATTTCCATGGTCTTCCAAGGAGGAGATAGATGACATCCATCGGTACTACATCACAAAGTCTTTCATCCTCATATCCTCCCATCGTGATGGATACAAAAAACTGCTCTCTTATCAGCACTTCACCATCTTCATTAAACCAATGTAAGGAGTAAGGTTTAGGATGTGGTACCACCGGAAGATTCAGCTTGTGGATAAAATATGACTGACATCATCAACAACACTTCAATTATCCATAATCATGGAAGCGATCTTTCCGTTTATCTCACAACGGAAGTGAAACAGATTTTCTTGTTGCTCTTCACAGTCGCCCTCAGCCTTGGCTTAGACATTCATACTATGTCCGACCACTAGATTCATAGCCATGGCTGGAACTACTTCTTCCTCACTGCTCTCGTTATCTTCCCTTTCATCCCCATTATCATCCTCCGTTTGTTCCCCTTCACTTTCAGTTTCATAACTTTGTCTCAAAGGATGATTGTAAGACGGTTGGGGCATTCAGATAAAATATGTCCTCTACCATGGCATTTCAAACACTCAACATTGGAAGAAAACCTTCTCGGCTGGTTGGGGTTGGTAGTACTGGGGTTACCGGTAAATCCCGATTGTTTTGGTGGTAGGTTGACTGGGTTGTTTTTGGGGTATGGTGATACGATCCTAGGTGCGTAGGATACGTAACACGTATTTGTGATCTAGTTCAAGGTCTGGATTTCGATGCGGAAGATAAATACTCGCTTGAGTGTTCGACCCTGATACCTGTGCTAGCCAACCCTAACTAAACAAGTGAGGTTTTTAATTCGAGTCTCTAACCCTGAACTTAACCTATGAGAACCAACCTAGATGAAACGAACTAATGGAATGAACTCTCGGGCTTTACTTGAAAACTATTCGAGATTTCAGTCTCAAATAGAACCAAGGTTCACGCATGAACAAAGAGTAAATACTCTTAAGACAAAGTCTCAATTTGGTTAATTTTTTGTGGTGTTTTATTATGAGCTCCATCGGCTCTATAAATAGGCAAATTGTCAATACAAGGTTAAGTATAATCACAAGTTCTACTTCTACTAGGAATAGAAGTTCTATATAGGAAATAACTCTAATAACTAAATAAGAAATATAATAAAACATTCCAGAAGCTTCATAATAGCTTTGGCACGGTTGAACTCCAAGATGGGCCCCAATCTCTAAGTCGCAGGCTGCTGCTTGTTCACACTGCGCATGAAAATGTCGAATAGGGTTAACTTTTGATCCGTTCATCTGATTGGGCTGAAACCTATCCCAAATGAAAGCTAACATCTGAAAGCTCTGGGAACAACCTCTTACTTCCTAGTTCGGGTCTCACTAGTCTAAAACAGCTTAGTCAAAGTCATTTGACACGTCCTAGAGTCCTTGTCTGCGTAGGACTTCTGTCAACAAAAATGTTGGCTTGAGCTTTTGGACTATCCACTCATCCAAAATTCCTGAAATTTGGACACAATAAATATAACACATTAAAGTGTCAATAAATCCTTTGTGATCCTTGATCGGACTCCATCTGCTCCATCATGGATTGACGTTTTGGTCCGCCTAGCCTTTACTGCTTGGTGTATGTGTGTAGCGGGCCTAGGATTGTATCATTCCCTCCCCCTTCGAAAAGATTCATCCTCGAATCTTGCTCAACATAATCTGCCCAAGAAAGCCTCACAAATATATGCTCAAAGCATGCTCGCCATCTCTTGCGCTTCCTTAGTCACCATCTCTTGCCCTTCAAGGGCAAGACGCTCGATGCGCTAGGGTTTGTATGAGGATTCGCATCATTTCCTCCCCTTTCGAAAGGATTCACCCTTAAATCATATGAAATGCAAGAGAAAAGAAACACAACCTCCTCTGATCTTCCTGACATGACTCCCAAAATAAAAAATAAGACACTTTGGTGGACAGATTTTTGTAACTCTTTTTGACACTTTTTTGGACTATTTTTGTGACTCTTTTTTTACACTTTTTTGGACTGATTTTGTGAGTCTTTTTATGACACTTTGGGGACTGATTTTCTTATGACTCTTTTTCGTAAATAAAAGACTCAAACAAACCACTCACAATCGCTTGCAATTTGTTTTTACAAAAACGCAAAACAAAATCTAGAAAATTTTCTAGATCGACTCGACTCCAAACGAAAATAACAAGACACAAAACGAAAAGATAACTTGAAATGTACAGGATAAATAGATAGTTACCAAACCATTGAATGCCTTAAGCTCCGCTACCAACTGATACGATCCTAGGTGCGTAGGATGCGTAGCACGTATTTGTGATATAGTTCAAGGTCTGGATTTCGATGCGGAAGATAAATAACTCGTTTGAGTGTTTGACCCTGCTAACAACCTATGCTAGCCAACCCTAACTAAACAAGCGAGGTTCTTAATTCGAGTCTCTAACCCTGAACTCAACCTGTGAAAACCAACCTAGATGAAACGAACTAACGGAATGAACTTTCGGGCTTTACTTGAAAACTATTCGAGAGTTCGGTCTCAAATAGAACCAAGGTTCACACATGAACAAAGAGTAAATAATCTCAAGACAAAGTCTCAATTTGGTTAATTTTTGTGGTGTTTTATTATGAGCTCAATCGGCTCTATAAATAGGCAAATTGCCAGTACAAGTTTAAGTATAACTACAAGTTCTACTTCTACTAGGAATAGAAGTTCTATATAGGAAATAACTCTAATAACTAAATAAGAAATATAATAAAATATTCCAGAAGCTTCAGAAGCTTCAGAATAGCTTTGGCACGGCTGGACTAATAGCATGTATTTTATGCATGTTTTTCCTTCTATTTTTGCCTTGATTTAGGCCTTGATACTACTAATCCACTCGTGTTTCCACCTTTATCACAGATCGAGGCCAAGAAGGAGAAATGTACGAAAAGACATGCTTTCTGGGCAATTTCAGCATGGCTCAAGCTTCAAGACTAACATAGAGACCAAAGCACCAATTTCTTCATCGAGGCCTATCATCGAGCCCTCGATGGACCAAGAGTTTTATATCCACGTGTCCTCGCAGTTGTGCTTCCATGTGTCCCCTCTGATGTCTCCCAGAATATTCCCTAAGTTGCTGATCAGTCGTCTATTGTCGAGGTCTCGCCCGAAAGGAATATTCCATAAAGATTCTCACGAGACCCCATGAAGACTCTCTTCCAGAACATTCCAGAACATTCCAGAACATTCCAGAATGTTCCCAAAGATGCTGATCTCCTGCCCTCGACAAGTCATCGAGACCTCGACAATCTTATCGAGACCTCGACAAGTGCAAACACCAAATCCACGTGGCTCCACTCCAATCACTCCACGTGTCCTCCCTGGTGCATGTCAAATGCTCTGCGTGGATCCCAAGGAATATTCCCCTTTTCTGCCATCGTGGGTCAGCCCTCTTGCAGGAGCATGGACTCCTTGTGTTGTACTTCCCTTAGCTGGAATTTTGTCCCTTAGTGAGTGGCTGGAGTATATATACACCCTTATGTGCTAGGGTTTCAGCACCTTATGACATTTTAGATATTTTACTCTTAAACTAATTTCAGCAGTCTTCTTCTAGTTTATTAGTTTTTGGGACTTGTTCCTCCCTCTTCTCTCCATAGCTGCTGGCTCCAAGCTTTGTAACAAGCACCATTAATCAAGTTTTATCCTTTACTCTTCCTTTATCTTTTATTATGTTATTTCCATCTTTTATTTGTTTATCTCTTAACATGAGTGGCTAAAACCCACGTTCTTGGTAAAGGTGTATTGAGGGTTGCTTGGGTAGATTCGAGGCCTGATTGCTCTTAACATGTTCTCCTTGTTATATCTGGTTGCTTGTCATTTTAATTCTATTTTTGCTTGGGGTGATTCGAGGCCTTATCATCTTTTAATCTTCCCTTTGTGATTATTGTCGTGACTCTGCAGTGATAGCTAGCGTGAGACTGTTGGGTAGGTGTAGACAACTAGATTAGTGTTCTCGGGTAGATCTGGGTTCATTCGTCTAGGGCATGCAGCTGGTTAGGGTCCTGTCGTGATCCTGACAAATCAAGGCATCGATCCCTAGATGTGTCTTTCTTGTTCTTTATCGATGCTCTGATATTCTGTCCGCTTTGTGCTAGTGACAAGCTAAAGTGAAAAAGCTTGTCTTTTGATGACAAGATAGGTGGCTGAGAGGATATCAAAGGATCGAGGCCACCTTATTAACAGTGAAAACGGGGGGTGGCTCCTTACGAAAGAAAGCAGGGGGTCTACGTAAAAACATGACCCCTATAGCACGTTTGTAACGTTAGAACGAAAAATCTTTGCGCTGATGACAATCGAGCCCTCGACGCAACCCAAGAAAGCCCTTTACCAAGTTCCCTTCTCCTTGACTTATTATCTTTGCTTATTAATCTAATTGTTTATTTTGCGTTTTATTTTATCTCTGATCTTTATTATTATTATTTACTTATCGTGACCTCGATTGTCATTTTTAGTAGTTATAATTGTTAGCTCTGATCACTCTCTTGGTTAACTTGATTAACCTATAAACCCCCCTGTTGTTGTGATTCTGTGCATTTTTACCTTTATCATACAATCGAGGGCTTGATCTCGTTTCTCTCAATCTCTGTGGTTCGACCCTGTTACCGCTTTACACAAATTAGTTTGTGCATCTGAGCCTTAGGAAATATATTATTTTTGACCCGTTTAGATGGCGAGTCAAATTTTGGCGCCGTTGCGGGGGATTTTGACGAAACTGATTTTTCTCTTTTGTTTGCATGACCAGGAGATCTGCACCAGACCTACTACCCCTCGATCACGAGCTCACTCGAACTGATAAAGGACTTCGAAGACAGGCCAAATGACCATCTACCAGTCGTAGGGAAGCCTTACGGCCTTCCCTCGATAGTCATCGATCTCACTCGGATAATCACGGTATTCTATTTCATCAAGACCTCGACAACCCAGTTCTACACACTATGGAACACGATCCTCCTCCTCCTCCCCCTCCTCCAGGTCCCGATCATCCACCAAACATCCAAACCATCGACGACCTAAATGCTGCCCCTGAAACACCAAGCACCTGCATTGATTGGCCTATCGTTGCCTATGATTGGACGCTCAAATCAGCAGTCATGCACCATCTCCCCCTTTTCCGTGGCATGGCCAAGGAAAACTCTCATCGACACCTCCAACAACTCCACAATATCTGCGAGGCCATGAAGCCCACCAATGTCAGCATCAAGCAAGCTAAGCTTCGTGCCTTCATGTGGTCCCTCAAGGACGATGCCCTCGATTGGTTCTACGACCTCCCTCTTAAATCCATTCGATCATGGCCAGAAATGTCCAAAGTCTTCACGGAAAATTATTATCCGGCGTCCATGGCCATGATCACTCGCAAGCAGTTGGTCTCGATTCTTTAGAAGGATACGGAGAACCTTGATCAGTATTATGAGCGCTTCAAGAAGATGCAGGCGTTATGCCCTTCCCACAACCTCACTGAGCATGCATTGATCCAATATTTCTGTGAAGGTCTGGGAGCCCACGACAAGGCCCTGCTAAATGCCGCTACAAACGACTCTCTCACCCGCCTCACTCCTGTAGCTGCCAAGGCCACGATCGAGCTTATGGCAAAGAATGTCGTGCCCATGATCAACAACAGCCATCAAGACGCCCGCTCAGCAGCCATGGAAAATTAGTTGGCCGCCATCACGGGCATGCTTCAGAACATGGCATCGGGACAACCTGTCCAAATGAAAGCTTTCCAAATTTGCCAATTCTTAGATCATGCCATCGATGCATGCCCATTCATTCATGACGAGATTCAAGTAAATGCAGCAGGAGGGTATAATGCCCCATATGGCCAAAATTACAATCAGAATTGGAAACAGCCCAATCCTGGATGGGTGAACAACCAGCAATCATCAGGACCAAGCCAACAACACTAGCAAAATCCTTATGGCAACCACCCACCTCCATACAACATGCAAAATTTCAAGCCGAGGCCCACATACCATAACAACCAATACCAATATCAGCCACCACCGAGGCAAGTCTTCGTGGCCCCTGGTCCTATCTCACCTAGCGAAGAGGCAACCCTCAAAAGAGTAGCAGACCTCGAAAAGTAAGTCGCGGTCTTGACGGCTGAAATGAAGGAAGTAAAAAACAAGGGTAGGCTGCCAGGGCAGACTGAACAAAATCCAAAACACGGAGCGTGTGCTATCACCCTTCGGAGCGGTCTCGAATTGCCATCTCGTGAAAATCCAGACCTCGATGGAAACCCATCTAGTTCCTTTCTTCTAGGCCCCGACGATGACTCTGTCGAGCCCTCGACCAAAAAGAAGCAAACTTCTAAGAAGAAGAACAAGGAGGCCAAGATCCCTGAATGCATGGAAGATCGCATCCGTTCTCCTCGAGGAATGGCCCCGCGTAATGATAAAAGTCCGCAAGAGTTCTCCCAAGAGTATATCCACAAAATTCTTGAGCCGCCCTTTCCTCAAAGGTTGGTCAAGACCAAGAAGGAAAGTGAGGACCGTGAAATTTTTGATATGTTCAGCAAGGTCCTTGTCAACATCCCCTTGCTGCAGGCAGTCAAAAACGTGCCTCGATATGCCAAATTCTTGAACCAGCTATGTACAAACAAATGCAAACTAGCTGGGGTCAACAAGATCAGCGTCGGGATCAATCTCTCTGCTCACATTCAACGCAAAATTCCACCCAAGTGCAAAGATCAAGGGATGTTCATTATCCCGATCAAGATTGGCACGGTTGATATTGGGAAGGCCATGTGTGACCTCGGAGCAGGCATCAACGTCACGCCCTTGACGATCTATAACAACCTAGGCATCGGGCCCTTGAAAGACACCAGTCTTGTCATCCAATTGGCTGACCGATCATCTGTCCACCCAGAGGGGGTCATCGAGGACATCCTAGTGCAAGTGGGTGAATTCCTATTCTTGGCAGATTTCTATGTTATTGACATGGGGGATGCTGCATCCACCAAATCCACGGATGTTCTTCTTGGTCGACCATTCCTTGCCACAGCGAGGGCTAAGATCGATGTGTATGACGCTTCAATCTCCCTTGAGTTCGATGGCGAGATCATCAAATTCAACATGCTTGACTCAATGTGATACCCTTCTGAATTTTCAAGTGTTAATTATGTTGATATTATTGACCCTTATGTTGAAGAACTAGCTGATTTACACTCTGTTGACTCCTTGCAGATTGCCCTCGACCGGAGCATCACACCTAAATCACTGGAAGTTCTGGCCTCAACAATAGCAACCCCACCAGAGTTGCATACTATTGTTGCCGCTCTAGAAGCACAGCCTCTCGACGCATCTGCCCCCATCGAGGCCTTATTCTAGGCCATATTGTCTCAAGAGAGGGGATCCAAGTGGATAGAGCCAAGATCGAAGTTATCGAGACCCTGCCCTACCCCACTTGTGTCAAGGACGTGCGTTCTTTTCTTGGTCATGCTAGATTTTATCAACGCTTCATTAAGGACTTTTCAAAGATTGCCCAACCCATGTGTCGATTGCTTCAAAAGGAGATAGATTTCGTCTTTGGTGACAGCTGTAGGGCCGCATTTGACACCCTCAAGGCCAAGCTCATTTCTGCTCCCATCATTCGAGCCCCTGATTGGACCATTCCCTTCGAGATAATGTGTGATGCCAGCAATACAGCCCTCGGCGCCGTCTTGGGTCAAAAAAAGGATAAGGAAACATATGTAATTTACTATGCGTCGAAGCTGCTAGACCCCGCCCAACAAAACTACACCACCACTGAAAAAGAGCTACTGGCGGTTGTCTATGCCCTCGACAAATTCAGACAGTACCTCCTAGGCACCCATGTCATAATCTATATGGACCACTCAACCTTGAGGTGTTTATTAACAAAGACTGATGCGAAGCCTCGACTCATCCGCTGGATCTTGCTTCTCTAAGAGTTCAACCTCCTGATCATTTAAGCCGACTTCAAGACCAATATGATGACTCTTTAGTACCCATTCGAGACAATTTTCCTGATGAACGACTATGTCTAGCTCACGCTATTCAATTCCCATGGTTCTCGGATATAGCTAACTTTTGTGCTACGGGCTCTTATCCTGCCGAGGCCTCGACGTCTGAACGCAACAGGATCAGGAGACAATCTAGGTACTACGTCTGGGACAGTCCTTACTTGTGGAAGAATTGTGCAGATCAGATCATCAGGCGATGCGTAACTATGGATGAGGTGCCCTCGATCCTCAAGTTCTGTCACTCGACGACTGAAGGGGGCCATTTCGCATCTAAAAAGACTGTCTTGAAAGTCTTGGAGGCAGGCCTATTCTGGCCATCCATATTTAAGGACTCCTATCTGTTTTGTGCATCATGCCCTCGATGTCAAGCGACAGGGAATATAGGCGCCAGGAACCAGATGCCCTTGACGGGTATTATCTCTTGTGAAATCTTCGATATATGGGGCATTGACTTCATGGGCCCATTTCCAAGCTCATTCGGACACACCTACATTCTCCTTGCCGTTGATTATGTCTCGAAATGGATCGAGGATAAGGCCACCAAAACAGACGACTCAAAGGTGGTAGCCAATTTATTGCGGACCAACATCTTCAATCGGTTTGGGACTCCTCGAGCCCTGATCAGCGATCGAGGGACACACTTTTGCAATCGAGTCATCTCTTCCCTGCTAAACAAGTATGGGGTGACTCATAGGGTGTCCACGGCTTACCACCCTCAGACAAATGGGCAGGCTGAAGTGTCAAACAGGGAAATCAAGGCCATCCTCAAAAAAACAGTCAACCAATCGAGGAGAGACTGGAGCTTAAAGCTGGACGATGCTCTATGGGCATATCGTATTGCATTCAAGACCCCGATTGGCATGACTCCATACCGTCTCGTTTATGGCAAGCCATGCCACCTTCCAGTCGAGATTGAGCACAAAGCCCTACGGGTAATCAGAAAGGTCAACGTGGACTTGAACGATAGTGGACAGCATCGCCGCCTACAGATTCAAGAGCTAGAGGAGCTCAGGGTTGACGCTTATGAGAATTCTCTGATCTACAAAGGCAAAACAAAAGCCCACCATGATAAGCATCTCTCTCCTAAGAAATTTTCTATTGGCCAAAAGGTTTTACTGTACAACTCCCGTCTTCGAATATTTTCAGGAAAACTCAAGTCAAAATGGTCGGGGCCCTACGTCGTCACTGCCACTTTTGATCATGGAGCCATCGAGATCTCGACGCCAGATGGAGGAGAACCTTTCAAGGTCAATGGCCACAGGCTAAAGCCATTCTATGAGGTATTCAAGCCCTAAATTACAGAAGAAATGGAGGTGGCACCTCCACCCGACCAATTCTAGGCATCAGAAAAGCGTCAAGGCCCCGACGTTAACCAAGACCACGATCGTGGAGAATGCCACGAGTCGTTGAACTCCCTTATCTCTTTTTTCTTCTCGTTCCCCTTTCCTTATTTAATTATTGCATGCCTTTTTTCTATTCCTTTCGTAATTCTTGCATGCCTTTTCATTGTTTAAATTTTTTGCATGTCTTTCTATTAATTAAATATTGCATGACCCTTTTAATTGATTTTGTTCCTTTTAAGTCGATTCCCCCAAGTCATGTTTTTTGTTTTTATTTATTTCATTCCCCCTAACCGTTGCCCTCTCTCTCATATACTTACCACCTTTTTCATTAAATGCTTTGTTTTTGAATTTTCAGGTGGGAATCCGCGGCCAACCAGCTTGCGCCACGTGTCCTCCCTCATCCATCCAACGCGTTATCCGAAATCAGCAGTCAGCCAACCAGCGCGCGCCACGCGTCCCGCAATCCGCACGCCCAACCAGCGGGTGCCACACATCCTCCCTCATCCGTTCAACGCGTCATCCGAAATCCCAGCACGCCCAACCAGCGCGCGCCACGCGTCGCGCAATCCGCTTCGCCCACTCACCGCGCGC
This sequence comes from Viola odorata, assembly GCA_963691705.1. Lineage (NCBI taxonomy): Eukaryota > Viridiplantae > Streptophyta > Magnoliopsida > Malpighiales > Violaceae > Viola > Viola odorata. Next base: position 17,663,578 of record OY829539.1, on the reverse strand, counting down.
CACGTGTCCCGCGCTATCCTTATCCGCAGTCGACCAACCAGCTCCCGCCACGCGGCAGCACCCCAATCCACGCACAATCCGCGTCGCCCTCTCCCAGCGCGCCACGCGTCCTTTCCCCCTCGCGCCACGTCAGCACACTTTTCAGAAAATAAAAAAAAAACCCTCCCTACCACTCCATCATTTTCAAAAAAGCCCCTTTCCACCGTCCCCCCCAACTCCAAAAAGACAAAAAGAAAAAAACAAAACGAAAAAGTGGACGAAAATAACACTTTCCCTATCCCTTTCAACCATCATCATCTTCTCCAACCTTCATCTTCTCAACCCAAACAATCCCGGCCATGGTAAAGCAAGTGGCACACAAGCGCACCTCAGGAGCACGACCGCCGGTCATACACAGCTCACCGGAACCCTCTGATACTTCTTCCTCTCAACCAGCCCCCACCGTCGGTCATACCCGCTCGGAGGAATGCGAATCTCCCTTGGAGGAGACCAAACCGTCAGCCGCTCAACCAAGGCAGCCCCCGGTGGTGAGATCTGAGCGCACCATGGCAAGGCAGCCGCCAAAGGTTAAGGGCAAAATAGCCCCGAAAACTCTAAAGGAGCTCATAGTGGATGAGGTTTTTGGGGAGATCTTGGAGTCCGACGAAGAAGGTTTGGAAGAGCAGTATGAGGAAGGATCCGACAACCAGGAGGAGCTACAGGACGTTGAAAAGGGTGAAGATGAAGTAGAGGAGAGGGGAAAAGGAGCGGCTGAGCTCGCCAAGGAAGATGCAGCGACCGAGGAAGCTGAGAAAGAAGAAGCAAAACGTGCCAAGGCTACTTCAGCCAAAGTGAAGAAAGAAGGCAAGCAAAAATTTAAGCTCAACATTACGGCCACCACGAAGAGGAAGCTCACCGTGGAAGAGAAAGGCAAAGCCCCGACGACCACTTCCAAGAAGAAGCAACGTGTCACAGAATCAGCGGCTGTCGAGGGTAAGACAACCAAATCATCATCCGGACCTCAATCAGCAGCCAAGCCCCAGGTGCCCTCTGACCTCTCCTCCCTTCATGGCTGGTTAGTTTTTCATGATAAAGTTTCTCATGATAAGTTAAATGATTTTCTGGATAAAGGCATAACCACTTGTGCGCGTCTTGATTTTGATTTTTTGGACAAAATGGGAATTGGGTCTCGAGTTCGAGAGCTCATCAGAAATATCAGGTGGGAAGCTCTATTTTTCCTCCAGTACCCGATGTTTCTAGAGCTCTCGCTTGAATTTTTCACGTCCTTTTGGGTTGCCACTGAACATTTTAAGCCTAAAGGAAAATCAGGACCTAAATTGTCTTTGCCTGGAGTTATTAATTTTCGTTTAATGGACACTTGGTTGGAATTACCTTTGAATGATTTTAATGTGTTGCTTGAGCCTGAATGTGTTGATCAGCCTGCATATCAACATGCCCTTACTATTATGCCTTCTGTGTTTAATGTGGATGAAGCATTTCAAGAGCTGACTGGCAATCCTAATGTCAAGTTCAGCCCTCGACATGTGAAAACTCATGAGCTTGCGGACCCATCTCTGCAGATTCTGCATCGATACCTGGCCCTCACCCTCGTGGGTCATTCTGGTACAGCTGGGTAGTTATCGATGCAGGAGCTGTTTTTCTTATGGTGTATGGTCCACAAGCGTAAGGTAAACTTAGGTTATTGGGTCGCTTCATCTCTTCTTACTGTGCAAAACTCTCATCGAGCCCCTATCCTAGGGTCAATTATCACTTTGCTTGCTGTTAACAGTTGTGGTCTCGATGTTGCATCTTGTGACCTTTTCTCCCCTGTGTCCTTTAAAGATTTGGACCCTAGAGCACTAGATGCAATAGGGCTTTTATGTGTCTCACATGGGGTGTTGAGTTTCAGTACAGGTTGCACACCACAGAAAGAGCAAGTTTTCAGCACCAAGTATGGCGGTGACTTCGACTACCCAGACTTGTCGAGGCCTCGATCATCTACTCGCCAAGAGCAGCCCAGCAAGCCCATCCCAGCCCAGTCTGTTCCTCTTAAGCAAGCCCCCGCAACTTCAACTTCAGCCCTCACTGCTACCACCAATGGACCATCTCTTGTCCACGATCCAGCCCTCGAGCGCATCCTTCTGGCCATCCTAAGGGAACTTCAGGCCTTGACAGCTGAAGTGGCTCGACGCAACCTCCTCCCCTCTTGATCCCCCCCCCCCCCCCCCCCCCCCCCCCCAACAAAAACAGTTTATTTTTCATTTCTGTCTATGTACTCTTTTCTTTTCTTTTAGTTTGAACTCCTTTTACTTTTATTCTGCGTGCCCCCTCCTCACATTGAGGACAATGCGAAGCCTAAGTGTGGGGAGGGTTATAATTATGACTGCTTGACTGCATGTTTTATTTTTCGCTTGTTGCATGTTTGCTTGTTTTGTGAAAAATTGCGGATTTTTACTCTCAGTTTCTCTAAGTTTTTGCATGACCTCGCTGCCCCGTTTTGAAACCCCATTTGCATGAGCACATGACTTGAGCACTGATTTTGCATGATTAGACCAATTTTTTTTATGCTCTCTGCTTGTTGCCCCTTATGTCTACATCGAGGCCTGGACACTAGTAGTCACATTTAGCACCTTGTGAGCACATTGAGCCTCCATGTCGTATCTTTTAGTGAGTGAATGCATAGCTAGGCACTTGCTAGGTTTGCACGATATCCCTGGGTATAGACACCATTAGACTTGGGAAAGCAACAATATGACGAAAGCCTTTGCATCATTTTATTTTCTCTTTATTTCTTCCTTCTTTCTTTTCTTTTCCTCCATCATGACCTCGACACTCACTCTCCACCTCCTCTGTTTCTCTTCTAACCATTTGAGTCGTTCTTTTGATCTTTCCTTGGCAGGTGAGTGGCACTTTTCACAAGAACAGCAAGGGTTAGGCACGGAAAGATCAAGTGGGGGAAAGGTAAAGATCAAGGGTAGATCAGAGCAACTGCAGATAGACCAAGATCGAGGGCAAACCAGTAAAAGCAAGACTGCTTCCTCTCCACAGCAAAACATAAGTGTGGGGAAGCAATGTCAAAAATATCGAGCCCTCAACGCTGATCACTCAAAGCAAGAAAGAGGCAAAAGGTTCCCAGCTGCAGCCCCTGAAGTTTAAAAAGGGCGAGTTCAAGGTCTATGTTTATCTTTAAAAAAAACAAAAAAACAAAAAAAAAACAAAAAAAAAGAGAGAAAAAGAAAAAAAAAGAGGTCAAATAAAAGCAGACCAGACACAGAAGCAGCCAATGTCACAAGTATCAAGCCCTCGACACAGAACACAGATCGAGACCTGCTCCACTAACGAATGTAGAAATCATCATCAAGCCCTCGCTGTCGCGCCCTCTCCAGCAAGTGTTTACTCACTGCCTCTCTTTTTTCCGGCCAAGGATTCTCTCAAACCAGTTGGTTATCTTTCTTCTTTCTCTCTTTTATTTCTTCGTCTTTTTCCTTTTATTTTCTCTTTCATCATATCTCTTCTCCATTTCTCTAAAACCCATCCATCCTTTTTTTCTCTTCCTCTCTTTTTCATGATGCAAAGTTACTTTTCGATTTTTAGATTGCCCAAGCATGTGGACTAATGTACTCGGATTGATATGCAAACTCTGTTTTGTGCTGTGTTATCTGCATTTTGAGTGACTAAACACATAGCCTTGTTTGCGAGTGAGAATGTAAACACATAACCGGTGAGGATTGCTTGTGGCCAGGCTTGATGTGGAAAAGTTCTACCTTTGGGGTCGTTATCCCTCTGGTTTAATGCAGGTGTGCATCTAGGCAGGAAGCATTTTATCGAGACCTCGACAATTGATTGGTTTGATCATTCCAGTGTTTTGGTTCTTTGTGTTTATGTTTTGGGGTTGTTTTAAATTTTGTGAATGCTCGAGGGCGAGCATTGGGCAGTGTGGGGATATTTGATAGCATGTATTTTATGCATGTTTTTCCTTCTATTTTTTCCTTGATTTAGGCCTTGATACTACTAATCCACACGTGTTTCCATCTTTATCACAGATCGAGGCCTTGTTACCGCTTTACACAAATTAGTTTGTGCATCTAGGCCTCAGGAAATATATTATTTTTGACCTGTTTCGACGGCGAGTCATGGACTCCAAGATGGGCCTCAATCTCCAAGTCGCGGGTTGCTGCGCGTTCACATTGCCCATGAAAATGTTGACTAGGGTTAACTTTTGTTCCGCTCGTCCGATTGGGCTGAAACCTATATCAAACGAAAGCTAACATCCGAAAGCTTCAGGAACAACCTCTTACTTCCTAGTCCGGGTCCCACTGGTCTGAAATGGCTTGGTCAAAGTAGTCTGACGGGTCCTAGAGTCATTGTCTGCGTAGGACTTCTGTCAACAAAAATATTGGCTTGAGCTTTTGGACGATCCACTAGTCCAAACGTCCTGAAATTTGGGCACAATAAATATAACACATTAAAGTGTCTATCAAGACTTTGTGATCCTTGATCGGACTCCATCTGCTCCATCATGGCTTGACGCTTTGGTCCATCTAGCCCTTGCTGCTTGGTGTATGCGTGTAGCGGGGCTAGGATCGTATAATATGGTGTGAAAGGTTTTAGTTTAGGGGGTAGAGTGTTGGCAGGTGGGGTATACTTGGAGTCTTTTTGGGTAGTTTTGTAGGATTTCCAAGGTTGTTTGTTGGATATGGGGTAGGTTTAGGAAGGGTTCCAGTTGGTCTTTTTCTTGAAGCTTCATGAGCTTCCACATTTAAGGCATAATGAAGCATGGGTTGAAGGCTATCAAACTCCTTCAACTCAAGCTTGTAACGGATCTTCTCATTCAATCCATTAAGGAACCTGGCCATTGTAATTTCTTCTTCTTCCTAGGTATCAATTTTGACAAGTAGAGACTTTAACTCATTGTAATAGTCTCCAACCGATAGAGCTCCTTGCTTTAACCCTTGTAATTTATTCCGCAAATCCCGTTTGTAGGAAGTGGGAACAAACCTTTCTCTCATCACCTCTTTCATTTCTCCCCAAGTTTGGAGGGCTCTGATTCCTCCTCGATCTCTACATATCTTCTCCCACCAGCTAACGACATACCCATCAAACTCCATTGCTGCTAGCTTAATTTTCTAACCCTCTGAATATTGATGACAATTAAAAATTCTTTGTACCTTTCCTTCCCACTGGAGATACTCAGACGGATCATTAGTACCTACAAAGGTTGGAATTTGGACTATGATGCTATTGAGATTGTCATCAATCCATGGCTCTCGCCGTTCAAATGGCTCGTCAAACCGTGGCGCTGGACCGCGCTTTCTCCTTCCCTGATTGTTCTTGGTTGCCCCCTCGAAATCTTCTTTGGCTCTTGCATACACATCTTCATAGAACTCACGATCTTGGCAAGGCATAGTATGAGAATGATAGTGAGCTAATGGGAATTGATTACCGATATTGGGGAAGGTCTCATTGGGCTATTTGCTTGAACCCGCAACGGCTTTCGGCTTATTCCGGCTGTACTTTTCCCGGATTATTTGAGCTTGATAGTCAGAAATAACGACATTCCGTCGTCAGTTTCCAGGTCCGGTAGTAAGAACTTGTGGGAAGCCTTGGTTGGAATCCCCCTAAGGGTCATTTTCATCAATATCTTGGACTTCATCCCATTCTTCACAAGTCACCTTATCTTTATCGGGATCTGCGGGAACTTTTGGAGGAAGGGTACTGGGAATGGGAGGATTAACGGATGTGTCGGTAGCCTTACTTTGGAACAACATAAAATTTATAGCATGGTCAGCACTTCCGTTTGCCTTCTCTCCAAGGCATCCAATCTATCAGTTAATGGATTGCTGCCTCCTCTTGACTTATCATCATTATGGCCTCCTACAATACTTTCGGCTGACATGATTATTGATTTATGTTACCTGCACACTCAAATAAACATTAGCAAAATAAACTCCCCCTCGCGTGTTTGATCACTCGTGTTTGAATCACTCGTAAAAGTTGACCTCACAAATCTCTCAATTTAAAGATAAGGTTATTTCTAACCCGATAACTGCTTACCGTTACCTACCTTATGCTTCAAGTCCAAAAATGTTGCAACTACCTTCACAGTATCACAAGTTATTAGACGGGATAGAGGAGACAGACTCAATTAAGAAGAAAACAAATCAAAGACTCAAAGAAAGATAGAAAAGAAACTTAAAGAAGTTTTGGACAAAATGTGATGGGAGTACCGACTTAATGTTTAGCCAATCAAGGATAGAGTTTTTAATGTCAGAACTTTTCCCACTTTTGATGTAAATAATATATTTCTTTTTCTTTCTTTTGTTTTGATTTCCTTTTTTTTTTTTAACTTGTGGGGCCCTTTTTACGCTTTTGTTGGGCAACAGCAGTGGCTAGTTGCCTCTGAAAATATCCTGCTCTGACAACTTTTGGACTAAAGACCTTTAGAAAAGATGTTTGGTGGCTAAAAGTTGCGGCTAATGGGTTGTTGCATTAAACTGCATGGATTGACAGTTTGATAGTTAAAGGATGCATGGAAAAACACAATTTCTTTGGTGGATGAACAAGAAATTGGATTACAAACAATAAACACACAACAACCAAATGAACACACTGAAAATGGATCAACAAATGGCACGATTCAACAAGGACAGAAAAACTGGACAAATTTTCAAGAAGATGCTGGACACGGACAAGACACAACTTCTATAGAAAACACCGAAACACAAACTCAAAGTACCAGCAGCTCCGCTACCAGATGATACGATCACGGGTCGTAAAGGATACGATCCAGATAGTATGATGGAGCAAAGGATCTAGCTTAGAGTTTATCTTGCACAAATATACAAATGAACTTGAAATTATATAAGAAACAGACGGAAAATGGAGGTTGCAGCGGAATGGAATAATATGAATGGCAAGGATTAGATATTACCGGATGCTTGGACAGAAAATAGATGAGAACTTGAACACGATGAAGATGGGAACAAAACACTTAAATACTTGAATTACATGAAAAATAAGCAGCAAACAGTATAAAAAATTACAGGCTGGATTTCCCAAAAAAAGTTTAGTGAGGAGTATTCTCAACTCAAACTAGCTTTCTCAAGGAAATGAGAAAAAATGGGAGGAGTATTCTCACTCAATCTAAACTGCTGACTAAAGTGTTTAAGTCTAGAATATATACACACTGAGAACAGAATAGTGAGTTGGGTTGTTCAGGCCTATAACTGTTGTAAAGTGGACCAGGTAGGCCTATGATTAAGACATCAAAATGGAAGAATTTTGTTTGATTCCTTTCCTCCTGATATTTTCCCTTCCAAGTAACTATTACACTTCTCGGAAGACTCCCGATTGGTTGTAGGCAGGACCTGGAGTTGACGCACTTTCGTCAGTTGGCATGTTATCGGTTACCGTTTATTTCCATGTTTCCGATAGGTCAGGATCCTTGTAATGTGCAATGACCGTTGAGGTCCTTTCTTTGGTTCTGGACACATGCTTTCTCATTTCCGTCTCGAACCAAAGTGTCACCTTCTTGGCCCGACTTCTGGTTATCGGTCCTTGATGAATCAGGGCCTCGTCACTTGGTGTGTGCTCTTTGTTGGTTTGGGCGTCGGTTGGTATTCTGGAGGTCACATCCTCGGCCATCATCATATCACAGAGGCACTCTTCTACCCGCTATATTAGAAAGCCCTCCTCTCTCCTCACAAGAAGAAATTCTAGCTACCACAGAAGAACAATTACCAACTCCGCAACAACAATCTCAAGAAATTGACAACTAAATACCTCTAATTCCAACTCCAATGGCAGAACTGTTAATTTGGGTGACGACATTCCTAGTCCAGAGCTAGGGCAAGAGATGGACTCAACGACACAGATAGCTGCTGAAGTCCTTAGCAATATTAACTAGGAACATGCGGCTCCATCCTCAACAACTGGGACAGCAATCTCCAATACACCACGGTGGGTGTCGAAGACTCCATCATCAGAGAAGGGCACTGCTGGCCAATTTGTTGCAGCCCCACATAATCCTGACTTGGATTATGAGGGTCTTGCTATCCGTCATGCACTATCAATAGCATCTTTAAACGGCCTGCAAAACATCACGATATAATCTGACTGTATTGCAATCATTTTGGTGATAAATTTAAAGGAACCACCAATTTCCCGTTTAGGAGTCGTCTCTCGTGATATCTCCTATTACGTTTTGATATTCCGAAATTGCAGATTTCTGAATATTAGTAGAAATGCAAACACTATGACACATTCTTAAGCAAATTGAGCAATTACTTCAAATTTGGAAGAAGTTTGGTTAGGAGAATGCCCCAAATCCATTCAAAGGAATGATGCTAAATTTTGAAGACGCAAAGCATTCACCTAAACTTTTCATGCTTTTTTTTGTGAAACTTATATAAATTCTTTCTTAGACTTCCTGGGATGACTAGATATTGGATAACTCTACCAACAAGAACTATATAGCACTCAACAGGACATAAAATATTTTTAATCCTTTGAAAATTAAATTAATATAGAGGTCTTAAACTTTTGGATAAATTACATACAAAAGTTCTATACTTTTCAAAATATTAAGTGTATCATATCAATTATTTAAAACTATTTTTATGTTAAGTATTTGAAGTATCTAAAAAAAATAGTAGCTAAATTTTAAAATTATTTTCCTTGTTAATTTTGTTAATTTTAGAACTAAAATATAAAGAAATTGAAAAATTAAATTAAAAAGGGGCAACGATTTCTACTTTCTTATAGTACTATGAAAGAAAATAAATCATATTGGCTTATTATAATAACAAAGCACGTGCGCTTCAAGTTTAGCTCAAATCAGCAAGTAAAAAAACGATCACCTCGAAGCATTCTCCTACCCAAATATTAGTATTTTTTAAGCCGGATGTCAAAATAAATTAACTTAACTCATGAGTCGAGATATTCATGGTCCATTCAGTATGCACAAAAGAATAACTACCAAAAGTAGACGCCAAAAGGACAACACGTCCCACTCCTTTAGTTACGTGTTATTGTATTATTTTTGTCATCTTTGTAATTAAAAAGAAAAATTATGATTTGAATTCAAAACTTTTAACTCTTTTCCTACCGAACAAAAATCATAGAAAAACAACAAACTACACTTATGCACTCAGGAATAATGCACAAACTGGTGATGCCATTTCATTCCACTTCCTTCTAAAGTATACTAAGCAGTTTGATGCCTTACAAAGAATCAAAGAAAGAAACAAAGCATAAAATATTGAAAAAAGAAAAATGCCTCAGCACATACTATTTACTCCCATCCTTCGAGTTTCGGAGTCCCGAGCAAGAACCATTAGCATCTCCAGAGATCTCACTTTGTACTGGCAAGCTGGGTGCGGAGGAGCTTGGCAGCAGCAACCACATTACTGAGGGCTGGCTTCACCTCAGAATACTTCCGCGTCTTGAGCCCACAATCAGGGTTAACCCACAAGATATTGGTGTCAAGTACAGCAAGCATCTTGCTAATTCTGTCAGCAATCTCCTCAGTTGATGGTATTCTAGGAGAGTGGATGTCATAAACATCGGGGCCAATGCCAGCACCATACTTCACTCCCTCACGGAAGACAGACAGTAGCTTCTCATCAGATCGAGAATTCTCAATGGTGATCACATCAGCATCCATGTCAATGATGGAGTGGATAATGTCATTGAAGTTGGAGTAGCACATGTGAGTGTGAATCTGTCGTAATAGAAAAGTAAAACCAGTAAATAAATACCTACAAATAGAAAAGGAAATAATTTCAATCTGATGTGGTATTGAGAATGAAGTAGAAAATAAACCTGTGTTGTGTCCTGAACACCGACATTGGTGATCCTGAAGGAGTGGACAGCCCAATCCAAGTAGAAAGCTTGCTCAGACTTCCTAAGAGGCAAACTCTCTCGCAAAGCAGCTTCATCAATTTGGATAACATTGATGCCTGTCTTCTCAAGATCCTCTACCTCATCCTTGATTGCCAAAGCAATCTGATAGCAAGTCTCAAATCTGAAAATTGGTGCCATATTTAACAGTAAAACAAAGTCAAACCTTATTAGTATAAACCAATCAAAGGCACACCTGCACAATAGTAATGTCCTCTATTTTGCTGGCTTTGAGTTTGTATACCTGGGTTGGTCATCTCGAACAAAGGACCAGTTCAGAATGGTAACAGGGCCAGTTAGCATTCCCTTCATTGGGCGGGCAGTCATGCTCTGAGCAATAGAAGACCAGAAAACAGTCATTGGGTTGGGACGGCTCACATCACCATAGATGATGGTTCACGCAACGAGAGCCATATGATTGAACCCAACCATTGGCAGAGAAGGCAAAACCAGACAACTGCTCCCCAAAGTATTCAACCATATCATTCCTCTAAAACAACAATTAACCAAGTTTAGTTACAAGTTGTACAACAATGGCAAATTAAAATATAGGCAATCTGTATACAATCATAACCTTCTCAAAAATAATTAATCCATCCCCATTTATCATTTTCTTTTTTTGTCCACAGCAAAGAGCTCACCTCAGGCTCTCCATGGACCAGGACATCAATATCAAGCTCCTCTTGGAGTTTGACAACTTTGTTGATTTCCTCCTTGATAGCCTTAACATAATCACCCTCAGAGATTCTAAAGGCAGAATAGGACACCAATTAATACATGCTTGCTATAAGCATCAAAAAGAAACAATGAAAAATCATATGTTGACTTACTTATTAGCTTTATATTCACGGCGAACCCTCCTGAGCTCCACGGTTTGTGGGAAGGATCCAAGTGTCGTTATTGGGAGGATTGGAAGGTTAAGCTTTTTCTGTTGAGCATCTAGTCTGGTACTGACATTCGTAGCACGGCGGTGGGCAGAACCCTTCAAAGCAGCAGCCTGAGAAAATAGCAATAGCAAATCATGATAGGTATGGAAGGATAACATTATAGCTGCATTTGTAGTTACACAATGGAAAATAAAGCAACAAAGCACTTACAGCCTTTTGAACAGCCTCATTGGTCACCCTTGGTGAGGTCTTCCTAGAGGCTTGAGCAGCAGCATTTGCAGAAAAGAAAGCCTGAAATATGAGTGAAAGCAGGAATTATAATAACACTAAAAACTAGCAAGGAATGGAAAGGGAAGGGACACTGTAACGCCTAAACAAAGTTGAAAGAAAAGTAGCTATTGGTCAGCTCCAAATAATACAAGACGTCTGAGTTTAATCAAGTTGGCTTTCTTAAAGGCAGGAAAATATGACAATGGCACAGCGCAGGTTCCTCGGCCCATTTTTCCAAGGCAACAACCCCCAAGATGATGCATCTTCAAGGAAAGTAATCCATGGCTAGCATCCTTTTATAGCCTATATTCCCTAGCTCATTTTACAAGATGAATGCAAGAAAAATACCTCATCCTTGCGACCAGCCAAGGCCTGGGCTAGTGCATTTACTTCAACAACTTTCTGGGCAGCAAATGCAAGCCATGTTTTGATCTCCTTGTCAAGCTTAGGCTCATTCACAAGATCAACAGCAGTGTGGAGAAGTGAGCATGAAGTTGAGACAACAAGTTTATCTGCACAGATTGTAAAACATAAATAAGCTCATAGGAGCAGAAGACATCAGCAGGTAGCAAAAAATGCATGCAAAAATAAGTACACCTTTGCCTACAATGCTTTCAAGAGATTGCAAGGTGTTGAGAGAAGAGGCAAGATCATTGGCCCAGATGTTCCTTCCATCAACCACTCCGGCAAAGAGATATTTTCCCCTAGGGAAGTCGTTCTTAATCAAATCAAAGGTCTTGGTTCCACGAACCAAATCAAAACCATATGCAGCAACACCCTTCAAAGAAGTAAGGGTCTTGTATTGTTCCGCAGGAATATCAGCAAAGTAGGTCTCGATGAGAACATTCAAACCAGATAGTGCTGACTCTAATTCAGAGTACGCATCAGTAAATGCTTTCAACTTGTGAGAATTAAGATCCATAACAAGCGTAGGCTCATCAAACTGAATCCAGGTTGCACCAGCCTCTTTAAGCTCAGAAATTACTTCCCTGAAGGTAGCCATTATAAAGTAATTAGAACATTTTCCATACAGGAAAGTTATCAATGAGAAAGTGTAGAGCTCAAATTTTGTACTTGTAGACTGGAAGGATGCTGGGAAGAAGGGAGAGAAGACAAAAAGGTTTCTCGATTCCCTTTGCATGTTTAGATAGCAACAGCTAAGAAACAGGGCCAACAAGGACAGGAACAGTATCAATCCCAAGCTGCATCAAGACCAACAAAAATAATAAAGATCTGAAAGACATGCTCAAATTTTGGGAAAGCAAAAACTGAACAATCAGAACTAAAATCATATCATGCTTGATAATACCAGAAAATGAACATCTTCATCTTTCATAAATTTGAAGAAATAATTAGGGAATACAGTTGCAAGGCTTATCTGAAGACCCAAGTACAGCATTCTTAACAAGAGCACTGAGCATCAAAATCCAACATCTATTTTAAGGTCAGATTGAAGTCCAAATGGCCTACAGACAAACACAGACATCCATACATTGCACAAGCAATAAATTTAACACAATATGACAGAATACTATCTATCATCTGCAATACTTATTACACAATTGGCCATCACCAAAAGAGACAGAAGTCACAGCATAAAGCAACCCAAGAGCACATACCGACTTTGCCTCCTTGTACTCAGTCATCGCCTTGTGAGAAGCATATGAGAATTTGGCATCAGGTCCCAACTCAGGGACAATGAAATGGCTGGAACAAAACATTAGCAATGTATTTAGTAAATTGTTTGTCTCCAACGAGAAAGATAGAGGGTAGAGGGTAGAGGGGCTTCAGTTATGATGTTCAAATACTACAAATAGAAAACGTCACTCACTAGTTGGTGTCGAACCACTTGGTCATTTCCATGGCAGGGACTGAGGCATTTCCTCTGGCCATCGAGAAGTAAACATCGAATCCGATCTCACCGCCGTCCCATCCATATCTTGGTGGTACTGCCCCAAGCATGGCTGTGGTGTCAAGTACCTGATCATAGTAAGAGAAAGTGTTGCTCGGGATGTACTTATCAGACATCTGGTTCCAGATGGAAGCTCTGAGTTCCGCTGCCACCTTTTGCAACTTCTCAGCACTGCACTTCCCATCCCAGAAAGATTCCAAAGCAAACTTGAGCTCTCTCTTTGGCCCAATACGAGGATAGCCAACAATATGAGATGCCATTTTTCTGTAACGCATTACCAGGACAGCAACAGTAAAGAACTCAGTTTTTTTGATAGGAACATCAAAATCAACAAAATGGAATCACTACTAGTATCTGTTAACTTCAAAGCAACTAGTAAATGGCTTAATTAGATGCACAATAAATCACAAAAGCATCTACTTCAGCCATAAAAACAACTACAAACCTCAAAAAGAACCTTAACATCCAAAAGGGTATCCACACAAACCCTCGTGATCCTCAAAAGCAACAATCTTTAACCCGAAAAAATGAGTAGCACAACAAAGCGAACACTCTCACTCAATAGTGTCGAACAAGAAAAATGAAACTTATGGAGCTTTATTTAAAGGGTAATGTTATTCAGGTATCCGGTTCCTCTAATTTTTCCTTGAACATGACTGTTATGTTAGAGCAATCTCAACCGTTCAATTTTATTGAACGGATGAGATTAAAAATTAAAGTCAAAAAGAATAACCAAGATTTTGCCATGTCATTGTATAATTACAAGTTTGCCACCGTTTGCAAATTTATGAAACTGTCACCGCGTCTCTTTCTTCATACCCTCTCTTCCTCTTCCCGATCTAGGGTTTTTCTTCCTTTTCTCCTCTTCCCAATTTGCTGCTCCTCCTCTATAGCCACCGCGTCTCCTTCTCCATACCTCCCTCCTCCATTTTGTGGCCGTCATTCCTTCTCCCTTCTACCCGTCGCGACTGCTGCTTCCTCCTCCATACCCGTGCTCTTCCTTTTCCCGATTTCTAGGGTTCCTCCATACCTGTGTTCTTCCTTTTATGGTATATTGCTTGGCTTGCTTGGAGTGTTGTGGCAGTAGCTCTTGAGCATTTTGACTTAAATTTTGTCATATACAGGTATGGTGGAGGCATGAGTTCTGCCAAAGCTGCACTCGAGAGTGATACACGAGTGAGGATTCACCTTTTATATACATAAATTTTTTCAAGGACTCATTGTCGGTGTTGTGTCATACTGATTTTGCATTTTTCTCTGCAGGTGCTTACTTTCAAGCAGGGAGGAAGCACAAAATTAGAGTTAACACAATATCTGCTGGTATATTTACCCTTTATTTTCCAGTTATTTCTTGTTTAGGTAGCTATCTTATTGAATCACTTCATTAGGGCATGTAGGGGTGTTCATCGGAATTTCGGAATCGAAATTCCGAAATTCCATTTCATTCCAAAATAAAGTTCGGAAAAAAAATTCAGAATTTCGGAATTCGGAATCGGAATTTCGGAACGGAACAGAATGAACCGAACTTTCCGAAATTCTGAAATTATATATATATAACATTGGGTTGGGCTTCGGCCCACTCTCTTTTGTTCTCCTTTTTCCTTTTCTTTCTTTCTCTTTTTTCTTTTATTTCTTTTTTCCTTTCTTTTCCTCACTCAAACGACATCTCACTCTTTTTCTTTCTTTTTCTTTCTTTTTCCCTCACGACATCACTCTCCAGTCTCCTCTCTTTTCAATTATTTCTTTTACTCCTTTCTTTTTTCATTTCAGGGTTGCATCAACGCAACCCTCTCATCCCTTGTTCCTTTCTTTATTTTTTCTTCTCATTTTTTCTAATCTCTCCGGCCAAGGCGCAAGCAGCGGGGGTTCGGTGGTCGGCAATTGGTGTGGAAATCAAGTGGAGGAGATGGTGGCTGGAGAGGAGAAGGTGCGGCGGTGCTGGTTTGTTGGGTGTTTGGGTGTATAGGCAGTGGGTGGCCGGAGGTTTGGAACTTTGGGGTTTGGGTGGATCGGTCTGGCTGGGTTGGTATTGATGGTGGTTTATGAGTTTTAATTGATTGCAGAGGAATTGGTTTTTTGATTTAATTGGGGTTTGGCAAACTGATTTGGAAGTTTTTAATTTTTTTTTAAAGGAAGTTCGGAATTTCAGAATTCCAAACTTCCGTTCCGTAATAATTTCGAAATCGGAATTTCGGAATGTGTAAAATTAAGGAACGGAATGGAATAAATTTTAGGAATTTCAGAATTTCAGAATTTCAGAAAATTCCGTTGAACAACCCTAAGGGCATGTGATTTTGTTGGCATTTTCATTCTCTCCTCCAAGAGTTCACTAGCTTTGGTAATAGGTGTGGGTCTTTGCATGCATTCTTACTGGCCCTCGAGTTTTTGAACGCTCTAGTATCTCTAGATATGCAGCTGATTGATTCCTTGGCCGAGCTTGCTATTGGTAGGAATTTTGAATGTCAGAATGTTTGGGTCTTCTGCATGATGCATTTCCAAGTTAGTTAAGAATTCCATCTGTTGTACCTAGTCTTGTGTGCTTTTTTTCTCCTTGCTTCCGCAACAAGAGTTGATTAAAGCGGGTGATGCATTGTTGAGGTCATAGGATGAAACTACAAGAAATTTTCTTGAATTGGGCCATTGGACTTATTGACACTATGATTGATTATTCATTAGCCAATTCGCCCTTGGAAAAAGAACTTTCTGCAGGTGATTTTTTTGTTTCTTCTTGTCTGTTGTTCTTGTTTCCATTTCGGTTTATTGATGATAATGCCAAGCTAAATTAACTGATGGAAAAGATGAAGTGGGAAATGTGGCTGCCTTCCCCGCATCGCCTCTAGCTTCTGCTATCACCGGTGCTGTTATTTATGTTGACAACGGTCTCAATGCTATGGGTGTCAGCGTCGACAGTCCAATATTCAAAGACCTAGATATCCCAAAAGACAATCACTAGGGTATTATAGCTACTGGCTGGCCAACAGTGTGTACAAGTTACGTTTGTCTGTTAATCATGGTGGCCTTAGTATACCTTGGCCGGTGGCTCATTCTTTCTTATGAGACCCTAACATTTTTCAGTTAAATCTGAAACCTAGATTGCCTAGTGTACAAGTGTTCAATATCATTTTTCTGTCGAATTTTTTTGTATGTTTCGCTGCCGGAATGAAAACTGTGATGGTTTGACAAAAACCTGGGGATTCATTTGTTACCATTTTTTCCTCTACTTTCCCCCATAGAAATGTTGCCACTTTTGGCACAAGTGTCATGATTTTATAATTTAGGCCCATATCACTTTGTTAGGAGTTGCTGCTCCCTGGACAAATTTCCCAGGTAAGATTTACTCGTGGAAGGTGTGAGAAAAAGATTAAAGTTGTAATTAAAAACCTTAAAAGTTGACTATTAAACAATTCCTTTGTAGGCACAAATAAATCTTAAACTATACCTAAACTGAAACAGGTACCATATCTTTGATGAGATTACAAAGATACAAACGGTGAGACACGCCCATACATGTCAATCTGCCCAAGCAGTAACAACATGCAACTAATAAGCAACTAAGTTAAAGTTTCAAGTTCTTGGGAATAAATAATAGGGGTTAGACCAAACTAACTATACAAAGTCATCAAAAGCACACAGCACAAACGCGGCAGACAAGAAGTCTTTCTCCCTCATTTTGAGTCGACGCTTACACCTACGAAGACCAGTGGCTTTCATGACTGCATTCTCATCACAAGTTTTCATGTTCCTGCCAGTATCAGTTTTCTCTTCTACACCAGTGTCATCGACCTGAAATATACAAACCAAAAAAAATGTGTCAGCAGAACTCATCAGACAAGTAGATTACATAGAAGTTAATCTAACACTTCATCATAAGAATTACAATTTGAGATTACAGATCATTAATTAACTTTGTGATCATCACCTAATAGTTTGGCACTTCACATCCACTGTGGATTGGGGAGTAAAGTCCCCAAAATAAATGACTGCCTATTACCATCTAACAACTAAAGAACCAGAACCTTGTTAGCATGCTAACTCATGAGCAGCCTGAGTTTTAGGTTCCTCACAAAACCACTTCCAATTGACACACCACCAGAAAAGCACACAAAGTTGCAATAAAGAGTAAACATTGAAGATAACCAAAAAGCCAAAACCACCTCTTCAGGTTGAGCTTTCTCAGCTGGCTTTGTTCTTTTTCTTTGGACCACAACCTTCCGTTGTTTCAATTCAGTATTCATTGGTCCAACCCTAAAACAAAGAGACCAAAATAAACATTATCTATCAAAAAGAGACAAAAATAACTGAAGCATTTGCTTAAACAAGAGATAATATTGTATAGACCCATTAGGTACAAGCATAATACCATTTGCAATGACCATATCAAAGACTTAAGCTCTTCAACTACCGTAAACAACAATTTTATAGTAAAATTTGAATCATATATATGCATTCTTTTGAGACAAATCCAGAAAGCAGTACGACTCCTAACATAAACACATTCAAACCATTAAAAGGTACATAACAAAAAACTCACATTGTTGTGAATCCAATACACTTCACAAAGATAGGGCAGACCACACGCCCAATCTTATCCCACTTGATCGAAACTGGGTTATCCTCCTCCTCCTCATCATCATTATTGTTGTGCCTCCTATTTGATTGCCCAAACTCCAAGATCAAACGGGACACAAAGTCAGCAGGGGTAACACCCTCACTGGACTGTGACTTCACAGATGACAACAATATGGAAGTCAACCCCAAGAATGCCTCTACATCCACCACTTGCTCCCTTGGATTTTGAACTGAGAAGAAACAACCCAGATACAGAGAATGAAATTGATATGTATTTATAAATTCTAAACCATTATTTTGATGAGCTTTTAAAGTGTTGTTAAAGAAGAAAATACCTAGTTGGTGCAAGTCATCAACTTTCTTGAATAGTGTATCAAACTTTCCCGAATCCACTCGCATCAAATCATCGCTCTCATTTGCAGTATAAAAATAAAATAAAATAAAAACCCAAAAATGTAATAAAAATTTAAAGTATTTTAAGTGAGGTTCTGTCAAAAATTCTTCTACCGAAGTGAGCAGTAAAGCACAATAACACGAAATTCAGTAGAAAAAAGAAGAACACAAATTAAAGTAAGATGTTAAATAAAATTGGGAAGAGGAAGAGCACGGGTATGGAGAAACCCTAGAAATCGGGAAAAGGAAAAGCACGGGTATGGAGGAGGAAGCAGCAGTCGCGACGGGTAGAAGGGAGAATGGATAGCGGTCGCGGGTATCTTGAGAAGTGCTTAGATGTGGTTTCTACCTTACAAGCTAAGAAGGGTAGCTATGGAGGAGGAGGAGCAAATTGGGAAGAGGAAGAGGAAGAGAAACCCTAGAAATCAGGAAAGGAAGAGAAGGGTATGGAGAAAGAACGCAGTGGCAGTTTGGTAAATTTGCAAACGATGACAAACTTGTAATTATGGAATGACGTGGCACTCTTAGCAGTTCCTCTTAGCTATTCCTCCTGAATAGCATTACCCTTATTTAAAATAAAACAATACACAAAATAAGAAATGACTACTATGTCAAGAGAGGGAAGAGAAGGATGAAAGAAATGGAGAAGAGAAGAATGAAACCGCACCGAGCTGGAGATAGAGATAGAGATGGAGCCGGATAGAGTGATATGGACTCCTTTTGAGCTACGACAGAAATGGGTAGATAGTGAAGTGTCACACGAAGAAGCATGAGTTGTATTTAGAGAACCGGATATTCATGGAGGCTTCAAAACCCAGCCTGGATTTATATACTTCAAATAGGGGTGTCAAAATGGGTCTGCGGGCCAGATCCGACTCGGACCCGCTAGACCCGAAGACACCCGGATCGGGACCAGACCCAGTCCCGACTAAAAACGGGACCAATTTTTGGTCCCGGTCCCGACCCGACAGGACCGGGCGGGGTCCGGGACCAGACCCGGACTCGACTTCTTTTTTCTTGTTTTTTTTTTTTTTTTCTAGGGTTGGGCCGAAGCCCAACCCCTCTACCTCCTCTCTCCTTTTTCTTCTTTCCTTTCTTTTCTTCTTTCCAGAACAATTCTTTTTCTTTCTTTTCTTTCTATTTTCATTTTCTTCCCCTACTCACTCACTCAGTCACTCTCCTCTCTTTTCTTTCTTTTTTTCTTTTCTTTCCTCTCTTCCCTTTCCTTTTTCTTTTCTATTTTTCTTTCTTATTCCTCTCTTTTCTGTTTTGGTTTGGATTGGTATGGTGGAGGTTTAGATAGGAAGATGGAGTTTTAGTGGTTGGCGATCAGCGGTGATAAGAGAGGAGATCGGTCGTTGGCGATCGGCGGTGATAAGAGAGGAGGCGGAGGTGATGGATTTGGTGATGATGACGACCGTGGTGATGAGTGGTGGCTATGATGGCAGATCGGAGATGGGTGGTGGAGGAGGTGATGATGGCGGCAGTGGCGATGGGATGGGTGGTGGAGGAGGTGATGATCACAACCAGCACTTATCAACATCACCTAATAGCGGTGATAGGAGAGGTGATGATGGCGTCAGTGGTGGCTGTGTTGGCGGATCAGAGATGGGTGGTGGAGGAGGTGAATCACTAAATTAGGGCCAAATCTACAACATCCGGGTCCCGACCCAAAACGGGACCAAAAATTGGTCCCAAACTCGGCACGAAATCCCAGGTCCGGGACTGGGTCTCGGGTCTGGTTGACAGGCTTAACTTCAAATAGTTTCTCTATGCAGTTTTTATTTGTAGTATTTTAATTTTTAAATACATTAAATATAATAAAGTAGAAAAAGAAAAGTAATAAGGGGTTGTTTGATAACGGAATTTTTTTAAAAAAAATTCCAAAAACTGGGAAATTTTCTAAAATGCGTTTCACAGTCTCTATTTTTCAAAATGGAAAATTTTTAGAATTAACACTAAAAATTTTAAAAATTCTGAAAACGCCATATTTGAAGTTTTCCAAATTCTGAAAACGCAATATTTGAAGTTTTTTAGAATTTTAGAATTTTTTTTTTGTTACTATAGCTCAACCGATCCATATTGCTATCTAAAAAAAAGCTATTTTAGACATGTCTACCCTCGTAATTTTGATAATTAATATGTAAATTGAAAAAATTGTGCTAAAAATACTTTCATAATTGATATTTATCTACAATTAATTATAGTAAATTGATTCCAATATTCCAATTGTTTTAATTAACTAAGAATCCAAATATTAGTTTAATAAATACTAATATTAAAATAAGTAAAAATATAATCTTGGAACATTAGAATTACAAACATTAATTAATAACAAAATATTTAATGCACGGTAAAAAAAAATATAACCGTCAAAGGCAAATACCTCTAACTTGTTGTACACTACACAACTTTATTCGAATGGAAGATAGAGTTGATCGACTATTCACAGAATATAGTACAAAAGGTCAGCAAAATTTAAACAATAACGAAGCTACTATGATGCAAGAAGGTATTCAAGTGGATATGTTCCAACAACAACTAATGAATGCGGTTAGAGAAGATATTGCAGATCAATTATGGGCTAATTATAATAATTGTTAGAATATGAAGAAGTAACAAGTTAAATTAAGTATGTTTTGAATGTTCATATTTGTAGTATTCACGTAATGAACAAATAATTCAAGACTATTTTATATGTATTTTATTTTCATGAACGGAATTATTATATTTATATTTGATTTTTAACATGAATAGATTTAGCATATTTATATTTCATCTTTAACAAAATTAAAATGGGCTACTATTTAGTTTATTAATCTTTCAAAAAAAAACTAGCATTGTTTTTTAATTAAAATCAAATTGATTTAACAAAAGTAGTAGTTTTCATTTTTCAAAAAAAAGAAGAAATAGTTTTTAGGTGAATACGATTTTGAGTTTTCTAAAGCTGAAAAATGAAAATCTACTGTAGAAACAAAATAAAATTTCCATTTTTAGAAAATTTTATTAGTTTCCCTGTTGAAATTTGTTTTGAGTACATAAACATTATCGATTTTTTAAAACTTTTTCTTGAACTTTTTAGAAATTTAACTCTTTTGGATTTACTTTTCAAAAAATTATACATTTCAGGAATTTTTTTTTTTGCCAACTTTTTGCAGTTTTGAAATCAAATTACTTTGAATTTTTTGAAATTTAATTTTATTGTAATTTTTATCAAATTTTAAATATACTTTAATTATTTTTCTGAATTATTTTTGAATTTTATTTTTATCATATTTGTTGATTTTATGGAATTTTTCTTTTTTAGTTTTTTTAAAATTTTGGACGTAATTTTATTATTTTAGTAAAATGGTACATAAAAAGTAGTTATAAAACTACTTTAAAAAAATTGATAAGTATACAGATTAAAAAAATAACTGACGTAGGTCAAGTAACATTATTAGTCAAATTTAACTAAAAATTTAAGAGTAATGCTAAACCAGTTAATGAAACTAGCCACCCAAACTGACCGAATGATGTGGATGTTCCACGTCATTCGGTATTTACAAAAATGCCACTCCGTAAATAATTACAAAAATGCCATTTGTTTCATTTTCTCAAATTCTAGGTTTTCATTCCAACGATTCATTCCAGAGCAGCCTCCTCCCTCTGAGTTCAGACGCAACCGACGACATCCTCTCCTAGCCACCACGACCGCCGACGACTTGTTCTTGTTGCTTCGGTTTCATACTAAGGTGAGCATGACAGTGTCTTTGAAAAGCATTTATTGAGTTAGCTATTTAAGCATGGTTAATGGAAAATAGATTAATTTAGATCTTGTATTGAATTAGCTCTTTGGTTTCAACCAGGATGTCGTGGACGTCTTGTATTTGTGAAAAACCATGATTTGAGTAAATAAAACAAGATATAGGCCGCTGGTTTGTAAAGCATTTTTTATTTGATTCCTTTAATGGTATTAATGAGCTCATCTATTGGTTTGTAAATTGTAAATTGGAAATGACCTCAAATTGATATTCCATGGATGCTGTTGTTATATCTTAGGTCTTGAATCAAATTGTATATGAACTTCCTGCTGAACATCCTCTTGCTGAGAGCAGGCCGCTGCGAGAACTTCTTAGCTAAATTTCAGACCATGCGGAATTGGAAAAATGGTATCTTGGAAACTACTGTCACCATAAATGGTTCATTTCAATGCTGTACTTGTACCTACTTAGTTTATAAGATTTTGAAGGTGTAATTCAGTGTCAATATCATGTTTCTCACATGGTCTAGTTTAACAAATGGCACTACAATTACAAGAGTTGTAGTAAGAGTTTGGCTAATTGCTGACCCGGTGGCATTAAACAAACGTCTACTCTCTCGAATGATATACAACGAATTTTTGTTCGGGAAATTATTACAGGAAAGTTCAACTTTTAGTATGCAGTGCTGCAAATTGATGGACGCCAGCTGATTATTCATTAATTACTGGCTGCTTAAACGTACTTTTATTGTGTTGAAAGTACGTTGTTTTGAGCACAAAAACTTTACTTGCATGCCAGGAGATATTATTTTGTAGGATAATGGCACAAATATTATATCCAACAACATTTAATTATTCAAAATAATTAGCAGCCTATAGCAAGCTTTATTGAGATGGACAATCCAGTATCTAAGCACCAACAACATTTGATTAATCTGCTTCAACCACAAAAATTATAGGCTTCATAGTTTAGATTAGGTCGTGCTCTCTTGTTGACTCCCTTGAGTTCTAAATTGGTTCACCGTTGATGGTTCAGATGGTCCAAATTGACTCTCTTGAGTTCCATATTGATTTTGTAACTCAGAACGATCTATCTTGATTTTTCTTGGTAAGGCACTCTATTAGAAAGAAATATAGTTTATAAGTTAAACATGATATATAAATATCAAAATCAATATTGAAGAAAATAAATTAAAAAAAACGTTGATACCTTTTTTTTGTTAATTATTTGTTCTAAGGTTGAAACTTTTCTTTTCGATAGAGGACGACCTTTTGTTCGCACCTTAAAAGGACTCGAAAATTTATGACAGTCTTCTGTCATGATTGTTGAGGAGGCTTCTACGGACTGCTTGCTCCCATTACTGAGTGAGAGTTTTGAAATTAACTCACCTAAGCCTCTCATTAGAAACTCATAATTCTCTGCAGACTCAACTCCGATCTCTATAGCTTTACCGCATTGTGAATACAAATTATTGTATCTCACTCTACATTCGTCATCCTGTCGTCATCATAACAATTCTTCACATATGAATGTCTGCGACTAACATCCTTCCTCCAGCGATGCAAGATATATTGAGATGAAATAGTGAACTCTCCTTTGTCATTAACCATAGCATTGATTCTAGCCTTACAATTAATTTTTTTTGAAGACTTTGGATTAAAATCATTTTTTTGCTACAGATTTCCACGTACCTCCTCTACTACACTCAACAGTAAGATACTTCAAATTCCCAATATCATCTTTCTTCCAACTTCTTTTCCTAATATCGAATCCCACTTCACAAGCATACTGAAGACAAAACTTATAAAGTTCTTCTTCTGATTTGAAGATCATACCTGCTTTCGGAATCAATATATCATCAGGTTCCGGTAGTGGAGGACTCATACCAATGAAATCACTTTGAGGCTCATCACTTTGAGGCAACGACTCCATTACCTCCGCCGCAAATGATATTGCTACTGTATAACAAAATAATTATATGTTACTTTATAATTTATACACCATTAATACACGTTATCAATTTTAAAAGTTCATATACAATTTGATTCAAGACCTAATAACAACAGCATCCATGGAATATCAATTTGAGGTCATTTTCAATTTACAATTTACAAACCAGTAGATGAGCTAAACTTTGCTTTATCACTTGCTTCAATAAAAAATTCTAAATTAATTTATTTTCCATTAACCATGCCTATATCTTGTTTTATTTACTCAGATCATGGTTTTTCACAAATACAAGACGTCCACGACATCCTGGTTGAAACCGAAGAGCTAATTCAATACAAGATCTAAATTAATCTATTTTCTACTAACCATGCTTAAATAGCTAACTCAATAAATGCTTTTCAAAGACACTGTCATGCTCACCTTAGTATGAAACCGAAGCAACAAAAACAAGTCGTCGGCGGTCGTGATGGCTAGGAGAGGATGTCGTCGGTTGCGTCTGAACTCAGAGGGAGGAGGCTGCTCTGGAATGAATCGTTGGAATGAAAACCTAGAATTTGAGAAAATGAAAAAAATGGCATTTTTGTAATTATTTACGGAGTGGCATTTTTGTAAATACCGAATGACGTGGAACATCCACATCATTCGGTCAGTTTGGGTGGCTAGTTTCATTAACTGGTTTAGCATTACTCAAAATTTAAATATCTAGATGTCATTTTAGCTAACGGAAAAAAAATCGACCACAGAGCTGAATTTGTTGATACTATTTTGGTATTAAGTAAAAGCTGGATGCAACATTAATATTACCAGACAATGAATGTCAAACTGACTTTTGTTATTACGCAAAATACAATAAAGAGAGGGAGAACATGAATAAATTAGATGTCCCCCAACTCACTGGACTGCTGGGTTGTAAACTTTTCTTGATTTCCTTACCATCATTTTTTTTCACTCATTAAAATCTTTTTCCATTTGTTCAACTTCTGAATTTTATAATATATAAATAATTTTAATTATTCACATTTGTTTTGAGCTTTTTTCTTATATTATTTTCGTCATTTTTATAAATTTAATAATATACCTTTATATTATTTTTGCATTAACTAATTGCACAAACATGCAATGGGATTCCATTAATTTCCATTTCATGATACACTAAAGCAATTTGATGCCTTTCAAAGAATTGAAGGCTGAAAGCAACTCACAAATATTGAAAGATAGTTAAAAGAAAATAAAAATAAAAGAGCAAAAAAATTATCATGGCCCTCAGGGCATATTGTACCTACTGGATATTTCCATCACATGAACCAAAAGTTATTGAATCAACAATCCCATCTTTCTGTTTAGAGTAAGAATCAATAATAGATAAGGAAGGATCCCCAACACTGGCCTGAATGAACTCACTTGGCACTGGCAAGTTGGGTGCGGAGGAGCTTGGCAGCAGCAACCATGTTGCTGAGAGCCGGCTTCACTTCAGTGTACTTGCGAGTCTTGAGACCGCAATCAGGGTTTACCCACAAGATGTTGGTCTCTAGCACAGCAAGCATCTTGTTGATTCTGTCAGCAATCTCTTCAGTAGATGGTATTCTGGGAGAGTGGATATCATAAACACCAGGGCCAATACCAGCACCATACTTCACTCCCTCACGGAAGACGGACAGTAGCTTCTCATCAGATCGAGAGTTCTCAATCGTGATCACATCAGCATCCATGTCAATGATGGAGTGGATGATGTCATTGAAGTTGGAGTAGCACATGTGAGTGTGAATCTATCGTAATAGAAAAGTAAAACCAGTAAATAAAAACCTACAGACAGAAAAGGAAATAATTTCAATCTGATGTGGTATTGAGAATGAAGTAGAAAACAAACCTGTGTTGTGTCCTGGACACCGACATTGGTGATCCTGAAGGAGTGGACAGCCCAATCCAAGTAGAAAGCTTGCTCAGACTTCCTGAGAGGCAAACCTTCTCTCAAAGCAGCCTCATCGATCTGGATAACATTGATACCAGCCTTCTCAAGGTCCTCCACTTCATCCTTGATTGCCAAAGCAATCTGGTAGCAGGTCTCAAACCTAAAAGTTGTAGATACATCTCATTAGAACAAGTCTAACAGAATATTCCTAAGTTACATTTCCACTAGTGTATTTGTTTGTGCCTCTTATACCTGGGTTGATCATTGCGGACAAATGACCAGTTCAAAATGGTGACGGGCCCGGTAAGCATTCCCTTCATTGGTCGGGCAGTCATGCTCTGTGCCATAGAGGACCAGAAGACGGTCATTGCTGTGGGACGGCTTACATCACCATAGATGATTGGCGGCTTCACGCAACGAGATCCATAAGATTGCACCCACCCATTGGCAGAGAAAGCAAATCCAGACAACTGCTCCCCAAAGTATTCAACCATATCGTTCCTCTAAAGTAATGAATAAACAAAGTTAGTTGCAAGAAATACAACACTTGTAGAAGAGGGAATAAAAGCAACCTGCAAAAACCATTTGGAAATAATTGCATAAAATAATTATACCAAATTATTTTGGTTCTTTCTGTCCCTCTAAGTTAAAAAACTCACCTCAGGCTCTCCGTGCACCAGGACATCAATATCAAGCTCTTCTTGGAGCTTGACAACTTTGCTGATTTCCTCCTTCATGGCTTTGACGTAATCATCCTCAGAGACCCTAAAAGCAGAGCAGTCTATCAAGTAACAAATAATCGCAATAAATCAGAAAGAAAGAATAAAAAGGTACATATAGACTCACTTCTTAGCCTTAAATTCACGGCGAACCCTCCTGAGCTCCACGGTTTGTGGGAAGGATCCGATTGTGGTGGTTGGAAGGACTGGAAGGTTAAGCTTTTTCTGTTGCGCATCTAATCTAGCACTAACGTTTGTAGCACGGCGGTGGTCAGAGCCCCTCAAAGCGGCGGCCTGAAAAGGAAGGGAAAAAAGTCATGGTTATTAGCAACAATTTCAAAACAGCTGGTAGTTTTGGTACTACAACAAAGAAAACCAGAAAGCACTTACAGCCTTTTGCACAGCCTCATTTGTAACCCTTGGTGATGATTTTCTAGAGGCCTGAGCAGCAGCATTAGCTGAAAAGAAAGCCTGGAAATTGATAGGCGAACGAGTGTTAGGGTGATACTAAAGACTAGTGTAAACAAAACAATTGTGATCAGATTTAAAAGACAATTAGGAAACTTATGACATCTTAAAGATGGTTCAAATATGGGACAAAGATGCCAATGGCACAAATCATAGACCAGACCAAAGTTTCCATGCCCAACAAACAACCACCATGCTTCCAAGAAGTTTTCCAACTTAAACACTAAAATACTTCTCTCATAATGCATACAATAAATAGTTTCATATAGCCTATTGGGATCGAGAGCAAAATTAACAAAGATACCTCATCCTTCTGGCCAGCCAAGGCTTTGGCCAATGCATTCACTTCAACAATTTTCTGGGCAGCAAATGCAAGCCATGATTTGATCTCCTGATCAAGCTTAGTCTCATTGACAAGATCAACAGCAGTGTGCAGAAGCGAGCAGGAGGTGGAGACAACAAGTTTGTCTGTACAGATTGTGTTTAACATAAATACAGAGGTTCTAATCATAAAAATATGTATTCAAATGTGAAATGCATGGAAAAATGTGCACCTTTGCCTACGATGCCTTCAAGAGTTTCCAAGGTGGTGATAGAAGATGCGAGATCATTGGCCCAGATGTTCCTTCCGTCGACCACTCCAGCAAAGAGATATTTTCCCTTAGGGAAATCAGCCTTGATCAAGTCAAGGGTCTTTGATCCACGAATGAGATCAAAGCCAAATCCAGTAACAGCCTTCAAAGAAGTAAGGACCGTGTATTGCTCAGCAGGAACATCAGCGAAGTAGGTCTCAACAATAACATTCAAACCGGATAGAGTTGACTCAAGCTCAGTGTAGGCATCAGTAAATGATTTCAATTTGTGAGAATCAAGATCCAATACAAGTGTAGGCTCATCAAACTGAATCCATGTTGCACCAGCTTCTTTAAGCTCAGAAATAACTTCCCTGAAGATAATTGTTATGATAGTATGTTAGGAAATTCAATGTGTGAAACTATTAAATAAGAAAAGGAAGGGCTGAATATTAATATTCCCACTTGTAAACTGAAAGGACGCTGGGGAGAAGGGAGAGGAGAGAGAAATTTTTCTCGACACCCTTTGCAGGCTTAGATAGCAGCAAGTAAGACACAGGGCCAACAAGGACGGGAACAGTATCAATTCCGAGCTGCATGGCAAGAAATAGCAAGCAATTAAAGATCAAGACACCAACAAATATATACAGAATATGGTAAACCAAAATACTATTAATGAAGTATTTCCCATTGACAGATGCAACCAGTATGAATACAAAATTCAGCTTTTAAACACTAAAAACACTTATGAACGATATGCAGTCACAAATCACATTGCCCATAAGAAAACAGTAGTACAACAAAGATAGAATATCAAAATTCAATATCAATCGCAAACTTATATTGAAATTCAGTGACATAAAACATATGCCAACTTAACCGTTCAGTAAAGTATAACAGCATTGCTCAGATTCTTAAAAGAAGGCATCTTTCCAGGTTAACAACTACATTATTTATTCAGGCAACATCTCCAACAGAGATTCCAACATTTGAATATCTACTCTGAATTGCTATATTATCATATAAAATAAGAATGGAAAGAGAAATTATATCCAAAGAAGCAAAATAGTTGAAGAGCACATACCGCCTTAGCCTCCTTGTACTCAGTTACTGCCTTGTGAGAAGCATAGGAGAACTTGACATCAGGTCCCAATTCAGGAACAATGAAATGGCTAAATCAAACATGACATATATTGTTCAGTAAGGTTCTAACATCCCGTTTTCAAGGTAGAAAAATTATTTATGCAATCAAAACGAGAAGTTATCACTTACTAGTTGGTGTCAAACCACTTGGTCATTTCCATGGCAGGAACTGAGGCATTTCCTCTGGCCATGGAGAAGTAAGTGTCAAATCCAATCTCACCACCACTCCAGTTGTACCTAGGTGGAACAGCCCCAAGCATCGCTGTGGTGTCAAGAACCTGGTCGTAGCAAGAGAAGGTGTTGCTGGGAATGTATTTGATCCCAGCATCAGACATCTGCTTCCAGATAGAAGACCTGAGATCGGCTGACACCTTCTGCAAATCCTCAGCACTGCTCTTCTTATCCCAGAAAGATTCTAAGGCAAACTTCAGCTCTCTCTTGGGGCCCATACGGGGATATCCAACAATATGGGATGCCATTTTTTTCTGTTTCACATGGTGACAAACAACAAAAGTCAGCTTACATTCTAACATCATAATGAGAATGGGAGCAAACTAAAACATTCAAATCCAACAAAACAGATTACACAACAGATTCCGGAAGGCATATCATTTTAATTTTCACCTTACAAACTATCCTTACAGAGCTTCAACTGATAAGCAATTAGGAATATGAAAAGTGGAATAGGAAAGCGAGAAAACAATAAGCATTTAAAGATCTAGACTTTTAGCGCGCACCAAATGCTTCCAATGAAAAATTAAGCATTTATTGTTTAATAAAGACCACAGATCTAATCTAATACCAGAGTTGAACACTATACAAACCAACTTAAAATGCAGAATGCTCCTTCATTACACTTTTAATAACAAATCAGAGAGCAAAAAAAAAAATTGTTGCAGTTAATGATTCCCGATGATGAAGACACCACCGCATGTCATGTCAGTTTTTCAGATTTAGTTGAAAGGAATTCAAATCGCAAATGACAACATCTATCAGATCAGATCCATAAAACCGCAAAAAGCCAAGAGGATTCAGGACCAGATCTAAAACTCCAAAACCGCAAAGTCACAGGATCTGTACTCAAAAGGCACCAACAAGAACAATCCCAGCAGTTTTAACACAAAAACAAACAAACACCATATGAAACTTCAAAATCCAGAAGGAATGAGCAGAAACAGCTTAGCGCGCACACACTCACCAGATCTTGGGTTATAAAAAGCGAAGTAGTAAAAATCAAAAAACACGAAAAACAATTGAGTGTTAAGTGAGAAAATGGGAACGCTATAAAGAGAAGAAGAGGAGCAGGGAACGAAAGGTGAAGCTTGCTTGCAAGTGTTTACATGAAGGAGAGGAACGACAGGTATCGTACCTAACGGAGAGAGAACCGGAGGTGATAAGAAGACTGGTTCTGTTGATAGATAGGGGTAGAGAAGAGTGGAGCACGGCACGAAGTGTGGGGAAGATGGGAGATGGTTATTTATAGGGAGTGTGAGTAGTCGAGGAGGAGAAAGAGGAGGGAAGGGAATGGGCTGTCACGCTGGTGGTGGTAGATCTGTTGTGTATTCTTTATTTTTTATTTTTTATATTTTGAGGGGTTTAATTCTCCGAGATAATTAGAAAGGAGAAAGGTGGGTTTTTCGAGGGGTTTTGGTAAGGGCCACGCGCTACATTTCGGAGCGTGGGAGTAAATTGGGAAATGAGAATGTGGAGGTGTGGTTGGTAGATGTCGTAGGGACCACCAATTCTTGGTGGAAATTAACAAAATACACGCCTCCTGAAAAATAATTGTACTACCAGTAAAAGTAAAATTATTTTAAACTACATAAAAGAATCTTTGAAGTTAAAAAGTAATACAATTCAGTCCATATAGTTTTAAAATGTTCAATAAATATTTTAAATTTTTCTAAAAATTACAATTTTATCTTTGTTAGTATCTAAATAATTTTAAAAAATGGTAGACTTTCAAAAAGAATAATAAAAATTGGAGAAAAAATACAACAGGGTGTGGTTTAATCTGGTTTGAAAAAGAATACGAGCTTTTGATTGAAAAAACAGTTGCCGTTAAAAATAGAAATAAAAACAGTTGTGTACTCACACTGGTTTACTGAGATGGTAAAAAAAAGCTTTACAGGAGTAAAAATTGAAAGAGTGATAACTGGAAAAAAAGTAACTGTGGGGTTGGTGGCTGAGGTTGGTAGGGGGCACTAAATTGAACTGTGGTTGGCGCAACCAATATTTTTTATTCTTTTTCTTATTTAATTAAATTATTTACAAATAGAAATGTGCAAAAATGGTTGCCAAATCAATCGCAGGAAAAAAGGTTTGGGTTAAATTTGTTGGGACTTGAGGGAGTAGGTGAAGTAGGAACATCGAATTCAACCAACACCTGATAAAATCAAAATCAAAATCAAAATGATAATTATATTTATTTTCCTGTTTCATCTAAAGGAAGAAATGATAATTTCCTTTTTTTTTAAATCATAATTATGTTTTCATTTTCATGTTATAAGTGGCGTGGATCTTAATAACACTATTCATGTAACAAAACTTATACTCCCTCTCAAATTTAATAAATGACGGTTTGAAATCGGACAGAAGAATCAAAGTAATGATTAATAAGAGTATTTTTAATATTAAATAATTATTATTTTTATATTAAATAAACTAACCAATAAATACTTTTATCTTTTTCATATTAAATAAATTAATTATAAAATATCTAAAAAAAATACAAAAATATTATTTATTAAAAGATTCCAAGGGAGTAAGATAATTTTCGATTAAATATATTTATTTATTTAAATGATGGTGTTTGGTAATCCATACATTAGGCTAAAACAATGGCATGTGATGGGACCCATCTTTAAAGATCATGCTGAATAACTAACGTACACGATCCCTTGTCCACGTAGCAGATATTAATATCACAAGCCCTAATTTAGTGCTATTTTCTTTTTATATTTATTTGTTATTTTCTACTTCCACCAGTTTTTTTTAACTCGTGCTTTAATTTTGGGCACGCATATTAAAAATGCCGGATGATTCACTATTTGAGACAATTTTGCCTCTTATTTTTTTCTCAGACGTACGTTCGAAAAAAAATACGAATTTTTTTAAAGTTAAATAATGAATCATTTAATTTTCTTAATATGTATACCCAAAGTCAAAACGTCATGGAGTAATATCTTATTTTTTAAAGTCGTTTTGGTTTGGTGGTGGGTAGGTGAGGTGGTCCATGGAGTTTTGTGGACTTGTCTTTATCCAAAAACCCAGTCCCTTTTAAACAATTGTAACTGTGGTGAAGATGTAAGTGGCCAATTGCATTTGCAACTTGACCATCCAATTTGGTTTCTGTAAATAAATGTTCTACATTGGATAATTCAGGCAGTTTAAATGAATGAATGCTCCGCTCCTTCTGTCTCAGGTCTGTGTCTACAAATCTTTCCTTTCAATTCTCTACCTCTATATCTTTTCCTATATATATTCATGACCATGCACCTTGGATTTTCATTTCTTCTTTTATTAAGAAGATGGATTCAGTTCCTCCTGGGAAAATGCATTGTGTTTTGTGGTAGATAAATTCTCTCTCTCCATTTTCTTTTGTTTTGATTGAATATTTTAATTCTTCTTTGTGTCTTTGTGGTAGAAAATTCACGAGTAAAAGGGGAAAAAAGTTCTTATTTTGAAAAAAAAAAACCATAAAATGGAATACTTATTATAATTTCACTCTTGAATAATTGATTTTGTAGCAGAAAATTAACAACAGATCACAATAGTATTTCTTCACATAAAAAAAAATGCAATTTTCAATTTATTTTTTTATTAAAAAGTGAATGTTATAAGTTTAGTATAAAAAGTGTTACAGCACGCCTACTCAACTTCTAAAGAATGACTTGAGTTTATTTAGACCTCAAAAAACAAAATGATCCCAGGTCTTTTCTCCTAATATAGCACGTTAAAAAAAAATCATCCTCCCAAAACAATAACCTTAGAGGACCATTTGGTTGAATGAATTTAATATAATATAAAAATTTATTTTATCTTATATTTTATGTAAGAAATTCTAGAAATAAAAGATTATCTTATTTGGTTGCATTATTTATGATTTTTTGGTTTTTTATTTGAATAGTGTAGGAGTATCATATTTTTTTTCTTTTACTAAAAATACCCTACAAATTATATTATTAAAATATTATATATATATATATATATATATATACATATAGTAATATATTACAATATTTATATATTTATATATTATTATACATTATTATAATTACTATTATTATATAATTTATAAATGATGTTTAATAAACATGTTATGTTGTATATATTATTCATTATAAATAAATATAGAGGAATATTATATAGTATATGATTATAAAATATTCTAATAACTTAAATATATAATATATATTAGAAAATAATGATGTATTATTATGTAAAAATATATTATTACATAATAATTATATTGTTATATTATTATTTGTTAATATTGAAAAGAATGATAGGAATAAAAAGTTCTTCAATGCCAGAGTGTTCTAGAGAAAGACGAAGAATACGATTGATAGAATTAAGGATGACTCGAGTAGATGGAGGGATCCTCCTGAAGAAGTTGAGGGTATATTCCTAAAGTATTATAAATCTTTATTCTCCTATGAAGGATGTGATATTTCCTCTAATGTTTTATAAATTATAACCCCTCGTGTTTTCCTTTCTATGAACGCATCTCTTGATCAAGTTTTTACTAAAGATGAAGTTTTTAAAGCTCTAAAGTAGACGCACCCCACCAAGGCTCCGCTTTCTTTTCAAAAAAATTGGTATTTTCTTGAAAATCTTGTTTGTAAGGTTGTTCTTGGTATTTTAAATGACGGGAGCACCCTAGCTACCTCAACCACACCTTCATTACCCTCATACATAAAATTGTTAATCCTTCTGAATGCTCCCAGTTTCGCCCTAATAGTTTATGCAATGTCGTTTTTAAGCTGATCACCAAAGTGCTCGTCAATCGTTTGAAGAGGATACTGCCAAGTATCGTATCGGAGAATCAAAGTGCTTTTGTTCCTAGCCGACTCATTACAGATAATGCCTTGATTGCCCAGGAGATATTCCATAGGATGAATACTAAAAGATCTAGCATGAGATGGATAAGTGTCAAGTTAGACATGAGCAAGGCATACGATAGAGTAGAATGGAACTTTCTGGAGGCGATTATGTCTCATATGGGGTTCTCATCTTGATGGACATTTGTAGTCATGCGATGTGTCACAACGGTCTCTGATGTCATTCTCCTAAAGGGTGCCCTATGTCCCACCTTCTATCCTGAAAGAGGGCTCCGACATGGGGACTATTTGTCCTCTTACCTGTTTCTGTTGAGTGCAGAAGGCCTTTCGTCGATGCTTCAAGTTGCAGTTGCCTCTAACATGATACATGGCTATAAGATATGTTGGGGTAGTCCAGAGGTTAGTCATTTGTTCTATGCGGATGATAGCCTAATTTTTGCTAAGGCGACTAAGGATGAGGCAGACACTATTACCTCAATTTTGATGGAATATGAGGAGGCGTTTGGTTAGAAGGTGAATGTGGAGAAATCATAGGTATGTTTTAGTAAGAATGTAGGTAAGGATTCTAGAGTGTTTGTCAAAGCTAGACTAAGGATGGTAGGGGTGAAATCTCATGAGAGTTATTTGGGGCTTCTAGTATCTTTTGGCTGCTCAAAGAAGGGGATGTTCACATCCATTCATGATAGGATTTGCAAGCATCTAGTTGGGTCGAAAGAGAAAAAATTGTCCCAAACAGGGAGGGAAGTGTTGATTGTCGTTATTCAACCCATACCAACTGTTGCTACCCGATTTTTGACTTTATGTCACAACTTTTACGTAATTTTTACGTTTATCGCGTTAATAGCTTGTTTACGTCAAATTTCATGCGATTTTTTATCGTGAGCTATTTTGTTTAATATTCCGTGCCATTTCGTGTCCTTTTTAATTTTTTGTATTTTTAACTGTCTTTTCACTCGAACTAGCATCGGTCCCGAGTAAGTTTCCTCGGACCGCAGATCGGGCGCATTATCTCTTTAATTGACAATTACGTACTATTTTTCTCTTTCACATCATCTAGTTTGGTTTCATTCAATTTTTGTCGTAAAGATATTTATTTGCGTCCGAATTTTTGACATTTTTGAACGAGAAAATAAATACGTTAAACAATTAATATGCATTAATGCATGAAATGGCAGCCCTCATCTCAGCCGCTTGATCAAACCTTTTGACTCGTTTTTAAGCCAAATCAACGGCTCACTCTTTTTCAACCCTTACCATCACCTTTTTCATCATCTTTCCCCTTAACCGCGAGCAATCAATGCCAAAGCTCAAAGATTTGCATATGCCCATCCCTTCCTTTCCCATAAATAGAAGGTTCCATTTCTTCCCAGCCACATACCCAAACCTGCTCACCACTCCGATATTGCTCACCTTTCACTCGCCGTTGAAGCCCGCGCCCGCGCTCACTCGCGCCCGTTTCACCACAAACGTCCTTGAGCTCTTGCCTATAAATACCCTGCCCTTCCACCCTTAAAACTCACGAGTTGACGCACTCTCAACCCCTAACCGTCATTCAAAACGAAGTAAGCAAGCACTGTAAGTATTTTTCTCTAGTTTTCAATCAATATTCGTTTGTGCACTTATCAACTCAATCAATTGCTTAAACTTGCTTTAAATACTTTATTTTCAAGTCATATTTGTTGTTCTTGCTTCAATTTGAACTCATCCTACTTTGGTTAATTAATTGCGATTTTTTGGCTTCAATACGCATGATTTTTAATCGTTAAAATTGCTTGCGATTTGTGGATAAAAGTGCTTGCTTTATATAGATCTAAGTAGAAGGAGGTTTGAGACTTAAGAATGTTAGGGAATTTAATTTAGCTTTGCTCGCTAAACAAGGTTGGTGTCTGCATAAGTATCCAAACTCCTTGTTCTCCCAACTTCTGAAAGCTAGATACTTTCCCCGCTCATATTTTTGGATACAGGAGTTGGATCACGACCTAGTTATGTTTGGCGGAGTATTTTGGTAGGCAGAGAAGTTCTCCAAAAAGGATGCTTCTAGCGGGTAGGGAATGGGGAGAGGATCCGGATTTGGAAGGTTCCTTGGCTTCCTTCGGTGGTGAATGGGATGATCTCAACGCTTATGTCGGGGCTGAATGAGGAGGCAAAGGTAGCCGAGCTGATTGATAGGGAGGATAAGTGTTGAAAGGTTGACATGGTAAAGCAGATCTTTCTACCGCAGGGTATATCTGAAATCTTAAGCCTACCAATTAGCCGGGTTGAGGCGAATGATACTCTTGTGTGAGGAGGGCTACAAACAACAAGTATTCTATCCGGAGTGAATATCACTGCCTAACTTCGGCCAGTTCCCCCGTGGGTTTAGATCTTAAGAGAGGTGGAAATACCTGTGAGGGTTAACTATTCCTCCAAAATTTAAAAACTTCATGTGGAGATTGGGTAATGACTTTTTCCCTACCCGAGTGAATCTGGGTAAAAGAGGAAGGATGGTGGATCCAGTGTGCCCCTATTGTAATATGGCGGTTGAGTAGGCATCGCATCTATTGTTGTCTTGTCCTTTTGCGATTGGGGTGTGGGCTAAGTTTGATTTTTGGGATAGAGTTCCGGGTATTCAAGGGGATAACTGGGTGAAGTGGCTAGCCGTGACTAGGTTGTCTCTAGATAAGACGGCTCTTGAGAGGCTTATTTCAATCCTCTGGTCTTTATGGACGTTGAGGAATAACAGGATTTTCTGCCAGGTTGAGGAATCAATCCACGATGTTGTAATTAGGGGAGGGAAGTTATTGTCGGAATTTAAGGATGCCTGGTTGCCGAAGCTAATGCCTCCTGCACCTACATGCCATCCCCATAGACCAAAATGACAGCTTCCCCTGAGGGGTGTGGCCAAGGTTAACACGGATGCGGCAGTGGGGAATACGGGAAGTGGTCTGGGATTTATCGCAAGGGATTTTAGGGGCTCGTCGGTTTTCTCGAGTGTCATTTTTCTTCCGTATATATTAGAGGCACAAACAACGGAGGCCCTGACGCTGAGAGATTCCATTACACAGGCCCGACAATGGGGTCTGATAGAATTATCGTTGAGTTGGAATGCTTGTTGAATATTCAGGCTCTAACTAATGTGGAATTTCCTCTGAATTATACAGGTTTGGTACTGGAGGAGGTGGCTATTTGGGCGTCAACTTTTACTATTTGCTCATTTGTGCATTCTAAAAAGACCATGAATGTCCCGGGTCATGAGTTGGGCCAATTTTCTTTGATTTCAAGTTTAGGAAATATTTGGATAGGGGAATGCCCTGAGATGATCGCGCTTTTTGTACTTGCTGATTTGAGCTAATCTAATCCATATTACTTTTAACAACAACAAAATACAATTCTTAATGTAAGGGATAATTTTGTCATAACAATATAGTTCATTTTTCCTTCTTAAGAGATTCCTAAAATATCACCTATTTTTTAGGTAATCATTTTCCCTTGCTTTTTACCTAGTTGAGGGAAAAAAGTTTTCCAATGCAATTCTAAATTTTTAGGATTCTCTAATTCTATGCATACCAAACAAGGAGTTCCTAAAAATTTAAGATTACCTTGAGAAGGAAATCCTCTATTACCTTTTATACCAAACGACCCCTCCGTAAAACTTAGTTAAAATATAATTCTCAACAACGGAGTCTACAAATGACGACCCCTATTTTCTTAGCCACTTAGTTATAACAAACTTGTATTTTCTATAAATAAAACATATGGACATCCCTTAAGGGATCCAATCTCTTCTTGAATTCTTATTAATAAAATATTTTTGTAGCATCTTTGTAATTCTATCTTAAATACTAGATATCAACATCTGGTATTGTCTATGGTAATTAAGAGATGTTGTATTATGAATTTTCACGTTACACATTCCTCCTCCATTCGTTTGGTGTTTGGACTTTTTGTTTTCCAGGAATGTAAACTAGGTGTGGCAATTGGGCGGGTATGGGTATGTTAAAGTGGGTATGGGCGGCGGGTATGGGTAAATACCCAATTCATACCCACAACTAAATATCCATTATTACCCATACCCAATATACCCAATTGGGTATATAATGAATATCCAATTACACTTACTTATTTATTATTTTACTTAATAAAATTATTTCACCAAATTATTTTATTTTTTTATAATTAAGTGAAAATTTACTACTTAGATTCGTTTTCATCAATTAGGCTCGTTTTTTACCATTTTGTCTCATTTTTTACCGTTTTGACTCGCTTTTTACAATTTTGGCTCATTTTTTACCATTTTGACTCATTCTTTACCGTTTTTGCTCGTTCTTTACCATTTTTGTTCTTTTTTTATCGTTTTGGCTCATTTTCACTATTTTGTCTCATTTGTTTTACCGTTTTTTCTTATTTTTTACCGTTTGGGCTCGTTTCTTACCATTTTTTACCATTTTTTATCATTTTTTCTCATTTTTTTCCATTTTATAAGATGTCATGTGTGTAGTTGCTGACGTGTCATGCCATGTGATTTTAATTTTTTTTCCATAAAGATGAAAATATAATTTTATTATTATTTAATTACCTAAAATAATAGATAAGAAAAAACAACCAAAGAATCAGAAAGAGGTGCAAAGAAGTGGATAAGTTCCTGGGAACAAAATAAATAAATAAATAACGGAGAAAGAACAGAGACACAGGTAGGCATTGGGTAACAATGGCACTGTCTCTACCTTTTGCTTTCTAACGAGAATACCCAGGTAGCTACTTCACTCTTCAATTCCATCAAATTCCACCTCTCATTTCGTCTATTCGTGTCTCAAAATTAACTCTCTTCTTCTTCTTTCTCATCAGGTTATCTGTGGATTGCAGAGCGATGGAGGTGGGCGGCGAGTTTGGAGACGGAGAAAATTGGTACCTTGATATTCTTAAACCGCTTTGCTTCCATTTCTCTATGGTCTTATTTAAATGAGCTAGATCTGGTTATTTAGAACAGGTGTGTGTACTCCGGTCGAGTCCGCCGCGATGTAGACGTAGGCGATGTAGACGGAGGCGGTGTAGACGAAGGTGTTGGTGTAGACGACGGTAGAGGTGGAGAGGAGGGAGAAGATGAGGAGTACAGTGAAGTAGGCGAATTGTACTAGTCATACCCGTTTGGGTATGGGTAATACCCAAACCATACCCAGTCAAACCGGGTATGGTTTGGGTATTACCTGGTCAAACATATATGGTTACGGGTGGGTAACCGGGTACGGGTACACGTTGCCATCTCTAATGTAAACCCATGAAGGATATTAGTAGGAGCAACCATCGTTGATACAACCAAAGAGCCCTTATGAATTTTGGGAAACCAAATCCACCACAGATCAACCGCCACGATCCGTTCGCATCAAATTATAAAGACGTCGTCGTTGATTTGCGGAGCGAGATCTAACTATTTGCAGATGTACTCAAAGATAACAACAAGTTAAGCAACATGAGCTACATAAAATGACTTAATGATCTTCTAAAGTCAAAAACACAACAATCTCCCTACTATCAAGAGCATAATTCAGAAATGAATGATGTCATTCTTACACATTAAATTGTTATTCTCACAAAAAAAATATATCATAAAATATAAGAATGACTAGTGTAATAATTATAAACAAAAAGTATAGGAATAACAATTTAAGGTGTGAGAATAACATCATCTTTCAGAAATATCATAAACTCTTGTTGGCAAAAGATATTGTATTACTTGGAGATTTTGTGCGGTTTGATTGAACGATCACATTCTACTTATCCTTTCCCAAATTAGAAAGATAAGAGGACAAAATTATGTTGCCAAAAAAATGACATACTAGAACCTAAGTCTCAAGAATTCCTAAAAGAAATATAAGAATCAACTCATTGTCGTGGCTAGAGGAAGCCCCAATTCCTAGGTCGCCTGCCAGACCATGGCTGGATGTTATTAGAGTCCTAGCTAACCAAACATGACGATGTGGTAATCTTCAAGGTATATCTGTCAAATATCAATCAATATGGTGAATACCATGTATAATATTGAATATCAAGTATATTATGGTAAGGGAAGACAAATCCTAAAAATTCTCAAAGTATATTCCTATCAAGAATAAAAGTTTATATGCGACTTACACGTCATACATGATAAAGAGACGAGATACTTGCTCTACAAGTACTATATCCATTTCATTAACCTAATGCTTATATTCTACTCTCTTCGGTGTTCAATAACTATGATTTTTCTACTGAAAATGTGGTCCAAATTAAGTGTCGTTTTGAGTCATAATAACGACTTTTGCCCTCTGTCTTAGTTTTTTTTACCCAACCAATTAATTTGATATAATGGTATTATTGTAATTATACTATAAAAAATGGGTAAATTGAAAATTACAGTCAAGAAAATGTGGTCCAAAAATTATTATTTTAAGTTTATCTACTATTTCAGAAAGTCAATTAATAAAGACCAGAGGGAGTACCTTTTACTATCTTTTTCTTTTCTTTCCGGTTATTAACCGAGTACCTTTATTATCCTACGTTTTACTTAGCATATCTTTTACTACTTAGTTAAAATTTAAAGAAATCATCTTAAATATAAGGACAATTCAAACAATATTTATAACAAACGTCTATTTTAATTAAATTCATCAAGTAAAGTATTAAACATTCTCAAAGACTTAATTAAATACACATCCATTATATATATATATAAAATATATCTTAAATTTAAATTAACATTAAAAAGATGTAATTCACTTCCACTAAAAAAAAAAGCTTATTTTAGATGAAAACATCCGTCAAAAAATTGGAAATTTTGTCATAAATGAGTGATTTCGACCGAATTCAGTCAGAAACGCTCCGTCACAATTCGATCTGTAGAAGGCTTGGATTTTTAACCAAAAAATTGGTCAGAAAAATCTTGCGATGGAATTTCTACGGAGACATCGTCGAAAAGAACATCCGTCGCAAAAAATTAGATTTCGGGAACACGTTTCGATGGAGTAATTCGGTCGAAAATTTGAGATTTTTTCGACTTAAACTTCCTTCGCAAAACATTCCGATCGAAAATCCGTCGAAAATGTCAACATATTTTGAAGGTATGTCGAAAATAATTTCAAGCTATCCCGGCAATACGTTCAATCTATTGCGGCCACATTTCTTCGTAGCTATATATTGTCGACCGAGAGTCTGTCGAAACTATCAAGATATTTTGAAGCTATGGCGATAATAATTTCAAACTATCCCAACAATACTTTGAGTCTATTGCGCCACAACTCTTCATTGCTATATGTTTTCGACCGAGACACGGTCGAAAATATCAAGGTAATTCGAAGCTATTGCGACTAAAATGTGCATCTATAGGGGCAAAAATGTTTTGTCACAAAATGTTTTCGACTAAAATACGATCAAAATTGTCCGGATTGAAAAATTATTTTCCGACCGATTTTTGGTTGAAAAATCTTTTGTCGCAAAATCTGGTAGTAAATGTTTCCGACCGGATTTCGGTCGAAACTTTCCCCAGCTGGAAAATATTTTCGACTGAGTTTTGGTCGAAATTATTTTAGTTTTCGATGAAAAAACATTTCGTCGCAAAAAATTTTCCGACCGATTTTTGGTCGAAAATGTTTTAATTTCTGACGGACTGATTTTTCGTTAGAATTTTCAAATTTTTATTTTTTTAATATTATCCAACATTTAGTAAAGAATTTTTATTTAATTTGATTAATTAATATTGACTAATAATAAATTCTTTGAGGAGTAATTAAAATAAATGACTTTACAAGCATTCAATGTAATTCTCTTAAATAAATAAAAAATTATTTTACAAACATGATTGAACATTTATTTCTCATACTTTTACTATCTAAATTCTTGTAATTTGGGCAGTAAAGCTATTGATTTCTATGGATTCTCCCTACTTTTGTAGAAATTACTTGGAGGCTGATAAAATGGAAAATATCACCTACAGAGCATAAAATCTGGCATTTAAAACTATCTTGGCCGCAGGCTTGGCTAAGACAGGCGAGACAGACTGCAACGGCAAAATTTGGGCAAAGATAAGGATGTGAGGTGGCGGTTGCAACAGAAAAATAGGATTTGAGGGATCTACTGCATTGAAGATTATCAGCAAGAATCCTTAACTAGATCTCCCTCCATGGGACAATATTTTATTTCTTCAACAAACAATCTTTTTTTGAGTTTTGTATTTATTTTCCTTATCATTATCTTTTTGAACTTTGAAAGAGATAGAGTCGGATTATGAGACAGTTGATTTAAAAGCTATTAGAAGAAGCCTTGGTAGAAGGGGACTCTAGACTCTCTTCTCTTTCGCTTAAACAACTTCCATCTGCTCTGTATTTTTCTGGTTTGGAATTTACAAAGTTAATTTCTTTTATGCAATCATATTTTCATCTTTCTTCCATGAGTATGTCTAGCTAAACATCGATTCTTGGTTAGGGCTGATGAGCCATATTTTTATGCTTCGTGAGATCTAAACATTCATCATAATCTCTCCATTCGTAATCATCTTATTTTCTAATTTAACAAACCACTTACTTGCTAGAATTAAGACTTGATCACTCTTAGATTTTAGTAGAGAAGAGTTGCAGTCAGCCTAGAAGGAGACGAGCAAAACCAGATAGGCCAAGAAGACGGCTAGTCTCGCGAAGGCAAGTAGGAAATAAATGATATAGTCCATACCATATTGATAACCTAGGGCCACGATTGGGAGGTAGCTTGGGCTAGGTGTTGTCTTCCCCTGAACTATTGAGGAAGCGAACAACCATTCAAGACAGCAGCCAAAGGAATAAATCGATAACCAGCAATGTGTTCTTTGGTTAGGATTACTAGGAATGGGAGCACCCGCCAAGTAATTAGAAGAGGAGGGAAGCAGGAGTGTACAAAAGTCCTTGCACTCTATAGCAGTACTATGGATATAGAGATAAATACCCTTGAATCAGTGATCGAAGCATAAGAACCGGAGCTCTCAGATTGCCCTTACCAGAAGCTTTTCACTACTTGAATTTTCTCACTAGAATATTTTATCTTGGCCAACCCCTTGACTAAGATTATTTTAACTGCTTAATTGTTATCTTTTGTCTTAGTTTCAGAATCAACCAACCAATTCCACTGACGAGGAAGTCAATCAAGAACTACATTTCCTTAGAGGTCTCTATGGACGATCCTCTTACCACCATCTGCAAGTCCATTGTGGACAGTGATAAGTTGTATTTTACCCCATTTTCATATTCGTTATTACAACTATTTTTTATGCTTTTGACAGGCGATCAAAATAATTTCCACGAGTACATATGAAGATTTAATAACAATTAGGAACTTTCGATCGAAAGTAAATAAGTACATGCATTACAATAATTTGGTACAAGGAACAAAATAAGATTTAAAGCTATTACATCAACTTTCTTAATTAAAAGAAGAAAAACCACTCATCCATTCTTCATCAACTCGACTTGCAATTCGTTTCCTACCGCACTCCTCATCAGTTTGCTTCTGGTTATGTATGAAAACACCAAATATCAGCTTTCAAATAAAAAGAAACTTTGATTGAAAGTAAAATATTATTATTCTCAAAACTGATCCTATCGGAGGGACTAATCAGCAAATGCTAAATGTTTTAGGACTGAACTTCACCATCTCTATAACTTTAGGGACTAAACTGTAATTATTTTTCTACAAATTTTTCCAGAAGTTTTGTAATCATTTCCTACATCACCGACCTACAACAACAACTAAATTTACCACTTATTTAGTTTCACACACATATTTCGCATGAATTCCTACTATATGTATACCAATCATCAATTTCACAACAAGAACACAACCCATATATAAGAGGAAAATTAAGATCTTGATTACTAAC
Source organism: Viola odorata (assembly GCA_963691705.1). Taxonomy (NCBI): domain Eukaryota; kingdom Viridiplantae; phylum Streptophyta; class Magnoliopsida; order Malpighiales; family Violaceae; genus Viola; species Viola odorata. Next base: position 17,620,248 of record OY829539.1, on the reverse strand, counting down.
CTCATAAGAGAGAGGTCGTTGTCGCCGACCGGAGATGAGAAATAGAGATCGCCGGAGACGAGAGCTAGAGAGGAGAGATAGAGAGAGATAAATAAAAATAAATTCATAAGCAATTTTTCAATTTGACACCAAAAGCGTACAACCCATATAAGAGATGAATTAGGTAGGATATCTTGATTACTTACCTCATAAGAGATCGAGGTTGTTGTCGTCGTCCGGTGATGAGAAAGAGAGGAGGCCAGAGATGAGAGCTAGAGAGGAGAGATAGAGATAGGTAAGAAAAAATGGTTTGTGTAGTGGCCGTGTGAGCTTAAGTGGGGACGAAAGCCCAAGTATTAGTGAGTTCCACGTTGGAGGCCCTTCAAACCATGAAAATTTAAACCCAATGATGAACATGGTGGAAGATGCAATACACGGTAACTTCTTGAACCAGTCCGAAGAAGTACTAGAGGATCATGATAAACCTCACGAGGAACCTCCTAATCTTGAAGCGGCTAGATTCTATAGACTACTGGATGTTCCAAACCAGCCCTTGTGGGATGGCTGTGAGAATCACTCGACTTTGTCAGCTGTGGCAGAATTGTTGGCCGGTAAGTCCGACCCAAACATTAGGGAAGGTCAATACAATAAGTTAGTCGGTGTTTTTACTAAGATGTTATCGCGCGGGCATAATATGCCAACGAACTTTACAGGGGGCAAGAAGGTGATGTGAGCCTTGGGCCTTGGCTATCAACACATTCATGTTTGCAGGAATGACTACATGTTGTATTACGATGAAGACAAAGATATGGACAGTTTTCGTGTTTGTGGGCAAGCGCAGTTCAAGCAAGGAAATGCAAGCATTCTAAGGGTGAAGCCAAAGCCATTCAAGGTTCTTCGTTATATACCGATGATACTGAGACTTAAGAGGCTTTTCATATACCCCAAGACCAGCCAAGATATGGTGTGGCATGCCAACTCCAATCCTGAACCCGGGACTATATCTTACCCATCACATGTTGAGGCGTGGAAATATTTTGATCCCATCCATCCATATTTCGCAAGTGACTCCAGAAATGTGAGGCTATCATTATGCACGGACGAGTTTAATCCATTCGGTCCAGGAGCAAAACCATACTCATGTTGGTTAGTAATGATATCCGTTTTAAATCCTCCACCGTGGATGGTAATAAAGCAACCTTACACCATGTTGTCAATGATTATTCCCGGTCCTAACAGTCCTTCTAAAAATCTTGACCTGTTCCTACGACCGCTAATCGATGAGTTGAAAGTGTCGTGGGGTAATGGTGTTTGCACGTATGATGCTGCAAGGAAACAAATCTTCCAACTACGAGTTGCACTTATATGGACGGTCTCAGACTTTCCAGCATACGCAATGCTGTCAGGGTGGAGCACGAAAGGGTATTTGGCATGTCCATATTGCGGGCACCAAACAAAAGGATTTGCACTTCAACATATTAAAAAGGCTAACTGGTTTGATTGTCATCGAAGATTTCTGCCTCTTGACCACAAATATCATCGTAGAGCGTTTAGTTTTAGGAGGAATAGAATCGAGGAGAGCCCCCCGCCTTATTTTTGAAGCAGTGAGGAAGTGTGGGAAGAGATTGTCGCGCTACCAGAATATGTGTATGGAAAATTTTCACCTAATGTAATGCCCGGTTATGGTGAAACACATTATTGGTTGAAACGGAGTATATTTTAGGAATTGTCTTATTGGAAGACCAAATCAAATTTGTCATAATTTGGACGTGATGCATATTGAGAAGAATGTGTTTGATAACATCTTACACACAATGATGGATGTTCCAGGGAAGGCAAAAGATAATGCACGGGCTTGATTGGACTTGCGTGAAATCTATAACCGACCAAACTTGCACTTAAAAACTTCTCGTAGTGGTAAAAAGGTGGTGAAGCCTAAGGCGACGTACACTTTATCAAGCTAATAAAGATAACAATTTTGTGAGTGGCTACAGACATTGAAGTTCCCTGATGAGTATGCATCAAATCTTGGGCGGCTGGTGAACCTTAAGACGGGACAATTCTACTCCATGAAGAGTCATGACTATCATGTGTTCATGCAATGAGTGTTACCAATCGCACTTCGTGGTATGGTCCTGACACCTGTGTAGGAAGCAATAACTAAGTTATCTCACATATTTCGTGATTTATGTTCTAAGACTCTAAGGGTTGAGGACATGGAGGTGTGGGAGAAGAACATAGTTGAGACCATTTGTAAGCTTGAACAAATTTCCCCCCTAGCATTCTTTGACTCCATGGAGCACTTGTCGATCCACTTTCCTTACGAGGCAAAGATCAGTGGGCCCGTACAATTCCGTTGGATGTACCCCTACGAGAGGTAATTAATACGTAAATGATGTCATTGCATTTGAAATTGTTATCATGGTATAAAAGCTTATATTATCTTCACTTCTCAGGCTATTAAACGATTTGGAAAAAAAGTTAAGAATAGGGTTGCAGTTGAGGGATCAATTGCGGAGGCGTATGCCACTTAAAAAATCGCAACCTTTTGTTCCATTTATTTCAGATTTGATGTCCCCACCAACCTCAACCATAGGCCTAGAAATGATGACGGTGGACAATTCCAAAGGACCGAGGGTTTGAGCATATTTCAAAAACCTGGTGAACCATTCATTACGTGGATTCGGGTGGGGGAGGTGGTTGATAGATAAGGAATGAAACCATGCTGCGCTCTACGTTTTGATTAATCGTGATGCGGTCAAACCATTCATTGAGTAAGTACACGAGCAATCTCTCTCGGATTACAAGTTTGTATAATTCTCTCTTCTCTCTGGCAATACTACTAAGAGAAATGACAAGGAAACCCCTTGATCAATGACCTCGATCTCGAGCGTGCCCGCGATGCCGAACTAGTAAGATGGCTCCCAAATCATGTGAGTATTATACACAAATTAAATTTATCGCAAGAACATAAGACTTCCTTTAATATCTTCTTCCAATTCCTTTAAGGTTCAATATGCGAGCCAGAATGTACATGATTTAAGTCTTGGCCCTTTATTAGAAGTAACATCGCACAACGGATATCTAGTGAATGAGTACAGGTTTCACACATCGAGTTATGAAGGTGGGAGAAAATCTCAAAATAGTAGTGTTTGTGTGAAAGGTGGATGTTACAATGAGTTTGATAGAGACTACTTTGGCATCATAAGAGAGCTCCTAGAAGTTCCCTACACCGATATGGCCAACAAAGTTGTTTTGTTCAAATGTGATTGGTGATAAGATTCGAACTTCTGGATGATCGGGGTGAGGATTACGGCTACTCGGAGTCACTGTAGTTACCGTCGAGTGTACCTGCAAGGCGTCGGAGGGGGGGGGGGCTCCAGCGTAGACACTCCGATGCTTAAGTTAGTATGGTTGTTCAAAATGGCAGGGGTTCTAGTAGCGATCTCAGGCTTACCTGGCTTTTTGAATGGGGGGTATTTATAGGCTACGCGAGGGCGTTACCCTCGGGGGGGGCATTATCTGGGGAAGATAACGCCTCAAAGGACGTCAGGGACGATATCTCCGAGTGACGTCAGGGACGACAACTCCGGGTGATGTCATAGCTGTCCTGGGATGGGATAACGTTGTGCATGTGGATAGATGACGCGTGAGACCCCTCCCCCGCTGATGACGACCATCCCAGGGCTCTTCTCTCGGAGAGGGGCGGCAACTTCCATGGCATGCGCCCGATAGGTGCTACAGGATTCTGACCTTAACGCAGGGCATCCAGACGATGACACCCCTGAAATTGTCTCTATTGTTATCATAAGCCCAACTGAAAATGAGCTCGAGTGTTTACTAAGGGCTGACGCTTCTTTTTTCTTCTATCGCCCTGCGGTAGTTAATAGGATGGCTCGACCTTCAAGGGACACGTGTTCACATCCGCCACTCCTTTGTGGCCTATAAATTCAAACTTTCTCCGTGCAAATTTTACATCTCTTTAGCATTTTTATTGGCACTTTCATTATGGACGAACTGACAAGAAACTTCTTGCTCTCCAAAACCCATACCTTGAAGAATTTGACTGGGGCCGATGTGGATTTCCTGGACGCCATGATGAGGAAGACCTCTGAAGACATCATGGAGCTCCAGGGGATGATGATGACTCCGCTCCTATCCAAATAGCTTGGGACTTCCCTGGAGGATTTCAGCCCCTTGGAGAGTGTGATGAAGCTGGCTACCGCCGTCTCCCGTATCGAGGTGGTGGTCACCATGCTGCGACTCCGGAAGGATTTGCTGGGGTGCTGCCTGAAGGGGATGAGGGCCTGCTCTTCTGAGCTGACCTCTATTGCGGATGCACTGAGGGAGGTTCCAGTGGTGCCGGGTGAGGACGATGCTGGGTCCAATGTCTGACCGCCAGTTACTGTCGTCGTTTCCCTTTATTTTGTTTGTATATACTCAGATGTATGCCTCGGGCCGTTAGGCCATAAATAAATAAACTGTCTTTTCGTTATTTCACTCGTGACCTTTCTTCTTTCGCGGTACGTTAACCGATGCTTCAGTTGAGGGCCACGTCAGCCCAACTGAAAATGAGTTTGCCATTGGTTGGGCTTTTGTAACGGTTATCCTTGCGAACTGTTCTGCATTAATTTCGCGCCGCCCCTTCAGTATCAACTGATTGGGCGGGTTTTTGGTGTTTCTCAATCAGTGAGAGATTCCAACAGGCGTGATCACAAGATCCGATTCTGCAATTAAGATCGCTCTCTTCAACATGTATCAACTCTCTCAAAAGTCGTGCGAGAAGATGGGAAAGCCTTCTCGCTTCGACTATTTAATGGGATTTTCTTTCCCTTTCCCTGTCCATCTTCTTCTTCATATTTCTCTATTGAAATCACTTGTGGTTTCTGTACACACAATTTTTTCCTAAAATAGGAGAAAATTACACATGTCAAATTATAATTGTTGAATGTAGAATAAAAGTGGTTCTTCTTCTCTTGATTCCTCTGATTAATGAATCAGTCTTCACTCCGGATTTGGATTTGAACTTGACTTGGATGATTGATGGGTTGGCCTTGAATTAGCTTGTAATCCGCGGTTGATTTGAGAAGAAACCAGCCTTGAATCAGCTTGTGACTTTTGCTTGATTTGATTTGAGAAGAAACCGGCCTTGAATCAGCTTGTGGCTTCTTCTTGATTTGATTTGATGTAATTGAGAGAGAACCGGCCTTGAATCAGCTTATGGCTTCTCCCTTGTGGTTGAGAGAGAACCGGCCTTAAATCAGCTTGTGGCTTCTCCTTCTTTCTTGAAGACGATCTGCTTCAGTTCTTGATCTTCGTAGCACTTTTTCTCTCCAAAAGAATGTCCTCGCCTTTTGATGAAGTCTCTATTTATAGGCTCATAAGGGTGATTTTGGAATTGGAAAGATGACATGTGTCTTCATCTCATTGGTCCAATTTGTAACCATCGTTTTTAATTAATTTACATATTAATTAATAATTGAATATCAATTAATTTGACATTTAATCAAATTAATAAAATATTAGATGAGTTTTATTCCCTTCAAATATGACCTTGCTGGTGGGTTTCGACCAAATAAGCTTCATGAATTTCGGTGAATGGGCTTCGTGGCCTTTTTTATAAACAGGGCTGAATATTTTGATGTCTACAAATGCCCCCTCAAGATTATTTTACTTGATAAATTAAATTAATATTGAACTCTTTCCTGAGTGAGTTCTAATTTGCGTCAAGGATTGAACTTGAAATCATGTTTGATTGTAGGGCCAAATTTATCACGGACCGATTTTAACTTCGGAGAAACTTGCCATCGAATGTATATTTTGTTTTTGAAACTTGTGTCAAGGAATTGATTCCGCAAAGGAATCCATGGTCTTGGAATTTGTTCCTGCACATCATGGATTTCGTCGAATTGATCATATGTGGCGGCAACCTTGGATAAAAAAATTTCTCTCCTTTTGGAGCCTTTAATTAATTAAGTAGACTAAGCAATTAATTAATTACTCATTCTTGCCTTAGCCCAATGCCAAGCTAGCATAACCAAGAAAATAAAGGAGCAAGAAATTTTATTTCCTTGTTGGTTAAGATATGCAGCCACCCTCTCCTTCTTTTTTCCTTTTTTTATCTAATCGATCAGAATTTTTTTTCCTTTAAATCGATCAAATTTTTTTTCCTTCTATTTGAGCAAAATCTTCATCTTCATTGAGTAGAATTTCCTCTTGATTGAGTAGGATGTTTTTCCTTAATTGAACATATTTTCTTCTTGATTGAGCAGTATCATTTTCCTTATTTGCAGATTTTTTTCCTTTATAATTGAGATTTTTCCTTTAATTGAGCAAGATCTCTCTCTTTAATTGAGAAAATTTTCTTCATAATTGGGCAAAATTTATTTCTTTAACTGAGGAGAATTTTTCCCTTTACAAATAGATGCAATTGTTGATCTTCTTCAATTGGCTTTTTTTTTCCTTCTCGTTGCTGCTGTCCGAGAGAGAGGAAAGGTAATGCTTTGATTTTTGATTGTTTTTTTCATACTCCATTATTTCTGTGCTCATTTCTTCATTCATAGAATTAATTGTGCAGGTTTGGATTTATATTCCTCTTTTTTTTATAGATCTGACCCGTTTCTCTGACCACTAGAACCAAAATGAGCGTCAGGACGAGACGAGTTGGACGCAACCTGAACGGAGTCATTCCGATCTCGGACGCGTTGGCAATCGCTGCTAGAAGATTCCGAACATTTTTACACTTGCTGGTGTGTCCAGCCTCCGTTCCGGCCGCCGTAGGTACCAAAACGAGCGTCAGGATGAGACGAGTCAAACGCAACTTGAACGGAGTTATTCCGATCTCTGATGCATCGACAATCACTGTCAGAAGATTCCGGCCATTATTACACTTACCGGAGCGTCCAGCAACAGTTCCGGCGCGTAGAGGCGCATCCAGCCTATTTTCCGGCCGCCGTTAGGACCAAAATGAGCATCAAGACGAGACGAGTTGGATGAAACTTGAACGGAGTCATTCTGATCTCGGATGCGTCGGCAATCGTTGTCAGAAGATTGTAGCCATTTTTACACTTACCGGAGCATCCAGCCACTATTTCAGCATGTGGAGGAGCGTCCAGCCTGCGTTCTGGCCACCGTTAGGACCAAAACGAGCGTCATGATGAGACGAATCGAATGCAACTGGAACAGAGTCATTCTGATCTCTGACGAATCAACAATCGCTGCTAGAAGATTCCGACCATCTTCCTTCTTTGCTTTTGTATTTTGCCTTCTTTCCTTTTTCTCTTGTTCATTAAGGCATGAGATGGGTAAAGTTGGCTAAGTTAAATAGGAGGGAGTCGTTGTTGATGAGCCCAATTTCCATATCATGTCACACATTTTTTATTTTTTTTTATTTTTTTGAAATTTGAAATTAATCATTTTTTTTCCAAATGATGTCATCTTCGTCGCGATCCGGTCACTTCGTTGCAACCTCTTGATATGAACTGGATCGACGAGAGCTCAAGTCAAGAGTAAAGAGGATGATTTCTTTATTTCCCGGAAACCGAAGTGAAGCATCGTTCGCAATTCGGAGGGAAAGGAGTATTGAAGCTCGACATAGTGAGTCGGTCAACGAAGGATCCTAATATAAGCTCCATCGAGGGTCTGGATCAGTGCTTTTTAAGCAATGTATCCCACCTAATTGATGTAAAGGCTTCAGGATCCTGCCCCACCAACACCGACGTTAACCTCATCGAGGGTCTTGATCAGTCCTTTTCAAGGACTGCATCATACCTAATTGATGTAGAAGCTTCAAGATCTCGCCCCATCAGTTCCAGGATCAACCACATCTAGGGTCTAGATCGGTCCTTCTTAAGGATTGCATCTCACCTAATTGATGTAGAGGCTTCAAGATTTCGCTCCACCTTACTTCAACGGAGGATCCCAATATAAGCTTCATCGAGGATCTGGATCAGTGTTTTTTAAGCACTGTATCCCACCTAATTGATGTAAAGGCTTTAGGATTTCACTCCACCTTGTTTATTCCTTCCTTTTTCAACATTGAAAACTATATTCCGTGTCCCGAGTTTTGCTGAGAGGATCAAGGCGAAGCGTTGTAGATGGGGATCGCCACTTATCGCTCAAGAAGAGATCTCTTATCTTCAAGGTCTTCGGGAGTGCCTGCTTCGGACTCAGAAATGCCTTCGGAACAAAGGCTTCGGGCTTAGCAGCGTCTTCGGAATAAAAGTTTTATAAACTCAGAGGCATCTTCGGAACAAAAGACCTCAGACTCAGAGGTATCTTCGGAATAAAAGCTTCGGACTCAAAGGCATCTTCGGAACAAAAGGCTTCGAGCTTAGAGGCATCTTCTATTCTTCAGGAGGCCATCAAGGACATATTTACATCTGATGCCGCTCCATTGAAGTTGAAGGCTTGGGACTTTTTGACTCAAGTTGACCCTTACCTCACAAGGAGAGAGAAATGCACGAGTCGTCTTCCTTCAGCTAAATTTCAGCTAGTTACAAGGTGATCTTCAAGGGACTGATGAGAATATCCATAAGCTTTCCGCAGAATAGGAAGAATAAAAAAGGAAAGAGACCGTCACTGCAGCTGAAGTTAAAGTGATTGATCGTGAGAGGGAAGAGCTCAGGCATACTTTCTTTCAGATGGCAGACTTGGAAGACATAGTGACAACCTTGGTATAGTTTCTTTCTCTTTTCTTTTTTCCGAGAACATATTTATTTTGTTCCGTGCATAGTTTATACTCTTGCGGGCCAAGAGTAGTACAATGATTTTGTTTTCTTTTTACCGTACACAGTTTATACTCTTGCGGGCTAGGAGTATTGTAGCATTTTTTTTTATGTGACTGCACTTGAAATATGTCAAGTTGCCTACGTATCTTTAAAGAAGAAGGATCAAGTCATGACGTAGTTCAATTGTTTTGTTTGGTTTTTTTTCTTCTTTTGGTCGTACACAGTTTATACTCTTGCGGGTCAGGAGTATTTTTTTCTTCTTTTTTTGTTTGTTTGGCTTTGCAGTTTACCCTCTTGCAGCTAGGAGTAGCAGCGATGATTTTTAGGCATAGAAGCACTTCAAGACCCTTACGTTGATAGGTCCGATGTGTAATCTATTGACTTTTTCCAATTTATCAATTGTGGATTGCCCCCTTTCCTCGAATGTTGGCGGAGCTAGCTCTAGTTCATCTTTATCTGACACTTCCTCAATAGAAGCACAATTAGCGTTCTCAACCTCCATGTCTTCAACATTGTAGAAGAGTTGTCGTGCAACGTTTTTCCTCTTCTGCTTATGTTTCTTGGACTTTCCTTTTTGGTTCAGGATATTAGCTAAAGAGACGTGTGATGGAACCTCTTTCAACCTTTTTATAACATTGTCATCCTCCTGGTCAGACTCTTCAGCTTGCTCTACGCTGACCATGTGGACTTCTACACAATCTTCATAAGATTACTCTTCTGGGAAATACTCCTCATGAGTTGTTGTCCCTTTTGGTTCAGATGAAGACCCCGGTGTTGAGCATTCGAGAACATGGTGCTTCCCTTTTCTAGACATTGGATGAGTGTAAGCCTTACAAGGCGTTCGTTCTGGCTTTATCGACGCATAAATCGAAGGCTTTCCCTTGCGAGGCTCATCAACAGTCCCAGCTTCCTTGGATGTCTTTGATGGCTCACCTGGAAGACCCCACCCTTCTGGCTGAACGTCACAATCTTGGCTAGAGACTCCACAAGGGTATTTTGAGGATGAATTTCTCTTGGGAAGAACTTTCTTATTCTTTTTCCTTCTGAAGGTTGACCATCCGTCGTTAATTTCATCTTCGGACTCAGAGCTTGTTTGACAAACATCTAAATCATCAACCATTAATTCGTACAAGTTTGGCCCATAAGGATTTCCTATCTTCGACATCCCTGGGTAAGCATAGATGACCTTAATCTCTCCATCAGTGCTGAATTCTACGGGGACTACCCCCTTCGGTAATTTAGCTGTCAGTACGATTGGCTGAGAGGCGACTGGGTTCTGACCCAAAGCTTGCGGCAATGGAATAGGATCAAATGACCCGAATGCGATCATAGTTGGTGTAGCATCATTCTTTGCAATGGTTGTGATGTAATTGGCATCTACAACATCTCCATCATCGAGTTTTATTTTGCCTTCCTTGTCCAAACGAACGATGAGGTCTTTAAGGACAAAGCATTTATCTACTAGATGACTGATGATCCGGTGATATTTGCAATACCTGGTGTTGTCGATCTGGTTCACTTCTTCTGGGCGCTTTGATGGCGGAAGCTCGATCAACTTTTGTTCAAGAAGTTGGTCCAGGATGTCAGAGACTTCCGAGTCTAAGAAGGGATATCCTCTTTCTTCACGTTCCTGGGATGGGATAACGCCGTGCGTGTGGATAGATGACGCGTGAGACCCCTCCCCCGCTGATGTCGACCATCCCAGGGCTCTTCTCTCGGAGAGGGGCGGCAACTTCCACGGCATGCGCCCGATAGGTGCTACAGGATTCCGACCTTAACGCAGGGCGTCCAGACGATGACGCCCCTGAAATTATCTCTATTATTATCAATTGGTTTGACACTGTTAGGGTAGACCCAACCCATAACATCATTGAGGTTCATGAGGACAACTGGATGGATAAAAATCCATTCTTATATGTTTGGCAGTGTCAGCAAATTTGGTATGTTACATACCCATCAAAGTCAAGGGAGACACAATGATGGCTAGTAGTGTGCAACATAGCTCCACGAAGTACAATTCAGATTATAGAGGCTAATGAATCTAATAATGTTGATGAGGTTTTTCAATACGAATCAGTTAATCCCCCTACTTCGGTGCCTATTATTAGGGATGGCATTCAATTTGTCCTCGTCGACTCCAACCAATATGAAGAAGTTCAACCTAATGATCTTATAGCGACTAATGACATGGAAGAAAATGAAGTTGATGAGGATATTGAGGCTGATGACAACAAAGTAGATTCTAGTAGTATGAATGACGACGACAATGATGAAGATTATGTTGGATTACTTCGTTGCTAAACACATTATAATTAACTAAAGTGTGTATATGTAAACGTCTTATTTATCATAAATAAATTAGATTCATTAGCCTCTGTAATCTGAATTGTACTTCGTGTGGAGCTATATATTGATATCAGTATTTTAAATAAATAAACAATTAACAATAGTATTTTAAAAACCGAACAGACTGGCTGAAGACATTCGATCAAAATTAATTATTTTTTAACCTTTTTAGTATAGTTAATTAATTAGTTTTCGTATGCTAGCATTTAAATTAATTATTCACTGTAAATAAGCAAGTTCAAGAGGGTTCATTTTACCTTATCACAGTGTTAATTTATATCCTCGATGTCTCTATCAATCACCCCACATATATCATATAAACGTATCCAAGGCCAACATATTACTGTATTTGATAACATTTGTTACTATATATAACAATAATGTTTTTTTTAAAATGTACAAAACAAAGTCGATTGCATAATCAAAACGACATCGTTCCACTCTAGAATTCTGATGAAATTTCTGACGGCTTTCCGATGACATTTCCGACAGATATTCGATCAAAAATCTCGATGGACTTGCTAATAATTTTCGACGGAAATATCCATAAAAAATCACGAAAAAAATACTACATCTCCCACGAAAAGTGCCACACTAGCCTTTATATACATCCAATCTAATTGCAATGAATAAAAAAAATATTTTCTTGATATTTAATATTGATCGCTCCACATATTTGGCACACATATTCACTAACATTCTCTATACATTGTGAATGCCACCTGGGTGATTTGGCATATTATGCATGCTGGTTGGGTGATTTGGCATATTGGCGTGCATAATGTATAGAAGATGACATCGGGTATGTTTGTCGAATATGCGGCTGTCGCGCCCCAAAAATTTAAAAATTCGCGAGTGTGCAACGAAATTTGGGACCTTACAATGCTCAACGTAAACAGACGCCTCGCAACATGCAATGAAGTCACCACCCTAATTTGGTTGCTAGGTTTAGGGAACCTTAATCGTCATGGCATAGAAAGTATTATAAGTAAAAAAAACTAAAGGCACAAAAAAGGGGTCTGAACCCCAGACAAAAAGTTCGGGGTCGTATTATGGTCTCGGGAAGGTGTTAGGCACCCGAGTCACATCCGAAAATGATTACCGGTTGATGAGAAAGGTGTTTTAAAAAGGTGTTTGATAAAATGCGTTTTTATTTTGAAAGGGGGACCCTCAGAGGAATCGTCACTTTAGTATTTTTATGATAGTGACATTCAGAAATAATTAATCATTGAACGGGGTTACCGTTTGAACGTCTTTCGGACGGGGTTACCGTTTATCAAGACCGATTGATTATTCTTGAACATAACGTGATGGGACTGAATTTTCTGTAAGACTGAATGAGTGCCCTCTTATTTCATCATCGGGCCATGCATGATTAGATTAATTACTACGTGATCCTATCATGGATTGCTAACAGAGTACAAATTTAAATGATAGATTTTGAAGTGAAAAACTGATGTGGGATCGAAAGTCCCCATGTACATGCAGTCAATGTAAGCGAGAATTTAAAATCACATGAGCATAGCATTTTAAGAAACTCTTTAAACACGTTGTTCATGTGGGTTGATTTTAATTCTAGCAGTTCTATATATCATGCGTACGATTGATATTTACGAAAAATGTTGAATAAATAAAAAGGAATCGAAAGGCGTACTTTCGAGCGAAGCTTTAAAACCTACAAAGTGAGAGTATTAGCGATAGCTCGAGAAATAAATAAGCAATTTTATGAGTGCAAAAAATTAAATGACAGTTGATTGTATGCGAGAAATGATGGATTTTACGCATACGAGAATTAAATGCTGAGTTTGATACGTGCAGGAAAATAAATGATGACAGTTGATTGCATACGAGAATTAAATGCTGAGTTGATTGCATGTGAAAAATGATGGATTTAACGCATACGAAAATTAAATGCTGAGTTGATTACATGCGAAAAATGATGGATTTAACGCATACGAAAATTAAATGTTGAGTTGATTGCATGCGAAAAATGATGGATTTATCGCATACAAAATTAAAATGCTAAGTTGATTGCATGCGACAAATGATGGATTTAACGCATACAAAATTTAAATGCTGAGTTGATTGCATGCGAAAAATGATGGATTTAACGCATACGAAATTTAAATGTTGTTTGATAAGTGCAGAAAAATTGATTGTAGTTGACGATTCATAGGGGATTTAAAACAATTTGATGATTTGCAGAAAATAAATAGTTGATATTTGCGGAAGAATTTCCAGCAGTATGATAAGTGCGGAATTTAAAACAATTGATATTTTGCAGAAAATGAACAAGTGATATTTGCAAAAAATTAAACAATTGATTTTTGCAGAAAATAAAACAAATGATATTTGCAGAAAATAAAACAGTTGATATTTGCAGAAAATAAAACAATTGATAGTGTGGAAAATAATCATATGAAGCATACGAATTATTTTTACGAAAAAGTGTGATCCGAGGTTTCGGAAAGAATTGAAAATGGGCTAGGCCCAATTTAAAAAGAAAAGAAAAAAAATGGAAATGAGCCAGGAACAGTGCCTGGCCCAAGGAAATCATTTAAATGGTGATGGGCCAAGCCCATCACCCATGCACACGTGAACAGTGCCGAGACATGGCACTGTTCATCTTCTTCCTTGGTCGCCGGCGCTACTGCCGGCGGCCAAGGTCCGGCTAGCCTTGTCCGTTTCTTGCGATCTTTGTACCGAGACACTCGTCTCCTTGACGGCGTCTCGACCGTACGAAGCTCGAATTTTATTTCAAAACACACTGAGTTTAATTTTGAAAAAATGACAAAACCGTTAATTATCAAGAACTAAATAATTCGCACACTCTAGCTAACGATTTTAAAAATTGAAAATGTGTATTTAATCTACATCATGTATGTGAATTAATGGCATAAAAGAAAGTAATTTATTTGCTCAAGAACAAGCTAAACGAAATTAAAGAAAAAAACTTGCTCAAAAATCGAAAATGAGCTAGAGAGAGAAAGCTCACGTTTCAAACTATGAACTGGGCGATTGTCGCTCTAAATGAGCAAGCTGATCAAGAGGGAGAGAGAGCAAGTTTTTCTTGCTGAATTGGTGCCCATTTTCCCAAAAGATTGGCTTGCTATTTATAGCCTTGAGTCGCGTGGGTTGCCGGCGCTGGAGCTGCGCGTGGTGGCCGTTCCTCATGTGCTGGCGGGTCTACGACAGTGAGGTGGAGGGTCTAGGTCGCCGTGATGATGGTGGATGGTACGGGAAACGGTCTTGGAGGAGACGGGAGCAAGCTGCTTGGTGGCCTGCTCCGCTGCTGGTTCGTGCGTACAGTGCATGTGCACCATGCACTTAAATGGTCAACCATTGATCTGGTTGACTTTTCATGGTTGACCAGATCAACGGTTGAGATCAAAGGCCCTTTTAGTCTTTTTTAAATGGCCTCGAGCCGAGTCCCGCGAGCAATCGTTCAGACTTTTCGAACCGACAGTACCTGCGCGTAGAGAAAAATATGACGAGTCTAACAGTCTACAGCGAGTGACGAGAATTTTTCGTTTAGCGTGTTTATTTTCTCGTTCAACAGCGTGAAACGCGCGAACGGAAAAATAAAAATGTTACGTCGAAAATTACACGAAACGTTGTAGACCGTTGCGAGCAGGAAAAAAAGCTAGCAACTAGTTGATGGAAAACATTTTAAAGTCGAGCTATTGTCCGAGCAGACTTACTCGGGTCCAATAAAAGCTCGAACGAAAATAATAATAAAATAACAAAAATACTAAAAAATGCGCTAAATATAAAAAATCCTGAAATTCATGTGATGACCTAAAACGAAGAAAAAACTAGCAAACGACTGCCGGATAATTAAAAATATGATTTTTAAGGCTAAAAATAATAATGAAAATACGTGCCGAAAAATTAAAAATACGATTTCGAAAGCTGACGATGCTAACGATGATGTTAAAATGCAACGAAACACTTAAAAATGCTAGTGACTGTAAATCAACTGAAAATGACTGTAAATTAACTAAATAACAGGAATGCTAAAATTAAGTAAAAATGACGTCAAAATTCGGGTATTAACAGCGGCGTGATTGATACGAGAATATAATTTTTATATGGTATTTACATTTCCGACGAAAATCACAAAAAAAATATGATCATTGTTCAATATTGAGGATACAATTTAAAATAGGTTCAATTTTACACCCCCCCAATTAAGTTTCGACGGAAATCCGTCGCAACTGTTTAAAAATTTCTGACCAAATTTTTGATAGAATTGCCGTAAAAAATTATGTCAAAAAATCACATCGGTTGGGAAAGGCGCAAAAGAGGCCTTTATATACATCTGAGTCCCCTAAAATGGACATCTCTTATTTCTTCGTTATCATAGTCTAAACACTGAGTATATTTGACATGTGTATTCGAGGTCTTACCCTCATGCAGTGGTGGTTGGTATGCTAATCTCAAATATGCTGGCCGAATATGCGGGGTGGTTGATCTTCAATATCAAGGAAGTAATTTTTATGTGAAATCTTGTCCTCAAAATATTTTTGACGGATTTTCAGACTGTATTTCTGTTGAAATTCTGAGTCAAAATTGGACCTGCCAGTGCAGCATCCAAAATTTGGCTAAAATCAAATTTCCCACCCAAAACGTTTCCGATGAACTTTTCGATCGATGTTCCGTCGGAATGGTCAACCAAAATTGGGACTTGCCGCTAGGACAGCGAGCCAAAATTTGGCAAAAATCAAAATTTCCCTCAACACCTTTCCAACGAAATATCGGTAGCAAGGTCCGTTGGAAAGTTGAGCTTATATAAGCTCATACGGCCACCGCACAACCCATTTTTTCTTACCTCTCTCTGTCTCTCCTCTTTAGCTCTCCTCTCCGGCCTCCTCTCATTCTCATCATCTACCGACGATAACGACCTCGATCTCTTGTGAGGTAAGTAATCAAGATATCCTACCTAATTCTTCTCTTATATGGGTTGCACGCTCTTGGTGTCAAATTGAAAAAATATTTATGAATTTATTTTTATTTATCTCTCTGTCTCTCCTCTCTAGATCTCGTCTTCGGCGATCTCTTTCTCATCTTCTACCAGTGACAACGACCTCTCTCTTATGAGGTAAGTAATCAAGATCTTAATTTTCCTCTTATATATGGGTTGTGTTCTTCTTGTGAGATTGATGATTGGTATACATATAGTAGGAATTCATGCGAAATATGTGTGTGAAACTAAATAAGTGGTAAATTTAGGTGTTATTGTAGGTCAGTGATGTGGGAAATGATTCTAGAAATTTTGGAAAAAATTGTAGAAAATTAATTACAGTTTAGTCCCTAGATTTATGGAGATGGTGAAGTTTAGTCTTAAAATATTTAGCGTTTGCAGATTAGTCCCTCCGATAGGATCAGTTTTGGGAATAATAATAATTTACTTTCGATCGAAGTTCCTTTTTATTTGAAAGCTGATATTTGGTATTTTCATACATAAGCAAAAACAAACTAATGAGGAGTGCGGTAAGAAGCTGCACGAATTGCAAGCTGAGTTGATGAAGAATGGATGAGTGATTTTTCTTCTTTTAATTAGAAAGTTGATGTAACGACTTTCCTTCTACCAATTTATTGTAATGAACGTACTTATTTACTTTCAATCAAAAGTTCCTAATTTGTTATTAAGTCTTCATATGTACTCGTGGAAATTGTTTGTAAAATAAATTATTTATTTATTTATTTAAGAGAATTACATTGAATGCTTGTAAATTCATTTATTTTAATTACTCCTCAACTAATTTATTATTAGAAAATATCAATTAATCAAATTAAATAAAAACTCTTTAGTAAATGTTGGATAATATTAAAAAAAGAAAAAATTGAAAATTTTGACGAAAAATTAGTCGGTCCGAAATTAAAATATTTTCGACTGAAGCTCAGTCGAAAATATATCCCACTGGAAATATATTTTCTGGAAACCTTTTTGGAAAACTTTTTACGACGGAATGTTTTTTCGTCGGAAACTAAAATAATTTTGAACGAAACTCGGTCGGAAATATTTTCTAACCGGAAAAAGTTTCGACTGAAATTTGGTCAGAAATATTTACTACTGGAACAATTTCCACTGGAAAAGTTTTCAACTGGGACAATTTTCAACTGAATTTTGGTTGAAAATATTTTGCGACGAAACGCGTTTGTCGTTATAGATGCACATTTTAGCCGCGATAGCTTTAAATTACCTTGATATTTTCGACGGTGTCTCGGTCGAAAACATATAGCAACGAAGAGTTGTGTCCGCAAGAGATTCAAAGTATTGTTGGGATAGCTTGAAATTATTATCGCCATAGCTTCAAAATATTTTGATAGTTTCGACGAACCCTTGGTCGGAAACATATAGCTACGAAGAATTATGGCCGCAATAGATTTAACATATTGTCGGGATAACTTGAAATTATTGTCGCCATACCTTCAAAATATGTTGGCATTTTTTACAGATTTTCGGTCCGAACGTTTTGCCACGGAAGTTTCGGTCGAAAAAATATCAAATTTTTGATTGAATTACTCCGTCAAAACATGCTCTAGAAATCCAATTTTTTTCCCGACGGATGTTCTTTTCGACGGTGTCTCCATAGCAATTCTGTCGCAAGGTTTTTCCGACCAATTTTTTGATCGAAAATCTAAGCCTTCTACGAACCGAATTGTGACGGAGTATTTCTGACAGAATTCACTCATTTCGACATAATTTTTCATTTTTTTGACTGAATTTTCTGTCAAAAATAAGCTGTTTTTTTGTAGTGTTTATTGTAATTTTGAATTTTGAATTTTGAAATTGGAAGGGAATTAGAGAAAGGTATAAAATGTGTATCATTTCAAATATATAAACATAAATATGGTCATGGTAGTAACTAATTTTTAAGGCAGGTAGTGCACCCATCCTAATAAAATAGCTAGGGTAATTAAACATATATGCACCATAGTAAACAAGGTACTTAAAAATAATGTAATAATTCGTTTTGAATAAGATGGGTACCCATATTTACCTTCTTATTATTATATCTTTAGTTATTGAGTGTTTTATTTCTAAAATAATAATAAAATAAAATAAATGGTTAAGAACTAGACTGATTAATAAATACATTTATGCACATTCTTAAAATAAAAAATTTAAAGCTAGGAGAGATCAATAATAATAAAATAGCATGAGATTTGCACCCGGGGTAGGAGGAATCCTGGAGACCTTCACCTCTGAGGGGGTGGTCCTTGCTGCCGTTACACCTGCAAGGCGCCGGGGGGGGGGGGGGTCCCCGGCGCAGGTACTCCGACGATCAAGTCAGTATAAGTAGTGAAGTATGAAGTGTAAGCAGGAGCAGGAGTGAGAGGGAGTAGAGAGAGAGTCCCCCCCCCCCCCCCCCTTTCTACCTAGGGGAGGTATTTATAGGAGATGTAGTGGGGCGTTAGGGGTACTAACGCTTATGGCCTACCGGGTGTGGGAATAGACGTCATTCCGTATTGGATGCCCCCCCCCCCCCCCCCCCCCGCTGAAGTCGACCACCCCCGGTAGCAGGACGAGCAGGAGGCCAGGCAGGCCCTACTGTAGCAGAAGATGACGTACCCCCTGTCCGGACTAAAATGCCCTGGGGGGTATATTGATTGTTATCATAAGCCCAACCGAAAACAAGCCCGAGTGTTTACCAAGGGCTTAATTCTCGGCTTCTGGAGGAGTGTTATTTCACATCGCAGTGGGCTTGCAAAGATCTTCGAGTTGCTCTGACTATCATAACGGAGCAGGTAACATGAGACAATAGCTTGGGATAACTGTTGGCCACGGAGGAGATAACGACCAAATTGGTAGTAGCGATATTGTAGCGATAACGCTGGCGATGGGCCAGAACTGATAACGCTGACGGTGGGCCAGAGCTGATAACGCTGACGATGAGCCAGAAACTGATAACGCTGGCGATGAGGCCAGAACTGATAATGCTGACGGTGGGCCAGAGCTGATAACGCTGACGATGAGCCAGAAACTGATAACGTTGGCGATGAGGCTAGAACTGATAATGCTGACGGTGGGCTAGAGCTGATAACGCTGACGATGAGCCAGAAACTGATAACGCTGGCGATGAGGCCAGAACTGATAATGCTGGCGATGGGGCAACACTGTAGCGAAGCAATGTCATAGCTTGCTGATGAAGATGGTGTCATCACGAGACCACCATGTAGTCAGCCAAATCATGGGCAGATAATAATAATAGAGTATTCTTCTTGATATCGCGACATGACTACGCATGCGCATTCAGCACCGGGAAGGAGATATCGCAGATAAGATGGTGTACCATTGCTCTCATCATTGAGGATGTATTCCCTCGCTAACGACAGGAGATACCCCGTAGGTAGTAATGAATTCTTGTGTAATCTCGCTGCCTTTGTGGGCGTTAGTGTCTTCACTTATTTCGATATTTCATCGACTTTCCTGCACATTCTCAAATGTTACTTATTGTGTTAGCCAAAATGACATGCAATGATATATGCTGGTTGCCCTTAGAGGCCTTCACCCGCACGTAACGGGGTGTCGTTGATGTCGCTTTTTCCATCCAAGCTCGTTGGATCTGGCCTTGCTGTAAGCCGCCTGCAATATTGACACGGTTTCACGCCATAAGCTACCTACAATTTGTGCGGTTTTACGCCGTAGCTACCTGCAATATTGACGCGGTTTTATGCTGCTCGGAGCTACCTGCAATATTGACGCGGTTTTACGCTGTAGGCCACCTACAAATTGTGGGGTTTTATGTCGTAGCTACCTGCAATATTGCATGCTTTCACATTTCCCCGGATTTCAATCTGTACTCCACTTGAGCATCTGCATTGTTAGCTGTACAAATACACTAACAGAGTCTGCTAACTCTGGTTAGATTCCTCTGAGGATAGTGAAGATACTAAAAATAGAGGTAAGGGGAAAATGATAATCTTAAAGGTAATAGTGATACCTTAGGGGAATAAACAAGGAACTCGGCCGTTGTTTAATTCCCGTTCCATTCCTTGCGTTTACGAAGGAAAATGCCATATCGTTGAGACCTTTTTGATGATGAGAGGATTGCCACATTATATTATGAGGGCTTCCCCCACGGGGTAGATATTCACCCGATAGGCTGACTTTTGTAATCAGACTAATCAGACTAACTGTAGCTTGAAAATCAGGCTGTAGTTGAAGAAGTCGCATTGTGACTGAAGAATCTAGCCGTAACCAAGTGATATTCTGAAGAGTCAGACAGTGACCAAACTGTGGCTGAGGAATTTAGTCTCTCCCAAATCAGTGGCGTTACTTTGAGGCTTAATAACGCCTAGTTAACGTCGACATCTTGCCCAAATGTCTTCACAAGAATTATAGCCCTTCGAATTTCCTTCAAATCGAGCTATTACACACAGAATTCCGCGCACGTATGGAAAAGATATGATTTTTTCCGTAAACTCAATATATGCGGAAACTTCAGCTAATGCGGAGGCGGCTGATAACATGGAGGCAGCCCATGGAGATAACGCCTAACACGGAGGCAGCTAAAAACATGAAGATAGCTCCAAACACGGAGGCAGCTGACACAGAGGCAGCTCCTAACATGAAGATAGGCGGCTAACGCGAAGATGGCGGCTAACGCGAAGATAGCCCAAATTTCAGATAACATGAAGATAGCGGCTAACGCAGAAGATGGCGGCTAACGCGAAGATAGCGGCTAACGCAGAAGATGGCGGATAACGCGAAGATAGCCTAAATTTCAGATAACATGAAGATAGCCCAAATTTCAGATAACATGGAGATAGCGGCTAACGCAGAAGGCAGCGGCTAACGCGAAGATAGCCCAAATTTCAGATAACATGAAGATAGCGGCTAACGTAGAAGATGGCGGCTAACGTGAAGATAGCGGCTAACGCAGAAGATGGTGGCTAACGCGAAGATAGCCCAAATTTCAGATAACATGAAGATAGCCCAAATTTCAGATAACATGGAGATAGCGGCTAACACAGAAGGCAGCGGCTAACGCGAAGATAGCCCAAATTTCAGATAACATGGAGATAGCGGCTAACTCAGAAGATGGCGGCTAACGCGAAGATAGCGGCTAACGCAGAAGATGACGGCTAACGCGAAGATAGCCCAAATTTCAGATAACATGAAGATAGCGGCTAACGCGACGATGGCGGCTAACGCGAAGATAGCCCAAATTTCAGATAACATGAAGATTGAGGCTAACGCGACGATGGCGGCTAACGCGAAGATAGCCCAAATTTCAGATAACATGAAGATAGCGGCTAACGCAGAAGATAGCCCAAATTTCAGATAACATGGAGATAGCGGCTAACGCAGAAGAGAGCCCAAATTTCAGATAACATGAAGATAGTGGCTAACGCAGAAGATGGCGGCTAACGCGAAGATAGCCCAAATTTCAGATAACATGAAGATAACGGCTAACGCAGAAGATAGCCATTAATTGTTCCACCTTTTTCCTAGAAGCTCAAATATCCCAATATCACATTCTAAAATATTTTCGCTTGCGCCATTAATGAAATTTAGAAAATATTACCAAACCGCCATTATAATTAATTAGGCACAACTTACTATTCATCTTCTCCTTTCCAGCAACATTTGCTAGGTGCCGACAGTGAAGATGAAAGAGACAAGATGGAGGACAGCATCAATGATTATGACTAGATTAGATCAAGGCCAACATGTAAGGCACCAGAGGCACATAAGTGAAGAAGAAATGATGAAGGAG
Source organism: Viola odorata (assembly GCA_963691705.1). Taxonomy (NCBI): domain Eukaryota; kingdom Viridiplantae; phylum Streptophyta; class Magnoliopsida; order Malpighiales; family Violaceae; genus Viola; species Viola odorata. Next base: position 17,598,464 of record OY829539.1, on the reverse strand, counting down.
CTTGGCTTTCCTTTTCTAATTTTGGATTTCGTGAACGATGATGATAGTTTTCACAATTCTTGTTCTTCTTTCCAGATCTGATCTTCTTTTGAACATATAACAATGGAATGACCACATAAACTCATATATCTCATATCATCAGATCCAAGCAAGACTTAAATCATGAGATGAACCCATTACTAGAAAAACCAGCAGCCAGCAGTGACGATGGAAGATAATAAATATGAATATGGAGAGGAGAGCCTTCAGATCTCAAGGAACTCACTTGATGATCTGAATGCTCTCAATGAAAGCACCAATTTGATAAAATAGCATGAGATTTGCACCCGGGGTAGGAGGAATCCTAGAGACCTTCACCTCTGAGGGGGTGGTCCTTGCTGCCGTTACACCTGCGGGGGGGGGGGGGGGGGGGGAGGGTCCCCGGCGCAGGTACTCTGACGATCAAGTCAGTATAAGTAGTGAAGTATGAAGTGTAAGCAGGAGTAGGAGTGAGAGGGAGTAGAGAGAGAGTCCCCCCCCCCCTTTCTACCTAGGGGGGGGGGGGGTATTTATAGGAGATGTAGTGGGGCGTTAGGGGTACTAACGCTTATGGCCTACCGGGTGTGGGAATAGGCGCCATTCTGTGTTGGATGCCCCCCAGCAGAAGATGACGTACCCCCTGTCCGGACTAAAATGCCCCGGGGGTATATTGATTGTTATCAAATAATATGTTACTCCCTTGAATCATTAATAACTGACGTTAATAATGAATGTACAACATTTAGAAAATTGAGTAAAAAATTAATGTGATAGCTTTTTGACAGCAGCATGCCAGTTTATGTGACTCACAAGTTCACAACACTAGTTTTTTAATGGGTACAAAACACAAAGGAAAGTGTAAAACGTAAATTAATTTAAAATAAAATGTCAAATAAAAAAGAATGAAAGAAGTAATAAAAATAGTAAGTCAATTAAAACATTGTAAAAGGAAGAGAGTGATAAAAAAAAAGAAGGAACATGAATATAATGCTATCGTTTCATTTTCTAAGAAAGTGTCGGCATGGAATTGAATTTTATAGCTAGAAAAAATGTCCAGATCCAGATTCAGTTAAAAACTTAAAATAGGGAAATTGTTTTTGTTTTGGGAGGATTGATGATGTCGGTGGTAACCGCTGACACTAACCGGTATGACGACCACCGTTATCTTACTGTCACCGCGCACAACTTGTACCTTTTCATCACGCATTTCCACGCACCCCCCGCACGCACTACTCTCCTACCGCCCTCCACGTGACCACGTCCATGACTCACTCGCGTATGCTCAGCCGAGCGTCCCCACCAATCTAATTTCTTTGCTACGCTCCTTTTTAAGGGCGTAGCGTCACGCGCAAACAGCATTCCACAGCGTTAGTTAGTGCTCAGATAAGCCTCAGGTCACATGGACGGCCCTGGTTCTACTAGTGGGAGACTGACAGTAACTGTAAAGTAAATGAGCGCCGGGTCTCATTGCAAAAAGTTTGCAACTCCTTTTTAATTTTATTCCTCGATCCGACAGTTTTTTTATTTAATCTTATTTTGTTGGAAAGAAAATTCTACCTAATTCATTCCTATTAACTACTCCCTCTTAGTTTTTTTAATTATCTTTTACTATTTGAGTACATATATTAAGAAAGTCGGATAATTCACTATTTGAGATAATTTTACCCCGAAATTTTTCTCGGACATACGTTAGAAAAAAAGTACGATTTTTTTGGGGTTAAATAGTGAATCATCTTGCTTCCTTAATATACGTGCCTAAACGATAAACGACTTTTAAAAACGATATGAGGGAGTACTTTCTTTGGCATAAATCTTTTGTTATTTGTGACAGAAAGTTAGTAAATTTTTAAATTCGAATTACCTCTCTAATTATTAAAAACAAATAGTCATAATTCAACCTAATCAAAAGAGAAAAAAAACATGAAAAGATATAAAATCTTTTTTTTATAGGGAAAAGACATAAAAACATGGAGGTCTAGTCTAAATTTACTAGACAGTGAGAGTAAATGTTTGAATCATTATTGGTAGTTTATTAATTATTTTACACATTTGAACTCAACTCCCTATCTATAAAAAGAAGGGGAAATAGCATAAAGTACCCCTGTACTATACGCGAAAAGCAAAAACCTCCCATGGCCTTCAAAACGTCAATTACACCTCCCCTGAACTACGTTGACCGTGCAAAGTGTAGTCTCCGTCCAGTTTGACTAACAGAACCGTCAGGGTCACTACTTACAACCAGTTTTTTTTTGTAATTAATTAATTAAAAGGTTTGAATTTGAGTTAAAACAAAAATCTCTGAAAATCTCTACCCAAAACTTTCATCTTCTTCATCCCACCTCACTCCCTCTCTCCAGTCCAAAATTATCTTCCTTAATTTCTTTCTTATTCCAGTCCAAAATTAATTTCTTTCTACCTTAATTGGTTACAATAGTAGAAAAAATAAAATCCATACCCCAGTTTCAGATTCATGAAAATAAGCAAGAATGAAAGATACAAAAGCTGCAGCCAAATTTATCTTCATAAGCATATCATCAAACTATTCCAATACTAACTGACACAGCATGGCCTTCCCTATTTTCATCTACAAACAACAAACCCTCCTTTGTAAAAACCAAAATTTGAATCAGATCCTGGAAAAAGACCCAAACTTTAACCAAAACAGCAGATCTGGAGGAAAAGAAATTACCTTTGCATGCCTAGCTGAACGAGCTTGTCGATAGCTGAATCCAAGGGGATTCGGTCTTCTTTTTTGACCAAGAGCTTGACTTCTTAGACCACGTGGATCCCCCACCCATTTTTCAGATCCGGCGAATACATGTGCTTCACGACATCGTTTAACATCCCTCTCTCTTCGCTGCTTGCGGATCCAAAATCCTCACAGCTCTAGGCCCTCCTCCCTGTTCCTCATCAACATGGTCATCTGGATTAAGAAAGAGTACCACTACCATCGGATCTGATGCTTTTTGATGATACGATTCAAGGATCGCACCAAATCCTAGGGTACATTAATGGCAAGAGGCAAGCTTGGATTGAGTAAGAAGAGAAGCGTGCGCAAGAAGAAAGAGCTTGGGTGAGCTGGATTGGTTAATATTAGTATTATTATTATTTCCTTAATTGCTAAAGTTTAATTATAGGTAGAAGTTTTATTCCTATTATAATTAGAAGTTGTAAACGCCTATTTAAAGGCTTGCTTATTATTAATAAAATTCAGATTAGATTTTCCACTTAAACACCTTACCAAATCCCCGTTTCATTATTCTACTAGCTTATTGTCTCGATCTCCGGAGCAAGTCGTACTTGTGTTTTAACTTAGTCGTGGCGTTACAGGGATAACGTGATAGGTGCGGCTAGGGCTAGCAAAGCGTGGCGTTTACAGGGATAAGCGTGATAGGTGCGTGAGCTAGTGTATGCAAGCCAAAGCGTGACACTTATAAGGATAAGTGTGGTTTGTTTGGCGTTCACAGGGCTGATTGTCATTGCTAATATTCACAGGGCTGAATATTGGTTGCTAGCAATCACAGGGTTGATTGTTGGTGTTGCTCTCGTTCACAGGGTTGAACGTTAGCGTGTGTGCGTACTACAGGGCTAGACGTACATCGGCGGGTGTACTACAGGGCTAGGCGTTCGTGACAACCTTGACTTTGCTCAAACAGGGATTTGCAAGTCGTTAACCTTGATTAGTAGTATGGGCTGCTAATTGTTTCAAGGAGGAGTATCTAAGGAATTTTCGTCTAATTCCGCGTACCAAACCTACAAGAGAACAAGATCATTCACTTATGCGCGTCCTAGCCTAGCAAGGATCGTATCAGTTGGTAGCGGAGCTCAAGGGAGTTCTAGGTTTGGTAAGAAAATCCTATTTATCTTTTCATTTTTGTTTTTATTTTGTTGAGTCAAAAAAAAAAATCACAAAATCAACAAGTGTCTTTGAATTTTCTGTTTTGAGTCTTTGTCGAATTAGAAGTTCTAATTCAAAGTCGAGTCTTGTGTCAAAGTCGGTTTAGGAGTTCTAAACCAAGTCAGTTTGTATTGAGTTTGTTTTGTATTTTGATTTATTTATTTAAGTTGAAAGAAGAGTCATAAAAAGAGTCATAAAAATAGTCCATAAAAAAAAGTTGAAAAGTGTCATAAAAATAGTGTCGAAATTGTATTTCAATCGATATCAATTGGAGTCCGATTTCAACGAAAAGGAGTGCTTTGGAAAGGTGAGTCTGTCAGGAGTCTGGATCAAGAAGAATCGCGTGATTCGGACATCGAAGTAAAAATCTGCACTCGAAATACTAAACTGTGTTCACCGAAAATAGATTTTACACTTTCTAGTGTTTGAGTTTGATTAGGTGATTGAGATGGATCAAATAAATTCGGAGGGGCTGCTGGATCTCATGAGGAACCTTAACTCAAGGTTGCAGAGCAAGGGAGAGTGGCAGAAGAGATCCGAAGCTCGTTTCAAGAGCTTAGACGAACAGTGGTGCGGTAGCGTGCCAATTTGGCACTATGTGCAAACAACAAGAGGATCTTCGAGCGGACCTTTGCTTGGAGTTGAAAATCAAGAGGACGTTGACAACCATGTCAACTTGATCAACCAAGAAGGCTTGGAGATGGAGTTGAATTCGCTTAAGAAGCGCAAGAGAGAAGGGAGTGAACCAAGTACTTTAGCTTGGGATGGGTGGTTGCGACTTCTTACTATCAAGACGGATTTACTTGAGTATGGTGAGAAACTTAGAGAGTATGATCCTTTGGAGAACTACTCTATTGGTACTCAAGGAAACAAGGAAGGATCGCTTTCGTTTTGGAATTATTTGAATAAACTTAAAGGACGAGCGATTGGGAATTTTGACCATGGAGTTACGTTAAGGAATGAATTTGAGGTCATGATATCGCCAATTTGTTTGAATTATGGGATCGATGAAGAGGAGCTGCTGTGGAGATATGATTTATCCTTGGAGAGTATCATAAATTCTGATTCGAGGACGAATCGCCTTCAAGGGGAAGGGAATGATATGGTTCAAGGATCGCACCAAATCCTAGGGTGCGTTAATGGCAAGAGGCAAGCTTGGATTGAGTAAGAAGAGAAGCGTGCGCAAGAAGAAAGAGCTTGGGTGAGCTGGATTGGTTAATATTAGTATTATTATTATTTCCTTAATTGCTAGAGTTTAATTATAGGTAGAAGTTCTATTCCTATTATAATTAGAAGTTGTAAACGCCTATTTAAAGGCTTGCTTATTATTAATAAAATTCAGATCAGATTTTCTACATAAACACCTTACCAAATCCCCATTTCATTATTCTATCATCTTATTGTCTCGATCTTCGGAGCAAGCTGTACTTGTGTTTTAACTTAGTCGTGGCGTTACAGGGATAACGTGATAGGTGCGGCTAGGGCTAGCAAACCGTGGCATTTACAGGGATAAGCGTGATAGGTGCGTGAGCTAGTGTATGCAGGCCAAAGCGTGGCACTTACAGGGATAACTGTGATAGGAGCGTGAGGTTTTTTTTGGCATTCACAGGGCTGAATATTGGTTGCTAGCAATCACAGGGCTGATTGTTGGTGTTGCTCTCGTTCATAGGGCTGAACGTTAGCGTGTGTGCGTACTACAGGGCTAGGCGTTCGTGACAACCTTGACTTTGCTCAAACAGGGATTTGCAAGTCGTTAACCTCGATTAGTAGTATGGGCTGCTAATTATTTCAAGGAGGAGTATCTAAGGGATTTTCGTCTAATTCCGCGCACCAAACCTACAAGAGAACAAGATCATTCACTTATGTACGTCCTAGCCTAGCAAGGATCGTATCAATCTCCCACCCATTTTTTAGATCCGGCGAATACATGTGCTTCACGACATCGTTTAACATCCCTCTCTCTTCGCTGCTTGCGGATCCAAAATCCTCATAGCTCTAGGCCCTCCTCCCTGTTCCTCATCAACATGGTCATCTGGATTAAGAAAGAGCACCACTACCATCGGATCTGATACTTTTTGGCACAATACGAGCGGCGATCTTGGGTTCAGGAGGGGTAGTAGTAGGCATTGTTGTGAAGGGGAAAGAGGTGAGGATGATGGCGGTGAAAGCTATGGGAGGAGGAGTTGGAACATCAAAATTCAAAGGGACGGTGATGAAAGAGAAGCAGCTGACAGATGATAGAGAAGAAAGTGGTAGAGGCGAAGCAAGTTTGCGAGGAAGATGAGAGATCGGAGGAAACTAATTTTTGTTTTAACTCAAATTAAGTTTTCAAAAATTAATTCTTGTTTTAAATAAAATTCAAACCTTTTAATTAATTAATTACATAGTATTACCGGCTAAAAAAAGAAGGAAACTGGTTATAAGCAGTAACTTTGACGGTTCTGTGAGTGAAACTAGATGGAGACTACACTTTGCACGGTCAACGTAGTTCAGGGGAGGTGTAATTGATGTTTTGAAGGTCAGGGGAGGTTTTTGTTTTTCGCGTATAGTACAGGGGTGCTTTATGCTATTTCCCCTAAAAAGAAAGAGAAAAAAATCTAAATATTCTGATCTCATCTAAGACGTTGTGCAATTCAACTACTTTGTTTTAATAATAATAGACACTTGGATAAATAAAAGGCTAGTCCTTATTCAATGGTTCATAAACGAGTAAGTAAATCCATCTGGTTCAGATTTCAATAGTTTTGTTTTCATAGGGTAAAGGTAAGAGTGATACTTTGCCCTAGTTATTAGAACTAGTTCGACCGATGATTCAATAAGTAAATTGGCGAACGAAAGAGGTATTAGTTCACTCCAGGCAATTAGATTGAATTTACAATCGAATCAGACAAAACTAATCAAAACAGTCAGTTTTTAACACAACCGATGAACCGTTCTGGTCAATACAAAACCGGCTGAGTTAGTCAAGTTATAAAACTACGTCGTTTTACCTTATTTTTTAAACAAGTTACATCAAAATGATGTCGTTTTATTTTCTTTCTTCTAAAAAGAAAAAGAAAAGTAGTGATTTGGTATTGAAAATTGGAAAAAAATTGATGTATTAATTGGGAATGAATTATGAAGTTTTTATATTAAGAAAAAGTTAATATTGTTGATGAATATTCTTTTTTTTTAAACCAACTGGCTCAATCTGATTTAATCTATTCCAACTTTCTAAAATTAAACGGTTCAATGTCTGAACGGTTCAAAACGATCCAATAATTGACCCGATTAAACTAATTACCTATTCATTTTTGGTTCATTGTCCGATTTAGTTCTAATAACACTGCTTTATCGGGTGTATCTATGATACACACATCTATGCAAACAGATTTGTTGCCTTTAGATCAAGTGTCGAGATTGACGCCACTAATAAAGTCTAATACTAATAATAAGGGGATATAGCATTTTACCCCTCTAGACTATTCGCGAAAAATAAAAACCTCTCATGATCTACAAAACTCATATTATACCTCCCCTAACCTTTATTCTCCAAGTAAGTTGCCCTTTCCGTCCATATTTTACCGTGAAATTAACAGATAACCTACTACTTCAAGTTTTTTTTATTTTAAATACGCGTTGTTCCGGTAATTACCTATTAATTCATCAAATCAAATAAAAGTAATAACAAATGCATAAGCAGTAGCAGGATTGTATTCATTTCTAACAATCTTATCCCTATCTGCATACCGCGCGATTTCATCTCCTAGTTGGAACTCCCTCTCACTATAACCAAACAAATACAAGTGACATTAGTAGCTATAATCCACAAAAAAACAACCATTAATGAGTCATGGATCGGGAACTGAATCCACATCCGCCTCCACCTAGATCTCCCAAGTTGAAGTACGAAGAAGCCGAAGACGAGGATGAACAAGGCATAAGCCAGGGATTAGTTATGTAAGAGGAAGTTGAGGAGGTGGTAGAGTACGGAATCGATGGTTTACGGTAGGAAAAAAGAGAGTTGCTCCTCACTCGCGAAGAGGACACCATAATTTTAGATTTGAGACTATCGTAGCCCACCCGACACCGACACCGATCTCTCTTTCTCTCTAGGAATCGAGAGAAATTGATATTAATAATCTTGGGTTTATAGAGAGGAGGGATCTGTTGGAAATATTGGCCAAAATTGCAGAAGATGATAATGAGAAATTCCTATGAAAGCTCAAAGAAAGAATTGGCAAGTTGTTAACATTTCAGGATTTTGTCTTAATTCTCCATTTTTCTGTTTGTTTTTTGTATTAATTTGTTTTTGGTAAAAAAACTGAGTTGGGCTAGACATACCAATTATTGAAGTGAGGTTTGAGCATTTGAGTATTGATGTAGAAGCTTATGTTGGTAGTAGGGCATTACCTACAATGTTGAAGTGATCCTTTTTCTAGATTCGCATAATGTCGAATTTCTCTCTCTCTTTCTCACACTTGTACATAATATTAATTTTACATACCCAGATCTACATCTTCGAGATAATTTTTAGTGATGTGATTCATAGATTTGGGTGAAGATTAGCAAAAGGAGATATTAAGAACTAAAATAGAATAAATCTCTAAAAAGAAAAAAATATCAATTTTTGCACCTCCAACAAAGGAGAATGAGTTTTCAGTATGGAAGAGTAAGAGATGAAGAAGACACATCATCACCATTTGATGAAAGAGTTGTAACAAGATATGTAAATTCCTTTTAATCTGAATATGTAAATTCCTTTTAGTATCAATTTTTCTTCAAATTTTTTTTATTTCATGTTATAAAAAATGATCGGATACCAATATTTAATATCTTATAGGAAAAAAAGATATTGATGCGCACAATGTTTTTTTAGTAAATTCTAATTGTTGTTTTTAATGAAAAGAGGTGTGTTGTTTTTTTTCTATTTAGTTTTTTTAATAAGTCATGCTTTTTTTAGGACAAAAAAAGTGATGCTTTATAATTTAATTGTTTGATATAACATATAATAGCAGGTCAAACTTGTTGTTGTTAGATTTAACAATTAAAATTTAACAAAAGGGGCAACATGCATAGAAAATATAGGTTAGGGGGGTCAAATTGCATTTTTTGAGGTTAAGGGAGGTAGTTATTTTTTGCGAATAGTTCAGGGGGTAAAAAACTATATCCCTTAATAATAAAGCAACTAAGATAAGCCTTCTTTTTTTTCTTTCAACGTTTAACCTATCTTTTATTTTCTATAGACATAAAATCGTGTTAAATTTCTAAAGAAAGTAAAATTCTTTAATTTCTTTACCTTTTTTTTCTTTCGATCCTTTTGTGCAACAAAGTAGATATTTTTTGTTTTCACATGAACAATTGATTTTTTATTTTGACATAAAAATTATTTTTTGGTTAAGACTATTCGGTATCTGATTACTTTGGGCTCGAGTAGGGCAGAATTTCAAAGGGCGACAAAACTCTCTTACATAAGTTTTAACGCAACTTGTTATTTTTGTCTTGAATTAACTATGGAAGAGAATTTATTGTGTAGTATGTATAGAAAATTCAGAATATATGTTGTATAGGAAATAATTTAAGGTTTCCTATATTGTGGGATTTCTTATTTAGCGGAAAAGTTATTGTGTTGTCTATCATGGAAATGTAAAGTTTGTCTTGTAAATGAAATAGAGGGTTTCCTGTATTGATGTTTCCTATCTAGTAAGGCAAATGAGCTCTATAAATAGATATGAGGTGCAGTAAGTTTATCAGCTTTGCCCGCTTCTGTTGAGAGGTTGTTTGTGAGGTGTTGTTGTGAGAGAGCTTTATAGTGTAGCATATGCTAATAGTATAAGATTATCGTAAGCAATTCTTTTGAGTGTGTGAGTGAGAACCGACAATATCTTACCATTGTCGTGTTCGAGGTGAAGTTATCTTGTGTGGATTTGTTTATGTTTATGACCTATATGATGTGCTTGATGGGAATACAAGAAGAATGGATGAACGCCTTGAGAGTTGCCGAACCAATATAAAAATATTGTGTATTGTCTCATGTACTTTGATGTTTATGTTTGTGTTTAGTCTCATGGGTAGAGCAGGTATTTATGGGCAACAATTGGTAGCGGAGAGGAGATCAAATTCACAACATAACTACAAACATACAACTCGAATTTGAGGCCTCTGGTTAAGCTAAAACAACCCCTTGATTTATTTATTTTTTACATTTTATTATGAAGTATAAATACTGACACGACCACTACTAGACAGAACATGAATAATCACAATGACATGTGAAAATAAAAAATTATACAAGATACAATATGAAGAGGGCACACTTTTTTTTTTAAAATAAGCAGACAATTTTATTGATAAAAGAGTCATGGGGGCATGACAAGGCAACAGGAGCAGCTGCAGCAGCAGCTACCTCAAGCAAAACAAAAGCAAAAACAGCAAAAGCAGGAAAAATAGCGCAAAACAAGGAGCCCGAAACATATGCTGAAACACAGGACCCAACTGCAATCAATCTCGCACGCGAGTGCGACACCACGACTTCAGCCACACAGAAGAGATAATCATTTGCGTGGGAGAGTAAGGAAACGTCGGATCCCAACTCTTGAACCAGTGATGCAAATTCCCGAATATCTCACGTCTCATACGGAAGGAGCAAGGGTCCACATTACTGAACACCTTGTTGTTCTGTTGGCTCCAAAGTTGCCACACCACTACGTAGATGAGCATCTGCCACATCAAATTAGCCTGCTTATTCCCCCAGTCAGCCAGCCCGCCCCAGCTCCTCCACATGTCTTGAAGAGTCCTCGGTCTGCACCACGTAACCCCTGCCCACCTTAAAATAAAATCCAAAACCCAACCTGCTGCGGGGCACTGAATAAATAGATGGCTCGTACATTCTATAACATCTATGCAATGAGGGCAGCTACTCTCATCCTCGGAAATGATGTTGCGACGCCTCAGGAAATCTCTAGTCGTAATCGTATCTTGCAACGCTAACCATATGAAGGCTTCAACCCGGTACGGGACCAACCGTTGCCAACAAGAAGAAAGGATGTCGTTCGACTGACCCACGTAGATAGAGTTCTCGATGGAAGTCGTAAGCGAGCTAACCGAGAATTGCTTCGACTGTTCGAGTGACCACACAATATCATCAACCGCTTCACTTCTCTGCGGCGTTTGCAACATTGCCACCATGTTGGAGAGTTCTTCGACTTCCCAAGCAAACAAAGCCCTACGCCAACTCCATTTCCACTCCCATGCATCATCTCGCCATTCTCCAAAATCCGTTATCTTTCCCTTCTAGGCTTCCGAAAGGTGATAAAGACGAGGGAAACGAAGCGCGATGGGTACCTGACTCGTCCAAGTATCCCACCAATACATGAACGATCTCCCTCCCCCCAAGGTAAGCCGAGTATGTGCGGTCCATTGGTGAAACCTATCGCCCCCTCTTCCCCAAGTAGCCAGAATGTCCTTCCAAATAGGGGATAGCTCTCCGTGATCTTGCTTCCACAAAATCCCCACACTAGTACAGCCGTACTGAGAGAGAATGATTTCTATCCAAAGCTTATTCCCTTCTTTTAAAGCCCCCCAAATCCACTTGAAGAGCAGAATGTCATTTCTCAGGCGCAAGTCTCTTATACCCAACCCTCCCATCTCCTTCGGACGAGTAACCAAATCCCACTTAACCTTGGCTAGGCCGGACCAACTATCCCCCCCCCCCCTCCCACCCCCCCACTCCATAAGAATTGCCTCATAATCTGCTCACATTTCTGCGTGATCCCTCTCGGTATTTTAAAGAGCGACATGTGATAGAGCGGAAGGCTAGCCAATGCTGATTTAATCAGTGTAATACGGCCTCCCAAGGACAGGAGAGGCCCTTTCCACGTCGCTAGTTTCTTACGCATCTTCCTCACTAGCCCCGACCAATTCGATAGCCTCCTCGGATTCATACCAACTATGGATCCCAGGTAACTAAACGACAGAGACTCATACCTGCAACCTGCACGGCGAGCCATGAATTTGCCCAAGGGTCTATAAATATTCACCCCGACCAAGGTGCTCTTATGGTAATTGACTTTCAAACCAGAGAAAGCGTCAAACCATCGAAGGATCCCTTTGACATTTTGCACTTCCTCCTCGTCATTATTAGCAAAAATCAGCGTGTCGTCTGCAAATTGAAGGTGGGTGATATTCCACCCCGTTGTTCCTCCTATCCCACGAAGAACCCCAAGGTCATTAGCCCGAGTAAGCAGAAGATGTAGCCCTTCCACCGCAATGTTGAATAAGAATGGAGACAGAGAGCACCCTTGGCGAAGGCCTCTACTCACTCCAAACTCCGCAGATGGGGACCCATTGATCAAAACGGACACTCTAGCTGTACTTAGGCATTGACGAATCCACCTCGTCTATTTCTGACTAAAACTCATATGCTTCAGGACGTCAAACAAATACGTCCATTCAACAGAGTCATACGCCTTCTCAAAGTCCAATTTGAAGAGGAAACTCGACTGTCTGTTCTTCTTCAGGGTGTGGACTACTTCATTTGCTGCCATAAAATAATTCAGCGTATTTCTATCCTTCATAAAACCATATTGGGTCGCACTAATCACTATAGATATGACTCTAGCCAGACGGTTAGCCAAAATTTTTGAGATAACTTTGTAAAAACTACTTACCAGACTAATTGGCCGAAATTCCGTGAACCTCTTGGCTGCCTTAACTTTCTGGATCAAGGTGAGAAAAGAGGTATTAGTTCCTCTAGGAAACCTCCCAGACCGAAAGATTGCAACACAAGCTCGTTATAATCCTTGCCGATGATCTGCCATACCCGTTTCAAAAACCCCATAGACCAGGCGTCTGGACCTGGGGCTTTATCCCCCCCCCCCCTGATACGGTTCAAGGATCGCACCAAATCCTAGGGTGCGTTAATGGCAAAAGAGAGCAGGGATTAATATTTCCTATTTTTATGTGCTTTAATTACTATGTAGAGCTTCGGCTTAATTAGGAGTTTATTTTGTTTAGGATTTATTTTATTTAGGAATTAATTATTTAGGTAACTATCTATTATTAGTAGTTCTATTTCTAGTAAGACTTGTATTGTAAAACGCCTATATAAAGGCTTGCTTTGTTATTAATAAAATTAGATCAGATTTTCCATACAAACACCTTACCAAATTCCCGCTCCCCAATTCTACCATCTTATTATCTCGATCTCCGGTGCAATCCGTTAATTGTGTAACTTAGTCGCTTAACTGGGTACTCGACTATGGCGTGACCTTCGTGGTGCTTGAGGGATTCGAGTGCAGGTGCGTTGGGAGCGTGTGCGTGACTTGTGTGGCGCTTGAGGGATTCTAGCGTAGTTCTGCAAGGAGCGTGGCGTAGACAAAGCGTGGCAGCTGAGTGATTCGGTTGTGGAAGGTGCGTGAGCTACGCGTACGTGTTCATTGAGTGGCAACCGTGTGACTCGGTTGTGGGAGGTGCTCAAGGGGCGTACTAGCGATTCGAGGGATTCGTTTCGTTGAAGCTTGTGTGACTCAAGCTTCGAAATCGTGTGATTCGATTTCTTTGGGGATTGGACGGACTCAATCTCGGTAAGGAGGATTCGTTGGTGTGACGCTTGCGAATTGGACCTTAGGCGCCAGTCAAGTACTTGGTATTTATCGAGTGTTTAATAGGCAAGTGTGACTCTTATCTATTAACCTCACTTCAGGAGTTCTAGCCACTAGTAGTATGGGATACTAGTCGGATCAAAGGAGTATTGTGAAGGGGATTTGTTTTAATTCCGCGCACCAAATCGAGAGAAGAACAAGATCGTCACTTATGCGCGTCTTGGCCTAGCCAGGACCGTATCACCCCCCCCCCCCCCCCCCCCCCCCCCTCCCAAACTTATGCACAACCTCTCAGATCTCATCATTAGTGGCATCCCGATCAAGATCGTCCATCTCCATCGCACTCAATTTCTTGAAACCCAAGTCAGACATTTGCGGTCTATCCCATTTAACTTCCTTAAAGAAATCCGCATCGGATTTTCGGGAATCTGTCGGATTCCCGATAATCCGAATGCTTAGTTATTAACATGTATATGATTATGTCCCAACCTAATTTCTAATTCATTTTATCCATCCCCCCCAAACCAAACACAGCCGCTCCGGCTCCGCTCCCCAACCCAACCAAACGCAGCCGCTCCCCAACCCAACCCTTCATAACCGCTCGTCGACGTCGTTGCTGTCACCGTTGCCAGCCGCTCCGGCTCCATACCGTCGCGTCATCAGCCGTCCCGTCCCAGCCCCTCCATCCCGTCGCGGCGTCGCCGTTGCAGCCTCCCTCCCTCCCGATTCACTTCATCCCGTCGCCGTTGGCCCGTTGCTGCCTCCCTTCATCCCATCGCCGTTGCTGCTGCTGCCTCCCTTCAAAATGGTATGTCTTAAATCCCTAATTTCAAACTAATTCCTAAATCTAATTCCGTGATTTCTTTCTAATTTCTAAATCCCTAATTCCTAAATCCCTAATTTCTAATTCCCTAATTTCTAAATCCCTAAATTCCTAATTTATCTTCTGTTCCTAAATTTCCTAAATTCCTAATTTCCTATTATTAATTTGTATTTGTTGATGTCAAATAGGAGGAAGGCAATTCAAGCATGCCGCCACCGCCACCGCCACAAGCTTCTCAATCTCCACCATCACAGGAGGCACAACAACAGCAAGTGCAACAACAACCAGCAGAAGAAACCCAGGAAGCCGAGTCTATGGCCTCAAAAAAGGAAAGCAGTGGTGGAAGATCAATCGTATGGAAGCACTTTACCAAATTCAAGAGGGACAACGAGAAATGGAGTAGGTGCAAGCATTGTCTATTTGAGACCAAATCAGACCCTAAAAAACAAGGTACGGGTCCAATGTTACAGCACATACGTAAATCTGTTTGCATTCCTTGTGATGTTGATGATGAGCAATCTCGTTTATCTAATGCAACCCCTGAAAATGATGAAACCCAGCTGGGTGTTTGGAAGTTTGATCAAGCTGCCACTAGAAAAGCTTTATGTAGAATGGTTGTAATAGATGAGCTTGCTTTTAAGTTTGTTGATGGTAAGGGATTTAGGCAATTTATGGAGGTTGCCCAACCTAGGTTTCATATAAATTCGCGTTGGACAGTTTCTAGGGATATTTTTGAGAAATATGTGGAGCAAAAAAACCTTTTGAAAGCGACTCTTAAGAAATCTTGTGACCGAGTGTGTTTGAACACGGACACATGGACATCAATCCAAAGAAACAACTACATGTGCCTCACGGCTCATTTTATTGATAAGGATTGGAAACTACACAAAAGAATTATCAATTTTTGTCCTATTTCTAGTCATAAGGGTGAGGGGATTGCTAGGATGATTGAGCAGTGTTTGAAGGATTGGGGAATAGAAAAGGTTTTAACAATCACCGTAGATAATGCATCTAGTAATGATGTAGCTATTTCACACTTGAAGAGGAAGTTTAATGCCAAAAACAATACCATTTCCAACTCAAAATACCTTCACATGAGATGCGTTGCTCATATAGTCAATCTAATTGTTATGGATGGTGTGAAAGAGTTGGGATTGTCCGTCTCAAGAATTAGATCAGCGGTTAGGTATGTGAGAAACTCCTCGGCAAGGCTTGCAAAGTTTAAAGAGTGTGCTGAAATTGAGGGAATTACATGTACGCTCAAGTTAGTTACTGATGTGTCGACTAGGTGGAATTCCACATATGTTATGCTAGAAGTTGCCCAAAATTATGAGAAAGCATTTGATAAGTTTGAGGAAGTAGATTCTTTTTATAAATCTGATCTTGATGCGGATGATGGAGTGCCTACTTATACTGATTGGATCAATGCTAGGAAATTGGTTAAGTTTTTGCGTAGGTTTTATGAACTTACTTTGAGTGTGTCTGGATCACTATATGTAACATCAAATATATACTTTAGGGAGGTTTCCACAATTTCTGTAATTTTGACTGAAATGTTGGACAGTGGTGATGTTGAGTTGATGAGAATGGCAATTAGTATGAAGGCAAAATATGACAAGTATTGGGCAGACATGAATGGGCATAACATGCTAACATATGTGGCTGTTATTCTTGATCCTCGTCGTAAATTTGATTATGTTAAGTTTGCTTTAAGCATTGTGCATTATGAGCAAGCTGCCTTGGAAATGAGTGAAAAGGTGAAAGAAGTATTTGATGATCTTTTTGAGGAGTACAAAGTGTTGAGAGAAGGGGCTGCCTTGGTTGATAGACAAAGGAAAACAAGTTCTGCTGCTTCAAGCTCTTCTTTATCTTCTTCAAGTGCATGTTTTGGTATGGTTAATGATGTTAATGCTGCTGCACCTACATCTACATTACTTGACAACATGTTTAAAAGACATCAATTGGACTTAGGATGTTGGGATAACAAAACAGAAGTAGAACAATATCTTAGTGAGGGAACCGTGACATGTGATAAGGGTTTTGACATTTTATTGTGGTGGAAAGTTAACTCTTTTAGATTCCCTATCCTCGGCAGCATGGCACGTGATGTATTGGCAATTCCAATATCTACTGTTCCTTCTGAATCAGCATTTAGCACTGGTGGAAGAATTTTGGACTCATATAGGAGCTCATTGACTCCTAAAATGGTCCAAACACTTGTATGCTTACAAAATTGGCTCAATTCTTCCCCGGTGGCTGATGTGGAGGAAGAACTTGATGAAGCTGAAGAACTTACGGAAGGTAACTTTTTATCACATCACTTATGTAATTTCATGCAAATCTTCACTTCTGTAATTTTTGAATATCCTCACATGTATTCTGTAATGTTAACTCATTTGATTTTTTATTTGGTGTTTAGAGTTCCAAAAGTTGTTGCTGGAGCCTATTGATCTTTGAATGGATAGTACTAGTGGAAGAAACGAGCCAGATGAACAGAAAGGCGTTGATGGAGGGTGGATCTTCATTCACTTCAACTTGAAGATTTGTAATAATGTTTAGTTTTTATGGATGGATTTGTTGTTTTTGAGTTGCTGGTATGTTTAGTTTTTTTAGATGGATTTATTGCTTGAGTTGAGTTGCTTGTAATGTATGGTTATCAAACTTTTAATAATTGAAGTATTGATATAGTTGCTTAATTTGAAGAATTGTTGGAGAAATTATCTTTGAAAGCAGATCATGGTTTTGCTAGAATGATAACAGTATTAACAGATATTGAATTTCTTGTTTGGTTTGTGAAATGTGAGATAGAATTACAAATTTACAATTACGATCGAAAATCCGAAAAATCCGAAAAATCCGACCGAACCGATCCGAAACCGAAAGTGTCGGATTGGTTTCGGATTCCCTGTGAAAAAATCCGAAAAAATCCGATCCGAAAAAATCCGATCCGAACTTGTCGGATTCCGATCCGAAATCCGAAAGCTCACCCTCAACTCATGTTTAATTTTATTTTTGAAATAATAATAATGCTATGTGGGCTTTTCACCGTAGGAGGCCCATCTCTGTTTCTGATGGGCCAGGCAATCATTTATATATTTATTAAGGATCTGCCCCTCTATATTCATAAGAACGACATCGCTTTCGTTGCAATTCGTCAATTTTTGGTGGGTTGGGCCTAGACTATTATTCCGTAGTATATATCCGGTTAAGGTTCCCTCTTCAATCTCAATTAAACGATGTCTACTATCAAGAGTCGCCTAAAAAGAGAGCAAGAAGAGGAAGACCTAGTCCTACAATAGCACAGTCAAGTATGCATCAATTTTTTATGTTAAGGTGTTCAATTTGTGTATTGAATCCTAATTTTAACAATTAGTGGTGGAACATTACATTTATACTGTTAATGATATTTTACATGTAGTATCAGAGCGTAATATATGATTTAAAACTGTGAAATATTCATTTCAAATTGATTTTAAGCGTACAATTCGTATACAAATTTTATTTCATACCGGGATCCTAGTTTGCTAATTGCTTGTGTAAGTAAAGGGGATAAAGATATAAAACAATTTTGATTTTTAATGTTTTAATTAATCGCAACCTTGAACTATTTTTTTGTTTAATTATCCCTTAGTTATAGTTATTATTGTTCAATCACCCCCTACTGTTATAAAAATATGACGTGACATTAATGACGTCAATTTTTCGTACCACGTCAACCCCCACCGTGCCATGTCGGATTGCCACGTAAGTGAATAGTGCCACGCTAGGTGGACACCACCACCACAACCCCAAATCTGCTCTTATCCGTCCAGCCATGGAATCCAACAAAAAAATATTGCAAAACCAGCAAAGATTAATGGGTACCCCTGATTTTGAAGATGAAATCCTATTGCCAGGCCTCCCTAACCATCTTGCCCAACTCTGCCTCACTACCCTCCCTCCTACCCTCCTCTTCTTCGTCTGCCGTTCATGGTGGCGCTTCCTCTACTCCCCCACCGCCCCTCCTTATTTTTGTCTCTACGCCTCCCACCACGAATCCCTCACTTTTGAGGTCCACTGCCTGGACCCACACTACCACAGTCACCTTTTTCTGATTTGTTTCGTTCATCCCATCTATGTTTAAACTCCTTAGGTGACCATCATTTCTATCCCTCTCGCTAGATCTATTCCATTGCAGATTTTCAATTGGTGCGCTACCATCAATCCATCCAAATCTCATCGCCTGAAACTTCTAACATCATCTTAGTCACCGTTCACTGACCCATTCTTTTAAAGGTATATTATTATTGTCGAGCTTGTAAACAAACAAGAAAAGAAAGAAAAAATAAAAAGAATTGTGCTTTTGTTCTTATTATGGTTGTGAAAAAAGAAAGAAATGAAAAAGTAAAAGAAAATGAAGAGTGGCGATGATGATGAAGTTTGATTAATGGTGGTTGGATTGGGGATGGTGGGCTCAAATGTGGAGAGACTGAAGAGGAGGAGAGTGAGGAATAGGAAAAGAACGCAAATGGAGATGGTAGATTGGGTTTCTGTGAGAATTGGGTTGTTGGAATTTGTTCTTTTAATAGTTCTTGATGAAGAAGAATTGGGGGTTGAAGAAATTGGGGAAGACAGAGGCGAAGAGGAAGGAAAGGCGAACGATGACGACGTGGAGGAAAGAAAAAGGGTTAAAGATATTTGAGGTACATGCACTCGCTTAAGTGTATTCATTTGATACCTCATCTCATTTTCGGCCTCATTTGATACCTCCATTCCAATGATTGTTCTAATTTGGTCCCTCATATTGACGTCGTCCAACACATTCCGTTAAGTGTTCGACGTGGCATGACACGTCATATGTCACGTATAGTTTTACTGATCTGCTGCAATTTCTAGAAAAAAAATTGAAATTAAATTTCTGGAAAAAATTCATCTTCTTGGTAGGCTTCATCTTCTTCCTTCTATTTACCACACCATCCATCACCTACTTTTCTTTACTCACCACACAAAGATTAATGTACAAGGTAATCATAGCTGATATACTATTTTACAATCATCTAAAAGTAGTGGACTGGAGACCGGAAATTATCTAATTAAGTGAGGAGTAATTAAAATATAAAATAATTATTCTAATTAGATTAAATTTGTGGCTAACAAAGTATCCCAGATTTGGGAGAAAGTATGGATGATGACCCCATGGTGGTCCCTGGAATTCAAAGACAAGAAGCAATGCAAGAGCTGCTCCAAATCTTTGACATCAAACATCTCATTCTCCATTATCATCTCCATCATCGACCTCTTGAAATCCTCCTGTGGGTCCTCTGATCTCTTCACCACCGCGAAGCTCTCCCTCACCTTCCCTTCCACCATGCACTGTATCATCCACTGGAACCTCGATAGCCTCGCCAGCGAGCATGAGTACTGCTCGCTTCTCTCTCCGTAATCCCTTGCAACGCCGCCGCCCCCGCTACGACGTCGTCTTTTTGGACTCTTGCTGTTTGCCTTCTTCTTCTTGCGGAAATTAGATGAATCAGTACTGGCCTAGAAGCTTCTTCTAGAAGAGGAGACTACTAACGCCTCTGTTTCTTCTTCGTCGGCGCCGTGGTCTGCTGACGAAGTGCTGATGCGGAGCCTTGATGTCGTCGCTTTGTTCCTTTTCTGGCGTCGTTTTGTTGTTCTTATAACCGTCTTTGGAGGGAGGGAGACTATCGTTTTTTGAGGAGGTTGAGGAGGATGTATAGATTTTCTAAGACGAGTAAATCCAAGACAAAACTTGATTATACATGGAGATGATACGAATATGAATCGGGAAGAAATCTTTCATTCTTTTGTTTGTATCTTTGTGTGGTGAGTAAAGAAAAGTAGGTGATGGACGGTGCGGTAAATAGAAGGAAGAAGATGAAGCCTACGAAGAAAGATAATTTTTTCCAGAAATTCAATTTCAATTTTTTTCCATAAATTGCAGCAGATAAAGAGGAAGAAGATGAGATGACGTGGCATGACACGTCAGCAAATTTACACGTGACATCTGCCATGTCACGCTACGTTAGACACTTAACAGAATGCGTTGGACGATGTCAGTATGAAGGATCAAATGAGGACGATCATTCGAGTGAAGGTATCAAATTAGGCCGGAAATGAGATGAGGTACCAAATGAATACACTTAAGAAGTATAGGTACCTCAAATATCTTTAACCCAAAGAAAAAAAGGAGTGGCGGGCGCACCTGCCATTGTTCGTCGACATGGCAAGTGGACATGGTAACGGTGGGGTGCTGACGTGGAAAAAATTGACGGCGTTGATGTCAGGCCGGATTTTTATAACGGTAGGGGGTGATTGGACAATAACTACGATCAGGTGGGTAATTAAATAAAAAAGTAGTTAAGGGTTGCGATTAATTAAACATTAAAATTTAGGAGTGTTTTATGTCTTTACCCGTAAGTAAATTAAATAATAATTATAATAATGAAAGAAGAAATAGATTATGTTATTTATTGTGAATAAACACTTGGTTAATTAGCTTTTTGTTCACTTGTGTACTGATCCAAGTGAGTTTTACTATGATCTAGTACATCTATCAAGTTGAAACATTTGGGAGCTCTTCACAAAAAGTATAGTATTTGAAAAAAAAAATCATGGAGCTCGAGAATCTAAAATACTAAAGGTAATAATGTGATTCTTCTAAGTTAAAAGTTTTAAATTATACTTTAAAGTCTAAAATAAAATTTGATGATTAATCACTAAGTATGACTAGTATGATAAGACTTGATTTTAAGTTTTATATTATTGGTTGTGAGAATAAATAAATAAATATGCTTGGTTTTACCACTTAAATTATGAGGATAGGCAATGTGCCTAATGGATTTATTGGATGGGGATGACCTTCCAAAAAAAAAAATAATGTTTTTCAAAAGAATCTCATTTTGGTTGTCTATTAATTAAGGGTAATAATAAGTAAGGGAGCTACTCTCTAAAATGAGTTTTTTTTTTCTTTTTTTCTACAAATGTTACATTTCATTGAATAAAACAAAACAAATACAAATCATATAGCCCATTATTAATCAATAAGATAGACCAATAATTGATAGACATAAAGTTCATTATCAATTCATAAGATAGACCAATAATAAACTGACATAAACCTATATAATGAATACTAATAGGGGGTCTTGTGGTTCCTATGCCACCGCGTTTCCTGGTCATTTTCTTTTAGTGTTTTGACCCGAAACGATAGCTTTTAGTAAGGGTGTACAAAAACCGACCCGATTCGAGAATCGAACCAGAATAGTCTATTAGTAAGGGTGTTGTACATAATTAAAAGTCCTCATTTTTTTCTTTTATTTGTTATTTTAAATAGAAAATTTTATTAAGGAAGTTATATAAAAATTATTATGAGAAAAAAATATTTTCTCTATAGTATAAAATAAAAAAAATTTAATCATTTTTTCTTTTTCTTTTCTTTTAAACTTAATTAAAAGTCCTCATTTTTTTCTTTTAATTTTTATTTTAAATAGAAATTTTATTAAGCAAGTTATATAAGAATTATTATGAGGAAAAAATATTTTCTCCATTGTAAGAACTAAGAAGTAGAAAATTTTAATCATTTTTTTCTTTTAAACTTAATTAAAAGTCCTCATTTTTTTACTTGTTATTTTAAATAGAATTTTTTATTGAGGAAGTTATATATGAATTATTATGAGGATTGAGGAAAAATATTTTCTCCATAGTAAGAACTAAGAAATAGAAAATTTTAATCATTTTTTCCTTTTTTTTCTTTTAAACTTAATTAAAAGTCCTCATTTTTTCTTTTATTTATTATTTAAAATAAAAAAAAGTATTAAGGAAATTATATAAGAATTATTATGAGGATTGAGGAAAAAAAATTCCTTCGTAGTAAGAATTAAGAAATAGAAAATTTTAATCATTTTTTTATTTTTTTTTAAACTTAATTAAAAGTCCTCATTTTTTTCTTTTATTTGTTATTTTAATTAGAAAATTTTATTAAGAAAATTATATAATAATTATTATGAGGAAAAAATATTTTCTCTGAAAAATTTTAATTTTTGTTCTCCGGAAAATTTTATTCAGGATATGTGGCCATCAAAATTATTTACTTGGTTGAGTTCAAAAAAAAAATGCTGACGTGGTCAATCCAAGGTGGCATTAGTACTTACGCTGATGTGGCAAAACTATGCTGACGTGACGAATTTTTTTAACGGAAAACGTGACAGATCAACATTCCGTAACGGCAGGAGGTAATTAAACAAAAAAGACTGAGTACAGGTTATTAAACAAACAATTAGTACAGGGGGTAATTAAACAAAACATTAAAGTACATGGGGTTTTTAAGTCATTAAGCCTTTTTTTTATCCTTTTTTTCTTTTAAACTTAAGTAACATAACTCTTTTTTCTTAAAACTTAATTAAAAGAGTTTATTTAAAATTTTAAATAGAAAAAATCATTAAGGAAAAAATTATGTAAGAATTATGGGGATTTTTTTTTTCGTAGTAAGAAATTGAAAATTTTAATTAGAGAAAAGTATATTATTGTAAATTGTAATAGCCATATTATGAGTTAACTATATGTATAAACTAAGACTATTAATTATTACTTTAATACATAGCTATTAAGGTATATCGCGGACATATATTTATTGTTCAATATTTTACTTAATAAAAAAAGAATTATATTGTTGTAAGAAAGGATCATGTCAATTGTCATAAAAAAATGTAATTACTAATTAGACGACAACTAAAAGAATTAATTTTCATAAACATTTATGATTTAGATTTAGAGTATCTATATTTCAATATCATTATTTACTTGAGTTAATTGTTTAGAGGTTTAAAATTTTAATTTGAATTGTATTAATGTATTACTCATTACATGAGTATAACTAATTAACTATTGTATTGTTCAATAATAATTTTGAAGCTCTAAATGTAAGTGATTTAATTTTATCATCATATGAAACACAATTATACGTAAAAAAATTTCATGTGTATATGTGGTTCGTAAGTCATATTCGATACTTTAATACTTATACGTACTCGATACTTTTGGATGTGTACTAGATATTTGTTAAACGTATTCATTACTTTTCAATATATTAATACTTATTATTTATTAATATGTAGTCACTTTAAAATTCTTATACATATTGTATTATTAAATGTAAAAAATTATCATACTAAAATATCGTGTTGTATTGTGTATGTATCCTATTAGGCTATTCTTCATGTGCATATGTTAGGCTTGTAAATTGTATTCGATATTTTAATACTTACTTACTCGATACTTCTTGATGTGTACTAGATATTTGTTAAACGTATTCATTACTTTTCAATATATTAATACTTATTATTTATTGATACTTATCATTTTAAATTCTTATATATATTGTATTATAAAATGTAAAGATTTATCATACTAAAATATCGTGTTGTACTGTGCATGTATCCTATTAGGCTATTCTTCACATGCATATGTTAGACTCATAAGTCATATTCGATACTTTAATACTTACTTACTCGATACTTGTTGATGTGTATTAGATATTTGTTAAACGTATTCATTACTTTTTAATATACTAATATTTATTATTTATTACTCCCTCTGTCCATAAATAATGAACGTTTTAGCCCAAAAACGTTGTCCTTTTTAATTGACGCCATTAGCAATTGTGTCCACTTTGTTTGTGTTTTGACAAAAACACCCTCAAACGACTAGTCGTTTTGTGCACGAGCATCACTTCATACGAGGCAAAAAAGGAAAATGAAAAAATTAAAGGGCCACATTTGAAATTTTTGAGGGACATGGCGCAGAAGATGTCAGAGCAAAAGCAAAGACAATTTTTCTTCTCATCTTTCCTCCTCCGATTTCAAATGCAAAATAAAACAAGTTTGGACGAAATGATCACGAAGGCGACCATAGATTCTTGCCGGAAATGACAAGGCGAGCAGAACAAGGTGGTGGCGGCCGCATCGGTGACCGAACGCGCCGGCGCGTGGAAGGAGGGACGGCAGCTTCGGCTGAGCGTGGCCGCGCATGGCTGGTCGGAATTGCGCCGTTCTACCTGCTCCCGACTCGAAACGTCCTTCCGCTCCTTTCTGTGGCGGCGGTGAGAACAGGAAACGATGACAGAGGGAGAAAGAAAGAAAAGAAAGAAAGAAAGAAAGAAAAGAGAGAAAAAAGGAAGAAGAAGGTACGAGAGGAGGACACGTGACGCGTGACCACTGACTCACACAAAACTTTCTTAATCTGTGTGATTCACTCCCTCGCGTCCATTATTTATGGACGGAGGGAGTAACATTTAGTCATTTTAAATTCATACACATATTGTATTATAAAATGTAAAAATTTATCATATTAAAATATCGTGTTGTATCGTGTATATATCCTATTAGGCTATTATTTATAAATATGTAAACTACCAAAAAAAAAAACACCGTTTTGGTATGTTCAGCGATTAAACGGTGCCGTTCCGTATCACTTGTTTGCGTTTTGGTCTCATGGTCTGACAAAGTCAAAAAAGAAAAGAAAGACGCAGACCAACAAATTAGACAGAAAACCTAAAAAATCCCTCACCACCTACCTCTCGCCGTCTCGCCGTCTCGCCTCACCTTCTCACCTTTGTTGTTGAAAGAGATGGTGAGGCCATATGCAATAAAAGGGCAGAAACGGAAGAAGACGGAGAGGTACGATGTGGAAGATGATGAAGAGAATGAGCAATCAGTAGAAACAACAACTACCAAGAGAGCAAAGGAAGCTGAGGAAGTAACAGATACAACAAGAGAAGACAAGAATGGAGCAGCTCAGGTCGATGAAACTGAGGGCATCCCTATTGCGCCTAGTGACCCAAACACCAAAAAACCTGGGGTGATTTTTGTGCTCGAGAAGGCTTCTTTGGAGGTCGCTAAAGTTGGAAAGGCATGCTCAAGCTCTGTCTTTGATGCTATCTTATTGCAATTATCTGTTTTTTGTTTTGTTCCGTAATGGTTGCTTATGGATAGCACAATCATTTGTAGTTCAAGGAGAAGATTCTATTTTTCATGTCTTTTCTTTTGTTTTTCCTACTAACAAATAGGGTCTTGATTTTTTCTTGTCTCTAAGTGGTTTGTTTGTGGTATTTGACACAGACTTACCAGATTCTAAATTCGGATGATCATGCCAATTTCTTGAAGAGGAATAATAAAGATCCAGCCCATTACAGGCCTGATATTGTTTACCAGGTGAGTATACTTTGGTGTGAAGTGAAAGTGATTCTTCAGTCTGTGTCCTTAGTGTCTATGCTTTTGGTGACTACATTCTAAGCTTTTTGTGTTAAGTTAACATACATGTGAAAGAATGCTTTTTCTTTTGCTGCACATTTTGCATTTTTATTCATAAGTTATTAGTCAGTATCAATAATCAAAGTTTCATTTTCTATGATTGCTGAGCCTCATTTATTTGAAGAAACTTTTTTTTTGCATACCAAACATTTTGGAGATGGTTTTTTATTTTGTATTTACTGCGGCCAAAGAGTAAAAGTAACCTTTACTTTTACTGTTTTACATGGAAATTTCTTAATTTTTGTCTAGTTGAAGGCTAAAAATAAGTAAAATAATTGTTGCCTAACAAGCTCTTCGATGATGACTGCCTCTGATTTTTAGATAGGAAACCCTTCAAGTTCCCATAGTTAACTAAACATCGCTTAATCCTCCTCTTTTAACTGTAAGTTATGAATTGGACATGGCGTTTTCTTGAAGTACTTGTTCTTGTGATTTTATACCTTGCTTCTCATCATTTTATAATCGTACGAACATGATTTTTGGTGGTTTCAGGCTCTTCTAGCAATCTTAGATAGCCCAGTGAATAAGGCTGGGAGGTTAAGAGCTGTGTATGTCAAGACTGAAAAAGGTGTTCTTTTTGAAGTCAAGCCATATGTGCGCATTCCAAGAACATATAAGCGGTTTTCTGGCATTATGTGTAAGTTCAACTGGTTTCACTTAAACACTGAGTTTTTTGCTTCATTTTAAAGGTTCTTTGTAATTTTGCTTATTTCCTTGTTCAATTGCGCAGTACAGCTGCTTCAGAAACTGAATATAACTGCTGTGGGTAAGCGTGAGAAACTTCTGCGTTGCATCAAGAATCCAGTAACACAGTACCTACCTCTGAACTCTCGTAAAATAGGTAAGTTTGCATTTTATAGTTAATCCATCTGTTGACTGAAGCTAGAGACCATAAAAATTTGCTTGGTTTTTTGCCTCAGGCTTCTCCTATAGTTCAGAAAAATTGGTTAATATGAAAGACTATGTGGCTGCTCAAGATGATGAGAACGATCTTGTATTTGTGGTATGCCTCAAATGACTTTTGACTTAAAGATTTGTGTTACCTGTTAAAACTTTTATCATTTCTGACCCATCTCAAAATTTTCTAGGTTGGTGCTATGTCCCATGGGAAAATTGATTGTGATTACATTGAGGATTTTGTTGCAGGTAACGTCATCCTTTCCTTAATAGTTTGTTTTTGCTTAAATTAGGCCCACATACTCATCTTGGCAGAGTTCTTTTGTTTTTAAGTCAACTACAAAGCATTGTTTAAAAGTTAATATGCAACTTGGTTATCGTAGACTATTGCACGTTTTCAGTTATGGAAATGCCTAATACATGTTGATCACTGCCTCAAGTGGACTGTAATTGGGATAGATTCACATATAGCATTGGTTAGCCTCCATATTTGGTCAACAATCTAGCAAAACTAACATATCACCATTGTGCATGATACCTCTTCTGTTTTGTTTACACGATTTCCATTGTTGTTGAGGTTTAAAGTAATTCACGGTTTAGATAACTTAACCTAATTGGCTTGAAGTAACAATTTAACTACATATAAAAACGGCAGCTAACCTTTCTCGTGCTGGAATGAATATGATAGTTGACTGTTGAGAATAGGATAGGACTCTTATTATTATTGGCATGTAGAACATGTCTAATGACCTGTTTCCCTGTTACTTCCCACTTTTTCAGTTTCTGGCTACCCGTTGAGTGCTGCCTGGTGCATTTCAAGGATTTGCGAGGCTGTAGCGTTAAAATGGAAAATAGAGTAAACTTGTGTTTTTGAAGAACAAAGCATCATGTGCCCTTGGGATCATGTTATGATGTTAGTAGAATTAGGATTGGTCAGTTCGATGGTTATAATCAAACAGGTTCAATCAGTTCAACTGGGGTAAAATTAGGGACCGATTATGATATTAGTTAATATTCATATTTTCTTTCTAAGATGACATTTAATGAGTTGAAAATGCATATTTTTATTAATGTAGATGTATATAATTAGAATTTAGAACTTGGCTCAATTTTGATTAGTTCCAGTCAAATCTTAAAATCCTTAAAACTTTAATTTTATTTTAGTGCATTCTTTTAACTTATGAATCATTCTTCTTTGCCTTTTGATTGATCGTTATCTATACTCCAATCTTAAAATCTCCTCCCCTCGTGGCCTCACCTACAATTACACTTGCATTACATTACAATAAATATATTATAGGGACCGAATATGTCTTATCTAATTATCTTTTCATCACTATATTTGTCCTAGATAAAACTATGGGAGTAAATTCTTTAACACTTATATGCCATGAAATAGACAAAATGAAATGAAATTCTTCTTCTACCCTTGGTTTGTTTTTATTTTTCAACATTTTTATTTTTTCGCCTGTTTGTAAATTTGGTCCAATAAATTTTTAAGTAATTACTAATTATTCCTATTGCCCATTTACATGATTAAAAATTATCTTGGTATAGGTACAATTCGACAAAAGGTCTTATTTTAGATAATGGAACAATGTTTGTTCTCACTGCTTGAGTTGAAGTGACAAAATTTGTTCCTACTATCTAAGGGAGCAACGTCAATTGAAACATCATAATATTGAGTTCCTAGAATTAACGGTATCATTCTATTGTGTATATTTGATGAATTTTATTCCATGCTCGAATGCTTACGTGGTAGTTTACCTCAACCGACCATTTGTTCTTCAACAAGCCCAACCCTCAAAGTTTCCTATATACCCAACCATGGTTGGAAATTATGCAACAAAATCCCAAACTGGATTAACATTTCCTTAACTATTATTCATCGTGAAAAAGTGTGCCTTCAAGTTTGGGTATATAGGTAAGTGATTTTTAATGCAACATTATTAAAACCAAACTAAAAATGAACCGATTAGTTTATGATTCATCGATTCTCTAGTTCTGATAAGATTCGAACTTCTAGATGATCGGGGTGAGGATTATGGCTGCTCGGAGTCACTGTAGTTACTGTCGAGTGTACCTGTAAGGCTCTGGAGGGGCAGCGTTGACACTCCGATGCTTAAGTTAGTATGGCTGTACGAAATGGCAGGGGTTCGAGTAGTGATCTTAAGCTTACCTTTTGTCTTTGAAAGGTGGGGTATTTATAGACAGGGCGCGGGCGTTACCTCTAGGGGAGAGGGCATTATCCAGGAGCGATAACGCCCCCAGTGACGTCATGATAGGCAACCCCAAGTGACGTCACCTCCGCGGTAGGTGCCCAATAGGTACCGCCGTGTCCGACCTTAACGTAGGGGTAATGGCGGAAACGCCCCTAAAGTTGTCTTGATTGTTATCACAACCCCAACTGAAAATGAGCCCGAGTGTTTACCAAGGGCTGACGCTTCCTTTTGCTCCTATCGTCCCGCGACGGTTAACGGGATGGCTCGATCTTCGAGGGACACGTGTCCTCATCTGCCCCTCCTCTGGGGGCTTATAAATTTGAACTTTCTCCGCGCAAATTTCACATCTCTTTAGTATTTCTCTTGGCATTTTTATCATGGACGAACTAACAAGAAACTTCTTACTCTCCAAAGCCCACACCCTGAAGAATCTCACTGAGGCGGACATTGGTTTCCTGGAAACCATGGCGAGGAAGACTTCCGAGGATGTCATGGAACTCCAGGGGATGGTGACCCCTCTTCTGTCCAAGCAGCTTGGGACTTCCCTGGAGGACTTCAGCCCCCTGGAGAGTGTTACTAAATTGGCCTCCACCATCTCTTGCATCAAGGTGGTGATCACCATGCTGCGGTACCGAAAAGACTTGCTGGGGTGCTACCTGAAGGGGATTAGGGTCTATTCTTCTGAGCTAACCACGGTTGCTGATGCTCTGAGGGAGGTCCCAGTGGTGCTAGGGGAGGACGATGTAGGGTCCAATGCCTGACCGCTTGTTGCCGTCGTCGCGTCCCTTTTGTATGCTTTCTTTTGTGTACTCGGATGTATGCCTTGGGCCGTTAGGCCATAAATAAATAAAATGCCTTTCTGTTATTCCGCTTGTGATTTTTCTCTTTTTTCGCAATACGTTAACCGACGCTTCAATTGAGGGCCACATCAGCCCAACTGAAAATGAGTCTGTCATTGGTTGGACTTCTGCAGCACTCGCTTCGCCAAGTGGTGACGGCTACTCTCGCGAACCGTTGCACATTAATTTCACGCCGTCCCTTCAGTATCAACTGATTGGGCGGTTTTTTGGCATCTCTCAATCGATGAAAAATTCCGACAGGCGTGATCACAGGATCCGATTGTGCCATTAAGATCGTTCACCTCAAAGCGCATTGATTTCTCTCAAAGGTTGTGCGGGAAGGTAGGAAGGCTTCCTTGCTTTGACTATTTAAGGGGATTCTTTCTTCTTTTCCCTGCTCATCTCCTTCTTTGTACTTCTTCGTTGAGATTGTCTAAGATTTTATGGCTGATTCATATTTCCTGGATGCCCTCGAGCGTGAGTCTCTACCGACTCCTCCAACCTCGCCAGATTCCGACGATCCTCCTTCGCCGTGTCTGAGAGGGCGACCTGCCCGACGCAAGGGTCGTAAGAGGCCAAAGAAGGAGGCTTCAGGGACAGCCAACGTGCCATTTGACCTCTATGTCTCCACTGTTCGAAGGGGCGATGAATTATTTCCTCATATCGATCATTTCATGGAAAGGGGCTCTTTTAGCGATATCGGTGTCGAGGTAGCAGCTCCTGCCGCTAAGAGGGAGTCAGGTCCTCCAAAGCCCGACCTAGAGAAGAAAGTTGACGAGCCTTTCCCTTTCGCTGACGAGGAGTTTCCATCCTCAAATGGTGATAACTCCTACTGGCCTTCTTACTGGCCCGACGAGGATTAGTCTTTAGGTGCCATGCATGTTGTAGATGCTGTATGGCTTTTCATGAATAAGATGACGCTCTCTGTTTTTCTCCCTTCTTAGTCACGCATTCATGTTAGCTCTACCAACCGTCGGGTGGTTGACGCTACGAGATTGGTTGCCGCTGGATGGAACCCACTTCCCTTTGTCAACTGCCCTCCTTTAAAGATATAAATGCTTAGCCATAAATATCTTTCGGAGGTCTTTCCATGTGTCGTTTTCAACTTTGTACGTGTTCTGTCTTCATAGGTTGTTCGATTCTCGAGTTTGACATTTAAAAGGAAGCGACTGTTTTCTTCTCACACTTTTACTCGCGTTTTGAATTTTCTCATCATTCTCTCTCTCTGTTTCTTCTTTTTCTCGAAGGAGTTTTCCTCAACAGGTCGTCGGTGCCGGCGGCCTATTCACTGCTTCCTTCTTCAAGGTATTTTGCTCCATCTTCTTCAGATTTTCTTCATTATGCGTATGACTAGAGATCACAGGGGTCTTCAGAGACCTTTAGATCTAGAAGTCGAGAGAACACCCAGTCTTTTTACTTGCGAAGCAGTTCTAAAAGCTGAGTTGGAGGGTAATGGTATCTTCTTTCCCCCTGATTATTTCGTTAAGGTTCCTGAGGCTAGTCTGCGACTTCATAACCCCCTGTGGAAAAACTATAGAATGGTCTATTTTAAGATGTTCCTTTATGGTTTTCGTTTCCCCATTCATGTTTATGTAAAAAAGTTGTTGTGTGAGTATGATATTAACCCGGCTCAGATAACCCCTTCTTCCTGGTGTGGGATTTATGCCTTTCTTCGCGCTTGCGAGTTGCAGCATATCTTTACTCCGTCTGTCAATCTATTCCGTAGATTTTTTAGCTGTAGATGTCGCAATTGTTTGGTCGATATCATCCCAAGGTGGAATGATGCATTCGTTCAGTCATTCTGGCAGAGGTTTCAGGGCTTCGAGGAGACTGCGGCTGACTGGAAAAGTAGCTTCTTCATTGTGAGGTTGCCTTTCATTCCGTGGCCTAGGGGCTTCAATCGATGACTTATCGGCTCCGTTTGGAAAAACCCAGTAGTGTTGTCTAGGGGGGAGTTAGCTCATGCTAACGCCTTGCTAGAGATAAATATATCGTTCTGCATTCGAGAGTTTGCCTTGTACAGGCGCATGGAAGAGTGTATTATAGGTGAGTTTTTCTCTCTCTGCGTTATCGCTTTGACTTGTTCGCGGTTCTAATATATCTTATTGGCAAATGACGTTGAGGGTCAACCGCCTAGGGGGGATAACGCTCCTTTAAACGTGTTGCCGCTCCAAACGCTACCGGCCTCTCCACCACCTGAGGGTTCCAGCCGTCAAACTACTCCGCCGAAGAAGAGGAGAACTAAGACAGTCGCTGGGGGAGGGCGCGGTATTTTGACTAGAGCCTCCCGTTTCCTTGATAATTGGATGCCGGTTCGGGACAAAGGAGTAACTTTGGGTCGGCCCACAACTAGGATAACTGATAGCGATAGCGAGGATATGGATATCGACACCGAGCTTCGCCATGCTTCCTCAGCTCAACAGAAGAAGCTCAGAGTGGGGGAAAACGGTTCTATTGCTGAGATTCCTTCAAGAAAAGTTGACGAAACCCCTACCGCGGGGATTGATGTTTCTACTGTGGCGAGTACTTTCCAGGCGGCAAAGGTTACGGAAGTGGCACCTGCCATTCCTCGCAAGGTTACTGAAACTCTGCCGACAATAGATTCACTTCCGTCGGCTATCATTCCTGATTCTCCTATTTCCTTTTGCATTCCTGACGTGATGACGCCAGTTCCCAATTCAAACGTACTTCCCGATCCACCAACGGGAGGTCCCCCGCCGTTGTTCCTTACTTCCATTTTGGGTCTCGATGGTTTCGCCAAGGGTTCCGCTCCCTCTATTATCGCCAATTTTTCTCCTCAGGGTCCTCAAGGAGTTCCTTCTTTTCATTTGGACTTATCAACTCTCGGTACCAGCGGGTTTCGAGCCTTAGGCGTGTCGGACCCGTTATCGCGGGATCAGCCGACAACCTTTTTGACGGGTGAGATATTTGGCTCGCTTGAGGATGAAGAGGAGTTGCTGTGGCTTCCTCCCGATATTCAGCACGCGCATATCCTGAATGATGCCTTGGCCGGCTTCCGCAAGATGCATTACTTCCTCAAAGCTCATGGCGACAAGCTTCGAGGTTCACCTAGTTCGAAAGAGCAACTGGATGCCGCTTTAACTAAGGTGAGGGAGTTGACGCGACTTCAGAATCGCACCTTGGCGGAGTTGAATGATCGCCGTGCTGAACTTGCAAGGGAGAAATCCAAGGGGAAAGCCAAAGTTGAGTTCCTGGAAGCTGAGTTGGTGGCGGTTAAGGCTGAGTTGGTTGCCGCTGATAAGAAAAACTCTCTTCTTCGTGAAGAGATATCGTCTCGCGATAGCGCGTCACATAAGGCTGAGTTGGCAAAGGTTCCTTCGAAAATACGCTGGTGGAAGAAAAAGACCATGTGGGCCTTCACTGCCGGGTTCACGGATTACTATCGCAGCGGGTCTTTTGATCCTGATAGGATAGCTGATTATGCCTCTGAGAAGATGAATGAGATAGATGGGAGCCAAGAGGGTTTTCTTTCTTCAGGAGAGGAAGAGAGGGATGGTGGCAACATGATTCCCCCGTAATCGGATGGTGCCGACGCCATAGGGACTTTGAAAACTCCACCTGTTATCTTTTTTTTGTTTTTGTTTTAAAGATCACATTTCTTCTTTCATTCTGAACATTGATGCCATTTGCCTTGTAATATTTATTGCGGAATAACGCTTGGGATTCTTCTTTAAATAATGATCGGTTTTCTACCACGATATCTTTCTCTTTTTGCTTTGTCTTGATGACGCGCCATTTGGGCTAACGCTAAAGTGCGTTATCTTGGCAACCGCGCTATCGCGCCTGTCTCGATTTGAAAATCGGTCCTGCTTTTCAGAGCATTAAATGCTCAAGATCCCTTCATTAATGCAGGAGAGAAGTCATGACGATCCTGATACACGTGTCTGTTTGAGGGTGCGCTAGGGGTTGGCGTGCCCTAGGAACCAGCGAGATCGAAGCGTCTTCTTGCTTCCCTAGAATCATACTCATTGCTCGTGTCTTTTCTTCATAGCGCGTCACACACGCGACGACTATTGCATCAGTCGTTTTATTCAACTGCTAGGGTTATAAAACCCAACATAAGTTTCTTTTTTCCTCTTTTGTCATTCTATTTTCGCCTCTCCTTCTCAAGCCATTTTGCGTTTCTTCTTTCCACCATCTAGGCGTTCTGGGTTTCTCTTCCACAAAGGTATTTCTATCCTCATCTGTCATCTTCTTCATTCTTTCTTTATTTTCGCTATGGCTAGGACTCGTCGTTCTCAAACCAAATCTGTAGATGTGGAAAAAATTGATAATACTGCTACCACCCTTACTTCCCCAGCCATACTTCAAGATCATTTAGCCAGAAACAAAGCCCATATTCCTGATGATCATAAGGTTTCTGTTGCTTCTGAATCACTTCGTGTTAATAGTGTGATGCCTGGCAATAGTAGGATCCTGTATGCCAAGATGTTTAGCTACGGCTTCCGACTTCCCCTTGACTCTTTCATCGAAGAGCTGTTGTTATCTCTAGATGTGAATCCTGTCCAGTTAACCCCCAACGCATACTGCTGCATTTACGCATTTCTGGAACTCTGTAAATATAAGGGGATCGATTCCCCTTCCCTGTTATTACTTAAGTCCCTTTTTCAACTGTATAACCGTAGGGGTGTGTTAGCGATATCGCCCCGTTATAGCAATGACTAGCTTAAACCCTTCACTTGGAAGCTTCTACACCTTGAGTCTTCCATTGAAGAATGGAAAGAGGATTTTTTTATTGTTGAACTGCCTAGCCCTCGATGGCGAACCAGTTTTAACCAAGATGTCAGGGATAGTGCCTGGGGTCAGCGAGAGGCTCTTCCTACGGCTGAGCAAGGCTGGTTTGACAAGCTGCTCAAGTTGGACATCTACGTTCATACTCGCAATCTTGCTTGCGAGATTGACATTCGGGCCTGTATTACTCGTGAGTGTTTGCGTCTCTGTCTTTATTACTTCAGGTGATACTAACGCTAACGTTGTACCGCGTTTGCACAGGGCCTAAAGAAGGTCAGAATCCTAAAAATGTTAGGAGGCGGGAGAGAAGGGCTTTACAGCGAGAGGCTGCTGCCGCTGATAACCCGGTCGTTCCGCCTACTGTGACCGTAAATCCCGTCCAAATGCCTTCTTCTTCAGTTGGCGAGGGTACTGTCGCCGTTCCTGTTTCTATTCCTGCTGTGACAATTGCCGTTGCTCCCGCTCAAGCGTCCTCTTCCCGGGCTCCTCCAAAAAAGAGAAAGAAGAGACCAGACGTGTTGCCACCCTTATTCCTCCTTCGCATGCGGGAGCTTCCTCAGAGGTGCCAGTTAGTAATACCGCCACTGTACGTGTTTCTTTTGTGGTTACGTTATCCCGCTTTTTGTCCCTTAACGCTTCTTAGCATTTTCTTTCTTCTATTTTTTTTATTTTTCTTCATGTTCTTCATTGCAGACTATCACTGCTACCCCTACTTAATTACCACCGTCAGGTGATATGAACCTATCCCACGTGTTTCAGTGTCCTAATAAGAGACAACGGCTTGACAGGGAAAACTCGGGTTCGTCAACGGGTCCCGTTATTAATGAGGGAGAGAATGTCGCCGCTTTCGATTCGATGACGCCCCCTGGCGATCAGTCTTCTGGCCCATTGGGAGCTATGGAACCTTCGCTTAATTTCCTCGGCCCATCACCTCGTGGTTCTTTCTTTAACGGAATGGGCTTTACTTAGGGTTTGATAGGGGGTGGCCTTTCGGCCTTTCAGTCTTTGGTTCTTTTGGACTTCCAAGGGAGACATCCTTCAGCTAGCCTCCTTCTCCCCCCTCACTTCATTTCGTGCCTTCCACTACCTCGATGTATCATTCCGATGGGGTTACCATTCCTCACCTCCGGGCTAATGTGAGTTCAATATCCGGGTCTGGTCCCGTTACCCATCAAATTGACTTGGGTAACCTGCGGAGGACCGGGTTTGCGGCCGTCGAGGGGGAAAGTTCCGCAGGAGTTGCCTCTTTCTTAGCCTCTCATGTATTATTGTCCCCTGAGGAGGAGGAGATGTTTCTTTCTCGGACCAGTGATGAGCAAGTGGCTCTTTTGCGCTCTACTATATTTTCTACTTTCTCTCATTTTCACTACTGGTCCCGGTATATGTTGCGTCAGGTTACTTCTCTCACTTCTGTCTCAGATGGGCTTCGTGACGCTCATCGTCAGCTCTCCGAAGAACTTGCTAAGGAGCGGGAGGTTCGTCGTCAAATTGTCGAGGAGCTTGCTAAGGAGCGGGAAGAAAAGAAGCAGCTAACAGAGAATTGCCAAAAGTTGGTGGTGGGCTTGGCAATAGCTAAGAAGGACTCGAGGGATGTCGCGGAGCTAGAGATCAGTAGGGTATCTGATCTTAACCATGTTCTAGCGGCAGAGAGAGCTAGGAATGCCGCACTAGAGGGGGAGGCGGCAACAAAGAAGAAGTGGTATATTGAGACGACTGCCCGTATCATGTCTCAGTGTTTCGTGGAAATTCACAGGGAGGAAGTGTATCGTGGTGACGCTCTTTCTGACGCCTTTCTCAAGAAGTCAAACGTTCTCGTAGAAGATCGTTTCAACTGGGTGGCGAGGGACAAGGAGATAGTGATGCTGCCGCGCAGTAGGCCTTTTGTCACTCTTTTTTGTAGGTCGAGTGACGCCCATTTTATTCTTCACTCTTAGGGGCCTTGTCTTTTGTAACCCTTCGGGGATTTTTTGAACAATTATCGCACATATATATATTCCATCTACTATTTTCTTTATGTCTGATCTCTCCACCCACCTCTTTTTTCTCTGAGTTCCTGCGATTGGTAGGTCATGCGATATTATCGTCTGCACGGGCGCCAATGTTTTTATTGTCTCCACCACGTCCTTGCTCATTCTCAACTATTGCTGTAAAGCATCTGTAAAATAACAACACGTAACAATGAACGTTAGTTATCGCTCGTCTGCGTCGGGGTGTCGTCCGCGTCGCTTCTATCGCTTTCTCAACCAGCCATCTTCACTAGGGATTCCCCATCTAGTTACTCGCTGGGATTTAGCGATTTCTTTCCGCGTTTCCAAATTCCCACGATCGGCCTGGGGCGTGCCTCATCTTAGTGAGCCGTCGGATTAGGACTGGCCGTCACAAGGATATGACTTTTCACTCCCAAGCGTTGACCTCGCATCCCTGGAATCGTGCCTCGTCTTAGTAAGCCGTCTGTATTAGCCCGGTTATCATAAGGATAGGATTTTCACTTCCGGGATGGAGTTACTATCTCCCTGGGGTGCGTCTTATCTTAGCGAGCCGTCTCCACGAGCACGGTCAGCGTAAGTGTCGCGCCTCGGAAATTTAAAAATTCGCGAGTGTGCAACGAAATTTGAGACCTTCAGATGCTCGGCGTAAAAGGACGCCTAGCAGCATGCAATGAAGTCGCCACCCTAATTTGGTTGCTAGGCTTAGGGAACCCTAATCGTCATGGCATAGAAAATATAATAAGTAAAAAAACTAAAGGCACAAAAAAAAGGGGTCTGGATCCCAGACAAAGGTTCGGGGTCGTATTATGGTCTCGGGAAGGTGTTAGGCACCCGAGACACATCCGAAAACGGTTACCGGTTGATGAGAGAGGTGTTTAAAAAAGTGTTTGAAAAATGCGTTTTGAAAAAGGGGCCCTGAGAGGAATCGTCACTTTAGTCTTTTTATGATCGTGATGGGACTGAATTTTCCGTAAGACTGAATGAGCGCCCTCTTATTTCATCGTCGGGCCATGCATGATTAAATTAATTACTACGTGATCCTAACATGGATTGCTAACATAGTACAAATTTAAATGATAAGTTTTTAAAGTGAAAAAAAACTGAAGTGGGATCGAAAGTCCCCATGTACATGCAGTCAATACAAGCAAGAATTTGAAATCAGATGAACATAGCATTTTAAGCAAGTCTTTAAACACGTTGTTCATGTGGGTTGATTTTAATTCTAGCAGTTCTATATATCATGCATACAGTTGATATTTGCAGAAAGCATCGAATAAATAAAAAGGACTTGTGAGGCGTACTTTCGAGCGAAGCTTGAAATTAACCTACAAAACGAGAGTGTTAGTGATAGCTTGAGAGATAACTGAGCAATGAAAATTTTAAATGACAATTGATTGCACACGTAAAATGATGGATTGTACGCATACGAGAATTAAACGCTGAGCTTGATAAGTGCATGAAAATAAATGACGACAGTTGATTGCATGCGAGAAATGATGATTTTACGCATACGAAAATGAAATACTCAGTTGATTGCGTGCGAAAAATGATTGATTTTAAGCACACGAGAATTTAAATGCTGTTTTGATTGCATGCGAAAAATGATGGATTTTACGCATACGAGAATTTAAATGCTAGGTTGATTGCATGCGAAAAATGATGGATTTTACGCAGGCGAGAATTAAATGCTGAGTTGATTGCATGCGAAAAATGATGGATTTGACGCATACGAGAATTAAATGCTAGGTTGATTGCATGCAAAAAATGATTGATTTTAAGCATACGAGAATTTAAATGCTATGTTGATTGCATGCGAAAAATGATGGATTTTAAGCATACGAGAATGAAATGCTGAGTTGGTAAGTGCAGGAGATTAAAAGAGTTGATGATTTTAAAACAGTTGATGATTTGCAGAAATTTTAATGATTGATACTGCAGAAGATTAAAGCAATTGATATTGCAGAAATTTAAAGCAGTTGATATTGCGGAAAATAAACAATTGATATTGCGACCGACCATGTAGGCGGTATTGAATTTAAATTGCTGAAAGTAAATTGCTGAAATTTAAAATGCGGAACATTAAACAGTTGATAAGTGCGACCGACCATGCAGGCGGTATTGAATTTAAATTGCCGAAAGTAAATTGCGGAAAATTAAACAGTTGATAAGTGCGACCGACCATGTAGGCGGTATTGAAATTAAATTGCCGAAAGTAAATTGCAGAAAATTAAAGTGCGGAAAATTAAACAGTTGATAAGTGCGACCGACCATGTAGGCGGTATTGAATTTAAATTGCCGAAAGTAAATTGCAGAAAATTAAAGTGCGAAAAATTAAACAGTTGATAAGTGCGACCGACCATGTAGGCGGTATTGAATTTAAATTGCCGAAAGTAAATTGCAGAAAATTAAAGTGCGGAAAATTAAACAGTTGATAAGTGCGACCGACCATGTAGGCGGTATTGAATTTAAATTGCCGAAAGTAAATTGCAGAAAATTAAAGTGCGGAAAAGTAAACAGTTGATAACTTGCGGAAGGATTTCCAGCAGTTTTGCGAAAAATTAAAGCAGTTGAATATTTACGAGAATTAAAATGCGACCGACCATGTAGGCGGTATTGAATTTAAATTGCTGAATATAAACGACTGAAGTTAGATAACATTAAAATAAATATCACAATAAGAAATGAGCAATTCACGTATAAAAACAATTCAATAAACAACTTGATGCAAGAATAAGCATACGAAATATTTTACGGAAAAAAGTGAACTAAACAATTCATGTATAAAATATATGAAAAATAGCACATATCACAAATAATATTCATACGAAGCATGTTAGCATTTTACGTAAAAAAATGACGACTCGAAGGCTCGAAAAAATTATAAATGGGTTGGGCCCAGCTTGGAAGTTTGGAGAAATGGGCCAGGAACAATTCTTGGCCCATGGAAATTAATTAAAATGGTGATGGGCCAAGCCCATCACCCTTCTTTTATTTCTGCGTGAAGGGCCATGCGGCCCAAGTCACCATCTTCTTCCTCACGTCGCCGGAGCCACTGCCGGCGACGGAGGTGATGAACCAGGCGGCCAAATCGCCTGGTTCTTGGCCCGAAAGAAAGGTCTCCCTCCCAGCAGCACAAATACACTATCACAGCAAGGAAAACGGAAACAAAGCAAGGACGTTTTTGGAGAGAACGGAAAGGTGCATATTTACATTAATTAGTGAAACAATTAAACTAGGCTAGGATAATTTAAACGGATGTTAGCATGGTAAATTAGGCTGGAAACAAAGTGATTGCAGCAAGTTTTAATGCTTGATTAATTAGCCAAGCTTTAAACGGGATTTAAAAGAAAGGAAGAAAATAAGAGAGAGAACCGCTCACCGTGGTGCTGCTGCCGGCGGACCACGGCGAGGAATGAGAGTGGGGGTGAGCGAACGAGGCTTAGGAGTACAGGAAAATGGAGCGGAGACAATGCTGTTTTTTTCTTGCAAAAATTCGGACCCTTTCTCGTTGAGAAGCCGTGGCTATTTATAGCCAAAAACGCGTGGCGTTTGGACGGGGGGAGCTGCGCGTGGTGGCCGGACGTCGAGGTGGCAGAGCTAGGGGCTAGCCGTGATGATGGCGGAGGGACAAGAGCTACGGGAGCAGGTGGCTCGGGCGAAGACTTGCTTCGCTGCACGTCCCTGGCACTGTGCATGTGCATTATGCACATTAAATCAAGGGCCATTGATTTGGTTGACTTTCCTTGGTTGACCAGATCAATGGCCATGATCAAATTGAATTTTATCAGATTTAAATGGCCTCGAGCCGGTTCCCGCGAACAAACGTTCTGACTTTTCGAGCCGAAGGTACCGTCGCGTAGAGAAAAATATGACGGGTTTAACCGTCTACAGGGAATGACGAGAATTTCTCGTTTAACATGTTTATTTTTGCGTTAAAAAATGTGAAACGTTTGAACGGAAAAATAATAACGTTACGCCGAAAATTACACGAATCGCTATAGACCGTTGCGACCAGAAAAAAAGCTAGCAACTAGTTGATGGAAAACATTTTAAAGTTGATCTATGGTCCGAGCGGACTTACTCGGGTCCAATAAAAGCTCGAACGAAAATAATAATAAAATAATAAAAATACTAATAAAAGCGCTAAAATATAAAAAATCCTAAAATTCATGTGATGACCTAAAACGAAGAAAAAATTAGCAGACGACTGCCGGATAATTAAAAATGTGATTTTTAAAGCTAAAAATATTAATGATAATAATAATGAAAATACATGCCGAAAAATTAAAAAATGCGATTTCGAAAGCTGACGATGCTGACGATGATGCAAAAATGCAACGAAACACCTAAAAATGCTAGCGACATTAAATCAACTGAAAGTGACTGTAAATTAGCTGAATGACAGAAATGCTAAAATTAAATAAAAATGGCGTCAAAATTCGGGTATCAATAGTTGCCCCCTTTTTACTGTCTTATCGAAGTATTTGATAAGCAGTAAAGACAGTTGCCCCTATATCCGAATTTTGACGACACAGCGGGTCTTACCTCAAACTTACAGTGATGATGTCGCTCTGGGAGGAGGTAGTCCGCTGACGTCGCTCTGGGAGGAGATAGGTTGTTGATCGAAAATGTAAACGACAGCTCCACTGGGGGGGATGATCGCTTGACATGTGACTGATGTTGCTTCGGAAGATAATGCGCGATTTGCAGAAGTATGAATGATTTGTCCTAATGATGTCACTCTAGGAGGAGGAAAATAATTATGCAGAAATGTAGAATTGTGTGAGGGATGTTGCTCTGGGAGGGGAAGAAATGCCAAGGTTGAAAAAGGTAGAACTACGCTATGCTATCACTCTGGGAGGAGAAGAAATGCT
Organism: Viola odorata; assembly: GCA_963691705.1. Taxonomy (NCBI): domain Eukaryota; kingdom Viridiplantae; phylum Streptophyta; class Magnoliopsida; order Malpighiales; family Violaceae; genus Viola; species Viola odorata. The sequence continues at coordinate 17,557,263 of OY829539.1, read as the reverse complement.
TGATGCTGAAAACTAAACCTATGATGTCACTCTGGGAGGAGAAGAAATGCTAAGGCTGAAAACTAAATGCTGTCACTCTGGGAGGAGAAGAAATGCTAGGTCGGAATCTAAACTATGTTGTCACTCTGGGAGGAGAAGAATGCTAATGCTTTTGATGGTGTTATTTGGTGATGAGGGAATTGATGTTGGCACTGGGGATAAAAAAGTGTTTACAAAATTGATGATGTTGTTCGTGGATGTCACTCTGGGAGGAGATGGTTGGTTGCTGTCACTCTGGGAGGAGGTATGCTTTTGATGTCACTCTGGGAGGAGGTATGCTTTAAATTCTAGTCTGGGCGAGGCTATCGCATTGCTTGATGATGGTATGAAAAATGAGGTTGCATGTCGGTGCGAGGCTATCGCTCTTCGGACGATGATGTGGAAATACGGATAAAGGTCCGTGCGAGGCTATCGCTCTCCGGACGTCGTCGTGGTGATGTGAATGAATGTCCGTGCGAGGCTATCGCTCTCCGGATGTTGACGTGGCAATGTAAATGAATGTCCGTGTGAGGCTATCGCTCTCCGAGTGTTGACGTGGCAATGCGGATGAAGGTCTGTGCGAGGCTATCGCTCTCCGGACGCTGGTGCTGAAAATGTAGTTATACGACCGTGCGAGGCTATCGCTCTCCAGACGCTGGTGCTGAAAGTATAGTCACTCAAGGAGGAGTTATTTAGATATGCAGAAAAGTAGTCGCTCAAGGAGGAGTATTTTTAGATAGACGAAAAAAAGTAGTTGCTCACGGAGGAGTGATAATTATGCAGAAATATAGAATTATGTAAATGAGAGTTGTAACGTACCTTCGCTCGGATATTGATTGACGATAACATACCTTTGCCCTGATGTTGATTTGATATTTGGGGTGACTGTTTATGAATTTTCAAGATATGGTGTGGGGACGTGACCTGACACAACATTAACAGATGACATGTGCGGACGTGACCAGACACAATATTAACAAACGCGATGTGGGGACGTGACCCTTCAATGCTTAACAGACAATATGCGTGGACGTGACCAGACACAACCTTATCAGACGACTGTGCGGACATGACCGGACCTGACATTAACAGCATGATGTGGGGACGTGACCCTTCACAACGCTTAACAGACAACATGTGCGGACGTGACCAGACACAACATTATCAGACGATTGTGCGGACGTGACCAGACACAGTATTAAAAAACACGATGTGGGGACGTGACCCTTCACAACGCTTAGCAGGCAACCTGTGCGGACGTGACCAGACACAACATTATCAGACGACATGTGCGGACGTGACCAGACACAGCCTTAAAAACACGATGTGGGGACGTGACCCTTCACAACGCTTAGCAGACAACCTGTGCGGACGTGACCAGACACAACATTATCAGACGACATGTGCGGACGTGACCAGACACAGCCTTAAAAACACGATGTGGGGACGTGACCCTTCACAACGCTTAACAGACAATATGTGCGGACATGACCAGACACAACATTATCAGACGACTGTGCGGACGTGACCAGACACAACATTAAAAACACGATGTGGGGACGTGACCCTTCACAACGCTTAATAGACAATATGTGCGGACGTGACCAGACATAACATTATCAGACGACTGTGCGGACGTGACCAGACACAGCATTAAAAACACGATGTGGGGACGTGACCCTTCACAACGCTTAACAGACAATATGTGTGGACGTGACCAGACATAACATTATCAGACGACTGTGTGGACGTGACCAGACGCAGCATTAAAAACACGATGTGGGGACGTGACCTTTCACAACGCTTAACAGACAATATGTGTGGACGTGACCAGACACAACTTTCTAAGACACGATGTGGGGACGTGACCTGAACACAACGCTTAACAAATGGTGTAAGAAGGGAAAGCAAGTCTTACCTTGAACTTATCGTACGAATTGAAATGGAGAGTGGTTGACCGTGAGGGAACGAGATTCACCACACGAAGTTGATTTGGGAGTGGTAACGTACTCCATTCGACGCTGATTGGATTTTGATGAAAATCTAAGATGGCGAGGGCTTTACAACGATGTCGTCATCGAAGACCCATGGTGAGGAGTGGTGATGCTCTTCATTCGACGTTCGATCCAAGGCGAGGGCTTTACAACGATGTCGTCATCGAAGACCCATGGTTGAGGAGTCACCGGAGCATATCTGTGTCCTGCAAATTGGAAGGAAGCAAATACAAAGTAGCAACAAAATAGAAATAGGAGAGAGCAATTGACCTGTGAGAAATATCAAATATTCCTACCTTTAACCCACGGCTTGCCCCCAAGTTTTTTTGTTTGGAATGAAAATGATTTCTTTGTTTAAGAAAATAAATTCAAGCCTTTTTCTCTTCTTGGATAAAATGTGCGTTCAGTTTTCATTATATGAACATGATTGATTCAAGTCTAGATAACGTCTACGTCTTGTTCAAGAAATAACGACCTCAAGGACAAGACTTTCCCACAACTTGCAGCCGTAAGCAATCCTCACCTGATATTAGTGTTTGCACTCACGCTCTGGAACAAGGCTAAGTGTTTTACACTCATAAAGATGCAACTAACATGATACATAATTTACAGTTCGCAATGTCAATCCGAGTGAATATACTTCGAATGAAGATGCACATGCATGGGCGTTCTAATAATCGATGGGACTTTTACGGAAAAGAATGAAAGGACATGAAAAGTCCGGAAAGGAGTTTGTTTTGGGAAATATTGCTTTGTTGAGGAGTTGGAAGGCTTTTGATGAGTGATGCTTTGCTAATTGGCCAGGATGAGGGCGAGGTGCGCGAGTCTTTTCGCTTTTTCCTGGGGATGCTTGCTTGACAGAGTGCGTGAGCTCTGGGATCCTTGTTGGGGGTGCTTTCCCTTTGGCCAGGGGCCCTTTTCTTGAGTCTTCATTGGGGAGCGTCGTCGCTGTTCATTTTGCGACTTACTACTTGAGTTGGCCCGGGGCCCCTTTCTCTTCTCGGGTTCTCACTAGGGATGCTTGCTTTGAGGTTTCTTGAGTTGGCCTTGGGCCTCTTTTGCTTGACTTTACTGGGGGAAGGCTGCTTTGAGATTTCTCGAGTTGGCCTTGGGCCTTTCTACTCGAGTTCACTGGGGAAAGTTTTCTTCGAGATTTTCTCGAATTGAGTTGTCCCCGGGCTGTGATTGCTTTGGCTCTTCGATTTTTTGTATTCGTCGAAGGTCTCTGAGCACTTTTCTTTTCTTTTCCCTTTTTCCCCTCTCTCCTTTTTCTTTTTTTTCCTCTCCTTTTCCCCCTTTTTTTTTATATATATATCCCTCCCCTTTTTGATTTGATTTGAAAATGCAACAGAGCAGAGCAAGCACAGCATTTGTCTTGATCTCTTCCCCTTCTGTCTTGAGGCCTCGGCCTTCGTCGTTGCTGCTTCTTCAGTGATGGTCCTTAGCGATCTCCTGGTGACCTTTTTCGTCTCTTTCATCGTGCTCTTGGACTCGACGTGCTTTTACTTCCGGCTGACGATTTTAGCTGAAACTGCTCTTTGGCTCCCGGGGTATGAGTGATATTGACGGTTTGGGGAGTGATGGCATATATGGTGGAAAGAGGGAAAAAATGAAAAAAGTGGAGAAAATCGTAAAAGTCCCATGTCACTTTATAGCTATCCCATGTCTAATGGCGCATGTACCCTGGATATTATGCGAATTCAACTAGTATCTAGTCAGGCACTTACACTCATGAAAGAAACAAAGCGTGAAGCCCCAAAATACTCACAGGGATATGTTTTGTGATTGCTTATGTCTAGACGTGCCATGGATATAAGAGCTAAAAGACAAAATCATGTATGTTTCATATAATTTCTAATGAACGCACAAGTCATCCATGTCGTGATAAAGTATGCTTGAAAAAAAATTTCAAAACGTGAAATTTTTGTTTTCATCCTCTCCCTCCTCTTTTTTTTTTTTAGCCCAAGTTGCACATGTATAAAGACAATTTTTTTGCGAACACTAAGGATTTTAGCCAACATGACGCACGCACCCTTGCAATCAATGTAAATAGCGGAAAAATTGTGAAAATGTAAATTGCGAATATATAAATTACGGAAACAGAAATTGCGGAAACGGAAATTGCAAAAATGTAAAAGGACAACTTCCTTGAAAAATGAGCTCGGACATTTTTTTCTCCTGCTTTTGGTCGTCGCTTCACCTGCTTGCCCCCAAGTTTACAAGTCTCGTTGCACCTGAAATGCAAAATCACAGAAATGTAAACTGCGAGACCATAATTTTCAGAAACGTAAATTGCGACAAGGGGAAATTGTAAACATGAAGGACAACTTCCTTGAAAAATGAGCTTTGAAATTTTTCAACACCTTCCTTCGGTTGTCACTTCATTTGCTTGCCCCCATATTTACAAGTCTCGCTGCACCTGAAATGAAGAGACAGTCAAATAATAAATTCATAGGGAAAAGGTACCCCAAGATGTTGAATTTAAAATTAACGAAAGATAGAATAATTGAAAAGAACACGTGGGTTGCCTCCCACGAAGCACCCTTGTTTAAAGTCGTAGGCTCGACTATGGTGTGCGTTTGAGCCTTGTGCTTTTGGATCAACATCCCTTTGAACTTCATTGCTTGCCCCCAAGACTTCTCCTGATGAGGGACTATCTCCTTTTCCGCCCTTTCTCTTAAATGGACCTATTTGCATGGAATCTCGGCCTCATTCTTAGTTGTGGTGATACTTTCTTTATCGGTAAAGACATAGGGTTTATCCAAACCCACTGAATCAACATTCATCCTGAAACGCGAATAGTACAAGTCGCTCGAAGAGGGGGTTAAATATACAGTTAAACCTCGATAAATGAATGCTCTTGGGACCAGCAAAAAATATTCGTTTAGTGAGTTTATTTACTTATCGATAAATGAATATATTATTCATTTATCGATAAATGAATTTTTATTCATTTAGATAGTATTTTTACATTTTATTTTTTCGTATGATTATTTATTTTACATTTAATGTACAAATACGTATATAGACTATGTACATGCATCATGTACTTATAAGATTCTATGTATGGAATACTTAGAGTCTAAATACATTGTTGATTGGAAGAAATATTTTTATTTTTAGGATAAATAAATAAATAAATAAATATATTTATTTTAATGATTATTCATTTATATTTACATGGGGTCTTTAAGGATTCAAAAAAAATTATTCGTTAATGCATTTAGCGAGGTTATTCATTTAGCCCATTTGCCCAAGTCGGGACCGGAGAAAATTATTCATTTGGCGAGGTTATTCGTTTATCGGACATTCATTTATCGAGGTTTTACTGTATTTATTTATTTTTAAACCAAAGGGGAACGCAAGTCCCTATAAACAAAACATGCACACATATTACAAAGAGACATCAGGAAGCGTGGCGGCGGTCTAATTACGCAGAGCCCCCCCCCCAGACTTCTTCACGCAAATGGCCGAGCCCTATATCATCCTTCCACTACCCAAAGTATGATTTGGAATAGGGTTGATGGTCATGCTAGAACCTTCGAAAGAGATGCATTTGTTCTTGATCAAGCGATCAACCTTTCCTCTAAGGGCAGAGCAGTCTTCTATGGCGTGGCCTTGAGCTCCGGCGTGGTACGTGCATCTAGCAATAGGGTTGTACCACTTCGGGTAAGGAGGTTGTATAGGCTGAATCGGGATTGGCGCAATTTGCCCGGCTGCCAAGAGATGCTCGTAAATTTCCTCTAAAGGAATGGGAAGAGGTGGTAGCGGTTTCCTGTTCCAATGGGTGTGTTGGTTCTTTTGTGGGATATGTGGTGGAGGCGATGGGGAAGGTCGCCGGTTACTAGGTCCCGAGGAGACAAAGATGACATCTTCCTTCATGATGGTTGCTCCTTTAAGCGTTTCTTCTGGTGTGGAAGCGGTGATCCTCCCGGACTTAATTCCTTGTTCAACTCTCTCAGCCACCGTGACTATGTCAGAAAAGTTATTTGATGGATTGGATATAAGATAGGTGTAGTAGGGAGCCTTGAAAGTGTTTATGAAAATTGACGAGAGTTCTTTGTCATTTAGCGGAGGAGAAATTCTAGATGCTAGCCCTCTCCACCTCTGAGCGTAAGTCTTCACCGATTCGTCGGTCCTCTTCTCTAGATCCTGTAGATCAGAACGGTCTGGTGCAACTTCCAAGTTGAATTTGTATTGCCTGTAGAAGGCATCGGACAGGTCTCTCCATGTCCTGATCCTGGCTCTGTCTAGACCCATATACCAAGTTAGGGCGTGCTTGGTCAAGCTTTCTCGGAATAGATGTATCAACAACGACTCGTTGTGGATCATCTCGGCCATCTTATTGCAGTATGCTCTGAGGTGGGTCTTTGGGCACTCTTCCCCAGTATACTTTTCGAAGTCAGGGATCTTGTACTTCGGAGGTATAACGATCCCGGGGACCATACACATATCGGCGGGACCAGTGGGATCAAATGGATCGAGCCCTTCGATTGCTCTGAGTCTTTCCTCGAGGAGATTCAGTCTGTCACTTTTTGGTTCTTCGGTTCTGATGGGGTTAGAACCGAAGGGTAGCGTAGGTTCTGACGAGAACTGAGGTTGTGCTGGGTTGAAAGTGAGGAGCTGAGTTCCCACAGGTCCGGGAACTGTGCTCGGAGGAATAGGAGGGAGATACAAAGCCTCCAGGTGGGCTTGGCTCTTCCTGGGGTCCACGGCAGGGTTGATTGAAAGGTGCTGAAGCGACGGGGAGATCTCTTCACCCGCCTTAGCTGTAGGATTTGCAGTGATGAGTGCTGTGAAGGGATTATCCCATCTCCAATGGCCCGGGGGACCAGAAAGTGGCGGGAGTACGGAAGGTCCTGCGACGGTGAGCGAAGAGTGAGGTCCTTTTGTTTGAGGGAGATCAAAACCCGGTGGTACTTCGGCGACAGCTTCATCTCTTTCCTTTTCGGCCCTAGTGGCTCTTTCTGTAGTGATCTTAACTTGCTCCTCTAACTCTGCGATTCTAGCCATTAGTGCTTCGTCGGTCTTGGCCAGTTCAGTCATTTTTCGTTTTTGAAGTCTAGTTAGGGGGAGCCTGTGCGGAGTAGCTTGCTTTCGAGGAGCTATCGTGAACCTGAAAAAGGGAAAAACACAGAAAAAGTAAATACAAGTGAGGATATATAGGTGATATGCAATCCTGAGGCCTCCACGTTGCTCATTCATTTTCCGGCCACACTTTCACTTGATATTTTCAGGGCGGTCGGAGAGGCGAGGAATCCCAGTGGTTGACAAGATACGAAGGAAGCCTCTATACATTCCAACGATATGAAGAAAATCTGAGATGCTAACGGCGAAACCCAAATCAGCAGGGGCAACCAATGCCGCCATGCTAGGAAGATCTCTTTCATACTGTGCTTGCAAATGACGTAGGGCCTGACGCCTGGTGAACCCAACCGAGGGGAGGGATGACAATCAATGCCATGAACTTGGAGGTCGTGATAAGCTAAGAGGACAAAGCCACGAGTGGGCAATATTTGGCTGTTTTTGTTTTTGTTTTTTTTTTTTGAATGTTTGGTCTGATTTTTTGGTTCTTTGGGTGAAACGACTGTGTTTATCCCGGAGGGATTTTCTCTTTCTTTTTGCGATAGTATTTTGAGTTGCGTTTGGATGGATAATTGATATGGAAAAGATGAGGCGATTTTAATAAATATCCGAAAGAGTACGACTTTATTAAAAGTGTTTACAAAAGTATGGTAAACTTGCTAAATTTATCAAAAATGGCTAAGATAGGTGGAATCAGGGGTCCTAGCTAAAAGAAAAGATTTGCCGATATCCGAGCCATTCCCTGAAGGTGTCATTCCTGGACGTTAGAGTCCTGTTGCCAAAGGTACTCCATCGAAGCCAACTCCCCTTTCTGCATCTCTAACTCAGCCTCTAAGGCGGCAATTCGGCTTTGTAGTGTCTGATCGTTGAAACTTTGTTCCCCGAAAATATCAAGTGAAAGTAGTGTAGGTGCCGACATATTGAATGAGCAAAACGGGTCCTGTGGGACAAAAAATAAAATTTTAAATGCAAAGTAACCTGCACGTGTCAGAAAATTTACAGTTCGTATAACAGAAAAATCACGTCAATATGCCACGACAAACAGGTATAATCATGATGCCTGTGCTGGGGCTCTGATTCCGACACCTCTAACTGGCTTGAATGGTTCCCGGATGATACCATGAAAAGGTCCCTAAAGTGTCGTCCAGTCGCCCGATTCCTTGCGAAATCGTATAACCTTTAGACTGGCTTTAGGGGTTCATCCAAGTTGGGATTGGTGAACACTACCCAGGACATGTGTCCTAGGGCGTCACTACTACCCTCCTATTTTGGTAATTGTCCCCTAGGTGTAGGGCGCTATGAAATGCATATGACAATTGATAAAGTAAATAAATAAACAGACCAGCAATTGATCAAAGCAAATAAATAAACAAATAAAACACCTCTCTAAAAAGATAAAAACCGGCTCCGACCCTAAATTCCCCAGTGAAGTCGCCAAACTGTCGCGCCTCGGAAATTTAAAAATTCGCGAGTGTGCAACGAAATTTGAGACCTTCAGATGCTCGGCGTAAAAGGACGCCTAGCAGCATGCAATGAAGTCGCCACCCTAATTTGGTTGCTAGGCTTAGGGAACCCTAATCGTCATGGCATAGAAAATATAATAAGTAAAAAAACTAAAGGCACAAAAAAAAAGGGTCTGGATCCCAGACAAAGGTTCGGGGTCGTATTATGGTCTCGGGAAGGTGTTAGGCACCCGAGACACATCCGAAAACGGTTACCGGTTGATGAGAGAGGTGTTTAAAAAAGTGTTTGAAAAATGCGTTTTGAAAAAGGGGCCCTGAGAGGAATCGTCACTTTAGTCTTTTTATGATCGTGATGGGACTGAATTTTCTGTAAGACTGAATGAGCGCCCTCTTATTTCATCATCGGGCCATGCATGATTAAATTAATTACTACGTGATCCTAACATGGATTGCTAACATAGTACAAATTTAAATGATAAGTTTTTAAAGTGAAAAAAAACTGAAGTGGGATCGAAAGTCCCCATGTACATGCAGTCAATACAAGCAAGAATTTGAAATCAGATGAACATAGCATTTTAAGCAAGTCTTTAAACACGTTGTTCATGTGGGTTGATTTTAATTCTAGCAGTTCTATATATCATGCATACAGTTGATATTTGCAGAAAGCATCGAATAAATAAAAAGGACTTGTGAGGCGTACTTTCGAGCGAAGCTTGAAATTAACCTACAAAACGAGAGTGTTAGTGATAGCTTGAGAGATAACTGAGCAATGAAAATTTTAAATGACAATTGATTGCACACGTAAAATGATGGATTGTACGCATACGAGAATTAAACGCTGAGCTTGATAAGTGCATGAAAATAAATGACGACAGTTGATTGCATGCGAGAAATGATGAATTTTACGCATACGAAAATGAAATACTGAGTTGATTGCGTGCGAAAAATGATTGATTTTAAGCACACGAGAATTTAAATGCTGTTTTGATTGCATGCGAAAAATGATGGATTTTACGCATACGAGAATTTAAATGCTAGGTTGATTGCATGCGAAAAATGATGGATTTTACGCAGGCGAGAATTAAATGCTGAGTTGATTGCATGCGAAAAATGATGGATTTGACGCATACGAGAATTAAATGCTAGGCTGATTGCATGCAAAAAATGATTGATTTTAAGCATACGAGAATTTAAATGCTATGTTGATTGCATGCGAAAAATGATGGATTTTAAGCATACGAGAATGAAATGCTGAGTTGGTAAGTGCAGGAGATTAAAAGAGTTGATGATTTTAAAACAGTTGATGATTTGCAGAAATTTTAATGATTGATACTGCAGAAGATTAAAGCAATTGATATTGCAGAAATTTAAAGCAGTTGATATTGCGGAAAATAAACAATTGATATTGCGACCGACCATGTAGGCGGTATTGAATTTAAATTGCTGAAATTAAAAGTGCGGAACATTAAACAGTTGATAAGTGCGACCGACCATGCAGGCGGTATTGAATTTAAATTGCCGAAAGTAAATTGCGGAAAATTAAAGTGCGGAAAATTAAACAGTTGATAAGTGCGACCGACCATGTAGGCGGTATTGAATTTAAATTGCCGAAAGTAAATTGCAGAAAATTAAAGTGCGGAAAATTAAACAGTTGATAAGTGCGACCGACCATGTAGGCGGTATTGAATTTAAATTGCCGAAAGTAAATTGCAGAAAATTAAAGTGCGGAAAAGTAAACAGTTGATAAGTGCGACCGACCATGTAGGCGGTATTGAATTTAAATTGCCGAAAGTAAATTGCAGAAAATTAAAGTGCGTTGAATATTTACGAGAATTAAAATGCGACCGACCATGTAGGCGGTATTGAATTTAAATTGCTGAATATAAATGACTGAAGTTAGATAACATTAAAATAAATATCACAATAAGAAATGAGCAATTCACGTATAAAAACAATTCAATAAACAACTTGATGCAAGAATAAGCATACGAAATATTTTACGGAAAAAAGTGAACTAAACAATTCATGTATAAAATATATGAAAAATAGCACATATCACAAATAATAATCATACGAAGCATGTTAGCATTTTACGTAAAAAAATGACGACTCGAAGGCTCGAAAAAATTATAAATGGGCTGGGCCCAGCTTGGAAGTTTGGAGAAATGGGCCAGGAACAATTCTTGGCCCATGGAAATTAATTAAAATGGTGATGGGCCAAGCCCATCACCCTTCTTTTATTTCTGCGTGAAGGGCCATGCGGCCCAAGTCACCATCTTCTTACTCACGTCGCCGGAGCCACTGCCGGCGACGGAGGTGATGAACCAGGCGGCCAAATCGCCTGGTTCTTGGCCCGAAAGAAAGGTCTCCCTCCCAGCAGCACAAATACACTATCACAGCAAGGAAAACGGGAACAAAGCAAGGACGTTTTTGGAGAGAACGGAAAGGTGCATATTTACATTAATTAGTGAAACAATTAAACTAGGCTAGGATAATTTAAACGGATGTTAGCATGGTAAATTAGGCTGGAAACAAAGTGATTGCAGCAAGTTTTAATGCTTGATTAATTAGCCAAGCTTTAAACGGGATTTAAAAGAAAGGAAGAAAACAAGAGAGAGAACCGCTCACCGTGGTGCTGCTGCCGGCGGACCACGGCGAGGAACGGGAGTGGGGGTGAGCGAACGAGGCTTAGGAGTACAGGAAAATGGAGAGGAGACAATGCTGTTTTTTTCTTGCAAAAATTCGGACCCTTTCTCGTTGAGAAGCCGTGGCTATTTATAGCCAAAAATGCGTGGCGTTTGGACGGGGGGAGCTGCGCGTGGTGGCCGGACGTCGAGGTGGCAGAGCTAGGGGCTAGCCGTGATGATGACGGAGGGACAGGAGCTACGGGAGCAGGTGGCTCGGGCGAAGACTTGCTTCGCTGCACGTCCCTGGCACTGTGCATGTGTATTATGCACATTAAATCTAGGGCCATTGATCTGGTTGACTTTCCTTGGTTGACCAGATCAATGGCCATGATCAAATGGCATTTTATCAGATTTAAATGGCCTCGAGCCGGTTCCCGCGAACAAACGTTCTGACTTTTCGAGCCGAAGGTACCGTCGCGTAGAGAAAAATATGACGGGTTTAACCGTCTACAGGGAATGACGAGAATTTCTCGTTTAACGTGTTTATTTTTGCGTTCAAAAACGTGAAACGTTTGAACGGAAAAATAATAACGTTACGCCGAAAATTACACGAATCGCTGTAGACCGTTGCGACCAGAAAAAAAGCTAGCAACTAGTTGATGGAAAACATTTTAAAGTTGAGCTATGGTCCGAGCGGACTTACTCGGGTCCAATAAAAGCTCGAACGAAAATAATAATAAAATAATAAAAATACTAAAAAAAGCGCTAAAATATAAAAAATCCTAAAATTCATGTGATGACCTAAAACGAAGAAAAAATTAGCAGACGACTGCCGGATAATTAAAAATGTGATTTTTAAAGCTAAAAATATTAATGATAATAATAATGAAAATACATGCCGAAAAATTAAAAAATGCGATTTCGAAAGCTGACGATGCTGACGATGATGCAAAAATGCAACGAAACACCTAAAAATGCTAGCGACATTAAATCAACTGAAAATGACTGTAAATTAGCTGAATGACAGAAATGCTAAAATTAAATAAAAATAGCGTCAAAATTCGGGTATCAAAAGTAAGGATAAGACTTTTCACTCCCAGGGATGCCGTGACGTGCTTCGTCTTAGTGGGCCATCTATGTTTGCCCAGTTTACCACAAGGATAGGACTTTTCACTCACGGGGGTGTTGGGACATGCCTCGTCTTAATGGCCCACCTATGTTAGTGTGGGTACCACAAGGATAGGAATTTTCTCTCCCAATCACTAAATTTTAGGTATGCCAGGGCGTGCCTCATCTTAGTGAGCCGTCTGATCAGGACCAGCCGTCACAAGGATAAGACTTTTCATTCCTGGCACCCTTTATCATCTGCATACAATCAGCCACAAACACACAAGAATATTCTCTATTCGAGCGTTAGCACGGGTTAGGGCTGGCGTTATCAAACGTGCAGAGATATATTAAATTATAGCATGGTATAATTTCAAACGAGCTATGTTCTAGGAGTTAGGTAAGGGAGTACCGTTAAGCGTTTCTAGGTGGTACGCCCCCTTTCCGATGACGCGGGTAACGCGGTATGATCCGTCCCAGTTTGGACTGAGTTTTCCCATGCGTTGACTAGCCGCTCGTTTGTCTCTAAGTACCAGATCGCCTACTTTCAGCAATCGCTCTTTGACGCGCCTATTGTGATATCGCACCATTTTTTGTTTGTAGTGTAGCATTTTCAAAAGGGTTTCCTCCTGCAGTTCTGGTAACGCGTCGAGGTTCACTCGCAACCTTTCCTCGTTCAGTTCCTCCCTGAAGTATGCCACTCGCAGGCTTACGGTGCCGATTTCCACCGGTGTGACGACCTTAGTGCCGAACGCTAACACGAAGGGTGTTTCTCCAGTGCTGGTTTTAACGGTCATGCGATACGCCCATATCACATACGACAGTTTTTCTGCCCATTTCTTTTGGACCCTTCCAGGTTTTTCTTGATACCGCTAAGAATGCTCCGGTTTGTCCCGTTATCGCTAACAAGCACACGGGGTACCCCAAACCGCATGATAACTTGGTGTTTGAAGAAATGCCAAATTTTTTCCGTTGTGATGTTGGCCACTGCTTTCGCTTCTGCCCATTTGGTGAAGTAATCCACTGCCATGACCACAAATTTTAGCTGGGACCTTGCCTTTGGGAACGAGCCTAGAATATCGATTCCCCATTTCGCAAAAGGACAAGGGGCCACGATTTCAGAAATTTCTGTGGCGGGTTGTCGCAGAATCTTGGAGAACTCTTGACATTTCTGATAGGTTCGCACGTAGTTATGACAATCTCTACGAATAGTGGGCTAGTAATATCCTGACCTGAATATTTGCGCGGCTAAGGTACCGCCAGAGGCGTGCATGCCGCAAATCCCTTCATGGATTTCACGTAGGGTGTGAAGACCCTTTTGTTCCGTTATGCACCTGGCGGCTGGGTGGGAAAAACATTTCCGCACTAATTCCCCGTCATAATACGTACACCGTGCTGCTTGTTTCAGCACCTTCTTCTTCTCCGCGTTATCCACAGGTAACTCATCATGTTTTAAGTACTTTATGACGGGAATTCCCCAGTCATTTTTGATTTCTTTAACGCAAAGCGATGCTTGTTCCTCCATGAAAGAAGGCACGAATATTTCTTGATAATATACACCCTTAGGTATGGACGCTTCCGAGTTTGTTGCAAGTTTAGCGAGGCTGTCTGCCTCGGCATTATCCTCTCGAGGGATGTGCTCAAAGATGACCCGCATGCTGCTTTTCTTTATTTCCAGCAACTCACGTTTCACCTTGGTGAGATATTGAATCATGATGGGCTCTCTGGCTTGAGAGTGCCCCAAGACTTGGTCTATTATCAACTTAGAATCTCTGCAGATCTTCAAACGCAAGTCTCCCATCATTCTCGTGTTGTGTATAGCTTTGTCGGAGAAACTTCTTCCTATTCTGAGTCTAGCTAATAACGCCTCATATTCTGCCGCGTTATTAGATAACGACTGCAATATTATAATGACGTATCGTATGTGCACATCACGCGACCCGATTATGAAGATTCCTGCTCTAGCTAGTTCTTGATTCTTGGCTCCATCTACGTGGATGACCCATAAGTCAGTGTAGGTTTCCGGGAATGGGAGATCCAAGTTATCCTTTTCCTCCTCGGTTAGATCTGTCAGCGGGTCTTCTGTAAAAGTACACTCAGCTATGAAGTCTGCTAGGACTTGGGCTTTCACGGAGGGTCGATTTTTGTACCGCAGCCCGTATTGCTCAAGTTCAATGGCCCAAATTAGCATTCTTCCCGAAGACTCAGGTTTCCTGAATATCCTTTTCAAAGGTTGGTCAATAAGCATGATAACGGGATGAGCTTGGAAATATCTGTCCATTTTCCTCGTGGCTTGGATTAGCGCAAACGCTATCTTCTCAATGCGAGCGTATCGCAGCTCGGCATCTTTCAAAACATGACTTACGAAGTAGATAGGGTGGTGCAGGTGATTGTCATTTCAAACAAGGATAGCACTGACCACTTCATCGGCAACGCCGAGGTATAAGTATAGGGTATCGCCCTGCTCTGGCCTTGTCAACACTAGATCGGACGATAAATAGGTTCTTAGGCTTGTAAATGCTTCTTCGCATTCCGCCGTCCACCTGAAAGGGGCTTTCTTGCGTATGACCTTGAAAAAGGGGAGGCATCTCTCGCCTTGCTTGGAGATAAACCATCATAGGGCGATAATACGCCCTGTTAGCCTTTGCACCTCTTTGACGGTTCGAGGAGATATCATGTCCTGTATAGCCTTGACTTTCGAGGGATTGGGCCGGATACCCTTCTGGCTAACCACATAGCCCAAAATTTTTCCCGTTTAAACATGTATTTACGGGGGTTCAGCTTCATCTGGTATTCCCTTATTACATCAAAAACTTCTTTTAGGTCGAGCAAGTGATCCTGGAAGCTTTGGCTTTTGACCAGTATGTCGTCAACGTAGGCCTCTATGTTCTTTCCAATTTGCTTTTCGAATATTTTATTCGCCATACGTTGGAAGGTTGCTCCTGCATTCTTCAGCTCGAACGACATCGTCGTGTAGCAATAAGTGACTTTTGAAGTGATGAAAGAGGTTTTTTCTTCATCTTCGACGGCCATGGGGATTTGATGATACCCAGAGTTGGCGTCTAACGAGCTTAGATAAGCATACCCAGCAGTCTGATCGACCAACTGATCAATTCGAGGGAGCGGGTAGCAATCTTTGGGACATGCATCATTCAAGTTAGTGAAATCGATGCACATGCGCTAATCTCCGTTGGGCTTCGGAACGAGGACCAGGTTAGCTAACCAGGTTGGATATTGCACTTCTCAGATAAAGCCTGCGTTTAGAAGCTTTACCACTTCTTTGTCAACGGCTAACACTTTCTCTGCAGAAAACACGCGTCGTTTCTGCTGGACCGGCTTGACGCTGGGTTCAACATTGGGTCGATGTTCTGCTACTTCTCTTGAGATGCCGGGTATATCTGCCGGCTTCCATGCGAACTCTCCTTTACATTTATTCAACAGCCGAGCTAGTTGGAGGTTTTCTTCTGAGCTGAGCTTTTCGCTGACCAGAAAGTTTGCTTCATTGATCCCGTTAACTGGCATGGGTATCATCTTATCTACAGGCTGGGTGCGTTTCTCATCATTCTGCTCATATGGATCCACCGTTATGCACACGTATCTATCACAACTCTTCTGAGTCACGAGTAGGTAACACTCAGCCGCCAATTTTTGATTGACTTTGATTGAGACCACTCCATCCCAGAAGGGATATTTCATCCTCAAATGCTTTTGGGAGACTGCTGCTCCGAAGTGGTTGAGGAAAGGTCGCCCAAGTATAGCGTTATAGGGCAGGGTTAAGTCCACGACCAAGAACAACAGCTCCTCTGATCACTTGAAGGTATCCTCTCGAAAATACACCGGCAGGGTGGTAACTCCAGTCACTGGTATTGGAACTTCATCTACTCCAATTATCGGCTTCTTGCAGGGTGTCAGCTCACTATCAGGGCGTTTCATGAGGTTGTAAGCCTCCAATGAAAATAAATTCACCGCACTTCCGTTGTCAACAAGAGTTCTTCTAACTCCGTGATTGTCGATAACGGGTGTGACCACTAACGCGTCATTATGTGGAAAGATAACGCCTTTTTCATCTTCCTTGGAGAAAGATAACACCATACGATCTAAAGCGCTTATCGCTTCACTTTTGATTAACGCGCCTTCTCGCTTCCGCTTATCTCCTGCCGCGGGCGTTATCTGCAAGGGTTCATCAAGATACAGTGCACCTCCAGGTATGATGTTGATGATAGGTACATCGTCCTCATCAATCATGAGCGTGTCCCTACCTCTCCCGGAAGGATTGGCGTTATTTCCTGGGGCGCGAGGGGGTGCTTGTCTGCTATCCGTCGCTTTATCTGCGGCATTATTTCTGGCTTCCTCTCTTGCCTTAGTGGCAAATTCTCCGAGGTAACCTTCC
Source organism: Viola odorata (assembly GCA_963691705.1). Classification (NCBI taxonomy): domain Eukaryota; kingdom Viridiplantae; phylum Streptophyta; class Magnoliopsida; order Malpighiales; family Violaceae; genus Viola; species Viola odorata. The sequence goes on along the minus strand of OY829539.1, from coordinate 17,540,579 downwards.
TCCATTAGATGCTTTATCGCCAACTTTAATTCTCTGCATACATCCGTAGAGTGTCCCTTAGCTTTGTGAAACTTGCAGAAGGCATTTTCCCTTCCTCCCATGATTACTCCAGGCTTCACGGGGGCTGGTAACGAATGGGTAGGTTCCGCTGTTCTACAATCGCTAATATTTCTGCTCTTAGTAAAATAAGGGAAGGAAGGTCCAGATCGTAAATTCGGCCTTTGGGAGGATCCCTTTGCCGTCGAGTGGGGGAGTTGCCAGATTTTGCCTTCGAGGAGTTGCCTCTTCGCCGATTGAAGGTCTTGGGAATGTGATCTTTTCGCTGGGCGTAATCGTCAACAAAGCGGTCATCAGAGGCGGTAGCGATAGGAATATTGGGAACTTAAGGCGCGTCTTGTGGTGTATTCCGGGTTCTGTCCCTGTTTTCTTCTTCTTCCATTCTTGCATAATTATGGGCTTTCAGCCTTAACGTGTGCAGAGTTGCCGGGGGGGTCCACCATTAACGTGTCTCTCAGCTTCCCATAGCGGCAGTTCCATTTCAAGGCCTCTATAGCGAAATCAACGGTAACGCCCGACGTTAACGACATCTCCATGTCGAAGCGACTAAGGAAATCTTTCAAAAACTCCTGAGGCTTTCTGTGAATATCGAATAAAGTTGCGGCTGATTTCCTGATGGGGACTGCGGTACTGAATCGGCTTCGAAATTTAGATTCCAGCAGCGAGAAACTATCAATAGATCCACCAGGGAGACCTTCAAACCAGAGGCGTGCAACTCCTGACAATATCATGACAAATATTTGGCACAAAGCTGCATTGCTGTGAGTCTGGAATTGTACAAAGTCCTTCACCTTGTTAAGGTGAGAAATAGGATCTCTGGTACCATCGTAGGACTCTGTGGGGAGTTTCACTTGTTGGCTGACCCTGTGACGCCTTATACGATGGCTAAATGGGTGACCTGAGGTGTCGTCAAGGATTTCACGCGTATGGTGAGGGGGAGACGCTTCCAAATGACGCCTCCGATTTCGCAGATCCGGAGTGGGATGTCACCTTGGAGACTGGCTGCGGCTCCTTGGTGAGCGGGTTTAGTGTCTTTTGCTACTGGATCTCTCACTACATTCAAGGGATACATTTCTATCCACTTCCTCTCGTCGACCGTCCCAACGGTCTCTGTACTCGTCGACCGTCCCACCGGTCTCTGTACTCATCGAGCCATCTTTCTCCTTGAGGGACGGGAATTTGCGGCACTTGTGGCACGTAAGGCTCTATTTGTCCCTGAGCGAGGTGCACAAGGCTGATTGGTGTATCTGTCACGGGCAAGGTCAACGGAATATTTCTGTATTGCAAAGGCGATAAGGGTCGTTCGGTGACAATAAATGATGTAAAAATAGCATGGGGAGGAACACTCGACCCAGAAGCATCTGACGTGATCCTTGTAGCCAGCATAGTCAAGTAATCCAGCCGAGCACGAAGGACAGATATTTCACTCGCGAGGGGGTTGCTTACACTGTCAAGCATGAATCCCCTAGAAGGAGGAGTAGAAAAACTAGGTCCCACCATCTGAGATAGAGGGATGTTCATCTGGGAGGAAGGCGTTCCTCCTACTGACCTAAAGGAGAGGTCCGAAGACTCCCGGGTAATTTCCTACATTATAGTAGAATCATCAGCAGTGGCGAAAGGAAAGAGTTGCCTACGGATCGCAAAGGGAATGCTGGAGGATGGAGGTTGTGTGGACTCCGAATCAGAAGCCATGATCGCTCCGATCTTCCAAGAAAGAAAGAGCTTGGCTATTAAGGACGCTCACTTAATAAACCAAAGCTCTCAATGAAAGTACCAGTTTGATAAGATTCGAACTTTTGGATGATCGGGGTGAAGATTGTGGCTGCTCGGAGTCACTGTAGTTTCCGTCGAGTGTACCTGCAAGGCGCCGGAGGGGGGGCTCCGGCGTAGACACTCCGATGCTTAAGTTAGTATGGCTGTACGAAATGGTAGGGGTTCGAGTAGCGATCTTAGGCTTACCTTTTGTCTTTGAAAGGTAGGGTATTTATAGACAGGGCGCAGGCGTTACCTCTAGGGGAGAGGGCGTTATCTAGGAGCGATAACGCCCCCAGTGATGTCATGATAGGCAACCCCAAGTGACGTCATGGCTGACTTGGGATGGGATATCGCCGTCCACCCCCCGGCTGATGTCGACCATCCTAGGGTTCTTCTCTCGATGAGGGCGACAACCTCCGCGGTAGGCGGCCAATAGGTATCGCCATGTCCGGCCTTAACGTAGGGGTAATGGAGGAAACACCCCTAAAATTGTCTTGATTGTTATCAAGTTCAATCGAGTTCAATCGAGCTGAACTGGATCGTGTTTTAGAACCATTTGTACATTAAACCCCTTAGATCATAAATCACTAATTTACTAGTTCAACGAGATTAAACTGAATTGAATCGGTTGATTTTTCAAAAATATAATATACATATTTTTAATTAAAATAAACATAACAACTTACTAAATTTGTGTTAAAAAAAGAAACTTAGAATATAGCAATTAATAACTATTGTCATAAGTGATTTCATGCTTTTCTGAGGGTCGCACGAACTTGAGATCCATTCGAGGGTCACATGGGCTTGAAGTTCTCTCAAGATATGCGTGAGTTTAGCTATTTGGGTCAAGTAAGATTGACCGCAATTCTAACAAATTTTATGTATGAAATATAAACCACATGTATGATAATGTAAGTCGATTAAATTCTGTCTAAGATGAACTTTTTTTTTTGTTTTCATTTCAAAGAATCGGATTTGGCCGTTACCGTGGACTGAAAAGGCAATGATATGAGGATAGAACCCGGCTTCCCCGATCGCTCTTCTTCCACCTGCCTAGATAGAACCGACGGGGGAAGAAAAACTAGGAATGAGCCGCGGTTGTCAAAGGCCCTCTCAATAAAGCCGAAACAAATTATCCAATTAAGGGTATAGTAGTACTCAAGTAATTTTTGTTGTTGAGTCTATTCGAATAATTCGGTTCGATTTCTGTCAGCTTCTCAAAAGAAAATAACTCTCCCAATATAATTTTCTTTATTCCTAAAACTTAAACTCAATATCTTAGTTAAGGATGAATTATTCATTTACCACAGCCAATGTTGATCTATTCAGTAATTTTAGTCAATGAATCCAAATATATAAAAAGTATTTCTTAATATTTTATTTTTATACCGTAATTAAAAGTAGAAAATTTGGGGGTGTTAAAACTTAAAATGAAAATATTAAAATGAAATCATTTAATGTGCAATATTACTACTCAAACTCTCGAAGCGGTTCGGAAAAAAAAGAAGGAAAGGAGAAAGAAACAAAGAAGTGAGGTTTTTAATTTCATTTTTTTTATTTTTTTCAGATTAATACACCAAACGATATCATTTTGTAAAAATAATTTTAAAAAAAATCTGCATGAATAGGGCAGTTTGATGCCTAGTTCGTGCGGTTTGCATGAAAACCAACTAGGTTGTCTGATTGAATTCAATTTTTTGCATTTCCGACCCATTAGATCGAATCGATCCATTTTTTTTTTAATTCTTGATTTTTTTACCAATTCGACTAAATTTTTATAACTATGCAACAAACAAAACAACACAAATCACCATTCATCATTTCCCCACATTTATCGTCTATTATGACATGTCTCTGTTTGTTAATCTTAGCGATAGGGCACCAGGCCTTGATGGGTACAACTTTAATTTCTTGAAAAAAGCTTGGGTGATGGTTTTGAAACAGGAAATATGCCTAAAGGAATTTCTTCTTCTTTTATGTCCTTGATAATATAAAAATATATACCAAATGTATTTACGTCTTTTCACAATATAGGGATATTCTTGTAACTACATAAACGGTATGTGAATAATAATAGTCTATCGGCAACACTAGGTAAATTTTCAACCTCCTTTTCTTTCTATATATCGGGTAAGTTAACGGAAAGTGTCAAAGTTATCTGTCTATTGTATAGTCCAATAATTATCTTACACGTGGCATTTGCCGTATCAAACAGGTGTACTTCACTGAGAGGGGAGTATAAATATTGCACCTTATTTGTCTGAAAAGGTAAGCAGACACAAGAAATACACACCACTAGCTCTCTCTTTCTAGAATACAAACTCGATAACCATACAACTACCCGTTAACCCCCGATCTTCATCTTTATTCATCATTATACTGGTTTGATCATTAGAGTGTTTACATCGGAACACCCCCTCCGGTACTTTGCAGGTGAACGTGAGCTCAACATCCTTCCATCGCAATCAACGATAGATCAATAGTATTACCTTTTAACCCTCACCCCGATTTCAACATTATCATTTTCGGTGCTTTCATTGAGAGAATTTAGATTGTTGAGTGAGTACCTTGATAACTAAAGACTCTCATTTTTCTTGACATAAGTCGACCCTTAAAACCCCATACACTTCTTAAGCCCTACACACAAAGAAATGGCCTCGCACCAAGAGTTTTCCCAATCCAACCTGCCACCGACTCTGTCGCGCCAACTAGTGATGTACTTGTGATCACAATGCCAACAACTTCCGCAACCACAAGATCTACCCATGTCAACCGCCAACTGGTTTTTTTCTACTGGACCAGATCCAAGTTTTACAATTTCAACACCTCCAGGACCCACTATAGCGAGTTCTGCGCCACATCCTATTGATTCTATCACCGCACTAAATGGTAGGATGAATATTATAATGTCAGGTTTGGTCCCACATCTAGTAACTAATTTATCAGCCACTCTACCCCTTTTTACTCAACCTCTGGTTACGCCACAAGTAGAACAGCCGACTATTTGCAATGAGGTACAAGTTCCATAGAGGGCCCATCCAGTTCTTGATGGGGTCCAATGCCATGCCCACATTGTTCCCTCAGTTGGGAATATCCCAAGGATAGAAGAGGGATATTTAGACAATAATGATGTAAAAAATCGTGTAGAAAGGCATATATGAAAGGAGATTATTCCTCCCACAAACATTCAAGAAGACCGAAAAGAAGAAGAAGCCGAGACAGATCTATAAGGGCTTACCAGATGAGAGGAGGTTACCTTCACCATGATTATGGGTAGGATCAGCAGTACGAGGAAGATTATGATCAAACTACGTTATTAGTATTGCACCTCACTGGTCAGACACTTCAGTACGCCCATTTCTTGAGAATTTCCAAGTAATCAAATCCTCCGTTCATGACTAGAAGGATCAATGTTTTGTGGTTGATCTTCCTTCCATCACCTGGAGATCTAGGTTCAATAGGGATATTGTAGAGAATGATTGGACGAAACCCAGCGAGTTGCCAGCTGGTTCTATAGCTCTAGTTAATAAGCTGCTTCCTGTAAAAACCCATTTTCGCACCCGACAACTGGCAAACGACGTTCCCTTATCGGAATGTAAATTTGGTAAGTAGCTTCCTCAATTTTCTTTATCGGTTTCTCCTCTAACTCTGATGTGCATTTGTTTTTGCAGTTATACCGAAAGGGTGGCTACCGGAGGCTCATAAGAGGCAGAAGAAGAAAAAGAGTTTGGTTCCTCCGTCGGACAACATGAGTGTCGAATTTGGAGATGTCACTCAACTTAGAAAAAGGCGAAAGAGAAATGGCCCAACCAACGGTTACAATAACACCTCTCACGTCAACTACCCCCGGGGAAACCCCTATCGGGGTGGCTTTGGATTCTGAGGCCCTTTCTCCGAATCCTATTTCTGTTATCCTTGTTGAGCTGGGTGTCGGGATGTCTTCTGTAGCATCAAACCCTTCCATTTTTTGTCATCCTGGAGGAACCCAGTCGGTAGTCATTCCGTCAAGCTCCGCTCCTCCATCTTCTTCTGGTCCTGTTGAGCTTTTCTTTATTCCCAAACCTTCATTTTTGTCGGTGTATTCTGATGCCGACATCCAGGGTCCTCCTTGCGACTTGACCATAGATCTATCTTCCTAGGGTCCTAACGGTGGAGTGATCCACCAGGTGGACTTGCGGGCATTGGGATCGCTGGGTTTGTGGTTTCTGGGCTGTTGGAGCAGTCTACCGTGATTCGCGGATGACGCGTCTCCTGTCAGAGATGATTGATGTCCCTGCTGGCAGGGAGGACATACGACAGATGCCTCTTGGAGCTCAAGCTTCCCGGGTACGGAGTGGTATGATTTCTATTTTTTGTTAGATTCGGTGCCTAATAGATTTTTTGTTAGATTCAGGCGGATGAGGTGGCGAAATAGAGGGAAGCACGCCAGACTCTTGCCAATGATTTTAAGGTCCATCAAGAGGCGCTAGAGTTGTGCAAGAGTGATCTCCAAGAGAAGGACACAGTTATCTGGAGGCTGTATGAGGAGATGGAGGGCTTTCGGAAGAGGGAGATGAAGCTCCTAGAGAAGAGTGCCCACTTACGCCAAAGTCCTTCTGACAAAGAAAGAGAATTGGAAGGAGTTCCTTCCAAACTTGACAAATATCAAGAGAGGATTATTATTGCGGTGATTGATGGTTTCACTACTATTGATGCAAACCCTAGTACGCATCGCACGCACACCGCACCTTCACGCGTGCCCTTGCCGTCCCTTGGCCCGATGACGCGCCAGCATAGCAAGCGCCTGTCCAGCTAGTTTTTCTTGTTCTTACATGACGAGATTCAGCGCAAGGCTATGCTGAACGAGTCTGTACAACGCATGCACATGCCGCGCTTAGTGACGCTGCTGGTCGCGCCCAGCGCACACGATAACGCCTAAGGAACAGACACCCGAGCCAAGTCAGACTTGGGAAATAATTGCCGAGCTCCAGCCGAGTTACAAGATAGCTTCAAGGGTCTAGAAGAGGCTACAAAAGTTTCAAGTCAAACGCTCGAAGCGTTTGGGAGATTGGCCGAGCGGGTCAACGCATGCGCAAGTCCTAGCGCACCAAGGACTTCGACTTGAGGAAGGACGTGCATTGCGCAATTCTACCGTGCGTAGGATTGCTTGGGTCTACTAATACTCTTAGTACTAGTATTATAATTAATTTAATTAATTATTTCAGCTTTTGTTCAAGTCGAATTCTTGTATAGATAGAAGTTCTAGTTCTCGTAGGATTTGTAGTTCTTGCGCCTATTTAAGGCAGTCGCTTGGCTTAATAAAATCAGACTTTTTTTTGCCAAATTCCTGAGTTAAATTTAAGTCTCGCAGAACCTTGAATCCTTTGAGTTCGAACGCTCGAAGAACCACTCAAGTAAATTGAAAGTTCACCCCCATTGTTCGATTGCCTAGGTTGCTAACCAATTGCTGGTTAGAGGGTTAGGAGTTCGATCAAGATCCTCATTCACATTGCTGGGTTGGCTAGGCATCACGACTTAGCAGGGTCAGCGCACGTTTGGGTTCAATTTAAAGTATTTCCGCACGAAGTCCATCCTTGAACAACGATCGCAACAGGAGTATCGATCCAAGCATAGCAAGGATCGTATCAGTTGGTAGCAGAGCGAAGGCTGTTCAAGCTTGGTAATTTTAATTGCTTTCTTTTATTTCGATACATTCTTGAGTCGATTTACTCTAGTTCGGAGCTAAATCACCCTTCATCCATTTAGTTGTATTTTCATTTTATATAGAGTCAAAAATAAAAAAAAAAAAAAAAATCTTAAAGAAAAAGAAAGAATGTCTCAAGATTCAGGAAACAAAAGTATCAAGGAAACCGATGGCAAGGCCGAAGAGAACGACTTGTCTACCCGAGATCTCCTTCTCCAACTCTTATCCCAAATCGACAAGATGGAAGCATGCAATAGCCCTAAGTCGGAGGAGCCATCAGATGAGAAGAAAAAGGCAACAGCCACGCCCCACATGACCCAAGTCCTAAACCCACAACGCGTAGCTCACCTCTATGACATGGTACCAAAGGAAGACAAGCCGGGTCTGTTTATTGATTTACCCGAAGGTTTTGCTGGCGAGGGGAATGAAGACCGTCGTTTTGTGTTGCTTGGGAATAATGGGGAGGAGCGGCGCACGGCCACGCAAGCCCAACGCATCAATACGGAGCGCCTAGCGTGTCGAGCGCATAGGCGAATGGAGCGCGAGCCCGACTATGACGAGTAGTGGCACCCAGCGCCCCGTATGCATTGGAATGATGCATATGATGAAGAGGAACCTGAGTTCTTTAGACGCGACCGAGCTAATGAGCGGTGGCCTAGAGGAGAAGAACGAGTTGATACCAATCTGAATAGCATCAAGCTCAAAATTCCACCGTTTGATGGCTAGGACGACCCCGATGCATACTTTATTTGGGAGCAGAAGATTGAATCGATCTTTTTACTCCACAATTATTCTAAAGAGAAGAAGATCCACTTAGTAGCCGTTGAATTCAATGGCTATGCCATACATTGGTGGGAACAGCTGCACAAGTTCAAGCATCGAGCGAATGCTCCACCCGTTTGGACATGGGAAGAGATGAGGAAGCGCTTCATCCCAACGTATTTTTAGCAGGACCATTATCAGTGATTGCAAGCTATGTCCCAAGGGACTCGGTCAGTAAGTGAGTACTTTAATGAGCTAGAGATTGCGCTAGCAAGAGCACAGATTGAAGAAGAGGAAGAGGCTACAATGGCGCGCTTCTTTAATGGCCTAAACCGTGATATTGCCAACAAATTGGAGCTGGTGTACTATGGATCTTTAGAAGAGATGCTCCACATGGCAATCAAGATAGAGAGGCAGACCAAGGCTAGAGTTACCTACTATAATTCGGGTTCAGCTGCGACTAGGACACAAAATTGGAAGAAGTCGCAATGGATCAAGGAAGACAAAGGGGTCCGTGCACCGCCTAAAGTCTTGCTGTATGATTACAAGGGTCCCAGCAGCGGCACCAATACTTTTAAGCCACACAACAACAGTGCCAACACAGCTCCGAACAGGCCCTCTACTAAAAATATAGTATGCTTCAAGTGCTCGGGACGGGGACACAGGCAATCCGATTGCCCTAACAAGCGTTTTCTTTTAATACGCGAGAATGGTGAGCTAGAATCTGACGATGAGCAAGAGATTGAAAGGGACGATGAAGGCACTAATGAGGACAGTGACTCGGACAAGGTTGTGATCAACTCATTGTCCTTAGTGACGAGGCGCAGTCTTAGCGCACAAGTCAAAGAAGAGGCGCATGGAGACGAGCAACGGGAAAACTTGTTTCACACCCGTTGCGTTGTCAACAAAATCGGGTGCTCCATGATCATAGACAACGGAAGCTGCACTAATTGTGTGAGCACAATGTTAGTTCAGAAGTTGGGACTGACTACCATAAACCACCCAAAGCCATATTCGCTACAGTGGATGAATAATGGCAGCGCCATTAAAGTGAGCCAGCAAGCACTCATCTCATTCGCAATTGGGAGGTACAAGGATGAGATCCTTTGCGACGTAGTGCCTATGCATGCGAGTCATATTCTGTTGGGACGACTGTGGCAATTTGATAGATCAGCCGCACATGATGGCCGAACCAACAAGTACAAGCTAGTCAAAGACGGCAAGAAATACTCACTTGCGCCTTTGACTCCAGCACAAGTGTTCGAAGATGAACAATGGCTCGAGAAAACCCATGCCGAGTGGGAAATTGCTAAGAAGCTCAAGGAAAGTGAAGAAGAAGACAAGATTAGCTCGAGCGAAGTAAAAATTGACGGAAAGAAGACAAGTCTCTATGCCAAAGGGAAGGATCTTCGGCGAGCACTTACCATGCGCAATTCTAATTGCGAACCAAGTAAGCCTTTGATTCTACTTTGCTTCAAGCCCTACTGTCTCTCTTCTTCTTCATCTACAAATTCTGCCCCACCTATTATTTCCGAGTTATTGGAAGAATTTGCGGATGTATTACCCGATGAGATGCCCGCGGGTTTGCCTCTAATCCGAGGGATCGAGCACCAAATAGATTTTATTCCAGGCTCCACAATTCTGAATCGGCCAGCTTATAGAAGTAATCTCGAAGAGACAAAAGAGTTACAGCAGCAAGTGGATGACTTGTTAAGCCGTGGGTATGTGCGAGAAAGTCTTTCCCCTTGCGCCGTACCCGTGATCCTTGTGCCTAAAAAGGATGGTACATGGCGAATGTGTGTGGACTGTAGGGCCGTGAATAAGATCAAAATCAAGTATCGACATCCCATTCCGAGGCTAGATGACATGTTAGACGAATTGAGTGGCAACCAAATCTTCTCGAAGATAGATCTTATGAGCGGCTACCATCAAATCTGAATGAAGGAAGGGGACGAATGGAAGACAGCGTTTAAGACCAAGCACGGTCTTTACGAGTGGATGGTCATGCCTTTCGGCTTGACAAACGCACCAAGCACATTCATGAGACTTATGAACCATGTGCTATGACGGTTCATTGGCAAGTTCGTAGTGGTGTACTTTGATGACATCCTCGTTTATAGCAGGTCACTTGAAGAACATGGCGCGCACCTACGTCAAGTGTTCTTAACCCTACGCGAGCAACAGTTATATGCTAAGACGAGTAAGTGCTCATTCGCGCTTAAGCAAGTCAGTTTTCTATGGTTCATTGTGAGTGTGGAAGGCGTCAAGGTCGATGAAGAAAAGATCAAAGCCATCAAGGAGTGGCCTACGCCAAAGAACGTGAGTGATGTATGTTCGTTCCATGGCTTAGCGGGCTTTTATAGACGCTTTGTCAAGGATTTCAGCACTGCAGCAGCACCTTTGAACGAATTGACCAAGTAGGGAGTGCCCTTCACATGGGAGCAGCCGCAGGAACAAGCGTTTCAAATGCTTAAAGAGAGACTATGCACCGCGCCTGTTTTAGCATTGCCTAATTTCAAAAAGGCTTTCGAAGTGGAATGCGATGCGAGTGGCATCGACATTGGAGCGGTTCTGATGCAAGAGAAGAGGCCGATTGCATACTTTAGTGAGAAATTAAAAGATGCACAGCTTCGGTATCCCACGTATGATAAGGAACTGTATGCGCTCGTGCGCGCCTTAGAGGTTTGGTAGCACTATCTTATGCCGCGAGAGTTCCTAGTGCACACCGATCACCTTAGCTTGAAATATCTGAAGGGACAAGGGAAATTGAACAAGAGGCACGCAACATGGATGGAATTCATAGAAGCATTCCCGTACCACATCCAATATAAGCAAGGAAAGGAGAATATCGTAGCAGACGCATTGTCTAGACGGTCTGCCCTTATCTCTTCTCTTAGTGCGAAACTTTTAGGGTTTGCGCACATAATTTCTCTCTACCCTCTTGATTCTGATTTTGGAGAGATCTACTCTACATGCATGACGACACATGGGTCTAAGTATTTTCAGCATGGAGGGTATCTGTTTAAGCACAAGAGGTTGTGCATTCCGCATTGTTCTATGCAAGAATTATTGGTCTTAGAGTTGCATAGTGGTGGACTTATGGGACACTTCGGAGTTACGAAGACCCTTGAGATATTAAAGGGGCATTTTTATTGGCCACATATGAAAAGGGACGTGATATACATTGTGTCTCGGTTATTACATGTCGCAAGGCCAAATCGAAGGTTGCAAGCCACGGTGAGTACATGCCTCTACCTAGGGGTGTTCATCGGTCGGTACGGTAATTTTTCAGTATAAAATTTTCGGTATTCGGTATACCGAACTAGAAAAATTAAATACCGTACCATAGTTTCTATTGATCGATACTGTTACCATATTACCGAAATAATTTTGGTACGGTATTACGGTATTACGGTAATACCGAAAATTGTACAAATAAGTAAAAATAATCACTGTCATTAGCTTTCCTTTTAATTTAGGAATTCAACAAACACAACATACAACAAGATGTAGTCCAGTTTTAACACAGACGCTAGCGGCATCGATCGATCTTAAATAGCAAGAGAATCTGGTGCATACGTACGTGCAGCTGGGACATTTTATTCATTCAACATTCAAGTACTGAAAAGGGAAACACAGAGAAGGCATGCTTGACATTATGTATATGTATGTCACGAAGCATGTATAGCCCATATAATAGGCTTATGGGCTTCAATTAGTGGAGTAGAGGATATGGAGTTATATACATTAGCCTATATATCAAAACACAATTTCGGCAGGGCTTAAGTTATATATATTAGCCTATATATAAAAACACAATTTCGGCAGGTACGGTAATACCGTACCTGCAAATTTGGATACCATACCGTACCGAACAAAGTTCGGTCGGTAGTTTGGTATACCGAACAATAAAAATTCTAAAAAAATACCGACCAAATAGAGTAAATTTCGGTATGGTATTACGGTAATTTCGGTTCGGTCGGTATTTGCACAGCCCTACCTCTACCCATTCCTTCGCACCCTTGGATAGATATCTCTATGGACTTTATGGTTGGGTTGCCGAAGTCGTGGAAAGGGAAAGATTGCATCTTCGTTGTTGTGGACAGATTTTTGAAGATGGCACACTTTATTCTGTGCACCACTAGCAACGACGCAAGCTACATCGCCAACTTATTTTTCAAGGAAATCGTTCGCTTACATGGGATGCCCGCAAGCATTGTAAGTGACCGAGACAGGAAATTTCTTGGCCATTTTGGCGAGTGTTATGGCGACGTTTGGGGACTAAGCTACTCTTTTCGACTTCTTTCCATCCTCAAACTGACGGATAAATAGAAGTAGTAAACCGCACAGTCGGGTCCTTATTGAGAGCATTGGTAGGCAAACATGTGACCAAGTGGGATGATCAGCTACCCTTTATGGAATTTTCCTACAATCGAGCCACGCATTCTAACACTGGGTTTTCACCTTTCGAGATAGTCTATGGCTTCAATCCTTTGACGCCACTGGACTTAACGCCTTTACCTTTGCAAGATGCCGTGAGTTTAGATGGAGACGTAAAGGCAGCAGCGGTGAAAAAGATTCATGAGCAGACCAAGAAAAATATAGAGAAGATGAATGAACGCTTGACCCGCAAGAAAAATCAAGGAAAAGCGACCGCATCCTTCAAAGTAGGCGACTAGGTTTGGCTACATTTAAGGAAGGAAAGATTTCCAGCCTTGAGGCGTCACAAAATTTCCGCAAGAGGAGATGGCCCATTTTTGATCGTGGAGAAAATCAATAATAATGCCTATATCCTCGACCTTCCTAGCGACTATGGATCCGCAAGTACTATCTTCAACATCTCCGATTTAAGTTTGTGTGATTGGGTAGAAGATGATGAGGAAGACACGGATTCGAGGATGAATCCTCTTGAAGGGGGAGGGACTGATGTGAACCCTAGTACGCATCGCACGCACACCGCACCTTCACGCGTGCCCTTGCCGCCCCTTGGCCCGATGACGCGCCAGCATAGCAAGCGCCTGTCCAGCCAGCTTTCCTTGTTATTACATGACGAGATTCAGCACGAGGCTACGCTGAACGAGTCCATACTAAGCGTGCACATGCCGCGCTTAGTGACGCTGCTGGTCGCGCCCAGCGCACACGATAGTGCCTACGGAATAGACGCCCGAGCCAAGTCAGACTTGGGAAATAATTACTGAGCTCTAGACAAGTTACAAGATAGCTTCAAGGGTCTAGAAGAGGCCACAAAAGTTTCAAGTCAAACGCTCGACGCGTTTGGGAGATTGACCGAGCGGGTCAATGCATGCGCAAGTCCTAGCGCACCAAGGACTTCGACTTGAGGAAGGATGCGCATTGCACAATTCTACCGTACGTAGGATTGCTTGGGTCTACTAATACTCTTAGTACTAGTATTATAATTAATTTAATTAATTATTTCAGCTTTTGTTCAAGTCGAATTCTTGTATAGATAGAAGTTCTAGTTCTCGTAGGATTTGTAGTTCTTGCGCCTATTTAAGGCAGCAGCTTGGCTTAATAAAATCAGACTTTTTTTTGCCAAATTCCTGAGTTAAATTTAAGTCTCGTAGAACCTTGAATCCTTTGAGTCCGAACACTCGAAGAACCACTCAAGTAAATCGAAAGTTCACCCCCATTGTTTGATTGCCTAGGTTGCTAACCAATTGCTGGTTAGAGGGTTAGGAGTTCAATCAAGATCCTCATTCGCGTAGCTGGGTTGGCTAGGCATCACGACTTAGCAGGGTCAGCGCACGTTTGGGTTTAATTTAAAGTATTTCCGCACGAAGTCCATCCTTGAACAACGATCGCAACAGGAGCATCGATCCAAGCCTAGCAAGGATCGTATCAACTATGGTGAGGATAATTTTGATGCCGACATTCTCGCTCCTTATGTCAACCGTAGGCTTGACGAAATAGGTAACACTCCTCCAGTTTCCCCGTCTGCTCAGGAGGACTTAACGGTTGCTGGGTAAATGTTCCTCTGGTATAGATAGATTTTTCTTGCCTGTTCCTTCTATGTAATATTGGCGCTTGGCAATGAACTTTTTTCCCTAATATTTTCTAAGTGTTTATTTTTGTCAGTTTAAGTTCACTGGAAACTTTATTGTGATATCATGTGAAGCAACATAGTCTTTTAATTATCGTTAGATAACAAGCATTCTGACTTGTCGGACTCTTCATTACCGTTAGAAGTTTAAATAACTTAGGAAAATATTCCAATAAGTATGGTAATACTCCAATAAATGAAACGGAAAGAAGTAAAGGGTTTTAAGTATGTTACCATTTCTCGAGCATCGTTTTCAAATGGCTTTCATATGACTTGGCATATTTCATCCAGAGAGAATAGATCCATCTTTTCTATTTTTGGGCTGATTTTCGGATTTTGCTGATGAAACCGTGAATGGATCCAGGCAGCACCTGGATGACCCATAAGTATGCGATACAGTAATTTGCTATTGAAAGACCAGATGTTAAAGCTATTTTCCATTTCATGATGCACTGAAGTTACTGAAGTTGTCCCATACCTTCGGGTGGGGCCCCAATCAATATCTGTTGCTATTAGATGCTTTGTTGTGACTATGGTTACAACATTATAGAATTCCAGTTGTCCCTTTGAACCCTCCAGTTCTGCCAGTATTTATGTATCGGCCGACAGGGGACCAGAGCAAAAAATGCCTTTTTGTCTTTAAGCGTAGTGAGCTTTGAGGTACGACTAGTATGGTTTGTCCTCATTTAATAGAAGCTAACATCAGGCCTAGTGCTGTCGTTAAGAATAACCGCAAACTTCATGACCCTATTGCTTCCATGGCCCTTTTAATTTCAAGGGAAAGTGATAATCTTGTCGTTCTTATTGTCGGGCCACGATACTCCAATGGATATATCCCGTTCCTTTCTATCGCTAACCATGCAGTCGTAGATGGGTTGTGGCGGGCATGTCCCTTCCGCTAACCACTCAGTCGAAGATGGGTCCTGGTGGGTATGTTTCTTTCTTCCACTAACCAGGCAGCATCTGGATATAAAGCGTACATCCTTAAGCTGAGCCACAATCTGACAAAGCAGGGCCGGAATGGGCTTAAGCGATGTCGTAAGCTTTCATGGGCAGTATTTCAATATGAACGCACATCCTCATTTTGTACCATCGTGTGTGATCGTCACTCAAATATACTATTTTCCTGATGCCTAACTGCACAGTTTAAAATATGTAAAGGGCAAGACAGGGTCGAACCACAGAGACTGAAGGAAAAAAATTCACTAAAATATGTATGACAATGGATAAGTGCACCCAAACAAAACAGTAACTAAAAAAAGGGGAGTTTTGTCGATTGATCTAGAAGATCAATCTCAGAGATGGTAGCTAACAACACGACCAATTAAAAACACAAATCACGGCATAAAAGTAATGAGAAATCAAGGGAATGAAAGTAAAGAACGGTTGAGGGCAAGACAATGGAAAGCAATTAAGGGCAAGATGACAAGAAAGACCGTAAAAAGAGATAATAATCCAAGTGAGAAGAGATCTTAGCAAGGGGTGTTCTTAGGTTGCATTTCGGGTTAGTTAATCATCGGCACAGAGATATTCCATCCTCGTGCCACAGACATGCTATAGGGACCAAGTTTACACTTAAACCCCCTGCTTACCTTCTTAAGAAAAGCCACCCCCTGTTTACACAAATGAGGTGACCTTGATGTTTTGCCGTCCCCCCAGGCATGAATGTGGGGAGGCAATACTCAAAACGCCCATGAAGCGGAGGTAATACATATCTAGGGCGCGACGTCTCAGCTTGTTAGACTCGCGGCACAACCCCAACCAACTGTTTACCCTTAGAAGAAGGCCCTCTCGCGATGACCCCACTAGGTGTCTACTACCCCTAACAACCTCACGATGACATTATTGCTAGTAAGATGACAGTACTCACACAAAAATACTAACAGTTGATCAAGTTTTAACATTTCTAAATGAGAATGGCAAGAAAATGATAAACCACCGAATACGACGATAAGAATGTATTAAGAACCTTTAGGCCTCTTAACCAATCCTTGAAATCCTTGAAACACCATTTACTAAGAAGAAAGTTTAGCTACTCATAATTAAATGCAAACAGTAAGTAAGGAAAGGAAATGACATGAACAAACTAAAGAAAATAAAAAGGGAGAATATATTAGAATAAACCGGTGAGGAAATCAATGCTCTCTTCCTTTACAGGCTGACTATGTTGCTGGAAAAGAGAGAAAGTGAATCCCTAAAATTTAGGTAAAAGTGGAGAGTGTGTCTAGGATCAGCCGTGCTTACAAAAACTCTAAAACTAAGCTTAAATAGCTTAAAACCCGCTAGGGGACAAAATACAGCTAAGGGAAGAGAGTGTCAGCACATGGGAGAGTGACAGCACATGGGAGGATGCGTCCTTAGGAGGGGAATATTCTAAAATCTTCTGAAAGCTCCTGACATCTTCTAGAAACGCAAGGAATCTCGTGCGAATCTTCGGAGATTCCTCTCTTTGGCTTTTGATCTTGATCTGATGTGGATGCGTCACGGGCACGAGACTGCTCACTAGTCTGGTTAGCGTCGAGGGCACGATGACGCTCCGATCTTCTAGGCCTTGATGCTTCAAAATCTAAGAAATCCTTCCAAAACCGCATGCTTTCGCTCTTTTCTTCCTTTAGGCACTGATCTGCAATAAAGATGGGAAAAGGGGCAAATCAGCAATATCATGCCCTGGAAAAATGCTAAAATAAAGGGGAAAAACCTGCACTAAATACATGCGATCAAACATCCCCACACTGCCCAATGCTCGCCCTCGAGCATTCACAAAACTGAAAATCGCCTCAAGAAACAGATAAACACAAATAATCAACATACAAGCGCGAACCGGGCACCAAGCCAGACTTCGTACAAGTACAACCTCACCTAGAAGACACTTGCATTAATCAGAAGGGTAACGACCCTAAAGATTAAACTTTCCCACATCAGGCCCTTTTACCAGCAATCCTCACCAGATACGTGTTTACACTCACTCTCGTAAGCAAGGCTAAGTGTTTAATTGCTCAAAACTAAATGCACAAAGCACAACACAAAATCAAACTTGCATATCAATCCGAGTACACAGTATACATGCATGGGCAATCATCAATCGGAAAGAACAACGCATCAGGAAAAAGAAAGAAAAGGGAAGGGAGAGCTAAGAAAAGAGGGGAAAAGAGAAAGGATGAAGAAAGAGAGAAAACAAAAATATAGAAAGAAGAGAAGAGAAACAACCAAATAGAACCTGGATGGATTCCTTGGCCAGGAAAAAGGCAAAGTGGCAAGGCAACTTTCATCGAGGGCACGATTATGATTAGAGGGCTAGACGAAAGATTTTCTGCTTCGTGGGCAGGAAGTTCTTCTCTTATTGTGGCGTTGGAAGTAGATACTCTTTTGTTCGTGTATTGCCCCCTTATTTTATTTTGATTTTATTCTTTTTTTTTTGACTTTTGATATATTTTTTTTGAAAATAAAAGGGGCACAAACCTTTCCATCTTTTGATTCATCTGGGGCATGAAACTTTTGAATTCTCTTTTGATTCTTGCCCTAGATCTGCTTCCAGATTTGGTGATCGATTTCTTCGAGTTCCCCACACTTAGACTTTTCTGGGGGTTCAAATCTTTTTAGAATAGACTAGGGCTGAAGAATTGTTTCTGTTTGTCTTGCCCTAGATCTTTGCTTTCTGCGCTGAAGCCTTAACTTCTTCCGCTTCCTCACACTTAGACTTTTCTGGGGGTTCTTCTGGATGTCTAGCCCTTGACGCTACCCTCAACAATTGCTGCCCTACCTTCCAAGGAGAAAGATCAAGAGAATAAGTTCAAGTGGTCAGGAGAAAGAAAGAAAAGAGTGGGGTGGGTAAGTGTCGGGGGCATGAAGATAAAAAGTGAGAGAAAAAAGAGAAAAGAGAGAAAAGAAAGAAATGAGACATTGATGCGAAGTCTTTCATCAAATTGATGCTTTTCCATGTCTAATGGTGCCTATACCCAGTGATATCATACAAGTTCAGCCAGTGCCTAACTAAGCATTCTAATCACTCAATAAAAGAAATAAGGCATGAGAGCTCAAACTGCTCATTGGGTGCTATTTGTGATCATTGGTGTCTAGGCATATGTAGATATAAGGTTCAACAGGCAAGATATAAGGTTTAACAGGAAAGATTGGGAATGACTAGGTCTAGACAAGGTGCTTGGTGGTTCATACTTGTGTGTATATGATCAAAAGTGTGTCCATTCATAGAGGTTTTAAACATGCAATCAAACACACATAAAATCATAAATAAATCCCTCCCCACACTTAGGCAGCGCATTGTCCTCAATGCGGGAAGGGTACACACAAAAGTTCAACAAAAATTTAAAGGAGTTCAGTACAAAGAAGATAAATAAAGCAAGTGAAAATGTTTTTAACCCTCCTCGAGGGCATGAGAAATTGTTCGGGGGCGGGAAATCAAGGGGGTGGAAGATTGCTTCTGGCCACTTCAGCTATCAAAGCCTGAAGTTCGGTTAGGATGGCTTAGAGCAACCGGTCGGTTAGAGTTGTAGTCGCAGGGGTAGATGGACCTGAGGGGTTGCTTGCTGGAGTGACATCGGGGGCACGATTATAATCATTTTCATAGGCACGAGGGGCTGCGGGGACTTGAGGCCTCGAAAGGTCAAGATAGTCGAAGTTTCCTGCATGCTTCGTGCCAAAGACTTTTTTCCTAGGGGAGTGCTACCTGTAGAAAAACTCAGAACACCTTGTGAGAGACATAAATGCCCCATCCCATCAAGGGTACGGGGGTCTAAATCTTTAAAAGCAAGGGGCTTACAAAGGTCAGCTGAATTCAAATCTATATTATGCAGGTTGACAGCAAGCAAAGTCATGAGAGATCCTAGAATAGGGCCATGAGAACTATTTTGCACATGAATGATGGTTGCAGGTACCCAAATCCTAGATTTACCCTACGCTTATGTTTCATACACCATAAGAGAAAGAGTTCTTGCAAAGAAAACTGCCCTGATGAATTAAATCTAGCTGTAAAAGTGAGGGCAAGAAATCGATGTAGGATTCTTAGGGCAGGATAAGTAAGTTCATGGGCCTTAGATGATTTCGGGTTAAAGCATTAGGATTATTAGTCAATTCATGAAAAGCCACATCGGCATCAAACACAGCAGGGATAATAGTCAAAGTATTTTTATAAGCATTCGATTTCAGTTCATCAGGCTTGACAAAAATAAGCATGCAATTAAACTCATTAAGCTAAAGTTTGGACCACTGGTTTGTCAAACGAAAATTAATGATATCAGGGTAGAAAGATTAGGTCCAAATTTTCCCTTTGGCTTAAAATGGTCTGAAGCAACCCAAAAAGTGGTGAATAACTCAAGTGAGAGCTCAACAAAGGTCTTGTGTTCTAAAAGGAACAATGAATCCCAACCAATGTTCCCTACTAGCTCTCAGACTCGAGACTCGAGTCCCATTTTTCTTAAAAATTCTAAATCTAGGCGCGTACATGGGCTAACGCCTTTGGAGTTCAAAGAATGCAATCTATCAATAGAGGGCTTGTCATGAAAAATTAACCAGACGTGAGGACTAGAAAGGTTAGAAATCACTTGGGTTGAAGTGGATCGAGGGGCAGAAGTAGGGGCTAGTGTCGTGCCCTCGATGTCTGAATCTTCTTCCTGCCCTCGACGAGCCTTCTTCAACGTCGAGGGTTTACACTGGACCTTGCTGGAGGATGTGATCTTCCTCTTTTTGTCCACCGGTGTTTCCGGCTCAGCTGGTTGCTCCGCTCTGGCCGGAGTCTTGGATTTCCCTTTCCTCACCGCTTTCTTTGCTGCGGCCTCCTTCTCTTGCGCCTTCTTCTCGGCTTTGGCTTTTTCAACTGCTTCTCTCTCAGCTGCTTCACGCTCCAAATCTTCTTCGTTATCAGCGCCATCACTTTCATATGCCTCCTCCTCTTCGACGGTGACGGTTTGTTCGACCTCTTCTTCTTCCATTCCGGCCGGCGGCTCATCCTCCTCATGGTCAGATTCGGACACTAGAACGTCCTTTAGTACTTCCTCCACCGTGAGCTTTTTCTTGGCCGCCAGTGAGGGTTTTTCTTTCTTAGGCTTTGGCTTCCTACTGGCGGTGGTGGATCCTGGTGGCAGTTTTACCACACAACCTGATCTGGCCATGGTGGACGTTGGTGGAATGGATTCGGTAACTTCTAGCTCGTCGTCGACCAGGTTGACAGCGGGCGAGCTTGGTACTGAAGCTGTGACCGGAGAGAGGGCCGGAGATGGTGGTTTCTCGGTATCAGGGCCTAGGCTGAGGGATGTCTGGGTGGAGCCTTTTGTGGCTGAGGACGATGAGTTAGGGCTATCTGGGAGGGTGTCTTGGCGCTTATGAGCTACTTGTTTGATAGTCATTGGGAGAGGCGTTTGATATGACTGGTTGTTTGATGGGGATGGAGTGTTTGGATGCTTGTGAGAGAGATGCGAGATAGCTGGATGAGAGAAGGTGGGAGAAGAAGGGCATGCGGAAAAGTAAGCTGGCATCTGACAACCCGAATTAATGAGGCGTGCTTTTTGTTTGCGGGGTTGACATGGCGTCTTGGAACCCGGAGAGAGAGTGCAACGAGCCCAGGCGAATCTCAACCGATCAAAGCTACCTTTTTGAAATTTGAAATGAAGGTGGTTAGAAGGGATAAGGACAAAAAGAGAGAATAAAGGAAAAAAATAAGAAAGAAAATCCTAACTAATAAAGGGGGAAATAAAATAAAATAAAAGCAAAAAGTTCTGGAATTAAATAAAAGACAAAAAGAAGAGAGGAAAGAATGGAACGACATGCAAAATGCCTTCCAGCATAGTCTCTTTTAACGTCAAGGCCAAGACGTGAACTGATTATCTAGGGCACGATGGGTGGGTGTCCCACTGCCATTTCCTCCACTGTCGAGGGCTTGAATCCTTCGTAGAATGGTTTCAACCTATGGCCATTCACTTTAAAAATAACCCCTGTTTCCAGGTGCTGTATTTCAAAGGCCCCATAGTCAAAAATTTCTTTGACTACGTAGGGTCCTGTCCATTTAGATTTTAGTTTCCCTACAAAAAGGCGAAGACGAGAGTTGTACAATAATACTTTTTGGCCAACAAGAAAAGATTTGGGATGAAGTTGCTTATCGTGATGGGCCTTTGTGTTGCCCTTGTAAATCAAAGCATTTTCGTAGGCATCGTCCCTCAATTCTTCCAATTCCTGGATCTGAAGACAACGGTGCTGACCGACATGCCCAAGATCCATGTTAACCTTTCAGATTGCCCAAAAAGCGTTGTGCTCTAGTTCAACTGGTAAGTGACATGGTTTCCCATAAATAAGTCTGTAAGGCGTCATCCCTATCGGGGTCTTGAAAGCAGTTCGATAGGCCCAAAGGGCGTCATCTAGGTTCAAACTCCAATCTTTGCGAGATTGGTTGACCATTTTCTCGAGTATAGACTTGATCTCACAGTTTGAAACTTCCGCTTTACTATTTGTCTAGGGGTGATAAGCTGTAGAAACTTGATGATGGACTCCATATTTGGTTAGGAGAGAAGTCACTACACGGTTACAAAAATGAGTGCCACGATCGCTTATGAGGGCACGAGGTGTACCAAATCTGTTGAAGATGTGAAGGAAATTCACTACCACTTTAGAATCATCGGTTCAAGTTGCTTTAGCTTCGATCCACTTGGAGACGTAGTCTACGGCAAGAAGAATGTAGATGTTGCCGAAGGAGTTTGGGAAGGGTCCCATGAAGTCAATGCCCCAGATATCAAAAATTTCACATGAGATGATACTGGTCAGGGGCATCTGGTTTCTTGCTCCAATATTGCCCGTGACTTGGCATCGAGGGCACGAAGCACAAAAGAGATAGCTATCCTTAAAGATAGATGGCCAATAGAAACCCGTCTCTAACACTTTCAGGGCAGTCTTCTTAGAAGCGAAATGACCCCTTTCTGGTGACGAATGACAGAATTTTAGGATCGAGGACACTTCATCCATAGTCACGCAGCGACGGATGACCTAGTCTAAACAATGTTTCCACAAATATGGGCTGTCCCAAATGTAGTACTTGGACTGTTTCCTAATTTGGTTACGTTCGGTGGGAGAGGCATCGACAGGGTAGGCGCTAGTAGAACAAAATTTGGCGATGTCAGGAAACCATGGAAATTGGATGGCATGGGCAAGACATAGGCGCTCATCTGGGAAGGTATCTCTGATGGGGAAAAGTGAATCATCTTCTTGAGTCTGAAGTCTGCTCAATGGCCAATAGAAACCCGCCTCTAACACTTTCAGGGCAGTCTTCTTAGAAGCGAAATGACCCCTTTCTGGTGACGAATGACAGAATTTTAGGATCGAGGACACTTCATCCATAGTCACGCAGCGATGGATGACCTAGTCTGAACAATGTTTCCACAAATATGGGCTGTCCCAAATGTAGTACTTGGACTGTTTCCTAATTTGGTTACGTTCGGTGGGAGAGGCATCGACAGGGTAGGCGCTAGTAGAACAGAATTTGGCAATGTCAGGAAACCATGGAAATTGGATGGCATGGGCAAGACATAGGCGCTCATCTGGGAAGGTATCTCTGATGGGGAAAAGTGAATCATCTTCTTGAGTCTGAAGTCTGCTCAAGTGGTCAGCTACTGAATTTTCTGAGCCTTTTTTATCTTTAATCACGATGTCGAATTCTTGGAGCAATAAAATCCAACGGATGAGTCGGGGCTTTGCATCAGCTTTCTTAAGTAAACATTTAAGGGCAGAGTGGTCTAAATAGATGATGACTTTTGTGCCCAAGAGATACTATCTAATCTTGTCCAATGAGTAGACAATCGCTAGAAGTTCCTTCTCTATGGTGGTATACTTTTGCTGTGCGGGTTCCAACAACTTGGAGTTACTTTTGAGGGAATTAAAAGCAGCTTGACAGTTTTCATCAAATTGAAAATCAACCTCTTTTTTCAATAAACGACACATAGGTTGGGCGATTTTTGAGAAGTCTTTGATAAATCTCTAATAGAATCCTGCGTGCCCAAGAAAAGAATGCACGTCACGGACGCCGGTGGGATAGGGCAAGGTCTCAATTACTTCAATCTTTGCTCTATCCACCTCTATTCCCTTGCTGGAGACTATATGACTGAGGATGAGTCCTCGATCGACCATGAAATGGCATTTCTTGAAATTCAATACTAGGGTGGTCTCGATGTACCTTTGTAGGCATTTTTTCAAATTAGATATGCATTCCGAAAAGGAGTTTCCATACACTGTGAAGTCATCTATAAAGACTTCGATACCATCTTCAATAAGTTTTGAGAAAATGCTCACCATGCAGCGTTGAAACGTGGCGAGGGCATTACAGAGGCCGAAGGGCATGCGTCGATAGGCAAAAGTACCAAAGGGGCATGTGAAAGTAGTCTTTTCTTGATCTTCGGGGGCAACAGGAATCTGATGGAACCCAAAGTATCCATCCAGACAACAATAATGAGTCTTGCCCGCGAGACGCTCCAACATCTGGTCTATAAACGGGAGAGGAAAATGTTCTTTTCTTGTGGCTGCATTCATACAACGATAATCAATACAAACTCGCCAACCGTTTTGAATTCTCGTAGGAATGGATTCATCGTCCTGCCCAAAGGTGATTGTGATACCAGTTTTCTTGGGCACGACTTGAATGGGGCTTACCTAGGGGCTATCTGAAATAGGATAGATGACTCCTGCATCCAACAACTTCAATATCTCCTTCTTGACTACTTCTATCATAGGCAGATTTAGTTTACGTTGAGGCTGTCTGACCGTTTTACTGGTATCCTCTAAATGGATTCGATGAGTGCACAAGGATGGCGACAAGCCCTTGATATCGACCATAGTCCATCTGATAGCTTGTTTGAATTATTTTAACAAGGAAGTTAGCTTGACCTCTTCAGAATCGTTGAGCTTGTTGGAGATGATAACAGGAAGAGAATTATTATCGCCTAAGTAAGCATACTTGAGATGAGAGGGCAAAGGCTTCAAGTCGAGGGTAGGAGCCTGTTCGATTGAAGGTGACAACTTAGTATGGTCGGGACATACGGGGGATATGACTGGGAGGTTGTATGGAATAATGGTGCACTCCTCTAGGGCTCTTACAACCGAGTGTAATTCTGGAGGAGTGATAAGCGTCGAGGTCATGACATCCAATTCAGGTGGTGTGATACTCCTGTCTATGGCATATTACAATGGGTCAGTAGAATTTAATTCAGCAATTTTATTTACAAAAGGGTCAATTAAATCAACAAAATTGACACTAGAAAATTCAGAAGGATAGCGCCATCAAATTCAAGGGAAATGGTGGCATCATGGACATCAATCTTGGCTCTGGCAGTGGCTAGGAATGGTCACCCTAGAAGTACATCTGATGATTTTGTAGAATCCATATTTTCCATGGCGATGACGTAGAAGTCTGCTGGAAATAGAAATTCACCCACTTGGACCAAAACATCCTCGATAACACCCTCGGGGTAGACAATTGATCGGTCAGCAAGTTGGATTGCTAGGTTAGTGTGTTTCAGTGGTTCGAGGCCAAGACAGTTATAGATTGTCAAGGGCATGACATTGATGCCTGCTCTTAAGTCGCACATGGCCTTTCCAATGTCGACCGTGCCAATCTTGCAGGGAATGATAAACGTCCCCTGATCTTTGCATTTAGGAGGGATCTGCCTCTGGATATGGGTCGAAACATTAATCCTTACACTTATCTTGTTGACTTCGGCTAATTTGAATTTGTTTGTGAATAATTGCTTCAGGAATTTAGCATATATAGACACGTTCTTGACTACCTATAGGAGTGAAATATTGACGATCGTCTTGCTAAACAAATCAAAGATCTCATGGTCCTCCGTTTCTTTCTTTGATTTAACTAACTGTTGAGGGAATGGGGGTTCGAGAATCTTATGGATGTATTCTTGCGTAAAGTCAGGTGGGTTTGGATCATTCCGTGGAGATCCTCTTGGAGAGCGGATTCGCTCTTCAATAACCTCTTCAAGTCATGGATTTTTCGGGCTCTTCGTCTTGGGCTTAAGTTCTGATTTTGGAGAATTTTCAATGTCGAGGGCAGGATATACTAGAGGAGTCAAGGTTGTGCCACTTCAAAGAGTGACAGCACAAACGTTGTGCTTTAGGTTATTTTTTGTTTGCCCTGGAAACCTCCCATAATTTTTCAACTCTTTTATCTCTGCCATCATCTGACTCATATTCTTCACAAGTTCGTCGATCGTCTTTTACTGATCGGGGGCAGGATTTGGTGGTGCTATGAAAGTTTGATCTTGAGGGGGTTGACGTTGGTATTGATTGTAAGTTGGTCTAGGCTTGAAATGTTGCATGTTGAGAGGTGGAGGGTGGTTACCATAAGGATGTTGTTGTGGCTGTCCGCTACAGCCGGATTATTGAGAGTTGTTAACCTAGCCTGGATTCGGTTGTCTCCACGGTTGGTTATAGTTCTGGCCGTACGGTGCTTGATTATAGTTTCCCATAGCGTTCACTTGGACTCCTGCTACATTAACGACGATCTCATTTGGTATGAAGGGGCATGCATCCGTGGGGTGGTCTGAAAAATTGCATATTTGACATGCCTTGACCTGGGCAGATTGTGATGCTGTCATATTTTGGTGCATGCCCGAGATAACTATTAACTGATTCTGTATTGCAGCCACTTGGGCGTCTTGATCATTGGAGTTACTACTTGCTGGGGTGGCATTCTTTTTCCATTAGCTCGATGGTAGCTTTAGCAGCAGCTGGAGTGAGAGCACATAAAGAACCGCCACTAGCTGCATTCAGTAAGGCTTTGTCATGTGCTCGTAAACCTTCACAAAAATACTGGATGAGGGCATGCTCCGTGAGGTTGTGGGAAGGGCATAACGCTTGCATCTTTTTGAAGCGCTCGTAATATTGGTCAAGATTTTCTGTATCCTTTTGAAGAATGGACACCAGTTGCTTGCGAGTCACCATAGCCATGGAAGCCGGATAATACTTATTTATGAAAGCTTTTGACATTTCAGCCCACGAATGAATAGATCTAGAAGGGAGATCATAGAACCAGTCAAGGGCATTGTCCTTGAGGGACCACATGAATGCACAGAGCTTAGCTTGCTCTATACTGACGTTGGTAGGCTTCATAGCTTCACATATAGAATGTAACTGTTGGAGGTCCCAATGAGAGTTTTCCTTGGCGATACCACAGAAAAGAGAGCGATGATGCATGACTGCAGACTTGAGCGTCCAATCATGATCCACTACTGGCCACTCAATGCAACTGCTCGGTGTTTCAAGGGGAGCATTGAGATCATCTATAGTCTGATTATTAGGGGCGTTGTGCCCTGGAGGTGGAAGGTCTGCCATAATTGGTATTGCTGGCTGGACGAACTCAGCGTCGTCGAGGCCTTGATGGAGAAAAGCTAGGTCGTGATAGAAGAAATGGTGAAGGAGCTCCAGATCGAAAGGAGTTCGGTTGAGGGCAGGATGATGTATGCCTCTATGATGAATAGGTGATCTTCTGGCTTGCCTTCGAAGTCCTCTTTCTGTTCTGGTTAATTCGAGATCTAAGGGAGAAAATCTGGTGCAGATCTCCTGGTTATACAAGTAAAAGAGAAAAATTAGTTCTGTCAAGTCCCCAGCAACGACGCCAAAATTTGATTCACTCAAATATACTATTTTTCTGATGCCTAACTGCACAGATTAAAATATGTAAAGGACAAGACAGGGTCGAACCATAGAGACTGAAGGATAAAAATTTCACTAAAATATGTATGACAATGGATAAGTGCACCCAAACAAAACAGTAACTAAAAAAAAGGGGGATTTTATCGATTGATCTAACAACACGACCAATTAAAAACACAAATCACGACACAAAAGTAATGAGAAATCAAGGGCATGAAAGTAAAGAATAGTTGAGGGTATGACAATGAAAAGCAATTAAGGGCAAGATGACAAGAAAGACTGTAAAAAGAGATAATAATCCAAGTGAGAAGAGATCCTAGCAAGGGGTATTCTTAGGTTACATTTCGGGTTAGTTAATCATCGGCACAAAGATATTCCATCCTCGTGCCACAGACATGCTATAGGGACCAAGTTTAAACTTAAACCCCCTGCTTACCTTCTTAAGAAAATCCACCCCCCGTTTACACATATGAGGTGGCTTTGACGTTTCGCCGTCCCCCTAGGCATGAATACGGGGAGGAAATACTCAAAATGCCCACAAAGCGGAGGTAAGACATATCTAGGGCGCGACGTCTCAGCTTGTCAGACTCGCGGCACAACCCCAACCGACTGTTTACCCCTAGAAGAAGGCCCTCTCGTGATGACCCCACTAGGTGTCTACTACCCCTAACAACCTCACGATGACGTTATCACTGTTAAGATGACAGTACTCACACAAAAATACTAATAGTTGATCAAGCTTTTAACATTTCTAAATAAGAATGGCAAGAAAATGATAAACCACTGAATACGACAATAAGAATGTATTAAGCACGTTTAGGCATCTTAACCAATCCTTGCAACCCTTGAAACACCCTTTACTAAGAAGATGAAAGTTTAGCTACTCATAATTAAATGCAAATAGTAAGTAAGGAAACGAAATGACATGAACAAACTAAAGAAAATAAAAGGGAGAATATATTAGAATAAATCGGTGAGGAAATCAATGCTCTCTTCCTTTACAAGTTGACGACATTGCTGGAAAAGAGAAAGCGAATCCCTAAAATTCAGGTAAAAGTGGAGAGTGTGTCTAGGATCAGTCGTGCTTACAAAAACCCTAAAACTAAGCTTAAATAGCTTAAAACCCACTAGGGGACAAAATACAACTAAGGGAAGAGAGTGTCAGCACATGGGACAGTGACAACACATGGGAGGACGCGTCCTTAGGAGGGTAATATTTTGGAATCTTCTAGAAGCTCCTAACATCTTTTAGAAACGCAAGGAATCCCGTGCAAATCTTCGGAGATTTCTCTCTTTGGATTTCGATCTTGATTTGACGTGGATGTGTCACGGGCACGAGACTGCTCACTGGTCTGGTTAGTGTCGAGGGCATGATGACGCTTCGATCTTCTAGGCCTTGATGCTTCGAAACCCAAGAAATCCTTCCAAAACTGCATGCTTTCGTTCTTTTATTCCTTTAGTCACTGTTTTACAATAAAGGTGGGAAAAGGGGCAAATCAACAATATCATGCCCTAGAAAAAGGCTAAAATAAAGGGAAAAAACCTACACTAAATACCTGCGATCAGTCTGCCAATGTAGGCATGGAATGGGCAGTAAGTAATGCCATTAGCTGACACGGGCAACACTATATATCAACGCTTACCCTCATGTTGTACCACCGTCTGCCAATGTTGGACCAGAATGGGCAGTAAGTAATGCCGTTAGCTGACACGGGCATCATTGTATATCAACGCGCACCCTTATATTGTACCACCGTCAGCCAATGCATGACCAGAATGGGCAGTAAGTAATGCTGTTAGCTAACATGGGCAACACTATATATCAATACGCACCCTCATGCCATACCACCGTCTGCCAATGCAGGACCGAAATGGGCAGTAAGTAATGCCGTTAGCTGACATGGGCAACATTGTATATCAACGCGCACCCTAATTTCGTACCACCGTCTGCCAATGCAAGACCAGAATGGGTAGTAAGTAATGTTGTTAGCTGACACGGGCAACATTGTATATCAACGCGCACCATCATACCGTACCACCGTCTGCCAATGCAAGACCGAAACGGGCAGTAAGTACAGTCGTTAGCTGACACGGGCAACATTGTATATCAACGCGCACCCTCATGCCATATGATACGATCCTAGTTGCGTAGGATGCGTAACGAGTAATTCCCAATCTAGTTCTAGGCTTGGATTTCGGATGCGGAAGATAAACTCAACAATTATGAGCTTAGACCTGAAGACAACCTGTGTCAACCAACCTAATCGATTTCAAGTGAGGTTCTTGATTCGATCGACCTATATTCAACCTGTGAATATCAACCTCGGGCGATGACTCAATGGAAGTGAACTTTCAGGTTTTACTTGCTATCCTAATCGAGTGTTCGGACTCAATGAGGGACAAGGTTCGCGTAGAATAATTTAGAAAATTCTCTAAATTTTATTTGAAAGATAACGTAAAATAATAATGAAGAGGGTGACTCTTTTAAATAGGAGAAACCCTAAAATCCTTACATAAATTTGAACTTTCCATATAAGTCCTAATCCTACTTGAATTCCTAACTAATTAATTAAAATAAATCCAACTAATTAATTAATAATAAATATAATTAATTAAACTTGGAAATTCGTAAGTTTCCTTCTTGGACGCAAAGCTGGCCATCATTGACGCAATGAACAAATCGTCGTTGGTGGCATACTGCTAGCTACTGCCAGCTTTTGCCCATAAATTCCCTCCTTGGCTGCATGTCGCTAGTTCTTGGCCGCATGCCGTTAACTACTGCCAATTTTTGACCCAAAATTCTCTTCTTGGCGGCATGCCGCTAGTGTTGGCGGCATGTCCCTAAGCAATATCCAAAATCATGAGCTTCGGGCCATAACGAGCGTCATGAGTTGTGGGTCTTTCTCGTGTGGCATAGCTTCTTCAATGAGTGTCTCAAATTTTAGCTCTTTGTAGATAAGATGTGATAGCTTCGCTTGCAACTCTTTGATCCTCGCGCGATTCATTGGTCTTGTAGGTGGCAAAGGTATATAATTCGCATCACTGTACCACCGTCTGCCAATGCAAGACCGAAATGGGCAGTAAGTAATGTCGTTAGCTGAGACGGGAAACATTTTATTTTTCTTCCGCTAACCATTCAGTCGAAGATAGGTCGTTGCGGGTATAAAAAGCACATCCTTGAGCCGTACCACCATTTGACAAAGCAGAACCGGAATGGGCAGTCAGTAATGTCATTAGCTGTCACGAGCAGCTTTTGGATAACCCGATAACATCTACTATCATGTATCCGTTTGTTTGAAGAGAGAGATGGGTCCTGGCGGGGTATTTTGCATCCTTTTTTTATGGGTATGTATGTTGACGGATTGCAGTGGTTTGACTGCATATCGTATATGCGTATGATGGTAGATTATGTCAATTTGACGATATTGTATGGTTGTGATCTACACAACGGAGAGAACACTGGAAAATATGTGTTTTTTAACGTGGTTGAGCGTTTTAAGGCTTGTGTCCACGGTGTTATTGCTTATCCGGAGTTTATAAATAATACATCTGCTCTTGAATGATATAATTTTAAATTGACAATGTTCCAAGAGTTAGGTAGTGGGGTACCGTTAAACTCTAGTTACTCGATAAGGTCCGTTAGTTGGGGCTAAACTTTCTCATTTTCTGTCCGTAAGCTCTTCTGTTGTGCAGTACCAGGTCATTTGCTTTTAGCAGTCGTTCCTTGACACGTCGGTTATGGTACTTGGCCATCTTGCGCTTATAGTACAGTGTTTTTAACAAGGCTTGCTCTTGTAATTCCGGTAGCCTGTTCGCGTAGCCTGTCTTTATTTCTTTCCTCATTAAAGTACTCGATGTAGTGGCTAAGAGCTCTGATTTCTACCGGGATGACGACTTCAGTACCGTATACCATTGCAAACGGTGTTTCTCCCGTACTTGTCATGGTTGTCATCCAGTATGCCCACATGACATATGGTAACTCCTCGGCCCATTTCTTCTGGGCTCCTTCCAGGTTTTTCTTGATCCCGCTCAAAATGGTCCGGTTGGTGACTTCCGTCTGACCGTTTATCTATGGGTGATCCACCGAGGAAAATCTCTGCTCGATTGCTAATTCCCGATAGTGATTGTTGAAGTAGGCACTGGTAAACTGAGTACCGTTGTCGCTGACAAGGATCCATGGGATGTCGAACCACATGATTACTTAGTTTTTGAAAAAGTGCCAAGTCATTTCCGTTGTGATTTCTGGAACAACTTCGGCTTCTGCGCACTTCGTGAAATAGTCCACTGGTACAATGACATACTTGAGTTGAGGTCGGGCTATCGAGAAGGGTCCTATGATATCGATCCCCCACTAGGAAAATGGGCATGGGCTAATCATTATTCATATCTCTATGGCAAGTTGTTGTGGAATTCTCGCAAACTCCTCACATTTCTTGCATGTTCTTAAGAAAGTATCGCAATCCTTCCGAATGGTGGGCATGTAGAACCCTGCACGGAGGACTTAGGCAGCTATAGCTCCACCAAAAATATGCATTCCGTAAACACCTTGGTAGATTTCCCGGAGAGTGTAGTGGCCCTCGTCCTCTGATATACATTTGGCTGCCGGGTGGGAGAAATAGCGGCGAATTAACTCACCATCTTAAACTGAACACTTGTTGACCCATTTGAGAATTTTCATCTTTTCTGCACGATCTTCCGGTAGTGCGCGAGTCATTAAGTAGAAGATTACCGGGATTCACCAATCGTTTGCCGACTCATTGACGCACAAGGTGAGGTTTTGTTCCATAAAAAAAGGGCATCGAGATTTCTTCGACTAGGACGTCCTTCGGCATAATGGCACAAGGGTCAGCAGCTAACTTAGGTATTCTCCTCTCTTGGTACATGGTTGATCGCAATGAGGATCCCTCTCTTCTTTATCTCCGATAGCTCCTGCTGCACCTTACCAAGATAACGGATCATCATGGGATCCTTAGCCTGGGAATGACCGTTAACCTGATCTGAGATTAGCTTCGAATCACCATGGATCTCAAGCTGTAGATCCTCCAATTCCCCGTAGTCATGGATGCCCTTGGCACTCAGATCCTTTCCAATGTGCAGACCTACAAAAAATGCCTCATACTTCACCGCGTTGTTGGACAAAGGTTTCAAGATCTTTAACGCGTAACGCAACTTGATTCCTTCTATCCCAAAAGCAATGATACCGGCACCGGTGGACTCCTGGTTCTTGGCACCGTCAACGAAAATGACCCACTTATCCCCATAGGTCTCGGGGAAAGGTAGATCCACATCTTCCATGTCTGCCGCCGACATTTGGGGCAATGGCTCATCCAGTAATAGTTCACCCGAGAATGTACATTCAGCTATAAACTCGGTTGAGGCTTGCACTTTAATGAATGGTCTGGATTGGTATTGTAGACTGTGCTGCTCAAGTTCGATGGCCCAAATGACCATTCTTCCGGATGTCTCCAATTTTTTAAAATCCGCCTCAATGATTTGGTCTATAAGGATAGTTACTAGATGTGCCTGGAAATACCGCGTCATTTTTTAGGTGGCCTGTACCAGGGAGAACGCCACCTTCTCAATCTGACAATACCTCAGCTCTACATCTTTCAAAATCCGACTAATGAAGTAGACAGGTTTGTGGATTCCATCATCGTCCTGTACCAAAACGACGCTCACTACTTCTTATGCCACTCCTAAATATAGAAAATAGTATATTTGTGCTCTGGTCGAGTCAGCAACAAGTCAAATGTGAGGTACTCTTTCAGGTCAGAGAAGGCTTTCTCGCACTCATCCGTCCATTCGAATGAGGCCTTCTTCCGAATTAGTTTAAAGAATGGGAGGCACTGCTCTCCCTGATTGGAGACAAAACGACTTAAGGCAATCACCATGCCAGCTAGCCTCTGTACCTCTTTGATATTCCTGGGTGATATCATATCATGAATCGCGATAAGCTTGGATGGGTTGGACTGAATTCCCTTCCAGCTTACAACATACCCAAGGAGTTTTCCCGTCTGGAATATAAACATGTATTTTTTTGGGTTGACCTTCATACCATATCATCGCATGACCCCAAATACCTCCCCCAGATCCATCAAATGAGTGTTAAAGCTCTCGCTCTTTACTAGCATGTCGTCTACGTAAACCTCCATGTTTCTGCCTAGTTGGGCCTCAAAAATCTAGTTGGCGCTCCTCTGGAAGGTTGCTCTAGCATTTTTCAGCCCAAACGACATGGCCTTGTAGCAATAGGTGGCTTTTGGTGTGATGATAGTCATTTTCTCTTCATCCTCTACGATCATGGGTATCTGGTGGTACCTAGAATTGGCATCCAACGAACTTAGATATTCATACCCTACCATTTGATCGACCAACTGTTCAATCCGGGGCAGGGGATAACAATCATTTGGGCAGGCCTCATTTAGGATTGTGAAGTCGATACACATCCTTCACTCTCTGTTAGGCTTGGGGACAACTACCGGATTACCCAACCAGGGTGGGTACTGTACACTCCGACGCTTTTGTTGTACCGGTATGGCCCCTGGATTAATATTTAGATGATGCCCAGGCAAACTCTGGGGGATACCGGGCATGTCTATCGATACCTAGGAAAACTCCCCTTTGTATTTGTTCAATAGTTGAGTCAGCTGTCCGCATTCTTCCGGACTCGGTATCTCGCTCACAATGAAACTTCCGATTGGCACACCTTCTACCGGTACTGCCACCATTTTCTCCAATTGCTGGGTGCGCCTTTCGTCTTCAATTTCTAGGGGATTAGTCGCTACACAGACATACCAGTCATAATGATTTCTAGTCATCATGAGGTAGCA
Source organism: Viola odorata (assembly GCA_963691705.1). Lineage (NCBI taxonomy): Eukaryota > Viridiplantae > Streptophyta > Magnoliopsida > Malpighiales > Violaceae > Viola > Viola odorata. Next base: position 17,506,780 of record OY829539.1, on the reverse strand, counting down.
TTCAACTGCTTACTTTTGATCGCCCCTGATTGTGACGACACTGTCCCATAACGGATACTTCAGCTTCAAGTGTTTTTGAGAGATGATGCCTCCAAAGGTGTTCAAAAAGGGCCTTCCTAGGATCGCGTTGTATGAAAGATTTAGGTCGACTACCATGAACAACCGTTGCTTTAATTTTTTGGAGCCATCCTCCCGAAAGAATACTGACATGAATGTTATCCCCATTACCGGAATAGGGACTCTGTCTACTCTGATGATTAGTTTCAGGCATGGTACAGGCTCTGACTCTGGCCTTTTCATCAACTCATAGGCTCTGACAAACATTAAGTTGACGGCACTGCCGTTACCCACAAGGGTTCTCCTCATCCTGTTGTTACTGATAAAAGCTGTAATCACCAAGGCGTCGTTCTAGGGAGACACTACCCTTTGTTCATCCTCTTCTGAGAATGATATCATCATCCGGTCCAAGAGCCCAAAATAGACATCTTCTATTGAGGTCTCGTCACGCTTTCGCTTTTCATCGACAAGAGGTTCTTCGAGGCGTTCTATGCCCCCTGCTATAAAATTGATCATTTGGACTCCGTCTTCGAAGGTCGTTAATGCCTCTTTCCCCTTGTCTCTCCGTACCCCCACTACATTTATCCCAGTAGCAATCTCTCTACCTCTATCCCTGCGGCTTGCATTTTAGCTTTGGCCGTATACCCTCCTAAGTAACCATCTTCTATCAACCGCTCGATGGCTAGTTTCAGTGACTTGCACCCTTCCGTATCATGGCCTTGCGCTTTATGGAAACGACAATATAGATTTCTATTTCCGCCTACATAAGAGCCTAGCTTGTTGGTAGGATATTGGATCGGCATGCCTTTGCTCTCGATGATGGCAAGGATTTCTGCTCTCTGTCCTAAAAATAGGGTGGCCTTGTAGCTGAAGTCCGTTTATCTCCCGTTTCGGAGTTCTGGCCTCCTCAATAGGGGTCCGCGGGGAATATACTCTCTCTGGATCTTCCATGGGGGATTAACCTCTTGCATTAACTTTCATGGCGTAGGTTCTGTTTGACTCCCCCGTTGGTAGTCTGCCTCCTCCATCCTGGAATAATTGTTAGCCTTAACCCATAAAAGGTTCAAGGTTTGTGGTGGGTCTACCAATAATATATCCTCCAGTTTATCGTACCCGTAATTCTTCTTCAATGCCTCCACCATGAAGTCAACGGTGGCTTCCAGAGTTTGGCCCAACTCCGAGTGTAACCGGTCCAAGTAGGCCTTGAGAGATTCCCCTTGCTTCCGTTTGATGTGGAACAAGGCCACGGAAGGCTTCTTCAATGGGATTGAGGTGCTAAACCTACTCTGGAACTTCTCTTCCATCTGTCTAAAATTGTCTATAGAACCTGGCGGTAGTGCCTCAAACCTGGTACTAGCTATTCCGGACAGAGTCAGTACGAAAATCTGACACAGGGCTTCATCCCTTTAGGTTTGGAACTTGACTTGATTCTTCACCTGCGTCAAATGAGTGACGGGATTTGTGATACCGATATAGACATCGGACAAAATCTTTAAGCGTCTACTAACCTGGTGCCTCTGTACCCAGTAGGTTAAGCGACTTTTCGGGTTGTCATCCAGCTCCCTTTGATGGCGAGGTGAAACAGATTGGGAGTATCCTAACTCTTCCATGGGTGGGTCATATCCCTGGTCGTACTATCGGCGTTCTAACACAGGTTGGCATAACACTGGATACCTCTTTCGACTTCTTCTCCAGTCAGCCCTTCTTATATCACGTCCCCTAGAGGGTTGCCGTGTCATGCTACGGCGAACATCCTGATTGTTGGTGTTGAACAGATTGTCCATGTGCCCCTCTTGTACCCCGGGTGGGTTTGTAAACGGGGGTGCCAGGAATAGGGGGTGACTTCTTTCCGGGGTAAAATTGGCCACCAGGGGAGCTACCGTTTGATAGGGTGTGAAAAGAGGCATGGCCTGAGGAGCGATCAATGATGGAGTAAACAATGGTGGTGGGGCTGATAACAAGGTTGTCGGTTGGGGAGCCATGGTGGCAGCATGGAAAAAACATGGTCTATTCTCTGATGCAGGAAGGCATTAGATTCGATGGAGGGAAAAGCCGTATTGATCAAACTTGGTCCGGGTGTGGCTGCGGTTGGGAAGCTGACTCCCGTGTTGATAAAAGGATTAGATGTGTGGTTTACTGGTACCGAAGTGTTGAACATACTTGGTCCAGGCAGTGTTGTGGCCGGGAAGCTGGTTTTCGGACTGGGAGAAAGTTAAGTTGGCGATTGACTGGGACTGAATTGGTTCCCACTGACATTGTTGTGGTGCGAATTGTGAAAAAGTCTTGAAAAGAGGCGTCGATGCCCCTTGTGGATGGGTCACCCCCTTAAAAATTTTACGCAACGTGGTTCGGACGGATGTGAGACAAAATTGGACTTATCTCACATGATGCAATGAAGTCGCCACCCTATCTTGTTTCTATGGTTTAGGGAAACCTATAGTCTGATATCATGGTAGAAAACAAAATAAAATAATAAAAAAAGCTAAGGTGAAAAGGGTCTAAACCTGAGAACAATGGTTCGGGGACGATTTATGGACTCGGGAAGGTGTTAGGCCTTGTTGAAGGGATATTGGCTGATTTATTCTACAAAGCCGATATTATTAGTACAAGAAGATGATAATCGATAAACAAATAAATACAGTAGAAACTCTATAAAATAATACACTTGGGACGACCAAAATTTATTAATTAAAAGAGTTATTAATTAATCGATAAATTAATAATAATATATATTAATTAATATTTTATTAATTTATAGTAAAATACTTAGTTTACAAACACCTTTCAAGCTTCCACTTACTGTAATTATTGTATACAATGCATGTAGTGTATATCAAATGAAGGGCCCAATTTGAAAGAAACCTTCAATCTCCCACCTTATTATGCTTCTTGTGTTCAATGTATCACTTTATGGACATTAAAAATATTTTCTATATAAACAAGATCAAAATACTGTAGGTTAACACAAACAAATCATACACACAACATGGCTTCCCATCTTAAAGGTGTGAAAAAAACAACAATGACAGACGAGATTCGAAGAGCATTATGCAAGCACAACAAGGATAATCCAAGTCTCACTCAAAAGCAATTGAGTCATTTTTCAAGAAACCTTCATAAATCATTCATGTAATATGCTATATATAAGGAATTATTAATTTATATTTTATATGGGGTCTAAAGAAATTATCAAAAATGTATTATCTTATAATTTTAGTGAATTATTAATTTAGCACCCTATCCCCGAGTCGGGACCGGCCAAAAATATTATCTTAGAGAGTTTATTAAATAATCGAGTATTAATTTATCGAGTTTCTACTGTATTCGACAATTATCGTATGCGAATAAAATGATTAATTTTAATAATTAAACACAAGTAGAATAATTATTTAAACATTTGATAGCATGCAAAAATAATTAATTAATCAGTACGAGCATACGATTAATTGGCACGAAAAATAATATGATGGGCCGAAAATGGGCTCGGCCAACTGGGCCAAGAAATTGGGCCCACCAGCTGGGCCCACAGCAGGCCCAAGACATACCAACCTAGCCCATCAGATGGGCTGGCCCTTTTTCCTTTCCTTTCCTGCGTGGGCCAAGACAACCCACTCCCTTTTCTCCGCTTGTGCCAAAGAATGGCCAAGCCTTCTCTCCTTTCCACTTGGGCTGCACGCAACCCATTCCCTTCCCTTGCTTGGCCAAGACAAAGGGGCGTGGCCCAGGTTCTCCTTTCTCACTTGGGCCAGGCGCACAACGCTAGCCCAACAGACCTAAACCTAAATTTTAAAAGACCAACGACTACCTTCTCTGCATCGTCTTCAACCTTGGGTCGCCTGCGCCACTGCCGGCGACCTAGGTCCGGCCAATGTCGACGAAGTTAAGAAATTTTACGACCAAAATGATCACCTCAACCACAGAAATTTAAATGCGTAATCACAGCAATTCAAATTCAACAAAATAGTGCTCAATTAAATCAAAAACAAAAATTAAATTAATTAAACAAAAGCTTCAAATTCGCCCAAATTTTCCAGCAATTCGACGAAATAAAGCAATGTAATTAATTTAGAACAATAATAGCATTTATTTGAAAGCAAAACAACAATTATTTTCATCAAAACACGAACAATCAATTTTTTGAAAGATTTGGTAGAAAAATCATGAAAAATGAAATTTTAATAATGAAAAAATGCTTCAACCTTTGTTGAGCAGAGCAACTATTGAGGGAGAAACTTTAGAGAGAGAGATTGACTGGTTTTTTGTTTGTGAATTGGTGAGGATTGCTTGTTGCTGCGCTTGCTATTTATAGGCGGAGATTGAGTCGGTTGAGGCGAGAATGAGGGTGGCATGACGTTAGAGCGATGACGATAGTGGTAGGAAAGGTGATGACAATGGTAGTAGGAAAGGTGATGACGATGGCCGAGGGAGAAGGTTGAGATGGCATTAAATGTTGGTATGGGTGCTTTGGAAAAAAACGGTGATTGAAGGGGTTGAGATTTGAAGAAGTCGTGGAAAAGAAAAATGGAGAATATTATTTGGTTCGATCTATGGTCCGAGAAATCTTGCCTGAAATGAATAAAACTTGAATCGAAAATTGCTAAAATGTAGAATAAAATGAAACAAAATAATTAGTAAACAACAAGGAACGAAAAGTCTGATATATAGCCCATAAAAATTCACTCGTAAGCGATAAAAGTTCGAACGTGAAAATTGCTAAAATATAAACTTAACGAAATAAAACGAAACGATGTTCGATCATTGGTTTCAATAAATGAAAATGTTCGATCGTTGGTTTCAAGAAATTTTACTTGGAACCGATGAGTTTGAACGGAAAAAACGATAAAAATGTGAAAAAAGTACGGAATAAAATTTAAATGACGTGAGGCAGAAAAATAAACAATAGATGAATGAAAATGAATAGAAACATGACTTTAGAAACTTTAGTAAGGAATAAAATTTAAATGACGTGAGCCAGAAAAATAAAAATGCGAAAATGTTGTGACGAAAACTAAAAATTGGGTAGCAACAGTAGGGTTGGTGGAAAATCTTGATTAGACGCCATTTTTAGAGAACATTCCTAAGAAAGAAGGAGGGAAGCTTGGATTTTAAGATAAACTAAGAAGGAGGGAAGCTTGGATTTTAAGATAAACTCACTTGAATAATCCAAACTCTTAACGAGAGCACCAAAATGATATTCCCTGGATGGGGGTGAGGGTAATTCTGTAGATGGGCGTGTTGAGATGGATGATGTCTTTGCTCCAATGTTACCTGAAAAGCACCAGAGGGGGTCTCCGACGTAGAATCTTCGACGATCAAGTTAGTATCGTGGAGAGTGTGAGTATAAGGAGAGTTACTGGGAATAGTTACTGGGTTTATAGTAGGAGCGTTTGTTGTGTTTGTCTGAGTATGTGTGTGTGTATCTGTCTTTGAATTAAGAGATGAGGGGGGTATTTATACCCCTACCCAGCTTGGTTACGTGGGTCAATTGGGGCCCTAGGGGCCGGAGAAAGTAAGGCTCTAGACGGTGACATTAAATGCCATCACTTCCATATTAAATGTCATCCCATCCGTCTAAGACATTCTTTCATCCACCGCTAGCGTTCTGAAGTCCGCCTAAAATGCCATCACCTCCGCATTAAATGCTATCCAGGAGTTGATGATTACCCTTGATCCATGCGTTCCACTAGGCTTGGACTACCGCTACCGGGTATCCCCCCTATCATACATTATCGGCTAGGTAATTGCTTACCGGGTTAACAGATGCGTCTCAGTCTACTGTGGGACCCCGTTTGTGTTGAGCATCCGGTAATGTCCTCCCCCAGGGGGATACTGGTAACGTGTGGAGCCGGATCACGCGGCTCGATTCAGCGAAGGTTAAATCAAAGGGCTATAAAATGACCTTAATACCCTTGTCGTTTCTTCATTTATTATCAGTTTGGAAGGGTACTCCTCATGGCAAATTTACTGTAAAATCAGCGGTAAGGCATCTTAGTAATTGTTTGGTCTTGGGCAGATCGGACGTGGCTTCAGATTTGGGTAGGATTTGATGCATAGGGGCGCCATTGAAAGTGCAGATTTTGGGTTGGCTTGCGGTCACGACGTACAGGGGTCATTGTCGAGTCTGCTGCGTCTTGTGCCATTTGTTGGGCATTTTTTTCGCGGCGGGGGGCGGGGGGGGGGGGGTGTTTGGTTAAGGGTGCTTCTTTCTTCACTGGTTGCCATTTGGCAGCACGGTTGTGGGACAAGAAGGGTGTTTCAAGTGCAATTATGGAATGCTATGTTCCTTGCGATCCTGTGGGCAATTTGGATTCAAAGGAATAGGTGGTCTTTCTACCAAATAAAAAATAATATTTCATCGATACCTACAAATGTCACAGGGATTGTGGTGTGCCTGGTTCCAAAGTTTATTTATATCTTTTGGCCAAAAATTCCAAAGTTGAGAACATTTAGTGAACTCATTTAGTTTTTTATTTATTATAAAAAAGATAGTTATATTATTTATTATTATTACAAATTTATTATCTTACGGATCTAACTCATAATTTACTTTATAGAGAAGGTGTGCATACTAATCAATTGTACTACAACTTTTGAACATTGATTTAATTTAATTAAATAAATAAAGTAAATTTGTTTTTATTAGAAAATCATTTAATTTAGTTAGAAGCATGGTGTTTAGAACTTTAGATTGTTGTTTCCTATGAACAAGAAGAACATTGTTTAGAGTGCTATAAATGATTGAACAACGACACTTTGCTTTGGTTTCTTCTTCCAAGACCCAAGTCCGCATACATGTCAATTGTAAGAAAATACAGTATTCGTGACAGATATTTAGTATATAAAACAACATCTTATTGATTGTGTCAAACATGAACAATATCATTGTACGAAATAGAAAATAGTGTTAATATTACATGAATTTCCTCAAGAAAGTTGAATGATCACACTCTTTTGGCTGGTTAACGAGTTCGAATACTTTACCTTACATTCCTCTTCACCAAAATTGAAAATACATGTATATACCAAACTTGTTTTGATTTGGTCATAGAATGATCATATATATGAATCTTGATGTGAGCCTACAACTTCTTGGACAAATTTTGAAACTCCAAGAAGCAAAAACAATCGAACATCCTTTGTCATCTCCATCCAGTCTCCTATATACCTATACCACAGCTAGTGGCATGGAACGATCGAAGCTACTACGCAATGCTCTTGCCCTTGTTGGCCTCTTCTTCATTGGCTTCTCTGCCTCTTTACCTGACATTCCCTTACCATAATTTGCAATTCCTCCTACCACTTGCAAGACGCCATCTTTCGTGGCGCCGCCATGGATTAGCACTCTAGTAATCCCTGCGTAGTGCAAAGACTCCGCAATTTGTAATGGTGAAACACCCTTGTTAGTCCTTGCTTCAACAACCGCGCCTTTCTTGACCAATAGCTCGATCACATTCGCATGGCCAGACTCCACAGCGCAATGCAACGCGGTGTACCCATCTTCATCTTTAGCATCAATGTCAATTCCCTTGTCGATCAATGTCTTAACAGCATCAATTTTCCCTTTGAATGCGGCCCGGTGCAGTGCTGTCCACCCATGCTGGTCTCGCCCGTTGATGACTGCCCCATTTTCAATCAATCTGTGGATGATCCTTACTTCCCCTTTCCTCGCTGCTACGCGCAAACTATCACCCAACTTTAAGGCATCGAAAAGGCCTGAGTGCCCGTATTCAGCAGCAATGTCATAAGATGTTTTACCACTCTTGTTGCGAATTTCTTTTGTAGCACCTCTTTGTAACAAAAGCTTCACCATGTTCTCATCTCCAAGCCCGGCAGCTATATGCAGGGGTGAATCACCATCTCTGCTGTTATGAGTGTCAGGTTTAGCTCCACTGGCCAACAGAAGACGCGCACAATCCCTCTTTCGCTCCGCGACCGCAATATGGAGAGCAGTGGTACCATCTTTAGTGAGTGCATTAACACTAGCCCCTTTAAGTAAAAGGAGCCTGAGCACCTCCAAGTGCCCCTCCCCGGTAGCAAGATGGATAGGACCCCAAGTAGAAGACTCTGATCTCTCTGTGCTGGCTCTCCGAGCTAGTAAAAGCTCAACAATCAATGCCTCGCCAGAGGCCGAAGCAGCCTCGAGTGGAGTAGACCCTGATCGGCTTTGCAATTCTACATCAGGCTCGAATTCGAGAAGCAATTGCACTAAATCTGCTCTGCCTTGCGTGGTTGCTATGTGAAGCAATGTCTGGCCTTGAGAGTCCATTGAGTCAGCAGGATTCCAAGCTGGGTCACTCTTTTCAAGAACTTCCCTTATCTCATCCATTGAACCATCCACCACTAGTTGAGCTACAATAGGCGAACCGACGAACATGATCCTGATCCCACTGTCTACGAACACCTGTTTCTTCCTGGTAGTGAACCAATCTTGAGGAACTGCATCGATTGTGGATGAGGGGTCTTTGATCGCCGCACCAGGAACCACTACACTGTGAAGAAGGAACGTGTCTTCGCAGTGAGGGAAGGTTTCAGGAAGGAAAGAAGCTGGAGGGAGATGGTATGTGATCTCTATTGTTAGAGTTGAAAGAGGTGAAATAATTCCTGACTGCGGCTTGATTGTGTAACGAACTTTGTTCATGGCCTGGATCCTAAAGGCAACAGGCATGGTATACATAACATTGCGCAAAGTGAGCTCCCCATAACATTTCTGTCCTGGCTCGATCCTGCAAGCTACAAGATTTGATGGCTCCAATCCTATAAGCCTGTCCATTTTCTCGATCCTCTGTTTCTTGTTCAATCTTTCAAACGGTTTCTTGAATTTCTTGTTAGGGAATTAGAGAAGATGGGTTGGAATGGGTTTATTTGAAGGGAGAAAGGGGAGGCCGGCGATGATGACAGAGTGCCAAGTGGTGGTGTTAAAAACAATGAACGACTTGTTCTATTCGGCGTCGGCACTATACGATTCCAAGAAATGACATAAGCACAAATTGTTTTTCTTGCAAGTCATTATCAGTAAATGAAAGGAACAGGAGAATATTGTTATTAACAAGTTGTTCTTTTCTTGCAGAGTCATTTTCTATGCACTGTATTATTATTTGGTGGTTTTTATGGGAGAGACAAATAGAACGTGTGTAATGTGCAATTTAATAAGATATATGGGTATCTTTTTTTGGGGATGTTCTGTTTATGAATTGGCAAAAGGTGGGGAACTTATCAAGAATGTCTAGTGATATAACTGTAACTGGTGTTTTTTTAAAAGGAGAGAGTGCATTATATATATACACCTCTTGTATCTTTTGCTTTTTTCACACATACTAAAACAAAAATGTGATAACTGTATTTTTTTTGTTAGTACTTTCCAAATTTATGCTTTGCGTTACTTTTAGCTTTTCGGATGGAAAATTATTGGAGAATAATAATAAGGGGTAATGTTAGGATGTGAAGTACTTAAAAAGAAAATGGACAATCTCTTTAGCATTAACAAAAAAGTAAAGATGGACAATCTCTTTAGGATGGAGAAAGTATATGAAAGCAGAAGGAATGTATTACCGTGGTGATACCATGTTAACAATATAGTGATGCCACATCAGCTACCAACTAGACCAATATGATCATGTCACATGAGCAATCGTAGCTCTTTTATTTTTACCTACATGTAAATGTTAAACTTCAAAACCAATATAAATGTGATTATTAAACATAAATAACTAGAATTTAAAGATTTATACCATTAAAATATGGAATACAATAAGTAAGAATGTAAAAAATCAATTAAAAATATATAAAACAATTAAGAAAATAGAAAAAAAGAAAAGAAAAAGAGAACTTACAATAAAATAATAAAATAATTACAAATATAAGAGAAAAATACACATTACTACAAAAACCATGCTACAAGAATAATTTGAATATTTTTATAAAAAATATAAAGTGCAATACATATGTTTAGTCATACTTAAAGCTTAGGTAATTATTTTTTGATAATTGAAGTAATTAAATATTTTTTAATGTAACTTAATTATGTCAATAATAATAGGTAATAGATAAAGTGGAAGAGAAGAATTAAAGAACTAGAAAATAAATAAGAAATAAGAAAATGTTAAAATATAATAATAAATGAGCAATGAATATGAGAAAATAAATGGAGAAAAATGACTTACACTATAAGGTAGCAATCTATCTAAATGGGAAAAAAATATTTACTACTAGAATCATGGTGCAAGAAAATATTGTTATATAAATGGATAGTAATGTTGAAACAGTTAAATATATATATTTTTAAAATGAGTAATTTAATTTATCTTATCTATATGTATAAATAATAGGTAAAAGAAAAATAAATAGTGAATAAGTAAAGAGATAAAAGAAGAAGAAAAAAGAGATGAGAAAATAAATTAAAAATAAATAAATAAATGAACATGGGGAAATAAATAGAGGGGACGGGCTCGCATAATGCAATAGAATCAATTTACTTTAATAAGTAAAAAATATATATTACTACTAAAGCTTTGTTGCAAAAATAATTTGTAAACAAATTGTTAAATAAATTCTAAAATGCTATTTAAAATATCTAGATAACTAATTTAATTATGAAAGATCACGTGCTCTATGGTTGGAGGTAGGGGATAAGAATACTAGTCTTTTCTATGGCAGAGCTAGTTAGCGACATAAGAAGAATCAGATTAAAGGGATTAATGATGAGTTGGGGGTTTGGCACGAGGATTTGGGAGCTGTTGAGACCATTTTCACTGACTATTTCAAAAAGTTGTTTACATCGGCCAGTCCGGTGGATATAACAAATGGGCTTCATCCAGTGAACCCATTTGTAATTGTTGAGATAAATGGGCGCATAATGGCCTCCTACAGTAAAGAGGAGGTCTACATAGCATTGAAATAGATGAAACAGAAAACAACGCCTAGCCTTGATGGTAGGCCACCTCTTTTCATCAAAAAAATTGTCGTTTAGTAGGAGATTCAATTTGTTCGACTGTTCTTATTATTCTTACCATCCTACAAATCCCATAAACTTAAACCATACCTTTATTACTTTGATTTCTAAGGTTGCCAATCCATTAAATTGCTCCCAATTTTGACCATTAGCTTATGCAATGCCATTTTTAAACTTGTAACTAAGGTTTTGGCTAATAGGCTGAAGCTTTTTCTTCCTGACATAATTTTAGAGAATTAGAGTGCTTGTAACTAGATTGATTACTGATAATGCTTGTATTGAGGTTAGGGAGGAGTCAACTTAACTCAAGCTAACCCTTCCAAGGATAGGGGAGTTTAGGGGTGAAAGGGGAGGAGTAATCTCACTCAACAGTTCACTCAATATCTAAACTAACTAAGAAAATGAAAAGCTTGCCTATTTATAGGCGCCGACTAACGGTATGTCGTTAGGGAGCTAACGATATATCGTTAGCATAAGTTTTTACAAAATACAAATTAGAAATTTTGGAATTAATTTTCCGAAGCTAACGGCATGCCGTTAAGGGCTTAACAGTATGCCGCCAGGCTTCGGTCTTCAAAATGTCCAACCTTGAGTTATTTTGTCGAAGCTCACGACATGCCGTTAAGGGCTTAACGGTATGCCGCCAAGCTTCGGCCTTCAAAATGTCCTTGCTTCATGTTTGGCTGACTCGTGGCCCTCGGTATGGTGTGCAATGAGTGTTAAGACACGGTCCTTGGCTATGGGAGCTTCCTTGGTCATTTCGCCTCAATCCAAAGTGCGAGCTTCTTGGCCTTGCTACGGGTTATTGGGCCTTGTGGTTTCAAGCTCTCGATGCTCGGTGTAGGCTTGTCCATGATCACATCATGAAGGCTATTCGAGAATGGTTGTATCCAAAGAATGCAAGTGAACTTATATCATTCCATGGCCGAGCTAGCTTCTACCGGCGCTTTGTTCCAAATTTCTCCACAATCGCCTCGCATCTAAATGAACTGACCAAGAAGAATGTGACATTTGAGTGGGGAGAAAGGCAAGAGGCAGTCTTTCAAGAGCTTAAGGAACGACTCATGCGCTTACCCATCCTTGCTCTTTCGAACTTCAACAAGACCTTTGAGCTTGAGTGTGACGCTAGTGGCATAGGCATTGGGGCCATGCTCACCCAAGAAGGTCATCCCATTGACTACTTTAGTGAGAATCTCAATGGTGCCCAATTGAACTGCTCCACCTATGATAGGGAGCTATACGCCCTTGTGAGAGCCTTGATGGTGTAGGAACATTACCTACGTCCAAACCAATTCGTCATCCACACCGACCATTTAAGCTTAAAATTTCTTGAAGGACAAGCGAAGCTCAACAAGAAGCACGCCAAGTGGATGGAGTTCATTGAGGCTTTTCACTACAGAATTAAGTATAAGCAAGGGAAGGAGAACGTGGTTGCTGATGCCCTTTCTAGGAGGTACGTGCTCTTAACCTCTCTTGATGCTCAAATTTTTGGGTTTTCATATTTGGTTGATTTGTATGAGCAAGACGATGATTTCCGTGACATATACTTGGCATGCACAAAAGGTCCCCATTTGTATTTTTTCAAGCATGACAAGTTTTTATTTAAGAACAATCGGCTTTGCATCCCTCGGTTTAGTATTAGAGAGTTGTTTATTTTAGAGGCACATTGCGGTGGTTTGAATGAACATTTTAGCATCACGAAAACTTTGCATGCCCTTAAGGTGCATTTATTTTGGCCTAAAATGAAAATAGATGTGACTAAAGTGATCAACCATTGCATTGTATGTAAGAAGACAAAGTCCAAGTCTATGCATCACGCATCCTATATGCCTCTTCTCGTTGCTAACCACCCGTGGGTTGAATTATCCATTGGATTTTATTTTAGGCTTGCCAAGGTCCAAGCATGGAAATGATTCTATTTTTTGTGGTCGTAGATCAATTTCCTAAAATGACGCATTTCATCCCGTATGCTAAGACTCATGATGCCATTCACATTGCACACTTATTCTTTCAACATATAGTGTGTTTACATGGCATGCCTAAAAGCATTGTTAGCGACCGAGACACTAAATTTTTGAGCCATTTTTGGTGGACCCTATGGGTGAAGTTAGGCACTAAACTCCTCTTCTCTACCACTTGTCATCCACAAATGGATGGAGAAATAGAGGTAGTGAATAAGACTTTAGGTTCTCTACTTCAGGTCATGGTTGATAAGCACAACACTAGGTGGGAAGATAGCATTGCTTTTATTAAGTTTGCATATAACCATGCGTATCATTCTTCTATTGGCTTTTCTCCATTTGAGGTGGTGTACGAGTTTCAACCCCTCACCTTTCTTGATCTCTTACCTTTGCCTTTGAGTATTTTGAAGTGCGTAGATGGAGAGACTAAGGCAGCGGAGGTGAAGAAAGTGCATGAACAAGTGCGCAAAAATATTGAGAGTATGAATGGCCATGTGGTCACCAAGTGCAACAAAGGCAAAACGTCTATCTCCTTCAAACCGGTACAATAGGTTTGGCTATATTGGCGCAAGGGGCGACGGTCCCTGAACTGTTTGTCAAAGCCGTCAAAAATAATATTAAAAACCTGCTAACAAATACACAATAAATTGTATACAGTGGTAACATGGTCGATCCATAGGGACTAGGCGTAGACGCTCACTTCAATGTATGACAAGGGCAAACAAACCGAAACAGTAGCAAATGGAGGGTTTTGAAGAGTTGTTTGTTTAATAACTAAGAATGTATTAATTAACAGAATTAAAACAAGTAGGAAATTAGTAGAGAAAGGGTCCTCAGTAGGAATCCATCTCCGGTTGCATTTATAGTTAACCAATCATCGGTGCAAGGATTGTCTACCCCTAGCTGGTAGATGTGCTATAGGGACCAGGTACGTTTAGGTCCCCTGCTTTCTTTCTTACGAGAAACTACCCCAAGGTAAGTTTATGGAGTAGTCTTAACACTTCCTCGTCCTCTAAGGTACGCTTATGAAGGCAATACTCAAAGGACCATTAAGAAGAGGAAAGACACACCTAGGGCGAGACACTTATTACGTTCGAGGCACTACCGTAATCACTCGTTTAACCTAGTCAGATTGGACTAGCGACCTAATGACTCTGATCTAGTTGTCTACTTTATCTTGCAACTTCATGATAGCGTGTATTTATGCATGATTTTCCCCCTATTATTCCATTGATTTAAGGCATGATTCTACTAATGTACCCTTATTTTCATCACTATTGCAGATCTAGGCCTAGAAAGGGAGTTTATGCGAAAACACACATTTTAGGAGCATTTTTGTGCGAATTTGAGCTTTAAGACCAAAGTCGAGGTCCTGACACCAAGATAGCCTTCAAGGTCCCGTTAAGGATTTTTGATTCGAGACCCTGAAGGGTAAAGAACGGCATTTCCACGTGTCCTCTTGCTGAAGCTTCTACGTGTCCCCTCCGACACTGTTTAGAAAGTTCTGCACAAGTCCCAGAGTTCACCCCCCTCTGTCCATGTCAGACCTCGAGTCTGCTAGAGCCTGCTCCCGATCTGCCAAAGCTGGGCAAATCAGACTTCTGCCACCAGCTTTGTGCTTTTCTGTTTTGTGCTTTAGGAGCATGTTTGCTTTATGCTAGGCTTTCCTTAAATGAATTTTGTCCCCTAGTTGGGCTGGAAGATATTTTGTGCTTGTAATTTATAGGTTAAATAGGATCTCTAGGATAGAAATATAAAAGGCTTGGTGTATTAGAATTAATCTACATACTCTAGACTTCTCTCGAGTTTTATCTCTCTAGTTCTTGTTAGCATTATTCTCCTTAGCCGTCGGGCTTGAAACGTTTTGGTAGCAAATCGGAGCATTGCTCCGGCCTTTAGTAATCAAGTTTTCTTCCCTTAAACCTATTTCTTTACTTATTATGTTCTTTATATTTATGATTTATTTCTCTTCAAGCATGAGTAGCTAAATTCTTAATTCTTAGCAAAGGTAATTCAAGGGTTGCAAGGGTAGATTCGAGGCCTAAACGTGCTTAATATACTTTTGCTACCATATTCAATTGCTTATTATTTTAATTATATTTTCACTTGGGATAATTAGAGGCTTGATCAACTGATAATTTTCTTGTGTGATTGCTGTTGTCCATGTGATGGGAACGTGTCTGGAAGTTTTATGGTACAAGTAGGCACCTAGTTTAGAGGTCATCGTGTCGAAATGGTCTCGCCTAGCTAGGGTGAGTAGTTGATTAGAACGGGGTCATGAGCCTGACAAACTGAGGGACCTTCAGCTCTAGATGTGTCTTTTCTTATCTTCATGAGCAGCCTGAGTATTGCCCACCCGCATTCGTGCCTGGAGGGATGGCGGGCTGTCAAGACTACCTCATATGTGGAAACAGGGGGTAGTTTCTCTTAAGAGGAAAGTAGGGGATATCCGAGGAATCTGGTCCCTATGTCATATCTATGTCACATGAATAGAATATCCTTGTGCTGATGACAATCGAGCCCCCGAATGCAACCTAAGAATATCGTTTGCTAAGATCTCTCTCTATTTGACTTATTGTGTTTACTTGTCTCTCTGCTTTATTATTCTAACCTTGATCATTGATTTGCCATCTTTTACCTTATGGGACCCCGATACAAGTTTCGCTATCGAGACCTTGATTATTGCTTTCATAGTTAGAATTGTTAGCTCCAAATCTCTCTTGGGTAACTTGATTAGTCAACTAAAACCCCCCTTGTTTGTTACATTCTGTGCTTTTGTTCTGTGTTTTAACTCAAGACCTTGAATCAGTCTCTCCCAATCCCTGTGTTCGACCCTGACTACCACTGTACACATATCAATTGTGCACATATATTCATGCATTATAAATTGTATTTGAGTGACGATCAAATTGGCGTGTAGGGGATATCCGAGGAATCTGGTCCCTATGTCATATCTATATCACATGAATAGAATATCCTTGCGCTGATGACAATCGAGCCCCCGAATGCAACCTAAGAATATCCTTTGCTAAGATCTTTCTCTCTATTTGACTTATTGTGTTTACTTGTCTCTCTGCTTTATTATTCTAATCTTGATCATTGATTTGCCATCTTTTACCTTTTGGGACCCCGATTCAAGTTTCGCTATCGAGGCCCCGATTATTGCTTTCATAGTTAGAATTGTTAGCTCTAAATCTCTCTTGGCTAGCTTGATTAGTCAACTAAAACCCCCCTTGTTTGTTACATTTCTGTGCTTTTGTTCTGTGTTTTAACTCAAGACCTTGAATCAGTCTCTCCCAATCCCTGTGTTCGACCCTGACTACCATTGTACACATATCAATTGTGCACATATATTCAGGCATTATAAATTGTATTTGAGTGACGATCAAATTGGCGCCGTTGCCGGGGATTGTTTCAAGACTGATTTCTTTCTCCTATTTGTATGATTAGGAGATCTGCACCAGATCTACTACCCCTTGATCACGAGCTCACTAGGATAGAAAGAGGACTTCGAAGACTAGCACAAGGATCTCCCATCTATTGTCCTACCCTCGAGAGAAACCTTTTCGCCCTGGACGATCTCGATAATCAAGACCTCGACAACATACTACCTGTCCACCCAGATGGACCTGAAATGGAAGATCTAGGCCCTGAAGGGAATGATGTTCCCCAGTAATCCAGACTATCAATGAATTCAATGCTGCCGCCGAGGCCCCGACCAGTTGTATCGTTTAGCCAGCAGTTCCGAATGACTGGGCGCTCAAATCTGCCGTCATGCACTATCTACCCCTCTATCGAGGGCTGGCCAAGGAGAACCCTCACCACCATCTCCAATATTTGCACTCCATTTGATATGCCATGAAGCCACACAATGTTAGTATTGAGCATGCCAAACTCCGCGCCTTCATGTGGCCCCTTAAGGATGATGCCCTCGATTGGTTTTATGACTTGCGTCCTCAATCTATCAATTCGTGGTCTGAAATGTCCAAAGCCTTTACGGATAAATATTACCCAGTGTCCATCGCCATGGTAACTCGCAAGCAACTAGTGCCTATCCTCCAAAAGGACACGGAAGACCTCGAGCAGTACTTCGAACACTTTAAGAAAATGCAGGCCTTGTGCCCTTCACATAACCTCTCTGAGCATGCCCTAATCTAGTATTTCTGTGAAGGACTCAAGGCCCGTGACAAGGCCTTGCTCAACTCCCACTACCGCCAAAGACACCATCGAGCTCATGTCCAAAACCAACTCCCCTCTCAATAATTCCACCAGCAATTAGGACGCCAGCTCAGCAGCCATGGAAAACCATCTAGCGGCCATCATTGGTATGCTTCAGAATATGGCATCGGGATACCCAGTCCAAGTCAATGCCCGTCAATTCTGTCAACTATCAGAT
Organism: Viola odorata; assembly: GCA_963691705.1. Taxonomy (NCBI): domain Eukaryota; kingdom Viridiplantae; phylum Streptophyta; class Magnoliopsida; order Malpighiales; family Violaceae; genus Viola; species Viola odorata. Next base: position 17,489,418 of record OY829539.1, on the reverse strand, counting down.
CACCCCAGAGACTCCTGTCCATTCATCCCCGAAGAGATGCCTGTCAATGTCGTGGGAGGATTCAATGTCCCATATGGCTAGAACAACAACCAAGGATGGAAACAACCTAATTACGGATGGAACAACTCTCAACAGTCGGGACCTAGCCAACAGTATCAATAAAATCCATACGGTAACCACCCCCCTCCCTTCAACATGCAAAATTTCAAGCCCCGGCCTAACTTTCAGAATAATTATCAGTATTAGAGAGAACCACCACAAGACCAGACATTCGTCGTGCCCTCGAATGAGGAGGCATCCTCTGATAAAAAAAAGATTGTTGAGCTGGAAAAACAAATACGGACCCTCATGGCTGAAATGAAAGAAGTAAAAAATGGAGGGAGATTCCCTGGAAATACAGAAGCCAACCCGAAGCATGAGGCATGTGCTATGAACCTCTGTAGCGGTCTCGAGATACCCTCCCGCGTCCACCCGGATCCCGAATCTGAAAAGAACACTCAAGCCCATGAAGCCGATATTGTCATCCTAAGCCCCGACTGTGACAACATCACAGAACCACCACCGGAACAACTGGCTGAGCCTACTGACCCCTCATTAAAGCCAAAGAAGTCCCGATTCAATGATGCAGCACTCGACCATTTGTTCTCCACCAAGCAATCTCGATGCAAGAAAAAGTAACCCGTCGAGGATGAGTTCACTCAAGAGTATATTAAAATGGTACTCGAGCCCATGTTCCCTCAACGGTTGGTCATGCAGAAGAAGGATGAAGAGGATCAGTACATCTTCGACATGTTTAGTAAGGTCATTATCAACATCTCTCTGCTCAAAGCTATCAAGAGTATGCCTCGATATGTCAAGTTTTTGAAACAACTTTGCACAAACAAGAGCAAGTTCACCGAGGTAAATCGGATAAGTGTGGGGATCAACTCGTCTGCTCACATCCAACGCATGATCCCTCCTAAATGCAAAGATCAAGGGATGTTCACTATCCCGTGCAGGATTGGCACAATCGACATCGGAAAGGCAATGTGCGATTTAGGGGCCGGTATTAATGTCATGCCCTTGACTATCTACAACAGTCTAGGACTCGGGCCCTTGAAGGCAACCAAGCTGGTTATCCAACTTGCAGACCGTTCCGTTGTCTACTCCGAAGGAGTAATCACTGATGTTCTAGTCCAAGTGGGCAATTTCCTGTTCCCCGCAGATTTCTATGTTCTTTCCATGGAGAACCCAATGTCTACCAAATCTTCGGACGTACTTTTGGGGTGCCCATTCTTGGCCACTGCTCGTGTAAAGATTGACGTTTATGATGCCTCCATCTCCCTCGAATTTTACGGGGAAATCATCAGTTTCAACATGCTAGAGTCCATGAAGTATCCCTCCAAATCTTCGAGTGTCAATTTCATTGACGTGATAGACCCCTTCATTGAGGATATTGATGACCTAAATTCTATCAAGCCCTTGAAGCTAGCCCTCGACCGAAGTCTCACCCTCGAGTCCTTGAAAGAAATGGCATCATCAATTGCAGTCCCTACCGAATTATGCTCGATCGTAGCATCTCTAGAAGAAAATTCTGCCCTCACAGTCGAGCCCCTGATTGAGGCACCCTACTGCGAAGATCATATTAGACTTACGCCCTCTCTAGTGCAAGCTCCAGACCTCGAACTCAAAACGCTACCCTTGCTTATGAAATATGCCTATCTAGGGGAAAATGAATCCCTCCCGGTTATCATTTCTAACAAATTGGAGGAGGCTTAAGAAGTTGAATTGATAGAGCTTCTAAAAAATTTCAAACAAGCTATTGGTTGGACAATCGCGGATATCAAGGGTTTGTCACCGTCCCTATGCACTCATCGCATCCACCTTGAAGAAGGTAGCAAGATGATTCGCCAGCCGCAGAGGCGCTTGAACCCCCCATGATGGATGTAGTAAAAAATGAGGTCTTGAAGTTACTTGATGCCGGGGTTATCTACCTTATTTTCGACTCCCCATGGGTCAGCCCTGTCCAAGTGGTCCTGAAGAAAATCGGCATAACAATCATTCTAGATCCTGAAAGTACACCTATCCCCTCCTAAATCCAGAATGGATGGCAAGTGTGCATTGATTACAGGTGCTTGAACGAAGCCACAAGGAAAGACCATTTCCCACTTCCTTTCATTGAGCAAATGTTAGAACGTCTTATGGGCAAGATGCATTATTGTTGTTTGGATAGGTACTCGGGCTTCCATCAAATTCTAGTCGCCCTCAAAGACCAAGAAAAGACTACCTTCACATGCCCCATTGGTACGTTCGCATACCGACGCATGCCTTTTGGGCCATGCAATGCCCCCGCTACATTCCAAAGGTGCACGGTGAGCATTTTTTATGAATTCGTGTAGGATTGCATTGAGGTATTCATGGATGATTTTACAGTTTATGGTAATTCTTTTCCCGAATGCCTCTCTAATTTGAAAAAAATCTTGCAAAGATGCGTTGAAACTAACCTTGTGCTCAACTTTGAGAAGTGAAATTTTATGGTAGATCAAGGCCTCATCCTAGGCCACATCGTTTCCAGCAAAGGCATTGAGGTAGACAAAGCAAAAATTTAGGTAATCGAGACCTTGCCTTACCCCCTTAATGTTCACGATGTGCGTTCTTTTCTTGGCCATGCAGGTTTTTACAGGAGGTTTATCAAGGATTTCTCCAAGATAACTCAACCTATGTGCCGATTGATACACAAGGATGTGGAGTTCGTATTTGATGAAGAATGCAAGGCCGCCTTCGAGACCTTGAAAGCGAAGCTCATTTCCGCCCCAATCATTTGAGCCCCCGATTGGTCACTCCCATTCGAGATCATGTGCAACGCAAGTAACTAGGCCTTGGGAGTAGTATTGGGGCAGAAAAAGGACAAGGAAACCTATGTCATCTACTACGCTTCTAAACTACTAGATCCAGCGCAACAGAATTATACTACCACGGAGAAGGAGCTTTTAGCAATTGTCTATGCTCTTGATAAGTTTAGAAAATACCTCTTGGGAACTCATGTGATTGTCTATTCGGATCATTCAGCCCTTAGGTGTTTGCTAAAGAAAGCAGACGTAAAGCCTCGACTCATTCGATGGATCCTCTTGCTCCAAGAATTCAACATCGCAATCAAGGACAAGAGGGGGACGGAGAATTGCGTTGCAGATCACTTGAGCAGGCTCTTGACTCAAGAAGATGACTCCTGTGTGGTCATTAGAGAAAATTTTCTGGATGAATATCTATGCCTAGCCGAAGCTGTCAGATTTCCATGGTTCACCGACATTGAAAATTTCTACGCCACTGGTGCCTACCCAATCGAGGCCTCAAGCTCTAAAAAGCATCGCATCAAGAAGCAATCGAAATTCTATGATTGGGATAGCCCCTACTTATGGAAGCATTGCTCGAATCAAATCATTAAACGTTGTGTCACCATGGATGAGGTGCCATCAATCCTCAAGTTCTGCCATTCAGCCACAGAAGGAGCGCACTTTGCAGCAAAAAAAACGGCACTCATGGTCTTAGGAGCCGGTCTCTATTGGCCATAGATTTTCAAGGATAGCTATTTATTTTGCGCCACGTGCTCGCGATGCCAAGCAACGGGAAATATAAGAGCAAGAAATCAGATGCCCTTGACGAGTATCCTTTCTTGTGAGATCTTTGATATTTGGGGTATCGATTTCATGGGGCCCTTCCCGAACTCATTCGGGAACACGTACATCCTTCTTGCGGTTGATTATGTCTCTAAATGGATCGAGGCCAAGGCCACCAAAATAGATGATTCAAAAGTAGTGATCGACTTCCTACGGACTAATATTTTCAATCGATTCGGGACACCTCGAGCCCTAATCAGTGATCGGGGGACACATTTTTTTAATCGAATGGTTTACTCCTTGCTCAACAAGTATGGAGTAACTCATAGAGTGTCTACAACTTATCATCCTCAGACCAACAGGCAGGCCGAGGTCTCGAATTGAGAAATCAAGGCCATCTTGGAAAAGATAGTCAACCAATCCAGGAAGGATTGGAGCCTTAAATTGGCTCTATGGGCGTATCGCACCGCATTCAAGACCCCGATCAGTATGACACCGTATCGATTAGTCTATGGCAAGCCTTGCCACCTCCTAGTAGAGATAGAGCATAAAGCCTTTTGGGCAATCAAGAAGGTCAGCATGGACTTGAATATAGCTGGCAAAGATCGTTGTCTCCAGATTCAAGAGCTCGAAGAACTTTGAGGTGATGCTTATGAGAATTCCATGATCTACAAGGGCAAAACAAAAGCCCACCATGATAAGCATCTCATTCCCAAAACTTTTACAATAGGACAGAAAGTTTTATTGTACAACTCTCGTTTGTGTATATTTTCAGGGAAGCTTAAATCAAAGTGGATAGAGCCATTCAAGGTCACAACCATAGAGCTATCGAAATCCAAAATCCGGACACTGGAGAACCTTTCGAGGTCAATGGCCACAGATTGAAGCCATTTTATGAAGGATTCGAACCCTCGACCGTCGAAGAAATGAAGGTGGTTGACCTAACCTACGAGACCTAGAATCCGGAAGTAACGTCAAGGCCTAGATATTAATCAAGGCCAAGTATGGGGAAATCCCACGTTTTCTAGCCTTCCTTCTTCCTTTCCTTTTTAATTTCTTTCAAATTCCAAGTCAACTCAGTCTTTTATTATTCTTTATGAGTAGTTTTTATGTTCTCTAGGGTAGTTTTAATTCTCTTGTCCCCTCCTTTTTCAAATCCCATTAATTCCTTTTGTTTTGCCCCATTAATTCCTTTTGTTTTGTCTTCCTTCCCTCTCTTTTAAAACTCAAAAAGTGAACTCACTTTTCTGATTTGTGCAGGTGGTAGGCGTATGGCTCCTCGGACGCTTCCCTTCCTCTCCTAGCACGCCACGTGGAGCCGAAAATCGAGGGAAATCAAATCATCACCCTATCTCCCCCCTTTTCGTATCCCACTAAACCCACTACCCCACACAACCCCTTCACTTTCGTCTGTTACCTAGCCAATGCCTAGCCAACACATCTTCTCCCTAACCTCTCACCCAGTCCCATCACTTTCTATCAAACAAAAGAAAAACTCTTCTCTTATGGCAAACACAAAAAGCCCCAAATCCACAAAAGCCCATCAAAGCTCCTCCACTCCTCATTCTGGTGCGCCTCAACCACCACCACGCTTTCCACCCCTATTTTTTCCATCTCCTCCACCATCACCTTCAGCCTCAGATCTGTTTCGATCAGAATCCTCAGGATCCCAGGAGGTCTAGAGCCGCCCCAACTCCGAGCCCGACAATATCCAAATCCTCTCATCCAAGCCCCCGACGTCCATAATGACCAGGTTTGGACGAGTCATCCGACTACCTCCGACCACCACCGCCGGTAGCAAGACCATAAAGAAAATGAAGATTCTGGAGCAAAACACAAAAAAACCTCAAACCATTGGAGGTTGAGCCTCTTGCCTATGGCAATTACAAAGGGGAGCTGAGACCAGACTATCAAGCCCCCGAAGTTGGGACGGAGGAAGAGGATGAAGATAGTGAGAGCCTTGAAGAGGCGAAAAAGACCGAGATCGAGAACCTGGAAGAGGAGAAAGAGAGAGAGGAAAGGGAGAGAGCTGAGAAAGAAACGGCTGACCTTTTTGGAGAAGAACAACCAGGGGAGGAAGATCAAGCCCCCGAAGGAACCCAAGAAGAGGAGGCTGCGGCTGAGGTTGAGGCCCCTAAGGAAGCAATCCCTAACCCTACAAAGAAGAAAGGAAAAACTCCGGCCAGAGCGGAGAAACCAGTGCTAGAAACTCCAGCCTCGGCGACCTCGCGCAAAATGTAAAAAGTTGAGGATCCACCTGTCGAGGCCTCGACACCTGTTTCCGCTTCGGGACCCCGAAACTAACAACGGGTAACATCTGACCTTCGCACTTTAAATACTTTTATCAAGTTTCCTGATAAACCATCTTTAGATAGGGTGAGACTGTTGAATTCCAAAGGTGTTGGGCAATGTGCCAAGTTAGACCTAGAATTTTATACCAAAATAGGTATTGGGTCTCGAATTTGGGAACTATTTAGGGGAATAGGTTGGGAGAGTCTGTTCTTAATTGATAAGCCAATATACATAGAGCTTACCCTTGAGTTCTTTACCACCTTCTGGTATGATCCCGAGTTATTCAAGCCCGAGGACAAGCAAGGTCCCGACCTCTCAACCAAGGGCAATATCAATTTTTGTTTGGCTGGTAAGTGGAACCAAATGTCCTTAGATGATATCAATGTTTACCTTCGCTTCGTCCGCCAAGATGAAGTGCAAGAGGATGCCTACCAGAATGCCCTGACTTCCTTTCCAGTCGACTTTGACAACAATGAGGCACTTCGGGAGCTCTCCGAAAACCCCAAAGCAGTGTTTGACTCTCACCGTACCAAGGCTCATGAAATAGAAGACCCCTCAATCCGTATTTTGCAGCGCTTCCTAGCCATCACACTCTCGGGCAAGTTCGGGACCTCGGGTCAGTTATCCTAGAGTGAGCTATTTTTCCTATGGGTCATGCATCACAAGAAAAGGGTCAACCACGGGTACTGGATCGCCTCTGCAGTTTACAATGTCTCGAATACCCCCTAGGGTCGCTTGCCTGTCCTCGGGTCGGTCATTACTGACTTAGCCATGAACTTGTACTCCATGAAGCCTAAAGAACTGAACCTGCACCCGCATCCCTCACCCTTCAAGATTCTAGGTCTTAAGACCTTGGACTTGATGGGGTTTTTATGTGTTTCTGATGGTGTACTAAGTTTTACCGCAGGTAACAAGGGTAAAATCGAAGGGAAATATGAATACCCTGATCTTTCAAGGCCCCAACCCCAAGCCCGAACTACCACTTCAACTGTTCCAGAACATGGCCCAATTCCTCAAGCCCTCGAAAGAGTGCCAGCTGATGAAACTACGCACTGACTCCTCAATGCCATCCTGAGTACAAATCGTTCCATCCCAGCAGAACTTCAAGCCCTCATCACGGAAGTTGCTAGGCGCAATCTTCCCCTATCCTGATCAAGACCCCGAACAATCTTCTCCCTTGCCCCTGCGTGGGCTGTTAAACATTATCAATATCTTTTATATTTTGTTGAAACTATGTGATATGATCCGGCCTAGTGTAAGTAAGCCGAATGATATATGGAGCTTTAGAGGATCTAGCCGATGGAGTTAACAACAAGATTTGAATGGAGAAATAAGAGATTTACACTTAAGACACGGATTTGCAGCGGAAATAGATTAGGAAAGGAAGAAACAATGTACCCGGATTGATGATTGTTGCTAGATGGATGGTTAGGAAGCAATGAACAAATGCATAACTTGTAGAACATCAACCAAGAACAGCAAGCAAACATACATGTAGATTTCAGTCACCAAAAAGGAAGTAGTTCGATTACAAGATAATTTCCCAGAGGAAGATTGGGAAGAGTGTTCTCTACTCAAGCAATCTTTCTCCAAGAACCAGTGTTGAGTTTAGGGACCTAGGTGATAGATTAAGGAGTGCTCTCAACTTACAAATATCACTCAAAGTCTAAAACTAAGGTCTGAAGAAAATGTACAAAAACTATTTATAGTGCACCAAAAGAAAGGCTGAAAAGCCCAAAAACTCATCCACACTTTGTGTCTGGCGGCATGCCGCCCCACAAGAAGTGGCCTTAGCGGCATGCCGCTAACTTTGCTTGCAACCATCAATTTAATTAAATTCAGGGCGGCATGCCGCCCCAAAGAGGGCTGTTCTGGCGGCATGCCGCCAGGCACCATTCTTCCCATATCTTAGCCTTCGTGAAGAGTCACGTGCACAACCTTGGGGTGGACTTGGATAAACTCTTTCCCTCTCAAATTGCCTTCAAACCATAGGGTCAAACCTCTTGCTTTGCTCCGTGTGATCGGGCCTTGAGGTAGCATGCCTTGAATGTCAAGTTTGGTCTTAGAGGGGTCCGTGATCATATCACTATGTCTTCTCTATTTTGAACTGCTGTTTTATTTTGATCCCTTTTCACATTAAGAACAATGCGATGCCTAAGTGTGGGGAGGGGTCTTAACTGCTAGTATTTCCCATTTCATGCATGTTTTATTTATTTCCTAGTTTATTGCATGATTTATGCGTTTTTAAAATTTTCAGATTTTCATCTTTATTTGCTGCCCAGTTTTGAAAGCACCCCAATGATGGACACACACACTTGACTTGTGCACATAGAATGAAAATACTGCCATATAGTCAAGGTCCCTATTATTTCATCTTCTGCCTATTGACCCTTATGACTGCATCTAGGCCAAGATAAGAATAGTCACAAGCACCCTGTGAGCACTTGAGCTAAACACTTACAATTCTTTCTTATGCGATTCAATGCTTAACTAGGCACAAGCTAGGTATGCATCATACCCCTGGGTATAGGCACGATTAGACATGGGAAAGCAACAATTAGATAAAGACTTTGCATCAATTTCTATTTTTATTCTCTTTTACTTTTCTTTCTTTCTTTCTCTTCTCCATCATCTTGCCCCCGAATTGTTAATTCATCATCTTGCCCCCGAATTCCACCCTCGACTCCTCCTCTATGTTTCTTCTTGAACTAGACCTTTTTTTTTCCTTGGCAGGTGAGAAGTACCGAGGGATATCGAGGGCTAGACGATTAGTAAAGCCAAAGTGTGGGGATTCCCTCAAGAAGCAAGATTCGACACCAAAAGCAGATCAAGGGCAAGATGATGAAAGAGAAAAAGAATCTTGCCCCATAAGCCACAAGTCAAAAAGGTTTGCCCCCCTTTAAAAAAAAGAACATATATAAAAAAAACAAAAGAAAAATATTTTTCTCAAAAGTAAAAAGAAAAGGGGGTAAAAAAGTGCAAACATAAAGAAAGAAATCTGCCAGCAGTCGCTCAAGGTCCCGACCCCGCCTGAAGAAAGAAGCCTATCTAGCCCTCATCTTCGAGCCGTGGACGGTACTGTCTCACCACACCCGAATCATTTCTTTTGTCAACGAAGCATTCCAGGTTTGAGATTCGTTTCATTTCCCACTCTTCCCTTCCCTTCCAACTTTTCTCCATATTTCTGCTCTCCATACCTTCTCTTTTATTTCTACCTCCTTCCTCCACCCTTCCTATTTTTGCTACTTGTGTTTCTATTCTTGCCCCCGATGTGAAGCCTTTTGATTGTTTGATTGCCCATGCATGTGCTCTTTAACTCGGATTGATATGCATACTCTATTCTGTGCTGCGTTACTTGCATTTCTTTGAGCGTTAAACCTTTGCCCTTGCTTGCGAGTGAGAGTGTAAACACATTCTAGTGAGGATTGCTTATGTCAAGGCCTAGTGCAGGAAAGTCTTTTCTTAAGGGTCGTTATCCTTCTCATCTGATGCAGGCGTTCATCTAGGCAGAGGTTGTTTCAATCGAGGTCCTGACTATTGAAGTAGCATGCTTATTCTCTGTGCTATGGTCTTGTTGTGCTAGTTCTATTTTGGGGGTTATTTTTCAATTTTGTGAATGCTCGAGGGCGAGCATTGGGCAGTGTGGGGATTATTTGTTAGCGTGTATTTATGCATAATTTCCCCCCTATTATTACGTTGATTTAAGGCATGATTCTGCTAATATACCCTTATTTTCATCACTATTGCAGATCTAGGCCTAGAAAGGGAGTTTATGCGAAAACACACATTTTAGGAGCATTTTTGTGCGAATTCGAGCTTTAAGACCAAAGTCGAGGTCCTGACACCAAGATAGCCTTCAAGGTCCCGACAAGGATTCTTGATTCGAGACCCCGAAGGGTAAAGAACGACATTTCCACGGGTCCTCTTACCGAAGCTTCCACGTGTCCCCTCCGATACTTTTTAGAAAGTTTTGCACAAGTCCCAGAGTTCATCCCCCTCTATCCATGTCAGACCTCGAGTCTGCTAAAGCCTGCTTCCAATCTGCCAAAGCTGGGCAAATTAGACTTCTGCCACCAGCTTTGTGCTTTAGGAGCATGTTTGCTTTATGCTAGGCTTTCCTTAAATGCATTTTGTCGCCTAGTTCGGCTGGAAGATATTTTGTACTTGTAATTTCTAGGTTAAATAGGACCTCTAGGATAGAAAGATAAGAGGCTTGGTGTATTAGAATTAATCTACATACTCTAGACTTCTCTCGAGTTTTATCTCTCTAGTTCTTGTTAGCATTATTCTCCTTAGCCGCCGGGCTTGAAGTGTTTTGGTAGCAAATCGGAGCATTGCTCCGGCCTTTAGTAATCAAGTTTTCTTCCCTTAAACCTATTTCTTTACTTATTATGTTCTTTATATTTATGATTTATTTCTCTTCAAGCATGAGTAGCTAAATCCTTAATTCTTAGCAAAGGTAATTCAAGGGTTACAATGGTAGATTCGAGGCCTAAACGTGCTTAATATACTCTTGCTACCATATTCAATTGCTTATCATTTTAATTATATTTTCACTTGGGATAATTAGAGGCTTGATCAACTGATAATTTTATTGTGTGATTGTTGTCGTCCATGTGATGGGAACGTGTCGAAGTTGCATGGTACAAGTAGGCACCTCGTCTAGGGGTCATCGTGTCGAAATGGTCTCGTCTAGCTAGGGTGAGTAGTTGATTAGAGCGGGGTCACGAGCCTGACAAACTGAGGGACCTTCAGCTCTAGATGTGTCATTTCTTATCTTCATGGGCAGCCTGAGTATTGCCCACCAGCATTCGTGCCTGGAGGGATGGCGGGCTGTCAAGACTACCTCATATGTGGAAACGGGGGGTAGTTTCTCTTAAGAGGAAAGTAGGGGATATCCGAGGAATCTGGTCCCTATGTCATATCCATGTCACATGAATAGAATATCCTTGCGCTGATGACAATCGAGCCCCCGAATGCAACCTAAGAATATCCTTTGCTAAGATCTTTCTCTCTATTTGACTTATTGTGTATACTTGTCTCTCTGCTTTATTATTCTAACATTGATCATTGATTTTCCATCTTTTACCTTTCGGGACCCCGATTCAAGTTTCGCTATCGAGGCCCCGATTATTGCTTTCATAGTTAGAATTATTAGCTCCAAATCTCTCTTGGCTAACTTGATTAGTCAACTAAAACCCCCATTGTTTGTTGCATTTATGTGCTTTTGTTCTGTGTTTTAACTCAAGACCTTGAATCAGTCTCTCCCAATCCCTGTGATCGACCCTGACTACCACTGTACACATATCAATTGTGCACATATATTCAGGCATTATAAATTGTATTTGAGTGACGATCAAATTGGTGCATAAAATTCTAAAGACAAAAATTCTAAAAATAGAAAATAATAAAAAGGAAATCCTAAATCTAAGGGATTTGCAAAATATGGAAACATATCTCTTGCTGAGCTGGGGGAATCGTGGGAATAAAGCGCAAATTTCTGATTTTCCTCTTTCGAAAGTTTCCATTTTCTGCTGCTAGCTCCGTCAGAGATGAGCAGCAAGGCCTAGATGCTCGAAATCCTCCAAAATTCAGTGAATAATGCATCTTTTGATATTTCATCTCCAAAAGCCAAGATCTGCAAATAGTAAGGAAACAAGGGTAACTTAGTAGTATCAAGACCTAAAAGGGGCTAGGAAAGGAAGGGAAAATACGCAAAAAATGCATCATGTCAAATACCCCCACACTACCCCAATGCTCGCCCTTGAGCATTATGCTTAAAACATCCCCCCCCCCCTTATTTAAAAACAAACAGTGTCAACCCAAGGCACACAAGTGAAGTGCATTCACCCGACATACACTTCATCCAATCAACACAACCTCCTGTCTAGATAGCATCTACATCAAACCCAAGGAATAACGAAACCAAGGGAGAGACTTTCCCACATTAGCTAGCTGTAAGCAATCCTCACACGATAAATAGTGTTTGCACTCACACTTAGAACCAGAGCTAGGTGTTTAACGCTCATGAAATACAAATGATGCAGCACACAGTTTGGTTTCGCAATAATGATCTGAGTTAAAATCCACATGCATGGGCAATCATTCAATCAAGAAGACTTTGCATAAGGGAGAAAAGAAGGGGAATGTAAGGTGTAAAGGTGAAATAAGGAGGAGAAATATGAGATGGAGAGAAGAAGAAGAAGAGGGGAAGTGGAGAATTGAATAGAGTTAGAAAGAATCCTTAGCTGGAGAACAAAGAGAAATTGGTGAGAAATTTCAACCGACAACAGCAAGGGCTAGACGAAGAGAGTGAATCTGTTGTGGGGGATTGCTCTTCTGTGATGGAACTGGCAGTCTACTTATTTTGTTCATGCTTTAGTCCACTTCCGTTTGTGCTCCTCTTTTGCTCAAATTTATTTATTGAACTTATTTATTTTTTATATTTTATTTTTTATTTTTTTGAGAAAATTAAGAGTAAAAGGGAGCATGTACAATATTTTTATTCTGTCTGACTAGAGTAGCAAATATTCTTCATTTCCATATTGCTCATCGTATGACTGCTTTCAGCATCTCGGTCTGGCTGCTTATCATCCCCACACTAAAGGTTTGCCCTGTCTAACCCCTTATGCTGCTTGTTGCCTTCGAAAGAAATGCCTCTCAACTGCTAAGGAAAGAACAAAGAAAATAAGCTCAAGTGCGTGAGAAGAGAAGAAACAGTGGGGTGATGTGAGTGTCTAGGGCAAAATGATGAAAGCAAGGGAAAGAATGAGAATTAAAGAAAGAGGAAGAAGAGAAGTTGCAAAGTCTTTTATCCTTCTGTGTTTTCCCATGTCTGATGGTGCCCACACCCAGGGAACTCATGCGAAATTAACTAGTAACTAGGCATGCATTTATCACACAATAAAGATCATGGCATGAAGGCTCAAAGTGCTCACATGGGTATTTGTTCAGTGATTGCAAGCGACTAGGGCTAGATGCAGATATAAGAGCTAACAGGCAGTGTAGCGGTGCAAGTGGAGTTTGTGCAGTGAGTGAGTGAGAATTCCTATGCACAGAGCATTTAAACTGTCTATTCAAGCTAGGGGGTTCATGAAAACAGTAGGGGCAGTGTTGTTTTGACAAAGAGATCTATTTACAAAAATGTAATCCCAAAAATCCTAAAAAGTGAAAAATCCGAGAAGAAAAATTGCCCAAAAAGCACATAACACACAATCAGTCATGAAAATAAAATTTAAGCACGCAAGCAAGCAGGAACATAAAAACATGCAAACAAGCAATTACCCAAACACCTAAAATCCTCCCCCACACTTAGGCGGTGCATTGTCCTCAATGCGAGGGAGTCACAAGCAAACAAGGGCATAATAAAAAGTACAAAAAGAAAAGAGTTCGGGGGGGGGGGGCAAGGGAAAGAAATATGGGTTGCCTCCCACGAAGCACCTCTGTTAACGTTTAGGGCGTGACGTTGGCTGTTCAAATCATTCTGGATCTAGGGGCTTCGCCATGAGGGGATGGAAACCCTCGTGGAACAGCTCCAATATGTGGTCATGCACTTGAAAAATGAGGCCCGTGTCCATACTCTGAATTGCAACTACAGCAGGATCATAAACCTGCGTGACAACGTAAGGGTCGGTCCACCGAGACTGCAATTTTATGGAAAAGATCCTAAGACGAGAATTGTAAAGTAAAACTTTGTCTAGTATCAAAGGTTTTAGAAGAGAGGAACTTATCGCGGTGAGCTACTGTCTTGGCAATGTCGTTGGCATTCTACAGAGCTAGGTGAGCATTGGGCATCATGCCCTTGCTGGTGGCAGCAAAGGAGACAGTAGTGAGGATGAGAACCATTGTGGTCGTGGGATTGGTTGTAGTGACGGTCGGAGTCACTGCCATGGTGTTGGGGGCAATAGGAGTGGGTGCGAAGGCTGCCAGAGCTAGCTGAGGAGCGCCCATGGCTGGTGAGAGTGTCTTGACGTCGATGTTCGTCCATCCAAGGGCCTCGCGGTATCCTTTGAGTGTGGACACCAATTCACGCTCCGCGGCAGGATCGAGCTTGCTAGAGATGATCACCAGGAGTGTGTCATGCTTGCTAAGGTAGGTGTACTTGAGGTGCGAGGGCAAGCTCTTCAACTCTGACTTTGACTCCTACAAAAAAACAAGAGGAGTCCAGCTTAATGTGATCAATTAAAAGAGGAGAAATAACAAGAGGAGAAGGGATAACAGAATGCTCTTCCAAAGCAGTGACATCTTCATGCAATTTAGGTGGGATCGCAAGCGTCATGGCCGAGCTATTTATCGCAGCTGGAGTAATGCTCTTGTCCAGGGCTGGAATGGGTTCATAAGTGGCCAGAGCAGCAGTGACGTCCTTCAAGTCTAAAGGTGTAATGATGTGTGTCTTGGTCTCCGCTAGTGCATCAAACGTGATGTTCCTTTCTAGGGCAAGCTGTAGAGAGCTGTCAGCGTTAAGATCGGAAACACATGTAACAATAGGGTCAACAACATCAATAAAGTTCACACTAGAAAGTTCAGTTGGGTGTCTCATAACATCATGCATATTAAATTTAACAACTTCACCGTCGAATTCTACTGAGATAGAGGAATCATGCACATCGATCTTGGATTTGGCAGTGTGGAGGAAGGGTCGTCCGAGTAGCATGTTGGAGGCCTTGACGGACTGGTTATCCTCCATATCAATCACGTAGAAGTCAGTTGGATATATGAAGTCCCCAACCTGCACCAAGACGTCCTCAATAACACCCTCGAGTTGGATGACAGATCGGTCTGCTACTTGGATCGTGGTCTTGGTGGGCGTGAGAGGTCCAAGGTCAAGACTGTTGTATATCGTCAAGCGCATGACGTTGATACCTGCACCTGAATCACAAATAGCCCTACCGATGTTAGTAGTACCGATTTTGCAGGGAAGGGTGAACATACCTTTGTCTTTGCACATGGGAGGCAGCTTCCGTTGGATCAAGGTTGAGACGTTCACACCTACGCTGATTTTTTTCATACCTGACATGTTACATTTGTTGCCGCACCAAGATTTTAAAAATTTAGCAGAGCGAGGAACGTGCTTAATAGCCTGCGACAAAGGGATGTTAACTTGCACTTTACTAAACATGTCAAAAATCTCACAGTCTTCCTTGTCCTTTTTGGATTTGACTAGACGTTGAGGAAATAGAGGTTCGAGAACCTTCATAATGAACTCTTCGATGAATTCTGGGTTTGCCTCGATCTTTCTTGAGGAGCCGTGTCGTCTGGTGTGGTGAACACACATCTCTTTTTCTACTTCTGTTTTGACTTCCTTTGGATCGGGCACGGGGTCAGGCAACTCAACGTTTAGGCCTAGCTACTCGCGGGATGATATTTTGGTATCGTTGTGGAGTGACATAGCGCAGACAGCATGTTGCGGGTTGAGTTCTGGCTAAGATGGCAGGCATCTTTGGTTCTGTATCTCCTTCATCTCTGCAGTCAAAGCACTCAACTGTTGTTGTATATCAAGAATAACATTAGTAATATTCGTTACCTCAACAGCTAGGGGTGTGGGAGGAATTGGTTCTTGAGGGGTCTGGTATTGGTGCTGCTGGTTATGGGGATAATCTGGCCATGGCTGAAAGTGTTGAAGGTTGAGCGGTGACTAACTAGGGCACTGCTCCTGGTTTGGGTACTGGTACTGCTACGGTGACTGACTAGGCCCAGACGGTTGCGGATTGTTGTACCAACTTTGGTTAGGATGGTGCCAACCCTGGTCATAGTTGTTGGTATAAGGATCAAACTGCTAAGGAGCTCCGTTATAATTACCAACCGTATTAACTTGGAATTTATTAGGAATGTAGGGGCATGCGTCGGTCGGATGGTTAGAAAAGTTACAAAATCCATGTGTTCTGGCCTAGAAAGGCTGTCTTGTGGCTAGGATCTGGATCATATGAGTGATGGTGGCGAGCTATTTTTCAATAGAAGTAGCACGAATGTCTTGAGCGTTGTCCATCTTTGGGAATTCGGGGGGGGGGGGGGGTTGTTGTTTTCAGCGTCTAGATCTAGATGTCCTATCACACAAACAAAAGAAAGAAATCAGTATCAATAGTCCTCGGCAACGGTGCCAAACTTTGAACTGTTTGTCAAAGCCTGCTAACAAATACACAATAAATTGTATACAGTGGCAATAGGGTCGAACTTGATGCGATCTGAGCTCTTTTTATCGAGTCGTTTCATGTCAATGGATCTAGCTTGAGTTTACCAACAAAACCCGACCAAAATTGTGTAAAAAATGCAAGAAAAATGGAGAATCGAAGTTGGAAAGATGGAGAAAAGTGCCTCGGAAAAATGTTGAAATTTCTGGATAAGTTTATGGATGATTTATGGTTGAAACTCAATTTGAAGCAATCAATCAACAAGAGTACAATCAATCTAACATGTATTTACTCACCCTCTAATGGGAATCCAATAGATTCAAGCAATCAAATATCCCTAAAATATTCATTCAATTCGATACAAAATGAAATTAAAGGAAATAGAGATTAAAAGGAGTTTTACTTGTAATGGATCAAGAAATCTCCAAGGCTTGATCCTCACAAGTTGAGTTCTTGGTGTTTAGAGGAAGGAGTGCTCTCAAACTCAACAATAAACACTTAGGCAAAAAACTAAGGAAGAAAAGAAAGTAGGAAGCTATTTATAGGAGCTTCGAAAAGAGGTCTAAAATATAGTTTCGGATTTCTGACACAGGGATAGCGTGATGACGCCTAGAGATAACGTGATCATTCCCAAAATAGAAGGTTTTTTGCCAATTCGAGCACACGATAGTGTGATCACGCCTATAGAGAATGTGATCACGCCCAAAATAAAAGACATTGGCGTGATCACGTCAAGACGTTGGCATGATCACACTATCCAGGGCTGTTTCACCAAAATACGCGTTGTTGGCTCTTGGTCATTCCGTGGCGGCTCCTTTGCCTCCGATATGATGTGAAACCATCATTAAGACCCGACCTTCTTCTAGAAGCACATCCTTGCTCATCGTAGCTATAATCCATAGTATGATCTTCTTCGCCTTACTCCTTGTGATTGGTCCTCTTGGCGCCACATCTTGTTCTTCAAGGTCTAATGTAGGCTTGATCGTATCATCACCTCCTCCTTTGAAAGGATTAGTCCTTGAATCCATTCCTTCAAGCTCCTTATTTCCTACATCACAAAGAGTCAAGTCATTAATGTGAAATGAATTGCTTATGGATCCATAATCAAGAGGCAAATCAAGAATGCAAGCGTTATCATTAATCCGTCGTAGAATTTGGAAGGGTCCATCGCCATTGGGGCTTAGTTTTCCTTCTTGTTGTTGAGGGAACCTCTCCTTTCACCAATGCAATGAAACCCATTGCTCGAGTACAAAGGATACTGGCGCCTCGCCTTTGTTTCACTTATTGGCCACTCTTTTGTTCATGGATTCAATGTTTGCCTGCACTTGCTCGTGTAACTTCTTGACCTCTTCCGCCTTTGTTTTGCAATCTACACACTCAAGTATACTCAAAGGCAAAGGTAAGAGATCAAGAGGGGTTAGGGGTTTAGTGCCTAGGTGAGACCAGAATGTGTGCCAAAAATGACTCAAGAACTTAGTGTCGTGATCACTAAGAATGGTCCCAGGCATACCATGAAAACGTACCACATGTTGAAAGAATAAGTGAACAATGGGTATGGCATCATGAGTTTTCGTGCATGGAATGAAATGGGTCATTTTAGAAAAACGGTCTATAACAATAAAAATAGAATAATTTCCATGCTTAGACCTAGGCAATCCCAAAATAAAATCCATTGATAAATCAACCCAAGGGTGGCTAGCTACGGGTAATGACATGTAAGATGCATGATTCATGGATGTCGATTTGGCCCTTTTGCATACAAGACACCGAGTAATTATTTTAGACACATCAACTTTCATTTTTGGCCAAAAGAAATGCACCTTCAACACATATAATATCTTTGTAACACCAAAATGACCATTTAATCCACCCCTATGGGCTTCCAACACAAGCAACTCACGAATACTAGACTTAGGAATGCAAAGACGCTTATGCTTAAATAAGAATTTATCATGCTTCACAAAATGCAAATATGGTCCTTTATCACATGCCGCATAAATGTCACGTAAGTGCTCATCATGCTCATAAGGATCTACTAAATGCGCAAACCCAAAAATCTTAGCATCAAGAGAAGAGATTAGCATATACCTCTGTGAGAGTGCATCCGTGACCACATTCTCTTTGCCCTTCTTGTACTTGATAGTGTAAAGGAAAGCTTCGATGAACTCCATCCATTTGGCGTGCCTCTTGTTGAGATTTGCTTACCCTTGTAGAAACTCGAGGCTCAAGTGGTCGGTATGGATGACGAATTGGCTTGGAAGAAGGTAATGCTCCCACACCATCAAAGACCTCACAAGTGCATACAACTCCTGGTCATATGTAGAGTAATTAAGTTATGCACCGTTGAGTTTCTCACTAAAGTACGCGACGGGGCATCCTTCGTGGGTGAGTACGGCCCCGATGTCAATACCACTAGCATCACACTCAAGCTAAAAAGCTTTGTTGAAGTCGGGGAGAGCAAGAATAGGAATCCACATGAGGCATTCCTTGAGCTCTTAGAATGCCTCCTCTTATCTTGTATTCCACACAAACAACACATTCTTCTTGGTTAACTCATTGAGGGGTGCGATGATGGTGGGGAAGTTGGGCACGAAACATCGGTAGAAACTAGCTAGGCCATGGAATGACCTCAGCTCACTAGCATTCTTGGGTTGTGGCCACTCCTTAATGGCCTTCACTTTCTCTTCATCCACTTGGATGCCACCTACACTTACCACAAAGCCAAGAAAATGCACTCTATCCAAACAAAACTCACACTTAGCCAATTTTGCATATAATTTATGAAGCCTAAGTGTGTGAAGTATGGAGCGCAAGTGATTAGCATGTACATTAATTGAAGGACTATAGATAACTATATCATCAAAGTATACTACAATAAAATGTCCAATAAATTCACACAACGCATGATTCATCAAACGCATAAACATACTAGGTGCATTAGAAAGACCAAATGGCATCACCATCAATTCATATAATCCATACTTGGTCTTAAATGCGGTTTTCCACTCACCCCCTTCATGCATACGAATTTGGTGGTATCCACTCATCAAGTCTCTCTTAGAATATACTTGTCTACCACTCAATTCATCTAATATATCATCAAGGTGAGGGATAGGATGACGATACCTCATGGTTATCTTAAAAATGGCTCTACAATCAACACACATGCGCCAAGTTCCATAATTTTTTGCTACGAATAGCACAGGAACGACACATGGTGACATACTCTCTCGGATATGCCCCTTGCTCAAGAGTTCGTCAACTTGACGTTAGAGTTCCTTGGTCTCCTCCGGATTGCACCGATACGCGGGTCGGTTGGGTAATGCCGAACCCAAAATAAGGTCGATCTTGTACTCAATGTCATGGATTAGAGGTAATCCTTGTGGCATTTCCTTTAGAAACACATCATTAAACTCCTACAAAAGTGAAACAATTGGACTAGGTAGAGAAGAAAGGTTAGTGTCAACATTTAAGCAATGTGCTTTGTACCTAAGTACAAGGCACATTTTGTTGGAATGCAATGCATGCCTCACATCCCTCCCTTTTGTAAGTACACTCAATGATTTGGTGTTTCCCTTACTTCCATGCTTGCTCTTTTCATGGGGTGTATTTTGCTCACTTCCTCTCTTTTTCTCTCCCCTCTTTTCCCCTCGCATTCGCTCTTGCTCACACCCAATACCACGCTTACTCTTTTCATGGTGTGTTTTGAGCTCTCTACTTACTTTCTTCTCTCCACTCTTATCTCTCAAACTCCTCACAATATGGAATTCGGCGCTAGCCTTTTCCATTTGTTTTTGATCCTCATGGACTTGAGATGGAGAAAGAGGTGGAATAATGAACTTCTTACCACCGTAGGTGAGCTAAATTTTATTGGTGTGCCCATCATGGATCACCTTCCTATCAAATTGCCATGGACGCCCCAAAAGAAGATGACTCATATCCATTGGCACCACATCACATAATTGCTCATCCTCATACCCTCCCATCTTGAAGATTACAAGAACTTGCTCCTTGACCTTAACCTCTCCATTATCATTAAACTAGTGAAGGGAATAAGGCTTGGGATGAGGTGTAGTTGGCAAACATAACTTATGCACTAGAATGTGACTTGCGGCATCAATAACACAACCATTATCCACAATCATGGAGATGATCTTACCATGCACCTCACATCTAGAATGGAAGAGGTTCTCCGCTCAACACATGCATCTTCCAACTTGGCATGTGCACTCAAACTCCTCCTCACAACCAAGGTCATGGCCGAAGCCGGGTTAATTTCTTCCCCATCACTACTCATTACTTCTTCCTCTTCCCTACAAACCTCTTCATTAATAACCTCATCTCCTTCACTATCTGTCTCATACACTCCTTCTCTAATGACAATCACCCTCTAGTTTCGACATTCAGAAGAGATGTGCCCTCTCCCACAGCACTTGAAATATTCAATGTTGGAAGAGTGTTTTCTATGTGGTGCATTGGCAGTGTTTTTGTTGTTTGGTGTTGTAGTAGGAGGTGGCTTGGTGTAAGGTGTGTAAGGCTTTGGTGTTGAGGAATTTGGTTTGGTATACGGTGGGTTTTTAGGTTGGTCTTTTTGGTATGGTTTCCATAGTGTCTTGGAAGGATTTGAGTATGTGTTGGTGGTGTTGGTGTTTCGGCTAGGGAAATTCTTCCTTTTGGTGGCCTCATGTGCTTCTACCTTGAGTGCATAGTGTAACATAGGTGGCAAATTCACAAAATCACGCAATTCAAGTTTATATCTAATTTTCTCATAGCACACCATTCAAAAAGCGGGCCATGGTTACCTCTTCATCTTCATGGGTATTGGTTTCGGTGAGGAGAGCCTTAAGCTCATTGTAGTAGTCGCCTACGGACTTGGTTCCTTACTTGAGTCCTTGCAACTGATTTTGTAAGTCCCTTTTGTAGAAAGATGGTACAAATCTCTCCCGCATGACTTGTTTCATCTCTTCCCATGTCCGGGCAGCCATTGCCCCATACCACTCCCTACAAACCTTCTCCCACCAACTCACCGCATATCCATCAAATTCCATTGCGGCAAGCTTCACCTTCTTGCTCTCTGAATATTGGCGGCAATTGAAAATGCATTGGATCTTACCTTCCCACTTGATGTACTCCGAAGGATCCGTAGTACCCTCAAAGGTAGGAATTTGAACCTTGATGCTATTTAAATTGTCATTAACTCAGGGTTCTTGATACCTTCCCCTCCTCACTCTATTCATTTGCACCCTCTCCTTATTATCATCAAAATAATCATCTTCTTCTTCATGAACTTCCTCATAAAACTCCCTATCATGATGAGGTGTAGTACGACCTTGTAGGTGAGGAACCAAGGCTTGGTGAGGTACTTGTTGACCCCTAGGAAGTGGCATACTAGGAAATGTTGGAGGTTGACCACTTGTGGTTGGGTGGTTGATTTGGAAAATATGGTGGCCGCTATGATGTTGGGCACAATGGCCTTGAGCTTGGAGATCCTTGAGCACATAAGCATGTACCTCGGCATTGGCAAAACTCTTCCCCTAGGACCCGTCGTAAGGTGATCGTCACTCAAATATACTAATATTTTCCTGGTGCCTAGATGCACAAATTAATGTGTACAGGGCAAGATAGGGTTGAACCGCAGAGATTGAAGGAGTAAATTGCTAATGAAAATGTATGACAAGGCAATATGCAACAGATCTAACCAAAGTAACACTACTGGGGGGGGGGGGGGTTATGTTGATTAACGAGTTAATCAACACAGAGTATGGGAGCTAACAAAACATAATTGTAAAGTACTTATCTAGGGCACGAAAGTAAAATGTGATCCAGGGCTAGAAATATAAACAGTTCAGGTGCAGGAAAAGTAATAAAGAAGATATTAATCAAATGAGACGAGGTCTTAGCGAAAGGTGCTTCCTTGGGTTGTTTTCTAGGATGGCTAGTCATTGGTACAAAAATATTCTAGACTCAAGTACAGATCTGCTATAGGGACCGCGTTTCCACACCGCATCCCCTGCTTACCTTCTTAGATAAAAGTCACCCCCCGTTTCCACATATGAGGTAACCTTGACGTTCCACCATCCTCCCAGCTACCTCTCTTGTCATCAAGAGGCAGTCTTGACACTTCGACCTGTCATGGGTACGAAGTAGGGAAGCTAAATTCAGAACGCCCATGAAGGGGAGGTAAGACAGATCTAGGGCGCGACAGCTCGGCTTGTCAAGACCCGTATCACATACCCTAGATAACTGTTTACCCCTAGGTGAGGCCTCTCGCGCTACCTCCCCTAGGTGTCTGCTAAAATTCCAGGGCTTCGCGTCAAGTATAACCCTGGAATATGACGTTACTCATGTAGAAATACTAACAGGTGATCAAGCTCTTAACATTTCTAGACAAGCATGGAATTAAATTGGTAAGCAATTATGTGCAACAAGGGAATATATTAAGCATGCATTAGACCTCTTAGCCGAACCCTACAACCCTTGAAACACCCTTCACTAAGAAGGGGGTATTTAGCTACTCATACTATAACATAAACAGTAGGTATATAGAATCATACAATAACAAAGAAAGTAAAAAGGGAGTAGAGGAAACCGGTAGATTAATTAATAATCGAAGAGGAAAGTTGCGACAAAGGCTGTTCTTGATGACAAGAGGAGAAGATCCCCAGAAAATAAGTGCTGAAATTAATGTAAGAAAAATATCCTTGGACAACCGTCCTTACAAAAACCCTAAAACTATGCTTATATAGCCTAATACTAGCTAGGAGACAAAAACAGCTAAGGGCAATGAGGGCGTGACAGCACATGTCCTTACAAAAGGAATATTCTGGGATTCCTGACACGCCTGATGCCTTCTGGAAGCGTCTGGGATTCCGTGCGGATCTTTGAAGATGCTTTTCTTTGGTGGAAGATGCAAAACTGTCGAGGCCTTGAGACGGCGCACTGGTCTGGTTCGCGTCGAGGTCTTGACGATGTTCTTTCTTCTAGGCCTGGAAACTGGAATTCCTCAGAATTGCTCTAAAATCGTTTCTTTTTTATCTTTTCCCTCTTTTGATGCTGATCTGCAAATAAGATTGGAATTAGGGTCAAATAGCAACATCAAGCCCCCGAAAGGGCTAGAAAAGAGGGTAAAACTGAGGCTATGAAACGTGCTATCAAACATCCCCACACTGCCCCTATGCTCGCCCTCGAGCATAAACAAAATTGGGAAGCCACCTCATTCAAAAACATACATAATCAACTCCCAATTCACAGAATTGGCATGTCATCCTACAAGCTGCACCCAATCAGAGCAAATCCATACCTAGAAAAGCACCTGCATCTGGCTAATAGAATAACGACCCTATCAGCCAGAATTTCCCATATCTAGCCTATTCACCAGCAGTCCTCACAAAGATATCCATTTGCGCTCATACTCAGAATAAAACATGTGTTTAGGCTATCACTCAAGAATGCAAATAACACAACACAAGCATAGTTTGCACGTCAATCCGAGTACTGTAGAACACATGCATGGGTAATCAACAATCGGAAAAGCAACGCATCAGCAAAAAGAAAGAAACGGGATCGAAAGAGCTAGAAATGTGGAAGAAAGAAGTAGGAGATGAACAGAAGAGAAATGAGGGGGGAAAAGAAGGAAGGAAAAGAAAGAACCAGGTAAAACCTGGTTGGATCCCTTGGCTGGGAAAAAGAGAAGTGGCAAGGCAGCTTTTTACCGAGGGCACGTTGATGATTCGGGGGCTAGACAAAGGTCTTCTTCCAAGGGCTGGGGAACGTCTTTGCTGAGGCTTCGGATGCGGGTGCTTTTACTTGGAAGTTCAGTGCCCTTCTTCTTTTATTTTGAAATTTAATTGATTTTTTTTATTTTTTATTTATTTTTTATTTTTTATTTTAGAGGAAAGAAGGGGGGCACGAACATGCTACCAAATTTTTGATTCTACCAGGGCTTGCAACTCTCGATTTTTTTCATTCGGTGCTTGCCCTTGATCTGCTTCCAGCATCGATGGTGACATCTTTTTTGCTTCCCCACACTTGAAACTTTCTAGGGGCTTGATTTCTTTGAATGATCTAGGGCGCGAAACGTTTTGAGAATTTTTTCGATTTTTTGCTTTTTCTTGCCCTAGATCTCTACTTTTTGCTCTGAAGTCTTTTGCTTTTGTCTTCCTTCCCCACACTTGAACTTGTCTACGCACTTTAGGTGTCTAGCCCTCGACGTTACCCACAATAATCGCTACCTCACCTGCCAAGGAAAAAGATCAAGAAAGGACGAATGGTCAGGAAAGAATATGAAAAGAGGGGGGGAATGTTGGGAGTTAGTAAAGAAAAAAGAGAGAGAGGGGAGAAGAGAAGGAAAAAGACATTGATGCGAGGCTTTCCGTCATATCTAAGCTTTCCCATGTCTCATAGTGACTATACCCTGGGATATTATGCAAACCTAGACCGTGCCTAGTTAAGCATTTTCACTCAAAAATAGAGGGCATGAAGCTCAAATATGCTCACGGGATCAAATTATGACTACTGGTGTCGCGGCCTAGATATGGATATAAGGGCTAGCAGGTCTGAAAATGCATGTTCAGGTGCAGATGCAATGGATGCCATGCTTCTTCTATGCATCAAAAGTTGAAAAATGCATGCCAAAAATGAGGGTTTGAAAACTGGTAGTGGAGAATTTTCCTAGCATGGCTAAAAATAAAATCCGTAAAGCATACAAATCATGCAACAACTGTGAAAATAAACATGCAATCATGCAGGCAAAGCGCATAAATAATTCCCTCCCTACAGTTAGGCAGCGCATTGTCCTCAATGCGGGGAGAGCATAAAAAGGAGTTCAAGAAATATAAGTACAGTACAATAATAGAAAGCATTAAAATTGTTTAGGGCCCTTTTCGGGGGCTGGAGAGATGAAATTGTTCGGTGGGGTTACTGGGGTGGCAAATTTCTGCGGGCAACTTCAGCCGTCAAAGCCTGAAGTTCCCGCAGAATGGTCTGGAGAAGTCTCGTCTGGGTCGGATCATAGACAATGAGAGGTATCGGGGGCTGGCTTGCTGCTGCCGCATTGGCTTGACGAGTTGCTTCCGCTTGGGGCGCTTGCTTTTCGGGGGCTGGAGGAATGGCATTGGGACGGGGATCCGAAAGATCTGGGTAGTCAAAGATGCCACCGTTCTTGATCCCGAAAACCTTTTCTGCTGCGGGGGCACAACCTGGGTAAAAACTCAACACACCCCGTGAGATACATAAATGGCCCATGACATCCAAGGTTCGGATATCCAAATCCTTGAATGCCAGGGGCTCAGAAAGGTTACTAGCATTCAGGTCAATATTACGCATCTTCACAGCAAACAAGGAGATAAGCGACCCAAAAATAGGCCCACGGCTACCATTTAATACATGCAAAACGCCCAAAGCTACCCAAAAACCAAGATTGACCCTTCGTTTGTGTTTCATGCACCATAAAAAGAAAAGTTCCTGCACAAATATCTGTCCTGAGGAACCAAACCTTGCTGAAAAGGTGAGGGCCAGATACCTGTGCAAGATACACAAGGCAGGATTGATTATTTCATGGGCTTTACTACCCTTAGGGTCACATTTAACAGCAGGCTTGTTGGTAAGTTCACGAAAAGCAGCATTGGCATAAAAAACAAAAGGTATAACAGTCAAAGTATTTTTGTACAAAGGAGTGTTCAGTTCATCTTTTGCGACAAATCCTAACCAGCAATTAAATTCTCCAAGGGTCAGATGCTCCCATTTGTTAGCTAACCTAAAGTTGATCAGACCAGGGGTAGAAGAGTTCGGACCGACCTTGCCCTTGGGCCTAAAAGTACCATCTACCCAGAATGTAGTGAAAAACTCAAGGGAAAGCTCAACAAAGGTCAGGTGTTCCAAATAGAACACAGATTCCCAACCAATATTGGCCACATACTCCCTGACCTTGGATTCAATACCCATCTTAGCAAGAAAATCACAATCCAAGCGCGCACATGAGCTAACGCCCTTGGAATTCAGCATTGTCAACTTATCAAGGGATGGTTTATCATTAAATACAATCCATTCATGAGGTGAGGAAAGGTCAGAAGTCACCTGTTGGGAGCTGGATCTGGGAATGGATGAAGGTGCGGGGGTTTCGGTCTCGACATCATCGTCTGTGTCGGGGGCACGAGGCTTCTTGGAGCTCGAGGGCTTGCCTGCACTGGTGGATGAGAGCTTCCTCTTGAGGCTTACTGGTGTATCCACTGCAGCCGGCTGCTCTGGTTTGGCATCAGCCTTGGATTTTCCTTTCTTAGCCGCTGACTTTGCTGCGGCTGCTTTTTGCTTCCTCTCTGCCTCTGCCGCAGCTTTCTGGGCCTCGAGATCTTCTTCTTCGTCAGCTTCGCTGCCCTCGGCCTCGCCACTTTCTCCTGTGCCCTCCTCCATGGCCTCAAGATCTTCATTCGTTTCGCCGATGCCAGGCTCACTCAACCTGTTCCTCCACGACCTCGACTTCTTCATCTGAGACTTGAGGACTTCCTCAACAGTTAAGACAGGCTGAGGAGCTAAGAAACGATCGACGGCCGCGTCAAGGGGGGACTGCCTGGCGGATGGAGAGGGCTTTCTGGATTTAGACTTGGCTGTAGACTTGGCAGTTGACGATCCGGGGGGAAGTTTCACTACACGGCCGCCTCTAGTGGTGGTCGAGGTAGGGGGAATAGAGCCTGTGACCTCTAGGTCATCGTCCACCGGGGTGAACTCTCGGATCTGCACTGCGGTTGTTGGTGAGACCGCCGTAGGAGAGGGAATGGGAAGTGGGGTGGAAGACGGTGGTGTGGCTATTTTGAATGAAGCCGAGTTTGAGGTAGCGGATTGCGATCTGGATTTGGAGGGAACGGGGCTGGAAGTGTCCACCGGCTTAGGTCCAGAAGCGTTCTTGCGAGCTGGTCTTTTTGTTTTAGGTGCCATTGATGATGAGGGAAGAGATGGCAGTAATGGAGATAGAGATGGGAGTGGAGAGAGGATAGCGTTGCGTATTTGGTGAAGGAGAGAGGTGAAAGTGATGTGTTTGAAATTGATGAGTGAAAACGAAATGGGAACGTGGGAGAGAGAGTGGTAGTCACAGCTGGCATTTAATGGCGCAACTTTTTCATTGATGAGGCCTGCTTTTTCTGCGCTTACCAGGCCACGTGGCACCCTGGGCATGGAGCATGTCGGCCCACACGTATCTCAACTGCCTAAAAAGGAGAACAACTTTTAAATTTCAAAAAGGTAGTTAGTTAATATAAGATACGGACAAAAAGAGAGAATAAAGGTGAGTTAATGCTAAATAAAAGGAATAAAATCATAGGGGAAAAGGAAAGGTCAGGGATATATACAAACAATAAAACATGGAAATAAAATCAAATAAAAATCAGTGAATCCGAAAAGATGCAGAGAAGATAAGGGAGAGAGAAAGGATGCAAATGGCATGTCAAATGCCTCCAGTGTGGCCCATTTACTCGTCGGGACCTCGACGTGCTTTGATACTCTAGGTCTGGAGAGGTGGGACATCCACCATGGCCTCCTCAACTATCGAGGACTGGAAACCTTCATAAAAGGGTTTCAGTCTCTAGCCGCTGACCTTGAAGATGATTCCTGTGACTGGGTTCTGAATCTCAACTGCCCCATGGTTGTAGACTGTCGTGACCACGAAAGGTCCTGACCATTTAGATTTTAGCTTTTCGGCAAAGAGTCGCAGGCGTGAATTGTACAATAAGACTTGCTGTCCGACCGAGAATGTTTTGGGACGAAGGTGTCGGCCATGGTAAGCTTTTGTCTTGCCCTTATAGAGCATGGCATTCTCATAGGCATCATCCCTCAATTCCTCTAGCTCTTGGATTTGCAAACGCCTGTGTTGATTAGCGAGGCCTAGATCTGTATTCACTTTCCTGATGGACCAAAAAGCCTTGTGCTCTATCTCCACTGGAAGATGGCATGGATTGCCATAGATAAGTCTGTAGGGAGTCATTCCAATTGGGGTCTTGAATGCTGTACGATAGGCCCAGAGAGCATCATCCAATTTCAGACTCCAATCTTTCCTGGACTGGTTAACGGTCTTTTCAAGGATAGATTTGATCTCACGGTTCGAGACCTCGGCTTGGCCATTAGTCTGAGGGTGGTAAGCGGTGGATGTTTTATGGTGGACTCCATAATTTGTCAAAAGCGAGGTCACGACACGGTTGCAGAAGTGGGTACCCCTATCGCTGATGAGCGCTCTAGGTGTACCGAACCGGTTAAAGATATTGGTGTGGAGAAAATTCACAACCTTGGAATCGTCTGTCCGGGTGGCCTTAGCCTCGATCCATTTGGACACATAATCGACACCAGAAGGATGTAGATGTTGCCAAAGGAATTGGGAAAAGGGCCCATAAAATCTATACCCCAGATGTCAAAGAACTCGCAAGCAATAATGTTTATCAAAGGCATCTAATTCCTGGCCCCGATATTTCCAGTGGCCTGACATCGGGGGCACGAAGCGCAGAACATGTAACTATCCTTGAAAATGGTGGGCCAGTACAGACCAGCTTCCAGGACCTTTAGGGCAGTTTTGATAAGATTTTGTTTTCTGCCGAAGGATGTATGGCGGAACGTCTCCTCTCAGATCAGTGCTCACGACGGTCCGCGGTACCTGCAATGCGCCGGAGGGGGTCTCCGGCGGAAACACTCTGATGCTTAAGTCAGTATGTGTACTGAATTTGGCAGAGCTTGGGCCAATTAGAGTATGCTTACCTGCCTCCTTTGAGGGGGAGGTGTATATATAGAAGAATTGAGCATTTCTGCGTTTGGGAATAGCTTGAGAGCTATCCCTAACATTAGGGATCGTGGTTCACCCCTCGGATGATATGTTACCGTGGCGGTAGCCATGGGATAAATGTTACCACGATAGGGTAGCGACTGAGTTGTCCCCATGACGCGTGGTATTCCTCAGAATGAGACAGCTCCTCGAGCCATCTAGAAGGTTTGTTTGGGGAGACTCCTGAGCACTGTTTTGCCCTCGTGGCGTCAACCTCTGGGGTAGGCGATGGCCCTCTATCCACCGCGGCGGTGGGAACAGTGATTTCTTCTTTCAGTTCAGGGCAATAGACGGAAATACCCTTTTCTTTAGGTGGATTGTTATCATAAGCCCAACTGACAATGAGCCCGAGTGTTCACCAAGGGCTAACGCCCCTTCTCCGCGAGGTACCAGAGCGTTTCCTCGTCAGAAAGTGGTTTAGATGATTTTTGTCAGGGCTTATAAATTGAAGTTTCCTCTGCGCAAGTTTCCTCGCACTTGCACGTCCCTTTCTTTTCCATATTTCGCCATGGATGAATTGACCCGAAATTTCCTGATCTCCAAAACTTTGACCTTGAAGAACCTTACTGAAGGTGACATCGGCTTCCTGGAGAGGATCATCACCAAGACCTCGGAGGATGTCCTGGAGTTGCAGGGGATACTTACCCCTATTTTGTCCAAACAGCTGGGAATATCTTTGGAGGACTTCCGTCCTTTGGAGAGCTTGGCGAAGCTGGCCACTACTACTGCCCACCTTGACGTGGTTGCCTCGATGCTGTAGCAGCGGAAGGATTTGTTGGTCTGCTGCTTGAAGGGGATGAGGGCCTGCTCCGCTGAGCTGACCTCCGTTGCTGACGCGCTGAGGGATATCCCGGTCGTACCAGGGGAGGATGATGCAGGATCCAATGCCTAACCGCTACCTTTGTTTCCTCTTGTTGCCTTTCTCTTATGCTTTTATGTATATATCTGAACGCTGAGGCCGCTCATGCCATAAATAAATGGTTGCTTTTGTTTTGTTTTTTCCAGTCTTTTTGTTTATTTCTTGCTGCATTGGCTAAATGTGTTGGTGGCAAGCCCAACTGAAAATGAGTCTTCCTCTGGATGTATTATTTTAGTGGTTGCGTCCCCTGAATGAGCAATGAATGCTTTGACTCAACTGTTTCCAAAGCCGCCGTTCCAGGGGTGAGTGATTGGGTAGTTATTTGGTGCCTTTTGGTTGGCGCGTTTAACGAGCAGGTATATTGGTGCCGGATCAGCTTCTGCCATTGCGGTTATTTTTCCCAGACATCTTAATTGATTTTTTCAGGATCTGTGTGAGGATCGGAGCGCTTCCTGGGTTATTTAAGGGAAATGCTTTCCCTTCCCCTATTCATCTTCATCTTTTCCTTCTCTTTGCTTTCTTGTAGGTCGGCATGACAGATTTTTGCAGGCGTGATTCCTTGCCAACACCTCCGACTTCGCCGGATTCGGATAATCCTCCTTCGACTCCTCCGTGGAGACCTACAAAATGTCCTGCTAGACGCCAGGGTCGCAAGAAACCAGTGAAAGTGAAGAAGCAGACCTTTGAGTCCTTCTTTACCGGCTTTGTGCCCCACTACGTGACGCTACCAAAAGGTGATGAAGCGTCACCATCTGCCCCTCCTTCTCCTTCTTTTGAGAATAAGGCTCTTTCTCGCGGCACTGACTTAAAGCTAGCAGCTTCTACCGTTGGGGAGAGTTCTCGTGCCCGTTATGACAAGGCGGTAGCTCATGCGACAAAGCTTGTGCCCAAACCTGTCGAACATTTCTTTTCCTACAATAGTGGATTGCCGTCGTCCCCGGAGGACTACGAGTACTGTTATGACATGGATTGGGCTGATGAGGATTAACGCCTCTGTGTTGTATATGCCTATTGGCATTTTATAAATAAGATGATATTTTCTGCCTTTTTCTTTTGTCGTTATTTCCGTTAGCCTACTGGTCCTTGGTGATAGCCAACGTAAGCGGTTGGCTTGGCCGAGGCAGTCGCTTCGCAGTTATCTTGACTGGGTCAACTCTGTCGCCCTTTTGGGGAATCACGCTGAATAACTTCTCCTTTTCTAATTCCTTTAATGTGCTTCCACGTGGCCAACCTCTTTTTACACGCGTCTCCGCGCGATTGGTGGCTTAATTAATGCGGTGGCATTTTAATCCTTTAAGAGGGGCCATTTTTCTTTTTTCAGAACTTTTGCCCTTGCTTCGAATTTTTCCTCTTATCTTCCTTCGTCTTCTTCTATGAATATCTCACCGGCCGTCCGTCGTCGTCCGCTGATTCCTCTGTAACTCTCCCCTTTCAAGGTACCAATTCAATCCTTCTCCGATTTCCTTTTTGCTGGTTTGTTATGGCTAGAAATAGACCTCGCCAGGTTATCTGGAAACCCATGGATCCAGAGGTCGCGCAATCACCTAGTATTTTTACATGCGATGTGGTTCTGAAAGCCGAACTGGAGAAACACGGTATTACTTTTCCTCCCGGGTATGAGCCCTTTATCCCTGGAAGTGATATGCGGCTCCATAATCCGGCGTGGGGTTACAGTAGGCTTTTTTACTTTAAGATGTTCCTTTACGGTTTCCGCTTTTCTGTTCATGAATCGATACTAACGCTGCTGCGAGAGTATAACCTTAATCCTGCCCAGATAACTCCCTCCTCCTGGTGTGCGGTTTATGCTTTTCTTCGCGCTTGCGAGTTGAAGAACATTTCTACCCCATCTCTCAATTTATTTCGCAAATTCTTTAGTATGAATTGCCATAATTGTTTAATCGAAATTACTCCTCGGTGGAATGACGCACTCGTGCAGTCGTTCTGGCAGCGTTTTCACGGCTTTAAGAAGGGTGTAGCTGATTGGAAAAGCAGTTTCTTTGTTCTGGAGCTACCGTCACATTTGTGGCGTATTAATTTCAACCAGGAGCTGATAGGCCCCATTTGGTCGAATCCCTCGATATTGACCAGGACTGAGTTGGAGCAAGCTAACGCTCTGTTAGACGAAGGTGCTCACTACCGCATCCGTAGCTTTGCCTTGTTCAAACCTCTGGGGGAGTGTGCTATGGGTGAGTCTGCCTCTTTTCGTATTTTCTTTGCCTTTGTCTTTGCGCGTTTCTTTTGTTATAGGAGGCTAACGGTTAATTCCCAGGTGACGCTGGCGCTCCTTTGAATGTTACGCCACTTCAAACTTTACCAGCTTCCCCCCTACCGATGGCTCTAATCAGGGTAGCGCTCATCCCCCGAGGAGAAGAACCAAGACGGTTGCCCGTTAGCTCTGGCCGAGTTTCTCGGTTTGTGGAAAATTGGCTACCGGAGCGTCGCAAGAGGACGGACTCCAGCCCAGCCGCAACGACGGTGATTGCTAGTGATGATGAGGATGTGGATGTCGAGTCGGACCTTTGCCATGCCTCTTCCTTGCGTCGGAAAAAACTTCGATTTACCACGGGCGAGCAGGCCACCGGGGCTTCTTATGTGGATGCAACGACTGCTCCTATCTCTGCCGTTTCGGCTGGGACGAGTGTCTCCCAACCGGTGGGAGTTACTGAGGCGTCGGCTGCTACGTGTTCTGCCGAGGTGGAGGTTCCCTCGACAGCGTGTCCTCTTCCTACAGTTGACGCTCCCTATTCTCTAATTTCTCATTGCATTCCTGACGTAGTTGCTACGCGTTCTACTACGGATTCGACTGCTGGGCTACCGCCTAAAGTCCTTCCTCAATTGTTCTTTTCTCCTATCACGGAAGTTTTTTCTGGGAATTCCTCTCCCGCTCTGTCAATCAATCTTTCTTATGGCAGTCCTACCGAGACCCCCTCCTACCGTATGGGCCTGAAGGGATTCTGCTTTGATGGTCTTCGTGCTGTCGGGGTTCCCCAACCTTTTTCCAGAGATGAGTTTACTGCACCTTTGATAGGAGAGATGCTGGGCTCCCAGAAGGAGAAGGAAGAGTTTCTTCAGCTTCCTCCACCGGCTCGTCTTCGCCATATGATGAATGATTCTCTGGATTTCTTCCGTCACCTGAACTATCTATTCGAGATTCATGATCGCGAGTCACGTAATTTTTCCAACGCGCTGTGCGTTAAGCAAGTACAGCTTGAGAAAGCGGTGGAGCAAATGGGGTTGCTAACGCGTCTTTGCGATGAGTCGCAAAAGGAATTAAACAGAGAGAGGTCTGTCGGGAAAGCAAAGGTGGAGGTTCTGGAGGCAGAGTTAGCGTTGGAGAGGAAGAAAAATCTCCTTCTTCGCGAAGAGATGTCTGCTCGAGACGAGGAATCTGCTAGGACATCATTAAAGGAGGAATGGTGGAAGAAGAAAATCCTGGAAGTCTTTACTTCTGGATTTGCAACCCGTTTCAAGGGTAACTCTTCTGACCCTGCCCAGGTTGCTGACTATATTTCTGCCGTGATGGATGAGGTTAGCAAAGGTGGGATTGGTTCTTCTGCCTTAGAAGGGGAAAAGGGCTAACGCCAAAGATAGGGGCGCCGTTTTGCTTTTCGAGAGTGTCACAACGGGTTTCTGGACCCTCCCTTGTTATTCTTATTGTTGTATGCTTTTATTATTATTTTTTCCGAAAACCATTTGTCATTATTCCTCTTGTAATAATGCTGACGCTACATGACCTTTATCGCATTCGCGTGAATCATTGTGATGCTACCGCCATCTCTTCATTATCTTCTTTGTGTTGCCGCGCCGTTTGGCTAAGCCAGCGCTGCTTTTTAGGCCATTTAAATGCTGCAGTCCTTCCATTTAATGCGATCTGAAAAGCAATGATGGAAAAGGACACGCGTCTTTCTATGAAGAGGCGTTTGAATCAAGCGTCTCCTAGGGAGACGTGAATCGCCGAAGTGTTTCATCATCATTTTTTAAACTTGTATCTACTCGCGCGTGCCTTATTTCCCGACGCGCTGCTTTTCCATGTGTCCCCCGCTGATTGGTCACGCCCTTTCAGTGTTATATATAATGTTTTTCCTTCCTCATTTTTCTTTTTTAATCTCCTCTCTCGCACGCTGCTGCTTTCTGGACAAACAACTCGCGCCGCTCTCTTCTTTTTGGTCTGAGACTCCTGGTGTTCTCTTTGCGAAGGTACACACCCTTTCTTTGCTCGTCACTTCTCCTTTATTGGTTATGGCTAAGACTAAGAGATCTTCCAATGAGGAGGATCCTCAAGGGTCCGTCGGAGAAGAAAAAATCAACATTACCCCTACTTCTCTCTATACTCTGCCTTTAGTTAATCGTAGGCTTGCTGCGTGTAATGCGCGATTTCCCAGAGAGTATCCCGTGCGCGCTGCTTCCGAATCACTTCGCCTGAACAACGTTCTTCCCGGTAACAGTAGAATATTATATGCTAAGTTATTTGACCATGGGTTTTGTCTTCCTCTTGACCCGCTTGTTGAGTTGTTATTGGCTGATTCTGATTTGGCTCCGGCTCAATTGAGCCTTAACGTGATTTGCGTTGTCAGTGCCTTTGCCGCACTGTGCCGTTTCAAGGGAATCGAGTCTCCCACTCTGGCCTTGCTTCATGACATTTTCCAGTTGTATTCTCGTAAGGGGGTGATATCAATATCCCCTCGTTATGAAGATGGCTCATTGAAGCCCTTTACCTAGAAGCTTATGGGTATCGAGTCTTCTATTCCTCATTGGAAAGAGGAATTTTTTATTATTGATTTTCCCGAGCCGTTATGGAGGGCCGGCTTCAATGAGAAAATTAAAGATGGAGCTTGGGGCCATCGAAAACCCCTTTCTGATCCAGAAGATGGCTGGTTGAAGACGCTACTTCAACTAGATTTTAGCGTTGATGCCCGAAAAGTGGCTAACGGTCTGGAAATGGAACAGTGTAAAAAGGGTGAGCGTTTGCCCTTTTTCCTTTTGTGCTGCCAAGAGGTACTAACGCTAACGTTTCTTTAACTGTGCAGTGCCTCCGCCTGGTTGGGAGCCCGAGTATTTCCGGAGGAAGAGGAAACAGGAACAAAGGAAGAAAGCTGCCGCCGCCGCCAGGGCTGCTGCTGCCATTGCGGAAGAGGAAGGCATTGCTACCGCTACGGGTACTACCTCATCGCCACCTCCTCGCACCCCTGTCGCAAGGAAGAAGAGAGTGAGGAAAACACGCGCCACGCAACCCGTTTCCCTTCACACCGTTGTTTCTTCGGAGGCGATAGTTGATCTCATTCCTACCGCGATACCTCTGGTTTCCTCATTCACCCAGGTATGCGTTCCTTTTTTCTAAGGTTTTCTTTTCTTCTGTATACTTTTCTTATCATGCGTGCACTGCATTTTCTAGGAGGCTTCCACTGTTTCTGCTCAGTCAACCTCTGCGAGTGATATGTCTATTGCCGAGGTCCTTCGAGAGCGTTAGAAGAAGGCCCGCTATGAGCTTCAGCACAGCCGTACCTCTTCCGCTGCGAATCCTCCTCTGAACGTCTCTGAGGGCGGTGTCCTTCCTGCCGAGCAATCGCAGGGTATTGATTTCGGTGGTAATCCTCACATTTTAGGTGATTCCTCCACCGCGACAGGCTATAACTCAAATGCCCTTAACCTTGAAGCACTTGGTAGAGATGGGTCCCTAGTGCCCAACGCGGGAGGTTCTGGCAGTCGACCCTCTTCTCCTGCCGCTCTGTTTTTTGTTCCGATGTCTCCTCCCAGTATCGCGAGAGGTGGCCCTGCCCCTGCTTTGATAGTCGGTGCCTCTACTTATAATCCTCCCCTCATGCCCACTCATCATAT
This sequence comes from Viola odorata, assembly GCA_963691705.1. Classification (NCBI taxonomy): domain Eukaryota; kingdom Viridiplantae; phylum Streptophyta; class Magnoliopsida; order Malpighiales; family Violaceae; genus Viola; species Viola odorata. The sequence goes on along the minus strand of OY829539.1, from coordinate 17,453,916 downwards.
TGGTTTGCGTTCCTTCAGGGACAACATTCTGGAATTTCCTGCCTGGACTGATCATGATTCCATTCTCGTGTCTACCTCTTACCTGGTAGCCGAGATTATGTCTCTTCCAAAGGAGGGATGCCTTTGCGGCTAGGAGTGAGCAGGAGCGTATAAACTTTCTTCGCTCCCAAGCACTTTCTTTTTTCTGCCACCTCCATTACCTGGATGAGGAGAATGCTAGGATTGCTGCAAACGGGCAGGGGGAGGTGACCAGGTTGCAGAACGAGAGTCATAGTTTTGTGGACGCGCTTAACATTGCCAATCAAGAAACAGAGTCTGCCCGTCAGGAAGTGACGACTGTCAAGCAAGAGCTGGAGGCTGTCAAGCATGCTTTGGAGGAGGAGAAACGGATTCTGACCGAACGCCTTTCTCGTAAGGAGAATGAGTTACGCTAGGAGAGGCAGAGGAATGCCGAGCTGACTGCCGATCTGGCTTTAAACGTTGAGAAGAATCAATGGTACTTGAGGGAAGGCGGAGGGCTCATGTCGGAGGCGTTGATGCATCATCATGGGGTAGAAAAACTACGTATTGATGAGTTGGCTGCGTATTTTGATAGGAGGGTCTCCACTATTACTGATGACAGCTTCTATTTATGGAAATCGAGGCAGCAAGGAGGAGTCAACTCACCACCCGCTCCTTAGTTTTTTTTATAGATAAATTATGATTTTTGCGGCCGACGAGCCCTTCCTTGTTTTGTAACGTTAACGATATCACTTTTTGCCTTGGTTGGGCTACCCCTTTTGAATGGAACTTCTTTGTCTGCTCTGTTTCATAATACTGCTTGCGCAACTATTCGTCCGTGGCGTTTGCTGCCGCGCCTCTATAGATATGCCCACTTTGCTCTCATATGAACTTCATTCAGGTTCCTCAGCTGCCTTTTCGATGGCCTTATTGTTGCTTTCTGATAGCATTTCCAAGAATGACTCAGCATTGCTCAGATTTAAATCACCCTTTGTTGTCAGGGGAGCTTTCTTGCCCCGTTAGGCCTGCTACGATGTTGTTGTTGCAGTAGGGATGTCTTTCCGGCCTTACTTTGCCGGGTATCGACCGCTCAATTTCTAGCTGGAGATTGGCTTCGGGAGTGCCTCATCTTAGCGAGCTGTCTGATCAGGACCAGCCATCTTTTCACTCCTAAGCGTTGAAACCTCGCGTCCCTGGAACGTGCCTCGTCTCAATGGGTCGTCTATGTGAGCACGGTTGCCACAAGGATAGGATTTTCACTTCCAGGACGGAGTTGGTCTCTCCTTGGGGTCGTACCTCGTCTTAATGGGCCATCTATATGAGCACGGTTGCCACAAGGATAGGATTTTTACTCCCAAGGATACCGGGGCGTGCCTCGTCTTAATGGGCCGTCTATATGAGCACGGTTGCCACAAGGATAGGATTTTCACTCCCGGGAGCATTTGGGGTCGTGCCTCGTCTTAATGGGTCGTCTGTGTGAGCACGGTTACCACAAGGATAGGATTTTCACTCCTAACGCTTAGTCATGCCAGGGCGTGCCTCGTCTTAGTAAGCTGTCTGATCAGGACCAGCCATTACAAGGATAGGATTTTCACTCCTGGCATGCTTCATTATCTGCATTTTATCCAACAACAAACGCACAGAAAGATATATCTTGTTAGAATAGTATTGATGTTACCAGATAGGGTGAGCTAATTCCTGGTGTGGTATAGCTTCGGACTAAGTTTGGACTAAGTTTGCCCATGCGTTGCCCTGCCGCTCGTCTATCTCTGAGCACTAAGTCTCCAGCTTTGAGCAATCGCTCTCTCACTTGCCGGTTGTGGTATTGCGCCATTTTTCTTTTGTAGTGTAGAGTTTTCAACAATGTTTCCTCATGTGTTTCTGGTAGGGCGTCAAGGTTAGCTCGTAACCTTTCCTCATTATTTTCTTCTCTGAAATGAGCCACCCGAAGGCTCATCATTCCGATCTCAACCGGTGTGACAGCTTCGGTTCTGAATGCTAATGCAAACGGGGTCTCTCCAGTGCCGGTCTTAACAGTCATGCGATAGGCCCACAGTACGTATGGCAGTTCGTCTGGCCATTTCTTTTTGGAACCTTCCAGGTTTCTTTTGATGCCACTAAGGATGTTGCGGTTGGTTACCTCTGCTTGGCCATTGGTTTGGGGGTGTGCCACGGAAGAGAACCTTTGTTCGATCTGGAATTCCGCACACTGATCCATGAAGAATTGACTTGTGAACTGTGCTCCATTATCGCTAATCAGTATGCGCGGAACCCCGAATCGCATAATGACTTGGTGTTTGAAAAAATGCCAAATTTTTTCAGTGGTGATGGTGGCTAACGCCTCAGCTTCTGCCCATTTTGTGAAGTAGTCTACCGCCACGACCACGAATTTTAGCTGAGATCTAGCCATTGGAAACGGGCCTAGTATGTCAATGCCCCATTTGGCAAACGGGCATGGAGCAATTATTTCTGAGATTGGCGTGGCCGGTTTTTGAGGGATCTTAGCGTATTCCTGATATTTCTTACAGGTTTTCACGAAGTTATGGCAATCTCTTCGTATGGTGGGCCAATAGAATCTCGACCGAAAGACTTGAGCTGCCAGAGTATCGCTCGCGATGTGCATGCCGCATATCCCTTCGTGAATTTCTCTTAGCACATGTAGGCCTTCTTGTTCCGTTATGCATTTAGCGGCTGGGTGGGAGAAGCACCTCCGTATTAACTCTCCGTTATAATATGTACATCGCGCCGCCCGTTTTAGGATTTTCCTTCTTTCCACAATTTCATCTGGTAGCCTATCATGCTTTAGATACTCTACCACTGGGATCCTCCAGTCATTTTCTATTTCTACCACACACAACGATGCTTGCTCCTCCATGAAAGAGGGTATGGATAGCTCCTTGTAATGTACCTCGTTGGGTATGGAGGCGTCTGCGTTGGCTGCCATCTTGGCGAGGCTATCAGCCTCTTCGTTACTTTCTCTGGGGATGTGCTCGAAGATGACCCGAGTGCCCTTTTTCTGCATCTCCGACAGCTCACGCTTTACTTTGGCCAAGTATTGAATCATGACGGGTTCTCGGGCTTGGGAGTTTCCAAGGACTTGATCCATTATCAATTTAGAGTCTCCTCGTATCTTTAGGCGTAAGCCGTATTGCTCTTCCGTCACGGTAGAGGCTTCGACGGAGAAGGTGTTTCCAATTCTGAGTCCTGCCAGCAACGCTTCATATTCAGCGGCGTTGTTGGATAACGGCTGCATGATTCTAATGGCATATCGCATTTCTATGCCGTTTGGCCCCACCAGGAAAACGCTTGCTCCTGCTAGCTCTTGATTTTTTGCGTCGTCCATGTTGATAACCCATGAGTCTGCGTGCGCTTCCGGGAACGGTAGGCATGAGTGTTCTGGTTCCTCCTCTGACAGTTTTTCCAACACCTCCTTGGTGAATGTGCACTCCGCTATGAAGTCAGCTAACGCCTGGGCTTTTATTGCCGGCCTGGCTTTGTATTGCAGCCCGTATTGTTCGAGCTCGATTGCCCAAATCAACATTCTCCCTGAGGACTCAGGCTTTCTAAAAAAAATTCTCAGCGGCTGATCAGTTAGAACGGTAACAGGGTGGGCTTGGAAATATCGGTCCATCTTTCGCGTTGCCTGTATTAGAGCAAGCGCTATCTTCTCGATGCGGGCGTATCGTAGCTCCGCGTCTTTTAATATGTGACTCACGAAAAATACAGGGCGATGTACATGCCCTTCACTTCGTACGAGGACGGTACTGACTACTTCGTCAGCTACTCCCAGGTATAGGTATAGCTCATCGCCGAACTCAGGCCTCGTTAGCACTAGATCGGATGACAAGTAGGCTTTTAGTCCTGCAAATGCGTTTTCACATTCCTCTGTCCACCCGAATGGGGCCTTGTTTCGAATGACCTTGAAAAAGGGGAGACATCTCTCTCCTTGCTTAGATATAAACCGTCCTAACGCGATGATGCAGCCAGTGAGCTTTTGTATTTCCATGACGGTTCGTGGGGATATCATGTCCTGAATGGCCTTTACCTTTAAAGGGTTGGGCTGAATACCCTTTCGGCTAACCACGTAGCCCAAGAATTTTCCCGTTTGGAACGCGAACATGCACTTTCGTGGGTTCAGCTTCATTTTGTATTTTTTCATCACATTGAAAACTTCTTCCAAATCGGCCAGATGGTCTCCAAAGCTTCGACTTTTAATCAGGATATCATCCACGTAGGCCTCTACGTTTTTCCCTATTTGTTTTTCGAAAATCTTATTCGCCATGCGCTGAAACGTTACCCCGACATTCTTCAGCCCAAACGGCATTGCGGTGTAGCAATATGTGGCCCTAGGGGTGATAAAGGCAGTTTTTTCTTCGTCTTCTATAGCCATTGGGATTTGGTGATACCCGGAGTTGGCATCCAGAGAGCTTAAATAAGCGTATCCCGTAGTTTGGTCGACCAGCTGGTCAATTCGAGGAAGGGGATAGCAATCTTTGGGCCAAGCATTATTTAGGTCAGTGAAATCAATGCACATGCGCCAATCTTCGTTAGGCTTTGGAACTAGCACCGGGTTAGCCAGCCAAGTTGGGTACTGAACTTCTCGAATGAACCCCACGTCTATGAGCTTCAGTAACTCCTTCTCGATAGCCGCCACTTTTTCTGATGAAAAGGCGCGTCGTTTCTGCTGAATAGGTTTGGCCTCAGGGCTGACATTTAGTCGATGCTCCGCGACTTCTCGCGAGATCCCAGGCATGTCTGCTGGTTTCCATGCGAATTCTCCCTTGCATTTTCTTAATAGTCGGGTTAGTTGCACGCTGTCTTCAGGGCTCAGTTTCTCACTGACCAAGAGATTCGCCTCATTGTCCTCAGCGATAGGTATTGACATCATCTGATCTAACGGATGAGTGCATTTTTCTTCTTTATCGTCAAAAGGATCGTCTGCCATGCAAACGTAGCGGTCGCAACTCCTCTGAGTCATGAGCAAATAACATTCGGCTGCCAGTTTCTGGTCTCCTTTGATTGAGACCACTCCGTCCCACGAGGGGTATTTCATTCGCAGGTGTTTTTGGGATATCGCTACCCCGAAACGATTGAGGAACGGTCGTCCCAGTATAGCGTTGTATGGTAACGTTAGGTCTACAACCAGGAATAATAGCTCTTCTGAGCGCTTGGATGTGTCTTCTCTGAAGTATACTGGCAAGGATGTTATTCCGGCTACCGGTATCGGTACGCCATCAATCCTGATAATTGGCCTCACGCATGGCGCTAGCTCCCCATCAGGGCGTTTCATCAAGTTATATGCTTCCAGCGAAAATAGATTTACTGCGCTCCCGTTGTCAACAAGGGTTCTTCTCACCACGTGAATTCCTATGATAGGTGTGACTACCAACGCGTCGTTGTGTGGGAAAACAATACCCTTTTTGTCTTCTTCTGAGAAGGACAATATCATTCTATCTAAGGCGTTTATCGCCTCAATTTTTACCTGGGCGCTTTCTCGCTTGCGCTTTTCCCCAGGACTGGGCATTTGTGGTATGGCCTCCTCGAAGTAGGGTGTTCCCCCGGCAATAATATTAATCATAGGCATCTGATCGCTATGGACAACTAGAGCTTCTCTATTTTGTCCAAGGGGGATTGCGTTAGCCCTCGTGGCGCGTGAAGGCGCTTGCCTCTGATCAGTTGTCATTCCCGTTGGGTTGTTCCTGGGCTCTTCTCTTGCCTTGGTGGCAAATTCTCCTAGGTAGCCGTCATCGACCAATCGCTCTATGGCCAATTTCAGTTCTCTGCATACATCTGTCGAATGTCCCTTGACCTTGTGGAACTTGCAATATTCGTTTTCCCTTCCTCCCATGATCATTCCTGGCTTCACAGGAGCCGGATATCTAATGGGCAGATTTCGCTGTTGGACTATCGCTAGAATTTCAGCCCATGGGAGTATAAGAGATGGAAGGTCAGGATCATATATCCGGCCTTTTGGTGGGTCCTCTTGTTTCCGAGAGGGGGACCCTCCAGGTCTTCCTTTCGAGAAATTGCCTCTCTGCCGGTTAGAGGTCTTGACAGTATGCTCCTTTCGTTGCCCCTGATCATAAGTGGGTCGTACGTCTGGGGTACTATTATGCGGGGCATTAGGGGCCACATATGGGTCCGTTGGCATGTCTCGGATCCATTCTCTATTTTCCTCCTCTTCCATTCTCGCATAATTATGCGCTTTCAGCCTCAGCGCATCCAGGGTCATCGGTGGGTCCACCGTTAGCGCGTCTCTCAATTTTCCGTATCGGCAGTTGCGTTTTAGGGCCTCAACCGCAAAATCAATAGTGACCCCTGGCATTAGGGACATTTCAAGATCCAATCGACCTAAAAAGTCGTTCAACGATTCCTGCGGTTTTCGATGGATATCGAACAGTGCAGCTGCTGACTTCCTGATAGGAATAGCCGTGCTAAACCGACTTTTAAATTTTTCTTCCAGTTGAGAAAAATTATCAATAGATCCGGCCGGGAGTCCCTCGAACCAGAGACGCGCCACGCTTGACAGCGTCATTACGAAGATCTGACACAATACTACGTCACTGCGCGTTTGGAATTGCACAAAATCTTTCACCTTATTGAGGTGAGAAATGGGATCTTTCGTGCCATCATATGATTCTGCTGGGAGTTTCACGTGTCGGTGAACTCTATGGTGCCTGACACTATTGATACCCAAATTTTGACGCCATTTTTAATCAATTTTAGCATTTCTGTCATTTATTTAATTTACTGTCATTTTTACTTGATTTACAGTCATCTGTAGTTAGTTTACTATCGCTAGCATTTTTAGGTGTTTCGTTGCATTTTTGCATCGTCGTTAGCATCGTCAGCTTTCGAAATCGCATTTTTCAATTTTTCGGCATGCATTTTCATTATTATTATTAATATTATTTTTAGCCTAAAAAATCACGTTTTAGACTATCCGGCAGTCGTATGCTAGATTTTCTGCATTTTTGGTCATCTCACGAATTTTAGGATTTTTAGGGTTTTAGCGCATTTTTTAGTATTTTTATTATTTTATTAATATTTTTATTCGAGCTTTTATTGGACCCGAGTAAGTCTGCTCGAACCACAGCCTGACTTTTAAATGTTTTCCATCAACTAGTTGCTAGCTTTTTTTCTGCTCGCAACGGTATACAACGTTTCGTGTAATTTTCGGCGTAACGTTTTTATTTTTCCGTTCCCGCGTTTTGCGCTTTTGAACGCGAAAATAAACGCGTCAAACGCGAAATTTTCATGCTTCGCTGTATACGGTTAAAACCGTCATATTTTTCTCTACGCGCTGGTACCCTCGGATCGAAAAGTCCGAGCGTTTGCTCGCAGGACTCAGCTCGAGCCCATTTAAATAAATTAAAGGGCATTTTAATCACAACCGTTGATCTGGTCAACTCAAGAAAAGTCAACCAGATCAACGGTTGACAAATTAAAGGGGCATGGTGCATGGCACACGCGAACGGCCATGGACGTGCGTGAACAGGGGAGCGAGCCACCGAGCTGCTCGCTCCCGTCCCCTCGGCCGTTACCTGTCCCCTCGGCCATCATCACAACGCCCCTAGCCCAGCCACCTCACGGCCGTAGCCCCGCTAGCGTGAACAACACCACCACGCGCAGCTCCTTCTCCCTCTCCTCCACGCGATTTTCTCCTATAAATAGGAGCTCCCATTCAACGTAAAAACGGCACCAAAATCGCAAGAAACCCTTGCTCCTTCTCCCTTTTGATCAGCTTGCTCATATTGAGCGACAATCGTCCAGTTCAAAGTTTGAAACGTGAGCTTTCTCTCTCTAGCTCATCTTCGGTTTTTCTGCGCAAGTTTTCTTTAATTTCGTTTGGCTTGATTTTGAGCAAATAAATTGATTGTTTTTGTGCTATTAATTCACATACGTAATGTAGATTAATTACATGCTTTCAATTTTGAAAATCGTTGGCTAGATTGTTCGAATTAATTAGTTTTCGATAATTAACGGTTCGGTCGTTTTGTTGAAATTAAATTTTGTACGAGTCAAACTAAAAATCGAGGTTTATACGGTCGGAAAGTCGTCGAAGAGACGAACATTTCGGTACGTCCATTTTTCAAAACGGCCAAGTGTGGCCGGAGTTGGGTCGCCGGCAGTAGCTCCGGCGACCAAGGGAGGGGGTGATGAATAGTGCCATGCCTATTCATCACACGGCGCCGTTTTGGCCCACCCCTCCCAAGTTTTCAAAGTTTTCAATTAGGTCCCTCCGATTTTTAATTCTTTCCGAAATTTCAAATGGCAAGTTTTTCGTAAAAATAATTCGTACGCATCGTACGTTAATTTCTCGTATTATCAACTGTTTAATTTTCTGCACTTATCAACTGTTTAATTTTCTGCACTTATCAACTGTTTAATTTTCTGCACTTATCAACTGTTTAAATTTTCTGCACTTATCAACTGTTTTAATTCTTAGCACTTTAAATTTCCGCACTTTATTTTCTGCAATTTAAAAATTCAGTTATTTATTTTTACCGCCTACATGGACGGTCGCACTTTAATTTCCGCAATATCAACTGCTTTAATTTTTCGCAAAACTGCTGGAAATCCTTCCGCAATATCAACTGTTTTATTTTCTGCAAATATCAATTGTTTTATTTTCCGCAATATCAACTGCTTTAATTTTTCGCACAACTGCTGGAAATCCTTCCGCAAATATCAACTGCTTTATTTTCTGCAAATATCAATTGTTTTATTTTTCGCAAATATCAACTCTCTACTTTCTGCAAATTATCCAACTGTTAAATTCTCGTATGCTTAAAATCAATCATTTTTCGCATGCAATCAACGTAGATATTAAATTCTCCCATGCGTAAAATCAATCATTCTTCGCATGCAATCACGTAGATATTAAATTCTCCCATGCGTAAAATCAATCATTCTTCGCATGCAATCAACGTAGATATTAAATTCTCCCATGCGTAAAATCAATCATTCTTCGCATGCAATCACGTAGATGTTAGATTCTCACATGCTTAAAATCAATCATTTTTCGCATGCAATCAACGTAGCATTTTAATTCTCACATGCGTAAAATCAATCAGTCTTCGCATGCAATCACGTAGATGTTAGATTCTCACATGCTTAAAATCAATCATTTTTCGCATGCAATCAACGTAGCATTTTAATTCTCACATGCTTAAAATCAATCATTTTTCGCATGCAATCACGTAGCATTTTAATTCTCGCATGCTTAAAATCAATCATTTTTCGCATGCAATCACGTAGATGTTAGATTCTCACATGCTTAAAATCAATCATTTTTCGCATGCAATCAACGTAGCATTTTAATTCTCACATGCTTAAAATCAATCATTTTTCGCATGCAATCACGTAGCACTGTTAAAATTCTCACATGCGTAAAATCAATCATTTTTCGCATGCAATCACCATAGCATTTAAATTCTCGTATGTGTAAAATCAATCATTTTTCACATACGATCAACCCCACATTTAAATTTCGTATGCGTAAAATCAATCATTTATCGCATGCAAATCAGCTCAGCATTTAAATTCTCGTATGCGTAAAATCCATCATTTTTCGCATACAAACAACTGTCATCATTTTTATCAAACCCAGCATCTCACTTTCGTATACGCAAAATTCATCATTTCTCGTATGCAATCAACTGTCATTTAAATTTTCGCACTCATAAAATTGTTTACTTCTTTCTCAAGCTATCACTAATACTCTCACTTTGTAGGTTTTAAATTCAAGCTTCGCTCGAAAGTACGCCTTTCGATTCCCTTTTATTTATTCAGCGCTTTTTCGTAAAATAGCAGTCGTACGCATGATATATAGAACTGTTAGAATTAAAATCAACCCACATGAACAACGTGTTTAAAGAGTCGCTTCAAATGCCATATTCATGTGATTTTAAATTCTCGCATATATTGACTGCATGTACATGGGGACTTTCGATCCCACATCAGTTTTCCACTTCAAAAACCAATCATTTAAAATTGGTACTCTGTTAGCAATCCATGATAGGTTCACATAGCAATCAATCTAATCATGCATGGCCCGATGATGAAATAAGAGGGCGCTCATTCAGTCTTACAGAAAATTCAGTCCCATCACGTTACGGTCAAGAATAATAGACTGATCTTGATAAACGGTAACCCCGTCCGAAAGATCTTTTTTTATTATTTTTGAACGGTCCCGATTGTGGAAAAGGCTAAAGTGACGATTCCTCTGAGGGCCCCCTTTTTCAAAATAAAACGCATTTTCATCAAAACACCTTTTAAACACCTCTCTCATCAACCGGTAACCATTTTCGGATGTGACTCGGGTGCCTAACACCTTCCCGAGACCATAATACGACCCCGAACCTTTTGTCTGGGGTCCAGACCCCTTTTTTGTGCCTTTAGTTTTTTTACTTATTATATTTCCTATGCCATGACGATTAAGGTTCCCTAAAGCCTAGCAACCAAATTAGGGTGGCGACTTCATTGCATGTTGCGAGGCGTCTGTCTACGCTGAGCATTGTAAGGTCCCAAATTTCGTTGCACACTCGCGAGTTTTTAATTTTCGTGGGGGCGCGACAGTTTGGCGACTCCGCTGGGGAATTTTTGGGTCGGAGCCGGTTTTGTCTTTTTTAGAGAGGTGTTTATGTGTTTATTTATTTGCTTTGATCAATTGCTGATCTGTTCATTTATTTGCTTTATCAATCGTCATATGTATATCATAGCGCCCTACACCCAGGGGACCAATACCAAAATAGGAGGGTAGTAGTGACGCCCTAGGACACATGTCCTAGGTAGTGTTCACCAATCCCAACTCGGATGAACCCCTAAAGCCAGTTGAAAGGATTACTCGATTTCGTAAGGAATCGGGGACGCCAGACGACACTTTAGGGACCCTTTCATGGTATCATCCGGGAACCATTCAAGCCAGTTAGAGGTGTCGGAATCAGAGCCCCAGCACGTGCATCATGATTATACCTGTTTATCGTGGCTATTTATCTTGTTGGTATGATGACGTGATTTTTCCTGTTATACAAACTGTGGATTTCTCACACACACCATTTACTTAGCACTTAGAAATTTTGATGTTTGTCCTACAGGGCCCATTTTGCTCATTCACCATGACAGCACCTACGTTACTTTCATTTGATATTTTCGGGGGACGAAGCTTCGACGATCAAGCTGCCCGAGGAGATCTGTTAGAATGGGGATTCGCCCCTGACATCACCACTAAAATCAAAGTAGAGGTTGTAGACTTTGATTTGACTAGGATTCGGATGTTAAGGAATGAGCTGACTGAAGACGAAGAGACTCAGTTTGAGGGTAGTTATGGAAAGCTACTGACCCTAGTGGATGTCAAGGCCGATTGGGGTTGTATCAGGGCAGCTCTGAAGTTCTGGGATTCCTACTATCATTGCTTCTCTTTTGACAAGGGAGTGGACTTAACTCCTACACTCAAGGAGTACTCAACTTTGATGTGCTTCACATCACCCATATCAATCATCTACCAGAATGTCCGACTTGACTCTGCAAGTGTAAAAATAAGACTCGACAGGCTATTAGGAATCCCTACTCATGTCAAGGAGGGTGACTACGTTTGGTGTTGGTCGGATATCGAGGCACGATTTCAGCTATCAAATGGAGCTAGGCGCTTAAGGATTCTGGCCTTCGCCATTGTAGGATTCGTCTTTTTTCCGAGGATGAGAAACGTCATCGACTCTTCAGCAGCCAACATCTTTTACGAGATGGAGGTAAATGCCATCAATCCTACAACAGCCATCTTGGCCGAGACCTTTCGTTCCTTAGACTCCTGCCGAAGGAAGGGGAAAGGGAGGCTCACCTGTTGCGCCCAGCTACTGACAGTATGGTTGATCAGCCACTTCAAGCAAATTCCTGATCAATCCATCTTCTTCGAGAGCTACATCAGGTCGTGCCCTCTGCTCAGAGTTATCAATGCAATGACCATAGATAAATGGGAGATGGAAAATAAAGACGTCTGGATCAACCGATTCATCAACCTCTCAGAGGAAGACTTTAGTTGGCATGCCAAGTGGCTACGAACCTCCGATCCTATCGTCTGCTGTGGACCCCTACCTTGGGTTCCTCTAATCGGAGCTTGGGGATGTGCTCACTACTGCCCTGCCCTCGTACTCAGGCAGTTTTGCATCACCCAGATCATTCCAGTAACATTCGGCATGACGAAAACGGATCTACCACACACCGGAGAGAATCAGAACATGCAGTTGTACGCCCTAGACTGGGCCAACCCCTTTTGTCTCAAAGGACGTGTCGCCCCTGCCGCAACAATACCGCAATATCCACAGTGGAGGTTGCAGCGAGTCAACGACAATGTCTTGCCTCACCCAGAAAATCAGAAACCGATAGAAGAGGAAGGAGAATCGCAAGTAAGTGGAGGAATAGATGCCATGGCTTACGCGCAAGTGGTAGAACAAATGCGAGCAGCGCAGGAAGAGCGAGATCTAATGACAGAGGAAAGAGATACTGCCGAAGCACGTCAATGCTACGTAGAAGTCCAGAAGAATGAGGTACACCGACGTCATAGGGATTTTGTCCGGATACAAGCAGTAAAACAGAAGGTGGCCCTCAGGGCCTTCAACGAAAGCTTGAGCAGCGAAACCCGCAAGAAAGAAGCTTCGAGTGCCATAATCCAAGACAAGGATTCAACGATAAGGGTCTTGACTACTCGAGCAGATCTAGGAGATAGGAAGAGCCAGGCATTGCAAAACCGAATTACCGCCTTAGAAGCTGAGATAGAAATGCAGAAAGGGGAGAGGGCTTCGATGGAGTACCTTTGGCAGGAGAACTCTGACGCCCAGGATTGACGCCTTTAGGGAAAGGCTCGGATATCGGCAAACCTTTTCTTTTAGCTAGGACCCTTAATTTCATCTATCTTAGCCATTTTTGATGAACTTAGGTAGTTGGCAAGTTTACCATACTTTTGTAAACACTTTAATAAAGTCGTACTCTTTCGGATATTTATTAAAATTGCCTATCTTTTTCATATCAATTATCCATCCCAAATACAACTCAAAAGACCATCGCAAAAAGAAAAAGAAAATCCCTCCGAGATAAACACAATCTTTTCACTAAAAAACCAGAAAAATCAGACCAAGCAATATATAGCCAAGTAGCCCTCGCTCATGACCCTATCCTTTTAGTTTATCACCAGAACTTCCGAGTTCATAGCATAGATCGACGTCCCTCCCCTTGGTTGGGTTCACTAGGCATCAGGCCCTACAGCGTTGAAAGCATAATGTGAAAAGAGATCCCCCTAGCATGACGGCGTTGGTTGCCCCTGCTGATTTGGGTTTCGCCGTTAGCATCTCAGATTTGCGTCATATCGTTGGAATGTATAGAGGCTTCCTTCGTATCTCGCCAACGACCAAGATATCTCGCCTCCGCGACCACCCTGAAAATATCAAATGAAAGTACAAGCCAGAAAAGCGAATGAGCAAATGGGGAGACCTCGGGATTGCACATCACCTGTGTATCTTCATTTATACTCACTGTTTTTGTGTTTTTTCCCTTTTTTCAGGTTCACCATAGCTCCTCGGAAGCAAGCTACTCCGCACAGGCTCCCTTTGACTAGACTTCAAAAGCGAAAAATGACTGAACCGGCCAAGACCGATGAAGCACTGACCGCTAGAATTGCTGAGTTAGAGGAGCAAGTTAGGATCACTACGGAAAGGGCCGCCAGGGCCAGAAAGGAAAGAGATGAAGCTGTCACCGAGTTTCCACCGGGTTTCGATCCCCCTCAAACAAACAGACCTTCCCCTTTACTCACCGACGCAGGACCTTCGGTACTCCTACCCCTGTCCGGCCCTCCGGGCCGTTGGAGATGGGTTAGTCCCTTCACTGTACCCAACGCTGCAAGTCCTCCAGTTAAGGCGGGTGAAGAGATCTCCCCGTCGCTTCAGCACCTTTCAATCAACCCTGCTGTGGACCCTAGCAAGAGCCAGGCCCACCCAGAGAATCCGTATCTCCCTCCTATTCCTCCGAGCACAGTTCCCGGACCTGTGGGAACTCAGCTCCTCACTTTCAACTCAGCACAACCGCAGTTCTCATCAGGACTGGCACTACCCTTCGGTTCCAACCCCATCGGGGCCGAGCAACCGAAAAATGATCGGCTAAACCTACTTGAGGAAAGGCTCCGAGCAATTGAAGGGGCTGATCCATTTGACCCTACCGGCCCTGCCGATATGTGTATGGTCCCCGGGATTGTCGTACCCCCGAAGTACAAAATCCCTGACTTCGAAAAATATACTGGGGTAGAGTGCCCAAAGACCCATCTCAGAGCATACTGCAACAAGATGGCAGAGGTAATCCACAATGAGCCGTTGTTGATTCATCTCTTCCGGGAAAGCTTGACCAAGCACGCCCTGACATGGTATATGGGGCTAGATCGAGCCAGGATCAGGACATGGAGAGACTTATCCGACACATTCTACCGACAATATAAGTTCAATATGGAGGTAGCACCCGACCGCGCTGATCTGCAAAACATGGAAAAGAAAGTCGGCGAGTCCGTAAAAACCTATGCTCAGAGATGGAGGGAGGTGGCCTCACGGATCTCTCCACCCTTAAGCGACAAGGAACTCCTGTCGATCTTCTTGCACACCTTCAAGGCTCCCTACTACACGTACCTGATCTCAAACCCCTCAAATAGCTTCTCCGATATGGTCCTAATTGCCGAAAGAGTCGAGCAAGGAATTAAGTCAGGACGAATCTTGCCTTCAGCATCGGAATCTGCACCCAGGAAAGCACCTATCATAAAAGGAGACGTTGGATTTGTGGCTCCCCAAGCTCATCAGGGGCAGCCATTTCACCACCTCCACCTTATTTATCGCCATCGCCCTACCCTCTGCCGTCATTATATCAACCTACCTACTTTCCTTTCACCTCCCCTCCTGTTGCCAATATCGCGCCTCAAAGCCCTACGCATTTCCCCATCAGTACAAGCATCACAACCCATGCAACCCAAGCCATATAACCCACCAAAAAACCCAAATAACCAAAATACGACAAACAATCGGTGGAGCCGAGAGCCTCCACCTCCTCTTCCTCTTCCTGCAGGAGAAATCTACAAACATCTCTTGGCAGCCGGACAGATCGTACCGGTGCCGGCTCAGCCTCAATTGCCTCCTTACCCGAAGTGGTATGATCTCAACGCGAGGTGTGAATACCACGCTGGAGCCCTAGGTCACACTCTGGAAAACTGCTTCGCATTTAAAGCCAAAGTCCAGCACTTGATCAAGAGTGGGTGGGTATCTTTCGAAGGGTTAGCAAAAGGACCCAACACATCCACCAACCCTCTTCCCAATCATGCCCAGGGAAAGGGAGGAGTGAACGCCATCTCGGCAGGAGAAAGAAACGACCTTCTCTTTTCCGCATCAAGCTGGCCACAGGAACAACTTTTCCTGGCCCTAACTCGAGGAGGACACTTACCATACTCGGAGAGCAATCCAAGTGGCTGCATGTACTGCGAGGAAAGCGACGATCACAAAATCCAAAACTGCAAGGTGTTCGCAGAAAGGGTGGTACAACTCTCGCATCTCGGGGTGATCCAAACCCAGAAAGCAACCCACGAGGGAAGATCCATTAACGCCATCAGAGACGGATTTCCTATCTCGCATAACGCCAAGGGAACTCCACTCCCAATCCTCCGAAAGAAGGGATCGACTTCGTCGGGCAAACGATTCTCCAAACGCTGCGACGAGGGCGATCGCGAGATTGATACTTTGGGCCAACCTTCTGGGAGATTCGATTACCTCGTCAGGTATTCGGCGCCACCCTCCTATGGTGGCCCAGCACCATCACTACCTTCTTGGGAACCCTCAGACTCCGAATCATACCCTTTACCGATGTGGTCGCTCCCTCTGTTTCCTTTGAAGGAAATCTACACAAGCCTCTTGGTAGAGGGACAGATTATGCCATCCCCACTCCCGTCTCAATCCACTCCTTACCCTAGCTGGTATGATCCAAAGGTTAGCTGCGAATATAACACCGGAACCAGAGGACACTCCTTGGAGGATTGTTATGCCTTTAGATAAAAGGTCGAGCACCTAACTAAACAAGGGCGAATCTCGCCCCATGGATTAGCAAAGGATCCTGCTGTGACAATGGGTCCCCTACCGCACCATAATTCGGGGATGGGCGACATTGCTTCCGTAGGAATCAACTTTCCTCGCCCTTCAATGGAAGAAACACCCAACGAAGAGTTGTTCTTCGCTCTAGCTAACAACGCTTATCTACCATTCCCGGGGAATAATCAGGCCCAATGCCTCTTCTGCCAAGGGGAAAGCAAGCATGACATCCAGGATTGTGGACTCTTTCGGCAAAAAGTCAAGCAACTCACCACATTCGGAGTCATCCAAACTAAAGGAGAAGCCCGAGGAACCATCAATGCCATCGGGGACCACTCTCCAGCACCATATTCCTTCGAATATGTGGCTCAGACAGGGGACACCTCCACAACCCCACGCAAGGTAGTGTTCACATTAGTTGTGAATACTCCTAGCCGAGACCTGCACGCAGTCCCATTCGACTACGGGTACACGGTAGTCACCACCCCTCCTACAGTCACGCCAATAGGACCCACTATCGGTGAAACCTCTCATATCGGGGGCATGACCCGCACCGGGAGATGTTACATCTCGGAGGAAGTAGAGAAGCAACGACAAGCTAAAGGGAAAAACCCTGTGATTCGCGAGGAAACGATAGAGGAAACACAAGGTTTGAGCCAACCTGTAACCGCGGACAAGACGGCTGAGTTCCTCAAAATCATGAAACAGAGCGAGTTCAGCATCATCGAACAAGATACTTACTTCAGAGGCTCATCACCAAGCTCTCCTGAAAGTCTTGAAGCAAGCCTTCGTAACTAAGGATATCACTACAGAAGGGGTGGAAAACCTTGTCGGAAGGATTCAGGCCCTCAGCGACATTTCCTTCTCTGAAGAAGAGATCGACCCCTCAGGAAAAGATCACAACAAGGCCCTATACATCACGGTAGAATGTAAGGGACACGTCATAGCTAAGGCCCTCATCGACAATGGGTCCGCGCTGAATGTCATGCCCAGGCACGTCCTCGAGCAACTACCGGTCGATTTCTCTCACATGAAACCTAGCGGAATGATGGCTAGGGCTTTCGATGGCACCACTCGAGAGATCATCGGAAACTTCGAATTGGACATGGTCATTGGGCCCCACACCTTCGCCCTGACATTCCAGATCATGGAAATCCAACCTGCTTACAGCATGCTACTAGGACGACCTTGGATCCACTCAGCAGGGGCAGTCCCCTCTTCTCTGCATCAGTGCCTCAAGTACGTCAAGGATAATGCCTTAGTCACGATAAAGGCAGAAGAGGCCCTGATCTTTGCTAAGCACGCCTCCGTGCCTTACATCGAAACTGCCGAAACCTTGGAGAGCTCGTTCCAAGCCTTCGAAATCGTCAACACAGACTGGATCAAGGGGGGTCCCTTGTGGGCAAAACCGCAAAATCTGAGACAGCCGAAACCACCCCTAAACCAATGCTGGAAGGAAGTTTCCAATTGGGAAAATGGCTCGGCGCCAAGCTACAAGGATCCAAAGGATGGTCGCCTCCGAAGAGCTTCGGAGACCGTTTTGGGTTAGGGTACCAACCTGGCAAAGCCGATTTCGTTAGAATTGCCCAAGAAAAGAAAGAAAAGCAGTTGGCTAAGCTATTTGGGCAGTCAGCACCAGGGGGCAAGATGTTAATCCCCCATATCAGGACTACGTTCCCCTTCGCCGCCGAAACCATCAATGGAAATCCTGTCAAGGTATCGGACCTCCGTATCTGCACTCTGGGAGAAGAGGGATCGTCGTCTGGTTCAGTCATTTTCGTTAAGAAGTCAGGGGAGTCTGTGTGCAACTGGACCATCACCATGCTTTCGGATGTCTCTCCGAAATTACTCCTTTTGAAAATATATTTTGCACGTTTTCTCACGAAAATATTTTTGTAGGAACTCATGTTCCCCTTTTGTTAAAAATCAAATATGTATGCAATTTTCATTTCACGCATCTCTTTTTTTCGCACTTTTAATGTTAGGATGAATGTTAGTTCGGATTGTCTTGATAAAACCTATGTCTTTACTGGTGAAGAAATCGTCACCACCGAAGATAAGGTCGAAATCTCCGACGAACTGACCCGTTTACTAGAAAGTTCAGAAAAGGAAATAACCCCTCATCAGGAGGAATTGGAAGTAAACTTGAGGGCAAGCAACGAGAATCAAAAGCTGGTTAAGATCGGAACTACCCTGGACACAATTCAGAGAGAAAGATTGATTTCTTTCCTCAAAGACTACTCCGATGTATTCGCATGGTCATACGCCAACATGCCAGGACTTGATCCCGGGATAGTCAAGCATCGTGTCCCATTGAAACCTGAGTTTAAACCTATCAAACAAAAGCCTGAAGAAGATCATCTAGAGGGTGGTAATAACTCGCAAAGACTGGCATGACAGGCTTCCCTTCGCGCTGCATTTTTGCCGGATAGCAACCCGTACGTCTACAGGGGCAACTCCCTACTCATTAGTTTACGGCATGGAAGCCGTAATTCCCCTTGAAATAGAAATCCCTTCTCTCAGAATCCTGGCAGAGTCTGAAGTAGAAGAATCAGATTGGGCAAGAGTGAGGTACGAGCAGCTGAACCTCCTTCCCGAAAAGCGCTTGGCCGTTATCTGCCATGCACAATTATATCAGCAAAGAATGGCCAACGCTTATGACAGGAAAGTGCGACCTCGCAAGTTCGAGGCTGGGGATTTAGTACTGAAGAAGATTCTCCCTCATCAGGAGGCCAGTCAAGGAAAGTGGGCCCCCAAATATGAGGGCCCGTATCTAGTTAAAAGTGCATTCTCAAGGGGTGCCCTAATGCTAACCAACATGGACGGAGACGATCTCCTAAGACCGGTGAATGCCGATGCAGTCAAGATATACTACGCCTGAAGTGTCACGGGTTACACGTTCGGCCAGATCAGCGACATAGGGTTTTATCATGACAATCTAATACAAACGTTTGTTCTGAAATTAATAAAACAAGTTTTTTTTCAGGAGATGCGTATGATTTTAAAACTTTGTTATCCTCTTTCGTTAAACGTGTGAGATGACAAAAGGAGGCATGGCATAGATGGCTCCCCAGGAGTAGCTCGAGACGTAAGACGCATCCCTTAGACTAACGCCACTAATCAATTTTAAGTTTTGCAGCGGCGTATAGTCTCATCTTGGCATCACGAGAAGACCACGGAGCTTCCGCTCGTAGCGACTCTTGGAGGGCCGCAACGGGCCACCTTCAAGAGCAAATCAGGAAAGATTTTAAGGCAAACTGTCGCCATCTAAAGCGAAATTCTTTTTCCTGCAGTGCGACCAGCACAACCGGCATCGCGAACAACCGTTCTCGAAGGACTAAATGCTGAACCAAAGTCACAAAGCTCATCCTAAGCCGGCCAAGTCGTCGAAACGCTATCAAAGTCGGCTCCCATCTCCGTTCACCTATTCGGAGGAGCTCATCGCCAAAACACCGTGGTCGCACAGTGCAACATTACAGGCAACAACTCCTGGGAAAAGCACGACAAAAAGTCGTCCTCCTGGGGTCACCATCAACATACTTAATGCGGTCTTGTTCAAGAAGGTTCCGGCATCCGCACCATGATCAATACGGTGTATCCTTTAATCGAGAGACAGCCAGGCTATAAGTATCACCCACGCCAAGGCGAGAGCTGCAGCAACACATCTAAAAACAAAGCTATCATCAATCGACATCCGACCTAAGTCACGCTCAATGACCCACGAGTGGCCCGTCTAAAAGGGAGAGCTTAAAAACTTATCAATCACATTCCTTTTGCCAAAAATCATCTCGCATTTACTCCTCATTAGTTCTTGCCGCATCGTTTTTTTCAGGAACTGGGTCACCCCCATTCGATGCCCGCATAAGGACGGTAAGCATGTGCCCTTGCAGCCCCGCTGCACATTACGGGAACGGAGGGTTTTCCCCTTTATCCCCAAGCAATCACTAAGCCCATCAACAAAGGTCTAGCAAGGGCCGGTAAGCAAGTATACCCAGTGCGGATCCCATTTTCCCTTCGACCGGGATCAGCGGTTCCCATAAAGCAGCTGAAAAAGAAACCAATCAGCACACCGAAGCGAAGCATCCCGGAACCGGGGACCACGTCATAGGCACCCTTGAAAAGCCGAGTTAAAAGAAGGGAGAATCCCTGAACTTATCTCTTTTTTTCGTTTTAAATTAATTTCTCTGTTTGTTGTCCCCTCTGCATCTCACAGGGACCGGAAGCATCTCGCTGTCATCCGCGTGAAGCTCGTGGAAGACGCCCTTGCAGCCCCGCTGCACACCTTAGGGGAGTCCATCTTTCTTTCCCCTTTTATTTAAAATTGTTTTCATTCTTACTCGATTTGATAGATTTAAGCCGAGTACGGTCGTCTGGCCCACTGGGGGCAACCTTAGGTTCTCATTAGAACGTTGCAAGTAGGTCATCCCCCACATCTAGCAATCAAGTCTTCTAGCAATCAAACCATTGAGCAATCAAACCCTCAATCAATCAAAAATCAAAAAAATCGATCAAAATCCCTCTTTAGCCCGGCTAAAACAAAAGCATACTGCTCTTATAGGCATTTTCATGCATCGCATAGGTCAGAAATATTCAATCCCTCTGTTAAATCAAGCATCTATCCAAATTACGTGCCATGCATGATATTACCTGTTTGCTCTTATATCCGCGGTTTGTTCCGACGTAAGCAGTCACAAACAAATCCCGGTAAGCATTTTCGAGCCATCGCGGCGTATCTTTCATGAGCGTAAGGGCCTGACTAGATGCTAGTTGAGTTCGTATAATATCCAGGGTACATGCGCAATTAGACATGGGATAGCTATAAAATGACATGGGACTTTTACGATTTTCTCCACTTTTTTCGTTTCTTTACTCTTTCCACCATGTATGTCATCACTCCCCAAACCAACAATATCACTCATACCCCGGGAGCCAAAGAGCAGTTTCAGCTAAAATTGCCAGCCGGAAGTAAAAGCACGCCAAGTTCAAGTTCACGACGAAGGAGACTGAAAAGGGCGCCAGGAGATCGCTAAGGACTATCACCGAAGAAGCAGCAACTACGAAGGCCGAGGCCTCGAGACAGAAGGGGAAGAGATCAAGACGAAGGCCGTGCTTGCTCTGCTCTGTTGCATTTCAAGATCAAATCAAAAAAAAAGGGGAAGAAGAAAAAAAGAAAAGAAAAAAAAGGGAGAGACAAGAGAGAAAAAAAAAGAGAGGAAAAAGGGAAAAGAAAAGAAAAAAGAAATGCTCAGAGACCTTCGAAGAATAACAAACAATCGAAGAGACAAAGCAAGCACAGCCCGGGGACGACTCAGTTCGAGAAATCTCGAAGAAAACTTTCCCCAGTGAACTCGAGTAAAAAGGCCCAAGGCCAACTCGAGAAATCTCAAAGCAACCTTCCCCAGTGAACTCGAGCAAAAAGGCCCAAGGCCAACTCGAGAAATCTCGAAGCATCCTTCCCCAGGAAAGGCCCAAGGCCCCACTCGACACACCGCAAGCAGCGAACCGCAAAGCAGCGACGACGCTCCCCAATGAAGACTCGAGAAAAGGGCCCCTGGCCGACGGGAAAATGACATCCCCAGCAAAACATCGCCCACATCAGGGCTAATCAGCAAAACATCGCCCACATCAGGGCCAATCAGCAAAACATCGCCCACATCAGGGCCAATCAGCAAAACATCGCCCACATCAGGGTCAATCAACAAAGCATCACTCATCAAAAGCAATCTGTTCCCAAAACAAACTCCTTTCCGGACTTTTCATGTCCCTTCATTCTTTTCCGTAAAAGTCCCATCGATTATTAGAACGCCCATGCATGTGCATCTTCATTCGAAGTCTATTCACTCGGATTGACATTGCGAACTGTAAATTATGTATCATGTTAGCAGCATCTTTATGAGTGTAAAAATACTTAGCCTTGTTTCAGAGCGTGAGTGCAAACACTAATATCAGGTGAGGACTACTTACGGCTGCAAATCGTGGGAAAGTCTTGTCCTTGGGGTCGTTACCTCCTGAGCAGGACGCAGACGCATTCTAGATTCGTATCAAGGCCGCTAGCATTAGCATTCTTCTCCTCCCAGAGTGACAGCATAGTTTAATTTCCAGCATAGCATCTTCTCCTCCCAAAGTGACAGCATAGTTTAATTTCCAGCATAGCATCTTCTCCTCCCAGAGTGACAGCATAGTTTAATTTCCAGCATAGCATCTTCTCCTCCCAGAGTGACCTTAGTTTAAATTTCCGCATTTCGCGTCGTCTCCTACGGGAATCGACGTTCTTTAAATTTCAGCATAGCATCTTCTCCTCCCAGAGTGACAGCATAGTTTAGCTTCCAGCACAGCATCTCCTCCTCCCAGAGTGACCTTAGTTTAAGTTTCCGCATTTCGCGTCGTCTCCTACGGGAATCGACGTTCTTTTGATTTCAGCATAGCATTCTCCTCCTCCCAGAGTGACAGCATAGTGTAGCTTCCAGCGTAGCGTTTCTTCTCCTCCCAGAGTGACAACATAGCGTAGATCTACCTTTTTCAGCTTTAGCATTTCTTCCCCTCTCAGAGTGATATCCTTCACATAATTCTACATTTCTGCATAATTATTTTCTTCCTCTTAGAGTTGACATCATTAGGGCGAAGCGTTCGTACATCTACGAATAGCGCGTCATCCTCCCTAGGCAACGTCTGTTGCGTGTCAGACCCCCCAGTGGAGTCGTCATTTACGTTGTCGTAAAATCACTTTTCATCCCTTGCAGAGTAGTCATCATTTACACTTCCTGCAACTTATGTTTCTCTCAATACCCGAGTAGATCTAAGCTTATATCTTTGCAGGATCAACAACCTATCTCCTCCTCCCAGAGCGACATCAAGCAATCACCTGTTAATCCCTAGTGATGACAACAGCAATTTCCTCCTCCTAGAGTGACAGCAATCAATCTCCTCCTCCCAGAGTGATGGCAAGTAATCACCTTTTACCCCCAGTGGTAGCATCAATCAAACTACCTCCTCCCAGAGCGACATCATCACTGTAGGTTTGAGGTAAGACCTGTTGTGTCGCCAAAATTCGGATATATATAGGGGCGGCTGTCTTTACTGCTTATCAAATCCTTCGATAAGACAGTAAAGAGGGGGCAACTGTTGATACCCAAATTTTGACGCCATTTTTAATCAATTTTAGCATTTCTGTCATTTATTTAATTTACTGTCATTTTTACTTGATTTACAGTCATCTGTAGTTAGTTTACTATCGCTAGCATTTTTAGGTGTTTCGTTGCATTTTTGCATCGTCGTTAGCATCGTCAGCTTTCGAAATCGCATTTTTCAATTTTTCGGCATGCATTTTCATTATTATTATTAATATTATTTTTAGCCTAAAAAATCACGTTTTAGACTATCCGGCAGTCGTATGCTAGTTTTTCTGCATTTTTGGTCATCTCATGAATTTTAGGATTTTTAGGGTTTTAGCGCATTTTTTAGTATTTTTATTATTTTATTAATATTTTTATTCGAGCTTTTATTGGACCCGAGTAAGTCTACTCGAACCACAGCCTGACTTTTAAATGTTTTCCATCAACTAGTTGCTAGCTTTTTTTCTGCTCGCAACGGTATACAACGTTTCGTGTAATTTTCGGCGTAACGTTTTTATTTTTCCGTTCCCGCGTTTCGCGCTTTTGAACGCGAAAATAAACGCGTCAAACGCGAAATTTTCATGCTTCGCTGTATACGGTTAAAACCGTCATATTTTTCTCTACGCGCTGGTACCCTCGGATCGAAAAGTCCGAGCGTTTGCTCGCAGGACTCAGCTCGAGCCCATTTAAATAAATTAAAGGGCATTTTAATCACAACCGTTGATCTGGTCAACTCAAGAAAAGTCAACCAGATCAACGGTTGACAAATTAAAGGGGCATGGTGCATGGCACACGCGAACGGCCATGGACGTGCGTGAACAGGGGAGCGAGCCACCGAGCTGCTCGCTCCCGTCCCCTCGGCCGTTACCTGTCCCCTCGGCCATCATCACAACGCCCCTAGCCTAGCCACCTCACGGCCGTAGCCCCGCCAGCGTGAACAACACCACCACGCGCAGCTCCTTCTCCCTCTCCTCCACGCGATTTTCTCCTATAAATAGGAGCTCCCATTCAACGTAAAAACGGCACCAAAATCGCAAGAAACCCTTGCTCCTTCTCCCTCTTGATCAGCTTGCTCATATTGAGCGACAATCGTCCAGTTCAAAGTTTGAAACGTGAGCTTTCTCTCTCTAGCTCATCTTCGGTTTTTCTGCGCAAGTTTTCTTTAATTTCGTTTGGCTTGATTTTGAGCAAATAAATTGATTGTTTTTGTGCTATTAATTCACATACGTAATGTAGATTAAATACATGCTTTCAATTTTGAAAATCGTTGGCTAGATTGTTCGAATTAATTAGTTTTCGATAATTAACGGTTCGGTCGTTTTTTTGAAATTAAATTTTGTACGAGTCAAACTAAAAATCGAGGTTTATACGGTCGGAAAGTCGTCGAAGAGACGAACATTTCGGTACGTCCATTTTTCAAAACGGCCAAGTGTGGCCGGAGTTGGGTCGCCGGCAGTAGCTCCGGCGACCAAGGGAGGGGGTGATGAATAGTGCCATGCCTATTCATCACACGGCGCCGTTTTGGCCCACCCCTCCCAAGTTTTCAAAGTTTTCAATTAGGTCCCTCCGATTTTTAATTCTTTCCAAAATTTCAAATGGCAAGTTTTTCGTAAAAATAATTCGTACGCATCGTACGTTAATTTCTCGTATTATCAACTGTTTAATTTTCTGCACTTATCAACTGTTTAATTTTCTGCACTTATCAACTGTTTAATTTTCTGCACTTATCAACTGTTTAATTTTCTGCACTTATCAACTGTTTAAATTTTCTGCACTTATCAACTGTTTTAATTCTAAGCACTTTAAATTTCCGCACTTTATTTTCTGCAATTTAAAAATTCAGTTATTTATTTTTACCGCCTACATGGACGGTCGCACTTTAATTTCCGCAATATCAACTGCTTTAATTTTTCGCAAAACTGCTGGAAATCCTTCCGCAATATCAACTGTTTTATTTTCTGCAAATATCAATTGTTTTATTTTCCGCAATATCAACTGCTTTAATTTTTCGCACAACTGCTGGAAATCCTTCCGCAAATATCAACTGCTTTATTTTCTGCAAATATCAATTGTTTTATTTTTCGTAAATATCAACTCTCTACTTTCTGCAAATTATCCAACTGTTAAATTCTCGTATGCTTAAAATCAATCATTTTTCGCATGCAATCAACGTAGATATTAAATTCTCCCATGCGTAAAATCAATCATTCTTCGCATGCAATCACGTAGATATTAAATTCTCCCATGCGTAAAATCAATCATTCTTCGCATGCAATCAACGTAGATATTAAATTCTCCCATGCGTAAAATCAATCATTCTTCGCATGCAATCACGTAGATGTTAGATTCTCACATGCTTAAAATCAATCATTTTTCGCATGCAATCAACGTAGCATTTTAATTCTCACATGCGTAAAATCAATCAGTCTTCGCATGCAATCACGTAGATGTTAGATTCTCACATGCATAAAATCAATCATTTTTCGCATGCAATCAACGTAGCATTTTAATTCTCACATGCTTAAAATCAATCATTTTTCGCATGCAATCACGTAGCATTTTAATTCTCGCATGCTTAAAATCAATCATTTTTCGCATGCAATCACGTAGATGTTAGATTCTCACATGCTTAAAATCAATCATTTTTCGCATGCAATCAACGTAGCATTTTAATTCTCACATGCTTAAAATCAATCATTTTTCGCATGCAATCACGTAGCACTGTTAAAATTCTCACATGCGTAAAATCAATCATTTTTCGCATGCAATCACCATAGCATTTAAATTCTCGTATGTGTAAAATCAATCATTTTTCACATACGATCAACCCCACATTTAAATTTCGTATGCGTAAAATCAATCATTTATCGCATGCAAATCAGCTCAGCATTTAAATTCTCGTATGCGTAAAATCCATCATTTTTCGCATACAAACAACTGTCATCATTTTTATCAAACCCAGCATCTCACTTTCGTATACGCAAAATTCATCATTTCTCGTATGCAATCAACTGTCATTTAAATTTTCGCACTCATAAAATTGTTTACTTCTTTCTCAAGCTATCACTAATACTCTCACTTTGTAGGTTTTAAATTCAAGCTTCGCTCGAAAGTACGCCTTTCGATTCCCTTTTATTTATTCAGCGCTTTTTCGTAAAATAGCAGTCGTACGCATGATATATAGAACTGTTAGAATTAAAATCAACCCACATGAACAACGTGTTTAAAGAGTCGCTTCAAATGCCATATTCATGTGATTTTAAATTCTCGCATATATTGACTGCATGTACATGGGGACTTTCGATCCCACATCAGTTTTCCACTTCAAAAACCAATCATTTAAAATTGGTACTCTGTTAGCAATCCATGATAGGTTCACATAGCAATCAATCTAATCATGCATGACCCGATGATGAAATAAGAGGGCGCTCATTCAGTCTTACAGAAAATTCAGTCCTATCACGTTACGGTCAAGAATAATAGACTGATCTTGATAAACGGTAACCCCGTCCGAAAGATCTTTTTTTATTATTTTTGAACGGTCCCGATTGTGGAAAAGGCTAAAGTGACGATTCCTCTGAGGGCCCCCTTTTTCAAAATAAAACGCATTTTCATCAAAACACCTTTTAAACACCTCTCTCATCAACCGGTAACCGTTTTTGGATGTGACTCGGGTGCCTAACACCTTCCCGAGACCATAATACGACCCCGAACCTTTTGTCTGGGGTCCAGACCCCTTTTTTGTGCCTTTAGTTTTTTTACTTATTATATTTCCTATGCCATGACGATTAAGGTTCCCTAAAGCCTAGCAACCAAATTAGGGTGGCGACTTCATTGCATGTTGCGAGGCGTCTGTCTACGCTGAGCATTGTAAGGTCCCAAATTTCGTTGCACACTCGCGAGTTTTTAATTTTCGTGGGGGCGCGACAGACACGGTAACTGAACGGATGGCCAAGGTTAATATTAGGGACCCCACAAGGCTGGTGCGGGTGTGGAATTTCAACGTCATATCTGGGATTCTGAGGGTCATATTCCTGATGCCGCCTGGGAGATCGGCTGCGGCTTCTTGGAGTTCGAGCTCGTCGACCTCTGCTGCTAGATCTTTCACTGTATCTAGGAGATGGCTCTCTCAATATATCCCCCTGTCGATCATCCCAATGTTCTCTGTACTCATCACGTCGGCGAGCTATTTCAGGGATAGAGATTCCTCCCCTGTATTGTCCAGAATGTTCCGCGGGTCCATGCGCGAGCGGCGGGACGCTGATGGGGGCCAATGAAAATGGTAAGGAGAACGGTAGTCCTCTGGATTGTCGGGGCGATAATGGTCGTTCATTGACAATGGACGGGGTGAAAAATACTTGGGAGGACACACCAGGTCTCGAGGTATGAGGAGTAAATCCAGCAGCCATCTCTGTCAACTGATCCAATTGAGCTTGGAGAGCTGCTATTGGAGAGCTCCTCATGGATCTCCCTGCTTGGGGGGTAAGACGACTGGTTCCTGCTACGTGAGAAAAGGGAGAGCAAATCTGGAATGTAATTTCTTCCGAACTTCGCCCAGGAGGAAGATCTGATTCTCCCACAGTGACGTCCTGCACTGGGGTGGAGGCATCAGAGGGAGCGAAGGCAAACAGTCATCTGCGGGTGTTGTATGGGATGTTGGAAGTTTGGGACAGCGCCGGATCTGACTCTGAGGCCATAATCCTTCTAACTTCGGGGAGGAGGAGCTTGGTTATTAAGGATGCTCACTTAATAGAACCAATACTCTCAATGAAAGCACCAATTTGATAAGATTTTGTTTTCTGCCGAAGGATGTATGGCGGAACGTCTCCTCTCAGATCAGTGCTCATGACGGTCCGCGGTACCTGCAATGCGCCGGAGGGGGTCTCCGGTGGAAATACTCCGATGCTTAAGTCAGTATGTGTACTGAATTTGGCAGAGCTTAGGCCAGTTAGAGTATGCTTACCTGCCTCCTTTGAGGGGGAAGTGTATATATAGAAGAATTGAGCATTTCCACGTTTGGGAATAGCTAGAGAGCTATCCCTAACGTTAGGGATCGTGGTTCGCCCCTCGGATGATATGTTACCGTGGCGGTAGCCATGGGATAAATGTTACCACGATAGGGTAGCGACTGAGTTGTCCCTCTAACGCGTGGTATTCCTCAGAATGAGACAGCTCCTCGAGCCATCTAGAAGGTTTGTTTGGGGAGACTCCTGAGCACTGTTTTGCCCTCGTGGCGTCAACCTCTGGGGTAGGCGATGACCCTCTATCCACCGCGGCGGTGGGAACAGTGATTTCTTCTTTCAGTTCAGGGCAATAGACGGAAATACCCTTTTCCTTAGGTGGATTGTTATCATAAGCCCAACTGAAAATGAGCCCGAGTGTTCACCAAGGGCTAACGCCCCTTCTCCGCGAGGTACCAGAGCGTTTCCTCGTCAGAAAGTGGTTTAGATGATTTTTGTCAGGGCTTATAAATTGAAGTTTCTTTTGCGCAAGTTTCCTCGCACTTGCACGTCCCTTTCTTTTCCATATTTCGCCATGGATGAACTGACCCGAAATTTCCTGATCTCCAAAACTTTGACCTTGAAGAACCTTACTGAAGGTGACATCGGCTTGCTGGAGAGAATGATCACCAAGACCTCGGAGGATGTCCTGGAGTTGTAGGGGATACTTACCCCTATTTTGTCCAAACAGCTGGGAATATCTTTGGAGGACTTCCGTCCTTTGGAGAGCTTGGCGACACTGGCCACTACTACTGCCCACCTTGACGTGGTTGCCTCGATGCTGCAGCAGCGGAAGGATTTGTTGGTCTGCTGCTTGAAGGGGATGAGGGCCTGCTCCGCTGAGCTGACCTCCGTTGCTGACGCGCTGAGGGATATCCCGGTCGTACCAGGGGAGGATGATGCAGGATCCATTGGCAGCTGCGTTAAGTAATGCCTTATAATGAGCTTTAAGGCCTTCACAAAAATATTGAACAAGAGCGTGCTCGGTAAGGTTGTGAGCTAGACAGCTAGATTGCATCTTCTGGAACCTCTCATAGTACTGGGCTAGAGTCTCCTCTTTCTTCTGAACAATGGAGACGAGTGGCTTGCGCGTGGTATTGGAGATAGAAGTCGGGTAGTACTTCTCAGTGAAGATTTTTGACATACCTACCCAAGAACGAATAGATCTTGTGGGAAGGTCGTAATACTAGTCTAGGGCATCATCTTTGAGAGACCACTGGAATGCGCGGAGCTTGGCTTGCTCAATACTGACGTTGACGGGTTTCATAGCCTCGCAAATAGAGTGGAGCTGTTGAAGATGGCGAAGAGCATTTTCCTTAGCTACCCCTCGAAAAGTAGGCAGATGATGAAGTACGGCTGACTTCAGAGTCCAGTCATGAGGGACGTTGGGCTAGTCAATGCAGCTACTTGCCATATCAGGGGTTGCATGGAAATTGTCGATGGTTTGTTGGTCTGGGGGTGGTGGTTGGTCTTCGCGGTTCTCACGGTTGTTACGGTTATCATTGTTGGCTAGGTCATCCATTGCTGGAAAATTAAAATGGTCTGGTATGAGGTTTTCGGGGTTACGATGGAGAAAGGTTAGGTCCACGAAAAGCTGGTGTTCCTGATCAGCCAGATTGGAGGGGGAAACGTCGAGGGCAGGATGTGGGATTACTCTACGATGAGCGGATATTCCTTGAGCTTGCCTACGAAGTCCTCTTTCTGTTCTAGTCAACTCGAGGTCTAGAGGGAGTAGATCGGGGGCAGATCTCCTGGTCATACAAGAAAAATAAAAACAAAATTAGTACCGTTCAATCCCCGGCAACGGCACCAAAATTTGATCGTCACTCAAATATACTAATATTTTCCTGGTGCCTAGATGCACAAATTAATGTGTATAGGGCAAGACAGGGTCAAACCGCAGAGATTGAAGGAGTAAATTGCTAATGAAAATGTATGACAAGGCAATATGCAACAGCTCTAACCAAAGTAACACTACTGGGGGGGGGGGGGGGGGGTTATGTTGATTAACGAGTTAATCAACGCAGAGTATAGGAGCTAACAAAACAGAATTGGAAAGTACTTATCTAGGGCATGAAAGTAAAATGTGATCCAGGGCTAGAAATATAAATAGTTCGGGTGCAGGAAAAGTAATAAAGAAGATATTAATCAAATGAGACGAGGTCTTAGCGAAAGGTGCTTCCTTGGGTTGTTTTCTAGGTTGGCTAGTCATTGGTACAAAAATATTCTAGACTCAAGTACAGATCTGTTATAGGGACCGCATTTCCACACCGCATCCCCTGCTTACCTTCTTAGATAAAAGTCACCCCCCGTTTCCACATATGAGGTGACCTTGACGTTCCGCCATCCTCCCAGCTACCTCTCTTGTCATCAAGAGGCAGCCTTAACACTTTGACCTGTCATGGGTACGAAGTAGGGAAGCTAAATTCAGAACGCCCATGAAGGGGAGGTAAGACAGATCTAGGGCGCGACAGCTCGGCTTGTCAAGACCCATATCACATACCCTAGATAACTATTTACCCCTAGGTGAGGCCTCTCGCTCTGCCTCCCCTAGGTGTCTGCTAAAATTCTAGGGCTTCGCGTCAGGTATAACCCTGGAATATGACGTTACTCATGCAGAAATACTAACAGGTGATCAAGCTCTTAACATTTCTAGACAAGCATGGAATTAAATCGGTAAGCAATTATGTGCAACAAGGGAATATATTAAGCATGCATTAGACCTCTTAGTCGAACCCTACAACCCTTGAAACACCCTTCACTAAGAAGGGGGTATTTAGCTACTCATACTATAACATAAATAGTAGGTATATAGAATCATACAATAACAAAGAAAGTAAAAAGGGAGTAGAGGAAACCAGTAGATTAATTAATAATCGAAGAGGAAAGTTGCGACAAAGGTTGTTCTTGATGACAAGAGGAGAAGATCCCCAGAAAATAAGTGCTAAAATTAATGTAGGAAAAATATCCTTGGACAGTCGTCCTTACAAAAACCCTAAAACTATGCTTATATAGCCTAATACTAGTTAGGAGATAAAAACAGCTAAGGGCAATAAGGGCGTGACAGCACATGTCCTTGCAAAAGGAATATTCTGGGATTCCTGACACGCCTGATGCCTTCTGGAAGCGTCTGGGATTCCGTGCGGATCTTTGAAGATGCTTTTCTTTGGTGGAAGATGCATAACTGTCGAGGACTTGAGACGGCGCACTGGTCTGGTTCGCGTCGAGGTCTTGACGATGTTCTTTCTTCTAGGCTTGGAAACTGGAATTCCTCAGAATTGCTCTAAAATCATTTCTTTTCGATCTTTTCCCTCTTTTGATGTTGATCTGCAAATAAGATTGGAATTAGGGTCAAATAGCAACATCAAGCCCCCGAAAGGGCTAGAAAAGAGGGTAAAACTGAGGCTATGAAATGTGCTATCATAAGGGTGTGTGGAAAGCCTCGGTTGGGCTCCCCCATGCTCTTCCCATGCTCATCATCACTCTCATGTCCTTCCGACTCCGTTTCACATGCCCCTTCCTTGTATGGATCTTCTCGTGACTTAGCTTTTCGTGGTGCTAGGGAGTATGGCGAGCTTCCCTTGATTCAACATAAAGGTTTGGAGCATCTCCTTTAACTCATAGTGGCCCCGCTCTACAACGTCAAATCTAGCCGATAAAGAAGGATCGGCCTTATTGGACTTAATGCCATTGTTTCCCATGACACTTTCGGTGGACATCTTAGAACATTTGGTACCTGCACAAGTAGCAAACGTAGTAAAAATTCTCCCCCTCATGTGTTTACTCTCGTATTTAAGCACTCGAAAAAGTTGTTCTCACAAAATCTCTCACTCCTTGTTCCCGACTTGGAGCTATAAGTTAGTCGACAATTCACTTATCAATCAATATCTTCACCTTAAGTAACAACCATAAGACTCAAAAAGAAAATGGAAAACAATTAAGAGACTCTAGGAGGCAAAAGAAAGAAAACTGAATGCAATAGAAACTTGAGAATTGAAAGGCTAATTGGTGTTTGGCAAGCATTGATATTCAACTCATTTTCCCTTCCCTTCCTTTTGATTGTCTATTTTTTTTTAATCTTATCTTTTCACTCACAAGGAAATGGTTTCTTTTCTTTCCTTTTCTATAGTTTTTCTTTTTAAAAGGTAAATTCAACTTGCTTTGCAAGTCATAGTGTAGAAAATTGATGAAAATCTACAGCTATGTAATTTCTTTTTTTTTATTTTTTATTTTTGGTGTAAGTGAAGAGTATTAGGTCAAAAGAAGAAAAGAGAATTTGTGGACACTGACGTTAAACACAAAATACAAGAATTTGGACGAAAGGAATGGATCAAATGCAAGTTTTCTTCAGCTTTCTCAAGAACGCTCAAGATTGATGGTGTTCTTGGCGGGAAAATTTGCTTTCAAGTTTCGGATTGGAAACAAAGACGAAATCAATTGTTCTTGACTCTAGACACTCAATATGACTCAGCACAACAATATTCAACCAAGAAAGAAGAAGAAATTTGGTTAAAAAGGCAACAAAATTTTGACAGCTAAAACATGACACCAAAAGCTAGAAAAATTGAAATCCTTGAATTGGTGGTCCAAATGACGTAATTCTTTCACCAAAAGTTCAGGAACTCAAGATAATCATACATGAAACATTACCCAAAGGTTTTTATCCAGTAATTTTGGCACGAATGCGGGGAGGCAATACTCAAAACACCCATGAAGCAGAGGTAAGACACGTCTAGGGAGTGATACCTCTCAGCTTGTCAGACTCGCAACAACGCCCTAATCGAGTGCTTGCCCTAGATGGACGAGATCACTCTATTGCGATGACTTCGCTCTAGGCGTCTACTTCTCCTAATAGCCTCACGTAAGCTAATACCATTAGGATGATAATAATCACAAAGAAATACTAGTAGTTGATCAGACTCTTAACATTTCTAGATGAAAATAGCAAGAAAGCGGCAAACAAATGAATATGGTAATAAGAATGTATTAAATACGTTTAGACCTCTTAACTAATCCTTGCAACCCTTGAAACACCCTTTACTAAGAAGTTGAAAGCTTAGCTACTCATAATCAAACACAAACAATAGATAGGAACAACAAATAACATAAATATACTGAAGAGATGAAAAAGGGAAATGTATTAGAATAAACCGGTGGGGAAATCAATGCTTTTCTCCTCCTACAAGCTGACGGCGCTGCTGATAATGGAAAAGCACAAATCCCTAAAATTAAGGTAAAGGTAAAGTATCAAGTGTCTGCCCCAAAAACCCTAGGACTTCAGCTTAAACATCCTAACAACCCGCTAGGGGACAAAAATAACTAATGAGAGAGAGTGACAACACATGGCAGAGCGTGCTCCTTAAGGAGAAATATCCTGGAATCTTCTGGAAGAGCCTGGTGCTTTCTAGAGACGCAAGGAATCCCATGCGAATCTTTAGGAATCTTTCTCTCTGGCCTTTGATTAAGGATTGATGCAGAAGCATCGTGGGCAATAGACTGCTCTCTGGTTAGCTTCGAGGGCACGACGACATTTCGATATTCTAGGCCTTGATGCTTCGAGTTTCTAGGGAATCCACCAAAATTGCATGTTTCTGTTCATTTCCTACTTTTGGCACTGATCTGTAATAAAGATGAAAATAGAGGCAATTCAGTAGTATCATGCCCAAGAAAAGGCCAAAAATAAGGAGAAAAATATGCTCAAGACACACACTATCAATCGTGTCAATGGATCTAGATTGAGTTTATCAACAAAACCCAACCAAAATTGTGTAAAGAAATGCAAGGAAAATGGAGAATCGAAGTTGGAAAGATGGAGAAAAGTGCGGCGAAAAAATGATGAAATTTCTGGACAAGTTGATGGATGATATATGGTTGATAATCAATTTGAAGTAATCAATCAACAAGAGAACAATCAATCTAACATGTACTTAATCATCCTCCAACGAGAATCCAATATATTCAAGCAATCAAATATCCCCAAAATATTCATTCAATTCGATACAAAATGAAATTAAAGGAAATAGAGATTAAAAGGAGTTTTACTTGTAATGGATCAAGAAATCTCCAAGGCTTGATCCTCACAAGTTGAGTTCTTGGTGTTTAGAGGGATGAGTTCTCTCAAACTCAACAATAAACACTTAGGCAAAAACTAAGGAAGAAAAGAAAGTAGGAAGCTATTTATAGGAGCTTCAAAAAGAGGTCTAAAATATAGTTTCGGATTTCTGACGCAGGGATAGTGTGATCACGCCTAGAGATAACATGATCACGCCTAGAGATAACGTTATCACGACTAGAGATAACGTGATCACGCCTAAAATAAAAGACATTGGCGTGATCACATCAAGACGTTGGCGTGATCACGCTATCCAGGGTTGTTTCACCAAAATACGCGTCGTTGGCTCTTGGTCATTCCGTGGCCGCTCTTTTGCCTCCGATATGATATGAAATCATCATTAAGACCCAACCTTCTTCTAGAAGCGCATCCTTGCTCATCGTAGCTTCAATCCATAGTATGATTTTCTTTGCCCTTCTCCTTGTGATTGGTCCTCTTAGCGCCACATCTTGTTCTTCAAGGTCTAATGTAGGTTTGATCGCATCAATCCACAAGGACTAGGGGTAGATGCTCGCTTCAATATATGACAAGGGAAAACAGACCAAAACAATAGCAAATAGAGGTTTTTGAAGAGTTGTATGTTTAATAACTAAGAATGGAATAATTAATAGAATTAAAACAAGTAGGAAATCAGTAGAGAAAGGGTCCTTAGTAGGAATCCATCTTCGGTTGCATTTGTAGGCAGCCAATCATTGGTGCAAGGATCGTCTACTCCTAGCTGGTAAATGTACTATAGGGACCAGGTAAGTTTAGGTCCCCTGCTTTATTTCTTACGAGAAACTACCCCAAGGTACGTTTATGGAGTAGTCTTGACACTTCGCCGTCCTCCAAGGTACGCTTATGGAGGAAATACTCAAAGGCCTATTAAGAAGAGGAAAGACACACCTAGGGCGAGATACTCAGTATGTTCGAGGCACTACCCTAATCACTCGTTTAACCTAGTCAGATTGGACTAGCGACCTGATGACTCTGATCTAGTTGTCTACTTTACCTTGCAACCTCATGTTAGTTATTACTATAGAGATGACTTTAATCGCCTAGGCATAGTCACTAGTTGATCATCCTTGTAAACAGTCCTAGGTGAATTGACAAGAAATCGTTAAACAAATAAATACAAGCTAGAGATATTTTAAACTCAATTACACCTCATGGCTTCCTTAGCCACCTTTGATGATTCCTACTAAGAACAAGAGATTTAGCTACTCATAATGAAAGTAAAATAGATAAAATAATTAAAGTGCATAATTGAAAGAAGAAGAGAATAAGAAAACTACTGAATATTACCGGCCGGAGCAAAGCTCCGGTTTATTACAAAGCTGCTGGAAAAAGGGTGAAGGGGAGGAAAAGGAAGAGGGAAAGCGGGAAGAAGAGAGAGCCTCCTCCAAAGATGATCATCAAAACCCTAAATCTAGAAAGTCTTATAGGGGAAATTATAAAGAAGAAAATTCTAAAAATAGAAAATAATAAAAAGGAAATCCTAAATCTAAGGGATTTGCAAAATATGGAAACAGATCTCTTGCTGAGCTGGGGGAATCGTGGGAATAAAGCGCAGATCTCTGATTTTCCTCTTTCGAAAGTTTCCATTTTCTGCTGCTCGCTGCTTCAGAGATGAGCAGCAAAGCCTAGATGCTCGAAATCCTCCAAAATCTAGTGAATAATGCATCTTTTTGATATTTTCTCTCCAAAAGCCAGGATCTGCAAATAGTAAAGAAACAAGGGTAAATTAGTAGCATCAAGACCTAAAAGGGGCTGGGAAAGGAAGGAAAAATACGTACAAAATGCATCATGTCAGTCCCTTCCAAATTCTCCACCGAATCAACAACAACGCATATATCCTTTACTTGCTAAGTGAGTATGGATCCATTAGCAACTTCTTCCATATTAATGACTTGATCTTTTTCCATACAGGAGACAAGGATCTTAAAGACATGGATTTGAGGTATAATCATTTCAAAGGAGGAGGAGATGATGTGATCTTACCTATGCCTACAGTAGACCTTGAGGATATGGCGCCACAAGGGCCAATCACCCATAGCATGGCTAAGAAACTTGCATTATGGATTGCAACCAAGATCAGGAAGAAAGCTCTTCAAACCGATGGTCGGGTCTTGATGGTGATCGAGCACCATATCGGAGGCGAAGGATCGACTGTGCGCCTATATCGGAAACCCTAGAGGAGGCCCATGCTAACCCTAGGCCATCCACTCACGCCCTCGCGTAAGTCCTAGGCCACCCGCGTGGCCCCTCGCATCTATCGGGAATCTCATAGGATGACCAAGCAACTCACGAGGCCACTCCGCGCGCAGCCCTAACAAGGCATGAGGCCACCTTGATAAGATTCGAAGTTTTGGGGGTCGGAAGGGGAGGTGGGGCCAATCAGAGTCACTGTAGTTTCCACCGAATGTACCTACAAAGCGTCGGAGGGGGGGCTCTGACGTAAACACTCCAATGCCTAAGTTAGTGAGGCGGTTCAAAATGGCAGAGGTTCCAGCTGCGATCTTAGGCTTACCATGCATTTTAAATGGTGGGGTATTTATAGGCCGGGTGAGGGCGTTATCTGGGAAAATAACACTTCCTGGCGACATCAAGGACGATATCTTCGAATGACGCCAGGGACGATATCTTCAGGTGACTTCATGGGCGACAACTTCAAGTGACGTCATGCCTGTCCTAGGATGGGATAGCGCCGTGCGTGTAGGTGGATGACGCGTAAGACCCCCCCTCCCCCGCTTATATCGACCATCCCAGAGCTCCTCGCTAGTTAAGGGGGGTCAACCTTCCTTGGCTGACCCGTGGCAGGCGCGGTAGGGTTCCAACCTTCGCAATGATACAAGGACGATAATACCCTTGAAGTAGCCTTAATTGTTATCATAAGCCCAACTAAAAACAAGCCCGGGTGTTTACCAAGGGCTATCATTTCAGCTTCCATTCAGATTGCATGTCGACACGTGCGATATAGGGTGGCTCGGTCCTCGAGAAGCACATCTTTTATCGCCTTTTCTTGAGACTTATAAATTCAAATTTTCTTTGCACCAGTTATGCATTTTTTTATCATTTCTTCTCCGTATTTGCATCATGGACAGTCTTACCAAGAATTTTCTGATCTCTGAAACTCACACCCTAAAGAACCTCAACGACGACGACGTTGGCTTTCTGGAAAATATACTGATCAAGTCATCCGAGAACGTTCTGGAGCTTCAAGGAATGCTGACTCCCCTTCGGTCCAAGCTTGGTGTGACTTCTCTAGAGGATTTCAGTCCTTTATAGTGTGTGTCCAAGTTGGTTGCTGTTGTCTCCCATATCGAGGTGGTGATCACTATGCTACAGCACAAGAAGGATTTGCTGAACTACTGCTTGAAGGGCATGAGGATTTCTTTTGCCGGATTGACCTCTGTGGCGGACGCTTTGAGGGAGGTCCCTACACTGCCAGAGGATGATGATGCTGGATCCCAGGCTTGACTGTCGACCATCGCCGTTCTACCTTTTCTTTTCTTTGTATAAATGTATGCCCAGGCCGTTAGGCCATAAATAAAAAAATAAAATGTTTTTCTTTATTGGGGTCACCGTTTCTTTTCGCCACGTGCTAGTCGATGTTTCGGTTGATTGCCACATCAGCCCAACTGAAAACGAGTATGTCCTCGGTTAGACTTTGGTAGCAGTTATCCTCACGAACCGTTCTTCATTAATTTCGCTCCGCCTCTTTAGTATCAACTGATTGGGCGGTTTTTTGGTGCCTATCGATTAGGGAGATCTTCCAATAGGCGTGATCACAGGATTCAATTCTGCAATTTAACCCACTTTCGAGACGCACCAATTTTCTCAAAAATTATGCGGGAAGATGGGAAAGCACCTCCTTCCCAGCTATTTAATGGGATTTTCTCTCCCTTTTTCTATTCATCTCTTTCCTCCTAGTTTCTTGTTAGAACCGCTTGCAGTTTCATGGCCGATTCATACTCTTTAGACCTTGCAGAACGCGGCTCTCCCCTAACTCCTCCGACCTCACCAGATTCTGAGAATCCTCCTTCATCCTCATGCCTGAAGGGGCGACTTTCTCGCAGTAAAAGTCATAAGAGGTTGAGGAAAAGAAGGACTTCGAAGACGGTCGACCCATCTCCACTCGTTTATCCTCACCTGTTTAGAATGGTGACATTCTGTCTCCTCACGTAAGTCGCTCTATGGAGAGGGGTTCCGCCAACGGTATCGGTGCTGAAATCGCGGCCCCTGCTACCAAAGGGGAGCCAAGTTTACTAAAACTGGGTCAGACGAGGCACACCGAAGAACCTTTCCCTCCCATTGCTGAGGAGTTTCCATCCTCGGATGAGGAATACTAGTACTGGCCTTCCTATTGGCCTGATGATGATTAGTCTTATGTATCGTGCCTCTTTGTAGATGTCGTACGACCTTGATTGAATAAAATTACACTTTTCATTTTCCTCCTTTCCTTAATCGCCTTTTCGCGTTAACTCCTTTCGCACTTGGTTAGTTATCGCTGAGAAGCAAGCTGCCGCTTGATATGACCGTTTTATCAGCTTCTAATCAGTGGCTATTTTTCTTCGAGAATATAAATGCTTAGTCATAAATATTCTTATGCGGTTTCTCTACGTGTCACTTTCTGTTTTGCACGCGTCTCGTTTTCACAGGCTGTTGGGTACTCAGGTCAACCTTTAAAAGGGAACCATTGTTTTCTTTTAACACTTTTGCTCGCGCTTCAAAATTCTCTCTCATCATTCTCTCTCTTTTGCTTCTTCTTTTATTCGAAGAAACTTTCTTCAACCGTTCATCGGCGCCGGCGACTTATATATTGCCTTCTTGTTCCAGGTATTTTTGCTCCATTTCCTCAAATTTTCTTCTTATTGGCTCATTATGCGCATTACTAGAGACCCTAGGGGTCTTCAGATGCCTATAGATCTAGAAATCAAGAGAACGCCCAGTAGCTTTACTTGTGAAATGGTCTTGAAAGCTGAGTTAGAGGAGCATGGTATTTCCTTTCCTCCCAGTTTTTCCGTTAAGGTTCCTGAGGCGGGTCAACGACTTCATGACCCCTTGCCCAGGAGTGACAGGATGGTCTATTTTAAGATGTTCCTTTATGGTTTTCTCTTTCCCATTCATGAGTCTGTAAAGAAATTGCAGCGTCAGTACGATATCGACCCGACTCAGATAACCCCTTCCTCTTGGTGCAGAATTTATGCTTTTCTTCGCGCTTGCGAACGGCAAGGTATACTTACTCCGTCTGTCAATTTATTCTGTAAATTTTTTAGCTTCAAGTGTCGCAACTGTTTGGTCGATATCGCTCCAAGATGGAATGACGCATTCGCCCAGTCATTCTGGCAGAGGTTCAAGGGATACGAGGGGACTGTAAAGGATTGGAAAAGTGGGTTCTTTATTGTTAGTCTTCCTTTCTGTCCTTGGCCTAGGGGCTTTAACCGCGGGCTTGTCGATTCCATTTGGGTAAACCCAGCGGTGTTGTCTAGGGAAGAGTTACATCAGGCTGTCACCTTGTTAGACATGAATTCCTCCTTCCGTATCCGAGAATTTGCCCTGTACAGGCTTATGACGGAGTGTACTATAGGTGAGTTCCCTTTTTTGTGTTATCATTACGACTTACTCACTACTCTAACGTGTCTTGGTGGTAGACGATACTGAAGACCGATCGCCTGGCATGGATGCCGCTTCTTTAAACGTAACACCACTTCAAACTCTACCGGCTTCTCCCCTGCCCGAGAGTTCCAGCCGTCAAGCCGCTTCGCCAAAAAAGAGGAGGACTAAGACAGTTGCCGCGAGAGGGCGCGATATTCCCGCTCGGGCCTCTAGTTTTCTCAATAATTGGCTACCGGATCGGAGCAAGAGAACGACCACGGGTCAACCCCAACGAGGACATGGACCTCGAGACCGGGCTTCTCCATGCTTCCACGGCACAGCGGAAAAAACTCAGAGTTGAGAAAACCGCTCAAGCTGCTGGGATTTTCTTGAAGAAAGCTGATGAGGTCCCCTTCACAAATGTCGACCCTTCTACCGTGGCGACGACCTCTCAGGCGACAAAGGTCCCCGAGGCGTCACCGGTCATTCCCCCCGCGGTCGTTGAAAACCCATCGGTGCCAGACTCGACTCCACCTATTGACGTTCCTGACTCTCTCATTTCCTCTTATATTCCTGACGTTGTCGCGCCGCCACCTGACTTGAGCATTCCTTTTGTTCCTTCACCGAGGATCCCTTAACCATTACTGTTCACATCCATTTCTGGCCTAGGTGATTTCGTGGAAAGTTGCTCTCCTCCTTTTGTCACCAATATTTCTCTTTCGGACTCCCGAGTGGGAGTCTCTTCTTACCGCTTGGATCTGTCCACCTTTGGTACTCGCGG
Organism: Viola odorata; assembly: GCA_963691705.1. Lineage (NCBI taxonomy): Eukaryota > Viridiplantae > Streptophyta > Magnoliopsida > Malpighiales > Violaceae > Viola > Viola odorata. The sequence continues at coordinate 17,413,231 of OY829539.1, read as the reverse complement.
GCTTCGCGCTTTGGGGATATTGGACTCGCTATCGCGAGACCAGCTGGTAGGGTCTCTGGTGGGTGAGATATTTGGCTCTCCCGAAGCCAAAGAGGAATTACTGCGTCTTCCCCCCGATATCCAACGTGCGCGAGATCTAAATAACGCTCTTGCCAGCTTTCGCAAAATGCATTATTTTCTGGGCGCTCATGGTGACAAACTTCGAGGTTCCCTTGGCTTAAAAGAGCTGTTAGATGCCACCTTGGCCAAGGTGACGAAGTTGACTCAGCTTTAAAGTCGTACCCAGGCTGAGCTGGATGATTGTCGCGCAGAGCTTGCAAAGGAAAAATCAAAGGGGAAGGCCAAAGCAGAACTTTTAGAAGCGGAATTGGCGATGGCTAAGGCTGAGTTGACGGTGGCTAACAAAAGAAACTCTTTTCTTCGTGAAGAGATATCAGCCCAGGATGTGGACTTGGCGAAGGTTTCTCCAAAGATGACTAAGGCGTTCCGATGATCAGACAGGGTTGGCGCCAGAGAGGACTTCATTTCTTGCATTTCTCTTACTAATCATTGGTTTGATTCAGTTTGTAATAATTGATGACGCTTACCTCGTATTGTTGTTTGTAATTTTTCCTTGAATAAATAATCTTTATTCCGCTTTTCTGCGTTATCTTGTCAGCCACTAATTCGATTATCGCCAAGTCGTATTATCTAAGTCGTCACGTCATCGTGCCATTACGTCTATCTTGTTTCGAAAATCGATTCTTCTTTTCAGAGCATTTAATGCTTAGGATTTCTTCATTAATGCAAAGGAGGAGTTATGATGATCCAAGAGACATGTGTCAACTTGTAAGGTCGGCAAGGGTTAGCGTGCCCTAGGAATTGGTGAGATCAAAGTGCCTTCTCACTTTTCAAGAATCGGACTCATTACCTATACCTGTTCCTTGAGACGCCGTGACGACTGTTACAACAGTCGATTTACTTGACTTTTGCGACTATAAAACCTAACACTTGTTTCTTTTTTCCACTTTTGTCATTTTACTCTTTCCATATTCTTCTGAGTCGGCTTCTGTTTCTCCTTTTCATCGTCTGGGCGCTCAGAGTTCCTCTCCTTAGAAAGGTATTTCTCGTTTGCCACTACCGTCTTCTTCATCCTTTTAGCCTTTATTTCTGCCATGACTAGGGCTCGTCGTTCTGGGTCTAAATCCCTTGACGAGGAAAAGATTGAGAATACCGCTAGTAGCATTACTTCTTTAACCACTCTTAATGACCATCTAGCCGATCATCCTGCCACTATCCCGGAGGGCTATACGGTCTCCGTTGCCCCTGAATCATTATGTCTGTACAACATTTTGACTGGTAATCGTAGGGTTCTATATGCCTAGATGTTTCGTTACGGTTTTCAGTTTCCTGTTGATTCCTTTGTGAAACAGTTGCTTACTACTCTTGATCTGAATCCCGTTCAGTTAATCCCAAACACATATGGTTGTGTTTATGCTTTTCTGGAACTTTGCAAGTACAAAGGGATTAACTCTCCTTCCCTTATGCTGCTTAAGTCTCTTTTCAAATTGTACAGTCGTCGAGGTGTGATAGCGATATCGCCCCGTTATGACGATGACTCTCTTAAGAACTTCACCTGGAAGCTCCTTCATCTTGAGTCTTGGTGGCGATCTTGTGATAGCAATAAGGAAATTTTTATTATTGAGATTCCTAATCAGCCAGACCCTTGGTGGCGATCTGGTTTTAATCAAGACGTCAAGGATAGTTCCTGGGGTCGGCGGCGGGTACTTCGCCAGCCCGAGCGAGGCTGGTTGGACAAACTACTTCAGTTGGAAATCAGCGTTCATACTCGCAACTTGGCATGTGGGATGGACATCCAAACTTGCATCAGACGTGAGTGTCGTGTTGTTTTCTTCTTTGTCGTAGTCTGTACTAACACTAACATTATCTCGTGATTATGCAGTGACCGATCCCGACCGGAAACCTGAGAGCGTCAGGAAACGGCTAAGGAGTGCTCAACGAAGGAGGGAGAAAGAAGAAGCTATCATTGATGCTGCCGCTACGGTTAACCCGACTGTACCACCTGTCGCTACCGCGAGTCTCGTCCAAACGTCTTCTTCCCCAGTTGGTGAGGAATCCACTACTATTCCTCTCGGTGTTCCTGTCGTGTCTGTTGCCGCCTACCCAACTCAGGCTTCTTCCTCCAGGGCTCCCTCGAAAGGAAAGAAAAAGAAAAGGACGAGAAGCGTTGCCGCTCTCCCTCCATCTCCAGATGCGAAAGCTTCCTCCGAAGTGCCTGTTAACGATATCGCAGCGGTAAACGCTTTTTTCCTTTATGTGTTATCTCACCCGCTGCCTTTTAATATGATTTTTGTGTTTTCTCTTATTTTCTTATCCCTCGCTACATTTTTCTCTGCAGAGCGTTACCACTTCTATCGCTCACACCTCCCCATCAAACAGTATGAACTTGAGCCACATACTAGCTCGTCCTGCGAAGAAGGCGCGACCTGACGCGGGGGGCGCGAGCCCGCTGACGGGTCACGTTGATACCGGGGAGAAAGCCAACGTCACCGCTGATTCTATGGTGGCTTCTGGGGATCGAGCTTCTGATTTTCTTAGGGGCCTTAGTGGTTCAATGCCCTTTGAATCCTCACTGCATTCTTTTGACACCTCCGCTCATCCCTTTTCCAGTGGTTTGGGCTTCAGCGAAGATTTGTCCGGTTTCTCTCCTCATGGTTCCTTCGGACTTCAAGTGGGGACTTCTTCTCACCAACCTCCTTCTCCCTCTACCGTGGTTTTTATTCCTTCTAGTGGTCCGATGCTTCAGCACTTTAGGGGAGGAGTGGTCGCACCTCACCTTATGGCCGACCTGGGTTCGATGGGCGAATCTGGTCCTGTCACTCATCAGGTTGACTTCGCCAAACTATGCAGTTCTAGGTTTGCGGCTATCAGGGGTGACAGTTCCGTCGAGGTTTCTTCCCTTTTGGCCGCTTATGCGTTAACGCCCCCCGAAGAGCGGGAGGCCTTCCTTTCTCAACCCGCGGACGCACAGGTAAACTCGTTGCGCTCCAAGATCTTTACTTGTTTCTCTGAGTTTCATTATTGGGAGGAGCACATGTCACATAAGGTCGCCACCCTTTCCACCTCCCTAGATGGGCTCTCTAAGGAGAAAGAGGAGAAAGAGGTTACTGAAGGAACGTCAGAAATTGTTGCTGACCTTGGCGATGGCAAAGAAGGAACTAAGAGAGGCGCAAGAGCAGGTGTCCGCTGAGAAAACCAGGAATGCCGTGCTGGAAGAGGAAAAGACAGCCTTGCTGGTAGAGAAAATGGCACTAGAGGAAGAGACGCTAGAGAAATGCATGTGGTATGTTGAGAACACTGTTGCTATCATGGCCAACTGCTTCTTAGAGATTCATGGGGAGGAGTTGTGCTGTGGCGATGCCCTTTCTGCCACTTTCCTGGAGAAGTTCGTGCATCTCACCGACGAGGGCTTCGTCAGGCCACGGCAGAGGGATACAAGAGTCGTGGACGTTCGTAGGGTCAGCCTACGCCGAGCGTTATCGCTCTGTTTCGCCGTTCAAGAGTCGTTCATTTTTGTCCTTCTCTCTTAATCCTTAAAGTTTTGGACTTTTGTTTTTGTAACCCTTCCGGGGCACTTATGAACAACTATATATTCGGCTTCATAATTTCGTTTGCTGATAATTTCCTTTCCTTATCGACTTGTGATAATGAGTACGTCGGGAGATATCATGGCATGACCTTTACATGTGCATTTCGACCATCACTCAGTAGATAACCTTCAAGATAATAGACTTATAGAGAGGAAACGCGATTTCCACCACTCCCAGCCTCCCGTAATATATGGCGCATAACCGTATCGTCGCAGACGCTCTTGGGCGATGGCTTAGGATGACTTTTAGATGTATTCTAACGTTCTCCTTGCCATGGGAATATCGTCATAATATACGCACCATTTAAATCACTTTTCCCCAGCCGCGCTAGCAAGAGAAACAATCTCCTCGTTCCATGAATAACATCTCTACACATTTTCAGTTATAAGTCATCAGTAAAATGACATATACTAATAGACAATAGTTACCCGTGCAAGCCTTTCCACTTCCGGCTCGGGTTGTTATTGCCGATGTCGCTCATATCGCTTTATCCACCAGCTATCTTCACCAGGGATTTCCCATCTGGTTACTTGTTGGGATTTTGCGATTCTTCACATTTTTAACGATCGGCCTGGAAAGTGCCTCATCTTAGTGAGCCGTCAGATCAGGATAGGCCGTCACAAGGCTAGGTTTTTTACTTTCAGGCGTTGACCTCACATCCTAGAATCGTGCCCTCACTTAGTGAGCCGTTTGTATTAGCCTGGTTATCACAAGGATAGGATTTTCACTTCCATCATGGAGTTACTATCTCTCTAGGGCGTGCCTCTTCTTGGTGAGCCGTCTACACTAGATCGGTTATTACCAAGGATAGGACTTTTCACTCCCAGAGATGTCAGGACGTGCCTCGTCTTAGTGGGCCGTCTATGTTAGCCCGGTTTGCCACAAGGATAGGACTTTTCACTCCCGAGGGAGTCGGGACGTGCCTCGTCTCAATGGTCCACCCGCGTTAGCGTAGTTGCCAAGAGGATAGGACTTTTCACCCCCAACACCAGTTTTTAGGTATGCCAGGGCATGCCCTCACTTAGTAAGCCGTCTGATCAGGACCGACCGTCACAAGGATAGGACTTTTCACTCCTAGCACTCTTTATTATCTGCACACAATCAGCCATAAAACACACGAGAATGTTCTCTATTCAAGCATTAGCACAAGTTAGGGCTGAGATTAACAAAAGGTGCAGAGAGTGTATTAGACTCTAGCATGGTATAGTTTCAAACGAGCTACGTTCCAAGAGTTAGGTAAGGGAGTACCATCAAGTGTCTCCAGGTGATACGCTCCCTTTCCGATAACGCGGGTGACGCGGTATGGGCCGTCCCAGTTCGGGTTGAGTTTCCACATATGTTGTCCGGTGGCTCGTTTGTCTCTAAGCACCAAGTCACCTATTTTCAACAGACGTTCTTTGACGTGCCTGTTGTGATAACGCGCCATTCTTTGCTTATAATGAAGCGTTTTCAGAAGAGCTTCCTCCTGCCGTTCTGGTAACGCATCGAGGTTAGCCCGCAACCTTTCCTCATTCGTTTCTTCCATAAAGTACGCCACTCGCAGACTCAGTACTGATTTCTACCGGTGTGACGACCTCAGTGCCAAAAGCCAATGTGAAAGGTGTTTCTCCAGTACTAGTTTTGATGGTCATGCGGTACGCTCACATCACATTTGGCAGCTCGTCCGCCCATTTCTTCTTAGATCCTTCCAGTGAGAATGCTTCGGTTCATCACCTCTGCTTGACTGTTGGTCTGCGGGTGAGCCACGGAAGAGAACCTTTGTTCGATCTAAAATTCCGCGCACTAATCTCTGAAGAACTGGCTGGTGAACTGTGTCCCGTTATCGCTGACTAGCACATGGGGAACGCCGAACCACATGATAACTTGGTGTTTAAAGAAACGCCAAATTTTCTTTGTTGTGATGTTGGCCACCACTTCCGCTTCTGCCCATTTCGTGAAGTAATCTACTATCACGACCACGAATTTTAGCTGGGACCTTGCCTTTGGAAACGGGCCTAGGATATCTATCCCCCATTTCGCAAAAGGACAAGGAGCCACTATATCAGAAATTTCCGTAGCGGGTTGTCGATGAATCTTAGAGAACTCCTGACACTTTTGACAAGTCCGTACATAATTGTTTGTGGCAGTCTCTTTGACCTAAAGACTTGCGCGGCTAAGGTGCCGCCTGATGCGTGCATACCACATATTCCTTCATGGATTTCTCTCAAGGTGTGAAGGCCTTCTTGTTCTGTTATACACTTGGCCGCTAGGTGAGAGAAACATCTCCGGATCAGCTCTCCGTCATAATACGTACACCTTGCTGCCTACTTCAGCACCTTCTTTCTCTCGGTGCTATCCGCGGGTAGTTCCTCATGTTTCAAGTAGTTTATCACGAGGATTCGCCAGTCATTTTTGATCTCTTGCACGCAAAGCGACGTTTGCTCTTCCATGAAGGAGGGAACCGATATCTCTTGGTAGTACACACCCTTGGGTATGCATGCATCTGGATTTGCAGCGAGTTTGGCCAGGCCATCAGCTTCAGCGTTATCCTCTCGGGGAAAGTGCTCAAAGCTGACCCGCATACCGCTTTTCTTTATTTCCAATAATTTGTGTTTCACCTTAGCGAGGTATTGAACCATGATGGGCTCTCTAGCCTGAGAGTGTCCCAAGACTTGGTCTATTATCATTTTGGAGTCTCCACAAATTTTTAATTGCAAGTCTCCCATCATTCCCGTATCGTGTATGACCTTGGAGGAAAAGTTTCTTCCTATTCTGAGACCAGCTAGCAGTGCCTCATATTCTGCCGCGTTATTGGATAACGGCTGCAGTATTCTGATGGCGTACCGTATCTGCATATCATGTGGCCCGATCATGAAGATCCCGGCTCCCGCTAGTTCCTGGTTCTTAGCTACATCTACGTGAATAACCCACAACTCAGTGTAGGTTTCAAGGAATGGGAGGTCTAGGTCTTTTCTTTCCTCTTCCGGCAGGTCCGTTAACGGGTCTTCTGTGAAGGTACACTCAGCTATGAAGTCTGCTAGGACTTGGGCTTTCACGGAGGGGCGGTTTTTGTACCGCAATCCGTATTGCTCGAGCTCGATGGCCCAAATCAACATCCTTCCTGAAGACTCAGGCTTCCGGAATATCCTTTTCAATGGCTGGTCAGTGAGTACGATAATAGAATGGGCTTGGAAGTACCAGTGCAAATGCTATTTTTTCAATGCGAGCATATTGCAGCTCGACATCTTTCAAAATGTGACTCATAAAATAGACAGGGTGATGCAGATGGTTATCGTCTCGAACAAGGACGACGCTAACCACTTCATCTGCAACACCAAGATATAGGTATAGGGTATCGCCCGTTTCGGGCCTTGTCAGCACCAGGTCGGAGGATAAATAAGCTTTCAGGCCTGCGAATGCTTCTTCGCACTCCGCTGTCCACCCGAAAGGAGCTTTTTTACGTATGACTTTGAAAAAGGACAGACATCTTTCGCCTTGTTTAGAGATAAATCGCCCCAGGGCAGTAATGTGCCCCGTCAACCTTTGCACCTCCTTAACAGTTCGAGGAGATATCATATCCTGGATGGCTTTGATCTTTGAGGGGTTGTGCTGGATGCCTTTCCGGCTAACGACATAGCCCAAAACTTTTCCCGTCTGAAATGCAAACATGCATTTATGGGGATTCCACTTCATTTGATATTTCCTCATCACGCGGAAGACTTCTTCCAAGTCATTCAAGTGGCCCTGGAAACTTCGGCTCTTAACCAGTATATCGTCAACATACGCTTCCACGTTTCTTCCAATTTGCTTTTCAAAGACTTTGTTGGTCATTCGTTGAAAGGTGGCTCTAGCTCTCTAGCATGGCCTAAGTAGCTTTCGGGGTAATGAAAGCGGTTTTTTCTTCATCTTCAACCGCCATAGGGATTTGATGGTATCCCGAATTGGCGTCTAGAGAGCTTAGATAGGCGTACCCCGCAGTCTGATCGACCAGCTGATCAATTCGAGGAAGAGGGTAGCAATCTTTAGGACAGGCGTCATTCAAGTCAGTAAAATTGATGCACAAACGCCAATCTCCGTTGGGCTTTGGGATAAGAACCGGGTTGGCTAACTAGGTTGGGTATTGAACTTCTCGGATGAAGCCGGCGTCTGATAATAATTTGTCTTCTGTCGAAGGATGTATGGTGGAGCAGCTCCTCTCAGATCAGTGCGCGCGACGGTCCACAGTACCTGCAATGCGCCGGAGGGGGTCTCCGGCGGAAACACTCCGATGCTTAAGTCAGTATGTGTACTGAATTTGGCAGAGTTTAGGCCAGTCAAGTAGGCTTACCTGCCTCCTTTGTGGGGGAGGTATTTATAGAAGAATGGGGCATTCCCGCCCGTGTAAATGAGTATGGACCTATCGCTCGCGTTAGGGTCTGTGGTTCGCCCTTATCGTGACACGCTACCTTGGCGGTAGGTGTATAGGTAGGTATTGCCACGGTAGGATAACGGCCAGAGCGTTCTTCCTGACGCGTGGTTTCCCTTGGGGGGTGAGATAACTCCTTGAGCCATCCAAGAGGTCCATGAGAGGAGCCAGTAGGGCATCGTTAGCCCTCATAGCGTTAGCCTTTGGGGAAGGCAGCAACCTTGTCCCTACCGCGGCGGTGCGAAACAGTAGCTATGTCCTTTCCCACTGGGTGATAGACGAAAGTACCCCTACTTTTAGGTGAATTGTTATCATAAGCCCAACTGAAAATGAGCCCGAGTGTTTACCAAGGGCTAACGTTCCTTCTCTTATGGAGAGTCCCTCTAAATACCGGGCGGTTCTGCATCGGAAAGCGGTCCTGACGGTTTTTTTGTCAGGATCTATAAATCAGAGGTTTCTCTGCACCAGTTTCTTTGCATTTTCACGTCCTTTCTTTTCATATTTCGCCATGGATGAACTGACTCGCAATTTCCTGATCTCTAAAACTCTGACCCTGAAAAATCTCACTGAGGGTGACATCGGCTTCCTGGAGAGGATGATCACCAAGACCTCCGAGGATGTCTTGGAGTTGTAAGGGGTGCTAACCCCTATTCTGTCTAGACAGCTGAGAATAACTTTGGAGGATTTTAGTCCCCTAGAGAGTCTGGCGAAACTGGCCACTATCACTGCCCACCTTGATGTGGTGGCCTCGATGCTGCAGCAGAGGAAAGATCTGCTGGCCTGCTGCCTCAGGGGCATGAGAGCCTGCTCTGCCGAACTGACCTCCTTCGCTGACGCTTTAAGGGAGGTTCCCGTTGTGCCAGGGGAAGATGATGCTGGGTCCAATATCTGACCCCTGGCTTTGCTTCTTCTCGTTGTTTTTTCTTATGTTTCCTGTACATATTTGAACGCTAAGGCCGCCTGGCCATAAATAAATAGTTGTTTCTGCTTTTTCCCAAGTCTCCTTTTTTTTTTTCTTGCTTGGTTGCTTGCTACATTGGTTGGAAATATTTGTCATGAGCCCAACTGAAAATGGGTCTTTCTCGGGACATTGTACTGCAGTGGTCGTGTTCAGGGAATTAGCAATGAATGACCTATCTTGACTGTTGCAGGGCCGTCTTTTCAGTGGCAGGTGGTTGGGCAGTTATTTGGTGCCCTTTGATTGGCGCGTTCAACGAGCAGATGTGCCTATGGCGGATCAGATTCTGCAATTACGGTTATTTTTCCCAAGCGTCTTAATTGATTTTTTAGGGATCTGCGCGAGGATCGAAGTGCTTACTCGGTTATATAAGGGGGGTTGCTTTCCCTTTCCTGTTCATCTTCATCCTTTTCCTTCTCTTTTGCTTTTGCAGGTCACATGACAGATTTTTATGAACGTGAGTCTCGGCCGACTCCTCCGACTTTGCCAGATTCGGACAATCCTCCGTCGTCGCCACCGTGGAGGCCTTCCAAGCGCCTGATTAGGCGCCAGCGTCGCAAGAAACCGGTGAAGGTGAAGAATCAGACCTTTGAGTCCTTCTTTGCTGGTTTTACGCCCCATTACGCGGCATTATCAAAAGATGATGAAACGGCAATGTCTGCCCCTCCTCCTTCTTTGGAGAAAGAGGTGTCGGCTCCGAGCACTGTTCTGAGGCCAGTTGCTCCTACCGTCGGGGAGAGCTCCCGCACTCGTTATGAAGAGATGGTGGTCCACGCGACAAAGCTTGTGCCCAAACCAGTCGACTATTTCCTCTCTTACAAGAGAGGACTACCGTCATCCCCGGAGGACTATGATTATTGCTACGATATGAGCTGGGGCGATGAGGATTAGCGCCTTTGCGTTAGGCCTATTGTAAATGTAGTTTGACCTCTTTATGAGTGAAATAATGCCTTTCTGTCTTTTTCTTTTGTCCTTACTTTTCCGTTAGCCTCCCGGCCTTGTTGATAGCTAACGTGAGCGGTTATTTTTCTTGGCGAGGCAACCGTTTCGCGGTTACTCTGACTAGGTCAACTCTGTTGCCCTTTTGGGGAGTCCCGACGAATAACTTCTCTTTTTTCAAATTTCTTTAATGCGCTTCCACGTGGCCAACTTCTTTTACACACGTCTTCGCCCGATTGGTGACTCAATTAATGGGGTGGCATTTTTATCCTTTAAGAAGGGCCATTCTCCATTTTCTCAAAACTCTTACCCTCACTTCGAATTTTTTCCTTTTTGTCTTCCTTCGTCTTCTTCTCCGAATACCTTTCCGGCCGCTCGCCACTGTCCGCCGATTTCTCTGCGATTCTTCTCCTTTAAGGTATCAATTCGACCCTTCTCAGATTTCCTTTTTTGTTGGTTTGCTATGGCTAGGAATAGACCTCGCCAGATTATCTCTAGGCCCATGGATCCAAAGGTCGCCCAATCACCGAGCATTTTTACATGCGACGTGGTTCTGAAAGCCGAATTGGAGGAACATGGTATTACCTTTCCTCTTGGGCATGAGCCTTCTATCCCTGGAAGTGATATGCGGCTTCATAATCCAGCGTGGGGCCACAGTAGGCTTCTTTACTTTAAGATGTTCCTTTATGGTTTCCGCTTTCCCGTTCATGAGTCGATACTAACTCTGCTGCGAGAGTATAGCCTTAATCCTGCCCAGATAACTCCTTCCTCCTGGTGTGCGGTTTATGCTTTTCTTCGCGCTTGCGAGTTGAAGAACATTTTTACCCCATCTATCAATTTGTTTCGCAAATTCTTTAGCATGATTTGCCACAATTGTTTAATCGAGATTACTCCCCGGTGGGATGATGCGCTCGTGCAGTCGTTTTGGCAACGTTTCCACGGCTTCAAGAAGGGTGTAGCTGATTGGAAAAGCAGTTTCTTTATTCTGGAGCTACCGTCCCATTTGTGGCGTGTTAATTTCAATCAGGAACTGATAGGTCCCGTTTGGACGAATCCCACGATATTGTCCAGAACTGAGTTGGACCAGGCTAACGCTTTGTTAGACGAGAATACTCACTACCGTATTCGCGCCTTTGCTCTGTTCAAACCTTTGGAAGAGTGCGTTATGGGTGAGCCTATTTCTTTCCCCAACCTTTTTCTCGAGATGAGTTTACTGCACCCTTGATATGAGAGATGCTGGGCTCCAAAAAAGAGAAAGAGGAATTTCTTCAACTCCCTCCCTCGGCACGCTTTCGCCATGTTCTGAATGATTCTCTAGACTTCTTCCACCATCTGAATTATCAATTCGAAAGTCACGATCGCGAGTCACGTAATTTTTCCAGCGCATTGTGTGTTGCGAGGGTGCAGCTTGAAAAGGCGGTGGAGCACTCTAGGTTGCTGACGCGTCTCTGTGAATCGTCCCAAATAGAATTGAAAAGAGAAAAGTCTATCGGGAAAGCTAAGATAGAGGTTCTGGAGGCAGAATTGGCGCTAGAAAAGAAGAAAAATCTCTTTCTCCGCGAAGAGATACTTGCTCGAGATGAGGAGTCTGCTAGGGCGCCATTAAAGGAAGAGTTATGGAGGAAGAGGGTTCTGGAGGCCTTCGTTTTTGGATTTGCGGCCCGTTTCAAAGGTAACCCTTCGGATCCGACCCAGGTGGCTGATTACATATCTATCGTGATGGGTGAGATTAGCAAAGGTGACAACGGTTCTTCTGGTCCCTCGGGGGAGAGAACCTAACGCTAGCGATGGTGCCTGGGCCTTTCCTTGTTTTTCTTGCTGTTGTCTCTTTTCTTTTGTTATTTCTTGAAAACCATTCGAACATTATTTTTCATGTAATAATGCTGATGCTTTGTAACCTTTGTCGTATTGTATGATTCATCGTGATATTACCGTTATTCCTTTCTTATCTTCTTTGTATCATCGCACCGTTTGGCAAGGTCAGCGCTGCTTTTTATATTTTTTAATCAATCCCCCAGTCCCTCATTTAATACGACTTGAAGGGTAATGATGAAAGAAGACACGTGTCCTTCCATAGAGAGGCGTTTGGAGCAGGTGTCTCCTAGGGAGGTGCGAATGTAGAAGCGTTTCGTCCTTGTTTCAAATTTGCGCCTTCTGGCGCGTGCCTTACTTTATGACGCGCTACTTCGCCACGTGCCTGCTGCTGACTGGTCGTGTCCTTTCAGGGTTGTATTTATTGTTTCTTCTACCCCCTTTTTCTTTTTCCATCTTTTCCCTTATACGCCATTGCGTCTTTGGATAAATAATTCGCGCCGCTCTCTCTTTCTGGTTCGAGACTCCTCGTGTTCTCTTCACGAAGGTACAAGGTACACGTCCTTTTTCTTTTCTCTTTACTTCTTCCTTGTTAGCCATGGCTAGAACTAAGAAATCCACTGAAGAGGGAGACCCTCAAAGGTCCTCCGGGGAAGAAGTAATTGATACTACTCCCACTTCTCTATACACTCTGCCCTTAATTAACCGTAGACTTGCTGGGTTTACTGCACGATTTCCCAAGGAATATCCCGTGCATCCTGCTTCTGAGTCGCTTCGATTGAACAGCATTCTGCCCGGAAATAGTAGAATGTTGTATGCTAAGCTCTTCGATCATGGGTTTCGTCTCCCTCTTGACCCGCTCGTAAAATTGTTGTTGGCTGATTCTGATTTGGCTCCGGCTCAGTTGAGTCCTAACGCTATTTGCGTTGTTAGTGCTTTTGCCGCACTGTGCCGTTTCAAGGGAATAGAATCTCCCACTTTAGCGTTGCTTCATGACATTTTCCAGTTGTATTCCCGTAAAGGGGTGATATCGATATCGCCTCGCTACGAAGACGGCTCTTTGAAGCCCTTTACCTGGAAGCTTATGGGCATTGAGTCTTCTATTCCTCACTGGAAAGAGGAATTTTTTATTGTTGATCTGCCTGAGCCGTTGTGGAGGGCTGGCTTCAATGAAACGATTAAAGATGGGGCTTGGGGTCATCGGAAACCCCTTTCTGACCCGGAGGATGGCTGGTTGAAGACACTGCTTCAATTTGACTTTAGTGTTGATGCCCGAAAAGTGGCCAACGGGTTGCCCGTGGAACGGTGCAAGAAGGGTGAGCATTTGACCTTTTTCCTTTGCGTTGTCACGAAGTACTAATGCTAACATTTTGTAACTGTGCAGTGCCTCCGCCTGGTTGGGAGCCCGAGTATTTTCGGAGGAAAAGGAAACAGGAGGCGAAAAAGAAGGTTGCCGCTGAAGCTAGGGCTGCTGCTGCCGCTGCTGCTAACACCGAGGAAGGGGAGGCCACTGCTACCGCTAACGTTACGGGCACTCGGGTTGTAAGAAAGAAAAGGCCTAGGAAAGCACGCCCTGCTCAACCCGTTTCGTCCTAAACTATTGTTTCTTCAGAGGCTATGGTTGATCCGATTCCTGTTGGAATTCCTCTTGTATCCTCAACTACTCAGGTGTGCATTTTTCTTCTTTTTAAAACTTTGTTTTTCTTTTTGCACGATTTCCTTATCACGTTCTGCGTTATTTAGGAAGTCGTTGCTGCTTCTGCCCCCTCCACCTCCCAGGGAGATATGGCTATCGCAGATGTCCTTCGCGAGCGTCAGAAGAAGGCTCGCTATGAGCTTCAGAATAGCCCTTCTTCCGCGGCCGCCAACCGTACTTCTAGCGTCCTTGGGGGCGAGGGCGCGTCTGCTGATCAATCTGAACATGTTGATTTTGGCGGTCAGCCCCATGTGCCTCCTGGTTCTCCAATCCATTCTGCTCACACCCCAACGGGCTATGATTCCGATGCCCTTAATCTTGAGGTGCCTGGAGGAAATGAGGTCTCAGTGCCTAACGTGGAAGGTTCCACCAGCCGGCCAGCTTCTCCTGCTGCGTTGTTCTTTGTTCCAATGCCTCATCCAACTATCGCGAGGGGTGGCCCCGCCCCTGTCTTGATGGCTGGTATCTCTCAGTACGAGCCTCCTCTCCTGCCAACTCACCACATCAGCTTACGCTCCTTTAGGGACAATATTCTGCAGTTTCCTGCCGAAGCTGATAATGATACCGTGCTTTCCTCTACCACTTATTTGATGGCAGAGATTTTGTCCCTTCCTAGAGAGAGGGATGCCTTTGTGGCTCGGAGCGAGCAGGAGCGCATAAATTTCCTTCGCTCTCAGGCGCTTTCTATGCTTTGCCATCTTCACTATATGGATGAGGAGAATGCCAGAGTTGTAGCTAACGGGCAAGGAGAGATAAACAGGCTGCTGGAAGAGCGACAACGTCTCGAAAATGCCCTCAATGCTGCAAACGAAGGTATGGAGGCTGTCCGGGGAGAGGCTACCGTTGTTAAGCAAGAGCTGGAGACCACTAAGTTGGCTCTGGAAGAGGAGAAGCGACAAAGTGCCGATCTCTCTGCGTATTTTGACAAGAGAGCCTCAACCGTTACTGATAGCGGTTTCTACCAGTGGAAGGCTGCTCAGCAAGGAGGGGTCGACGCGTCGCCCAATCCTTAGACTTCTTATCGTTTAGATGCTTTAAATTTTTGTGGCTGACGTGCCCGTCCTTATTTTGTACTTTAAACGATGTCGGCCTTGACTTGGTTAATCCACTCTTTTTTGGATAATCTGCGTTTCTTCATAATACCGTTTGATCGCTTGTCCGCATAGGACGTTTGTCGTCAGGTTTCCATAGATATATAATATTCCCCTGTTTGCTTTTCATCAGCTGTATTCGAGTAGCTTTACCATTGTATCCTCCGATAGCATTTCTGAGAGTAAGTCAGCGTTGCTTCCGCATCTGCTGCACTCATATTCATGCCGTCCTTTGTTGTCAGAGGGGGCTTTATGTCTGTCTCAACGTTGTTGTTGTAGTATCATCGCTTCACCGGGTATCAACCGCGCGGCTACTAGTTAGGATCTCTTTTGTTTCCTTTCGCCAAAGATTGGCTCTAACATCGCTTCACCGGGTATCAACCGCGCGGCTACTAGTTGGGATGCCCTTTGTTTCTTTTCACCAGAGATTGGCTCCAACATCGCTTCACCGGGTATCAACCGCGCGGCTACTAGTTGGGATGCCCTTTGTTTCTTTTCGCCAGAGATTGGCTTTGGGGAGTGCCTCGTCTTAGTGAGCTTTCTGATCAGGACCAGCCATCACAAGGATAGGACTTTTCACCCCCGAGCGTTGTACCTCACGTCCGTGGAATCGTGCCTCGTCTCAATGGGCCGTCTATGTGAGCACGGTTACCACAAGGATAGGATTTTCACTTCCAGGACGGAGTTGGTCTCTCCTTGGGGCGTGCCTCTCCTTATGGGGTTACCACAAGAATAGGATTTCACTCCCAAGGATTCCGGGGCGTGCCTCATCTTAACGGGCCGTCTATGTGAGCACGGTTGCCGCAAGGATAGGATTTTCACTCCAGGAAGCCGTTTGGGGTCGTGCCTCGTCTTAATGGGCCGTCTATGTGAGCACGGTTACCACAAGGATAGGATTTTCACTCCCAAACGCCTTGTTATGACAGGGCGTGCCTCATCTTAGTGAGCTGTCTGATCAGGACCAGCCATCACAAGGATAGGACTTTTCACTCCTGGCATTCTTCGCTACCTGCATATTACCAGTAGCAAACGCACAGTGAATATCTCAATATTCATTTGTTAGAATAACTTTGATGTTACCCGATTAGCTCCTGGCGTGGTATAGCCTCAGCCGAGCGATGTTCCAAGAGTTCTGCAGGGGCGTTCCCTCGAGCGTTTCCAGATGGTATGCTCCTTTTCCCACAATGCGGGTGACACGATACGGTCCATCCCAGTTTGGACTGAGTTTTCCCATACGTTGTCCTGCCGCCCGCTTGTCTCTGAGCACTAAATCTCCAGTTTTGAGCAATCGCTCCCTTACTTGCCGGTTGTGATATTGTGCCATTTTCCTCTTGTAGTGCAGGGTTTTCAGGAGGGTTTCCTCGTGTGTTTCTGGTAGAGTATCGAGGTTAGCTCGTAACCTTTCTTCGTTGTTTTCTTCTTTGAAATGAGCCACCCGAAGGCTCATCATGCCAATCTCGACCGGTGTGATGGCCTCGGTTCGAATGCTAACGCGAACGGGGTCTCTCCCGTGCTGGCCTTGACAGTCATGCGGTAGGCCCATAGTACATATGGCAATTCGTCTGGCCATTTCTTCTTGGAACCTTCCAGGTTTCTTTTGATGCCACTGAGGATGCTGCGGTTGGTTACTTCCGCCTGGCCATTGGTTTGGGGATGCACCACAGAGGAGAATCTTTGCTCGATCTGGAACTCTGCACATCGATCGCTGAAGAACTGGCTTGTGAATTGTGTCCCATTGTCGCTAACTAGCACCCGTGGTACTCCAAATCGCATGATGACTTGGTGTTTGAAGAAACGCCAGATTTTTTCGGTGGTGATGGTAGCTAACGCCTCAGCTTCGGCCCACTTTGTGAAGTAATCTACCGCTACGATCACAAATTTTAACTGAGATCTGGCCTTGGGAAACGGGCCCAGGATGTCAATCCCCCATTTTGCAAACGGGCACGGAACAACTATTTCTGAAATTGGCACAACCGGCTTTCGAGGAATCTTAGCGTATTCCTGGCATTTCTGACAGGTTTTCACGAAGTTATGACAATCTCGTCGAATGGTGGGCCAGTAAAATCCTGACCGGAAGATTTGGGCTGCCAGAGTATCGCTAGCGATGTGCATGCCACATATCCCTTCGTGAATTTCACGTAACACGTGTAAGCCTTCTTGCTCCGTTATGCATTTAGCGGCCAGATGGGAGAAACATCTCCGTATTAACTCTCCATTATAATATGTGCATCGTGCTGCCCGTTTTAGGACTTTCCTTCTCTCTGTATGGTCTCCCGGTAGTTTATCATGTTTCAGATATTCTATCACTGGGATCCTCTAATCATTTTCCATTTCTTCCACACAGAGCGATGCCTGTTCTTCCATGAAAGAAGGTGTAGGCAGTTCTCCATAGAGTACGTCACTGGGTATTGAGGCTTCCAGATTGGCTGCCATCTTGGCGAGGCTATCAGCCTCTTCATTATTATCTCTAGGAATGTGCTCAAAGGTGACCAGAGTACTTTTTTCCTGTATCTCTGACAGCTCACGCTTCACTTTGGCCAAGTATTAGGCCATGATGGGTTCTCTGACTTGGGAGTTCCCCAGAACCTGATCCATTATTAGCTTGGAATCTCCTCGGATCTTTAAACGTGTTCTGCCTTCCTTCTCCACACCGGGAGTGGCTTCGATGGAGAAACTGTTTCCGATTCTGAGTCCTGCCAGCAGTGCTTCGTACAATGGCTGCAGGATTGTGATGGCGTATCGCATCTCCAGACCGTTTGGTCCAACTAAGAAAACTCCTGCGCCTGCTAATTCTTGATTTTTTGCTCCATCTACATGGATGACCCACGTGTCCGCATATGTCTCCGGAGACGGTAGGCATGAACTTTCTGCTTCTTCCTCCGGCAGATCTATTTTTGCGTCCTTTGTGAACATGCACTCAGCTATGAAGTCAGCTAACGCTTGGGCTTTAACGACCGGTCTAGCTTTGTATTGCAGCCCGTATTGTTCGAGCTCGATAGCCCAAATTAGCATTCTTCCTGAAGATTCAGGTTTTCTGAAGATTCTTCTCAACGGCTGATCCGTGAGTACAGTGACGGGGTGGGCTTGGAAGTATCGATCCATCTTTCGCCTGGCCTGGACTAGAGCGAGTGCTATCTTCTCGATAGGAGCGTATTGCAGTTCGGCATCTTTCAATATGTGACTCACGAAGAATACAGGACGATGCACGTGCCCTTCACTTCGCACAAGGACGGCGCTGACTACCTCATCAGCTATTCCCAAATATAGATATAGCTCATCGCCGGGCTCGGGCCTCGTCAGCACTAAATCTGATGATAGGTAAGCTTTTAGTCCTGCAAACGCTTTCTCACATTCCTCTGTCCACCCGAAAGGAGCCTTGTTTCGGATGACTTTGAAGAAAGGCAAACATCTCTCGCCTTGCTTAGATATGAATCGTCCCAACGCGATGATGCGCCCGGTTAACTTCTGTATCTCTTTGACAGTCCGCGGGGATGTCATATCCTGGATGGTTTTTATCTTTGAAGGGTTGGGTTGGATGCCCTTCCGGCTGACCACATAGCCCAAGAATTTTCCCGTTTGGAATGCAAACATGCACTTCCGTGGGTTTAACTTCATCTTGTGCTTTCTCATCACGTTGAGAACTTCTTCCAAGTCAGCGAGGTGTTCTCTGAAACTCCGACTTTTGATCAAGATGTCATCCACGTAAGCCTCTACATTTCTCCCGATTTGATTTTCAAAAACTTTGTTTGCCATGCGTTGAAATGTTGCACCGGCATTCTTTAGCCCAAACGGCATTGCGGTATAGCAGTATGTAGCCCTGGGAGTGATGAAGGCAGTTTTTTCTTCGTCCTCTACGGCCATGGGGATTTGGTGATATCCGGAATTTGCATCTAGGGAGCTTAGATAAGCATACCCAGCGGTTTGATCGACTAACTGATCTATTCGCGGAAGGGGATAGCAGTCCTTGGGACAGGCATTATTTAGGTCAGTGAAGTCGATGCACATGCGCCAGTCCCTGTTAGGCTTTGGAACTAACACAGGATTAGCTAGCCAGGTCGGGTATTGAACTTCTCGGATGAACCCCGCATCTGTGAGCTTTAGCAACTCCTTTTCGATGGCTGCTATCTTTTCCGATGAAAAAGCACGTCGCTTTTGTTGAACGGGCTTGACGTCAGGACTAACATTCAGCCGGTGTTCCGCAACCTCCCGAGAGATTTTGGGCATGTCTGCTGGCTTCCACGCAAATTCTCCCTTGCATTTCCTCAACAGCCGGATTAATTGCGCATTCTCTTCAAGGCTCAGTTTCTCACTGGCTAAGAGATTCGTTTCACTATCCTTACCGATAGGGATTGATACCATCTGATCTAATGGCTGAGTGCGCTTTTCTTCTTTATCATCGAAAGGGTCGTCTGCCACGCAAACGTAGCGGTCGCAACTCCTTTGAGTCATAAGCAAGTAGCATTCGGCTGCCAGCTTCTGGTCCCCTTTGATTCAGACCACGCCGTCCCATGAGGGATATTTCATTCGCAGGTGTTTTTGAGATATGGCCACTCCAAAACGATTAAGGAATGGTCGCCCCAAAATGGCATTATACGGTAACGTTAGGTCTACGACCAGAAATAATAACTCTTCGGAGCGTTTGGATGTGTCTTCCCGGAAGTACACTGGCAGGGATATTATTCCGGCTACCGGAATCGGTACTCCATCAATCCCAATAATTGGCCTCGTGCAGGGCGATAGATCACCGTCAGGTCGTTTCATCAAGTTGTATGCTTCCAATGAAAATAGGTTCACTGCGCTCCCGTTATCGACAAGGGTCCTTCTTACCCCGTGACTTCCAATGACGGGCGTTACGACCATCGCGTCATTATGCGGGAAAACAATGCCTTTTTCGTCTTCCTCTGAGAAAGACAATATCATTCTGTCTAAGGCACTTATCGCCTCAATTTTCGTTTGCGCGCTCTCCCGTTTGCGCTTTTCCCCAGGGTTGGGCGCTTGCGGCATGATTTCCTCGCAATAGGGTGCTCCCTCAGCAATGATATTTATCATGGGCATCTGGTCACTATCAATAGCGAGCGCTTCTCTATTTGGCCCGAGGGGAACTGCGTTAGCCCCTGTGGCGCGCGAGGGCGCTTGCCCCTGATCAGTTGTCTTTCCCGTTGGGTTATTTCTGGCTCCTTCCCTTGCCTTTGTGGCAAATTCCCCAAGGTACCCCTCTTCGACCAATCGCTCTATAGCCAATTTTAGTTCTCTGCATACATCTGTCGAATTTCCCTTGACCTTATGGAATTTGTAGTATGCATTTTCTCTTCCTCCCATGATTACTCCTAGTTTCACGTGAGCTGGGTAACGGATGGGCAGATTTCTCTGTTGGACTATTGCTAAGATCTCCGCCCTTGGGAGTATGAGAGATGGGAGGTCAGGATTGTATATCCGGCCTTTTGGCGGGTCCGTTTGCTTCCGTGTGGAGGACCCTCCGGGTCTTCCTTTCAAGAAGTTGCCTCTCTGCCGGCTAGGGGCTTTGGTATTATGTTCTTTCCGCTGCCCGTGATCCTCGATGGGTCTAGCGTCAGGGGCATTGCTATGCAGGACGTTAGGGGCCACATATGGGTCTGTCGGCATGCCTCGGATCCAATCTTTATTTTCCTCCTCTTCCATTCTCGCATAGTTATGCGCTTTTAGCCTCAACGGGTCCAGGGTCATTGGGGGGTCCACCGTTAGCGTGTCTTTCAATTTACTGTATCGACAGTTGCGTTTCAGGGCCTCAATCGCAAAATCGATAGTGACCCTTGGCGTTAGGGACATTTCAAGATCAAATCGACCGAAAAAGTCATTCAACGATTCCTGTGGTTTTCCATGGATATCGAACAGTGCAGCTGCTGACTTTCTGATAGGAATAGTCGTGCTAAACCGACTTTTGAATTTTTCTTCCAATTGAGAAAAATTATCGATAGACCCGGCGGGGAGTCCCTCAAACCATAGACGTGCCACTCCTGACAGTGTCATTACGAAGATCTGACCAATGTTGCATCACAGCGCGTTTGGAATTGCACGAAATCCTTCACCTTATTGAGGTAAGAAATGGGATCTTTCGTGCCATCATATGATTCTGCGGGGAGTTTCACATGTCGATGGACTCTGTGGTGCCTGACACGGTAACTGAACGGATGGCCAACGTTAGCGTCGGGGATCCCACGAGGCTGACGCTGGTGTGGAATTTCAGCGTCGTATCTGGGATTCTGAGGGTCATATTCCTGATGTCTCCTAGGAGATCGGCTGCGGCTCCTTGGAGTTCGAGCTCGTCGACCTCTGCTGCTAGATCTCTCGCTGTATCTAGGAGATGGATCTCTCACTATATCCCCTCGTCGATCATCCCAGTGCTCTCTATATTCGTCACGCTGGCGAGCTACTTCGGGGATAGAGATTCCTCCCCTGTATTGTCCAGAATGATCGGCAGGTCCACGCGTGAATGGTGGGACGTTTATGGGGGCCAAAGAGAAAGGTAAGGAGGACGGGAGTGCCCTAGATTGTCGGGGCGATAAGGGTCGTTCGTTGACAATGGACGGGGTGAAAACTACTTGGGAGGACACACCAGGTCTCGAGGTATGAGGAGTGAATGCAGCAGCCATCTCTGTCAACTGATCCAGTTGAGCTTGGAGAGCTGCTATTGAGTTCGCGAAAGGGTTGTCCGCTTCTCCTATCATAGATCTCCCCGCTTGGGGGGTAGGATGGCTGGTTCCCGCTATATGGGAGAAGGGAGAGCAAATCTGGAATGTAATTTCTTCCAAACTTGACCCAGGAGGAAGATCTAATTCTCCCGCAGTGACGTCCTGCCCTGGGGTGGAGGCGTCGGAGGTAGCGAAGGGAAACAAGCATCTGCGGGTGTTGTATGGGATGTTGGAAGTTCGTGACAGCGCCGGATCTGACTCTGAGGCCATAATCCTTCTAGCTTCGGGGAGGAGGAGCTTGGTTATTAAGGATGCTCACTTAATAGAACCAATACTCTCAATGAAAGCACCAATTTGATAATAATTTGTCTTCTGCCGAAGGATGTATGGTGGAGCAGCTCCTCTCAGATCAGTGCACGCGATGGTCCACAGTACCTACAATGCGCCGGAGGGGGTCTCCGGCGGAAACACTCAGATGCTTAAGTCAGTATGTGTACTGAATTTGGCAGAGTTTAGGCCAGTCAAGTAGGCTTACCTGCCTCCTTTGTGGGGGAGGTATTTATAGAAGAATGGGGCGTTCCCGCCCGTGTAAACGAGTATGGAGCTATCGCTCGCGTTAGGGTCTGTGGTTCGCCCTTATCGTGACACGCTACCTTGGCGGTAGGTGTATAGGTAGGTATTGCCACGGTAGGATAACAGCCGGAGCGTTCTTCCTGACGCGTGGTTTCCCTTGGGGGGTGAGATAACTCCTTGAGCCATCCAAGAGGTCCATGAGAGGAGCCGGTAGGGCATCGTTAGCCCTCATAGCGTTAGCCTTTGGGGAAGGCAGCAACCTTGTCCCTACCGCGGCGGTGCGAAACAGTAGCTATGTCCTTTCCCACTGGGTGATAGACGAAAGTACCCCTGCTTTTAGGTGAATTGTTATCAGCGTCTAGGAGTTTGATCACCTCCTTCTCGATAGTTGACGCCTTCTCTGTAGAGAACGTGCGTCGCTTCTGCTGGATAGGCTTGACGTTGGAGTCAACATTGAGTCGGTGTTCTGTCACCTCTCGAGAGATACCGGGCATGTCCGCGGGCCTCCATGCGAACTCTCCCTTACATTTATGCAACAGCCGAGCTAGCTAAAGATTTTCAATAGGGCTAAGCTTTTTGCTAACCAAGAAGTTTGCTCCCTCGGTCCCGTTAACCGGTACAGGTACCATTTTGTCTAATGGTTGAGTTAGTTTCTCATCATTTTGTTCGCATGGATCTACCATTACGCAGATGTACCTATCACAACTCTTCTGGGTCATGAGAAGGTAACACTCGGCCGCCAATTTATGATTGCCTTTTATTGAGACTACTCCATCCCAAGACGGATATTTCATCCTTAAATGTTTTTGCGATATCGCTGCTCCGAAGCGGTTGAGGAAAGGTCTCCCCAGAATAGCGTTGTAGGGTAGATTTAGGTCCATGACCAGGAATAACAGCTCCTCTAATTGCTTGGAGGTGTCCTCCCTGAAGTATATGGGTAAGATGGTTACCCCGGTTACTGGGATCGGGACCCCGTCCACCCCAATAATCGGCTTCTTGCAGGGCGTTAACTCGCTGTCAGGTGCTTCATAAGATTATAAGCTTCCAGTGAAAATAAGTTCACAGCGCTTCCGTTGTCCACGAGGGTTCTTCTAACCCCATGATTAGTGATAATAGGTGTTACCACTAACGCATCATTATGCGGATAGATGACGCCTTTTTCGTCCTCCTCGGAGAAAGACAGCACCATCCTGTCCAAAGCGCTTATCGCCTCACTTTTTATTGTCGCATCCTCTCGCTTCCGCTTGTCTCCCGGTACTGGTACTAACTGCGTAGGCTCATCTAAGTAGGGGGTGCCTCCGGCTATGATGTTGATTATAGGGACCTCGTCATCATCCACCATGAGTGTCTCTCTACCTCTTCCGGCGTTGATATCGTTATCTCTTGGAACACGAGGGGGAGCTGGTCTATTATCAGTGACTCTACCCGCAGGATTGTTCCTAGCTTCCTCTCTGGTCTTAGTGGTGAATTCTCCAAGATACCCTTCCTCTACTAGACGTTCTATCGCCAGCTTCAGTTCTCTGCACACTTCTATAGAGTGTCCCTTAGCTTTGTGAAACTTGCAAAAAACATTTTCTCTTCCCCCTATGATTACCCCAGGCTTAACGGGGGTAGGGTAACGAATGGGTAGATTCTGCTGTTCCACAATCGCTAATATCCCTGCTCTTGGTAAAATGAGGGAAGGGAGGTCCGGGTCGTAAATTCAGCCTTTGGGAGGATCTCCTTATCGTCGAGTAGGGGAATTGCCAGACTTTCCTTTTGAGGAATTGCCTCTTCGCCGGCTAGAGGCCTTAGGAATGTGATCTTTTCGCTGTGCGTATTCGTCAATAAAGCGATCTTTTGAAGTGGTGGTAGTAGGAGCGTTAAGGACTTGAGGTGCGTCTTGTAACACGTTTCGGGCTCTGTCTCTATTTTCTTCTTCTTCCATTCTTACGTAATTGTAGGCTTTCAGCCTTAACGCATCTAAAGTCGCTGGGGGGTCTACCATTAATGCGTCTCTCAATTTCCCGTAACGGTAGTTCCACTTCAAGGCTTCTACGGAAAAATCCACGGTAACGCCGGGTGTTAATGACATTTCCAAGTCGAAACGACTAAGGAAATCTCCCCACGATTCTAAAGGCTTTCGGTGAATATCAAATAAGGCCGCGATAGATTTCCTGATGGGGACCGCAGTGCTAAATCGACTTCAAAACTTAGATTCCAACTGTGGGAAGCTATCAATAGATCCACCGGGAAGACCTTCAAACCATAGGCGGGCAACCCCTGACAACGTCCTGACAACGTCCTGACAAATATTTGACACAAGGCTGCATCACTATGGGTCTAGAATTGTACGAAGTCCTTCACCTTGTTGAGATGAGAAATGGGATCTCTCGTACCATCATATGACTCTGTAGAAAGTTTCACATGTCCACCGACCCTATGACGCCTCACCCGATGACTAAACGGGTGACCTAAAGTATCATCAAGGATTTCGCGCGTATGACGAGGGGGTGACACTTCCAGATGACGCCTTTGATTACGTGGATAGGGAGTGTGATGTCTCTGAGGGGACTGACTGCGACTCCTAGGTGAACAAGTTCGATGCCTTCTACTGCTGGATCTTTCACTACGTTCAAGGGATACATTCCTATTCACTTCTTCTCGCCGACCGTCCCAACGGTCCCTATGCTCGTCGAGTCGCCTTTCTCCTTGGGGGATGGGAAATTGCGGCACTTGAGGCACATAAGACTCTACCTGTCCCTGGTCGAGTCGCACAAAGCTGACTAGAATATCCACCACAGGCATAGTTAACGGAACACTTCTCGGTTGTAAGGGCGATAGGGGTCATTCGGCGACAATGGATGGTGCAAAAATAACATGGGGTGGGATACTCGATCCGGAAGCATCTGGCGCGATCCTCGCGGCCAGCTCAGTCAAGTAATCTAGGCGAGCACGAAGGGCGGATATTTCACCCGCGAGGGGGTTATTTGCATTGCTAAGCGTGAGTCCCCTAGAAGGAGGAGCATAAGAACTGGATCCCCCCGTCTAGGGCAAGGGAATGCTTATCTGGGAGGAAGGTGTTCCTCCTACTATCCTGAAGGAGAGATCTGAAGACTCTCCACTGATTTCTTGCATTATAGTAGACTCATCAGGGGTGGCGAAAGTAAAAAGTCATTTACAGATCGCGAAAGGAATGCTAGAAGATAGAGGCAGAGTGGACTCCGAGTCAGAAGCCATGGTCGGTCCGATCTTCCTAAGAGAAACGGAGCTTGGCTGTCAAGGATGCTTACTTAATCAACCAAGGCTCTCAATGAAGGCACCACTTTGATAAGATTCGAAGTTTTGGGAGTTGGAAGGGGAGGTGGGGCCGATCAGAGTCACTGTAGTTTCCACCGAATGTACCTGCAAAGCGCCGGAGGGGGGGCTCCGGCGTAAACACTCTGATGCCTAAGTTAGTGAGGCGATTCAAAATGGCAGAGGTTCCAGTTGAGATCTTAGGCTTACCTTGTGTTTTAAATGGTGGGGTATTTATAGGCCGCGTGAGAGCGTTATCTGGGAAAATAACGCTTCCTAGCGACATCAACGACGATATCTTCAGGTGATGTCATGGGCGATAGCTTCAAGTGACATCATGGCTGTCCTGGGATGGGATAGCGCTGTGCATGTAGGTGGATGACGCGTGAGACCCCCCCCCCCCCCCCGCGCTGATGTCGACCATCCCAAAGCTCCTCGCTAGTTAAGGGGCATCAACCTTCCTTGGCTGACCCCTGGCAGGCGCAGTAGGGTTCCGACCTTCGCAATGATACAAGGACGATAATACCCTTGAAGTAGCCTTAATTGTTATCACACCTCACGCCTATCGTAGCCATCGTAGGCCTCATAACTTACCTGACCAATGAATGAAGACTTCCCGCATTAAGGCATTGCAAGCCATGAGGCCACCCACACATTCCCTAGCAAACCATGAAGCCTTCCGCGCCAATGCCCATCAAAATAGCAACAGTCTGTCACAAGAAAGGAGTGTTCTCCAAGGGTAGAATTGTCACAAGCCATACATTGCTACCATTTTTATTAGTTTAGGTGTTGAAGTGAATTTTACCTATTGGGTTGAGATTACTCCTCACCCTAAACTCATCTTGTACCCTTCTAAGCTTGGTGGTTCTTTGATACCATGCAAGTAAAACATAAACCATCACCTTTGTTGTGTAATTGTTCCTTGCATTTGTACTCGTTTACTTGTCGTTCTTGTAAGCGAATTTGTGTGTAATATTTGTGAGCATTGTGTACTATTCAACCGCATTTTCTTTAATATATTCAAGTGTTCTTCGCCACGCTCAAGCTCTTTCATCCTTCCAACGTGCCTTCCCTCGGTAATATCCTTCTTTCTCTTGTGTATTTCCTTATTTCCTATTTCGCTGCGTTCCCGTGTCTTTGTCTCCATATTGTTGTGTTTGTTTCTTACTAGTTTGTGTGATAGAATCTTGGGCTAGATCCTCCCTCATGCTCCATATACACTTCGACTTAATAACACCAAGCTGGAGCATATCAAAACCCCCCAAAACCCTAAAAGTCTAAGTGTATATATATATATATATATATATATATAGAGTAAATCTAGAAGTCCAACTTCTAATTGAACTTGATATGTAATTAATGCTCTTTCATGATACGAGCATGGAAGCCTCCCTCCGAGACCCCACTAGAAGCTCAGACTTAGTCGCTATGCTCCTCTTGGCACTAAGGGCCGAGGATGTATTTGTGGAGGCGATGGCCCATTGGAGCCCGACACGACCACGCCGAGGCCTTGCCCTCGCCTTGCCATCGCAGCCTTGCACCCGTGCGCCCGTGCCCTCACGCGCCCGGGCCCTCGCATGCCCTCGCGCGCCCGCTCCCTCACGCGCCCTTCGCTTGCCTAGCGCCCGTGCGCTCGCGCCCTCGGGCCATTGTCCAGCCTTGTGCCCGCGTGCCCATGGCCAGCCTTGCGCCAAGGCCCATCAGTGCCTTCATCCCTCAAGCTCACGTCCAAGGAAGCGTTCTCCAAAGATGAAGCCCTTTGTCCAAGGGTGTTTTTGGTCATTTTACCTTTGTAATTATTTCCCTATAAATAGAAGGACTTAGCCTCTTTTATAGGTTGTCTTTGATTTTGAATATGATTTCTATCATAAGACCACTTAATTTAGGTTAGTTAAATAGGGTTCTTGAAACCTTTATCCTTTTCTCCTCTTGGATTAGAGATCCTTGTATGCTTGTGGTAAGGTTGTCTAGGAATTGCCCTTAGAAGGGTTTACCATGTATGCAAGTTTTTTTATTGTTTATACATCAATACACCTTTTGATTATCATCTATCTAACCGTCACTCCAACCTCCTAAAGAGGACTAGATCCGTGCAAAGGCTCCAAACCGGAACCAAGATCGTATCATGTGGTAGTAGAGCTCCAATCGTCCTCTAGGTTGGTTCTCCTTGTTCATCTCATCTTCTCCACCTCTAAAATCACTTCCCTCTTTGTCATTTTATTTCGTTTGTGTTGGGCAGATTGTTTCTGTCCAAGAGTCATTTTTTAGTCTGTTTTGTTTTTCATTTTGTGTTAGTTGTCTCGTCCATTAAATTCTGAACGTTTTTGTGCTAAACCTTCTATCTGAGTAGAGAAACTTTTATTTTTGAGTCAACTGCTAATTATGTGATTTTTCCATACTTTTTGGTCTCCAAAGAAAACTGTGCAGAAATTACGCGAGAAAAATAGTTTTGTCTTGTTAGTCTGTTTTGTGTGTCTTCCACTTGGAATCGTCTTTTTCTTCCTTCTACAAAGTTGTAGATCTGTGTCTTAGGAGTCTGTTAATTTTCTTAATTTTTGGGCCACGTTTACTATACCTTGAGATCAGAAAGCGAAAGTCTACTTGGTGTTCTTTGTGTTCATCTTGTGTCCGTTTTGCTTTTTGAAGTTTGATCTCATGGGAACCAAAACATTCTGAAAATGTGGTGTTTATGTTGTTAAATCTTCATCTTATCTGTGTTAATTATTGGCTGATTATTGGAGCTTCCTATGGCGGCCATGAGAGCCATGTGGACTTGCTTGTTTCGTAGTTAAGTGCCAAAATTTTGAACTACACTCCTAGCCGGCCACATCACCTCTTTTGTGAGCCAAGTATTTGCATTCATTGCGAGCAAAGCATTTTAGCTTGCTCACCACACTTCACCTCACAAATCCGGCCCTAGGTTTGCATCCTTACACTTGCCACCTCACTTGACATAGACTTGCCACATCACTTGCCACCTCACACATTTAGCCACATCATCACTTGTGCCACCTCATCAAATATTTGGCATTTAGTGAAAATATTCAAACTTGAAAAACTACTTGTCTTTCACTTCCTTTTCAAGGATACATGTCATACAAGTGAGCTCTCTTCACTCATTGCAAACAAAAGAAGAAAAGAAAGGAACTAAAACAAAGATAAAAAAAAAGTGATCAAGTCCCAAATTCAAAAAACAAAATAGATTGCAATTGAGTCACAAGCAAGAGATTACTAGTGTGTATGATTACATTTGAAGTGCAGTAGTTTATTTTTTGGTGTGCATTTGTTTGAGTTTCGGTTTTCCCTTTTAGTTGTTCATACTTTCGGTTTTATTTTTCTTTGTAACTTTTCTTTTCTCTTCCTTGAGTCTTTTCTTGCGTAGCTTATCTTGGTGCTTTCCTTTCCTTGTTTCTGCACATTATATATCCACTCTAAGCCAATTTGGTGTTCAAATCAAGCATTCCTTCTTGAGCATCATCTCGGTTTCTTTCACCTTTCCTTCTAGCCCTTGTTTTCCTTGCTTTTTTCTTGTGCCTTAGTGATTCTTTAAGTCATTGCTGGCTTTGGTTTTGGTTTGGACTTGGAGAGAAAATGGTAAGCTTATTAGAGTGATAAACACGAACGGCACCACGGTGGCTAGTGACCGTTTCTCTTCTTGTTATGACGTGAGCTACTTGGATGAGTTAGAGACACCGTATGGGGCTAGTTCTTATTGTGAGGGTGTCACCTACCCCTCAGTTGATAGTGATGGTCAAGGATCATGTTATGAGGAGAGTTACTTAGTGGAGCATGAGGCACGGTATGGTTCTTATCCTTATGAGGTGGACACCCACACCATTGTGCCACATCTTCTTCTCGGTTGGGTTTTGGTCTTCATAGGCCCTCTCGGCCATCTTATGTGTATGCCCCTTGTGTCGCACCCCCTCATTGGGTGGATTATGATCATCTTGGGCCTTCACAGCAATCCCATGTATATGGCTCTTGTACGGATAGTGGGGATGAGTATTATGAGCGAGAAGACTACGTTGATGGGTTATCTCGGCATGAGAGTCACGACCATGACTTCTATACCAAGGCTCTATCTTCCACACACCTCGGTCGAAGCCCCTCTTCCTACCGAAGCAGTGGCACCTCTTCCTATGTCTCGGTCCGGAGACCCCCTCCGTGCCCCTTTGAGCCACCGGCCTCTTGTGCACTTCATCGCCGTGCCCCACCTTCACACCATGTCCGTAGGACCCCTCCGAGCTCACATAGCCGTGTCACTTCCCGTATGAGTGAGCCTTCCTATGCTCCTAGTCCTTCCCCCTTGGACTCGGCTATGGCATCACTTAAGGCCATCATAGAAGAGACCGCGTGTCGACGGGAAGTGTCTCGGATAGAGCAAGTGAGCGAGCCACTTGGTCCAAGTGCATTGGTTGAGGCCAAGCATGAGGAGTGTGGGATTCCTTCTAGTGTCGTTTCATTTGAGCCACCACCGCTTCTTGAGGATGAGGAACCCACATCCGTTTTGTATTCATTTGAGGAGCGATTGGCCCCCATGGCGAATGAGTTTCTTGGAATATCTTCGAGTGATTATATGGTGGAGATTGAGAGCATTAGGAGTGTGAGAGAGACTAGTGAGGTCTCTTCGGGCAGCCATGCGAAGGCCCTCTATGGTCTAGCACAGCAGCACACCCTTCGGTCCTTTGGTAGTGAGTTTTCCATCACCCCTTCGGTGCCTACACATGACTTGGTGGATCCTTTCCTCCGTGGTTTTGAGTATGTTGACCGGGTGCCCTTCATTTCGATCTTGGCGTATTCAGTTGGTCTCTCGGTCTCGTATGGATCTCGGTTTCCTTCCGCCACTCCTTTGGCCATCCGTCGTGCCCACGCCTACTCGTCTACTACTTTGGGCCCTCACCTAGACCGCGTCATTCCCATTCCCCGCCTTGGACGAGTCTTGGATATTTTGAGGGTTGAGTTACCATCGGTTTTCACTAGCACGACAGTGCACCTTTTCTCTTCGGGCAGCCACGAGAAAGCCTTCCATTGCCTTGCGTTGCAACGTAATTTTTAGACCATGGGTAGTGCTTTCTCCATCATATCGAGTGTGCCTACGCATAGCTTTGAGGATCCGTTTCTACTTGGATTTGAGCCTATTGGCCACACCCCTTCTTTCTTGTTTTCGGCACCTCCTAGTGGTTTCATAGTCCCTCACTTCACCCGGACTTCTCCAGTTACTCCTTTGGTGATTCGTAGTGCCCACACATCCGTTTCCATTTCTAGGGGTCCTCACTTGGCCCGCTTCACCACCATTTTGAGGACTCCGTGTGTTGGCGTTAGCCGAGAGCATGCCTTGACCCGTTTAGCCGCACACGGGATTGAGCCTATAGATTCGAGGACGAATCTCTCTAAAGGTAGATGGAATGATACGAGCATGAAAGCCTCCCTCCGAGACCCCACTAGAAGCCCAGACTTAGTCGCCATGCTCCTCTTGGCACTAAGGGTCGAGGATGTATTTCTGGAGGCGATGGCCCATTGGAGCCCGACACGACCACGCCGAGGCCTTGTCATCGCAGCCTTGCGCTCGTGCGCCCGTGCCCTCACTTTCCCTCACGCGCCCGCGCCCTCGCACGTCCGCGCCCACGCCCTCGCACGTCCGCGCCCACGCCCATGCCCTCGCATGCCTTCGCTTGCCTAATGCCAGTGTGCTCGCGCCCTCGCGCGCCCGTGCGTGCCAAAGCCCTTGCACCATTGTCCAACCTTGAGCCCACGCGCCCGTGGCCAATCTTACGCCAAGGCCTATCAGCGCCTTCATCCCTCAAACCCACGCCCAAGGACGCGTTCTCCAAAGATGAAGCCCTTTGTCCAAGGGTGTTTTGGGTCATTTTACCTTTGTAATTATTTCCCTATAAATAGAAGGACTTAACCTCTTTTATAGGTTGTCTTTGATTTTGAATATGATTTCCATCATAAGACCACTTAATTTAGGTTAGTTAAATAGGGTTCTTGAAACCTTTATCCACTTCTCCTCTTGGATTAGAGATCCTTGTATGCCTGTGGTAAGGTTGTCTAGGAATTTCCCCTAGAAGGGTTTACCGTGTATGCAAGTTTGTTTATTGTTTATACATCAATACACCTTTCGATTATCATCCGTTATTCCGTTGCACTCTTCCGCAATCTCCTTGCGACGTTATCTTCTCTATTTATCCATCTAACCGTCACTCCAACCTCCCAAAGAGGACTAGATCTGTGCAAAGGTTCCAAACCGGAAGCAAGATCGTATCATTTCATATGCTGGACACGTGAGAGAAGAAATTCCAGCTCCATCGGACTTTCTATAATCAGACTTTCCATAACTGGATTAGACTTCTATTCTTGGCTCGGAATTCCTAGTGCTGGCAAACGTGAGCGTCGAGGGCAAGACGCTGACTATCTCATCAAAATCCAGCAAATAGCATGAAATTCCACAAAACTCCTCCAAATGTCCACATCTATAAATAGGAAGAAAATAGACATTAATCAGTAGCATTTAGGTCTAAAGTGGACAAAAAAGAGGTGGCAAAATATATATAAAATACGTGCTATCAAATTTCCCCACACTACCCCAATGCTTGAGGGAAAGCATTGTACCAAGTTAAAAGTAAAAACAACTTTTGTATTAAGAGTATAATCAATCAATCTAAGAATTAAGAAAACTTGTCATCCATTCACATCGTACAAACAAACTCGATACATGCTTAGAAGAACATCTGCATCGTGCCCAAGAGATAACGACCTCAA
The DNA here is from genome assembly GCA_963691705.1 of Viola odorata. Classification (NCBI taxonomy): domain Eukaryota; kingdom Viridiplantae; phylum Streptophyta; class Magnoliopsida; order Malpighiales; family Violaceae; genus Viola; species Viola odorata. The sequence goes on along the minus strand of OY829539.1, from coordinate 17,381,422 downwards.
GGACAAGACTTTCCCACAACCTGCAAGCCATAAGTAGTCCTCACAAGATAGGTGTATGCACTCACACTCTGAAATAAGGCTAGGTGTTTGCACTCGTTAAAATACAACAAACATAGGACAAGGGTCAGATTTGCAATGTCAATCCGAGTGAAAGTACACATGCATGGGCATTCTAATAATCAAGAGGACTTTGCAAGAAAAAGGTAGGGTAGCGTAAAAGAGAAGGAAAGGAATAAGAAGGAGAAGAAGAAGAAGAAAGAAAAGAGAAAGAAGAGAAGTCAGCTCAATAAGAACGAATCCTTAGCACAAAGAAGGAGGATTTGGCAAGTAGTACTTAACAGTCGGTTGCAGCGAGGGCAAGGAGCTCAAGTTCCTCATTGTTGTAGCTGGAGAGGCTTCTTTTCTAGATCATCATTGTCGTAGCTGGCTCTTCTCTGTATTTGCGTCTGCTTTTCTTTATTGTGTTCTTTGCACACTTTTATTCTGTTTTTATTTTATTTATTTATATATATATATATTTTGAAAAAAAAAATACAAGCAGTGCCAGTAGAGCAAAGTACAGTGCCTTCTTTTCTTTTCTTGTTTCTGATTTGGCACAACATCCTTCGATCCTCACTTTCTTTGCCTTCCTATCAATCGACCTCTAGGGGCATTCTTTCCATCCCATTTTCCATAAACCATACTCATTATGCGTCCTCAACTCTAGCTAGCAACCTTAGTCGAATACTACTCACTAGCTAAGGGGGTTTAGATCAAAGGAAATGGAGTCCTCATGGGCATTGCGTTTCACCTTACTCTCCGTCTTCACCTTTTGCTTTTTCTGTAATTTATTTATTTGTTTTATTTATCGAATCCCTTTTAAATGTGTTGAAATTAAACAAGTTTCAAAATATAAAAATGGATAGCAATCTCAAACTAGTCGATCTGCTATGGAAATTCCTCCCCATCATGCAAATATATCTGTAAGGTTGGATGATGGGCCTAGAAGTGCTGCTAATGAAGGTAGAATTTTAGCTGATAATTCGTCCACGGTTGAGGGTGAACCGCAATCTTACATTACTTACGGAAGCTGTATCCCAGCAGTTCATGAAGAGAAGGTGTCAGTACTTGGATTTGAGGTAGGTTGATGCCTTTCTATCTTACATTTTCTGTATCATAGGGTATTGTATTATTTGTTTAAGTAGACTGATCATGCTAAAGTATTTGTAGAAGCTAGTAACTTTGAGAAATTACATATTACTATGACTTACACTTTCTCATTTGCCCTGTTGTAGCATCGCATACATGGATATCTCCAAATGTAAGAGGTGAGGGACCAGAGGCACGGGAGGGTCACAAGGTAGCCCTTGTTGGTAAAAGACTCTTTATATTTGGTGGTTGTGGGAAATCATTAGATAATAATGATGAGGTGTATTACAATAATCTTTACATTTTGAATACAGGTAACTTTCTAATTATGCTGGTAGTTGCTAAAAACTTTGACAGTGTTTGCTTGGTTCTATTCTCTAACTTAGCGTGTAAGCCTAATGTTAATCTTTATGGGACTTCTAATTGTAGGTTGGACAGAAGTGGTGATTTTCTTCCACCTCTAGGCAAAGTGGTAAAACTGAGAATTCTTAAATTTTTTTGCCCACGTTTTCCATTGCTGCTCTTATGGATTTACCTTTGGATTTACCACGTTTTCCCATTTGGGACATGTATGCTGATAATAAAGATGTTATTTACTCTTTTCTTTTTCTCTGCCTTTATAGAGACATATGTGTGGAAATAGGCAACAACATCAGGCACTCCACCTTCTGCTCGTGATAGCCATACTTGCTCATCTTGGAAGCACAAAATCATTGTAATTGGTGGTGAAGATGGGCATGATTATTATTTGTCAGATGTTCACATCCTAGATACAGGTTTTCTTAATTCTCTCTCTCTCACACACACATCTAAACAGAGTGATGGTCATTGTAATATAAGGTGTAAAATCATGTGAGACTTTGTTATGTCTGTCTTGGCTGTTGCCAATTATATCATATAATTTCTTCCGTTTAATGTTTGTCACTTATGTTTTGTTAGAAACTCTTGTTTGGAGTGAGCTAAATACCACTGGCCAGAAGTTACCTCCTCGAGCGGGTCATTCTACTGTTGCTTTTGGCAAGATTTTATTCGTCTTTGGGGGATTTACGGATGCTTAACATTTATTCAACGACTTATATATGCTTGATGTTGGTACGTATTATAGTAATGCTCAGACTCAAATTCCTTAAAGTGAGCTAAGAAACCACATCCTTGCTGAGAGTCATTTGTGATACACTAGAATAAAAGAGTAATGTTTCTTTAAGATTTTTAGGACTTGATGCCTTGGTTCTTTTAACTGTGAGTTTATGGATTGTTTGAAAGCTGCTGGTACTCATGCTTACCTCTCTACCATTTATGAATAACTTTCAAGTACTTAAATTTTTTTTCAGTTTCTCTCAAAATATAAGCTTATTATATGACCCATTTATTATTGTGTGGTTTTATAAATCTAATCAGCCGCATTGCATTATCTAGTTCAGATACTGGTGTGTGGACCAAAGTAATGACTGGGAGATGGACTTTCAGCAAGATTTTCTATGGCTGGGGACTCTTTGGATCCTTTTAAGAGTGGGATACTTGTCTTCATAGGTTGTTGTAACAAGAATCTTAAGGCATTAGTTGATATGTATTACTTATACACAGGTTTGCACCATCTCTTCATTTCTTCCTAGCTAAAACTTTTCATGTGCGTTTGACTTTTGACTCTGATTTGTAAGGACTATATTTAGGAGTTTTGAATCTAATATACTGTCTTATTTTAGGACTCACATGCGCACGTGATGATCGGCGGTCGGAAGTTTATCCTTGAGGACTCGCATGTCGTGTTGCATTTTGAATACAGTAGTATATGTCTAATCTGTTGAAACCTGTGTAGGGATGAGGGATATGGCTCTTACTGTGCAACTTAGGGTGGTTCGGTTTTCAGAACATTGAGGTTATATTTGGTACCTCAACTGGGATTAATTTGTGGCTAATTATTCAACTTTCTAGCTGTGGAATGCTGCCCGCTTGGTCTCTGGCATTGTTATCAGAACCGGACCGGATCGGCCGGTCCGGCCAGTTCAACCGGGCTTTTTTATATTTTTTGTCTGATTCAGCCTGTCGGTTCGATGACTGAGGAAAACGAAGTTGTTTCCCATCCAAACCCAGGATAACGACGTCGTTTCCCATCCAAACCAAGCCAATCAAACCGGCCACCATCTCTCACGGCCGAAACAACCCACTACCACCACCAAACCACCCATTTTCGTCCTCCGATCCACTCCAATCACCACCACAACCGACCGCCAATCTCCTCAAATCACCACCGATCTCCTCTCTGATCCACAACTACCACCATTTCCAATCCTCTTTGATCTAGGCTTTTTGTTGATAATCATATAAAAACAGAAATGGGTTTTGCTTGGTGTAGCTTGTAAGGGGAAAAGAAATGGAAAAAAAGAAAAGGAAAAGGAAAAAGATTGGATGGGAGGGACTGAGGGAGATTGTTTATTTTTATTTTTAAGGGTTTTTAACTTTTTATTACTAATAGCTCATTATCATTTTTCTTTTTTTCTTGGATCAAAGTCCATTAACTTCGTGGGCCTATAGCACACTAAAAGGATTTACATAGAAGGGTGCAAATAAAATATACACATTAATAGTTTAATACTATATTTTCAAGAAAATAAATATTTTAGAAAATCTTAAATTTTGTGTGTTTAATTTACTCTTTTTTTGTTCTTTTTTTTTTTTGTTCTTGTAAATATGTTTTACATGAAAAACATACATGCTTATAATAAATATTATTTGTATAATTTTCTTAGATGGAGGTAATTAGTATCCTAATTCGTTAATCTATAAATATCTCACTTGGTTAATTACATTTCTTTTATCATGATCAAGATGGAGTTATATTCAAAATTTAATTTTCATCTATTTTCTAATTTCTCTTCTGTTTTGTGGCTTAGTTCTTTTCCTTTAATTATAATACATGTTTAATTTCAAATGAATTTTATAAGTGATAAAATTAACATCTAGTATGTTAGTTCGTATGATTTTATTTTTGTTACATGGTACAAATGTCTCTTAATGAACAAGTGTGTTTCTTTATTTTTAACTTTTGATCTACTTGATATTTTATTTTGATATATTATAAAATGCTACAGTAAAAAAACTAGCCGGTTCAATTCGGTTCAATCGTCTAAGATTGACCGGTTTAATGTGTGAACGGTTCAGAACGGACCAACATCTACAATCCAGTTCAACCCGATTGAACTACCAAATTTTTGTTTCCGGTTCGCTGTCCGGTTCGGTTCTGATAACTATGGTCTCTGGGACTTTTTTTTATTCATCAGAACCCTTGATATATACACGATACATCAACTATACCTTGCCAACAGTTGGTGATTTGATTGTAATTATGATATAATTTTATACAATCCTAACCAGGGCAAAGGAGCAGAATAATAAATATTAATTCTAAAATTTATATTCAAATAAAAATTAATTAGTAAATATTAATTTAATATTAATTAATATAATTCAATAATTAAATTTTAATGAATGCTGGATTAAAAAAATAATACATGCACATCTTGACCAAATTTTCCGTTGCAAAACGGGATTATTTTTAACGGAAACTCGCTTGAAAAGCTTTGCGACAAAACAAATTGTCACGATAAAAACATATCGCGACGAAAGATATCGTCGCAATATCTTGAAATTATTGTCGCTATAGCTTGAAATTTATTATGGTCTTTCTATCAATAATATTTTGCGATGGTTTTCTCGGTCGGACTGAATTCTTCGTCGAAATGTGTTCCACTATCTCCTATTTTTTTCCGACGGATTTTCTTTTCGACAGCTTCTCTGTCGCTAATTTTTTTTTACCATGTTTTCGGTCAAAAAATTGGTCTTATACAACCTATTCAATGACAAAGCTTTACTAATGGCATTCGTCAAAAATTTCCATTTTTGTCACAAATAGACAGTTTTTTTGTAGTGTCATCCGTACCTAGCTATTTGCTAGGCGGGCACGAGCGCCACATTGGAACCTATGTGAATTCTGACCATCTTGGCCTAGACTTACCTCCTTTATGAATTCTAGTCGCTGGCTAGCCTTGTCCAAGCTTGGGCTAGACTTACCTCTTCCATAGACTTCATCTGAGATTCTAACCTCATATACATCATTAGGGGTGTTCATCGGTCGGTACCGTAAGTTTTCGGTACAAATATTTTAGTATTCGGTATACCAAACTAAAAAAATTAGATATCGTACCATAGTTTCTGTTGATCGGTACCGTTATCATATTACCGAAATAATTTCGGTACGGTATTACGGTAATAATGAATTACATATAAACATTAGTCTAATAAATACTAAACAAGTAAAACTAAGTTGGCATGATACTTTCCAGCAGACAAATGCAAATATAGATTGTATGTATGTGTGATACAAACATACATATATAATCACACTGGTTCTGGTAGACAAAATATTAATCAAGCGCAATCTATGATTCAAATACAACAAACACTAAAAAATCAGTCCAGTGACTCCAATCAATGCTTCTTCCGCTAAAGCGTGAAGGAGATTTCATTTGCTGACTTGGAAGAAGGCTTCTAGCGATTGTTATCCAGGTAATGAAACAAATACTGATTACAAAATTTCTTACACTCTTATGATATTTTATATATAAAATGGCATGTTAGGAAATACTGTACCTGCAAAATCTAATACCATACCATACTGAACAAAGTTCGGTCGGTAATTCGGTATGCCGTATAGTAAAAAACCCTATAAAAAAATACCGACCGAACAGAGTAAACTTTGGTACAGTATTATGGTAATTTTGGTTTCGTTGGTATTTGCACATCCCTATACATCATCAATAAACTCAACATTTCATAAATGGTATAATATCACAATAAAGGAAAAGATTTATTAAAGATTGTAGTTAAACCCGAAGGTTTCCTATGTATTTCCTTATGGAAGATCAAACCGTACATAGTTATTTAGATAATACTAGGTAGTTTGGGCACGTGTGTTGCACGTGTGGTAATTTTTTATATGAAATTAAATTGTTTATTTTAGATCTTAATTATAAATTAATTTTGGTCATTTGAAATAGATAACATAACTTAATAGGATTTAAATATTATTCTAAGGAAATATAACCTACTATATACATTATTAAGCATAATTATTATTATTATTAATAGATAATGTAGCTTAATAGTATTTACATATTGTTCTAAAGTATTATAACCAACTATATAAATTGTTAAGCATACTAATAGTAATTATTAATTATACAGTGATTTTACTATTTTTCTTGCTTGATCTTTTTGATTAGGGGCTCGTACTCATATAATTCATCAAATTTCTTATTCTTGAGTCTTGTTCACTTCCTTATCTCTTTTTTGTCTGCAGCTTCAATATGTTCATTAGTGAAAATAAATCTTATATCCCTCATCTTTTGTGTTTTCTGCTCCTCTTTAATGTCTTCATCAATGAGTATCGGTCTTCATCAATGAGTATCGGTGTGGGTAAAATAATTATTTCCTCATCTTGTTTATTGTCTCTTTTCTTTTTCGTCTTGGTTGATTTTTTAGCTTGCTCTTGATAATCTTCTTCTTTCATTTTCTTGATTCGTCTGCTTTTTTTTCATCTTGTTATTCTTGCTTTTATCCTTATCGTATTGTTCATATTTTTTTTCAGTTGCATTATTCATTTGAAGTTTATTTTGCTGGCTCCTTGATAGCTTGTATTTTATATACACTCTTCCAAACTACCGATAATAACTCCTCATCTTCATTATTTTGTTCTTCAGATGGTGTCCTCTTTTTAGTTGCATGAACCTCTTCAACAATAAATACATTCCTCTATCATTCGCTCTCATTTTTTTCAGTGACTTTGACTAAGAAATCAAATTCCTTGTCCTTGCAAGCTATCATTTTTCTATATTGTGGTGACTTCTCTTTTTCCTGTTACATTGAGAATAATATTAGTATTTTTTCATTCTAACCATCATTAACTTGTATCTCAACATGTACCTAAAATTGTAAGTGGGGTCTTAAGTACTATTAGATGGGTTGAGGCAAGTTTTTATAAAGAATTTTATGTTTGGCCATGTGGAGGAAAGAACATGGTATACATAGCGATGTGTCCTCTTGTAAACCATTTAAAACTTATTAAAATAACTTGATGTTGACTAACAACCGTAGGTTTACCATTTGCACATCTCACCACCTATAAAGTCCTCAATTTGTTACCCTTTGACTCTAATATAGCATGGACAATAAATGCCAATATCAAACAAAGAGAAGTAAATAAAAATAGAAAATAAAATGACAATGTAAGCTTCAATACTCTTTCCCCCTTTTCTCATCATACAGAGTTGGCGAATAGGATTCAAAGAAAAAGGAAATTTCAAGATGTACTAACAACACCAAAATGGCGAGCTCCTTATAGAACTAATGCATAAACTATCACATAAATATGCATATACTGGACAAAATAGAATTGAAACAAAGAAATATCATCAAGATCAAGAGAAGTCTAAATAGTCTAAAACTAATAGGAGGTTGCAGGTTGCTTGTGAGAAGGTTGGAGACTAATAGGAAACCTAATCTCTCTCAAACTATTTAACTTCTATTTTCAAATTTAGTTTTTAAGGATTTTAGAAGGATGTTTACATATTTAAAACTACTTAACGTCTATAATTTGTCGATAGATATTTTTATGTTTAAAATAAAATAATTAAAATTTTAAGTTGTTAGAAATTACCTTGCAATTGTCTCAACCCAACTTTCACACCTGTCACATGTTGCTTGACCCTGACCTATGTCAGATACTTTTTTTCCACACTTTTTACATGATTCATACCAAGGTTGTCTTTTATTGATCACTTAGGTAATAGTTGTTGTTAGGACGTAGAAAGACTTCCCGCACTTTTTACATGATTCATATGAAGGTTGTCTTTTATTGATCACTTTGGTAATAGTTGTTGTTAGGACGTAGAAAGATTGCAAAGTAATAATAAGATTTAATATTATTTTTTTCATTTATGCTCATAACTAATTATTTTGCTTTATGGTTGGTACCTGTTTTTTTTATGATGCAATTTTGTTAGCAATTTGTTCTACAGTTGCTTTGTTTGCATTGTCCATTCTTTTTTAAGGTGATTTGATTATCTTCTGAGCATCTTCTTGTTGAGTATAGCTCAAGCTGTGATTTATAAATATTTAATTTGTAAGGTTAAATGGAAAAAAATAATAACTTAAACAATGCATAATGATAAAATAATATCTTATATTATATTTCATATATATATGCATATATTCTTACCATTGTTGGATTTCATCTGCGTCATATGTTATGGGATTGATCATCACTATTGTCATTCTTGTAGTTGATACTTGTAAAATCCCTGAGTTGATCAATTGTATATAGGTCGTGTTATGTGCATATTTATTATTAGATAAAAACTGACTCGAAACTATATTTTGTAGACTTACCTTGATATTCTAATGCCATTCAGTTTGATAAAGCAATGATAGGCTTTTCCACTTTTATTTCATAAAAGGTTTCTCTTTCCTTTTCAGCTAAGTCTCCCCACAAGATTAATTTCAACTCCTCACCTCTAATTTAAAAAATTTAAGCATTGTTATACACAATTGCAATTATTTGATTTTAAAAATAGGAAAACTATAATTGAACATTAACAAATAAAAATATTACCTTTTGTCCAATAATAGATTTTTTCGAAATTTATCATTGAATGGTTTTGCACTAATGACAAAACCAATAATATTTTCATTAAAAATAATTGAAATTAGAATAGGAATAGAATTAATTAATATTATTAAAAAATTATCAATTTAAAATAATGATTATAACGTTTTTTAAATTTAGTCGCTTGATAGCGTGTATTTTGTATATATTTTCCTCTTTATTTTCATTTAGTCCCTTGTCTCCATCTTTATTGTAGATCTAGGCTAAAAGAGAAGAATATGCGAAAATATATGCTCTTTGGGTGGAATTCCGCGGATCTCAAAGCAGCGAGGCCAAGACATCAATTTCGCCGTTGAGCCCTAGATGTTTTCGTCGAGCCCTAGGCAATATTTCCTTGTCAAAGCTTCGTTGTTGTGCTTCCACGTGTCCTCCTTGCTGATTTCCAGAATATTCCCTAGCTGCTGATCATATGGTCTTACCCTAGATGCTGATTTTGTCATCGTGCGCTAGAGGTTATCATCTTGCCCTCGACGTCGTGCGCTTCTAGAATATTTTTAGAATATTCCCTTTTCAGACCAAAGAGCCTTCCTCCGTGTTTATGCATCTCCTTAGCTCGATTTTGTCATTTTGTAGTCCCTTAGCTGGATTTTGTCCTCTTATGGGCAAGAGGGTATTTAAGCCTTCAGTTTTGAGGATTTTGGGACGTCTCTTGTAAAAAAATTCTACTTTCTTCTTTTGGGAGCCGCCTCTTTTTCTCTCCTTTCCTTTTTGGGTGGTGGCTGAGATTTCTTCATCCAGCAGCCCTTGTAATTAACCGGAGCTTTGCTCCGACCGGTAACATTTAATAGTTTTCGTCTTCTTGTTCTTCTTTTTTTATGCAATCTTTCTTTTCTTATTTTGTTTATTTGTTTTGTGGTATGAGTAGCTAGATTCTCCCTTCTTAGAAAAGGGTGTTTCAAGGGTTGCATGGAATAGTTAAGAGGCCTAAATGTGTTTAATATATTCTTATTGTTGTATTTGCTTATTTGCCGATTCTTTGTTAATTCGTCTAGGGCAAGATTAGAAGTCTGGCCAGCTAATAACTAGACCTAGATGATTACTGTCATCCTACCGAGTAGGGGGGCTAAGTGGATAATGTGACCCCTATAGCATGTCTATAGCATGAGAATGGAATATTCTTGAGCCGATGATTAACTAGACCTCGACGCAACCCAAGAATACCCCTTTCTAAGATCCCTTCTCACCTGAATCTACATCTTTATTTACTGTCTTCTTTTATTGTCTTGCCCTTAATTACTCTTTTTATTATCCTGCCCCCGATCTTTGTTTTCATTAATTTTCTTGTTAGCAACTGAATCCGTCTTGGTTAACTAGATTAACCAATCAAACCCCCCCCCCCCCCCCCCCCCCCCGAGTTACAATTTCGTTTGGTTGAATTTACTTTTGTCATACATCTAGGGCAAGTTAAAGTCCTTCAATCTCTGTGGTTCGACCCTGTCTTGCCCTATACACATTTTAACTGTGCATCTAGGCATCAGGTTTTATTATTATATTTGAGTGACGATCAAATTTTGGCGCCGTTGTCGGGGATTAAACGGAGCTGATTTCTTTCTTTTATTTGTTGAGCAGGAGATCTGCAGCAGACTTACTACCCCTTGATCACGAGATTACTAGGACAGAAAAAGGAATCCGAAGACAGGCCAAAGGACCATCTATCAACCGTAGAGAAGTCTCTCGTCCTGCCCTCGATAGTCATCTATCCAACCTGGATAACCACGACACTCTCTTTCACCAAGACCTTGCTAACCTCCATCGAGACCTCGATGACGCAGAGTTTGTCTACCCCGAGATACCTATGATGTAAAAACCACCCCCTCCAGGGCATGTTGCTCCACCGGGGGCACGATTATGCTATTTGACCCTTATTTCCATCTTTATTGCAGATCAGTGCCAAAAGGAGAAAAAGAGCGAAAAGAGGCATTTTTGGAGGAATTCTTAGGATTTCAAGCTTCAAGGCCTAGAAGATCGGAGTGTCATCATACCCTCGATGCTAACCAGACCAGTAAGCGGTTTCGTGCCCACGACGCTTCTACATCAGTTCTTAATCGAAAGCTAGAGAGAAAGATTCCCAAAGATTCGTACTGGATTCCTTGCTGGTCTCTAGAATATTCCCTAGCTGCTGATTTTGTCATCGTGCCCTCGATGCTAATTTTGTCATCGTGCCCTTGCCGCCGTGCGTCTGCAAATCCAGACCAAAGTGAAAGATACCCAAAAGATCCGCATGGGATTCCATGTAGATTCCTCATGGCACATTTTGAGAATATTCCACTTTGGACCAAGGAGCACGCACCATGTGATGTCACTCTCTCCCCTTAGCTGGAATTTGTCATTTTATAGTCCCTTAGCTGGATTTTGGCCTCTTATAGGCTGGACACTATATAAACCTCTAGTTTTTAGGGTTTTAGGCATCTTGTAAATATTTTCCCACTTTCTTCTTTTGGCAGCCGCCTCCTTTTCTCTCTTCCCCCTTTTGGGTGGTGGCTGAGCGATCTCCATCCAGCAGCCACTGTATTTAACCGAAGCTTTGCTCCAGCTGGTAACATTTTAATAGTTTTATTCTTCTTGTTCTTCTTCTTTTATGCAATCTTTCTTTTCTTATTTTGTTTATTTGTTTTGTGGCATGAGTAGCTAAATTCTCCCTTCTTAGCAGAGGTATTTTGAGGGTTGCATGGGTAGTTAAGAGGCCTAAATGTGTTTAATATATTCTTAATGTTATATTCGATTGTTTGTCGGTTTCTTGTTAATTCGTCTAGGGCAAGATTAGTAGTCAGGCCAACTAGTATCTAGACCTAGATGATTACTATTTTTCTCTTGGTTATAACTGATATGAAGCCTTGGGTTAGAGTAGACACCTAGTGGGGACATCGCGAGAGGTCTTTCGTCTAGGGGTAAATGGTCGTTTAAGGTATGTGACGTGAGCTTGACAAACTGAGACATCACGCCTTAGATGTCTTGCCTCCACTTCATGGGCATTTTGAGTATTGCCTCCCCGCATTCGTGCCTGGGAGGATGGTGAAACGTCAAGGCCACCTCATATATGGAAACGGGGGGTAGCTTCTATCTAAGAAGGTAAGTAGGGGGTGTTGAATGGAAATTAGACCCCTATAGCATATCTATGGCATGAGAATAGAATATTTCTGCGCCGATGATTATCATGCCCTCAATGCAACCCAAGAATTTCCTTTGCTAAGATCTCTTCTCTTCTGATTTTATTTCTTAGATCTCTTCTCTTCTGACTTTATTTCTTTATTTGATTTCTGTTTGCATGTCTTGCCCCTGATTGTGTTTTACTTTCGTGCCCTTGATTTCTATTTTTATTAATTGTCTTCTTAGCAACTATCTCTATCTTGGTTAACTAGATTAACCAACCAAACCCACCCATTGTTTCTTTTATTGTTTTACTTTATAACTGACCTTGTCTAGTGTATGTCTTCACCATTCTTTGTGGATCGAACCTCTTACCACTGTCTTAAATCCTTTTTCATTACATGTGATAAGTTGTAAACATTTGATTGTGCCCTCGATAAGCATTGATCACACAACCAGAAGAAATCCAAGTCAATGTCGTGGGTAACTACAACCAGACCCCATATGGCCATAATTACAATCAAGTGCGGTGACATCCCAATTTTAGTGGGGCAAATAACCCACAGGTGTCTTGCCCTAGTCAGCCCCCCAGCAGAATCAGTATGGAAATCACCCTCCTCCCTTCAATATGTAGAACTTCATGCCGAGGCCTAGCTACCACAACAATCAGTACCAACATCAACCCCCTCAAGGTCAGACCTTCACCGTCCCACCGGTTGATGAAATAGCTCATGAAAAGAAGGTAGTGGATCTAGAGAAGCAAATGAGTATCATGATGGCTGAAATGAAAGAGTTGAAAAAATAAGGTAGATTTCCTGGGCAGACTGAGGCCAACCCAAAGCACAGTGTGTGTGTGTTATGACTCTTCGCAGTGGCTATGTCTTACCCCCTCGAGAGCATCTAGGCCTCGACGTCAAAAACTCCTCCTCAGAACATCTAGGCCTCAACGTCCAACACCCCTCCGAATCTGAACTCTAGCCCAAGACAAAGGAACCCAAATTTCCAGAAGTAATGGAGGACTGCATCCGTTTTCCTAGAGGTTCCCCAAGAATGATAAGAATCCACCTAAGTTCACTCAAGACTACATCCATAAGACTCTTGAGCCGCCCTTTCCTCAACGCCTAGTGAAGTCCAAGGAAGATAAGGAGGATTGTGAGATTTTTGACATGTTCAGTAAAGTCCAAGCCAATATTCCTTTGCTGCATGTTGTTAAAAATGTTCCTCGGTATGCTAAATTTTTGAAAACTTGGTGTGCTAACAAATGTAATATGATAGGTGTGAAAAAGATTTGTGTAGGTGCAAATGTCTTGGTCGTGATCCAGCGAAAGCTACCACCGAAGTGCAAGGATAAAGGTATGTTCTCCATCCCATGTAAAATCGGTACTATTGATATTGGTAGAGCTATGTGTGATTCTGGTACAGGTATCAATGTCATTCCCTTGACGATATACAACTGCCTAGGCCTTGGACCCCTCAAGCCCACCGGGACCACAATCCAACTAGCTGAAAAATCCGGCATCTATCCCAAGGGGGTCATTGAGGACGTCTTGGTCCAAGTTGCTGATTTCATCTACCCAGCCGACTTCTACGTGATTGACATGGAGAATGGGCATTCTGTCAAGGCCTCTGATATGCTGCTAGGAAGACCATTCCTTAGGATTACCAGGGCCAAGATCGACGTCCATGACGCCTCCATTACTGTTGAGTTCGACAGCGAAACCATCAAGTTCAATATGCTTAACATTATGCATAACCCTACTGAGTTCTCTAGTGTTAATTTTGTTGATATCATTGATCCTATTGTCGAGAAAGTTTCTCACTTTCATACTGATGATCTTCTGTAGCTTGCCCTCGACAGGAGTATTCCACCCACCGTGTTGGACACCTTTTCTTTGACACTTGTGACTTCAGAGCACTAAATTGTTGATGTTATTTGATAAGATCCTGGCTAGGCCAAGACGTGCATAAGTGCCGATCTTGTTCTTCTCTCGATTTGGTGTGCGGAATTAAGACAAATCCACTTCACGTTGCTCCTTTGAACCGACTACTATCCCATACTACTAGTGGCTAGATCTCCAAAGTTGAGGTTAATAGGTAAGAGTCACGCTTGCCTATAAAACACTAGATAAATACCTAGTACTTGACTGGTACCTGAGGTCCAATTCGTAAGCGTCGAACCAACGAATCCTCCCCACCGAGATTGAGTCTGTCCAATCCCCAAAAGAAATCGAATCTGATGTGTTGTCGAGACACCACAAAAATAATAATAAAACCTGCAACAAATGCACAATTAAACTGTGTATAGTGGTACAGGGTCGACCCACAGGGACTAAGGTGACACTGTCTTGTATTGTGCAGCAAGGGCAAACAGATCAGAGCAGTAACAACTAACGGGGGGTTTTCAAGAGTTGGTTGACTAGTAACTAAGAAAGCAATAATAAACAGAAATAAAATGGACAATAAATCAATAGAGAAGGGAGTTCCCAGTAGGAATCTATCTCGGGTTGCTTTCAAGGTCAGCTGGTCATTGGTGCAATGATCTTCTACCAAGAACAAATGAGTTTAGCTACTCATAATAAAATTAAAATAAATAAAGAAAAAGAAGAAAATACGAAATAGTATTGGATGTTACCGGCCAGAGCAAAGCTCCGATTTATTACAAACGGAAAAGAGAAGAAGAATGGTGGTGCCTGCCTCTCCAAAGAGGAGGACGTGCTGGTAGAAGATGGGATGAATGAATGATGAAAACCCTAAAGCTAAGAGGGTTTTAAAGGAGAAAATTACAAAAAGGGAAATTCCAAAAATATAAATTAATTGAAAGGGAAAATCCTAATTTAATTGGAGTTGATCTTGGAATATTTTCTTGCCAAAATGGGAGAGATCTGGATTAATGGGGTTGATCAGCGGATTTCCTTAAAAAAGGAAGTTTCCTTGTCCGCGCTTGAGTCCTTTGCTGCCGCGTGTGCACAAATGCAGGGGCAAGCTACTGCCTGCACGCTGTCTGCCAACTGCTGCTAGGCCTCGCTGCTCAAATCGGTCCAGAATCCATGAAAGGTGCATCTTTTAGATATTTCCTTTCCAAAAGCTCTGATCTGCTAAATAGTGGGAAAACAAGAGAAGATCAGTAGCAACATGCCCGAAAAGGGCTAGTAAAGGGATAGAAAATTAGTATAAAATGCATCATATCAAATACCCCCACACTACCCCAATGCTCGCCCTCGAGCATTAAACTCAAAACAACCCCTCAATAAGAACAAATGGTCTCCCACAAAAAGGCATACAAAATAAGCACACTCAGCACACAAGCACAAAATTCGGCACAACCTCCTACCTAGATAGCATCCGCATAAAATCCAAGGAATAACGAAACCAAGGGAGAAACTTTCCCATGTCTAGCTAGTCGCAAGCAATCCTCACACAGAAAATAGTGTTTGCACTCAAACTCAGAAAGGATCATGGCAAGGTGTTTACACTCAATAATGTAAATGACAATGCACAAAACTAGATTTGCAATAGCGACCCGAGTACGGAGAACACATGCGTGGGCAATCATATAATCATAAAAACTTTGCAAAGGGTAGAGCAAGAAAATGTGGAAGAAGGTGAGAAGGTTCAAAGAGAGGGAGAGAGAGAAGGATAAAGAGTTTCTTAGCTGGGAAAAGCAAGGTGGTGAGAGAGCCTCCTGTTGGCAGCAGCGAGGGAAAGGCAAATAGCACTGGATGATTGGGGGGTATTCTTCTTCGATTAGTAGTGTTGTTAGTCTTCTGGTTTTCTTCATGCTTCGCTCCGCTTCTGATTTTCACTCCACTTTTGCTCAAATTTATTTATTTTATTTTTTTCTCTTTTTTTTATTTATTTCATGAGCAAAAGGGAGCGTGTACAATTTTTTTTCATCTGACTGACTGGAGAAGCAAAAAAATCTATCGACTAACCTGGCTTCAACGTATGATAGCTTTCAGTGTCTTGGTCTAGCTTCTCATTTCCACATCGCTCATTGAATGACTTGAGTGTCTTGGTCTGGCTGCTCGATACACTGAGATTCTAGCGGTTGCTTGCCATACTACTGCTTTCAGCATCTTAGTCTAGCCGTTTGACGTTGTGTTTCTGTTATCAGCGTCCGCTTTGGCTTTCAGCTTCTAGGTCTCGCAGCTCGATACCCCCACACTAAAGGTGTTGTTTCTCTTTGCCCCACCTTGCTCACTGCCTGACAACATCTCTCATTTGCTAAGAATAGAAAGGAAAGGCACGAATGGTTAGAAGGGTGATGAAAAGAAGGTGAGAAGAGTGGCAGGGGCAAGAAAAAAACAAGAAAAAAGATAAGAAGAAAGAATGCAAAGTTTTTAATCATTTCATCGCTTTCCCACATCTAATGGTGCCTATACCCAGGGGTCTCATGCAAATCCAGCCAGTACAAAGTCATGCATTCACTCAGAAAAAACCATGGCATGGAAGTTCAAAGAGCTCATATGGGTAAACAAATGACTACAAGCGACTAGGGAAAGACATGGATATAGGAGCTAACAAGCAGTGTGGTTGTGCGAGTGAATATGTGCAGTGAGTGAGTGTTTCCTGTACAAAGTGCCTAGACCATTCATTCAAACTAAGGGGTTTTCAAAAATAGGGGCAGTGTTGTTTTGACAAGGCAAACAAATTTTCAGAAAAACTCCAAGCAAAATCATGCAAGTGCAAGGGCAAGCAGTCATGCAAGTAAAAGAAAACACGCAATCAAGCAAAAATGAAAAACACACAAAAACACATAAGTGTCCCACCCCTACACTTAGGCAACGCATTGTCCTCAATGCGAAGAAGGGACTCAAACAAGGGCATACAAAAAGAAAACAAAAATAAAATAAAGAGGAAAGAAACGTAGGTTGCCTCCCACAAAGCGCCGCTGTTAACGTCTAGGGCAAGACGTAGGCTACTTAAATTATTTTGGATCCGGGGGCTCCGCCATGAGGGGATGGAAACCCTCGTGGAACAACTCCAATCTGTGGTCATGCACTTGAAAAAAGAGACCCGTGTGAATTGTAACTACACCAGGATCATACACCTGCGTGACGAGGTAAGGGCCGGTCCACCGAGACTGCGATTTCTGGAAAATAGCCTAAGAAGAGAATTGTAAAGTAAAACTTTCTGTCCAGTATCAAAGGTCTTAGGAAAGAGAAACTTATCGTGATGAGCTACTGTGTTGGTCGTGTCTTTGGCAGTCCACAAAGCTAAGTGAACATTGGGCGTCATGCCCTTGCTAGTCGCGGTAGTGGTAACAGTAGTTAGGATAGGAACCATTGTGTCCTCGAGATTGGTCGTAGTGATGGCCGGAGACACTGCCAAGGTGTTGGGCACAACAGGAGTGGGTGCGAAGGCTACTGGAGCTAATTGAGGAGTGCAAAGGGTTGGGGTAAGCTCCTTGAAGTCGATGGTCGTCCATCCAAGGGCCTCACGGTATCCTTTGAGTGTGGACACCAGTTCGTCTTCTACAACATGATCAAGCTTGCTAGAGATGATCACTGGAGTGTGTCATGCTCGCCAAGATAGGCGTACTTGAGGTGTGAGGGTAAGTTCTTCAACTCTGACTTTGGGTCCTGCAAAAGAGAGGGATCTAGCTTAATGTGGTCAGTTGGAAGAGGAGAAGTAACAAGAGGAGAAGGGATAACAGAATGCTCTTCCAAAGCAGTGACATCATCATGCAATTTAGGTGGGGGTGTAAGCGTCATGGGCGAGCTGTTTATCATGGTTGGCGTAATGCTCTTATCCAGGGCTGAAATGGGTTCACAAGTGGCTAGCGTAGTAGCGACGTCCTTCAAGTCCAAAGGCGTCATGATGTGTGTCTTGTCCTCCGCTAGTGCATTAGGCGTGATGTTCCTGTCTAGGGCAAGCTGCAGAGAGCTGTCAGTAATAAGATCAGAAATATGTGTAACAACATCAACAAAGTTCACACTACAAATTTCAGTGGGGTGTCTCATATCATTATGCATATTAAATTAGACAACTTCACCATCGAATTCTAGCGAGATGGAGGAATCATGCACATCGATCTTGGCTTTAGCAGTGTGAAGGAAGGGTCGCCCAAGAAGTATATCGGGGGCCTTGACAGAATTCCCATTCTCCATGTCAATCACGTAGAAGTCGGTTGGGTATATGAACTCCCCAACCTGCACCAAGACGTCCTCAATAACACCCTCGGGATATTTAACTGAGTGGTCGGCCAGCTGGATGACAAGTCCCGTTGGTTTGAGCGGGCGTAGGCCTAGACTGTTGTAGATCGTCAAAGGCAAGACGTTGATTCCTGCACCAGAATCGCACATAGCTCTACCAATGCTAATAGTACCAATTTTACATGGGAGGGTGAACATACCTTTGTCCTTGCAGTTAGGTGGTAGCTTCCACTGGATCACGGCCAAGACGTTCCCACCTACGCTGATCTTTTTCACACCTACCATGTTACATTTGTTAGCACACTAATTTTTCAAAATTTTAGAATAGCGAGGAACGTTTTTAATAGCCTGCAGCAAAGGTATATTGACTTGGACTTTACTAAACATGTAAAAAAATTCACGATCCTCGCCATCCTTTTTAGACTTGACCAATCATTGAGAAAATGGAGGCTCAAATTACGTGTCATGCATGATATTACCTGTTTGCTCTTATATCCACGATTTGCTCCGACGTAAGCAGTCACAAACAAATCCCGGTAAGCATTTTTGAGCCATCGCAGCGTATCCTTCATGAGTGTAAGAGCCTGACTAGGTACTAGTTGAGTTCGCATAATATCCAGGGTACATGCGCCATTAGACATGGGATAGCTATAAAATGACGTGGGACTTTTACGATTTTCTCCCCTTTTTTTCGTTTCTTCCCTCTTGCCACCATATATGTCATCACTCCCCTAAAATGTCAATATCACTCATACCCCGGGAGCCAAAGAGCAGTTTCAGCTAAAAT
Organism: Viola odorata; assembly: GCA_963691705.1. Taxonomy (NCBI): domain Eukaryota; kingdom Viridiplantae; phylum Streptophyta; class Magnoliopsida; order Malpighiales; family Violaceae; genus Viola; species Viola odorata. The sequence continues at coordinate 17,362,545 of OY829539.1, read as the reverse complement.
TGCCAGCCGGAAGTAAAAGCACGCCAAGTTCAAGTTCACGATGAAGGAGACGGAAAAGGTTACCAGGAGATCTCTAAGGACTATCACCGAAGAAGCAGCAATGATGAAGGCCGAGGCCTCAAGACAAAAGGGGAAGAGATCAAGACAAAGGGTGTGCTTGCTTTGCTCTGTTGCATTTCAAATAAAAAAAGAAAAAGAAAAATGCTCAGAGACATTCGAAGAATATAAACAGTCGGAGAGCCAAAGCAAGCACAGCCCGGGGACAACTCAATTCGAGAAATCTCGAAGAAAACTTTCCCTAGTGAACTCGAGTAAAAAAGCCCAAGGACAACTCGAGAAATCTCAAAGCATCCTTCCCCAGTGAAGTCAAGCAAAATAGGCCCAATGCCAACTCAAGAAACCTCAAAGCAAGCATCGCTAGTAAAGACCCGAGAAGAAAAGAGGCCCAAGGCCAACTCAAGTAGTGAGTCGCAAAAAGAACAGTGACGACACTCTCCAATGAAGACTCAAGAAAAGGGCCCCTGGCCGAACGAAAAGCAGCCACAACAAAGATCCAGAGCTCACGCACTCTGTCCAGAAAACATCCCCAGCAAAAGGTGAAGGAACTCGTGCACCGTGCCCTCATCAGGGCCAATCGACATAGCATCACTCATCAGAAAACCTTCCAACTCATCAGCAAAGCAATCTTATCCAAAACAAACTCCTTTCCGTACTTTTCATGTCCTTTCATTCTTTTCCGTAAAAGTCCCATCGATTATTAGAACGCCCATGCATATGCATCTTCATTCGAAGTCTATTCACTCGGATTGACATTGCGAACTGTAGATTATGTATCATGTTAGTTGCATCTTTATGAGTGTAAAACACTTAGCCTTGTTTCAGAGCGTGAGTGCAAACACTAATATCAGGTGAGGACTGCTTACGACTGCAAATTGTGGAAAAGTCTTGTCCTTGGGGTTGTTACCTCCTGAGCAGGATGCATACGCATTCTAGGTTCATATCAAGGCCGACAGCACTTAGCATTCTTCTCCTCCTAGAGCGACCTTAGTTTAATTTCCACATCTCGCGCCTTCTCCTACGGGAATCGGCGTTGTTTAAAGTTTTTGCCTTAGCATTCTTCTCCTCCCAGAGTGACAACACTTAGCATTCTTCTCCTCCCAGAGCGACAACACTTAGCATTCTTCTCCTCCCAAAGCGACCTTAGTTTAATTTCCGCATCTCACGCCTTCTCCTACGGGAATCGACGTTGTTTAAATTTTCTGCCTTAGCATTCTTCTCCTCCCAAAGTGATAGCACTTAGTTTTCAGCCTTAGAATTCTTCTCCTCCCAGAGCGACAACACTTAGTTTTCAGCCTTAGCTTTCTCCTCCTCCTAGAGTGACATCATAGTTTAGTTTTCAGCGTCAAGCATTTCTTCTCCTCCCAGAGTAATAGCATAGCGTAGTTTTACCCTCTTTAGCCTTAGCATTTCTTCTCCTCCTAGAGTAATAGCATAGCGTAGTTTTACCCTCTTTAGCCTTAGCATTTCTTCCCCTCCCAGGGTGACATCCTTCACATAATTCTACATTTCTGCATAATTATTTCCTCCTCCTAGAGTGACATCATTAGGAAAAATCATTCATACTACTGCGAATCGTGCATTATCTTTTCGAAGCAACGTCAGTCACATGTCAAAATGCCTATCCCCCTAGTGGAGCTGTCGTTTATATTTTCATAAAACTGTCTTTCATTCCGGGCGGAGTAGTTGTCATTTATGTTTTCTGTAACGTATGTTTATATCAATACCCGAGCAGATCTAAGTTTACGTCTTTATAGGATCAACAACCTACCCCCTCCCAGAGTGACATCAAGCAAGCACCTTGTATCCCTAGTGACAGCATCAATCAATCTCCTCCTCCCGGAGCGACATCAATCAACTACCTCCTCCCAGAGCGACATCATCACTGTAAGTTTGTGGTAAGACCTGCCGTGTCGCCAAAATTCGGATATCTAGGGGCAACTGTCTTTACTGCTTATCGAATACTTCGATAAGACAGTAAAGATGGGGCAACTGTTGATACCTGAATTTTGACGCCATTTTTAATTAATTTTAGCATCTCTGTCATTTACTTAATTTACTGTCATTTCAGGTGATTTACAGTCATTAGCATTTTTAAGTGTCTTCTCGCATTTTAGCATCGTCAACTTTCGAAATCGCGTTTTTAATTTTTCGTCACTTATTTTCATTATTATTATCATTATTATTTTCAGCCTTAAAAGTCACATTTTTTATGATCCGGTAGTCGTTTGCTAGTTTTTTCTTCGTTTTAGGTCATCACATGAATTTTAAGATTTTTTATATTTTAGCGCATTTTTTAGTATTTTTATTATTTTATTACTATTTTTATTCGAGCTTTTATTGGACCCGAGTAAGTCCGCTCTGACAATAGCTTGAATTTGAAATGCATTCCATCAACTAGTTGCTAGCTTTTTTTTTCCGTTCACAACGGTCTACAGCGTTTCGTGTAATTTTCGGCGTAACGTTATTATTTTTCCGTTCAAACGTTTCACGTTTTTGAATGAGAAAATAAACGCGTTAAACGAAAGATTCTCGTCATTCGCTGTAGACGGTTAAACCCGTCGCATTTTTCTCTACGCGACGGTACCTGCGGCTCCAAAAGTCAGAACGTTTGTTCGCGGGAACCGGCTCGAGGCCATTTAAATCAGATGATGGGCCATTTAATCATGGCCATTGATCTGGTCAACCAAGGAAAGTCAACCAGATCAATGGCCCCTGAATTATCAAGCATGGCGCACGAGCAAGGCAGCGAAGTCCTCGCCCGAGCCACCTGCTCCCATTGCGTCCTAGCTCCCTATCCCTCCGTCATCATCATGGCTAGTCCCCCTAGCTCCTCCACGCGCAGCTCCCTCGTCCGGCCACCACGCGATTTTTGGCTATAAATAGCCACCTTCCTCCAACGCAAAAAGGGTCCGAATTTTGCAAGAAAAACAGCACTGCTCCCCCATTTTCCGGTCCAATTCACGTACACTTGAACCCCATTCCTTACGCTCAATCCTTTCCACTCTCGGCAAGCACTGTAAGTTCTTTTCTTTCTCTCTCACTCACTATTTCTTTCTTTAATTTTTGTTCTTGCCTTAGATGATCATTTAATTGCTTCAATGTGTTCCAATTGCTTGAGTTTTAAGCTAATTTCATCACACTAGCATTGATTGAATTGTTTAAACGCGTGAGGTATTTATTTGATAATTAAACAGATTAATGCGCATTATTGTTCTTGTTGCAATCGTCACTATTTTTGTTGCCATTTCCTTGCTGTGACTACACGACTGCACTGGTGGAGGGGAGAGGTCTCATTCGGGCCAAGAACCAGGTTGAAGATGATGACTAGGGCCATTTGGCCCTTCGCGCAAAATGAAAGAAAGGTGATGGGCTTGGCCCATCACCATTTAAATTAATTTCCTTGGGCCAGGAATTGTTCCTGGACCATTTCTCCAAATTTTAAGCTGGGCCCAACCCATTTATATTTTTTCGAGTCTTCGATTCGTTATTTTTTTACGTAAAATGCTCACATGCTTCGTATAATTATTATTCATGATATGTACTATTTTTCCTAGATGTTATACACGAATTGTTTAGTTCACTTTTTTTGTAAAATATTTCGTATGCTTATTCTTGCATCAAGTTGTTTATTGAATTGTTTTTATACGTGAATGGCTCATTTCTTATCGTGATATTTATTTTCATGTTATTTAACTCCAGTCATTTATATTTAGGAATTTAAATTCAGTCATTTATTTTACCGCCTACGTGGTCGGTCGCATTTTAATTTTTGTAAATATTCAACTGCTTTAATTTTTCGCAAACTGCTGGAAATCCTTCCGCAAATTATCAACTGTTTAATTTTCCGCACTTTACTTTTCAGCACTTTAAATTTTCCGCAATTTACTTTCGGCAATTTAAATTCAATATACCGCCTACATGGTCGGTCGCATTTTAATTTTCGTAAATATTCAGCTACTTTAATTTTTCGCAAACTACTGGAAATCCTTCCGCAAATTATCAACTGTTTAATTTTCCGCACTTTACTTTTCCGCACTTTACTTTTCAGCACTTTAAATTTTCCGCAATTTACTTCCGGCAATTTAAATTCAGTAATTCAATATACCGCCTATATGGTCGGTTGCATTTCAATTCTCGTAAATATTCAACTGCTTGAATTTTTTTTGCAAACTGCTGGAAATTCTTCCGCAAACATCAAGTGTTTACTTTATGCAAAATATCAATTATTTTATTTTCTGCAAATATCCCACTGCTTATTTCTGCATTATCAACCTGTTTTATTTTCTGCAAATCATCAACTTTTTTAATTCCCTGTAAATCGTCAACTACATTTAATTTTTCTGCACTTATCAAAACACCATTTCATTTTCATATGCGGAAAATCAATCATTTTTCGTATGCAATCAAAACAACATTTCATTTTCGTATGCGTAAAATCAATCATTTTTCGCATGCAATCAACACAGCATTTAAATTCTCGTATGCTTAAAATCAATCATTTTTTCGCATACAATCAACCCAGCATTTAAATTCTCGTATGCTTAAAATAAATCATTTTTCGCATGCAATCAACTCAGCATTTCATTTTCGTATGCGTAAAATCAATCATTTTTCGCATGCAATCAGCACCGCATTTAATTTTCGTATACGTCAAATCCATCATTTTTCTTACAGTCAATCGTCATTTAAATTTTCGCACTCATAAAATTGCCTATTTATTTCTCAAGCTATCACTAACACTCTCATTTTGTAGGTTTTAAATTCAAGCTTCGCTCGCAAGTACGCCTTTCATTCCTTTTCATTTATTCAACACTCTTCTGCAAATATCAACTGCACGCATGATATATAGAATTGCTAGAACTAAAATCAACCCACATGAACAACGTGTTTAAAGAGTTGCTTAAAATGCCATGTTCATATGATTTTAAATTCTCGCTTGTATTGACTGCATGTACATGGGGACTTTCGATCCCACATCAGTTTTCCACTTCAAAAATCTATCATTTAAATTTGTACTCTGTTAGCAATCCATGGTAGGATCACGTAGTAAGTAATTTAATCATGCATAGCCCGATGATGAAATAAGAGGGCGCTCATTCAGTCTTACGGAAAATTCAGTCCCATCACTACGGTCATGAATAATCGATCTGTTCAACGATCAATTATTCATGAACGGTCCCGATTACGGAAAAGACTAAAGTGACGATTCCTCTGAGGGCCCTCTTTTTCAAAACGCATTTTATCAAACACCTTTTTAAACACCTCTCTCATCAACCGGTAACCCTTTTCGGATGTGACTCGGGTGCCTAACATCTTCCCGAGACCATAATACGACCCCGAACCTTTGTCTGGGGTCCAGACTCCTTTTTTTGTGCCTTTAGTTTTTTTACTTATTATATTTCCTACGCCATGACGATTAAGGTTCCCTAAACCTAGCAACCAAATTAGGGTGGCGACTTCATTGCATGATGCTAGGCGTCCTTTTACGCTGAGCATCTGAAGGTCTCAAATTTCGTTGCACACTCGTGAATTACTTTTTTCGTAATTTTCGTGGGGCGCGATAGTTTGGCGACTTCACTGGGGACCTTTAGGGTCTGAGCCGGCTTTATCTTTTTCGAGAGGTGTTATTTGTTTGTTTATTTATTTGCTTTGATCAATTGCTGGTCTGTTCATTTATTTGCTTTATCAATTGTCATATGCATTTCATAGCGCCCTACACCCAGGGGACAATTACCAAAATAGGAGGGTAGTAGTGACGCCCTAGGACACATGTCCTGGGTAGTGTTCACCAATCCCAACTCGGATGAACCCCTAAAACCAGACGAAAGGTTATACGATTTCGCAAGAAATCGGGAGACTGGACGACACTTTAGGGACCTTTTCATGGTATCATCCGGGAACCATTCAAGCCAGTTAGAGGTGTCAGAATCAGAGCCCCAGCATGTGCATCATGATTATACTTGTTTTTCGTGGCTCTATTTATCTTGTTGGCATATTGACGTGATTTTTCTGTTATACGAACTGTAAATTTCTTACACGTGCAGGTTACTTTGTATTTAAAATTTTATTTTGTCCCATAGGGCCCATCTTGCTCATTTGTAATGACAACACCTACGTTACTTTCATTTGCTATTTTTGGGGGACGAAGCTTCGACGATCAGGCCGCACAAGGAGATCTGTTGGAACGTGGGTTCGCCCCTGACATCACCACTAAGATCAAAGTAGAAGTCGTGGACTTTGACTTAACTAGGATTCGGATGTTGAGAAATGAGCTGACTGAAGACGAAGAGACACAGTTTGAGGGTATTTATGGAAAGTTACTGACCCTAGTTGACGTAAAGACTGATTGGGGTTGCATCCGGGCAGCCCTAAAATTCTGGGATCCCTATTATCGGTGTTTCTCTTTCGACAAAGAGGTAGACTTGACTCCTACGCTAGAGGAGTACTCGGCTCTGATGTGCTTCACCTCTCCTATATCGGCCATATACCAGAATGTTCGACTCGACTCCTCGAGTGTCAAAATAAGGCTCGATAAGTTGTTAGGAATCACTACTCGTGTCAGAGAGGGTGACTACTTCTGGTGCTGGTCAGACATTGAGGCACGCTTTCGATTGTCCAACGGAAAGAAACGCTTAAGGATTCTGGCTTTCGCCATTGTAGGATTTGTCCTCTTTCAAAAAATGAGGAATGCCATCGACTTTGCAGCAGCCAACATCTTTTACGAGATGGAAACAAATGCCATCAATCCTACAACAACCATTTTAGCCGAGACCTTTCGCTCCTTGGACTCTTGTCGAAGAAAAGGGAAAGGGAGACTTACCTGTTGCACCCAGTTATTGACAACATGGTTGGTCAGCCACTTCAAGCTACATAAGGTCATGCCCTCTACTCAGAGTTATCAATGCAATGACCACGGATAGATGGGAGATGGAAAATAAGGATGTCTGGATCGACCGATTCATAAATCTCTCCGAAGAAGACTTCAGTTGGCATGCCAAGTGGCTGCAGACCTCCGATCCCATCGTCTGTTGCGGACCCTTACCTTGGGTTCCTTTGATCGGAGCATGGGGATGCACTCACTATTGCCCTGACCTCGTCCTCAGACAGTTCTGCATCACGCAAATAATTCCCGTGACGTTCGGCATGACAAGGTCAGACCTGCCACACACTGGAGAAAATCAGAACATTCAGTTGTACGCCCAAGACTGGGCCCACCCTTTTTGCCTCAAAGGACACGGCATCCCTGCAACCACAATACCAGAATATCCACAATGGAGGTCGAGACGAGTTAATGGCAATGTCTTACCTCGCCCAGAAAATCAAAAACCGATGGAAGAAGAAGGGGAATCGCAAGTGAGCGAAGGAATAGATGTCATGGCTTACGCTCAGGTGGTAGAACAGATGCGAGCAGCACAAGAAGAATGAGATCTGATGGCAGACGAAAGGGATATGGCCCAAGCTCGTCAATGTGGCTTAGAGGTCCAGATGAATGAACTGGACAGGCAGCATAAGGATTTCATCCGCATACAAACAGTACAAAAGAAGGTGGCCCTCAGGGCCTTTAAGGAACGCTTGAGCAGTGAAACCCGCAAAAGAGAAGCATCAAGTGCCATAATTGAAGACAGGGATTCAATGATGAGGGTTTTGACTACTCGCACAGACTTGGGAGATAGGAAAAGCCAAGCACTGCAAAACCGAATTACCGCCTTAGAGGCTGAGTTAGAGATGCAGAAAGGGGAGTTGGCTTCGATGGAGTACCTTTGGCAGAAGCAAGAAGAATCGGACGCCCAGGAATGACACCTTCGGGGAAAGGCTCGGATATCGGCAGATCTTTTCTTTTTAGCTAGGACCCCTGATTTCATCTATCTTAGCCATTTTTGATGAATTTAGGAAGTTGGCAAGTTTACCATATTTTGTAAACGCTTTTTAATAAAGTCGTACTCTTTCGGATATTTATTAAATCGCCTCATCTTTTCCATATCAACTATCCCTCCAATACAAACTCAAAAAAAAACATCGCAAAACAAAAGGAGAAAATTCCTCCGGGATAAAACACAATCGTCTCACCGAAATTCTGAAAAATCAGAACAAGTATTCAAAACATCCGAGTATCGCTCACTCATGGCCATGTCTTCCTAGTTTATCACAAAAAACTCCAAGTTCATAAAAAGATTGTTATCTCTCCCCTCGGTTGAGTTTATCAGGCATCAGGCCTCGCATCATCAAAAGCATAGTGTGAAAGAGACCCTCCTAGCATGACGGCATTGGTTGCCCCTGCTGATTTGGGTTTCGCCGTTAGCATCTCAGATTTGCTTCATATCGTTGGAATGTATAGAGGCTTCCTTCGTATCTTATCAACCACTGGGATTCCTCGCCTCTCCGACCGCCCTGAAAATATCAAGTGAAAGTATAGCCAGAAAAGCGAATGAGCAATGTGGAGGCCTTGGGATTACACATCACCTGCATATCCTCACTTGTACTTACTCTTTTCTGTATTTTTCTTTTTTTCAGGTTCACGATAGCTCCTCGGAAGCAAGCTACTCCGCACAGGCTTCCTTTAACTAGACTTCAAAAATGAAAAATGGCTGAATCAGCTAAGACCGATGAAGCACTAATGGCTAGAATCGCAGAGTTAGAGGAGCAAGTTAGGATCACTACAGAAAGAGCCACCAGGGCCGAAAAGGAAAGAGATGAAGCTGTCACCGAAGTGCCACCAGGTTTTGATCTCCCTCAAACAAAAGGACCTCCCTCTTCGCTCACCGTCGCAGGACCATCCGTACTCCCACCACTTTCTGCCCCCCTGGGCCATTGGAGATGGGATAATCCCTTCACTGTACCCACCACTGCAAATCCTACAGTTAAGGCGGGTGAAGAGACCTAGCCCCTTGACTCAGATTCATATTGCAACTTGAATCGCTCAGAAAGCTCGAGCCGTTTTCATTTGGGCTCATGGTCAATTTCCCTTTGACTGTTTGCGCTTATTGATTCCGCACGAAATAGTTGACTTAGGCCAACTTTTGTTTCCCTCGTCCGATTGACCTGATTTTTGGACACAAACTCCCCAACATCCCGAAGTGTCTTGTCTTTTTAGAATTAGTTGAATAGGAGTTTATCTTGACCACTTTGACTCATCTAGACTCTTCCGCAGCCATTGATGCTTCTTGTGCATAAGCCTCACACTTTCCTTGCTTAAATACACTACTCTTTCGTGCATTGCTCTTCATAATTAACTTGTGAGCTCTAGCTAACCTCACAAGACCTTTTTTAGCTTGTCTAGCTCACTCCCTTGTATGCCTTATCTCACTCGCTACTTGCTTCTCCCCCTTAGTGCACTCTAGGGTTTGGTGCGATTCTAGAATCGTGTCATTATTGACCCTATTGTTACACAAGTTTTTGATCTTAATGCTGACAACTCTACACATCTTACCCTCGACAGGAACATCACTACTAATGCACTAGTAGAGGCTGAGGGACACATCATGGAGCCTTCGGGGTTGAAGGACGTCGCTGCTGCTCAAGCCACCTGTGAATCCGTGGTACACCCATCCAAGCCCTCTGATCTCCCTACTACTAATTCAACATTTGCCCATTCTTTTTTGTAGGCCTCTAAGTTAGAGTTGAAGAGCTTGCCCTCGCACCTCAAGTACGCCTACCTTGGCGAGAATGACACACTCCTAATAATCATCTCTAGCAAGCTCTATCCTGTTCCGGAGCGCGAGTTAATTTCCACACTAAAAGGATACCGTGAAGCCCTTGGATGGGCAGTCGTCGACGTCAAGACATTTGCCCCTGCCCTTTGTACTCCTCAACTAGCCCCGGTAGCTTTCATACCCACTCCTGCTATCCCCAAAGCCATGGCACCAACCCCCGCCCCAACTACTACCGACACCATCTTGACCAGAAAGGGCAAGACGGCTAATGCCAATCCAGCTTCACAACTTGCCCGTGACACGATCAAGGGCAAGACGCCTCGTCACGATAGGTTGCTCTCTCCTAAGACCTTTGCTACTGGACAACATGTTTTACTCTACAAATCTCGGCTTAGGCTCTTTTGCAGAAAGTTGAAGCCTCGGTAGACCAGCCCTTACCTTGTCACAAATATATATGATCATGGCATAGTGGCAATTCTGAGTATGGACACATGCCTTATTTCCAAAGTGCAAGATAATAGATTGGAGCTGTTCTATGAGGGTTTCCACCCCCTCATGGCGGAGCCACCATACCCAAAATAATTTTAGTATCCAACGTCGTGCACTCGACGTTAACAGAGGCGCTTCGTAGGAGGCAACCCACGTTTCTTTCCATTTCTAGATGAACACTTTCCTTTTCCTTTTCAGTTTTTATGTTTCTTCTCGTTTGCCCTTGTATGAGTCCCTTCTTCGAATTGAGGGCAATGCGTTTCCTAAGTGTGAGGAGGGGCACTTGTGTGTTTGTGTTTAATTTGGGCAATTTTTCAAAAAATTTAGAACTTTTTAGGATTGATTTTCTATAAATACCCTTTTGTTAAGCTAGCACTGCCCTGTTTTAAAACTTCCTTGTTTGAGCACACACTTTTGACCTTTTATGCACATAAAGAAACTATCATTCGTTGCATCTATGCCTGGACAAACACAACTCTTCCTGCTTGCACTTATGACCAATCTAGGCCTACACACTAGTAATCGCAAAAAAACACCTTGTGAGCACTTTGAGGCTCCATGCTGTAATTTTTCATGTATGCATAGAATGCTTAGCTAGGCACTGGCTAAAATTGCATGATATCCCTGGGTATAGGCACCATTAGAAATGGGAAAGCAACAAAATGACAAAAGTCTTCGCATCATTGTATCATTTCTTTCTTTTCTTTCTTTTCTCCTTTTTCTCTCTTATTTTCTTCCATCTTGCCCTAGACAGTCACCTATCCCTCTCTTTTCCTTCTTTTTTTCTGACCACTTGAGCTTATTTTTCTTGATCTTTTTCCTTGGCAGGTAAGCAGTAATTGTTAAGGGTAGCGTCGAGGGCTAGACATGCAGAAGGATGTGCAGAAAAGCATAAGTGTGGGGAAGCAGAGGAATCTAAGGCTCAAACGCAGAAAGCAGATCTAAGGCAAGCTACAAAAGACAATTCTCAAAAGTCTTCTACCCTAGTCGAATCAAAGCTAGAAAGGTTTGTGCCCCTCCTTTAAAAATTAAAAAATTAAAAAAAGGGTCGGACACGAATACAAAAGAAGTCACTGCCAGCACTAGTCCAAAGAAGATCTTCCCCACCAGAAGAGAAGTTTTTGTCTATCCCCTGCATCCTTTCCTACCCTTGACAAGTACTATCTCGCCATTTCTCTTTTTTTCTAGCCAAGGAATCTCTCCAGGTTTGAGCTGGATATCTTCTTCTCTATTCTCCTTTTTATGTTTCTCCTTTCTCTTTCCTTTTCTTTTTCCTCTAATTCTCTTTCTCTTTTCCCACTATTTCTTCCCATCCTGCCCGTACCCACTCTTCCCCCTTCTTTTTAGATGCAAAGTACTTTTTGATTGATAGATTGCCCATGCATGTGGATTTAACTCGGATTGATATACAAAGTCTTATCCTTAGGGTCGTTATCCTTTTGATTTGATGCAGGTGTTATCTAGGTAGAATCGACTTTGTCAAGGCCTAGCTTGCTGACTGGTTTGTTTATTCTTGTGCTATGCTTGAATGGATGTTGTTCATTTCTTGGGTTGTTTTTAGTTTTGTGAATGCTCGAGGGCGAGCATTGGGTAGTGTGGGGATGTTTGATACCGTGTATTTTGTATATATTTTCCTCTTCATTTTCACTCCTTATCTTAGCATGATACTGCTGATTTGCCCTTGTTTCCATCTTTATTGCAGATCTATGCTAAAAGAGAAGAATATGTGAAAATATATACTTTTTGGAAGGAATTTCGCGGATCTCAAAGTAGCGAGGCCAAAATATCAATTTCGTCGTTGAGCCCTAGATGTTTTCGTCGAGCCCTGGGCAATATTTCCTAGTCAAAGCTTCGTTGTTGTGCTTCCACGTGTCCTCCTTGCTGATTTCTAGAATATTTCCTACCTGCTGATCATATCGTCTTGCCCTAGATGCTGATTTTGTCATCGTGCTCTAGAGGCTATCATCTTGCCCTCGACGTCGTGCGCTTTCAGAATATTTCCAGAATATTCCCTTTTCGGACCAAAGAGCCTTCCTCCGTGTTTTTACATCTCCTTAGCTGGATTTTATCATTTTGTAGTCCCTTAGCTGGATTTTGTCCTCTTGTGGGCAAGAGGGTATCTAAGCCTTTAGTTTTTAGGGTTTTGGGACATCTTGTAAATAATTTCTACTTTCTTCTTTTGGGAGCCACCTCTTTTTCTCTCCTTCCCCTTTTGGGTGGTGGCTGAGAATTCTTCATCCAGCAGCCCTTGTAATTAACTGGAGCTTTGCTCTAGTCGGTAACATTTAATAATTTTCTTCTTCTTTTATGCAATCTTTCTTTTCTTATTTTGTTTATTTGTTTTGTGGTATGAGTAGCTAGATTCTCCCTTCTTAGCAAGGGGTATTTCGAGGGTTGCAAGGAATACTTAAGAGGCCTAAATATGTTTAATATATTCTTATTGTTGTATTTGCTTATTTGTCGATTTCTTGTTAATTCAACTAGGCCTAGATTAGAAGTCTGGCCAGCTAATAACTAGACCTAGATGATTACTGTCATCCTAATGTTATTAATTGACGTGAGACTGTTAGGAGGAGTAGACGCCTAGATTGGAGTCATCGCAACAGAGTGGTCTCATCCAATCTAGGGCAAGCAACCGATTAGGGCGTTGCCGCGAGTCTGACAAGCTGAGAGGTATCACGCCCTAGACATGTCTTGCCTCTGCTTTATGGGCACTTTGAGTATTGCCTCCCCACAAGGCTACCTCATATGTGAAAACGGGGGTAACTCCTCTTACGAAGGTAAGTAGGGGGCTAAGTGGATAGCATGGCCCCTATAACATGTCTATAGCACGAGAATGGAATATCCTTGAGCCGATGATTAACTAGCCCTCAACGCAACCCAAGAATACCCGTTGCTAAGATCCCTTCTCACTTGAATCTTCATCTTTATTTACTATCTTCTTTTATTGTCTTGCCCTTAATTACTCTTTTTATTATCCTGCCCCCGATCTTTGTTTTTATTAATTGTCTTGTTAGCAACTGCATCCGTCTTGGTTAACTAGATTAACCAATCAACCCCCCCCCCCCCCCCCCCCCCCCCCCTCCTAAGTTACCGTTTCCTTTAGTTGCATTTACTTTTGTCATATATCTAGGGCAAGTTAAAGTCCTTCATTCTCTGTGGTTCGACCTTGTCTTTCCTTATACACATTTTAACTGTGCATCTAGGCATCAGGTTTTATTATTATATTTGAGTGATAATCATCGCTTACCAATTTGTTTGCTCTAGTCACAATGAGGAAGATCTTGAAATTCCATGAATTCATAGTTAATAACATCAAGGGGGATAAGGATTGATATTCTTGCACCATGGTTGAGTTTTTCATAATGAGTTCAATATCGAGGTTAATATTCGAGTAATTTGGATTTGGTTTCTTGGTAACTCCATTAGTAATAACATATATGCATCCCTTTTCTAAGGTATCCTTGAGCTTTTGTACCGCTTCCTTGAAAATCATTGCTTGAACTTCTGTTCCCTGATATAATACATATAATTTAATATTATAAATAATATTAAATATTCAGTAAAGGGAAAAATAATTATTAATGTAATGATTTAATTAATACCTCACGGTCTACTAAGATTAGTCCTAATTTTTTTGAGGTGCCCATTTTATCCTTGTCGTTTTCGACTTGACCTTTTTGGATGACCAAAAGTTATAGACGAAATTCAGTTTGTTGATCTTCAAGGTCTCTTATATATGTGCATCCTTTTTCTTCTTGGGATACTTGAATCTTTTCGCTCGTTCTTGTCATCTAAAGAGAAAAGAAATTATTTTCAAAACCAAAAAAAAGAAATTATTAAAGCAAGAGAATTTTGATTCAAACCGAAATAAAATTTAACATGTAAAAACTGTTAGTTCAACTAATAAAAGTTTTCATGTTGTGATTGTGGAAGAAAAGAAAACCCTTGAGAGGAAGAACAAAACTTATATAGTAATTTCATAGTCAATAATCAATAAACAAACAAAAATCTATGGTCAGATCTATTCATTATTAATTCAATGTATGACAAGTATATTTTCTACCTTCAAGCCACCTAATTTGTTTTATATCATTGTGTCACTGACATTAATCATGTGATGAGCTGCGATTTTACTACTTTAATCATATGATAATCAGAAGAAAAAAAAATGATACTACAAGATTCAGAAGCAGTCAATCTATACATTAGTAAGAAATATCCAGAAAAATAAATTGATAGAGAAACCACCACTATGTATTTCCTCAATAAGTTGGGGTGCCTTTAGAGTATCCTTGCATTAAAGAAATCCTTGGGTAATCACTTCGAAAGCAGTTGTGCAGTTTGCAACTGAGACCTTTCATTTGTCCTAAAAATTCCAATCCATTTAATTTGCAATTACTTTGAAAACTCATATAAATAAATTAATAATTAACAAAGCTTAATGAGTAGATCTGACAACCTCAAACCACCACCATCTAATTCTTACATTACTTTTCCTCATCAACTGCTACAACAATAGAACTATTTTCAAACCATACGTACCCTACTCATATAAGTAACACTGCACATGCACATAATTAGAAGCGTACACATGATAATATTGAGCTTTATTTACGTTGCATGTTTATAATTTAGAAATATATAAATTATCCCTTTAATCTCTTAAGAAGAAGAACACAAAACTAAATTTTACGACTTCTTATTGTTGTTTTCTGCTCTAGCCTGTGGTGGGTGTACGCTTTTTATGTGCTGCTCTAGCCTGGAAAAATAAATCGAAAGAAAACGCTACTTAATTGAATTCCAATAATCTACTAAGAAAACTCAAAGAAACATAAGAGGAGAGGTTGCTGCTTACGATTGAAAGTTGAGCAGGAGACGATTTGGAAATTGGTAATTGGCTTTCATCCAAGTCAACATTCTCCATAATTCTCATCCTATTGTGTAGCTTATAATCAGTATCATGAAAATAAAGTTGAAAATACACTGGACTATTATCTACGGGCACCAATCCGGGAAGATTGTGGTATGGTTGACCTTGAACTTTAAAGGTATAAACTCCTTTCCTCGATGAAGTAAGTTCTTTGTCATACTTTACACCAAATGATGTAAACCGAAATATACTGTTATATTTTTTATGCGTGCTTGTCGAGGGCACGATCAAACATAATAATAAAGACCTACTATCAAGTGCATAATAAATTGTGCATAGTAGTAACAGGGTCGATCCACGGAGACTAGGGCAAGACGCTTACTTTCATGCATGGCAAAGACAAACAGACCGAAAACAGCAACAAAAATGGGGGGTTGGTTGGCTAACAAGTTAACCAAGAGAGAGAAAGCTTCTAACAAAACAATTAATTAAAAGCAAATATCAAGGGCAGGAAAATAAAGAGTAATCAGGGGCAAGACATGCAAACAGAAATCAAGTAAATAAATAAAGTCAGGAGAGGAGATCTTAGCAAAGGACATTCTCAGGTTGCGTCTAGGGCTAGATAATCATCAGCTCAAGGATATTCTATTCTCATGGCGTAGACATGTTATAGGGGTCAATCACCTCCCCACACTGTCATTGCTAAAGAGATGACCTAGACACCTCGCCATGCTCCCAGGCACCTCCCCACACTGTCACTGCTAAAGAGGTAACCTAGACACTTCGTCATCCTCCCAGCACCTCCCCACACTGTCACTACTAAAGAGGTAATCTAGGGCAAGAAAACGACAGACAAGCAAATACAAACATGGAGTTTATGAAGAACGATTTGGCCTCTTACTAACCTATACAACCATCAAAATACATTTGCTAAGAACAAGAGAAATCAACTACTCATGCTGGAAAAACACAAATAATAGATCTAGAAAGCATAACAAGTAAAGAAGAGATAAAGGAGAAAACTTGATAAATACCAGCTAGAGCAAAGCTTCGGTTTATGTATATGGTTGTTGAAAATGGTCTGCCCCGCCTCCTCCAAAAGGAGGAGGGGAGAAAAAGTGGCCGTTCCCAAAAGAAGAAAATAGAAAATATTTACAAAGTGTCCCAAAACCCTAAAATCTAAAGTCTTATATAGGCCCTCTTGCCCATAAGAAGACAAAAGTCAGCTAAGGGATTACAAAATGACAAAATCCAGCTAAGGAGTTTAAAAACATGGAATAAATCTCTTTGGTCCGAAAAGGGATATTCTGGGAATATTCAAGAAGTGCACGACGTCGAGGGCATGACGATATTCTCTAGGGCATGACGATATGATCAGCAACTATGGAATATTCTTGGAATATTCTGGATGAGCATGAAATCTTCTAGAAGCCAACAAGGAGGACACGTGGAAGCCGAGCAACGAAGCTTTGACCTGGAAATATTGCCCAGGGCTCGACGAAAATAGTTAGGGAATATTCTGGAATCTTCTGGAAGTGCCTGGTGCTTTCTAGAGATGCAAGGAATCCCATGCGAATCTTCGGAGATTCCTCTCTTTAGCTTTTAATCTTGATCTGATGTTGATGCGTCACGGGCACGAGACCGCTCACTGGTCCGGTTAGCGTCGAGGGCACAACGATGCTCCGATCTTCTAGGCCTTGATGCTTCGAAGTCCAAGAAATCCTTCCAAAACCGCATGCTTTCGTTCATTTCTTCCTTTTGGCACTGATCTACAATAAAGATGGAAATAGAGGCAAATCAGTAGTATCATACCCAAGAAAAGGCTAAAAATAAGGAGAAAAATATGGCCAAGAAACACACTATCAATTTTCTAATCTTTCTATGAAACTCTTTCGCTTCTTCCGATTGTGACTATAAAGTTCTAGCAAATCATCATCATAATGTGTGTGCGTCAATTTAACTTGTCCATTTTGACAACAAAATGTCGGTCGCTTGAACTGAAATCTTTTTGCACCACAATAGTTACAACTTGGAACATCCTTTAACGTATGTAGAGGTGAAATAAATATTTCAACTTCTATATGTCCTGCATATTAAAACAAATAAAAGATTTATTATATATTTTAATATTAGTCAGTCCGAATTAAAACAAATAAAATATTTATTATATAGTTTAGTATTAGTCACTCCGAATAATTTTAAACATTGAATCAAATTATTAATTTTAAAATATTAATTCATCACTTACCTTGATATTCATAAAAAAAATGATTGAACTTTAAGCAACCAATTTCGCTCTCTTCTTTTAACATTTTCCACCATCAAATCATTGGTCGCTTTTCTTTTATTTGTAGACATATCTTCCTACAATTGAAATAAATTTAAAACATGAATTTGCAAAAACGTGGTAATTTAAGTCATTTATTGAATAGTGTATGAAATTGTATAAATATACATATATGGATCAAACTAAATAAATAAAACATGGATCTATTGTGTCAAAATCTAAAACATTATTCAATTTGAAATTTATTTACTGGACTTATTTTCAAGATTAATTAATCCAGTCCCTAATAAAGCAATATGCAGCCAACAAATGGAATCATCAATTTGACTGATTTTGACAGCTAATTGGTAAAAATAAATAAATAATTGGATGGTATAATTGAAAAATTTGAATCATTGTCGACAATCATAAATATATACCATATGGATCGAACTAAATAAATACACATATATATAGGACTCAAACTAATTAAATATAGGATTCATATAATAAATATATAATTCATACTTTGAACTTTTGAGATACTCCAGGAAGAAATGATGTTGTTCAATAATGGTCTATGTCGGACAATCAATTAAGAAATTAACCCACAATCAATACATTGGAGTTAAATATACAAATTCGAAGGCGATATAATTAAAAGTAGATTAATAAATTAGCTCAAAAATAAGTGATTGTATTATAGATAGGTTAATTAATTAAATAAGTGATTGTAGTTTAAGGGTTTAATAGATTTATAAATAGGACTCGAACTAATTAAATATAGAATTCAAATAATAA